>OX467106.1:29147669-33947669 GCA_950106695.1 Biston stratarius | reverse complement strand
TTTTTTCAAATTCATTAATTTAAATAGAAAATTTATTTGTTGTTATACTTATGCGGGATTACTCGCGTTTGTCTCAATGTATCGTATCCATCGTATGTGGCATCATCATCATCATCATCATCATCATCATCATCATCATCATCATCATCATCATCACCATCACCATCATCATCATCATCGTTTTAGCCGTACGTCGTCTACAGCTGGACATAGGCGCACCCATTGACTTCCATAAAGACCAGTTGGAAGCGGCTTGGTTGGATAGTCGTAGTGTCTGACATAATCAAACGTGAGTAATTCCGCATAATTAATACAAAAGCGTGTCAAAACTACGTCATTTTCCATAATTATTGTCTTTTTGGTTTCACCTTCCTACCAATATTAGTCAAAAATCACACAGAAAATTACTAAACACCCATTTAACTAACTAAGCTACTTACGTTCTTTCATCCAAATCGGTTAAGACTTTTTAACGTTAACATATAACATACATAGAGCATAATGTCATACATACATTTACGTACGTAAAATTATTTATTTTTAAAATCTTTGATTTCATTTCACAAATACATCACATGATTAAACAAGATACATATTATTAAATGACGCAACAATCATCCAACAGTGTTACACAAATTAGTTACTGTTGGCGCCCGTTATTAAAAAAGTCCTATTTGGCCGTCCAAAATATTCCATTTTGTTGCCAGTGGGGGTTCGGCCTTTTCAATCGGTGGTACAATTAATCAAAGTAGAGCTCTGTCATCTACCATCGGTCAGTTGTTGTGTGGCTTTTTATACGTTTTCTTGTCAGGTCAGTAAATAACACGATGAGTTACATAATAATTGGAATAACAAAGTTATTGGATAGTTAAAGATGTTCATTGTTCAGTATGCGTGCTGCATATTTAGTATGATCGAGAATACTTAATTTTTTCCCCTCTAGATTTTATATCTCTTGTGGCAAAGACGTATTTTTGGTTAGCGACACTTTTAGATGCATGTATGTGTCATAAAACATAATCATCATCATAATGTGTTTTTATTAATTTAAATGCTCTTTATTTCCAGGCTTCAACTGATAGCATATAGTACAAAAAACAAACGGTCTGTTCTTCTAATTTTAAGTTATCCAACATCTTTGGTGTTCCATGACCAGATACTACTTGAATTTTGTAGTAATATCAAATATTAACAGTGAGATTAAGCTGTCGGTATAGGTATAATATCGTAAAAATTCATAGTATGGTGGGAGGTAATCTCTAGTTCTAGCTACCGTTGAAAATCTGTCACGTACCACCCAACGGTAAGTTCTAACAGGCTCATTTGAGACCCAGTTTTCATTGCAACTAGTTGTGGTCATCCATAAAAATGCGTGACTTAGCTTGACATCTTTATTTTACTAATGCGGGATTACTCACGTTTGTTTATATCGGATTCTCCGGCTATAACTTCGCCTGAGCCCGGTAGCCTTCTTCAAGGAATTACAGCAGAGCACAACGCGCGTGCGGCCTCGTTTTTCTTTGCATTACTGGTCGCCGCGGGCCTCGCACGTAAAAACAGTGGGTGGTGCGCGGGTGCGGGAAGGAAAGCAAGCAAAAAAGCATATCTATGAAAAATGGCATTGTTTTTCTTTAAGGCTATTGTAAAATTATGGAAACCAAAAATTTCAATATATTTTTCTTTGTCTGCAAAACAATTCACTAAACAACCTCAATGCGTGAGATTTAGAAAAAGTTTAATTAAATAGATAACAAATTAAAATCTCACGAGAACTATAAAGCAAAATGGAAGAATGTAATCCACGCTATTTTATCACTAATGTAATCTTAGATTCGGATTTTAAACATTTAGGAATAATTTGACTTTTAATTTAAGAAAATCAGGCGTAGACTCGCTGGCCTGAATCTGAAATTCCAATTAGCGAACTAATTTTGGTAAAAAAATTAAACGAAAAGTATTGCCTTAATCGAATAATTACGACTGCGAGTTGAAAATTAAAGTCATTACTTTATTGTCGACCATAAAAAACGGACATAAAGAAATTTTCTTCATAAGGTTTGGATTAAAATAATGATCGTATTAAAGCCTGCCAAATTGATAATAATGTTTATTAAAAGGCGGTATAGACACAAAAGTATTTTGGGATCATTTGTTAAAGTCAAAGATTCTTGTGGTGAGACTAATTCTGGGATATTATTCCATCTATAGCGCTAATACGTTTGGGCAGTTAAAACTACTGGTGATACTCAAATTTATTTCTTTTTTGTAAATTTGTATCGCTTTTTTTATTGCAATGATAGAATGAAATGAATTTACTTTTTAATTAGTACCGCATGGTCACGAATTACACTTATGATAATAATTCATTAACTTAATTAATTTAAATTATGATAAATAATTAGTTGACTGAATTAAAATTAAAACTTGACGGCAGTCAGCCGAGTACTAAAATGTTACTACCACCACGCTTACCTCACGATGTTTTTCCTTCGCTGACAGCTCAAGCTCATTGTTGGGATTTGAACACACACCTTTCGACATGTAAACTGAGCGCGCTATCCACTGAGCTATCACATTACAAAGACATAAATGAATCGAATGGAATTTAGGACGCAGACAACTTTTCCTTCAACAAAACATAGGTTATTTTTTTATTACAAAAAAAAAAAAACGTACGTGGTTCGGAGACCAATCCATCTCACTACCAATCTGAAGATTCAGAGGTCAACTGCACGGCACGCACTTCTGTCTTTTCTACATGAAGTTAGAAAACATCGTGCGGAAAGCTGTCTGATAGATCATAATCTTCTCAAATACATATGTGTGAAGTCGGCTAATCAACATTTGGCTAGCGTGGTTGACTATAAGTTTATCTTTCTCACAATTAAAAAATCTACCGTCCAGCAGTTTATAATTAACCGGCCAAGTGCTAGTTGGACTCGCGCACGAAGGGTTCCGTACCATTATCTATAAAAAAGGCACAAAATCATGTCTGTTGAATGGGAGCCCATGGGAGTATTAAATATTTGTTTTATTTTAATTTAATTATTTATTTTAAAATGAATATATTACTAAATACGTCTACCTGTTGCCGTTATAAATATGGAACAAAAACGAGAAAAATATACGTTTGTTGTATGGGAGCCCCCTTAAATATTAATTAGTATTTGTTGTTACAGCGGCAACAAAAATACCTATATCATCTGTGAAAATTTCAATTGTCTAACTATCACGGTTCATGAGATACAGCCTGGTGACAGACGGACAGACAGACAGACGGACGGACAGCGGAGTCTTTGTAATAGGGTCCCGTTTTACCCTTTGGGTACGGAACCCTAAAAACAGGGCTCACCGATAGCTATTTTCTGTGGAATGTTTTAAATAAATAAATAACTGCTAAATATTCTGTGCCCATAGGGTCATGGGTAACATGAGAGCTCGCTAATCAGAGACGCAAAACAAGAATTTATTTGCAATGTACCGTGGCCGGTCCATTGTGCCATGCGGTGAAGGGTGCAATTACTCGTGTTCTTGAACTTTTACTAGCTACTAACTTCATGGAACCTTGTCATATTACTTTCACCTTTTCATTTCCCCTATTTAAGCGTACGCTAATCTATCTTTATTGTGACATAGTATTTCATGTGTACATTTACGAATGGCATGAGTAACAAGGTATTTTTGTCATCAAAAACTCTATGGTCGATGAATTTTTATTTCGGTGTTATGAATTTTGATTTTAGTATAGTAGTGATTTAATGGTAAAATTTCCTCGCAAGTCAAACGATGTATTTGAAAAACAATTCAATGTTATTTACTAATTAATTAACTGTTAATAAGTATTTTGATGCTAACGTGAGAAATGTCAATCATGAAATTTAAATGGAGTTGGGTAGGACATGGTGCCAGGCAGGGTAATGGTAGATGAACTGTGTGTAATGTGTCCTACGATTCTTTAATTTTTTTTATTGCAAATAAGTATCAGAATCATCAACATCATCAACATCAACTCAACGAGCTGGTGGACGACCATAGCTTTGGTCGTCCACCAGCTCGTTGAGTTGACGACATAATAAAAGTTGCGGGTTAAATCTGGAAAAAATAGGCACAGGACCGGGACGAGTGGCGTACATGAAGAGAGGCCTATGCTCAGCAATGAGCGATTACAGGCTGATGATGATGATGATGATTTTGATACTTATCTGCAATAAAAAAAAAAAATCGTAGGACAGAGTACACCCAGCGCCATCTGATCCCAAACTAAGCAAAGCTTGTTTGGTGGAAGTCAGATAACTGATAGAATACATAAATACTTTTTTTTTGTTGTAAATACATACTTATAATACATACAGAACACGCAGACACAAAACAAACATTTTGTTTATACCATAAACTGTTTGTTCTTGGCGGGAATCGAACCCACGCCCTACAGCTCAGGCAGACATACCAACAATGGGCCAACTGGGCTGTCAATAAACTAGACTTAGCTAATTCATTAGGCATGTAGCGATGATAGCGTGTTAGCGCGGCCTGTTCGCACGCCGAAAGGTGTGGGTTCAAACCCCGACAATGAAATTGAGCTGCCGTTGAAGGAAAACATCGTGAGGAAACCATAGGTACATAGTACTTTCTAGTTCTCGGCTGGCTAGATATCAGCTATCACGTTGAAAATCTGTCGCCAAATACCTAACGGTGTGTTCCGGCAGCCTCACTTGAAAACCAGTTCCATTCCAGGCTAAGTGTGTTTACCATCTTCGACTATACTATCAGTTAACATCAGATGAGTTTTGGTCAAAGACTTAGCCTGTCAATCATAAAAAAAACTTCGAGTATCAATTTTGAGCATTCAATGTCCTATAGGTACTCTTCCTTCTCTACCCGTGGTTGCCGTATGAGTCGGCTAAGGGATATAATCCGGAAGGTGGGCAGCAGCGTCTTCCTTGAACAATCACACCTAACTGCGCTCGCCAACCCGCCTGCCAAGCGTAGCGAGTATTGGCAAAACCCCCAGGACAACATAGGAAAACATAGGAGGCCTATGTCCAGCAGTGGACGTCCTATGGCTGATGATGTGAATGTCCTGTTATGGAAATAGGAGGTTCATTTAGTCATCTACTCCCTGATAAAAAGTAAAAGTATAACTCAAAACAAAAACACAAAGGGTTACCAAAGCTCAGATTACGACCGCCGAGATAACCGCGAAAAGGTGAAATTCGTCAAGAAACACCGAGATGAAAGTACCTACATTTTTAATTTTAAAGTTTTCCGTTTTGCGTCGGCTTGCTTCGTTTAATTTCCGGCAAGATTATCAGAACTAAGCCTGGCTTTGGCTGCAGTCTTCACCAGTGCGTCAACAGTTTCCACTTAAAATGTGCTTGCAGTTACGGTTTATTCAATTTTAAAACATGCTTTCTATCACAACTTAAATTTATTTAAACATAAATTACTCGTATGCGCAATATTTTACGGTGCGTTTTGTAAAAGACAAACAACTTTCCGGGTTGGCGACCTAACGAAAACATCGCTAATGTAATTTTAAATAAATATTGACAAAACGTGGCTAATTTCATAGTATTTTGTGATAAATATTAAACACGTTACAGACGTCCGTAAGCGGTGGTTTATAAACACAGCGAGAAAGCTGCTTTTAAAAAGAATGGGGCACAAGACCTTTGAACAAGACCGTCTCGTGATGATAAGAGATAACGCATAGCTCATTGCAGCAATACACAGAACTTTGACTAACAAAACAAAAAAATCTCTACTAATGGCGCACATTAATTTAAGATTTTCGATGGTTAGTTCCAATAGCCCTGTAATTACACTAGCTGTAGTACCCTTCAAACTGGAATACAGTAACGTTTATATACTACTGCTTGATGGCAGAATATCTGATACTGCGGTCGTAAACCTACCATCTACCATAAAAGGAAATCTACCATCAAGTAAAGCTGAGTCCAGAGTAAACAAGTTTCTTCTAGATAAGCGTCCATCTTAGACCGAATCACCGTTTATCATCAGACAAGCTGTGGTCAAACGTAAGCATACATGATAAAACAATATGTTACTTTGACAATATTATTTGAGAACTAATAACGTAAACGTAACGTAACGTACTCAATAAACTAAGAATAACTCGAAAATAAAAGTTTGTTAATACGACATTTCAGCTCTTAAGGAACTCCTTCAAACTTCAAACAAAAATAATGAAGGAATTCATTTCTTTTCCAATATAGTCAATATCATCAATACATATCACTGCATATTATAAAACAAAGTCGTCCGCCACGTCTGTCTGTCTGTCTGTATGTTTCCGATAAACTTAAAAACTACTGAATGGATTATCATATGAGATTCACCAATAGATAGAATGATTCATGAGGAAGGTTTATGTATATAATTTGTCAAGGTTTTGTGTAAATTGGTTGAAATATAATGATAAATGTTGGAACTGTTGGAAAAAGTCAAGCCACCTGGGAGCTTTCATCGAAAACGCTGCGTAATCCCTTTGAGATAGAGATCAAAAGTTATAATCATAAACTAAAATGAATGAATGTCATCCCAGCCAATTTCGACCACGGCAGCTATAAGTAATTCTGTAATATAAAAAAAAGAATTAACAACGAGTAAAGTATCAAAGTCAGTACTAAAGTTAGAACATCATTATTCACTTGTACTGAAATCGTGATCTCAAAACCGCGAATGCTCCTAGGTAGATTTCTACCCATGAGAACAAAAAACATGATTACAGTCGATTTGCGCGATATCCTTATGTAGGGGTAATTTTATGTGTAGCCATGGAAGGTTCTAGACCGATTGCACCTACGGGCAGTACCGGTCCAGTAATAACTACCAACCACGTGAGATGAATGTTTTCGTTCGTATTTTAACTGCTTTTAGCCTAAGGTTCGCGACCAAGTATAAAATATACTTTGGCATAAATTACTAAAGATATACTTAAAATCTTAAGACTAAGGAAACTAAAGAGGGAGTTCTTCATATTGCTGGGGAAAATTATGTGTTTTTACACTATTTAGGAAATTGTCTTGCAAAATTCCGATTCTGACTGTACAGTTAAGGAACAAAAGCTGTTGATTTTATTTTGTATATTTTGACAAGCTACCTAATGTGAAGTGATGGTGTGGCCGAAGTTGGTAAATCCTAGCCTGGAATGGAACCTGGATGCCTAGATGTTGGTTACTGAACGCAGGGTGAGGCTGATGCAGAACTTAAAATTTTTTGGGATCGATCTGGCAATGAGAACGTCAGTTAGAGAATCTGCAAGAATCAAGAGATTAAAGAGTAGTAGCGGAGTCTAACGTTATTGGTGAGACGAAATTCCATAGACCCCACTGGCATAAACATGTCTAAAGGATAGATATAGACTGCGTCCTTTAAAGGGTGTGTCTTGTGTCACCTGAAAGCAAAAGGCCCGTCCCGAGTATAGATGGAAATATGAAGTGGCCAAAGATCTCCAAAAGCTGGAAATAAATATTTGGCATGAAATAATTCAAGTCGATCTCGACAAAAATGGTGCTTTTTAGTTTTAGAGGCCTAGACACATTTTGGGTCGCTGTGCAAAGAAAGTTGTTAGTTAAGGAATTGTAAGCTTTAAAAAATATCTTAAATTGAGTTTCTGTTAACAATGAAATATTTTACAGATCTTCATGAGAGCCATCAGATTCTACAAAGCGTAATTGTACTAAGTGTCTTTATAAAATATTTAAAAGAATTTCAGAAAACAGCCTTTTGTAGTAGGATACATAAATATTAGAGGATATGTTGACAGCTCTATCTACTCTCAAACCAAGGGAAAATTGTACCATGGAAATCAAATAGCTAAGAAAATAAGTTCCTAATATTATACATACATTTAGAACATCTAGACACGAAACAAATATTGATTTCTGTCGCATAAATGTATGTTCGTAGTGGGAATCATACCCACGTCCTTCGACGAATTTCCATCCACGAATTTTATTTTACGACCCATCAAATCGCGATGAATTAATAGACTAAGTAACATTTATAATCATAATCATGATCCTGTGAACCTTGTGATAGAGTTCATAACAACATAATAAATGTCAAAGAGTCTAGAATTTTCTTTTACTAATGAAGACAGATGATAACGACGGATTTCCTAATTTAAACTTCACCTATCAACTAGGTTATTAATCTTGACCGCGTTTCATCATTTAAACAATCATCAGGAATGGTTACGTCACATGCAACTGCCTCTTAATTGTACAATTAGCTTTATTGCAGTTGACAGCGTCTTCAATTAAAATTCGCTTTTGCTACTTTGGTTTGATGGCAATTGAGGACGATTGCAATAAATCAGTCTGGCAATTTCTAAAATTCGTCTCTCAATTATAAATAGATCATTTAAAAAAATTATAAACAATTTCAGTATTACGAATTGTA
This sequence comes from Biston stratarius, assembly GCA_950106695.1. NCBI lineage: Eukaryota > Metazoa > Arthropoda > Insecta > Lepidoptera > Geometridae > Biston > Biston stratarius. Next base: position 33,939,242 of record OX467106.1, on the reverse strand, counting down.
AATTCGTATTTTTACTGGCAGTTATCAAGTTCTGTTATGGAAACAGACGTGAATTTGACACGTTTTTGTTATACTTATGCGGGGATTACTTACGTTTAATTTTGTTGGATACTCTGACTATAGTTTCGGCCATATTCGGTGGCTTTCTCTAAGGAGTCTAGGAGCAAAGTACAACGCGCGTAGCATCGTCACTCGTCTTCGGATTAGTGCAAAGCAAGATGAAACCGTGTAATTAGGTAAACGAGATTAATTATCGAAAAATAAAATCGCATTAGTAAAACACAAAAATTATCAAGTCATTCTAAGTTTTTTTAAAGTTTTACTCCTATGTTTTTCTGTCTTCCTGACGTGCTAGGAATAAAATCACATTGATGATTTAAAAATATTAAGATTCAAAAGGTTTTTTCGCGGGAACACGTTCATGTTTTTTTATACCTTATTAAAGCTTGGATTGAATGTGCTTATAATTTGCTTTTGTGCTTATAATTTGTGCTTATATTTCTTTATAAAAATAAATATTGGATAAAATTTTCTCACAGCGCCATCTGGCCCAAAACTAAGCAAAGCTTGTATTATGGGCACCAAATCACTGATATATACCTATAGACAGTTACTACCAAACCAGCTGACAGGGCAATCAAACAAAAATAAATCAGTCGTTTATGAGACTCTGACTAAGGCATATTTCACTCAATTTATTTCATGAGACACTCAATTTTTTTTTATATAGTATATTGCACAAAGTGCAATGCCAAAAACAAAAAAGAAGTATTAACGTTTTAAAATGTAATAAAAGTAAAATATGTAATCGTAATTTTTGCTGCGATCATAATTTCAAATAATAAATGTCGTTGCTATCTGTCTTGTAACATTACACCGTAAAAGAGTGGTATTTTATTCGCTGCTTCGAAGCCCCTATAAATCGTGGTAGGTCTCCAAATAGGTCTGAAAAGAGTAGCATAGTCTGTAGCCAGGACTAGAATATGGAGTAAGTAAAACATGAATACTGGTAACTTGAAAGGCTCTATACAACTCTTCGGCAGTACATAAACTTTCAAACATCATGAAAATGAAAAGAAACTATTAAAAGTTCTTATTTCTTTTTTTAAAAAAGCGACACATTAACACCCGTTTCTCTTGGACGTTCCCAATGTTTTTACGCTACACCATGGCTCTATTTTATTAAAATGTATTGCCCAAGAATGGTACATACTGCTCTTTTCCTTTTCTCATGCCAATTACAACCAGGGTATTTTTCAAGCTAGACTGAATATATATCTTCTAGATCGTCGTGGTCCAATGCTGATCACATCATCACGGTTTGTGGCCAAACGTATACGTAATAACTTTTCAAATTTCGACAGTTTTAAAACTTGATGCATTAATGCACTACTCCGAATCAGCCTGGTTTATTAACTTCCCTACTTCTGAGCACATGCAACCTGGCCTAAAGTGAGTTGGTAGACTTCACACATCCTTTAGATACTTTGTTTAAGAACTTTTAGACATATGGGATTCCTCACAATGTTTTCCTTCACCGTTTGAAGTCATCGGTATACATAACTTAGAAAAGACAGTGGTGCACGTTGTGGGATTCGATTTGAAAGCCAGGTGAACTCCCATCTAGGCTGCCGAAATTTGCATGCATTATTCAAAACTTGCTATATCTAGATAAGGAATATATTCGCAGGTAGATAACTGAGATACTGCAATGAATGCTATGCGGTCTTACACCGAGATAGTGGTCCCCTTATTGCTCGGACCCTAAATTGTGGTTTGAATGCAATGCCTTTGACGTTAAATTATTGTCGCCATGCAACGTTACACCGTACTGGAACACGTGTGCAATGTCTTATAGCCTGTTTGCTTGTTTAGGTTGTATTTGCACTATATCTGCTGTAAAGGTTACTGAGGCTATTAGAGACGGCTTATGTAGTTATGGCTTTTGTGGCCGAAGATCTGTTGATGTAGAACTGCAGAACTTTTTATTACTTTAGTAATGCATACTAAATAATGGCACTTCCATTTTGCATCCAACTCATTTCAAAGATAAATGTCTGCTCATAATCGATACTTAAAACTCGTTCCGCAAACGAATTAAACAATCGATTTTATTCGTTCACTTAATTACGTAATTAATGTCGGAGTGTACACGGCTGATGTTTATGCGGTAGTGTACATAAAACAGGAGTAGTATAGAAATCTGTACATATTTCGAGTTAAAGCCCGTCTTCAATGTTTATAAATCTACGTGAATAAAATTAATTACCATTTATATGACGGAACAACTAAAGAACTACTCGACTGATTTGACTGATTTTTTGCCGTTGTGTTTATAATTGTCAGGATAAGAAATGTATGCAATTTTTTTTTTTTGAAAACCCACGAAAAACGTAGATAGAAAATTTGAGTGGTATTTTTAACGAAAAACATCTTTACATTGAATTAAGAGGATAGTGACTCGTCGGATCAGCTAGTAAAAGAATAAATGTTTTAGGGCAATTTACACAGCGCCAACTCACCCAAAATTAAGCAAAGCTAATGCCACAGTGGTGCACAACACTATTAAAATAATAAATTTTAAGCTAATAAAAATGATACTTATAGTAAGTTCATTACACGCACACACACAATTACGTTTAGTGGAAATTTAACATAGTAAATATGTTGGTGAATATCTTTTTGGTCTGAAGTCATCCACATGGGGACCTCTCGCGAGGTCCCTATAAGTGCGAGACTGTGGGCGGAGGGCCGTTTCGCCCATGCTTTGTTACGCAATTGCACATCCTTATCCACATTAATACCTATACCATGTGTTAATGAGAACTCATTAGATCATCAATTCCATTATTTTGATTTAAATCATACAAACGTAACTTTTATTACACCACGTAAAATATTGCATTAACATCGCACATAAAATGAACCTGTTAAAAACTAAATGGTTCAAATCATAGCTAACCATTAATTGCAGATATATCTTTAAAACGAAAGGCGTTACCGTAATTAAGTCAAAACTAATTACATAAACGTTCACAGCAATGTTAATTAACTTTATTACCATTCGGACACATTTCATTTCGCTGAGAAGTCGTAAATATAAAAATAGCGAACGCGTGCAAACTAAATAAATTTAATTGTTGGCTGCTTTCAAAGGCGAGGCCTTAAACGCAACAAATTAAGGCGGACGTTTCAATTAAATTCTTGTGCAATGTCGTCCTTTCTCCTCGCTATGATTTTACTATATCTACATATATATGATCAAAGACCAAAATTCTAGAATATCATTAGTAAAAGTAGATACTAATTTTAACTAGATACCTCTACGCGTTCCCAAGATAATAGGTCTTGACAGACGGACAGAAGGATAAGAAAGTGATCCTATAAGGGTACCGTTTCTTTCCTCTTGAGTAACGGAACCCTAAAAAGAAGTAATGGTTAAATGATGACGTAGTTTACTTCATTAATGTTTCTGTTGATATTTTGAAACAATAATTACCTATAGTGCGCTCTACTTAACTGTGGATTATAATTGATAGTATTGACAATATTTTATACAACAAGTCGTTGAAGAAAACAAGCGAAAACTAAAATTAATTAAATCTAAAATTCATTACACTCGTATGGCAAACATTTCAGTATCAATAAATAATTAGTTCAAGATGTGCTTAAGAACATCTCAAATTGTATGTCGTAAGAAAACGGACCGAGTACCGTAAATAAATACCGGCCATCACAATAGTAACACAGAAAACGGTGTTCGGATACGTTTCAGTAATTAAGATCGAAGTTGCTTTCCTCCAATAAAGGTCTGAAGCGTAAAACGTTTTAGGTCCTTCGGTCTCAGCGTCGTAACTCTTGCAATTAAGTCGAATTAAAAATAAAGTTGAAAGAAACCCTAACAGTGAAGGTTACAGTCGCCAGAGCTTTCTGCCGCTTTTAGAGGACAAAGCGTAGAGTGACCATGATTTGGAAACAAAAATTAAATAAAAAAAATTAAAATATTGTTGTAGTCTGTGTACGATTCGTCGCGTTGATAATAATAATGAAATCTAAATGATTTTCAAGTCGGCTTATTTTGATGTAAATCAAATAATTGTGTAGTTAGGTAAAAACATTATATAATATTATAGTTGACCAGTTAGGTGTTTGACCTCAGCTCACCTGATGTTAAGTGACAGTTTGGTCGAAGATGGTAAAGCACGCCTAACCCAGAATGGAACTGGCTCTCAAGTGAGGCTGCCGGAAAACACCATTAGGTGCTTGGTTGTAGATTTTCAACTTGAGGGTAGCTAGCCAGCCGAGTACTAGAAAATACTCTACCACCATGCTATGGTTTCCTCATGACGATTTCCTTCACCGGCAACTCAAGCAGCTCATTATTGGGGCTTGAATCCACGCCCTTCGGCGCGTGAACCGACCGCGCTGACCACTGAGCTATTAACGCTATTGCATATAGAATCATAAACATGTTTTGTCATTGCAACTAAAAAAAGACAATACAAAATTTCACCTCCGTCGGATAAGAAGAAGTGCTTCCAATTTAGCTTGCAAGATATGAACTAAACTAAATAAATCTAAGCTTTGCAAAAATAAATTAAACAGAAGTTACGCCAAATTGCCAACTGATTGTCACTGTTGCAAAGCTGTTGATTAAACGCCATCTCGCGGGCTCCCCATCAATAACAACAGTTTAATTAAACACTTTTATTTGCTCCCGAATGGGTCCGGACTAGTACCGAGCATTAATTTACTTTTTTATTTTTCATATTTCAGTTTAATACGCTTGACGGCGAACGCTTGCAAAGAAATGAACGCTGGACAAAGAAAGTACTGTGGTTTTTATCTGATCTTTAAAAAGTGTAGACAAAGGATCTTAAGCATCATAGCCGGTACTTACAATTAAAATAAAATCATTTAGGTTTAATTCGAATACCACGTTTCCTGATTTCTGGTTTAGTCGAATAAAACGTACTTACCTACTAATATACACATAACTGTATAAGTACTATAACATATACCAGGTAGGCACGATGCTTAATCGCAGACTCGAAAACTCATTAAAAAAGAAGCGACATCTATTAATTGTACGCTTCCTTATTACAAAGTGGCCAACGTAAAGCCAAAATAGCACTAAACACGCACAGAGAGTGGCGCCATCTAGGACCCCAATATGGCTAGAAAATCGCTCAAATAATAGCTCGATTTTTGTATCGGATAATGTTATTGTACTATTATTATATTTTCTGAGATATAAAATATTATCGTTCGTCAGGGTTTTGAACATAAATTAATGCCATGTCGATTCGATAACAATTTGATATTAATTAGGTATATGTTGAAATATTTAGTGCTACGGAATAAGTATAAAAGTTTTTAACTGGAACATTCCTGTTCTTGTAAATTGGCCTACTGCTGAGCAGAGGCTTTTTTTCTGTTGTGAGAGGTATAAAGTTATAGTCCCCCGATTTAGACATGACATTGACATTTGAGTGGGATGGCAGACTTCACACACATTTGAGAATACTCAAATATACACGTTTCCTCTCAATGTTTTCGTTTGCCGATCGAAGCTAACGGCAATTATTCATTATTAGCTGCGCTCCATGGTGTTACCAGCTAGATTTTTTGGGATAAGCAGTAGGTATGTTTTAATCCAGGGTGTCAGCTATATCTATACCAAATTTCAGGGACTTTTAACCGAAAATGTTTCAACCGGAATTTTCTTCAGAGTACTCACCCTGAAGAAAATTCCGGAAAAGAATGCTACTATAAAATCAATAATTATTTTAAGCTTTTGACATATGTGCTTGACATTGTTTATTATTGTTATTCTTAACAACCATTATTATTGATTATTATTTTTTTTGACCTTATTTTAATTTCTGTTTGGCTTTAACTTTTTTATTATTTAATTTGAATTTATTATCGTGAATGTGTATTTTAATTTGATTAATTCATTTATTGGCATGCCATCGCTCATATTTAATTTGTACGCCTGAGGGCAAAGCACGATTACAGGCCATATAGGTCTATCCATCTATATTGTACCAATATTACAACTTTATCTTTATCTTCATCAAAATTAGTCCGTTTGAGCTTAAACAAGTAACATTCATACAAACACACTCACAAACTTTCGCCTTTATAATATTGTTGTGATAGTATGATGTGATAGGAAAGCATGCATGACAGTGGTGCATTATACAAACTCCCAATTAGGTTCACCCATTTACACAAAAAATGTTCTTGTATATGCAGTACATGGTATAACGCATTGTTTAACTTGAAAATATACGACAGTCTCATTTGAATTGGAGAAGGTCTTATCTTACCAATAAAACTTAGTTCTTCCTAATTGTAAATACAATTACGTACCACACTTAATTTAAAAATTTACACATATTTGTTCTCAACTACAAAAAATTACGATTAAGTATGCCTGAATTCATGATAACGGACACAATAAAACTCAAAGTTAATTAGCCAAGTCCTAATCATTGCAGGATATCGTTTTGAATTATCATAAAAAAACCATTTCAACTAATTTGATAAGGTTAATGTTATGTGGTGGATGTGGTGGATGTACAAAGGGAATGCTATATGCATTCAAACATCATTATTTGTAACAATGAAAGTAACAATAAAAATTTGAAATTCGAGTTCGACAATAAAATCTTCAGCGAAATCCAATCCAATACATGATTAATGTTATTTGACGGCAAAATAAGTATATTCAAAATTTACAATATGTATGTTATCATCATCATCTCAGCCTTAGGACGTCCACTGTTGGACATAGGCCTCCCCCATTGCCTTCCATAAAGACCGGTTGGAAGCGGCTTGCATCTAGCGCACGTTCCTGCGGTCTTTATGACGTCGTCAGTCCACCTTACAATATGCATGTAGGCGTCACAAAATATAAAGCTTGGAGTGTATCAAGCTAAAAGGGGTTTCTTGGACACATCATTATAAACAACTTTTACTATGGCACAATCTTGAAATCGTAAAAAGAAATTCACATCAACAGCCATAGACGTCCACTGCTGGATATAGGCCTCCTCCTGGGGGGGTTTTGCCAATACTCGCCACGCTTGGCAGGAGGGTTGGCGAGCGCAGTTAGGTGTGATTGTTCAAGGAAGACGCTGCTGCCCATCTTCCAGATTACATCCCTTAGCCAACTCTTACGGCAACCACGGGTAGAGAGGGTGGGGTACTATTCTTACGCCGGCAACACCACGGCAAAAGAAATTCGGTGACTTTTAAACAAAGGGCTGATTTTTTTCCCAATTTCAGAGTTTTAGTAAAAGTTGATCATAATGATCATAGTTCAATGACCTCTTTTTAGCTTAGTATTATAACCCGAGCTTATAACCCTGTAGAATATAACAACCAATTCCTTATTGTGATAAAAGAACTTAATTTTATAATTTTTTATTCCAAGATTTCACCAACAGTCGAGTAAATACTACTTTTATAACAAGAATTAAATCTGGATCTTTCAAAGTCAGAGTAAAAAATAATTTCCCAAATCTGCGTAATTTATCTTTACCCACATCATCGCTTACAATCAGTCGAATCGACTTGGTGGTCAAACGCAACTTATATGCGTTAAAAAAATCAACAATTGACGATAGTTGACCTATGATTGGCTGGCTCATACCTCAGAAAAAGAACGAGTTTTAGACTCATCCATCAAATATAAATAAATAAACTATTTTGGCCATATTACTACTTATCAACAAATACGGTCAAGTCAAATGTAAAATTTAATTTGAAGTAAGAGACACTATGAATGCCGTGGTGGTGCCAGCGTAAGAATTGTACCCCACCCTCTCTACCCGTGGTTGCCGTAAGAGTCGGCTAAGGGATGTAATCCGGACAATGGGCAGCAGCGTCTTCCTTGAACAATCACACCTAACTGCGTTTGCCAACCCGCCTGCCAAGCGTGGCGAGTATTGGCAAAACCCCCCAGGAAGAGGCGTATGTCCAGCAGTGGATGACCTATGGCTGATGATGTGTGACACTATGAAAAAGTTAGCCAATGAAAACTCAGTCCGGTCAATGCCTAATATATAGATTTAGGACTAGAAAATTCATGTGAATCAAGAAAATAAAAATTTACATTTAATGACACAAAAACCATCAATCAAATTATTATTTCTGATGCTAACATTGCAATTTCGAGGCTTCTTCCAACAGAATTAAACTCGCATTTAAATTAAAAGGTAATAAATTGTGTGAAGTGCAGTCTAAAGGTATTGTCGGCCACATAATGCGTCAGCGGAGATAACGTTTCCACGTTCACTTTATTGTTATTGACAGCAAGATAGATAAAAATGAAATTTAACCAAGCGCGATCAGACACAGTATAGCGTGGGTTTCGTAGCTAGTTTTAACTAACAATCAAAAGAATTATGTCAGGTGAAATAAATCTTTGGGATAATTTCGCTTTTATATTTAAAAAATAATCTTAAAATATCAACATTAACTGCTTCATTTATCTACTGTTTTAAACGACGCTAGTTAGGTATATTTCTCAGTTATTAATTTAAATTAACACCATGTTAAAAAGATTACACAAATGGTTATGGTTAATGCTATAAATTTACTGTCATACTTAAATTAACTATTTATATAGTCTTGTATTAGAGAAGTATAGTAAAACTTGCAAGGGGTTGACATACTCATTTATATAAACAACATTTAATATGGGATTGTTCCTGAATTCACATCAAATTGTAGCTATGATAGCTCGGTGGTTAGCGTAGTCAGTTGTTACGCCAATTACCTTCGACCCTAAACGTTGAGCTTGACCTCCCGGTGAAGGAAATCATCGTGATGAAACTATAGCGTAGTGGTAGGGTATTTTCTAGTACACCTCTGGCTAGCTACCATAGCTCAAGTGGACCATTTATCGACAAGCACCTAACAGTGTGTTCCGGTAGCCTCACTTGAGAGCCAGTCCTATTTCAGGCTAGGTGCGCTTTACCATTTAAGACCACACTGTCACTTAACTTCAGATGAGTGTGGCCAAAATACTAACCTGTTAACAGTAAAAAAAACACGACAAAATTAATTCATTGTGGAAGCATTCTAAAGGTTTATTATTATGAGTACACTTTTCCGAAACATCCTATATATAATTCTGTCTATAATAGCAAGGAAAACTAAAAATATGTTAATTATGTATAAAAGAAATTTTGAAATTATATTTTAATACCGTAGAATACTTTGTGTGACGTTTCTTTTACACCTTTTAGCAACGGAACCCAAAAATTGAACACCCTCCTTTACACTGTCTTCAGGGTATAAAATTGATAAGAACAATATAAAAGTCGTTTTAACCGAGGACGCCGTCCTCAGTGTTATTTCTGTAAAAGTAAAATAACCGTTTGTGCTTGTTATAGAACCTTTATAGAACCTTAAAATTTTACACCACATTTTACTCAAGCCTTTATTTTATTTTATTGTATACTATTTAGAGACGTGGCCGTATTGAAATCATTAAAATAAATATAGTTTGTAATGTTTAGTACAAATTTAAATTCTGAACTAAAATTTACTTACTTTGAGACTTTAATACTTAATTATAAGACTGTTTAGCGAGAAAAAAGTTCTAAGTAAATACAAAATTGTGATTGATTTGATAGTAAAAAAGTTTTACGCGTGCAACGGTAATGCCGCCTAGGACCATTGCTGAATATAATTTGCAAATCGATAAAGACCGAAATAAGGCGGTAGTAGAGGCCCTGAGGCAAAGTATATACTTGTCAAATTTAGAAGTATAAATGCATGTATTAGAATATGATCATAGTAAGTATTGCGTGTATACCCAGAGCACTCACGCTCACTTAAAGGTTTCTCTTGCGGCGGCGTCGTGTGGTGGGACGCCCTTTTACCTTTAATATGGTTGATGAGTCCGATGGCTGGCATATGAGTCAACTTGAGAATTAAACTGGACTGCTCGCGTTATCGATCGCGTATAATGGTATTAAATATCTCTAGGTATTGTATTCAATATATACCCAAAATCATTTAAGTAGAACAAGAAAAAATCGATCAACTGTAAATTTAACTCACACTTTAATATTATAATTAATGTCATTTAGTTCGAGTAAGGAATTCTTAAGTCGCAATACATTTGAGAAGAATGTAAGCATTGTAGCAATAATAGCAAAATAATGTTTAAAGATTTTTAGATTTTTTTATATGTTCCTCTTAATTTTAATATAGAAACTGACGTGGTTTTGACACATTATCGTTTTACTTATGCGGGATAACTCACGTTTAATTATATCAGAAACTCCGACTATAGTTTCAGCCACATTCGGTGGCCTTCATCACAGAAACAAAAGTAAGTACGGCCCGCAGCGCAGTGCGAAGCAAGACGAGGCCGTGTGCGCGTTGTACTCAGCTTTGTCTCCATGATGAAGGCCACCGAATGTGGCTGAAACTATAGTCGGAGTTTCCCATATAATTAAACGAGAGTAACCACGCTTAACTAAAACAAAATACTCATAGTTCTTAAAAATTATGACTCACACAGAACTTTGCAATTACTTAAACGTTTAAAAAAAACTTTTTAAAGTGTCTCTTCGAACTCTCACAAATAGGTATTTACTTTGGAATAATCTTTAATACTTTTGCAATTTTAATATTCACTTCGTCTCGTTTTTGTACTTTAAAAATTTATGATTTTTAGCACTAAGTAATCCACTTTGTGTTCTTAGGAGAAACCTCTTTGGGTCTATCCTATCCTACGAATATTATAAATGTGAAAGTCTGTGAAGATAGATGGATGGATGGATGGATGGTTGATACTCTCATGCAAAAACTACTGAACAGATTTGGATTAAATATGGCACATATATGTATAGTTTATTATGGGATGGATTAAAATCAAACTGAACAAACTTCTTGTTAAATTCCATGAGGACAAATTCGCGTTTTGTATTGTTCCGATGTTTTATCTCCTAAGGGCACGCCATGCTCAACATTTTGACGTTAGACATCGATGCAGTACGTGTTGTACTAATAATTGTTTTTTAAAACATACAGGGTAATTTTTAATTATCCAGTAATCACGGCACGCAATTTCTCTTTCTTAATTATGTGAGTATTGTTAATTGCCACTTGCGTCATACGTCGAAGGAAAACATCGTGAGATAACATGTACCTATGTCTAAGAGTTCTGGAAATGGTGTGAAGTCAATCAACCTGCACTTGACCAGCACTGTGGCTCCACCCTTCTCACGGGAGAGGCCCGCGTCTATTCATCATCATCACCATCATCATCTTCATCATCACCATCATCATCATCTTCATCATCATCGTCATCATCATCATTTCAGCAGCCGTAGACCGCGTTTCTTGGTGTGACAAATTATAGAATTATATTAAGGTTGCATTCGGATAGTGTCAAAAAATAGTCAAGATGAGACTAAATGTAGCCGTTTAGTCACATAGTGAGGAAACCATAACGTATGGTAGTAGGGTACTTTTTAGTACTTGACTGGCTAGTTACCACCCTCAAATTGAAATTCTGCCGCCGAGCACATAACGGTGTGTTCCGGCAGCCTCGCTTGAGAGCTAGTTCTATTCCAAGCTAGGTGTGCTAACCATCTTTTTTTTAATTACAGGTCCGCGTTTGACCACCAACTCGCCTGATTGTAAGCGAAGATGTGGTCAAAGATAAAGCATGCAGACTTACAAGATATTTATTCACTCTGACCTTGAAAATATCTAGATTATATCTCTCAGGAAACAAGGAAGCCGGCAGCTTGTTCCATTATTTAATCGTACGGATGAAAAACTTAGAGTCAAAGTAAGGAAATTCCACTATATATAGGTGGTTTACCATCTTCGATCACACCGTCACTTAACATCAGGTGAACTGTAGTCAAACACCTAGCCTGTCAAAATATAAAAAAGAAAATGTTAAATTAAGATCAAATCAACTTTTAATATTCCAATTACTTCTGTCTTTCTAACAGCATCAACCTTTATACAAAAATAATTGGGTCATAAATTATCTCCTATTACATACACTTTATACGCAATCAAATACTTCTGTGTAGCTATGTTATATTGTATTCCAGTAACAAGCGGTTACTCCCACACTTTAATAAAGAAGCCATTTTAATAATGATATAACAAGATCATAAAATTGGTTGTTATAAAATGTATAACAAATGATAAGGCTAGTTCGCACTTGCATTATGGCAAAGTCTTTGTTATAACTTATTAAAAAGAAAGATCACTTAATTATTAAAATGGGATATTTGCGATAAAATAATATTGTGATATATTTAATGCGCAATATTTTTATAGAGTCATAATTATATTATAACATTTTTCATTAAGCACTCTAAATGTGCATTGCTTAAATGTTCATCTAATAAAGATACATTCTAAGCATGAGCCCGTGAAACTTTGAGCCGCAAGTAAATTAAACATAGGCACTTGTACGCAATTCATAATACAAACTCGTAACGGGTGCGAGCAGACTCGAATCTAGGGAATCCCCTACTATAGAAAACTATTAGGTACGATTTGAAAACTTAAAATAATATTCATAAAAATATATAAATGTTAGTGAACAAAAATCAACCGTAAACAAAAATGCATCTAACGGTGTGTTTCGGCAGCCTCACTTGTAAGCAAGTTCCATTCCAAGTTAGGTGTAGGTTCGTAGCGATGATAGCTCAGTGGTTAGCGCGGACGGTTCGCACGCCGAAGGGCGTGGGTTCAAACTCCAACAATGAGCTTGAGCTACCGGTAAAGGAAAACATCGTGAGAAAACCATAGCATGGTGGTAGAATACTTTCTTGTGCTCAGCTGGCTAGTTGCCACCCTCAAGTTGAAAATCAACCGCCAAGCATCTAACGGTGTGTTCCGGCAGCCTCACTTGAGAGCCAGTACCATTCCAGGCTAGGTGTGCTTTAACACCTTCGACCACACCGTCACTTAATATCAGGTGAGCTGTGGTGAAACACATAGCCTGACAACCATAAAAAAGGTGCGTCTACCATCTTCAACCACACCGTCACTTAATATAAAATGAGCTGTGGTCATAAACCTAGCCTGTCAACCATAAAAAAAATCGAGAACTCGTAGTAGGTCCATCGCGTAGCTATACATTTATGTAGCCCTTAATAATTTCTAACAAGATGCAGTACTTTCCCTTAATTACCTTCTCACATAAGTACATTTTATAGAACAGTAAAGACAACGAAAGCACTTGGATAAAATTAATTTCTTTATATAATTGTCTACGGCACGTCAACCTGTGTCTAATTTTAAGTTATATGTACTCGTAATAAGATCCTTAAAGTTCCACTTTAAGTAAAAAGGTGAGGTTGAGTAAAATAACCGAAAGAAAATTATACAGATATATTATTTGAGCACGAATTTTGTGTTTGTTTTTAGAATTATATTCTGAAACTAAATTCTTGCAGTTCTGTAGACATTCGTTTTAAATTTAACTGGTCTTTTAACCAAAGTTCTTTTGCTAAAATTACTTACAATATGTTCACTAAAATATTCTACGCATAGATATATTTACGTTTTAAACGTTTTTAAATTCCTAATTTTTTTAGACAACTTGCTTGACTGGCTTGCACATGCGTCATACTCGTGATCGGGTGCTGTTTGCGGGTCGCTGCTCACGTTAAACACACAAACTAGTACTTTTATCTTAGACTAAGATTAATTTAACTAACTTACCTCTCGCTGTATTGTATATGAAGTAAAAATTAATATAATTTAAAAATTAACAAAGATCATGGACCCCTTTGTCTTTGGTGTGAATATCCTAACTATATTCTTAATTAATATTATAAATGCGAATGTGAGTTTGTTTGTTACTCCTTCACGCGTACACTATTCGACAAATCTGAATGAAATTTTGCATGTAGGTAGGTACTTTAGGCCCTGGAATAAGACATCCATCACCATGCGGGTAAAACCACAAGTATTAACTAAAAAAACCCTTCGGGCTTTGATTTTTATACGATAAACCATATCCACCCAACCGCCATGGAATTGAGTGATAAATATATCCTAATTAACATGAGTGTTAGAGACACACAAGCATACTCACACATTCTTACACACACAAAGGTTTCAATTAGCTCTAGACGCCATATTGCATATGAAGGCTTATCATTACAGTTAACAGTAGGTAGGTAAACAAAAACAGGTTGAATTATCAGTAACATCTATCACGAATAATATTAACTTCGCTCACGTAGTAATTCTAAGTAACGTCTTAAACAAAAATTATGTCTATGTGAACGCCCATGCACGCTTGGTAATTATCGACTAAAAATATTTTTATGTATTCAGTAGCTTAACTCGCTCCGTTTTCATTTAAAAGTCAGTCATTACTAAAATCTGTGCTAACGTTAACGTTAAATGTTTAGCGAATAAATATATACATTTTTTAGTGTGGGGCGATGTCAGGCCTGGAACGGAACTGGTTTTTTAGGGTTCCGTACCCAAAGGGTGAAACGGGACCCTATTACTATGACTCCGCTGTCCGTCCGTCTATCTGTCTGTCCGTCTGTCACCAGGCTGTATCTTATGAATCGTGATAGTTAGACAGTTGAAATTTTCACAGATGATGTATTTCTGTTGCCGCTATAATAACAAATACTAAAAAACAGAATAAAATAAATATTTAAGGGGGCATACATACAACAGACATTTTTGCCATTTTTATTCATAATGATATGGAACCCTTCATGTGCGAGTCCGACTGGCACTTGGCCGGTTTTTTTTATATTATCTAACATACAAAAAAATCTTGTGACTTAAAAAAATGTAATTATAATGCACCTAGATATACATAGTTTTGGAATGTGATACAGTTTTAAATGTGTATTGAATTGAAATTAATATTACCATATTCTGTATTTTGTGGGTGTTCCCCGATCAATCCAATCTGGGTACCTTCAAGTCGCGAGTGAATCGGTTTCTTCCAGGTGTGCGTGCTCTATTGTAGACCTCATTTTCACATGATATCCGGCGAGATGACGGTCAAACACAAGGAATTTGTAAAAAAAAATCCGATTAAAAGATACTACGGTAAAGTGCAGTACTGATTTGCCCATTAATTTGAGTTTTTTTTTTAATGGAACTGTCCCTATAATTACTAAAAAATAAACAATGATCGTAAAAAAAAAACACCTTTTTTCACTTCCAAAACATTGCTGTGAAGATTGGATACTGTTCTTGGATCTATATAGCGATGCTAATGTGATAATCTCTAAATGTTATGCTTTGATGAGTTCATCAAAACGAAACCCAAAGAATTCCTCTTCCAGGTCATTAATTACGTTTTTTCTCGTAATTTGTCAGTTTTGATGTGTCTGTGAAGCTAGTTTGTACTCGTACATGGGGCCGTAGTGTATTTTATACTGACTCACCTATGATTTGAACTCTTCTGCAAAACTATACCTATTTTTACCAAAATGTTTTACAATCTCTAGGAATATGTACCATCTACAACCTTTTAAGAGCTTAAAATAGTAAATAATTAACAAGTGCGAGTCGCACACGAAGGGTTCCGTACCATTATCTAAAAAACGGCAAAAAAATGACGTTTGTTGTATGAGCCCCCTTAAATATTTATTTTATTCTGTTTTTTAGTATTTGTTGTTATAGCGGCAACAGAAATACATCATCTGTGACCATTTCAACTGTCTAACTATCACGGTTCATGAGATACAGCCTGGTGACAGACGGACAGACTGACAGACAGACAGATAGACGGGCGGATAGACGGACGGACAGTGGAGTCTTAGTAATAGGGTCCCATTTACCCTTTGGGTATGAAATCCTAAAAATCATACTGGGTAAGAAAACCTAAGTATATCGTACCATCGTACCCTGTACCTCGTATCGTAACCTTGTTGCGATGATAGCTCAGTGGTCAGCACGGTCGGTTCACACGCTGAAGGGCGTGGGTTCAACCCCTACAATAAGCTTGAGCTGCCGGTGAATGAAAACATCGTAAAGACTTGCCTACTACTGCCACGCTATGGTTAGCGAGGCAGTAGGGTATTTTCTAGTACTCGGCTGGCTACCTTCAAGTTGAAAATCTGCCACCAAGCATATTTCGGTGTGCTCCGGCAGCCTCACTTGAGAGCCAGTTCCATACCAGGCTAGGTGTGTTTAACCATCTTCGATCACACCGTAACTAAACATCAGGTGAGCTGTGGTCAAATACCTAGTTTGTCAACCATAAAAGTAATAGGTTTTCTTACTCATTATAAAAAATCATATACATGTTCAATTTCAATACTCTTTTAAACAACCGCTAGACAAGCATGGGAGGTTCTCAAAGGGAACGCTATTAGCACACAAAGTAATTACTAGTCTCAACGCGCTCGGTCGGGATGCGCAAGAGTCGGTAACAAGACAACATAATGATCTGAACCGCCTTTTGTGTGTGTGTTTCGCCACCTGCCCAAACAGCACAGTGATGGGGCACTATCGATATCCGGATACAATGGCGATCCTTTGATACTAAGAGATGAATCGATATTTAATTTAAAAACCGTTTTCTTCACTACAAACTGATATAATAATATTTTATTGTGACTGATTTTCAATTACTTATGCGGGATACTCACGTAAAATAAAATTATACCGAATACTCCGATTATAGTTTCAAAATATGTCAAAACCACGTCAGTTTCCATAGTATTATTGTGACTGTATTATATTATTAGGTATTTTTTTTTTCCATTATAATGTTTTAAGTTTTGTGTACCTATACCGTAGAAGTGGTTGGCTTCATGAAACGGAATTTCTTGTACGGAGTCTGATTGCTTGTAATATTTTTTATATACATATATTATTATTATTATTTGTTCTGTACTTTTATTATAATAGCAAAATCTTGTTTTGATACAGGAAAGTTGAAACAAAAATAACAATAAAGACATTTTCAATAAATTAATTTGATTAGGTTAGCTCTTTCTACTCTATTTTTTCTTTAATGAGCATTCTGGGAAAATAGACATATTTAAAATAAACCCATCACTATTTATATAATTTAACCTTTGATGAAAATCCAAAACATAGTGTCAATTACACAAACAAGTACGTCAAAAACTGCAATACATTCTAGTATTAAAATTATATTATTAGTAAACTATCGATAGAGTATAAATTACAATGATTGGGCAATAACCAAAGCTAATGTCAAAGTCATAATGAAACTACGATAGCAATCTAAAATCGAAGTGCTATCGTATTAGGCTTTACGAATCACATTTAACACGTCTTATAACAGTGTTCAATATCATCACAAAAAATAATGAGCAAAAAAGTATCGATAAAAAGACAGCGGGGTCGACATCCTTATAATGACCGCTTGTTAGCAACTGCTATTCCTTCCCGCAGCGAAAGCATTGGCATCACCTACCTACAAGGCAGTACGAAAACTTAAAATTTTACATGTCTAATTAAGGATTGTGTCTCAAAATTTAATCTATTAGTACTACATTGTCCAGATACTCAAAAATTAATTTTAAATGAGTTTTATTTAAAAGTTGCTTATTTTTCTTTCTCACATTTTTATAGCGGTAGGACTCTCTTGTACAACCTACCCAACTACACCCTACTACGGTGTTTCACTTATGCCTGTTCTTTAAAAGGTAAGTAGTTTTACTATGGAAACTGTTGTGGTTTTGACAAATTTTTGTTTTACTTATGCGGGATTACTCCGAAAACTCGGGAAACTCTGACTATAGCGAAGCAAGACGAGGCCGCGCGCGCGTTGTTCAAAGCTTTGCATCCATGATGAAGGCCACTGAACGTGACCGCAACTAATAGTCGGAGTTTTCGATAAAATTCACATCATCACATCATCAGCCAAAGGACGTCCACTGCTGGACATAGGCCTCCTCCCGGGGGGGTTTTGCCAATACTCGCCACGCTTGGCAGGCGGGTTGGTGAGCGCAGTTAGGAGTGATTGTTCAAGGAAGACGCTGCTGCCCATCTTCCGGATTACATCCCTTAGCCGACTCTTACGGCAACCACGGGTAGAGAGGGTGGGGTACTATTCTTACGCCGGCACCACCACGGCAAAATTAATAAAATAAAATTAATCGTGAGTAATCCTGCATAAGTAAAACAAAAAAGATAAGTTGAACTAATAAGGACTATTTTTTTTTATTTGCAGTAACTAGGTTAATACATTTTTCTACCAATGATTCCAACCTTCTTTTATAAATCAAACACACGAGTCGTTTAGAAAATATCTTCTGATAAAAGTTCTCAAATTCAGCTTAATTTATCGAAATTAGCTTCCTGAATACAGCAATTCATATGATAAATGACAACAAAGTACGCTTTTATGTACCGAATGGTCTAAAGAAATATTGGGGGACATTTTAAACAGAGCCATCTAGCTCCAAGATAAGCTTGTACTGTTTGAATCAGATAGTACATCTAGACACAGATCGAAATCCTAATTTTGTTACATAAATGAGTACAGAATTTTTACAGAGTTACAGAATGAGTGAGAATTGAACCCACACGCCACAGCTTAGAAAGTTGAGCTAGTACCTAATGAACTAACAGGGTAATTAGTAAAATAGTAATAAAGACGAAAACTCATCAAATAACATCTCACTTTCTTATTTTAAGAACAACTTAGTTGTGTTACTGCGTATCTTTGTATATTGTGTCAACGTAAGGAAAATTGAGTCGATTTTTAACTCAAAGGTGTGATTTTGGTGCCTTGAAGAAGTGTTAAATATTTAAAATCGGGTTTAAACCTATTAGAGTGATTATTTTGTCGGAAAAGTTGTCGCTCCAGCTAAAAGACGATGTAATGGGTTCTCATCATACGAGATTGTAATGATGGGGATTGGATACGATAAAAAATATCGGTTCATCTTGATATTATAATAAGAGTTCGATTTAGATGGTAATTGATTATGATAAAAGTTGTCAAGTATATACAATTGATTCAGAATACACTTATCTTACTATCCTACTAATATTATAAACGTGTATTTTAGATGTTTGTTACGCAAAAACGGCTGAACGGATTTGAATGAAATTTTATTACCTGAATTAACATATAGGATACTTTTCATACCGGAAAATGTTAGGTTAGGTTAGGTTAGGCTATTTCTTTGCGAGGAATAGAGAATTATTAACTTTCGTAAATTCTGTGAACTGAACAATTTTTTTATTGTTAAATTTAAAAAAAACTAACCATTTACAAGCAATTATAAAAATTTTAATACTTAACACTAGTGGAACAATTTTCGGCCTTATCGCTAAGAGCAATTTCTTCCAGGCAACCTCAGTATGGAGAAGATTCTAATCAATCAATCAATCATGATAATAGTGATTAATTATAATTATATGGCTCATTTGTAGTATATCTATGATTTTGTGTAGAAATAAACTGTAAAAAAATCCGTAACATTCTTTTACCATATCTACATCTGATCATGAGCCAAATATCGTTTGGTAACTTTTCCGATACTTCACTCAATGATTATTGTTTCATCATCAGCCATAGGGTGTCCACTGCTGGATATAGGCCTCCTCCTGGTGGGGTTTTGCCAATACTCGCCACGCTTGGCAGGCGGGTTGGCGAGCGCAGTTAGGTGTGATTGTTCAAGGAAGACGCTGCTGCCCATCTTCCGGATTACATCCCTTAGCCGACTCTTACGGCAACCACGGGTAGAGACGGTGGGGTACAATTCTTACGCCGGCACCACCACGGCAATGGCAATGATTATTGTTTACTATCATTTAAAAATAATGAAGGTAATGATTGTAATCAAATGACAAAATAGATTAAAAAAACAACACTAAAAACGAATGCATTGCAAACCTTATATTTTTAATCTAAATAACAGAGTCGTTTTCGTGTCTGTTTATTAAAATTTCCAATGAAAACTCGTAAAATCTTTCTACTTAAACATCATTATTTATGAAACATTTAGTACTATCTCTTCGGTCGTATATTAAACCTGTCTAAATGCCGTATCACACAGCCTTTACCTCCATATTTGGCTTGGCCTTTCTTTGTATCGGATTTATCGCTTTCGTACTTTATTTACTTTTCTAGATACCCTGTCTAGTACTTACTTAGTTAAATAAGTTAAGTATAAGAGATGAGTAGTATTTTTGTCGATATATGCTGGATAATTTTTTATTTTATTATTTTGGCCAACGTGTATTCACGCGATATAGAGTGAGGCCAAACGAGCGTAAATTTTTGAGTTGTCGGTCACGTAATTTCTTCTGCATTCGATTTCATAGAAAAGACTTGTTTGTTTCACACGGCGCGGCGATGCAAAATTTGTTGTCTGCTGACAAGTCTTTTCCATGAAACCAAATGCAGCAGAAATTACGTGACTGACAACTCAAAAATTTACGCACGCTTGGCTTCACCCGTAGACATAGACATAGACTTCTTTAACATGATTTGAAAAACATTTTACACTGGCAAATGCACAAAGTACGATGTCAAAATTTACCGGATATATTTTATAATTTACTACTGTGTTCGGATGTTTAAACATCTCTATTCTCAGCGATAAATCACTAGCAACTTATTAACTTTATTTTTTAAAATACTTGAAAACTTTTGAGAGTGGCAAATGCACATAGTCAAAACATTAGGCATACAAAAATTCATCGAATCTATTTTATCATTTACTAAACTGTGGTCGGATGGTATACACATCTCTATTCTCAGCTATAAATTACTAGCAAACTATGGTTAGAAGACCGGATACTGACTTTTGTATGTGTTCCTCTTATTATGTTTTGAGATATAAATTAGAAAGATTTATAAGTCGCGTTGTGGTAAGCAGTCCGTTTTAGTTTAACAATCAAAAGCAAATGGTAGATCACAATTTAATGTACAATAAATAATAATATTTAAGCAATTTAACTTGGATTAAACGCATTTCACAACTTCTTATTGAACTATAAATATCTTGCAATAGAATAAACAGAGAAAATAAATATGAAGAAAATATTTATATTACACAACAAATTGTCAAATTTTCATGCGAAGAGAATAAGAAAGGGTATTTCCAAACAAAGTAGTATGTGGAAATCAGCCAATTAATCTCCGTGATTGCTCTGTAGATGACTTTGAACTTAATCATTTTCGTCTAGTGTCATAATAATTAAAGAAAAAGAAAATCACTTGATAAATAATTATATTTTTTTTAGAGAAAGAAACAAGGTGTAGGTATACACTGCTCTGCTGTTGAGCTGTACAAATTGAGTGTTCGAATCACATCATCTACGTAATACTTGTGTATCACTAATAATATATAAAAAAAAAAACTATTATGTGCAATAAATAAATATTTTTAGACGAGTTCTTGTTTATATTGTACCTATGTTATTTATTAAAAGTTTTCAAATATCAGAATCTTTATTTAAATTGTCATAAAACAGATTGTACTTTGTAATATCAGAAAGCTTGGATATGAAACTCATTCTAACACAGTTAATGACTAAAGCCAATAACAATTATTGCTCACAAATAGATCGTATATTTTAGAGAAACCGTATATGCATTTGATGACCAATAAACTTCTATAATCACATTGGCTTATAACGACCCCTAAAACTGGTGCACGTATACTAATAGGCTATACAGTAAGAGCTATTGTAGAATTTATTGTTTTACAGCGCATTCTGACCATAAATTCTTTAATTGGGGCCGTCTTTACGCTCTGCGGACCCTAATTTACAAGGGCAACCACGGACAGTATCATTTTTTTAATATACTACGCGTCGAGTTCGTAGCAATTCGCTTCGACGCCGCAGTTAACAAGCTTGCCATCATATAATTTGGAAAGGGAATGCCTATACATTGTTAAAGCAGCTGCCCTGCGAAGACAGGCAACGTAATAATTTTCACATTTAAAATAACAGTTCAACAAAGGATAATCTTATCAAGGTGGTATTTATAATTTATTAGAACGGCACCAAGCTTGTTAGCAGTGGTATAACCTAATTCAATCACTGTAATTTATAAATTAAAAAGCCGATCGAAGACCGAGTAAATGTTATGAAATGGGCCTTTCATTAGTTGTTATTAAATGTAGTGTATTTCTCTTGGAGAACGAGGTGCCGACTGGTGAAGACCGGATTTAAACGCATCAGCCATTTTACAGTTACTAAGATTACTGTTAATTAGCCAGAAGACTGTTCAGATTTTAATTAAATGGTATCGTTTCGGAAACGTTTATGAAGATCGTCTTATTTCAATTTGAAGCATTTTTATGGTTGCTAAGCTCGTTAACTACAAATGGATCGAAGAGTCCATCGATTTTATGGGTATAAAATGAGTTTGAATTTACTATTGAGGTATTTTTACTACTCGTGTTTTTGTAGACATTCTCATGATATACATAGTTTTTAAGTACGTATTTTCTTAAACAACAAATTACATTTCAAAAGTATGAGTTTTTGAGTCTTGAATCAAACATTATTTATATTACTAGACTGAAGTAACACAATAGCTGATATTTTAGACATGCATTGTATGACTTGGCGCCGGCAGGCACACTCGGTAAAATATTCAGGGCAAAAGTCAGTCACGATGCCCGATGCTCTTCTGTCTGCTGTCTTCCTGGTACTTTTGTTGGTGTTTACAGGTAATATAAAAAAACAATATTGCAGAAATGAAAAGCTCACAAAGTTATTACCGAACATTTAAGGCATTTGTGTAGTAAAATATACCATTGACGTATCTGTAATATCACTTTCAATTACGTGTCCTCGGTAGCTTTGTGAATATTTATTATCTTTAACATTGTTAAAGAAACAAGTGAAACAAATGAGAGCAAAAGTATTTATGTCACACAAACAATAAAAGTTGTCGTTCAAGGTAGAGCCCTAAAAGTGAAACCCGTCATAACGTTGAACAAAACAAATTGCAGGAAACAAAAACTTAACAATAGTGTCGCAATGAAACGCCGAGATAAAACAAGTGTACCATAAAGTTACTGTTGTAAACATTGTTTATAAAACAATTCGGTTGACGGGAAACAAAAGTTTTCGGGGAAATTTCGCGCCACCCTTTTGGCATCCTTAAATTGTTATAGCGGTAATAAGAGCGAAGTGAACATGTGACTTTTATGGCTAACCAGTTCTAGAGTTTTTGGGAGCACATTTTGTCTCTGACGAAATTACGGGAGCTGTAATTGTATCCGGACTCCGGAGTGAAAATTAGGGCAGTTGTTTGGTTTGATACAAAAGGACCATAATGTAAAGACCTTTTGACAAACAAAGCTCTTGGTTGGGTTTTAACGTAAGACTAAAGTGGCTTTGTAGTGAATGCTTAGTTCATACAACAACTCGCTCTTGTTTAAAATGACACGAGTAGGAATAGTTTTTATATTTATTTTTAGCTTCAAAATTTAGTTTTTGCCTAAGATATTTGAATTTACTATGGGACTGACTTTGATATCTTTTTCACTTTTTGGCATTGCCATAAAAAATATTTCTCAGTCTAAATAGCGGATATAAACAATGTTTCAATTCGAAATTTAAACATAAAGTTTGTAAAAAATAACTTATTACTAATGACTGCCCTGGTAAAGCTCATTTGGTAAAGTTCTGCTTCGAGAGCTGAAGGGCGTGGGCTCGATTTCCACCGGGACCAACATTTTTATGTGACGATAAATGATTCTTCTGAACACCCAGTTCTATATGTATTTACAAGAAAAAAATAAGGTATTTTAGTATTCTGTCAGCTGCTCGGTTCCCATAGTATAAGCTTTGTTTAGTTTGGCGCTAGATGGCTCTGTGTGAAATGTCCTCCATTATTCATTATTATTGTGTATACTTAAACGTCTATTTATCGATCGTTAAACTCAACATGCAAATCAACAAAAATGTTAAAAATCAAATTTTAACGTTATTTTCTTTATTTATTTTTAGTAGATTAAACATTATTTTTTAGTTTTTAAAATTTAAAGTTTTATTTTTGTCAATCTGTGAAATTAAATAATATTTAAAATATAAATTACTACTATCTCTAAGTAATATTTCATCATCATCATCATCAGCCGTAGGACGTACACTGCTGGACATAGGCCTCCCCCATATAGTAATATTTATAATATTAAATTTCGTTCCGGTGAGTGATTGTGAACAAATGATTGTTCTGTGACTGGGTATTCAGTATGTGTTATAAGTATGTATGTAAAAAAATATAGCATCTATCTATGTATTTCATCAGTTATTTGACCTTCATAGTATAAGCTTTGTCTACTTTAGGTTCCAACCGATCTTTGTGGAAGTCAATGGGAGAGGCCTATGTCCAGCAGTGGACGTCATACGGCTGATGATGATGATGATGATGATGATGACTTTAGGGTCAGATGGCGCTGGGTAATGTCAAAATAAAATAAAAAAATATGTCGATAAAACTGGTTTCTGCTACTGGTTTATATACTGAATAAAAGTCGGAGCTTAATCTAAGGCAGAAGGGAAACCTACGAAGGTAGGGACATTTTGACATATTGCGTTAAGGATGTAGCCCCGTATGATGCTATAGGAGTTAAAGGTTGTAAAAGTGAAGTTTGCTCCGTATTTTTATAGTCTTCAACACGTCTGGTTCGCTTGGTACGGATATCAAGACAGAAATAAAAATGGGATACGTACAATTGATGTGACCGGAGTTTACTTTTTTATGGTTGACAGGTTAGGTGTTTGACTACAGCTTACGTCATATTAAGCGATAGTGTCTTCGTAGATAGTAAATACATATAGCCTGGAATGGAACTGGACTGTTTATGTTTTTAATAAAGGACCCATATGTATATAGCTAAACACAAAAACTCAGTTTCTTACTAAATAAACACTATAAATTTAAATAAAAAGGGAAAAAAATGCAATTTAATGTCAAGAATAATAAAATAATACTAAAAAAAACCAGTCGATTTGCTTAATAGACAAAAAGAATAAGCAATAGTTTCAAGCCAAAATAACCTAAAAGTTTCGGGAGCCTAATTGGGATACCGGCTTCCAATCTGGAGGTCCTGGGTTCGAATCCCACGGCATGTGCCTATATGTTTTTTAAGTTATGTGCGTACAACCGCTGACATTAAAGGGTGAAGGATAACATCGTGAGGTAGCCTACTTGTCCGTGAGTAAATTAAAATAAAATCTCGAAATCCAACCCGAACTTGGCCAGCGTGGTGGACTGTTGCCTTAACTTTCTCACAATGAGAAGAGGCCCAACAGTGGGACAGTTTATAAAAACAGGACTGATTGTAATTGTTGTAAAATAAAATAAGTCAAGTTCGAGACGGACTCATCCACCGAAGGTTTTATATTACACTAGCTGTGCCCCGCGGATTCACCCGCGTTAGATGCCTACGTCATAGTAGCTTTATGCATGCAAAGTCTCAGCCCGATCGGTTTAAAATTGACAAAGTTTCATACAAACTTTCATCCCCTATTTTATCCCCATGGGGGTAGAATTAATCAAAATCCTTTCTTAGCGGATGCCTACGTCATAACATCTACCTGCATGCCAAATTTCAGCCCGATCCGTCCAGTGGTTTGGGCTGCGCGTTGATAGATCACTATGTCAGTCAGTCAGTCAGCTTTGAGTTATATATATTTTGAAAGATAGATGAAATATATTTTAGGTTCTTACTTATAAACGTTGTTTAAAGTGCTCTGTCAACTTTTCGCTAACCTGAAATCGAAACAGGAATAAACATACATTAACTTTAATCAACATTTATAAGTAAGGCCTATACAAAATATTTGTATAATGTATCATCAATTATTTATCAAAAAAATTAAAATCGTATCGGCCTGTTTAAACATCTCATTGATAACCCACTACAGTAAATCAGAAAACAAACAAAGAGGCTTATTTCGAAATTGTCGAGCTTTTTGTACTTTGTTAATTAATCTACCAATGGATTCATTCGAATTCGCCTGACAATAAAACGCTTGCGGATTATGACATGAAAGCTGAAATCAATTTCGTCTCATAATAAATTTGAGACTTGTTAATTACCAGCCGTCTTCACTTGCAAACGGCTCTTTGTTATTGGTAACTTTCTTTAACTTCAAAATGATCTTCCTCAGTTCTGAAACCGTGTATTAAGTGTTATTGAGGAAATGAAGTTTTGTCCAAAGCTAATGAAGAATCTAGCATCTTGCTCCTGACGAACCAGACCAGCTGTTTGGAAATTCTTTGTACAATTGTCTTAATTTTATATCACAATTATGTACAAATACATCTTTGACATATATTATGTCGAGGGTGTTTTGAAAAAGTGTATTAATAATATTCAAGCATTTTCATTTTAAATTTGAATTTCTGAAATATTATGGCAAGTATGTATGTCAATAGGGTATTTTACTTCGTAAGAGAAAAAGTCTAGAAATATATTATTGAGATAGGTTAGGTAAAAAGCAGCCGGAAAAATCTTTGCTTTAGATAATAAAATAACAAAATAAATTTTTAAATTCAACACAAAATTTACCCACATTTTATAGTACCCACCATATTGTTATTACGTCATACGGCTATGTAAACAAAAATAAAAAGTGTCAGTGCATTGATGTATTAAAAACCCACGATGCACACTTAGTGTTTCAAAATCGTCCACATAAATTGAGCGCACAATATAAATTGTGCGCTCATTTTAAACTGACACGCGTCGCTCGCGTCACTGCATGCTCGTTAAAAATGCCGAAGTGTTCGTTGAGATTTTATAAAAATATTACGTCAAGAACGTTAAAAAAGGATGGGATATCGTATTTTCGGTAAGTGAAAGAGTTAATTAATTTGTTTTTGCTGGTTTTATGACTTAATATAATAATAATAATATAGCAATATGTGATTTTGATTTAATTTGTCTCAAAACTTCACTCAACGGTCCAAGTATAATACGGCAGATTTCAATGGCTGCTTTGTCAGTGTAAGAACGATGCATTACAGCCTCTTTATATTTTAGTCGCATAGTACAAATGACCCTGTTCTTATTCAATGGAGTCGATTTTCAATATCATACAAATACGAAATATATATGCGCATTTCTTTACAGGCGCAGAGAGCAATAATGGCGTCCATTGCGTTCATCGTTTTTGTCAAATTATGCGCAAAATTTTGAAAATGTTACTTATCGACTGTACAAAAAAGGCCTAGGGCGTCAGTAAATTAGTTTTTGACAATTTTCACACCATAATTTTATATAAAAAAGTTTTTGTAAGATTGTTATTGAAAGAAAAAGGTCCAAGTGCCACAATGTTCAAATTTTAATTCTGTACATTATTATGAACTTTTCACCGAATACGTAATTTACTTTCATCTTCTACTTATTTCATTATGTCTCAAAAGAGAAATTATGACAATTTCGTTAGGAGAAAATTAAAAAGTTACCTGTTCTTAGATTAGCGTTAACAAGTTAAATTTTCTTCGTCTTGTCCGGCATTAGGAAGCGTTCCTTTTTGAAATATTCAAATTGAGTTTAGTTGGGTATTAAGGATGGCTTTAAACTTTGGATTGGCCATTATTTCTTTATAGTAGCCTTAGTCTGTATACAGGGTGTAAGAGAAACTCTAGCGAACACGAATACAAGCGATAGTGCTGGTGATTACTGACAATACAATAATAAGGTGATGGTAAATAAAAGTTTAAAGTACGAAGATCGTCCATTAACTTTCAGCGTCAACTAAACAATTTTTTGTTTAATTTGTACACTGAAAACTTCAAAATAACAAGTATACATTTACAATTAAAAAAAACCGACTCTATGCCTATAAGATCAAACACGGCTAGGTTTTAGGTATTATAGTTTGATAGTGTGGTTAGGCCCATTTAACGCACTGCCCAAATGAAACAGCGACGTTTCGGAGTCAATGAATATATCATCGCTGTATACAACTTTTAGACTTTTGTTGATTGTTTAAAAACCATTCGACCGATTTCGATAAAATTTAAATGGGACCTTTAAAACAAAAAAAAGAATTTTCTAAATTGGTTTAGACGTCTTTGAGTAATCGGTAAAGATACATAAAAAAAATTACGAATTGAGAACCTTCTCCTTTTTAGAAGTCGGTTAAAAAACTTTTTATTCATTATTACAATAGTATAAAGTCTTCGAAGCATGCTTTGGCTGTGTTTGTAACAAAAAAATGCGTTGTTTTTTTTATATACCTATCTAAAGTGATGAGTGGCACTAACGCTCGTCTTTGTTGTTGAGAGCGTTTTGCTCACATCCACTGTAGGCCAACGTACTCGGTTCTTAAGTTTCAAATTGTATAAACATAATATATCACATAAGCATAAGTTTTTCATGAGAATTAAGACATCATTCAAATCAATTTAAATGAAAATCAAGCGCCACTTATATAACGGAGTATCACTTCAGAATAGCCCTTTTTTTATTTGTGTTCAAAGAATTTTTTTGGATAATTCACAGGAAAAGTAAGAAATTCACCGAAATAAAACACGCGTGCAAAGCCGAGACGGGTCGCTAGTAATGTTAAAAAATACACCAATAATTTCAAAATAAATGACTAAACGAAGCAAAGAGTCATCAAATTAATGACTTACTTGCATGAACACAAAAAACTTTTATGTGACTAAATAAAATCAATAAACGTCGATGTATATTTGTCATAAAATGTTTTCTTATCTGCACAAAAGTTACAGAAAATAAACCATTTATTAATCTATGTTTTAAAATATTCCAAATAATTCAACTGGAATTTGATTCTCATTTACACGGCTTACATTAACGTTATTTAATCAACGCATAATAAATCTAAACTCAACTGACCGTGGAAGTTATATCAACCATCTCCATATATATAGCTAAATAGGCGTAGTCTACATTGAAGGGGCCGGCTTTAGCGAAGCGTAACCTACGCTGTTTTCATTTTATAACGAGAGCTCCAACTATCATTATGGCGTCACCGCGTCAGTCCCACATCAAGTGTACATCCGCCCTATATCACATACTCACTCCAAATCTGATATCGTTTGTTTAAATCTAATGACTTCGACAAGGTTCTTTTTACATCCATCTTGAAGACAACAACGGACTTTGTTTGTATTTAAAATGAGTAGGTAAGTGAGATTATAAATGGTGGTTAAATGATTTCTTGACAATTTAATATCAATGCGTGCTATCGAATGTAAGGATTCGTTAATAACAATCACTAAGGAATGGAGATAAATTTTGATGAGAGTCACCTGTTATACGTTGAAATTGTTTGTTTATCTTATCTATGAGTTAATGCCTTTTTAAGTAGATATCCTTGTTTTGATTGATGAAGCATTATGTTCTATAGGTTATTCAGTGGAAGATGAACTGAGGTTATTTTGGGAACAAAAAGTGATTTAAATTTGTTTACCTTAATAGAGATTAATGTTCGGGCTTACACAGGGGCCAGCTCTAATAGTCTGTGAGTTGAGTCATTGATCTAAATTATGTTAAGAAGGAATTCCCATGCTTCTTTGTTTCTAGTTAGATTTAGATAATTATAGCTTTTAACTAATATTAGTACTTCTTTTATTTGGATTAGCTCTATTCATTTTGTTTTAGTAGAGAAGTTCTATTGGGCTATATTCGCAGTAGAAACGCGTTCTGAATAGTGAAGTAGGATTATTTGAACCATTTTTGAGCATAGTAGATGATAAAAAGTTGCGTAGAGAGTATCACAACTTGCATCGTTTTAAATATCAATAAGAAATTAAAACTTATTATCAAAACAATAAGAATAATCCTAATACGTCTGGCGAAATGTATTAGAGGTTTTTTAAATAATAGACAAACGTATGTGCATAGAATCATATTTTATGTAGCGATGATAGCTCAGTGGTTAGCGCGATCTGTTCTCACACCGAAGGGTGTGGGTTCAAACCACAACAATGAGCATGAGCTGCCGGTGAAGGCAAACATCGTAAGGAAACCATAGTGTGGTGGTAGGGTACGTTATAGTATTCGACTGGCTAGCTACCACCCTCTAGTTGAAAATCTGTCGCCAAGCATCTAACAGTGTGTCCCGGCAGCCTCACTTGAGAGCCAGTTCCATACAACAAAACAAAACCAGACAAAATTTGACTTTTTTAGAATTCTAACTCTGCGCTCCTACTGCCGTAAGCTTAAAAAAAGAAACAGCGTCCTTAAACGAAAACCGTTCCTCAATAATGACATACTTCGCCTTTTCTTCCTTGAATTCTTTTCACCCTAAATTTACCTGGAAGATATCGCTTTTAGCGACAAGGTGGCCATTTATTACAGTTATTAGTTAAGTTTGTTCTTCTACATGTAATCTTTGGCGTAGACAAACAAGCAATAAACTAAAATCAATACGTTCATTTTGTATCATAACGTATGAATATCATGTCCTACGACAAGGTGTTACCGAGGTAACAGCCTGGGACTAGGTGGAGTGACCACTTGCGTAAAACGGCCCAAAAACTGAATCCAGAAAACTGTCAGAGCTCAGTGGCGTACATTAAGATGTCTACTAGTAGTAAAGAGCAAAATACTGATGATGATGATGGATAAAAACATGTGTTACTGTTTGTTGCAACACTGCTTCTTCAAGTATAATATCATCCCATTATATTCTAACAGGATTATTGTAATCCGTATAGCTTTTGAATAGCCTTAAGTACTCTATATTTTTAGAAAGTTTTGAGCTGGGATAGCCGCGTTCATACGAATTACGATCAAGATTATTCTGTTTTACAACAAAGTAAAGAGTTTCAGAATAAGGACTGTACACAGATTCACTAAAATGTTATTTTAAATGAACCATTCGTCTAGTAGAAGTGTTGTTTTAATTTTTGAATGAATAAAGTCATCGATGCTAGAATATTACTTTCAAGTAGGTATATAGCAATCAAAACATGTATTTTAATTTAAAAAGAACTAGGGCAAAAGTACTTTTTATTACATTCTTTAAACTTCTTCTACCATTCAATAAGTACAACAACACCTTAATCTGAACTTCTTTGTTTCAGCTAAAATTTTAGTATGCGCGATCTAAAATGGCACTAGAACCATCTAGTCTTGATGAAAGTTTCACCCCACTAAAATTATTTTACAATCAGACTGAATAACACTACGATAAAACTAGCCCGATGGTTTTTTTTTGTTTTATATATACCTATGTATGTAGTTCAAGTCTGCGAAGAAATAATTTTAACACCTTTATTAAGTTTACATCAGTAAAATAGCATGCAATATAAAAACCATGCGTTTTTCTATTCAAACACTTATTTTTCAAAATAAAATAAGGAATTAAGCTATAAAATAAATAACGCGAAGCCTCCCACGTCGAAATCTCTCCGTGCGATGTATTCCTTCAGTAAATAAAATTGTCTGGAAGTGTCACACGTCGAGTAGAAGTAAATTAAAACAAACTGAGCAATTTCAGAGCTCAGTATGTATACGTGTAAACACCTTTGACATTGTAATTAAGGTGATGTCGTTTCTAGCAACCCATTAATTACGGTACGTTTAATTTAACTACGTTTTATGACAACTTGAGACCTCAAATACTTTACCACGTTTGTTATATTATTGTTGTTTTTTTTGGCATCATACTAACATAACATAACACTTAACATAAGGCGAGATCTGGTCAAACAACTAGGCTGGCAACAATAAAAAATGTAGTACATTATGTACAGTTCTGTTTCAGTAAACACGAAAAGTATACTTCGTTTTGTAACTATTGTGCCACGCACGCACACACACCACAGAGAGAGAGAGAGAGACCTAGTTTATTTATATGTATAAATTTTCTTTTTGTATACAAATCTTTCCGTAAATATGTAGATGAGCGAAACCAAAGCTGGCACCTTTGTGAACTTGGGTCACCAAAATACAGGCTACGTCTAATTTGGGGCCCGATGAATTACGCTATAATAATATAGCCTTTTAATCAGATCTCTTAACTAATTACATTAGATTTAGTTTTATAATATAAAAAAAAAAAGCACTGGACTCTTAAACTAAATAAACTATTTAGGCTAATATCTGTTGCTTGGTTATCTTTCCTAGATCTGTTTGCCGATTGGCAAATTGGATAACTTTGCTATTTACGACTTGTATAGCGAATTACGCTATACAAATCGTAAATAGTAAATTAATTTGTGAAATTGTTCAATTGTAAATTCTATGTATGGTAATAAAAATTGTTTTCATTCTTATTGTTTTCAGATAAAACTAAAAGTAAACTTTTCTATTTAACTGTAAACAGTGGCTTATTATTTGAAACACTGTAACGTTTGCTGGTTGAAAACTTTAAGTTCTGTTTGATTTAGGTTTTTTCACCCCTAAGTTTTGTAAAACACACATATATATAACTTTCATATACGTACTTACCTACTTAATTTTATGTGGAAATCTAAAAAGATTTTGAAAGATCAGATCCGGTAGAGTTATTGCTATGCAAATAAAAATAAACTTTTCACATATGTTGGATTCCATCATTTATGATGACTGTTCCACGTAGTACCTACTGACTTTTCCAGTAACAGCTAATGAGCATTGTATCATATAAATCACAAAATCTATATTCCGTGCACAGGACACCTGCAAAGTCGACATAACGAAATCCAATTAAATACATCTCGATAGCACAGATCATTACTGCACTACAGTACATGGCCAGTTAGGGCTCCTTAGTCGAGGTGTCAACGAGATATGGGACGGTTACACCAGAATTATTTTGAAGAACGTGTTTCTAGGAAAATTTTAACGAGGTCGAAGCGAATGCTTCGTTCCGATTTAGAAATTTTGTTGGATTCGAAAATGTTTAGTTGGATTTATTTTACAAACATTACCTGACACAAAAACTATAGTTTTTTTTTCGATCTTTAAAAAGTCACTAATGGTATGTCATCTACATAATGATCACGTAAATTGGTTAGCCGTTTTTGTACACGGTTCTTTGTTTTAAAGTTGTCTTTTTAGGTTGCCTGGAAGAGATCGCTCTTAGCGATAAGGCCGCCAATTGTTCAACAAGTGTTAAGTTTATACTGTAAAATTGTTTGTAGTAATAATTGGTGTGAACAATAAAGAGTTATATATAGTTAATATCCTTCTAACTTCATAAGTACCAGTGTTTTCAATATTCTGGCGTTTATTTTGACTAAAGATTAAGTATTGCTATACAACACGAAAAATAGGCCAGCGATTTGGGAACTATTCCCATTGATCGCGACTTTTTCGATTATTTGTATTGTTCTACTAATAACCCCCTACTGTTTCCCACGTAATCCAGGGTATAATCAAACTACATTCCATATTTCATCGAAATCTGTGCAGCCATTCCAGCCTAAAGAAGTAACAAATAATATACAAAACTACAGCCAAACTATCGCTTTTACAATTTTTTTGATTTTATGTTTGTTTTTCTGGCTAGGTGATTAATCATAGCTCATCTGACAGTGACAGTGCGGTCAGAGATGGTAAACACACCTAACCTTGAATGGAACTGGCTCTAAGGTGAGGCTGTCGGAACACACTGTATGGCGACAAATTTTCAACTTGAGGGTAGTAGCTAGTCAGCCGTGTTCTAGATATTAGTGTGATTATATTTTTCATATTATCGCTTTACATAATAAAATAAAATGTATATTTTGTTTACTCAAAACTCAAAACTCAAAACTCAAAGTGCTTTATTTCCTTTAGACCTTACAGGACTCTTGGACACGTCACACGTCACAAATTATAAACATACTTAAAACTAGGAAATAAAGTGATCACTTTGATCTTTCGTTCACTTCAATCTTTTTGAGGTAAAGTAAAGAAGCGAACAAGAAACCTTTACCTTGTTAGATTGTTAGTTTTCGAGTTGGAGCAAAACTCGTCCCAAGCTTTTTTATCGTCTAGATAATCTGATATTTTGTAGTAAGCCTTTTTACATAGGATATTTTTGACAATTTGTTTGAATTTATTTATTGATAATTTTTGCAACTCACTAGGAGTTTTGTTGTAGAAGCGTATACATATGAGTAACTTATATTTACCACTTATATTTAAAATCAACACACACCGTTCCCAAAGCAACAGAAGCGATTCATGGTTGTGTAGCGGTCACGTAAATGCCACGATTGTCGTGTAGCGTCGATATATAAAAAGGACCATTCCAGCCTTATACGTCTAAAGGAGCCCCTTGTCACAAGGAAAGGAACTTAAATCAGCTGCCAATAGTGGCAATGCACCTGTGGAAATGTCGATTATGCAAATCGTTGCGCCGCTTTAACTAAACACCGCGCTTTGGTGTAGCGTCCATTCAAAAATTCTTCGTGATTATTTTTTCATTTTATTTCTTTTATCTTTTATTGTTGACAGGCTAGGTGTTTGACCACAACTCACCTGATGTTAAGTGACGGTGTGGTCTAAGATGGTAAAGCACACATAGCCTAGAATGGCACTGGCTCTCAAATGAGGCTGCTGGAACACACCGTTAGATGCTTGGCGGTAGATTTTCAACTTGAGGGTGGCAGCTAGCCAGCCGAGTACTAGAAAGTACCCTACCGCAATGCTGGGGTTTCCTTACGATGTTTTCCTTCACCGGCAGCTGAAGCTCATTGTTAGGTTTTGAACCCACGCCCTTCGGCATGCGAACCGACCGCGTTAACCACTGAGCTATCATCGCTATTATCGCTATTATTATTTATAGGCACAGATTAGAAAACAGAATAAATACAATGTGGCGTATAGTAAATGAGTGTCTTATTGATGTCACTATATTTTGTTTGTCTTACTCAAACTACACTCAATAAAATACTGAAGTGTGACGAAAGGCCTATGTATATTTGTGTGAGTGTTGTTCGCACAAACAAGCAAAAGTCTTCACTTAATATTGAATGTTTTTCTAATCTATGTTTATTAAATAAAATAAATTTATAAAACACTAGCTGCGCCCCGCGGTTTTACCCGCGTGGTTATGGATGATGATAATGATGATAATTAAACTTATCCTATGTTTTATTCCAGGGCCTAAAGTATCTACATGCAAAATTTCATCCAAATCCACTCAGCCGTTCCGGCGTGATTGAGTAACAAACATCCATCCATCGATTTATCCATCCATCCATCCATCCAAACTTTCACATTTATAATATTAGTGGGATCCCAGGGCCTAAAGTGAAAAACATGCAAAAACTGCTAAACATGCAAAATTTCATCATTTCATTAGAACTTCACATTAAAAACAAAAAAAACCAGCAAAAAAATCCGCATGAAAATCTGATAAACCCATTTCCTTATGGTAATGACAGTTTTGCCATTTAGGAGTAGCTTATTTTGGTAGTAGTTTTACTTTGAGAACTGCAAGGTGTGGGTTCCATTCTCTTCACTAATATTTGTGTGGCGAATATCGATATTTTGTTCTGTATCTGGATGTTCTGCATGTATTATAAATACATATTTATAAAATAGAAGTATACTAGTATTCTATCAGCTACCGGACTCTTATAGCACAAGCTTTGCCTAGTTTGGGGGTAGATGGCGCTGTGTAAAATGTCCTCTAGTTATTATTTATTTCTTAACTAAGAAGATTTTTTCTCTAAAGAAGATTTATAAAGAACTCAAGATAGGATTATGATAGATTTATTTAAAATATGATATAGGTGCTAGCTGCACCCTGCGGTGTTACTCGCTACATTTTTTCAGAATAAAAAGGAGCACATGTGGTAATCCAGGGTGTCAGCTACCTCCATACCAAATTTCATCAAAATTGGTCCAGCCGTTTGAGCGTGAAGAAGTAACAAACACACCAACATACACACGCACAAACTTTCGTTTTTATAATATTAGTATACAAGCATATTACTCGTTTTATGATTTATTTTCATTTATTCATAATTATTTTATCTACTGAAAATAAATCTTATATCAATGTAGACGAGTTTAAACATAAACACTATATTATACTATTAAACTATCATTACCACTCGATGTGGAGTAACTTCTGTTAATTAATTAAACGTTCTCATTATGATCAACACCTGTTCTAGGAAAGCATTTAATAATGCTTTGAACAGGTCCTGAGTAAGGGTTGAAAGTAAATTTATAATTGAATGTCGTTAGTAAAATTTTAGTGGCTGCACTTCGCTATTTTAAATATCTCTTTCCAGGATACAAAAGTTATGTGTTAAACCAAGGTATGCATTTTAAATTGTTATTACTTCTCTTCTTTTACATACGTTACAAAGAAGTAATAATAATACAAACAAACAGACATTTTTATGCATTTACAATATAATATGTATTAGTCTGATTATTATCCAAGCGCACATTTTCCGAGAAATTTGAAGAATTTTCTCTTAAAATTGTTTTATTTTTGGCATCACCAAAAAAGTCCAACCACCCTCAAGTTGAAAATCTGCCGGCAAGCATCTAACGGTGTGTTCCGGCAGCCTCACTTGAGAGTCAGTTGCATTCCAGGCTAGGTGTGCTTTACCATCTTCGATCACACCGTCACTTAACATCGGGTGAGTTGTGGTCAAACAAATAGGCTGTCAGTCATTAAAAAAAACCCTATTTGTGCTTTTTGCCAGTGTGATGTATTTTAAATTTTCAAGTGATTTATATACTATATTCTATACAGTAAAACTTTGTAGATACCACATAAAGCTTTGAGTCATCTAATGTCAGAGCCTCATTGGCTCAAAGTAAACAGCGTATCGGTGAACCTTTGCCTTTTGACCTTATTTAGCACATACTTTTTTTGAATGCAAATCGTTTTTTGGTACTTTTTTAGAATCTCTACAATAGCTCCCTGTTCTTGACACGGGCGCCAAGTAACAGCTGCCGCGGTTGCCAGCGCCAACTGAACGTTAGTTTTCCGCGTCAAACGGATGAAAATTAAAACCGTACTTTCCAAGCTGTGAATAAGTGATTTAATTAACAATTTA
The DNA here is from genome assembly GCA_950106695.1 of Biston stratarius. NCBI lineage: Eukaryota > Metazoa > Arthropoda > Insecta > Lepidoptera > Geometridae > Biston > Biston stratarius. Next base: position 33,902,311 of record OX467106.1, on the reverse strand, counting down.
ACAGGTAGTTTGGTGGTGGTTTTAAAATAAAAGTTACGTTACATTGGATTAATAAGAGATTTTATATTTTGTTCTGTAACGATGATATCGCAATGGTTAGCGCTGTAGGTCCACTTGCCGCACGTGATGGTGAGGTCGAAAATACTTAACACACCTAGCCTGGAATGGTAGTATTGGCTCTCAAGCCGGAACACATCGTTAGATGCTTGGCGGCAGATTTTCAGCTTGTGGGTGGTAGCTAGCCAGCCAAGTACTCGAAAGTACCCTACCACCACGCTATGGTTTCCTCACGATGTTTTCCTTCACCAGCAACTAAAGCTCATTGTTGGGATTCAGACCCACGCTCTTCGGCGTGCGAACCGACCGCACTAACCACTGACCTATCATCGCTACAAATATAAATAAAAATTCCCATATAAATTTTATTAAAATTGATTCAGTGCTTTTTGAGATAATCAACAAAATATAATCCAGATAATGTTTTGGTTTGTGGTTCCCTCCCGCAAAATTTTGGGCTTTGCATTTACTCCGAAACCTGTTTCATTGGAGCAGTGTGTTTAGTTGGCCTAAGGGTCACAGAGTCGTTTTTTTTTAAATTGTAAATTTATACTTGTTTAATTCTTTTTTCTTTATAATACAACTTTTAAATCTCAGCTCGCTTATATCAACACAGTCAATCTTAAATCGTTTACAAGATGTTTACTATATTAACTGCCAACGATTCAGCATTACAATAATTTGGTGCCCTTTTTAACATTTCTGGCGAACAGTACTAGTAAAGTAACGCGATAGATGTCCGATGCCACAAAAGAGAAAAGCAAAGAAGAATTCCTTAGAAAAAGCGTGCTCTATTTTGTAAAAGCTAATTATAGTGGTTATCCGAATCGATCAATTTACACGATTGCACAATCGAGTTCTCGATTACAAAACGCAGTATCGAGAAACGAGAATCGAAACTCAACTTGGTCTAAAAGCGAATAGCCACAAAACTTACTAGATTAGTTCGATTTAAAACGGTAATTAAGCATGGGACCAATGTAGATACTAATGTGGTGCATATACATGTATTATACATTGAATCACTCTGCCTATTAATGGAAATCGCGACTTTATATTGTAAAGAAGTATTAGAACAAATAAATACATTTGTATTAAAAAAAAGGTAAAACATCAGAAAGAAAATGTTTCAATAATTAAGAGCCATTTTAGTCACACTAGGTTTCATTAAAAAAACCGCAAGCTCAATTATTCTCTTAATATGTTGTTCGAATAAAATTATTATATCAATGCTTAACTCTATCTTGAAGCAAGGAGATTTATTACTCAACTTGTATTTATAGATAAAAAATTTAGTATAATATTTGAGCTTAATAATTACAATCTTACGCAGTGATTCTTTCGACCGCCTAATTCTTTAATTATTGCGTTATCAAGATCGGTACAGGCGAGAGTTGGTAATCGATTCAATTCAATCGAATGCTAATGTAACGTTAGCTTTATCACGATATGTATTGAGATCGGCGAGCATGCTCTGTGTTTCTTTAATATTATTTTTTTTATTTCCTCATTCTATAGTTAGATGTTTTTTTATAAATACTAACTTTCATTTCGTTAATAATTACATAAGTAATTTTTTCGATTTCTTACTGATGAGAAATAGTATGTGCAAAAACTTAAAATATAATTACCTATATGCTTCGTCATTCAACGTGGCAATGCCACCAGTATGCCGGATATAGTATAATGCCGAGGATTATTAGTAGCATTTGAATATAGTATTTTGATTGTGTCTAGACCTAGACTCTAGAGTGCTTTTGGCCTTCGTTGGTCTATTTAGAATTTATTTATTTTCGTAATGCAGTTTAGATAAGTTACAAAATTCATTTATATGTATTTTATTATTTAGTAAAAAAAAACACTTTAAAAATTCTATAGATATGTTCAACTTTAAAACCGTAAATTGTAGGTTCAAATTTGAACAATGAGCTTGAGCTGCCGTGAGGAAGTATGACATCAAACAATCAATATATGATCGTCTATCAAGCTTACATCCTCAACATCCAAATCTGTTGATAAGCATCTAATGTTGTATTTCCGCAGACTGACGTTTCCATATATGTTGTATGTAACACTATCACCTGAGGTTTGATAAAATACTGCGCCTCTTGACTATAATATTAGACAAACACATTCGACCACACCATCAGATGAGCTGTGATCAAACACCTAGCCTGTCAAATATTAAAAAAAGAAACAACACGATTAGGTAAAATGCCTCATGTGTGCGACTATATAAAAATAAATCGAATGTTTATGTGTGGTTTACGTTTGACTCAAACAAACTTAAACCACACATAAAAGTAGCTAACTGCTACAGTACATTCTACAAGGGTAAATGATTTCAAAATATAATTGACTTAAAACGAGCGGGTTTGGTGGAAAACACTTAGAAAAACTTAGGGGTAGAATATACACAAAATTTTACACATAATATTGTTAACAGTTTCAATTGATACCATAATATTTTTTGTACTGTTCTTTATCTGCAACTTGTTCTATGTCTCGAATTCTCATTATGTTCGGGCAAGGAATTAAATACACATATCCATTTCTCTTGTAACAACATCTCTCATTACCGGTTTAGCCTGATACGATCAAAGCCAGGGGCGGTCTGCCTAGCGAAGTGTTATTTATTGTAGAGATTTATGTTTTAATTTGGCTGTTTTAAATAATTTCCTATAGTGTTACCTATAATATATTTAATTATTTTTCTAACTTGAAGATTGTTGGAGCGGCGTTTAGAGATAATTTTATATAATTATATAGGTACTTGTAAAATAGGTTTATTATTATACTTTGTTACGGACCAGATAAACAGACCGGTCACAACGACAGAAGCTTAATGGTGTGCAAAAGTATATTTGTTCCCCCAGTTTAATTATAGTAGCAGGCTGACTTTATTGGTGAGCTATCATCGTACTTAGTAAGACTATCTATCTATATCTTTAAACGAGCTTAATTGAATAATTAGTTTATTCTAATATATTTTACTTCGCATTCTTATTTAAAATAATCAGTACCTGGATGACCGAGCTTTACTCGGGTGAAAACACGGTTAAAACGACGTTTTCTAAAAATGTAACCTAGCTAGATCGATTTATCGCCCCCGAAACCCTCTGCATACAAAATTTCATGAAAATCGTTGGAGTTTGAATATATATATATTTTCATCTAACTATTTTCAACGATTTTAATCTCTCTATATATATATATAGAGATTCGGAATGTATAGGTACTGATTATTTTAAATAAGAATGCGAAGTAAAATATATTAGAATAAACTAATTATTCAATTAAGTTTATATAGATATTGAAGTAAAATGTTTGCAAGAATACCAAATGTGACTCGTCTAAATTTTTGATTACGTTTAATAAATAATCATCATCAACCTATCTTTTTTTAATGTTTGACAGGCTGGGTTGGACAACAGCTCACCTGAAGTGACGTGTGGTCGAAGATGGTAAAGCACACCTAGCCTGGAATGGAACTGGCTCTCAAGTGAGGCTGCTGGAACACACCGTTAGGTGCTTGTCGACAGATTATTCGACTTGATAGCATGCCAGCTGAGTACTAGAAAATGCCCAAAATGCCATGAAAATGAAAATGAATTGCCGTGGTGACGCCGGCGTAAGAATAGTATCCCACCCTTTCTACCCGTGGTTGCCGTAAGAGTCGGCTAAGAGAAGTAATCCGGAAGATGGGCAGCAGCGTCTTCTTTGAACAATCACATCTAACTGCGCTCGCCAACCCGCCTGCCAAACGTGGCGAGTATTGGCAAAACCCCCCAGGCCCAGGAGGAGGCCTATGTCCAGCAGTGGACGTCCTATGGCTGATGATGATGATGATGATGTATCGTCATTACAAATCTATCTGTAAGTATATCGTCACTCCAACGAGTTTCACGCTACGCTTGCTGAATCGCGGTTTTCACTCTAGAACACGTCTACCACAGCGATTTAGGTTCTGCGGCTAATATGTCCGAGCCACTGGCCACTACAGCTTGGTAATACTTTGAGTTATGTCTGTAACTTTAATTCTCTGGCAAATTACACCGTTCCAGATACGATACCTTACAGAAACCATACTTTTTATCTTTAATATATTTTTATAAATATCAATTTTGTTGCTATTCAAACAGCTAGAACATTTCAGTCCGATAAAGTGTGTTAATTTACCGTTAAGCGATCACCCATCCAAAAACAAATCGTATCTTTCGTTGTTTAGCTTAACACTTATCTATAAACATATAGTATGCAACCTACAACCACTAAGTTGTATTTTAATCACGAGCCTGACATCAATGTTGAATCGTAACACATTGATCGGTAACAATTTAAACAGTCGTTACTATTTTACGATAGATTTACTTGACATTGTTTAGAGGCAATATTCCAGTTTTACGCCGATTCGTTCTGGTTACAATCCCATTAAATCTCCTTCAGGAGACAGCACAAGTGGCGGATATTGTTTTGCACTACTCTGTTACGGTTTATAAATGGCTCTCCTTATTTGACTCTTAAAGTGTTGACATAAAGTTGCATTTGAATTCGATGTTTATAAGGCTTTTGTGTGGTTTATTTAACTTGTCAATGAGGCGATAATGTATGGTAACTTTGGTCATACTGACGAGATGGTGAATGCATTGATCTGAGTCTTTATCTATAAGCGACTTTTATTGTCTTTGGATTATAAATAATAATAATCTTTATAATCTTTAAAACTGTTCCTTAAGATCATACATTTTTAATTTTGAAATCTGTTGGACTAGACTGTGCTTTCTTCAGGTGACAGATACGTCAAGGTACAATTGCTGAAAAGAAGGTACTGAAATATTTATTCGACTGTTTTGATTTATTTTTTTGTTTTGATGTTTCTTATTTATTTATAGGTGGTTCCTTAAATATATTTTTTATGTGACATAAATTTTATGTATGTAGATTGTAGGTATAACAGCAATCGATTTACGATTCTTACGTTTGAAGTCACGCAGTTACTATAATTTTTTTTATTTAGAAACATCGCCGGGAAACCACAACATGGAAGTAGTATACTTTCGAATACTCGGCTAACTAGCTACCAACGTCAAGTAGGAATTCTGCCACCAACCTAGTCTGGTCGAGAACCTTTATTTGAAATTCAGTTCCATTTCAGGCCAGGCTACCATTTTCAACCACATATCACTTAACATGGCTGTCAACTAATAAAAAATATGTAGGGATGTTTTTGCAATTATTGTTGTTGATTTACTGAGCTATTCAAACAATTTTAGAGTTAAAAATTTACTATAGAATTTATGGAACGAATTGCACCGCTCCACACTACTGCTATTACAGGGTAGTTAGAAAGTATTTACTAATTTTAATATAAATTTAATTTTCTAACTTTGCCGAAAACATTAATGTTACCTGAAACTTCTTTTCTCTATTAGGCTTTATTATTATCTGGCGATACATTAAGATCAGTTTGCATACATCAATACAATGTTAAAACTGTCAATCATCTAAAGATAAATTTTAAGATACGCGAAGCAGTTTTACAGCATATGACTCATGTCAAAGACGCCGCATTGGTCCCACAGCATTTGATTACACACGACGTTTATTTTAATGGAAACTGATTTCATTAATTACAAATATGGTTCCTAATCTTTATTATGTCAACGGGACTAACTTCGATACTTCGGGGCATGTGAGGCAAGTCCAAACGGATGTGGTCTTTTATTCTTTTTATCAGAATATTTTTAAGGTTTTATTTCGTGTGTCGTTTGGAATTTTATAGTTTGTTATCAATATCAAAATCATCGCGGGCATTAATACGACTGTCGTATTACTTTCCTGGTAGCCCTAACTGGTTCCGTGGAGTCACATGTGAAGCTTGTTATTGTTATTGTATTGTTATTGTTTAGTGTAATTATAATAATAGTGTTATTGTTTATTAATGAGCTTAGCACCTATTATACTAGCCAAAAGCTAAGCTTTGTGAGGGTTCGCGTAATTTTTCTAACGAGTAATCATTTTAAATACAGTTTTGTTTTAAAATTGAGTTTAGTTCTGTTACAGCGATGTAAACATTGAGTTATCATCGATACAAAACTTCAAAATTTGTTGTTATTTTACACTTTTAGGTGTTATTTTTTTGTTTAACTTATAGGTTGTTTTCGATCTTATATTCTTGGTATTTATTATAAGATATTTCCTTAGCATTAAATATTAAGATGAAATGAATTCTGGCAACTAGATAAAACATTTTTCTTTAGGCATTTCTCTTCAAAGAAACAAGCACTATCTTGGTCTTGGGAGAATTCCAAGATAATGAAACCCTAGAACCTAAACTCGCTGACTTAAAGACATAGAATAGGTAATTAATAAGACAGTTGCTAAGTTTCATTATTAAATATTAAGTATTCATGCTAGACTACGGTTTGCTTTTGCCAAAAAATTATAACTAAATTAAATTTCCTATCACGGCCAATATTTTGTTTTTCCTAGAACTTAGTTACCTAATAAATATTAATTAGTAATATGACTTAGTTTAGCTTTGAATTATTAATTTTACATACTTACAACATATCTTTGCTAAAATTAAAATTTATTTCATAGTCATAATCATACATGTCTTAATATATGGAGCCAGTTCCATTCCAGGCTAGATGTGCTTTACCATCTTCGACCACACCGTCACTTAACACCAGTTAAGCTGTGGTTGAACCCCAGCATTGTCAACCATACAAAAAAATCAAGTCGACATTTTGGATTTCCACTCCAGAAAATAGCGAAACTATATTGGAGCTTTCATTTATTAATCAATCCTAACTAATATTTTAATTCGAATGTGAGTTTGTTTATTTGCTTTTTACGCTTTCACACCCCAACAACCGATAAACATAAAAAATTTCATAAACGTTGTTAATAGTACAGAGAACGACTTAGAGTACTTTTCATCCAGAAAAACATGCTGTTCTAGAGGTAACAAGAAAAAAAAAACATAAGTCGGTTACGGGTATCGGAATCCCTTGTCTGGAGTCCGACGGATAGTACGTTATAATTGTCAATGTAAAATTGAAAGCTAGTAATTAATAAATCCATTCCATAAGTCGGCTCCGGGAAACGGAATTCCTTGTCTGGAGTCCGACGGATAGTACGTTATAATTGTCAATGTAAAATTGAAAGCTAGTAATTAATAAATCCATTCCATAAGTCGGCTCCGGGAAACAGAATTCCTTGTCCGGAGTGCGACGGATTGTATATTATAAACGTTAATGCAAAATTGAAAGCTAGTAATTAATAAATCCATTCCGTAAGTCAGCTTCGGGAAACGGAAATTCCTTGTCCGGATTGTATATTATTATTGTAAATGTAAAATTGTTACATTATAAACAAATTGAATTGAATTTTTTAAATTGAATTCTTTTTAGCTTAAGCTCCGATGTAGCATATACAATACGAATAGTACCCTGTGCTTGTGCGAACTTTATGCACTGTTTCTAGTGTTACCTGTACGAGAACCTACGAGTATCTAGTGCTCAAAACAGGAAGTTGGTATTCAGTTGCATAGTTGCTCATCGGTAGGGATTCGCCTCAATCTATCAAACTTCGTCTTTGCAACATATTCACCAGCGATCTATGAACAAAACTGGGACGAAAGTACGTTGAAACTGAATGAAGCAATATTGTAAGATGGCTTATATGTATTACATACACGGATAAAACCTTAAGGGTTTATGTATTTTGGTTAAAAAATCAAACTACGTATCGGTCCGGGCGTCTATGAGTAATTGGGGAACATACATAAAAAAAGATACGGACGGATTGAGAACCTACTTTTTTATGAAGTAGGTTAAAAATTACGTCTTTTTCTTGCAGGGGTAGGCAGAAGTTATGTCTTTTCACTTCCTACAATCCAGACACACACCTTTAGCTTCTTTATTACACGTCCTTATTCAAGCTCGTCTATTGCGGATACTTTTGACATACCCTTCCCGTGAAACCTTTAGAAGATGACTTTCTGTATTATACTGAATTATCAGAATATTAATTAAACTATTTTTTTAAGAATGAGAGTAACTAACTACGTAGAGAGTAAGGTGGGTGTCAGACAGGAATAAACCAATTACATAGAGATGAAAAGAATTGGGAGTAGAAGAAAAAAGAAATAGAAGTACTTTATTAAAAATGAAACCAAATTTAATATACCTAGCTAAAATTAAATTTTCTCATCAAACCCACTGAAATTGTTGCCATATTCTTCAAAATTTCATGTTGAGTAAGTTAAATTAATATATTTTTTTTCATTTATGTTTTGACTGCCCTTTTAACTCAATTGGTGCTTCCTGAGCTGATGGACGTGGGTTCGATTCTCAAACATTTATGTGACGAACGTAGATGTTTGTTCCATGCCTGGGTGTTCTGTATGTGTTTACAAAGACAAGTATATAAGTATTCTTTCAATTATCTGGTTTTACTTAGTTTAGGGCGAGATGGAGCTGTGTAAAATGTTCTCCGATATTTCTTTTTACCCGACTGCCAAGGAAGAGTTATGTTTAATCGCGCGTATCTTGATGTATGTATGAATGTAAATTTCTTTATAACCTCGTTTCTTTCAAACGGCCGAATTGATTACGACAATTAAGGTATCGTTAGTTTCGTCTCAATAACACAAGAGTTCTTAGACAGGTGTTTGAAAAAAATAATTAGTGCGGATTTTAGATAATAGTATACTTACGTCAATAAAAAAATTTACTATACCTATCTAAATAAAATAAAAATTAAAAGAAAATTATAAAAATATAATGAATATAAAATATGTTTGAATTTAATTAGGAATAATAAATAAGTTTAAAAAGTTTTTTTCCTTTACTTACTTTTTTAAACTCTTCAGCTTGTTATGTAAGAAATTACTAAAAAAGGAAACATAGTTAATCTCTTTATTTATTACGAATGTCTATCTTACTAGATATTATTACTATATTACTAAAAATATATCAGTTTATCTTATAAACTTTACTATAACAGATAATCTTACAGAAATTAATGCGGAAATTGTTATTCCGAAGTTTCATTTAAACTTTATCAATGCCGTTACGATCCTTTTGGAGTTGCCAAGTTCTGTAATCGGGTGGTTAAAGAGACGATAACGAACCTTTGGCGGTTTGAATACAAAAGTTGACACTTAATAGAAAGAGATTTTCTGATAACTCTATTGTTAGGTCGGTAGTTAGCAGGGTCCACACGTAAGTGCGATCATTTTACTACACATAACTACTAAAATATAATGTTGCAAACACTTTTTTAATTATACTTTGAAATAAAAAAAAAGTATTCTATCAGTTATCTGGTTCTCATGGTACAAGCTTTGCTTAGTTTGAGGCTAGATGGTGCTGTGTGAAAATGTCCTAGGATATTTATTTTATTTAAATATAAAGAGCGATTTGCTTTACATATTAAATGAAAAACGTAAAATAAGGAATGTATTACGGATAAAAAAACCATTAACTGTCTTTAATGAAGTGTTTTTTTTTTTATTTTTTATTTATTTTAAAAGTAATTTGATAATCGTAACGCTTTCGTGATGGTAAGTGACAATGCATGTTCATGACTACTACAGCGATAAACAGAACTTTGAGTAGCAGAACAATAAGGCATTGCTGCTTTGACGCTCTTGAAACTTTTGATGTTAAGTCTCAATAGCCCTGTAATTTCACTAGCTGCAGTATCCTTTAATCAAGAACATAGTAATGCTTACAATTATGCTTACGGCGAAATATCTGGTACTGCAGTGGTAACTACCAATACTAAAACTAGTACTTAAAATGGCAGAAGACAAAGTGGCCAGAATGCTGACGGCATTGCCACGTTGCATAGCAATGGTAACTGCCCACTTCTGTAAGGTCAGGAGCAACCACAATACTCGGAAGTAAGCGAACGGATCAAGGAGCTAGACTACAAAATCACACTAATATCACAAATGCGATTTTGTGTCTGTTTATATTACGTACGAGTATGGTTGTTGATTGTTGATACTTTATTATTGGCTAAACGGATTTTGATGAAATTGCATGAATGCAGGTAGCGCAATTATACTTTAGGTTAGCATGTTGGCTACTATTTTATCCCGGAAAAGCGGGTGAATCCGCCTAGCGCAACAAATATAATTATTTTTTTAAATTAAAGACAGCTATAACCATTGGAAATCCGTCCTTATTTTCTACATACGTAATACATATTAGACGAAAATTGTAATAAAAGCAAAGAGTCCCGCAAGACGGCAGATAACATGTTCTAGATATAATGTAGGTTGCGAGTTTAAAGATATTGGCGATTTTACTTGTGACGATGATACAACTTTCGTAAATTTCGTACCTATTGGTTATTTGGATTTCCGTTAGAAGCTCATTCCACAGTTTGACTGTCTTTACAGTGAAGCCTCTATGAAATGAGATGTATGCCAGAGTATTCCACGCAAGAAGATGATTCGATCTCAGTGTGCGAAATTGGATGGAATCCCAAAGCTTGAATCGTTCGTTAAGTTAGCATGGGGGGAGGACGGGTTAAAAAGAGGAATATAATATATAAATACGCTCTCGCTTATATCTTGTAACTCTGAAACAGTATAACTCAATTTATAAGCAGACGGCTTATAAGTTTCTCGTATGTTACTATTGCTGCTCTTAGCTACTCACCAAAAAGTTTCACTAAATTTCAATCCTTCGATCGATCACTCCACTCTCGGAGTGGAGAAAATCAGCAAAATAGTTAGGTACAGCTTTTTGTCACTAATATAAAAAAAACCTGACAAAAAAACTATTGCAAAAATAAAGCAGAGTAGTTGAGTTTCAGAGTCAATTTTGAAATGTTTTGCGATGTTTGAAACATTTTTTGAAATCGCAATATAATCGCAGTTAATGGCAATTTTTGTATTCGCAAGGTTTACTTAAATTAATTATTAAAACGAAGTAGTGTATCCAAAAAAGTCACCACCGTGCCACAGAGATGATTTTCTATATAAGTTGTTATTAGTATTATTTTGTAACCTTATTATTTGCTAGTTTTTTTTATGTCTGACAGGCTAGGCGTTTGACCACAACTCACCTGATGTTAAGTGACGGTATGGTCGAAGATGGTAAGCACACCTAGCCTGGAATGACACTGGCCCTCAAGTGAGGCTGCCGGAACACACCGTTAGATGCTTGGCGGCAGATTTTCAACTTGAGGGTGGTAGCTAGTCAGCCGAGTAATAGAAAGTACTCTACCACCACGCTATGGTTTTCTTACGATATTTTCCTTCACCGGCAGCTTAAGCTCATTGTCGGGGTTTGTACCCACGCCCTTCGGCATGCGAACCGACCGCGCTAACCACTGAGCTATCATCGCACTCATTTGAAGAGTGTGCATTAGGATTGCATAATTTGGTTCCACCTGCCCCTTTTTTATTACCGGACGGCTAGGAGCAGTCACGGCCAAAGCGCCATCCTTACATGGTGGATATTCTTATCTAATGACTAAACGATTCGATTCCACATTCTTCATATGTACAGCGATAATGTGAAACTCTCTGCCGGCGTCTGTTTTTCCCTCGGAGTACAACTTGTGTGTCTTCAAATCCAGAGTAAACAGGTTTTTTTTAAGTAAGCATGCTCATCTTAGACTAAATCCTGCTTAACATTAGGCAAGACGTGGTCAAACGCAAACTTATATAGAACTAGCTGTGCCCCACGGTTTCACCCGCGCTAGATGCCTACGTCATAGTAGCTTTATGCATGCAAAGTCTCAGCCCGATCGGTTTAAAATTGACAAAGTTTCATACAAACTTTTATCCCCTATTTTATCCCCTTGGGGGTAGAATTAATCAAAATCCTTTCTTAGCGGATGTTTACGTCATAACATCTACCTGCATGCCAAATTTCAGCCCGATCCGTCTAGTGGTTTGGGCTGTGCGTTGATAGATCACTATGTCAGTCAGTCAGTCAGTCAGTCAGTCAGTCAGTCAGTCAGTCACCTTTGAGTTATATTTATTTAGATTTAAAAAAAAGCTGTTTCATAGAAAAAGTTCGATAACCTCTCTGCAACATAAAGGGTATATGTATAACCGAGCGGCAGAGGTAATTACATGCAATTACCCGCGTCTACTATCTACGCGAGAACTCTATTTGTAGTATATCAACTCTATGGTTCTCACAACATTAATTTTTATCCAGACACTTTAAAGGATACTGTATCAAAGCGTTCTGGAAGCTGTATAATACAGCAATAATAATTTAACGGATCCCCTATAAAATTCCAAGGAGAAATAACCGACACCGCTTAGAGGATATCAATCTTCGATACAGCAGACTAAACTACCCACCAAGTGGATGATAAACGGTTCTTTTGTGTTTCACACGCGTTGTATTTTCACAGCTCTACGTATAAATGATACGAATGAATACTTCAATCATGATATTAGAGTTGATATACGTAACATAATATTTAAATTGTTGATGATGCATATATCTAATTATGGTGGAAGGTAGTGGTCTATATTTTATGTAACCGTAAATTCAAAATTCAAATGTAAAACATCGTCAAATGAATCCATTCGACGATGAAATTTACCGTGACCTATCTGATTACCTTGTTGCCGAGGGGCTAAAGTCCACTTTAGCCCCACGGTAATGAGATAGCTCCAACAGTGGACTAGATTTATGTCTCTTATGACACACGCCACATAGCTTACGACCAAAAATGTTTGACCAGTTTTATTTTCAATTTTAACTACTCTAAGTTTGAATTGACTTTAGTAACATTAGGCAAGGATATTAAATAATTCAAATTCAGTGCGTTCTACCAGTCATGACCTAAGGGGCCGATACGTGGACACTCACAGAGGGAATGGTCCACAAGTTCAAAGTCGCTCAGCGAGCCATGGAAAGAGCTAAGCTTAGCATTCCTCTAAGGGATCGTATCCAGAACGAAGTAATTCGCCAGAGAACTAAGTAAAGTCACAGACATAGCTCAGCGTATTCGCAAGCTGAAGTGGCAATGAGCTGGACATATCTGTCGTAGACGTGTTCTAGAGTGGACATCGCGAATTGGGAAATGTAGCGTAGGATGCCCTGAGACTCGATGGAGTGAAGATATACGTAGGACAGGAAAAGCCGAGGGTCGGGCTGAGTGGCGTGTCTTGGGAGAGGCCTATATCTACCAGTGGACTACAAAAGGCTGATAATGATGAATAGAAAATTCATCATATTCTTTTATAATCTGATTCCAGGTCTTTTCAGGTATAAATAATCTCTAACTCGTAAATTTCCTACAAGGATACGAAAGTTGTTCAAGAAACATAACACCTTGTTTAAAAATATTCTTAGCTAACGGTAAGTCTAAAGCAACATCTTTCCGTGCGCTAAAAATTTACTGAAAACGCAGATCAAAGTCGACAAAACCAACAAATTGTATTGTAACAAATCTTTCAAGTCGGAAAACAAATTGGGTTAAACGTCTGGTTAAAAGCTAACGCAGAACGATGTTTTGTGAACATGTCGATCATTGTGTCAATGTAAAACGAACTTTAAATATCAACAAAGCAGTCTATTTGGAGAAATTCTCGTCAACGACTTGAAAGGCCCTCATAGGTACAGTATATCTGCTTTTTGTTTCGAATGTAATGATTTTTTTTGTTTTGATATTAATTTTAAAGGAGTCGAGTAAACGTTTTCATATACCTATATAGATTTCTGACGTCACATTGTATAGTGTTTCGGAGGAGTGTGGTAACACTGAAAGTTGCTAAACTGATCGTTGTGAACAACGTAAAAATGTCGTTGTTTCGTCAAAAAATGTCGTTGACTTTGAAGAAAATTTATGAAGCAGTTAATGGTAATTTGGATACAATTTTTTTGGCACCTGAGGTTAAGTGACGGTGTGATCGAAGACAGTAAACACATCTAGCCTGGAATAAGATCTAGTTCTCAATGTGAGGCTACTGAAACACACCATTAAGTGCTTGGTGTCAGATTTCTAACTTAAGGGACATACAGCCATGGGAGCTAGACAGCCATGTATTAGAAATCACTCTGCCATCATGCTATAGTTTCCTCATGATGGTTTTCTTCACTGCCAGCTCAAGCTCATTATGGGGACTCGAAACCATGCCTTCTAACGTGTATCGATCGATAAAAAACGCGAAAAAATGCCTTACTTCCCAACAGAGTGATTCACTTTGAAATTTTACAGATAAGTACTAATTATAATTAGTATCAATTATCAAAAGTCTTGTGATATAATATACAAAAATAAACTTACCGTATAAGCATTCAGTAACTGACACCATAATACTACGCTCGATACTACTATTTTCTAGCGATGATAGTTCAGTAGTTAGCGCGGTCGGTTCGCATGCCGTAGGCGTGGATTCAAACCCCAACAATGAGCTTGAGCTGCCAGTGAAGGAAAACATCGTGAGGAAACCATAGCGTGGTGGTAACGTTCGGTGGTAAACGTTCTAGTACTCGGCTAGCTAGCTACCACCCTCAAGTTGAAAATCTGCCGCCAAGCATCTAACGGTGTGTTCCGGCAGCCTCACTTGAGAGCCAGTTCCATTCCAGGCTAGGTGTGCTTTACCATCTTCGATCACACCGTCACTTAACATCAGGTGAGTTGTGATCAAAAACCTAGCCTGTAAGCCATAAAAAAAAACGTTCATACGAATCGCGTTGTAAAATCGAGTTCAAAATTAATCTAGTATATAAAAAAAAGGGTTTCGGAACCAAGGTTGATGTTTTGAGGGAAAACATGTGACGGTTGCCGCGTTAATGTACTGTAAATAATGTGAGCGTAAATTATACTGTTACCGGAAATGTATTCTTTATTGTAAACAAGAGTGAGTGATTTACGTAGATTCGCGGTAAATAATTATGTCAGAAGCCGTTTGTAAATTTATTTATAAAGATATGTGTTACCAAACATATGGGCAGTTTGTAAACGAATACATACATTAAAATATTTAAAATTAATATAAATATTGTAGGACACATTACACACAGCGCCATCTGACCCCAAACTAAGCAGAGCTTGTGTGATGGAAGTCAGATAACTGATAGGATACATAAATACTATTTTTTTGTAAATACATACTTATAATACATACAGAACACCCAGATACAGAACAAACATTTGTTTATACCAAACAAACATTTGTCCTTGGCGGGAATCGAACCCACGCCCTACAGCTCAGGCAGACATACTCCCAATGAGCCAACAGGGCTGTCCAAAAGATATCTAGTTACTTGAATCTCTGTCTAAGCTTCTAGTTTAAAACGGATGACCATAAAACGTGAAACGTGGTCTCTGACTATTTGCCTTCTTAGTAAGCTTAAAGTCACACAACGAGCTATGGAGAGGGCTATGCTCGGAGTTTCCCTACGAGATCGAATCAGAAATGAGGAGATCCGTAGGCGAACTAAAGTAGCCGACATAGCCCAGCAGAATAGCAAGTTGAAGTGGCAGTGGGCAGGGCACATAGCACGCAGAACCGATGGCCGATGGGGCTGCAAAGTTCTGGAGTGGAGACCACGGACCGGCAAGCGCAGCGTAGGACGTCCACCCACAAGGTGGACAGACGACCTAATAAAGACCGCAGGAACGCGCTGGATGCGAGCCGCTTCCAACCAGTCTTTGTGGAAATCACAGGGAGAGGCCTATGTCCAGCAGTGGATGTCATACGGCTGATGATGATGATGATGATGACCATTAAACCCTTTGAAATTTTAAAGATCGTCATTATATTCGTAGTTTACTGAAGCGTTCATAACTTCGTGGTTTCTAACTTTGCGCATTTACACTTATAAAACCGATTCCTCTCGCCCTATCACGTAGGTCCCATTACATTTCAACGGAGTCACAGCGGAATCAAACCAGTGAGATTACGAAAAGATAAATTTAAGGATATATTGAAAAATTTAAATCAGTCAAATAAAAAAAAAAAACAAATGATGTTCATTGCTGAGCGCATAATTTGAGAACGGCTAAAGCAATTTAACTGATACTTTTTTTAAAGGTCGTGATACTTTAAATGAGGTATATAGGTATATGTAAGGGCAAAGACTGATCTGACTGACCAGGTACGAAGTATTAGGTATTCAGCTAGGATATACCTTTTAAAAAAATAAAATCAGCTTATCTAGTATTAATGTTAAGAAGTTCGTAAGTATTTTTTGAGAAAAAATGATACATCTGATTTTTTAGATAATCAAGCTGTTTAGGATTTTATTATATTTCCATAAGAGCGTAATCGTATTTAGACATTGTTGATTTTATTTTTGAGATTTTAAGTTATGACTTCTAACTTTAGTGTTACTAATTAAATATTTGTTTGACTTAGATGGACTGAAAATCTAAATTCTTATACCGTAGTCGGGTAACAATCAGTAGGCAAACAATATTCTTTATTTTCTGTGTCACATCAGTTCAGGTTTTGAAGTTCCACGGATAAATATCTTGTCGTGAGCGAATGTGCCTGTTAACACGTAACAAGGTGTAGAATATAACCTCACCAACTCACAAGTCATGATCAGGTCTTAGCAAGTTATTCGCCGACCGCTGACCTCTTCACGAAAACGGAAACAGACTTAAGTAACACGAACCACTATCATGTTAAATTACTGAGTTAAAATCTTACACTTAATAAAATAAGGTTGATTTTATATCGCTGATGCAGTATCGGTTTCGGCAATGGTAATTTTGAAGAAGAAACGTCGGCGTGTGATAATTTGTACACCTCGTTGTATTTACCTCTACGTGAGATTTTTATAATAAGTGGAAGGAACGAGTAAATATTAATAAGGAAAGGTTTGAATAAATGGGTTCGTATTGGGTTAGATCGTAATTATAGTTCGAGTTTGTAACTTTGAACAGTTTTGGGATTTACGATTCGCAAAAGTTTGCGGGCTGTTTTGAATGTTTTAAAAGCAAATGCCGTATCGGAATCAAATTAGCCCGAGCCGATGCCAATGGGAATTCTGTCGATTAAAATTGGTCGAAGTTAGTTTCGACGAACCAATATAAATTTGTTGGTATTACAGAATATTTTTTGTTTATCTGATCTATACGATACCTAACCAATATGATGGCGTTTATACGGCCTTATCTTTCGTAATGTCAATACAGACAAAAGATTGATTTACAGCAGATAGATTTCTGTATTTCAACATGAGAGACAATTGGAAGGAATTGGAATAAATCTAGATCTTACGATTAATAGGTAATAATCGACTTGCCTCCGTACTATGAGCGTCTTATTGTGACTCCCGCTAGGCGCTCACAAAAAAGCTACGCGACTCCATATCATGTATCCACGCA
Source organism: Biston stratarius (assembly GCA_950106695.1). NCBI lineage: Eukaryota > Metazoa > Arthropoda > Insecta > Lepidoptera > Geometridae > Biston > Biston stratarius. The sequence continues at coordinate 33,884,917 of OX467106.1, read as the reverse complement.
GTAAGGTTCACAGTCGCGTAGCTTTCCCGTGAGTAACGGGAATCACAATAAGAACGTCAGAGTTATTTGTTTACTACATAAGGGGTTTGAACGATGCAGTTACGGCAGATTTGTTAGGATATTATCTGGTATCAAAACTGGAGGTATAAATTTAAGACTATTTTCCCTAACAAAATACTAGCGGTGAATGGAAGCGAAAACCCTAAGGTCGGGCTGAGTGGTGTGTCTTTGAGAGAGGCCTATATCTAGTAGTGGGCTTCGATAGGCTGATCATGATGATGACTACCGTATCTGATATCTATCTTTAAGGAGTACTGTATACACATAAAAACATGATATAACTTTTAAAAAAATTGTTGCTGAAAAAATTACAGGGGTAATGAGATTCACCATCAAGAATCACCCGATTAGTAAAGTGGTATTTGAGATAGAGGTTGCAAGGCCACAGTACGAGGCAAACGCTAGCTTAAGGTACTATTACAGTTAATATTGTGAACGTATTTTGGTACCTCCGTGAATTAAAACTTATTTAGCAACATACTAGCGAAGCAAAATATGGCAGTGAAGCGTTGTCGCGTCGTTGCAATTCGTACTATGAATTATAATCTATGAGATTATATTTATTTTAAAACTATTGCGTAAATATTTATTTAAATTATCAACTGAACTAAGTACAATAATGTTAAAACATTTTTTTATGTACATGACCGAGAGTAAATTAAAAAAAATCGAATATGTGTGAAGTCTGCCAAACCCGCACTTGGCCAGCGTGGTGGACTACGGCCTAACCTTTTCACATTGAGAAGTGGCTCGTTGTCCAGCAATCAGAGTTAGGTAACTCAACTCTTTGTATATAATTATTGTTTCCATAATTACTCTACAGCAAAATTTCATCCATTTGATTTCAGTTCAATTATAAGTATAATTCAACAGGAAATATTTTGAACAATAGTAAAATTTGAGTAGTGGCATGAAATACCAATCAATGGCCAATCATCGAACTTCATTCGAGAGCAATCAATTCCCGGCTGATTTTAATTCCATTAATTGCTACTACGTTTTAGCGAAATAAACAAAAACCGTTACATGAGGGTAGTTAGGAAACCAATACCAAAAATTATAGTACATACACCAGTCTTGTACAGAATATCAATCTAATATTTGAAATGCGGAAGTTTGAGTGTTTAATATGAATTCGTGTATATGTCACTTCTTAACTCTGTAACGACTGACAGGATTTGGGTCACATACGGAATGTACTTATAGGTAGGTACTCTGAATTACCACATTAGGTACTTTTGTCCGAAAAACGTCAGTGACTCAAACCATAAAACTGAATTACAATTTGCCGACTGTTTTTATTTTGGTTTAGGTACTTCTTTATACCTATCGCAGTTTGATATAAACATCGAAGAAAAATAGAAAGTACTACAGTAAAAGTATAAGATAGTAAACAATGTCTGGATCGCACATTATTATGTGCTGAATCGTGGACTGTACGGTCTTTATTTATTTATTTATTTATAGTATGAACTTAAAAGAAAGAAATATTATACTCGTAGTATTTAAAAAACTAATATAAAAGTTTTTTCTTTTTTAATTCTTTTATTTCTTTGAACATTTTACACATTTACAATTTAGGTTGGTTGTTCTCTTTTAGGCATGAATTGCCTGTGCTAGAGGACAACGCTCTTCCAATTTTACACAACAATTTATGTAATTATCAGTAAAATAAACTTCAACAAACAGATCTTTACCACGTACTAACTTTACAAAACAATCAAACAATCAAAGATGTAATAGTCTTAATGTAATAGTAATGAAACGAACAAGACGCTCTTCTGATGGTATGAGATAACGCTTGTTGTTCATGACCATTGCAGCAATACACAGAACTTTAAGTAGTAAAACAAAGTCCAGGACATCGCTGCTTTAGCGCTCATTACTTCGAGACTTTCGATGGTTAGTCTCAACAGCCCAGTAATTTTGCTTGCTGCAGTACCCTTCAATCCGGAACATAGTAATGTTTTCACACTACTGCTTGGCGGCAGAATATCTGGTACTGCAGTGGTACCTACCTAGACGAAATAATATTTAATTGCAGTCGTCTAGGGTTTTAGGTTGTTAATATTATATATTATATTATATTAACACACATCACATCACACATCATCAGCCATAGGACGTCCACTGCTGGACATAGGCCTCCTCCTGGTGGGGTTTTGCCAAAACTCGCCATGCTTGGCAGGCGGGTTGGCGAGCGCAGTTAGGTGTGATTGTTCAAGGAAGACGCTGCTGCCCATCTTCCGATAATATTAACATTAACTAAATAATAATATAACTAAGTACAAAGAAAAATATAAAATTCTTAATTAAGGGATTTTTTATTTGGTTTACATGATTTGTTGCTTATTTGTTTCCTTTTGAAAATCTACGGTTTCTATTTTTTTTAAAGAGAACTTCCGAAAATGAAATCCTCAATACGACCACAGAATACAGGAAAAGGTCTCACTAATTGAATAACGTGGTGTCAATATGTACAAAATGAGTAACCTCAGTGACCCTTTTCATGGCGTTAATTAATCCCAAATGAGTAGGAATCGGCCCATAATGGACTATCGATTGAAATTAGTGTGTGAGGACAATTAACTCAGTTACACTCGCATAATGAAATAATACATACCACCTTCTCGTCAATATCATCATCATCACTACATATTATAAAATAAAGTCGAGTGCCGCGTCTGTAGTCTGTCCGTCTGTCTGTTCGCGATAAGCTTAAAAACTATTGCACGGGTTATCATTTGAGTTTCACCAATAGATAGAGCGATTAATAGGGAAGGTTTAGGAATATAATTTGTCAAGGTTTTGTATAAATAGGTTAAAATATGATGATAATTGTTGGAAGTGGTGGAAAAAGTCAAACCACCTGGGAGCTTTCATCGAAGTTGCTGCCTAACCCCTTAAAGATAGATCAAAAGCCCCGTGTAAATCCGTACGCAGCCGAAGCAGGTCGCTAGTTTTGAATAAATCGGTTGTAATTTTTTTTATTATCATCTGAAAACCTCACACTATAAGGTTTACTAGAAAAATTCAAATAAATTATTTTTAGGTACATTTCAAGCTAAATAAGTATATATATATGTTGTTCAATATAATTGAAACAATTTTGATCATCTATAAATGTATCAATTTATTAGTTTTGTGGAGTTGTTGAGCTAATAGATTTTATATGTAATAGATTCACGTTTGACTACATCTTGGCTGATGTTAATTAACAATGTGGTATAGGATGAAACATACCTAGAAGGAACCTGTTATCTCTCGATAGTATATACGGTGGTATGAAAGTGTCAAACTACGCATTAGTATAGCTTTTTTTTTAACTAATCATATTATAGCGTTTGAAAAGTATGGTCAAATTAGTCATATAATATGTATCCACGTACCTTCCTTCTTCACATACAAGTTATTTAATTTGCGTACGAGTGTAGCGGGAGATTCATCATCATCATTGTTATCGTAGTCCACTGCTGGACTACGATATCCACGTCACTAAGTATCTTCGGTTTTTCCCAAGGCACTGCCAGGTAACATTTATGTATGTATATCAACATTCCATCGAGTATCAGGGCGTCCTACACCAAGTTTATCAATTCGTGGTATCTACTCTACACCTTTACCTCAACAGTTGTCAGTTCTGCGAGAAGTATGACCAGCCCACTGTCATTCAGCTTGATAAATAATTTGCTGAGCTATGTCGCTGAGTTTAATCTTCTGGTGAATTATTATACTTTGTTTGTATATGATCCCTTAGTGATGTATTAAGCATAGCACTTTCCATAGCTCGCAAGTAATAGGTATTAACCTAGATTTTATACGTGAAATTTCAGGTATTGTTTATGTGAACGAGAGCCGAGGCAGCTTAATTAGTGTTGATCCGCTTTAGTGACATCTTTCTGTTAATCATAAAAAAAATCTATCTTCACGCATATCAGTAATTAGTGTATTGTATGAGCAAATGCTAATAAATTTCCTAGTCATGCAACCGAGCCATGACACGTATTATTTAGTGTACGCCACTGTAGAGAATATATTAGTGACTGCAAATGAATTACTTTTTGCGGTTACAATAAATTTAAGTGGAATTATTGAGTTTACCGTGAATCACATAATTATTTTGAAGTTGTGGTTTTGTTTCAGGAAACTATATATGAAACTTACTAATATTATAAATGTGTAAGTTAGTGGGATGGGAGACCGTCCGTAGTTTACGGACGGTCTCCCATCCCACTAACTTACACATTTATAATATTAGTAAGTTTTATCGGTCCCTGTTGTTTGTTCTATATTTCTATAACGAAAATCGTTAAGCCAAGTCAAAAGACTATCGGACTGCCCATTAATTATGACACTGGCCACACAACCTATGGAAAGTTACTTAGGGGCTACCTTTACTTATAAACATTGTTTGAGGTAGCCTGCCTAATTCCCTCGTGGAATTTTCATATCAACGATAAGTTGACAAAACTTTTTTGACATTGGTTAAAATTAAGCAATGTTTATAAGTATGGCTCTGAGTTACACAACAGAAATACAATAGAGTAATTATCATATATACACCAAATTTAGTTAAAGCAAATTGACTGGATCTTGATTATCCTGGTTGTTGGGTAACATACCCCTTAACAATAACATAAATTAAAGCTTCTACATACTTAATTAGGCCATTAGGCACTAGTGCTCAAGTGCATAATGTATGTATGTACGTATATGATACGCAATATACTTGAATAGTGAGTACATGAATAACTAATATTGATACAAATAATAATACTTACTCGCTTTATTTTGTTACTACAACTTTGAGCAAAAAATTTAAACATACAAAGACAAAAAAAAAGAAAAATGAATACATTTGTTCAACGCAATACAAACGGACATAGTTTTGGCAGGAATGCGGAACAGTCGTGTCACTTCATTATGACATTAATTTGTCAAATTTTTTCAATTACTTTTTTGTTAATACACTCCTAATCCATACAAAACACCCAGTCACAGAACAAACATCTATGTTACACGTTAGTCCTTAGTGGGAATCGAACCCACTTCCTTCAACTCTCAAAGCAGAACTTTACAAAAATGAGCTGACAGTCACAATTAACTTATGCCGAATATACCTATATAAGTAGATGTAATTTTGTATGTATTAATAAAATGTAATTTTAAATGTAACACCAAAGAATCTGTGCCCTGGACTTTACTTTGTTACTCAATGTTCCGTGTATCGCTGCAATGGTAATGGATAGGCATTATCTCTTACCATCAGGAGAGCGTCCAGTTTGTCTCATTACTTTCACATTTAAAAAAATGTTCGAAAATCAGGCTCGTTTTTCGAAAACACAGGCGAGATCGCGGTCAAACGCAAGCCTATCTAGAATTAAAAAAACATTAGAATTATTCAGACATTGACAAAATATCGATTATACTGTGTCGTGGTGTCATGTCGTTACTTATTTAAGCAAGTATCTTCTATATTAAATATTTCATAATATTTCATGTTGTACTTATGAAAATACTCTTGTATTACCAAAAGTATTTCTCGTATTAATTTATTAATTATCATAACAATTTAAGACATTATTGTCTGTACATTTACAATCCAGATATTCCAATACGTAAAATATTATATCCTGGTATGCGTAGGTATTTTTGTACTTAGTATCGAAAATACAATTCAGTATTCAATCCCTAATACAATTAACTGATTGGCAATTCCGTATGGTTAGCGATGTCAGACCGAGCCGGGTAATTGCGCTTGTATATGGACAAAGACAATTAGTGGAGGGCTCTGATTGGTGGGCTGAGAAACGGCATTAAGTCTGGATGTACGTTTGTGAATTGGCGGGTAGTTTATTGTGATCAGTATTGTTGTTTGTGTGTTTTATATACGTACCTATAAATATTCAAGTAAATGTGCATTTTGAAAATAGTTAACTTAGACTTTTTCCGTTTTTAAACGGTTTTAAACTTGCCCTGTTTGTTAATAGTTAGTAGGTAGGTATTTATTATTGTTACGCATTGTAATATGTAGGTAGATTTTTTTGTAGTATTATTTGGCATAATGAAGTGCAGTACACAATGCGTAGCAAGACGGCAGTCATATCTTTTTAACTCCATGAAAAAGGTCACCGGATGTGACTGGAACTATAGTCTGAGTGCGCGACATAATCAAACAAAAATAGTAATGTAGTCACATACAAGTAAAACAGCGATAGCGATGATAGCTCAGTGGTTAACGCGGTCGGATCGCATGCCGAAGGGCGTGAGTTCAAACACCAACAATGAGCTTGAGCTGCCGGTGAAGGAAAAACATCGTGAGGAAACCATAGTGTGGTGGTAGGGTACTTTCAAGTACTCGGCTGGCTCGCTACCACCCTCAAGTTGAAAATCTGCCGCCAAGCATCTAACGGTGTGTTCCGGCAGTCTCACTTGAGAGCCAGCTCTATTTCAGGCTAGGTGTGCTTTACCATCTTCGACCACACCGTCACTTAACATCAGGTGAGTTGCGGTCAAACGCCTAGACTGCCAGCGTTAAAAAAAATGTTTATCAAAGTGTTAGCTAAGAAAAAAATATTTTACCACTGTATTGATTCCTTATGTAGCTATCAGAAAAAAGTTTCTAACACCATGGGCATTTAGTAGAGATACAATTTATGTTACTCTTTTCACTACAGATAACTAACGTAGATAATTATAATATTATTGCTATCGAACGTGAAACAATTTCATGGGCAAGTAATTAAATTTAAATTATTTATCGATCAATGAAACAATACAGCGCGCGCCGTACATTAAAAGTGAGAATATTTAGTGGCATATTATTGCTATTTAAATAAGTAGCAACTCTAAGGTAATAAAGGCTTAAGGCTTAAAATGACTGTTCTTCACAATCCGAATGACAGCTGAACGCCGCGAATCGTATGTAAACGCGGCTCTACAGCGCTTTGGAGGAGTTATTGAAGTTCGCATCTAACGGTCAAACGGCATATACAAAATTAAAATAAATAAATATCGTAGGACATTAAACACAGCACCATCTGACCCCAAACTAAGCAAAGCTTGTACTACAGAAATCAGATAACAGATAGACTACTTATTTTTTTTTTAATAAATTCTTTCAGACAACAAATACTTGTTTATACCACAAATTCCAGGATGGAAATTGAACCCACGCTTTACAGTTCTTAAAGCAGATATTCTACCAATGAGCCAACAGGGCTATGTCATATGGGTTTATTTAAATCAAAGATTAAAATACATTTTTTTTTTATATGAGCATAATTAGGTTTCAAAGTCATAAATGTTGAAATGTTATTTCATAAATGTTCATAAATGTATATTTATCTCCGGGATTTCATAGCCCAGTCAGCAATAAAAAAAAATGTTTTCTAAGTAAGCGTGCTCCATCCTACATCGTTGTTTAACATCTGACATGATCACAGGGTAACTAAAAAGTCCCGGTGACAACCATCATTTTGTGTTCAATTAGCAAAAGCTATTACAAAAAGTATTATAACACTTTGTTTTGAATAAAACGCGTTTTTTATCATGAAAATCACATTATTATTCTATATTTTAACCTTGATAAAATTAGATTTAGCAGTAGTGAACATTACAAGACAGCGATACTTATTCTCCTTAAATTCACAGGTGAAACCGCTTGTCGCAACTACAATATGAAACAGTTTAAGCTTCAAACCATTACCAAAAGATGTAAGATAGGTGTGCTTACAGATGTCAACACGCCTGGGAAACGAATGTAGCTGGCTGCGAAGCAATGGACTGTGCACAGAGGAATCGGGTTTCATGGAGGAAGACGGTAATGTAGGTAAACAATTTGTGGAGGTGGTATATTCAATTCCATGTTCGTAAGGAACGCTTCGAGCCTACTTTTTTGATGCGTACGACCCAAGAATAGAACTCATTGCCTGCTTCTTTGATTCCTGTGAGCATGGGCGTTTGCTTCTGCCAGCAGTGTGAACAGGCTTCACAGGCTTCTTCACCGTTTCTTGGCTACATCCTTACTTTCGATCAGACGGGTTAGTGGCTAAACGTAGATCAATTTCATATTAAAAAGGTTCTGATTTATTAAACCCCACTAAAAACTGACCAAATCTTACCTTGAATTAGGTACTTTATTTCCAAAAAATATAAGTTTATCGACAATGATAGAGATAACCGTCGCAATAGATTTATTAGTTTTTCATTAAATCATAAATATACGAGTACTTTTGGATGTTTTTTTTTTTTTTTGAAGTTATTTAAAAACACATGTTTTATATAATAGCACCTCTACTACTCGTAGTAGATCGTTTTATTTTCATCTGTTTGAAAAACACTAGACTCGGCATAAATTGTAAAAAACCAATACAGTAGAGTCACACTAATCCGGCACTATTGAAAACCAGGAGGTGTCAAATTATTAGAATGTTCAAATTATTGTACTGTATAGAACACAAATTTATTTGTGAGACATATCTCACAATTAACTAATTAGTCTTAAAGTAATCCTTAATTGAGATATTATTGACTACAAAATTTAAAAAAGAAAGTAAAATATGAACTTGTGATAATATTTGAGGTTACAAATATTTTGTGTTACAAGTTATACTGATGCCAGCGGGCAAGAAAGGAACAAGCTTAGGGTGCCGGATTAGTGAGACTACTATATTTATATTAAATTTAAAAATAAAAACAAGTTAATTCAAAAGTCATAAATATTGCAACTAATTTATTTTAAATTGACTTATCCAAATTAAGATTTCATACTTCAATGTTTCCATAAGAAACTCGCATAGCGTAACCCAACCCAGGCAAGCCGCGGTGGCGATCTTCAAACCGCTCCAGTGTTCACTGGTCAACTTCTTAACTTCACTGGCTCTGGAATTCAGTGACGTAATCGGATGACTGATGAATGCGATGATCGGAGAAACCTTTTGAGTTGAACTATCTGGAACAAAGAGAACTCGAGTAAGTGTAGTTGTTTGGTACAAAAGCGTTTTGTTTGGTGTGTCTACTTTTACAAGTAAATACATAGTGGATCTATTGTATTCTGAGACATTACACCACAAAAATCAGGTGATATCATATAATTTTAACCCTTACATTTAGTAGCGATGATAGCTGAGTGATCAGCGCGGTTTGTTTACGCGCCGAAGGACGTGAGTTCAAATTATAACAATGAGCTTGAGCTGCCGGTGAAGGAAAACATCGTGTCGAAACCACAGCATGATGGTATGAGGTACTTTCTTGCCAAGAACCTAACGGTGTTTTGGCAGCTTCATTTGAGCACCAGTTCCATTTCAGGCTAAGTGTTCTTATGATCTTAGACCGTACCGTAACTTATCATCTGAGCTGTGAAAAACTAGCCTGTCAAATATAAAAATAAAAAAAAACATAAAGTATTATATTACAGTCAGTGAGCACTGGACAGTCAACAGGTTAAACTTATTTTCACCAACATTCAGAAAAAATATACTATCCTATCAAATTGAAAAACTAGATATGTAAAGTGTAACATTTGGTCGTATTAATTTTGTGGAGAGTTAGATTTTTATTCAGATGACGTCATCTAGAATATTTATCGTTTACCTCCATATTAATTCTTCGTATTTTCCTGACTGTCGCGTAGTAGTTAATAGTAAAACTCTAGATTTTTTGCTTTCTATTACTTGACAAAATACGCAAATTACGTGGTCGTGAGCGAGTGCACACTAGCGCTGTATTGAGATAACTAACGAGTCGCCAAGGTATGGAATACGCCATTCTAAACAAGTCGCTGCATCTACAGATTTAAATTTTAGTTGAGTTATGTAATTAATGTCGTTAAGTTTGATAAAATACGTCCATAATTACGAAAACGGTTTGACACAAAGTGCCGGATTCTAAAACGGTAGAGGTTTTATACAATTTGAATACAATATCTTTATCACTACATATTATAAAACAAAGTCGTTCGCCGCATCTGTCTGTTTGTCTGTTTGTGATAAACTTAAAAACTACTGAACGAATTATCATGCGACTTTCACTGATAGATAGAGTGATTCATGAGGAAGGATTAAGTATATAATTTGTCAAGGTTTTGTGTAAAGTAGTTAAAATATGATAATAATTGTTGGATGTGTCGGAAAAATTCAAGCCACTTGGGAGCTTTCATCAATAACACTGCCTCCCTTTGAGATATAACAAAACAATGCATGGTGGGATATTCCTTATAAATCTACAAAAATTTCCTAATACGAATTATACGACCACAAGTAAAAAGGCTTGAAGTTTGAAAGAAATTGGAATTGAGTACAAAGTTCAAAATAAAAACCAGGAATTCAAGATCGTTTTACTAAAATATAATAGGTAATTATTTTGAACTAATTATTCTCATATAATTATAGGCAGATTATAACTACATAGATATGATATAAGCATAAAGGGTAATAATATCTGTTAGTATGTTCTGTTCCTAAGCTCAGTAGCTCGCAACAATGAACCTCAAACATAGTAATAATTATTGTAATTGACTATTCAAGCGCGCCTCTCTATAGATATTTACTTACAGGATGCTAATAAACTAGATTCGATATTGAATTTACTAATTGCCTTTGAATTAGAAACTTTGGCAATAATCTATTGATAAGTAGATTAATAACATTGATCTATCTGCAGATTATTAACAATCCATTGAAACTTAACTTAGTAGATCCAACATAAATATAATTATTTAGCTACTATACAAGTATTTAAAAATCAGCTGTTCTATAAATTTAGTCAGAGTTCAACTTTTTTCCATAATACAGTTGTTTTTTTTTTTGCGATTTCGGAGTTGTGTCTATAGTAAAAGTTGTTCTTGTGAACAACTACACCACGACACGTCACTACATTAAAATTTTCTACTCAAGGTACAAATACATTGCGTTTTTTTTTTTAATTATATAGGCTTGCGTCTAACCGTCATCTCGCCCGATGTTAAGCGAAGATGTGGTCTATAGTGGAGCACGCTTGCTTAAAAGAAGCCGATTCACTCACCACTTGAAGGCACCCAGATTGTATCTATCAGAGAACACCAAGTTGGGTAGCAAATTCCATTGTTTAGTGCCGCTTTTTAAGGCTCCTGGCTGTCCGACAACAGAATGGGCAGGGTGGAATTAGGCCATGCAGATCTGAACCGCACTCTCCAAAGTGTATCCAGTAGAAAATTGACAGAGATGCGTTAGAGTTATAAATAGGGTTTGGTTTTTGGATAGTTGCAAACCACTTTTTAAAGCATACAATAAAACATACTTCCTTTGCCATTTATGTACATTAAGGATGTATTTTTACCAAAGAACACCCGAATTATTTTAGGAGACGTAGTGAAGTTATTATATCAGCCTCCTGCCCGAAACTATTTGTAAAAAATTGTGTTTTTAATATTGTATTTGTGTATATCAATTTACAATAATTGACTCAATGATATAAACATTTAAATAAAAATAAGTTTAAAAATCTTTGACTGATTGGCTTCTTAGAAAGTCTTTCTACAGCGTTAAGGAGTTCATGAGTTTTTCTTATAATTATTATCTAATAATAATAATATAATTTAGTCTAATTAAATAAAACTTACATTCAATATTTCCACGTCTGCTTGCAGACTGAGTACGTTGTAACATTACAAAAGTTTTAATAATTTCTATTTTTATTTTATTTACAATACGCGCTCCACAGACATCGGGATCCGTGACCTTTGTCAACTAATAAGACCTATTTATTATATGTATGTATATATATGTCATGGCCACTCTTCGGCTTAGTATGGGCGTTGCAAGTATGTTCCTTATTGCAGTCGGTCATCAGTCTAATGATGATTATGTTTTCTTTGGTGGTAAAACACTTTAGCAGAAAATCGTGTAGGTGGGTACCACCGCAGTACCAGTTATTCTGCCGCCAAGGAACTAAGGATAACAAGCTGAAAAGTTTGAAAAATCTAAAACCCGATTGCGAATAGCTATAACTATTGGAAATAAACTTTTTAATTCAATTTATTATTGCTATTTAAATTTAAACATATAACTTCAATATATTTTTGTAATCCCCTTTTAATATCCCTTATTTAGATACCATACTTGATAGGTTTTTTTTTTTAAATTAACTTATGAGATATTTATTTCGCACCAAAAATCTGCCATTTTTTCAAACACTTATCTAAGAACGTTTGGTTTATTAAGACGAATCTAACGATACCTTAATTGTCGTAATCCATTCGGCCGTTTGGATGAAACGAGGTAATAAAGAAATTTACATACAAGATACGCGCGAAAAACATAACCCTTCCTTGTCAGTTGGGTAAAAAGAAACAAAAACAAAAGGGCAGAAAGTGAAAAAGACAGTTTTATTTTGTGTTTTATTCAACTAAAATATAACTTTTGAATTAAAAAAACATGACGTAAAAAAATCCAATAACAATATGTCATTAAAAATGTCTTGTCGTGTTCCTAGATGAACTGGTTCGTGCGTATTTTGCTGTTGCGCAAGGATAAACGCCTAGAATATTAAAATTTTAAATCTTGTTAAAAAGAGCTTTGCAGAATATGAAGCTCAGGACAGCGAATATTACTAGTTTTTTTCCGAGATCAAAAAGTAAAAAAAAATTAGACACAATTTGTAATTTAACAGATACACCTATAAGACATAACCCCACGCACGAAAATGAAACTCAAACCTTAATCAAGTCTTGTATTACTTTTCCTACAAATATTCGCTAAAATCCTACAAAAGGCGGAGACAAACTTTGATGATATTAGCGTGGAATGTACAATTTAGTCTGTGTTTGTTGAGATTTTGCTAAAACAAAAACAAGAGTAGGTGTTACGTGAGTACTTCATTACAGAAGGCTTACCTAATTCCATACCTTCTAAAAACTGGGCGGGAAAGGGATTATATTTTTTTACCTCAGAAAATAGGCGTATCATAAAACATGGAGCGGGATTAAACACGCGCATTTAGGCTGTTATGTGCTTATGTAGAAAAGGAAAAGTATTATTTTATGTCGCGTTTGAAGAATGTACGGGACACAACGACGATACAGGATAAACAAGCGAAAATACACAAGCGCTCAGTGTTTGGAGCTTGTAAGCTACTCGTAGAACCAGTGTTATGATAAAGGAAAATCACAGGATATCATTCTTTTCTTAGTTCGAATTGATAAAAGTTTACTATGTTTGTTTGTTTTTTTATTTTTTTATAGCTGACAGGCTTGGTGTTTGACCACAACTCACCTGATGTTAAGTGACGGTGTGGTCGAAGATGGTAAAGCACACCTAGCCTGGAATGGAACTGGCTCTCAAGTGAGGCTGCCGGAACACACCGTTATATGCTTGGCGGCAGACTTTTCAACTTGAGGGTGGTAGCTAGCCAGCTGAGTACTAGAAAGTACTCTACCATCACACTATGGTTTCCTCGCGATGTTTTCCTTCACCGACAGCTCAAGCTTATTGTTGGGTTCCGAGCTCACGCCCTTCAGCGTGCGAACCGATCACACTAACCATTGAGCTATCTGCGCTACAAATCTATGATAGAACACGTTTGCCTGGAAGAAACCGATTTACTTGAGTAGATTTCGATACACCAACCTATTCATTAATGAATAGGCAATCCTATAGTTGTCATAATCTGGTACTGTTTTGTTTATAAAAATAATAATATCAAAAACATTTCATAACAAAGTAGTCTTAGTGTTTTGATGCGCGTAAAATAATGCAAAGCGGTGACTACTCATGGAACCATAAAATGCACTGCACTGCATGGGTGATTCAGTCAAGTGTATTAAATTACAGGTAATAAAAAACTACAATGGGTGGTAAAAGAAGAATACAGTGCAGTGCATAGCTTGAGGGTTGTGGAGAGAGATTTTATGCGACGTTAAATTAAGGGGGAAGATTTATGCTAAATCCTAGTTCGTTCCGGGAAAGTGGGTCGGCAACGATGGCGTATTTTTGAGTAGATAAAGTAGATTTTATATTGTGCAGGGCTATAAGCTTAGGGTGTAGGTACTAAATCGATAGAGGGTCATTGTACTTATCATTACGAATAAATCGTGAAAAAAGCTATTCTATAAAAAATTACGTTGACCCTTATACAAATGTATATAGTTACAGTTTTTTTTTTGCGGTAAAATGGATTGGCGCAACTCAAAGTTATAACTTTTAAAATATTATTCTTAAATAGTAGTAGTTATGAATGTATTTTTTTTTATTTTATTTATGTAGCAAAACCGCAGGTAAAAATAAATTAGAGGATAGGCGTTTGACTAAAACAAATTTTATGTTAGGGCTTCGGTTTTAGTCGGAAATATAATTTTTAGATAAAGGAATATTAGGTAAATTTGAATAATTTTTTGCTCATATATTTCCATTCTCACGTCAGAAAGATCAGATCAGAAAGCCGCATTCGGGGTTTGCCCGCGAACGATGGAGCGTAGTATCCTGGGAGTCAAATTAACAGACCGTATAAGGAACACGATACTACGCACGAAAACAAAAATCACTGATGTCAATCACAAAGCCAGACGACGGAAGTGGGACGTTTGTCGTATGACAACAGACTGCTGGGCAAAGGTCACCACAGTTTGGATGCTAAAATTTAAGCGACCTCAGGGTCGACCCTGACGAAGGTGTTGGACCCTGAGGTCGCTTAAATTTGACAAACTAAATCAACACGATAGTCACTGGACTACCAAAACCCAAGACCGGGCAGTCTGGAAGGAGGATAGGGAGGCCAGCAGTGGAGCACTAGAGGCTTAAAATAAAATCAACGTTAAAAATATAATGACAAACGAGATACATACTTTCATAAAATATCAATGAGATATTCGGGAATAGTTCTTATGCTTATTCGGTAAGGAGTGAAGACACAATAATAGATTTTTTTTTCTTTACAATGTGCGGGTGGAAGTGAATTATCTAAATTGCGAGATTCCTGGCCAAGTAATTTTGTCGAGAATTCCAACTAACTTTGATTCTTCTCAGCTGTACATCATTGTGACGAAATTCTCTAGGTCAAAACCAGAAACAATTCCTATTTGCGTCAAAAGTTTCAACTCTATATAGTATTTATGCGGCTGGAAGGTCCATTCAGGATCTTTAGATTACATAAGTTTCCAAATTAAATCGAATTATATATCCAAAGTCGGATTCTTTAGAAGTTTCTCTGGAGTGCCAATAAATTCAAAGAGAACAAATAACTTGAGTTGCAAAATTGACTGTAAGTTAATTGTCGGGGAGGGAATAGACTTTTGCAACTCAAGATAGACGAAGCGGACGTTTTTTGGTTACAGATTAGACAAGCAAAAATATAGCTGGACTTTTTTATCTTGTTTAGAGCAAAATATCAGATTATCAGATTAGTATTAGATTATGCAGATACAACAGAAATGTAAGCATTGTGATAATAATAATTATTCAAGATCATACTCTACAGCCTGTTCAATCTTCAAACCTTATTTTATCTATATACAATAATTCAAACTTAACTGATAAAGAATATATTTTTTTTTTTATCTTTTCTTCTCTCGCACACTTTCATTACTACTTATCCACGTTCTGAACCATTTATATTATAAATATATACGTTTTGTATATCGATATTGAAGACTGCATACCTACTCGGTACTAAACAGCCGCCCGAGGTTGTACTTCAACAAATTACATACCATAGCCGCTCACTCCTCAGTTTGCACCTATCCCTCATTTCGCAAATTTATATGAATCATTATTGGCTTGAATTACAGCACGGACGTCGTGAGCCGACGCCAGCCGACGTGAGAAGTCATGTTCGCTATCGATACAAAGTATGAGTCATACTTGGCATGATTGTGATACCCGTGTTAACCTCTCAACCTGCTTTATTGACCTGTGTTTTGATGTGATTATTATCGGATAAAAACTGATTGAATCGTAAAGCGATAAGAAGTATTTTGACCATTTTTTTAAATGAGAAGTTTGAAGGCTTTTCGAAAAGAATGTTGAAGGTTTTTAGAAAACAATTTTGCTCTACCTTATGTCTTAATTGCACTGGAATATTGGTCTAGTGGATTTAAGTCAGAAAGTAGAGTAAAATTATTTTCTAAAAACATTTAAACCGCTCTCTTGTAAAGTTGAATTTTGCAGATGTAAGTTTGTTCTACGGGTAGGGCGGATATATTATTTTTGTTAATATCGCCTCCATCATTTGTTTTCTGGAGCTGAACCCGAAGCCTTTAATTCAGTTGATGCGTTTTTCAGATTTAATTTACGAAGAAGCATTAGCGTGCATTGTTTCCTTCAAATTTACATTATGCCTCATATCCGTTATTATACTTTGGAATAAATATAGGAATATTACTGGTAAAGTTATTTCACTTAAGTTTATGCCAATTTGTAAGTTATCCACAATCCGTCCAAAACTAGTAACTTAAAATAGTAACTTTTGAAAAAAAAAAACTCATAAAACATCTATTTAAATTCTCAAAGGAAAACAAAAACCGCTTTGATATTTTTTTCTCTCCAGTGGAACAACCCTCCAATGAGGTTTGCTATCTTTGTTCTTTAGAAAAATATATGTAATTTTCTGTCCGATGTCAAAAATACTGAGGAAAGTAAACAAATGTAAACTAAAGCATGCATATTATTCTGAGAATTTTTTTAAAACTTCTATTATTTTACAGAATCGAAGCAAAGACTGGAAATATTACAAAGCAAGAAAATATAATACGAACGCGTACGTTCCAAAATAATTTGAAAAATATAGAGGGCGAGTTCATAACTGCTAAAATTGTTTACGCTATTAAGCCCGGCGGTAAAAATGAAAACATATTTACAGTAAACGATATATCGGTAAAAAGTAAACCGGTCAACGATATTTCGGTAAACAATATATCGTTGAACAATAAACCGGTAAAAATACTTGCCCATCACGATAAAAGTAATCAAAATACAGATTTACAACACCAAAGAACGTTGAGATTGGCGGGAGTAAGTTTACACAATATTGAATGCATTTCATGTTTGGCTGCTGGAATTACAACAAATGATGAAGTTTGCTACAGTGGAGAGACGTAAGAAAGCACTTCTACTATTTTGTATACGGTGTATTATTAATTTTTTAATGAGATTATTTTATCTCGGTTAATTTCATTTTGGTTCGACGGTAATTGTAACATATTTTTATTTTATTTAAAATAAAATATACATTTGTATGACACAAATGTATAATGCTTTAACAACAATTCAGCAAATAGTTTAGTTTTGTAGCGATGATAGCTCAGTGGTTAGCGCGTTCGGTTCGCATGCCGAAGGGCGTGGGTTCAAACCCCAACAATGAACTTGAGCTGCCGATGAAGGAAAACATCGTGAGGAAACCATAGCGTGGTGGCAGGGTACTTTCTAATACTCGGCTGGCTAGCTACCACCCTCAAGTTGAAATTCTGCCGCCAAGCATCTAACGGTGTGTTCCGGCAGCCTCACTTGAGAGCCAGTTCCATTCCAGGCTAGGTGTGCTTTACCATCTTTGACCACACCGTCACATAACATCAGGTGAGTTGTGGTCAAACACATAGCCTGTCAGCCAAAAAAAAATTGTTAGTCACAAATTTCGCTTATTTATCTCCTGGATAGCAATGGCCAGCCTTTACACCTGGAAGGTTTTAATACTTGTTGTACGTTGGTACTTGGTTTAATTAGATAGTAGATTTATGTATATTTATTGTATACTAGCTGTTACCTGCGACTTTGTCCGGGTGGAATTTATCAAAAAAAACTTTTATATGGATGTTTGTTACACAATCACGCCAGAACGGCTGAACAGATCTGGATGAAATTTTCTATATAGATACTTCTCCTGTATATAGATACCTCTTTTCTATATAGATCCTGGAATAAAACATAGGATACTTTTCATCGTCATCATTATTATTATTATCATCATCATCATCATCATCATCATCCATCACCACGCGAGTGAAACCGCAGGGTGCAGCTAGTCAAAAATATTTCTAAAGTAATTGTGATTATATATTTTTTATCTTTACACAAAAATGACACTATCAGTTCTTATTATATCTATTAATCAAAATTTCTGCTAATTCCAAAACGTGATGCGTCGACATTTTGTTCCAGATCGAGCAAATCAAAATGCGCTGATTCTGAGGCATGTATTACCGAACTCCATCCTCAATACATAAAGAGAGGCTGTATCTTACCTTCCAACTTAAATAGGACATTTGTATGCAAATGCCCTCTATGTAACGACAAACCTGCGGAAGATGTGACCTATTATGAGTATAAGACGATCAGCGATTGGCAATTCGATAACGAACGTCTTGAAGAGCCTATTTTGGGCGTGGATCTGCTTTGCAAAGTCTGCGAAACGACGGGACGGAATCGGGTTGCTGATAAAATTTGCACTAATGGCACAAGGTAAGTTTTGAGTAAATTTTTGATATTTGACTCATAAAGATTGCTTTATATTTGTTATAAAATATTTAAAGTTTTTCATTTCACCTTGAAGAAATAAAGAGTGTAAGAAATTAATTTTATTTTGTAACACAAAACCGAATACACAAAAACAAACAAACAGAGACGTCTGTCTCTGTTACAAAATAGGGGATTACCTCAGTATAATACCGGTGATACTAAGTGGCATGACCATTTTGACAACTTGAATTTGCTTGAAATACTTATTTATAGATACATATTATAATACGTACATTCTGAACACCCAGACAGCCCTTAAAGCAGATATACTACCAATGAGAGAACAGGACTGTTAATTTACAGTACATCTTATCCAATAATTATTAGAGCATTTTCATCTTTTACTTAATCCTCGTTAACTTTTCAGGGCTGATTATATGTTGTGTGGACACAATCAATTATGTTATACAAACATAAATCATCAATTAAACTACGTTTCCAGAGGATGCATAGAACCACCAGCTTATAATTCTTTGTTTTTCTTATGCAATTCTTCAAGTTGCAATATACAAAAATATGATAATCCAGCAAGAATTAAGAAATCACTTGATATGGATCTTTCAAAAAAAACACGAAGAAGCTCCTCTGCAACCATGATAATGACTACAAAACATGTTTTGATGACTCTGCATTTTTTGTGGTTTTTTTGAGACACTATACATATATTTACTTATAGCAATGTCATATCTAACCTTTTCAAAAGTACTGAAAAACTTTTCGATTATTCTGTCATAAAAAAATTGTGAAGTTTACAAAATTGAAGGCAGTAGAGATTTGTGTCAATTTACGCAATACATAACTAAATGTAATTAATGTAAAATACGATGAGATCTTGGGATATAATACTATTGCCTCAATTATTAATGATTACGGTCGAATGCAACAACAAAGAAGAAACCAAAAGTAAGAACCCATTACCTTACTTTAGGAGACAGGGTGAAGAAGATTCATATAATCTCAATGCAAAGAGTCTAGAAGGAGATGACACCCAAAGTCATTTAGTTTCATTCCTTATTAATAATTTGAAAGAAATTTTCAGTGAAAATGATAAAGTAACTGAATTTTCAGTATCTCCATTACCATCTCGTACTACAGAAGTTTTACACACTAAATATACTATTAGCACTACTGAAGAAGATCCTCAACTTACAGATGACGTCAAAGGATACCGAAATATCTCTTATTCTTCTCTAATAGATTTGAATCCATACGAACTTGTTTCTCCTGGCTATGAAATAAAAAAAGCTAAGCAATCGCATTTGTTGCTGCTGTCTGAAAGTACAATGAAAAAATCTGAACAAAAGTTGGTTCAAAATCAATCTTATTTCCTTGTAAGTTCATTAGCTCCGGAGCCAAGCGATATTACAGAGTCTATAATAGAACATGGACGTGAGCGCTCTTGTATATTTTGTAATAATGTTGCAACTGAAGATTGCAGCGATCCTAAAAACAAATTGTAAGTAATATAACAATTTGATTTTTAAATAATTAAAACCTAGATAACAATTTTATGAATTCAAATACTTCGAAATTCAGTGGAACGTTAATAGTTTCAATTGAATTCCAAATTGAAGAATTTAGTCGAGTCGAAAATTAGTGACAAAGAATTCGGAGTTAAACTTCTGTTCCACAAATTGTTCGTATTTCAGAATACCGTCGATCATTTGTGGACGTGACGGCGATCAGTGCTACTCATTGCACACACCGTTTGGTATAATTGATCGAGGATGCTTCAACGTAAAACACAACCTGACTATCTATGTGTGTGCCTGCAATCTTTGTAACTACATATCTATTGCTGAAATGCCTTACTATTTCTCAAACAAGCGAGAGTGGGTACACAACGTTATTGAGCTTTCACGCACGAGAAATTTAAGAAAATCTGTATTCAAAGATATGGCTTGCTTAAAATGCGAAGTAAATATTACTACAACCAGGAGAGGTTTAGTTGAAAACGAAAACTGCTTGGATGGAAACATGTAAGAAAAGTTTATAACATGATTCGTTTTAATTCTTGGTGAAAACAGTTTCCTTTTAGCGCCAAGAATTTAAATACAGAACACCCAGTGTGTTCTGTATGTATTATAAGTATCTATTTATAAAAATAATATTTAGGTATTCTATCAGTTATCTGACTTCCATCATACAAGCTTTGCTTAGTTTGGGATCAGATGTTACTGTGTGTAATGTCCTACGATATTTATTTTTCTGTTAATAGCGACCCGCCCCGGCTTTGCACGGGTAGTAAGAATGGGTCTATCCTTAAAAGGTAGTATATGCTAACACCGGACTTTTTTGTAAATCTATAAAAGAGGAAAACCCCACAATTCTTTGTTTTGTTATATCTCAAAGGGATTAGGCAGTGTGTTCAATGAAAGCTCCTGGACTTGACTTTTTCCGACACTTCCATCATATTTCAACCAATATGTCATATACAGAGAACTTAACAGAATTTGAAGTGTAAATTATGTTGATTTTTAGGGTTTCGTACCGAAAGGGTAAAAACGGGACCCTATTACTAAGACTGCGCTGACTGTCTGTCCGTCCGTCTGTCTGTCACCAGGCTGTATCTCAAGAACCGCGATAGCTAGACAGTAAATTATGTATTTCTGTTGCCGCTACAACAACAAATACTAAAAACAAAATAAAATAAATATTTAAGGGGGTCTCTCATACAACAAAGGCGATATTTTTTTGCCTTTTTCATAGATTAGTACGGAACCCTTCGTGCGCTATTCCGACTCGCACTTGGCCGGTTTTTTTTCAAACTTTTTTTATACTGTCATCTAATGACGATTATTTATTTTTCCAGTGGTAGTGTGCCTACGCAAATATGTGATGAAAATGAAATTTGTGCAGTAAAAGCAATCAAAAGTGAAGGCTACATCTGGCGGGGTTGTGCTAGATCCCCTCTTTACAATTATTGGTGGACTGTATGTGATCGTGATCTCTGCAATTATGATAGTTTAGTATCAGTTTACGATTATATTTAGATTCTTTTTGTTTGTAATTTTGGAGCTAATATACCGAATTAATTGTTTATAATATCTGTTTCATTATACTTAGTTTTATTTTAATGTCAAAGTAATAAGACAAGCTTTTTAGTATTAATAAATAATAATAATAATAGTAAATATCGTAAGACATTTCACACAGCGCTTTCGCCTAGAATAAAACCGATTCACTCGCGACTTGAAGGCACCCAGATTGTATTTATCGGGGAACACCCACTCGGGCAGCAAATTCCATTCAACACACATCATCTAAAATCTAGTAGCTTATATTTCTGCGCTCTACGTAGAATCTCCTATCTATATAAACAAAAACCAAATGATTATTACTGAACATTCGATGTCAAAAAAAAAACTTTCTTTTATTAATATTTATGAATGGTTAGTATGAACAAGATCTCAAATTTTATTGAAGTGTTCTTTAAATAAAAATATAGTAATGAAACATATTCGAGTATCATAAATGCGACTCCAATTGTTTTACGAGAAGAAGATAGCCTAGAAAAGAAAATCAGCAAGAAACTGAGTGACATAATTTTCTTAAAACTTCGTCTTCCGAGGGTCTATTCCATTACCTGGCTCGTTGCCCAGACCGATGTTATTGGCTTCCATCCAAAGGAAGTATTTGGTTACTTTTTGAACCTTGACCTCATTAGTAGCCACATTTAAATTTTGAATTGGAGTTGAGGGTAGTTACAAAAATATTTTAGCGCATTGCCTGATTAAATCTTCTCTTTGACTTGAGCGAACTACTGGCTAACAAAATAGTAATTAATAGCTAATAGAAACAAAAAATATGAGTAGGTATATATATATTTTTTTTTTAATATTTGGCCTGGCTAGGTTTTGGACCACAGCTGATGTTAAGTGACGATGTGATTGAAGATGGTAAACACATCTAGCCTGGAATGAAACTGGCTCTGAAGTGAGGCTACCGGAACACACAGACAGTTTCGTGCTTGGCGACAGATTTCCAACTTGAGGATAGTAGCTATCCAGCCGAGCACTACAAAGTACCTACCATGCTACCACCATGCTATGGTTTCTTCACGATGTTTTCCTTCATTGGCAGCTCAAGTTCATTATTAGGGTTTGAACTCACGCCCTTCGGCGTGTGAACCGACCGCTCTAATCACTGAGCTATCACCGCTACAAAATGTTCATATGTTTATTTTGATTTGGTTTCCATGACTGCGTTAATTAATATATAGTACCTGGTTGACCGAGCATTGCTCGGCTGAAAACATGGATAAAACGAAGTTTTCTGAAAATTAAATCTAGCTAGATCGATTTTTCGCCCCCGAAACCCCCTGGATACAAAATTTCATGAAAATCGTTGGAGCTGTTTCCGAGATTCAGAATATATATATATACAAGAATTGCTCGTTTAAAGATATAGATGTACAACTTTGGCCCTTGCTGGTCTATAGAAACTCTCACCTAACCGCTTTAGTATTGTAAGAATGACTGCCTACAAATTGCCCATTTGTAGTTTCCATTTCAAAACATTAAAGATAAAAGAAAGTATGGAATCTATTACAACAATAAATTCTGTAATCAAATTGCTCCGACCATACTTGTCGTAAAATATGTTATAAAATAATGCACAGTAGGAATGGCGACATAATGATAGTATATATCTCTTTAATGAACTACTGTCCCACTTTTGCTACGTAAATTTCTCTATTTGCAGTTTCAAAAATATATGGGTTGTCTTGCAAGGTTAGACACAACTGATGTGCTAAACCAAAAACGTGTCAATATTTTTTTTCTCTTTCTTCTTGGCATCGCACTCTGTGCATTCTGCCAGTTTCAATGTTTCTATATTTTGTGAGTAGTCTTAATTTTTCAGCTTCTTTATCATCTATAGTTACAGTCAAAGTCTAGTCTTGATCAAGTCCAGTCGGTCCCAGTCAAATCAAGTCATGCCTTAGTAAAGCAGTGGCGAATTTACTATAAGCTTCTGGATGGAGTTTTGGAAGCAACACGAAAAGTCATGTTTAACCACATTATATCATTCTCCCACACTCGCGCTTGTAATTCGGCACTTTATAAATAAAACACTACTATTTTTATGCATAAAAACTCGAATAAACAATAGTTTTTTAAAAAAAAATACAATGGGGCGACACGACGCTCACCGCGTTCCCGCCAAAACTCGTGTCAATATTATGTGCTACTAACAACAATCTAAATAATCTATATTAAATAATCAACATTGCTTTTATTAAAATTAAAAATGCAATATCTTGTATTAAACGCTATGTCATATTACAAGTTGGTGTCTTTAATTGGATATCTACAGGTACTTTTTTGAGCATAAATATCTGAACGGTCTTCCCGTGTGTCTGTTTGTCCGTCTGTCTGCTCAGTAAATTAACTGTCTTCACACGTGCCACTTTTCATCATGAGAAGGATAAGGCTGTTTACCACGCTGGCCAATTGTAGATTGGCAAACTTCACACATATTCGAGCACTCATTATAATAATGATTGAATTTTAATTTATTGAATTATTTATCGCATTGTATTTATTGAATTCAATTAAGAAATTTTTTGTTTTGACTTTTGAATTTAATTGGAATTGTATTTGATGTATGTTGACTGCAGCATCGCATTAGGGAAACCCTAAGAGGATGGTGTGAAATGTTGTAAATAAATAAATAAATGAGTGAATGAATGAACGAAAGAGCGCAGGAACGAACGAAGGAACGAACGAATAAATAAAATAAACAGAACAATTAAGAACTCTTAGACGTGAAAGTTTCTTCAGGATGTTTTACTTCACCGTTTGTAAAATAGTTATAATTATCAATATACACATAACTTAAAAAAGGTAGAGATGCATGCTATTTGATTCAAACTCCGTAGATTTTTAGCAAATACAAATTTTATTGTAGTATTTTTTTAAATATATAAGGGCTTCCTCTCAGCCTAGCGTAGCAGTTCCCAATAGCCTTGAATTCTATCTGCAGGCAGTCTTAAGTGAATTTGGCCGTTAAAGGAGTAGAATTTCTCCAAAATAGTACGGTCGCTGTAAGTAACCAAGATTTTATAGCGCTTTTTAGACGTTAAATTAATTTTATGGCATAGTCCTTGCCTACGTTTTGGATTTATCCAATAAGTATTCAATATTTCACTAAAAGTTTGACTATTTGAATAGTAAAACAGAGTCTAGGGCATCACAGCTATGGCGCTCATTACTTTGAGACTTTTGAAGTTTAGTCTCAACAGCCCTGTAATTTCGCTAGCTGTAGTACCCTTCAAACCGGAACACAGTAATGCTTACACACTACTGCTTGACGGGAAAATATGTGGTACTGCGGTGGTACTTACATAGACGACCTCCTGCTATGGAGATCTACCACCAAGTAAAACTATTTACTGGCTTACTACTAAAGTTTAATTTAAAAAATTACACGCTTGTATGAAGGGGTGTATATTTGTCTATTTTTATGTAACCAGCCCAAAATGTCACGTGTTGGATGTGAAACAGGGTAAATTTTTCAATACCTATAGCCTATTATGCTTATACGAGTAATATTTAAGGTAGCGTTTTGAGATTATAATTAGTAATTTCTGCCATAATAACATTAGGTTTTATCATCAAAGTATTACTGCTTTCACGGTAAAACAAAGACGAAATGTTTTTTTTTCCTTTAATTTTGACACTTTGGTTTTATTATACAAGTTTTTATTTCACTTACTTTGTTGGTTTGTTTAGTTAAAATCTTGCAACTTTATTAGAACTACTTTTTATTCAAGGAGATGAAATTTGATGTTGGTTTAGTACAAGTATAAATTTACAATTAAAAAAAACCGACTCCATGACTAACTAGCTACATTGTTCCAATGAAACAGCGAGGTTTCCGAGTAAACGATAATATAATCGATGTATAAATTTTTTAGATTTTTGTTGATTTCTTAAAAACCGCTTAACAGATTTCTATAAAATGTATATAGGACCATCATATTTATATATGATCTACCAAACAAAAGAATAATCATAAAAATTGATTTATAATTGACGGACTGATCGAGTACCATACATACAAAAAAACTTACAGTCGACTTGAGAACCTCCTCCTTTTTTTGAAGTCGGTTAAAATTCATTTTAAGGTACCTAACTAAGACCTGATTCTATACTAGATTACTATTAGAATATTATATATACTAAGATTGGTTCTAAATAAAGGAACACAACGGATCAGTATTAACACGAAAAGTTGTATAAAATCTTATTAATTTTGTTATACTAATGCTGACTGTACCAATTAAAATAAATGTTAGTTTGCTATAATTTCGAAACTGAGCTTTATTTTATCTATTTTCGTTTTCAAACCTCTCCCATACATTCCAACTCAAAACAAAGCAAACCAGTTACAAGCTACTAAACTACCTCACATAATATCTGTAATCCTGTTTGGTTTGTTCAACACTAGTCGAATATGAACAAAAAGTGAGATAATCACATCTCAAATAACGCGATCATTGCTCGCCTTTGCCAGGTTATAATAACAGTCTTCTTCTTGAAGCGGATAAGATGGTAATGAGAGGCTAAGCTTCTTACGAAAAACAAATTTGAATTTCAACCTTATATCTACGCGATAGAGTTACATTTTTAATAGAGTTACAACATAGTTTCGTATCGGGAACGCTAGCTTGAAATGCCTTGAGGCCCTCACTTTCTTTCAACACGTACTGTACTGTGTGTTTAATGTAGTAACGTTTGCCATCAAAGGCGTCTGAGACTGAAAGGGTTTTAGATTTGCTATCGTGTTGGCGTAAACGAGATACCATTTAGCCAAAGGCAAGCATGGATGATGTTTTGTTCGCAAAGCGTCTAGGTTTTGGAATAAGAAAATTGTAGGAGATGAGTCTTGCTTGTGCTAAAGGTAAATGAAACTGATACTCATCAAGAGAAGGTTTTACATTTTTCTGTAATGTGAAAACATTTGCATGGATGTTTGACTTAACGATATTTGCGTAAGGATGCGTCTGTGGAGATGATAGCTGATTATCGTAGTCTGTTTAAATGCCTATGGACGTGGGCTTACATCCAACAATGTGATTGAGCAACTGGTAAAGAAAACCATCGTGAGGAAACCATAGGTTATTATGGTATATGGTGATTAAAATAAACACCCAGACACATATATATTATTACTAGCACAGGTTAACAAGGGTCTTTTGATCTATCTCAAAGGGATTAGGCAGCGTTTTGATAAAAGCTCCCAGGCGGCTTGTTTTTTTCCGACAATTGTCGTTATATCTCAACCAATTTACACAAAACCTTGACAAATTATATACCTAAACCTTCTTCATGAATCTCTCTATTGGTAAACTCGCATGATAATCCGTTCAGTGGTTTTTAAGTGGTTCAGTTGTACCGTACAACGTACACCGTACATACAGGAGTTATGACATTGATGAATATTTCAAGTTAAAAGATTATTAAATTACTAGTAAGTAATTTCTGGACATTTTATTATATGGACAATTTTTTTTTTTATATTGGCATATTTTTATGCCGACGTATTTTTGTATTGACGTATTTTTATATTGACATATTTTATATTGGCAGTATTATTATATTGACAATATTCTTATATTGACATGTTTATATACATTGACATTTTGTTTTTATTCCATTGACATGTAATCAGTGTTCTAAATCTCAATGTAATGATATTACGGAATTGACTTGTAACATTGGTGTTATCAATAAAATATTTGTATTTGTATTCGTTATCGAAAAAGTGCAAATATCCGTGTGTTACAAAAGTAAAAGGTTGAAAAATGTTGCTGTACGAGCACCCGCGCGACTCCTAGTGAACATCGATAAATAACAGTTTACTGGGCGATTTAACTTTAGCACTGAAAAATTTAACGATGTATTTTCGCCATACTCCACATTTGTGACGAGAATTTACCGAACTTAATCTAACTAACAGTGAATGTTTCTGGGATATTAATAGTGTTGCTCTGTGAAAAAGAATCACTTTTTGGATGAAATTGTGAAAGTATTAGACGATTCTCATTTCTTAACCGACTGTCAAGAAAGTGTTATATGTTTCGTGAGTTCAAACCCTAAAATTGTGCTTGAACTGCCGGTGAAGGAAAACATCGCGAGGAAACCATAGCATGGTGGTAGGGTACTTTCTAGTACTCGGCTGGCTAGCCCACCCTCAAGTTGAAAATCTGCCGCCAAGCATCTAACGGTGCTTTCTCCTTTATAATATTAGAGAATGAAAAAACCGAACAAGTGATATCGTAAACGTTCAAACACTGAACTGATAAATTGCCTTTCCGAGACTTCACAACTCCCCTTAATTACTGTACAAACGTTCTCAAATTGCTTACTGCAAATATTAGAAATCAATCAGGTCGAACCGTGAAATTAGTGTCTTTATTCAATTCTTGGTATCAGGTTTACCAATTAAGTGTGAACTGTACTTTAGATTGTCTTTAGTGAGTATATATTTGTTTTTTCTGTTTGACAAACACGATGTTTGACCACAGCTCACTCGATGTTAAGTGACGGTGTGGTCGAAGATGGTAAAGCACACCTAGCCTGGAATGGTACTGGCTGTCAAGTGAGGCAGCCGGAACAGACCGTTAGCGGTTTAAGCATGTTTAACGGCTAATTGTTAACTTAAGGGTGGTAGCTACCCAAGTACTAGAAAATACCCTACACCCATGCTATGGTTCCCTCACGATGTTTTCCTTCATCGACAGCTTAAGCTTATTGTTCATGCTCACTTGAATAAAGATCATATAGATAGTAAATGCTCTCAGCTGATAGAGCCATTGATTTACTGTGGCCTAATTTTACTCAGAACATAATTATAAACTACCAGCGACTTGCCTATTTTATGCACGGACATTATAACTTCAGGAAGAAAACTTCTGAATGATAACACATTATTGAAATCCGCTGCCTAGTTAAAAAAAACTATAATAATAAAACACGCGAAAAACGATTTTATTTTATACTGTTAAGTGATTAACAATACTCACTAACCGTTTTTTAACCTATTTGAAACGGAGTCATGAATTATTTCTCAGTAGCATAATTTCCGCTCACGGAATATATAACAAGTCAATAGAATGACAAAGCGAATACCGATCGATATCATTATAATTAAAACAGTATTTAAGAAATCTCACCATCCTATCAGGAATGCGGGACCGTCCGCGATGACAGTAACATATTGCTGACATAAAATCCCGAGATTTGGAGATATCCTCAAATAGTCGGTTTCCGTTTGAGAGGCACACGATCCTTCTCACTTGGGTCTATAAAAATGTGGAAAAAATATTTAGATAACGCCTCCCTCTGATCCATCAATGTCGGACGTTAGCACGTCTTTTATTCGTACGTCTCTGAAAGAATAAAAGAATTTACTAAGACGCTTTTCGAAAGCATTTTATTTAGCAAGATAGACGAAATTTCTCGAGGGCGCTGAACCATGAAAATAATACACATTGTTTAACGGAATGACTAGGAAATATTTAAATTAAAGCTAACAGTTACGTAAAGCAACATAGCTATCCCATAAATATAAATAGCGTCGATCAATATAAATGAAACATATAATTTTCTTCAACATACACCTAAATCGCTTCTCTTATCAGAATTGTCGTCGGAAACCAGTCTCTCTCTGTTTTCACAGCATATTTTATCCAGACATCAACGGGCAAGATAAGATAGCTTGTTTTTATAGCCGAATCAGAGAAAATAACATCTGTCAATAAGCCAAATATCTACCATGGCATTCTTCGGCGATGTTTTATGTTAGCTCATATATTTCATCAGCCATACCATCAAAATTTTATTACAAACGGTGGCTTACTGCTCCGAAATCTTGGTTGGCGGTAAAACAATTCGTTTGGATTAATACAGGCTGAGCTTACGAAATTGTATGATATCCTGGTACTCTGTAAATGTTAAGTAGTACCTTGATATTTTCAACTTCACAAATGAGTTTCTATAATACGCGTTGCTACGTAATTGTGAAGGCGGCAATGAAAGTCCTGTAGTTAAATTATTTTATATTATCTTCGTAGAATTATTTCACTGTTATTGATGTGAAAACGACCGAATATTTAAACTGATCGAGAAGAAATTCAATATGACGTTAGCGTACATTTAATTGACAAAACCTACTATAAGGTGGCTCATTACGTGGAAGACAGGAATATATTGTTGTAGTAGCTTCTCTCTGCACTTGCATCCCCCTGGCTAAGTGACAATTGTAGTAAGCATAATGTATGTATTAATATTTATAGCTGTAAATTGTAACCTAATATGAAAAGAAAGATCCACAAAAAAATGTCTTGCTGAGTTTCTTGCCGGAGTCTTCTCAGTTGAAGTGTAATTACGAGCTGGTGGTAGATTCAAACATGTAACTTAACGTTCATAAGTGCCTTACCAGGGGCTAAACTGAATAAATGAATTTTTGATTTTGATTTTGATTTCAAGAAAGACATGTCATGTTATTTCGTCTCGGAAAATTCGGAAATACAAGAAAATGTATTATGTGTAGGCATAGTTTATTCAGACCTTACAATATTAAAAGTAACAGTGTTATCAAAAACTGGTGACGCCAAAATACCTACTGCTTCTTTTAAATAGCCGCTATACAAAGATTTATCGTGGCGATGATATCTCAGTGGTTAGTGCTGTCGGATAACACGCCGAAGGGCGTGGGTTCATACCTCAACAGTGAGGTTAAGCTAAAGGAAAACATTGTGAGAAAACCATAGCGTGGTAGCTACTTTCTGGTACTCTCTGGCTAGCTAACACCTTCAAAATGAAAATCCGCCGACAAGCCAATTCAATTCCGGGCTAGGTGTGCTTTATCATCTATGACTACACCGTCATTTAATATCAGGTGAGCTGTACCCAAACACAAAAAAGATTTCTATTTGAATTATTTTTACAATAAGTTAAATACAAGACGTTTCGGAGGAGAAATACAAGATGGAATACTGTTCTACCCATCAACGTGACCAACTTTTACTAAGATCCAACCTTGAAATCTGCAATTGTCTTTCAACGAAATATATAGTGCGGATTTCATCATTATTTCATTAATAAGGGAGCAAAATACTTATTTAAGATTTAAGTAAGTAAAACATTCAGAAATATCTAATTAGTTATTTATAAAACAGGAAAAAATCTGTGAAATATCTAGGCGTCAGCTGGTCTTTCTAACGCTCGATTTCTAACGGGTTTCTTCAGCTATCTGTCATTACATCAACGGCTATCGTCAAAATGTTGTGACTTACTATATTCTCTATCTTGCCTCCCGGGGTCATCGCGGGCCGCGTTGATGTTTCGTACG
Source organism: Biston stratarius (assembly GCA_950106695.1). Classification (NCBI taxonomy): domain Eukaryota; kingdom Metazoa; phylum Arthropoda; class Insecta; order Lepidoptera; family Geometridae; genus Biston; species Biston stratarius. The sequence goes on along the minus strand of OX467106.1, from coordinate 33,854,015 downwards.
CATTGTTTTGGGTGTCAAGACCCATCCATCAAAGTACAGTTAGCCGGGCCGGTTTAACCAAGTTAACTAGCTGTTGAATAGTATTGTTTTTGAAATAACTAATAAGGGGTTGTATTATACTCAAATTTATCATTCCTAATAAATGTTTGCAATTAAGTTTCAATGAATGGGCTGGAACGACTTAATATATGTATATATATGTTATTTAAAATTAAGTTAGTATAGATTTAAATCAATGCTTATGTCAGAAAACATAATAGTTTATAATCGGAACTTAACATGCACAAAATATTTTATTTCAAATATATTAGTTAATATATACGGTTCGAAGGTGTATACATCGATATTTATATGTACTCGTAGACATGTAAGTAACTACTAATAAGGATTCAAAAACATATTGTAATGATGGTTAATAACAAGAACAATGGAAACTTAAATTGTACTTTTCGATATCCAAGAGAAAAAGAAGCGATTGTATTAGTTCAAATTTAGTTTAAACCAATGATTAATTGTAGAGCTTGCCCTTGAAACGTCAGATCCGATAATAATAGCTCCGTGGTTAAAACAGTTGCCGATGTGAAGGCATTGTAATTTCCGAAAGCTTATTAGTATTTAGGCTAGTATATTGTTTCTCTGAGACACTGCGGGAATGTGTTAAATGGCTTTGATTATAATACAAGCATCCAATAATGTACTAAAGAGCGTGGGTTCAAATGCCTACAATGAGCTTGAGCCGTCGGTGAAGAAAAACATTATGAGGAAACCATAGCGTGGTGGTAGGGTACTTTATACGACTCGACTTGCTAGCTACGACCCTTAAGTTGAAAATCTGTCGCCGTGCACCTAACGGTGCGTTCCGACAGCCTTACTTGAGAGCCAGTTCTATTCCAGGTAAAGTGTACTTTACCATCTTTGACCATACCGTCACTTAACATCAGGTGGGCTATGGTCAAAAAACATGCTTGTCAAACATAAAAAAAATGTGTTTTAATTACATGTAAAACGATGGTTTATGATTAGGTTCTAAGATATCTAATAAATTATTATTATAATCAATGAGTTATTATTATAATTAATAAATTTGTTTCTTACCCAATCTCACTAGAACGGCTCAACGGATCTGGATGAAATTTTGCATGTAGATACTTTAGGCCCTGGAATAAAACATAGGATACTTTTCATCATCGTCATCATCCATGACCATGCGGGTAAAGCCGCGGGGCGCAGCTAGTAATTAATAAATTATTATTATAATTAATAAATCATTATTATTTTGTTTAAATCATTATTATAATTAGTAAATGATTACATCTCATATTACTAGATATTATTATTAATAAATTATTATTATAATTAATAATAATAATCAAGTGAAATGGGACTGGGACTCACCACAATTTGGACGCCAAAATTTAAGCGAACTCAGGGTCGACCCTGACTAAGGTGGTGTGACGAACTAAATCATCACGATAGACACTGAAGCACTAAAGCCGAACACGGGGCAGTCTGGAAGGAGGAAAGGGAGGCCTTTGTCCAGTAGTGGGACACTAGAAGCTGAGAAAAATAAAAATAATAATAAATAATCAGTACTATGAGCTCTTTTTGGCTTAATACTTAACCATTCTGATTAACCTTATACAGAGCTTAGACATCTTAGGTTTATCTACAATATTGGGTACATATTTTACGATGTTTTTAACTCATAATGAAAATATAACCCACGTAAAATTATAAGCAACTTTTTTGTTCGAAAATCTGTACACGAAAATAGATTAATTACTGCGTTGCAGACAAAGTCATATTTTCCAAACTCATCAATATTTTTAACGATCAATACATTTTTACGATGGCGTATTACATAAACATCAAAGGCAGACTGTTTAGTTCACGTTTTAAAACTATTTATGTGCCAATTACTTTCAACGGCTGCCAAAATAATCGATGTTCCATTGTATGGAGACAAACCATGCACTGCAAGAAAACAGTGAATTCAGTAATACAAGTTTGGACTCTGAATCCGAATCAGCACTTTGAATAATCACTTTGTAGCGATGATAGCTCAGTGATTAGCGCGGTCGGTTCGCATGCCGAAGGGCGTGGGTTCAAACCCCAACAATGAGCTTGAGCTGCCGGTGAAAGAAAACATCGTGAGGAAACCATAGCGTGGTGGTAGGGTACTTTCTAGTATTCAGCTGGCTAGCTACCACCCTCAAGTTGGAAATCTGCCGCCACGCATCTACCGGTGTGTTCCGGCAGCCTCACTTGAGCGCCAGTTCCATTCCAGGCTAGGTATGCTTTACCATCTTCGACCACACCGTCACTTAACATCAGGTGAGTTGTGGTCCAACGCCGAGCCTGTCAGCAATATAAAAAAAACACTGTTTGTTATTAACTGTCTGTCCCTGGTCTGTAACTGGGCGAAAGGGTATTCATATTTTTGAATAATTTTGTGACAATGGCTTAATATTCATTAAACCTATTATTCAATTTTTTAATAGCACATTGAACATTATGTCCATTTAATTATTATCCGTTAAAACAAAACTTTAAATCGTTTATTTTTCTTGCCATGCCACATGCCACCCGATGTCCGTTAAGCAACTACAATCATTCCGACTTCTCAGAGATCCAATACGACCAAAACACCATATGATTATGTAGCGCGGCGAGATCTGCGACAACTGCGCGCCACACCTTTTTATTGCTCCAATGTGCGTCGCCCCTTACAAAACTTAGTGTTTTTTGGCGTGATTTATAAAGGAAAAGAGACTAGTCGATTCTGTTAAGGTCATTGATAGGTTGATTTAAGAAAACTGGCTTACAGTTACCTATAATTTATCACATGAATAGGTGCGATAAACAAATATCTTATTTATTATAACTATCATCATAGTTACAGCTGGAGATAAGTTTCTTCCAACACTTGCCACTTAGTCTGATCTTGAGCTTTTTGTTATCAGAAATTGGCAACTATTTTAAAATTGATTGTTTCTAATGTTGTTGTTGTTGATTTATAAACTGTGGCTTGTCTAAACCACAATTATTTGCAAAAAGCAATTGTTACAGTTTTTTTAAACGTAAAAATGAGACGAGATTTTAAATTAATATTATGATGAGACGGTATTTATAGAAGTCAATGCGGGAGGCCTATGGTTATAGCCTACGGCTGAGACGACGACAACGATGATGATGATGATGACGATAATGATGATGATGATGGTGATGATGATGATGATGATGATGGTTGAGACGAACGAGACACTCGCCTGATGTTAAGAGATCATGACCATTAATTACAACGATATACAGAACTTTGAGTAACAAAAAAGTCCAGGACATTGCTGCTTTGGCGCTCATTGCTGTGAGACTTTGATGGTTAGTCTCAACGGCCATGTAATTAGTTAGGTAATTAGAGTTCTACAGTGAGGTGTAGTGAGATAAAACATTAACTATTTCTCAAGCTCTTACTTCTTTACTTCATTCACACTGACCAGCACCTCTTCCACTCTGATTTACAATGCCGTTCTGGACAATGTAAACTAGAATGTCGTTTATTTTTACTATCCATCTTTACAGCATAAAGTAGGCATTATTTCCATCTGAATATAGTCTAGCCTCATAAATTATTACCTACTAAACGTACACTGCCCGTAAATCAGACAAATAAATTAAATGTTATGGCTAATAAAATGATACCTATTGAAAAAGAATAACAATACTATACAAATGTTTATGTTCAAAGTTATTTCAAATATAGGAAAACTAGTTACTTGTATTCAGTAGTTAACTGTCTCATTACTTAATAGTTATATCCTTATGTAATAGTAATTTTTATTTATAAATAAATAAATATTGTAGAACTTTATACACAGCGCCATCTAGCCTCAAATTAAGCAAAGCTTGTACTATGGAAACTAGACGTAGACAGCTGACAGAATACTTGTATACTTTTTAGGGTTCCGTACCCAAAGGGTAAAAACGGGACCCTATTACTAAGACTTCGCTATCTGTCTGTCCGTCCGTATGTCTGTCACCAGGCTGTATCTCAAGAACCGCGATAGCTAGACAGTTGAAATTTTCACAAATTACATATGTATTTCTGTTGCCGCTATAACAACAAATACTAAAAACAAAATAAAATAAATATTTAAGGGGGGCTCCCATACAACAAACGCAATTTTTTGGCTTTTTCATAGATAATGGTACGGAACCCTTCGTGCGCGAGTCCGACTCGCACTTGGCCGTTTTGTAAGTCCATGCATACCTATATGATACATACAGAGCACCCAGACATAGAAAAAAACATTTATCATCACAAAAATATTTGTCCTGATGGGAATCGAACCTACGTCCTTACAGCTAATAGTGAACAAGCTGGCAGGCAAGTCAAGGCAGTATTCAGTTTATAACTTTAAAATTGGTACCTGCCTTTTGGTCAGTATTACGTATATCGTCACTCTATCGAGTCTCAGGGCGTCTAAGTCGTAATGTTTTTTATAACTGCTTAACCTAAGTGATACCATTAGTATTATTGGTGACATCACCAAACCCACTCGAGTTCGAATAAGCTCTTGAACAAAACACTTTTCAGTTCAGTAAAGAGCAGAAAATGAATCAACACAAATTATCAAAAACTACTGAAAAGAAGCTTGCACATGCACTAGCACGTGAAATATAACTAACAGCAAAAATGTATTTTAAGTGAATTTTATTTCATAACGATTTCCGACTCGTTAAATTTTTAAGAATGTCTGTAGAAGAGTCTGCGGTACAAATCAAGATGAAGATAGAACGGCCTTTAAAAAATAAGACATCATTTAATATTAATATAAAATCTTTTTGAAGAATACTCTAGAGAAATCCATTGAAATATAGGTACTTAAAGTCTAGATCACGTGATACTTAATCTTTGATACTCAATATTCTCTTGCCATTTCGCTGAAAGCAATTTTCCGTCAATATAAAATTTATATTTAACTAGCGACCCGCCCCAGCTTTACACAGGTGTAATTACATAAATACTAATGTGGTGCATATGCATGTATTATACATATAAACCTTCCTCTTTACTCACTCTGTCTGTTGATGGAAACCGCATTAAAATCCGTTGCGTAGTTCAAAAGTTCTAAGCGTACAGACGGCAGGAAGCGACTTTGTTTTACGTTTTTACGCTGTGGCTAAACAGATTTCATGAAATTTGGTAAGCAAATAGCTGAAATACATGAGCTTTTATTGTCGAAAGCATAGTACGTAGCTAATAAATTAATTAATTTATAATTAAATTATATGCATTTTTATTTTTATTTTTTAATCATACCTTAAAGACTTTAGCGTAATAACATCAAGAGAATCATTTTGAGGTCGATATCTTTGCCTTTATAAAAATAGAGTTACTCATATTACTAAATTTCTGACATTTTTAAAACATTACAATTCAATTTATTTTATAGCCTTCGTAATCTTTATATAGCCTTATATTAATTTTTCTACATTTCGTAGCATTTGCTGTTCTCTATATCTGTAGTTTCATGATATCAAAAATTACATCCTTGGCATGTTTTTGAGGAATTCTATCTTTTTTTAATTCCATAGCTAAAGTTCCTACCTGCGCATATTTGTGGAAAATATTCCAGACGATCCTTGGTTCCCCAAAACTACGCGAAAATCTTAAATCGTTGACTGCAGGGTTTTTGCCGAAGAGGCATACCGACAGCGTGTTAACAAATGCATTTAGAATTTCTGCAAGCTCTTCAAAATTCATTTCATCAAGTTTTTCGGAATCCCTACTTCTTGTTTAGAATTCTGAATCTTTGGTGTCTGCTTTAAAATTATTTAGATTTTATGACTTTTTTGTGATAAAAATATAACTATAGCATTTATTGGGTGGCAAAATGGTTCATTGCAATGGCAAACCATTGACATTGCCTTTGCCTATCAGTTAAAAGACTTTTTACAAAAATGCCAAAAATGTTAAACTATCGTAAAATTATGGCACGATCCATTGATCAATCAATCAACAATAACTCTTTATTGTCCATACCAAAAATTATACAATAATGGACATGGATAGGCGTCATCTTTTACTGGGAGCGTCTGGAGGGCGTCTCAGGAGAGCATCTTCTTCGTCTCATTACTTTTCCATAAAAAAAATACAATACATGTAGAAAAAAAAACTAATAAATAGGCGTAACAACTGGCGTCCTAAAACTACCTCGCTAAAAGCAATCTCTTCCAGGCAACCTTAGGATGAAAAGTATTAAAAGAAAAGTCCTTGCCTATACGTTTTACGAATGGATATAACTAAAAGGTTGAATTCTATAAAAATAATATAGTGTGAAACAAAGTATATGTAGCAAAACATTGTAGAGAAACATAGAAAAGTAAGGACAGAAGAGATGATCTCCATCTATCCAATTTATATTCAGGTACCTATCATAATTTTTGACGAAATACTTTCACCTTTGAATAAACAACATTTATTTGATACAGATATGTTTCTGTAAAATAATGGAATTCTTACAGGATTTTCTATGATTTAGTTGTGTCTTTTCGAGTTTTTCTGGAACAGGTGTCTCCTAATGCATGTTACTTTACTTGGTGGTCGATCTCCTTAGTAGGAATTCTTCTAGATATCACCATATTGCTAGATATACTGTTGCTAAGAAGAAGTGTATTAAAGTTACTGCGCTCCGGTTTGAAGGGTACTGCAGCTAGTAGAATTACAGGGATATTGAGACTATCAAAGCGCCAAAGCAGTGATACCATGTAATTTGTGTAGCTAGTCACTGTTCTTTTTATGTTCTGTTGACGTGTTTTATCTTTTACCACTAGGAAAGCACCTCGTTCGTCGCATTACATTTACTTTAAAATGGTCACATAGTACAAAATTAGATATTTTTTTGTTCTCATATTTATTATCATTTTTATAATTATTAAAAAAAACTTCGACGATTTAACATTGCGTTAACACTCTTCGTCTCCATTAACGTCTCAAAAGACAAACAAAATTAAGTGAAACTCATCCAAGCCGATTAAGAATCAAAGTCTCCTAACTTCGGAATCACGTTTAACAAGATCGCAACTTTTGCAACACCACTAAACAGTTTGTTTGCTTTGTTTCTATTCCCGTCTATAGAAACGAGATTAATAGCAGATCCTTGAGTAACGAATATGCAGTGACTGAATTCCAGTTTTTTTTTTCTTATTTTTCGTTTTGCTTCAGCTAAAATCACTAAAATAGCATACTTTGATGGACTTACCTTACATCCTTTGTTACTAGGTATAATCTCTATTATTATAAATGTATTATAATTATTTGCATTTGAATGTGCACAAAATTTCTGAAAAGTACACAATTGAGACACTCCACAAGAGAGTCAAATATATTATTTGCCAAAGATTAGCTACTATTAAACTTTTACATTGGCAGTGAATCGAATTTTGTACGGCATTTTTGTGCATAAAAATGTAAAGGTTAGATGCACTTTAAAAATAAATAATTATTTTTTATTTATCACGGTATCTACTAAATCTCTTATTAGTTTCTAGTATTAAAGTTTGTATATTTATATAGGTAGATTAAGTTTACATTATATCGATTTAATATGGTAGGCAACTTACTTTATATATTACTCTCATGAGTGACATTACACGCCGGCCTTATCGGAAGACCAGCGCCGGTTAGGTGCAGACTGCATAATGCTGAGTTGAGACCGGTTTGTGACATAAAACCAAAGCGTCACCCGTACATCCGTACATGGTGGACGTTTCCTATGTGCGCACTAAGCGCTCCGAATCCACATTCTTTATTCGCACAGCGAGGATGAAGAACTCTTTGCCGGAGTTTATGTTTTCCGTAAAGTACAATAATATGAGTGTCTTCAATTGCATCCACATCGTTGCTTAAGATCAGGCAGGATGTGGACAGACGTGAACCAATTCATTATTTAAAAAAAACTTTCTTTTACTTTTTTTACTTATCTATGTTTTTTTAATGTTTATATATTGTTTTTAAGTCACAAATAAAGAGTTGCCTATTGTCTATTAAGAAGAAAGTTAGCTGCAGTTCACTTTACTTTTTACTTTTAAGTTTTTTTTTTAATAAGTAGAATCTTAAAGTAGTCGAGTTGAGACTCTGTCTGAAACTTCTATCATCAAGTGTTAAATCAACGGGTGGTCGTAAAAAACACCTGTCGCCTGTTAATGTTGAGTATCAAAGTTTTGATCGGAAACTCCGCCGTTATATTGCTGGACATTTTATTGGCTTTTGCGCGGTGTTTGATAGATGCTCTTCAGTCAGTCGTCGATTCAAATTATGTTTTGTTTATTTTGCAATGGCCTTGAACGTTTTACTTTTAAATCAGCGTCTCTCGTAACAATAGCGAGCGGTGGCAACTACCCACTTATGTGAGTAAAAGAGATTGTTACTTTACAATGAAAATAGTCGTCGTTTTGACATATTTTTGTTTTTTATTTATGCTCCTAACCTCGCGCCCGCGTGTCAACCGCCGTTTTCACGTACGGCCTGTAGTACGAAGCAAGACGAGGCTGCGCGTGCGTTGTATTCAGCTTTGTCTCCATGAAAAAAGCCATCGGATATGATTGAAACTATAGTATAGGAGTATCCGATATAATAAAACGTAAGTAATTATAATAAAATCGACTAGTCAATGCTAGTTAATGTCGGTAAAACAATAGATATAGGTACCTATATTAAACATTGTTCGGACGCTAAGTATATTCATCGTATATTTTTTTAGCTATAATGAAGCTTAGAGGTCAGTAGACAATATTCACACTATTTCATAGAATCACTTTGCATATATCATGCTAATTTTTATCTTCGATTATTTTCCAAGGTACTGAATAATTAAAATATGTGCAAAGATACTCTTTACATGTCTAAAGAAGACAAGGAAGGTGTTGCATCTTTTTGGATAGTTGACAGGTTAAGTTGAGTTGTCAACTGTTTGACCACGGCTCACCTGATGTTATTTGACGGTATGGTCGATGATGATAAACACTAGAGGCTGCCGAAACACACTGTGACCTAATTGGTAGCAAATTTTTAACTTGAGGATGGTAGCTACCTAACCATGTACTAGAAAGTACCTACCACAATGGTATGGTATCCTTACGATGTTTGCTTTTCAGCTCAAGCATTGTTGGGGTTCGAATCACTCTATCACTACAAAACTCATAACTAACATTAACTTTCTTATCTCTAGTATTTTGGGTGAGATCAAATCTTTATTCAAAAACATTGCAATATATTCGCCACAGCAAAATAACGTTACCAGAATAGGGCAACAGTATCACCACTCCATACATAACCGTGCAGGAAACAGTTTGTTTATTGTTCAGATCTCGCTGCGAACGGTTGCCAAAAGTCGTTAACACTACACAGGCTCACTTCGTAAATATCAGCTGTGTGTTGTTTAGCTGATATAGATGCTGTTGCAGGGTTGCGAAAAATTATTCACGAATCTTTTTTACTATAACAACCGAATCGATCTCCTGACAGAGAAAACACCTGGCTATGCCCCTTGAATGACTTGCAGCCTTGTAGTATTCAGAACTTCAAATAGCAAAACAAAACATCATAGTATCTTTTTTTTTATGGCTGACAGGCTAGGTGTTTGACCACAACTCCCCTGATGTTAAGTGACGGTGTGGTCGAAAATGGTAAAGCACACCTGGCCTAGAATAGAACTGGCTCTCAAATGAGGCTGCCGGAACACACAGTTAGATGCTTGGCGACAGATTTTCAACTTGAGGGTGGTAGCTAGCCAGCCGAGTACTAGAAAGTACCCTACCACCACGCTATGGTTTCCTCACGATGTTTCCTTCACCGGCAGCTCAACCTCATTGTTGGGGTTTGAACCCACGCCCTTCGGCATGCGAACCGACCGCGCTGACCACTGAGCTATCATCGCTACAAAACTTTGTCAATGGTTTTTGTCTCTGTCTTTGTTTTTTTTTCGATGGCCAATCTCACTACCTAGTTCTATAATTTCTGGAAGAGGACTATGACTATGGCTATGGCTCGAAGTTTCCCCACGAGATCGAATCAGAAATGAGGAGATCCGTAGATGAACTAAAGAAGCCGACATAGCCCAGCGGATTAGCAAGTTGAAGTGGCAGTGGGCAGATAACATAGCATGTAGAACTGATGGCCGATGGGGCTGCAAAAATCTGAAATGGAGACCACGGACCGGCAAGCGCAGCGTAGGACGTCCACCCACAAGGACACGTAAGACATCCACTTTTGCTACAGTATCGATCAAACCAGAACACATTGATGTTTATACTTTACTTCTTTGCATATATATTAATATATTAGTGTAATATATTATTTATTATAATATATTATAATTATAATACACAAAAATAATATATTAGTGTAATAATGTATGTGTGTTTTTTAAATTTACTTAATTAAGCTTGTTTTATAGCAAACAACTTCTAAGTAGCTGAATAAAACGCAGCTGTGAGCTACTTATTTTAGCAAATAAAGTGTAGGATAATTAAATAGAGAGATGTAGATTTGATCTACTCGCGTACAATTGTGCCAAGAACAAAAGTAGTTAAGTGAATAGCTCCTCAATAAACCTTCACCATTAAACATTAGCTTTTCATTGACCAACATCCATAAACTCGAAGCCTAACCACGTTAATTACCCCCCTGTCCCTCAGAAACACGCAAGATGCTCGGTTCATATTAATTATTTTAATACAAGACCTCTGTTATGAGCAATTTACAACTAAGACCATCGTCTTTAATCATCATAACCCAAACATGGATTATATGAGCTTATAAATTAAATGTTTGTAGCAGGCGTGGGGCTACAAGAACTTGGAACCTAGCCCGACCTTAATACAGCCTTGAGCATTTTCATATAACCAGTATGGAAATTATACTATTGCATTAATCACGTAGTATGAAAAACAATTGCAATCTTAATACCACTATACTTAAGTATAATGAGATTGACGAGGTTCTTTAACTATCATCACATAACATCGTCACTTAACATCAGGTGAGCTGTGGTCAAACACCTAGCCTGTCGGCGATAAAAAAAAACTATAAACACCTAAAGGCTTTTTTTAGATACATATATCTTCACTGGTTTCACGTTTCAGCACCATATATCTTCACCGGTAACACACACTGGTCGAAGACTTTAGACTTGAGGCACTGAGGTAATTTGGAGGAAAAAACGTTGCACAGTTTTCCGAACGCTGCCCAGCCGAGTTGGATTCGACGACACAACGACCGAGACGAATAAAAGTTCATTTGAAGTTAATTGAAAATAGCAACAGACACAATTAAAACTCACATTAATAGCTTTAATCTTCTCAAAGTCTTACATTGCCCAAGTAGGCTAAATTGTTGGCAATAACCTCCCAGTAACGTACAGGGATCAAAGTCTGAACGTATCCAGCGTCGAGCCTGCCATGTTTGTGTCGAACTGACTAAATAATTGTAGATAAGTTTCTACCACACTACTTGAACGTTCTCTTGTTTACTAATTAAAATGGTACTCATCATTTAAATTACCTTTTGTTTTCATGAATAATGTGTGGTTTTTCCAGCATGAGAAAAACTACACATTTTTGTTGAAGGTTTCTGGCATGATGCCAGTTTTCACGTACTTAGGTATTTCTTCTTTAATCTTAAAGGAAGGTTTCATTATTTTTAAAGGCAACAATAAATGTTTTTATTTATTTTATGCCTTTGCTCCAATTGATAAATATAGAAACTTATATTCGCGATTGAAGAAGCGCCTCACGTTTTAGTCGTCGTTGGTTGAATGCCGCACCTGTGGCATCCGGGTCCTTTCGAAATTATTTAAGTTTTTTTTATTCTTCGAGTGAGAACTGAAAGTTGTGCCCGGGATTAACAAGTGGATTGATTATCCCAGAAAATGCGAGAGAAACCACGAGGCATATCAAGTAGTTTATATAGAGTACCTGGATGGCTGAGTACCTGGCTTTGCTCGGTTTTTCATTGCCTGAAAATTCAGATAAAACAACGTTTTTTAAAAATGAAACTTAGCTAGATCGATTTTTAGCCCTCGAAACCCCCTGGATACAAAATTTCATGAAAATCGTTGGAGCCGTTTCCGAGATCCAGAATATATATACAAGAATTGCTCGTTTAAAGATATAGATATGCCAACTTACTTTTAACCAGGGGTAATTTTGCTTGCTGCTTGCGTTTTATCACCATCTCGCCTGTTGACAAAGACGCAGTCTACGTTGGATCACGTTTGTCTACTATAAACCGAGTCACTCGCGACTTAAATGACTCGGGCAGCAAATTACATTATTTTGGCGGTCCGTACGATGAACATGAAATTGAACCGTTTAATTAGATTTTTTAAAACATTAACCATGAAACAGTATTGCTTTTTAGATCTCTTGGATAGGTAGTAGAATAGGCAGGGTGGAATTAGATCATGCAGATCAAAAGCGCGTCTCTCCAAATTGAATTCGTTAGAAAATCGATTAACAAAAATTAATTGCAGTAGAAAATATCCTAATCGTAATTTTCTGAATAATGACTGTGCAAGGATTCATAATAAATATTAAAATTTACTAATAAACCAGGTATACTTTGTATCGCCTAATAATCAACAGAAATACCGGCAGCAACGCCACACCGGATCCAACTGGGTTTTCAAACCATCTAAGAACCCATTGAAATATACACACAAAATTTTATCCAAATCAGTCCAGCCGTTTAGGAGGAGTTAAGTGACAACACATGTACAGAAGATTTATATATATGTATTAAGAATATACATACAACATAACGTATGTTGTGCTTTAATAGCGGTATTTTTTTTAAATACAGAATAGTTTCGCGCTTGACCACATCCTGCCTGATGTTAAGCAACGATGTGGTCTAGGATGGAATACGCTTACCTAGAAGGAACCTGTTTGTTTAGTCTTGGTTTGAAGACACTCATATTGTACTTTTCGGGAAACACAGACTCCGGCAAAGAGTTTTCATCCTCGTTGTGCGTATAAAGAATGTGGATTTGAAGCGCTTCGTGCGCACATGGGGAACGTCCACCATGTACAGGTGACGCTTTGGTCGCGTTTGTCTGGCCGTAAAAAGTCCGGTAGTAAAAAGGGACGGGGGAAACCAATTCGTGCAACTCCAAGGCACAAAAGGTATTTGCTTCCGGACTAGCCCTGTTTTGACTTGCTTGGTGCTGGCCTCTTCTCATTGAGAACAGAATAAGGCTGGTCTGCGGATTGGCACATTCTAAACAACTCTCAGACGTGCAAGTTTCTCCATTTTTTTAATCTTTTCATTCATTTTAAACAAGGGGCGATATGCTCAAACTTAGAAAAAATAGAGAGATGCGTGTTGTAGAATTCGGAGTTTGTACCCAGGACCTCCAGATTGGTATTCAGACGGTCCACTAACTGAGCTGCCTTAACTATTATAAAAATTGGCATAGCGATTCATTTTTATTGGTGGTGATACTTGACGATAGCTCACCTAATTTTTGAGTGACGATGTGATCGAAGATAATAAATTATTGCTGCTTGGGATGGAAACTGTCTATATTGCCGTAGCATTTTTCTAAAAATATACAAACAATTTCTCAAACACTTGCAACACCAACCCTAGAGTACTCGTAAAACAACCTCTAAGAAAGGCAAGTAGTTAAGGCATCACAAAATCACTTACCACAATTTTCTCTTCTCTCCAACTTTACCGCTTACCTTAAACACATAGAGCAAAGAGAAGCATTGGTCTCGAAAGTGGTTTTCGCTGTCATTACAGCTCATTTTGCTGAAAAGCTTTTATAAAAGGCATGTTAAGTCCTTGCCTCTCAACTATCATTATCTGAAGCTTACCTGAAAAATTCTTTTAATGCTTAAGAAAGACGATGTGTGCGAATTAATGCATTTGGTGAAGTGCGTCTGGGTAGGCATTTTTTTAGGCAACAGAATGTAGGCACTGGTTAAAATTTAACTTGTCGATTTTGCATATCGAAGGTTCCATAACATGACATAATTAAAACAGTGTTAATTGAGATGTATACGAACAAAACGACTAATCATTTGACAGCAACAGTCGTGTTCATGATAAAAACTGACATGGTCCGCTGTTGACAAACACGTCAAGGTAATTGATTTAATATATGTGTAGATACTTAAATATATACGTTTATATGCATATATATAGGAGCTTAGCAAGAGGTCGCCTCAGTAGGTACCACAGTGCCAGATATTCTGTCGCCAAGCAGTAGTTTGTAAATATTACTGTGTTTGGGTTTGAAGGGTACTGCAGCTAACGAAATTATAGAGCTGTTGAGACTAACCATCAAAAGTCTCAAAGCAATGAGCGGAAAAGCAGCGATGCTCTAGAATTTGTTTTACTACTTAAAGTTCTGTGTATCGCTGCAATGGTCAGAGATAGGCGTTATGTCTTACCATCAGGAAAGCGTCTCGCTCGGCTCATTGATTTACACTAAAAAAAACATATTCAAGAAGTTAGAATTATTTTTCCCTTAAATTGTGACACTAGTTTAACGTTTCAGTTGCTTGGTCTTTAAAAATGAAGCATTTTAATACATTTACAGATCCAGAGTTAAGAAAATGGGCTTTTTATTAAAATTGATGAGCGGCAAGATTTACATAAAATAACGTTTAACTTTAAACGCTTCTTGTAAAATACCGAAATTCGTAGCATTTTTTAAAGTCTTGAAGACTTTAAAATGAAACATTTTAAGCTTAACACTAAGCTTTGTGTAAATATATTTACTACTAATAGGGTAATAGGTTAACTCTTGGGAATTTCTTACTTCGGAATAAAGAGACTGGAAAATATTTGCATATCTGAGAAAATTCTACAATCGCAAATAAAGATCTCATCGTAACTTTAATTTTATCTTGAAATTCAAATTCAAATTCTTTATTGGTAACAACTTTGTTACATGTCATGTTCAATAAATAAATAAATTAAGTAAATCAAATTAAATTAAATTAGATTGAATTTGATTAGATTAGATCGGATTAGATCGGATCGGATTGCATTGGATTGACGACCCCAAAAAAATCTACCACCGAATAAAAGTATGTATTTGCAATGTATCGCTATTATATACAAAACTAGCATCCTACGATATCAACTGATATTCTAGTTTTATCAAATTAACATTTATAAAACAACTTACTTATACCTTAAAACGTACTTAAACTTAAAACTATATGTATGCCAATATATGTAAGCTATATGTTTGATCCAAATCTGTCCAGCCGTTTTTGAGTGATTGAGTAACAAACATCCTAACATCCAAACGTATGTTCTGTACGTACCATAAGTATGTATTTACAAAGAAAAATTTATAAGTATCCTATCAGCTATCTTGTATCCATATTACAAGCTTTGCTTAGTTTGGGGCTAGATAGAGCTGTATTAAAAAATATCTTACTATATCGGGGGCACGGTAATGTTCCCGCCAAGACGAGCCAAGCGAAGCGCAAGGGCACTACCTACCTTTTCTCGATTTATTTCTTTAGTCTGCAATCTAGCTTTATAACTATGATCAACAGATCACTAATCACTAAAATATCACTAAGGATGATGTAAGGATTCTAAAGAAACCCCATACATACAAATCTGTTCCGACATTTAAAATCCAAAACTTTATTCTAGTTTATAAAACAGCGGTAGTGCTCGCCGACAACTTAAGATGTATCTTATTTTTAAATTGTATCATTAACGAAACTTTCCTCACGTAATTCAAGCTACTTCTAACATTAAGAAGCTTAGCTTCACTTAAGGGTGCGTGTTCATAACATTAAAAAGTTTCTCAAAGTCTCTAAGCATGTTTTATCATTGTTTAAAGTTGGAGTTTCCTCCACGTAAGCTCGTGGTCGTCTAAACTCTTTAATGACGTGAAACAACTCTTGGATAACGTAATCAGGCTCGTATGAAAGTTTGGAGTTTGTTGATTGTTAAGAAAAGTATTTATTTTCATTCATATTATGATTGTTTTTTCCATGGCTAATATAAACAAGACTCTATTCACATTTTGAACTAACTGACACGCGGTACTTGATTGATTCAGGCGTTACTTTGCGGAAGTTCATTTTAAATATTCAAGAGTTATATTTTAGTGTACTTCCGCTTTTAAGTCGTTTTAATTACAACAGTGGCGAGGATTCAATTTAAGTTGAATATAAATTTAGCTGAAGTGGCAATGAGCTGGGCATATCTGTCGTAGAACCGATAACCGCTGAGGTAGACGTGTTCTAGAGTGGAAACCGTAGTTTGCCAAACGTAGCGTAGGACGCCCAGAGACTCGATGGAGTGACGATATACGTAGGACAGCTGGCAGTGGAGGCAACGAAAAGCCGAAGATCGAACTGATTGGCGTGTCTTGGGAGAGGCCTATAACCAGCAGTGGACTACAAAAGGCTGATGATGATTTATTTTAAATATGTATCTAACCTGAAGACAATTTTAAATATTTATTCAAAACTTCTAAATCCGACATAAATTTAATAACTACGAGTTTGAAAATAGATAATCAGCTAGTTTTGGTTTTCTAGAGCGTTATCTCTGTCACGCACTACCTATTTGACGTTTGGCTTCGTACTCCGGACTTCGTGCTTAGTGCGACAGAGATAACGCTCTACGAAGCCGTGACTAGCCGATTATCTCTTTCTAAAAGTCGATGTACAATATCTGTTGCCGAGTACTGTATCTTTACTACAATCTATTAACTGATACATATTTTAGTGTTAATAGCTCAAAATGTGACCAAAGACGAAAAAATATAACTCTATGGCATAAGAGTTGTGTTAAATTTGAATCGCTTCCAACTTTCATTTACCGGTTCTATACAGTTTTCAAGCAAAAAGACAAAATACACTCAAACAACGGGGGGTCGGTAGGTACAGCTTGTGTTTGGAATTAGAAGTAAACACATTAGGTAGCGTGTTTGCATAGGCGCCGACATCACACAGAACTTGTTTGATCCGAGATAAAACAAACCTCGACTAATCAGGGACAATTTTGTAGATTTCAAAAGTTTGATTTACGTATGTATGCTTGACAATGAGAATTTACGATCAACAAAAGCAACATTCTTGTATGAATCAACTGAATGTTAATATCATACTGGTAACAAAGAAAATGTTAACCTATCGGCATCTCAATGTATATAATATGTATGGGTGTATATTTAGACACCCATTTTTTCGAGCTAAAGAAAGTTTTGAAATCAATTTACAAGTATTCTAGTAACTCAATAAACTTGTATAGGAGATAAGTAAAGAAGAAAAACATATGAGAAGTAAAAGAAACAATAATACGTTTCTGATTAAGGTTAAGGTATCAAACTAATGCTAGGCCGTTCAGTGTAGGTATTATAATTTAGCAAATTGCGTCGGCAAATGTTCAGATTGTTAATTTGTGTCGGCTATTAAATGTGTTTTGTTTATTAATATGTGTTTGTGTCAAAAAAATTTTTTTTTTAAATTAGATCTACATTTTTCCTTAAAATTGTTTTTTTTTCCATTTCCTTATTTATCGTCACTTTACATAAAATTTTATTATAATCTGTATTAATCAACTATCATCATCATCATCTTAGTTGTAGGACGTCCACTGCTAGACATAGGCCTCCCCCATTGACTTATAAAGACCGGTTGGAAGAGTCCTACGCTGCGCTTGCGGGTCCGTGGTCCGTGTCCGTCTGTCTGTCTGTCAAGACCCCTTTTCTCAAGCACGCGTGGAGGTATCAAGCTGTAATGGATATCAAATATTTAAGTCTACTGTCCCTTAGAGCTGTGAAAAAATCAAACTTCTAACCCAATGCAATCAAAAGATACAGCCGTTTATGCTGCAAATTTTCGTCACTCGCAAGTGAATTAAAACCTACAGGGTACTTTCCGTAAACTCAGAATCTTGAAATTTGATACGAAGCAACGTCTTATAGCACAGATAAAGGGAAAATTGCGAAAAGCATAAATTACCATAAAAAATACCATAACTTTTACTTATATACATATTAGACTTCGACTTATTACTACAGGTTTGTACGCAACCCTCGGTGCGCGAGTCCGACTCGCACTCGTCCACTTTTTTAAATGTATATTTGGTAGGTATGAAAATAGGTCGTGAAGTATATTTCATACCGCTACTTTTTATCCCGAATAAATTTAGCGGGTAACACCGCGGGGCGCAGCTAGTTTTATTTATATAAAAAGAAGCCAAAAATAACGATGTTAGTTGCTGTTAGAAGAAAATGTTGTATGTTTGATATCTGCTTGTCTATGTTTTAACTTTGAGAATTTGTATTCTTGATGCTTGTACAAAGTTTCGTTGAATCTCGACTGCTAGAAGCACCCCAAGCTATTTGCGATTTTAAAAGTCCGAGATCATGCCTCCCAGTACAGACTACAGAGCATCTTAAGAGTAAAGTTTGATCAAGTGGGAAACGTTCAAAAGTTTACATTCCCCACAGGAACCGAGATAAATATTCATGAGACTTAACTCGAGGAAAACTTATTTTCACGTCAGGGTCTGTCCGCCTCTACATTTGTAATGAAACGACTTTTAACAGACTGTTTTAATGCTTTTAATTTGAGGAGTTACTAAATTATTCCTCCTTTGAGTGTACATTAAGTACTACTTACTTTGGCAATATAGTAATAGTCCACATTGGTCTATCCTAGTTAACTGTTTCTTTGACTACCCTGTTAGTTCGTTTGGTAGAATATTTTCTTTAAGAGCTGTAGGGCGCAAGTTCGATTCCCACCCGGATACAGAACAAACATTTATCGTTACATAAATGTTTATTCTGGTGGTAGATCTTCTTCCTGGTCATCTAGATATCATCGTAGTACCAGATATTCTGCCGCGAAGCAATAGTGTCTAAGCATTACTATGTACCGTCTTGAGGAATACTGTATCCAGCGAAATTACAGGTCAGGTAACAATTATTTGGGGTCAGATGGCGCTGTGTCTAATGTCCTACAATATTTATTTATTTATTATCAAAAGTATAAAAGTAATGAACACCAAAGCAACGATGGCCTGGACTTTGTTTTGCTACTTACAATTCTGTGTGCAATGGTCATGGACATACGATATCTCTTACCATCAGGAGAGTATCTCGTTTGGCACATTACTTTTACATTAAAAAAAATGCTAACACTAATTTCCAGAAAGAATATTCCTTTTTACTATTCAAACAAATAAAATATGTCCAATAATAATTGTATTATCACTAAATGAATGAATGGCCCACAAACAAAACATCCTAATTCTGTAGATCTCTCACTATATTTACATTGACTTATACCATCAAGCAAGATACTAAAATAAAATAAATACAAAATAAATTTAAATGCAAAAAGATATACATTTATTTGCCAAAACAGCGATACGAAGACTTGCAACTGCTAATAAATCCACGTCAAATTTATCGACGCACTTAATTTTTACGCCCGGTCTGTGATTATGTTAATCTTGTCAAACGATAACTGAGAGGACCACACGTACATTGTGCTTCTAATTAAACCTTTTAGGCCAGTACTGTAAAATGAGACACCGTCTCACCGCTACTGATATCGGCGTCTAAGCTATTTATTGGCTTTTTATGGAGACTAAGTTTTTGACCACATCTCACCTTCTTAGTAGTTAAGTGATAGATAGAAAAACTCTTTATTGTTCACATCAGACTGTATATTTAATACAATAGGAAAAGATAAATTTAAAATCCAGTATAACAATTGGCGGTCTTATCGCTAAAAGCGATCTCTTCCAGGCAAACTTATCGATATTGTCGAAGACGGTAAACACACCAACCCTGGAATAAAGCCTGGATCTCAAGTAAGATTCATCGTTAGGTTTTTAGCGATGGTAACTAACCAGCCGAGTACAGAAAAGTACCCTATTACAATGCAAAGGTTTCCTCACCTTGTAGTTATTTGTACGGCAGATCAAGCAGCAGCAGATCACCACTGAGCTATTATCATAATCACTTAAGAACAATGAGCTCATTTTTCACTCAAGAAATTGGAACAAAAAATTACCCGTACAAAATATCATAATTACCTATATAGCACTTACTTCATATTTTAGTTTGATACTCACTGAATATTACACCAAGAACAATACTTACATTAACTGGCATTTACCATTTCAGCAACAAGTTACACTTTTGAACACTAATCTAGCTTCTAAACTAGCTACTGAATAGCGAGAAATTTGCACATAGCTTCTATTCGACGGTGGGACAGATACTTTTAAACCCTTTGCCGGCCTGTGAGACATTAAGTCAGGTATACCGAGATAAAGATTAATTCTCCCCTGTCAAATAATTTACCGTGTTGATAGCGGGCGGTTTCGAGTCTTGGCTCGTGTATCTTACTGGAATTAGCAAAAAGGGTTTGCGTACTTGGTTTTGCCTGCCAATTTTCAAGTAGATAGCTACTTATTTAATAGACATACTAAAATGATAGATTTTAGTCTGATACTCTGATTTCATTCTGAGCAAATCGACGAAATACGTAAGGTAACTGATAGTGAATGGCAGCGAAATGCCACAACTCCATTTGAGTGCTCATTCCAGGCTAAGTATGTTTGCTATATTTGACCATATCGTCACAGCTGTGGTCAAACACTCAGTCTGTCGCCTGATAAAATCTAGTTAAATGGGGTGGCTGTTTATTTTCTATATATGTATTTCAATTCAAAAAAATTGTTAAATCGTGTGGTGCATTTTGTTTGCAATACACTGGTAATCTTACAATAACAATGAATAATTTAATTCCACGAGATAAATAATTATATCTTAATAATATCTTATGTTTTGTGTTGTTATGAGAAACAATCATCTTCTCAAATCATAAATTTTGTATATAATTTAAATAGATATTTGAAGTAAACAAAATGCGCTCTTTTAAATTCTTTATGCATCATGTTTGACGCAAAACTTCTGTATCTTGGTACTTATTTATGAAATTAATTTCTAAGAGAATACGCTCAAACTCTTTGGGAATTATACTTGTTTCACGAATAAGATCCACGTGACACACTCGAACAAACCAACTGTCTTTACGTAACTTGTATTTAATATCGGAGACGTGTTTTGTGAAACTTATTTGCGAAACTGGTGGTAGAGTTGAAGTTGAAAATTACAAATTGCGTTTTCTTGTTTCGAAATTTGTTTCAAATATTTAAATTATCGTTAATAATAACTATGTATTTTGTGTTAGATTTAATTTATGTTTAAGTATGTGATATTTTTTTCTCTTGGAGCAAAAAAGCGTCTTTAGCAATTTTTTCTTTTAAGACTGTTAAAAGGTATTTGGTATTTTAAATTTTTTAAGGCTAGTATTTAAAACTTAGTTACGATTTAGTAATGGATACAAATTCTATTAAAAGCATTAATTACTAACATTGAACTATATTTATCAACTTTGATGAAACTTCGGTATAAGTTCACAACGGTTGGCAAAAGTCACCTTTGAAATGTTCGAGACATACGTTTTGACGCTCTTTTGATAACTTTGTATGAGTTTTGATTGTAAATTTATAAAACTTTACAGAGACATGCTATTAAAATTAAATCATTAAGTTTATTCTATTTGTAACATAAAATATATTTTCAAAACGTAATTACACTTCTCAGCGATAAAAAAATTACGAGATCCAAAATTATTGATTCTTATGTAGGTATTATCGGTTAGCTAATGTTTTAATTTACACAGATAAAGGTTCCATTACGATATTTCTGTAATGGGGAGAATATATAAAAGCCACTAGAATACAAACTATAATGAAGCAACGCTTGCCGGAGAATATCAGTTTAGTATGTAATTGTTGTTAAAAAAGAATGAGCATACTTTGAATGAATGAATGAATTTTTATTTGTCTATGAAACTAGGTACACATACAGATGTTATTATTTTAAAGATATCCTCTAGTTTCTACCCTGGAAAGGTTTATAGACATAGTTATTATTTTCTACTTTAATCTAATAATTCATTACAATAAAATTAAATGTCAAAATTACAAAACAAACCAAAAACACACCAAATTAAAATCACACTAAAAACATCAATTACAATCGCAAAGTCAAACATAAAATACTAAAATTAGGTGAGTAGGTCAGGTAATAAAATAAATTAAACGTTCAAAATTACAAGAAAACAAAATACACCAAATTAAAAATCACACTAAAAATATTAATTACAATCACAAGTCAACATAAAATAATAAAATTAAGTGTGTAGGTCGCAAATTAAAATACAAATATTCAAATTTTATCATTTAAGAACATATTAAGATTGTAATAACCCTTTTCTAATAAATAATTATTTAACATATTTTTAAAAATGTTAATATTGTTTTTTGTTCTTATATCCCTGGGTATCTTATTAAATATTATAGGTGCCATGCAGAACACACTTTTATTTAAAAATGTAGTTCTAGATGCCAAATTATACAGCTTACCCTCATGTCTACTACCTACTGGCCACATATTAAACAGCTCTGGATTAGCTTTAACAAAAGCAGCGGTTTCGCTTATGTATAAGGAAGGCGTATTCAGTATTTTAAGTCGAATAAAATGTCTTTTACATGAGTCTCTTCTTTTGAGTCCACAGATTGCTCGTATGCATCGTTTTTGCGCTTTAAATACTTTAAGGCAATCTGTAGAGTTGCCCCAAAACATGATACCATAACGTAATATTGATGCTACATGTCCATGATAAGCTGTTAACAGTGCTTGTTCATTTGTGACTTTACGCAACTGATATAGTGCATAGGCAAATTGGTGTAGACGTTTACATATAATCTCAATATGAGGTTTCCAGGTTAATTTATTGTCAATGGTAAGCCCTAAGAATCGTGTGGTTTCTATTTCTGCCATCGTTTTACCTTCATATTGAATATCAAAATTAATCTGTTCATTATGTCTAATTCTAAAAAACATTAATTTAGTTTTGTCAATATTAATACTTAAATTGTTATTCATCAACCAATTAATAAGAGACGTCAGTGTGATATTAATGTCAGTTTCTAGTTCGCTAAGCTCGTCATTTATAAATAAGATCGTACTATCGTCAGCAAATAATGTCATTGGATGGTTTGTGGATGTTGGAAAGTCATTTATGTAAATTAAAAATAGTAGTGGCCCTAAGACACTACCTTGTGGAACACCATATTTTACCAGTCTAGTTTCTGATTTATACGTGATCATAGTGGATGTCTCAGGACACAGTCTCGTTATATGTGTAACTTGTGACCGGTTCCTGAGATATGATTGAAGCAGATCATAAGCGTTCCCCCTAATACCATAACTTTGAAGTTTTTCTAATAGAATGTCATGACAGACGGTATCAAAAGCCCGAGACATGTCCATGTACATAGCAACAGCTTTCTTTTTCTTATCAATATTGGTCATAACCTTTTTTAGGAAACTAAATATCGCCATGTTGATGGTTTTATCTTTTCTAAAACCGTATTGGTCACTTGTAAGCATATTATGTTGCTCAATATAATTGTACAAACGTTTATAAAGTACTTTTTCAAAAACCTTCGACAGCACTGGTATTAATGCTACTGGTCTATAATTTCCTACTTTACAATTATCTCCCTTTTTGTAAAGAGGCTTTACTATCACGATCTTTAACGCATCAGGGAATACACCTCGTTCCATACAAAGATTAACTATGTAGCTTAGGGCTGGAGCTATGGCTATTGATACGTCTTTGATAATATCAGTCTTAATGCCATCGACACCTACACTATTTGTATTTTTTAAGGAACTTATTGTTTTAATAAGGTCGAAAGGAATCGTTGGCATCAAAAATAAAGAATTAGAAATTTGAGTTTTGAGAGTATAATTTGAATTGCAATTACAGTGTGTCACGGTATGTGCTACGCTTACAAAATAGTCGTTAAAAGAGTTAGCAATTTGTATAGGGTCAGTGATAGTCTGCCCTTCATTATTTGTAACATGTGATATCGTGTCAGAGGGATAAAAAACTTTTGGCCTATTTATAATGTCCCAAGTAGCCTTAGACTTATTTTTCGCATTCTTAATCTTATGATTGTTTTGCGCCTTTTGTGTTAATTTAATAATTTTTTTAAGCCTTTTTGAGTAAGACCTTAGTGCATTTTTAGCAGCAGTAGTTTTTTTACTTCTAAAATTCCAAAGAAGACTGACCTTATTCCTCGCACATGTTTTAATTCCCTTTGATACCCATTTTGGTTGCTTTATATGGGTGCATCTAACTTTAATTTCAGGAAAACACAAACTATATAGCAATGAAAAAATGTCAATGAAGTTATTGTATGCTACATTGGGATCATTACTATCAAACACATCCTGGAAACTGAGGCTACCGATATAATCAAAAAAAATTTTTCTATTATCAGCACTGTAATCTCTTCTCGTTATATACCATGCCTTTAAACGACAGCTTTTTTTAACAGGGCATTTGAATAGCTGTCCTGTGTGATCAGAAAGAGCTAATTCGACCAATTCTCCCGTTCCCCCACGTACATTATAAATGACGTTGTCTAAGCTTGTACCACTAGCTAGTCGAGTAGGTTGTTCGAAATATAACCTGAGATTGTAGCTTGAAAGTATCTCTTTAAAACTATCAACGGATTTACTTTTCTTTAGTATATTAATGTTGAAATCTCCGCATATTACAATTTTATAGCTATTCTTGAGACAACACAAATTTAATATTTGTTGTAGCTGTTGAAAAAATATATTCTTAACAGCTTTCTGCCTTTTGGGCGACCGGTACATACAGATAACATATATTTTGTGTTCTAACAGTTCAATACCGCAACATTCAACTATATTAGGTATCGCTATATTTTTTCTAATGTCATCGACTTCACTGAACAGAATATCATTCCTTACTAAAATACATGAGCCGCCTCGTCTCTGAGTTCTGCAAGAATGTGATGCCAGTTTGAAATTGGGTACCGATAAGAGTGAAGTGTCATCTAGTTTCATGTTATGTTCTGAGAAGCACAAAATGTCTACATGCTTGCCCTGTCCATTTAGATTAGCTAAACTTACTGTGACTTTATCTGCCTTGTTTAATAACCCATCAATGTTTTGGTGCATTATGTATATATTTTTATAAACGAAATAAATTATTAGCAGTAGACACGGGTCGATTATCTATTTTAAAATTTGAAATGTCATTATTACTATGTAATATGTCAACGTTTTCGGGAGAGTCAGTATTATTTGAAGGAATGTCAGTATTACTTGAACAAATGTCAATATTAATATCATTACTGCATGTCATATAGATGGCTTGGTTATTATCACTTGTTTGTGTATCTTTGTCTACAAATTGTCTAGTTCGACTCATAACTAGTTTACAGTTAGATATATATTTGTGATACTCATCGGCATACTTTACTCGCAATAGTTCTCTCAACAGTAGTTGAGATATATGAGTGGAAAGGTGGCTGTAGCGTGGTCGTTGCATTGCATAGTTCATATCAAGGTATGTTGCATTATGATACTTACCACATATGAATTTCAGCTCGTAGTTTAATCTTCTTTCATTTAAAGATTTGTTGATTGGAATTTCGGTAAACAAAACATTAGTATTTGCGGCATATCTAAGCCTCTGGTTTAAATTAAGCTGGAAGTCGTACGGATTAGAATCATTAGTGCCGCCTATTACAATAACGTGATCTTCTTCAGTGAAATATCGTACTTCGTTATCTGTAGACTCGAAAATGTTGCCAAGTGTTGCACCTGGTTTCCATATACTTTTGATGTAAGTTAGTATAAAATAATATATCATTTTCTAAAAAATATCACGTTTGTCCACAGATCGCGAACTTTGATTGCACGTTTTCATACACTTCTTTGATTTAAAGGTTAGTAAATTTTGTTGGGTTTTATTCCTCTGGAGTATTCTTTTGTCTTTTGTTTCTAGTAAATGAATATTTAAAAAGATAATATAAGACGAACATTTTACTTGATGTAGACATTATTTTTATTTATACCAAAATGTACTCACTATAGTGTATTAAGCAACCAATGTTCCTGTATATTTTTTCTAGCAGTTTAAATTTAATTTTTTTTTCAAAAGAAATAGCATTTCAATGTTTATAGTATAAACTTTATACCATCGTAAATTATTCACAAAGTTTATCGCTAGCGAATATTTACAACAAACCTAATTAGATTCGTGTCTTCATTGTTTATACACTGGGAGTAAATAAATTAAGAATTCATTATAGACTTGTGTGATTTACTGCGTACATAGGTAAATATATATCACTACGCAATACAACTTGTGCTATTCCATCTTTTACTGCTGGGTGAAGCATGAGATTTCTGGATATTGAAATATGAAGTATCTAGCAGCTAGAAGGAATGACAAGCTATATTAGGCGTATCTCAAGTTATTCATAAAGCGAAAGAAAACATAGTAAGAAAACTTTCATGTCTGTAAGTTCTTAATGTTTTCTTAGATGCATAAAGTCTATCAATCCGGACTTCGCCGGCGAAGTGGAGTAACCTTATTTTTCTTACTAAGAGAAATGACCTGCGCCTAGCACTGGAACTATTTATAAGAACAGAGATCATAAGAAGCTAACGGCGAGTTGGCAGCCTTACTAAAGTGCCAGTTCTATTCCAGGCAAGGTGGGTTTACTATTTTCGACTACCTACTTCATCGTTTAACACTACAGTACACGCGCCCCTTTTTTTACTTGAGTACACGCGTGGCCTACTATAGTAGGCCATTTTAAAATTTCAATAAATTGTATGTTTATAATTATTTTATTAAAATAATAAATGGAATGGAAAACTTATTTATTTTACTTACTATTACAACATTACAATTTAGATATATTATTTAAAATAGTTGACAATTAGCAACTTAGTAAATATCTAAGGAAAAATAACAAAAAATGGCATTTCTGATATCAACTTTTTTTTTTAAATTAACACTAAGTTTATTTATTATTTTCATTATTTTTATAGCATTCAGGATACACTACTGCTTGGTGACCGGGACAAATCCATTTGTAGCATGTCTTGCACCACTTTTTTGTCGACCGATTTCGGGCTCTCGAGCACTCTGCTCGAGAGCCCGAAATCGACCAACTCGTCCTGTCTTTGATGACAAATCGTGTTGAGCCTTTTGGGATTCTTGATCTCTGCTGCCCAAAAGTGCTTCAATCCTAAATTTAAGTTGTTGCGGAAGTGATTCAATGGATGCCCGACGGATCAAAAGTGGTTTTATCAAATTGAAGGACAATTCGTGCAGAAAGTTGCGACTGATATAAATTTTTTCGGGTGAGGCATTCGTTTGGTTGATGACCAGAGCGTTGATTCCAACGTTTGTCGATTTGTAGACTGGACCGCGCCTTCTGGATGCTAGTTGTGAGAGTGAAGCGTTATCTGAATCTGATGTTTCGTCACATTCACTTAACCTTTCCTCTTAATTTTCCGGGAGTCTTGACTCACGAACTAGGGCCTGTAAGTCTGGTTCTGGGTCAACTTCATCATCTACACTCTCAATGACATCTTCATCATCTGTATCTAGCTCTTGTAGCCATTGTATCACTTGTGCAACATTCATGACGTAATCTGTTATAAATCTAAATAAAATCATAAATAATATACATTTCTCAGTTTTAAAATAACAATAATTTATAAACATACATATATACATACATATTATAACTGAAGAACATTATTCTAGCGTTATAAATCGATAATACACGAAAAGTTACTTACCTGATTTTGGTACACCAATACACGCGCGGACTACTATAGTAGGCCCGCGCTTTTGGCGCCAAATATCTTGCACGTGCGCACGCGCCGGGAGTGCACGGGGTATTCAAGTCGCGACAAATATTCCAGACGAGGCTTACCTGGAATCACTAGTTTCTAGCGCGAAAATCTAAAAAGTTACCGCAAAAAGAGTAACCCTGGTCTACTATAGTAGGCCACGCGTGTACTCTAGTGTTAACATCAGATGAGCTGTGGCCAAAACACGTAGCTTGTTGTCGAAAAGCTACAACCGCCGAAAGACATAATTCCATCCTGATGTTTTTGATTTTGATTGATTTTCATATAGATTTTTTGGATTTTATTTTAATTTTTGACAGGCTATGTGTTTGACCACAGCTCACCTGATGTTAAGTGACGGTGGTCGAAAATAGTAAAGCACACCTAAGCCAACAATACCATCCTCATTTCCTCAGGATGTTTCGTTCAATGTTTAAGGTCTTTTCTTTTTATGGTTGACAAGCTATGTGTTTGACCACAGCTCATCTGATGTTAAGTGACAGTGGAGTCGAAGATGAAGCACACCTAGCTTGGAATGGAACTCGCTCTCAAGTGAGTGAGGATATTTATTTTATATTTATTTATTTTATAATAATATAGATTTCTTCACGACGGTTACCTTCACCGCATTAATTCAACGGCAATATGTATTTAACTTAGAAAAGACAAAAATGCGTGCCAAAGAACTCGAACTCTGGAACGCTATATTGAAAGACGGTCAGACGCTGGCCTTTATTTTGCCCAACGTTTGAATACTGCCATACAACGTGGCAATGGGGCCAGCATTTGGGGAACTATTCCCATTGATAGCAACCTTTTAGATTGGTTTATATTATTTATTGGTTTGATGTATCTAATAAAACTTCTTGACAAAAAACGCAAATAAATTTGAAACGAGACGATCCACCTTAAAATAATTTACTACACTTCCTTAGCTATGAATATAAGATTAAAAACCTAAGAGCAATAAAGTAAGAATAAGAAAGAGTCCAATACCATTCCTTTATCTAGAAATGAAATTGAAACATAATATTCCGATTAGTGAGATCAGAATATCTCGTTTAAATTGAAAAGAACTGACTCGCCTCCGGCTATATCCTTCATTAACTCTTTCGATTTAATACCGAAAATCTTTTTCGATTCCATCTTTTTAAAAGCATTTCTCGCTCTCTTGAGACTTTGTAAAATAACTTAGAGAAACATAGACTCCTTTGGGATAGACTGTTTTTTATATTTTATTTTATTTAACCTTTGATTTATTTTAGATCTGTTTAATCTGTAACTGTCCGATATTTAGCAATTTATAAAAATATACATGCGTTGATAAAACGACGATGATATGAATTATTATAGAAACAAATGTCAAAGACTTTTAGTTCAGTAAAAATACTTGATTTATTTTAAAAAAAGTATTTTGACTATATTTCAAATTATAGTCTATTTCGACCATAAGACCTCATATATGTATACAACAAGCTGAAGAGTTTAAAAATCTGCGAACTGACTGCGATTAAAATAGTTACAATTAAGAAAATAAAATTATTATTTCTAAAGAAATTTAAACATTAATTATATATATTTTTGTAATCCTCTTTTAATAGTGTAATTCTAATTAAATTGAATTTTCTTTATTTACATACCCTACTTGATAGATTTGGTAAATGTTTTGTAATTATCGTATAACTATTTCGCGCCAAAAATCCACCATCTTGATTTTTTTACAAACCTTAAAAACATTTGGATTATTGAGACGAATCTAACAATACCTTAATTGTTGTAATACTTTTTTTTTATGATGATAGGCTTGCGTTTGATCGCCATCTCACCTGATGTTAAGTGAAGATGCGAACTTCGATGGCGCACGCTCGCCTAGAAGATACCGATTCACTCTCGACTTGAAGACACCCAGATTGTATCCATCAGGGAACACCCACACAGGTAACGCATTCCACGCTTTCGGCCGTCTGGAAGATACGAGGTAATAAAGAAATTTACAAACATACATACATACATGATACGCGCGAAAAACAAAACCCTTCCTTGGCATTCGGGTAATTAAACACGATAGAATACAATACAATGACACATGACATATTATGTGTGTAACATGTTTTTAACATGTTACCAGTAGTATAGTTGACAGTACGATATAATTATATACCTCCTATAGCATATACCTACATGCGTACCAAAAGTTTTGGCCTCTCCAAAGAATACAATGTCTATAGTAAAAGGCCATTATAAAAAATATAATCTTGAAACAACTGTCGCCGATTGTTATCTTATATATTACCCCTTGACTAAAGTCCCATATGGTGACATATTTCGAAGACAAACATCGTAAACTGCACCGACTTGTATTGTTTTAGAAAGCTTTTGTCGCTGTAAATCGTAACATTGATGTGCTTGGATCGTCATTCTTTAAGTTTTTATGACCTTACTCAGTATTTCCTGCTCCCCATACGATTGGTATTTACTTTGTGATAGGTTAACATTATTGGAGGTATCTAAGTAAGAAAATTGTATCATAAAATATGTAAAGATATGTTTTACGTTGATGTTTATTTGTCATGGATTATTGGAAAAAGTGGTTTGCTTATTGGTTAATAAATTCGCTTCCCGATTCCGAAATGCCAAAAACAAGCATAGGTAAAAGGTAAACGGGTAAAAGGTAAAGGTAAAAGGGTAAAATCGAAAAAAAAAAAACTACAGGTTTTTATTAGTTTCCAACCAAAACAATATTTGGCTATACCTAAAACATCTTATATATGAATAAAATTTATTCAATTCATGATTTGCTTAGCTGACAGGCTTGGTGTTTGACCACAAGTCACCTGGTGTTAAGTGACGGTGTGGTCGAAGATGGTAAAGCACACCTAGCCTGGAATGGAACTGGCTCTCAACTTAAGGGTGGTAGTTAGCCAGCCGAGTACTAGAAAGTACCCTACCACCACGCTATGGTTTCCTCACGATATTTTCCTTCACCGGCAGCTCAAGCTCATTGTTGGGATTTGAACCCACGCCCTTCGGCATGCAAACCGACCGCACTAAACACTGAGCTATCATCGCTACAAAAGTCATAGTGTTTGATGTCATTCATCGATATTTTGATTCACTTCAATTGTACATTCATTTTTAATCACGCCAAAGAATTATAAATTCTTACATACACCCACGCTTATTTATATTTATTTTTTTACACAAAATTATGGCGTAAAACGTAATTATGTCCTTGTACGTGCATACAACGCTTGTTCCTTACTTTCTTACGTCAAAATTGTCTTGAAGAATAAAATAGAATTGTATTGAAGTCCGTTGATAGATTATGCGGTGGGGAATTATTATTACATAAAGCAGTTTAAAAAAAAATGTTATTATTTTAATGTCAAATGTTGCTAAGCCGAATGTAACGATGGCTTAAGTTGATGCTTTATTATTTTTGACACTTGTATGATATGACTTCAGACTTGATTGGTTTTAGACAAACTCAGCTTTTTTTTAAATTGTTTATTCCTGTGTTTTTGCTCGTCAAAAGCATATATTATATGTAGGTTCTGTGTTATATTTTCCAACTATTTTAAGTTAATCTATATGTACATTGTACGTACCCATACATAAATTGAATTTGAATTTAAATGTCACTCAATATCTTTCTCTCTATAAAATAAATTTAAAATAAGGCATTATCATATCTTTGAAAATATGTACCTAATGTACCAACGGGCTACGTAACACAAAACCCCTATAACATTTCTTAATTCAATTAGTAAAAAACAACTACTAAACACAAAACTATACCATTCGCGACCTTATAACAAAATTCACAAGGCTTAATAATTGATAGTCTTTCTTCACTGGTCACGTAATTAATAACCCACTGACAAGTCGGGGCGGTAATCTTTGTTCTAACGATTTCGGCTCCACTGCCCTTTATGTTTTTTGTCGATAACGAGTGAGAAGTAGAAGCCATATGTTTTTGCATTGGCGCGAGACCGTCGCATGACTGATGCCCATGTGTCAGCTACTTTAGGTCATAGAATAGTAAAATATTCAAATGATAGATATGACATGGGATACTGATTGACATTAGTACCTATATTAATTTGAAATTTGAGTTCAATGTCATATTCTGTCAGTTATCTGACTACCATAGTTGCTGTTTCCTTTGCTTAGTTTGGGGTCAGATGGCGTCTGTGTAACCCTCCGATATTTATTCACATATAATACATTTTTAAGACAACTGGTAAAGCTTGATATAATAATCACAACTAACAAAAACATTACTGAAACAACTGGTAAATAGCACGTACAATTAGTGTTTTAACCGCTATTTTTGTTTCGCTTATAACTTCACACGAAGACTTCATTAAGTAAAAACCCATTAAATAATTAAAATTAATCAAATTAAACACCGTTTTAAACTCTCACGGCTGGCCACTACAGTTATAATTACGCGATTATTTACAAAATATATAACGTGATTTTACCTGCATGCTTCAGTTTGATCGCAGTTGCATGTGCGTGCTACTATGCCCAAATGTGGAGAGCTCTATTCGAAACTTATTAATCACAGTAAATATCGCGTAAACCGGACCTGCTCTAGATTATAACTTGTTCCATTGTTGGGCGCGAACCTCTTCTTATTGTGAATAGAGTCCATCACACTGATCACACTTCACACTTCTTCGAAAACATTATAAGCTCTCAGACGGGCTTCAAAATATTTTTCTTCACCTTTTGAAGCGGCAGTACGCAGAAAACTTAAAAAAGACAGACGTGCGCGACGTCAATAATCATACAATTATAAAACAAATGAAAATCTAACATTTGTACAAAAAAAAATGTTGTATTTTTTGTCTGATGACAATAATGTAAAAATTGTAAGAACGGGAAATGTAACTTTTTTTTTCAATATTTGGCATAAACTAATTTGTGATTATTGATCTTTGTCGCTCATCATAAACCAAACTCAGAATTCTTAGGGGTGTGCTCAACTTGCAAAATGCTTCACACGTAGCGATGCCGCCACGTGAAGAGACAAAAAATATTGTTCTTTGTAGGTATATGCCGTAATGAGATCATTACTTTTGTCTGGCATTTTTGATGTTTTGATGTTTTAGCGGGTATTGGAGATTTGGCAGGATTTCTTTTTTGGAATAATAACTGGAATTATAATTCTGGGCTTAACTCTAGCATACCAAATAATATCAAAATATTTTAATCGTTATGGAGCAGCGCTTAATTAATATACAGTGTATGAAATCTGAGTCTTGGTGTGGGTATATAAAATTTAAAAAAATATGACAAACTCTTTTGAAATCTGTCAAATATATCATAAAATTTTATCCAAAGATATTTCTATCAAATACCAAGATATTTATTTTACAAAAAAATTACGTAAAATACAACGTAAAGTCAAACATTTCAACAGAAATAGCTAAAGGCTCATTTGCCACCCTCTTGTCAAACAAGCTAAATCACAATAACATCCTTCCATACAGATTATATTCAATTAATTTATAATTAACTATTCATATTAAACAAGAGAGAACTCCTCGGAACGGTGAATACTTTTCCCTCTTCCCCTAACATTGTTAAAGGATTAAGAGGCAGGCTTGCAAAGTCTCTGGTACATGGACTTGAAATTTAAATGAAATCTGAAGCGTCTTCAGAAATTGTAATGGTGCGTTTGCATGGAACAGTGAATCTAAATTTTACCGAGTTATGCGTGAACAGCAAACCATGACTTTAAATTAATAAATAGACCAGCGGATTTAGTTAACGCTGTATTGTTTTTAACGCTATTAGAAAGAAAGAGACAACTATAACTCCCATCTTTATTTCATGTACTGTTGTTGTTTGTTGTAAAATGAAAAAGAGATATCGTAAGCAAAAATATCTTAAAATGAAAAGATAGTCTCTGTCTGCCCTTACTGGAAATAGGCATAATTAAATGTTTGTAAAGAGTAACAACTACATTTAGGTTGTATTGGATGAACAAATAAAAGCTAAAGATTTCTGAACAACCTTGCTTATTAGTCTATTATTTGAGGTTAACTAGTATCGTAAATGATTTAATATCTTACATTTATTTTAGTTAACATTTATACTAGATGAATAATAACAGATAAAATAGATGTGGATAAGTAGTATTTAGCCCAAAAAAAAATTAATACAAATATATATTTAGAGACTATTTAATAACCAATCGCAGCACTAGTATGTCTTTTTAGCAAGTAACCAATCACAAACTGGTAAATAACACACGAAAACAAAGCAAAAAATTTCAACACTTAGGACTTTGTGACTTTGTACGCGTCTGTAATTTGTTTTTGGTATATGTCTGAAACTATGGTATTTAGCTATGATATGTATAAGAAATGCGCCACAGAGTTCAACTTACATATGTACATAATTATATGAAATAATATAATATACGTACCGTAGTAAGCATACTCGTATTGTTTCAAGTAGAAAACTATGCTGAACAGTGACAGAAAAAAAACTTATTTTTCCTATTGTTTACATTAATTATATGCGCGATCATTTGTAGCGATGATAGGTCAGTGGTTAGCGCGGGCGCTTCACACGCTGAAGAGCGTGGGTTCTAACTCCAACAATGAGACTGAACTGCAGGTGAAGGAAAACATCGTGAGGTGGCGGAAGGGTACTATATAGAACTCGAAGAATTCGCCACCAAGCACCTAACGGTGTGTTCCAGCAGCCTCACTTGAATGCCAGTTCCATTCCAAGCTGGGTGTGTTTACCATCTTCGACCACACCGTCACTTAATATCAGGTGAGCTGTTGTCAGACACTTAGTATCACACAATAAAATCTATCCATCATAAAAACCATACATTAAAAATTACTTCAGCATTGTTAAAACTTGTTGCCGTGGTGGTGCCGGGGTAAGAATTGCACCCCACCTTCTCTACCCGTGGTCGGTGGTTGCCGTAAGAGTCGGCTAAGGGATGTAATACGGAAGATGGGCAGCAGCGTCTTCCTTGAACAATCATACCTAACTGCGCTCGCCAACCCGCCTGCCAAGCGTGGCGAGTATTGGCAAAACCCCTCCCCAGAAGGAGGCCTATGTCCAGCAGTGGACGTCATTTGGCTGATGATGTGATTGTTCAAACTTGCATATTCCTATAAAAATAATTTGCTTGCATGTGCACGCGGCCCAATACGTATCAAGTCACTTCGAGCAGAACAAGGATGATAGTAAGAAAGTGTGTCTCGTAGCGACCGGGAACTAATTAATGCAATGAACGCCGTCTTGGCACTAACGAGGATCGTCGTTTGGGTTCCTCTCAGGGCGGGAGATGCGGGAGTATCTAGTTACAACTTCATTATGAAATAAAACACTGAAAACAGTCTTCATTGGTTATAGTGCTATTATAGGTGAACAAGCATCAAACATTAAAAAAAACTATAAACTGACTACGGAAAGATACGTTACATTGGAATAATTATATTTTGTAGCGATGATAGCTCAGTGGTTAACAGTCGGTGGATGGGCGTGGGTTCAAACCCCAACAATGAGATTAAGCTGCCGGTAAAGGAAAACATCGTGAAGAAACCATAGCATGGTGGTAGGGTATTTTCTAGTACTTGACTGTCTAACTAACACCTTTAAGTTGAAAATCTGCCGCCAAGCATCTAACAGTGTGCTCCGGCAATCTCACTTGAGAGCCAGTTCCATTCCAGGCTAAGTGTGTTCACCATCCTCGACCACACCGACACTTAACATCAGGCGAGTTTTGGTCAAAACTTTTGGTCAGACTAAAAAAAAATGTCGCAATGATAAGCTTATTCGTTAACCGTGTACCTATATACAAAATAATAATATTATATTCGAGTACCTACATAGTTATTTTTTAAAGCAGAGCAATAAAATAAGTTTTTTTTTAATAAGTTGGCCCATGAGCTTCTTACATTTTGAGCTGAGAAATTGTATTTCAGAAATCGATCCTGACAAACGTCAAGTTTGTTCTGATAAAGGAGTTAGGGTAACTTCATTGTTAGAATCTGGATTAAGTAACTTGAGAACACAGACTTAACTTTTACAGTATTTGTACGGCTAAGATGAAAAAACAAGTTGCCTAATATTAATTAGTACTTTGAAGTTTACATGGGTGAAAGAAGTGGCATACCATTTTTTATGTGTAAAAGTAATGAGACGAATAAAACACTCTCCTGATGGTAAGAGACAATGCCTGTCCATAATTGCAGTGATAATCGGAACTTTGAGTAATAAAACAAAATCCTTGGCATCGCTGATTTGGTGCTCATTACTTTGAAACATTTGACGAATACTCTCTACTATTTTAGTATAATAGTAGTGATTATGGTTTTAGCGTCACGCCGACCGTCGGCGTTGACGGTCTTGAATCTAGAGGTCGGTATTGAATATATATTATCACTAAAGAACACACCGCTAAAACACTCACACTGATTACTTAGTGTTGGCACTGCTGACGGCGTGGCATGTTCATTGTCAGTGATGGTAACAATATTATGACCGTCGATTAGCTACGCGCGCCAACGGTCAGAATTACGCGCGTCAACGGTCAGCATTACGCGCGCCGACAAGTCAGCGTTACGCGCGCCGTAAACGGTCAGCTTTACGCGTGCCAATGTTCAACGTGACTGTAAAGTCAGCCTATAAACTTATGAAAATCAATAGCGAAAACTAAACAAGCGTCCAGTCAACAAATAATCTGTGATCGCTTTTTGATGGATGACCGGCCGAAATGTGATTTATTTGGTATTGTAGATAAGGCATAGTCGATGCCAATGGGCTTGATATCAGTTTGCGCAAATTGATTGATTGAAGGGTGTGGCATGATATTAAAGCTTCAACTGCAGAAAAAGATGATAAGCTCTGACAAAATTAGTTTTGCCTAGGCTGTTCCAATTTACCCTATAGTGTAGTAGGGCCCACCCGTTTAGCTTAGGCAAAACTAGTTTGTCCTATTAGACTAAGGATGAACTAGCTTGTCTTAGATTTAACTAGTTTGTTCTATCGCCTATAGTTCAGACTAGTTAGGCCTAGTAAAAACTAGTTTATCCTAAAATAGAGTTTGGTCGCTAATATACAAATACATGGGAAAGGTATCAAAGAGAATAAATTTTGTTTAAGTCCGGATCAGCCTTGTTTATATAAACTATCCCACTGCGGGTCGCAGATTTCTTTCCATTGTGAGAAAGATTACGCCATAGTCTACCACACTGACCTAGCGGTGGTTGACATTACACATTTTCTAGATTTTTTTTGTGAACTATCAGATATGTCGGTTTTCTCACGATGTTTCCCTTACATTCGAAATCAGCGACAATGCGTAGATAATTTAAAAAACAGATGTGCGGGCCGTGGTATTCGAGCTTCGGACCTTTAGAAAGAAAGCCAAACGGTCTGCTCAGCTAAGTGGCCAAAATTTTTCAAGTGAACTAATTTTGGGTACTAATGATTTTTTATAGTTAAAATAGAGCTGAATAATGCAGTCGAATCATCGTTTGATAAGGAAGCTAAGTTTTAATTTATATTTTTGTTTTATTTGTTTGTAATAAGTTACAAAACAACACACAACGAGCTATGGAGAGGGCTATGCTCGGAGTTTCCCTACGAGATCGAATCAGGAATGAGGAGATCCGTAGACGAACTAAAGTAGCCGACATAGCCCAGCGGATTAGCAAGTTGAAGTGGCAGTGGGCAGGACACAGCACGCAGAACTGATGGCCGATGGGGCTGCAAAGTTCTGGAGTGGAGACTACGGACCGTCAACGTAGCGTAGGACGTCCACCCACAAGGTGGACAGACGACTTCATAAAGACCGCAGGAACGCGCTGGATGCGAGCCGCTTCCAATCAATCTTTATGGAAGTCAATGGGGGAGGCCTATGTCCAGCAGTGAACGTCCTACGGCTGAGATGATGATGACGATGAATAAATAACATAAAAAAAAAAAAATGAACTATGAGGTGATAATCGATTTCTTATTTGTAATTTAGAACAATACACGATAGTGACCAAAGTCTAGTTTTCAATCTTAAACTCCTAACATTGTCAAAATGTTCGTCAATCTCTTACCACTAACTTATTGAAACTATAAAGCTAATAGGGAATCGTCCAATTCGTCCAAATTAGGCTCATTTCATCTCCTACTACGGGCAAAATCGCTGCGAAAAGCTGCCATATTCCAGCAAATTAGGAAAGGATAGACTGAAAACTTTATAATTTAGTAAAAATCTCAAGTATTTAAAGTGAAGTAAAAATATGTTTCTTACTAGTTATAAATATAGCAAATCATTATTTGGTTGATGATAATTTTATGTTGTTGTTGACAAACTAGATGTTTCACCACAGCTTACCTGATGTTAGGGGACGAAGATAGTAAACACAACTAGTCTGGAATAGGCCCTTGTAAAGTGTAACCCACCAATAAGTGCTCAAGGGCTAAAAGTCTAAAAGACAAGTCCCTACCAGAAACTTCCTGACGATGTTTTCCTTTATTGGCAATGTAAGCTCATTGTTGGAATTCGGACCGAATGACTAGCTTGGTGGTAATTCTATCGTCGCTACAAATTGCTATAAGCTATTAATATCAGAAGTGCTTCTATTAAAAGTATTAAATTTTTGTAAAAAAATAAAATACGGTAACTAATTTTATTAGTCTCAGGGCAAAGATAAAATAAGAATAAATAAATATAGTATGACATTACGCACAGCGCCATCTAACCCCAAACTAAGCAAAGCTTATATGATGGAAGTCATGAAACTGATAGAATACTTAAATACTTTTTTTTTATAAATACATACTTACAATACATACAGAACACCCAGACACAGAATAAACATTTTATTATGGAAACTGACGTGGTCTTGACACATTTTTGTTTTATTTATGCGGGATTACTCACGTATAATTTTATCGGAAACTCCGACTATAGTTTCGGCCACATCTGGTGGCCTTCATCATGGGGACAAAGCTGAGACAACGCGCGCGCGGCCTCGTCTTGCTTCGCACTGCGGGCCGCCGCACGCCTCGCACTTGAAGATAGCGGTTCAATAAACATTTTGTTTATACTATAAAATGTTTGTTATGGTTGGGAATCGAACCTACGTTCTACAGCTCTTAAATCAGATATACTACAAATGAACAAACAGGGCTAATAATGTAGATACATCCCATAAAAAAAACCGTTCTATTTTAAATCGGACTGTTTATCATATTATAAGTTATATTATAGTTTTTTTTAATACGTCATTAATGGATGGTTCTTCTTCTTTCAGAGTACTTTGGACCCCTGTAAAATAATGGAGGGGTTCAGTATAAAAACTGAAGCGAAGTATACTGTAAACTAAATAAGAAATAACATAATATTTTGACATAATCGTATATTAAAATAGGGTTCGATGATATATTGACCAAAATAACAATAACTATTGCCGAGTTCAATTTGTATTTATACTCGTATTATCTTTGAAAATAACTATCTTTAAAAAAAACTTTTTTATCTGTTACCTTACTAATCTGTGATGTTACCGAGATGTTCGCTATAATAGACATCGTTAGTGCCGATCGCCGTTTCGGGGCGCTACTTTTTCAAGTCATTGAGTCAATCGTTTATCACGGGGCTGTTGTGTTAACTTTTACATCGGTTGGACAAAAATTCATGGAGTTGCATTTAATTGTAAAAAGTTATATTAAGAAATATGTTTGGCAAAACTATATTACCTTGAAAATTCGCTGTTTTAACCGACTTCAAAAATGAGGAGGTTCTCAACTTAACTGGTTTTTATTTTCAGTAGTTTTGGACATGATACTTTACCACTTAGTCGTAACAGATTAATAAAATACAGTGTAGCATTTCAATATAATTTTGACATTCCTATCATTTTCATTATTTTTACAAAGTATCGTAGTTATTTAAATTTTAATTAACTACAGTCATGTAAATTAAAAAAAAAACTTTTTTATTTTATTAATAATTTCATTAATAGAACAGAATAGAATTCACTATAGCATTATGATCGTCAATCGACTTTTCGCTTTTAGCCACTGTCAGTTTACGTATATCATCACTCCATCTAGTCACAGGGCTTCCTACATTATGTTTGCCTATTCTTAGTCTCCACACTAGAACAAGTGTATCCCAGCGGTTGTCAATTCTGCGGTAGAAGTGGCCAGCTCGCTGCCATTAAAATTTAAAACAAAATAAAAACTTTGTAAAGCCTCTTTGGTCTATTTGTTCTTGTTTAGGGGAGTCATCTCGGACGTTAGGCTCATTAGTTGAGGTAACTGGCCCAAAATTTAGCAAAGTCATTTGCCAAAATGTTACTTAGCAAAGATTAGTTTGCGAGTGCCACTTGCTAATTTATTTGGCAGAATGGTGATAGATCATTAATCTGTCAATATGAAGACGCTGATTAGACAGTATTGTTTTTAGAAACAAAAGCTAGATGACATTAAAGACACCTGAAGGTCTTGGAAATGACATATTTATCTAGAAGTTCAAATTGCATATTTGTATTAATTTGTTTAATTAAACAATTGTGTAATTTGACTAATTAAACGCTTTCTGGATATAATAAGATGCGTGGTCATCGCCATTACAGTAAAATAATAATAAACTATTATTTTTATACATTTTTTTAAACTATAAAACAAAGTTTTTTTTTAACTTTTACGAGTTGAACACATAATTATCAAAATATTATGAAATTAGTTTTGTTTATTGACCTCAACCTTTCGATTAATTTCATAGTATTTTGTGCGCGATTAAGAACCGATGTTGATCATAATTTAAAAAAAAAAAAAACAGAGGCCGTACCGTGTGCATTTATTGACATTCAAATGAGGCGAACAATGTTACATAAAATTACGAAATAAATAAAATCACATGAGAAATAGACTCGAAGTAATAAAAATCTCATGAAACATTATTACACATACCTCGAAACCATTAAACATGCCACGAAAAAACAGGATGTCCGATATTCGTTTCCCGAAGTGAAAGAGACAGAAGCTGGCATAAAACCTGTCATCAATCCGTTCAGAAAACGTAGTAAAGATAAATTTTACTATGAAAAGATAAAGTCAAGAGCGATAGTAAAAGTATTAATG
Source organism: Biston stratarius (assembly GCA_950106695.1). Taxonomy (NCBI): domain Eukaryota; kingdom Metazoa; phylum Arthropoda; class Insecta; order Lepidoptera; family Geometridae; genus Biston; species Biston stratarius. Next base: position 33,813,048 of record OX467106.1, on the reverse strand, counting down.
ACCAAATGAGTCGTACATTTTGCTTATCGCGAAAGGTTCAGTCGGAATCTTGTAGATCGATTACCTCGAATCAGGGGGAGCCATGATTGTGCCCAATTGAGACGTTCTATAGAGGTTTGTGTAGAGCTTTTATATATATATATATTTATTATTGACAGGCTAGGTGTTTGACCATAGCTCACCTGATGTTAAGTGACGGTATGGTCGAAGACGGTAAAGCACACCTAGTCTGGAAAGGTACTGATTGGTACTGGTATACTTCTATAAATGCCCTGTTAGCTCATTTGATAGTGTATCTACTTCAAGAGCTGTATGGCGTAGGTTCGACGTAGGTTGTATGACGAGCATAATTCCACGCGGACGGAGTAGCGGGTAACATCTGTCATAAATAAATTTATGCGTATTTCAAAGGAATTGTGAATTTGTATCTCAAAATAAATAATTTTATTTTAGTATCTCACAAACTGCACAGTATACGTACATCGGTAGAAAGAAGTATACTCGAACCTATTTCAAACTCTCGGGGTCTTTAGCATCTTTAAAATAAACGAAAAATTTGTTAAAGCTTTCAATTTATGCATGCTCTTAGACTAATTAATTAAGAACCTTTACATGTTAGGCCCCTTGGGCTCCTGAAACAAAATTTACGAAAACTTTCTTTTGAATTTTAAACAGATGTAAATTTATCCAATGCCATATCAAATGCGATGTAATACTTCACCTCATACAGAGTTACGCGTAATTTTAATATCTTTAAACGAGCAACTCTTGTATATAATAATATGTATATATATAATCTGAATCTCAGAAACGTCGTAGCGATGATAGCTCAGTGGTTAGCGCGGTCGGTTCGCATGCCGAAGGGCGTGGGTTCAAACCCCAACAATGAGCTTGAGCTGCCGGTGAAGGTAAACATTGTGAGGAAACCATAGCGTGGTGGTAGGGTACTTTCTAGTACTCGGCTGGCTAGCTACCACCCTCAAGTTGAAAATCTGTCGCCAAGCATCGAACGGTGTGTTCCGGCAGCCTCACTTGAGAGCCAGTTCTATTCCAGGCTAGGTTTGCTTCACCATCTTCGACCACACCGTCACTTAACATCAGGTGAGTTGTGGTCAAACAACTAGCCTGTCAGCCATTAAAAAAACGGCTCCAACGATTTTCATGAAATTGTGTATGCAGGGGGTTTCAGGGGCGATAAATCGATCTAGCTAGGTTTCAATATAAGAATACGTCGTATTATCCGTGTTTTCTGCCGAGCATAGCTCGGTCAACCAGATAATAATAATTATAAAGAAAGTAATTCTACTGATCATTGTGAATTTAGACCCAACCATGAAATCATAAAAAAATTCGACTTACATATCTGAGAGGCCGAATTACGTTTTGAATTAATTACTTTTTTAAATTTGGTTCGAATGTGGAGTAATATAGGAAAATAAAACTTATCATTGCCTCAGTCAAGTCTTGAAATTCCATATGCAAAATAAAAGAATATCTATCTAAGAATATATTTATTTACTTTCTTGTACTACAAGCTTTTTTGACGTAAATACTGAATAAGTCTTTAAATTCGCTCCCATAGTGGAGGGTGATTCAGAAAACTGATGATGACAAAATCCGGAGATACAGTTTGGTGTTTCAGTTACGTATATATTTACATCCTTTGCAAATTTACATTGATAACTAAACGATCAAAAAATTCGGTACATTAAATTAGAACTTGAAATATCTAAACTCGGATTATTAGTGTCAAAAAATGAACTTATGTTCGTTAAAAAATGAATGTGGCTGTGTCCGCGACATAGCCACATTCTGATTTTTTTTTTGGAACGATCTCTATATACTATATTAGTATCATTTTTCATGGGCTTGTATAGAGAAGTGAACCATAAGTTTATAATTCTTTTGAAAGTCCGTAATCAAAAATGAGAGTAGAGCAACAAAATGATCACCGGTAAACTTATTAACGAGTAAAAATTTTATGTATCGTAATATTTTTGTATTTACCTAACATGAATGACTATAAACGCTCACGGTACGGCTCTTGTTCATTACTTGCTGTAGTGTATATGTGCCGTTATAGTTCCAGTGTGGCATTATAAAACTCAATTTCACACCTCCAAACTTTTTAAGGATAATATAAACTCAAAGGTTTACTTTTCAATTTCCGGCCTAAGATGCTTCCACTTCCTGACTCTATGCAGGGGTCATGAAAGATTTCAACAATATTAAAGGAAATGAACGTACACATGCACTTAATAGTGTTTTCATAAAAACGCTTTTGCACGATTTGAAAGGTAAAATTCTTAACCAAACAGATTTATTCAGAACTTGATACTTCGACCTGGAATGCGAACTCGTCAACTTTATGAATGTTCCTAGAATTTAAAACAAAACATAATTTGAACTATACTCTAGTGATTGATAGACATAACTCTTTATTGTTCATATCAAAATTACTGAACATCAATGAATGCAACAATCAATTAATAAGACAAAAAAAAAAACAAAGTAAAAAAAATGTCGGTAATTCTACGAGTATTATTCTTCTTTTCTTTGGCATCGCACTTTGTGCATCTGTCAATGTCATCATCATCATCTCAGCCGTAGGACGTCCACTGCTGGAAATAGGCCTCCGCCATTGACTTCCATAAAGACCGATCAATGACAAGTATTTCGATATTTTCAACAATATATACAAGTCTGGTCATGCCCTAGTAAAGTAGTGGTGACTTTACTACAAGCTTCGATGGATTCTTAGAAGCAATACGAAAAGTCATGTTTCACTACATTATATCACTTTCCTATACTCACGCACGTTATTAAACGTTTTATGAATAAAACACAACTAGATTTAAAGATAAATACAAGTTTTTAAAAAATAATTCAATCCCCGCTTCAACTTCGGCACTTATATTGGCTTGGATCGTTATAATTATTTCTTAGTGGTAAGGATCGTAGCTGATAGTGACAGTTGACGTTTTTCCGCTTAGATACAACTCCAAACGCAGAGTTTTGGCGGGAACGCAGAAAGAGTCGTGTCGCCCTATTGTATTTTTTTTTCAAAACTAGTCTTTATTCGAGTGTTTATATATAAAAATAGTGGTGTTTTATTCATAAAGTGCCGAATTACAAACACGAGTGTTGGAAAGGGATATAATGTGGTGAAACATGACTTTTCGTGTTGCTTCCAAAACTCCATCAAAGCTTATAGTAAAGCCGCCACTACTTTACTAAAGCATGACTAAATTCGACTGGCACGGATTAAACTTGACCAAGACTGGACTTTGACTATAAAATAATGAAGCTGAAAACTGAAGACTGCACACAAAATACAGAAACATTGAAACTGGCTGAATTCACAGAGTGCAATGCCAAGAAGAAAGAAAAAAAACTTCTATGCGACGACACGAGAAGATTTTGGCGGGAATGCGGAAAAGTAATGCCAACTTTAAATAATTTTCCAAAACTTGTGTTTTTTCGAGTGTTTTAGATAAAAATAATAGTGCTTAATTCCAAAAGAGTCAAATCGTGTGCATGAGTGTGGGAAAGTGATACATAATATATGATATACATATTATAGTAAAACATAACTTTTCTACTTTAGAAACTCAATCGAAGTTTACTAGAGCATGACTGGACTCAAATTTGACTTAGAGTTATTTTACTTTAATTTTATTTACATACCATTTTTTTTTAAATAATAATCTTAGATATTGTTTTCTATTATATCTAATACCTTTAAACGAGCAATTCTTGTGTATATGTTACGGTGAGAGTGATAAATAGGGTAATTATTAATAATTATCGGTGAGTATTAATAATTACCAAATCATTTGGTGAATGTGATAAATTCGGGTAAATTAATCACTTTCACCGGCGATTATTAATAATTCTATTACGAGTTTGGGGAAAGTAATAAATCACGCATAATCAACTAAATTTTTAATAAAATCGACCAAATAAAAGAAACAAAAGAATAACTTCTAAATAAAATTAATATCAGCGCACGGTTGGTACCCTTTAATTATTATTTTTTTGGCATGATCGGCTTTTGTAGCACTTTGAATTGCAAAGAATCTGTGTTTTTTTGCAATTGCAACGATTTGAACCGCATTCCCCCGTGCAGTTGCAGTGTCTAAATCCCTGGCCACCCAAATTTGAGTCCTTACGAGCACATTCTCTCAGACTTATTTCAGTTTCTGGAACTTCATGAATTGAAATAAATGTTTCCTTAAAGATGGTAAAATCATTCCTTGTATACAATTGGTTTAAAATTCCATTTCTTGTTCCAAGTTTGTACAGGCTCTCCTTTTTTAAAATTCATTACTTTTACCACAGGCACGTAAAAATTATTAATAACCACCGATGAAAGTGATAAATTTATTACTTTCACCATCTGAGCTGGTATGTATTAATAATCTCCGAGAATTATTAATACTTTTCAATTAATTACCCTAACCGTAACATATATATAATCTGAATCTCGGAAACGGCTCCAACGATTTTCATAAAATTTAGTATGCAGGGAGTTTCGGGGGCGATAAATCGATCTAGCTAGGTTTTATCCGTGTTTCCAGCTGAGCAAAGCTCGGTCATCCAGGTAGGTACTATGCAATAATCAATAAAGGATATACTTCAAAACAGAGCTCAGACTATAATCACCCTAGTTATCGTTGACGTTGCAAATTCGCAGCAATTTTCTTACGAGCGCCAAACAATGTACCCCATTTCCTTCCCGAGGCAGGTCAACACGCAGACCGTCGCAATGATTAATGAATCTGGCAGACCCGAATCAGATGCACGTGACGTCACAGCTCGTTGCGTCATTGAAAAATAAAGTACAGATAGACAATGTCTAAGAACATGAATACAATAAAATAAATAATATTTTTTTAACACAGCCATCCAGTTCCAAACTAGCTTTGGTTAGTACAATTAGACTATTATAGAACTACTACTACTTTTCATTAACAGAAGCTATTTTTATTCTGGAAAATGTCGGAGGATACGCGGGGATTAGCTTATAAATTTATAATATTAGAGGACCGAGATAACTGATATAATAATTATATACGTTCGTTAATATATACATAGTTATATATAGGCAGAATATCTGGTACTGCGGTGGTACAAACCTAGACGACGTCCTGCTAATGAGATCAACCACAAAGTAATTTTCACAAACCGTGTAGGTTGCAATCTAGTAACAAATACATCTTCGCCAATAATCTGCCGCCAAGCACCTAGCGGTATGTTCCACTGAGCACTGGCACTTGAGAGTCAGTTCCTTTTCAGGCTATTTGTGTTTACCATCTTCGATTACATCGTCACTTAAGGTTAAGCGAGCTGTGTTCAAACATTTAGCCAATCAAATAAAAAGAATGTAACGTAAATACTCGCTTTCCATACACAAGCTCTTTTTGAGAAATTAATTCAGATTTTTTTTTTTTGGAAATTCAATAAGTAATATTGTATTGCCATAAACGTTTACTTTAGTTTACATTCTGTAATTTTCTATTCTCTGATAACGTCCAAATAATATTCGCGCACAGCGGTAAAATCAGGAAATAGGTTAATATTTACTGCAGCGTTTTAAAACCGACTTTTTTTTTTTTTAGTTTAAAATATAAAATTACAAATACTTGTATTTGGTCATGACTGCCTGTTAGATTATTTGATAGAATATCTGCTTCAAGAGCGGGCATGGGTTCAATTCCCACCAGAAAAAAACATTTACATGATCATAAATTATTGTTCTGTGTCTTGGTTTTCTGTGTGTATCAAAGTATGTATTTACAAAAAAAACTATTCAAGGTATTCTATCAGTTTTCTGACTTTCATAGTACAAGCTTTGCTTAGTTTGGGGTCAGATGGTGCTGTGTGTAATGTCTTACGATATTTATTTATTGCAAGTTTAAAGTAAAAATAACTATCTGCCATATACACGCATTAAGTCAAGTGATGAGAAAAAATATTCTTATCTCGCTCGCTTCACTTGTTTAGTCTATAAGGTATTATTGTTGTTAAAAAATATTTTTTTATCATCATTTATAGATAGAATTCATCATGAGGGAAAAATGTATACTGATACATTTCGGAAAGTGTACACTTGAACTGCACGATTTGGTTACCTCTGCACCTTTCTACTACCGCACGGCCAGACAAACACAACCAAAACGTCATCCATATATGATGGATGTTCCCCATGTCCTACAAAGAGTTATAATTTCAATTTTTTCATTCGCACAGAGATATTGTTTAACTCCCTGCCGGAGTTTGTGTTCCCTGTTAGGTACAATATGGGTGTCTTCAAATCTAGATTGAAGCTTTTGTTCTGATGGGAATTGAACCCACGCCATACAGCTCTTAAAGCAGATATACTACCAATGAGCTAAGAGGGGTGTCAACTATCAATGAGTCAACAGGGCTGTCAAATGGCAATGATTCTTAATAAATTAGTATTCACAAAAATATTCTCTTAACGATTTACGCCACACCTATTCTCCAATATCCAACCAGTTTTTGCCTAATTAAGTCGTAACTTAACACTGAACAGTGGTTTTGTATTCAATGTCAGACAAGCTGTAGTAGTGGGCGGATGTCGTAGAGGGTCATGGTATATTTATAGTTCAAGCAAGTATTATGCAAACCAACCAATGTGTTATATTGCATCTGTATAATAAAATGTAAGATGACAAACGCTACGTGCATTGATTTTGCCAAAGCCAAAGATTTTAAAAGAGCATCTAAGTAAGTGAAGTTCAGAATAAGTTTGCAAAAGCAATCTTTTTTCTTTGGTTGACAAGATAGGTGTTTGACGACAGCTCACCTGAATAACCATCTCAGGTAGTTTCAAAGGTAGGTTTTCAATTATTTCATGCAATTTCAACTATTTGTAGCCATGATAGCTCAATGGTTACTTCGGTCGGTTCGCACGCCGAAGAGCGTAGGTTCAACCCCAATATAGAGCTTGAGCTGCCGGTGAAGGAAAACATCGTGAAGAAACCAAAGCGTGGTGGTAGGGCACTTTCTAGTACTCAGTTGGTTAGCTACCACTCTCAAGTTAAAAATCTGCCGCCAAGCATCCAACGGTGTATTCCGGCGGCCTCACTTGAGAGGCAGTTCCATTTTAGGCTAGGTGTGCTAACCATTTGCAACCACACCGTCACTTAACATCAGGTGAGCTGTGATCAAACACCTAGCCTGTAAACCATTAAAAAAAATACGATTTAATTTACAAACAGGCTAAGGTGTGTTACGCACTCAAGTATGATCTGTCAAAATACACGCTATACGCGTTCTTAGAGAGGAATCTTACAAGGAAAATTAGAAGGAGAATAAGAGAATGCAGGCTCATTCAGCTCCGATGAATTGAATCCACACCTTACAGTTCAAAACTGTTATTCCGAATTCCGCCACATTACGTGAAGCCGGTCGTGTTGGTTTCATGTGTTTTATGTTTATAGGGAATAAAGTCCTAGGGCAGTCAGAGTAGTCTATTCGCTTCAATAATATAATTATTGGTCACCAACAGCTGGCACCGACAGAAGCGTTCCGGAAACGGCGTCCCAACCGGATATTGGACAGTAAACTGCCTCTGTGTATCAGCTTGAATGTTCAGCGGTGCTTGATATAGGTTTACTACTTGATGGATATCTAATAAAAATAGTTACGGCCGTTGGTCACTTTTTTGACCAAGCGCTTTTATATTTTTGTTTTGGTCCAAGTTATTATTATACTTTAGATTTTATACAGTCATCATCATCATCATCATCATCATCAGCCACATGACGTCCACTGCTGGACATAGGCCTCCCCCATTGACTTCCATAAAGACCGGTTGGAAGCGGCTCGCATCCAGCGCGTTCCTGCGGTCTTTATTAGGTCGTCTGTCCACCTTGTGGGTGGACGTCCTACGCTGCGCTTGCCGGTCCGTGGTCTCCACTCTAGAACTTTGCAGCCCCATCGGCCATCGGTTCTGCGTGCTATGTGCCCTGCCCACTGCCACTTCAACTTGCTAATCCGCTGGGCTATGTCGACTATGTTTATGTGGGCTATGTTTATACAGTAGAGTCTCACTAATCCGGCACTATTAAAAATCAGGGGGTGTCTAATTATATTGGATTGTATAAAAATTATATATTTACAGATTTGTGTGACATATCTTATAATTAACTAATTAGTCTTAAAGTAATCCTTAATTAAAGTCTGCTTATTTGCAACTTGTAGTCCTTGCTTAAAAACTGTCACATGCATGTTTTGAAGAATTGTAATATCGTTAGCAGATACCTTTTTACTAGTATACAGAGGCCGGTGCGTAAGCACGGAACGAAAGAAGGGGATAGGGAAGCGTAAGCGTAAGGTGCCGGATTATTGACCATATCGCACTATTGAAGTGCCGGATTAGAGAGATTCTACTGTATTTTCAATCTAGATTTTAGTTCACTTAAAGTTATGCCTGTATTAAATTAAAGTAACTGCTAAATATACTAACCTGCTCAAAGTAATGAGCGCTAAAGCAGCGATGCCCTGGACTTTGTATTGCTACTCTAAGTTCTGTGTATCGCTGCAACGGTCTAGGACAGGCGTTAGCTCTTACCATCATGAGAGCGTCTCGATCGTATCATTACTTTTATATAAAAAAAAAAATATCTCACTCATATGTATTCTCACGCTAAATTAAATAGAAACAATGTTTATAAGTAAGGCTCATTATGTTTTGATTCCTGCAATATTAGGATTTATTATTGTTTTAAGCGTTATAAAAGAGGTACTTAAAACGAAATTTTGTTTTGTATATTAACAAACATACACAACAATATTTTTGTTATATTTATACGGGACTAACGATCCGCCCTGGATTCGCACGAGAGACTTGTTTACCAACATTGAATAGCTTTACTTACACAAATTTTATTAGTATGTATTTTTACCCGACTGCGGTGAAACCAAACAACAATCAAACAAGGATGGTTATGTGTTTCAAAATATAAAAAATAGGACATTTCACACAGCGCCATCTAGCCCCAAGCTAAGCAAAGCTTGTACTATGAAAACGTGATAACTGTTAGAATACTTATATACTTTTTTGTAAATATACCTATACCTATAATACATACAGAACACCCAAAGACAACAATTTTATTGCCACATAAATGTTTGTCCTAGTGGGAATCGAACCCGTACACTCTTGAAGTAGATTGTCTAACAAATGAGCTAACAGGGTAGCCGGTTAATAACATGTTTTTTTCCAACAATCTTTTAGTCAAAAATTTGGAGAAAAAAAAACCTATAAATTTTAACGCTATAAACTGTATAAAATACACCCGCGCTCTTAGTTATTAACTGGTTAGTTAACCCGCCAATTTTAAATTTTACAATAATTTTATAATCCATTCAATCTCATAGTAAAAATGTGTTCAAAATAGATGCGGTAACAGACCGGCACAGTGGTGCGAATAATTCAAAAGGCTGGCTAAAATAAACATAAAATCAGTACTATTTTGCGCCTCGGGCTAGCGGGAATGCGACAACACTTCACAGTGACATGTCCGGGAAACCAGAAATACCTGGCGCGCTTGTTGTGATAATTCAAATTTCAGGTTGCATCTAGACATGAACAAATTTTGTACCATCGTGTCTTTGACAGTAGGTAATTGCGTGTGACGCTCATTTCGTCTGATAAATAATAAGCGATCATGTTTTTTCTAACCACACTTTTTTATAGTTGACAGACTAGGTGTTCAAAGCTCACTTGATCTTAAATGAAAGTATGATCGAAGACGGTAAAAACACCTATCCTGGAATGGAACTGGCTCTCAAATGAGGCAGCTGGAACACACCGTTAGATGCTTGAAATAATAAGCGATCATGTTTTTCTAAACACACTTTTTTTATAGTTGACAGGCTAGGTGTTTGACCACAGCTCACTTGATCTTAATTGATAGTGTGAAAGAAGACGGTAAAAAAACCTAGCCTGGAGATTCCAATTCCGAAATCCATTTGAGAGACAGTTCCATTCCAGGCTGGAATGGAACTGTCTCTCAAATGAGGCTGCATCGTTAGATGCTTGGTCGCAGACGTAAGATCAACAACGCTTACTTTTACTATCCGTGTTCCCATTTCTGCCTGTCTAGGTTATATATAACTCTACCAAAGCAGCTCTGTATATTTTTGTTTCTAAAGAAATTAGCAAATTTTTTATGCAATTTCACCGCCAACGAATTTGAAATAAAAAAACTTTTTTATCAATATCTCTATCACTACTGGTGGTAGATCTTTTGAGCAAGAAGTAAATTAGTAATTCGCCAATTAGTAGTGTATAAACATTACAGTGTTTCAGTATGAAGTAAACTGCAACTAGTAAAATTACAGGAATATTGAGAAGCCTAGCCAAACGCTTCAAAGTTTTAAGCTTCAAAGCAGCGATGCCCTGAACTTTGTTCTGTTACTCAAAGTTATGGGTACCGCTATGCAACAGTCTTGAACAGACATTATCTCTTACTATTACGAGAGCATTTAGTTCGTGTTATTACTGTTTCTAAAATATACAGTACTAGCTTCGCCCCGTAGTGTTACCCAGTGTGTTTTTTTGCGGGATAACAAATAACCTATGTGGGATGTCAGCTACCTCCATACCAAATTTCATCAAAATTGGTCCTGCCGTTTGAGCGTGAAGAAGTGAAATACAAACACACTCACAAACTTTCATCACATGTTTTTATGATAAGAACCTTATGAGCTGTGGTGGATTTACCAGCTTTTGTAACTATTGGTTATACATGATTGAGCTCTGAAATATACAAAAAAACTATTTATTGTGAAATTTCAAAGAAATTTTTGGATTGTGAAATTAATAACGATATAATATAATAAAATAAATAATATAATAATTATATGTAAAAATGTATACAATGTATATAATATGTATATAATTATTTTGTAGCGATGATAGCTCAGTGGTCAGCGCGGTCGGTTCGCATGCCGAAGGGCGTGGGTTCAAACCCCAAGTTGTTCCAGCGGTCTCACTTGAGAGCCAGTTCCATTCCAGGCTAGGCGTGTTTTACCATCTTCGACAACACCGTCACTTAACATCAGATGAGCTGTGGTCAAACACCTAGCCTGTCAACCATTAAAAAAGCTAGGAACCGAGAGTTGTAGAGGCAAGGGCGGCAAAAACTTAATAGCCTATACTTTGAAAATGTGTGAATCCGCAAATGCTAATGAGACAAACGGTTCTTCTAGTGGAAATCAAGAGATAGTGCCTGTCCATAACTATTGCAGAGGCACTAATATTAAGCGAATTTCAACCATTTTCATCTAACAAACGGCTGTCTAAGCTGTTCTGTTGGTAGATTTATGCACTAATTTCTACGTACCGGACAAGGTTTTGTCAGATTCGCTAACAGCTTTAGTACAACGGCCAGTGGGCAACTGTGGTTGCAGTATACTAGACGCTATAACTATGACCTAAATGCAAATGAAATAGAATCCAGTATGATTTAAAATGTTTTTATTTTTTTCGTTCTTTTATGTTTTATATTTTCTAAATAAAACTTTTCTTAACTAAAATTCAAAGGAAACTTAAGTACTTTGTTCCGTACTAGCCATGTTTTTATAACAAACTGGGTGCGAGCTTTGCTCGTTGTTAAAAAGATTATAGTCCAAGAGAACTTTAAAAATTCTCAGACGTGCAGATTTCTCTCGATATATTCTTCACCTTGCCGTGGTAGTGCCGGTGTAAGAATTGTACCCCACCTTCTCTACCCGTGGTTGCCGTAAGAGTCGGCTAAGGGATATAATACGGAAGATGGGCAGCAGCGTCTTCCTTGAACAATCACACCTAACTGCGCTCGCCTACCCGCCTGCCAAGCGTGGCGAGTATTGGTAAAACCCTCCAAGGAGGCGTATGTCCAGCAGTGGACGTCTTAAATGATGGCTGATGATGATGATGATGATGATTCATCACCGATTTTTTTTTTTTATGTAAAAAGTTATGAGACGAATGGAAGGCTCTCCAGATCCTATCTGACTATTCATGACTATTGCAGCGATACACAGAACTTTGAGTAGCAAAACAAAGTCCATCGCTGTTTTGGCGCCCCTTACTTTGAGACATTCTTTGGTTAGTCTCAACAGCCCTGTAATTTCACTAGCTGCAGTACCCTTCAAACCGAAACAGTAATGTTTACACAAGATCTACCACCAAGTAAAACCGTTTAAAGCGACATGGAACAAAACTGGTTGACAGGCTAAATATTTGACCTCAGCTCACCTGGTTTTAAGTCTGTGGTCAAAGGTGGTAAACACACATAGTCTGGAATGGATCTGGCTCTCAAGTGAAAACACCGGAACACTTTGTTTTGTAGCGATAGCTCAGTGGTTAGCGCGGTCGGTTCACATGCCGAGGGGCGTAGGTTCAAACCCCAACAATGAGCTTGAGCTGCCGGTGAAGGAAAACATCGTGAGGAAACCATAGTATAGTGGCAGGGTAACTCTAGTACTCGGCTGGCTAGCTACCACCCTCAAGTTTAGATTTTGCTGCCAAGCACCTAACGGTGTGTTCCGGTAGCCTCACTTGAGAGCCAGTTCCATTCCAGGCTAGCTGTGCTTTACCATCTTCGACAACACCGTCACTTAACATCAGTTGAGCTGTGGTCAAACACCTAGCTATGCATGCTAGCAATTATTATGCTGTTTCTTTAGTGGCTATTTGAAAGATATTTATTTAATAAGGTTGTAAAATTTTTAGGCTGTTTAACGATCTCATGCAACAAATACGTACGATTTGCTATAAAAAAATACATCTAAATTATAAAACACGTAAGACCATTAAAAAGTTACAAGTGTCGTTACGAACGCCTCCAAAGTTTGTCGCTTTAAAAATGTTATGCCTCCCATGGTTACAATACAAACGTTCGCGCTCAAACTGCGCCCAGGGGTCGGGCATAGGCCATTATAGGTATAATGTCGTAAATAACCTCATTTGCCTCGAATACAACATGATACAACGTATATTTTTATAAGAAAACAACGGTATTTAGGTAAGGAGATTTTGTTCTATTTATCTGCATACCATCTTATATCCCCATAATTGCCCCGCAACCTAAGAAATAATGAAACCGCTAGTAAACAATATTTTCTCGCATATTGGAAACTTCGTTGCAATATTAAAAACTCCAGTAACAATGCCCAAGTTATTTAGATCCTTTAATAACCCCGTACTATGGGCTCTGCGAGACGCTGAATTCTTTATAAAGTGCCCAACCGTTATCCCAGGGTTTTGAATATTTCAAATTTCCCACACAATCTTACCCAATTTATTAATATTTGGCGATGGAAGGGATCGGAGGGTATTTGACTATATAATAAGCCTTACAGGAAGTACATTAATAAAGGTTGTCAAAAAAGGAAGTCACGTTTATCCAAGCTTATTTATTTTTACATTATTTAGTGACATATAGCAGATGGAAAAACAAATGTATCGAGATTGAATATGTTCTTTACAATAATTTATATGTTTAATCTAAATAACAAAGAACTCAATATTAAAACATAATATATTCACTGGCAGCTCAAGCTCATTTGAAGTTTGAACCAACGCCCTTCGGCTTGTAAACCGACCGCGCTAACCACTGAGTTATCATTGCTATAAAATTTTGTTGTTCTTTATTTAATTTTCATAACCGACTTCAAATGCTGTGGTGTGTTTCATAAAAAAAAAACTCTTCATGTTCGGCATCGAACTTTGTATATTCTGCCAATGTTAATCCACGACAAAACACGCATTGCCTTTACAAGAAGCTTGTACGAAATTTTTGAAACACCACAAAAATATGGTTTGGTACATTATATTAATTGCCCACATTCGTGCTTTTAATTCAGCCGCGACAGGGACTGTAAATTACGTTTGTCAAACAGATAAATCTATCTTAATTCTACAAGTCCAATATATAAATAATTGAATAAATTTTTTTGTTTGTATTTTATGCGTTGTCGTAACAACTTATTGTTTGCACTTGAGTGAAGATTATAGGCATAGTACAATTACAACCTATTGGCTAATTGGTAGTATATCTGCTTTAAGAGCTGTAGGGCGTGGGTTTGATACCCACGCAGGACAAACATTTTATGGTATAATCAAATGATTGTTTTGTGTTTGGGTGTGTTGAAAGTAGTTTTTAAAAAGTATTTAAGTTTTCTATCATTTACCTGACTTGCATAGAACAAGCTTCGCTTAGTTTAAGGTCAGATGGCGCTGTGTGTAATGTCCTACCCTACAAAATGTATTTATTTTCATATATGACGGATGACCAATGGCATCATTGTTTTTAAAAAGCGTGACGTCAGCACTGCTGACGTCACTATCATCAGGGTGATAACTCATGCTTCGGCGAAGTAGATAACTAACTTGTTTATTTGCAGTAGTTTATTCACTTTTACAATATTCAAGAGGTCCGACTGCTCCTGCGTCTCGAAGTCAACTGACTTGCAAGTTTTTTTTTTTTTTTTAATGTCTCTTGCTGTTGGCCAGTTGGCTTCTACAGCGTCATCAGACTGTGGCGAGCGCGGAGTGCGCTGAGCCTAATAACTTGCAAGTTGTTGGACGGCCCTATTTATACCAAAACCAACGCCTGCACAAACAATGTTTTGTCAACACATAACATTATCTGCGGGTAGTTTGATTTTAAGTTTTACAAATCATAAAAAAATCATTCAAACATTAATTTAACAATTAAATAATTGACGTTTGTCGGTCTCGCGCCGACATATATAATATGCAAGGCTGAGACACAATGTCGGAGTACCGGGCATTCAGTAAGTTTCACTCAATATAATTGTTTAAACGTTTATGCGAAACAATTAAAATGTTCACACGCCCTTTTACTTCAATTTCTAGATTTAGTTTCAATGTTCTATCTAAATTCAATTCCAGTCAAGTGCGCCTTAAGTTCTACTAAATTTACTTTTCACTAAAATGTACTTTCCACTAAAATTTACTTTTCACTAACCACCGACTTTAGTTTCTGAGTAAACACAATTATCATGAACAAAATGAAAACGTATCTACCACAAGGAGGCTCTTATTTAGCGTCACTTCATTCGTTGGGCTGTTTACTTAAATTAAGATAGCGCGAAATCGAATCCACTTCATCTGGTTTTCATCAGTATATTATTATTCCAATACCATTCGTGTTTATGTATTCTACAAATTCCTAAACTAATATACTTTAAAGTTCAATGCAAAAGATATAAGTACTAAATTGTTTGATTAAGTTTAAAAAACCGGCCAAATCCTTAAACGGACAATCTGCCTCCATATCGACTCCGGTCCGAAGTAGTCCTCACCGTCTGATAGAGTTTAGAAGAGGAAGTGGCTTCTTTCACATGGGTAGATTATCGTATTGGCACACAGCCTCGTGTTTTTTTTTTGCCTTTGCCAACAGTTACCAGTTTTTCAAGGCTGCCATCCCCTCTATAGCACTACTCTGTTTAAAAAATAAGAGATGTATTCAAGTATCATATTGCATTTTGTAAAATATTTTTTACAGATTTTTTTCACAATGTACAATACATCAAATCGCTAAAACTTAAAGCCCATATCTGACTGTATTGGTTGCATTTTGTATATTACAAATTAATAACACATAAATCACAGAAAAATAAGATACATTATAAATTATTTTTAGCATGTTTTCGTCGGCAAATCAAAATTTGCCAAGTCTATATTTTCTTATGTATTGTGTTGTATTATTTTATAATTTCTTGATTTAACTCAATTCTTGCAGCTTGCCGTTACCAGCTGCAAGTTTGATGGAGACCCGTTGAAATTAAAACAAAAATATTATTTAATCTTTCAACAAAATGAATTGGTTTTCGGAAGGCGCCTATCGAGAGAACTATTTGTTCCACTCCATCGCAGTAGGGCACTGGCACTTTCTATCAAAATTATCATATCTATAAATTAAGGATCGTGTTTTGCCATAAAAAAAGATAATGTAGGGTAGCCATTGCTTCCAACACAGCTAAAAGGTTTGTTTTCAAAAGATTCGCGTGTTATTTACATATGACCTAGCAACTGACGAGTTTGTAATCAATAATCAACAATAATGACACATCGCCATCTAGTTTTAAACTAACAAAGCTTGTATTATCGCGAAAATAAAAAAATACTATGGAATACTCAGGTACTTTTTTACACGTACTTATTTGTTACAAAATGAAATACAGAATCAATTGTAGAATACTTGTAATTTTAAATTATAATTTTAATTGTGGCCATAAACACTCACTAAAATTAATAATCGTAATTAAAATCGTCTATTACAAATAAAAACTAATTACCACACAATTATACTAAAGATTGAAAAGAAACAAAATGAAGCATGGTTACTCTACTAAAACTGCACCTGCCTCTACCACGGTCGCCTTGTTAAGGTGCCGCGGCTCCTAAAACTATACCACTAAGACAGGTGCCAAATCTAAACCCAGTGGGGGTCCAAAATACCTGTCGTGTCACCCATAACCTTAATTGATAGGAATCGTTAACCTTTAAACGCGGCCCTTAGTTTCCTTCATAAATACTTTTTGATTTTTATCAATAGTTTTTTCTACGTTATTTTATAAGAGGTTTTATTTTTCGGGTGCTCTGGGATCGTTATATTGTAATAAACAGTTCTTTGTCACTCGATCTTTTTTGAGATTGGTTACAGATAGTCTGATCGACTTGGCGCTGTTAGTCGTTTTGGTTATGGATCATAATTCTGGCCTACAATTTGTGCACCACTGTTTTGTGATAATATAGATAGTTATTATGCCTATATTATCATAGTCATTTAATTTATATCAAATTTAATTGATGTCATCGCCGTTTGTACCTTCTACCAGTGTCAATCGAATTCTGATAGTTATTATATCTATGTTGCCCCAATAATTATTTTTCGACTTAAACATATTTTATCGATCATTACTTATGAAGTAAAATGAATAATTTAATAAGTCTATATAAATCACATCATGTAACCTAGCTATATCACTTTTTTGCTACTACGTTTGTCGGTTGTCTGTGTTACTATATATTTTGTTACTTCTTAAAATTCACAAATAAAAATCAACCTTTTAAAAATAACGAGCACCATTTTAAATTACCCCCAAATACCATTATTCAGCTACACTTGATCATGAATTACACTAATCGACCTAAGATATTGATCAGCTTAAACCATTAAATCAACTTAATTTAAAGTTTTCGACTCTAAAACTTCCAGAGCGTAATCAATATCTTCTGGGCCTGAATGTCGGTGACATAAATTCTAAAGGACAGACATTAGTAAGTTTGTCATCGGTAACCTTATCATCGGATCAAATGCTGCCGGGACTACCTTGAATTTTTTTGTGGCAAAATTTTGGTTTATTTTGTGGTATAATTTTGCGTAGTGGTAGGGTACTTTCTAGGGCTCAGCTGGCTAGCTACCACCGTCAAGTTGAAGTGAGTTGTGGTCAAATACCTATACTGTCAGCCATAAAAAAAAATGTCTGATAACATCTGGAACAGCTTTAGGAGCTGCATTAGGAGAGGCCTACGTTTAACAGTGGACAGCAAAGGGCTGATGATGATGATGATGAAAGCCTCATATTTCAAGGTTTAGAGCATGCCTCTTACTGCAGTCAATCATTAAGTCTAATGTTCTATGGCATAGCATCGCATTTCGCTTAGCAAAAACTGTTATGCAAATTCATGCGTGTTTAACTTCGATTTTTGAAGATTTTCTCACACTATTATATTAACTTAATCCAATTCAGTGTAACAAAGTTCTTGAAAATAAAATGCCGTATCTATTGCCATAGCATTCATATGATTTAAAATGGAATCAATTAGCGGGTCTTCAAAAAAAAGCGTTTCTTAGTGTCATCTTTTATTTAAATTTCTATCAAGTTGAACAGTCTAGATTACGTTTCTGCTTTTACAAAGTTTTATGTATTAGTATAAGACAAACAAAACGCACTAGTGATAGTAAGATACATATAACGCATGCTCATGACTAATACAGCGATATACAAAACCTTGAGTACCTAATAAAGACATTTTTTACTTTAAGATTTTCATGGTTAGCCTCAACAGCCCCATAATTTTTGTAGCTGCAGTAACCTTCAAGCCGGAGTAATATTTACACACTATTGTTTGGTTGCATAATATCTGGTACTGTGGTAGTATCTCCTTAGACAACCTCCTACTAAGAAGATCTACCACCAAGTAAAAAGTTCTTTATATAATCATGATCAATAATTATTCAAAAGTTATATTTTAGATAAAAAAGCGAACTAAAGTTGATCGGAAAATCTTAAGTTAGAATCCTTATAATCATTATGTGCGCTGCGAAAATATTTTCGTACATCACGCTTACACAAGCGCCTAATACATGTATTATGCAAAATAATCAAACTATATTTGAATAGGATATGGGATAGTGTTCGGTTCGGGTCTTGGAACAATAATTATCAAACAGACCCGCATATTCATGAAGAGCATACGCTTGGTAAGGCATGTGTCAGAAATTGACTTAGAAATACCGATCTTACAGGGGTATATCTTGTAAGTTTACATGATATTAGGAAGGTAAAACTTATCATTGATCCAAATAAGTTTTGAATTTTCATTTCTAGAAAAAAACGAATACATATCTGATCACTAAATTTATCTTCTTTCTTGTACTACAAGCTTTTTTGACGTGAATACTGAATAAATCTTTACCTATATTTGCTTTCATAGTGGAAGGCAATTCAGAAAACTTTTACTTGGTGATAGATCTCCTTAGCAGGAGGTCGTCTAGGTAGGTACCACTGCAGTACCAGATATTTTACCGCCAAGCAGTAGTGTGTAAACATTACTGTGTTCCGGTTTGAAGGGTGCTGTAGATAGTGAAATTACAGGGGTGTCAAGACTAACCATTAACCATAAAAAGTCTCAAAGGAACGAGCGCCAAAGCAGCGATTGCCTGAACTTTGTTTTGCTACTCAAAGTTCTGTGTATCCCTGCAATGGACATGGACAGGAGTTATTTCTTACAATCAGGAGAGCGCCTCGTTCGTCTCATTATTTTTACTCTAAAAAATATATATTGAATGTAATGCTTCTTCCTACAAAAGCGGCAAAGTTCCTATATTCATTTTCATTTCTGGGTCCCTTTTAGGGCCTTAAGAAATATGAAATGTCTAACTAAATTTTAGGGTAGTAAAAATATTTCAATATACAGATAAGGATTCGATAAACGTTTTTAATTAAACAAAATGAAATTACTAACAATTTTTTATTGACGTATATATTGCTATTGTTTTGGCGTTTTAATTATGACTTGTAACATAGGTGTTTTTGTTTTACTTATGCGGGATTACTCACGTTTAATTTTATTTGAATTTCGACTATAGTTTCAATCACATCCGGCCGAAGTAAAAGAAAAATGTGTCAATACCACGCCAGTTTCCATAGTAACATAATAATATGTGTTATTGGTAAAATATATGTATATATTGTATTTGTAATCTTATCGCAATTAAGAAATGACCTTACCGCTTCCGTCGCTCTATATACTTTCAGTTTCACTCACCTCCGCTAAATGGACAGAACAGGTGCATTAAACTTTTTATAAAGTCTACCCGATCGTAAATCGCCCTAAGTAACAAGGGTGAGCTTTAAGTTTTAGAGTACAATAAATAAAGAATGAACTGCTTCAAACTTTTATAAAACAGGTATTATGTGAAAAAACCGTATTTTTTAAGTTTGCCCTAATCGGTTGTCAATTAAAAAGTTTGGGTTTTATTAAGAGTAGATACGTAAATTATGAGTAATAGTTTAAGTTTAAGTAATTCTTAGAGTTTTATGACGGTAATTTTTCAAAAATATAGTTACGAGTCATCGTTCAATTTATTCAGCAGTTATCTGTTTATTATCTAACTAAAGCTTCTAAAGTCGTCTTAGAAATATATTAAATGATTAAACCAACTGCGAGTCGGACTCGCGCACGAAGGGTTCCGTACCATTATCTACGAAAAAGGCAAAACAATCGCGTTTGTTGTATGGGAGAATAAATATGTATTTCATTTTGTTTTTAGTATTTGTTGTTATAGCAGCAACAGAAATACATAATTTGTGCAAATTTCAACTGTCGAGCTATCGCGGTTCTTGAGACACAGCCTGGTGACAGACAGACAGACAGCGAAGTCTTAGTAATAGGGTCCCGTTTTTACCCTTTGGGCACGAAACCCTAAAAAGTATGTATAAAAGAACACCGCAGTATCAGATATTCTGCCGCTAAGCAGTAGTATGTAAACAGTACTGTTAGCAAAATTACAGGGCTGGTGGGACTAACGAAAGTATAAAAAAAAATAGTTTTTTTTTTATTGCTGACAGGCTAGTTGTTTGACCACAACCCACCTGATGTTAAGTGACGGTGTGGTCGAAGGTGGTAAAGCACACCTAGCCTGGAATAGAACTGGCTCTCAAGTGAGGCTGCCGGAACACATCTTTAGACGCTTGGCGGCAGATTTTCAACTTGAGGGTGGTAGCTAGCCAGTCGAGTACTAGAAAGTACCCTACCACCACGCTATGGTTTCATCACGATGTTTTCCTTCACCGGCAGCTCAAGCTCAATGTTGGGGTTTGAACCCACGCCCTCCGGCATTCGAACCGACCGCGCTAACCACTGAGCTATCATCGCTACAAAAGTTTGTATTTAAGGCTATTGATATTTAATTCCTTTAAATGATGTGAATATAATTTAATTAAATTTAAGATGTAATTTGTAGATAATTTTCTTATGTAAATAAATGTTTATTAATTAAGTTTAAATTTTTTTATTAATAAAAATAACCAACCATTTTATAACTGACTTATAAAATAATGTTACAAGGAGTTATTTCAATCGTACTAGGTTTGACATTGACTATACGCAAAATATCGTGATGTCAACGTGCAACAAAGTATGTTTATCGCAATATTAAACACATGATTATCTTTAAAATTGTCTTATTGTTAGATCTTTAATGTTCGTTATCTTAAAGCTTGTAAAATGTCCCCTGATAATAACAAGCATGTTGCAAAGACTAACAGTAACAATAGCGAAGTGCCCAAGAGAAAAGTGATGAGGACGTATTAAGGACGGGGGAGGGGCTACCTGTATTATATATAAACTAAGGATATATTTCACATACACACCAAAAGCTTTAAAATTTGTCATATTTCTTAAACTTATAGTTACTTTTAATACATTTCAGCAATCTGAGTGTTTTTTTTCACAGAGCGCCATCTAGCCCCAAACTAAGCAAAGCTTGTACTATGGAAACCTGATAACTGATAGAATACTTATATACTTTTTTTTAAAATACATTCTCAAGACCTAGATACAGAACAAAAATTTATCGTCACATAAATGTTTGTCCTAGTGAGAATCGAACCCAAGCCCAACAGTTCTTGAACCAGATATTCCACCAAATAAGCTATAGGGGTACAAATATAACTATAGGGCAGCTCTACAACGCTTTTTCTCATTATATTCTACAACTGGACATAGGTCTCTCCCAAAGCGCGTCACTCAACTCTATAGTAATACATATATACGTACCTAAATTGGGTATTTACATTCGCGTCAGTCATATTTTCAGAAACTGTCTCACTGCGTGAGTTTCTTATCGCTTTCAGAAGGGTTTTGCCCGTAGTCATAGCCTCATAGCCAATAACCAAATATTTTAAGCTCTCAACAGATTTCCTAACTATGATTTCCTTCGCCATTTGATAATAACGGCAGTACGCTAATAACTTTAAAAAAAAACAAGAGCGTATGACGTGAGATTTGAACACAGGACTTCCAGATTATCAGTCAAACGTTTTACCAACTAAGCTGCTGTTGTTTTCCATTTTACGTTTTCACAACCTAAAAATGTTACCAAGAACAAATCTATACATTTTATATTTTTAACCCCCATCCTTA
Source organism: Biston stratarius (assembly GCA_950106695.1). Lineage (NCBI taxonomy): Eukaryota > Metazoa > Arthropoda > Insecta > Lepidoptera > Geometridae > Biston > Biston stratarius. The sequence goes on along the minus strand of OX467106.1, from coordinate 33,791,063 downwards.
TGACGTCTCTGCTATAGTCCCCAGCATTGTCGGCAGTACTTTAATGTCGTGTTGTCCATGTAGATGTCTAGATAAAGCGAGGGACATGCTACGCACGGTAGCCTGAGGCCTTCGCATTAAGACCCGCTCTTATCTCTGATAATATCGATAAGAATCGATACAAAAGGTTGCACATGACTCATGCTCTTAAAACGCACGACAGCAGGCTTTCAATCGTGGCAAATGATTAAGTAGTCATTTATATGACTTATGTATATAATTTAATCATTTAAAAGATTATTTTTTACTTTACAGGGAGGCGAAGTATACAGAAAGGTGCCGATCTATCTATTAATGTAACAAAATTTTTACTGTAATCTGACACAGACAACGCAAAAAAAAAACTAGCTTTACCATACATTTTATAAATATTTATCAACGGAGCGGCTTTTTTTTTAAAAATTCAGTTTATTTAGTTCAAGTGAATCACATTTATAGTAGATCCTCATTCTTAAGTATTAGGCACTGGAATGCAAGGAAGTCAAAAACCAGGTAGGTGGAAATTGGCCTGAAAAATTTTTAGTTAAATAATTTCTTGATCATACGTATATTTATAATATGATTGTTTAGGACAGAATTATATGGCGGTGTGATTACTCAAGACAGAGCCCTGTAAATAAATAAAACAAGCTTAACGACCGACAGAAGTGAAATCTTACAACACGTCACATTACGAGTGGTGACGCGAACCCATAAGTTTTGTCTCTACCCAAAAATCGCTTAAGGCGGCTATAGAAGTTGTCAATACAAAAATCACTATAATTCTCTTAACTTCCCTATAAATACTTACAGTTTATCATAGCCATAATTATTAGATCAAATCACTACAACAATGACAAACTCGACATTAGACGTCCAAATAGTTCTAACCAATGAAGTGTTCTAGCCGTCACTAAATATTTGCTACCAGTTTCGATCTTCTAATCAGCCGATAGGATGCTCGAAGGCACCAACGTCAACAGTCAATTTAATCGTATTGCAGTGTGATGCTGAGAATTTAAGCTCTCTACTTCCCCGCTAGCTTCAGCAGTAATTTTGCCATAAAACATTTGACGGATTTTCTGAATTCTCTTTTTAAGCTGCATAGATTTTTATGGAGATCAACTTGATATACTACGAATTTTGTTTTTAATATTCATATATTTTTGTTTTTAATTCCGGCGTCTGTTTTTCCCGCTAAGTAGAATTTGGGTGTCTTCAAATCCAGAGTAAATAGGTTTTTCCTAGGCAAGCTTGCTTCATCTTACACTGCATCCTGCTAAACATCAGGCAGGACTTGGTCAAACGCAAAGCTAATAATAAATACATAAAATGGTTCGCGTTCGGTTCCCACATCCTTCTTGATGTATAGCAACAACGCGGGCTAGGATGAAGTACTCTTATGTAAAATCCACATGGTTGATCTGGATTTAATGTTCATATTGTGGCGTGGCATGTCGTGGCGTGGCGTGTCGTGTCGTGTCGTGTCGTGTCGTGTCGTATCGTAAAATTCCATATTTTATTTATAACACCAAAGTTATTCAAATGAATAAAAAAATATATGATTATTTATTTGTAGACTTTTGACACACAATAAAAATAAAATATTATGCTTAGAACAATGTACTGTATTGAAATCTCTTACAAGCCTCATTGATTTTAATGAAACATAGAAAAATAATCATCCATACAATAAGAGTAACTTACGATGCTCATTATAATGTACGTGTATACGTACAAGGCAAATTGTCGGCTTCAATCATAACTTACCTTTTAGTACTTATTCAAATTAATAGATATTTGTATCTCATGTATGAATTTAAAGGGATTTTATTAAAGATATTGAGACATAGTTCTAAATAGTAAAGACAGGCCAAAAGCTGAAACGTCTGCCGGAGGTAGTTCGATGAGAGACTAATCGCTATTCTTCTCTTCTTATATGTTTAATTTTTATACATAGTAGCATATGTAAATGCATATTTATGTATTGATATTTTATAATATGTGTATTTATGTTTTTTATACATATATTATGTTTAAAATGGTTCTTTTTATTTTATTTTTTATTCTCTTGTCAACACATCCCGTTCTTAACTTAATAAAATCTTCGCCATACTAAGGTTACCTGGAAGAGATCGTTCTTAGCGATAAGGCCGCTAGTTCTACTAGTGTTAAGTTTATATTGTTATAACTGTTTGTAATTGGTGTGAACGATAAAGATTATACTATTATTATTATTTTTCCAGCACCTCCGGCAACAGTTTAGCTACGGCAACGGAAGCACAGCCAAAAATGTATCTCCACACATCTCGCTAACAGTTTGTAATAGATTTTAGACTGACATTGATGGGCAGATAAGATCACAGTGCCCGATTCATTAAGCGTAATGATATGGTTCGTTAATCTAGGACAATCGACAATTCAACTTGTGATACGATACCTATGCATCGTTTGTTCCTAAGTAGACGATCTATATCATGTCAGTAAGAACTTGAAATTGTAAGTAGCCAAACTAAATATAGTGGCCAACTTACTGCTGTCTTTACTATTCGGGCTCCACGACTTTACTCGCGTTTTCCGAGATATAAACTCAGTTAATCTTTTTTTTATGTGTTAGGCTAGTTGTTTGACCACAGCTGAGCAGCCCAAAGCCTCGCTCCAGTACTTTAAGAAGCTGGGTTGGCTCGGATAGATGCTGGAGTTGTGAATGGACGTGAAAGAGATTCCGTAGCCCCAGCATATAAGCGCCAGGCAGAAACACTTTGGCGGAGAGTTTCACGTAACCACCCTGCTTCCTGTTGTGCCGGTGGTATCCATTAAGGATTTGGCAAAAAGAAAAAGGTAGATTGCTGGTAAGGGGGAAATGCATTAAAGTGACAATGCGGCAGCATTTAAACTTGAGTATGTTAGCTAGTCAGCCGAGAACTAGAAAGTACCCTTCGTGATATGGTTTCTTCACGATGTTTCCCTGCACCGGCACTGTAACTTCATTGTTGGGTTTGAACCCACACCTCTCGGTGTGTAATCGACCGCGCTTACTACTGAGCTACGAGTATCATCGCTACAAAACCTAGGGAAGGGTATCATCTACATACATAAAGCCGTTAGATACACACAAACACACACATTCACACACACTCACACACACATACTCACAGACACACTCACAAATTCCGCATTTTTTTATTCACTTAGTTCTTAACTACGCAACGGATGTTGATATGGTTTTTCTGTGGGTTTTCATTTTCATTTAGAGTTTTTTCTACGATTTACACTTATGCCCTAGCGCGCTAGTTTACAATGTTGGAAAGAAGTGAGAAATAGTCTTATTATTTCCGAATAGACTTGCCTCCCGCGGCTTTTTATAAAGAAGCATGCTACATTTATTTAAGCTGTGAACAGAAACTTAACTAAATGAGATTATATTTAAGATTGAATGGATTTGACACTATACATCATATTATTTATTAGCGACAAACCCTTTAACAAAACCAATACCTTTGTACCCATTTGAATGTGTTTTATGCTTACAAATCTTTCCACGTTGGCAGGTCTACATTGAATGGTTATTTAATCGTGACTCACAGATGATTGTTTGGTTCAATTTTTGTGTTCGTTACCGCATGCCGTCAGAAATGACGAGTCATATTAATCTTTATGAAATAATCAATTAAGTGGTGGGGGAAATCTGGATTAGATGGTATCGGTGCTCTGTCGGCGTGTACCGTGGGACTAGTAACAAGATTCTTTAGAGACAAAATAGTTTTGATACTTGTAAAGATACCTTTATATATTTAACAATACATTTGAACAACATTTTTTTTAAGTTTTTTAATTTAGTTACAACAAAGACGATGGTTTAATGAAACCTGAAACAACTATATCATTAATGACTCGTAACAATTTACAATCAATAAATAATCTAAAAGATACTTAAAACCTTAAACATAAACCTAATACAATAAACAAAATTATTGAAAAGTACAATAACTCGTGTCTTTAAATCAAGAGTAAACGGGAAAGTCTAGAAAAGCGTGTTCCATCCTAGACCACATCGTCGCTTAGCATCAGGCCGGATGTGGTCAAACGCGTTCGTATTAGGTATTAAAATAAATCTGTGTTGCGAATAATTAAAATAACTATCAGTAGTTATATCCCTTTACAGTTGTAGCAACAGGTTACCTGGTTGGTTGTAAAATCATGTGTTTTTCCTCATTTGACTTATAAAAATGTATTCGTATTGATAAAAACACATTTTTTTGTGCTAAACGAAATACTTTTAAACTACGTCATTTAACATGCTTCACAAAAACAAATTAACTGTATAAACAGATGAAAGTCCGAAAACAATAAAAAAAAAGTTATCAAACAAAAAATGTTCTATATGTATCTCAGTCTAAGTTCTACCTTACATTTTAAGTCAAATATAATTCATGAAATGCCATATAAAACCTAGGCTAAGACTTCGTTTTTTTTTTATAAATATCGTAGGACATTACACACAGCGCCATCTGACCCAAAACTAAGCAAAGCTTTTACTATGGCAGTCAAATAACTGATAGAATATATATATACTTTTTTTTGTAAATATATACTTATAATACATACAGAATACCCAGACACAGAACAAACATTTTTTATACCACAAAATGCTTGTCCTAAGTGGGAATCGAACCCACGCCCTACAGCTCGAAAGGCAGATATTCTACCAATGAACCAAAAAGGGCTGTCATCAGAAGAAATGTTTATTTAGTAAAATATCTCTATAGGGTAAAATATCTCTTTAGAATGTTATTTTAGAGTAACTACGTATAGTTCGTACTCAAAAGTCCCTGTCCCTGATGACTGCTCTGTTAGCTCATTTGGTAGTGTATCTGCTTCAAAAGCTCTAGGGCAGGTGTTCGATTCCCACTCGAGACAAACATTTGTGTGACGAGCATAAATGCTTCTTCTGTGTTCTGTATATATTATAAGTACCTATATGTTTATTAGTTTTCGTAGTGTTCTAGGATATTTTTTTTTTGTAAAATAAAAGTATTTAAAGTAGATATTAAGTAGAATTTTATACACGATTAAGTCTCAGCGATAAAAATAATTATCAGTTTACATCCTGAAATTAAAAAAAAAAAAAAATATTACATACAGTATCCAGACACGTTCCTATATATTAAAATTATATCAACTACATACTATATAAATCTATATCGTCCGAGAATCTATATCGGTCTTATTCGAATAAATAACTATTATATTTAAAAAAAACTTCAAGTATCAAAACTAATCGAGGTATATTAAGACCAAAGCGGTATGTTTTGGTATCGACTGGTCAAGTATTCGAAGTATTGTCAGTGATTTAATTGAAACAGCGGGAGCCGATCCATAGTCCAAGTATCCAAAACAGGAAACAATGTTTTGTATGAAAAAAATGATCTGCTACATTCTAATTGCCTCTTTATTAAAGTTTAATTAGAATAGTTCTATGCTGTTAGTGATTAATGCTATACCATAAATGGGATGCGTGTGATGAGTATAAAATATATGGCCGTAGAAACTGACAAATGTGAATAGATAATTTTGTGTTTAGATCGTACGTGATGAATGATAAAGATAGCGGCTAAAATAACCAGTTTTTCACAACTGGTTATATTATTAAATTTATCATTAAAACTCAGAAACAGTTTAATGTAACGTAAAGGTAGATTAAAAATAATATTCGTATTATTAGCAAAACAAAGGCTAATATCAAGAAAAGTAAAGTAGAATAATCAAGAAAACAATATTTGCAAATTTCTAACATATTGCTGCATTTTTATTTATCTAAACCGGATCAGCCATTTTAAGCCTTATTTAGGTAACTTTTAAGGTCGTTTATGTAGTACCTGTGCGGTTATTTTGCTTAGTACCTACCAATTCGAGATCCTTAAGTCTGTGAAAAGACATATTACAACAAGCTTGAGCTGCTGGTTCAGGAAAACATCGTGAGGAAACCATAGCGTGGTGGTAGGGTACTTTTTAGTACTGGCTACCACCCTCAAGTTGAAAATCTGCCGCCAAGCATCTAACGGTGTGTCCCGGCAGCCTAACTTGACAGCCAGTTTCATTCCAGGCTAGTTGTGTTTACCATCTTCAACCACACCGTCACTTAACATCGGGTGAGATGTGTTCAAACACCTAGCCTGTGAAACATAAAAAAACTGTTAATTGTGTCCTCAAAGTAATTCTTTTAGCAAATATATATTAAATCAGTTATTGTGATTTAGTTTGTTTTGTAGCAGTGTTACAATAATCATCACAATCTGAGTTTACTGCCCCCTGACAACTTTATTGTTCAGTCTCTCGCCGCGGTCATTTGCTTTAAACTTTTAATTAGATCCCATGTTGGCTTGTTAAGGATATTGGCCTGATTTTATGATGATACGCCATTGGGTAATTCTCGGTATTTTTTTCTTTTATCTTATTAGTCGGAATACGTTTTTAGAATTTTTTAATTTGAATGAAGATGCCGAAAGCCTTGATTATCCCCAATTAACATAATAGGATTATATATATTTTGTAAGTAAAAAGATGAATTAAAATCACAAATTAATTACTAAAATTGGTTCTTGAATTTATTTTATGTGTTGTTATAAAATTAAAGCAGTCATTAATAAGCTAGTACCACTTCAAATTTATCCTCTTGGCTTCTTAATTTTATTGTAAAATAAAATTCCTCATAAATAATATAGTATTTATAAATGACGCAAGTTGTATTATTTGTTAAAAATGTAGCAGCAGATGTCACTTACAGTTTCAAGCCAATTAATATCTTAAGAGCCACACTTTGTACAGAGGCCTAACAAAAGAACGTGTTTCATAATAAAATGGACCAGTGAAAAAAAATAAAAAGACAAGAGCACAAATAAAACAATAAAGAGGACAAACAGAAAACAAAGGAGAATACTATAAATCAGCTGTTGTGGAAGTGTCCCTTTATAAAAGTATGGATAGGAGCAGACGGGTGATGTTGGCTGTTAACTTGAAATTTATTGTTCATCGTGACCGAAGAGGTTTCATTCTCGTAAATTTTCGTGTAATACGAGTGGATTGATGCAAGAGAGCTGATAAGCGTAATATGTTGAATATAAACAGTAAATCAACTACAAAATAAGGACGTTATTCAAAATAATACGAAACTATATGACACTGGATAGCACAGGACAGTGCTGCCCTGCTTGTGCTGTCCTGTGCTGTGCTGTCGGTGAAGGAAACCTTTCCTTCACCGACAGCTCAAGCTCATTGTTGGGGTTTGAACCCACGCCCTTTGGCATGCGAACCGACCACGCTAACCACTGAGCTATCATAATACTTTTACAACAGATAAAAAAATTAGAAGGTTCTTAGTTTGTGAACCTATTTCCGAGAGCAACATTATATTAATAATAATTATTTTATCAATATTGATTCAGGGAAACTAGATTTAATCACAAAAATAATTGAAAAAAATTATTCTAATGCAAGTGGAACTCCAAAATATAGCGGTTTTTATAGTGCACGAGGTTCAGTTTAAACTAGTTTTGTTACTGAAACTGTACAGTTTGTATGAACATTATATTTTATTGCAAATAGCCCGGCTACGCGTGTGAAGCCGCGGTCCGTAGCACTTTTTATACTAAGAGAGAATCTATCATGGAAACTATTTAGTAGATGTGTATTTTAAGATGATCTACTGTCCTATCATATATCCTTTTGTATGGCGAACAAGCGTGCGGCGGGAATAATTGGAAGGCTTTATGGAGATGCTTGAGGTAGCTCTAAGCTTTACAAAACCGACTCCCAATCCTTAATATACCCTTTGATATAAAGTCGAAAACTGAATGCGTTCCTGTTTTAGTTTTTTTCCTAACTCTTGTTATGAAATTTGGTTCAGGCAGTTAAACATTTTCTAGAGCATTCTAAAACGTGTTTATTATATGTAAGCATTTTGTTGTATTTAGGTACAAGTGTATAACAAAACCTAACCATGTTCATTTTTTTAATAGACTTCATAAAAGGAGGTTCTGTATGTTCATATGTTTTTCCTTTAATGTATGTTCACCGATGTCTCGTCATTTAAGATCTTTTTTTTTTTTTATATGAAATGTTATACCCTTGATATGGTCTCATTGTCGCCAAGTCAATATCTGACGAGAGGAATGAATAATCAGGCTTGTTAATGTTAAAAATTATGAATTCAATATATTAATATGAATCATCAAGTTCAGCAAGTATCTCAAGTTAGCTCACGAGATAATCACCATGTGAAATGTTAATTTGACGATCATTGTCCCGATAGTTATCACGCTGAACGGCTTTATAGCGGATAGTCTCGATTAACTTAAGAGACTCTAGCTAGGTGGTTGGGTCACGGATCAGATCCAAAAGGCAGTAAGCCTTGACACGGCTGGCAATGTTAACATGTTTCTCACTCTGCAATCCCAACCATCGACTGCTTCTACTGCTGCCGTCAGCACTCTAATACCTACTTAGGTTTTTTGTAATAATAATTATTTATATTGTTAAATATTTATAAAAAGAAACTAAATAACTGAATGTATAAGAAATATAACAATGAACAAAGAATAGTATTTAGAGATTGTTTAACGTGATTGACGGGTAACAACATTATTGTCATCAAGCAGAAGTATTTTTTTAGGTGTACTTAAAAATAAAACAATGTTATAGATTTTTTTATAGCATGTTGTAGCAGCGGACTTGATTTAAGTAAAAGTTAGAATGGTTAATCTATCTCTATTTAGTTTACGCCGCTTATGCCGTGGTGGTGCCGGCGCGTAAGAATTGTACCCCACCGCCTCTACACGTGGTTGCCGTAAGAGTTGGCTAAGGGATGTAATCCGGAAGACGGGCAGCAGCGTCTTCCTCGAACAATCACACTTAGCTGCGCTCGCCAACCCGCCTGCCAAGCGTGGCGAGTATTGGCAAAACCACCCCAGGAGGAGGCCTTTGTCCAGCAGTGGACGTTCTATGACCGATGATGTGTGTGATGTGATTTAGTTTATGATTAACTTAGTAAAAATAGGTGTTACGTGTCTCACATAAAGGTAGTTATGTGAATGTAATTATATTTAAAATAAAATGTTACACCTACTTACTTTTTAACTTTCTTATTTATCCGTCTTACCTTAAAATGTTTCACATCCAACAAATTGCTCAGAACGTAAACAGTTTAATGACCACCAAATGCCCGCAGCATCCCTAGAACAAGATGTAATTAGGTTATGACTGCACTGTGAACGCTATACGTTGCTATTTTGACTTACTCTCTGCTGGAGTCTGTGTTTCACGAAAGGAAGAAATCCTTCAAATCTAGAGTAAGCAGGTTCTAGGCTACCGTGCTTCATCTTGACCGTACACGTATCTTTTTTTCATTCATCACATCACATCATCAGCCATAGGTCGTCCACTGCTGGACATAGGCCTCCTCCTGGGGGGGGTTTTGCCAATACTCGCCACGCTTGGCAGGCGGGTTGGCAAGCGCAGTTAGGTGTGATTGTTCAAGGAAGACGCTGCTGCCCATCTTCCGGATTACATCCCTTAGCCGACTCTTACGGTAACCACGGGTAGAGAGGGTGGGGTACTATTCTTACGCCGGCACCACCACGGCAGTTTTGTTCATTAAATAACTTATTTTAGGTTACTTACATCGCTTATCACACCATATAGCAGTCTTAACCTAACCATCTATTTAAGTTTAAGGGAATCAGTAACTAACAACAACAACATACAATGAAACAGGAATGTTTCCCGTAATAAAACCACTTTTACCGTCACAATACGCATCTTCTCGATCCAAAAAGTAACTTGTTATTCTACAGGCAAGTAATTTATTGAGACTTTTATAGTTTCAATTTAACGATCATTAATGCTCTGAAAATAAAGTTTGAGAAAATATGTCAAGGTAGAAAGAACTGAAAGCAAAACAAATGTATACATGAATGTATCAACATATTTATTTTATACTAGCTGTGCCCCGCGGTTTTACCCGCGTAGTGACGGATGATGATGATGATGAAAAGTATCCTATGTTTTATTCCAGGGCCTACATGCAAAATTTTATCAGATCCGTTCAGCCGTTCTGGCGTGATTGAGTAACAAACATCCATCCATCCATTCATCCATCCAAACTTTCACATTTATAATATTAGTGGGATTATTTTTTAACAAAAAACTACTCAAATTAATAATACGGTAAATTCGAATACCTTCCCTTTTAGCACGGTTTGCAATTTAGCACAATATTCACCTACTTTATATGCTTTTTGTCACGTGAAGGCAATAAATTTCATTTCATTCCGGGAAGCGGAAAATATGCTCCATTCTATTGCATATTTCGTATGAGACAGTGTGAAAACATGTTATTTCGTAAAAGCGGTATAGGTTCATGTCCCAGAAAAGCCACTTTTATATTTCCCGATAAAACGAAATGGCAATCTTCCTTGTAATATTTAAATCTCTCGTCTGTCACGACAGATGCCTCCGGTTATTACTTTATTGGGCTTACTGAATACGGTGTACTTCGCTTAACAATCTAGTTAGCTGTGAAATCTCATCGTGTAGCTTATTGGAGTTGCAAATAAATGCTAGGGATTATTCACATTTTTTTCATATCAATTTTAAACGGGCTAAGCTCAAAATAGCCATGTAGAAAAGTGGACTTTATCTAGCTTTATTTATGGTGCAAACTGCATGTTTTAATTTAAAAACATGCGTAACGTTCTCCGACATATACGGTCTCCTTTGACGTGCAAAGAGCAAAAAAGGAGGAAACGGCACTGGGCGTTGTGATGAGACCGAGTTTATAAATATTTATTACCTAATTATTAGGGTCTGGTTTAACACTTCCAATGAGATATTTAGCCAAAGGCGTATATGCATCTCTGAGACAGCTCCAATTTGTATATTAATCCCTCGAAGCGCGACCAGGTTTATATTTTCAGAACTTGTTAACATTATTTATAAAGTTGTCCTTTTTATTAAACCGCTCCTTGTCAGGTGTAATACGCGCTGGCAACACTGAATTTATAAAACTTAAATGATATGTTATTTTTTATTTATTTATTAATTCATGACATACGGCGCCGAAACGTGGACACACACAGCTGTAACGGTTCATAAATTTAAAGTCGCTCAACGAGCTATGGAAAGAGATATGCTCGGTGTTTCTCTAAGGGATCGTATCCGGAACGAAGTAATTCGCCAGAGAACAAAAGTCACTGACATAGCTCAACGTTTTAGCAAGTTCAAGTAGGAGTGAGCTGGTCATATTTACCACAGAACCAACAACCGTTGGGGTAGACGTGTTCTCGAGTGGAGACCGCGAATCGGCAAACGTAGTGTAGGACGCCCTGAGACTAGATGGAGTGACGATAAGTGTAAGACAGCTGGCAGTAGAGCTGAAGCAAAAAGCTGAAGATCGGGCTGAGAAGCGTGTCCTGAGAGAGACCTATGTCCAGCAATAGACTATGCAAGGTTGCTGCTGATGATGATGATGTTAAAAAATATCATTCAGATCTCTTTTGTTTATAAATAGCACTTTAATATTAATTCGAATTAGCGTGTTATTTTATTCGAATATTATGAGACATGAGCTTTTGAGTTGTTTTCTTATCTGATCAATCTTCGACTTTTCATGTTTGACCAAACTTAGTTTTACCTTTGGAAAACTTGCTTGTATCAATCATCAAAGTTTGTAAGGTCGAAAATTGTGTATCACAGCTTGTTTGAAAAAAAAGTTTTCCGTGTTTACTTAAATAATTTAATCCAAGTCATTACAATACGATCGGTATGAAACCCGTTCTAGCGTCGTTTCACGAAGTAAATTATCGAAATGTGACGTTTTATCTGAAGAGAACAGCAGTTTACACTTAAAACAAGTGTCGGGACACTATCTGGGCTTAGTTATGCGTTTACTCACCTTATTAAATAAAATTTTATCAATTACAACCTCGTAAAGTTCTATAAGGCTAAGGAATCTTCGTTTACAGTGATTACACGGAGGAAAGTTGTGGACAAGGTTCAAATATAATATTTTGAATACCTAGCCAAAAACGGAATAGTATAAATGAAATCATGATAATGATTCATTAAATATTTAAAAAAAAAAGACCTTTCAAAGCGGCTGGTCCTTGCTCCAGGGGATCTGAGAGCTGGCGCACTTTGTATTACGCAAAAATGTACTGACATAGGTTTTAAGTGCCAATGATTTATAAATATAGACTAATTTAAATGTTTTTAAGTCGCATTTTAAAGAAGACCCGTACAGTGTTTAGGTCGCAACATACTATTATGTAGTTTTGAGGGACCCATTCTGATAGGTAGCTTAACTATAATCGAGTTCATGCTATCAATGTTTATATACTTAAAACAGTAAAATATTACGTAATATTTTAACCTATGGATTCTTCATAAAAAAAAACATGAATATTTTTTTTTATTGATAAAATTCGAAAGTTTTTACAACATTTTAATAATGCAATATTTAGTACTGATGTAAAAATGTAAATCACGCATTGATTTAAAATTAAATTAAAACGTATCTGAGAGTATCTTTCTACAAAGTTCAATTTGAATATATTATTTTTAAATACTATATTATCCAAGGACAAGTTTTTAAATATTGTCACCCAGGTACTATATATATTATATACAAGAATTGTCGTTTAAAGGTATTAGATAGATGTATAAAATATGTATCATAACCTATTTTCAAAGTTTTCAGCAATACCTATGTGATTCAATATTAGTCGAATACTATGATCGTGTTTGTTCACGATAATATGTTGGTAAAAAAAATGATTCGCGCGATAGCGATCTGCGTGACGTTTGGTGATGGTACGGATCGAAAAGAAGAAAGCGTTAACAAGTACAGGCGATATGCATGAGAATAGTTTGAGTAATAGTGTGTATTTTTTTTATATTAACCTGTTATACATCTATTATCGGATAATAGGTATGATATCAATAATTATAATAATTTCGTATTACATTATGACATGTATTAAACTAAGATATTACTGCTAATACCAACTTTGTTTTGGGCATAATTAAATTACAGTTTTTACCGGAGTCGGCGGATCGTCAAATCAATCAATGTCGAGTATGAAATTTCAATTATAAATCTATGTGGTTTTAGTGTAAATTAAAATTTACGATATTTGTTAACGTGAACAATAAAGCACCTATACCATATAAATTCTCTAAGGTACCTTATATAACATGCTATGAACTTTTTTGGGTTATGGTCTAAACATTAATCAGTCAGACATTCATTTCTCACCAATAAGAAAGGGTCTTATTTAATTTGATACCTAAGCAAACCAAATTTTTTTTAACAAAGAATTAATCTCAAAACTAATTATGAAATCTCTTCCTATTCATTGTTCAAGAGTGTTTATCTGCCTTTAGCCCCAGGCTTCACTCGTACTCATGATTCTGTCAGCCTAACAAACTTTAAAACAATCAATCAAGTGGAAGAGTAAATGAAATACTCGTTAGTATAAACAAACATTTGATAATCTAGTTTACCCATAGTTATTAGCGTCACGATTTCATTTATTTATTTATTTATTTATTTAATAAGTCCGCCAACACAGTGTACACCAATACTTAAAAATTAAATTTAGAAATTACAAAATGTCAAGTTAAGTGCCACAGCAATTACAGGCGAAGACGGCATGCATTATAATCAAATATTCTGTCAAAATTATTAAATTCAAAAACAATATGTCAAAAACATTAAAACCTAAAAATCAGTCAATACTCAGTCAAAATTACAATTAAAAGCTACAAAGGATTCGTCGTTGTTTGATACATGGTCAAAGATAAACTAGATATATAAATCAACAATACAATAACTTAAATGTCAACTAAGTCAATATTACGAATAGCCCGCTTGAAACTACTAACAGTGCTAGTAAAAAGGTCCAAGGAATGTCTGCTATGCAAACTATTCAACAGTGTTATAATTCTATTTAGAGGAGCATTTTTGCCGAGGTTGGTATAATATTTAGGATTCGTTAAGACTTTGAGCCTCGAAGCCCTGGTTAGCGTAGTTGGCACAGGAAAATTCAAGCTAGACAGCAATTCAGGGACATCGTGTGCTCCGTTTACAAGTTTGTACAGGAATAGTAAGTCGAACGTGCGTCTTCGATCCGAAAGAGAACTCATATGAAAATATTTAAGCCTCGCCGGGTAATCTCTGATGGTCTTCGCAACATTACAAGAAAAAGCAAGATGCCACATGAAACGCTTCTGTACGCTTTCGAGCTTCTTATTGTAGACCTCATAAAAAGGGTTCCATGTAACGCTACAGTACTCTAAGGTACTCCGGACGTAAGAATATATTTCAGAATATATGTCAGAACATATTTCTTGTTTGTGTTGGCAGGTTTGAAAAGGGCCGTGCATTGAAAAAGAAGAAATCAAAGACTATGTAGGAAAGTCGCCTGCAAGAGGATGTTAGTTTTCTAATTAACAATCATTAATTCCCCATTCCAGATATTACACTCTGTAGAAGCTTCTAGTAAACTTATTACTACTAGTAGAGTATACTAGGGCATCAACTGGACTTGACCGTGACTCAATTCATGTGAATTTGATTTGATTTGATTTTATTATGAGAGACTTCAAAATTTAAATTATTTCACCATAGCAAAATGAAGAAAATGCGTTGCCACAAATAAAAAAAAATTCTAAGTACTCATCGAGAGTTTTGGTGGGAACGACGAAAAGTCATAACAACTTGTGGGTTTTCGATTGTTAAAAAAGAGTGATGTTTCAATCATAAAGTGCCGAATTATACGCAAGATTGAAGGCACATGATATAATGTGGTGAAAATTGACTTTTATTATTCCACAACTCCGTAGAAGCTTCTAGTGAAGTCACTACAACTTTATTATGGCATAATAATATACTACACATTTAAATAAACAGACTTGTAATATCTATAATTTAAGTTATTATATTGTTGTGTATCTACTGTTACTACCTATTTAATGTTGTATAATACACAAACAAGTTGTGTATAGTTGTAATTGGACCTTAGGTTCAATGTGATACGTTAATTCTACTTATATGCTATACTAAGTAACCTAAGGTATGTAACTGTACCTATCTCAATAAAATAAAATAAAATAAATACTGGATTTAAACTAGATTGATTTGATTTTGGATTTGGACTTACTCTTTGCTTTCATACATTGTGGTCATTCCCCACGTACGTACCAAACGATTTCACATTTTTAAACGTACGACGAGGATATGGAACTTTCCCGTCTGTATTGCCCGCAAAGTACAATTTGAGTGTCTTCAAATCCAGAGTAAACAACTAAAGAAGTTTATTTTAGGTGCTCCATCTTAGACCGCATCCAGCTTAACATCAAGTAGGGTTTGGTAAAAAGCAAACCTGCTTTAAATTTAAAAATGTAAATTTTACTGGGGTTAAAACTCAATTTACTTGATTTTATCATAATTAAAGAGACTTAGAAGTCTGAGCACTGGCAGGATGCACAAAGTTTGTTGCCAAAAATAAAATAAAAAAACAATGTAGGTACACATTACTGTGTTCTGATTTGATACTGGATTGGGTACTGTAGCTAGCGAAATTACAGGGCTGTGCAGACTAACCATCGAAAGCCTCAAAGTAATGAGCGCCAAAGCAGCGATGCCCTGGACTTTGTTTTGATACTCAAGGATTTGTGTATTGCTGCAATGGTTATGGGCATGTGTAATCTGTTATCATCAGGAGGAACGTCTCGTTCGTGTCATTCCTTTTACGTAAAAACAAAAAAAACATCGTTATAACAATAAAAATCCCAGATTTAATGTTAAAAGAAATATTTTATATAAGTGTCGAGTTTCATTTAATGGTTTAGCACCTTTAGCTGACGAAGGTATTAAATTTCGATATACTAATCGTTAATGTATTAATTTATCGCTATTAATAATTTTACGAGGCAATCAAATTATAGTAAAATTATTGAAAAGGTAAAAACGCACCCATAAAATTCTCTAGCTTTATAATTTTTGAACGTCTTTAAAAAGGTGTAATGATTTTAATTGGACCTATATTATTTGAAAAGTTTTTAAACGATTTTAGATTGGGCATTTTTGACCTATTTTTATACAAATGTTGTCATCTCGATTCTGTGCCATTTGTGGGGCAGTTTTTAGTATTTGCCTTTTATTATAAGGTAATTGATTCATACATTAAAAAATTAAAAACCGATTTTTGTCGCCTATTTGTGTGCTAATTTATAATACTGCTAGCTTTTGAATTTCTAAAGCTGTAAAGCCATACTGCATCGTCTTCGGTTTCTGCATTTCATGTGTAACATCTATAGTCACAGTCAAAGTCTAGTCTTGGTAAAGTCCAGTCCGTGCCAGTCAAATCCAGTCAAGCCTTAGTGAAGTAGTGGCGACTGTACTATAAGTTTCGATAGAGTTTTGGAAGCAACACGAAAAGTAATGTTTCACCACATTATACCAATTCTCCACACTCGCGCTTGTAATTCGGCACTTTATAAATATAACACCACAATTTTTATACATAAACACTCCAAAAACACTAGTTTTGGAAAAAATACAAGCGACAAGACTTTTTCAGTGTTCCCTCCAAAACTCCCCATGCTAGATGAGCCTATAATCCTTTACTACGCGATTACTTTACGTCAAATGAGCTGTGGTCAACCACTTAACCTAAAAAAAATCTAATCGTTCCCGCATTTTTAAGAATCTGACTCAACAAACTGCAAACCATGGATAAATCAAAAAACCCTAACAAGTAAATTTATCACACAGATAGTAAACACGTGCCACACATTAATTTTATATTTATTTTAAAAACAAACTAATTAAGTACTTTATCAAATCACCCATATAAAAGTTTACCTTTTAAAACGTAAAAGCTTGTCGAAACGCTAATAATGACAAAGTACTAGCGTAAAAAGTAAGGGCTTAGAGTTCATATCATCTAACTAATGATGCTCAGAAATATTTTCCATGTCGCTCTCAGCCATCGATTAGTCAGAACGTCTGTTTTTTGCTTTGTTTCCGAACTAAAAGGATTTTATGCTCAAAACATGTTAGGGGCATAACTACGTTGGATTGCGAAGCTCTGATACGAGTAAACTAGAAAAATTATAGTAAAAAATATAAGAGTATATTTCATTAGCAATACACGGTATCGTAGTATGGTAGTCTTAGATAAGTTATTGAAAGTAAGCTAATTGGTGGTAGATCTCCTTAGGTCGTCTAGGTAGGCACCACCGCAGTACCAGATATTCTGCCGCCAAGTAGTAGTGTATAAAAATTACTGTGTTCCGTTTTGAAGGGTACTGCAGCTAGCGAAATTACAGGGCTATTAAGACTAACCATCTAATGTCTCAAAGTAATGTGCGCCAAAGCAGCGATGTCCTGAACTTTGTATTGTTATTCAAAGTACTGTGAATCGCTCCAATGAGCATGGACAGGCGTTATCTCTTACCATCAGGAGAGCTTTTTATATAACATCTGGTTTTTTACAGCGATTACAGGGTATGTGTTATAGTAAAGGTTGTTCGTCATGATTAGTATAATGATCTCCTTTCAGCTGAGTACTTTTTGTAGCGATGATAGCTCAGTGGTTAGCGCGGACGGTTCACACGCTGATGAGCGTAGGTTGAAACCCCAACAATGAACTTGACTTGCTAAGGAAGATATCGTGAGGAAACCATAGCATGGTGATAGGGTATTTTGTATTACTCGGCTGGCTAGCTACCACCCTCAAGTTGAAAATCTGCCGCCAAGCACTTCACGGTGTGTTCCGGCAGCCTTACTTGAGAGCCAGTTAAATTCCAGGCTAGGTGAGCTTTACCATCTTCGAAACCACACCGTCACTTAACATTAGGTGAGCTGAGGACAAATACCTAGCTTGTCAACTATAAAAAAGTACTATCGTTTCGCGTAGCACCGTATAAATGTAAGTTTGTGTGTATGCACATAATATGTTATTTGAACACCCTGTTACAACTCAAAAGCTTGGATAAAATTTGGAATGCTGTTATTATATGACTAGGCTAGAATTCGAGTATTTGTTTTTTGTCTAGGGAAAATCCTGACCCCACATAATTCATTCCAGAAAAGGTGAGGAAAAATTGTTGCATACTAAAACCACGGTATCTTAGTCAGACAAAGCCCGCCTTATAATGCAAAGTACATGCTTGAAGTATGGAAGCTGACGTTGTATTGTTTTTTTTTTTAATTCTAAAGATGACGTGTGAGCTCCTCGTACTGGAATATTTCTAACATCGTATAGAAGAACTCCAGAGCACATCGTCGCAACATGACTCTATACTCGCCTACATCCTCGCATCCCACGCACTCATCGCATTACGTACGAAGTTGCGACCTGCGCTACAAATCATAGCAAGGCCGCGCGCGCTCCGTGCTCTGCATACCCTCCTTGAAAAAGATTACCGAATGTGTCGAAATTATAGTCTTATCCGATCCAATTAAACGTAAAACAAAACAAAAACAATAGATTTGATCCATGTCCTTTGAATATTATACATTGATTTAAAAATGTACCACTGGCTTTTTGGTGAAAAGAAAACCAAAAAAAATCTAGGTAAATTAATCAAACTTAGAAATTCTTCTTTTTGCGATAAAATATATTAGCCAAGTAATTTCATAATTAAAGCGCTCTTTTCATAGCACTGGGCCATTATAAATAGTTTATAAACGATCCATTAGGTTTAAGCCAATATTGATGAATGCTTGATGGACCGTTGCGTCAGGTTGAACCGATTAAAATAAGTAAAATTAAAGCCTTTCAAAAGTTTAAATTGAACAATTATTGCGGTCACACCAGAAACAAAAATACACAAAATTGTTTTATTAAATAGTGGCATATACGAGTATGTACTATTGCTTATTTTAATAAAAATGTCTTCACTTTTTTCATTTCTACTTCCAATGTCTTTATTACTAACATTTGAAAAACACAACACTAAAAATATAACTCCTTATGTGACATAGAATTTATTTCAGAGAAACGTTTCTTTTCAAATTGACTCTAGTGAATTATGAACTTTATATGCAGTAGTAATAAGCTCTCAGATAAACACAGTGCGTAGCATAGATACTCAAAACTACAGATACTGAAAGATTTATAACATAACTTTTTTTAAATGCAAACTTTATCACACGAACAAGACGCTCTCCTGATGATAAAAGATAACGCCAGTCCATGACCATTGCAACGATACACAGAACTTTGGATAACACAATTAAATGTCCAGGGCATCGCTGCTTCGGTGCTCATTACTTTGAGACTAGATGGTTAGTCTCAACAGCTCTGTAATTTCACTAGTTGCAGTACCCTTCAAAACGGAACATAGAAATGTTTGCACACTACTGCTTGGTGGCAGAATGTCTGGTACTGCGGTGATACCTACCTAGACGACCTCTTGCTAAGGAAAAAAAAAACGATTAGTCTGCAGTTAAAAATGTCTTAACTCCTCATTACTGAAATTTAAATCCTAATTACTGTTGTAACTGAAACAACTGTTAAGCGGAAATAATCTAAATATATCCTTGAACACTAAAAATGAACTTCCGCAAAGAAGTGGTTGAATCAATTCGAGAACCACGCAAGAAACTCGTTACCTAATCTTTTCCTGACATGATAGAGGATTATACATAACCAAATTGAATGTGTGTTTTTTTTTTTTTCATACAGTACGAGTATTCACAATATAACATAAAAAGGTTTAGTTTCTATTACAACAAAGAACAGGTTCAATGTAGCGTAAAGAGTAACTGAAGACTTCTTGGCCTTTTAATTTTTGCCTGACCACGCATATACCTCACCACGACCTGCATATGTGTGTCCTTTTTGTGGGAGTATAGTTTGTGTAAACGAGAAAAAAAATTAAGACCAATGAAACTTCATTCCTTTTTTGTTTGTTGCTTTAAAATACTTTTTGCCAAGAAAAATGTACTGCGTGATCATTTTGCCTACCTACAACGTCTTACATACCTGATATTCAACATTCCTCATGGCTAGAATATCAATGAATTTTCGCAGAAATCTCCAATACTTCCCAAGTTTCCGCTGTGAGAATGCTACCTAAGCTCCGGAAGAAATATTAGTTGCTCGTGGAATAATATACAGGCGTTATGAACGTACGCCTCGGGACTAATAGCGTTATTAGTCAAAACGAATTTTGTGGTAGCAGGTTAATTTCAAATGCGAGGTACTGGAGTGTAGTCCTAATTCGATTATGGACATTTATACCGAATTTGTTTATAACTACGGTTTAACGGTTGCGTGGTTTTGACGCTTTTTGTGGTGCGGAACAACCCGAGGTCGTGCGCGAGTCGTGCTGTTTTCACTCCTTGAAAAAGGTCCACTGATTGCGATTGAGACTATAGTCGAAGTATACTTTTTTAAATATTTGGTAACCTAATTATTTGCTCCTTTACTAAAAGTTTGTGTGTCTGATAAACGATAAACACATTGGTTATTTATTCAAACTTTTAAATTATTGGAATTATTAGTTAAATTTATTTAACGACAGCCCTGTTGGTTCATTAGTACTTAATATGTCTGCCTTAAGAGCTCATGATAATTATTATTATTATTCAACCTTTTTTGTCCTACTGCTGGGCAAAGGCCACTCTTCCTTCTTTCCATGCCTGTCTATTTGGTGCTATTGAGGTCTAATCCTTATTATGAGCATCATGCTCATCTCTCCACCGTCTTCTAGGCCGGCCTGGTGGCCGTTTAACCTCCGGGACCCAGTCGGTAGTTGTTTTCGCCCACAACTCCGCTGGCATTCCGCAGACGTGTCCAGCCTAGTCCCACTTAAGCATGGCAGCTTTTTTAGAAAATAAAACCCTTATAATATTTATGTTTAATTTTGTATTGTTTGACAGGCTAGATATTTGACCACAGCTCATCTGATGTTAACTGTATGTGTGCTGAATAATGGAAGCTTAAAATGGAATTAGCCCTCGAGTGAGATTGGCGAAATACACAGTTAGGTGTTTGGCGGCAGATTTTCAACTTGAGGTTTGTAGCAAGCCAGCCGAGGATACTAGTAGGAAGTATCCTACTACCATACTTTCCTCACTATGCTTCCTTTCATCGACAGCTCAAGTTTTTTGTTGGGAATGCGATGATTGAGCTATCATCGTTACGAAATATTTTTCAAAAAACTTCATATAATATTCTTATTTTAAAAATATAATTTACATCCATACTTTATGGTTAAGTATCACATTACAAATCCACATTGGTTTATGAAAAAGGAATCTAAATGAAAATATGTTAGTACTACATCAATGTCTGGATTGAATCATAACAATACAAATTAAATAGCTATTACAGTAAAACGTGGCGATGCCATCAAACAAATAACTTTTTCATCGCTGAGTTTCTTAAACCAAAATATTCTCATCAAATCATTTACGACACAAAAGCCTTTTCAACTACGAAATTATACCAGAAGATAAAGTTCATTAGTTGAGTATGTTGGTGGCTTTAGCTATCGTGATTTACTATCGGTATCAAACAAAATTTATAGCCTCAAAGTCAATTACAAAAATAGACTGGTGCTGGTTAAAATTCGGGCTTCAATTTACGAGCTGTTGTCACGCTACCGTCCGACCACCGGCCGACCAAACTGGGTCGTAGTCCAATTTTGGTCTTCAAACTAGCCAAAACGTTCCTGGATAGATAACTATTCTATTGTGATGGCGAAGCGGTAACCAACATTTGGGCTGCAATGGACAATCGGATTATCAAATAAGATAAGGTACCTCTCGTTGTTTCTGAGTCAAACAATGTTCACTATGTAAGTCATACGTTCGTTGTAACTCACACACTCGTAAACCGATACTACAGATATACTAAACATGATTATGAGCTTGTGTATTCTAAGCTGAAAGAGTGTTATTGTGCTTACTCATTAAGAACAAATTGTTCTATAAACTGTGAAATTGGGAAAAAAAAATATCATCTGGCTATATACGTGGCGTTTAGTCTTAAACTTTTACTCGTAACAACGTATGAAACAGCTGTTTATTTTGCAATTTTATTTGTGCATGATCATTATTACGCTTATTATTATTATGCCGTGGTGGTGCCGGCGTAAGAATAGTACCCCACCCACTCTACCCGTGGTTGCCGTAAGAGTCGGCTAAGGGATGTAATACGGAAGATGGGCAGCAGCGTCTTCCTTGAACAATCACACCTAACTGTGCTCGCCAACCCGCCTGCCAAGCGTGGCGAGTATTCGCAATAGTAATTTCGCCAGGAGGAGGCCTATGTCCAGCAGTGGACGTCATATAACTGATGATGATGATTATTACGCTTAATACACCCTTAGCTTATAGCTCTGTAAAATTATTAACTTCAAATCGATAAAATTGATTTCTAACCTTAAAATCTGATTGAATTTCGAGGAGGGATAAGGCAAAAATCTATTTCTTGTACCTACTACGTGATGAGTGCTATAGAATTTTCTACTTAGTAATGCTTTTAGTGGTACCCAATGAGCTTGGGTTGCCGACATTACGATCTCACACATTGTATCTATTAGACTATTAGTAAGTTTCTTCAGCCTACTTTGTAAAACGTCTGGCTTTCAATCTGCTGGCTCTGGATTCGCATCCCACGGCACGCACCTATATCTTTTCTAATTCACGTGCGCATTGCTGATGACTTCAAACGGCGAAGGAAGCCATCGTGAGGAAGCATAAATGTCCGAGAGAGGTTTGCAAAAATATTCTCAAAATTTTTTTTTTTATAATATCGTAGGATATTACACACAGCGTCACCTGACCCTAAACTAAGCAAAGCTTATAAATACTATGGCAGTCAAATAACTGATAGAACACATTTATATTTTTTTTTTTAATACATACTTATAATACACCCAGACACAGAACAAACAGTTTGTTTATACCACAAAATGCGTGGGTTCGATTCCCACTTAGGATTTGTCCTAAGTGGGAATCGAACGTCCTACAGCTCCTAAGGCAGACACTCTACTAATGAGCCAAAAGGGCTGTCATCAGATATATGAAGTTTCTCGACGCCAGCGTTATGAACTACGGCCTTATTCTTCTCGCAATGAGAAGCAGCCAAGCAGTGGGGCAGTTTATGAAAAACCGGGCTGTTTTGTAAAAGACTAGAAGGGGCTTATGTCTAACTGAATCACCTAAGCGATCTACGGTGGGCACTAGACGCTGGCTTAATTTATATATAAGTAGCTACAATTGCCTACCTAGACTACTGTAAAGCTCAGTTAGTTTTACTTTGATAGCAATTGGTGAGGGTTCGATACCCACCCAGGGCAAACTTATGCGCCATAAGCATAGATAATAATATTTGTTTTGTATCTGAGTGCTTATGTCATTATTTTTGTATCTGAGTGCTTATGTAATTATAAATAATTATTTAAAAAAAATATGCAAATACCTATTTCTATTAGATTTGAGGCTATGTGGTGCTGAGTGAAATCTCCACCATATTATTAAAAAAAAACGTAGATTCATAATATTTGTATACTGTTCGAATTAAAAAAAAAAAACGGCCAAGTGCGAGTCGGACTCGCGCACCGAGGGTTCTGTACAAACCTGTAGGTATAAGTAAAAGTTATGGTATTTTTTTTAATAGTAATTTATGTGTTTCGCAATCTTTCCTTTATCTATGCTATAAGACGTCGCTTCATACCAAATTTCAAGATTCTGAGTTCACGGGGAAGTACCCTGTAGGTTTTGATTCCCTTGCGAGTGTCGAAAGTTTTCAGCATAAACGGCTATATCTTTGGATTGCGTTAGCTTAGAAATTTGATTTTTTTCACAGCTCTAAGGAACAGTAGACTTGAGTATTTGATATGAATTTCAGCTTAATACCTCCACGCGTTTCTGAGAAAAAGGCTCTTGACAGACAGACAGACGGACAACAAAGTGATCCTATAAGGGTTCCGTTTTTTCCTTTTGTGGTACGGAACCCTAAAAATTATTAGGAACTGTATACTGTTATTAGGCATATTTATGCATACTGTGCGGTTATGTTATAAATAGTCTATAAATAATGTCCAATTCTTATACCATTATACTATTACAGATCAAATAAATCACAAAATCGATCTTAGTTCTTCTTTGTGGTTTTACCCACGTCAAAACTGCAATCAATTTCTACAACAATACTTTAATGTTTATTTGTTGACATTCTTAACATTTTCATTGAACACAAATCGTGAATGACAATATCGCAATATCAAGACCTCAGAGTCAATACGGACGTTGAAAAGACTTGGTCAGAATTAGGGTAAGATTGCACGTAGACGATCGGTGCTTTACGACACGACAATGTAGGTTTAAAGAATATACAAGAGTGCAAAAAAAAAACAAATTGACGACGTAAGAACATTATTCATGGCGATAGCCAGAATATTTCATGATATCACCATGTTGTTTGGAAAACATATGATTGATAGAAATATTAGTAAATTATACCACACATGAGATTCGAGTAACAAGAATGTATATCGCCATGATCATAATACTGAAATTGGCTGAAGCTTTCAAAATTGGCTTATTTTCTGCATTGCAATTTCATTTGAGTGACATAAACATGTACCGACACGTATTGGTTCACAATAAATGTTTTTGTTACAGTTTTTTTTTTTTTTAAACTTGATATCTACATAGTTGCGTTTATGTTGTCATCTTTCAAAATAGCCTTACTTTACCAATTTCTGACCAAAAAGCAGGATGTAGTCTAAAATGCAGCATGCTTACCTAGAAAAACTTGTTTACTCTGAATTTAAAGACATTCAGGCAGTACTTCAGGGTAAAACAGGCGCCCGCAGAGAGTTCCACATCCTTGCAGTACGTATTAAGAATGTGGAATCGAAGCCTTTAGTCCGTACGTGGGGAATATCCACCATGTAAGGATGGCGCTTTGGC
This sequence comes from Biston stratarius, assembly GCA_950106695.1. NCBI lineage: Eukaryota > Metazoa > Arthropoda > Insecta > Lepidoptera > Geometridae > Biston > Biston stratarius. The sequence continues at coordinate 33,766,048 of OX467106.1, read as the reverse complement.
CGAGTCTGTCTAGCCGTCCAGTAATACATATATCTATATTGAGGTAATATAAATTAAACGAGAATTAAGACGCAATTTAGAAAATTGATGATAACAAAATCGGGGGATATAATATGTATCCAGTTTGATATTGCAGCTACATATGTACATATATATTTGCCGTGGTGGTGCCGGCGTAAGAATAGTACCCCACCCTCTCTACCCGTGGTTGCCGTAAGCGCCGGCTAAGGGATGTAATCCGGAAGATGGGCAGCAGCGTCTTCCTTGAACAATCACACCCAACTGCGCTCGCCAACCCGCCTGCCAAGCGTGGCGAGTATTGGAAACCCCCCCCCCCCCAGGAGGAGGCCTATATCCAGCAGTGGACGTTCTACGGCTGATGATGTGATGTATGTGACATACATATATATTATCTAAATCAAAAATTTTATTACCTACATCATTAGTATCTAAAAGATCAAAGAATTCGTTAGGTGAAGACTTGAAACATGCTGCGGATAAGTGCAAAAGCCCCGTAGCCTCAGCATATAGGCGTCAGGCTGAAATACTTCAGGGTTTTTAATGGGTAGGCCGCCACTATACCGGAGAGTCCCACATAGCCCTGCTGATCCCCCGAAGCCGATGGTACCCATTAAGGATTTCCCTGAACAAAAAAGAGGACTTTAAACATGGGAAGACGATGGACTTCTTAATATTTAAAACACGTACTCACGTATACGACCGGTCTACGAGACAGTCACACCCTGATTTTATGTGGTAACGCGACGCATGGCATAACGTTTATATCTTGGTGTGGTTTTACCATAAAGCAACAATGGGTACCTATTATTCATGGGTGGTCTGAGCATTATAGCTGAGCATTAAAGCTTTGTACTTAGCAAATGTATTTGTCAATTGTGTAAAACACTGTTATCTTGCTGCAATAATTCCGAATTTTGATGTATAGGAAATTGGGTAATTAATAATTGTGATAATTAATTAATATAAACTATTTATTCATATCGGTAGTTTTTTTGAAATAAATGAAATGCACTGAGTATTTCATTTTTTATTATGTATTAAGATCATTGTCACATTTTTACCCGACTGACAAGGAAGGGTTATGTTTTTAAACGTCTCTTGTATGTATGTATGATATACCTCGTATCTTTCAATGGCCTGGATGGGTTTCGACAGTTATACACTTAGGTATCTTTATATTAGTCTTAAAAACCAAAGTGTCCTTAGGTATAAAAAAATATTCAAATAGTACTTATGTATTTATAATTAAAGTGCATTCTTTGTACTTTATTAAATTCTCAGACCACCACTTAGATGCGTTTTCTTGGAAGTCAAGTCATAGCTGTCCACAATCGAAATGGAGCAAAGGAATCTCGACGGCATTGCCCCTTTGTTCTGACCACCTTTGTCTAGAATTGTTTTATACAGAATGTAAGTCACGAATACCATGTACAGTCAAACTGAATAAGGCTTCGTCGGCTGTTTCTATCCGCTACTTCTTGTAGTCGAACAACTCTATTTCGTGAGACAGTCTCTTGTTTTGTCTTCTTTGAATACGGTGGAATCTGTAAGCAGGAAGAAAATTTGACTTTAGAATCATTATATTATTATTGATTTATGAGATCAGAAATGATCTGTTTTTTTTTTTGTATTACTTAGGCCAACTTGCAAGGTTAACCTTATTAACTCAGAGTTAACTGCTAAGGGTTAAATACATAATTTAACTTGCACCGCTAAAAGTTAAGAGTAAACCTAGGGTTAAATTTTTATGTTTAACCCGCCGATGTGGGAAGGCTAAGTCGGTAAACATAGGGTTAGTACAGTTTAAAGTCAAAATAAATTGAAGTTGCACTGTAGGTGTAATTGTGTACCTATTCAACTTTTTATTCTCGGACGATGACGAAAAGGCCAACTGTTTTTGTCGGAGCAGTTTTTTTATTTTCAATTATATTTTTATATTTTTCTACTACAGTTATTAGTAGCACATTATCGCTAACTGTAAAATTAGGGGCACGTATATACGATTTTTCTCCATTTTTCAACAAACTATTTCACCACTTTCGGCACTTTCCCACCAAAGTAAAATAAATGACACGAGACAATACGACTAAAATAAAATATCGTTAACTGTCATACAAAGCAAAATCACAAGGAAGCAAAGCAATAGAGTAAAATGTAGTGTATTGTAGTGTAAAAGGGATAGAAATATAAGTTTGGTTTTTTGTTTAATCGTTATCATTTAGTTGGGTTACAATATACAAGCACAGACATTTCAGTGTTCCCAACTAAAAAAAAACTTCAGGCTAGTTAATGGCTAACTGGCTAGGTTTTTACCACAGCTCTCCTGATGTTAAGTGACGGTGAGGTCGAAGATGGTAAAGCACACCTAGCCTGGAATGGAACTGGCTCTCAAGTGAGGCTGCCGGAACACACCGTTAGATGCTTGGCGGCGGATTTTCAACTTGAGGGTGGTAGCTAGCAAGCTGAGTACTAGAAAGTACTCTACCACCACGCTATGATTTCTTCACGATGTTTTCCTTCACCGACAGCTCAAGCTGTCGTTGATCAAGTTGGGGTTTGAACCCACGCCCTTCGGCATGCGAACCTACCGCGCTAACCACTGAACCATCATCGCTACAAAACATTAGGTATATCATCATCATCATCATCCACAGCCTTCTATATTCCACTGCTGAGTATATATGCTATCTGCCTTTATTTGTTATGTTATCTGCCTCGGTCCTGAACCAATCTGGGCCAGGTTCGACTCGAAATAATGCTGCTAATTTTTTTGTAGTAGTCAGATAAAAACAGCGTATTTCGTTTCAAAATATTAATATTCCAGTGCTCAGTTCCAATGATAGGGACTGACGAAATGAGGCTTATACGCCGGAAGACTTCCGTACGTTTCAATATAAATTTCAAAAAGATGTGCAATGAATGCGGTTTGCTGCCATACCACAACGTATTTCTTACTACAGTTGAAGAATATTGGAAAGGAATTGTTCTCGTTACTAGAAAATGTAAGAGCATTATTTTTGTCGGATGAAAACGTAAGAGGTTTTTCTTTGGTTTCGGTCATCACTGCGCTTTCTTATAAGTAATTCTTAATGGTTTATTTCTAAAACCTTTATCATTTATCAGGAACAAATATCACCACCAGTTCTTAATACATGCCCAATTTTCCAGGTCAAAGGAATAGTATAAAATAGCTGCTATAAAAAAAAGATAGACTTTATGATATCCTAATCATATTATACACTAAACCCACATACAAATCGAATCACTACTTTTTGAAAAAATCACAAACATAATTATAACGAAAAAAAAAAAACAGACAAATATATGTAATTTATTTTTAATGTGAAAGTGTTGAGACGACCAAGACGTTCTCCTGATGGTAAGAGATAACGCCTATCCATGACAATAGCAGCGATACACAGAAGTTTGAGTTACAAAACAAAGTCCAGGGCATCGCAGCTTTGGAGCTCATTACTTTGAGACTTTCGATGGTTAGTCTCAACAGCCCTATAATTATAGTATCCTTTAAACTGAAACACAGTATATTTACACACTACTGCTTGGCGGTAGAATATCTGGTACTGCAGTGGTACTTACCGAGACGACCTTCTGCTAAGTAGATCTACCCAGTACACATACATGTACATGTGATTATTTTATTGTCTGTCCTTTTTTTTTTCTATTTTTGTTGTGCACAATAAAGTAAAGAGTTTCTATCTATCTATTTACATACATACTGGTCGAATTGGGAACTTCTTTTTTTAAATTGTCGGAAAAGGTTACACGTTCCAGAAAATGATAAAAAGGACTTTACGATTATTCGAATAAAACATGTATTCGACAGCTAAATTTTAAATTAATTCAACCCTTTGCGTCACAATTCGTTTACAGGTATAGTGAAATATCTCAACTTTTATAAAGGTCACTCTTAGAAATGTGTAGATAATGAGATTCCATACCATATTTGTCACGTGGCACAGCCCGTATAGCTCGCGTGCCGAACTTGACCTCCGCTATCTCAACCTGATTCCGAAATAATCAAGCATTGTTCTCCGCGGGACACCACTACGTATTACAGAAGAGCATCTTCATACAAACATGTGCTTAACAAGATTTTTTCCAAATAAATGTAGAGGGAGTGTCAATCAAGATGACGTAAGGATTCTAACAAAACCCCATACATCCAAATTTGTTCAGACATTTAAAAGTTATGGTAGAATAAAGAAACTCACAAAGATACATCCATATATACACATACCCTAAAACATTACACTATTTTTTGGGCAGTCGTGTAATTAGTTGCTCGTATTGGTTCTCATTCAAATACACTATTCATAAAAGTTAACTAGAATGAATACGATACATCATCAGAGAAAAAGAAACTTCTAAACCTTATGTGACTTTATGTGACTGACTGGTGCCGTTGCATCGGAAATAATAAATCCGACTGTACATTAGGTATGATTTTTACATTAAAAAACGGAATTCATTTTTTTAATAGAAAGAGCCTTAGTAAGCGTGCTTTATACTAGACTACATTGCTATTTAACGTCAAGCTAGGCGTGTCCAAACGTGAGCCTATTCAGAGCAAAAATAAAACGCCAAGTCAAGCGTTCGAAGAATCAACACGTCCTGAGAATGCCTCGTGAAGAGGCGAAACACGTGTCGGCCACTGGTTACTATAGCGAAATATATATAATTATATAATGGTTGATTAATCTAGTATATACATTTTAGATTTTAATTTTGTTTCGAATTTTAGTATTAGATATTAAGTTCTACTTAATACTTCGAGAAAGAGGTCAATCGTCGAATCCAACTCGGCTGGGCAGCGTTCGTAAAAATGCGCAGCGTTTTCTCGTCCAAATTACCTCAGTGCCTCAAGTCGAAAGTCCTCGACCAGTGTGTGTTACCAGTGATGACTTATGGCGCTGAAACGTGGTCTCTGACTATATGCCTTCTTAGTAAGCTTAAAGTAGCACATCGAGCTATGGAGAGGGCTATGCTCGGAGTTTCCCTACGAGATCGAATCTGATATGAGGAGATCCGTAGACGAACTAAAATAGCCGACATAGCCCAGCGGATTAGCAAGTTGCAGTGGCAGTGAGAAGGGCACATAGCACGCAGAACTGATGGCTGATGGGGCTGCAAAGGTCTGGAGTGGAGACCACGGACCGGCAAGCGCAGCGTAGGACGTTCACCTACAAGGTGGACAGACGACTTAATAAAGACCGCAGGAACGCGCTGGATGCGAACCGCTTCCAACCGGTCTTTATGGAAATCAATGGGGGAGGCCTATGTCCAGTAGAAGACGTCATACGGCTGATGATGATAATGATGATGATGATATTGAGTTTATTTCGTATAAATATTTAAAATTTTCTTCAAGTTACATTCATATTTCAGATAAATATTTTAAATTACATTGAATCCTCGTCAGTGAATGTTACCAAACGCCTTTTAAACGGAAATACACTAAAAATATATAAACTCAAATAAAACGTTTTGCAAGCAGGCATAAATAACGCATTTAAGTGAAGCAAGCTGGTTTGATCGTGTTGCACTTCAAGCACAGCGCCTTGAAACGCTTTGAAACTTTTGGCTTTTCTAATGAAACTTGAGATGGAAATTGCATGGAAATACGAAGGCAGCATCTTCTGAGCAACTTTTAAATACGCCGTGAGCAATGCTTTTGTTATTCTAAATGAACGGGATCTGAAAAATAAGTTCTAACCAACAAATTCTATGTATCTAGAAGAGTACTGCAAAACAAAGAAATGTATGGAGAACCAATCCGTGATTGTTCTATAGAAGATTGTCTTTCTTACCTTTTTTTTAATACAAAATAATTATGTCTATTAATCAATTTTATTGTTTTTCTTTTACTTCATGGTAAGAGATAACGCCTATCCATGACAATAGCAGCGATACACAAAACTTTGAGTTACAAAACAAAGTCCAGGGCATCGCAGCTTTGGAGCTCATTACTTTGAGATTTTCGATGGTTCTCAACAGCCCTGTAATTATAGTATCCATTAAACCGGAACACAGTCTGTAGTGCTTACACACTACTTGGCGGCAGAATATCTGGTACTGCGGTGGTACCTAGACGACCTCCTGCTAAGGAAATCTACCACCAAGTTGAGACTTATAATCATCTGATGATGAAACCGGTAGGTAGTTTATTGGAACTATTCTAGTGAGCGTAAACACCAGCGAAAAGTCACAGGAAAGCATTATATGCAATTTCGTTTACTTGGATAATATATTTTTTCTAGTTATTTTGGTTTAAAAATCAAACTACTGAACCGATTCAGATGAAATTTCTGTGGGATCAATCAGAAAAAACTTCAAATAAGACTTTTTCGAATCGGTCCAGCGTCTTTGAGAAATCGAGTAACCTACATAAAAAAAGTATGTTATGTGGAATTGAGAACCAATTCGTTTTTTTAAAGTTGATTAAAATTAAAAAAAGATCAGTATTGTAAGTAAAAATAAAGTTAATCCATTACATAATTATTATTTAGTTATATTTGTTTTAAATTGTAATTGTCATTGTTATAATAGTGTCGTTAAATACATATTTTTGTCAAAATATGATAAGAAGTAGACATACTTGAAGAGATATTACCAAATGAACATACATAGACTAAAATTGTAATTATTATTTGAGTATTTGGGGAAAAAAGCAGCAAAAATTCCACGATAGACTCGGAGTAAAGAATATGTTACGAATGAAATATTAAAGTTGTAAAAGACTTTGCTTCACGGAAAAGTAATAAAGTAGTCAAGGGTAAGGCTTTGTGAGAAATCATCTGCCAGCTTTATTGCAAATTATATTTCGAAGTACTCCACTCCTACTTCTTCCGTGAGTGATGCTGGAAATCAAGATTTTTCGCTACGATTGTTAGATAAACATTTTATAGAGGTAGGCTATATCTATTCTTGGAAATAATAACAATCATTATCGAAACAAGTAATATATTAAGGATAATAGCAATTAGATTTATTTAGAACACAAAAACTGTTTCTATTTCCAGTTCCAAAGAATACTAATAAAACCTGTTCAGCTAAAATTTATAAATTAAATTTAGGTTAGAAAACTTATTGATATTCACAACTTCACTGATTTTTTAGGCACAGTACTTTGTGTGTTTAGCCACAGTCAAGTATTCATATTTTCAAATATCTCATGATAAAATCAAGTAAAGTAATGTAGGTTTAAGTCAAAGTCACACAAAATAAGTCGCATTCAAGTCTTTAGTCTGTGACGACTGTATATGTGGCTTCTATGAAGCTTTGAAAATAGCTCAAAAATACACGTTTCACCACATTGTTACACTTTGTAACTTGTTGTTTTTTTTTTTTGACACAGCAACTTGTGCATTTTGCAAGTGTCAAGTATTTAATATTTTTAAGTATCAATAAATCAAGTAAAATATGTCTAAGGCAAAGTCACAAAAAATAAGTCACAGTCAAGTCTTTAGTAAAATAGAGACTGTATTTGAGGCTTTTATGAAGCTTTGAGCCAAACAGCCCAAAAATACATGGTTAACAACATTGTATCACTTGTAATACTCATACATATATCATTATAATTTATAATTTTGCAGTCTTGCTGTTATTGCGAAACACACGTCAAACTCTATCATTACCATCAGTAAGTTATATTTGATGTAAAAATATATTTAATACTGACGAATGAGTCACAAAAAAAGATCAGTATAAACAATAAAAATAAGTTTATTATTTGTGATTTAAAATACATTTACATAATTTGGTGTTATGATAGAGCTAAATATATCCAGCCAGATAATAAGTCTGCAAGATTTTATGTATTAATATTATGCTGTTAAGTTAGATGACGCTACACTGGTATTAAAATCAACACTTCGAAAATCACGTAGATATTTTAAAAAAAAGCAGCAATAAAACAAAATCATATAAATATATACCTACATAACATGTTTGACATATACAGTTTAACCTTAATGGAAATCAAACCCACACCGTTCAGCTCATGACGCTACATTTAAAAAGCAACCAGTAAGACTCAAAACTGAGTTCTCGTTGTGTGCTAAAGTACTTGTATGAAGATAAACCTTCACGCTAAATAGTTTTTGTTCTGATATCAACACAGGAGTTTGAGCCACAAGTGAGCCTAAATATATTTATATATATATATAAATATATAAATATATATAGGCTCACTTGTGGCTCAAACTCCTGTGTTGATATCAGAACAAAAACTCAATAATTCATGCACTTACTCAATAATTTAATCGCTAAAAGAAAAAAATATACAATCAAAACAAGTAGCAAAAAATGAGTCTTAAATTGAACCTCAAGTGGCGATAAAACCTCTAACCGCATCCTAGAATCGCTGTTTAACCGTCTAATAACGCCAGTGCTGTTCTAATAATAAATAAGGAGTGCAATATCTGTCTCGAGCATAGAGAGTGCAAGCCATTTGCATCGGTAGTGAATACGACGAAACTGCCTCCGAAGGAATTTAATAAAAATATCTCTTGGACTGGCTTAGCGTTTCTTTAAAATACGACTGAGTTTATTGTCTCTAATGTGCTTGAGGAAGATCTGTGAGGAAGTGGATGGGAAATACAATCTTATTTAGCATTTACTAGGTGGTAGATTTACATAGCAGGAGATCATATAAGTAGGTACCATCGGATTATCATACATTCTGCTACCAAGCAATAGTGTGCAATATGAACTAAATATGAACTATGTTCCGATTTGAAATGTATAGTAGCTAGTGAAATACAGAGCTTTTTTTCTAGAATAACCATCAAATGTCTCAAAACAATAAGTGCCCTAGCAACAATTCACTGCATTTTGTTTTGCTCTGGGTACCGCTGTAATAGTTATAGGTAGACACGCGTTATCTCTTACCATCAGGAGAGTGTAATTCATCTAATTTAACAAAATAGGTAAACACACAACATAAAATGGTATATTATTCTCTGTGCAAGGGCAAAAACGGATAGGGAAGCTTTGTGTTCATTAAAACATTAGTTATATGTACTACCTACCTACTAGCTAATATATCATGCTAATTCTCGAAAAAAGTTCCAGTGGGTAGTAAACATATTAGAAGCTATAATTAGATGTGTTATTTCCGTTTCAGGCTAGATGTCTTTAGCCTCTTCGATCAGACCGTCACTTAACATCAAGAGAGCTATGTTCAAACACCTAGCCTATCACAAATAAAAACCAATTTTTTAATAGTAGTTTAATGGGGTTTTTTTTGGAGAATGAGTATTTAGTCTCCGAAACATATCAAAATCAAAATCAAAATATATTTATTTGCTCAGTACAGGTGTCAAAATGTTGGTACATAGATTAAAAAGGCACTTAAACCATACTTAACCCAGAATTGGGTGTGCAAAAATTGGATAAAATAAAATTACATTAAATAATGTCAATTTTGGATTAATTAATTATGTCAGGAGGTTAATTACAAAATGTCAATCAGTTCAATTTATTTAAATGTCAATACTTATTAATTATTTACTACATAATATGAAGTTGCGATGTATGTATTTCATTTTTCAAAGATTTATTACCACCATCGATGTATACCGTACACGTTTAAGATTTAACATATATTTTTCAACAAATCACCTAACTGGACTTCTACTCATTTGTATGTAATCACAAAATTTTAGTCTTTTATTCACTCAAAAAAAATGAGAACATCAATTAGCATGCGCCACGTGAAGATCTAATTTGTAAGTAATCCTGTACTTCGTTACACAAACAAGCGACCCTTTCTTATTTACATACGAATATTAGCTGCGGACAGAATGCTGACTGATGTGGCCAAATGAGAGATATCCCTCACTGAAAATTAGCATTCATAAGCCAACTCAGACAACATAAATAACATGGAATATTTGAACCATTACGTGTCGGCATAGAGATTGTATGCATTCGACAAATTAAGAACACGCTTGCAGTAAAGTTTTTGAGTTTGAGCAAACTCGAATTTCAATAGACTAAAATCATGTATAGTACTATGAAAACTGACGTGCTTTTAACACATTTTTGTTGTACTTATGCGGGATTACTGAAGATACGATCATAAACGTGAGTAACCTTGTATAAATAAAAGCAAATATGACAAAACTGACATTTGTACATGGTGCGCAATCCCCACATACGCACTAAACGCTTTGATTCCACGTGTTTCTTAGGTGCAGTGAGAATTTGGAACTCTCTGGTGGCGTCTGTATTTCCCGCAAACTACAATTTCGTTGTCTTCAAAACCAGAGTAAACAGGTTTTTTTTTGTTAAGTGTTATCCATCTTAGACCACATCATTGCAAACATTGGGCAGAGCGTGAAAACATACAAACGCAAACCATAGCAAAAAACAAAACATTTGACAAGCGTCAACATATTTTCTCTGTAAAAATTGTTATTTTTTCCGCAATTTCAGAATTGTACCCATGTTACAATTATTTATAATAAAAATACAATGACTTTCGGCTTACTACACCCCAAGAGTTTATGTACAGTATCTAGTATTTTTAATTTTAATGTTATCGTTTTATTTTTTATTGTAGATAGGCTTGCGTTTGACTGCCATCTCGCCTGAATGTTAAACGAAGATGCGATCTATAGTGGAGCACGCTCGTCTAGAAGAAACCGATTCACTCGTGACTTGAAGGCACCCAGATTATGTCTATCAGGGAACATCCACTCGGGTAGAAATAAGCAAGCATATTCTTACACGTAATAAGTCAGCAAATTCTCTATCTTGCCGATCTATTCTGTATTCGAGATTCAACCACTTGTCTAGCTCTAGTGGGAATATAACTACATTTCGACCACAAACACAAAAGTCCTACGTCAGTTTGATAGGTCTTCTCAATGAGAACAACTTGGAATAAGCAAACAGATTACTGATAATATCTTCATCTTAATTTAGGGTAATACAATGGCCCAACTGTAGTCCAATGTATAAGTACGAGTATTGTTTGTGTGGGGCGTGTTATGAATACTATGTAGACTCGAGTATTTGGACTATCCCTGGGTCGTCAAATATCTATCGGCTACCTATTTAATTCAGTAACATACAGAATTCGTTTATGTTAGGCAAATAAATTAAACATTACATCAGATTTACCTGAGATAGAATAGAATATAACTTTATTAAATAAATAAATATTTTAGGACACATTACACACAGCGCAATCTGACCCCAAACTAAGCAGAACTTGTGTGATGGAAGTCAGATAACTGATAGGATTCAAAAATACTTTTTTTTTTTTGTTGTTAATACATACTTATGATACATACAGAACACCCAGACATAGAACAAACATTTGTTTATTCCAAACAAACATTTGTCCTTGGCGGGAATCGAACCCACGCCCTACAGATCAGGCAGACATACTCCCAATGAGCCAACAGGGCTGTCAAATTTATATTATATTATTTACATTTATAAATTATTGTACACCAAATCATTGTACATTGTAAATAAATAATTTACTCGTGTCCGTGAATTCAATCTCGATTAGATTAATGTGCCTCTTGTAGTAGGTTTGTATATGAATGTTCGCGAAGATTCCAATAAAGTGTATGGATTAAAAATTGATGCTTTTTCTGAATATTTTTTTGATTTCTATTTTTATTTTAGAATCACCAACATTGCACACATTAAAATAATAATTATAGTATATGTACATTTTTACACTAAAAACAGTTCTGATATGCGCAGTGAGCACCCTTAACAGGTGTTTACAATATTTTAAAGGACAGACTCTTAAAAAATAAATATAAAAATAATTATATTAGCTAATGCATATAAATGCATTTTAATAACAAATGTGTACCGAACTTTCAATATGTTTTAGTACTTTCTCAATTCTTAAATGACAGATATAAATGTACATCTAATCTTTCATGAAACAATTTCACTGCATGACTGTTATTTACCTTCAAAAAATCTTTACAATATTTACTGATTTATGAAATTTAAGGTGTTTACAAAATTTAAACAAACATTGCATAAACATTGCAATTTGCATCGATCGACTTCCATACAAACAAACTGATTACCGAATGATTGTTCAAACACAAAAGCTACTGATTTTATGGCTAGTTGAACAAACATCTATGTCAAGATGGTCAGGTATTGTCTCAAAAAAAAGGCAGATGTCACCAGTCTTAGGTGCTGACAAAAGACCGTCTGGACAGCCTTTGTTAAGTAAACTAAGCATTCAAGACGTTCCCCGAATTACAAAATGTTTAGCTATTTGTTATAGTCCTATTAAGTTCTGTCACTTCGGTGCTACCTTTGCAAACTTACTTTTGCGGGAATGCTCAAGCAATTATGAACTCTATTTTTACGACGGTAAGGTTTTTAGAAGTTGTTATTAGAGTTTTGCACAGTTGTAATTGTCGTACGACGCAACGGTGACGCTTTCAGTCTGAATGAGATGTCGATAAATTAAATTCGTTTCCGCTGTGTGAATACCAAAGTTGTCTCAATTTGTTCTCTGTTACGGACAAAAGATTCGTTTTATGTCATTTATAAATTCAGTAATGTTTATGGTATTATGTTTAAATGGTGCGTATGGGATTCTGAAATCTTATTAATTTGAAATTTCTGACAAAAGTTGAAATAGTGTGAAGTCATTTTATGATAGTCCTGTTGTTGTTTGTTGGTCTCTTTCTTTACATTCAATATTCCATTATTTATCCCACATGCTAGTGGCATTACACACGAATTAACTATGAAAATATTACAAAATTTACTCAGCATTACACTTATCTGATTCGATGTATCTACCGAAAAAACCTCTTGGTTTTAAACTACTTCATTCCTTTACTTCCTATTTTGAACAAACTTTCCAAAAATTTGCCTACTTGTAATTAATTGAAAAGAAGCAAGGCCGCCCGCGCGTTGTACTCAGCTTTGTCTTTATTATGGAAGCCACCGAATGTGGCCAAAGCTATAGTCAGAGTATTCCATATAATTAAACTTAAGCAATCCAGCATAACAAAAACAAAAATAAAAATATAAAATTGCCTATAACTTAGTATACTCGTACATTAAAATGAACCCACTGGCTCCGAACAAGTATAAACTGTATTTCGGAAACCAATGGCTTCTCCTGATATCTTAAATCAAACACAAAATGCCAGAAGCAGTCTTAAAAACTGAACAATTTTTTTATACATTATAATAAAATGTGTTAAAACCACGTCAGTTTCCATAGTGACAAAGCATTGAAAAGAGAATTTCAATATAATATTCACCAGCTAATTCAATAAATTCTTAACATTATTCAATATAAAAAAATGTAATATCTCAACTTTGACAATAAACATTTTTATCTCTATCTAAGCCATATTACAGTCTGCCCTTCACTAAAATATCACAGTCATCCCCAAAACTCGAACCTAAAACAATAAAAATGATTTTCTTATTTGCTAAGCCACCGAGATATTAAAAAAATATTCAATAGACGTTCAGTAGACGCAACTCAACACTGTGTCAATAGTGATAAAAGTATTTGCTTTACCGAGACTACAAAGATCAGGGTAAATACTTGAGTACGCCTACTGAGACCCTGACTTCAGTTGATACGCCAATAAATATTTTTTTCTATCTCTTGAGGTTTGAATAGTCTGTCTTTTGTTTGTGAAATGACTATCAACTTTGACCTAACATTGTTTTTATATAAGTTGGCCATGAATGTTTTTCGGGATAACTTATCAATAGTTATCAGATTTACCGTGGTGGTGCCGGCGTAAGAATAGTACCCCACCCTCTCTACCCGTGGTTGCCGTAAGAGTCGGCTAAGGGATGTAATCCGAAGGATGGGCAGCAGCGTCTTCTTTGAACAATCACACCTAACTGCGCTTGCCAACCCGCCTGCCAAGCGTGGCGAGTATTAGCAAAACCCCCCTGATGATGATGATGATGATGATGAGTCATCAGATTGCATTGCCGCGTGATTATTATCACTATCTGTATTTTTTCAGTAGCACTGAAAAATGGGATTTTGGATGGACAACAAGATGGACAACTACTGTTTTTTTTTTTTGACATTTCACACAGCGCTATTTAGCCCCTAATTAAGCACTTGCAATATGGGAACCAGATAACTGATAGAATACTTATATACCCTTTTTTTTTATATATACTTATTATACGTACAATACACCTTGACACAGAAAACATTGATCGTCACATAAATGTTTGTCCTGATGGGAATCGACTCCACGCCCTACAGCTCTAGCAGCAGATATTCTACCAAATGAGCTAACAGGGCAGTCTCTACATTTAGTTGGGAAATTTGAAGTTCCACGTCAGAACTTAAATCATTTAAATCATTACATATCAAATAAATTGCTATGATATTTATTTTTGGAGTTTTTATTTTTATTTTTGAAACTACTATATTTTCTTACAAGTTCTGAGTATAACTGCTATGGTTATAGACAAAGATTATGTGTCACTATCAAGAGTGTGTGTCATTACTTCTAAAAAGAAAAAAAGAGGCATGTTAATGATTAAACGCAAACCTATTATAAAGATACAAATATTACACTACTTATTTCCAAGCAAATTTTTATATACGGCGCTATATTTTGACCGCTTTTCACCATCATTAGTGAGTTAAGTTGATAAATCATCCATCTAGAATATATATTAAAAAGAACCTATAAATTTTTGCTTATCCTACCTTATTCTGGTATGGTTATACTAGTCAGTACAATGTATCTATGTCCATTGTTAGAGTCCAGTATCTAGTCAGTACAGTGTATCTATCTATGTCCATTGTTAGAGTCCTGTATCTAGTCAGTACAGTGTATCTATGTCCATTGTTAGAGTCCAGTATTTAGTCAGTACGGTGTGTCTATGTACATTGTCAGAGTCCAGTACCTAGTGATTACAATGTGTCTATGTCCATTGTCAGAGTCTAGTATCTTGTCAGTAGTACAGTGTGTATATGTCCATTGTCAGAGTCCAGTATCTAGTCAGTACAGTGTGTCTATGTCCTTTGTCAGAGTCCAGTCAAGTCCATGTAGTCTTATAATCCAGCTTACAACTATGAAGTAAAATTGATGCTGTTTGTACTATTTTAATTTGAAAAGGTTTGTTTTCAGCCGTGAGAATAATACATTTATCGTTTTACACGTACCTCTCTATTTTCCTACAACTGTAACTACAACTAGAATGCGATTGGCTAATTAAAAGATAGATGATGACGCGCTTGTATTTTAGCATAAATTTCCCGAGTAGTTCTGATCATCCAAATAGAATACAGTAGACGAGGACAATTAATTTTTAGTGTGTAAATAATTGTTTCCTTGACATTTGGAATTCGCTCTTAAAAACGAAAGTACACTGATTAGACGCCATAATTATTGATAATGTAACTTAGAAAACTGATTAAATAAAGCTATTAAAATTGGAGACTTAGAGTTTGATTCTGTCAAAAACGTTTTATCTCACAAATAGCCAAATGTCTAACTCAAAGTGTCCAAAGAACAAAAAATCAATTTTTATAATTATATAGTTCTAAAAGCTTATGTTAGTCGAAGTATTCTTGTTTGACCTTAATATTGAATAAGCAAAGCAGAGATTTATTTCAAATGTTGCCAGTTTATGTACTGACCAGATAGCAACGTTACCAATGCCGTTGGCTGTCGAATTTCACGTACAATTTACGCCTAAAAGCCTTTGAGCCGGAGCTAATGTTTTCGCTAAGCGATTCGTTCAAATTGTTAGACAGGGAAAGCATTTGTTTTTAGTAAATGCTTCACTCTACCGTCTTGGAAGGGGTGGGTCGTTAAATTCATTGCGGTATTAAATTTAACAATGTACTTCATAGGCCAGCGAAATATTGCTTAGGACATTTAGTTAGGACTTGATTTATTTGTCATCTTTATGAAAATTGTATTTCGCTGTTTTTACGACCGACTTTACGAGCTGCTGTTAATGTCTTTATTAGAAACTTTGTTGCTTTACTTAGTCGCAAATGTTATTAGTATTATAGTCTTTTAAATATCAAAACTTGGCACAGTTTTTTATGATAAAGCCTATTCTATACAATACGCAATGTATGTATGTGAGTATTAATAAGATTTCACAATTAATTGCGCCACACGATTTCAATCATATCTTTCGGGGAAAAGTAAAATGAAGAACTTATATGTTGATCCAGCACATAAGCTGTCTGCATTCCAAATTTAATCTAAATCTATCCAGTTTCAACGTGAAGAAGTATCATAATAATATGGGGTGCAATTTTCTTATTTATAATAATTATTAGTGTGATGAAATCATAGCTCGTATTAATTAAAATCGCAAGCGCATTATGTCATAATTATTAGATGTGTATCATTATTATTATTTTTAAGTTTTAACTTATGTATGATAAGTTAAATGCAAACAATAGTATTTTTTTGTTTCACTTATACGGGATACTCTGAGTATAGTTTTGGCTACATTCGGTGGCCTTCTTCATGGAGACAAAGCTGAGTACAACGCGCGCGCGGCCTCTTTCTGGTTTTCACTTCTGATTAAACGTGAGTAATCCCACGAAAATGTGTCAAAACCACGTCAGTTACCATAGATAATCAATAGTAAGTAAAAATTATTATTTATTACATTGCATTACAATAAAAATACACAATTTAACCCTATGTACATAAACTAAGTAAAGGTGTTATAAGTCAAAATAAAACAAATGAATTATTTTGTATTACTAAAGATATAAATAAATTTAAATAATAATTTCACGAACCAAAAAGATCTTACATGTTGCTTGCGCACACTAATACTTGAATCAGCGCAAATTAAATTTAATATTATTTGCGCTAAGGGCGGGTCGTAAACGTACATCAAAATACTTCCACACAAAAGATACCACATCAACAATAAAATATCGCATCACTAATGGTCTACGCATCGTATTGTGTTACTACACAATCAGCAAGAGAAATTCTGGAGTAAAACAAATTATCTTTGGCATATTGACTTACACATATCGATACTAATAACAGTAACGCAATTCCAACTTTGATAAGATGTTTGAAATTTTCCGTGAATGTATCTTTCTAATATATAATATATCTAATACATTTAAACGAGCAATTCTTGTATATATATAATCTGAATCGTGGAAACGGCTCCAAAGATTTCATGAAATTTAGTATGCAGGGGGTATCTAGCTAGGATTAATTTTTAGAAAATGTCATTTTATCCGTGTTTGCAGGCAATGTAAAACCGAGCAAAGCTCGGCCATCCAAATACTTATTATTTGAATGTACAAATAAACAATCCCGCCTTTTGAGCTTATTTTATTATCATTATCATCTCAGCCGTAAGACGTTCACTCCTAGAAATAGGCCTTCCCCATCGACTTCCATAAAACCGGTTGAAAACTACCTATATGTATTTTTGTAATTTACCTTTCTAGGGCTATTGTTTTATATTGTCTGTAAGCAAAACTATAAAGCGTTATTCTTTGTATATGAACATATTATTTCAATTTTGTAGTTAGTGATTGTTTACTGTTACTTTGTTGTACTTACACTGGAATAATATCGAGATCGTACATCCCAAAAAGAATCGTTTACTGACAAATTACAGACAAAAAGCATGTTTGTGCTGGATTATTTGGCATAAATTGCAATTTGATATTTGTAGATTTTCCGGGAGCTGGTAATTGTTTTGATACAGAAATGATTGTACAACATACATATATATAAAATATAACCAAAGAGGTTTCTTCTTTTGACGTTCCGATTCCTCAAAATACATTCTTTAGAAACCATTTTTTTTTAAATTAATTACTGCTTAGTTATAAAAAGAAAGAAAGATAAACATTCGATTTGTCACTATAACATTAATTAATATAAATAAATAGAACTTTTGCCGGTGGTTTTGCTTGTGTTAATGTAGATTATGTCAATCAATTCATATGTCTAGTCATAGTTTCTGCCTTGCGACGATAGAGATCCCACTGTATCACAAGTTTTACTTGCAGTTAATTAACACCTTATTAGCCCTTGGCCGTTGGAATTATGAGCACAAAATAGTACCTTAGTATAGTATAGGTTTATGCTGTATATCCTTTTACTTACGCTATTACATAAAAATCTGCATTGGACACACGCGAGCATGCCACATATATCTGGTCACGGGAAAAGCATGTTTTTTCTAAGTATTAATGCAAGCTAACCCGGGGGTAAAAACTAGATATTATTTGTTACTTATTTAATTCGGGTAGGCAATTTTATTGAAAGGTACCCTATATCCTTTTTTGTACCCCTGCATTTGTATAAACGTGTATGCAAAATTTAATGATGACCGCATGAATAGTTATGGTATGAAATCGAAACAAACAAACTCACATTCATTAAGAGTTAAAATAGCTTATAATACCTTAATAGCTGTGCCATCATTACTATCCAAGAAATATTGTCTGAAAGAAATCGGTCTAGGCGATAAAGCCACCGTTGTACGTAGGTACTATCCTATACCTATTAGTCGGTGTTATTTTAGTCTTGTTATTAGCTTTTTTATCTCTTTTTTTATGTTATAATGTATATTCGAGTATGTTTGGTGTACAATAAAGTTATATTCTATTATAATGTATTACCATAAATAAATATTAGTTACGGTGCCCAATGGGCTTAACTTAGCAAGACTGCTATTTTTCATAGACAAGTGCTGCTGGTTTTTTCTCTTTGGCATGTTTTCATTTTTTGTTTCCAGTAAATACTTACTCTTAAGTATACAACTCCAAAGTACAACTTCATACAACTCCAAAATCAGAAGCAAATAATCACCAGCAAAATATTAACACATGCAAAGAAACTTTTCAATTAATTTTATAGATATTTACGTTGACTGCAGCAATGGGGGGTCCACTTTACTTGAACCTCTCGCTACCGTTAAATTTCTTTAAAAATAACTGGCAATCAAACACAAGGTTATTTTAATATGCAGTAAAATTTCAAATCAATTTCTTTTTGAGCAATAAAGATGCTTTTACTGGGATTTCTCGTGAATCATTCCCGACTTCATTTGAATCGGCGTGATTTGTAGGTATGAGACGGTAAGGTCCCAGCGAGAGCCCTCATAAATCAAAATTCTTGATGCTCATGCGAGTCTTGGTCCTGCAGTTTACGAAAATAGGAATCAAATAGGGATGTTTCAACCGGCGGAATCCGACCATTATTATTGCGCTTATCAGCTTTCGGTCAATATTTAATACAAACTGAGGTTACGGAACCAGCATCCGTAGCCTCACTCATAAGCTATACAGACTGTCCAAACTAACACCAGCTAATGTTAGTCTAACATTGTTAATTCTAACTCTTTTCATTTCATTCTACAAAATGGGATAGCACTACATTTGTCAGCCCGATGTGTACCAAAATATTATCATGAAATGGATTGGCCTCCGTCATTTATCTCGGTACTTCGCTGTTTGCTTCCAACAATGGTAAGTTTGGTCGTTGGTTGGTTAGTTAACAAAAATAGCTTAAAAAAATACAAACAAGGCTTTAATTTCAAGTATAATATTTAGTATAGATAGGGAAACAATGTTACAGATAGAGATTAATTATTTAATTAATTTCATCTTGCCCATTCTACTATCGGACATCCAGGAGCTCTAAGAAGCGACACCGACTTGGTTGATATTCCAAAAACTCGATCTAAACGGTTCGAATTTGCCTTCATTGTACGAACCGCTAGACAATAGGATTTGCCACCCGAATGGGTGTTCCGTGATGGTTACAATCTGAGTGTCTTCAAGTCGCGAGTGAATCGGTTTCTAGGCAAGCGTACTCTACCGCAGACCGCATCTTCGCTTAACATCAGGAGAGTTAGCGACAAACGCAAGCCTATTAGTAATTAAAAAAATATTACTACGTTATTATTTTTTATCCGGCAAATTCATTTCTTGCATCTCTATTCCATTTAACAAGTTTAGTTTTACACTGGACACAACACAAGGTAGTTTTTAAATATTTATTAAGAAACGAACAGTCTTCTGTTGTAAAATATGCCGCGTTTTGTTGCAATATTGTTTATGAGCCTATATATTTTAACACGGTGTCAGAAGCAATTTGTTGACCCATCTGTTGAATTATATTTTATATCTACCTATTTTATTGTATGTTAAGTTATATCCAGTTCAAATAATTATTTTACAATAGGATCTGCTAATATGACCTGAAATATGACATAACCCGACTTTTTTTATGTATCACTAGCTGTGCCCGCGGTTTCACCCGCGCTAGATGCCTACGTCATAGTAGCTTTATGCATGCAAAGTCTCAGCCCGATCGGTTTAAAATTGACAAAGTTTCATACAAACTTTCATCCCCTATTGTATCCCCTTGGGGGTAGAATTAATCAAAATCCTTTCTTAGCGGATGCTTACGTCATAACATCTACCTGCATGCCAAATTTCAGCTTGATCCGTCCAGTGGTTTGGGCTGTGCGTTGATAGATCACTATGTCAGTCAGTCACCTTTGAGTTATATATATTTAGATTTAAAAGCTTATCCATACATAATTATTATTGATCACTGGAAAACACGCACTGTTTTCTTCACTTTTTTCACACTTTCACGTGTTTCTTTTGCCACACCTTTGAAAATTATTCTAACTAACTCTTTATTATTCACACTAAAATTACATAGATCTTTCTTTCTCATTATTTCTGCGGAAATACAACATTGGGTCTTTCAAAGGGCGTGTTAATACAATCTTAAAAGGTCAGCAACGTATTTGTATTGCAGAATATCTTTAGACGATGGTGATTGCTTACCATCAGGTAAACCATTTCAGCCAGTGTTTGCCATCTTCGACCATATCGTCACTTATTACCAGGTAAGCTGTGGTTAAACACATATCCTATCAAACATTTAAAAACTTGCTTGCCAATTGTGGCAAAAAAACCAACTAGAAGTGGTCACCTACATTTTCACCCGATCCGAACTTTCAATTATGTTAATCAATTATTAATCAAGTGTTATTTTTTTTTAATTGCGTTGGATACTGTCGTGGAGTCAATAGTATCATTCGTGCAATCTTGACAACTTGTCTTCTTATGCTAGAGAGATTTAAGTAGTATTACGTTTGGTATTTGATTAATTATATTATAGCTACTCAGTAAGCACGCTTTCGATCAACCTTAAATTAAGCGTATCAGATTTTGTCGATTCTTTTAATCGCTCTTCCAAGAGATCAAAATGCCTAAACATAAGTACCTAAAATCTTTTTTTTTTCTTTTCTGCACTGCGATCTTGCGACACCTTTCGACTACAGTGTGTACATATAGGGTATTGCAAGATTAATTTGTTCATATTTTTTTTTTCACTTATATCGTTTAATAAAGGTCAAATCAAAGGATTTCATTTTATCATCGAAAAATAATAGTTTTTTTTTTTTTGAGATTAACTTCTCTGAAGTATTCCTAACACGCAAAGCATTTTTTGAGGAAAGTTGCATGCTGATAATTACTTATATGCGCACTTATAACACGAAATAATATTTAATGGTTGACATTACCAAAAACTTGATCAAAACGATTAGATACCACTTTCATTATGCGAACCGCTACACAGCGGATTGCGCTGGGTGTTCCTCGATGGATACAATCTAAGTGTCTTGAAGTCGTGAGTTAATCAATATCATCGAAGTAAGTACACTTCATCTTAAACTACACATCAGATGATATAATATATACTAAGGTGAGGTGAAATAGGGTCAAATGTCTATTTATTAATTAAAAAAAAAAAAACTGCTTCTTAGGTATAATTTTGAAATAGTGATTTCTCCTTTCGGAGACTAACGATCTTGCATTAATTGCAGTAATTATTTGAAAACACCTTTATACCAAGATTTTGATGCGATAAATACCCGCCTGTCAAATCTTTTTGTTCTATAAAATACCATTAGCACTAAATACAAGCCATTAGGAGCATCGATTGATTGGGAGCCCGCCGAAACTTTTTAACAGTCACAAAACCTTATCAACCCAAAACATTGTCGAATCTTGATGAGGATTGGCACTTAGTTGAAAAAACTTTGAAGGGAACACAATTATTGGCAGTTTTGTACGGATTTGGTTAAATATAGGGCAGCTTTTTTGATTTAAATGTTTATTTCTTAAATACTATATCATATTCTGTATTTTAGAGTAATATTTAGCTTGTAGAGTGTTTATGGCGGAAATAAGTAATATTTTCATCTAATCTAATTCCACTATCAGCTGACTGATTCACGGAATCATCCATTTGACATTGAACTGAGCCCCAAATGTGCGACAAAAAATGATGTTACTCCATCTGGAAACGTGACAAAGCAGTAATACATAGATAGATAGATACACTTAGATAGATAGATAACACTTTATTGTTCATACCAAGAGAACAGAAACAATAAAAACATTTAACATCCATTCCAGGCAATCTTGGTACGGAGATATATTATTATACTTATGTCTTATTTTCGCGAGTGGAAAGACGTTTGATGCAGTGCTCGTTTCTTATTTCACCAAGCTGTATCTGATATAAGAAAGCAGTTTCATTTATGTCATTAAACGCTTATTCGTTTCTCATATATTTTTTATCCTCACGTTGTTTTCTTTTACCAAAAAGATATTTATACTCAATGGCAAATTCAATTTAAGCCCCGAGAGTTTAGACTCACTTAATTTATGTTGACGAGAACTGTACTACACTTGGTGACGAGAGTACCTACCAATAATGATGACCAGTTCAGAGTAGATGCTTTAGCAAATTTGATTGGTTTTAATGAGACGTGTACATTGCACTAATCATTGCCAGTTGTTAAAGTAATACTGAAGTTCTTTTTTCTTCTGTATGTAATCTTTGATGTATTTTGTGATTAACTATCACATGTTTTAATTTTAAAATAATACTTGTAGAGCTTCATCATCATCATTTAAATTCAATTTCATTTTCAATTTAATTTCGTTGTTTAATTAATTTAAATAGATTAAGCATTCTCTCCAAATCAATCACAATTTCAATCTAAGGAATTGCGCAAACCTAAAGGAATTCTCCGTCTAGACGCAATGCTTAATGGGTGCAAATCATTGCAAATTGCGTTCGCAGAACACTTGATAATAGTGTAAGTAACAGTTTCTGGGATGCATTTACAGACGGTTAATACTCGTACTGAGTATTGTTTAGCTTCGGACTGTAAGTAATTTTTTTATGGTCAACTAGCTAGTTTTTTCACCGCATCTCATGTGATGCTGTGACGGTATGGTTTGGTTATTGGCAAAGGATACCTAGCCTGGAATAGAACAGGCTCTCAAGTGATGCAACTGGAACACATTGTTAGGTGTTTGGCGATAGATTTTAACTAGCTAGCCAGTCGAGTAGAGAATACCTTACTACCATGCTATGGAAAGACATTTGACACAGTTCTCGTTTCTGCATGACGGTTTCTCACGATCTCACGATGTTTTTCTTCACCGACAGCTCAAGCTCGTTGTTGGGGTTTGAACCCACGCCCTTCGGCGTGTGAACTGACCGCGCTAACCACTGAGCTATCATAGCTACTAAATAAATAAATTATGTATACATTTCAGTGTAAATTTCACGTAACGCCATAATAATTTAAACTCAACAAAAGTTTTACTATGGGAGCCAGATAATTGATATAAATACTTAAATATTTTTTTATAAATAAATATATTTTATACATGCAGTTTTATTTTATACCTAGTCACAGAACAAACATATATGATTATCACACAAATGAGTGCCCTGTGGAAATCAAACCCACGCTTTCCAGCTCTCAAAGCAGAACTAGGTACTATTATTTGAACTTTAAGGCAAATTCTAGAAAACCAAATCATTACTATTCGATAGATTTCATTTCTATTTTTGGTAACTAAAAATAATATTTGCTTTAACTATCACCGACAAATTTCATGACTATCACATCAACGATATCAACAAGCAATTATACAAACGGCAATTTGATTCAGTGTACTCTATGAATCATCATCATCATCAACAACAACATTGTATTATAGTCCACTGCTGGACATAGATCTCTCCAAGGACACTCAGCCCGATCTGAGGCTTTTCGCTCCCAGCCACGGCCAGCTGTCTTACGTATATAGTCACTCCATCTAGTCTCAGGCGTCCTATACTACGTTAAATACTCAATTAATATAAGTATTCTATCAGTTATCTGGTTCTCATAGTACAAGCTTTATTTAGTTTAAGACTAGATGGCGCTGTGTGAAACATTCAACGATATTGATTTGAATTTTATTTGGTACAATAGTGTTCACGTATTTACAAGGACATGACTAAAAATAAAGTTAATCCTAGCGTAGGCACCTTTGAAGTATGCCCACACTAAGACTTTCCTTTCTGTGCATGTTCTCAAAAGCCAAATCACGGTTCTTGAACTCGAAACTTTTTAATTGTAATGGAGATTAGCTGCTATCTGATTCTACCTAGCGAGCATTAGTAATAACATATTTATTTTGTTCATTTGACAGCGGTAGGCGGATCGATGGTCAAGATAAAGTTAAGAGCGTCGAAACGCGGTCTTTCACACTAGACTATTATGTAGAAAAAAATCTTTAAAATCTATCTTTATACCTCTTCGTGAACAATGACAAATATACATATGTTTAAAACATTTTCCTATTTATACAAGGTTATAGTTTTACCATATTAAGAATTCATGCTGGTTGAATTCATTACTATACCTGTACAAAGATTAATCTATAAAAGTTCTCAAATTAATACAACTAATGAAGTAATAACTGTCACTTGCCACATTAGTTTATCGCTCTGATATACACTCTGTTTACTTGGAATCATTTGTATCAGTTCTTAGTATAGGTAATAGCGAGGATTAAATAGATAGAAACTATTTACTATGGAGAAATTGAAAAATGTACAGAAAACAATAGAACCTTATGAGTTTGTGCCACAAGTGGCGGAAACATAGACAGACACAGGACATAGTGCTACAAGTACAGTGCGAACGTATTGTTTAAATAATAATAATATATAATAATATATAGGTATTTTTCCATTCATATTTAAAAATATCAAAATCATAATATATGTCAATATAATGAAAAAGTCAATATAGGTATGTACTAATATGTGAAATACACAATATCTCAACATGATTAAATGTTAATAAAAAAAAAACTTCTTTTCTTAATTACCTTCGTCTCCGATTACGCCTACAAACCCATATACCTACAATGAAAACAGGTGGCGACTTACTACCGAAACCTAGTTTTAAGTACTACATACATTGTTGATTTGACAACTTGATTTCACAAAGAAAAATAAACGCGACAAATCCACAATTTGTCGTCCTATTTTTTAATGAAGTAAAAATAGTAAATGAACAAAACGCTCTCCTTATTATAAGAGCTAACGCCTGTCCACGACCATTTCAGTGGTATTTAGAACTTTAATTAACAAAAAAAGTCTAGGGCATCGTTGCTTTGGAACTCATTACTTTGAAACATTAATTGGTGAGTCTCATTAGTCCTATACTTTCAATAGCTGCATTACGCTTCAAACCGCAACACATACGTAGGTAAGTACGGAGATCTGCCACAAAGTAGGTAGATTTTGTATGAAATGAAATCATACGATATTCATGCAAAGCGTAGTCTGAAAAGGCCTTTATAAACTACATCTCAATCTGTGGCCATCAATGCGAACTAGAATGGGTATAACAACTCACTGCAACTGGTCTTCAATTAGACGGTAAGTTCTTTTGTTTTTTTAATGTATCTTGTTATGGAGGTGTCGGAATGTAACGAAGTGGCATTTATCTCTGTTTTGATAATTTAGTAATGGTGTGGGCTTTAGCGGAATACTCTTATGAAATTATTTTTAGTTGACTAGTACGTACCTATTTGTCGTAACAGGAAGTTTGTAAAGTCACAATATATATAATATTTCGGTCCGGTCTAGCCATTCTGGTCTTTCACAGAAAAAAAACTTTAGCTACTGATTGCCGTTACTGGCAATCATAGCCCATTATATTTTTCAACTTTAAAATAAGAATTAATTTATAAAATGAGTTATTATCCATTATATTCTGAGATTATATTACTATCGATATTATTGTCTTTATTTTCGGCATCGCACATTGTGTATTCTACCAGTCTCAAATATTTTATTTTCAAGCGTCTCATCATTTAGTAAAATTAATATTAGTCACAGTCAAAGTTACATATTTGAGTCCAGTCCATGCCCTAATAAAGTAACACTTTACTTTAATAAAGTACTAGAAGTTTTACGGAGTCTTGAAAATAACAAATAAAGTTTCGGCATATTATATTACTTGTCCACACTCGTGAGTATAATTTAGTACTTTAAAATTAAAATATTGCCATTTTACTCATAAACCACTCGAAATACAAGTTCTGAAAAAAAAAAACGGTAACATGATTTTACAGCGTTTACACCTAAACTATTTCCAATGTATGATATTAAACTTTTTGATGTCATTGTCATACATTGTATGACATCAAAAAAGTTTAATGTCATACATTAAACTTTGTATCTCCAAAATTATTTTTGTATCTTTGCAGCGAATGCCTGATAATTTTACTCAGACGAAGCGCGTGTCGATAATACAAGTCATTTAGCACACATTAGCTCCCTAAGCTTTTACAGGCGACATCGATGGTCATTACAAAAACTGCATTTCATGTATTTAATAACATCGTCAACGTTGACAACATACATCCAGTATGGAAATTATTTGTCGATGTAAGTAAAACGTCCTAGTACTTCTTTTTTTAAATGTGTCAGCTTGTTATTGTACACTACGGGTATATCTTATTCTAAATTTTTCAGATTTTTTTAAAATATTTTATCTGTATTCTGTTTTTATATAATGTTTTAGTACTGGTTGTGTTTTATTAATAAAGAATAGTCGAAGGTTAACATATTTTTGTATAGAACAGCAGACTTTCTTTTTTACCCGACTGCCAAGGGATTGTGAAGGGTTATGTTTTTCGCGTATCCTGTATGTATGTAAATTTCTTTATTACCTCGTATCTTCCAAACGATCGAATGGATTACGACAATTAAGGTATCGTTAGATTCGTTACAATAAGTTTAAAAAAAAAAAACAAGATGGTGGATTTTTGGCGCTTTAATTATAGCTATTTTATTCGCAGTCGGGTTATAGACTTTTTTAACTCTTCAGCTTGTTCACGATTTTAGAGCTGTTGTTAAAAAAAAAAGTTGTTCGTAATGATGCACACAATAACTCCCTTTTGGCTTAGTACACCCTAAGCTTGCATACTTCTATGTGTTGTAATATATCATTTTTCTTTTAATTATTTTGACTGTATAACTTATCTATTATTATTGTTTAATTTAATTTATAATTCTAATCCTAATTAACCAATGACATAATTGACTTTTATATTAATTCTCTAGTGACTTTCTAAATATATAATTTTAAATGCGCCTAGACATACATAGTTTTGGAATGTAATACGGATCTGTAAATTGAATTTTGAGTTGTAGTTAATTGTTATTGCATTCTGTTTTGTGTGTTTTTTGAAATAAATAAATAGTGTTAAATAAATAATATAAGTCAAACGAGTTTTGATGTAATTTTAAGGAAATTACATATCTGAGTTACAGCATCCAAGTTCCTAGAAACTACGAAGCAATACAGAGCTACTTTTATAAAAGTGTTTTCCTTACTGTTCATATCTCGATATGCACCCCACACGGGAAATCTATTAACGTCAAAACGGACGCAATCCATCAACCTATCAAGTATTCAACCCCTTGTGAATAGAAACGTTTTGTGCGTAGGCATGTGTGATGATAATTGTATTTTTTTTTTTTGATAAGTTAGGCGTTCGTGTTAACAGTGTAAATACGGTGAGCGAATCTAGTATGGGATAAAATCTGGCTATCAAATTGGACTCTGGAGCTTTGATTGACTGGCTGGATACATCGTTTGCCGTGGTGGTGCCGGCGTAAGAATAGTACCCCACCCTCTATAGAATAGTACTACCCGTGGTTACCGTAAGAGTCGGCTAATGGATGTAATCCGGAAGATGGGCAGCAGCGTTTTCCTTAACAATCACACCTAACTGCGCTCGCCAACCCGCCTGCCAAGTGTGGCGAGTATTGGCAAAACCCCCCCAGGAGGAGGCCTATGTCCAGCAGTGGACGTCCTATGGCTGATGATAATGATGATGATGGTGATGGTGATGGTGATGATGATGATGATGATACATCGTCGGTATTTGTTTTAGTCGGTAAATTATCAAATGGAACATTGTAAATTAAATATGAGATATCTAAGTGCTCATTTAAAAACATCACAAAACTTCATAAAAACACCGTTTTTTTGTTATAAAACCAACCTGTTGTTCCTCCCGCTCAATGAAATCCATTGTACGAGATAAAAATAAAACGTTTAAAAATCTTGAAACGTTCTTTAAAAGGCGTTAAATATAAAATGGACGCTTAGATTTTATTTTCACTTTCTCGCTTCATAAACGGGACAATAGGCAAACAATAACGAAGAAAATTTGCATTCACTGCGAATATTTTTCTACCATCTTCCGCAGGAGACAACGCAGTAAACTCGCTTCATTAAACGTCAAATTATCAACACCCTAGTCGACTAAGCCAAAATAACCATTAAGCACTGAATGAGAAAACTAACAAATCCTTTCGCTAAAGTGAACCGCTGCTCTTAGCCGATAAGATAGATTTTCGTATGAAACTGAATGGAATGCAAGCGATTTTTGCTCAGAACTCTGGCAGTCATAACTCATGACTACGGAAAACTGATCACACCAAAACGATGGACACGCTCAAGGAATGTCGCTTTTTTAACTTTAGAAATAAGGGTGAATATCAAATAACATCAGCGATGAAGAAAATTATTTCGCATACTTCAACTAAAGACCCTTTCGAAGGCATGTGATCCCCTTTCAGTATACTTAATTGTTTTGAATCTGAATTGCGAAAATGCAAAATTGAGGGTGCATTTTTAAAGTCAGGAACAGTGTTTTTTTTTATTTATCGACAACTGTGTATTGAGTCCTTAGTATTTAATTTAAAATATAGGGTTTCGCTATCTTTTTAACTAGTGGCAGACTAGGCGTACTGCAGTGATATTATTTATATACCTGTGTTTCCGCGAACTTTTATTTTAAATTTCGAACTGAAGTCCCAACGTTAAATTCGCAGATATTTAGTTAAATACTTTATGGGCTTTTGATATCTACATTCGTTTTCAGTTTCCAGTCTCGGGGCGTCCTACGTGTGCTTTTAATTACGTTGGGTTTTTATTTTCACTCGACCGTTAAAAGGGGGGTATAATTTTAGAAGTCTATGTATTGAAATGGTTTTAAAAGTTTATGTTTTCATAACAAAGTATATTAGTATTCTTTCTGTTGTCTAGTTTCCATTAGTTTGGAAGGTTTCTACAGGTGACTTTGCATAGTTAGAGTTATGTGCAATGTAACTATGTATTTAAAAATATGTGTTTGAATTATCTACATCTCTGTAAAAAATGTTACGCAGAAATAATTAAAAAAAAAACCACTCTAACTTTTAGGAAAAGAATAATGGACGTACATAACCTATTTTATTTGGATAGATAACAAGAGCGCTCTAACTCCGAACATACATAAAAAAAGCTTTGGTATTTTTGAATTCAACTATTTCAGCATATTTATCTCGTCACGTTATTCTATTTGGATGAATCAGGAAACACACAGGACAAAGGATAAAACGAGTTCAAACTAAAATGTTCGAAACCATTGCATGTCACAGAAGCTGCGGGCTTTGCGCCGTTTCCAAAAATTTCCCTTCCATTCCAACTTTTTTCTTTTGCTCGGTAATACAATATTCATTGATAGCGTGTCCAGCAACCAGATTATGATAGCTGTCAAAGTCCGAATAATAAGATTGTTTAAAAGCTCCGCCACTCGAACATCTCGTAGTGCCCTAGTCAAATACCCTACTCGATATATTCATGTTTAATCAGTTGGTTTGGTGTAGTCTTTGACCACAACTCACTCATGATTTAATGCTATCTAAAATATATAAGATGAATATTCATAGCTGGAAGGATCATAATAAACCTAAAAACAAAATCGGATTTTGTTTCTTATGCCTAGTAATATTCATTTCGGAGAATGTGTTTCAAACTAAACAGCAGCTTAAGTCTAAATAGCGTACTGCACTGTCTGAGTGGGTGTTCCCTGATGGAAGCAAACGGAGTGTCTTCAAGTCGAGAGTGTATTGTTGTCTTTATGGTAAGCATGCTCTTAGAATGCATCATCTCTTAACATCAGGTGAAATAGCGGACAAACGCAAGTCTATTAGTTATTAAAAAATATATTATAATTAGCCTTATTCGAGAGATTACGGGTACATATATGCAGAGTGCATTAAAATTTGCATTGTCGCTTTTATACTTTATCTCTTAGAAGTCAAATAAATAAAAATCTACAGTGTTCACGTAATAGGTACCTTAATAATTGAGTGATTTTAATTTCAATAATTCGTTCTTTATTTTGCCTACACGATTGAATTTTGACGTTAATTGTAATAAGACTCCGGGTATAGATTCTAAATCGAGAACTGTCCCGCATCGGAACAAGTAAACGAAAACTGTATTATTCCGACACATTTTGACAAATTGAAGTGTGATAGAGACCTTTCAATATTGTTTCATTTGTTTTTATTGTTAACTCAATTTTGTAGGAAGCGAGTTCGTTAGTGATTGTATCTAGATATTTGATTTGTGATTTATGTAGTGCGTGGGGAGCATCGCAAATCTAAAGGCTATGCGTGTGGGCCGTTAAATATCCAGTTCTTTTAACCGTGCGAATCAACACTAAATTGACTATAAAACCAGTTTACTCTTACGTGTTAAAATAATTGAATAACTTGACAACGGTAAAGAAATTGTAAACTATAAAGCTAGTTGGAAATATGCTGTTTGTGAATGAGTTATATGCAACTTGCGACCCGGCTTCGCACGGGTTCAATGTATATACTAATGTAGTGCATGTATTATACATATAAACCTTACTCTTGAATTACTCTGTCTATTGATGGATACCGCATTACAATCCGTTGCGTAGTTTAAAAGATCTAAGCATACAGAAGCCGGATAGCGACTTTGTTTTATGTTATGTAGAGATAAATTATCTCTTTTTACTTCAGTTGCAGGGGTGATCTAGCAAATTGCAAATCCCGACTTCATCCGCGGCTTTCCACAAGCGTTAAAATTCACAAATGTGGGGAAAATTATGACATGACGAGTTACCCATTAGTTTAAGGGTCGGCTATTAAAATTTGTTTTAGTACCTTCAATAATGGTTTTGACACTCAATCATTTTAAAGACATTTTGTTTGACAATAATTCATCATCATCATCATCAGCCTATCGAAGTCCACTGCTGGACATAGGCCTCTCCCAAGACACGCCACTCAGCCAGATCTTCGGCTTTTCGCTTCCATCCACCGCCAGCTGTCCTATGTATATCGTCACTCCATCGAGTCTCAGGGCGTCCTACGCTACGTTTGCCAATTCGCGGTCTCCACTCCAGAACACGTCTGACAATAATTATATAGTCGTAATAGTACAAATACAAATATTTTATTGATAATACCAATGTTACAAGTCAATTCCGTAATATCATTACATTGAGATTTAGAACACTGATTACATGTCAATGGAATAAAAACATAAATATATATATATATATATATATATATATATAATAATAATAATAATATTTTATTCGTAATGAGTATATAAATGGAAATAAAAAGTCAATTGTAATTGAAGTTTTATTTATTTTCAGACAATGTAATCTAGAAATTTTAAACTATAAGTACAAGCAACAATCGGGCTTGGTATCAAATCTTCATTAACGCATGCAGTAACTGATGACGACACTTTAGTATATTAGGTCTAAAATATCGAATTTAGACATAAAAACGTTTTTATAGGTTTAAGTAATTTTATCTTGTAAAAATATAGTTAATTACAGAAACTGACATGGTTTTGACACATTTTTTTTTACTTATGTTTAATTGTATCGGATACTCCGACTATAGTTTCGGTCACATCTGGTGGCCAGCATCATGGAAACAAAGCTGAGTACAACGCGCGCGCGGCCTCGTCTGTATAGGGTACTGGGTACAATACTGAGCTGGTCCAGTACTAAAAAGTTGTTAGGACTTAAACCCACGTTCTTCGGCGAGAACGACCGTTTTAAAAAATTTTAGAGGCCTACGATGACCTCCGGAGGCCTCTGGGACCACTTTTCCCAAGTAGACATCGACGTCTCTTATGACATTTGTTTGAACAAACCCCCCGTTTAAATTACCGTTTTCAAAATATAAGAGGTCAAAGTTTGTATGGCGGCCATGTTTTTTTTTTCCGATGGGGGGGATGTTTTTTCATAGTGCGAGGCAGGACGAGGACGCATGCGCAATGTACTTGGCTTTGACTTGTTAAACATCCAAACTATATTAAACGTGAGTAATCCCACCTAAGTAATAACTGTATGTATAACCACGTCAGTTTCCATAGTAAAATATATAAGCAGATAATATTAGTTTTTTTTTTTTTATATTGAGAATCTATGTTTTTACCACAGATCACCTCATGTTAAGTGACGGTGTGTCAAAGGTGGTCAACAAATCTGGCCTGGAATAATTTTACTATAACTGCTGCCTGTTAATTCATTTAGTAAAGTTCTGCTTCGGGAACTGAAGGATGTGGATTCGATTCCCACTAAGTACGACATGAGTCACGAACATAGATGTTTGCTCTGTAAATGGGTGTTCTGTATGTATTATAAGTATGTATGTATATACACCCAGACATAGATTATACATCTATATTAGTTACACAAATGTTAGTCCTGAGTAGGAAAGGAACCCACACTCTTCATCTCTCGAAGCAGAACTTTACCAAAAAGCTAAGCTAAGCTGTCCATAGCTTTGCTTAGTTTGGGGCTAGATGGCACTGTGTAAATTGTCCTCTATTATTTATTATTACCAACATCAGAATAATCAGTC
The DNA here is from genome assembly GCA_950106695.1 of Biston stratarius. NCBI lineage: Eukaryota > Metazoa > Arthropoda > Insecta > Lepidoptera > Geometridae > Biston > Biston stratarius. The sequence continues at coordinate 33,732,899 of OX467106.1, read as the reverse complement.
CATACTGGACTAAAGATTCCAAAGGAAAGTCTCAAATTCCAAACCATTACTTATTTCTTCAATACAAACCACCAAGTCACTGCAGTAAATTTTTACAAGCGCTACATCGAAATAAATTTGTAGGTACTCACCAAAACTCAAGTTTTGATTAAGTGACCCAACTTAGCACCCATCAATAACATTTTAATAAGCCAGTTAATCGTGAGTTTACACGCGACATTCCAGTTAGAGTCGGAGGCGACAACTACTACGGTATGCAAATATATATTTTAATGGTCTGTTCACACTAACCTAGTTGTATCTTGTCGCTTGAAACTCATTACACAACTGCCCAAAAAAGAAGGGTAATGTTTTTTATGTAATAATAATGAGACGAAAGATACGCTCTCCTGATGGTAAGAGATAACGAATGTCCATGACCATTGCAGCAATACACAGAACTTTGAGTAGCAAAACAAAGTCCGTGGCATCGCTGCTTTGGCGCTCATTACTTTGAGATTTTCGATAGTTGGTCTCAACAGCACAGTAATTTCACTAGCTGCAGTGCCCTTCAAATAGGAACACTGTAATGTTAACACACGACTGCTTAGCAGAAGAATATCTGGTACTGTGGTGGTACGTACTTAGACAACTTCCTGCTAAGGAAATCTACTACCAAATAGATGATATATGATATATTTAAAATGATATTGCGGAATTGACTTGTAACATTGGTGTTTTTAATAAAATATTTGTATTTTGTATTTAATGTTTAAGGGTTCATGTATCTAAGTGAGTCTATTTATTCTATCATAACTTTTGAAAGCTTAAACACATCTAGAGTGACACTGCATTTTTTATTTTAATCAAAATAGGTTCGCGTTTGACCACACTCTGCCTGATGTTAAGCAGTAATGCGGTCTAAGATGGAGCACGCTTACCTAGAAGAAACCTATTTACTCTAGATTTGAAGACACCCATATTGTACCTAACAGGGAACACAGACTCCGGCAAAGAGTTCCACAACCTCGCTGTGCGAATAAAAAATGTGGAATCAAAACGCTTTGTGCGTACATGGGGAACATCCACCATGTACGGATGACGTTTTGGTCGCGTTTGTCTGGCCGTCCGGTAGTAGAATGGTGCAGGGGGAACCAAATTGTGCAACTCAAGTGCACACTCTCCGAAATGTATTCGGTAAAAAACCGACAAGCTAGCAACTCTACGTCGATGCTCAAGGCTTTGAAGCCGAGACTCCAGTAAAGTGTCGTTGCCAATTAGTCTCCTGGCGCGCCTCTCGATCAACTCCAATGCCTCAAGCGGATACTTGGCAGAGCCGTCCTATAGGTGCGAACAGTACTCCATACACGATCTTACTTGTGCTTTATACAAGCCGAGTAGCTGTTCTGGTGTGAAGTACATTATTATTATATATAATTTTAAAATTTAGTTTGGATTAATTTTTATATTTGGATGTTTTTTTCTTTTTAGCTCGTTTGTTTTTGGCATAGCAGACGTGTTTTTCAATACTTGTTGTTTTAATTATAATCAGATTATTTGACGCATTGGTTAAGTTCATTCGCAACATGCCCTCGCTTCAGTAGGCGAGTGTAAACAAGACATAACTTCATCAATTTATAACTCTAGGTGTACATTTTACGGTCACATATCGTGACTTATGACTATAAAAGTAGGCAAGTATTTAGAACAACGTGTTTATTGTACATTAAAACAGCCATCTTATCTTTATGCTCGTAGAAAACAGCAATATCATGAATAAAAATATTGTACATCATTTTTATTAAAGTTTGAAAGAATGGCTTGTTTCCGGACTTGCTTTCACGCTGCGATTTCAATATCGACGATAATAAATTTTGTGCTACAAATATCAATGTTGGTATGTAATTTTTTGATGGTTTATATCTAGATGTGCCCGGTTTCACCCGTCATCGGATTTCACAGAAGGTCACAGCATATAACCTTCCTTAAGAAATTAGCATTCAAATGCAAAACAATTAAATTCCAACTACTATTTCTAGACATTAGCGAGTTTTATAAACAAAATCTTCCGCTTTATTTGGTCTAGTATAATTATTTTACATGTATATGCATAGTTATTGATTAACATGTCCTGACTGTTTCATCAACGCAAAGCCTAAACCACTAGAACTAGACTTATTTTTTTTACATTTAATGCCTTTTATGTTACTACCAGCGACCCGCCCCGGCACGTGTGCAATGTAGATAGATACTAATGTGGTGCATATGCACGGATTATACACCTTTCCCATGAATCACTCTATCTATTGGCGGAACTCGTATTATAATCCATTCAGTACCTAGTTTTTAAGTTTATCGCGAACAATCAGACAGGCAGACAGACGCGGCGGACGACTTTGTTTTATAATATGTAGTGATGTACGTGACAATTTTTTTTAGAAGATTGAGTGGGTATTGTAAAGCTATCCTTAAAAGGCAGATATATGCCACATCGGACATTTTTATAGATCTATAAAAGAGGAATATCCCACCACGCATTATTTTGATATATCTTAAAAGGCTTAGGCAGCGTTTTTATTGAATTATTATTATATTCCTTATTTGAATGTACACGCGAGCAAAGCCGCGGACAATAGTTAGTTTAAATATAAAATAATAAATTGGATTCCATTAGAAATTATTCTCGTATGGAGCTTACTATATAATTATGTATTAACTATACTAGTAGTAAAGCTTACTATGCTTCAATTACATTTATATCGCAAATACGTACGTATATCTAAGTTAATAAATAGAGTATTTTCTTCTAAGTCAATTGAGATCGAGTATCGAGTTAATGCTTTGATTTAGATATATTATTGTTCGGTTAGTCGGAGAAGTTAGTCTGGCAGTTATTTATTAGTCTGCCTAAGTGTGCCGTGGTGGTGCCGGCGTAAGAATAGTACCCCACCCTTTCTACCCGTGGTTGCCGTAAGAGTCGGCTAAGGGATGTCATCCGGTAGATGGGCAGCAGCATCTTCCGCGTACTACTACACCCAACTGCGCTCGCCAACCCGTTTGCCAAGCGTGGCGAGTATTGGCAAAATCCCTCCTATATGACAAGTACAATAAAGACCAGGCCCCCAGTCCCCGGCAGCTTCACTAGTCCTGGTTACGGTAGCGGCCACGGTAACGGTGGAGCAGGGGGTGCTAAGAATCCCCGGCAGACGCCCGGCTACCACCCCCAACGACGACTGGCCCTGGTAACACACAACATACGCACTTTGAGGACAGACGAGAAGATTGTTGAGCTGGAAGAGGAAATGAGTAGGTTACATTGGGATATTTTGGGGTTATCTGAAGTCCGGAGAGAGGGCGAGGACACGATAACCCTGAAGTCGGGTAACCTATTCTATTACCGGGAGGGTGACCAACAGTCCCAAGGTGGTGTCGGTTTTCTCGTCCACAAGTCCCTCACTAACAACATTATTAGCATCGGAAGTGTTTCGAGCAGGGTCATATACCTAATACTCAGAATATCCAAAAGATATTCGCTGAAGGTCATTCAGGTGTATGCACCGACCTCGTCACACCCAGATGATGAAGTAGAGAGTATGTATGAGGACGTAAGTAGGGCCATACATACCTCCGAAACCCACTTCACTGTTGTAATGGGGGACTTCAACGCAAAGATGGGCATGAAGAGCGATGATGAGTTGAGAGTGGGGCAATTTGGATATGGGCAACGGAATCCTAGGGGACAGAGGCTGGCCGACTTTCTGGAGAAAGAGGGCCTCTTTATGATGAACTCTTTCTTTCAGAAGCCGCCTCACAGGAAATGGACCTGGATGAGTCCCGATGGTTCTACGAGAAACGAGATAGACTTCATCATGACCAACAAGAGACGGATATTCAATGATGTTTCCGTGATTCACAGGGTGAAAACCGGTAGTGATCACCGACTGGTAAGAGGCTCATTGAATATTAACGTCAAGCTTGAAAGGTCACGCTTGATGAAGTCCACGCTCCGACCTACTCGCGCCCATATACAAAACCCCGAAAGCTTTCAACTTGAACTTTCCAATCGCTTCGATTGCCTAGAGAATCTTGCTACGGTGGACGAGATCAATAACAGGCTCGTAGAAACTGTCCATGCGGTGGGCTCTAAGTTTTTTAGACCCCGCCGTACAAATAGACCTCAAAAACTGTCCGACCATACTCTAGACCTCATGGCTGAACGACGCTCGTTACGACTACAGTCTTCCTATGATGCAGAGTCATATAGGCTGCTCAATAGACAGATATCGAAATCCTTGCGACACGACATACGTATCTTTAATACTAATCGTATTAAAGAGACGATAGAGCGGAAAAAAGGCTCCAAAGTGTTCGCAAGAGACATGTCTATTGGGCAAAGCCGGTTGACGAAGCTGAAGAGAGAAGATGGTAGTATAGCGTCGACCAAAGCACAGGTATTAGAGGAGGTCGAAAGGTTCTATGGACGGTTATACACCTCGGTAGCTGAGCCTGTTAGCAGCGCGGCCAAAGACCCAAGAGCCAAGCTGACCCGGCACTATACCGAAGATATCCCGGACATCAGCCTGTACGAGATTAGAATGGCCCTGAAACAGCTTAAGAACAACAAGGCGCCGGGTGATGACGGAATCACATCGGAGCTTCTGAAAGCGGGTGGAACACCGGTACTTAAAGTCCTTCAGAAGCTCTTTAATTCCGTCTTACTCGAAGGTATAACGCCAGAAGCATGGAACAGAGGCGTGGTGGTGCTGTTCTTCAAGAAAGGTGACAACACTTTATTGAAGAATTATAGACCCATCTCGCTTCTGAGCCATGTTTATAAGCTGTTTTCAAGGGTCATTACGAACCGTCTCAGTCGCAGGTTCGATGACTTCCAGCCTTCCGAACAAGCCGGTTTCCGTAAAGGTTACAGTACCATAGACCACATCCATACGCTAAGGCAAATTATACAGAAGACCGAAGAGTATAATTTGCCTCTATGTCTAGCGTTTGTGGACTATGAGAAAGCCTTTGATTCGATCGAGACATGGGCGGTGGTTGAGTCTCTCCAACGATGCCATATTGACTATCGGTATATCGAAGTGTTGAAGTGTTTGTATAATAACGCTACTATGTCGGTCCAAGTACAGGAGCAGACTTCGAAGGCGATTCCACTGAAAAGAGGCGTAAGACAGGGAGATGTTATATCTCCGAAACTGTTTACTGCCACAGTGGAAGACGCCTTCAAGCTCCTGGAATGGAAAGGATTCGGCATCAATATTAATGGCGAATACATCACTCACCTTCGATTTGCCGACGATATAGTGGTCATGGCAGAGTCGTCGGAGGAACTCAGCACAATGCTCGAAGACCTCAATCGAGTTTCTCAACGGGTGGGTCTTAAAATGAACATGGACAAAACGAAGGTAATGTTAAATGCCCATGTTGTGCCCACCCCAATATCAGTTGGGAGCTCGGTTCTTGAAGTTGTTGACAAGTACATTTACCTAGGACAAGCAGTCCAACTAGGTAGGTCCAACTTTGAGAAAGAGGTCAATCGTCGAATCCAACTCGGCTGGGCAGCGTTCGGAAAACTGCGCAGCGTTTTCTCGTCCGAATTACCTCAGTGCCTCAAGTCGAAAGTCTTCGACCAGTGTGTGTTACCAGTGATGACTTATGGCGCCGAAACGTGGTCTCTCACTGTGTGCCTGCTTAGTAAGCTTAAAGTAGCACAACGAGCTATGGAGAGGGCTATGCTCGGAGTTTCCCTACGAGATCGAATTAGAAATGAGGAGATCCGTAGGCGAACTAAAGTAGCTGACATAGCCCAGCGGATTAGCAAGTTGAAGTGGCAGTGGGCAGGGCACATAGCACGCAGAACCGATGGCCGATGGGGCTGCAAAGTTCTGGAGTGGAGACCACGGACCGGCAAGCGCAGCGTAGGACGTCCACCCACAAGGTGGACAGACGACCTAATAAAGACCGCAGGAACGCGCTGGATGCGAGCCGCTTCCAACCGGTCTTTGTGGAAGTCAATGGGAGAGGCCTATGTCCAGCAGTGGACGTCATACGGCTGATGATGATGATGATGATGAAGTGTACACAGTAATTTAGACCAATGTATATACACATATTAAAATCTATAGGTATTAAGAAAGACGATAGGAAGCATTTGCGTACTTACACAATGTGTTCACTTTCTATTTTTATAATAAAATACAAAGACATGGTGCTGTGAACTATTTTCATAGTAAATACTTACGGTAATGCGGACCAAGTTTTGCACTTCGTTTTTTTTTTTATGATTGACAAGCTAGGTGTTTGACCACAGCTCACTTGATGTTAAGTGACGATGTGATCGAAGATGGTAAGGCACACCTAACCTGAAATGGAACTGGCTCTCAAGTGAGGCTGCTGGAACACACCGTTATGTGCTTGGCGGCAGATTTTCAACTTGAAGGTATTAGCTAGCCATGCTATGGTTTCCTTACGATGTTTTCCTTCACCGGCAGCTCAAGCTCAAGCTCATTGTTGGGTTTGAACCTACGCTCTTCGGCATGTGAACCGACCGCGCTAATCACTGAGCTATCATTACTTTAAGAATTTAGTCAAGCCACGCTTATCTTCTATCTTTATGTTTCTAGGCGAGGGAGTCAGTTCATGGAGTGCCTTGTCGTGCATAGTAAATGTGGAGGCACGAGACTGTGTGTGATCACAAACAACCATATTAAAACTAGCGTGTATTCCTTGAATGTAAATTAACGACTTCTGGCATAGTTTTTTTTTTTTTTATCTGCCCCTGTCAGCACTATATCACGACAACGACTAATCTGTCAGAAGCAAAGCGACCTAGAAAAAGTTCACCTAGAATACAGCATAATGCAAAATAGTTTTTGAGTCTTTTTTTATGATTGACAGGCTAGTTGTTTGATCATAGCTCACCGGATGTTAGGTGACGGTGTGGTCGTAGATGGTTAAGACACCTAGTTTGGAATGGAACTGGCTCTGAAGTGAGGCTGCCGGAACACACTGTTAAATGCTTGGCGGCAGATTTTCAACATGAGAGTGGTAGCTAGCCAGCCGAGTACTAGAAAATACCTTACCACCATGCTATGGTTTCCACATAATGTTATCGTTAACCGGCAGCTCAAGCTCATTGTTGGGGTTTGAACCCACACTCTTCGAGGTGTGAACTAACCGCTATAACCACTGAGCTATCATCGCTACTAGTCAATAGTTAGAAAAGTATCGTAGTCTCATAATATCGTCAAAACTACAAATGAACTTTCAATCTATCTCATAAACTAATACGTTTCTCCGTTCAATAGATATTTCATCGATAAATCGAATGGTCGAGAATAAGATAAGAACATGATATTCAAATTAAATACCTTTGACATTTTAAGATTACAAACATCGGCCTTACAATGTCGAGAAATGACGCGCCGATTTAGTGAAAGAATAATAAGGAATAGTCAAATAAATATAAATTCTCTAGTATTTTTCTCTTCTTAACTAAAACTTTAAAAAGTCGAATTTACCTGAATAATATCATCTCTAAATAGTATAAAACGAAGTCGCTTTCCACATCTAAGAGTTCCTGGGTTTTAAACCACGCAACGGATTTAGTTTAGATATTTTTATTATGGCTGACAGTCTATGTGTTTGACCACAGCTCACCCAATGTGACGGTGTGGTCGAAGATTGTAAAACACATCTATTCTGGAATGGAACTGGATCTTAAGCGAGGCTGCCGGAATACACCATTACGTGCTTGGCGACAGATTTTCAACTTGAGAGCGGTAGCTAGCTAGCCGAGTACTAGAAAATATTTTACCACCATGTTATGGTTTTCTAGTCGATATTTTCCTGAACCGTTGTTAGGGTTTGAACCCACACCCTTCGGAGTGTGCTAACGCGCTAACCACTGAGCTATCAACGCTACATAAGTTTCGATTTGTTAACCAATTGGTCTTAGTTAGTTTTTTATTCGGATTTTGGAATAAATTTCTTTTATAATCTCGTTCTTAATAATGTCAGCGAAACGATGATAACGAAATAAAATGCTTGCAGATAATTGAAGGCAACATTTGCTACTTGTTTTACCTGGGATCAAAAATTAAGCACAAAAATGTCACACGCTAGATTGATCATTATCATTATCATCACAGCCGTAGGACGTGCACTGCTGGACATAGGCCTCCTTCATTGACTTCCATAAAGACCGGTTGGAAGCGGCTCGCATCCAGCGCGTTCCTGCGGTCTTTATTAGGTTATTATTAGGTCGTCTGTCTACCTTGTGGGTGGACATCCTACGTTGCGCTTGCCGGTCCGTGGTTTCCAATCCAGAAGTTTGCAACTCGCTAGATTGACTGAGACGTTCTACTTAGATTTCATATCCACATTATTCCAACAACTGCGCATGAGTTATCACGGCAATGCACTTACGATCTCTCTGTCTCCAGCGTTAGTGCTATCTTTATCCAATTTGTTACCCTTATCGAGAATTAAATGCGTTTTAGGGCCATTGCTCGGCGGGTTTTTATTTTTTATTAATTACTGGCCATATAAGAGCGCCGGCAACTCGATCCAACGAACAGGTGATAGGTTTTTATGATCCCTATTTATCGAATATTCGTTTGTTGTTCAATGAATTTTTAGACGAGCTTTAATTATTGTTTAGAAAAGTGACGGGTTTTGACTGGAAATATATTGTGTTAAAAGTATTTTATTTTTTATCTTTGTCATATGAGAGTTAATAAATATACATGCGAATATACCTTATTCATAACAATAATATAATTTTAAAATTATTTGTCATCTATCTTATTACTATAAATCCTACTTATACTATAAATATGAAAGTATGTTCGTATGTTTATTACTCAATCACGAAGAAATTTGGTACACATAAAGTATCAGAAAAATGTTAGCTTCCTGTGCGATTAAATGGGTTCCGCGAACTGAACAAACTTTTTGTTAAATTCCACGCGGACGAAATCGCGGGTAACAGCTAGTATATTTATAAACTTGATTGATTGATTGATAGACTATTTATTGTTTACACCAGAAATTATACAATACATAAGAAAATTAAATTAAATTAATAAATTACCTACGTTTAGCACATGAAATGATAAGAGTAAACGAAAATACCACGCTTAAATAATTCAACTTATATTATTAAATTTATTTAGAGCATAAATATTTTTCTAAGCCCACTTTCTGGAAAGTCATCGACTCTTCAAAGTCAACAATATCGTATCGTAAATTATAATTGATAGGCTAGTTTCATGGACTTTAAATATTAAATCTGGCCCAGAAATAAGGTATTTACAACTACATATAAATAAAAACGATATACATGTATGTTTACAAACGTGTTTATTAACATTTTATACTTTAAATTAGTAATTTAAAATAGTGCGTAGGCCCGAATAGTTTATAAATGCAAATATTTTACTGCTTATATATAAAATAATAATATTATGTCAGTAAAAATAGCTACTGGTTCGAAAACTTGAAAATCATTTTCATTCATTACATTGTATAATTATGTCATTTTACATCAAGCATTTTTTAATACATTAAACTAAGCACATTTAAATTTTCTTCACCTCCATCTTAAACAGTAGAATTCTGCCTGAGTGGATATTGCAAGATAAATACAATCTGGATGCGTGAGTCGGTTTTTAGGGTTCCATACCTAAAGGGTAAAACGGGATCCTATTACTAAGACTCCGCTGTCTGTCCGTCTGTCAGTCTGTCCGTCTGTCACCAGGCTGTATCTCATGAACCGTGATAGTTAGACAATTGAAATTTTCACAGATGATGTATTTCTGTTCGCTATAACAACAAATACTAAAAAACAGAATAAAATAAATATTTAACGGGCTCCCATACAACAAACGTGATTTTTGCCGTTTTTATAGATAATGGTACGGAACCCTTGGTGCGTGAGTCCGACTGGCACTTGGCCGGTTTTTCTAGATAAAAGTGCTCCATCGCAGACCGCATCTTCGCCTAACATCAGACGAAATGGCGGTCAAACACAAACCTATATATGTAATATTATTAAATTATCTACTAGTAAGTTATTATTAATTATTTTGACATTTTTATTATATTGCAAAAGTTTCATATCTTAAAATATTTTTGTATTGACATATCCACTTATCTATTGACATATTTTTTATTGATATGTTATAAATATTTTGAAATTTTCAATGATAGGTAAGTATATTAAAAATGATGTTACATAATTTGATTTACAACTTTGGTGTTATCAATAAAATATTTGTATCTGTAATAAAGGCTATTTTACTCTGGAAACTGACGTGGTTTTGACACATTTTTATTTTATTTTTGCGGGATTACTCACGTTTCATTTTATCGGTAACTCCGACTTTAGTTTCGGCCACATCCGGTGGCCTTCATCATGGAGACAAAGCTGAGAACAATGCGCGCGCGGACTCATCTTGCTTCGCACGAAGCTACGCGCATGAGTAATAAAGGCTATTTTCATCCAACTATTTTTTGTAATTGTAACCTGTACTGTTAAAGGAAAAAAAAGCCTCAAAGCACAATCATATAGCCAAATATGCAAAAAAGGAACATTTATATATTTAATTTTAACATGTATTAGTTAATTGTTTCAATAAAACTCGTACAGGAAACTACATGACATGCAATGTCACTATTAATAAAGATAAGCCAAGCAAACACGCCTTGTCATAAACTGTTATGTTTTACAATGACATTTATTTCATATGCTAACAACATTCACCCCCTTATATCGGGGGAATTTAAACTTAATAAATAAATTACTTAATTATCAGTACTAATATCTTAAATTAAAAAGGGTAAATAATAATTAGATTAGGTGGTGGTCAACGCAAGCCTATTCTTACTAAAAAATAGTTTACCTTTTATAAAATGAAAAGAGTTTAGGTTAAACTCGTTAAAGCTAGGCGTAAAAATGTTTCATTATTGTCTTTTACCGCAGTATTGCCGCTGGTAAGTTGTAAGTGGCCGAAGATGAAGCACGCAGTCTTAAGATTATATTCATATGAATACTAAAAAACCCTAGATTAAAATAAAATAAACATCATAGGATATTTCATATAGTGCCATCTAGCTCCAAACTAAATAGCTAACACACAAACAAAAATTGTAGGAACTATGGAAACTAGATAACTAATAGAATACTCACATACTTTTTTCTGTAAACACATACAGAACACCTAAACTCAGAACAAAAAGAAGTTTAATAGCGATAATAGCTCAGTGGATAGCGCGTCGGATTTACAAGCCGGAGTTGGAATTTGACCCCACAGTGGATTCAAATTCCAACTATGAGCTTGAGCTTCCATAAAGGAAACATTATTAGGAAACCACACTTAGCGTAGTGGCTAAGTGCTTTCTAGTACTTGGTTGGCTACCAATCAAGTTAAAAATATGCCGCCAATCATGTGGCAATATTTTTCAACAGCTTCACTTAAGAGACAGTTTCATTTCAGGCTAGGTGTTTGCCATCTTTGATCCCAACGTCACAACTTAACCTGTCAACAATAAGAAAAAATCATTCACGTTTGAAATTGTGTGGATTCCCACGTTCTACAATTTTTAAAGCTGATATGCTACCGAATAATCTATTAGGGTTGGCAATTACACATCATCAGCCGTGGGACGTCCACTGCTGACATGGACAGGGGGAGGACATAGGCCTCCCCCATAGGGTGGGGTTTTGCCAATACTCGCCACGCTTGGCAGGCGGGTTGGCGAGCGCAGTTAGGTGAGATTATTCAAGGAAGACGCTGCTGCCCATCTTCCGGATTACATCCCTTAGCCGACTCTTATGGCAACCACGGGTAGATGGGGTACAATTCTTACGCCGGCACCACCACGGCGAATTTCAATGACATCTCTCAGGAATTATAAGAAAGCCAGTAGCTTGTTCTAATCTGGGTGAGTAGTGTATATGGAATTATTCTTACAAAATGACATCACGGGACATAGAAATAAAACAACAAAAATAACATATAAAGTTAACTACTAAAGATTTCAAACCATCACGATATTTTTGCAAGTTAAATTAAAAAAATACGTGATATATAGCGGCTAAATACATTTGCACGAAATTCGATTAACATTGGACTTTTGAGTGTGACAGAGCTGTACTTGGCGGGATTTTTTTTATAATAAATCCTTAATCATTATCGCTGACGCCAAATTTCTTCGCTACAAGCAAAACGCGTCTCGATTTCACGTAAAAAAATCGTAAAACAAAAGATGTCTCAAAGGATATAGGGCCATCATTATGTCTAACCGAGTCACTTTACACCTTAATGGATTTCGGTTTCTCGCCAAATGACAGTTTCCGCGTCACTTAGCCTCACTTCCGACGTAATCGATATCATTTCGTTGAAAAAAATCGGGAAAGGTGTCACTTGGAGTTATCCGATAGCTGTTTTAGAAACCTTTTGTGTGAAGGTGTCATCTATACGAGGATTAAATAAATTGGATTTGTGACACGTTTTCTAAAGATAATGTTACAGAGCGATACAAAATTGTGACACCAAAGACAATTTGACATAAATATTAACAATAAAAAATAATTAAATTAAGCATTTTTTTAAATATTTAATTTTAAGAGAATTGGGATCGTGATCATAATAACATATTTTAGGTCTTACTCAGAAACTTTGTGTGAAATCAACCAGTAAGCGCGGGTGCTCTATAAACTTATCGCTGACGTGAAACTCAAGCACAGAAATAGGCTACTTTAAGCATAGAGCTTCTTAAAGCATTGATTGATACTCTCAGGCTTTGCACAAATCATCATCACTTTATTTCTCAACATCGATTGCAGTATTTACTTGTCCGTATTGTTGCTTTCCATGATCTGTTAAAATATTACGAATTCCATTTTTAAAATTAGAATTTTATTGATTTAATTCTAAATTAATTAAATTCTGGTGCCGGCGTAAGAATAGTACCCCACCCACTCTACCCGTGGTTGCCGTAAGAGTCGGCTAAGGGATGTAATCCGGAAGATGGGCAGCAGCTTCTTCCTTGAACAATCACACCTAACTGCGCTCGCCAACCCACCTGCCAAGCCAAGCGTAGCGAGTATTGGCAAAACCACACCAGGAGGAGGTCTATGTCCAGCAGTGGACGTCCTATAGCTGATGATGTGAATTCTAATTTAATAATTTTATTTTACTCAAAAGTGCGATTTCGTGTAAGATTTTTATAAATATATATGCACAGGATTATTAAAGAATAAGAGAGTTTTAAACTAAATTATATATATTTTTTAACACGTATAAGTTCGCGTTTGACCACCAACTTGCCCGATGTGATACGCAGACTTACATACATATTCTTTTTCAACTTTATATGTTCTAGATTATGTTTCTTAGGAAACAAGAAAACCGGCAGCTCGTTCCATTCCTAAGCCGTACGGATAAGAAACGTAGAGTCAAAACGTTTGGTTTGTTTTAATTGGTATTTAGCGACGTAACCTTAATTAAAATAATTTGATATTATAATTATGTCTGTGATGAATAACTACCTTGTTACCAACATTTTCATTACATCTGTATTTGGTGATACAATAAAGCTTTTCTGATTCTGATTGCCGTAAAAGTAATAGAACATCGAACATCATTCAACAAAAATATCGTAATTAAAATGGCTGTAACATTTCCCTCGTCCGGAGTAATTATTCCGCAAGGCATGACCTGTCCATCCTACGGTTCATATGCATGAATGGGACTACACTTTAATTCAATAAATGTAATAACCCTCGATTACCACCCAAACTGTGACCAATTTTGGAGATAATTGTTTCAAAATTGTTACTTTATAGCCCAAAAACAGTGTTATAACGAAAGGTTTTATGGCTTTTAAATATTTATCAATCGATTCCTTTGAATAAATTAACGATTTTGTTTTATGATCACGCATCAGTGTTTTGGTCCTGTCTCTTAAAACTTAATTGCGTATTGAAAACTTATTTGCATATTGAACGTCATCAGTTAGTTTTATGTGAATTAATTTACTTACTTGGATATTTTTTGCCTTTTTTCCTTTAATATTCTATTAATTATATTTCCATAAGAAGTTTCTATTAATGTATAACAAACGCTTATATTTACCGGTAAAATTTTAAATATTGTCATTTGCTATAGGACCATATTTTTTTAAATATACCTGTAAGAAATAAAACCAACGAAATGCTCCTAATGGTATGAGCTAACACCTATCCTTGGGCAGTGCAGTGGCACCCAGAACTTTTAATAATAAAACAAAATCCAGCGCATCGCTGTTTTGGCGCTCATTACCTTCTGTGGTTAGTCTCAATTACTGTGTAAATACCCTTCAAACCGGAACATAGCAGTGCTGTGTTCCGGTTCCACACCTCTTGGCAGTAGAATATTTGATACAGCGATATTACCTTGTTATAAAAATATATCTACAAAAACATAACAGCTTTGTATATTAAAACTTGTTATTGAGTTGTAGTTATAACAATATTTGCAAATTTTTCTATCATACAATGTATAAATAAATAAAGATAAGCTGTACATTATTTATGCAGAAGACAAAACAAAGAAGTTTTGACTCATGATGAACGCTGCCAGTCAAACCCTATGTTTTTTTAAATTAAAAAGTAGGCCACTAGTTTTTTTTTTTACAAATATGCATGCGTTTTACTGCCAACTCGCCTGATCTTAAGAGTTGCGATCTACGATGGAGCACGTGTTCCTTGAAGAAACCGATTCAGTCGCAATTATTTTTTTTTGGCTGACAGTCTAGTTGTTTGACCACAGCTCACCTGATGTTAAGTGACGGTGTTGTCAAAGATGGTAAAGCACACTTAGGAATGGAACTGGCTTTGCAGGTACTCAGACTGAATCTATAAGGTAACATCCACTTAGGCAGCAAATTCCATTATGGAGCGGTTCGTACAATGAATGTAGAATCCATGAAGAATGTAGTTTATTAGGTTAGTCTGTTCAATGACAATGGGCGTTACTAGCTTGAACTAACAGGTGGAGTTTAAATGACCACACCTTTATTCATTATTCGTTCACATAAATTACTTATTCCGAAGCGTAACAATATCATGATAGCGGCTAATTTGAATTCATTCCATGAGTCATTTTATTCAAAGGAAGTAGAAAAGTTTTTGTTTGATGTGAATTGTTTTGGGTATCACTTTTTTGTACTTTGTGTTGCCTGATATTATGTTCCAATAAAGTACTTAATCTTCAGGATAAGGAACATAAACAAGCGATAGGTTTTTCGCAGATATAAAAAATAAGTTATAAGTTATGTACTTTCTAGTACTCGGCTGGCTAGCTGTCAAGTTGAAAATCTGCGGCCAAGCATCTAACGATGTGTTCCAGCAGCCTCACTTGGGAGTCAGTACCATCCTTTGACCACAACACGGTGTTTTTCCACAGTGACAGCGGGCTATTAAGCAATCATCACTATAGAAATCACTATACAGTCATCATCATCAGCCATAGGTCGTCCACTCCTGGACATAGGCCTCCTCCTGGGGGGGGTTTTGCCAATACTCGCCACGCTTGGCAGGCGGGTTGGCGAGCGCAGTTAGGTGTGATTGTTCAAGGAAGATGCTGCTGGCCATCCTCCGGATTACATCCCTTAGCCGACTCTTACGGCAACCACGGGTAGAGAGGGTGGGGTACTATTCTTATGCCGGCGCCACCACGACTATATAATGGGGGAGGCCTATGTCCAGCAGTGGGCAGCTGAGATGATGATGATGATCACTATAGGAAACACCACAAATATGCTTCAAAGACCTGAATAGCTGGAAGCTATGTCTTCCAAACAATCCTCGGATGAATAGATATAAAAAAGAAGTGAAATAATCAGAATAGTAGTTAGAGCGAAAAAATGTTGTCCTTGACTGACAATCTAATATAAAAAATCTGTCATTGTGAAATCGGAGTAACAAGAAACATGAAAACACAAGGCAGATGTTTCCTCAGCTTTGATTTATAATTACAAATAAATCGAGGACATTCCCTTTGATATTTTTTTCCGTTTGACGGTAATAAATCAAATCATCATTCTCGGATTCGACGTAAGTAATAAAATTATCTACTTTATGAGTGATGCTCTTTTGAACACGACAAATATGACAAAATATATATGTCACGTGTTTTGTGTCACTTGCTAACTGGGATTTATCGTAATAAATATCATAAAACATTTTTGACTGTTAAACTGACATTTTAAACTATCTGCAGCCTAAAGTCTTGCAGGTCTCAACCAATTATAGGAAATAAAAAAGTTGATTTATTCATCCGATTTCAGATATGATCGGCGTCGAGTCAATAAGTATCACAAGGCATTTGAAGCATTGTGATACGTTGTCTCAACGATCATTGTCCCGATAGTCATCATGGTAAAAGCCTTTTAAGAGCAGTATCTAACAATGCCTTCAGAAACTTTTGCTTGGCGGTTGGGTCATGGGTCAGACCCAAAATACTAAATCCCTGACCTTCGAACCACCGACTGGTAGCTTGAGCTCTGTCTTGCTGCCGTTGGTACTTAAGACTTTTTATCTATATTATTTATATTTAAACTTGAATTTTTCAACGGAATAAATAACAATAGTTACAACTTGTCTTTAGTTTAATAAATTGTCAAAAAACACAAATTGACACAATACATCAAATTAATTGGATATCACAAACACAATTTCTTAAACTAAAATAACCCATTAACATTATACGAATACATTAAGATTTTGTATGATTTTGCGTGGTGGTAGAATACTTTTTAGTACTCGGCTGGCTAGCTACCACTCTCTAGTTGAAAATCTGCCGCCAAGCATGTAACGGTGTGTTCCGGCAGCCTCACATGAGAGCCAGTTCCATTCCAGGCTAGGTGTGCTTTACCATCTTCGACCACACCGTCACTTAACATCAGGTGAGTTGTGGTCAAACATGTATGTCAGCTATAAAAAAAAAAAACGTATACAAAATGTTTGTATAGGTTTTTTCAATGTAAAAGCTTTTGTAAGTAATTTTTTTGTCAAAATTTACGCGTTCTGCACCGTTACATAGTTTTGTGCGTAAAAACCTTGAATCAGCTAAACAGCAGCTGAAAATAACTTCCACTCAATTCTAGCTCCGTAGATGTACGTTGAAGTCCAGCAATTAACCTCTCGGTATCTTAACGCAATAGCCACTTCGCAGCAGTAGCTACTTATCCCTTTACTTTGTATGTAGCAACTTTACAATACCAAAAACAGTATGGGCAGATAAGCACTAAAATAGATAGATGCTTGTAAAATTAAAAAACCCTTTACTCTCCTAGCCAGGCCTTTATAGTTTGACATTTTTTTACTCGAACTTTTTTTAAATATTATATTAAATTTATATAATAACATAGTCCAAAGCGTATTTGTTTATAAATATAAGATTCACTATTGAATGATATAATTATAATTATATTAATATAATTCTGTTTCTGTCAGCACCGTAGAGGAAGTACTAATTTTCGAAACACAAGCTACTCTTAGCTTAGTTCGAAAATCCAAGCAATGACCTTGAGCTGGCGATGAAAGAAAACATCGTGAGGAAACCATACCGTAATGGTAGGGTATTAATTGTACGCGACTGAATAGCTACCACCCTCAAGTTGAAAATCTGTTGCCAAGCATCTAACGGTGTGTTCTGGCAGCCTCACTTGAAAGCCAGTTCAATTCCAGAATAGATGTGTTTTACAATCATCGACCACACTGTCACTTAACATCAGATGAGCTGTGTTCAAACTCTTATACTGTCAACCATATTTTTTTGTAAAATACTTCCCAACCACCCGGTAAGGCTACAGCAACAGTGTGGAGCGGTGCAATACAAAATTGTATAGTTTTTTTTTACTGTTAAAGTATTGCAGACTGTACTAACTTTTGGATAAGAGGGTAACTTTGAGATATTTTACAAATTGAGTTACGTAATCAATCTCTTTTATTACACGACTGTCCAAATAAGGAGTGTAATGTTTTTAGGGTTCTTGTATGAATATATGTGTATTTCAATATTCCATCACAACTTTTAAAAAAAATTTACTCCCCTGTTAGCTCACTTGGTAGAATATCTGCTTCAAAAGCTGTAAGCCGTGGGTTCGATTCGCTCCAGGACAAACATTTATTTATGTGACGATAAATGTTTGTTCTGTGTCTGGGTGTTCAGTGTGTACTATAAGTATGCATTTACTGTTCTGAGTTGATTTGGACGGGTTTATCGTTAGAATCCTTACATCATCCCGAGGGACACGGCTAACTTTTTTTAATTTAATATGGTGGCAGCGTGTTTCCATATTGTTTAACGCAGTCCTACTTTTTATTTCACTCAATAATCATGCTTGTATACTGATAATAAGTTGTACATTTTAATAACGATTCAGTTGTTGAACATATCGTCACATAAATTTTTGTCATAGGGAACCTAAGCCTTGCCTTCCTGAAACAGAAATACTACCAAAAGTGAGCTAATAGAGCAGTCAAAAAACTTGTACACTGAAATGCGGGTACTGAATAAGTAGACGCTTCAGTACAGTTGCGTTCATTCTTTACCTGTAAGATAACTATTATTGGCTGACATTACATAGTATATTCAACTGCTAAAAGGTGCCCGTTGAATATTAAACACGTCTTACAATTTAAATTAACTAAAACGTCGAGATAATTAAGGAGGTCTTCAGAGCACAAGTGCTTGATTATGAAAATTTCTTGTAAGATAAGCTTCTTGGAAATTTACCTAGGTATGCTCTAATTTCCTTCTCAGTTGATGGCCTTTGGTATACTTTGGACGGGCTTGGATTAGCTTAGATCTCATGTTACCTTGTGTTCTATTGTATTATTTCTCAAATTCACTTTGCCTTTGTGAAGTTAAGGCGTTAACCTATGTCAGACGTTCGGTAACATTGTATTTCTGTAGCGATGATAGCTCAGTGGTTAACGCAGTCGGTTCGCATGCCGAAGGGCGTGAGTTCAAACCCCAACAATAAGCTTGAGCTGCCGGTGAAGGAAAAACAACGTGAGGAAACCATAGTGTGGTGGTAGGGTACATTCTAGTACTCGGCTGGCTAGCTACCACCCTCAAGTTGAAAATCTGCCGTCAAGTATCTAACGGTGTGTTCCGGCAGCCTCACTTGAGAGCCAGATCCATTCCAGGCTACGTGTGCTTTACCATCTTCGACCACACCGTTACTTAACATCGGGTGAGTTGTGGTAAATGTGGCCTGTCAGCGATAAAAAAAATATATATCACAGGTTATTTAAAAAAATAGACTGCTTCGTAGAGTGAAAACTCTTTGGCCCTACAATTTTTGCTTGTACTACATTACACACACATAAATAGCGTACGGCATTTGTTTTTCGCAAGGGCTTGGCATATTTATGTGCGTGTTGTTCGTTAGATATGCAGAAAGTCAATATTCTAGTCTATGGTTATTCAAATTTAAAGCTCTGAGTAACCTTATTAGACTTTCAATACAATGGCTAATTCCTTTAAAAACTGACTATGCATAGATAGGAAAAATAAGATATTTTTTTAGTACAGAGTATCATACATACATAATATGTACATTGTACATATGTATGTGATTTTTTTTTAATTATTGTTATGGATAGGCTTGATTTTTATCGAAAATAGAGTGAATTCTCTATAAAAAATTCAGATTCAGCATTCAGTCGATTAACGTTGCAAACAAAAAACGTAAATTATGTCGCGTACAATCAACTGGCGTACGCCAAGTGGTACGCAGTTTTAGAAACTCTGTTTTAATTTCTCAATAAATATCACTATAATATGTAACGAATATATGTTCTAACTCTTCTCTATCTTTGGGCAATCTTCCCTTTCAAGAATAAATTAAAATATATATTAATATTCCCAATCGCAACCTTATTGATAAAATAAAAAATAAAAATAATAAAGCCTTATATTATTTACTAAAATATATTTATTTCTATATTACTAACTGGTCTATTCTCTCTCTCTCTCTCTAAATTTTTAACCCTTTTTTTCTTATTGTCTAAAAACAAAAAATCGCACTAAATTAAAGTTGAAATATCGGGAGCTTTATCTTAAAAAATCCTGAATCGATATACCTAAAAAAATTCCCAAAGGTTTCATCGATGATGATTTTCCAACTACGTTTACAAAAATACCCAAAGTTAATAAGTATATTTGCCTGTAGAAATTGTAAAACCACCTTTAAACCTATCTGAGTATAAAGTCTATTTTCGAAAGTATAGTAATACAAAAAACAATTTTGGATGTCGAAGAATATTATATGGCCATAATAAACAAGCACAGTCATAAATACAGTAACAATCATTTGTTTTCTAGGTCTACCTTTGTTGTTAAAAAGAATTTGACATACTACGTTGATCGTGGGCGTCTCTTTTCAAGCGTGTAGGCTCAAATCATATAGATGTGTAGAGATGCCCAAAGTTTAAAATCTGTCTTTCCTGGAATACCTCTGCATACAATAGTAACCTGAGTTTAGTATTAAATGTATCTGATAAAATGATAATGTATGTTATAAAAATTCTTTATTGGTAACATTTTTGTTACAAGTCATATTAATAAATAAATTAAATTAAATTAACAATTTATACGAATTTTAAAATGTATAAAATGTCTGTTTAGGTCGACAAGCCCGTTTTTAAGAGTTCTTTTGAAGGGTAACCTGGACGGCGTATATCTTATTTCCGTATCATACTAATAGTACAAATGCGAAAGTTTGTCGTTTGCAGGTTCGCATGTTTGTATGTGTGTCACGTAGTATTACTTCTAAACGCTGAATGGACAGATTTAGGTGTATGCAGTTAGCTTATACCCTGAATTGACACATAGGCCACTTTTTCTACTATCGTAAGGCACAACTAATAATGTATTTTATTACCGAAGAAACACGTCATTTTTATAAAATTCGCTCTTTAATACGTTTACCGAAGCCAAGTTATGAGGATTTTACGAATGCATACAAAAATTCACTAAACACTGAAAACTGTTATTTTACATTTTACAAGCTAGGTGTTTGACCACAGCTCGCCTGATGTTAAGTCACGATGTGACCGAAGAGGGTAAACACATCTAGCCTGGAATAGAACTGGCTCTCAAATAAGGTAGCCGAAACACTCCGTTAGGTGCTTGATGACAGATTTTCAACTTGATGGTGGTAGATAGCCAGCCGAGTACTAGAAAATACCCTACCACCATGCTATGGTTCCTTGACGATATCTTTCTTTATCAGCAACTCAAGCTCATTGTAGGGGTGTGAACCGCCCACGCTAACCATTAAGCTCTCATCGCTACGTTGCTAGTTGACTCTTACGCAGAGTCTTTGAGCGTCTCTGTAGAATATAATATCTGTGGCTTAAGCCCACGTGGTCATAATTCTTTTGTTACATTTTCTGGTATGTATGAGATCTGTTTGTATGCAAAAACATATCGGCTGCTGTTGATTACCATTCCTCAGGACAATACCATTGTTTGGTAACTAAACTTAAAATCAATTACCAGTACAGTTAGACTCACTTACGTTAGCATTTTATGTTATTGAAATTACTTTTTGTAGCAGTGATAGCTCAGTGGTTAGCACGGTCGGCATACACGCCGAAGGATGTGGATTCAAACCCTAACAATGAGTTAAAGCAACCGGTGAAGGAACACATCGTGGGGATACCACAGCATGGTAGTAGGGTACTTTCTGGTACTCGGCTGGCTAGCTACCACCCTCAATTTGAAAATCTGCTGCCAAGTATCTAACGGTGTGTTCCGGCAGCCATACTTGAGAGCTGAGGGCCAGTTCCATTCAAGGCTAAGTGTGTTAACCATCTTCGACCACATCACCACTTAACATTCGTGAGCTGTGGCAAAACACCTAGCCAGTCAAACATTAAAATAAAAAGATTAATTTTGATCTAAACCTTAGCTACATTTTATACAAAGATAGGAAATGAGTCACCATTAACTTTGAAAAATAAAATATGGAGATAAGGTTTGGTATATTGTAATATAAACGATCGTAGTCCCTATCAAAGAGAAGGAGAATACAAAATCGATTTGAAATAAGAATCGAACAAGATTGTCTCTCTCCTGAGGGTCGAGCGACCTTTTCTCAGCGATTACTATCGGATGCAGTCATCGATGGGCCAAAGCGACAATACCATCGAATCTCTATACTATCGATATGGTAATGCACAATGCGACAGATTTATGGATATGTTTGATAAGGCGCCACCATCGTATTTTCCGAGTAAAACTAAGAGCTATGAATTAAAAAAAATTGTTTATGTATTTGGCCATTTCTCTAAGTAAATTGGTTGGGCTTTACCAACTGATGCATTCCTTACCTTTGTATGCTTATGTTGATGAGGTGGGCGAAACTCTATTGATATACAATCGATGTTATTGTTAATATTATGGGGTGGACCCGGTTTTAAAAGGCAATTTATTCTGCCCGATGGGACATCAGATACTGCTGTATCATTCCCGTTCTTATTTGTTGGACATAATACTCCATTTGATGATGTCAATATAGCATCGATTGTTGCGTCTATCTTAAGTCATATTTGTCCTTTACTTTCAAAGATATTTACGATATGGCATACCTTTAATGATCATTAATGTCATAGTGGATAGTCACAAGTGGAAATATACAATTTCCACCCCCACGGAAAAAAAGCGTGTTTTTGTGTATTTAACGCAGTAATAACGTATATTTTTTTACTGAGTTTTTTTATATGGTTGACACACTATTTGTTTGACCAGAGTTCACTTAATGTTAAGTGACGCTGTAGTCGAAGATGGTAAAGCACATCAAGCCTGGAATGGATTGGAGTTTCATACGACTATGCTGTCGTGATATTGTATTTTTTGTTGAGTCCATGAGGTTAAGGTCTGTTATAATTGGAGTCTACTTACATCACAAAGCCTGTGCTAACGTTCCTAAATATTTATATTCCCTTACAACGTCCTTCCTACGACTATTCCTTCTTTTAACTGTACCTATTGTCATCTTAAGCCACCCGCGTGAATCCGCAGGAAAAAAATTATACGGTATAAGGACATAAGTCTCTTTAACTCCATTCACATAAGAACATGAATAGGGTTTAAATGATACAGGAGCTGGTTAAAGTAATGTGGTGACAAAAGTCTTGTGACCGATACCGTAAGCGACGAGAAAATAGTGTAAGAAGCAAAATACAATGAGGTCTTACGACAAGAAAGAAACAATCATGGTGTGCATAAAGATGGAATGGAAGCAATCCATGGAGAATGTGACAAAATTGGTATTATGTAGACAGAAGTGTCTAAACACTAAAATGTTTACTACAACACTTGACTGTGCAAGCGAAGACACGGACATAAGAGCAAATATTTAATTTCTTATTTATTTTTCGAACCAAATTTATTCACACGGACAAAATTAAAATCGAGAAGTATTAAATTTTATGACGTCGTCGTCTCAAAGCTCATCCACATATAATTGATTCATAGAAATCGCAGATTGTGCGTTTCACTCGATGCTTTTTGTCATATACTTGCAAATTGTGGAATGATCTTCTTTCATCCGTATTCTCGCGGAGTTACAACATTGGGTTCTTCAAAAGGCGTGTTAAAGTACGACAACGTATTTGTAGTGCCTCTGGTATTGCAAATATCCATAAGTGACCGTGATTTGCTTATCAGGTATCCCTCCTGCTTCATTGCCAATTGGCATAGACAATACACTTATATAAAAACTAGCTGTGCTCCGCGGTTTCACCCGCGCTAGATGCCTACGTCATAGTAGATTTATGCATACAAAGTCTCAGCCAAATCGGTTTTAAATTGACAAAGTTTCATACAAACTTTCATCCCCTATTTTACCCCCTTGGGGGTAGAATTAATCAAAATCCTTTCTTAGCGGATGCCTACGTCATAACATCTACCTGCATGCCAAATTTCAGCCGGATCCGTCCAGTGGCTTGGGCTGTGCGTTGATAGATCACTATGTCAGTCAGTCAGTCAGTCAGTCAGTCACCTTTGAGTTATATATATTTAAGATACGCTTGTATAGTTAACTTTAGATATTTTGTTTCAAAATAGCTGTTATTTAAGTATTTCGTTTTAGTCAGTAAGCGTGTAGCTATTTAATTATAACCTATCGATTGTGGTACGTTTTGACTTTATGTTTCTCATCAGTACGGCCAAGGAATGAAACGAACTGCCAGCTTCCTCGTTGCCCGAGAGATATAATCTAGATCTTTTCAAGATCAGAGTGAATAAGTATCTTCTAAATCTACGTGATTTATCTTTGACCACATTATCGCTTACCATCACGCAAGTTTGTGGTCAAACGGGCATATGTGTGGTAAATTCATTTAAGTTATTATATTGTTAGCTAACTATTTACTAGCCTATTTATGCCGTCGTTTAATACATAAATAAGTTGCTTATAGTTGTAATTGGACCATAGATTCATTGTGATACGTTAATTCTACTTATACACTATACTAAGTATACGTGAATATGTGAGCTATGGAGAGGGCTATGCTCGAAGTTTCCCTACGAGATCGAATCAGAAATGAGGAGATCCGTAGACGAACTAAAGTAGCCGATATAGCACAGTGGATTAGCAAGTTGAAGTGGCAGTGGGCAGGGCACATAGCACGCAGAGCTGATGGCCGATGGGGCTGCAAAGTTCTGGAGTGGAGACCACGGACCGGCAAGCACAGCGTAGGACGTCCACCCACAAGGTGGACAGACGACCTAATAAAGACTGCAGAAACGCGCTGGATGCGAACCGCTTCCAACCGGTCTTTATGGGCGATGCTATGTCCAGCAGTGGACGTCATACGGCCGATGATGATGATGATGACTATACTAAGTAACCTAAGGTCTGTAACTGTACTGTCTCAAAAATAAAATAAATAAATAAATCAAATATATATAATTTGTTAATTATATATATTTGAAATTAAGATTATTTTTACCTTGTCAAGAATTATTGGTGTAGAGATCAACGTAAAAATCTTATCGAAAAACAGTAAAATAACAGGACAGAATAATTTTCTATTCAGACCTGTCTAGACCACTTTTTAAAATATAAAACCACCTTCAAAGAGCGTAAACCAAATCAATAAATCCTCATCAAAAGGTCGCTCCTACGCGTTAATTTAAGACCAAGCTATTAAATTTCAAAAACCCTTTCGGACCCTTCACTCTATCGTTACGTTAACCACAATAATCCTCTATACCCATAAAATTGGTATTTACCCAAATTAAACTCAGTTCGTAATTGATACAAATGGTTGTTTCTAGTTAAATGTAATTGAAGACAGTGGCAAGTGCAACGGAGCAGCGTAATTTCGAACCTATTGTTCCAAGATATAAATTCTTTAATTAACATTTGGTTAGAAAAGATAGGGTTAAGATTAAGACAATAAAAGATGAGCTATATAAAAAACCAGCCGTACAAACCTGTAGGTATATAAGTAAAAGTTATGGTATTTTTTTTAATGGTAATTTATGCTTTTCGCAGTTTTTCCTTTATCTGTGCTATAAGCCGTTGCTTCGTACCAAATTTCAAGATTTTGTACCCTGTAGGTTTTGATTCCCTTGCGAGTGTCGAAAATTTGCAGCATAAACGTCTGTATCTTTTGATTACGTTGGCTTAGAAGTTTGATTTTAGCTCAAAGGGACAGTAGACTGAGTATTTGATATAAATTTTGGCTGGATAGCTCCACGTGTTCCTGAGAAAAAGGGTCTTGACAGACAGACTGACAATAAAGTGATCCTATAAGAGTTCCGTTTTTTTCCTTTTGAGATACGGAACCCTAAAAAGACTACACATATCTTCGAGATTTTTTCGTATGATGTCTTGGACATGTAGATTTCCTCACGATGTTTTCCTTCGCCGTTTGAAGTCAGCTGAAATACGCAACATAACTTAGAAAAGACAGTGTTGCGTGCTGTGAAATTCGAACCCAAGAGCTCCAGATTGGAAGTCAGACGGTCTTCCTAGGCTTCCGAAACTTATAATATAATATACCAAATAGCTATATGACAGCCCTGTTGGCTCATTGGGATATGTCTGCCTGAGCTGTAGGGCGTGGGTTCAATTCCCGCCGAGGACAAATGTTTGTTTGGTATAAACAAATGTTTATTCTGTGTCTGGGTGTTCTGTATGTATTATAAGTAAGTATTTAAAAAAAAGAAAGTATTTATGGATTCTATCAATTATCTGACTTCCATCACACAAGCTCTGCTTAGTTTGGGGTCAGATGGCGCTGTGTGTAATGTGTCCTACAATATAGCTACGGGACATAGTGATCATTTTTTTCGTGAGCGCCTAGCAGATATCGAAATAAGATACTCATAGCAGGTGACTAACAATGAAGATTAAAATATTAGTGACAGTTACTGTTCTATATGCAGTGTGGATTTTAACATATTTCGTAAAATGTAGTTAATGCCAGACTTTCGCGATCTTTCATATTCATTTAATAAAATTATTTATCTCATTATAAAGTGATGCCTGGTATAAATGAACGCAAGATCAATGAAATGAAAATGAAATGGAATTTATTTGGCAATATAATATATGCATACATCATCTATCAAAAGTTATACTTAAGTGTTGTTCAAAAGTAACATTCGAATAGGAATTAACTTGTGTTATGGCATAACAATACCCTCCGCTGATCAAGAAAATAACTAACATCCACATCATAAACAATAATAGACTAATCTAGAAAAAAAATAAAAGAGATATTTGGGGATATAATTAATGAATGTGTGTATGTATGTGTGGATATATATAAGTGATGCCAAGTTAGAGTCTAAGCATTAGCTAGTTGTATACACCAATATAATCACAAAGTCGTTGTCACGAATACAACTGAATCTAAGCAATGTTTGTTTTCAAAATTGCTTTCATTAACGGACACTATAACCAATCGAGCGAAACTATATTGTTTCCAATTGCAAAGTAAATTCATTTGCACCGTTTCTACCAATTTCTCGTGCATTGACTTGTAGGTATGTATATAAAAAGTTTTAATTAAACTGTGTACACCATTTTAGCGTCAGACTCTGCTGTACTTTTACCTGACTGTATTCAATTCACGATTAGCTGCCCGTTATTTTGTACGTAAAAAATCCAACAACATTTGTATAAAAGCGACATTCAAAATAGTTATCATTGTTTTGAGCAATCAAAAGCGTTGTAAATTCATTTAAATCGACCATCAGTTAGCGTTTGTGATCGATATTGAATTTTAACTTACAAGCACCCTGCTGTGTAACTGCATTTAGAGATAGCCACATAGCGTTATTTTGTATGTTAGTCGCGTTAAATTGCTATTTAGTTGGTAAATACGTAGTCGTTGTAACAGTTAGATATCCATTGGTGGTTATTTATTGTGAATTTGTTACATGCTATTTACATTAGGCAAGAGGTGAAATGGAATTTTCGAAATCGTGTACCGAATTTAAATTTTTTTCAATCATTGGTAAAGCTCAGGACAGAAAGTAATTGAATTTTTATTATTACCATTGATTTATGATCGATATAACTAACATAAGTTATTTTTAATCATAGAATAGGTAGTCATATAACATATTTTATATAGGTGTTCCAAATATCTAACATTTTAACGCCTAGTGAGTACAAGACGAGAAGCTAAGGTATAACAGTTTTACAAAAATTAAAAGAATATTGTATTGGCAAATGGTTATTTATTGTATTTCGCTGCTAAATTATTACTAGTAGGTACCTAATATTTCTAAATGCAAGCAAAGTATAAGTTTTTGAATCTTGAGAAAAGCGATGAATTCAATTGGTCGTGCTAATTGAATTCATCCCTTCACTTACTTAAATATATATATGAATATATACTTCAATATATATTTTAGTGTCATAAAAATTAAAACAAGCTCACATAGGAGGTTTTTTTAATTGTAGAAAACCTAATAAAATAGTCCAACTTCGTCATGTTCCAATTTCAAATTAATTTTTAACTCCAGGGCGCCGAAACATATTTTGCAAGCAAAAATTTGAAGACAATAAGCCTTTTTGATCTATTTAAATGAAATAATCATTATCAATCACAAGATAAATAAAAGAGTTGTTTTATTAAGTCTATAGAGTTTTAATAAACCTCATCTATTATTTCCGAGACTAGTATAATTTGACCTCTCGTTTGGTAATCACTAAACGTTTAATTTCGGGACATACTAATAATACAGAAGAAAACAAAAACATACCTATTTAATATCAGAATAGTTCTGCTATTTTCACAGTCCGTTGGTTCTTTCGCAACTCATATGTCATATTAGTATCAAACATGTGGAGCACAAATATTATCATCCCGTGGCGGATCCCATTCGTGATTCTACTATCATATTAGTTGTCCTTTTCTGGACATGTCGCTGATTTAGTGTTGCCAGTTAGAAACTTTCGTAATAAATAAACCTTATTTGCTCCGACGTCAAACTCCATGCGCCGCAAGTATCTCAATGGACAATGTAGGCAAAATGTATCAGTATTGCCAGAACGTAAACTTGGGACGTTTAAATGTACCTTAAAACTATTAACTTTGTTACATTTTTGCTAAGTAGATCACAACGTCTCGAACGATTCGATTAAAAGTATGACTTAAAACCTTTTTTGTTTTATTTGTTGCTTCTTGTGTGAAGGACCCAATGAAGTAAAAGCACTTCGCACAACCAGGGTGTGAAGCAATTAAATTTAAAAATGATAGTCGATTGATACCGTGGTGTGAAAGACCTAATAAATTAAGATCACTTGGGTTATTGACACTACCGTGTGAAACTCTTTAGGTCCCATCATGATTTCAATTTTAATGCATTTCAGTTTTTAAAAATCTCTTAGATGATGATGATGAAGTTATTTTATTTATTTATTTTATACATCTTTTCCTGTATTTTTTTACACCTCCGACCTTAATAGCTATGCCAAAGGTTGTCTGGAAGTAATCTCTCTAGGCGATATAGTCGCCGTTGTACTACCACACAGTATTTGATGTTTTTTTTTAAATTGTTATGTTTTAATGTATCGATTGTTGGTGTACAATAAGATGTATTCTATTCTAATTTATTATTAATATTAAGGTAACGGTAAGATAAATGAGTAAACTTCTGGTCAAATCATACTATACTGTTTTACAGTGACATGCGTTGGTTTTTGTGTCCCTACTACATAAATTTGTCCCTTGGCCCGGAACACAACATATTCAGGGACCTTTATGAGTACGGTGGCCCGATATAGGTTAAACTTGGCAATTTATCTCTTTTAATCGTAGCATAATGAACTTTGTCCGTTGAACAGAAAACACGGTCGTTCCAATTGTTTTAACACTCCGAAATGACTTTTGTCATCATTGCGATAAAAACAGAATTAGTTTGCGATATCATTGTTTGTTTTTCTTTTGTTTCGATATGACGTCTGGTTTTCATTTGTAAAATTTTTTTGTTACTTGAAAAGTTAAAATAGCTGTTCCTTTGTTTTGTTCTCAACTTCTGCAAGTTTTATGTGTTTAGTTTTATGGTCATATTTCAAACAACTAACATCTAATAAAGTAAAATAAGACTTCATGTCTCTCCGACAGATATGGTAGCTATACCAAACTATGAGTACGAAAACATGCAATAAGGTTTCAGATTGTATCATCATCATCATCATCTCCGCCGTAGGACTTTTTTTTTAACTG
Source organism: Biston stratarius (assembly GCA_950106695.1). Classification (NCBI taxonomy): domain Eukaryota; kingdom Metazoa; phylum Arthropoda; class Insecta; order Lepidoptera; family Geometridae; genus Biston; species Biston stratarius. The sequence goes on along the minus strand of OX467106.1, from coordinate 33,703,144 downwards.
CGTTTGAACGCCATCTCTCCTGATAGAGTCTATGGTGGTGCACGCGATTGTATTAATCAGGGAATACCCACTCGGGTAGTAAATTTTATTGTCTATTGGTTCGTCTACTGTTGGACATAGGCCTCTCCTATTAATTTCTTTAAAGATCGGTTGAAAGCGGCTCCAGCGCATTCCTGCGGTCTTCATTAGCTCGTCTGTTCTCGAGGATGGACGTTCTACGCTGCGCTCCGTAGTCTCAATTCTAGAACTTTATACTTCCATCGCTCATCAGTAGCTTGACCAGCTCAACATTTTTATTATAATTATTATTTAGTGGCCATTATTTTCACCAGAATGCGAGATTTTTCTCACTTTTTAAATATTCAAACACTAAAAAGTTTTACATAAACATGCTATTTCTGGCATAAACCAAACAAAATATAATATGTTCTTCAAAATGACTTCCGTAATACAGAAAGCTGTAATTCTTTTTTTTATAGGAAGAGTATCTTGGCCGAGCCAAGTTCCAACTGTGCTAACTACAACTCCGCTGCCAGTAGCGTTACCCTACTTTTAAAAATGCATCAGTAGCTCGATAAAAACTATTCCAACTTTATTTATTAAGCTATTTTAAAATAAGTTCTCTAATTTCTATTGCATTAGCAGTAAATTTTTATAAAATGTTGCTTTCATTATAAGAATAACTCTCAGCTGATATTGAAAAATTGTTTAAATAAATACATATTGGAGAACATATTCACACAGCGCCTTCTAGCCCCGAACTAATCAAAGCTTTTACTATGGGCTCTTGATAGCTTAAATAAATATATAAATATTATAGGACACATTACACACAGCGCCATCTGACCCCAAACTAAGCAGAGCTTGTGTGATGGAAGTCAGATAACTGATAAAGTACATAAAGACTTTCTTTTGTAAATATATACAGAACACCCAGACACAGAGCAAACATTTGTCTTTGGCGGGAATCGAACCCACGCCCTACAGCTCAGGCAGACATACTCCCAATGAGCCAACAGGGCTGTCAGAATACTTTACATGTATTTCTTTTTTTTGTTAAAATGTTATTATATTAACTTCGATGATGATACTTCAGTGGTTAACGCCGTAGGTTCAAATCCCAACAATGAGCTTGAGTTACCGGAACAGGAAAACATCGTTAGGAAGCCACAGCATGGCGGTTCGGTGCTTTCTAGTACTCAGCTGGCAAGCTACCACCCTTAAGTTGAATATCTGCCGCCAAGCAACTAACGGTGTGTTCCAACAATATCACTTGAGAGCCAGTTTTATTCCAGGTTAAGAGTGCTTAACCTGGAACCTACGTCTTCAACCATGCTATCAATTAACATCGCGTGAGCTCTGGTGAGACATCTAGCCTGTCAACTATAAAAGAAATCACGTCTCGCGCTTGATTAATTTTCTACTAAATAATCGCTAGAAACACAACATTATTTATTGTCATGCTGAATTTTCAACTCCAAATACGAAAATTTTGCACTAAAAAGTCTATCCAAGCATAAAACTACTATACTAGACTGGCTCGAAACGGAAAATTTGTATCAAGAGAAGTTCGCAATCGTCTGCTTCACCGACGAACTTGAGTTAGCCCTTAATTTGCTGACGAGCCATTTGCAAAACTTGGCTTGCCTTTTCGACAGCCATACTACGAAATTTTATTCCTCGAAACCGTATAGCATGCTATAAAGAAAAACGGTCAATTTGTCGGTAAAATATCTGCAGACAATAAACTAAGTGCTTGATTAAATGACAGACGTACATGAGAGTATCGTTCTATTAAAATTTGTCATAGGATTAAATTTCAAAAGTATTGTAGTAGATATTATACAATGCAAAATCTAGACTGGTTACTAGATTTGATGGTCACTAGATATGATCTTTTGCCAGCGTCACGGTATATCACCACACTAGCCGTCATCGTCTGAAAGCTTATCCAAATACATATAATTGATTTATGGAAATCCCAATGCTATTCACGGGATTCTTTTTGCCATACGCTTGCAAATTGTGAAATGATCTTCTTTCTTATCTATAGTCGACGATGATTACCTACAATCAGTAGTTAATAAATAAATGTCGTAGAATGTTTTACACGCAGCGCCATCTGACCCCAAATTAAGCAAAGCTTGTACTATGAAAGTTAGATAACTGATAGAATACCAATTTTTTTTTTTGTAAATATGTACAGGACAAACATTTAATGTTGTTTATTTCACAAAATGTTTGTCCCGAGTGGGAATCGAACCCACCCTACAGCTCTTGAAGCAGTAATACTACCAATGAGCCTACAGGGCAATCAAAGTAAAAGATAAGTGTAAAAGATGTCAGTTTGTATTTATTCGCTCGTCATTGTAATAGCAACTATATTTTCGTTGTTTTAAGATCTGCACTAATCTCCTATCTGGGTTCACGCGCACGCATCGAGCCATAAGCACGATCAACAAACAATCGGACTGTTTGCGAATTTTATTTATGTTAAACTGTTGACGGCTTATAAAACATTTACTTATGGCTTATGAAAATAAAATTTATTAAAAGTAGTTTTTTTTTAGATAAAAATCTATTTTGTTACCAGTTTTGGGGTCCTGACTCCGAATCTTGTTTAACCGTATTTTTACAAAGCTCCCCAAAAAATGATTTGGTGGCAGACTTTTCTTGTGGGGGGTCGTCTCCAAGGCATCAGATATTCTACCGACAAGAAATAGTTTGTTAACATAACTGTGTTCCGGTTTGAAGGGTTACCGCAGCTAGCAAAACGACAGGGCTATTGAGACTAAATTATCGAATCATTGGCTCAAAGTGCGCCAAATATTTTCCTGGACTTTTTGTCCCACAAAGTTTTAGAAACCACTGCAATCGTCATAGACATGCATTACCTATTAGAGAGGGCTCACTTAAAAAAGTTCTTATAGTACGAAGGTTTTTGAATTCGTTAATAATTCTTGAACGCTGTGAGTTTTTTTTATTTTTTTTATACCGGTCACAGTAGATTATCTTTGAATAAACAAGTTCCATTTCCCAAGGAGCTTATAAAACCTCTTGTGGCCTGGAAAATCAAATAATACCGGCTTATCTAAGATTATAGTCAGTTTTCCTTCTCCCTCACAAAAATAACCTGCCAAGTAAGTAAGCAACGGAAACTATTATGAGAAATGACTAGCAAAAAATATGTATATAGGTATATACAGATTTTCAGAGACTTATTTCGAAAGGTTTTTATGTAAATGTAATGAGACGAACGAGGCGTTCTCCTGATGGTAAGAGTTAACGCATATCCGCGACCATAACAGCGGTACACAGAATATTGAGTTGCAAAACAAAGACCATAGTATCGCTGCTTTGGCACTCTTTACTTTGACACTTTCAATGGTTAGTTTCAACATCCCTGTAATATTGCTAGCTACCCTTCGAACTGGAACACAGTAATGTTTAATCACTACTGTTAGGTGGCAGAATAGGTGGCAGAATAGGTGGCAGTTTTTCTTGATTTTACATACGTAAAAAGCATGTCGCTCGTCACGTGTATGTGTGTGTGCTGTACTCCCTTCAAAGACTAGAGTTATAATTTTTTTACAATAAAGAATATTTTTATTCATATTCCAATTCATGTCAATTATAAGATTAAAAATGTTATGGTGATTATTATAATATGGCAGTATTGATTATTACATGACAGTATTATAAAATGACAATTAAAAATAATAATTTTATTAAGTAGTGATTTTTTTAAATGGTTGACAGGCTAGGTGTTTGACCACAGCTCACCTGATGTTAGTGACAGTGTGGTCGAAGATGAAGAAGCATACCTAGCCAGGAATGGTACTGGCTCTCAAGTTCTAATATTTATAATAAAGTACTAGAAACCTGAGTACCCGAAACCCGAGTACCTACTAGAAAGTACCCTTCAAACATACTATGGTTTCCTCACGATGTTTTCCTTCACCGGCAGCTCAAGCTCATTATTGGGGCTTGAACCCACGCCCTTCGGCATGCGAACTGACCACGGTAACCACTGAGCTATCATCGCTACAAATGTACAATAAAACAATACGTTTTATATCATTACATTAATATCATAAGGAGTTTGTTGACGCGCATGAATGTTCCATCCGCTAAAGATGATAATGCGAGTAAACAAATCCCTAGTCAAAAAGGTTTCAACGCAAAGACCCCTGCCCAAAAGTGCCCATAATACTCGCAGCGTTGCCACGCTGGATAGCCAGCGAACTTATTACTTAGACAATTGTAGGTTGTAAGCTAATTAACGACAACCCTGTAATAGGAGGTAAATCTAAGAAAAAGTTCCGTAACACAAATAATTGATTCGGTGCCCCGTCGTCAAGGAAGTTACAGTTCTATTTAAGTTTCCTAAAAGGAAATGAAAGGAAATCGGGCCCCGCGTCGACGTAGCCTTTATCCAAACTTAACGAGAGTATTTCTCCAAAGACGTAGCACTGATTTAATAAACGATTTTGTGATAAAATAATATTGGAATCAATTTTTGGAAATAGAATAATAATTTTGGATTTTTTAAAGTCGTATCTAGTGAATTTAAAATAGATTTAGGTTTTGCTGGCAACTCACCTTACGTTAAGTACGAGTAACTAACTGGTACATCATACTCATATTATAAAGGCGAAAGTTTGTGAGTGTGTTTGTATGTTTGTTACTTCAGCACGCTCAAACGGCTAAACCAATTTTGATGAAATTTAGTATGGAGGTAGCAGACACCCTGGATTAACACATAGGCTATCTTTTATCCCGAAAAATGTGGTGTTCACGAGGGAACAGCGGATAACACCGCGTGGCGCAGCTATTTGTAAATAGATCCCACTGAAAAGTCCCTTTCCCTTTTCAGTGATGATACCTATAAACACTCGCCTACTGTCTTAGCATAAGCGAAGAACAACATTTTCTTTGTGTGAAAGTGTGACAAAGCTATACATATAGCTAGTAGAACACGATAGGTTTTTCTCCTTATCTCTTAAAGTACTTGGTAATATTGTACATGGTAACTGTAATAATATTTTTGGTAAACGTAACACTATAATATATTTAAATAAGTTTGGTTACTAACTCAACTGCTTTAACAAGCTTACACTAGTTACTGAGAGTGATTTTGGCACCTCCCACGTAAGGAATTATAACAGGGCTAGGAGACTGAACTATTAATATGTAGTGTTATATTTGTAACAAAAAAATAACCGAAAAATTTGATGAACTCAAATGGAAGCTAATCCCTTACCCTATTTATAAATCGTCGCCAATTTATAGGAAAATAATATTATTCAAGGTTTCGAGTAACGGTAGAAGGTCGAAAGGGGCTCATTAAGCTCATCCTCATTTTAAACATATATATATGTACACATATTTTTTTTCATATATCTTTCCTCAAATTGCGACAATAAAACCTGTTGTAACAATTTAAGAACAGTTTTTTTCATGTTTTACGTTATTTCAGATTCGATCCCATAGATCCTCAAGTCGGGTCGGTAGGCTAATTGAACCGTCTACCTTTGTATTTTTTTATATATATGTTTTTAATGTAATAGTAATGAGACGAACGAGACGCTATCCTAATGTTAAGAGATGACGGCTGTCCATGACAATTGCAGCGATACACAGAACTTTGAGTAGTAAAACAAAGTCCAGTGCATCGCTGCCTTTAGCGCTCATTACTCTAAGACTTGATGGTTAGTCTCAACAGCCCTGTAATTTCGCTAGCTGCAGTACCCTTCAAACTGGTACACAATGTTTATATCACACTACCATACAAATATTATAAAAGTGAAAGTTTGTCTGTTTTTTGCTCCTTTACTCTAAAACAGCTGGATAGATTTAAATAAAATTTATAATGCATTTTTTTTTGTCATATTTGCTGGCGTTTGACCGCCATCTCACCCGATGTTAAGCGAAGATGCGGTCTATGATGGTTGACGCTTGCGTAGAAGTAACCGATTCACTCGCGATTTCAAGGTACCTAGATTGTACTTACCGGGGCAATTCACACCCACTCGGGCAACAAATTCCAATGTTTAGCGATTCGTACGAAGAAGGTAGAATCAAACCGTTTAGTTCGAGTTTTTGGAATAGCAACCATGAAGCGGCGTCACTTTTTAAAGCTTCTAGCTGTCCGATAGTAGAATGGGCAAGCTGGAATTAGGTCATGGAGATCTGAAACGCACTCTCCAAAGTGTATCCGGTAGAAAACCGACAGACAAGCAACTTTACGTTGATGTTCAAGGCTTTCAAAAGGAATTAAGGATTTAAGGATTTCAAACGAATCGTTGTTTTTGAGTTTATTAGCACATTTCTCAATAGACTCCAACTTATACCATAATGAACACAAGTTATATTACATCCCAGACATTTGTTCATAAAGATTACTAGAACGACTTCCTTAAAACTGAGCACTGCAAATACTTGTAACCCTGTCGATAATATAATGGAAAAACAACACGAGTACCAACTTTGAAACCAATAGACTCAAACAAAAGGAACCGAGACGACAAAACCATTTCAACAATAACACTGATAATACCAATTTCGATGCAGTGAGGGCGTGAGCATATTATCCTGTCACATACACTCGACACATTGCCAGGACATTCGATTCTTTAGAAAATATGAGTCCTTGTATGGGGTAAGGGATTTGTAACTGCAGTGGTACGTGCAATGGGGTAAACGTTGGTAAGCTGATAATGTTTGTAACGCAAGCTGGATTGGGATTCGGTCCTCGATTTCATTTCGAAAAATAATCAGCTTTCTTTTCAATTTTAATAAATAAAGCCAGTAAATATATAACTATTATGTTCCGTCAAGTAGTTAATATTGGACAAGACAGAAATGTTTTACATATTTGAAGTAATGGAAAAATAATGTTTATGTTAGTCAAGGATGGATTTTAAGGATCTTATCACAGTGTTTTTTTATTGTTTAAACTTGGTGTTTGACCATAGCTTACCTAAATTCAAGTGACAGTGAAGATGGTAATCATCTTGGCTCTCAAGTACTATGTACTAGAAAGTACCGTACTACCAGCACCACGCTATGGTTTCCTCACGATATTTTCCTTCACTGGTAGCTCAAGCTCACTCTTGGGTTTTGAACTCACGTCTTTCGGCGTGTGAACCAACTATCATCGCAACAATTTAAAAGTTAATTTGATTGTATAGTCATCTAAATTGTATGAAGTAGAAAACAAAATAAAAGAGACACAAAATGTAATTGATTGATTTAGGTTACTGTGCGGAAGTTCATTTTGAGTTCAAGGTTCGTATTTAGTTTATTTCCGCTTAGCAGCCGTTTTAGTTACAACAGTAATAAGGATTTAAATTTAACAAGCCAAGCAATGTCTCGGCTAAGCGCTCGAAGAGTCAACACGCCTTAAGGATGCCTCGTGTAGAGGTGAAACACGTGTCGGCAGGTGGTTACTGCAGCTAGAAGATGATATTATGACTTGTGGTTATTTGAATTAGTGTTTTGTTTCATCTTTTAAGTTTAAAAAAATTTAGTTTTAGATAATAAATAAAGTTTTGGATAAGGTTTATCAAAATTACTGTCAAGTTTTTTAAATTGTTGTCAAGTTAAATCCTCATTATTGTTGTAACTAAAATGATTTTTAAGCGGAAATAAACTAGATATATACATTGAACACACAATATGTAGAATATACATTCTATATGAATAATTTATAAGCTCAGATATAAACATAAGATTGTTAATATATAAGATAACGTGCAGTGTACATTTTACAGGTCTGTAACCTGTTCAATTAATAGACACAACACTGCGTACCCTACCTAAAACAAGGGTCCCCAGACATAATTGCAGTAAACCCCTAATTAATTAATCACCATTGTCTGAGACCGGGGAGACATAATTGATATTTGAAGGGACCTCCCGGAGACGTTAATTTGAGTCTCGAAACACGGGCAGATTTTCCTTTTCTGTCAGGAACTTGTCATAGAAAAAGTCAGCGGTGATGGCTAAATAATTGTGATCGTTAAGATGTATTTTACGTGGAAATGTAGCGTTTAACAAGTGTCGCAGTTGATTCAACTTCACATAATATACTTCAGTTGCCAGTAAAAAATATCGTGAGGAAAATATAGCATGTTTGATTGTACCGTTACATTACGTCTAGTAAGCTGTTTTCAAATACGCTTTTAGACGAGAGACAAATAATTTATTTTCCTTAAAAATAAAAAATTCGGTATATAATTTTCAGATAAATTATTTATTTATTAGGTGATAGGTGGACACTTATGTACACATATCAGTACCGTGTCGTTGGACCGCCCTGAATGCTTACAGTTGTTCACAAATTCAAAGTCTCTCAGCGTGCTTTGGAAAGAGCTATGCTCGGTATTTCTCTTGAGGGTTTTATCCGGAATGAAATAATTTGCCAGAGAATTAAACGGGTGAATTTAATTCTTAAACATCAAAGAGACAAGGCAAGCTTTTTTTATTGTTATCAAGCTAGGTGTTTGACCACAGCTCACCTGATGTTAAGTGACGGTGTGGCTGAAGATGGTAAAGCATACTTAGCCTGGAATGGTACTGGCTCTCAAGTGAGGCTGCCGGAACACACTGTTAGATGCTTGGCGGCAGATTTTCAACTTGATAGTGGTAGCTAGCCAGCCGAGTACTAGAAAGTACCCTACTACCATATTATTCTATTGACGAATTTAAAAAAAAAAACAGTAAAATTTAAATGACAATAATAATTGGAATAATAATTTGACCGACGTTATTTTACTTAATTTAGCTTGGATAATATACCTGTTTTTATTTAATGCTTTATTTTACATTTAATAAAGTTATTTTTTTTACATCTAACTACTTAATAAATTTCCACACCAAAATGGTAAAAACTCCTAACTATATATACTAAAAACATTCTCGCAATAAAAATTGTGACCCATGTTTTATGAAATAAATGTTTGAATTTGAATCCAATATGTGGTGTATTAGATCCAACATATTAATATTAATCTATGAACAAAACAAAAATACAAACATTGCTTCCAAAAATAGACAATACACCAGAGTTTTGGCGGGAACGCGGAAAAAGTGCCGAATTACAAGCACGAGTGTGGGAAAGTGATATAATGCGATGAAACATGACTTTTTGTGTTGCTTCCAAAACTACATCGAAATTTAAAGTCGCCACTACTTTACTAGAGCATGACTAGATTTGACTGGCACGGACTGGACTTGACCAAAACTGGACTTTGACTATAAAGAGAAAGAAGCTGAAAACTGAAGATTGCACGCATAATACAGAAACATTAAAACTGGCAGAATGCACAGAGTGTGATGCCAAGAAGAATTTTAAACAGGATTTCATTACATGGAAGAAATCTCATAAGGATAGAGTGGTTAGTGGTAACTCTTAATATATAGTTGCTATTCTAAATTCGATGATTACTTCTTTTTGAGACAGTACCTATAATTTTGGGAAGCTTATTTACATATTAACAATGATAACTAAATCAATTATCTAAATAGCATATACATACAATAAAAATTACCTGACTGCAAAAAGCATTAGTATATACATATACGAGTATACCTACATAGTATACTCGTAAGTATATGTATTTACTAATAGTTCAATGTCTATCACAAGATGAATGGAGTAGAAACTCTACAGTTGTATGACACACAATTATTAATTATGTACCCATTCAATACCATAAAACTATCAATTAAAATTTGTTTGCCCTCAGATAAAAGCTCGAAATTTGCTGATCAACTAATTAATAAATCAAGAATCGTCTGGGCAAACACTGTCGCTCGGCTGGCTGTCGTTGCCACTGTTATGCAATCTGTGGCTGCACCAGGGCTCCAGAATGCCTATGTGAATATTCCCAATAGGCTCTGCCATCTACTCGAGCGAATGCAATTTTTCCCTGTCTCAAAATTTATTTTTTTATCTGCGCTGTCTTTTTTCTTAGTTTTTGGCATCGCATTTTGTGGAAGTACTAAAATATTTTTTGTTACAATGACAACACAAAATTGAAGAAACTTAAACCTAAAAATATAAGATTTTGTAAATTAACGACTTATTGTTATTAAGTTTTATTAAGAGTATTATGCTAATGCTAATTTTACTGGAGTACTAAAGAAAACCGACCGCAAACCGCCAAAGACCGCAGGTGCGCTGCGATACGAGCCGCTTTCTACCAGTCTTTATGGAAGCAATGGGGGAGGCCTTTTTCCAAAAGTGGATGTCCTACGGCTGAAATGATGATGATGATGATGATTGAGTTGATGTTTCACAAATACTAAATGGCCAACACAAAAACAAAATAGTCCGAAATACACATACATAGCGGTGCCTTTTAGATCCGTCGCATGATACAAGAAAATAGCCGAAAGAGTATCCTGATCTATCGTATAATCATTTGTTATATAGGTGATCACTATATATGTACCAGAATTGTATTATCTTTGATAACGACTTAAACCGGGAGTCATCACACCGTTCGCCTTTATTGGACAATAATACTTAATGGATTAGCCATTTGTGTGATTAGTAACGTTAATAAATAACGATACTGTAACGTTGGATATAAAAGGTAGAGATGGTATGGTCGAAAATGATAACATCGCTTAATCACGTGATAAAAACTAGGTATTGTAATACCTAGTTTTTTTCTTTTTAAGATATTAATTGTAATTGGTATGTATACCAAATTCAGTGCAGACTTACCGGTCAAAATTAATACCCGTTTTTTGTGAGACCGAAAAGATCTCATATCTGAACCGCACACCAAAATGCCGTCACGGTATGCGCTGCACCTTAAATCTGGAACGTTGTTCCTTGCGTTAGGTATAAGTATGTGAGGTCTAAAAGGCCTCGCCCCTAAGCGAAAAGAAATAAGACTTAAAATAGATACAATTTAGCAATGAGATTCGCATGTTCTTTTTAAACTAAAAATGTTAATATAGAATTAAATTTTAAATTACCATTCCGTTTCGCCTTTGACCGTAAGCACTTAGGGAGTGCATATAGAGGTTACATAAAACCATTGATTTATTAAACTGTATTTACCTAAAGGGTAGTGCCGACAAACTGTTTGTCTGTTACGAGCACACTAATTAACCTGAGTAAACATTTGTAAACATTGTTGTATCCAAATTGGAGGCAAAGCCAACATTGTACATAATAAATTATACTGATTTTGTTGAAACAGTGTTCTCTTATTAAACCTAAGACATGTTGTTGAATTTCTGATTTCGACGAGGCACAACTGTGGTTCATTTAATTTTTAGGGTTCCGTACCCAAAGGGTAAAATGGGACCTTATTACTTAAGATTCCGCTGTCCGTCTGTCACCAGGCTGTATCTCATGAACCGTGATAGTTAGGTAGTTGAAATTTTCACAGATTATGTATTTCTATTGCCGCTATAACAACAAATACCTACTAAAAACAGAATAAAATAAATATTTAAGGGGGTTCCCATACAAAAAACCTAAATACTTTATTGTTTTACACGGCATTATATTTTTCCTATTTTATGACGCTATAAAAAGATTTAAATTTAAATTGAAAATGTCTTAAAAATCAATTACCGCAGAGAAAGCCAAAATATTCAAATTAGTTTCATATAATAAAGTTTACTATCAGTAAGAAACATAAAATAAATACAAAAAAAAACTTACCGAATTCTAATCACACCATGCCAACTAATCTCCAGCAATAAAATGAGTCTACCTCAAACCCTTGGCGGAGTTAAAGTTCAGAGGCGTCTGTTGCCCAACAATTGCGAACTGACAAAATGTAAACTCAGCATGAATTATGAGTACAGCTCCCTCTCGAGGGAAATTAAAGTGTCTTGCACCAACTTTAAGGGGCTCAGGTACACTGTTCCGGTACCAGTACCGGAGTAATAAATTAAATTCGCTACCTTTTTTTGATCGGCGACTCTTCGATAACTGTTCCATTGCTTAGTGTCAGTTTAAAAATAATGGAAGGAAGATAATTTTTCATTCATAACGCAAGTGTCTGCGCAACTTAATAGAAACAGTATGAGCATATAAATCATTATCACTATAATAAATGTAATTTTTAAACTTACGCGATAAATAAGTTCGTCACTAAATATTTTCTGGAATTGTAGAATTTGGTGCCACCTGTCTTATCTTATCGTATGCCGTGGTGGTGCCGGCGTAAGAATTGTACCCCACCTTCTCTACCCGTGTTTGCCGTAAGAGTCGGCTAAGGGATGTAATACGGAAGATGGGCAGCAGCGTCTTCCTTGAACAATCACACCTAACTGCGCTCGCCAACCCGCCTGCCAAGCGTGGCGAGTATTGGCAAAACCCCTCCCTAGGAGGAGGCCTATGTCCAGCAGTGGACTTCCTATGGCTGATGATGTGTGCGATGTGTGTCTTATCTTATTTCCAGACGGCTAGGCAAATGCGGCCAAGGTATCATCCGTACGCACTAAGCACGTCGATTCTTTTTTTTAAATGTAAACGTAATGAGACGAACGAGACGCTCTCCTGATGGTAAGAGATAACGCCTGTCCATGACCATAGCAGCGATACAGAGAACTTTTAGTAGTAAACACAGAAATTTAATTTCTTTCATTTTAACGTATCGTAGGACGCTCTTATAGTCTATGTCAATAAACTTAGGATAGCTGGCGGTGGATGGAAGTGAAAAGCCAAAGACCGAACTAAGTGGCGTGTCGTGGGAGAGGCCTATGTTCAGCAGTGGACTTCGATAGGCTGATGATGATGATCCCGATTGTTAAAACCCAATTGGTATTTAAAAAAATATTAAGTACCCAATAATTATTATTTTCCTTGCCAGAAATCAAATATGTCTGAAAACTGATTATTAATTGCATTTGCTTTCCTCATCGTGTAGCTAGCCATCAAGTGAAATTTTATAATAAATAATAACATAAGATAAATGAGATCATAACTAGCTTGACATTGAACTCACCCGCAGTAAAGTTACAGGTTGAGCACCACTCGGAAGATTGACCATTAGATACTAAAGTTATTGAAGAAAGATACTCCGAAGGTTAAAGGGTTTATGCTCTTAAACTAAGTACTTAGTGATACCTAATTAAATTTATCTAAAACTATATAAAATAAAGTACAGCACCTTTAACAAATCTCTGATTAAAATCATTAGAACGTATTTAAAGGGGCTTCTTAAACCTAACGAAATTTATTTACAAACTATATAAATAAAGTACAGTGTCTTAAAACATATCTCTTTATAAAATCATTAGTACCAATTAAAAGGGGCTCTTCAAATCTACACTTAGGTTTTAAACTCATTTTTTTTAACTAGATCTTTTAAGCAATACGTCGTCTAAGTTGAGATGAGATGAGACGCAATGGGATAAGATGACATGGGTTGAATAAGAAACTCATGTAGATAAAACAACAAGACGTAACTTTTAATTTTTACATTAATGTTATAAACGTTAAAATCTGTATGTGTATGTGAGTTGGCACATAAGATTAACATGTAGATTTCATCTTTTTATTCCGGGAAAAAAAAATATAGCAAGTGAAACCTCTAGCTCTTGCTAGGAGATCGTCAATGGAAATCGAATGAAACGAAATAAGTTTTCCCAAAAGATAGTGAATTTATGAGCGAACCGGTTATTTGTTAGAAAATCGTGCTCTATTTTATAACAAATCGTCATGCGGGTAATCTGTCGAATGACGTCAAACGCAAGTCTCCAGAACAGCCCTATTTTTAGATAGATGGAAACTCTTAATTGTGCACAACAAAAATAAATAAATGTACAAAAAACAAAAGAATCTTATGACGTAGTGCTACAAGTGGCGGCCTTATCGCTAAAAGTGGTCTCTTCCAGGAAACCAAGAATGGGAGAAAAACGTTACTGAATAAGACCAGATGGGAGATGTTGTAACACTATTCAGTATGTATATAGTAGATTTTATTCACTATCCTACTTTAGTTTTTATTCATACTCTTCTCGTTATGAGAGGGGTAAGGTTATTAGTCCACCAACCTGGCAACTTCACATATCATCAAGAATATTAAGTTCTCTAAGGTTCCTTACAAATTTTTTCTTCACCATTTGATGTTAGGGTCAATTAACAATATGCACACAAGTAGAAAAGACAGGTACATGATTGATTGAATAACTCTATCAAAGATGAAAGATCTACAAACAGAAGAAAAATAAACTTAAGCAATGCAAAAAAAAAAAAGTTACGTAACGTGGGATTTGAACTCGGACTTTCAAATTGGCAATCAAACAGTCTCAATTAGTCTGTCGTAGATGTGAAAACAGAGTCAATTTTCAAATAAAAAAGTCCATGAATGTACGAACTGATACTGTCATAACAAAGTTGAAAAGCAAGAACTTAAAAGAGTTTCGAGGCTCATCAGCTGAACAAATAGGGCACGTCTAGATACGAACCCAGCACATATGTACCGGCTCTCTAGGGAAATAAATTGTTCACAGCACGTCTGATTGCAGCCTTATAAGATTTTTTCGTGAACTCCCCGAGGCGGTAAAAAATGAAGCGAGCTTGCAAATAGAATTAGAAGTTTTGGGATGTTTTTAGTTTGGCATTAAAAGTTTGGAAGATTCTATTTCTGCTCCACAGAAATAAGTACACAGAATCAAATATTTGTAAGCTTATAGAAATTTATTTTGTTATGATGAAAAATAACACAAAAATGTGGTCGAAAAGTTAGCTGTAATTCATTTCGTAAAATAAACTCTATAAATATACTATGACAATCATTACACTAAATACGAATAGCCATAATTTTAAATTTTACGATACACGGACAAGCTAGTCTTACCTAAGGTTAGACTATAAAAAATACGTAAATTAGTAAAAAGCTGAGCTTTGTGAGGGCTCGCGTAGTTTTTCTAACGAGTAATAATTTTCAAGACAGTTTTTTAAAATTATTATTAAACCTCCAAGTTGGGAACACTGATTACACCTGACTTTAGTGGTGTCATCTAGTATTAAGTAGATTAACTACAATGTTAACACTTTGGTTTCCTTACAGATGGCGTTAGTAGTACAATAACATTCTGTCCAATAAATACAAAGTTTTTATTGTTCATTTGTTTTAATGGTTATAATATTATGTTTTTTTGTTTGATAGATAACACATCTAGATATAGAGTTAAATCATTAAAATATGAATATATCTGACGTAATATAATTATGTATGTAAAATACGTTATTTTGATATTTGAATGACAAATATATATAACTCATTGTTATTAATCACAACATCATCAGCCCTAGGACGTCCACTGCTGAACATAGGCCTCCTCCTGGGGGATTTTTGCCAATACTCGCCACGCTTGGCAGGCGAGTTGGCGAGCGCAGTTAGGTGTGATTGTTCAAGGAAGACACTGCTGCCCATCTTCCGGATTACATCCCTTAGCCGACTCTTACGGCAACCACGGGTAGAGAGTAGAGAGGGTGGGGTACAATTCTTACGCCGGCACCACCACGGCAGAAATGAATGTTATTAATAAATAAATAAAAAATGTTATTAATAGATACTATGAACTATATCTAACAAAACGGAATATTCAATAACTATTTTGGATTTCATCTTCAAATGACAATCTATTTCCAGTTGTGTAAATTGCCTTAATGTTCCCTGCCTTTGTACTCTAGGCCAAATTCAGTGACCTATAGCCAGCTGCACAAGATATAAACTTATAGCGGAATCAAAACTTAAGCAACACGACTATTTTACCAAAAAATAGTTCCAATTGGGTGGTCTCCTGGCAGGCCTCAACAGTGTTTTAAAACTAAATGCTTTTTAACTAACAAGAGTTCTAGACCACCAAACCTGGATATGTCCATTGGCAGCCCTTGCCCAGCAAGATAATATAAGCTAGGTGTTTGACCACATCTCACCGGATGCTAGGTGAAGGTGTGGTCGAAGATGGTAAGCACACCTAGCCTGGAATGGAACTGGCTCTCAAGTTTGGTTGCCAGAACATACTGCTAGGTGCTTGGCATAAGATTTTCAACTTGAGGATGGTAGCTAGCCAGCCGAGCTATGGTTTCCTTACGATGTTTTCCTTCACCGGTAGCTCAAGCTCATTGTTGGGATTGGAACCCACGCCATTCGACATGCGAACCGACTGCGTCAACCACTGAGCTATAATAGCAACAAAAATGTTCTTAGGCCAGTAACAAAAACAACTTTCATTCAAATTTTTCAAATTCGACAAATATTCCTTTTCCAATATTTATAAATTTCAATATTTATAAATGTGGGTTTGAAAAATATAAAAACAACTTATTTTAAGACTTCCTCTAAGTCTTATAAATGGAACTAGCTCCCAAACTATCTAATGTCCAGCCGTTGTTCATGTCAATTGCCAGTAGACCGCTCCATTTATTTACATTGAGATGTTATAAATAGGTCAAGACGATACAAATTTAAGCAACCTGAAAAGTTCACAAAATCTATAACTCGACTGCGAATAAAATTGCTATAATTAAAGGGGAAAAAACTTTGGAAACCAATTTATTATTCCTAATTAAATTTAAACAGATAACTTATATATTTTTGTAATCCCCTTTTAATTTCCTTTATTTTGATCCCCTACACGATAGGTTTGGTTTTTTTTAATTAACGTATTACTATGTCGCGCCGAAAATCTGCCTTTTTTTTCAAATTCCTTATATTAGAGTTTTAAGACTTAACTTAACTTAAACCTTAACTGTCAAAATTAATTGGGCCGTCTGGAAAATACGAGGTAATGATAAAATTAACAAATATACATACATACAAGATACGCGCTTCCTTGACAATTGGGTAATACAGTGTAACCTTAATATAATTAACCTCAATATAACGATTACCTCGATTTGACAAATTCTTTGAAATCATCTAGAACTTCCCGTAAGATTTAATGCAAAATATGCCTTTACATTACGAATACTTCTTATCAAAAACCTCATTATAACGAATTATCTATCATTGCTGAATATAAATAGGCAGTATAATTTACCTCTATTTAAACACCCGACCAGACCTCCCCCCCGCTTTTGAGGATGAGGAAAAGGCCGAGTGCCTGGCCCACAGCCTCAAAGACCAATGCAGCCCCAGCCTAGAGCACGTCAACCCTGTCCACCTCGCCACGGTGAACAGCGAAGTTGATCGCAGAGCAACCCTTCCCCCCCTAGACGAGCTCGAGCCAGTCACCGTTTCTGAGGTAGAGTCGATTATCAAGGGCCTCCACGTCAGGAAGTCTCCTGGTGCGGACGGTATCAGTAACAAAGTGGTCAAACGCTTCTCCACCACCCTAGTCCACCTCCTGGTCAGCATCTTCAATGCGGCCATCACGAATTGCATATTCCCCGGTCCGTGGAAGTCCGCCGACGTCATCGGCATCCACAAACCGGGCAAGAAGGCCTCTGAGCCCTCTAGCTACCGTCCCATCAGCCTCCTCAGTACCCTGGGGAAGATCTACGAGCGCATCCTTCTGAAGCGCATTTGGTCCCACATCATAGATAACAACCTCATCCCCGACGAGCAGTTCGGCTTCAGAGCCAAACACTCTTGCGTCCAGCAAGTACACCGCATCACGGAGTACGTCCTAGAAGGTTTCAACGCGAAACCCGCCCATGGCTTCACCAACAAACCACGCCCCAAAGGGACCGTAGCGGTCTTCCTCGACGTCGCAAAGGCCTTCGATAAAGTCTGGCACAACGGGCTGATATACAAGCTATACCAGCTCGGACTGCCGGACCGTCTCGTACTCATAATACGAGACTTTCTCAGTTCCCGAAGCTTTTGCTATCGCGTCGAGGGACACCGTTCCTCCCCCCACCCCATCGACGCCGGAGTCCCTCAGGGCTCCGCGATGGCCCCGATCCTGTTCTCCCTCTACACTTGCGACATCCCCCGCTCTCCCAACGTGGAGATCGCCCTATTTGCCGACGACACCGCCCTCTACTCTAGAGGGTGGCATCGCTACGCACAGCTTGCCCACCTTCAGAGAGCCCTTTGCCAACTTGGCGAATGGTTCAAGAAGTGGGCAATCACTGTCAACCCGGATAAAAGTGCAGCAATGTACTTTCATCCGAGTAGAAAGCCCCCCCGTAAAAACATCACCCTTCACGGCCGGCCCATTCCATGGACCGCCACCACCAAATACCTCGGCGTGACCCTTGATAATCGACTCTCGTTCTCGAAACACATCCAGTTAGTCCGCAACCGAGCGGCCTTCTTCTTAGGCCGTCTCTCCCCGTTACTCAACAAGCGCAGTAAAATGTCCCTTAGCAATAAGGTGACAATTTACAAAACTTGTATCCGCCCCGTCATGACATACGCCTCAGTCGTATTTGCCCAAGCATCCAACCTGGATCTGGAGAAACTTCAAGTTCTCCAGAACCGTTTCGTACGCAGTGCTACCGGCGCTAGCTGGTTCATGTGAAACGCCGACTTGCACTGTGACCTCGAGCTCCCCTCCATTCGTCAGTACTTGAAGCATACCTCCCGTCGCTATTTCGAAGCGATGCCCCACCACCCGAACCCCCTCATAGTCCAAGCCTCGAATTACACGACAGACACTACAGACCCTCCCCCGCTCAGACGACGTCCTAAACACGTTCTGAAAGACCCGGACGACCCCATCGCCACCGTCACGTCGGCGGCGCTGGGGTCAGCCGACCCGACCACTCCTAGCAACAGGAAGTATTCCGTTTTTGGTATAGGCGCCGGTTACCAGAGGCACACCACTACACTACGTCGGCCTCGCCGGCGAGGTCGCGGCCCTCCCAGATCCAGATCCGTCTAAGATCGGTTAGATTAGTCTAGTTAGATTCATCACACACACTCTCAGTACAACCTAGTCTAGGGCCCAAGGGCACACCCCTTCCGGGTGGCCAGGGCAACTGTTAGATCCCCCCTGCTCCGGCGACTGCCCAAGCCGAGGTCCGTACCACTCAGAGGTGCCCTTGTGCCAGTCGTCCTTAACTTTTAGGCTCAGCGCACTCTGCGCTCGCCACAGTCCGGTGACGCTGTAGAGGCCAACTGGCCAACAGCAAGAGTCATTCATAAAAAAAAAAAAAAAAAAAAAAAAAAAAAAAAAAAAAAAAAAAAAACCTCTATTTAAAGATTTTTGTCAACTTATAACCTTTACATATCGTATCCTACCGTTTGCTATAACAGGGTAAGTGAAAGAATCGTAATGGTAAGGTTAATAAAAAAAATCTTACCTTGTTGAAACGAATTTTAGACCAAGCTAACCTCAGTATAATAAACCTCATTGTAACAAATTGCTTAATTTATCGAATAAACGGTTTTGTAGCGATGATAACGCAGTGGTTAGTGTGGTCGGTTCGCATGCCGAAGTGCGTGGGTTCTAACCCCAACAATGAGCTTGAGCTGTCGGTGAAGGAAAAACATCGCGAGGAAACCATAGCGTGGTGGTAGGGTACTTTCAAGTACTCGGCTGGCTAGCTACCACCCTCAAGTAAAAAATCTGCCGCCAAGCATCTAAGGGTGCGTTCCGGCAGCCTTACTTGAGAGCCAGTTCCATTCCAGGCTAGGTGTGCTTTACCATCTTCGACCACACCGTCACTTAACACCAGGTGAGCTGTGGTCAAACAACTAGCCTGTCAGTCATTAAAAAAAATGATTTTTTAATTCCCTTCAGCTTTGTAATATCGAGGTCGCACTGTAACAACAAAAACACTAATACAAGATACCTACTAGTAATGGATTATCTAGATCTAAAATATTTGCAGTACAACTATTCAAACAAAAAATGCTATTCGTCATCCAAAATATCTGAAAGCACTATTTCTGCTTCAAATTTTTGAAACACAAATGCGTCTGGTATGAAATTTTAATCTGGTAAGAGTGCTCGGAGTCGTGAGTATCCAATATTCAAATTTAAGAAACACACTGTCTGCCTGCTGCATGTGAAGTTTAGAAGCTTGTAGGGCTGCTATCAGGAGGTTAAGTGAAAACTCGAACTGTCGTAATACTTCATAGTCAATTTATTTCTCGTCTCTTATAAATATTTATAACTCGCAAGCTTAGTGGTAGGTTCATGCAGTCAATTCGTTACTGCGAATGATGATGATGGTGCGAGTGAAACGGCTTGTCGCTCCGTCTCGCTCGCACGACTATAAATATACTAGCGAGGGCCAGCGCGCGCCAGTATGCGCGCGCCGCTCGCATGGAATGGTTAATGTCGCTCGCAGTCACCACATCACCCCCGCTCAAAAAAATCGTACGGTTGGACGGACGATTCTTCCACTTCTCGTTACGTAGGGCGGCTTCGTTGTAACGTCGACTGGCCCTGCAGCTGGTACTGGTGGTGCGGCGTAGCTAGGCGTAGCGCTCGAGTCCTCTTCCGCTTCGTCGTTGCATAAATATGCTGGCTTGAGTCGATTAATCGTAATCACTGACGAACGCGTAGGCAACTGTATCTTGAAATACTTGTCATGCTTTTCTAGTACTTTGTACGGTCCTTCGTATGGTGGTGTGAGTGGCTTCTTGACGAAATCGACTCGCACAAAGACGTGTGTGCAAGTAGACAGGTCCTTGTGTACGAATGTAGTGCGCGTCGATCTCTGCTTGGTACTCGGTGCAAGTGACGTCATAGTTTCTGTCATTGTCCTGAGTAATTCCGTAGGCTCGTCTGGCTTTTTCGTTGCTACGAAAAAATCAGCAGGCAGCCGTAGTGTAGCTCCGTAGGTGCATAGAGAGGGACTGAGTTCTGTCGTCTTATGTAGCGCTGCTCGTAGACCTAGTAGTACTGTTGGTAGTTCTCTGGACCAATTGGTGTTCGCTGCTCTTGCCATCAGCGCAGTTTTCATTGAGCGGTGCCAGCGTTCTATTTGACCGTTTGCCTGAGGGTGATAGGCAGTGGTCCGTATCCGCGTCACGCCGAGTTTCTTCATTAACTCGACAAATAATGATGATTCAAACTGACGGCCTTGGTCGGTGGTCAGTCGTAGAGGGCAACCAAATCTGCAGATCCAATGCTCGTAGACAGCTCTGGCTACGGTTTCTGCCTTAATGTCTCGTACTGGTACTGCTTCTGGCCATTTGGTTCGTCGGTCGATCATAGTGACGATGTATGTGTATTCTTCAGACGGTGGTAAAGGTCCAACTATGTCGACATGCACGTGATCAAATCTGTCGGCTTCCTGGAAGTGACCGAGAGGTGCGATCGTGTGCCGTTGTATCTTGCTCTTCTGACAGCCGAGGCATGACCTCGTCCATCGCGACACGTCGGCGTTCATGTTCGGCCAAAAGTATCGCTTGGCAACTTGCTTCCTTGTGTTTCTGATTCCGGGGTGACTCAGTTCGTGAAGTGCTTTACATGCGACTTCTCGAAATGAAGTAGGCAGGTACGGTCTTGGGTCGCTAGTTGACATCTCGCACGAAATCGGTTTGCTGACGCCTGGCAAAGTTACGTGGGCAAACTTCAGGTTAGTCCTGTTTGAACGTAGTTGTTTCAGTTCGTCATCTTGTTCTTGGTCCTCCACGAGTTGCTGGTAGTCGAGTGTTGATGTGCATGTGATCGTCTCGACTCTTGACAGTGCGTCAGCCACTGGGTTCATTGCTCCACTGACGAATTGTATATCAGTACAAAACTGACTGATAAATTGCAGTTGTCGTTCTCGCCTCGGTGTGTCATTATTGCTGGGTGCTTTTGACAAGGCGTAAGTGAGTGGGCGATGGTCTGTATGAATGACCACTTCGGCGCCTTCTATGTATCTTCTGAAGTGCTTGACAGCGGTGTACATCGCTAGGAGTTCGCGGTCGTACACGCTGTACTTCTTCTGTGCGTCGCTGAGTGTCTTCGAGAAGAATGCTATCGGGTGCCACGCTGCGTTTTGATGAACTTGCACGACGCCACCGATGCTTGTATCGGACGCATCGGTCATTAGATGCAATTTCGCCCCCGGAATTGGATGACACAATGTCGCCGCTTGTTTGATGCTGTCGCGACATTGTTCAAAGGCTTCTTCTGCTTCAGGGGTCCACTTGACTGGCGTCTTGTCCTTTTTCTTTGCGTTATGTAACAGTTTGTTGAGTTCTAACTGTTTATTAGCTTGATGTGGCAGTGCGTCTCGGTAAAAGTTGATCATTCCCAAAAATCTTCTCAACTCGTCGATTGTCTTTGGTTTGGGAAATGATGAGATGGCTTCTGTCTTCTCCTCGGGTGGCTTAATGCCGTCTGCTGAAACGTGGTAGCCAAGGAAATCTAGTTCTTCCTTCCCGAACTCGCATTTTTCGGTGTTAATTGTGAGTCCATATTCCGTCAGGCGCTTGAGTAATTGATGTAAATGGCGCTCATGACTCTCTTCATCTGGCGAATAGACGATGACGTCATCAATGTAACAAAAGGCGAAGTCTAAGCCTTTTAGGACTTGATGCATGAAACGCTGGAACGTTTGTGCTGCGTTGCGTAGTCCGAACGTCATTGAAGTGAATTCGAACAGCCCGAATGGTGTAGTGACGGCTGTTTTCTGCGAATCTTCTTTGCTTGCCATGGGAATCCAATAATAGGCCTTCTTAATATCAATCTTTGTGAATATCTTCATGCCGTGCAGTCTAAATGTGAAATCTTGAATTCTTGGAATCGAGTAACGATCTGGTGTGGTTATAGCGTTGAGTAAACGATAGTCACCGCAAATGCGTAGCTGTCCATCCTTCTTCCTGACAATGTGCATAGGATTGGCCCAGGAACTGTTTGAAGGGCGGCACACACCGATGTCCATTAAGTGCTCGAACTCCTTCTTTGCCTCTATATATTTTTCAGGCGTTAGCGGTCGCGGCCGGACAAACACTGGTGGTCCGGTTGTTTCTAAGTGATGCGTGACGTCGTGCGGTGGTGGTTTCTTGAGCGACATGGGTCTCTGAATGTCTGGATACTGCTTCAGTATGTCGCTGTACGGGTGCTTCATATTGATGACGTGAATGGATGAGTCATCGCTGCGCGTTGAAAGTGCACTGACTGAGAGCTTGGTCAGCCCGTCAATCAGTCTCTGTCCTTTCAGGTCTACCAGGATGTTGTGATGTCGTAGAAAATCAGCTCCTATAATCGATCTTCTGACGTCAGCAATCACGAAAGTCCACGAAAAGTTGCGTCGTAGGCCCAAATTCAGTTGATGTGACTGCTCGCCGTAAGTTTGTATTGTACTGCCGTTCGCTGCGTACAACTTGTAGTCGCTTGGAGAGTGTCGCTGTTTCGGCTTCACTGTTTGCACGGAAATTTCAGCGCCGGTATCTATTAAGTAACGTTCACCGCTTTGGCGATCGGTAACGCTGAGGCGGTTGCTATGTATGGCGTCGACACCGGTGCCCGCCGAAACCGATGTCTGTTTTAGTTTTCCGCCGTCTGATGTTTATTCTTCCAGGCGCACGGATCTTCACATTTTCTAGCTCGGCTCTGGAATCGGAAGTGGTAACGACACAACCAGTCCGCGTCGCCGGGTTTTCTTGACTTGCCGTTAGTCGATCTCGATCTCGATCGGTTACGTGTTTTAGGAGGACAGCGATATGGTTGTCTCCCTCTTAACTCGGCTACTTCCAGTGTGAGCTTTTCGATTTGCTTCGACAACAAATCTATTTTTGAGTCTTCAGCTGAAGTTTTCGGGGTAAATATGGCTGCGACTTGTGGTTCTAGGTGCTGCATCATCTTGTCTGCCATCGCTGCGAGCGTTTCCAGTGTAGACTCGTCGTTGATTGATATGACGGCTCGCACTGACGTGGGCAACTGGTTGAGCCACAGAACCTTTAGGGCGTCGTCTTGAACCAAAGTTCCGCCGAGGTCTCGCATTCGTCGTAACAGCTGGCTTGGCTTCTGATCTCCCAGTTCTTGTCCGCTCAGGAGTTTCTGTAGTTGTTTCGCTTCAGATTCTTGATACACGGAAAGTAAGCGTTCCTTCAAAGCTTTATATTTTCCTGTCTTCGGTGGGTCTAATAATATATCGCTAATTTGTTGCACGTCGGTCTGTTGTAGCACGCCCAATACGTATCGAAACTTCGCATCTTCGTTGACTTTCGAAGGGTCGACGAGTGCTTCAAACTGCGCGAACCATAATCTCGGATATTCCCTCCAGAACGGTAGTATCCGGGATTGTATGGACACGTGAGTAATGTCGCAAGCGGCTCCGAGTGCGTCGAGTCTTGCTTCGAGGTCGCGTTTTGCTTCTTGTGTAGTCGGGGTCACCATTTTGTAGGGCTGCTATCAGGAGGTTAAGTGAAAACTCGAACTGTCGTAATACTTCATAGTCAATTTTTTTTTTTTTTTTTTTTTTTTTTTTTTTTTTTTTTTTTTTTTTTTTTTTTTTTTTTTTTTTTTTTTTTTATTATGAATGACTCTTGCTGTTGGCCAGTTGGCCTCTACAGCGTCACCGGACTGTGGCGAGCGCAGAGTGCGCTGAGCCTTAAAGTTAAGGACGACTGGCACAAGGGCACCTCTGAGTGGTACGGACCTCGGCTTGGGCAGTCGCCGGAGCAGGGGGGATCTAACAGTTGCCTTGGCCACCCGGAAGGGGTGTGCCCTTGGGCCCTAGACTAGGTTGTACTGAGAGTGTGTGTGATGAATCTAAACTAGACTAATCTAACCGATCTTAGACGGATCTGGATCTGGGAGGGCCGCGACCTCGCCGGCGAGGCCGACGTAGTGTAGTGGTGTGCCTCTGGTAACCGGCGCCTATACCAAAAACGGAATACTTCCTGTTGCTAGGAGTGGTCGGGTCGGCTGACCCCAGCGCCGCCGACGTGACGGTGGCGATGGGGTCGTCCGGGTCTTTCAGAACGTGTTTAGGACGTCGTCTGAGCGGGGGAGGGTCTGTAGTGTCTGTCGTGTAATTCGAGGCTTGGACTATGAGGGGGTTCGGGTGGTGGGGCATCGCATCGAAATAGCGACGGGAGGTATGCTTCAAGTACTGACGAATGGAGGGGAGCTCGAGGTCACAGTGCAAGTCGGCGTTTCGCATGAACCAGCTAGCGCCGGTGGCACTGCGTACGAAACGGTTCTGGAGAACTTGAAGTTTCTCCAGATCCAGGTTGGATGCTTGGGCAAATACGACTGAGGCGTATGTCATGACGGGGCGGATACAAGTTTTGTAAATTGTCACCTTATTGCTAAGGGACATTTTACTGCGCTTGTTGAGTAACGGGGAGAGACGGCCTAAGAAGAAGGCCGCTCGGTTGCGGACTAACTGGATGTGTTTCGAGAACGAGAGTCGATTATCAAGGGTCACGCCGAGGTATTTGGTGGTGGCGGTCCATGGAATGGGCCGGCCGTGAAGGGTGATGTTTTTACGGGGGGGCTTTCTACTCGGATGAAAGTACATTGCTGCACTTTTATCCGGGTTGACAGTGATTGCCCACTTCTTGAACCATTCGCCAAGTTGGCAAAGGGCTCTCTGAAGGTGGGCAAGCTGTGCGTAGCGATGCCACCCTCTAGAGTAGAGGGCGGTGTCGTCGGCAAATAGGGCGATCTCCACGTTGGGAGAGCGGGGGATGTCGCAAGTGTAGAGGGAGAACAGGATCGGGGCCATCGCGGAGCCCTGAGGGACTCCGGCGTCGATGGGGTGGGGGGAGGAACGGTGTCCCTCGACGCGATAGCAAAAGCTTCGGGAACTGAGAAAGTCTCGTATTATGAGTACGAGACGGTCCGGCAGTCCGAGCTGGTATAGCTTGTATATCAGCCCGTTGTGCCAGACTTTATCGAAGGCCTTTGCGACGTCGAGGAAGACCGCTACGGTCCCTTTGGGGCGTGGTTTGTTGGTGAAGCCATGGGCGGGTTTCGCGTTGAAACCTTCTAGGACGTACTCCGTGATGCGGTGTACTTGCTGGACGCAAGAGTGTTTGGCTCTGAAGCCGAACTGCTCGTCGGGGATGAGGTTGTTATCTATGATGTGGGACCAAATGCGCTTCAGAAGGATGCGCTCGTAGATCTTCCCCAGGGTACTGAGGAGGCTGATGGGACGGTAGCTAGAGGGCTCAGAGGCCTTCTTGCCCGGTTTGTGGATGCCGATGACGTCGGCGGACTTCCACGGACCGGGGAATATGCAATTCGTGATGGCCGCATTGAAGATGCTGACCAGGAGGTGGACTAGGGTGGTGGAGAAGCGTTTGACCACTTTGTTACTGATACCGTCCGCACCAGGAGACTTCCTGACGTGGAGGCCCTTGATAATCGACTCTACCTCAGAAACGGTGACTGGCTCGAGCTCGTCTAGGGGGGGAAGGGTTGCTCTGCGATCAACTTCGCTGTTCACCGTGGCGAGGTGGACAGGGTTGACGTGCTCTAGGCTGGGGCTGCATTGGTCTTTGAGGCTGTGGGCCAGGCACTCGGCATTTTCCTCATCCTCAAAAGCGGGGGGGAGGTCTGGTCGGGTGAGGGGGGGCATCAGAGATTGTGTGTCGGATTTCAGGGATCTAGTCAGCCGCCAGAATGCCAGGTGGGATGGCTGGATCCCCGAGAGTAGGTCTTCCCACCTTCGATTACGGAGCTCACTAATGCGGTTTTTTACGGCACGCTCGTAAAGCCGCAGAGTGGCTCTGTTCTCTTGGGTGCGATTTCGGTCGTATGCCCTAGTGGCGGCGTGTTTAGCTGTCAGAAGCGCCCTCACGTCCTCTGGCAGTTCCCAGCGTCGGTCATCCTCGACTGGGACCTGTTTCGAGGCTTCACCGACTACGGTGCGGAGGTGGCTGGTGAGAGCGTCAACAGAGGTGTGGACGTCGTCAGCGGTCAGTATGTCATCGGGGATTCGGTCAAGGTCAGGTGAACTGGTCGCGCTCAGGGCTTCGCCTAATTGTTTCCAGTTCAGTATGGTCTTGGTCTGTGGGAGTCTATCGGTCGGGTCGGGTCCTAGTCGCATTATGACTGGTCGGTGGTCAGAGTCAAGTTCTTGCAGCACTTCTATCGAGCGCAACCGGAGGGTTACGCTTTTTAGGAGTGCTATGTCGAGTATGTCAGGTCGGAAGTCAATGTTGGCTGGGTAGAAGGTCGGCGTACTGGGGGGGATTATGTCAAAGTTCAGTTCCTCAGAGAGAGAGTCGAGAAGGTTGCCCCTCGAGGTGGTCGTATTGCAGCCCCACAGGATGTGTTTGCTGTTGAAGTCGCCGGCCAAGATAACGGCGGTATCAAGAGAGAGGAGCGCCTCGAGGTCGCTCCTGAGGAGGGCTTTTTTACCAGAGAGGTAACAAGATACTAGGGTGATCGGTTGATGACCGGTCATAGAGAGGCGGCAACAGGAGGCTTCCATTGTTGTCAATGGGGGGGTGTCGATGGGAATGCAGTGAAGAGACCTTTTGTAATAGATGAGGGTGCCGCCTTTTACAGCAGCAGTCCTATCATTACGAACCAGCGAGTAGTTTGCGATCCTAGGATCCCTCTTGCTCGGTTTCAGAAAGGTCTCGTTCACAAGCATGACATCGATTTGGTGGGTCGTGATAAATTCCCTAATCAGGGGGCGTTGGTCGTGGGAGTCGGTGGTGATACCGTTGGCATTGAACCATGCCAGGGATAGGGAGTGTGGTCTAGTACGTTGGGTTGTACTAGCCATTGTAGTTGGTTAGGATGTGGGGGGCGAAGCGTTGTAACTCTCCGAAGAGGGCACAATGCTCGTCTAGAATGTCGACCAGACTGTGGTGGTTTCTGACCTTCTCGGCCACGAGACGCACCTCATTCAGGTTGACGGCCGACGCTATGTCGGCGAGGAGGAGAAGGTCCGCCTTCAGGCTGGAGGAGCCTGGGGCGGCCGGGGCGGGTGGGCGCCGCACTGGGGCGGGTGAGGGCCTCGGGGGAGCGGGGAGGGAGCGGGAGGTCGAGGGGGTGGCGTGCACCGGTGCCGGTGACGGCGCCGGAGCGGCGGGGGCGGGGGTGGGCTTGGCCTTCGACAGGGTCGAGGGTTTCGCCCAGGCGTTGGACTGTGGAGCAGGAGCGTCCACGAACCGTGGTGGTTGAGGAGGTTTCGGTTTGGGGCCGAACCCTTTGGGGCGTGAGAGGGCGGGCGGGGCTTTGGAAAGCCCTTTTTTGGCCTTAGGGGCCTTGGGACAGCCGCGATAATTGGCGGTATGGCCCTGAGTGCCGCAGAGAACGCAGCTAGGAGGGGAGGGGTCGGATTTTTGGCGACTACAGTCGGCGGTGCTGTGATCGCCTGCGCATTTAACACACCTGAAGGGTGCATTACAAAAGCGCGCTGCGTGCCCATAGAGCTGGCAGCGGTGACATTGACCGGGGGTGGCCTTCTTCCTAGGAAGTTCAAACTGGAGGCCCGAGAGGCTGAGGATCGATTTGGCGTTCCAAATCGCCTGACCCTCTGGGGTGCTCTCCAGCGTGACCAAGACCATGTCACATGGTTGCTTGGTGCGGCCGGCGTGCATCCGGCTGACTGAGAGGACTGGGTACTTCTTCGACAGAAGGTCGGAGTGTACCGATTCGAAGGGAATCTCCTTGGGGATCCCCTTCACGACCACCCGGAGGACTTTCTCCTCCTCAAGTGCGTAAGTGTGGAAATGCACTTGATCCTCACGAAGGAGGCGAGTGACGGCTCGGTGGTCATCGGATGAAGACAGATGGACCATGATCCCATCTTGATGGGTCTTGGCCCTGAACGGGATCTGCTGGGCTGTGAGGGTCTTGGAGACAGACTCCCACAGTTCGCGGTTGCGAACCACCAGAGATGACTTGGTGGCCTTGCGGAGGGGGGTGGCTGGAGTAGCGGGGGAGGGGTCGGCGGAAGGCGAGACCCCAGAGGCGGAGGAGGGGCCAGCGGAGGGCATGGCTCCTGTGGATGGACAGGGGTTTTTGGGCGGGGGAGGGGGGAGAGCCGTGGTGGCTGGGCGTTTTTTGCCCTTGGGAACGACGACTGTGAAGCCGTCGTCCTCCATGGGCTGGATGGGATCGGACACTGGGCCCTTCGGTACCTGAGGGGTAGCGGAGGGCTTATGTGCTGAAGACGGGCGGCGGGTCCTCTCTTCCAGGGAGAGAGGCCTGTGGGGGGAGCGACACCGTTGTCCGGAGCGGTGTCTGGACCTGCGGTCCTTTTGAGGGGATCGGTTGCGAGTGCTGGACGGGGCAGGGGGTGGGAGCATCGGCCCGGAGGGCTTGGGCGCGAGCTTGGTGGCGGAGGGTGAGGGTTTGCCCTTACCGGAAGGTGAGGGCTCGCCCTTGGCGGTGGGTGTGGTCGGAGAGACCAAAAAGGCACTGGGAGTTTTGAGGAACTCCTCCAGCTGGGTGGGAGAGTTCCTCAGTTTGTCCCAGAGGGATAGTACCATGGAGGCGAAAGCTCCACGGAGGGGTTCGCTGATGGAGTCATCGAGCTCGTCGAAGACTATGAAGGGGTGGGCGGGCCCCGACATCGTGGTTAGATGGGGGACCTTGCCGGGGGTAGGCAGAGGGTGAGTGCCTATATGTGTGTACCTGATGTGTGCCAGCTGCCAATCTTAATGTGCAGCTGGTTGTGTGCCTACGGGCCCTAGCTGCCTCGGGGGAGAGACAGGGACGCCGGCGTGAACCGGTCGGCCAAGCCAAACACACACCCGAGGGATAGGAGAGGGTAGGCGGAGGGTGGGAGGGAGATGTCTGGTGTCGGCGAGGGGCGACCCCAAGGCCGGTGGTACCAGACCCAGCCGGATTCTGTTGTTCCCCTGAAGGGGGAAAAACAGGCGCTCCGGGGCAACGCCCGATCGGTTTGGTTGGCACAGTCAGTATCTGCCGATCGACCACACTCGTGGATTTAGGAGAACACTAGTAATCGCTCTGAAAAGAGCGCTTTTTTGTGTAGGGAGGCAGCCGGCCTCCGGGCCCGGCTGCGAGACGGTGCGAGCCCTGCACTCACGAAACGCTCGGCTCGCTAGTGCCTAGCGCTAATAAATTAGCGAAGACACCAACGTAACCGAGGAACGGGTGCGAGGACTCGAACTCGGCGCGACGGCTGCGGCGGTGGCGGCGCGGGTGCGCCCGACGGAGAGGCAGCCGGCCTACGATCGGCCTGGCTGCGAGACGCCCGGAGCAAGTCCCGCACACACAGTAACTCGACGGTGTGTCGAGAGACGGGTGCAGGACTTGATGTCTTCTCTTCTTGCTTGATAACCGCAGAGCGCCGGAGCGCTTGCGGGAGGGCGGCGCAAGCCTTGCACTCGCGTTGCACTCAACAAGTGGTTGAGCGAACGGTACAAGGCTTGTTTATGATGTCGGAGGAGCGGTTGCGGCGGAGGCGTCCGCGGGGCGCGGGGTGCGCCGAGCGGTGAGCGGGTAGCGGGCAGAGGCGGTGAGCGTCGTCGAGACACGTCCGTTCATAACGGAGCGAGCGAGCGAAGTGTCATAGTCAATTTATTTCTCGTCTCTTATAAATATTTATAACTCGCAAGCTTAGTGGTAGGTTCATGCAGTCAATTCGTTACTGCGAATGATGATGATGGTGCGAGTGAAACGGCTTGTCGCTCCGTCTCGCTCGCACGACTATAAATATACTAGCGAGGGCCAGCGCGCGCCAGTATGCGCGCGCCGCTCGCATGGAATGGTTAATGTCGCTCGCAGTCACCACAAGCTTGTACTTACATTTCCTGCTTATGACGAGAGAATAAGACGTAGACGCACGTATGCATTGGTTCTATATTATACCATACTATATACTATACTAACAACCATTTTTAGGGTTCCGTATCCAAAGGGTAAAACGGGACCCTATTACTAAGACTCCGCTGTCCGTCCTTCTGTCTGTCTGTCCGTCTGTCACCAGGCTGTATCTCATGAACCGTGATAGTTAGACAGTTGTCAACGAAAAATCTTGCTTACAACAAACAATGGCTCTAGTATATCAATTTACTCGAATTACATTGCATGTAAATGATAGTAAAATGTAAGATAAAAAGGAGTTTCCACTTACTCCTAATAGACGGCGCTGTCTCACTTTCCATAAATTTTTCTATCGCTTACCTAGTACGTGGATCTCGCAAATTGATACACTAGCTCCATTGATTTATCATTAATCATATCATACCGAAAAATTACACTTTATTCAATTCGTCATTTTAGGGGACAAGTGATAGGCATAATGTGGTGTCTTCTATTTTCGCGTTGTTTCTGAAACTCGCTTAGAAATTTCTAGAAAATCCATTATAAAAATTATATAACTACGGCATGGACTGGTCTTGACTGCAACTTACTTATTGTATATTTGCCTGTGGCTAAGAGTTATTCATGTTATCTAAAGGCAATTGATAATATAAATTACTTGTAACTGGCAGAATGCAATCAGTACGATGCCAAAATTAAAAGAAAAAAAGATTAAGGATAATAAGTACTTATTTATTATTCAATACATAGATGATTTCCTTAATACGATTTAGTTTTTCTTTTGCGGAATAGTCCGAAAGTTATGAAACCCACGAAAAAAGTTGCCAAGTTATTACTCAGGTAAATAAAAGTTGGACGGGAAATTCGACTTTTTCATACAGCGGCTTTGTATAGCTCCCAGAACTTTGCCGCTTATCAATTTCCGCAAATGAAAGGATTTCGTGTCAAAAGAAATGTTATAATGAAGTTATATGGTTATCTGATTGAAGCGAGGTTGCTTTGTTGTGTAAACGTGAGAACAGAAAAAATACCTAATAGCGGTAGATATGCACCTACCTACAACATTTTTGGCCAGAATACAGTATGCGAATATCTAAAAATTTGTTATCTATGGCATATACATACATAGTTATGAACGAGAATTAGCTTATTTAATGTTTTTTTTTTATTGCCGACTGGCTATGTGTTTGACCACAACTCATCTGATGTTAAGTGACGGAGTGGTTGAAGATGGTAAAGCACACCTAGCCTGGAATGTAACTGGCTCTCAAGTGGAATACACCATTAGATGTTTTGATGGCAGATTTTCAACTTGAGGGTGGTAGTTAGTCAGCCGAGTACTAGAAAATACCCTACCACTACGCTATGGTTTCCTCACGATGTTTTTCTTCACCGACAGCTCAAGCTTATTGTTAGGGTTTAAACCCACACCCTTCGGCATGCGAACCGACCGCGCTAATCACTGAGCTACCATCGCTACAAATATATAACATAATATAACAAATATATAGCACATTAAAATGTGTGAATCCCTGTAAATTAAAATGTGTATGGTATCGTTATGGTAGCATAACCATGACTCAAAGGGCCTAAAGTATCTCAAAGGCCGATAAGACATATAAGCATAAGTAGCTAAAAAGAGCACAAATCAGCTCTTACCCACGGCATTTGCAACATTACCAAAACGTCGAAATAGACTAAACTATTATAGTGTTTGTATATTTTGATAAGTAGTATAAATTAGTCAGAAATATAAATAAATAAAAGAGGTCAATTATTTTATAATAAAACATTTTTAATTATAAATAGGGTCGTCTTATGTTATGCGAAGATGAGGTCTACGATATGGCACGCTCCCCTAGAAGACTCGCGTCTTAAAGGCATCCAGAATGTATCTATCAGGGAACACCCACACGTAGAGTAATAATAAAACATACTACGATAAAAAAGACATACATACTACAATAAAATTAACTATCTAATCTAAAAGCCAGTGGAAATCGTTTCCAAAACGCTGGCCCCATTGTCATGTTGTACGGCAATACTTAAAATACTATGGTTGTGCAAAAAATCACGTGTGGCGTCGACCCGATGAGGTGACAACTCTTTGAATTTTTTTATGCCCTTTTGTCCCCATGGTCTTTAAACTTTTTGGGGTTAAAACTAGAGTTTTAAAGTTTTAACCCTAAAAGGTTCAAAGACCTTGAACGTCTTGGGGTTCAAA
Source organism: Biston stratarius (assembly GCA_950106695.1). Taxonomy (NCBI): domain Eukaryota; kingdom Metazoa; phylum Arthropoda; class Insecta; order Lepidoptera; family Geometridae; genus Biston; species Biston stratarius. Next base: position 33,670,329 of record OX467106.1, on the reverse strand, counting down.
GACATACTACCAAGTTACTATATTTCATAACTAGATTTAGATCAGATGTTTGTATTGTGTCTGAGTGTTCTGTATATATTATAACAGAACAAACTCTATAGTATTCTATCTTCAGGTATTTGTTTTCCATAGTACAAACTTTCCTTAGTTTGGCGCTGTGTGAAATCTTCTGCGATATACTTATCTATCTCGATAATAAACGATATTGGCATATTTCACGTGTCCCATCTCTAAATATAACAGAAATTCCATTATTGACATAGCTGACCGCGAGATCGCGTGTGACACGGAAATTATTGAAACAAAAAAATAATAAACTGTTCCGTACAATTTCAACATTGTAAATTAAAACAAGTTTTATGACTCTTGATAAAAATGTTTGTTTTATTTCAGGTAGAAACTTAAAATAATGTTCCTAAAAAAAAACCTGTATGGTTGCAGTAAGATAAAATGGAAGAATGGCAGAATCCATCTTTATATTTTTCTCTCAGGTTTCAAAACCGTTTTTACGATTACTTTTTCTTAAACTGAGATTTGGAACGTAGCTTTGATTCACAATTTTAGATTCCATAAATAATTTTATGTATGTTCCTCAATTCCGTTCACAGGGTGTTTCAATAATGTACTTTTAGCTGTAAAACGTGGAAAGTACGGCTAAATGGCCTGCTGTAAGAATTTACAGTTGAAACGTGCTTCAATACGCGAACGATGTGATAAAAGTGAACCACAGTATTGGGATGCGTATAACGCGATCATGTTTTTTATAAAAGCGGTTGTGTCTATTAAGATTATATTGGAAAAACAAATTTGCTTGGAATAACAGGACTGTTGAGACTAACCACCGAAAGTCTCAACATAATGAGCGCTAAAGTAACAATACCCTGGACTTTTTACTGCGTATTGCTACAGTACTGTGTTATATTGGAAAAACAAATTTGCTTGGAATGACAGGGCTGTTGAGACTAACCACCGAAAGTCTCAAAATAAAGAGCACTACAGTAACAATACCCTGGACTTTTTGTCACGTATTGCTACTTAAAGTACTGTGTATATTTACCATCAGGAGAGCATCTCGTTCGTCTTATTACTTTTGTATAAAAAATCCAAAAAATTAATTGACACTGGCCCCATCTCGAACCCACAACCCCACGTTCGCGAATTGTGTCTTCCAATGAACCACTACAGCCTTAGTTAAGATCTTATTAAGAGTTAATATAACAACAAACTATGTAGGTATGTATATTAAAAAAAATCCGGTGCGCTATTATAGTTGGTACATATAATAAATATTATGATATCATTGATTTAGACATAAAATAAGTTGTAGCTGAAATTTCGACAGTTTCTTTACGAGTTCAACGAGTGTTGGTACAAAAGTTTGTATATTACGTTACCTGCAGTTCATTAGACAAAGGAAAGTTTACAAAGAGAAGACATGAGAGGGCGAACGCGAAATTGACTTGTATAAACTCTATCTTTGAGCATCTACGTGAACTTTCCGAAAATATTATGTGTTCAATCGACTGAAAGTGGGGAATGTAGAAATATTTCTAATGATAACACAAATTAGACACATATATTTTTATTAGTTTTGTAACAGAGCACAATTAGATACTAATTAGGTTTATATTGGAAAAATAAACACTGAATAACATAAATACAACTGAATGCTAGGTCAACCTAGAGGCCGTCTGACTGCTAATGTGGAAATCCTGGGTTCAAATCCCACGGCATGTGTCTGTCTTTTGTAAGTTATGCGCGTATTGCCGTAAGCTTCAAATACTGAAAGAAAGTATCGTGCAGAATCTTGTATATCTAAGAATTTTAATGAATCAAAGGTTTGTTCGAAATAGAAGTAAAGAAGTAGTAGGTAATTAATAAATATTGAATTAAAGTTTCTAATAATTTTATAATTAATTTCAAAATATTTAACCAGTAAAGTATATACTGGTTAAACATTTTGAAATTAGTTTGAAATTATGTTCTTTGATGTGTAAGCAAAGGACTTTAAACATTACTGTGTATGTAAAATTGTTTTAGTATTTTGATCAAAATGCAAGCAAATATCGTAGAATTATCTCATGTGAGTGAATTTTAACCACCCGTATTAAATCTTTTACTTTTATACAAGCTTTCGACTAAAACTTTTTAAATTTCACCAAATTTCTCCTTTGAGTTGATATATGTTATAAAGGGATCACAGTGCCTAGACAAAGTAACACTCGATATATTCGATAACGCTAATAGAAAAGTTCAAAAATGTACGAAATTGACATAAGCTGCCCAACTCGCAGAACCACACAACTCGAACAATACTTATGTAGTTTTTTTGTCAATCTATAACACAAACGTTTAGAAAACCTAGACACAAATCAAACATCTATGTTCGTCACATAATTGGACATTGATCTGACGTCCTACTCTTAAACCAGAGCTACTACCAAATGAGTTAACAAGGCAGTCGAGTAAGTTCTGTGTATAATGGAAGCGCCAAAATATTTTGGACTTCCTGGAGCGGGATGCGTTATGTGCCCGAAGGCTTCATAGCGTCAATATGTTTAGTGGACTGTATTTATTAATTCGCTAGGCACGCTGATTACACATTAATTAATTTACGAGCGATAACACAGAGGAAAAGGAAGAATGGGAGACCACGCACCTTGACCTCGTTCCTCTCGCAAATAATCCTGGCTGCGCAGCACAGTATGCACTTTGTAATGCACTCCACACACTCGCGGTAAAAGGAATGTTTGATGTTTCAGTTTAGTTTTCGTTTTTCTTTATTCACGTACTAGTTAATTTATATTATTTTATGCACACGAGTGACGCCGATGATCGGTCACGTAGCACTTTGTCGTTGATGACTATTATGGCGGTAGTCGGAAATAATAGGAATAGGGAGTGAAAAGGACAGCAATCGCTCATTAACCATGTGTAAGAAAGTAATATGCATTGATTGTGAATCCTACCCTACCTGGCGGTAATATATAATGTATTAAAACATCAGGTATATCTACCGATCTTGTATCAACTTAAGTTGATAATCTTTTTTGCAGTCTAATGTTTCTTCGCACGTCACAGTACCTATATCCTAATACTATGGTATGCAGACTAGTATAGTAATATCTTAAATACATACGGGCTGACAGTTTGATCAGGAGCAATATTCAAAGACATGTTAGTTAGTAGTCATATGAAACGTATAAAGAAATAAAATCAAAACGAATACAAAAAAAAAACTAAGAAAACCTTGGTTAAAGTTTTACCCAAGACTTCAGAATTTATGGACAGCGCGCAGCCTTGCGCACCAAGACATAACTACCGTATGTAGACTGCTCCGTAACTGTTATCTAATCTGGGACCGCGCGCGGCTACTATGTCATTTTCGGTGCGCATGATTTGAGTGTCCGTATTTTTGTGTTTGCTCTGAATAATTAAGTCAAATATTGACCACCCATTTATTATTTATTATTTGGTACGACAATAGAGTACTGAGCCCCCTGTATCAACATTGCTGATGTTCAAACTTTCACGGACACTTTTACATATAGCTCACATATAAAGCAGGTTCAACATACAGACCAGGAAAAATACTGTATTATTCCAAAAATGAGAGTGCTTATAACTAAATATTTCAACATGTTTTTCAACATTGCATTTATTCACAAAAAGTTTTTTAAAACATCCACCTCAAAAATTGACATTCAAAGCAAGCAGCATCAATAAAATATGACTATTAACGAAACGGCCAATCCATTAAGTGAATGCAAGTTAAATGTAGATGGGGATGCACGCTGGCCCCTGAACGCAGACTAAAATTAAACAGAAGTATAACTTTGTTTTAGCTTCTGTGCTGCTTTCTAATAAAATTCAAACCAGTTACGAGCTACGCCCAAAATAATTATGTTTCTGCGTTAGCTATTGTCACTATAATATTATTATCAGACACGGGCAACAGATTCTATAATGATGTAGAGGATAACTTCAAAACAAAGAAGTGTGAGCAAAACGGCCTACTAACTTTTGTGATTGTTTTATTACTAAGTCATTCGTGACGTTTTCATATTTAACAAAATTGTCTATATAAATGTCGTATCGTATCATTTATGAAAAGTATATTGCATTTTTATGCAATAGACACTGCAGCTACAGCCCTTTGAACTACCTACATACACAACAATGAAACTTACATAACTACTTTGACGAGAAGTAGGTATACGAGTGCGGCGTTCACTATGCTTCTTCCTTTGCCATCTAACAGAGTTATTCCTCTGCTACTTTATACTCTTTGCATTGAAATGTACCGGTGCATGAAGATTCGTGCATTTGGTTTATTAGTTGGGAATACGAACACGGGGGAAAAAGCTAAACTGAATTCTGAGCATTTTCGTTTGCCTAACAGTGTTAAGAACTTGCAAGTTCACAAGTTCCTGGATTCTTGGTAGACTTCGTTTATATTGATCTTTTTTTCATTTCCATAGTTATTGGAAGTGATCGCTTTTAACGAAAAGGTGTTTTTTAGCATGTATTACACCAGAAAATTTCTTTTGTTTTCGTTACATTTTTGATTTCCGGAATTGTTTAGTTGTGTGCAAATTTTTTTTTCGCCGAACATCTTAAATACAACCCACAATATCATGTATATTTTGTCAAAATTAAAATATGTCGTATTCAAGGACTCTATATTCCATCATTCATGTATGATATTTTATGCGAATGAATCGTTAACTTCCGTAACTTCATTAAGGAAACATATCTTGAAATTCGAAGAGTAAAACGGCGAGCCTATCACGACAACTTGTGTTGATCTTTTAGAAATAAGCAAAGATCCCCGAATTCTGAAACGTGAAACTTTGCCGCTTTCACTTGTTCTAAACTTTGATCAAACTCAGCTGTATGCTCTTAAGTCAGACGGAAAATAAATTTTATTCTTTTCTTAAAGCTTCGTTTCGTTAAATAAATTCCGAGGTTAATTTTAAAAGTTACTGTGGCATTATCTGGAGATAGCTGCGGTTGAGCGAAAATAGAGACAGATTCTTCAAAGTCTAGTTCGTTTATTTAAATAGTCTTTTTAGATGCAAATGGTTTGAGCTTAAGTCACTGAATACTGAAAGTACCTACTTATTATTGCAACTGAGCTAATTTTTAAAGACACTGCTACATTGTCTTGGTCTTTTGTTCGTTCCTAGATGATTGTAGAACATTGTGTAAGCTTCTCATTTTTAACTCGGAGACATTTCGGACCGTGTCCCTTAGAATTCAAAGTTTAATTCCACCTGCGCTTTTTTACTACCAGATGGCCAGACAAATGCGACCAAAACTTCATCCGTACATGGTGGATACTTCCCACATACTTAAAAAGCGTTTCAGTTTTTTTTTTTTAGCTAGTTTAAAACTTTCTGTTGGAGTATGTGTTCAAACACATCATGAGAGTCTTCAAATCCAGAGTAAATAGGTTCCTTTTATGTAAGCGTGCTTCATCTTAAACCGCAATGCTCAAACGCAAACCTATTTGCATAAATTTAAAAAATACGATTACATTTCGTCTTCTCATTATATTCTAGGCGACGTCTCTCGATCAGGAATGTAATTGTGTCAAGTAGATAATTTACAGTACGTACTGACGGGACTGCAATACACTAGTAGTGTAAAAATTATAGGCTTACTGTAAAAAGTTGGAAAATTAAAGCATCCTTTAAAAAGTTGTATTTACTTTAACTATGAGCATAGGACATTTTGTCTTACCAAGTACCAAGAAAGTACGGTAAAGTTGCGTCTACAAATCTTGGGTTAAATGTTTTAAGTTTAAAAAAACGGGTCAGAGTGACTTCGATACATTGCATTAATTTTTCAGTTTATAAAACATACCTTCATTGAAACGTGTAGTTTCCTATTCAATGTCGGTCACAAAGCATATATTCTGAGGAACAAAGGAAAATGTTCCAGTATGCACAATGAACAGATTTAGATGCACTGAGCGAAAACATTTAGGAAAAATTCCAACCGTAACTTCACCTGCTACCCGGAAATGATTTTTAAAAGCTTATTCCGAGGAAAAGGGAACAAATAAAAGAAAAACTGAAAGAGAAACCGTTAACCAACTGGGCTGAAAATCATTACCAAGTTTTAACTACACAAATAAGCCCTTAATAACTAAAGCAATGCTATTTTCTCCAGACTAAAAAGAATATTTTACAAAAGAAACGAAGTCCAAAACGAAGTCCAATTTAAGAGACGCCAACTTATTATTCGTTATTTCATCCTATTTTTCTCAACAAGAGAAACTAATCTAAAGAAAATTTTCGAGTCGCAGCGAAGAAAATAAGCTTGTAGGGAAGTGCAGTTTGTCCGTACGAATGCCGCCTAGAAATACCGGCTGCAACAAACTTTAAATTAAAGTTATTTAAATGAAGGAAGAATTTTTGCGTTCTTATTTTGCCTCTTAACTATTAACTATCAAATTCCACAATTTGCATATTTACATTAGAGCGTAGAGTACATTGTAAAAAAAAAACTTCACATTCACGTTTAAAATGCAAAAATAACAAATAGCCGAACCAATCAATGTACGAAAACTCTTTTGACAATCCCGTTAGGATTTCAAAGAACACAAACATTTTCCACACGAATCAACAAATGGAATTTTAATTGAAACAACTTTTGTGTTTATACGATTTTCTGAATTGCTTCTAAATATAATACGTTTTATGGTTTATAGCAAACATAATTATGTATAAAGCAAGCAGTACACTGTGACCCTAAGTAATCTAAACAAATTAACATTTCAGAAATAATCACAACTGAACTCCACTTCACATAATTATGTCTTTACCATTGATGTTTGGATGTTTGTTACTCAATCACGCACAATGGCTAAACAGAATTGTATGAAAATTGACACACATATAGTCCACCTGGATTAACATATAGAATACTGTTTATATCAGAAAAAAATTTAGTTCCTGTAGGATTACCAAAAATGCTCAAGGACACTACCACTAGCCACCACCAAATTTCATAAAACATAATAGTAATAAACTTATGACTAAACGATATCTGGCGGTGGTGATAATATTTTTGTTAAATTCTAAGTGGAAGAAGTCACGGATAACAGCTACCAAAGTTACTAAAAAGACTTGGTCATATTTGCTCGCTTGATTTACTACGAGTATTTTAGGTATGATACGTTTTTCAAGTCTCTGGAGTCACTGGGTATTTTACACCGCTAATTAAGTGCGTTTAAACTAAAAACAAATTCGGACGACGTGACTCTACCCTGAATTAACCAAAAAGCTTTCGCAGACATAAAATATACTAGATACTAAAGCCGGCTTAAAATTTCAAACTGAGCCCTAGTTGAACGAACGTCGGTCAACGGCGTGGATAAATTTTTAATTTCGGTCTATTTAATTCCTTGGAAAAGTTAATACCGAAGGGTTTCGTGGAATAAAAGTGTCACGTAGAGAATAGGTGCGATTTTCGCAAATGAGCTCTTCAATATTCAAGAGGCAAGCGCCTTACCGTAACAACAGAACAAATTCTAAAGACGAAGTATCGGCTACGGACGGCCCTTAATGTAATTATCATAATGGTGACCAATAAAAGAGAGGTTCCGAATTCGTGACGCAGTTTTAAAAAGTACTATCAAAGGTGCCCGAGGCGGAAAACGTCGCATCTTATTTAGCACCCCAAAAGGAGCCGATCGAGCCCTACCTAATCACATTACGAATGAAAGAAGCTTCAGATAAAAAAGGACGTCGACAGATTTGCATGAAACGTCAAAGTTGATTACGAGTAGAGGGACGTGATAAAATATGTAGATTCGATAAATAATCGACGTACTCCGTTACAGGATTTTCATTAGCTCTACTTATAGAATTATTCGTCAAAATTATTCATTCTTTTATACCTACATAACTTAATCTTTGCTAAAGTGGTTAATTTGGAAATGAAGTTTTATATAGGTTCAGAATTTCTATCGGTTTATTTTTTTATGAACTTGAATTATAGAATTTAACGAAGCAAACAATTTTTGAATCCTGATTTATATATGAACAAAAATGGTAGTGTTACCACAGCTTAACCGATATTTAATAATAGTGTGGGTGAAGATGGTAAACACAACTAGCCTGGAATGGAACTGGCTCTCAAGTGAGTTGAAGTCACCGTTAGGTGCTTGGCGGCATATTTTCAACTTGAGGCTACTAGCAAATCAGCCGATTACTAGAAAATGGGTATCCTACCACAATGCATGGTTTCCTCAAGATGTTTTCCTTAGCACCTTTTTGCAGCTGAAGCGCATTGTTTGGACTTGAGCTTACGCCCTCTAACGTGTGAACTGTCAAGTTATCTAGTCTGTTACTAGTAAACTATTATGACAACAAATCAATAAACTTCAATATTTATTGTTACTGCATCACTATGAAACTTAAAATTACAAAAAAACACATAAAATGTAACGTAAAACAAAAAAATACTATGTGATGTGTAAGATCAACTATGTTATGTGTAGCTAAGGCTTTAGCGGGAATCAGTATGCCTATTTGCTTACCTCGCTCGCTCACAAATCTTGCCACGTTCCTTTGAAACTACGTTCCATTTTACGTAATAAATGAAAAAAATTAAAACTAGATCATCATCATCATCATCAGCCTATCGAAGTCCACTGCTGGACATAGGCCTCTCCAAAGACACGCCACTCAGCCCGATCTTCGGCTTTTCGCTTCCATCCACCGCCAGCTGTCCTACGTATATCACACTCCATCCGTCACTACGTCATATACGTCACTCCATCGAGTCTCAGGGCGTCCTACGCTACGTTTGCCAATTCGCGGTCTCCACTCCAGAACACGTCTAGCCCAGCGGTTATCGGTTCTGCGACAGATATGTCCAGCCCATTGCCACTTCAGCTAAACTTTAGTAAACTTTAGTAAAACTAGATTATTCTTTAAGAAATTTAGATTTTTTTACTGTTTTCCGAACTCATTATTTGAGAGCTCTATAGAACAAAAAACCAACTATTATCCGGTCTAATTCTGTTTATTTCAAAACCAAACATAAATCTTTATCGTAAAGTTTATCTGTATTCGTTGAATCGATCTAAAACTTATATCGATTCTTTTGAAAACATCAAATCGAATAAACTGCAACGCAATATTATCGCTCGCGCATGACTCAGTTTAAATCGATAACAAAATCAATTTTATGAAATTAGAAACAGTGATATCGTCACACATCGGCAACCTCAAAGAGAACCGCCCCAATATAATATTACACAATACGGGCAATTCTATTCACATCTATATCAGAATAGCGATCAAGCGTGAAGTCTTTTATATTTGGAGGTCACGTGTCTCACCACTGGCCAGGAAACTGTTGGATGTGTTTGAGCGAAACTAATGCACTCTGGAGCATGTGACATCGGAGGGATGTCAGAATAGGGGCGACAATGGAAACAATGAGGAAACCGGGATTCTGAGACACGGGATATTTGCGGAAAAATCAATGGTGAAATGTTTCCGATGGCAGTTGACGGAGACAGGAAGGTCGATCGTGATTATTATTGTCCTGTAGACGGCGCGTGCCGTTGAGTCTCCGACTAGAGTTTCCTTTTGGGGATAGCTTTATAAAAGCTGTTATTTTGCTGTCAATGGCAACCCTAATTTGATTGCCGAATGAAATGTGATTAACGCTACGTGATTATTACAGTGAAGAATCCTGTCGAAAATGTAGCTGTACTGGTGCAGGTTTTTTTTATTTTTGTATACGAGTTTGTATCTAATCTTCTTCTTCTTTTCTTTCTTATATATAAAATTGAATCGCCGTTCGTTAGTCTCGCCAAAACTCAAAAACGGCTTGACTGATTTGAATATATTATTTTTTGTTTTCTTTGCTATAGTTCAGGAAAGGTTTAATAGGAAAAATAATAGCGAAAATCCAAAAGAAAACCTATAAAATAAAGTAAAATTATAATGGTAATTTTGTATGGAAAATCGCCTAACTGACGTGCTATACACAAGATGTCGTCAAGTGTCACAAAACATTACTATTTTATTTGGTGACATTTGGCAGCGTGTAATGGTAATATCCACTAAAATTACTTCGTTTTCAAATCAATTTTAGGTGATGCGAAATTCATTGGGTCAGCTAGTCTATACTAAAATAGAGACTTTATACGATATGAACTGTGTTAGTACCGAATTCGCAAAAAACGGTTTGATCAACGTATTTTTTCTGAGGAACAGCTGATTTTTGTTTTATTTTTATGTTAGACAAGCTAGGTGTGGTTGATGACGGTAAAGCACACCTAGCCTGGAATGGAACTGGCTCTCAAGTGATGCTGCCGGAACACACGTATAGGTGCTTTCTGTAGAGTGTGAGTTCGATTCCCACTCAGAACAAACGTTTTGTGTGACGAGGATAAATGTTTGTTCTGTATTTTTGATGTGTTGGACATAATTACAAAAAAATTAAGTATTATATCAATTATCTGGTGCCCATAGTGCAAGCTTTGCTTAGTTTGACGTCAAACTGCGTTTTGTGAGATGTTCTTAGATATTTATTTATTTATTCTATAGATTTTCAATTCCAAAAACACAGTCTATAAATATACATTTATAGACTGTGTTAAAATATTTAAATACTTAAATATTTTCTAATGCCTTTTTCAAGCAGTGGACGTCCTACAGCTGAGATGATGATGATGATGAAATATTTTTACGTCTTTTATATATTCGCTTGTCAACAGGCAAGTTTCACCAGAAGATATCTAAAGGCTAGAAAAGTTTCCGAAATAACATCAAAGAACGTCAACCTATCATGCCTAAAAGACCTCCTACAATTTTTCACACTTTTCTGTAACTGAATTGCCGATCAAATCAGCTTTGTCATATTGAAGAGGGAAACAAAGATCACCGTCCCCATTGACGTGTTACAAACTAAATTGGTACCTCGACGCCGCGCGCCGACCGTACACGAAGTGACTAAAGTACTTTTCAATGCGGGCTAGTAGCAACGAGTCACATTTTTTTTTTGTGTGCAATATTCTAGTATCACACTGCTTCAATGACGCAAGAGTTTTTTTTGTGGTTGACAAGCTAGGTAATTGACCACAGCTCAGTGCTAGTGTGGTCGATGATGATAAACATACCTAGCCTAGAATGAAACTGGATCTCAAGTGAGGATTCTGGAGCCCACCGTTAGGTGCTTGCGGACAGATTTTCAATTCAATTTTCCAGTGGTAGCTAGGCAGCTGAGTACTATAAAGTACCCTACCACTATGCTATTGTTTTGATGTTTTTCTTCACCGGGAGCTCAAGTTTCTGCTCCAACTACCTCTGCAATGGTGTGTGGATTTCAAAGTGCGAGTTACTTATCACATGTAAAGCAAAACGACCACCAAGTCACTAGATCGCACGCCCAAGGGCATGCGTCCCAAATGCTAACATTGAGCTTGAGCTGCCAATGAAGGGAAATGTCGGGATGAAGCATAGTGTTAGTGATTCATCTTAGATCACCTAATCACGTACTATCTTTTCATAAAAATGAATACATATTTCTTAGTATTCGACTGGTTAGCTGCCACCCTCAAGTTAATAATCTACAGTCGTTGTCTATCAATCTACCAATCGTCTATCGGTGTCCTGTAGCAACATTTGAGAATAAAATCAAATTTTAAGCTAAGTGTGCGTACCATATTTGACCACATCGTCACTCAACTTTAAATAAACTATGGTTACATACCGTCAACAGTAAAAAAGCAACGTTTACAAACTAAACAAAACTCAGTAATCTGAGGAAGACAATCATATGGCGGGAGTTATGATGCTACTTATTCCTTAACCTGCATCGCCTCATGTGTAAACAGCTTCAGGGGAGAAAAAAATCTTGTTTTATTTGAAATATTGGATGCATTTCCGACGCTACGATTTTATTGAAACGGATACAGGTGGGTTGTGTGGTTTAACGCCCCCTTTTAGCAGTTTTAATAAGTATAAAATAAGGAAACGATGGTAATAAATGAGATAAGAATATCATAAAACGGTTTCCAGACGGTTTGATCAAGGGTTAGATCAAAAAGGCAATGATCTTTGTACTGGGATGTACTGTGAATCATACCGCACGGCAAAAAATCTGCCGCCAAGCATCTAACGGTGTGTTCCGGCAGCCTCTCTTGAGAGCCAGTACCATTCAAGGCTATGTGTGCTTTACCATCTTCGACCACACCCTCACTTAACATCAGGTGAGCTGTGGTCAGACACCTAGCCTGTCAACCATTAAAAAAAACTCCGAAGTAAATTTTTCAAAAAACAATCAACATTAGATCACTACCATACTTAAATATTAAGCACAACATTTCAAAATGTATTATTGTTTTGTAATAAATATTTTATTGATTGTAATAATGTAACATGTAATTTCGAGTAGACTCTGGAGGTACTTATTACTGATTCATAATACGAGATGGCTTTCATTAGAGTAATTTTGTCAAAGCCCATTAATTTCTATGTTATTATAAGTTACAATTATATACGTACTCTATAATTATGAGAGAACCTTTATTATATCAATGTCAATGACCTTGCTTATTTCAAACAGTAGTAGAAGTAATAATTTATTCTAATGATTTGAAATCTGCATATTATTTTGCAGTAAAAAAACCTTCAGTACTATTGTACTTACCTAACTGCCTTTTGGTTTACAAACTAGGTGTTTGGCCACAGCCCACCTTATGTTAAGTGACGAAGTGTGGACGAAGATGGTAAAGCACTCCTAGCTCTCAAATGTGGCTGCTAGAACATACCGTTAGGAGCTTGGCGGTAGATTTTCAACTTGAGATTGGTAGCTAGCTGAGTACCTACTAGAAAATACGCTACCACCATGCTATGGTTTCCTGTACGTTCACCGGCAACGCAAGCTCATTGTTGGGGTTTAAACCCACGCGGTTCGGCGTGTGTAACGTCCATGCTAACCACTGAGCTATCATCACTACATAATAAAATTAATACAAAAGGGATCTAATAGACCTCATCATTATATAATCAGAATCACCAGTGTCGAACGCACTTAACACGGACCTATTTTATTTTACATCAGATGATTCCTGTGCTTACAGATTACTCCGTATATTATTGTATAAACATACTTATTGCAGTAACTATTAAAAGGCCATAGCATATTTCATGATAAACTCAACTTTATCGATGAATATGTTCAAGTTGTAACTCGGTGCTAGTTGCTGTTGCCACGTAGGTATTAGGTTCATATAGCCCTACAATATTCACAAAACTAGATAAGACATGAGGCTCATGTGACCTCATCCACACTAATATGAGTTTCTCGAATATTCTTCTTCTGTGAGATTTTTACTCGTATCAATATGGTTAATAGACTTGTTTGATTAAGCGTGTTTGTCCCAAACCACCATTTTCATTACTTAGAACATTATCAATTCGTATTCCAATTGTCCACCTCAGTCCAATTTCGAAATTAGCTATAATGGTTCATGCTGCAAAATGTATGGAGTTGAGATAGCCAGTGTAATTGCGGACCAGTCAATACGGGGTATTACATGTTGTAATAGGAATATATAAAATAGTTTCTGCTATTTCTATCCATCATCACCCCTATCATCTTGTCATTTGTTCGTCCAATAGCTGGTTTGCGGTTTCGACAGCATTTTATGAAACAAAAATTTGCCTTTCTATGGATTTGAATATTTGAAATGTAGATGTCATTTAATGTTTTCCAAATTCATAAAATATTACAGTTTGAAGATGTACCGACACAAACATACACACACACACATATTTTCACACCTATATAAAAAAAATATCTAATGATGACCATTGGTAAGCGCATAACTTGAGAACAGCTGAACTGATTTCGTTGTTTTTAATGGTCGTTTAACTCCGGTTAAGGTTTATTAGATGTGAAGCCAAAGGCAACCGCACCGGGTACGAGGTGCCAGGCATTCAGCTACCTTAAAATACATATTATTATATACATATAAGAAGTGAGACAAGGTTATTGCGCTCAACTTTTGTTTGGCACGCAGGTAACCATGTTCTGTTTGACATTCATCTATTTATTATATTGTATTGATATTACGAGTACTGTAAAATACTATTTAATATTTTACTATGGACACTGACGTGGTTTTGACACTTATAGTTACGTTCAGTTATATCGGAAATTCTGACTATAATTTCGGCCACATACAGTAGCCATCATAGAGACAAAGCTAAGAACAACGCGCGCACGGCCTCGTCTTGCTTTGCACTGCGGGTGGCTGCGCGCAAAATACATACTATTTAATAATAATGTATTATCGAACAAACGTTATTTCTTTAGTACAATTATCATACAATAATTAAATAATGCTGTATCTCATTTGGTGTTTGAAGCAATCTTGAAACAATTCCTATCGCCATGATTATACATAATAGGGTCTCGTGAATCCCGTCCCCTACTGAATGTTTGATAATGTCTACAGATAGATTTGAGTGCACCCGCATATATTCGGGGTTCATTTACTGTATTTATCAGGACATGAGATTAATGTATTGATAGTATCTATGTTTTGACAGTTTTGTCCATTGAGGCAAATAAGTTTTAAGATAATGGCAAATGTTACTTGTCTGATTTTGTGAACAGACTTTGTGTTTGCTTAATAACTTTTATTATTAGGTACTTAATATATACGATATAGCTATTGAAAAATAGACTAGTTGGATTATCAAGTAGACGTCTCATTTATCCGTTTCTTAGCATAAATAAAGAAAAGAGTACCCACCTCGTATTCTAAAAAACGCGATTTCAAATCTCATTCATCTGCGACGAAAGGTAGCTATTGAATTAAAACAAGGTATTTGCACTCACAAATTTCATTCCAATCAGTGTATACACATATATATTTAGTGTTGTTTATATGCGTGTATGTTTATACTCATATGTGTGTATACACAATGCAAAGTTTACATATTTTTCCCCGTGCGTCTCCTGAGGTCAGTGTTGAACAGCGTTACGGAGAAATCTCAACACAGTAGCTGAGTACAGGTCTTTTTACTTGTGTGTATACTTACTTGTAATTTTTTAGGGTTCCGTACCCAAAGGGTAAAACGGGGCCCTATTACTAAGACTCCGCAGTCCGTCTGTCTGTCACCAGGCTGTATCTCATGAACCGTGATAGTCAGACTGTTGAAATTTTCACAGATGATATATTTCTATTGCCGCTATAACAACAAATAATAAAATAAATATTTAAGGGGGCTCCCATACAACAAACGTGATTTTTTTGGCGTTTTTATAGATAATGGTACGGAACTCTCCGTGCACGAGTCCGACTCACACTTGGCCGGTTTTTCTTCATTATAATGTCTAGTTATTTTCAATTCATGTCTTAAATGATACTTTGATCGCGCTTTCTTATATCTGTTGTCAAAGCCAACAAACCGTACTAACCCAAAACACACTCGCCAAGCACCCCATCGATCCCATCGCCCCACCCCACGAGTTAAGACCCCATTACCAGATAAATATATGCAATTTATTACATTTACCAATTTACATATACTCTGTGAAGACACGACATGTTGAAGTTAAACGACGTTAGGGAGTTTGAAGGGAGAGTTAAAAGGAACGTTGGTTGAAGAGAGATTTTTGGGTTGTTCTTCAAAGTGTATTTACTTTGAGTTATCGCTTTAGTGTGTTGAGTTATATAACGTATAAGACAAAAGTTTGACTTCAACTTTGGATTGCATAAAGCATTGTATTGCAAACATTTTTTGTTAAAAAATTGCGGTTAAATTGAAGTCGTTATCATTTTAAATAAATTATGGAATCGTATTAACCTTTTTTTATTGTATTTTTGTTCCTGTAAGTTCCTGTATCCTCGATTGAAAATATAATTTTTCATTAAAAAAACGCAGAATCACGGAGGTATAATCCGTGAGATATTTCACGAGAGATATTTAATCTGGATCTTTTCAAGGTCAGAGTTATAGGTATCTTCTAAGTCTGATTGCTTCATCTTCGATCACATTAACGCTTATCATCAGGCGAGTTGATGGTCAAACGTAGACTTTTACATGTTAAAAAAAGGTAGAGGGTGACCGGAGGTATAGGTATATTAATCTATAACTCTTTTTGTGCAATAAAAAAAAGAATAAAATCGCATTAACAACTCACCCCTCTGTTCTCTCCTAAAATCTAAATGGAATCGAAATACGTTCGGTAAATGGACGAACGTAGTAGTATTAAAGGACTTGGTGCATTGCCTGAGGCCAAACGTGTCGGACTCTAGTAGGTACTGACGCTGACGGGGAGAAAAAAATAATTCAATCGTAGAACATGTGTCTGACTTTTAGATTGCCTGAGGCTACTAAATTTAAGGGTAGAAAGCTACGAAAAAAAATTGAATGAAGCCTGTAGTTCTCAAAGGAAAACTGATAAAGTACAAGTCGGATGTGTGCACCGAGTGAATCGATATATACATATATACAACATCTCGCTAATGAAAATACTATCAACTTAAAAAAGTGTGATTTCCTAAGTTCCGTTTCAAAGTAGTTAGTTGACTTAGCCAGTTTTTACTATTTGTTAGGAAATATGCCAACGTAGGACGCCCTGAGACTCGACGGAGAGATGATATGCGTAGGACAGGTGTTCCCTGATAGATACAAGCTGGGTGTCTTCAAGCCGAGAGTGAATCAGTATCTTCTAGGCAAACGTGCTCCATCGTAGATCGCATCTTCATTTAACATCAGGTGAGATGGCAATCATACGCTAGCATTCATCACACTGAGACTAACCATCGAAAGTCTCAAAGTAGTGACAACCAAACTAGCGATGCCCAGGACTTTGTTTAGCTACTCAAAGTTCTGTGTATCGCTGCAATGGCTATGACAGACGTTATCTCTTACCATCAGGAGAGCGTATCGTTCGTCTCATTACTATTAAATTAAAAAAACGTATAGCTAGTCTTTAAAGAAACCTGCTTTCTAACAGCGTCTGGATAAAAGAACAATTTTCTAAAATCGCTGGTTCAGCATGACCAATCAATTTCTTCTATCTAGCTCTTACTTTTGGCAAACTCAATAAAACTTTGGTCTCTGTCTATATCAAAAAGTCAGGAAAACAAGTTATTAGCTACATGTTGGTTATTTTTGCGGCATGACACATTTATTACTTGGGAAAAGTTTAGCCGAACAGAAGTTATCTAATGACTAGTAGCAGATGTTGTGATAAAGCTTGGCATTACTGATATCAGTCCTGACCGTAGCCTTATTAGAGAAAGTAAATACATAAAAACACAAAAAGTCATGGCTATAACTTTTGTTGTAGATAAGCAAGACATGATATATATAAATAACGTAGGACATTTCTTATAGCGCCATCGAGTCTCAAACTAAGCAAGGCTTGTACTATGCGGCCTAAATAAGACAGAGTCCTATGAGACCTATGAGTCTTAATTTGTATCGTGTTGTTCCATTGTTGATTGCCTGGAAGAGTTAGCTCTTAGCGATACTACACTTGTGGCACTAGCTCATAAAATTCTTCTGTACTCTTTTTCTGTTTTTGATGAACTCAATAAAGAGTTTCTATATATCTATCTATAAGTGATAGAATACTTACATACTTTTTTACACACACACATATGCATTTTTATTGTTCATTATCGTAGTAGGGTATTCTAGTACACGATTGCAGTAGGTATTTTGTGTATTTGTTGACGGTCTTTTTGTATATGTTGGATCGTTATCTAAAAAAAAAGGTTAAGGATATTCAAATAATGTAATGTTTAATGATTTTGTTGCTTTTTTAAATAGAATTCCACTTATGATGCTAAAAATATACCTATATTTTGTTAATATAAACATATGCCAATAAAAGTTAATATTTACTGACTAGGAATTTCATACTTTTTAATTTTAAATAAAATCGTGTCAAAAAACAAGGTATCATGTAGCCAAGATCTCAGCTGAGTTATACTATGTAGGATGCTGTCCTGAAAACACACCCGCCTAGGATAACGCAGTCCACCCAACGCTCTTGTCTTCTCCAGGATCTTTGGAGCTAACTCCAGCCTCCGAAGCCTAGCCTCTATTACTAGGCTAACTTTAACCTACTTACTTCTTTGACATATTTGAATTTCTAGAAAACGTGGAGTTATTTCATTTATTCTAGTTGAGAAAACCGCATCAATCTCACAAAACCAAAGCTTTAGAAACAATTATTCAGCAGTTTTCATATTTCATGGGGAATTTATGAAGGGTCACATGCGCGCCCCACCTCACCGCTGTAAGTAACCGTTGCAAAAGCGGACGTTTAAATTCTGAGTGGAAAACTGTCGCCGTATTTCAACGGGACATAATTTTTCGTCCCAATAGACCAGGAGTTGGTGCTATGTCATATTACTTAACTATACCATAGTCACCCAGATTAAAATTTACTCTAAAAATATGTCTAATTACACAGAACAATTGGCACATAGTAGACTAAAGGTTATATAACAAAGTAAAACAACGGTGGTGGGGTACTTTTTAGTATTCAGCTAGCTAGCTACTACCCTCAAGTCAAATAATAATCTGTCACCAAGTACCTAACGGTGTGTTTCGGCTCTTGAGAGCCAATTCCATTCCAGGCCAGGTGTGTTTATCATCTTCGACCACACTGCCACTTAACATCAGGTGAGCTATGGTAAAACACGTAGCCCGCCAACCACAAAAAAAACTTATGTACTTTGTACAGTTTGCAAAATATTTAATTTTAATCTAATACAAATCTAATGATTATAGGTAAATTGCCTAGTTATTAATGATCTTCAATCATTTGAATGTAATCGCACACAAAATATTGTCTTATTTACCTCGACAGTTTTTTTATCAGTGTTCTAGTCGTAATTTCTTTACATTTCAAGAACCTATCTAGTTATATACCAGTATATAGCTTCAAACTAAATCAGTACATATTTTTAAATCATAATTACATATAAACTTTTTTTTGGTGGTTTTGGCACGCAGGACTATGCCATCTCCATAGTAAAAAATCACAATACACATTGCATTTCATATAATACGTTCATAAAAAAATTATAGCAATTGGTTTCCTCAGATTACGGGAAGTCAAAACGAAAAAAAAGGATTTATAACTGATAAGTACAATATGTAGCAAGACTTCAGATGCTCGTGTAAGAAAAAAATCCGTATGATCCTAACCTATAAACCATAAAAAGTGAATTTTTTCGGATCCCCTATGCAGTTTGGCGATCAAGACTGTTTCTTATTTCCTCCATGCTCGAGAGTTCAACCGATTGTTTTTATGGACAAGGGATCTGATATGGGTGGTACTAAACTTTGAATCTGTATGAAACACGTGTCGGACGTTATATTAGACATGGTTTGAAATACAATAGTGGTATATAGGAAGAAGCCAAAGGGTTGGTAAAATTATACTATACGGAGCTCCATACAGTATATATTTGGAAATATATACTGTACTTAAATCTCTGTGTATCGCTGCAATGGTCATGGACAGGCGTTATCTCTCATCAACAGGAGAGCCTCTCGTTCATCTTATTACTCTTTAAATAAATAAAAAGTCTGAGCATAGCGCAAAATCAATTTTTAAAATAAAAAGATCCATTCACGTTCTCAACTATCAATTTATACAATTCAGCCTTTAGAAAATGTGTATTGCATAGAAAACGAGCAATTCAATTTTATACAATTTGCAAAGTCTGTCCATGTACGGGTCAACGTCCTTCCCAATATTGATGAAACTTGATACTGTCAGGGATCGTCACGGAATGTAATGTAATCCTAGCTCGGGACAATCTGAACCGACCACAATTCGTCGCGCACCCTCGCTGTCGGATACTCTCCCTAAATCAAAGCGTTCATAAAAAGGGAATATTTATTCGTTATTTGTTGTCGGTTTGCATTAAAATAAAACGCCTATCTAGGCCTCAGCACCCCTCGCCTTATCTAAGATCAGGATTGCATAAAAATCTCATCTCTCTTTTGAATGTGACGCACCGGACTGGAGCTCGCATCTCATTTTGTCTAGTGTCGCTGCCTATATAGGCAGTAGCTACGATGGTTTTCTGATATGAAAAGTTATTTGTGTTAAGTTTTCTGTAACACGAACACACTAATGCTTGACGGCTGTATATCTGACATGAAATGCTTGTAGTAGGATATTTCGCTCATCCGTATCCTCCTCATACTGTGTAGATATGGTCTTAGCAATATTAATAAAACATAAGCGTAGGGTTAGCATAATTTATTATTTTTATTTTGTTGTAACGATTACTAACAGATTTTTAAAATAATTTCAAACCCAATAGAATACAATTTTTTTTAGACCGCACTGCTCTTTGAGGCGCGTTGTGATCAAACGCGAACCTATTGAATTAAAAAGACCCCGATATTGACACTATCATAAAAAATATCATAGAAATTTTAGTTGCTTACTTTATAGAAAATCAAAAAAAGAAAACAAAAGTACACCGCCTTCTTGGAATTAACTCGGTAGATAACATAATTCAACAATTAATAAACTAATGTTTCGAGTTGGACCGTGTGTTCTGTAACGACCTCAGTTAGGGAGCTGTAGGCTATTACTTACAGCAATAGACCAATTAATGGAAGAGGCTCTAACTACTCGCTGTTATAGTATAGTGTACCAACACTCAACCGTTGAAAGTTAGTCCGGTTATTATTGTCCTAATAAGCGCGTAGTAAGGGCTTATCTAAATTCTCGAAAGGAGTTGTTAGTTACGAGAGCAGGCTTTTTGACGTAAGCTTTATGAATTATCTTAAGAAAAAAATGGGTTCAACTTATTTAGACTGCAATTACGGCGCTGTTGTTGTGGTTTTTATTTTTGATCCAATAAAAAGTTGTTAAACATACCCCAAACCCCCAAAACGACCCCAAAATGATTTACTTGGTGGTAGATCTCCTTCATAAGAGTAGCACAGGACCGGGATGAGTAGCGTACAAGAAGAGAGGCCTATGTTAAGCAGTGAGTAATTACGAGCTGAAAATGATGATAATGATGATGATGATCTCCTTAGCAAGAAGTAGTCTGGGTAGGTATCACCACAGTTCCATATATCTGTCGCCAAGCAGTTCTGTATTCTGGTTTGAAGGGAACACTACGTCTCATTACTTTTACATTAAAAAAATCACAGTCGTTTTCCGGTACTAAATATCCTATATGCGAATCCATCATTCCAAATAAAATCAAAATACGTTAAAGTATTATAGGGTGATGAAGTAACTATGAAGTAAACAAACAACAATATTGCAGCTCCAAAAAAAAAACAAATGCTATATACCTATTTTTTTATACTTGACAGGCTAGGTGTTTGACCACAGTTCACTTGATGTTAAGTAACGGTATGGTCGAAGATGGTCAACACACCTAACCTAAAATAGGACGGACGGTATGTTGGCCAGAACATCGTTGATGCTTGGCGGCAGATTTTCAACTCGAGGGTGGTAGCTAGCCAGTCGAATACTAAAGAGTACCCTACCATC
The DNA here is from genome assembly GCA_950106695.1 of Biston stratarius. NCBI lineage: Eukaryota > Metazoa > Arthropoda > Insecta > Lepidoptera > Geometridae > Biston > Biston stratarius. The sequence continues at coordinate 33,648,786 of OX467106.1, read as the reverse complement.
ATACTATGGTTTCCTCGCGATGTTTTCCTTCACCGGCAGCTCAAGTTAATTGTTGGGGTTCGAACGATGTCGGGGGTCAGGGTAAATCTCTATCATCTTTATCTGTAAATTTTTTTTAAATGTTATTACACCACTTGATAGCTAAAGAATTACCTAAATAATTTGTCGAGTGAGGTCTTGAAACATGGAAACCTGAAAGACTTCTTGTTCAAAAATTTACACTTATTCAAGTACAATGCAAATTATTTTATTTTTGAATAGAAATAAATATTCTCTTAACGTTGCTTTGACTTATTCCATTAAAACAAATAATACTAAACAAAACTACAAGCAGGCAGAACAATATACCTACACAATTCGCTCCAGTCGTTAATCAGGGGAGGAATCTATGGACTTGGGGTAAGTTTCATTAACTTTTCCAATGAATACAGGCATTTGCCTCCAATTTGTACCATTGGTCCTAAACAGTTTGGTTAACTTGCACTTAAAAAACAAAATCAAATGTTGTGCACACTATTTTTAACTTTTTTTTTTTTACTTATGCTGGATTAGTCATGTCCGCGGCGCGCTGCGGCCCACAGTGTGAAACAAAACGGGGCCGCGCGCGCGTTGTACTCAGCTTTGTCTCCATGATGAAGGCCACTGGATGTGGCTGAAACTAAAGTCGGAATTTCCGACAAAATTAAACGTGAGTAATCTCACAAAACCACGTCAGTTTCCAAAGTACTTTTTAAATATTTTAATTTATAAAAAAGTAAGTATCCATGTTTAAATTTTAAATACATACATAACTTTAAGTTAAGGTCAATTACCAAGTGTAAGTAAGGATACTACTATTCTTAATATTCTATTGATTGAAACCGCATTAAAAACCGTAGCGTAGTTAAAATAAAAGATCTAAGCGTACAGACAGCTGTAAGGAACTTTGTTTTATACAATGCAGAGATTTTCTAAGTCTGCGTACTTTATCTTCGACTACATTTTCACTTACTATCAAGTGGTTGGCGACTAAACGCGAATTTCAAGTGCTGTTTTTTATGCAATTGACCTTCCTCGTAGCGTTTTCTTTGTAAAAGTAACTACTATAAGTGCTTACTTATATGACTCTCATAAGGTTATCGTCGTTGGACATTTTAATATCTGTCTACATTTTTAAACCATAATAAATAGTTTTTTTTTTTTTTACATAATTATAGGCTTGCGTTTGACCGCCACCTCGCCTGATATTAAGCAAAGATTGTGCACTCCATAAAATTAAATGTACAGCCGGCTTAATATAATAATATTGTCATGATCCAAAGGTTGCAGACCACTGCCGATGAGCCACTCTAATCGCTACAAGTCAGACCGTTTGCGTTACGGTCTCATAATTACATTAACTACGCGATGCATGTGTTACATTCAAAGGATTTATACAGAGTGTTCCAGGATTAGTGCCTTTTAACTTAAATCAAACAGGTTACTATTGAGTTTTGGCAGAAACGGGGAAAAAATCATGTCACCGCTTTGTCGTAAACTTGTGTTTTTCTAGTATTTCTATAATTTAGTGGCTTATTCAGAATGTCGAATGAATTCAAAAGATTCAAAGGTGAATTTATGACAGACGCAAGATCTACGATAAAACTAAGACTATTTTCTAGGCATACAAAGAAAATCTCTATACAAAATATTACGGTTGTAAAGCACTTTCTAGTATACTCATTTAGTAAGTAAGTTGAAAATCTGCCGCCAAGCAACTAACGCTGTATTCAGGCAGCCTCACTTTCCATTCAGATATTTTGTCATCACACCGTCATCTGACCGTCAGGTCAGGACAGGTGATGTCACCAGGTCGAAAATCTTATAATAAAAAAAAAGTGAGACTACGTAGATACATACTACTAAAATAAGTTTATATACATCCAATAAGGTAATTTAATCTATATGGCCCATTATACAATGTTAACTTGAAGAAACACCTTGTATAACAGTAGGTAAAATCACCCCAAGCGTCCAGTCCAGACAAATTGTCGCACCCCATGTTCGCATTATTACCGATATTTAATTGTTTGCGTAATTTATTTCTCTGAAGCATCAATAGACTGAGTTCAGTATAGAATACTGTTCTAGAACTTTTTATAGCTACTATGAGTACCTATAAAAAGTGATACGAAACGATGATAGCTCAGTGGTTAGCGCGTTCGGTTCGCATGCCGAAGGGTATGTTATATTATTATATTAGGTTCAAACCCCAACAATGAGCTTGAGCTACCGGTGAAGGACAATATCGTGAGGAACCATAGCGTGGTGGTAGGATACTTTCTAGTACTCGGCTGGCTAGCTACCACCCTCAAGTTGAAAATCTGCCGCCAAGCATCTAACGGTGTGTTCCGACAGCCTCACTTGAGAGCCAGTTCAATTCCAGGCTAGGTGTGCTTTACCATCTTCGACCACACCGTCACTTAACATCAGGTGAGTTGTGGTCAAATGCCTATACTGTCAGTCAAAAAAAAAAACTTAACTTCTTTCATGCTTACTTACTTATACTAAGTACATTTACTATTTATACGGACACATGCCGAACCAAACTGCTACGCTTTTGCAATATCGAATTTACTGTGACCGTCCGTGACACTCGCATATTTCCCTATCAGTCACGCACGGTAGAAGGGAAGCTTTAAATTTTGGGGAAGCTTTTGTTTTTTTTTTTAATTCTTTCTTTGTATATTAATTATACTGTAACGGGGAAAAGTGCAATACATAGTTCAAAATATGGATTCTCATTGAGATTTTTAAATAGATAGCTCGGTGTGCTTGAAGTGATGATAGCTTAGTGGTTAGCGCGGTCGGTTCATACATCGAAGGGCGTAGGTTCAAATCAATGAGCTTGATTATTTATGATTATTGCCCCGGTTTCGCATATTATAAACCTTTGAAGAATATTGAATAATAGTGCAAATCGTTAAAAATTCAATGCATAGCTTCGAAGTGTCTTCTAGTCAAGAGCGAATCGGTATCTTCTAGACAAGTGTGCTCCGTCTTAGACCGCATCATCACTTAACATCAGGTGAGATAGCGGACAAACGCAAGCCTATATAAAATATTGTTAAAATATGTAGGTATTTATAAATAAATACAAACTAGACAAACGCGACCAAAATGGCATCCTTACATGGTGGTCCTAAAGTGAAGGTTTCTTCTAGGTAAGCGTGCTTCATCTTAGACCGCATTAACATCAGGCAGAGTGTGGCTAAACGTGAACCTATTTTGACTAAATTAATTAAAAAACATACATAGGTACGTAGATTTAGGTAGACGCACGCGAAATGTGACTTCATTTTATATATACTATTTAGTTAAGTAATATTTATAACCGCATCTATGAATCTCCCGATTAAATTTTTCTCTTAACATTTGCCAAGCCCTTCCAAAACATAGATTTTCTCATCAATTACATTTACAAGTACAATTGCTCCAAATACGCCCATTAGAGATAACCATCAGGCGTATTATCTCCGGAAACTTATTAAGATAAGCCATTACGGATAAGGGCACTTCGTATTGGGCGGAATAGATATATCGGACAATGTTATCGACAGACCGGACAGGCCTAGATTATGAGTAATCCAGCTAACGAAATTAGGCTGTTAGTTTATCTTTATGGGCTGGTGGATAGGTTTCGTAGATTGAGGAAGAGTGATGACCGATATTTAAATGTATCACATTAAAGATCATGGATCAGATAAAAAATCGTACAGGTGTATTGATTTTCACAAATGTATTATTATTCATGAAATTTGTGAAAATTCTATGGTGCTAAAATTTCATTTTACATACGATAACATTAAGCACCCAACAAAATTATGTCAAGGCCTTACGTTACACAAATACATCAAGTATTGTATAATAATTTTGTAAGGAAGTATGTTCCTTGTCATTTTATTTAATGCTAGACAAAGGGCGCATTATAGTCGTTGTAGTTGACGTGAATATTTGATTCCATAGAGGTTGGTAACTCAGAAAACTGGTGACAACAAAATCAGGGGATACAGTTTAGTGTTGGAGCTAAACATTTATCATCTACATCCAAAACTTAATTACACCACTCGATAGCTAAAGGATCATAAAATTCGTTACTTTGAGTGAGGACTTAAGACGAAGAAATCCGAAAAACTTCTTAATGTTTAAAAATGTACACGTAAACACAGCCGTGTCGAAGACAGCTACACCCCGATTATTATATTTTTCTATGCGCCATACAAATAATTACCACTCACTATGCGGAATAAGTTTTTTTTGTTTATATTGTTTTTTTTTTTTTTTTTATTCCAATTTAGTTAAGGGACTTTTGTGACATCCACATCCACGTCCATCGTATGTTCTTCAATGTTTTTTACAAGTAAAAAATAATAAAATTATACTTACACACAACACACTCTTTCATACACACATTCACTCCTCTGCATACACACTAAAAATCAAGGTAGGTCACTTTAGGCGACTCACATAAATGAGTATTTCATATTATTGAAGTAAATATAATAAATAATTTCCATTTCTTCGCTGATAGTCAAGAAACAAATATTTTTATACTAGCTACGTCCCGTATTACCTGCTGTTCCCACGTGAACACTTCATTTTTTCGGGATAAAAAGTAGCCTGTGTGTTAATTCAGAGTTCAGCTACCTCCATACCAAATTTAACCAAAATTGGTTTAGCCTTTTGAGCGTAAAGAAGTAACAAACATAGCAACATAAACAATCACACTCACAAACTTTCACTTTATAATATTAGTGTGATTTCAGTGTGTAAAGTGTAAACACAAATACTGAGGTAAATTCTCTAGTCAAGAGTAACATCGTGGACATCATTTATTTTAACCAGTATTGAAGTAAATTTGTGTCTTTATGTTATTACCTTTTATTTTTGCATCTTCGTAACAAACACTAAACTCAAAAACAATATTTATCCAAAACAAATATCTAGGTAAGTTTGACAGCCGCTCCAACTACAAACTAGGTTAATCACTCGCTCCAGGGTTCAGGATAAAAGAGACGCGGGGTTCTCAACTTGAGCGGGTTACAGCTCCGCAGAAATCCTTGAAGCATCTAGATTTGTGTAGATTCTATCAACTTACGTTAAGTGTGGAAATCTTATTTTTTAAATTCAGCAAAGTTTGCATATAAAAAAGCTTTAAGTTTTTGGAATTTGAAAATACGTATCATAGAACTTTTCAAGAAATTATCTATTGTATTTGAATTAGGATAAGATTATTTTGTTCAACTTTTTATATTATAAATGTAAAAGTAATGATACATACGCGACGCTCTCCTGATGGTAAGAGATAGCGCATTTCTATGACCATTGCAGCGATACATGGAACTTTGGGTAGTAAAACAAAGTGCAGGATATCGCTGCTTTGGCACTCATTACTTTGAGACATTCGATGGTTTGTTTCAACAGCCCTGTAATTTTGCTAGCTACAATACCTTTCAAACCAAAACAAAGTAATGTTTACACACCACTGCTTGGAAGCAGAAGTTTGCTAGTTTCCAATAAAACTACAAATTCTTTTTTCTTACTAATATTATAAATACAAAATTAACATTCAACTGTCAATTAATTACAAGTCAATTTTAAATAATAAAATAAAATTAAAATAAATAAATGTCAAAATATTAATTACATAAAGAAAAACACGTCACAAACAAAACAAAAAAAAAAGAACACTGACTTTAAAATACTGTATCTCCTCGGCGAGATGAACCTTGCCCGAACGTACCCAACACACTGGCGGCGTTCCCACGCTGTTAAGAAATTTGCTGTGTTAGGAACCAACCTTTGAGACAGCCCTGTTGGCTCATTGGGAGTATGTCTGCCTGAGCTGTAGGGCGTGGGTTCGATTCCCGCCAAGGACAAATGTTTGTTTGGTATAAACAAATGTTTGTTCTGTGTCTGGGTGTTCTGTATGTATTATAAGTATGTATTTACAAAAAAAAAAAGTATTTATGTATCCTATCAGTTATCTGACTTCCATCACACAAGCTCTGCTTAGTTTGGGGTCAGATGGCGCTGTGTGTAATGTGTCCTACAATATTTATTTATTTATTTAACCTGACCTGGGGTCGCGGCCTTTCTCTCTGAGCCGCCTCCCCAGGTCTTGAACAAATTTCCTGGCTTCGAGACCCCATGGTCCAGCAGTCTCAACAGCAAACGGCACAAAATCATACGCCGACTCCAGGCAGGCATATTTGGAATGTTAACTGTCAAAATTAACTGTCTTTTTTGTTTTTTACCCGACTGCTAAGGAAGGATTATGTATCTTGTGTTATGTTAATTTCTTTATTACCTCGTATCTTCCAAGCGGCCGGATGAATTACGCCAGTTAAGGTATCGTTATATTCGTCTTTAAAGCCCGTGTTCTCAAGTAAGTATTTGAAAACGTTAATAATAAAAAAATAACCAAAACTTATTAAATAGGGTATTAAAATAAAGGAAATTAAAAGAGGATTAAATTATATTTATAATTTGTTTAAAGAGTTAATAGCTATTTTAATCGCAATCAGGTCATAGATTTTTTAAACTCTTCAGCTTGCCTGTCTGTTATCTTTTTACGAATAAACAATTGAATGGATCTTGGTGAATCTAAATGCTTATTGTATTTTATAGTGTCTTTAATTATAAAATATTTTTTCTCTAGAAAATCTATAGGTAAATAATATCGATAATAATTAATAATGCTCCTTGTAATAAAGAAAATAGCCAAACATATTTTTATTGACTCCCTACATAGGTCACGCCCGCGGCCAAAATAATCGACTTTGAGGTGAAACGAGACGTATGATAAATTGGGTTAAACGAGTAACATTCGAAATCCATTGGATCAAATGGAATTAATCGTAGGCGCCAAACCACGCATATTATTTGAATGTACCGAAATCGGCAGACCGTGAAAATTTCCCAACAATGAGCTCGCTCGTCCGCTCGTCTCCACACAAATCGTAACACGTATATTGAAATATACAAATGCTTAACGTCTATTCAGGCTTTGCTAAATTCTACCCTAATCGACCAAGAAAAGTACCTATCGTACTTATTAACTTCTAGCATTTTAAGTTTCATAATACCAAATCCGTCTTAGGTGGGTTTTTTTTTTTATAGCTGACTGACTTGGTGTTTGACCACAACTCACGTGATGTTAAGTGACGGTGTGGTCGAAGATGGTAAAACACACCTAGCCTGGAATGAAACTGGCTCTCAAGTGAGGATGCCGGAACACATCGTTAGATGCTTGGTGGCAAATTTTCAACTTGAGGGTGGTAGCTAGCCAGCCGAGTACTAGAAAGTACTCTACCACCACGCTATGGTTTCTTCACGATGTTTTCCTTCACCGAGAGCTCAAGCTCATTGTTGAGGTTTGAACCCACGCCCTTCGGCATGCGAACCGACCGCGCTAACCACTGAGCTATCATCGCTATAAATCGATATTCATCCAAACTGGCATATTATTAACTCTAATGAATGTTCGTTAAAAGGTCATCACATTTTATCTAAGCATTTAATCGAAAATTAAAGAAAATGGGAAATATACTTTTTATATAGGTTTAATCATAAGGTTATTTTTTATCCTGAAAAAAAACAAATAGGTGAAACTTCTACAATACAATTTCTGATCGTATATACGCACACAAATACCTTCGTATGTTTTCGTTACGTACGTAATACACGTATGTATGTATGACAAGTGACATTGTAGCATCAAGGAGGTTACTGCTGTTTTTCGCAAAACATTTAATTTTTAATACCTGTTAATGTAATTTAAAAAAAATAGCAATTGGTAGTAGGTATTTAAGTGTTTTAGTTTATTTTAAGCAATTAATAAAAGCGTTATGAACTAAGAAAGAAAATTTAATTTATATTAGATAATAATTGGTGTATATCGGTGTTGATTGATTGATTAAATCAAATCGATCGATCGTCGATTTCCGAGTCAAGTGTCTTAGCATCGATCGATATCGATAGTAAAATTAATCGCTCGATGCTACCTATCGATCGAAATGTCATCAATGGCATCAAGTGACGATCGATGAAGCAGTACAGTAACCACCCCTCACTTTAAATTATCTACCAACTGAAGCAGTTTATGAAATTATTTGCCGGTACATTAGGGAGTCCTAATTATGGCTCAGCCGAGGGCCAATTTCCCTGGACATTTCCACGTTGGCGGTGACAAAGTGTGTGCTGAGAGGAAATAATTTTACGATGTCCGCTAGCAGACGGCTGGAAGTAATGTACGGAACTTTTTGTTAGACGGTGCATGAAATAAAGTTGATGGAAACACTGGAATGGTTTAATTGCACCGAAATGTCGGGGTGTTTTGTTTTGTATGATTGTAACTACTTTTAGCTATAGAATGATTTTATTTATTTATAAGTAAGGTATACAATATAAAATTACAAAGCACAAACAGGCACCCTGGACGTTGCACTAGTAACACCTGTGTCCCAAAATCCAGTGTCTTCGTGTTCAATTTTTGCATATAAATAGACTAGTATATTTTTGAAGTCATGATAAGAATATCGTATGTTAAGGAACAAAATAACGATATTTATATTTATTTTATATATATATATATATATATATATATATATATATATATATAAATATCGTTATTTTATTTGAATACACATATATATATATATATATGTGTATTCGTGAGTGTGTGTGTGTGTGTGTGCGGGCGCAAATGTGTGTCAGTGAACGTTTCAGAGTATTATGTAGAATTACAAAATAATTACCATCTTTATATATAAAAATTTCGTATCACGTTGTTTGTCCGCGATGAACTCCTCAACTACTGAACCAATTTTAACCAAATCTTGTACATTGTGTGCAGTTTGATCCAACTTGAGAGATAGGTTTATATCTCATTTTATAATCGCAATAATATTTTTTGTTTATTATACGACAAAGAGGTATAAATGTCTGTGAGTTACATAAAATTCTAATAGATGGCGGTGTAAGGTAATCAATAACTGGATTGAGTAAGTATCCAGTAGATGGCGCTACGTTAAAAGTCCAAAAGTAAAGTAAAGTGCTAAATAAGTTTTTTTTAACTTTATTATTTTCAACACATCTCTTATTGGTAGACGAATTCCCGAGAGAAGTCCCTTTTTTATTGACTGACATACTGGAATTCCATATTTTTGGATATTGAGGAAATATTCCGAAGCTGCCCTCAACTTTATGTAATATGTTTGATAGAATACGCTCATTCGGCAATTTAATAACATTTCCTGGTATGGCTACAACCGTATAAACATATTCTCAGAAATCTTATTGGTTGTTCAGAACAGATTGTCACAGAAACATAATTCAGGTTTGAATCGCTAAAGAAAGAAAGGATATGGATGATATGCCTTCAAAATTGCAAGAATGACGCAGAATTCGAATCGTTGAAATAAATACCATCGTCCACACGAATTCTTAGCTTTTTTTTTATGGTTGAAAGGCTAGGTGTTTGACCACAACTCACCTGATGTTAAGTGACGGTGTGGTCGAAGATGTTGAAGCACACCTAGTCTGGAATGGTACTGGCTCTCAAGTCAGGCTGCCGGAACTCACCGTTACATGCTTGGCGGCAGATTTTCAACTTGAGGGTGGTAGCTAGCTAGCCAAGTACTAGAAAGTACCCTACCACCATGCTATGGTTTCCTCACGATTCTTTTCCTTCACCGCCAAATCAAGCTCATTGTTGGGGTTTGAACCCACGCCCTTCGGCATGCGAACCGACGGCGCTAACCACTGAGCTATCGTCGCTACAGATCATAGCTAGCATAACACGCTCCTTTTTCATTCTAATCCTTTCTCTCAGTTTAACTTTTATCATTATTCGACTCATAACATCAACAGTTCCTAGATGGCTCTGTCATACTCTAAATCGCGCAAACATTTGTCGCACCAAGGACAGTAAGCTTTCGGTACATCGATTAATACAGCTATTATTCGTTCTGGATTTACATTCAATGAACAGGGTCAATTAATAGTGTTTTTTTTTTTTGTTTTGGCGTGCATGTTGTAAAACTAGTTTTAGACATGCACGCATTAGACATAGGTCTAATCTATATTTTTAAAATTTATAATAAGTACAGTCTGTAAAAAAAAATTGTTCGCCCCAATATAACAATCATTAAAAACTATAAATTATTATGTGTATACGTTTTGGAAAACCTTTTGTAACCACGGTTATAATTAGGCTCTAGTTCACTTACCAAATAATATAAAGAAGTACCTGGTTGACCGAGCATTGCTCGGCTGAAAACATGGATAAAAAGACGTTTTCTGAAAATGAAACCTAGCTAGGTCGATTTTTCGCCCCCGAAACCCTCTGGATACAAAATTTCATGAAAATCGTTGGAGCCGTTTCCGAGATTCAGAATATATATGTATATATATATATATATATATATATATATATATATATATATATACAAGAATTGCTCGTTTAAAGATATAGATTTAAAAAGTTGACAGTACACGTGTAACTAACCTATTAGCAGCTCCAAAAGCAAACTCATAACTAAGGATTATATTACTAAACAAGACATTAATTACAGTTATAATGTTTGAGATTATTCTCATTTTAAAACCTAAATATTCCTCCTCAAATAGGTGCCATGTGGAAACCACTTCCACAGAGTAGTGTCTCTTGCAGTTAAGTGATTTGCAATTCAGAGAAATCTAAACAAAACACGTATGATGTACAACAACACTTCAGACTTAGTAGTAATCCAGTGCAAGCTGATCCACACGCACTAATGGTGACTATATATCATGGGGCTTAAGTTATAGTGGGCATTTTTTTTGTCACAACTCTACTATCCCTGAACTGATTTTGATGGGAGAAATAATAAATATTGCAAATTTAACTTATCACGAACATAATTATAGACACGAAAATTTAAAACCTGTATTTTTGGGTACAATCGCTCCCATATACTATTTATTTATTTTTATGTAAAATTAATGAGACGAACGTGACGCTCTTCTAATGGTAAGAGATAACGCATATTCTTGACCATTGCTGTGATACACAGAACTTTGAGTAACAAAACAAAAAGGCATCACTGCTTTGGCGCTCATTACTTTCAGACTTTAGATGGTTAATCTCAACAGCCCTGTAATTTCGCTAGCACCCTTCAAACTAAAACATAGTAATATTTAGACACTACAACTTGGCAGCAGAATATCTTGTACTGGAGTGGTACCGACCTACCACCAAGTAAAATACTACTCCGAAAATCTTTTTTAGTACTATCTTCAGCGTACAGTATCTTGTTACCGTTTCATTATGTGTATAGATTTTTGGTTTGTCACATATCACGCACATTCGAGAACGCGACGTCCTTGGCCTACGTACAAACATCACGTTCCGAAACATCTGTGCGAATGTTACACCCAAGACACTTAACTCAACCAATCTTCTGTCTTTAACGTTCACCATCAACCATCAAAGTTATTACTATCGTTACATCAAATTGTCACATTACATCAAGTCATACAGTTACAGTTGATGGGGCCCTGTAGTCACGTACTGTCCTTTTGGAGGGGGAAATGAAATAATTTGTCTCAGTAAGGGTGCATTTCATATTTATACTGGGGGTGAACGAACTTGGGGATACCACGTGTATAGCGAATGGTTAGAAACTTAGAGTAACGTTGCACCTAATATTAAAGTTACATTTGATTGATTGACAACTCTTTATTGTACACACTAAAAAAAAATACAGAAGAAATAAACTAAGTTAACCGGTGTAACAACTGGCATTTTAGGGAATAATAAATTACAAATTTGAGTTTTTGGAGACTTCTTATTTAGAGCCATGAAATGAGAAATAATAATGTAATTTCTCCATAATTATAATCATTATTGTTATAGAAAACAATGAATGGATAAGTATCAGCATTTATTAGAACTAGATATCAGTGTACTTTGGGAAGAAGCTTTAGGAATCTCTCGATATGGTGGAGGAACCCAAAATTTAGTGTAACAAAATAACGTCAAGAGCATTGAGGCTTTGTAGTAACATTAGCCCTGTGTTTGAGTTAGCTGTACTACCATTCACACAAGCTCAGTTATGCTTGCACACTACTGCTAGCCTGCCAATTATCTGATATGCAGTAGTAAGTACCTTTTTAGCAATCACTAGCAAAAGAAAATGTCTTCTAAAAATATTAGACCGACACTGTAGCTGCGAGAGAAATACCAGCTGTTACCTACAATGTAGAAGTTAGAAAAAGAAGCAAAAGCATGATTGCAGGAAGTAGAAAGTTGTACAGTCTAAAATCCTTACTCGTACGAGAAAAATATATAATTATACGCACAAATGTAAATATTTTTCTCTACATTTTGTTAAGTGTTATTTTTCTATGAAGCAGCTGCTTCCTATCCAAGATTTTAATAAAAGTTCATAGTGATGAATACAATAAACCTCCTTTCGACTTTATACGTCCAATGCTTGTAACCTTTTAAGGCTCTAACATCTTATCTTATACGAGAGAAATCTACCACAAAGTAAAAAGTAGTCTCAATATACATTTCAAAGTTCAAAGATTTTGTACTAAATGAAAATACTAAAATAATTGATAATGATTTTAAAAAAAAGTCGTCATCTTTATTGAAGCTCGAAAGATCGGAGCGATATTTCGAAATTGCTGACATTAGGAGAAAAGAAAAGGGGCCATTTTTCGTTAAGATTATGCCGACAAATGAAGCTTGGCTGTGATTTATAACTCAATCTCTTGGCGACATAAAGTAGGACACACGTAAAAATTGCCAATTTTTCTTAATAAGACGGTGTGGAAATGGCAAATAACTTTACAAAGGAGTGTTATATTTTTGAAACATTGTATTACTCGTTTAATGTGTGTTCTATAAAATTCGTAAATTCCTTCCAGGTTTCGAAGACATTTTCGAACAAGACGCAATAATGCTAAAGCTTAGATGCTTCGCTAAGATAGGAGCTAAAATTAAATATTTGTTAAGACTTATAAAAGATATTAGAAAAAAACTTTTAAGGCTTGAACACCGCCGGAAGGTAGCAAGTGTGTAAATTTTCTACAGGATTCATTTCGGAGAATGTGCTGAGCTGTACGACCTTGTATTTCCATCCCCTCTTTACTACAGGACAAGTAGAAAGTCAGCCCACAAATAGTGGTTTTTCCTTGGGTACGTACTAAACGTTTTGACTCTACGTTTCTTATCCGTACGGCCTAGGAATGGAACAAGCTGCCAGCTTCCTTGTTTCCTGAGAGATATAATCTAGATATTTTATATGCCAGATTGAATAGATATCGTCTAAGTCTGCGTGCTTCATCTTCAACCACACCATCGCTTACCATCAGGCGAGTAGATGATCAAACGCGGACATATCCATATTTAAAAAAATTGAGTAAACACCAAAGTTAAAAAAAAAAAATTAACAAATAGAACGTAAGCTTAAAAATGCTGGAAAGACAGAATAAACGCATCTTATTAGATATCTATTGTGGTGACAATTATACGATAAAATATAATAAAGAAGGGTAGTCGGTTTTTTGTACATTGGTTAGTTTTGTATGTTTGTTAAAAGGCGCCTGGAGCTCACGACACAGGTCACCCTATTGTGGGATCCAGGGCATACCGAAATAAAATTATACGTATATGGGGCCGTTCAAGTATTACGTAAGCACCAAAGGGGGTTGAGGGGTCTTTGCTTTGCTTATTTTTAAAGATATTGGGGATGGGGCGATATGAATGGTGATAACGTCAGCAAAGTCATATAAATTATGCTGATTGCTTATTTTTATTGTTATCGTCACACCTCGCTTTTAGCGACATGGCTACTAATTAAACCAATATTTACTTAAGCATAGGAGAGGAAAGTAAGAGCTTTGCTTACATTTGCTGATAAGGGGAAGGGAGAGGTTAATAATTAAAAAAAATCTGCTTACGTAATACTTGAAAATAGTGTTTGTTGTTGTATCGTTTTTATGTCAAATAAGAGAATTTGAATCTTCTACTCGTACTTGTTAACTTATTTACACCTTGTATATATATGAAGCTATATACACTAATCACTAATTTCATTCAAGGATAAAAAAAAATAACTTTCCACGTGTAAACTTTCAGTCGGCTCATAATTTCTATACCTACCTAAATCAAAAGTTTGGCCAAGGGTTGCCAAAAACTTTCAGTTCACAATATCTCTTAAAGATAAGGCTTACAAAGAAGACTCGATCGCAAACCTTCAACCCAAATACTTACCTTTCCAGAAGGAATACGCAACTACAGAGGTACAATACATAAAATGACCAGTGTGGGGTCTGCACTTTTTAACTCAATTTTATTTTATGATATGGCTAAGGATTATAAAACTAATGAGATCATCATTATCATTTTATTTCCAGTTGTAGCTGTCCTTTTTAAAATTCTCAAAAAGTTTTTGCTTGCAAACGTAATTCAAAATTTAAAGTTCAAATATGGACCTATTTCTAAGGACGGTATGTGTGTGTGTGTTGTATGGGTGAGTGTAGAGATGTGTGTAATTATTTGCAAGGAAAATGATTAAAATTTAAAATGAGAGATCTTTGCCCTTAATTTTTTTCGCTTTTTGTTCACCTGGTTGGTCTGTCGAAAAGACTAGAGACGTTTTAGTTTCGTTAGGTCACAGTTTTGCTGCAAAACCCGGTACTAAGCTTAGTCTAAACTTGCGCGTCAGTTTTTAGAGATCACTTACAGTCATTGTTATTAAAAACGTATTATAAATATTGAATTATTAAAAGTCATAGAACAAGTTGTGGTGTATGAACACCAAAGAGTTTTAATACTTTTTATAGGTGGCCTGTGATGTGCTGTAGAGCGTGGCCGCCTAGAGTTTGTCTAGAAAATGTCGGAAATAAAAATGGATTTCTTTATGTGATTTTTAATTAAAATACACAATACAAGTATATTGGTTTTATTAGCTGGAACGCGGAAAGACATGTTGCTGCATTCTATTATCTTTTATAACTTGTGTTTTTTTGTCTATTCATATGTGAATTATATGCTCAAAAATGATGTGCTCGATTTATAAATCTTCATCAATCATCTGGTGTTACTTTCAGAACTCCATCGAAGCTTCTATAAAGTTGCCACTACTTTAAACGCGCATAACCGAACTTAACAATGACATACTTTGTAGCTATACATATCATATTTCACTTGTTTTATCGTGTAAATTAATGTTATAAGTATTATCTATGATGTTAAGAAGCTACCTGTGAGGTGTGGCTATGAGCTTTCCGGTATTCACGCCTCGATCACATTTCTCGGTAACAATAAATGAATGTAAAACTCATTTAGGAGAGAAAAATATAAAGATAAAGGAAACAAGATTGAGTCAAATATTCGTGCGTTGTGTTACTACTATATGTTAAATATGGTGCCCAGACTAAATCCCCACAAGATTGAATCCGGGAAAGTTTCTTACTACTCCGCCAAAAAACTTGTAATTCCGTTTGCTGCCCGACTATTGAATTCACTCGTTATTTATTATGAGCGATAAAATAATATTAATCTCGCGGGGATTTCTGCGGGATTCATTCTTATATCTGCGACCTGCAACTTTGAAAATAACGCCAAATTATTTGAAGGTATCATAGTATGGACAATTATTACTTATTCAGCGTCTTTTATAGTCTATGATTACACTACTAAAGTACATAAACCTGTCTTGTATGTCCCAATCCAATCCATCATCATCATCTTTTGTCATATCTTCTCAATTAGACTAGTTACTTATTCCCGGCCAACGACTATCACGGTTCTAAAAGAAACCATAATATATGTGTAATATGCGTAGTTTTTGCCAATAGCTTACATAAAATTTACATGAATGTTATGGAACTCAGTGGCGAGTAGCATAAGAGTTCACTAGCTGGCCGAGGGTTTGATCGATCGACTCGAGGATTGGTTCTGGCTCGAAGGACCAAAATTAACCCGAAACACCGCTCTCATACTGAAAATTATTTTAAAGTTGGCCCGGAGTACTTACTTGTTCATCGGGTTTTTTCAAGAATATTTCTGCTACCTAGATCAAAAGAGCGAGGAACTCGCAATTGACAGGTGATAGTAGACATTGATGACAGGCTGACAGACACATTGATATGACAAAAATGCGTGAACAATTTTCACCCAGGATAATAAATATGTATATGAAAAATGAAGAACATAGATACTTTGTACTTTGCCTGTGTATATAAAAAATATTTCATCAATTATCCGGTTGCCTTACTAAGAGCTTCGCTTAATCTGTGAAAAATATCGATAGTCAAAACAGTATTAATTTATTATTTTTTAAGTCATAAATATAAGGTATGTTATAACTATAAGAACGTCCACAATAATATATCGCATTCTTATCATAGCCAAGTAGTAATCAGCAGTGGAAGTTTCCTTGCGTAAGAGGGATTATTGAGGTATTTTCGATAACTCGCCTCAGGGGCTGAAGGCAATAAATACAGAGAAAAGACAGCAAGGGGTCGCTCCGACACCGTACGCAAGTAATCTGGGAATTTGTTATGGTTTTAAGAGAAAACTGGGAAGTCCCTTGAGTACGATTCGCAATTTTTCTTGTCGTTGCACTTGTCGAATTAATTGTGGAGTCATGTGCGCTTTTTATTACGTTTGGCTTTATATTTCTTTTGACAGGTTTTATGGTGCTTTTAATTTTGTACAGAAGAAAGAATTCGCAGATAAATTATTATTATGGCTATTTTATGGGTTTTTTTATTGGTTCACAGGCTAAGTGTTTGACCACAGCTCACCTGATATCAAGTGACGTTATGGTCGAAGATGGTAAACACTCCTAGCCTGGAATGGATGTGGCCCTCAAGTGAGGCTGCCGGAACACACCGTTAGATGCTTGGCGACATATTTTCAACTTGAGGGTGATAGCTAACCAATCGAATACTAGAAATAACCCTACCTACCTACCCTACCACGCTGTGGTTTCCTTTACCGGCAACTCAAGCTTATTGTTGGAGGTTGAACCCATGCCCTTCGGCGTATAAACCGTCCGCGCTAACCACTCGACTATCATCGCTACAAACATTCTATTATAATTTCTAAATATTATAACAAAAACATTGTTTTTAAAAAACTCTGTTTTCTCTAATCTGTTCTTTTTTAACTTTATGAGAATCTCACAAAGATTTTTTTTTATTTCCATACATTTTTGTGACGTTATAGGGCCAATACCACCATTAGCTTAGCTGAACATGAAAAACGCGATAACTTGTTGTCTCTTTCATTTCTGTCCAATAAACAAGGCTGGCAACATTTTTAATAAGTTTAGGTTTAAAATTGGTCTTAATATGCACGTAATAACGTTTAAAACTGCCCTAAGTTGTTATAATTGCTTATCTAGTTAAAATGTAAATATAATCGAAGTTTTGTGCAAAATGAAACACGTGCATCGGTGGGATCCCCACGGGCGCAGGGCCGCAATTTCCAGATTTTGTGGTGGAAGGTACAGTCACAAAAAGAAATCGAATAATTTAGCTTTATGTTTAAATTTCTCATTTCAATTCAGAAATAAATAAAAATAAAAAAATATCCCGGAAGAAAACGTTATGTGACTGTGGACCAAACAAAAACCCAATCTTACCAAAAAAACTTTTCGTGGGCAAATGAAACTTCGTGATTACAATATGAGCACACAGTGTCCCTCAGTATGGTTTAAAAATAGCTAAACCGAGATTAAATCTCGATTTCATTAACGATACCAAAACAAATGACAAGCGATACTTAAGCGCTAGCGGTTTTCAGGGTAGAAGATCTCCTTAAGAGGAGGTCGTCTAGGTAGGTAACACCGCAATACCAGATATTCGAGACATAAGCTAGCGAAATTACAGGGCTGTTGAGACTAACCATCAAAAGTCTTAAAGTAATGAGCGCCAAAGCAGCGATGTACTGGACTTTGTTTTGCTATTCAAAGTTCTTTATATCGCTGGAATCGTCATGGACATGCGTTATCTCTTACCATCAGGAGAGCGTCTCGTTCTTCTCATTACTATTACTTTAAAAAGCTGCAGACAATAACAATTCATGTAATCTCCATCAGCCTTATATCATACCACTCTTGGACATTCTTACAATTCCTTACAATCTAACTTACTATAATAAGTACTACAATCACAATTCTAGGAGTCGAAGCAGAGCCTCCTGTATCTAAATAAATGTCTCGTCTTTCTTTGCACCTAACGTGAGTTTTTCCTTCAAATCAAATTTGTTTTCGGTCAGGCATATGTCACTTGTTAGTTACATTTTTCATTTCTACGTCAATAGCTGGTTCTATGTCTAAAGCTTCATTCTACGTCTGGTTAGTCTATATCTTTTTCGGTGTTCTTTTGTGCATACTTCTCTCTTGTTTCCTTGGCTGTACCACCCACCTGCCGCCACCACACTCCCAGTTGTTTGTAAATGGGGTTAATACCGCTGTAACGTTAATTTTATTTGCACTCCGCTTTCATTTGCTACAAACTCGTGAACATTCATATTAGGAAAAAATACGGATTTGTTTGGAACAATAGGTACATGTATTTTGTTTATTTTGTTGGGGTGAAAATTAATTGAAAAAAGTTGGTTTTGTATATATTCTAGCAATGTTTTATAATAACTTATTTGGAAGCACTTACGTAATTTAACTGAACCTTGCTGTCCGTATTATCTTTAGTTATCAACAACATAATTCGAGGTTACCCGGAATGGTGATACTAAGCCGAAAGAGCTGACTATGTTGATTAAAATGAACGAATTTTAGGTGGGGGAAATAACCAAATCATAGATATTAAATTTAAAAAAATTAAAAACCGATTTCAGGGTTTAACAGGTCTTGTAGTAATAATACATCGTGATGAGTATTAGGCTCCTTTCGGATAAGTACTTCCGTTTCGCGTAACCCCGTGTAATTGATAATCACAAACTGTATTGCTATTGACTTACTAAAATATAAATGTAGTGCAAAAATTAAAGTTCCGCTGATTGCCCCTATACTATAGCTCGATTATTAGGTATTGCTATTGAAAATGTATTAAACAAACAACAACAATTGATTTACTTTCTCGAATAACTCAGTTACTTATACAAAAATACTTATCTCAAAAACTACACATATATTGTTAGTAGTGACTAAACGAACACTTGCTTATAAAATGATAAATATATGTATATGTCGGTAACACCATTTCATAACATCTAAATATCAAAAATGAACTGAATAATTCAGTTTAATAATGATTTTTGTTCACCAAATTAAACAAAACAACATAACAATACAGCTGATGTTCTTGCAATTTCAGAGTTGTTTCAACTGTATAAGTACAATGACCCCTTTTGGGTTTAGTATACCCTAAGCTTTTAACCCTCAACAAAATTAACGTTACTATACAAACACAGGAACTCTGTCACTAAAACTTTACTACCAGCTTTGATTTCATTACGTTCAAATATTTACGTGGTCCGAAACGAAACCGACATGAGGCTTTTGAGGAACTCGAGATATGTTCCTAATTTGCCTTTCAAATACTTGGAAACACAAAGTATTCCTGTTGAAACGCTTTGACTGGGAAAATGCGCGCAAGCTAGTGTTACGTGCAAACTATCTCAGCAAGAAGGAACTTGCAAGAAATTCTGTTCGCGTAATCGCCGAAACAGGGCTCCCTCGGGACCCGTACCCTCCCTATCTCAACATTCTTACAGTTTAATGTATGCAAACGCATTTTGTTTCAAAGCCTAGCTCCCTCAAGGATGGTGTTACTTGAAAGCCCTCTAGCTATTTCACTTTGCCCACCGAACTTTTCCCCGTGTGTCACAACATGCTCTTTGATCTCCACAAATGCGAATATAATGTCGAAACCAGTTAAGAATGTTACTTTTCCCTTTATCTATCGCTACATTGCGATTTTTCTTTTTTCAACTTTCCCGAGAGTTTTCCAAATAAAACTGTTGTTTCTATTCCCTCTATTGAATATTATTTGTTTGAGAAATGTAATACATATTGAGGCGTTATTTCAAATGCTCGAGAAGACAAAGGGAAAAGTTCATTGGGTGTTTGTAACAGTGTCGTTTCTATACGTCAATTCCGTAACGAGGTGTAATATATCACATGCATATTAAAGTCGAGTTAAGTTTTGAATACATGGAGTCATCAATCGGTGTCTTAAAAATAGTGCACCCTCAATGATGAGAGATTATTCGACGACAAAGTAAGTATCAACATTGCACCATGTGGTGTCTCCAAATAGAAACCGACGCTTGTCTGAGCGGCGTCACACGTGGCATTCCAAAACAGATCGTTTCCTTTAAAAAAGTTAATTTGGCGCTTTTTTGTAGCTAGACGGCGACAAAAAGTATCATTTTTTAGAAGTCGTTAAGAGGCATATGCCCCCTAATAAATGAACGTTAGAGAGGAACGCCAGTAATGTGACTCCTATTTGCCTATGCAAGGAGTGTTTAAAGGTGAAATATTTTAACTTTACGGATTCTTGGACTAACGTCTGCTGGATCGATTTTTTTGCTTTACTTACAGGTAGTAACGTAGGATAAAGCACATAAAAAAATGATATTTCACACAGCACCATCTAGCAGCCTCACTGAAGAACTAATTCCATTCCAGGCTAGATGTGCCTATCACCTATGATTACACCATCACTTACCATCAGGTGAGCTGTCATCAAGCTTCTAGTGTATCAACCATAAAAAAAGAAAATGGGAAACCAGACTATATAGTGAGTAACGGAGGGTTTTAGCGGGAAGGCAGAAAACTCGTGTAGCATTACATTATTTACTAAAACTTTTTTTTTTTCGACTGTTTATAAAATAGTAGTGTTTTAATCATATAATGCCTAGTTGCGAGTAAGTGAAATTGCTTTGAAATTGATATAATGTGGTGAAGCGTAACTTCGAAGTAAACTTCGAAATACTTGACAGTGATAAATGCACAAAGTGTGTCGCCAAAAAACAATGCCGAAGAAGTTTGTACTACTAATAGTACCTATGTGTTGCTTGACTGCCCTGTTAGCTTATTCAGTAGTAGCTCTACTTTATGAGCTGTAGGGCATGCATTTGATTTCTACCGATTACAAATACCTAAATGACGAACATAAATGTTTGTTCCGTGTCTGGAACTCATGAGTATTCTAAATATAATTATGTAAGTAGGTATTAGATGCAAACATTTATTGAAAAAAAAAAACAGTTGTCTAGGTAGATAGCTTTGCTTAGTTTGGAGCTAAAAGGCGCAATAATGCCTTTCTATACTTCATCATCATCATCATCTCAGCCGTAGGACGTCCACTGCTGGACATAGGCCATACATTCCCCATTGAAAAAGACCGGTTGGAAGCGGTCCTATACTTATTTCTATTTAATATTACATAAACTATTGCGAATAATTTATGTGTAACACTTACTCATTAATAATATCGATAAATATTTAACAGATAAGTATTAATCTGAAATTTTTAAGGACGGCATTAACCCAATTTTTGTAAGATCAAACAGTTTTTTAATTGCAGTCAACTGTGAATAATATCAAAGATATATTTAAATAGAACTCATTTCAATTAATCAAAATTCTTTTCGTTTCGTAAGTTATGCCTACGAAGTCTTAGTTATGGAGTGCTAATTAAGTATTTAATTATGTATTTTTTTGGAATTTTGCTTTTAAGAATATATTTTCAAAATAATGTGTTTTAGTTATAGCTCAGTGGTTCGCGCGAACGGAACCCACGCAAAGAGCGTGGTTTCAGATTTCGACAATGAGTTTGAGTTACTGATGAAGGAAAACATCTCGAGGAAGGTATTGCAGATTTTTGTTACCTATGCTGAACTACTTAAGTTTAATGGTGCGGCCGAAAAAATAGTCGAAATATCCGATGAAATGAAACGTGAATAATCCGTGTGTGAAAAATGTGTCAAAACCACGTCAGTTTTTTAAAACCATAGCAGGTGATAGGATATTTTCTAGTACTCTAGTACCTTTCTAGTTGTTTATTTTATATAGTACAGTGTTTTGATATCCTCACTTGAGAGCCAGTTCCCATTCCAGGCTTGGTGTGTCCATCATCTACGACCCTAACGTTATTTTTAACACCGGGTAAGCTGTGGACAACATTTAGCCTGTCACGCATATAAAACTGGTTCAAAACTAAAACAAATTCAACGTCAAATAATTATGTTGTGTTTAGTACTTAGGTATGCAAGACAATCTAGAAGTTTCACTACAACTCACCAACAAATAAAATTGGCTAAAGCAGACAGACAACGCGATACAATATTATGCGTGTATACTTATTTCCATTTCTTTACTTTTCCTGTATGTTTACTTCAGATATATTTTTTCTTTATTTTTGACATTGCACTTTGTGCATTCTGCCACAAGATTTAGAAAATAATATAATGCAGCGACACGATGTTTCCGCGGCCGCCAATACTCAAATATATGTCAAAGGAAATAGGAGGACTACAGAGTTTTTAAATCTGTACCTACGACAAACTTTTTTTTAAATTACTATGTAATTTTCTCGAGTTTAAATGTAGAATACGACTCTTATCTAATGACAGTCGATTTGCCGATCTAAAGGGACATAAAAACAAAGCAAGCGAGTCCATTCATCTTCCTTCTCTTGATGGATGGGACGACGCCACTTCCCTAATAAATGTAAACAAAAGAAGTTTTTTGCCTAAAAACGTTATTAATGAATAGAACAGTTGATACGTTTAATTGTTTTCGAGTTAAGATTTAATATCGCTACAATAAAGTAGGTTTTACTTTAATGAACAAAAAATATTGCGAAGGGAAAAACAAAAAATTGTGATGGTACAATTAGATACCCATATCCCAATCATCCTATTGATAATTTTATTTTAACTTTATTACCTGAATAGAACTATTTATCGCAATTAAGGAAACTATTAGAGATACAGTAAAATTTGGTTCTTAGATAAAGAATGCATCCGTGATCCGAAAGTTTGATTAAAAAATATCATAGTGGTACCGAGTTTCGTTTTTCTAATTCAACGTAAAAAATGCAATTGGAAACTTTCCTGGAATTTCACGTGCGTAATACGAGAAATATTTTAATGAGATATTTTTGATAAATGTTAATGTGTCAAGGCATCGCGCGGTTTTTTCGGAATTTCTGGTCTACTGCCTTTTTGTAGAGCAAGTGGGACGACGGAAGTGGTGTTAAAATTCCTTGTTAGGGCCCTGATGCAGTGAACAAGCGGAAGCGTGTTTCCTATCTTAGCGGCGCGGGAGCGGCAGCGACAGCGAGCTGCAGTCTTTCTTATTATTTCCAATCGTAGCTTTACTTCTCTTCTTCTGAGAGTTCCGTGCATTGTTTCTATGTATTTAATTGATTTTGCAGCAATGATAGCTCAGTGGTTAGTGCGGCTGGTTCACGCGCCGAAGGGCGTGGGTTCAATTCAAATCAAAACAAGCTTGAGCTGCCGGTGAAGGAAAACATCGTGGGGAAACCATAGCGTAATGTGTTAAGGTATTTTCTAGTACTTCGGCTGACTAGCCCCCACCCTTAAGTTGAAAATCTGCCGCCAAGCACCTAACGGTGTGCTTTATCATCTTTGACCACCCTGTCAGTTAACATCAGGTGAGCTGTGGTTAAACACTTTGGTAGACAATCATAAAAAAATTGATATACTCATATAATGTACGTAAATTTTCAAGTCGAGATTTATAGTATGAAAATGGAATCAAAAAGTGCAAATAAAATCAAGACTAATATCAACTCAAAGTACCCACTAATATAAAGGGATACACCGCAAAGTAAGTAAATCTCTGTTTGTGAAATCGCTACGACTTATCAACAAAACCTGGCCACTCAATCGATCGCTTACAACTAACCTTTATGACTCACAGAGCGCAGCCTTAATCAGGACCTTAATAAGTTTAAATAAAGCTAATTGGGCTAAATGCCCTTAAAAGATCTTCGTTAAAATGTCGATGTGTAAATTCATACGACATTTCCTCAGGAACTATTTAATTAATTATAACATATTTGTAATATTGTGAATCATTATTGTAACAGACTCATCACATCAATATACGTATATGTAGGTATGTATTTTTCCTATTTGCTCCTTTTTCACGATATAACGATTGAAACGACTTTGAGGATATTTCGTAAGAACTTATTGTGAACCAGGATCCTTTATTTTAGCTACCATAATTTTGGCTATGTGCCTAAATACTTATTTCATAAACATTGTATATCAGCCTTATTTGCCCAAAGCATCAATGCCTTGATTGCTTTGTTTATTGTAATACTAATAGATAGTGTTCGATGGTTTGTTACTTGCATCTTTTTAGCTAGAGTTTTGACAACAACTCTCACGTTGTGGTCGAAGATGGTAAAGCACACCTAGCCTGAAATGGAACTGGCTCTGAAGCGAGGCTGCTGGTTGCATGGCGGCAGATTTTCAACTTGAAGTTAGCTAGCGGAAGACTAGAAAGTACCGATCATGCTATGGTTACCTCGCGATATTTTCCTTCACCGAAAGCTCAAGTTCATTGTTGGGGTTTGAACCCACCCCCTTCGGCGTGTGAACTGACCGCGCTAATCACTGAACTATCATCTACAAACATATTATGTATGTTACTTAAGTTTTGGGCAATCTGTACCTAACGGTCATGTAGGTACAGACGTTATGTGCTGGCAACATTTCTAGAAAGTGTAAGAGATTTATGAAAAATAAATTATTAATATCTACTTTCAAAATTTAAAGCCTCCTAAAACTTCTATATATATATATATTATATACATTTATATATGTATGTAACCGGTTTGCAAGTTATCATTAAAAAATATAATATCTTTGTACATAAAAACGTATATAGCTATGTGAATACCGTTTCGACCATAGAGATTCGGAAATCTTCATTACGCCAAACGATAAAAAATTAACACATAAAAAAAAAAGTTACATTTATTTTACCAAGCACGACAGTACAACAACTATGTCACTAGGATACAATGCTTTTGATAACAAAATTAAATGTTTTTCCTTCAGATTGTTCCTTTGGTCAGACCAAAATCAGTTCTTTGATTTTTCAAGCATCCTAACATTGATAATGTAAAAAATTATTGCGCGGCCATTGATTTTACCCCCAACTAAGCGTTGCGAAAACAAGGGAGGACATAAACAGCGTAGATCGACCGTGAGCTGTTTGTTTCCCTTATCAGCAGATGAAACATTCCGTTGTTTGTTCGGCAAATAATATGAACTTGTCGACTTGTCATCGTAATGCCTGTCTACTTTCTGGTTGTTTGTTATTGAATCCTTTTACCGAAGGTTGAACAAATTGAGAGACTTAAGTGGGAATAGCACAGGATATGTAATTATAAAAAAAACTTAATTCTAATTATTTTTATTATTATTTTTGTTTTTATATTTCAATTATTATTATTTTTTTACTTGATTTTTTTTCTCTTTTTTTTGGCATCGCACTCTGTGCAATCTCATGGTCGAATATGGTAAACACACCTAGCCTGGAATGGAACTGGCTCTTAAATGAGAACACCGTTAAATGCTTGGCGGCAGATTTTCAACTAGATGATGGTAGCAAGCCAGCCGAGTACTAGAGAGTACCCTAACACCACGCTATGGTTTCCTCACGATGTTTTCCTGAAGCTCATTGTTGGGGTTTGAACCCACGCCCTTCGGCATGCGAACCGACCGCGCTAACTACTGAGCTATCAGCGCTACTCCAGCAACAAGTACTACAACTGCTTAGTTTACTACAATGGTAAACTAAGTTCAACTTTACATCTATGTAACCAAAATGTATAAATGATTTCAATATTAAGTAAGATTGCCCTGTTAGCCCAAATGGTAGAATATCTGCTTCAAGAGCTGCTGGGCGTTGGTTCGATTCTCCTTAAGGACAAACATTTATGTGACAATATAATGTTTTATCTGTGTCTAGGTGTTCTTTATATATATTATAGGTATGCATTTACAAATAAAGTACATAAGTACTCTATCAGTTGTTTGGCTCCCTATGGGACCTACAAGCTTTGCTCAGTTTGGGGCTGGATGGTGCTGTGTCAAATGTCCTATGATATTTATTTTTGTTCATAGTTATTAATTTTTCGTCTTAGCTTTAGAATTTTTTACATTAAAAATATATAAAACTCATTAATAATATAAAAAACAAAAACTAGAGTCCTGCCGGCAGCGAAGCAGGGCTCAAGCTGCCGGTGGTTAGGGCTGCAGAGTGAGGAACCTCCTAACAATGCGCGCCGTGTCAAGAATCAATGCCTTTTGGATCTGACCCTTGACCTAACCGCAGCAGGAGTTTCTTTAGATGTTGGTCGAGACTCATCACAACAATACCGTTCACCGTGACGACTATCCGGACAATGATCGTCGAACCACATCCCACATAGCGGTTATTATTATTATTTTATTTGATGTAGGTATTTTTACAAATCATCCACTTACAGCCAAGTTGCGATTATTATACTACCAGAGATGACACAATCGCCAATGTAAGTAATTGTACCATGTAGGTAATTACTATTGATAATTTTCACAACATTTTATTATTTTCTCTGAGGCTATACTTATCTACTGAATTTTCTTTCTTTTTTTAACTCAGAGCTTTTAAGGACTCTTGAGATTTGACCATCATGAAATAAAAATTATTTTCACCTAAATACAACATCATACCTCGCTAAGTGAAAAGAAACAAATGGGAAAGCAAATGAATGACGAACTTGCATTAAAAACGCAAGGAAATAACAACTCTACTTGTATTGAAATTAAGATATTTTTTTGGATTTTGTGAGAAAACGTTGAGAGAAATTTGCATGTCATAATTATAATATTTACCTTTCAACTTGCTAATTAGAAGCAGTCCTAGAGTAGCATCAGCAGAAAAACTAAAAATAAGTTGATAATATTTATTACACAAGATTGTATTACAACAACAATCAACAGATGCATTTTAGTTTATTCTACAGGATCCTTTTTAACTGACCAACCATTGCTAACAAATAGCTTCTTGGCTCGAATCATAAGTTGCAAGTTATATCATAAAAAATCGTCAATTTTTCCGTCCCTACCAAAAACTGAATTTGTTAAAATAAATAGTATCGACTTGAAATTATTATGAGTATCCTCGATCGAAAAGGCTGCAATCTATTTGGCCGGATAGCGTCGAAAAATACAAAACATTTTTTATGCAGATATCGGTTTTTGTCGAAAGCCAAAGAGTAAATATTGCTAAAAAATACAACCATGATGTCAAAAGTCATCAGCACTTAATATAAACAATAGACTTATTATTTTAAAAATACCTAGTTTTTTTTTTTGTTTAATAGTAATAGGACGAACGAGACACTCTCATCATAGTAAGAGATAACGCATGTCCATTGCAGCGATACATAATTATGTAGATCTTTGAGTAGCAAAACACAGTCTAGGGCGTCACTAATTTGGCGTTCATTACTTTTAGACATTCGATGGGTAGTTTAAACAGCCATGTAATTTCGCTACCTGTAGTATCCGTCAAACCGATAAACAGTAATGTTTACACACTACTGCTTGGCGTCAAAATATCTGGTACTGCGGTGGTGCTAAACGACCTCCTGTTAAGGAAATCTACCACGAAGTTTATAGCTTATTAATTTTATTTTTAGAATTGTTGTATTCGCTTGAATTAATATTTATGATTATATTTACACGTAGTTATTTAATTAAGGAAACAACAGTGAAAATGGAAAATAAAGCTGCTTGCTACTTTATTTGCTGTCGGTCCGTTATCAAAGTAGGGAAGCGCCATCACCGTGTGTTTAATTAATTAGTAGCAGTTTATATTATTGTTATGGCGCAAAACTATGTTACATTTATTGTATAAAAATAATTGGGTAGATCATCATCATCACATCATCATCATCTCAACCGTAGGACGTCCACTGCTGGACATAGGCCTTCCTCTTTAACTTCCATAAAGACCGGTTGGAAGCGGCTTGCATCCAGCGCGTTCCTGTGGTCGTTATTAGGTCGTGGGTGGACGCCCTATGCTACGCTTGCCGGTCCGTGGTCTTTCGTTGTAGCCCCATCGGGGCCATCGGCCAATAGTTCTGCGTGCTATGTGCCCAGCCCACTACTACTTCAATTATTGCTAATCCGTTGGGTTATGTCGGTAAGTTTGGTAGGTACTACTATCCATAAATTGCTGGTACTGGCTAGGTTTAAAATTAATCTCGTAGGTATTAAACTTCGTTTGAATGAATTTGGAAATAATTGGATTTTTATAATGAGTTCTCTTTTATATTGCTAGGTATTAATTACCAAGCTATTTTCAGTAACCTCAAGAGGCATCTTAGCAAGTTGCACTAATCCTCATTCTGGGCAATAAACTATTAATTAATCAAGTAGCTCTTCCTACGAGGCAGAAACTTTGAGACCCTTGCGGTAGCCACTAATGTTGTTTACGTAGTTAAATACGGCCTGTGTTATCCCACATAAGATTAGCGAGATGACCAACCAAGGGACTAAGGCAATTTTGAAGGACCAGTTAGGTACAAGGATTTTCATATCGTATTAAAATGTATCCGTGTAGGTATAGATGGGCACTACAAAACCATGCAAAATTGTAATTTTGATAAACAATAGTGAAGGTATCTTCTAAGTTTTCATTTTCGACCTCATCATCGCTTACCATCAGGCGAGTTGGTGGTCAAACGCGGATATGTTTAAAAAACAACGTGGGCAAAATATTGTTAATTGTACTATGCAAGAGAGTTGCAAATATTTACCCCATACTTACCTAGACTTTAGGTATTTATAAAAATCGTTGAGCACTTCACACAGCTTCATCTAGCCCCGAACTAATGGAATACTAAGTAATATACTTTAGAATACGCAGACACAAAACAACAACAATATTCGTTACATACCTAAATGTTTGCCCTAAGTAGGTGGAAATTACACCCACGCTCTACAGCTCCTGAAGCAGAACAACGAAGGCATGAATAACCTAACAGGACAATGAAAATAAACATATCTATACTAACATTAAAAGTTTAGTATTTATTTACAGCAAAATTATTATCAATTTCACTGTTACTAAATAAATGCTTAGTCTACTTACCAACGACTATAGTTACAATACAACAATTATAGGTACTTACCTAAGCCTTAAAAGTAGCCAAAGAAGGTAGGAAACTATTGTTAAAAAACCAGGTATACATATGTACTTATTTTTGTACCTACATATGTATGTTTCTTTATTACACTTCGAGTAGACAACAGTTATTACATAACTGCAAGTGTAATATTTAGTAAAACGTCTAGCCCTAAAATTATGTAAATGCATTTTGAATGCCTACACACACAAACATGTGTGTCATCATCACCTATAGATGCTTCATTGCATCGTAACTTGAACAAAAATACTGACTAGGTATACCTATTTTGTTTTTTATTTATTTTGGGTCATAGATACTACTTACTAGTTCTTCAGCCATAAAATAACTATTTAAATTATTGTGATACTAGTAGGTACCTACATAACACTAACGATTCAAATAATAATCTAATGTTGGTAATTATTATATGAAAAAATATGTTAGTAAGAATGAATACATAATTTATGTAGGTATACTTAATTGTAATCAAAAATCGCTTCGAAAATAATCATCAATAAATAATGAAAATCTCATTAAGTGCCGTTGTTCAACATTGACATTAGTCATTATACTCGTAATATCCCAATCCAAATAAAACCTTCTAAAAGAAGAAAATTAAAGTGTTGGTTTACTCCGTTTACTCGTTGTTTCAAGTAAACGACTGTAAAAATCATAAATAGTTATAGGTAAATTTGGCACTGTCAGAATACTGTGACGCCAAAGACGATGAGAATTTGATAAAGCTTAGGCGGAGACCCGAAAAATATCATGTAGCTGCATCATATTACTTTTAATTTCTCTTTTGTGAAAATAATAGTGTTTAAAGGGTAAAATTATAAATTTATGCTTATCTCTTTGCAAGTGGTGTACCTAATGTGGTGAAAAATATTTTTGTGGGGCCCTCTAGTAAAATTATTATATTTTATTAGAGCATGACTTGATCAAGATTTCTGTTGTGTGACATAATTTACTTGATATATTTTGAGAAATTTTATATTATATTATTATTTGACA
This sequence comes from Biston stratarius, assembly GCA_950106695.1. Lineage (NCBI taxonomy): Eukaryota > Metazoa > Arthropoda > Insecta > Lepidoptera > Geometridae > Biston > Biston stratarius. The sequence goes on along the minus strand of OX467106.1, from coordinate 33,618,555 downwards.
CTGGCAAAATCAAAAACGTAATGCCGAAAATTAAGAAAAAATCTGTGCTGTTGTCCACTGTTGTCTGTCAAAGTCGACGGAAAAAGAAATTGAACTATTTACTTTACCTACTACCTATTTCGTCTTAGCGTATCATACATAGCTAAATTAGCTATAGCTAATAAGATTTATTTTGTTTTTGTTTTTCATATGCAAACGTTATTCTACATCTAATAAAATCCAATAATATCTGGCATTAATAACGTGATCAAATGAAACAACTAAAACTTAAAAAACATGGAAGCACATAAATGTTGTGTACCAGGTTGTAATAGAACAGACAGTAAGTAAATGATTAATTAGTCCTAGCTTAGTAGATTTAGTCCTAAATTAGCTGGAAAGTATAGGCTCAAAATATTATCCCTTTAATACCCCCTTAAGACTCCATGTGTTCCAAATTTAACTCAGACACTAAGGGCTTCATAAACATTGCTTATAGTTTTGGATCAGCCCTGTTTTATAAATTAAACTACCGCTGCATGCGGGCCTCATTGTGAGACGAACACCACGCTGGCTAAGCGCGGCTTGGCAGATATCTATTCTAATCTGATTCATTTCCACGCTTGACATTCCACACTGGCAAAAAGTTTACAGAGCATTTTAAATGTTGGTTGACTTTGAGTTTGAATTCTTATTTATTGTATGCTATGATAGCACATACTTATGATGATTGTATTTTGGTTTTACCGTTGTGAAACAGAGTTGAAGTGTCAGTAATCTTTGTCCAGCTTTTCTGAAAAATATATTAACATGAGCTTCTTTTTCTAGACTTGCTTGAGTTCCCAAACCCGGCAACACATCTGGAGAAATTTAAGACTTGGATCTCTTTTATTGGAGTAAGACCACCAGATGATTGTAAAAATATTTATCAGGTGTACAAAAAGAAAAGAATGTGTAAATTACACTTTACACCTATTGTATATAAGAACCGAAATGGTGAAAGACAAGTCTTGTATGCTGCTCCAGATAAATATAGACCAGGTAAGTTGATTTTTAATACAATAGAATCCCTTTAGTATGACTTTGCATATAAGAACCAACCGTTTTTAGCGACGTAAGTATAGGCATATGTTTGGTTTTAATATGAGCCACAATGAATGTATATCCGTTTATTATGATTTATGTGTTATGATGGTCACATAAATACTAATATCTAAATATGTATGTATGTTATGCATGTGATTATTTTAATAATTAAAATTGTCAGTTCGTTTAGTATGACTTCCGGTTAGTATGACGTAATATCATCGGTCCCTCGGCCGTCATTATAACCGGATCCTACTGTATTTTAGAATTAAATGTGAAGCTGCTGACCTAACTTAGCAACTCTAACTTAATATGTGATAGATCTTAGCAGATAGTTGTTTAGGTAGGTACCGCTACAGTGGCAGACTTTCTGCTGGCAAGTAGTAGTGTGTAAACATGGTTGTGTTCCAGTTTAAGAGGTAGTACCGGGATCACCAAGCTTTGCTCGGCTTTTCAATGCCTGAAAACATGGATAAAACGACGTTTTCTAAAAATTAAACCTAGCTAGATTGATTTATCATATTTATATATATGTTTAACAAACATCCATGTAAGTCACACGAATGTTAGTCCTCGAAGCAGAACTTTATAAAATGACAGGGTAGACAGGTCATTCTATACATGCCCAAAAATTACATTAAAAACATCAAATGTAATGTAACATTACAAAACAGAAATATGTCCAAAAAAATTAATACTCTAATTACCAGCAAAAACAGAACAAGAAATTTTGTGTGAACGTATATCTGGAAAATACATTTTTTGCATGCATGCTAAAAATGTTTTTTCCAGATTCCACACTTTCACTATCAGGTGAGATGACACTTAATCATTTTATTGATTTTGTTTTTACAGGAATGCAGAAGAAAGAAGTGAAAAAAATTATTCTGTTAAACTATAAGCCTGAGTCATCTACTGAAAAAAATATAAATTCAACACTAACAGGTAATTATTAGAATTGACTGTAAAACCCGAATTGGTATATAAATAATACATTCATATAAAAAGAATAATACTACGATTAAGAAGTAAGATTACTTTCACTAGTTTTTTTTTGGTCATCCAAATTAAAGTCTTTCTCTATCTATTATACTTTATGGAACAACAATATTAATTTAAGTCAGAATAGGTTTGACCACAGCTGCTCATCTGATGATTTGAGCAATGATCAAACAGTGTATGTATGTATTATAAGTATGTATTTACAATTAAAAAAGTATTTATGTATTCTATCAGTTATCTGACTTCCATCATACAAGCTTTGCTTAGTTTGAGGTCAGATGGTTCTGTGTGTAATGTCTAATGATATTTATTTATTTAGTGATGATGATGTGATTGAAGATAGTAAGCTCACATAGTCTGGAATAAGACTTGGGTCTCAAGTACTAGATTACACCATATGGTGCTTGGTAATCATTTTTTAACACTATTATTGACCGGATTATTATGGACCGGCAAGCACAGCGTAGGACTTCCACCCACAAGGTGGACAGACAACCTGGTAAAGACCACAGGAACTTGTTGGATGCGAGCCGCTTCCAACTGGTTTTTATGGAAGTCAATGGGGGAGGCCTATGTCCAGTAGGGGACATCCTACTGCTGAGATGATGATGATAATAAACTATTAGGTGTACTACTATGTGTTTGACCATAGCTCACCTGACGTTAAACGATGGGTGTGGTTGCTGAGTACTACCCTTACCACCATGCAGCTAAAGCTTATTGTTGTAAATTATCTTAGACTAATTCTTATTCAAAGTGGGTGTGATAAGTCCCACACTGACATATCCCCCGACAAGGCGACTGGGCGACTGTCATAGTAGTTTCAGTGAATTGGGTGGAATGTCTAATTGCAGTGATGATAAGAAGCATTCAAGCTGTTGCAGCGACATGAATAAAATCGAAGTAGCTTGATGCAGTCGATCAGCTTACTTAGACCTAATACTTTGAGAATGTGTTACAAAGAGTTTATCCGTTTTAAACTATCTATCAGTCTTTCTGTGTTCCAGCGTCACCAAATTATACATCTACAGCAACTCAAAGAATAATAAGGAAAAGGAATTCTAATACACCAAAACTTAAACAAACAGTAAAAAAACCTCTATTAGATATAAACATACCTGTTCCTCCAGGTACAATTTTTTGTTTGTAATAACTAATTATAAATAAGTTTTAATTATTAATCTGCTATGTTTAATGTGAGTACCTGGACGACCGAGCTTTGCTCGGCTGAAAACACGGATAAAATGACGTTTTCTAAAAATGAAACCTAGCTAGATCAATTTATCACCCCCAAAACCCTACATACTAAATTTCATGAAAATTGTTGGAGCCGTTTCCGAGATTCAGATTATATTATACAAGAATCGCTTTAAAGGTATTAAATAAAGTTTGGGAATTGTAAAAAAAGTAGCATTTAATAAAATAAAACCTTACCTTCTATTATGTAGTGTTAAAAATACTTAAATACAAGTGCTGTATACAAGAACATTATTCTTGAAATAATAAAATAAACACTCTATAGAATCATCTCATTAGTCAACTAAAAAAATCTTATTGTAACTGATATCATTAAATATTACAGAATCACTATATAAAACATCCAGGAGAAGTCCGAGAATATTAAGAAAAAGGAATTTTATCACACAGAAAAATGTACAGATCAAAGATAATACTCAAGCAGACATAGTCAACCCTGAATCTGTCTCTCCTGTAGGAAAAGGTAAAGGAATTGACATTTTTATTACAATGTGTGTTGTTACATTCTTATTGTTAATACCAAAGTACTAATAGTACTTTTTGTAACTAATTTATAATTTAATTTTTTCTATAAACATATTTGCATTGAATAATATATGATGATTCCGTAGTTGTATTCTTCTTTTAAAGTACAAAGATTATCTCCAGTTTCTAATATGTAACAAGGATAGTACAATACAGTAAAATATTTACTCACACTGTTGCTTGGCAATAGAATAATATTTGATTTCTACCTGCTGTTTTTTTTGTTATTTATGTAATCGTAATGAGACAAACTAGACTTTACTGATGGTAAGATATAACGCCTGTCCATGACCATTGCAGTAATATACAGAACTTTGAGTAACTAAACAAAGTTCAGGGCATCGCTGATTTGGCGCTCATTACTTTGAGACAATAGATGGTTAGTCTCAACAGCCCAGTAATTTCACTAGCTGCAGTACCCTTGGTAGGGTACTGCAGCTAGTGAAATTACCGGAACAAAGTTTAATCTAAGAAATTAAACCAATTCCAGAGAACAGTAAAAAACTAAGACTGATTGAAACAGACACAGAAGAAGACAAAGCGGATTCAGATGAGGATTATGAAGTGGAATATCTGGATTCGGAAATGGATGATCACGATACAGATATGGAAAAAACTGAAACAGAAGAAAATGTACTACATGAAATTGAGTATTTAGATATGGACAAACTTGGTTTGTGTTAACTTACATATAAACTTTTTAAGTTATATTTAAATTACGTAGTTGGAGAGAGTTATGGCTGGCACAACAACCAGGTGCAGCTTGCCGAAGCCAGACTTCTTTGTGTAATGATACAAACTTAGCAATATGTAATGCTTGTTACTTTAACTTTCTTTTGTGTATTTTAGGGGTAAGGCTCTAAGAGAAAAAAGAAACGAAAATTTTCTCAAGCTTAAAAGAACTTGTAAAATCTTTCCATATTATATTATGAGCAAACTTTTTTCAAACAAACTGGTTAATCTAGTCAAGATTTTGGGAGCGTTCATGATGGTGCTATTTTATCTTAAAGCCAATTGTAGATTCGCCGGTAATGAAATGAGCTTATTAAATTCTTATAAAATCTTAGCACAACACATTTGTGTTAAGGGGTTAAAGCAACACAAGTTCCTTCCAGCCTATATATCGCGCACGTGTTATTTCGTTTTATTTGAACCTTCTGTCCTTACCACGGTTATACTTATTGATAACATAATAAAATTGTCTAGTGGTATGAAACCCTTGAATGTGCGAGATCGACGCCACTCTTAACCTGCTTTTAAAATTAATTGCTTTTAACATTCATAATTTAGAAGTAACTGTGATTATACTTTTAATCTGACAAAAACTAATAACAAAATATAAATTAATACTATTTATAATGTACTATTTAGACGTAGTTTAAGCTGGCGTGTCGCAATATATGCCCAACATTCTTAGAGCTCTGCCTCATTAAGACGCCATGGCGACGTGGCCAGCGGCGCAGGCCTGGCTACTTCTAGCATCCGAAGGTCCCCATTCGAGTGGCCATGGCATCTCGACAGTCAGTTCGTTAACGTCGTCAGGAATGGATGTAAAAGAAATCGCACTTTGTTATCTACGTCGCAGAAAAATGGAAAAGGAAAAGTAGATAAAAAAAAGAATCTATGGGTTCATCCTTTTATATCAGATCGAAGCCGAAGTGGTATTTTTTTACTGGCGACTGAGTGAGCGAGGTTCGGTTTACCGTGTACATTATAGTGGCAACGTCGCCAGGCCGCCAGAGTATCCTGAAGCCACGTAGGGAGCTGTAGCTCGTGGCCACACTTCTATTTTTATTCTATTCTTCTTATTCTATTTTTATGTTACCTAACTCACTTGGCGACGGTTTGGCAACGTCGCCAATTTGGAAGCGTTGCCACAAGCGACAGCTCCCTACGTGGCTTCTGGCTACTCTGGCGGCCTGGCGACGTTGCCACTATAATGTACACGTGTAAACTGCACCTCCCTCACTCAGTCGCTGGCCAGCCGCCATTTTGGACGCTCGCTCAAATATTTATTTGTATTTGATATTGAACAAAATGAGTTTCGATACTGAAAGATTCATTATCAAACGAACGACGGTAAACGAATGACTGTCGAGACGCCATGACCACTCGACATGGCGACCATCGGTTGCTAGAAGTAGCCAGACTTGCGCCGCCGGCGACGTCGCCATGGCGGCCTAGTGAGGCAGAGCTCTTACAACATGAAAGCGCGTGGTGACCGAGAAGTAACTTTATTACATACCCAATAATGTATTTTTTATGTTTTCTAATTTACAGAATCGGAAGATAATCATGAAATCACAACCAATAATTGCATAGAGGATACTACATTTATTAATAGCGTTCCGGAACCTCTTCTTAAACCACCCCCACAAGGTAAGTTTTTTTTTTAATTCTCTTACTAAAGATAACTTCGTATGTTACCATTTGGTAAGTTCATATAAATTGACTGTTAAATCCTTGTGTTTTTATTATGCCATTCGAAAACTTCATGGCTTTGTAACAAGGTATATAATGCATGGTAGCACTCATTTGTAAATGCCTTTTAGTCACCTATGCAAAGACCAACTGAATCGTCCATTGCTTATCTTGTTTTACCACATAGGCAATAAATATATTTTTACGTATACATATTAGCGACAGTGGTGTCTCCAGTAATTTTAACTTATGTATACAAACTTTGGTACTTTATACCTATATCTTAGATTTTGCATATATTTATAGATTTATAGATCATCTTAGCAGGAGGTCGTCTAGGTATGTACCACCACAGTACCAGCGAAACAGTAAAATGTATTGTAGTAGTGTGCAAACATCAGTGTGTTCTGGTTTGAAGGGTGGGTACTGCAGGTTAACTCAATGAATAATTATAGGACTATTGAAACTAATCATCAAATGTATCAAAGTAATGAATGAGCGCTAAGGCTTTGTTTTCTTACTCAAAGTTTTGTGGGTCGCAGCAATGGTCTTGGACTTGCGTTGTCTCTTACCATCAGGATGTCTCCTTTTTATTTCTATTTAAATATTACACTCCACAGACACCGGGGTCTGTGACCTTTGTTAACTTAGAATTACAATATTTTAATAGTATAACCTTTGTATTACCTACGGCAATCTTGAATTTAGTAGCATTTTATAGAAAATCAACTTGTTATCGGCTATAGTAAGTCACTTAATAGATGGCGCAGTTTCCAAAAAATATCGTTTTTCTAATTACATAGAGCGCCATCTATTGGTTTTCCATTGAGCTACTCAGCTTATTGCGATTCACAAGCACTTTCTTTTTTTTGCAACTTCTTAACACTTTTTTAACCGACTTCATTGATTGCAGTGCTTGTGGATATTTGTGACAATTGGCCAGTAGGTACGCTTCTATGATAATGCCATCTAAGTTTTAGATGTTTCTTAGTAAGCTTCCGAGCTATGCCCAAATGTTCAAGCAGTGGCAATTTTGTCTATATTTGCTCATTAATATTATCTCTAATTACAATTTTTTTTGTTTAAAGTTTGGTAGATACTTAGTGTAAATGTATATTAGTGTGACTTTTTTAGTATATTTCAGAAACTACAAACAACTTTACACAGAAAATTGTAGAAGAAAATCCCATTTGCACAAATCAAATTTCTATAGCTGAGGAAAAGAACGTAACAGTTACAAACGTGGAATATGACATGGACATTGGAAACACAATTAAAATTGCTAATAAAGGTTTGTAGAAGAAATTGAACATTTGCCCCGCGACACCAATTTTTCTTCGCCGCCACTGTGTACTGCCATCTCGCCAAATATGGCAAGTGTAGTCTTATTACAAAGATACGAACATTCACTCAAAACAAATTGCCAGCCTTTGTTTGCCACTACTACTACCAAGTGGTCAACATAAAGCTGAAATAGCCCGACACAGGTACAAAAAGAAGCGCCACCTAGAATCCTCGCCCGACACTACAAAATAGCCCAAAGATTAACTCTATTTACCTTAATACTGTTTTTTGTGTGAGATGATATTGTATTTGTGCCAATTTTAAGTTTATTGTGTCTGAAGTTGACTGTAATACTGAGAAACTGACTTACCCTTAACTATCTTATATATAACTATCGGTATAAATTAATTACTATATAATGCATATTGGCATATTCCATTGAGGAATACCCAACTTGATTCTACAGTATAATGGTTAGTACAATCCCAGTGGAATCAAAGCAGCTTTTAGTCTATACTTTTCCTCTTAAAGCTTGTGGATTTTCATTTTATTACAGAATCAATATCAAGTCAACCAAATGAAATTATTCAGCCTGCTCCGAAATATGCACCAGTTTTGGAAGTAAACGGTGAAAATGGTAAGATTTTTATTCGTAACTAAATATAAACTATTCTTGAGTCAATCTTAACCTATTTTTAATAATTACCGTCTCAAACTGTAACTTTGTTGCCCTGGGCATAATTTTGTTATTCTATGTTCTGAGTAAATGCTACAGTGGCCATAGACGGTATTATCTCTTTATTATTTTATATTTAATATTTTTTTTATTTTTTATTTACAGGACTCATTAGTATCAAGTTAGCTAAAAGTGAATCAATAACAGAAAGTCTAAAGAAATGTACAAAGGAAAATCAACCAACACAAAAATTCAACCAACCATTAACCATAACTCAAGAAAGTAAGTTAGAATATTTTAGCTTATAGTTTTTTTTTGGGTTCTGTAACAAACTAAAGACATATCCAGTGTTATAAACTGAAGGGGGTTTTGTACTTATATCTTTTTATTCTACACGTGGCAATCAACCAATTGGATTGGATTATCAACAGTAAGGTCAAGAGAAAGGTATCAACAGTAAGGACAATAACAGGTATCAACAGTAAATCGGAGGGCCTTGAGTACTTAATTAGACAAATTAACAAGTTCTTTACTAAGACAATTTGTCATTATGATATTATTATTTTTTACTTTCAGAGCAACCAATAACTATAAAAAAATTGGATAGCAACACTCTTCAAGAATTTATGACGAAACATAATTTGAAACCAATTCATGCAAGTAAGTTTTTTTCGCTTTTTTTAATTCCTGTTTATACTTATTTAGTTAAAATAATATACCCTGAATTAACTGGGCTGGACTTCTCGATTGTAACCTTGGCCCGCAACTAGAGTAAAAATATTTTGTACAAACTATCTCTCTCAATATTTCTTTGTAATAATATCTGGTATTATAATGTATCTACTGTATGTTTCAGAAACTCCATTACACAAACAGCTGTCTGCAACCATGGCACAAGTACAAAATGAACGCATTGGGAAAGTACCGCTAGAAATTAGTACGTAAAAATATTTTTCATTACTCATACTCGGAAAGTAGGTATGAAGTTGCCTGAGGAGCGGGTTCAAAGTGATACTTTTCAGCCCTAGGGAGAATCGTTTTCAACTGACAGCTGTCAAATTATCACATTTCACATTTCTATTGAACCATGTTCTAACTTTCTATACAGCCACTCTATTACAGCGCGATGTAAAATTGAAATAACATAAAGTTGATGGATTAAAGTTTTTTTTAATTTTTTTTTTTTTTTTTTATGATTGAGTTATAATTTCCTTTCAACTATTTCTTTGAAATAGATTAGGGCAAAATATTTACCATTTATTCAATGATGAAAATGAAAAATAATGACTGAATAGTTAGCCAGGTACATAAAAATTAAAAAAAAAATGGCGGGAAAGCGGGAATCCAATCTTCATTTGTTTTTTTTTGTTTCTTTAGTTAATTCATTATTTTATTTTTACTTTCCTTGTATTCTTAATGAAAAGCACAATGTTTGCCTCGGGGTCCCTCGAACTACTGGGACCCAAACCCCGTCTCGGGACTAAATAAGTTACTTTCACCCTAGGGTAACGATGTACTATTATGACCCAATTATTTAACAGACTAGATTGGAAAACTAAAATCCCTCTCCTTCTATTGGACTGCCCTGTTATCCCATTTGGTAAAGTTCTACTTCGAGAGCTGAAGGACGTGGGTTCGATTCCCACTCAGGACTAAAACTTGGGAGACTACCATGGATCATCTGTATGTACTATTAGTGTATTGAAGTATTCTGTCAGCTTCCCATAGCAAATCATTCCCATAGTAATTCCCATAGCGCCATCTAGCCCCAAACAAGCTTTGCTTAGTTTGGGGCTAGATGGCGCTGTGTGAAAATGCTTATTTTATTTATTTGTGTGTGTACCATATTTTTGATTCTAAATAACACCAGGCCAGACCTTTGTTTTTAAGTTTGCATAATATATTTAGGTCGAGACATTACAGAGTAGATGATGACGGTAGAATGACTCGTAATTTTTATTTTATTTCGTTCATTTCTTATTTTAATATTCAACCCCGTTTTGCCCCTTTAGGTGTGAAATTTCCAAAAGATCCTTCCTTAGTAGTTGTCTACAACATAAAAGGCCAAGAGATCAAGTGGAAAATTTCAAGTTTTCAGTCAGTCAGGATAAATAATTACACTCGCATGTATAAGATTGATCATAGAGTTTCTATTTGCTTGAAAAACTTCACACAATATCCTAAATTTCATTGATCGATGAAATAATGTGTTAAACTGTTTTAACAAGATTTACAACCCTTTTCAGAAAGTCCACATCTGCAAAAACAATTGGCTGCCATCACATCACAAACTTCGACGGATATTAATTCGAAAAATAGTGAGTTGATTTTCGTCTTCTCGTGTCACAAATAAATGGTTGTATGTGATTTATTTAATCTTTTTACCTTAAAACCATTTGTTACCTTTTTTATATAGCATACCATATAGTTTTTTTTTTCCATAGCGTGGTGGTAGGGTACTTTCTAGTACTCGGCTGGCTAGCTACCACTAAGTTGAAAATCTGCCGCCAAGCATCTAACGGTGTATTCCGGTAGCCTCACTTGAGAGCCAGTTCCATTCCAGGCTTACCATCAGCAGGGTATGCTTTACCATCTTCGACCACACCGTCACTTAACATCAGGTGATATGTGGTCAAACACCTAGCCTGTCAGCCATAAATAGTAATAATAATAAATTGGCTTACGTCATCGCATCTGATGTTAAATGATGATGCGGTCCAAGGTCGAGCACGCTTGCCTTTCCTACCGATTCAATCTCAACTTGAAGACACCCAGATTATATCAGGGAACACTCACTCAGGCAGCGCATTCCACTGTCTAGCGGTCCGCACCATGAACGTGGAATCAAATCGTTTCGTCCTAGTTTGCGCCTTATCTTAAATTAGTTGCAGAAACAAAACTAAACCCGCATCATGTCAAAATTGGTTAGACAGGTATGACAATACTGGCAGTGACGTTTGATGCATATCAAAAAGAGTCTCTTAAAGTAACACCTTGGTCGCAATTCATAGGTTCTGTAAGGGCTTCTGTCCCTGCAACGCCAGGGACCCAGCACCCACACGGCGATACCTTGAGTTCTAAGAAGTTTTGTATGTGGGATGTTTTGAGAAAAGTGTAGGAATGCAAACGTGATCTATCCATTAATGTGAATAACTTTTACTGTGACTTTTGTGCACTTTTATTTTATGTTATACAAGCTAGATGTTTGACCATAGCTCATCTGATATGAGCCGACGGTGTGGTTGAAGATGGTGAACACACTTAGTCTGAAATTAACCTGGCCTCAAGTGAGGCTGCCAGAACACACTGTTAGATGCTTGGCGGCAAATTTTCAACTTGAGGGGATATCGTTCTTCCTCACCTCACCTCACTTCCTTCGTATGGCAAACTCATTATTGGGGTTTGAACCCACGCCCTTCGGCGTGCGAACCGATTGCGCTTACCACTGAGTTATCATTGCTGCAAAACATAGATGTATTATGTGTCTATAATATCATGGAATATTGTCCTGTCGAACGAAATCTTGCTATAACGAAAGTTTCTCGGTTGAACAACATTTCACCTTAACTTAGTAATATTTAATCTATGGCAATAACTTAACATATAATTTTTTTTATTTCAGCTAATGTGTATGTTTTGGATAGCAAAGGCTCTGTTTTAATAAAGGAACAATTGGCTAACAAAGATACATTAACAGATCAGAAATCAGTTGCAATTGGTAAGTTATTGACACTTGTTGGCAAGTGTCATCTGTGATTGCATGCTTTAGGTATATCATAGTAATTTATTTTGGCGACTTGATTACAAAACATTTAGTTTCTTTACTTATACAAACGTTTATTAGAATGTGTTTTATATAAACCTTCTGGAAAAAAATAATGATTGAAAACCGTTTTAAAATCGCGTGGTTTAGAGCGAGTAAGCACAGAAACGGACGGACGTGTACAGCAACTTTGTTTTACACTTTTTAAAATAAATCAATCAACAACAAGATGACGTGATGGCAAGAGAAAAGCCTGTAATGATTAATGCATTGGTACCCAAAATGTTGAGTACTTAAACAAAGTTCAAGGCATCATAAATACAAAGAAGTCGAATCCAGTCTTAAAAATAGCGAGGCGAGACTTAACTTCGGTCACCCGCCAAAGCTAAAAAGATGGATTATGGATTTTAGCAGTCTATGAACGTTTACCCTCATATTTAGTAGTAATTTTTTGACAAAAGAGATATCTATCGATGCGTCTTAGCTTTACGCATGTCATAGGGCGCAAGACTTAATAGTAAAACCTATATGACAGATTTTAGAAATTAAATTCGTACCTCAAAACATTTTGAGGTAAACATGCCAAAAGAAAGAACTCAGCCCATTTTAAATATGTATAATTTGTAGGTAAAATCTAACGTGGCGTAAGTTAAAATAAACATTTGATAGTTTTTGTTTAATGTGAAAATATTGTGACGAACGACTTTCTCCTGATAGTAAGCGATAACGCATAGCCAAGACCATGCAGTGGTACACATAACTGTAGATGGGTTTTGTGAAAAAAATATATTTGAAAATCGGTCCACAAATGGGGGAGAACTCGGTGAACATACATAAAAAAAAAAAACATACAGTTGAACATAGAACATCCTCCTTTTTTGAAGTCGGTTAATGATAAACACACCACCAAAACACCACACACCAGCTAAAATCGGAAATTAATTCTCAAATAAGGAAACCAGTAGTTAGCCTATTACTAGAAAATACTTTTCAATAGTTTTCTCACGATGTTTTGTGCCACTTCTCCGGCGCTCTAGCTCATGTTTGAGATTTAATCCGCTTAGCTACTATCCCAACGACCTAGTATATCTTTGTATACCTATTCGTATAAACACCCGATACATATTACGAAGTCATTTTCCTGTACAATATTTATTTCAGAGCCTAAAGGATCCCTTCCAGCACCTATCCCACAAAATAAAAACGCGACTGCCCCGCAAAGCTCCTTTAATAACTTCTCCAATCAAATTGCTCAGTCATCACCGAAAAACAGCGCTTTATTTAATGAACTAAACAAAGCTAAAGAACTAATCACCAGATTAAAAATTAGACAAGCTAAACTTAAATCAAGACTGAAACAGGAAAGAAACATATGGACGAATTCGTATTTTTTAAAAGTGAACGATAAAATGGAGCGTATACCTCGAATTATAACCACAATACAGATGAGAAACAGTCTGAAGGGTAGCAAAGGACGAAGGTTTACTGTCGAAGAAAAAAAAGTGGCCCAATCTCTACGAGAACAATGCCCAAGTGCATATAAATTCATGCATAAAATGGGGTTTATTTTACCAGACATCAAATGTTTGCGTAAAGTTAATTTTAAAGGCGCTATCGAATCTGCTGTCGATAGAAATGACGCGATGATAAAACTAAAAGCTAAAGTCGACTCTATGCCAGTCGAACATCGTCTCTGTACTTTGCTGTTTGATGAAAAGATGATTAATCCTCCAAATAGGAAGAACCACGTTGTTACCGCAATCGGAAGTGAAGGAGAAGAGACTGAAGTGACTTTTCTAGCTGATCACGCGTTAATATTCATGGTGAAGGGGATCGTGGACCAATATCATGAACCGGTGTCATATACATATTCTTTCGGACCGACGAATGGGGCAGACTTGGCTACACAGATCAAAAGTGTCATTACAGACTTGCAGTCGATTGGGTACATAGTGTTGGCCACCATATGTGACCATGCGGATAATAACAAAATGGCCATCGAAATCCTTATAAACGAAGCTAGGTGTGATTCTTTCCTAACTGGGAAAACTCGTGTCAGTCAAAACGTCTTCAAGGTGAACAATGAAGAAATTATTCCGCTGTACGATCCTCCTCATCTATTAAAAGGGATACGAAATAATTTAATATCAAAAAAATTGACATATGTAATGAACGGACAGACAAAAGCGGCGCAGTGGAAACATTTAGAAATGTTGCTCAGCGAAAATCCAGAATGTAATGGTGAGAGATTGATCGCCAAACTCACCATGAGTCATGTTTATCCGACAAAACAAGGGATAAGTAGAGTAAAATTCGCTAGTCAAATTTTCAGCCAAAAGATAGCGACGTATATGGGATATTTGGCAGGTTTGTATTATTATCTAATATTTGGCAAGCTTGCCATATTATAAGAACAGATATTATGACATTCACCAAGCGTTAAGAATGTTCACGGTGTTTATTAGTGAGTACTGTACATTATAATCATTTGAAAGTTCCTAACATTCCGAAATTGAGTCCACTGGGAACAAAAATGATGAATTCGAATTTCTTTATTATTTGACATTTACATTTAATTATTTTTTTATTATGATGAATTTTAAATATTATTTTATATTTATATTATTTTGTCTTCACACTAAATTGTAGCGTAATTGTTTTGTAGCCATGATAGCTCAGTGTTTAGCGCGGGCGGTTCGCATGCCGGAGGGCGTGGGTTCAAACCCCAACAATGAGCTTGAGCTGCCGGTGAAGGAAAACATCGTCAGGAAACCATAACGTGGTGGTAGGTCACTTTCTAGTACTCTGCTGCTGGCTACCACCTTCAAGTTGATAATCTGCCGCCAAGCATCTAACGATGTGTTCCGGCAGCCTCGCTTGAGAGCCAGTTCTACTCCAGGCTAGGTGTGCTTTACCATCTTCGACCACACCGTCGCTTAACATCAGGTGAGTTGTGGTCAAACACCTAGCCGATCAACAATTTAAAAAAAAACTCAAATCATTTTACTTGTCTTTTAACTGATTTGAATTTTGGTTTTATGTAACGACTTTATGGTCGGTGTTTTTATTGAGCGATTAAAAATGACATTTTGTATTTTATATAAAACTATTGCAGTATCAATTCCACTAATACCTATTTCAGACCGACCTTTCAATTTTCAGAAAAAGACATCCTTCCCCCAGAGAGCCGAGACACTGCTGACATTATCCTGTTCTTCGATCAACTTTTCGATTCGCTCAACGGCGAACCCACAGCCAAACACAAAAACAAACCTCTACTTTCAGCTGTGAAACCAAACTCAGTACATCACAAAACATGGATCGACGCCATAAAAATCCTTAAAACTATGAAATTTGTAAACAATGGAGCTGTGATAACCGTATCGGATATAGACTGTTGGATGTGGACACTAGAAGGATATCGATTGCTTTTGCAAAAAATATTTTTGGAACACAACGTGAAAGATGTTTGGATGAGAAATTTGAACCAAGATGATCTCGAAATATTGTTCAGGACAGAGATAAATCCGCCGGCAGTGAATACAAGAAATGGAACAAGACCAAGGAACAAGAAAACAGTAAAAAAGCCAGGTCGTTTTCCCGGTGAAGTGGTGACGCAAAAAGTGATAAAAGCTATTAGTAGAATAAACAGACAAGAAAGTAGTGATTGATGGTTATATAATGATTTTTAATTACAAGTGAATATAAAAATTTGCAAAAAGTTGTGTTCTCTTCTGTTGCGTATCTTTTTTAGGGTTCCGTACCTCAAAAGGAAAAAACGGAACGCTTATAGGATCACTTTGTTGTCTGTCTGTCTGTCTGTCACGACCCTTTTTCTCAGGAACGCGTGGAGGTATCAAGCTGAAATTTATATCAAATACTCGGGTCTACTGTCCCTTGGAGCTGTGAAAAAATCAAACTTCTAAGCCAACGCAATCAAAAGATACAGCCGTTTATGCTGCAAATTTTCGACACTCACAAGGGAATCAAAACCTACAGGGTACTTCCCGTGAACTCAGAATCTTGAAATTTGGTACGAAAAAACGTCTTATAGCACAGATAAAGAAAAAATTGCGAAAAGCATAAATTACTATATAAAAAAAATACCATAACTTTTACTTAATATACCTACAGGTTTTTACGGAACCCTCGGTGCGCGAGTCCGACAGGCACTTGGGCGGTTTTTTATTATTTTATGGTTAACAAGCTTGGTGTTTGACCACAGCTCAGCGGATGTTAAATGACGGTGTGGTCGAAGATGGTAAACACACCTAGCCTGGGATGGAACTGGCTCTCAAGTGAGGCTGCCGGAACACACCGTTGGATGCTTGGCGGCAGATTTTCAACTTGAGGGTAGTAGCTAGCCAGCCGAGTACTAGAAAGTACCCTACCACCACGCTATGGTTTCCTCACGATGTTTTCCTTCACCGGCAGCTCAAGCTCATTGTTGGGGTTTGAACCCACGCCTTTCGGCATGCGAACCGACCGCGCTAACCACTGAACAAAACATCATCATCATCGCCACAAAACTTGTTGTGAGAATTCTGTCAGTCATTTGAATTTTCATTTCATCATTGTATAGGTATATTATATAATTTAATTTATAACTTCGCCTTTTATGTACAAGTAATGTCGAACGAGACGTTCACGGTAAGAGAACGCATGTCCTTGACCATCGCAGCGATAGTCGGCACTTTGAGACATAACAAAGTCCAGAGCATAAATGTTTTGATGCTCATTACTTTGAGATATTCGATGGTTAGTCTCAACAGCCCTGTAATTTTGTACCGTTCAAACCGATACACACTACTGCTTGGCTGCAGAATATCTGGTATTAGGGTGGTACCTACCTAGACGAGATCTAAGGAGATCTACCACCAACTAAGTCTTCGCTTTTCTATCAAAAAAGACAGGTATTTGATACACCTGGTATGGTAAGGCTCAAAAAACGATTGCGAGACGAAGTTGACTGAGGAAAACCATTACCCTGGAAAGATATAATCATCGCCAAAAATTAAATGAATAGAAATAAACTACGTATCAGTTTTCTTTTATTTAAATATAATCCATTAAATAGCTATTTATGTATATCACATCATCAACCATAGAACGTCCACTGCTGGACATAGGCCTCCTCCTGGGGGGGGTTTTGCCAATACTCGCCACGCTTGGCAGGTGGGTTGGCGAGCGCAGTTAAGTGTGATTGTTCGAGGAAGACGCTGCTGCCCATCTTCCTGATTACATCCCTTAGCCGACTCATACGGCAACCACAGGTAGGGAGGGCGGGGTACAATTCTTACGCCGGCACCACCACGGCAATGTGTATGATATGTATTTATGTCTCAGGCAATTTGTATGATTTCGCTTTTTACAAAAGGCGTCATCCGTTTAAAAACACAGTTTTAAAATATGCCGAAGGCAAATTGACAACTTGTTCAATCTTATTCGTTATCGAAAAATAAATAATTAATGCTTATCGACATAAGTACCTAACTAATAATTTATCATCTAAAATAACAATTTTATCTGTTTATAATTATTTTTTATAAAACACCCTTTTGATTCTAATTTGCGTGTTTTGTAATTATTTTAGATCAAATAAAAGTTAAATATGCGATTAAATTGGTAACGAAAATAGCAATATTTCTACGTTAAGGCGAACAGCGCCATCTACTGAATTCTGTTAAAATTAAGATCTCTGTACTTACGCAGTTTTGAAATGTTACCCTTTCAATTCTTGACGTTAGAGAATTAATTCATTGCGTAACAAAAAGATGGCGTTTTATGTGGCTATTATGATTTCGATGTCAGGAGAAATCATCATCTAGTTTCATGTACATTAGCGCCCGTGGCTAAAGCCTATTCTGGAACTACACACGTAGTTAAGTAGGTACTTAATATTTTTGATACAGATGTAATACGATGAAGGTGGTAGCTGGTACCAGCGCAACAGGTTTTTTAGTGTAAAAATAATGAGATGAACGAGACGTTCTCCTGATGGTAAGAGATAACGCATTTTCATGACAATTGCAGCGATACACAGAACTTTGAATAGCAAAACAAAGTCCATAGCATCGTTGCCTTGGCACTCATTACTTTGCGACTTGATAGTTAGTCTCAACAAATAGATACCTACCTATCTCTCGTAACTGAAACGTTTAAGCGTTTTACAGATTAATTAATAGGTACATTATTCTGTACTTATAGATCAAATAGATAAATATTTAAGTACCTACTAATATTTCTTAAGCGATATTTTATTGAGTTAAACCTAATGAACTTGACTGCCTTTCCTAGTAGTTCTGCATAATGAGCTGAAGAGCGTGGATTCGATACCCATTTAGAACTAACATTATTTGTGTGACGCATATCGATGTTTGTTCTGTATGTTTACAAAAAGTAAAAGTGGTTTTGGTATAATTATGTAGCTACCACAATACATTAGGTATTTTATCAGGTATCTGGTCTCTATAGTAGGTACAAACTTTGGTCAGTTTGGGTTTAAATAGCACTGAAAATGTTCACCAATATACGTACTATATTTATTTAGTAATTATAGGTATTTTAGGTTGCATAAACATAAAAATCTAAAATTAGCTTCGCATGTTCATTAATGAAATAGGTCACAGGCTTAGTAATAGAACCGGTGACTCCCGCTCCGGTTCGTTCCTGGTGCAGAGGTTGGCCATTGCCATTCAGCGTGGTAATGCGGCGAGTGTGATGGGCACCTTTGCACAGGGAGCGGTCAGGGGCGGGTTATTTTAGTTTAAGAAATATGTATGTATGTCCAATTTGACATTAAGTAATTGATTTATTTTTTGACACTCGGACTTGATTGTAATTAATTTTATTTAATAATCTATTAAAAATATCACTACTTTATAATATACTATTATAATATAATATATATTTATAATATAATATACTTTCAAAAAATTAGCTCCTGGAAATTCTACATTTCGATTTCTCAAACTCCACCCCAATGTCAAGCGAATTGAATCTTCCGGGGTTTTTTAATAAAATGTTTATGTGATAAAATATCCGTAAAAGATGAAGGTGAGACACAATGAAATGGCACTTAGTGAGCCGGGCTTAGCAGTTGACAAATTGGCCAATTCTTTTTGCTCACACCCCTAGATAAAGGCATTTCATAACAGTCAGACGGCGGCACCTTATTACAGCCAGTCCGCCTCTTATTGACTTTAATTTTCTACTTTGTTGACGTTGCCAATGATATATATCTTCAGCGAAACGGTGGAAATGGCCCTTCGCTTTTTCAAATAACAACCGTTAGCCCATCAATCGTGGACGTTCATTTACTCTTGAAATATTTCGGGGAAAATCACAGCAAAAACTATTGAGCGTTTGGAAAATGCTTCGGTGAGTTCGCTCTGATTATTTTTCTATTGTAAATAATGGGGAGATGAGTGGACTGTTTGAAGAGGCACGTAGTCGCGAGCTTGAAAGATGGAGATATTGTTTTTTGACTGCTGGATAAGTACCTACCTAAGATACGCCAATGATTAAAGAAACGGTTCGGTACGGGGTTGGACATGTTTCAAGAAAATTTATTTAATTATTTTATTTTATTTAACATGGAAAACGAACAGCTGCTAATCGACAAAATAAATAGGAGATAAGTGACAACACAAAATCAAAAATAAAAGACTTGTGCTAGTTTAAGTACTCCGGACCCTTACCGGTGCGGGGACAGATGTAAGAATACCATATTATTATACAAATTCAATTTAAACAAAATATTAGATTAAAAATTGATAATAAAAGTTTTATAATATTTTCTTTGCTAATCTTTCCTTTTAAATTTTTTTTTGCTAGGTACCAAAGTATTACTAATATTACATTTAACTTTAGGGTAAAACGCTAATTATCTAGTTTTATAATTATAGTTACCTATTATTCCTGTTTGGGTATATAGATAGATAAGTAGATAACTCGATTACAACCACACAATTATGGGGAACCTTTGAATATCTAACTGGAACGATTGAAGTGAAAATCGAATACCTACCTACTTACTAAATATTTATGCGCTTATACCTACTATGAACTCTATACTCTAGGTCTAGCTAGGTCTAGATCTACAAAAACGTTGGAATAATGTTTCATAACTAAAAACAGAGAGAGAAAGGTATGTAGGTATCTCTACACTCTCTCTCTCTCTCTTTTTATCTCCCTCTATTTATTAAGTAGCTTCCCATTATCCTAAATTTATTTTCTTCCGTAGTCGGATTCTAGTTTTTAAACTCTTTTGCTTGTTACCTATGTACCTATATACCTACTCAATAGGATCTTGATTTGTTCCCAGAAAATTAGGAATTTTTGTTTTGTTCGCAGACCGCACCTACATTTATTTGAAGATTACAAACGTCATATAGGTATCACTAAGTCGTACAAAGTAGTCAGATAAAGGTACAGTTTAAAAACAATAATTCTTGTATCTTTAGGTATAGAAAAACATTATTAGATAGGTAGGTACCCAAGCTAGAAAACAGGTCAGTCGAAATAGATGACGCTACCTATTTTATTATTTAATATAAGTACCTATTTGATGTTGTATTACCTACGTGCAGCTCCATAATTTTCGATTTTAGCCCATTCTAAATTTCAACTCCTAACTTTTCGTTTCAAATTTTCATCCCAATATTCCACCAAACTGCACCGAAGGAAACAGCTTAAACATCTATTATTTATTGGTATCAGATAGCGGTATCTACCGCAAAATGTGCAATAAAGAGCGTGAGACGCTTTATGTTTCGTTGTTTTCTGCGTTTTTTATCTGTTATTGCATTCTGGGGCGAGTTATATGTTCAGCGTGACTGATGTTATAGAACGTGGCATGTGCGATAAATGTTGTTTTTTCTTGTTTATATGAAATGAAATATTATCTGAAACGAGAAAAGCGTTAAAGAACAATGAAATGTAAGAATGAATTTTTGCAAAGTCTGCTTTTGGACTTGTTGAAAGTGTCGTGAATAGGTATTTGGTACCTAGCTAATTACTTTACTACCCGAAATGGCAGGGCATAAGATTCTAATCATCAAATGTCTCATAGCAATGCCGAGGACTTTGTTTTGTTGTTGAAATTTCAGGTAGTTACTTGCCATCGCATTCACGAGATCATATTACTTATTTTGTTTTTAACCCCCGACGCAAAAAGAGGGGTTGTATAAGTATGACGTCGATGTCTGTCTGTCTGTGGCATCGTAGCTCTCAAACGGATGGACCGATTTCGATGCAGTTTTTTTCATTTGAAAGCCAGTTTGTTTGGTTAATTCTCTTATTGGTTCTTCTTCTTTTACGTCTTTGGTTTCGCATATTGTGAATTTGCCTGGGTCAAGTGTTTCGGTATTTTCAAGCATTTTATCAAAAATCAAGTTATGTAATGAGTCAAAGTCACACAAGATACCTAAGTCTTGGTTGAGTCCAGTCACGCCCTAGTAAAGTAGTAGTGACTTGTGTTATTCAGCTGTTTAAGAATAAAACAGCTCTATTTTATACATAAACACTCGAAAATTCTTTTGTAATAATTTAATGCAGTGAAACGTCTTTTACGCGTTCCCGCCAAAAACGTCATTGTTCGTTATCAATGTTAAAGCACATCTAAAAAAACCGGCCAAGTGCGAGTCGGACGTTTTTTTGTATGGGAGTCCCCTAAAATATTTATTTTATTCTGTTTTTTAGTATTTGTAGATCATCTGTGAAAATTTCAACTGTCTAAGCATCACGGTTCATGAGATAAAGTCTGGTGACAGACGGACGGACAGCGCAGTAATAGTAGGTAATAGGGTCCCGTTTTACCCTTTGGGTACAGAACCCTAAATAGGCATACCTACATTACTTTTTTTTGTTTTTCATTACATCATTTGGCAACTTCTCATAAACGCTCGTAGCATACTTTTGTTCTGCTGAATAAAAAATACCGCTATAAAAGAGGGATACTTGTAATATTCACAAAATATAATATTTCATTTAAATTTAAAAGTTCTTGTCAATTTGCCCCCAAAGATAACCAGTAAAATGTTTTAACAAAATTAATCTACAGGGAATTTTTCCGATGACAGAGGCTATGTCAGGAACTATAAATATATACAAATAGCCCTTGGATTTTTAATAACGTTGAGGGTAGGAGAATATTAGTGCAATATCAGGGAGTGCAAACCGATGTTGCTTTATTGTAGAGCCGTGGGGTGTATAGGCGTTTTTTATGTTAGAAAATGTGGGTGACATGTTAGACAAGTATGGGTCCTAGTTCACCATTAGGATTCGTTGCCTTATTTACGAGTACTCTAGAAAGTAGATCTAATAATATATTACATCAAATTGGCATAATTATATTGTTATTTATGAAACAATATAATACACACAAGCTATTAATCTTACTTGGTAATGATAGATTTGTTTGTTCGTAACTGATTTATTCTCGACTTTTTTACGATGTTTGTATATTATCATCCTTCGTAGAACCTAATATAATTATGTATACGTACCTAATATAATTATGTACTATATTAAAGACCTCATCCATACTAAAACTACAATATTTTCTAACCCTCAGAACGCACCCCGCATGCCATAAACAGCTAATATTAAAATATTGCATCGAGCCCATGCATTTTTTTATGCAAGTGCATAGAGCAAAACATTGGTTTTCCCACCCCTAAAATATCACCCCCACAAAATAATACAAGTATTTGTACTCACGTTTTTTTTAAAGGGTGGATGTTCATTTAAATACGGATTAATAAATATTAGGTAACCTCACATTTCATTATTATTACTGACTCCTGCTTCCTAACGTGCAGGTTGTGGGTTTGATTCTCATTTTGGACAAACATTTTTATAATAAGTAATATCTGATTTCTATAAATATAATTTTTTGTTATTTGCATTTTTTGCCTAGCTCAGTAAAAACGAAAATATTAAATTTAGAGACTAGGGTAAATTGCTTTAGTAAACGTATGTGTTTTCAAACGAAAAAAAAATCGGGAAATTCCGGTTCAATGCTTATCAATCGGGTTTTGTATCGATTAAATAGGAAAAAAAAAACCATTTCGTTTACATTTTTTTGTATCGTAAATCTTTGGAGGATTCCAGCGTAGCCGAAACAGCTAGTGAAATTTTGTTTGGTGTTGACTTCGATACACGGTGTTTGTATGACAAAAAGTATCTTCATAATCCAATAAAAATTGAAGATGTAACTCAACGATTTTCCGCCCCAAAACGGCATTTCCTCAAAATCTCTACGTTTCCCTCAATGTAGATAAAAGGGCGAGATCGTATGACACATTATTCATGTAGCTTAAGGTCACCATGCGTTCGGATATTATTAATAACAAATATTATACAATTACGATTAAGTAAACTTGACAACTGACACAATGTACGAACGTGCTATGGCCGAAGAAAAACGATTGTTATATGAAAAAAGAACCTTCCCATCACCCAAAAACAGAACAATGAGCTTGAGCTGCCGGTGAAGGAAAAACATGGTGAGGAAACCATATCGTGGTGGTAAGGTACTTTCTAGTACTCGACTGGTTACCTAACTACCTATCAAGTTGAAAATCTGTCGCCAAGCACTTAGCGGTGTGTTCCGACAGCCTCACTTAAGAGCCAGTTCTATTCTAGGCTAGGTGTGTTTATCATCTTCACCCACACCGTCACTTAAGATCAGGTGGTCAAACACTTAAGCATACAAAATACTTTTTCATTTCTACGCGTGATATTTACCTTCATCGAGAAAAGTCTGAGACATTCATTCTTTCATTTCAGAGACATCTGAAAAGTCAAAACAATTTAAAGTCTGTACTGGAAACTACGTGCCGGCTGTTGACATATACTTATCAACGTAACGGAAACCGAGGCGCTTTCGAGTCTCTTCGTTTGTCACGGTGCTACCGCTGGCACTCTGGCAGTCACTTAGCTCCGAGTCGTCCTCGAGAACACATCTGTCTGAGGTTGATCGTCTGTAGGTATTGTCCAGAAATAGTACAGGGACACTATTGCCAGGAACCTAATTTCGTAGCGGTTACACGTAACTGCGTGAAGCATAATTAGTGTGAATTATATGTGTAATATCGTAATATATAAATATATGTATGATACTTATCTGTGTCTCCTTTTATCTAATACCTTTAAACGAGCAATTCTTGTGTATACAATCAGACATATACATATATAATAATATTTTTCTGAATCTCGGAAACGGCTCCAACGATTTTCATGAAATTTAGTAAGCATGGGGTTTCGGATACGATAAATCGATCTAGCTAGGTTTCGTTTTTAGAAAAGGTCGTTTTATCCGTTTTTTTAGACAATAAAAAACCGAGCTAAGCTCGGTCATCCAGGTACTTATATTTAAGCTCTACGAGGTTTGAAGCCGAAACTTTCCGAAAGGGAATAAAATATTTTAACGTGCTTAAATTTTTGTTTAAATCGAACTGTCCGAAGAAAACAATAAGAATTGCAAACCCGTATCACACAGAAGGGCGTCTCGTACTAAAGATATTGTGGAAAGGGCGCTAAGATTGCCAACTGCAATACATTGTCCCCTCTCTTCTTGTTTTGACGTGATAGAACCTCGCTAGACATACGCAAACAATTTTATATCTGCACCTAATGAACAAGTATTATAACCTTTATTTTCGCTGCAAATAAAGTTCATTACAGTTTTTCAAAAGTGAAAGTTAAGCTGGTATTTTATAGCGTAATAAATGTTGCGTATCGATGCGTTTGAAGATAAGTAATGAAGAACTTATAGATTGTGTTTGGAATTCAAAATGTGGAGAGATGGCTTTGTAAAATGTTAATATTTGTCATGGTTGTGTAGCACTTTGGTAAGCATTCGATTTGGCACATTTTTTTTTAAATTTGGTAATCTCTAGACTAGAGCAATGATTACATAATTATTTTTATTACTGGGACTTAATTTCGCATAAAATACCATGAATATCCGTGTATCCAAATTCCGTTGATAAAATATAATTATGTTTTCAAACCGTAATGATTATTTTGTAGGTAAATATTAGGTAGGTATGTCAATAGTATCTAACCTAACCAAATTTTTATTTTGTTTTAAAAAAATTGTATATTATAATAATTATACTTTGGATACTGACGTGGTTTTGACACATTTTTGTTTCATTATGCAGTATCCCGCATAATTAAACTCACGTTTAATTATATCGGAAACTCCGACTATAGTTACGGCTACATCCGGTGGCCTTCATCTTGGAGTTGGAGACAAATTTACAGGTAGGTACAGCGCGCGCCCTGCAAAATATTTATGTAGGTAACTACAATAAATAAAAAAATAAGAAATTTTTATATATATTTTTTTTTCGGAACTTCATTGAAATTAGGGTCCTGAGTTTAAGGGTTTTTTTTTGTAAATTACGTATGTATACCACAGACTTAATTATTTTGTAGTACTTTTTGGTATAGGATCGTATTTAGGTAGGTACCCTAAAAATAATTCTACGAAATAAATCAAATAAAGTTTAAAAACACTTATAACCGTTCTTTAAAGCGTGCTTCATTCGTATAGTTGGTTAACGTCAGGTAAGATGTGGTCAAACCCAAACCTATTGGGAATAAGAACTAATTGCAGGTTATATAATATGTAAATATAAAATTTTATTCGAAAGGCAGGTTCTAAGGTGCAAATAGGTTTCCTTTATGGTCTTACTATATATTACAAATCTAATTTATTAGTGCCATTATATTGATGAATTGCGTCTCTTTCATACTTTTACTTCAAGAGTTTTAGAGTGGGTTTAGATTATTCCAATCCCTTGATCAAGTGTGTTGCGTGGCTAATTCTTCTAAAATAAACGAACTAAGATAATTATGTTCTCTTAAAAATGTCTACCTCAATCCATCATCATTAGGCTTTTCGTAAAACTTTTTCATTTTCAGGGAGTCATTTTGATCCAATAGATTTTATCATGGAATATAATGTAGGTGGTTAGGACTATCGCATTTAACCGTTGTTTTTTTTTTAAATAACGGTCGCATAACATTTTTGAACGGAAAAAAAAATCTTCATCAAAATCGGTTAAAAAATGTGTTGTCTAATGCCACACAAAACTATTATGTTTATGTACTTATATAATTATTATAAGATCTCCAAGTCAAATACCGATGAAAAATGAAGAATAAAAATTCAAGTACTTTCCAGCGACTGGAACAATGTTAATCGGCATTATTTATACGAACCTCCAGTGAGAGGGTCGAATCATGTTACAGTCAACCAACTTATATCTAGGATTGACTGAGGGAGCTACCATCGCATTTTACAAACAAAACTAACAGCGATATGCCCAAATACTTAGTTCTTTCATTTGGTCATCACTTTATACAGTGTGTCCCATAGTACTGTTATTTTTGTTCTTCCCCACAGTTATTTCATTGGTAATGCTTTGTGGTGTTTTCATGCCATTACCTGCAAGACAGACGCCATAAATATATTAATACGGTACACATATTTCACGGCTTAATATGGTGTGATGTATTGTCTGTTGCGTTAGAAGCCTGGGGAAATGTTTTCTTGTGATTTTGAAATAAGCTAAGGCGCAGTAATTTTATATAGTTCCTTGATTTAGAGTTTTTCCTGTTAGGCCTTTTCATAAAGAATCTGTTTCTCGTTTAAAATAAAATTGGGTCTTTCAATACAAATCTTAAAAATTCTACTAAGGAAACCTGGTGCATCCTAACTCACATTTGTGCTGATCAGGAAGATAATACATTTCTGGATCCGTAAAAATGTTCATCATTCTCGACATAGGTCGAGTATGGTAATAAACATGGTTCTGTCGTCAAACAGTAGTGTGTAAAAATTGCCGTATACCGATTTGAAGGCTACTGCAGCTAGCGAACTTACAAGGATATTTAGACTAATCATCGAGTCTTAAAGTAATGAATGCTAAAGCAAAAATGCACTGGACTTTGTTTTGCTACTCAAAGTTCTATGTTTCGCTGCAATAGTCATGGATATATTGGATATGCGTTATCACTTACAATCAAAAGAGCGACTCATTTGTCTCATTACATTTAAATAAATAAAAAAAGTTTAAAAAAAAAGAGACGAACTTTACGCTCTCCTGATGGTAAGAGATAACGCATGTCCATGACCATTGCAGCGATACACAGAACTTTGAGTAGCAAAACAGAATCCGAGGCATCGCTGCTTTGGCGCTCATTATTTTGAGACTTTCGACGGTTAGTTTCAACAGTCCAGTAATTTCGCTAGCAGCGATACCCTTCGAACCGGAACACAGTAATGTTAACACACTACTGCTTAGCGGCAGAATATCTGTAACTGCGGTGGTACCTACCTAAATGAATTCCGATTTCTTGAGTACCTAAATTATATTTTGGAATGATCATACAATAAAATTAATTTACAGCTGATTTAATAAATATCTACCAAAATAGTAATTTGAATGGACTCGATTGTGATTAGGTAACTAGATGACGTTAGTATATTGTTAGTATATTCATAATATGAATAAAACCAGAAACAAAAAACTTGTTGACTAAACAAATTTTCTATTTAGTAAAATCGCTACCGCATAAAATATTCAAAGTTGAAAACTTAAAAAACTAAAAGTTAAACTACATTACGTAATAAAAACTACTCGAACAGTTTTAAACATTGTAGAGATAGTTAATTTAATTTTTAACTCCGCTCGAATTTAAAAGTCGTAAATTTTAAATTTCATAACGTAGTTTTGACCTCAGCTGACGTCATTCTTCTACGAACAAAGGCGACGGGTACTGATCGAATTAACGCGCTTGATAGTGAAGGATCACATATCTAATTTAGTGATGTGCGGTGTTTTCTTTTGTAGTTGATTATCGAATTTTGAATAACGAAATAGAATTTTTATGTTAAAATTAGGTAGGTATACCTAACTTCAAGTTGACAAATGAGAGGCAATTTTTTCATAAAATGCTGCCATTTAGCCCCGAACTAAGCAAAACTTATGCTATGGGATGTTTCCCACTGTTGATGATTACTGTTATATAGGTATTATTAGGCTGTTATATAGTTACTCGTATCAACTACCAAGATTTTTTCCGCTAGATATCAAGATTTAGTATTCACGACCACTATATGACTTAAAATTCGCTACAAAAAAAATTTTAAGTCAAAATGACGTTGTCTATAGAGTACTTATAGCTGTGTTTTCCTCGAAAATTATATGTCAAATAATCTGCCATCATAAGAGGTCGGCAGTTAGTTGCGTTGTTAAAAATAAGTGTAATTTATGTGTAATTTTTAATCCAAAATTATGTATTTATAATTGAACCTATGTAAATATACATGTATGTATTTAGGTGAGTAAGCATACTCGTTTTTGAATTATCTTTTGTATAGTTTAACATTTTCAATCCAGTGCTCGCTTTAATACCTATATCGTTAATATTTTTGTTTTATTTTTGCGTTTAATTTTATCGGAAACTCCGACTATGGTTTCGACCACATCCGGTGGCCTTCAAGACAAAGTCAAGACCACGTCAGTTTCCATAGTAAAATATCGATAGTAATTTTGAAAGCTGTTCACATCTCTACTATGCCGAAACAACAGATCGGTGTAGGCCCGTGACGGATCCATTTGGGGCTGGGTTCGGGAGGGACAGAGGCCGAGGGTCATGGGATTGCTGATGGGGTTTGATAGATGGACGTGGTGGAAAAATGAAGAATCTTTCTTTGCTTAAATTGACGTTGGTCTTTGTTAGAAGGGAATCTACATAGTATGAAGTACCTAGTGTCATCATATTATAATTTGCGTGGTGGTAGGGTACTTTCTAGTACTCGGCTGGCTAGCTACCACCCTCAATTTGAAAATCTGCCTCCAAGCATCTAACGGTGTGTTCACTTAACATCAGGTGAGCTGTGTAAAACACTAAGCCTGCAATAAAAAAATTAAAAAAACTTACAATCTCAAAGTCAAGTTATCGTCCTATTCCTTCGTTTTATAAACACATCAAAATTCCCGAAAGAAAAACTAGGAAGAAAAGAGACTCCATTTTCAAATTTCATTTTTAAGTTGATAAAATATTTCGCAAGTTCTCGGTTAAGTGAAAAATAAATATATCCGACACTGGTGCTTGGAGAATAGCCAAGCGATAGTTCAAGGTAGAAAGATGTTTAAACTAGGATATAAAATGGTAGACTGGTAACTAAGTACTCTACAGTCTTAAGAGAACTCTGAAGTGACTTTCTTGTGCCATTACGCAATACTTTAAGTACATTATTTTGTGGTTATCAATTTATATAATACTACAAAAGTACTCATGTTATACATGCAAATTATTACATGAAATTCATAAGACTCAATTTTTTACGTTTGTCATATGTAAATACATATAGATTGAAAATATCAATTTGAAACAAAATAACACTTGGCACTTGCGTGCACTATGCAAAATCAAAAGAACCTGCTCAGACCAAACAGTAGTTTTAATCAATTAGCCTCCCTTTATACTAATACATAGATGTGGGTTACCCAATTATGAAAGAAAAAAAATTAAAGTGCGTTAGTATTTCGTACAGAATGAACTTAAATCCAACCGACAGCGGCCCATCACGCATCGATTGCTCAACCACGTTATAGAAACACCAATAAATTAAACCCGCATAAATGGCATTTGTTTAAATACCACACTGTATTTAGATAAAGATAGATCACTCAAAACAATTACTTCGATCAGCGATCAATGTCTGAGCTGATAAACTAATTCGGCCTTTAGGTAACTTAATTAAAATGATTTAAGTACTTACTTAGGTAAGTAGGATCCTTTTTTTTCTTATCCGACTACACAAGAATATGTTTAATAATAGTAATTTGTGTTGATGATATTAAAACTTAGCTTGGGATGCTACTTAATAGTGCAATGATATAATTGTTGTTACGTTTTGTTGTTCTCGATAGTTTTATTACAAATAGGCCTGCGTTTGGCTGCCATTTCCCCTGATGTTAAGCGAAGACGCAGTCTACGGTGGAGTACGCTTGCCTTGAAGAAACTTTTTTTTTTTTTTTTTTTTATAGCTGACAGGCTTGGTGTTTGACCACAACTCACCTGATGTTAAGTGACGGTGTGGTCGAAGATGGTAAAGCACACCTAGCCTGGAATGGACTCACTGCCTGGAACTGATTCACTCGCGACCTGAAGGTACCTAAATTGTAACTATCAGGGAACACCCATTAGGGCAGTAAATCCCATTGTTTAGCGGTTCGTACAATGAAGGTGGAATCGATCCGTTTTGTTTCAGTTTTTGGAATATCAATCATGAAACGGTGAAGCTGTGTGAAATCAACTCGCAATCATATACATACATATGGCAACTTGGTTAGGTCACGATAAAATACCAATCACACATATGGATGACAACTATAAAATATAACAAAAAGCCACTACAGACAGGAAGGGAAAACACAAAAATATCGGAAATAAAAATCAACCATCCGCACTCAAATCGAGACAACATTTTAGTGGTTTTTAAAACAATCTTAAATGGACCGTACACAACGGTGATAGAAATTGAACTTTTATTATCAAAGATCTTTATTGCAAAGGAGTAGGGTTGAAAAATGCTGGCTGGTACTCCAGACAAATAAATCAGAAAAGTGCGTTTCGCAAATCATGGCTCGGTTACCGATACCAAAAGATGGGCATCGGTAGCTACACGTTGTAGAGCAACACTAAAACAATTTCATACGAAGAGATTGCAGACAAAAGTTAAGATTTACTGATCCATACTGTGATTTTGGAAGCGTGGATAAGACATTGTTTTTCACAGATGTAATAAACGTTACATATAAACAGATCAAAATACAAATACAAAATACAAATATTTTATTGATAACACCAATCTTACAAATCAAATTCCGTAATATCATTTCAAATATTGTATAATTAAAAAAGTTTTGAAACACCAATTATATGTCAATGAATAAAAAACAAAATGTCAATAAATAATGTTAATATTAAAACGTGTCAATACAAAAAATATTATAATTACTTATTAGTAACTTAATAATCTTTTAGTTTAAAATATGTGTCAATATCATAAATCAATTAAAATGGTGATTAACATCTCGGATTTTAAAAACTACCATTTCAAAGGTCCTGAAAGAAATCATATGAGGCGAAAAGGTCACCGTCGTTGCATACTTAGAATGACTGTGTTTCGTGTTCAGGTATGTTTTAATTTATGAATCTAATCTTATTTACCGTAGGGATGACTGGTAGAAAACGCTTGAGCATGAAGTCTTCCTATTGTGCATTTTATGTTTGTAAGGGTGCAATAAAGAAAGAAATAAATTATCTAATTGTTTTTGTACTAAATTGAAATAAAATAACCCTGCAATACAAGTACTAGTAGGTCTCAGCAGCTGACTGAGCAGTGACTCAATTTTTAAAAGTAGGTACAAGTAATTTTTTATCGTAAAATTTAACTTACTTATCCATGATATTCCTTACATCGCAATTTTTTAACTTTGCAAACGTTTTGCGTGGAAAACAAACAATTGGCGTCGAATTTACGAGACGCGTTGAAGCCAAACCGCTTATTGAGACGGTTGCAGGATGCTCAATTTAAATTCCCTCCTTTGCGACGCGTCATAAACAGCAGAGCTTGAGATTTATATAAAACAGCTAAATTCGATAAAGTGCCACTACTACTTTATTATGCACACTAGGTGTTTTGTTTTACATATGCGGGATTACTCACGTTCAATTAAATCGGGAACTTCGACTATAGTTTCGGTCACATCCGGTGGCCTTCATCATGGAGACAAAACTCAGCACAACCCGCGCGCGGCCTTGTTTTGCTTCGCACTGCGGACCGCTGCGCGTCCCGCACGTGAAGTTGGCGATAGCGATCTTATTTCCAGTTTTTTTGAAGTTATAGAAAGAAAACATGTACCTTGTGATCATCATTATAATCTGCCTATTATAGTCCACTACTGCAGATATGCCCCACTCAAGATACGCTGCTGAACTCGTTCTTTCGCTTTTAGCTTCCAGCCACCATCTGCTGTTATTTGTATAATTATGATCTCTCCGTGGAGCGTCCGGGCGTTCATGTGCTGATTTCCGATCTACCCCTCGGAATACGTTTACCCCGACGGCTATTGGCTCTGAGACATGACCATGACCACGGTCCACTCCCACTTTTGCTTGCTCTTACGTTGAGCTATATACAATACTAGTTTTCTGACGAATTACTTCGTTCTGAATACAACCCGCCAAGCGTAGCACTTCTTTTATATCACTGTGAAACTTTGAACTTGAGGACCATTCGTACTATATTAGTGTCTACTTCTTGGAACTGCACACCATAACATGTAGATCACAAATACACATCTAGTGATAGCTTGATCGAATCTCTCTAATCTCACAAGAAATTGGATTTTATTAGCTAGGTTTTAGATCTTCTTAGCAGGAGGTCATCTAGGTAGGTACCTCCGCAGTGGTTCTTCTATCGCTAAGTATGTAAACATTATTGTGTCCTGATTTGAATGGCGGTGCAGGTAGGAACTACAGGGCTATTGAGACTAACCACCAAAACATGTCTTAACGAGTGCCTAAACATTGATGCTCTAGATTTTGTTTTGTTACTCAAAGTTCTGAGTAACGCTGTAATTGTTATAGTCATCCATTGTTTCTTACCATCAGGAGAACGATAGTCTCATGACTTTACTATAAAAAAAAATTTGAGGCACTTAGCTGATTAGTTAGCAGTTATTCTAATATTTATGTTATTCTAAAGAGATTTCGAGCTTTGATACTGTTTGATATGTTTTTTCGTAGGAGTTGTGTGTCAGACCTTTTTCACCTCACAGAGATTATCTGGGATATTCACGATTTTTCCCTCACTTGCCTCTTTAGCTGCTTTTTCATTTAGATTGTCGTCGCTACTGACACTCAAATTGGTTTCTGTCTCGACAAAGCTTTGACTTTTAATTATACTTTCCTGAAAACGAAGGCAACAAAAAGATGCTATATGGAATGTATATTTAGAACTTAAACATAAATTAAATTTGATACTAAAATCAATAATGCGGTAAAAACTGCAGCATCCGCTCGAACAAAATCACCATCGGCGGCAAACTTTGTAGGTACAACTGCCGAGAATACTTTGAATTATTAATTGTTTTTGATGGTGTTACTTTGCCGGCACATCGTTTCGAATTCTTATCAGCACTAATTTATCTTAATTACAGAGTTAATGCTGCAGTTTGGATTCTGAACAGAGCTCTAACAAAGCGCCTTGCATTGCCACCGTCGGCGTCAAATACCACAAGTTAGATGCCAATATGTCGCGCTGGGTGCCGATCATAAATCTAACAATGGCCACGACATACTTCAACATCAATTCTATTGTAACCAAACAAAAACGCTATACGCTCATTATCAAACCTGACACGGTCAAAGCTTGTTCGCAATGTCGAATATCAATATGAAAGCGTGATTCTTCATCGACTAAATATTACAAAAATAACTTTAATATTCGCGCTGTAGAGTTGCAGTTTTAGGGAAAAAAAAGAAGCGGCATTCCAGTTTGCGCTTGCACTCGATGTTGGATTTTCGACTCTTTTTCAAGTAATTTTTGAATGGTATGTATGCTAGAGAGCAGACAGGAACCATTTGTCTTCGCAAACGGAGCGATTTGTGCGTCTGTGAATGGTAACATATGTTGCATGAAGGCACGTGTCCGGACCTGACTTATTGATGGACTTATTGGAATACTCATTGAAGTCTAATAATGAATTGAAATGGTATAGTTCAGAGCTTTGTTAGTAAAGGTTACTAAAGTAATAAATTAATCTAATTATCTATAGTATGATATATATATATATATATAATATAGTATGTCCCACATACAGATAATCTAGCAGGTACCTATTTAACAAAAGGTTTACTTTCTTTAGGTACATTGTAATGTGGTAACTTTCTATGTTCAAAGTTTACTTTTGAGTCAACTGTACTGTTTACTATTTTTATATCACAACAACTCAATCGTGACTTTTGAAGGAGTTACTTTAGTATTATTTTAATTATTTCTACTTATTGTCTACGTAGGTTTGTCCTATTTATCATAGAGGTATACCTACATTTAGGTATTTATTTGTAGGGATGATAGCTCAAAGATGTGAGTTCAAATCCCAACAATGAGATTGAGCTGCCGGTGAAGGAAAACATCCTAAGAAAACCATAGCATAGTGGTATACTATTCTCTAGTACTCGGCTGGCTAGCTACCACCCGTAAGTGGAAAATCTAATAGTGTTAACGGCCAAACAGCTATCGGTGTGTTCCGGCAGCCTCACTTGAGAGCCAGTTCCATTCCAGGCCAGGTGTGTTTTACTATATTTGACCACACCGTCACTTAACATCAGGTGAGCCGTGGTCAAACGCCTACCGCGATAACCACTGAGCCATCATCGCAACAAAAAAAAAAAAAAAAAAAAATTATAATCCATATTTCTATTCTAGTTAACATTTTATTTCAATGCTAGAACAACAATAAAGAACACGTGTTTCTTGTTAAGGAATCTAATATAACCTAATTTTCACAAACATGCAAACTTAATCAAAAACGAATCTCCGCACCCTATCCAATTCAAATAAAACAGAATACAAAATTTCATAAACTATAAAACAACATAGCAATGTTCAATCGCTTCGGTTTGCGGTTGCGAAGTTTTGGGTGGCAAATGAATAATTCAGAATGCGATTCGGCAGTCCGTCAGGCTTTGGCCTCGGCCGTTGCATTTTGTAAATCTCGCCAACCCTTCTTGGAGCAAAGCGCTTGTGAAGTTGTAAAACAAGACCGAAGTATTTATCAAGCAGATTGGAATACGTAGTAAATATATCGTCCACTTGCGATGACAGTGTGACATCTCAAAAACCATAATTTTACAGAAAACGGCTTTTAAACTTTAAAATAAGCATAACTCTTAAATTGTTTGAAGATTTTATTAATATGTGTGAGGTGATTAGAGTATTATAACTAATATTGAAATAAAATATCAAAAAGAAAAAACACATATTATTTTTATTACATTTTATTACACATACACATTTATAAGTAAACTAACTTAATTATAGTTTGCAAAAAAAAACTTATCACGTTGTTGCAAATAAAAAGTAAGTTTAAAAGGTGGTAAGTTTAGTTGTCACGTCGAAGATGATGTGAAATTTGACATTTAATACGTGGTATCTTCGTAATGTCACGTTTTTCATGAAAACCAAGAGCACTTCATACTTTAAAGCTTAGGTGACAACTGAACTGTCACCGTGTCGAAGCCAACTAGATCACCAAACGAGATAGCGCTATATCGTGATATTTTGTCATTTCTCTCTTTTCTTTGTTGTTTATTGTAAAAAAAATATTCCGTTTTTGGAGATAATATAATGCGAGATCCCGATTCAGAATATCCGTAAAACAAAAAATCTTATAATTCGAGATGTCACACTGTCGTCGTAAGTGGGCGATATACTATGTACCTATGAATAGAACAATTAGTACTACAGTTAGCGAAATTCTATTTTATCGAGACTAACAAACGAAAGTCTCAAAATAATGAGCGCCGAAGCAGCGATACTCTGGGCATTGTTTTGCTACTCAAAGTTCTGAGTATCGCTGCAATGGTCATGGGCATGCGTTATCTCTTACAATTAGGAGAGCGACTCATTCGACTTATTACTTTTAAATGACTCAAGCTTGAACTTGGGACTTAACTTCTCTTTTAATTTAGGTACCTTATACGATCACAACGTTGTTTATCATCAGATGACGGTAAACATCTATATATACTACCGATAAAATAACCTTCCTTGCTTGAACAAAATAGAGAAGTACATACGTAGCAGACTTTTAGTATTGCAAACCAAAAAAACATAGCATCACTGGAGCACCAAAGTCAAGCTATGACACATTTCACATTGTACATTTTTCAGCTTTAAAAAACAAATAAACTTGTCGAACAAAACTTGTAAATTCAGAAGAACTAGTCTTTATATCACCTTGAATAGCATATGCGGCGTTCATGGGGCAATATTATACAGTTCCGTGCTGGGCATATGTCTGTCTGGAGGAATCGGATCTCAGTCTTGTCTGCAACATTATTTCTATGAGCTTTAAAATTGTAAATGAAAAGCAACATCAGCGAATTTTTATTTGAGGCTTCAGAAAAAAAAACTTTCTCTTAATTTTTTTGTCTAAGAATTACTTTGTTGTATTATTAGGTTTCATACGAAGCTCAAATGAATGTGCCATGAATATTAGGTAATCATACATAAGTTATCGTAATTAGTATTGATTCTAGACTCTAAACTTTTGAGATTACAAAACTTAATTATGTTTATCGTTTCATAGTATTTTGTGCGCGATTACTTATTTATACGATATATCTATTTATAGACCGAATTCTAAGTAACCCAAATTATATGTAATATTATTAAATAGGTACCAAAATAGATTTTTTGTTGATGACGTTGTTGATGTATGTTGTAAAAACATTTGTCCCAAAAAATAAAATATGTTCTAATTAATTTAAAAGAGAAACAAGAACCGACTTCGAAACTATGTACCTAACAACTTTAACTAAAAAGTAAAAAAATATATTTGTTGATTTTCTTAAAGAGCGCTAAATCATTTTCCCAACAGAAAAAGAAACATCAAAATCGATTTACAATTATTATTGGAAGAATGATCGCGTAACATACTTTCAACAAAAAACATACAGTCGAATTGAAAACCTCCTCCTTTTTTGAAGTCGGTTTAAAATCAAATGAAACGTAGACTAATCAAATGATCTCAAAATAATGTGTAATAAACTTGTGTGTGTAATTTAATCCAAAAAAATATATATTTGTATAAAATGTTGATGAAATATAATTTTATTTGTATGTGTGTTGAACCTAATGAATTTGTACTATGTATTTACGAAGATAAATTGCAATTTTCTCGTTAATATATAAAAATATAAATTCAATTTGTTTAAAGGTTACAGAAAATCCACTAAATTTCCAGCGTTCACATTTACGTTTTTAGCTTACCATGAAAATCTAATAGACTGTACATTTGGAGTCCACCACCCCTCTCCATTTTAATGAATAAGTAAACAAAATTAGTGGGCCCCAATATCGAAATAAGTGAAACGGCAAGACGGTCAGTGAAACGGCCCCAGCATATAAAGTATCCATTTGAAGAAATTTTAACTCGCTTCCTTGGAGCTTTTATAACTCAATCTTGGAGTTTTAGTGTTAATAGATGTTTGGATTAACTTTATTTTATGTAGAAACGTTGTGAAAAGACTTCATTCTGTTGAATTCACGAGTTTGTTTATAAAATTTCGTTTTAGTAAGTAATGTGTTTCAATAAATATTTCTAAAGCAAGATGTCGGAACTTTGAAAAGATTTAAGGGTTGTGTATTTCTATTTGTCTGGTAGAACGTAGGCAAAAAGTAAATAACAATTAGTATAATAAAATGTACATTGACATGATATTTTTTATATGACTATATAAGTGTTTTCCAGTATTAAGTTTATTTCAAATTTAATTGTATGTTCTATTCATAATTATTGCGTTAATTACGACAGTCAATGTACATATGACTTGCGTAATCCTTTCCGACCTGAATTATTATTTTTGTCTGTATCATTGTAATAAAAATTGTATGGTTAAGGTATACCAAATTACGCATAAAAAATAAAAATAAAAATTTTGATCGTAAAAAACACCAAAGGAATACTTTAAAATATGTTACAAATTATCTCATTTCTTAAATACAAACATGACATATTTCCTAATTTTATTTTAAATATTGATTAATATCCTCAATTGTGGACATGGGGGACTAATGTAACTAACTAAAAGTGTTGTACGGCAATAAATGATTCTATTCTATACTTCAGTTTACAAAAATCTTTTTGGGATTCTCTTTACAAGAGCTGAGTGTTCTAAGTTTTTTGCATACTTTTTTTTAATAAAAATCTCCAAACTTGTTTAAAAGAACAGCTGTGTAATTAACAATAAACACTATTTAAAAGCACAGGCCTATATCTATATTGAAATTGTTCCAACTCTAAACTATAATATTAGGTGCACATAACCAAAAATTACTGATATTTTTACAAGTTGTAGGATATTATGATATTAAAATAAGCAGTGGGAAATACCATCATGCCTATTCACAATCATGAAAACAAAATATAATCTTTACTCGACTACACTTTCAAGCAAAATGTTTGTTCCATTTCCACACTTATAAATTGAAATAAAAATAATTTTACATTTAACCCCTCTTAAAGCAGGAATACACTAGTCTGTGGTGCTTACGGTTTGCTTTCTTTATGCTTACCAACATGCTAGTAGACGCTGTAATGGCTTAACGGATTTTTATGAAATTTGGAATGCAACTTATATCCGGGATTAATACAAAGGCATATTTTCATCTCAGAAAGCGAGGTTGAATCTGTAGGGCATAACTTATTAATATCCTACTATAATAACATTAAAATCAAAATCAAAAAGTCATTTATTCAGTTTAGGCCCTGGTAAGGCACTTATGAACGTTAAGTTACATGTTTGAATCTACCACCGGCTCGTTATTAATATAATATCGTCATTATTAATAATTATTATAAAGGCGAAAGTTTGTGAGTGTAAGTGTATTTGTATGTTTGTTATTTCTTCACGTTTAAACGGCTGGACTAATTTTGATGAAATTTGAGATGGAGGTAGCTGATACCATGGATTAACGCATAGGCAACTTTTATCCCGAAAAATGTAGTGTTCACAAGAGAACAGCGGGTAATACCGCGGGGCGCTGCTTGTAATACTATAAATGGGAACATTTTTCATGTTGGTTGTTTGTTACTCAATCAAAAACTAAAGGGATTCGGATAAAATTTGGCTCTCATATAGTTTATTATTTGGATTAACATATAGTATACTTTTTATATCAGAAAAGCGTTAGGTGCTACTGAGATTATTAAAAAAAATCAAGGGCACTACCACTACTCACCACCAGATGTCGTCAAGTGTCACAAAACACAATTGTCATTACTATTTAATTTGGCGGACGAACTCACGGATAACAGCTAGTAGCAATAAAAAAAAGTGCGGATTTATAGTTTTGCGGCATTATCACGAGGTTTTTAACATATTTTTTTTTATGGCTGACAAGCTAGGTATTTGACCACAGCTCACCTGAAGTTAAGTGACGGTGTGGTCAAGGATGATAAAGCACACCTAGCCTGGAATGGAACTGGCTCTCAAGTGAGGCTGCCGGAACACACCGTTAAATGCTTGGCGGCAGATTTTCAACTTGAGGGTGGTAGTTAGCCAGCCGAGTACTAGAAAGTACTCTACCACCACGCTATCTACATATCTACTATCTATATATCTACATTGCTACATGATTCAAGGTCTGTACACTGAATAATCATAAAGAATTTAATATTGGAATAAGACACGTCCAATAGCTATTTAAATTGTGCCCATCGAGGACTTCATGTCTGCCATCTTTCTGTATCTATTTCAGAGTTTTAAATTAACATTTTAACTTAGAACTTTAACTAAAATTAAGCTTATAACTTAATTACTAAAGTAAACATAAAAATTTAAATTTTTCCGCTTACTTGCTCGTAACACTTTTAATGTACCAACATCTTTATTCCAAAGATATCTTGACTGCATCGTTGAAAGTAAATGCTCATATAATTTCTAGTTGTACTGAGTCGGATTGCATCAGCGACGTTAGGGGATGAAACTGTATGGACTTTATGTTAACTGTGTGCAATAAAAACAGCCTTTATGACGATACGTGGAATGGCTACGTGTTCGTCGTTCGGTTGTATTCCATTGGACTTAGGATTGCCATGATATATTGAACAATAGGATATATATGATTTATGATTTTTACCTTATCTTATTAATAATTGTAAAACATTTTTTACAGTGCTGGAGAAAGGTATTTTAACATTTTATTTTTGTTTTGTTTAACGTTTTGCTCTCTTGATGGTAAGAGATAAGATATACCCAGGACCATTGCAGCGATACACAGACCTTTGAATAACAAAGTCCAGGGCTTCGCTGCTTTGGCGCTCATTACTTTGAGACTTTCGATTGCTAGTCTCAACAGCCCTGTAATTTCGCTAGCCCTTCAAACAGAAACACAAGTAATATTTATAGACTACTGCTTGGCGGCAGAATATCGGGTACCTCGGTGGTACCTACCAAGACAACCTCCTGCTAAAGAGATCTACCACCAAGTATCTAATACCTTCAAACGAGCAATTCTTGTATATATGTATTTATATAATCTGAATCTCGGAAACGGCTCCAACAATTTTCATGAAATTTAGTATTCAGAGTGTTTCGGGGGCGATTAATTGATCTAGCTAGGTTTCATTTTTAGAACACGTCTTTTTATTCGTGTTTTCAGCCGAGCAAAGCTCGGTCATCCAAGTGCTTATATTTGTAATAGAGTTATTAATTACTTTTTAATATTAAGGTTGATACGACTGATAAATATTTTTTTTTCTTGGTTTGTTGGTCTTTTTTCCATGTAGTATCAATTCAACGTGTCTACTAGTGATATTGGTTAAGTAGGTACCTTTTATTTCGGAAATAAAACGGTAAATTAAAAATATATATAAATTTTTTTTTTAATTTTTTTTTTAAATATATATAAGAAAGTGTTAATAAAATGTAAGTTAATTAGTTTCCATTGCACAAGCTTCATCTAGTTTGAAGCTAGATGGCGCTGTGTGAAATGTTCTAGGATATTTATTTTATTTAGGATATATATTTATGTCTCGTCAATTAGAGGCAAGTTTAACGTAAGCTTCGTAAAATAAATCGCATGTCTATCTTTTAATAAGAATATTATACTACCTATAAACCAGTACTAAGCTGAAGATCATTTTCCAGAAAAAAATATTACCAAAAGAAATGTGTGGTAACCCTACTTGTGAACCAAGGCTAGTTTTATTGAAATAAACGAGGTTATTAAGGTGTATTCGTTACTGTTTTGCAATTGGTGTGGATTTTTTCAGGTA
Organism: Biston stratarius; assembly: GCA_950106695.1. Taxonomy (NCBI): domain Eukaryota; kingdom Metazoa; phylum Arthropoda; class Insecta; order Lepidoptera; family Geometridae; genus Biston; species Biston stratarius. The sequence goes on along the minus strand of OX467106.1, from coordinate 33,577,457 downwards.
AAAGTGGGTTAATAGGAAAACTAAAAGCTTAGTAATCGGTTGTAGTGCTTTTACTTTTTATGATATTCACTAGCGATCTATATTGAGTGAGTTTAGGAGTATAAATTTAGCTATTTACTTTTCATAGGAATAACGATAATTAGCTTAGAGTACGGGAGCTGGCAAAACGATTATACATAGGTGGCGCCAGCAGAATACTGATCACATCACTGCGGCGCTTACTCTGAATAATTTCAAATCACGGCTTAAACGCTGGCTTATCGAGCAAACGTTTTACATCATCATCATCATCATCCATAGATCGTCCACTGCTGGACATAGGCCTTCCCCTGTTTTGCCAATACTCGCCACGCTTCGCAGGCGGGTTGGCGAGCGCAGTTAGGTGTGATTGTTCAAGGAAGACGCTGCTGCCCATCTTCCGGATTACATCCCTTAGCCGACTCTTACGGCAACCATGGATAGAGAGGGTGGGGTACTATTCTTACGCCGGCACCACCACGGCAAAACGTTCTACAGGTATCATTAATCGATTTTAAACTTTAATTACGTTTGTAATATTTTTTTAATTGGTCATATATTTTTGTATAACTGCTGTTACTATTTTTGTGCTTGACGTTTCTTATTTTTTTTTATGATGACATTACCTTTACAATTATGATTGGGATGTGACATTAATTCTATTAATTTATTAATTGTATTTAAACTTTGACGTTGTTTTTGTTGTTATTTATAATTGTACTTATGTGATTGACTTGTGTTATTACCAATAAATTTAAAATGAGTGTGAGTACTGTCAGCATTAGATACTTTTTTTTTGCTTATTTTGTTAAAAGGAAACCTTTGCCATCCAGTGAAGCAATGCTGTCAGCATTCTGGCCATATTTCCTTTCCCTAATAGGCTTTTGCCGTGGTGGTGCCGGCGTAAGAATTGTACCCCACCCTCTCTACCCGTGGTTGCCGTAAGAGTCGGCTAAGGGATGTAATCCGGAAGATGGGCAGCAGCGTCTTCCTTGAACAATCACACCTAACTGCGCTCGCCAACCCGCCTGCCAAGCGTGGCGAGTATTGGCAAAACCCCCACAGGAGGAGGCCTATGTCCATCAGTGGACGTCCTATGGCTGATGATGTATGTGATGAAAAGGCAAAAAAATCAGGTTTTAGGTTCCTTTTTTAAATTTATTACTATAATTATATTTAAGTACTTTTGTAAATAATATATGTATGTGCAAATTTAATAATATCGATTTACGTTTAGTAATAATTATTATGATCAGTTATAACAATTATAACGTTTTATATTTATAATAATTTTAAATTCGTTTCAATGTAAAACCTTACCTTACCCACTCATAATACTTTACCATTTAAGTAAGTAAGTTATACTTACCTTAACATGATTTCAGGCAATTATATTTTGGGTTCTTGTTTTCTTTGCTTAGAAATCGTTTAGGAGTGGTATGTTTAGTGAGACCTTAATTAATATTCCCAAACATGTTCCCCAAGTAGCTATATGAACGTCGTTTCAGATGCTAATTAAAGTTTGTTAGAAATTAGGTTTGTATTTAAGGTTCTTGAGTCTTGATCCAATTATGTGGTTACTAAGGAGATGTAGCGATGATAGCTCAGTGGTTAGCGCGGTCAGTTCATACGTCTAAGGGCGTGGGCCAACCCCAACAATACAGCGTAGAGCTGTCAGAGTTGTCGACGACCCTGGTATCACCGATGCCCTAGACCCACTTAGTTTGCGTAGAGACGTCGGGTCTTTGAGCGTTTTCTACCGCATATACAACGGGGAGTGTTCTGAAGAATAATTCGATCTTATGCCGGCGTCACGGTTCCATTACCGCACTAGCCGCCATCTTTTTAAAGTTTATCCACATAAAATAAAAAAAAGAATGATTTAAGAGGAAGTTTTTTATATAAAATATACCTTCTTGGCTACCTTTTAATTCGTTGTTTCCTACGTTTACTAGGTAAGTACATAACTACCTTGGCTGTTCCGTCTAAACCTGTATAATATGCGGCACAGTTGCCGTGGTCTTCACCAGATGGCGCTGTCCGCTCGTATGTAGGTAAATGTGTAAACATCGCATCTTTATGTATTTAATTTGAACGGCAATGGACGCACGCAATGGCGGCGCGGCGTGTCGCGGCGGTTTGGCGAATATACGCTTTACAAGGATATCAATTCATGTTTCTAGATATGGCTCTGTGGCCTTTCGAATACTTACAATGCGAATGTCCATGTCGGTCTATAAAATGCCGATACGTGCCTCAGATCAACAAATCAGATTTGGAGATTTTTCAGTGGTCTAAGATCTATGATTTCGGTGAAACAAGAAATGTTGTCCGTGAAATTACAGAACACAATTTTATTTATCAAACGTCAAAAAAGACGAGCAGTTATATTTATTTAATTGCAGAGTCTCAAGGGAAGATTCAATTACTACAAATTTCTGACTGGCTTAAATTAGCATAATAGATAGATAAACTCTTTATGTTTAAAATATAAACTAAAGCAAGTGTAATTGATTGATTCAGGCGTTATTTTGTGGAAGTTCATTTTGATAATTTTGGGTGACTTTTGTTTTGAGTGTGTTGTTGTGTTAAGCGGAAATAAACTAAATATATACCTAGAATATATAAAGCAAGTAACCATTGGCGACCATATCGCTAAAAGTAATATGTTCCAGACAACTTTAGGATGAAATGGATTCAAGAAAACTTACAATTGATATTTTAAATTAGGTATTACAAAAATACTAAGCCGATTTAAGAGTTATACTGATTCTCAATGTACCTAAAATTATGAACTACCTAAAGTCTAGTTAATTAATTTAATATTCAAATTAAGAGTTTAACATAGAAGTTTGATTGCGAACAACAGATTTACATTCACACCAGTCCGCATGCACAATGCTTATACGGTGAAATTGTATCAATAAGAATATTTACCTTAACAAAAAGATTATTATGGAATATATTTACACACTAAACTATTTTTAACTTAACTTACTTCTTATTCTTCTAAAATTAAATCTTACAGAACATAACCTCTTTAAAAAAATCTCTAAGAAAGCCACATCTAGTATATTTAATTCTTAACTGCACCATGTGTATTTTGTAGGTAGGTGAACTATAAATTCAGTGTGGTATGCTGCTATACAATGCGCTGAATCACTGTATCATAAATCGATTTAGCTTAAATTAACGCTAACCTAGTAACATTTAAAGTTTAAATAACTCAATATTAAATTGCAAATGTACCCACAATATATTAGATAATTTAGCTTATTTTATAGAATTCTGACATGACATATGACGTTGAGACGTGGATGCTCACACATGAGGCTGTGCATAAAATTAGAGTCGCACAGAAAGGCATAGAGAGGTCCATTAACGGCATCATACTCCAAGACCGTGTTCGTAATACCGACATCCGGCGGTGAAAGAAAGTTCGAGACTTCAGTATCATAGCTATGAAACTCAAGTGGAGCTGGGCAGGGCACATTGTTAGGCAAAGTGATGACAGGTGGAGTATGGTTGCAACAGAGTGGTGGCCTATAGGCAAGGTAAGCGGAGCGTTGGTCATCCAGCCGCAAGATGGATCGACGATATCGTCACCGTCGCGTGTCGAACCTGGACCAGTTTGGCACGGAACCGAAGCAGATGGAATACCAAGAGAGAGGTCTATACCTAGCAGTGGGATAAAGAAGGCTGTGTATAATGATGATGATTTTTTTTAAAATAAATTAATAGATAATAAATATTGTAGGACATTTCACACAGCGCCATCTAGCCCCAAACTAAGTAAAGCTTGGTCGAAGATGGTAAAGCACACCCAGCCTGGATTGGTACTGGCACTCAAGTGAAGCTGCCTGAGATTGTATGTCTAAAAATTATATGAACAATTAAAAGCTTACTATTACCGCTTTTAAAATAAAAGAACTTATACACCTGCAAAATCGTGCAATTTCACCGCATTTCTTCGCCAGTAAGCTTTGAACATATTAATTAAAAACATACAGCATAAATAAAATACTGAATGTGCAGTAAGCACACTCTTTCGGATGCACATTTTGCCACCAGAGGGTATGCCAGGCGTACAAACATGATTAACTTGCAGGTATCCATAGATTTACAAGCTCATAGGTATCAGATCATCTTTCAAAATTGACCGAAATAAAGGGCAAGTAATACCATTTTGTTCTTGTCCGTGAAAATTATAGTACTAATAATACTTCTGAATAAGCGTTTCTTACTGCTGGGCATATGGATTTTAAAAGAATAATAAGGCCATATGTACCATGCAGGCCCGCAGGCACGTATTGCGTGATTGACATACGTCATTGAATTTCATCTCCTTGTTCGAGGTTTCCTATCGATATTATCTTCACTGAAATGTTGAAATCTCCATTATGATTGACTATAAAGTAATTTGCTACGTAAACAACATATGTTGGAGGAAACCAAATAAACAGTAGTAGGTAAGTAGAGATAACTATTAACGTCATAAACGTTATTAATTTATTGATTGTCTACCTACTAGGTAACAGACAAATTAAACAATATGTATTAATTAATTTATAATATAATATCAATAAAACATGATTATTAATTAACTTTACTAGATTTTATTTACGTATTTTGATTTAATATATTGAGTGATATATATATTTATTAATTATATATTTTTTTACTTATCAATTATTATATATTTTTGTCCGTCATTAGTTGTTATTATTTTATACAAGTACACTAAACACGTGTTATGTATACCGAAGTCACATTTTCATGAATTCTCAGTTGACCCAAAATCTGTTAGTTGGTAAATCTATGCTTTCATCAATCAGTTTTAATTGGGTAACGGCTACTTTTGGGCTTTTTCGTTACGCAAATGTTGAACGATACCTTTGTTTGAGAAAGAAGTAATCAAGGAATTAATAATTAAAACATCTGAAAGCTTGATAGCGTCTGTTGATTTTATAAGAAGAGTCATCACCTATAAGGGTATTTAGCAATACGTATTTGTGTCCAGATTTTTGTTGTAAGTCTGAAATTAAAAGGTTGTAAGAAGTATTTGTTTATGAATAAGTCAGTATTGCGTAATGGTTTGTCGAGAAAGGTTTTACAACAAGCTGAAGAGTTTAAAAAAATCAATTACGATTAAAATAGCTATAATTAAAGGAAAAAACTTTTTTAACTAATTTATTAGTTCTATTCCGTTTGAAATATAAGGGATAATAAAAAAAATTACATAGGAACATACAAGATACGCGCGAAAAACATAACCCTTCCTTGGCAGTCGGGTAAAAAATTAGTCCCTATTTGTGTAAAAATAGCGAATAGCAAACAGTACAAGTATTGTTTGTTTTAGTTTTTTTAAACTTAGCCAAAATTTTGTGTACCAGAGGTCGGCTTTGGGAAACAGAATTCTTTGTCCGGAGTCCGACGATTTATAATTTTCTAAAATGGTTATGTTCATACATAAATTGAATTGAAATTGTAATTTGCAATTTAAAAAAACCGACTCCATACCCTTAATTCCAATAAATAAAAATTATAAAATTTGTAAGGGTCCAGGTTGGTTAAAAGTAGGTATATCATATCAAATATAAAAATAAAAAAACAATTATTCAGATCGGTTCGCTAATGACGGAGTTCGGAGGTAACAAACATAAAAAAGCCCCGAAACAAAATCAAACATAGCTAAGAACACTCCCGACTAAATCACCTTCCAAACAAAAAAAAAACAAAATCAAAATCGGTTCCTGCGTTCGGGAGCTACGATGCTACAGACAGACATTCACAGACACGTCAAACTTATAACACCGACGTTTTTGCGTCGGGGTTTAAAAACAGAAATACAACTGAACTGAGAACCTCCATCTTTTTTAAAGTCGGTTAATAAATAAACAGTCTCTTCATAGCATATGAAAACAGATACCTACGTAGGTTACGAATTTCCATTACAATTCGACGCCTTTCACTAATTCATAGTTTGTGCGGAATCACAAATCTACACGTGACGATGAATGAACTAGCCACAAATAGAGTTCTAATGCTGTCAGCTTTGCGTACTGCGCAAGAGAAATTACCGCTATGTGGGTATTTCGAGGAATGCATAATTAGTTGTTTAATTAATCACTTATTTGGTGATCTATTATGGCAGTGGTTCAATAGCTACAAACACAGCACGTATAATTAAGTATCTACATTCTACATAGATACTAATATGATATGAACAACGAATTTTAGTAGACACTGTAATAGGTTTGTAGCGATGATAGCTCAGTGGTTAGCGCGGCCGGTTCGCATGCCGAAAGGCGTGGGTTCAAACTCCAACAATGAGCTGCTGTCGGTGAAAACATCGTGAGGAAACCATAGCGTGGTGGTAGGGTACTTTCTAGTACTCGGCTGGCTAGCTACCACCCTCAAGTTGAAAATCTGCCGCCAAGCATCTAACGGTGTGTTCCGGCAGCATCACTTGAGAGCCAGTTCCATTCCAGGCTAGGTGTGCTTTACCATCTTCGACCACACCGTCACTTAGCATCAGGTGAGCTGTGGTCAAACACCTAGCCTGTCAGACATACAAAAAAAATAAAAAAATATGAACAACGGATTTTAAATAGGTACTATGAACTTTTAAGAGATTATTTGACAAAGCCTACTATAAGGTGGCTCATTACGTGGAAGACAGGAATATATGGTTGTAGTAGCTTCTCTCTGCACTTGCATCCCCCTGGCTAAGTGACAATTGTAGTAAGCATAATGTATTAAACTGTAAACTGTATAAACTGTAACCTAATATGAAAAGAAAGATCCACAAAAAAAATGCCTTGCTGAGTTTCTTGCCGAAGTCTTCTTAGTTAAAGTGTAATTACGAGCCGTTGGTAGATTCAAAAATGTAACTTAACGTTCATAAGTGCCTTACCAGGGCCTAAACTGAATAAATGACTTTTTGATTTTGATTTTTGACTGTAATAGGTTTGTAGCGATGATAGCTCAGTGGTTAGCGCGGTCGGTTCGCATGCTGAAAGGCGTGGGTTCAAACTCCGGCAATGAGCTGCTGCCGGTGAAGGAAAACATCGTGAGCGTCCTTAGCGTGGTGGTAAATTACTATGTAGTACTCAGATGGCCGATGGGGCTGCAAAGTTCTAGAGTGGAGACCACGGACCGGCAAGCGCAGCGTAGGACGTCCACCCACAAGGTGGACAGACGACCTAATAAAGACCGCAGGAACGCGCTGGATGCGAGCCGCTTCCAACCGGTCTTTATGGAAGTCAATGGGGGAGGCCTATGTCCAGCAGTGGACGTCATGCGGCTGATTATGATGATGATGATGATGACTCAGATGGCTAGCTACCAAGTTCAATGTTCCAAGTTCATTTTCAAGTTGAAAATCTGCAGCCAAACATCTAACGGTGTGTTCCGGCAGCCTCACTTGAGATCCAGTTCCATTCCAGGCTAGGTGTGTTTACCATCTTCGACCATACAACTATGAAAAAAAAAAGTACTTAGCTTGTATTAAACATATTTAGTACCTACGAGAAATTCCGTCGATTTCAGTCAAATTAGAACATGTATCTACCTACGCAATTTATAGATAGCTAATGCAAATATTTCTTCCTATTACAGATGAATAATTTTCATAGAAAATATCTGTTTTATCGGTAAATATTTTCACACAAAGTTAAGTACGCCTCACAATTATTAGAAAAACACACACATTATGAACGCTCCATATATTTTTACAACCCCTCAGTGCACAACAAAATTATACTACAGAAACATTGCTAAGAGAAATAGGAATATTTTAAGGCATACTTACTATATTATTACTTTATTGGGATAACATAATATGGAACATTTGTGGTTGATTAGATTACTCAGTAATCAAATTTCAATATCTGAATCAGCCCTGCTTATGTTTTATTTTTTAATGTAAAATTAATTAGGCGAACGAGACACGACTGATGATACGAAATAACATAGCCATTGCAGCGATACACAGAACTTACAGGGTAGTAAAACAAAAACCATAGTATCGCTGCTTCGGCCTTAATTGCTTTGATACTTTTAATGCTAAGTCTCAACAGCCCTGTAATTTCACTAGCTGCAGTACCCTTTAAACCGGAACACAGTAATCTTTTCACACTACTGCTTGGCGGTAGAATTTCTGCTACTGCTGTAGTACCTATCTAGACGACCTCTTGCTAAGGAGATCTACCGCCAAGTAAAACTGTCCCACAGCTGGTCGTTGACCTTTTCCTGTAGTAAGATGTAGGTATTAGGTCCTTACATATGAAATTGGCGTTTTGTACGAGAGGAATATAAAATAATTTTTTTTGTTGTAAAATATATTTAATTAATCAAAGTATGCACCGTTGTTATCTATGCACTTTTGCCATCTCATAGGTAGTTCATTGATCCCTTTACTAAAAAAACCATGGGGGCAAGAATCAATAAACTCTTGGAAGGCGGTTTTAATAAATAATACTTAGTTATAAAAAAAAATGTTAATTCGGCTCCAAATAAACGTTAACATTAACACATAGGACCCTTGCGTTTCCCCGTTTTAAAAAAGAAATCGTGATACACCTAACCCACCTCACTCATGAAAGAAGCAAAAGAGGAAGTTCCCAGAGAAAACAAACAGAAAACTTGATACTGGCAAATGCACAGAAAGTGTGACGTCAATGCTTCCACGGAAGAATAAGAAAAATAAAACGTAACACTAGTTTCACATTCCTTTAAGAAGGTTGTGTAACATGGTTAACGTTATAGGATGTAAATAGAATATTGGACCAACATTACAATACATTTACATACAGATTTAGCCAGATTGAATACTCGGTTGGGATGAAAATTTGCCTAAAAGGATAGTAATTGACTGGACTGAATTTATTATCTTGGTTGCAATTTCCAAGAAAGTGCGTAGAATCATTTGGAATGTCTATTTAATTTAGTTTTTACTATAAACGAAAATTGCGGGATTGTTTAATTTTGATCTTTGACATATTTTTTGAACTCAAAGGGTTTAGTCAATAATAGACTTAAAACAAACATATTTTTCATTATTTTCATAAATTTTTATGAACCATTATTATGAACAACATTAGCTGAAAGCGCTAAAAAAACAGTATCTTTATTCTGTGAAATAAGATGAACAAAACTCTCTTCCGATGGTAAGAAATAACGGCTACCCATGGCAGAAGTACCCAGTATTTTGAGTAACAAACCAAAATTCAGGGCATCACTACTTTGGCACTCATTACTTTGAGACATTCAATGCTCACACTCAAAAGCCTTGTTATTTCACTAGCTGCAGTACTATTCAATCCAAAATACAGTAATATTTATACACTACTGCTTGATGGCTGAATACTACGGTGGTTGTACCTACCTTTACATTTACCCATAGTAAAGGTTGTTCATAATGACGAATACGATGATTACCTTTCGGCATACACCCTAAAGCTATAACTATATGTATATTTATTGTAACATGAAACTTATATACATAGGTATAGTAAGTTATTGAAGGCAACAACCTTTCTGTACTGCATCACTGCTCGAGATCAAAACAAATCCCATTTTAAATAACTCCAATCATCCATCAAATTGTTACAACTATTGTTCGTAATAGGAGCCATTTCTCGTAGTTGTCCATAATCGTTTTATTCGCCATGATTGCTTTCGAGTGAATAGGTAAACATTCCTTTTTTTGCCTCACGTTCCTGACGAATAATTGTGCCCTTTCGGAAATTGCAGTGGCGCGTGGCGGTCTGAGTGTTTTCGTTGTGGAAATAGCGCAAAATGGTTAAAGGCAAACGGTTATTGAGATTCTGGACGAATAAATCTATGGAACTATTTTAATGAATCAGATATTTTTACGTAATATTAGTTTTACCTACTCTAATGCATGATTACTTTCTATTGGTTTTAGCCAAAAGGAAAGTTACGTTTTTTGGAGGATAAATATAGGTTTATAGGCTTGGAGAGAGGGTGTATATACTATGATAAAAGGGTACCTAATATTAAGGGTATTGTACTCATTATTATGAACTACTTTATGTATGGGTACAACACTGAACGTGCGAAAAAAACCGGAGTGTGCTAGTGTCAAAGACACGGCCGTGTATACGTGAAAAAGTGTAAATTCTTGAACACTAAGAAGTCCTTCGAATTTCCATGTTTCAAATCAACGTAACAAATTCTTTGATCCTTCAACTATCGAGTGGTGTAATCATAATTATGGTTATATATGATAGACGTGGAGCTATATCAAACTATCCACTGATGTTTTTTATCATCAGTGACATAAATTACTTCCCACTAAAGAAGCAAATGCCGTGGTGGTGCCGGCGTAAGAATAGCACTCCACCCTCTCTACCCGTGGTTGCCGTAAGAGTCGGCTAAGGGATGTAATCCAGAAGATGGGCAGCAGCGTCTTCCTTCAACAATCATACCTATCTGCGCTCGCCAACCCGCCTGCCAAGCGTGGCGAGTATTGGCAAAACCCCCCCAGAAGGAGGCCTATGTCCAGCAGTGGACGTCCTATGGCTGATGATGTGATGATGTGATAGAGGCAAATTCAAATTCACGTCAAAATCAGCTGATCCGTAAATTTGGTCAAAAGGAAATAAGTAACATGTTTGATCACAACTTATCTGATGATAACCATCAATGTGTTGAAGATGGAAAATATACCTAGCCCGGAAAGGGAACTAGCTCTCAATTGAGGCTGCCGGAGTACGCCGTAAAATGCTTGGCAGCAGATTTTCTACTTGAGGATAATAACAAACTCGCAAAATCTGTATCAGTGAAGATTATATGAAATGATTCACAAAATCTTCAATAACTTACCTAAATATTTTCATAGATTTTTACATTTTGCTGTCGTTGTGCCGCATTTAGGTACATATCTATAATAGTAAAGCATTCTCTCAATTCTTTGTAGGTACGACTCACAAAATTCATTTACAGAACGATGTTTTCACTCCAAATGTAGCGTAATAAAATTATACAATGCAACGAAATAACTTTATAACACAATGAAACCATTGCCATCATCTACGGTGTCTGTTCATTGTCATATATTTTTCTCCCCTAAGCTTTTGAGACAGGCGCGATGCAGCTCATAAGAAAATTTATTTTAAATTCACCATGTGGCTTTATCCCTTCTGTCTAAAGGTAAAATAGAAGTCTATTTGGCCAAATTTAATGCATTTTAAAGGGTGCATAATTTACTTAAAGCTAATTATTTTGTAATAGGTCGGTCCCAGATGGCGCACTTTAAAATTGGGGAACTAAGTCGAAGGAAATTTCCTGTCGCAAACTTTGTTGGAATTTTATAATTAAAATTGAGTTGTCGTGTGAATAAAATATCTATCAAAAATCTATCAAATCAGCGTACATACCTACTAATAATTCTAATTAATACTAGCAAAAAGCTGAGCTTTGTGAGGGCTCGCGTAGTTTTTCTGACGGGTAATAATTTTATTTTTAAGACAGTTGTTATTTTACAACCTGATTCTAGTGGTGTCATCTAGTATTAAGTAGATTAACTACAGTGTATTTGAGTATTGAGTTTAATTCTGTTGCAGCGATGTTGACTCTTTGGTTTTCTAACAGATGGCGTTAGTAGTACAATAACATTCTATCCAATGAATACAAAATTGTAAATGTTCAATTTTTTTAATGGTTATAATTTTTTTTGATAACTCGTCTAGATATGAATTTAAATTACTATATTGAAGCACAAATCTATAGGCGTGATAGTTTTTCAGTAAAATGTACCACAAAAATGCTCAGGTTGTGGGATAGTGTTAGGGCTCGCTTCGCTCGCCCTGATTATAAATGCGAACGTGAATTATTTAGTATGTTTTGTTTAATAAGCCGATCGTCATAAAATTCTGCATTACACGTCACAGGTGCAGAAAATGATAAAGGCTACTTTTTATCAAGAAAAAAACACTGTTCCGTGCGATTGAAAAAAAATACATTAACGCGAGCAAAGAGATCGGCAAACGCTAGTTATGAATATCGGAAGATATTTTACACGGCGCCATACTAAGGAAAGTTTTTAGTATTATGTAAAACAATTTTGTAACACAAATAGCACAGTGGTTAGCACGGTCGGTTCGCACGACGAAAGGTGTAAGTTCAAATCCCAACAATGAGTTTGAGCTAACCATAGCATGGTGGTAGAGTACTTTCTAGTACTCGGCTGGCTTGCTACCATCTTGCATAGCTAGCTAGCTTGCATTGAACAAGTACAAGTTTAGTACTCATCAAATATAATAAAGAGCTAGGTACTTAGTTTACCCACGTGTAATGTTTAGGTAGGTACTATTGAAAATAGCGCCTATTTTATCTTGTTCTTATTGTCTACATATGATTTTTTTACGAAAGCAACTTGATGGTTAACTCTTAACCCTCCAACCCTTTGTATACGTATAAGTGATTCTCAGTCTGCTTCTAAAAATATAATAGCTTAAAAAACATCCGTTTAAAAAACTTCGGACACCAGCATTTCGACAATCGGGCCAAATGAGTTTTGCTAATGGGAAAATCTGAAAACAAACTTTGTTCTGACAGCATTAGCTTAGGAGACAAATATCCCACTTGTGATACAAATTCAGTTTAGTTCAACTGTACAGCAGTATACAGGGTTATTAACTTAGGGTATAGCTGAAAGGAGCTCATAATTTTGAAAAACTTTTACTATAGAATCAATCCCGAAATCGTGAAAAAATATCAACTTTTCTATTTCGTTAAAAGTCGATGACATTGTTCTATTAACAGTTGATTTCTTGTCGTTATATTGGGGTTGATTGTAAAAGTTGATAAGCTTAGATGTAATTATTAATTTAATAACACTTTCTGGGCCTTGTCTTGCTTTAGCTACACCCCAAGCCTTGGATCTTAAATTTTGTTCAGTACCTACTTACTCGACAAAAAAAATAATTACAAAAACTCTTAATTACAAAATTAGGAAATATTAAGTTATTAAAATTGTTTTGAGAATATTTACACAGATTTTATTACAATATAAAAATGTTAGCGCAAAAAAATATATCTTAAATAACGCAAGAAGGAATTGATCTACAATTTTTTTGTAAAGCCACGAACAAGTATAATAATTCACCGACACAAGTTATGGAATACCAAATTTCAACGCGATCAAACTGCTCGATGCTCAAATCCATTCGTCAACTGGAAAAGAGCTGATATTCTTCAAACGGCCTACGGACTTTAAACAACTTTATTGAATTACATTCTCGATAAAGTCACCTATAAAACAAAAAAAATACCATATCGGTTTAGCCGTTTTAGATGACATAGCCACACATACAATCACGTTAACCCTTAAAACAATCTTCTTTTGCGTCGCGAGCTTATGACAAAATCACATACAAAACGGTACGATATTATGCACGGTCGACCGTTTTGCACACTAATTCAAAGATGGTATCACGTTTTGCTTGGAGCGGGAACTGTCTTTCAAGTAAGACTATCAGAACACACTTTTAGGAGCTTAGCGGTAGACTTTTCTAGCAGGCAAAGTCGAACAAGTGAAAAAATATAACTTTGGCAGCATTTTTAACACCCTTCTCACAGGAACTAATAAGGGCTCTCTGACTACACAGATATTCCGACTGCTACAGCCGGTTTCCAATTTTCTATACGTGACCTTTTTCAGCACGGATGTCACATGTTCTACAAACGAGGTGTCTTTGAAAACGTAATTAGAAAATTCCCCAAACGTCGTCCTTACTCCGTCCGGTTTTCGGAGATTTCGAGAGTCGCAAATTAGTTTCTGTTCTTGACGATTGTTTTAATGTGTGGTCTATCTGTTGTGATCAGTGGACATTGTGAAACATATTTTTTAACGTTTTTGGTTTTGGTTTAACATTATTGTAAAGTTTTTAGTTTTTTTTTTACGCTACTATAGGCTAGCATGTGGCCTCAACACAGAGATGTCGTCTCTGTTTTTAACCGAATTCAAAAAAGAAGGAGATTCTTAATTCGTTTTTTTAAATGTTACTCAGAACTCCGTTATTTATGAACCGATATGAAAAATCCTATTTTGATGGTTGATTTATTATGTGTTTGTTTACATTTCACCTGATACTAACTGACGGTGTGGTCAAAGATGGTAAACGACAGTACTTGTGTGTAGTCTGTGTAATAAAACGTTTCTTTACACAAAGGATAGCTGATCATTGTTATTCCTAACTTTTTAAATTCTTAATAGATTCGCATTTGACCTCATCTCGCCTGATGTTAAGCAACTTTGTAGTTTAGGATAGAGCACGCTTACCTACAAAAAAACTATTTAGAATATATAATTTGGTTCTCTTCATATTATACTTATCGGAAAACAAAGTTACTTTTTAAATATCGTAGAACATTTCACACAACGACATCTTACCCCGAACTAAGTAAAGCCTGTACTATGGGATCCAGATAACAGCCTTTTTTTAATACACATACTTAATATAAATCACTCAGAACAAACATTTATCGTCACATAAATGCTTGTCCTGGTGGGAATCGAACTCACGCCCTACAGCTCTTTAAGCAGATATTCTACCAAATGTGTTAACAGGGCATTCAAACTTTAAAAACTTTATTTCTTAATGTGACGATATTTCTATAATTTGTTATGATTTAAATGTTTATGACTTGTATAAAATCCGCGTATTTTACTATTACACTAGGTATTTTAAAATAATGCTTTCCATTCAATTAAACGCAACATAATAGGTGGAATTGCAACTCCCCGCGGTACTGCGCACTTCTGTAATTGGTTCATATAAATTAACAGAGTAGTTTTAAAGAGTGATGTCCTGTGGGATGCAATTTTATCACATTCAGCCGCCCATTGTTTAACGCGATTCTATTTTCTATTATTATGAGGTTATAAAATGTTCCGTATAATTGTAGCTGGCCAGTTATTGTAGCGTAATAGGTTGTGTTCAATGGCAAATAAATTAAAATGAGTTTTTATCAAAATAGTCGCGTTAAAATGAGCGTATTCGGGGAATCACATCATCATCATCAGTCATAGGTCGTCCACTGCTGGACATAGGCCTCCTCCTGGGGGGGTTTTGCCAATACTCGCCACGCTTGGCAGGCTGGTTGGCGAGCGCAGTTAGTGTGATTGTTGAAGAAAGACGCTGCTGCCCATCTTCTGGATGACATCCCTTAGCCGACTCTTACGGCAACCACGGGTAGAGAGGGTGGGGTACAATTCTTACGCCGGCACCACCACGGCTAATATGGTAATATGGTAGTGGAGGACTTTAATTCTTACCGACTCGGAAGCTTAGTTAATTCTTTGGCAAGCATTAATATTCGAGGTTAGGTATGGTTACTTACTCAAACAAGGTCATCATCATCATCATTATCAGCCTGTCATAGTTCTTTATAAGTCATGACCGTTCCCTAGATACGTCACTCAGCCTGATCTTTGGTGTGTAACTTTCAGCCACTGCCACTAATTGTCCTACATATATTTTCACTACATCGACAGAGTATTCTACAGGGTATTTACGTTTGATACGTATCTAAGAGAAATCCACGAAGTAAAGGTGTATTCAAAATGAATCTTGTAAAAAAAATATATTGACTTGTCCACAGATCTGTCACAGACTTGACAGATTGACAAACATACTCGTACGGAGGTACAGTACCACTAAACAAAACTTAGAGTTTTAAAATATCTTACCATCTGCCACCAAACTAAGCAAAGCTTGTACTATTGAAATCAGATAACTGATAGAATACTTAAGTACTGTTATTTTTGTAAATACATAAAGAACACCCAGATACAAAACAAACATTAGCGTGTGTCAAAATACGTACAATTCTCACCCTCCACCAAATCCTCAATCCACATGCACGATTGCATTGTTCACATCATCGTTCTATCGACAGCTGAGATATGGAGCGTGTCCGAACTGAGCAAGCGGACCGTGAGATAAGCTGGATACTGCATAAATCTGCATAAGGCAGTCTCATTGAGTCGGTATTGATGTAACGTCTCAATGGTTGGGCTATTGGGATGTTATAGATACGAGTGCGAGCAAGTCTCGTGGCTACGGCAGAGATTTTGACAATATGGTCACACTCCTCGCGAATTCACGAATATTAATGTTCGTTTGCACCAAAATCGACGGGAAGACATTCATGGCAGTCATGATTCTGTAGCGATGATAGCTCAGTGATTAGCGCGGTTGGTTTGCACGTGGAAGGGCGTGAGTTCAAACCTTAACAATGAGCGTAAGCTGCCGGTGAAAGAACACATAGTGAGGAAACCATAGTATGGTGGTAGAGTCTGGCTAGCTACCACCTTCAAGTTGAAAATCCGCCGCCTAGCACTTAACGGTGTGTTCCGGTAGTTTCATTTGAGAGTCAGTTCCATTGCTAGCTAGGTGTGTTTACCATCTTCGACCACAACGTCAATTAGCATCAGGTGAGTTGCATGGAGTGCATCGCCATTATGGTACTAACTTCGCCCGCAATTTTGTCTGTATAAATTCATGGTATATACAGGCTTTGGATGTTTGTATGTTCGCATGTTCGTATGTTCGTGTGTTCGCAAGTTCACATGTTCGCGCGTTCGCATGTTTGTATGTTGGGATGCTAGTTACTCAGTCATACAAAAATGCCTAAATGGGCTTGAATTAAATTTGGCTTATTTCAAACACGAAGCATTGATTCACAAAGAAAAAGGATGAGGTTAATCTTGGCATGGATATTTCGTTGCGAGGAATACACAGTTATTAACTTTTCGTATATTATGCGAACAAAACATTTTTTTTTGTTAATTCTACGCGAACAAAGTCGCGGCAAATAGCTAGTAGGTTAAATATTGCAATAAATTAATAGCAGAGTAGAACAAATGATTACACAAACATACCTTACAAAAATGAATTCCATTAGTTAATTTCCTAAACGCATTCGCATAATGCTGACAAAAATATCCCCAATAAACTGCCGACGATGTCGTTGTGCTGTAGTTGACAACTCAGCAAAACCCCCAACTAATCACTATCAATGATTTCCATAAGCTCGGAGCAAAAAATAACAACGCTAGGGGCAAAAATTAACCCCAAGACTGCTCCCTTTATGATTTCCATTCAGATAAAACTGATGCTTATTCAGAGGTAAAGCATGAAATAGAAGGAGCCCTTTCGCCCGCAAGCTTCCGCCGCCCTTATTTTTGTGTCCGCTCTTCCATTGCAAATTACATATCCGGAAAAAATAGTGTGATTTCAAGAAAGAAGCATGCATACATGTTGTTGAAACTGCTAATGGGTAAAGATAAACAGGTAATATCTATTACTGGAATGTTTTATTCCTGGAGATATCTATACTGATAACTGCCGACTCTAGTTACCAGTAAAAGTTTCATATTACGGTTAACCAATCAATTTACATTGGAAAGCGCGATTGAATATTTAGTAACAAAGTTTGCAAGTTGCGGTAAGTCATGAATGGATGTTCCTGAAATAGCCGGTTTCTTTAATAATGTATGGTATTAAGACAATCAAGCG
Organism: Biston stratarius; assembly: GCA_950106695.1. NCBI lineage: Eukaryota > Metazoa > Arthropoda > Insecta > Lepidoptera > Geometridae > Biston > Biston stratarius. Next base: position 33,559,887 of record OX467106.1, on the reverse strand, counting down.
TACTTAAACTTATGTACAATGGTTTTTATTTTAATTTTTGGTGTGTTTACTATAGAGTTTCTATATATCCTACTAATATTATAATCCTACTATCCTATCCTATTTCCTACTTCTCTATTACCTTCCTGTAATTTTGCTAGTACCCTTCAAACCGGAACGCCGTAATGTTTACACATCACTGCTTGGCGGCAGAGTATCTGGTGATGTGATGGTACCTACCTAGAAGACTACCTAGAACTTTAAACTAGCATATTTTGCATCTTAGCTCCATCTTTAGCCACATCGTCGCTTTCCATCAGGTGAGATCGAGGTTAAAGGCATGTCTAGTCTGTTGTAAAAAACTTTATACCTAAAATCACTAAAATTTCACTAGATTTGTGTTTTAGAAAATGTTTAAAATCTTTAGAGACAGAAAAAAAAATACTCAGCCAGAATTCGAACCTTGTGCAGACAGAACGACCAATCAGTAAATGTCAGAATACATGACTTGGTGCTTGCCTAGAAGATACCGATTCACTCTCGACCCCCAATTATTGTATTACCAGGAAATATTGGCTCGAGTAGCGTATTCCATATATACTTTAGCCGTTGTGGTAGCCGTAAGTGGAGTGGTTACCTTGAATGAGGGAGTCGGTGCAGATGAGTCTCTTCGCACGTTTCTCAATTGACTTCAACGCTGGTATTTGGCGGATCCATCCCAAAGGTGCGAGGAGCAGTACTACATGCACGATCGAACGTGTGCTTGATATAATTTAAGCAACTGTTTTGAAGACGCACCTTCGAGAGGCTTACCAGCTATTTTGCAGCTAATTAAGCCCTCAATATAGGTGCCAAAGTTGATTGCTATGAACTAACGAATGCTGGCTCTAGAATTATTATACCAAACCGTTTTAGCTTTTTGTGACTTTCAATTTTCTATAAAGCGTCAAGGTAACGTTTCAGTTCACTGACCTCCCCACCCTATTCATTTTTTCCAAAGATTTGACCACCTGTCTAGCCCGCGCCTCGTTGCCCGCTATAAAATATTTTCCGGAATGGTTCATTGATCGTTTCGCGATGAAACTTTAGTATAAGTACCGTGGACTAATAGCTTGATCGTGACTCGAGTTAGGGGCCAATTTTGTGGAGGACTTTAAGGATATCATACTGTAACAATATGGACGGATTCATGCAAGATCATTTGAAAAAAAAAAAAAATATTAAAAACATATCAAAACCACATCTTTAAAGATATTATACTTTTAACTTTTTTATATAAGAAATAATCTTACGTTTGATTGCCCTCTCACCTGATGTTAAGTGATGATGCGGACTAAGATGGACCACGCTTGCCTAGAAGATACCGATTCACTCTCGACTTGAAGACACCCAAACTACTAGATTACTATTTAAATAGACTGAAGCATCATGCACACCGAAATCAAAATAAGTAGAAAAATTAAAGCTTGTAATATACCGGAAAACTTTCTTTCATATTTTATGATATCGCAGTAGTTGGGTAAAAATAGGTTTAACTTTGTTGTACGTAATTATCTATTTTTTTTTAACTTGCTACTTGGATTATCTCAGAATCTACAAGAAGCACTGTCGATCCAAAAAACCTACATAACTTCAAAGAAACTACCAACTATCTTGCTTTTGCATAGCTACATCCAATTTATTCCCCCTTACAAAGGTCTTATCTTGAATGAGAGAAGCTTGTTTTAATGTCGTTAATTTAAGGCCCAGGCGTCTGAAACGATTTCATTGTGCTGAGACTATGAAACGGAGAAGTTTCCAATGTAGGTACGCGCTAGGCTAGTAGATCGTCTACGTTAGACAAATATGTATATGAAAGCATACGGTATGTTTACATGGAACTTTTTACTCGGCTACAAACAAAGTAGAGTGTAGAGTTGTGTATTCACCTGCTGACATCATTTTATTTATTTAGAAGATAACGTTTATATTAAGTTTATTTATGTGTGTGTTTCTTCATATTATTTTGTGTTTATATATGTACGTATAAATTTCTCTTTTTCTTCTTACCGCCGTGTGCCGTGCGTGATGTCATCTGCCGGCCTCGACGGAAGACCAGCGCCGGCTGGCTGCTTTGGTCGACATTATGCTGTGTTGAGGCCGGTTCGTGACATAAAATGTATTTCTTTCTTTTTGTCTTTTATGTTTTTATGTATGTTTTTTTGTATGTATTGTTGAACGTAATAAGATTTGTTTTATGTCAGAAATAGAGTGTTGTCTATTGTCTTAGTTATCATTATAATAGTCTAAGTCAGGCTTATGTTCACCTATGTTAATTCGTATCAATTACAATATAATTAATTATATATATATATATATATATATATAAGATTGTTTTAAAGTTCATAACGAGTTTCTAACACACCTTATCGTGTTTTTAATTTAATTGGCATACAGAGTACCATTCCACGCGAATTAAACTACAATTCCACGTTACATAAACACGCCGCGTTACGTGAGCACATGTGTTCATCGCCAATAAGGGCCCTGTATTTAATTAATACAAATTAACATAAGCTCCTTTAATAGCGTAATATATATATAGCTATAAGCGTGTAGCCTTAATAACGTTGTGTTTAAAGATTTTTTTTAAGTTCAAAACGAGATCCCATTATCTATACAAATTCAAAAATCTCCGGAGACAGAATTTACATAAAAGAAATAAAGTTAAACCTAACTAAATGGTCAAGTATAACAGTATTTCATTGTTTTCAATGTTGATACTTAATTTTTATTAGCGATTTCATTAAAATTCAAAGCAGACTTTATTAAACGTCCATTGACAAGTTTATCTTCAGATCATTGTCCACAAACGCCACGTTTGGAAAAGCAATAAAAATAACTTCGATTCTTTTGTTTTTTATCAGCGCAATCGCGATCGTTAAATGAAAATAAAATATTCCATACACTCTCTTAATAAACATTAAAACGTTGTAGAGTGATAATTACCATAGTATGGGTAAGTTTGTATTAGAAAAAAACTGCGTTAATGTGCTTTAGAAAGTGGGAGAATATTAGAGTGTAGATAATTTTTACAATTTTAAAGCCAAGGTAAAGTTTAAAATCAAATATTTTAAACTGTTGTAGTCGTAGCTTATATCGGTCATTTCTATTATTATTTATAACTTTTTTTAAATTATTGTTTCGTAGCGATGTGGTCGGTTCACAAGCTGATGTTCGTGGGTTCAAACCCGAACAATGAGCTTGAGCTGCCAGTGAAGGAAAAAGCATCGTGCGGAAACCATAGCATGGTGGTAGGATATTTTATAGTACTCGGCTGGCTAGCTACCACACTCAAGTTGAAAAGCAAGCACCTGTCAAGCACCTAACGGTGTGTTTCGGTAACCTCACTTGAGAGCCAGTTCCATTCCAGGTTAGATGTTTATTACCATCTTCGACAACACCGTCACTTGAAATCAGGTGAGCTGTCAACCATAAAAAAGACTATGTTTTTGTATGGGTAAGCAGGGTGTATTACGTGTGGATCTAGATGACGCCACTTTCTTGGCATGTTGACTGTTTTGGCTTCATGTTAGCCACTTTGTAGTAGTAAAGCAACAAATCAATAGATGGCGCTCCTTTTTGAGTATTCCTTCTTCTTGATGAAACCATTCCAGGCTAGGTGTGCTTTACCATCTTCGAAGACACCGTCACTTAACATCAGCTGTGGTAACAGACCTAGCCTGTCAACCATAAAAAAACTTCCGAGGCTTTGTGACAAGACTAGGTATTTATAAGTATGAATAGGTATGTATATTGTATGATAAGATTTTTCTAAGCCAATGATCTGCGATACTGATAGCATGATTATCGTAAACACCATACAATACTATCGAATTTCCTAAGTCCTAACGATAACCCGGAATAGGTTATCGTAAATATCACATCTATAACTATATCAACTTATATTCAAATCGCAATGTCTTGTGGAGGGTGAACGACATGGGACATTGTCTACCTACTTTTACATCCCATATGATTATGGAAAAACCATATTGGGTTTATAGCTAGAGAATATAAACTTCTGTTTTATTGTATAGTTTTTAACCAAATCGTGTTGTTTTATGGATACCTATAAAAATTAAACGGCATGATAAGAAGTCATTGAAGTTTATAATATAGTTTGACGGTTATTGTCGATGAATTCTTAAAGTTGATTTATGTTTGTTGTATAAAAAAATTATGCTATCTTAATACATTAATCGGACTAAGTGCAAAGTCATTTCCTAAGAGATATATCAATAGAAAACATAAGTCATATTCATGTAGAATTATAAAGTACATATTCATAGTTAGGATCTCTAAAAAAAAATGACTTAATTTATAGAAATATTAGTAGAAAATGTCGGGTCCAACCAGAGCCCTAGCTAGTATTATACTGAACCCGATAAGCTGCCGCACAGTAATCTGACTTTATCGCAGAACGGCACCAATTGGATTGCATTCAGCTCACTTCATTAAAAGTTGCACGCGGTACAATTTGTTTTTGTTTGTTTTTATTACGAAAATATTTAAACGGATTTGGTTGCGATTCCCATTATTGACACTTCTCATAATTGCTAAACTTATTCAGTAATACACAGTGCTGTATTTAGCGGAGCAAAAATGTGGCACTGGCGCGTCGACGCTGTGAATCGTATGATTCATTTATTGTATTAATTATTTAATAATTTCCTTAAAATAATGCTAAACGTAAAAAAAAAAACATATAATTATGTCTTGATATAACATTTGATTTAATTTGTATACTTAATTGGTTTATGATATTCAGAGAACATAAAATATAATTGTATATAGCCAACCAATAGAAGACAGCGCTACAAAAACTTTAAGTTTCTTATGGTTACATTCTCTAGCTTTTATTAATTTTAGTTTCCTTTTTTATATAGTTAAATTTTAGTAAAAAAAAGTAAATTTACATTAATATTTTTGATCATAATATATTTGTCATAGTAGTAACGTATTTTAGAATGATTGACTCGATATAAATTTAAATCATAGATGACACTGAGTGATGTGCTACGACTTGCTAAGAGATTTCACTTTTAAAACATAAACGTATAACGTTTATGTTATACTTTTTATACTTATACTTACTTGTTTTACCTTTTGTATTTATACTTTTAAGTTTTTTACTTTTCATTAACTTACTGTCTTTACTTTTTACTTTGCCGTGGTGGTGCCGGCGTAAGAATTGTACCCTACCCTCTCTACCCGTGGTTGCCGTAAGAGTCGGCTAAGGGATGTAATCCGGAAGATGGGCAGCAGCGACTTCTTTGAATAACCACACCCAACTGCGCTCGCCAACCCGCCTGCCAAGCGTGGCGAGTATTGGAAAAACCCCCCCAATGGGGGAGGCCTATGTCCGGCAGTGGACGTCATACGGCCGATGATGATGATGATGATGATGACTTTTCGTTAAATGTGAGAAAAACCTCAAAAACCAGAAACGAGTTTGCATAGCCGCCATATTTTTGCTCTGTTAAATAAAACCTTATATCACACAATATTATATTCAGGATCGAATGCCTTAATTTCGTTCAGTGCGAATTTCTTTACTGAGATCATTTTGTTCTGGACTGGTTTATACTACATACTGTCTGCATTAGAATCATACATAAATTAACGCTTTTGTCTATTCCAATTTTACGATAATATAAAAAGCAAAAATGTCACTTACTTAAATCGGTCTAACAGTTTAGGCTACGGGTGTCATAAATGCACAAAATTATAACAATACTAGGAGCGCTCTGTGGTTTCTTTTATATCAGCATCAGCTAGCCTACACAAACTGACAATTTTGAGGAAAACAAGTAGCCTCATATTTTTATTTATTTTATTTCAGCCTCTAGTGTCCTACTGCATAGGCCTCCCATTCCTCCCTCCAGACGGTCTAGTTTTCGGCTTTGGTGGTCCAGTGACTGTCGGGACGATTTAGTTCGCTACACAACCTTCGTCTGGGTCGACCCTGAAGTCGATTCAATTTTGGCGTCCAAACTGTGGTGACCTTTGCCCAGCAGTCGTTTGACATGCGACAAACGTGGCCCGCCCAGTCCCACTTCAGTCATCCGGCTTTGCGGCTGAAATCAGCGATTTTGGTTTTGGAGTGTATTCATTATACTTGACTACCAAGATACTACGCTCCATCGCTCGCTTCATATAGACTAATAGTTAATCTATACAATTATGTAGCCTTCTCTTCTTCTTCTTTCTTTATCAACATTCATTGCTCCTTCCTTTCAACCCTTAATAATAACAAAATTACTAGACTCGATGACACATCGTTATTCCTACAGAATTAATTACCTAAGAATTACCATTCGAAGATCGCGCCCATCTACATATTCCCAACAGATGTAAGCTGAAATGACAAAGGGTGTTATTCGAAGATTACTACTGATCTTGACTAATGACTTCGGATTCTACACGTCTGTCTCTCTACGTGTTAATTGTCAAATGTTTCCAGTTTCTAGTTTACACTGTGTTTATTTTATAACGTACAAGTTAAGATCACTCTTTTGTGAACTTTATTTGTTACGGCATAAAGTCGAGTGTGGGTTTTAGCGTAGATATAATTTTTGTTACAGTGGTAGATGATTCACACACGTTAAGTTGTCATTTCACAAGTGAAATTCAATTTTTCATCTTGAGTATCGTAAACAATAACAAAGGGGAGAGTTTCTATTTTATTTAGTTTTTGTCCTCGAGTATAGGGTTACCATAAATAAAATATATTTAAGGCAGTTTCTAGTTTATAAGAAATACTAAAGGTAACGCAAGTAGCGTTAATTCTAGGGTAAGTTTCATTTCTTTAGTCTATGCTTAGCTGGAAGCTTAGACAATCAATCGATAACGATTTCCTAATTAGCTATTAGACAAGACTTAAAACTCTAAATAGTCGTCGGTAAGTCAACCTTTTTACTATTAACACCAGAAAAAATATCACAAACAGGAGACAAAGTAATTTATTCGTGTACAAAACTGGTAGCTAGGGCCCGTACTGTGAACTCTTATTGCGATTCCAAAATCACGATAAAGTTCTCGACTGCGAAATTTATTGCGCGGGCATACAATGACGCGTAGCTTTTTATGTGATCGCCTTACTTGAATAGCAATAAGAGGTTACGGTATAGCCACAGGAAGTGGCTACCTAATTATTTTACATAAATTCTACCACAAATCAAATGTTATACACTATAAATTGTCTTTAAAAGTGTTTTAAAAAAGTTTAAAAGAGTTTTTGGTATGTACATGTGTGTTAATAATATTGTGTGTGTTTATTATCCTCACTTTGTAACGGATTTGGATGCTATTCTCATTATGAACACTTCAGATAATTGCTAACCTTATTCAAGAATACACAGCGCTGCATTTAGCGGAGCAAAAATGTGGTAGTGACACGTCGACGCTGTGTATCGTACGATTCATTTACTGTATTAATTAATTAACAATTATGTAAAACAATTGCTATACGTAAAAATAGTATAATTTTTTACTGTATATAATTAATATGTCTTGATAGATAATTATCACAGAAATGTAGTTTATTGTAGCTATTATTTGAAAGGTTAATTTATCGACAAAATCTTGTTTAATAAATAGTGATCCTTTAAAAAGTTTGTTCTTGGTAAATATGCTTCATCGAATACCGTATCTTCGCGTAAAGTCAGGTGAGTTGGTCGTTAAATATAAGCCTACTTAATAAAAAAAAACATTGTGTTTTATAAATGTATTGCAAAACCATTTTGATTACTTACATCGTCTTTACACATAGACATCGTTTTGTCGCAAAAAAACGCTGGGACAGTAAATCTTATTTATCCTGAAATATATAAAATAAGGTAGATGGTATTCTTGTTTACGTTCAACGTGTTAAATAAAACGAAAATTCACAAGTTGGCCGTTTCAGAAAACTTTCCCTGTGCGACTGTCCGTGAAGTGAAGACAGGACTAGACTTTATCTTCGAGTGAAAATATTTTAGTTTTGTGAAAGAAAATTATACGGACGAGTGTCTTTGAATTGAGATTTTCTTCAAAATTATTGTTGTTTGTTTTTGTTTCATTAAAATAATATTGAAAATTGACCACGTAATTTTTCAACAAGTAACAAAATTTTAAAATGTGAAAAATCCACGACTGTTAAAACGTAATTAAAAAAGTAATAAGTAATTGCAGAGTCCTCTAGTGCGTTACTACCGTAACATCTATTTAAGAACCCTCACTAATCAACCACAAACTGCATCAAAACCAGACTAGTAGTTTTGGTTTTGCATAAACAAATGCCTATAATAATGATGATCCTTCCTTTTACATCAGTAATCTTCTCTCACTGAGTCATTGTCTCCTGGTGTCCTAGTATCAGCAGCACTTTAGCAGGTACGAACATAAAAGGAGTTATTCCCTTAGAATACCTTTTCATATAAAAGCTTCAAAGAGTCAACGGAGTGGAGCGAGTGACAAAGTCTCGGGTTTATGAGAAAAACGTATTTGCCCGAGCTTTAAAAGAAAAAGAATTTTTCTACAACATTTGAAATTTTTATATATTCTACACAATGATTAAGAAACAGATGGGCTAGCATATAGCATACCAACTATAACGTGTTTTCTATTCTTGGTTTCCTAGAAGCGATTCTCTTTTAGCGATAAGGCCTCCACTTGTGGCACTAGCTCATAAGATTCTTTTGTTTTCTGTACATTTTTCTATTTCTGATGTTCTCAATAAAGAGTTTTATCTATCATAATAATTTGCGAGATTATTGAAAGAAAATGTATGAAAATCTGAGCCTTTGACGGGGCTGGTAGGACTTCTAACGGATTTTAATACATTTGACTATTTTAGTTTACGTACTAAAACAATTTTCGCAAAATAATAATTATATACGAAGAATAAAATGGTTCTAGCTCATTTGGTCGTCGTAATTAGATGTAACATCGTTCAGTTATGTCGACATATCTTTGTCATAATTGCAATAGTTTTTCTGTTTTTTTTTTTTAATGAAGCTTATCTTTATTAGGTCGTCTGTCCACCTTGTCCTACGCTGCGCTTTCCGGTCTGTGATCTCCACTCCAGAACTTTGCAACCCCAAAATATCTGAATCGGTTATTTGATGCAAGTTCTAACTTAGTATTTTAATATCAGGTACCACAACCTGCTAAATCACGTTTCATTGGAACTCATAAACTGTGTATGAGTCAAGTTCGTCGATAGAGCTTTAACGTTCTTTAACAAGCCGATTATTGCCTAAAGGCGGGGCACGCTTACTCAACGGCTGTCTAACGGTAAGCGTAATTACCAAAACTAACTTATGGGAAAATAAATCATAGCGAGACCAATTTGTAAGATAATATGGCTGTAGATTTTTTTGACCAAGTTAAACGTGAAAATATTTAAGTATAATATCAAATTGTACCTCAGAGATGCATAACTTTATTGTGACAAAGTTAATTAATTGAGAATGAGAACTAATTAATATCGTTTTATTGTTATAAGTATGTTATAATAGCATAGCTAAGCGACGTGGCATGCTGCCATTATGCTAAGTACGTTGCTAACTTTTTAATCTGTGTGGTTTAAAGAGATGTGGTAGATCGTGTCTAAACTGTCATCGAATATGCAATTAGGTATTTTATATTTATTAAATATACGACATACGTGTGTACTTGTTCACAGCCTCGGAAGTAAGAAAAGCATGGAGAGGAAACCGTAGCATAGTGGTAGGGTACTTTCTAGTACTCGGGTGGCTAGTTACCGCCCTCACGTTCAAAATCTGTCGCCAAGCACCAGTGTGTTCCGACACCCACTTAAGAGCCAGTTGCATTCCTGGACAAAAGTGTTAGCCATCTTCGAGTACACTGTCCTTTAACATCAGGTGAGTCATAGTCAAACACCTAGCCTGTTAAACTTAAAAAAAGAAAGAAGAAAAATATTTATTTTAAAAATTGAAATTAAATTAAATACACGATAACGATCAAAACTACAAACAACACACCCAAGTAAAATAGACAAAACAGCAACATAAATAATATTATTTTGAATTTTTTATCAACTCCAAAATTTCCATATCTATATGTATGTAAATATTAAAGTTGTACATTTCTACTCGTAGTACTCATTCTATCTTAGAAATAACAAATAATATAATATTATTAGGTGATATGTCGAACGATATAAATCGGTGGCTGCGTCCAATTTAAGATAGTAAACTCGAAAGGAATCTATTCATGCTCGTACCTGCAACTAGCAAAAATATGGAATATGAATTTCGAATCATAGACTTTCATAAATATATCTAGAAATTTAAATCTTATCTATTAGTCATACAGTTTACGAGGAATAAACATTCGAGTAAGAACATGCGACGTTAAATGGTAATGTACTGCACGGAAACGCATTTGAATATCGTCTACAGCGTGATTTGTAAAGGGAACCACACACATGCTTTGAATAATATAGTTCTTTACGGATGTGAAATAACAATAGTCGTAAATATTGTACGGTGTTTATAGGCCTTTTTAGTGCTAGTAACACTGTCTTCTTTGAACTGACCAATTAGTATGCAAGGACTTTAGGATTTCTTTAACATTGCAACAATTATTTAACTGCAATTCTCTATTGCAGTTATAGCATCGTGAATTCTTCATGTCTTAACATAATAATATCTAAACTATCATACGTTATCTTCTTGTTTTTTTTTTATTAGTACCTACCTACCTACTAGTAATTTTTATTAGTTTAACTTTACAATATAGTAAAACATTATTCTTATTACTAAAATTGTGCAAATTGTCTTAATATGCTCATATCTCTGAGTAACTATCATACTTTATCTTCTTGGGTTTTTTTATTAGTACTTACCTACCTACTAGTAATATTTATTAGTCTAACTTTACAATAGTAAAACATTATTCTTATTACTAAAATTGTGCAAATTTTCTTAACATAATAATATCTTTAACTATCATACTTTATCTTCTTGGGGATTTTATTAGTACCTACCTACTAGTAATTTTTATTAGTCTAACTTTACAATAGTAAAACATTATTCTTCCTTACTACAATTGTGCAGATAGGGGTGTACTTGAGACAAAAGCAGGTCATTGTATCTATATAGTGTTGTTATCTATAGTAGTGAATACTCCTTAACAATAACGTCAGCTTTGTAATTATCTGCTTGATACATTATGACAAAGGGTTCACATAATTTTTTTATAAAACAACTGATTATTTTTTCACGATTTGAGGGTTATGTCTCAGTAAAAGTGTTTTTTTTTTTTATTAATTGAAGTGTACATTGTCTTATTTTTCGCTCAATAATTCCAAAACTAATAATACTATTAAAGGGTTATAGACTTGGGGTGTAAGCTAAAAGTAGGTAAAACACTAATTATTACGGAAAACTTTTACTATGGACACAATTCTAAAAGCTTAGCTTATAGCGATGATAGCCCAGTGGTTAGCGCGGTCGATTCACACGCCGAAAGGCGTAGGTTCAAACCCCAACATTGAGCTGAGCTGCCGGTGAAGGAAAACGTCGTTAGGAAACCATAGCATCGTGGTAGAGTACTTTTTAATATTCGGCTTGCTAGCTACCACCTTCAAGTTGAAAATCTGTCGCCAACACCAAACGATGTATTCCGGCAGCCTCACTTGAGAGCTAGTTCCATTCCAGGCTAGGTTTATTTACCATCTTCGACCATCATCAGGTGAGCTGTGGTCAAAAACTTAACCTGCCAACCATAAAAAAAGAAAGCTTTATAAAAATTAGCTTAATACATTTGGTCAAAAATCATGGACCATTTTCCATGAAAGACCTAATTATTTTGTCATGATTTTAGAGTTATGTCCATTGTAAAAGTTGTTCATAACAACCCTTCTCGGCATACAAATCTTATAACGTATGATATCTTTAAAATTCTGAAATAAGCTACTGAACTCTGCGTGGGAGATAAAGATACAATTCATACAGTATCGTCAACACTAATCTTAAAGGAACTTGGGTGGTCTCAAGTCCACAGTCAAACTACAAATTGCCTGCCTCATTTATGCATAACTGAACCCACAGCTCAATTATTATCAGTCAATTATTACATAAACCTTTCCCGTGGGTGTATGGACCTAGCTATGCACTCACAACTAGACCATATAATTACGCATCTATGTTAGCTTTTGAATTACTTTTTTTTCGTTGCTATTGAATTATTTATTCGGTAAAATGATGGTCGTTAAGAAACATAACAAGGTCAAGATCCGGTTTGGATCATGATAAAGATTGTTAGCAGCTATTTTGATGGTTGAAGCTATGTTTAAGGAAATGAGGTGTTCTTATTGTTTGATCTTTGGGAACCTAATGTGGGTGTTTATGTGTGAGTCATGGAAGATTTAGTTAATTGGGTAAGACGAAAACAATAACTTCATTCGGAAAAGTATATTTAGATACTTATTTTATTTATTTCATCATCATTATTATCAGCCTACCAAAGTCCACTGCTGGACATAGTTTGGAGCTCCCAAGACACGCCACTCAGCCCAATCTTCGGCTTTTCGCTTCCATCCACCGCCTGCTCTCCTACGTATATCGTCACTCCATCCAGTCTTGGGCGTCCTACGCTACGTATTTTATTTATTTTATTTTACAACAGATACAGGCAAGCACAGGGATGCTTACAGATTACTCCAAAGCGCACAGGAAGTCAACATTATACGTGCAATAAAGTACATAGTTTAGTATATTATCAGCTATCTTGCTATTATATTAGTATATTGCTTCCCATAGTACAAGCTCTGCTAATTTTGGGACAAAGTTTGCTATGTGAAATGTTCTTCTGTGTTTATATATCGAATTGTAGCCAAAACAAATTTCATGCCAATAAAAATAAAATCTAAATAAAAAATATTGCCAGTATAAAATATTTAAAAAACTTGTAATTTAATCATTTTGCCACATACCTAACAAAAGTTTTAAAACACAAGTGTCCAAATAGCAAAAGTTTAAATAAGAAGCCTAAATAAGTTAGAAAGAAAATATTGTATACCACGAAAGGGAAAACAAAAGCGCAACGAATGCTAAGCAAAGTAATTCACTGGAATTACATATTCACTTCACTGGAAAAGAAAAATAAGATTTTTTTCATCAAAAAAATAGTCTTAATACAAAGCTTCTGCTTTGCTGTTATGTAACTTTTAGTAACTTTATGCTAAATTACAAGAAGTCTTCGCAAAAAATGTTAGGAAAAGTTACATTGTTCTTAAAAAGGTTCCTATCTACCACAATGTAAGTGAACACGTTAAATTCAGAAGCATGTGGTGTCCCAGAAAACTATTTGCAAGTCTTTTATCCCATTTTCGCGAACCCTGAGTAAAAAGTTTCCCGAAGTTCCAAGATACAACAGGTGTTCGTGATAAACCTGCATGATCCTCTTTAAAAGTGTTAGAAAAAAGTTCGAGAACCTGCTCTTAAAATATATATGAGCTCTAAAATGCCTGTAATTTTTTACCGAGATATTTATATGCTTAATACGATGTTAGTAAATGAATATTTCCATGTATATAACAGTGATATGGAAACAAACGACAAATATCATTAGTTTGTTATCGCCCAAAACCGCATTGGTTTCGTTCATAAATAACTTTCGTTCATAAATCAGTGCTATTAAAAGATACAATGCAAATAGCAACAACGGGGACGAGTATGTAACTCGATCTCAGTTTGTTTATAATTAATGCTCGATACGCTCGCGCGGGAATAATTCCACGGTTTATATGCACCCTTGATAATATGATGAAGTTTCTTCAGACGCGCCGGGGCGGCGCGGGGCGGCTCGCTTCGGCCGGGGCGGAGTTTTCCAGCGGCGCTCAGTCGGTAGGCAGCTGCCGCCCGAGCCGCACGCTCCCTTCTCCGCGTAAAGTCATGCCACGCGATTCGCGATGTCACTACATCCGCGTAAATATTTATGACGCGATCGACTTCGCTCCCTCATAAATGGCACTGCCGACCTCCATGCCTCATTGCAACTCGCATATGAACGTAAAATGCCAATAACAGCCGCGAAAAGACTCGAGCGAACTTTTAATCGAATAGTGTACGTGTTGTTGTGCTACCATGCTGTCGAAAATTCTGCGGCCGAAATGCCGCATGAGTGCGCGTATCGCAGCCCCGAGACGGAAACGTCGGAGAATACAGTACTGTTCTGCAAAATCCGAACGATAAGCAGTTTAGACCATCTGTTGCAAAATATCAGTCGGACGCATTTTGACGACGTGATATCGTTACACGTCCAGTGTAGTGAGATATTGTTTTTTGAGAGCACGTTGACTGCTCAGACGGATAAGGCGCCGGGAAAACACACAAACTTGGGCAAGTTGCGTGATCTGGTGATCGACAGGTGCAAGATTCGACAAATACCAGCGCGCGCTTTTGAGAACTTCGTAGATTTGAAGCGTCTACACGTGACCACGTACAACGGTGAATGGTCAGCGATGACAATGGGAATCAACGAGCAAGCGTTCATCGGTCTGAATGAGTTAACCGAACTCGATCTAAGTCACAACAACATCTGGAGCACTAAGACAGAAACTTTCTGCTCTCTGTACAGTTTGAAAACTTTGAATCTGACTAACAATCATTTGCAAAATATAAAAACCATCGGATTTTCAGAATCCTTAATGGAACAAAATTTGAGTGTTAGAAGTTGTAATTTAGTGATAGAGACTCTAGATTTATCATATAACGACTTGATTGTTATAACCGATAACAGTTTGTCAAAATTACGATCGCTGTCAAAGTTATTGCTGCAAAATAATGCGATTTCTACCCTAGAAGACGGTGCTTTTGAGGGGTTACACAGTTTACAAGTTTTGAATTTATCAAGTAACTTTATGAATACTCTCCCACCCGACTTATTTGCTGATACAAAGTCTTTGAAAGATATTAATATTAGTAACAACACGATAAACACGTTGCCTCCTGGGCTCTTTGATGCTTTAGAGCAACTCCAAATATTAGATTTATCTTATAATGAACTAAACAGTCAGTGGATTAATAAAGGTACGTTTGTAGGCTTACTACGGATGGTTATACTTAACTTATCGTACAACAGTCTAACTAGAATTGAACGTAACATGTTTCAAGATTTATACAGTTTACAGAAACTAAATCTAGAGCATAATGAAATAACATCAATCGATGAGCATTCGTTCAGCGAGTTGAGAAATTTACATTCCTTGACATTGTCTGGAAATAATCTTGCTCATATTCATCCTCATTTGTTCACAGATTTACACGTGTTACATGAGTTGTTCATTGATAACAATAAAATCAAACATATCGATGACAACGCATTTGATAATATGACGGCTATTGAAGACTTGGGGTTGAACGACAATATTTTGTCGTCTATCCCCGGGGCTATTCGTAAACTCCGCTCTTTGAGGTCATTGGATATTGGTAACAACAATATAACCCACCTGAACCGGGAAAACTTTCGCGGCCTATCTGAACTTTTCGGTTTACGCTTAGTCGATAATAAAGTTCCGTATTTAAACGAAGATACTTTTGAACATTTACCACAGTTGCAGGTACTCAATTTAGCCTCGAACAAAATAAAACACGTCGCTCCCGGGTGTTTCAGGAAAAATGTTAATTTAAAACTATTGCGCATGGATGGTAATGAAATAACAAAGTTTGACGGTATATTCGATACTTTGAATAGTTTAGTTTGGTTGAACATGTCGGCAAATAGAATAATCTTTTTTGACTTCCGCTCGTTTCCCAGCAGCTTGGAATGGTTAGATTTGCATCAAAATCATATTGATAATTTTATAAATGACGACATGTATTCAAACTTGAATATAAAACTATTAGATATTAGTCACAATAATGTAAGTGAAATAACCGTTACGTCAATACCAAAATCCGTCGAGAAACTTTATTTGAACGACAACAAAATAGGAAATATTCAAGTCGGGTCTTTCTCCAAACTACAAAAGCTATCGACTGTGACGTTAAATAATAACAAACTAGTACAGCTTGACATGAATGCGTTTAGGTTAGATCAAATAGCTGAAGATAGTGACTTACCCGAATTCTTTATAAGCGGAAACCCGTTTGTTTGTGACTGTTCAATGGAATGGATTCAGCGCATTAATTATTTGAGCCACAGTCGACAATACCCGCGCGTGCTAGATTTAGATAAAGCGTTGTGTACGTTAGTCCACTCACGTACTAAAGGCAAAAAGGTGATTATAGACATGTCGCCTTCTGACTTTCTCTGTCCTTATGAAAGTCATTGTTTCGCCCTATGTCACTGTTGTGACTTTGTTGCATGTGATTGTGAGATGATCTGCCCAAATAACTGTAAATGCTATCATGATATAACGTGGAATGCCAACGTCGTTGATTGTTCTAATGCCGGCTATACAAAAGTGCCGGAACGCATTCCTATGGACGCCACCGAGATATACTTAGACGGAAACCACATTAGTCACTTGGGAAATCACGTTTTTATAGGCAAAAAGAAACTTCAAGTTTTATATCTGAACAATACAAAGTTGAAAGAAGTTAACAACCAAACTTTCAAAGGCGTTGATTCCTTGAGGGTGTTGCATTTAGAGAATAATAAACTTGTCGAGTTGAAAGGCGACGAGTTTTTGCATTTAAATAGTTTAAATGAACTGTATTTAGATCATAATGCCATAGTTCATGTAGCTAATAATACATTTTCTTCACTCAAATCTTTATCTGTACTAAGAATTGACGATAACAAGCTCGTAAACTTCTTTCCTTGGAAGTTATTAGCTTCATCTTCTAAAAGTTTAGCTCACGTTTCTATCGAAGGTAACCAATATTCTTGTGACTGCAAAAGTATAGCTGAATTAGATTCATGGTTACGGCGGGACCCAGGAGATCCGGAGAAAATGCTTTGTACTGATTCGGAGGGAAACCCAACCAAAATAACTATAGCTTCGGTACTAAGTCACTGCAAAGAATATATGGGATCAATAAGTGACCCGACCGTTTCTAGAGATGAGATTGTTTCTAAGTCCATTTTCCTTCCGGATAATTACTTCGCTGTAATATGTGGCGTGATTATTATCGTTGTCGTAATTTGTTTGATCGGTGCTATATTTTACGCTTTCAGATACGAAGTGAGTGACTGGTTCTATACAAAGTACGGCGTACCTCTGTTCAAAGAACAATCCTGTCCAAACGTAGATCATGTAATAGAAGGCAACCCTAATCACATGTATGACTATTACGTGATATGCAATACCAAAGACGCGAATTTCGTGTATCATAACATTATGTCTGAAATAGAGTTTAGAAAATTGACCTCTAAAAAATTTAACCCCAGCGAGACATTGCTAAACATTTTAACTTTAGACAGCTTCTCAAAGTCTTCAAAACTTTCCAAACGTTTACTTATAGTTCTCACAACTAATTTTATCTGCAACGATCTCTGTGACATTCATTTCAAGAACATATTTTTCAGCTATTTGAAATCACTTAATCGTAGTGATTTGAACAAGGTGATAGTGATTAAGGTTGTAGATAATGACGAGATGAACGATGAATTATGTTTCACGTTAGACAAATGCAAAAATATATCGTGGAACGATCCTCGTTTCTGGGATAGGTTCTTAGCTCTATCGAATTCGACTGATACCATTATCACGGTAAAAAGTTCCGATAAGAGTGTCTTCAAAAAATCATTACGACAAGCTCCGACTTTGAGATACACAACAATGCCTGTTTCGAACGATAGTTGCTCAAAACAGAATTTCACTAATTCTTTACAATATTGCAGGAGAAACGACGGAGAATCGTCTCAGAATGAGAGCTCCCCGTCGTCGGACAACAATACATACGGTGAAGGGAACAATTCTAACAATAGCTACATGTCTATCGACAACAGAACTTGTCCTCGGTTTAATTATGACTTGCGGCTATCCCCGAGCAGTGGTCACGTATATTCTAGGGTAGAAGACATTTCCCCGACTGCACCCCGTTCTTTATCCGGGAGTACATCAAATAAGGCGCGCACGTACTTTGTTTGAATATTTATTTCATTATCATTATTTCCTTTGGCACTAATAATATTGCTTGCACATTTTGTATTCACTTTCAACATAATGTCTTGTAAATAGGTATAACTTTGTATTGGTACATTTTTGTCAATTCGTCACATACGTAATTTAAGTCATGTAATTTGAGAGGGAGTGATTTTCACAAAAATATTTTCATTAAAATATTTGTACAAAACTCGTGTTGAAAATGTTGAGTCTGATTGTGGTAGCACCTTTTCAAAAATATATTACCTAATTAAAATAGTTTACCAAAACTGTGAAAACTTACTCAGAAACTGTAACGCAACACCAAATAGGTTAGGCTAATTCCAATAATAATCACAATTACTAAATTAAGAGCTATATTTATTTTAAAATTTCAAATATTATGTGATTTCTTTCGAAATTATGATATTGTTAGCATGAAGATGAATGTTGTCAACCTACTATTTTTTCTTTATTATCTTACTGGAGTTTAATAAAAATTATATAAAATAAATTAAAATGTAATTTTCATTTAAAAGAGCTACTTTTATTGTTTTCTTTTGATAAATTAATCTAAAAATTATTTTTAGCAGGATCGTATTTATTTTTCTTTAATGTACTTATATTATAAATGTTGTTGTGTACTCATAAAAATCTATGTGCTTATTCACACTATATAGTTGTGTATCGAAAATGTATATAAATACATGAAAAGGTAAAAATATAATAATAATAATTTATGTATGCTGTTATTGTTAATTGGCATAGATGTATGGCTTGAGTACATATTTTAAAGTAATTAAGCTAAATCGTGATATTAGATTTAACTATAAAACTTTAAAATAAAAGTAATTTTTCGATTGTAATTATTAGTTGTAATGAAAAATTATTGTTTTGTATAAAAATGTACAAAGAAAATCTTGGAAACGTAATAAAATTATACGACGTTTTGATACTTATGGTTGTCTTTTATTTAAGGAAGTTTCAGATTGAGTATTATTAATTATAACGTCGTTGTTTTCTTATTCTTTAATTACTGGCACTTGTCATTTACGTACCTTTATTTTTCACTTTATAAGTTTTAACAAGATACCAAATTGTATGTTAAGCAAAATTCTAAATTCGCTGTAGTCTTAGTCAAAACCTTAAAAGTTAGTTGGATTTACATAAATAAAGTTAAAACTAGGTACATTTGTTTTAATGTAAAAGTAATACGACTAACGTTTCTCTTTCCTGATGTTAAGAGAGAACGCCTGTTCATGACCATTGCAGCGATACACGAATTTTTGTTAGCAATACAAAGTCCAGGGCATCGTTGCTTTGGTGCTCAACATGTTCAATGAATTCAATCAATCGCTCTAAAATTCTTATTTTAAAGTTATAAAAATATAGATGGATGACGTATAAGCTGTAGAATCAAACCTACCTCCTTCGCTTCGTGAGATTACATTTTCGATACTTTTTAACTGAGAAATCATACTTATATTTTGGAAATACTATTATTTCTACTACAAGCTTTACTTTTTAATAATAGTGGTGTTTTAATAGACGAATTATATCTACGTATATAATATAAGCAAATAGCATGTGCCTGCACTATTAATTTATTTGCTATTGTAGGGCGTGGGTTCGATCCCCGCTTAGGCCAAACATTTTATGTGACAAACGTAGATATTTGATCTGTGTCTAGGGGTTCTGTATTCATTAAAAGTAAGTAAAAGTATTTACAAAATAAAGTATTTAAGAATTCTATCAGTTCTCTGGTTCTCATAATATAAGCATTGCTTTTGGGGCTAGATTGCGTTGTGTTTGTGAAAAATAAAAGAGTCTACTAAATTGTAAGTCAAAAAAGTACCAGTCAAGTTACAAGAAGATTAATCCACATTTTTAAATAGATTAAAAGTAGATAATTAGGTAGCTGTGTTTATATAAAAGTAATGATACGAATTACCATACGACATGACCATTACAGCGGTACGAAGACCTTTGAGTAAGTAACAAAACAAAGTGGACGGCATCGTTGCTTTGGTGTTCATTACTTTAAGAAATTTGATGGTAGGTATCGATAACTTTATAATTTCTCTAGCTGCAATACCCTTCAAACTGGAACACAGTAATGATTACACACAACTGCTTGGTGGCAGAATTCATTGTAATGACAAGGACATCTACCATCTAGTAAAAGTTGTTGTTATTAAAATAAGTTTTTTGTAAAGATTTATATGCAAAATTAATTTGATTATTTATTAATTAAATTACTAAAACTATGTAGATACTTGCTAAGGCGATCATTTTCAAATTACTTTCAGATTAATATTATAGTTTCAATTTCAATTAAAATATTAGGTGCTTATTTCAGATACAAATTTGATAAGAATATTATTATTTGGTTTCAAAATTAGAATCCTATTTGAAATTATACTTAATAGTTCACAGATGAAAATAAGACTAAGACTAATTGGAAATATTCTTGTTAGCTTTTTTAACCCCCTATGCATACCGAGGGGTAATATAAGTTTAACGTGTGTGTTTGTGTGTCTGTATGTGGCATTGTAGCTCCCAAACGGCTGAGTTGATTTAGATATTTTTTTTATTGTTGACAAGCTAAGTGTTTGACCACAGCTCACCTGATGTTAAGTGATGATGTGGTCGAAGATGGTAAAGCACACCTAGCCTGGAATGGAACTGGTCCCTAAGTCATACTGTCGGAACACACCGTTAGTAGGTACTTGGTGGCAGATACTTTCTTTTAAAATTGACTTGATTAAGATTGTTTTAGCCTTTTGAAGATTATTAGCATTTTTCTAATTCGTGAATGGTTGAAGCACCTTCCACAGGTTTGATCAAGTCAAGATATACTTTTTTTGGTGTCTGAGGTTTTTTTAATGTAAAAGTCATGAGACGAACAATGCGTTCTCCCGATGGTAAGGGATAACGCTTGCCCATGACCATTGCAGCGATACACAGAACTTTGAGTAGTAAAACAAAGTCCAGGGCATCGCTGCCTTGGCGCTATTTACTTGGAGACTAGATGATTAGTCTCAATAGCCCTGTAATTTCGCTAGCTGCAGTACCCTTCAAATCGGAACACAGTAATGTTTACACACTACTGCTTGGCGGCAGAATATCTGGTACTGCGGTGGTACCTTCCTAGACGACCTCCTGCTAAGGAAATTTACTACCAAGTAACTATCTAAGTATCAAGTATCTAAAATACAATATTTAAGTATGTGCTTATTACTTCCTCGAATATGTATAACTACTGGTGTTAATAGTCAAGTTAGTAATAGTTAAAGTACTTTTGATTGTATAGATGTTGTATTGTTGGAAATTAGTTTACCGATATTTTTAAAATGGGTGTATTTCAATGGTTATAACTTGATTTGTTTAGTAAAGTAATTTACATATCGAAAAAATAATTGAAACTGAATTTGATTATTTTCCTACGAGCACTTTTGAATGTTTTTTTGAAGTATATTGATGTACTTTTTATATAAGCAAATTAATACTAAAATATTCTAAATGGATGCCCAAACATTATTATTTGTACAAATACCAACAATAATCATGGACTGTGGACAACCTAATCAGCATAGAAATACAGGGTAGTTTTTAACAAACCGGTCTACCCTTACGGGCGTTTTAACGGCATAATACATAACAACTTTTTTTCTTGGTGGTAGATCTCCTTAGGAAAAAATCGTCTGAGTAGGTACCACCACAGTACCAGATATTTTGCCGCGAAGCAGTAGTGTGTAAGCTTTGTTGTGTTCCGGTTTGAAGGCTACTGCAGCTAGCAAAATTACAGGGCTGTTGAGACTAACCATCTAATGTCTCAAAGTAATGAGCGCCAAAGCAGCGATGCCTTAGACCATATTTTTTCACTCAAAGTTCTATGTATAGCACTGCAATGGTCACAAACAGGCGTTATCTTTTTACCATCAGAAGAGTATCTCGCTCATTTCTTTACATACAAAAAACAAAGGAACACGAAGTTTCGAACACAGCTTGGAAGTAGGTTTTGGGGTATAAAACATATAATCCAAAGTAAAAAAAAAAATGGTGTATCTAAAAAGTTGATCGCATCTGTCTGTTTCTCCGTTTACTTTTTATCTTAGTCAAGTAATTTATTTATTCCGTTTTACTGTTATTTAGATATATTTGTTTTGTTCGGAAGGTTTGTGTATACAATACATCTAAATTACATTTTTGTATAAGTATAGAAGGCAGAGTGATGGCAGATGAGTAAGGCGTTGATGGAGGACGGAGTAATGGCCGCAAAGTGGTAAACGAAGCATTGATCGTCCACCAGCTCGTGGGGTAGATGACATATAAAAACCGCGGGCCAAATCTGGACAAGATTGGCAAAGTACCGGAACGATTGGCGTACAAGAAGAGTGGCCTATGTCTTTATTTATTTAATACGGAGTAGTCCGCCTTTGACCATCATCTCGTCTACAAACACGCATACTTAGAAGATACCTATTCACTCTGACCTTGAAAAAATCTAGATTATATCTCATGTTATACGAGTATATCATGAGATATAATCTTGGCAGTGGGCGATTATAAACTGACGTTTTGTTATCAAGCCGAAAAATAAATTGCAAACCCAAGGCGGGCTGCTAGTAAAGTATAAAGCGATAAAGTCAGCTGGTTAGTTAAAAATGATCCTGTATATTAATATCTTAATCAGTAATTACTAATTACTGTGTCAATAAGCAACAGGCTGATAAGCTAGCTAATATTCTGTAAGGATTTTATTAGGACAGAGTAAATTGATTCTAGACTAGTATCTAGAAATACCTACAAGCGTCTTCGCTTTAATAAGTTTAGTTATATAAAAATCTTTTTTACAGCAATAAAAACAGACAAACATAAATATTATAAAACTAAATCAAAATTCAATACTGATAAATATACAATTGTAGAACTTTATAAAATTTACCAAATCTTACTAACAGTATAAATGTGAAAGTTTGTATGTTTGGGTGTTTGTTACTCAATCGCGCAAAAACTGCTGAATAGATTAGGATGAAATTTGACACACATATAGTTTATTACCTGAAATAACATACAGTATACTTTTTAAATCAGACAAATGCTAAATTCCTATGGGATTACCAAAAATGTTCAAGGCACTACCACTACCAACCACCAGATGTCATCAAGTTACACAATACACAATAGTAATGACTATTCTACTTATGACAAATACAAATACAAATCTTTTATTGGTAACACCAAAGTTACAGGTCATTATTCCATTCATATTTAAAAATTTCAAAATCATATCATTCATAATCATATCATATCATGAAAAATGACAATATAGGTACTAATATGTCAAATGTGATTAGACGACATCTGGTGGTGGTGACATTTTGGTTTAATTCCACGCGGACGAAGACGCAAGTAACAGCTAGTATACAAATAAAAACCTAGACAAGGTCCTTCACTCTATCATGGGAATTTCGGGGGAGGGGGAAACAAAAACTAGTTTAACCACAGCTTCTATATTCAATGTGCAGTTAACGTCAAACGTCTCTACATTCCATTCCCGTCTCAATTTTAAAACCAATTCACAGTATCAAAGTAAAGCTCATTTGAGGTTCGCCTCCCTTTATTGCTACTAAACAAATTTCTAAGCGTACATAAATGGTTAAAGTCGCTATTACGTTTGTGGCGAACGTAAAATTATCAGGTTTAGTGTTATTGTCGTCACAGAAACAATTTGAGGCGTCTACGAGTAGTCGCGACTTCGGTTCGCGGTTTTCGAGGGAAGCGATTAAAAGGAGCAGGGAGTGAAAGCTGAACAATAATGCACTCTAAGCTATGTTCTAATATGTATGTTAATACATATTTCGAGACTGAAGATTTGGGTGTCGAAATAAATGTTTTTACATTGTTTTTGGCGTAGCACTTTGTGTATTTGTTATTATCTAGTACATGTCGATATTTTTAACCCATAATGGGTGATGAGGATGACCTTACAGATTTCAACGAAGAGTTAAAAAGCAGTTTAATATTATTTTTTTTACAACATTTCAATGTGATTAAGTTATTTACAGTGTTTTCCTTTAATAGGCACGTATACCTCAGCGGTAGGCAAAACAACTGTCTTTTCTAATGAGTTAAGCATTCTAAGATTGATCTAGTAAATTAAGCCAGCCACAGTCAAAATTACGAGTCCGGTCTTGCCCTATGAAAGTAGTAACGAAAATTTGACGAAGTAAAATAAAAAGTCACCGTTATTAATATTCCTATTTTCTTACGCTCAAGCACCTAATTTGGGACTTTATGAATACCACTATTTTACACAGAAATACAATAAACGAACAACACAAGATTTGAAAAATAATAAAATGCCAGGACATGATTTTATGGCCACGGGAACGCTTGCGCACTCGTTCGCAGCCCCAATAGCGCTTGTCCTTATGAAACACCATCTCGCTAACTTTGAAGTACCTACCTTGGTTAACACGCGTAAAACCTGCTTAATCGTCATCTATGGCATAAAAATATAAATACATAATGTGTTTCTTTGACGACTATATTTAGATAGTTATTATGTGCGAGGGTTTTGTGTCAAATAATTTATTAACAAAACCCTAGTTACAAGTGAAGCCTAGGGATTTGGTTATAGGTAACTATAACTTTAAAAATCCTAACTAATGTTCATTTTACTAAATCGAATGAGAAGTTATTCTCATTTCAATATTTAATGTTAAAAATATAATTGTCTGGTTAGAAAATATGATTTCTAATAAGTTTACTTATTCTACTTAGGGTGATATAATAAATATTCTAAATGAGATTAACTGCTATTGACATACGTATTTACATTATATAATTTTAAGGGCTGTAGAATTTATAAAATATTTTCAACTTGAGGGTGATAGCTAGCCAACCAAGTACTAGAAAGTATCGTGCCACGATGCTTTAATTTCCTCACGATGTTTTCCTTCACCGGCAGCTTAAGCTCATTGTTGGGATTTGTACCCACGCCCTTCGGCATGTGAACCGACCGCGCTAACCACTGAGCTATCATCGTTACAAAAATATTACCATAATATGATTTTTAACGTTCCTTAATCGTGTGAAGGTACATCTTCAGCAAGTATTTTCCTATGTCGGACTTCTCAATGCAAATTCATAATATTATGAAATCAAGCTTAGTCTATAATGGGAACAATTGCGTCGTCAGTATTCAACGTCACAATCATATTTTGATAGAGCCAATGCAAACATAATTCATGATGGACTCTGTTGACAGAAATAACACACTTCCATGACCTCATTCATAGAATGATTTGATTCCATGACTATCAAGTATTAATGTGAAAGAATTGTAATTGACCTTTACTGATTGTGAGCCAAAAAAAGCTTTATCGTTTTACAATACTGAATCGATTTTTTAACTAATTATAAAATATGTGCTACGTCTAATATACAATGTGTAAGATGAAGTGGTAGATCTCCTTAGGAGATCATTTTGGTAGGTAACACTGCAGTACCAGATATTCTACCGTGCTGTAGTGTGTAATCATTATTATATTCCAATTTGAAAGGTACTGCATCTAGTGAAATAACAGGGCTGTCGAGACTAACCAACGAATATCTCAAAGTAATGAGTGCCAAACCAGCGATATCCTGGATTTTGTTTTGCTATTCAAAGTTCTGTGTATTGCTGTAATGGTCATGTACAATTAATTGTACAGGCGTTATTTCTTAATTTTTCATTTTAATTGGTGGTAGATCTCCTTAGCACGAGGTCGTCTATGTAGATACCACCGCAGTACCAGATATTCTGCCGCTAAGCAGTAGTCTGTAAACATTACTGTGTTCCGATTTGAAGGGTACTGCAACTAGCGAAATAATTAGGCTGTTGAGACTAACCATCTATTGTCTCAAAGTATTAAGTGCCGAAACAGCGATGCCCTGTTTTTTTTTTGCTTCTCTTAGTTCTGGATATCGCTGCAATGGTCATGGACAGGTGTTATCTCTTACCATTAGGAGAGCGTCTCGATCGTCTCATTACTTTCACAAAAAAAAGAACATCAGGAGAGCGTCTTCACTGACTCATAACTTTTATAAAGAACTATGTAGCGTTTCGTATGAAATGGTCAAACTTGCTAAAATGTAATTAAGACCACGTAAATTGATACAGAAAGCAGTGTCACAATACATACAACATTTTCTATTAACACGTTTGTATTATGGGAATGTGTGTCATAGAAACTCGATCTTATTATTTAAGTTTCGGCTAGTATTGTCAATTAACACTTCAATGACAATTTGATACCGGGTTAGATGGCAGACTTTAAAAAAAAGCTTTCAAAAAATAGGCTGTGTCTCAATAATATTTACAAGAGATAAATAGTTGTCTTTTTGTTTTTAGAAAACGCATGGTAGGTTTTACACTAGAATAAGAATAGTCTAAAACAGAAAACAATGTGATATGGGAAAGGAGAACTATTATAATTTGCTATGGAAACTGACGTGGTTTTGACTCATTTTTGTTTTACTTATGCGGGATTACTCGGAGTGTGAAGCAAGACGAGGCCACGCGCTGACGTTGTACTTATCTTTGTCTCCGTGATGAAGGCCACCGGACGTGGCTGAAACTATAGTCGGAGTTTCCGATAAAATTAAACATGAGTAATCCCGCATAAATAAAACAAAATATTATACTTTGACTGCCCTATCAGGTCATTTAGTAACATTTCTGCTTCGAGAACAAACTTTACTTAGTTTGGGGCTAGATGGCGCTGTGCGAAATATTTTCCAATATTTATTTATTTTCTAAAGGCAATATTATCCGGGTTTTAATAATTTTATTTGCTTTTTTATCTACTTAAATACAAAGCAAAACAATAGTGATAAGCTAAAATTATATTAAGCTGAAAAAGGGACACTATCCTAATCATTTTACTTAGTAGGTACTATAGGCATAACTTCAAAATCGCGGAAAATATTTTAAATTAAAATAATTTCACGATTTCTGAGTTATGCCTATAGTAGATAATGTCCTTTTTTCAGCTTAGTATATAATCTTAGCATATAACTATTAAATCAGCTATCCAGGTTGGTCAAGGATTAACGTACTTTATTTAAGAAACAGCATTTCTTTTTTCACAGTTTTAATGTATGCCCGTAATAAAAATGAGGACTTTACTATACGCATCTACAGAATTTTGAATTTTTTGGAAACAACAGCAATATACATGGTTTAATTACATTTTAATACTTGGCTATATTCACAAAAACAATACTGTGCTTTAAGGTTAAAACACTATTACACACATTAAAAATTCTGATTTATAAACAAAAATTCATAACTTTTGGGAAATTATTCCAAGTTCCTGAGAACTACGTCTATCTCTTTTTGTCTGCACCCGGAAGTGTGTATTGCTATCCTTTCTCGAGATGGCCCCTTAACACTGCTTAAACCTTTTGTATCAACATCGATCATCCAATAAGTAAACAATTGAATCACTTATCGTGTATCGGATCCTATTCCCGCTTAACCATTTTTAGTATCATGACATTTCGTTCCAATCCCCTATAGGCTGCCAATTTTAATCGGATGACGAGTGATGCACCGAAACGCATAATTACGAATCGGAACGTCTCACGGGACTCGATTCCGTATTAGTTTTGACATTCGGCTTGATTGATGGACTACAATCTCTGGACGAATCTCGTGAATGAGCGCCCGTATATGCCATTTGCAACCAAATCTATCGTTCACTCGTCAAGCACTTTATACTAAAGGTTTAGGATCTGAATTACAGTGGCGTATGTCATTGTTTAATGTTGTAGATGGCAGCGATACCTAGGTGTGTCAAATTGGAAGCGTTAGGGTTGACGTCAGTTTGACAGAAAATGGACGGATAGTTGAATTTTAGATGGATCGCTAGTACAGTTGATTTTTCGATGCTGTGTGTGGAGCACTTTGGTTGATTGAACATGCGTATTATGTGTTACAACAAGAATTTTTACGTGATTTTTTGCACAGGTACCTATATGTTTTCTACAGACGTAAGTTGTAACCACAAAATATTTCGGAACATAGGTGCTATCTTTATCATACAATTATGTAATGAACTAAATACACCCATATTTTTAAATCCTTTTAATTTTTTACACTCTGAGAGTTATAGTTTTTAAGATAAACGCTTTTAAACAGTTTTTAGATAGCTTTGGGGTTGCTAGTCTATTACTAGTAAAGTAAGGAATATCTATAAGAGCACGTAACTCTGAACAATTCAGTTTCACAAGGATTGATAGATAGATAGATAGATAGATAGATAGATAGATAGATAGAAACTATTTATTGTACACACCAAAAATAGAAAGAAAAGTACAGAAAATAAAAGAATTTCATGAGCTAGTGCCACAAGTGCCTTATCGCTAAGAACGATCTCTTCCATGCAACCAAGAACGAAAAACACGATACATGTTAAGAACAGACGGGAGATGTTATAACACTAGTAAGTTTAAAAAAAAAAAACTAATAAATATAATACATCCTTGCTTACAAACCTTACTTACTTAAGAAAAATTATTATGTATTTAATTAAAACGAAATATACAAATATATATTTATATATTTAGGCTATCATATATACATAGGTAGGTACAGCTCATAGTTTGAGAGATTGAATCAGAATAGAGCTTAGTTACCTTTTATATATAGTTAAAATGTCATTACATTAGCTTTTAATAGTATTTTTGAAATTATAAAATAGGTACATCTACATAAAGATAAAACAAACAAAATAAAAACCAACATCAGCAGTAGATTGGTAAAAAAATGCCGCGGGGTATGTTAAGCTATTGTTTTGAACTAGCAAAATCAATTGTATATACAGTAGAGTCTCTTTCCATAGCTCGCTGAGTAACTTTGAACTTGTAGATCATTCCAGCTGTGATTGTCCACGTTTCGGCTCCGTAGGTCATAACAGGTAGAACGCACTGGTTAAAGAGTTTTGTCTTGAGACTTTGCGGGATGGAACTTGGACTTTTCTATACAATCCAATAATCCGAACATTCTAATAATCCGACACCCTCTGGTTTTTAATAGTGCCAGATTAGCGAGACTCTACTCGACCGTAGCAATTAACATTGTCGGATCTACATTTTTGCTATTTCATTTGATTGCATTAAAGGTCCTAGAATATGTCTAAAATGCCCCCGCAAATAATTTGCGTAGATCCGACAATCTTAATTGCTACGGTCATACTGTAAAAGCTTATAACGTTATGCACGTTTGACAAGGAATAGAAGAAATGTGAGAGAATCTGGGGTCTTATTTCCTAAAAGCATAAAAAGCGGAATGTTTACCGGCTATGTTTACGTCCGGATCAACCCTACTTTAAAAATTGTCCCGCTGTTGTGCGCGGGCCTCTTCTATTGTGAGAAGGGTAAGTCCATAGTCCATCACGTTAGCCAAGTGCGGGTTGGCATACTTCACACATCTTCGAGAACATTTTGTGCTAAGAATTCGAAAAAAAAACGAAAACGTTTCTATATTCGCGCAAATTTGCGTGGAATGGTACTTGAAGGTAGATCTCCTTAGCAGGTCGTCTAGGTACGACCCTAGCACCAGATATTCTGCCTTTAAGCAGTAGTGTGTAATCATAACTGTGTTCCGAAATCACAGGATAGCCTAGCTCTATTATCAGTGAATTAACAATTAATTAATTATTTTTTTTGCTGCCAATATACTTTCCTATTTCATTTATCGATATTCCTGGAAGTCAGAACGACATTTTAGCCAACACAACCATGTTTAAATTCATGACAAAACAGTTGTTCTTCATTTGTGTTTGTTGACCAATATAATGGTTGGTACAAAAACTTGAATCACGCGTGGCAAACATTTAAAAAAGTTTACATTGATCCTAAGCAAATAGCAGATTTTATTAGTCCTTCCTACAAAGGAATAAAAGGTAAACTTTAAGTTAACAGATCACAATAATGTCGACTTCCGTCTCCATAGAGGCCGACAGCTTCCGTGAATAGGCGTCGTATCATAGAAACGTACTACTAAGCCAAACTAAGCTTTTGAAATGCCACAGGCATCCAGAATAATGCTTACAACATTTTTGCCCGACGCTGTAAAGCCAAAATATTGTACTGATCTGGTATTTGATTTTTTTTATTTTGTTAGGTACTAGCTGCGCTCCGTAGTTTTACCCGCGTGGTGATGGATAATGATGATGATGGTGATAAGTATTCTGTCTTATTTCAAGGCTAAAGTACTTCATGCAAAATTTCACCCAGATCCGTTGAGTAGTTTACGCGTGAAGGCGTAACAAACAAACTCACATTCGCTTTTATAATATTAGTTAGGATAAATAATCGTTTGTGCGCACAATAAGTTGTGTTTTGGTGGAATGCGGAAAAATCTTGTCGCTATATTGTAACATTTTTCAAAACATATCTTTATTTAAATAGTACCTAATGTTAATCATAAAGTGCCAATTATACGCATAAATGTGGGTAAAACATAAAATAATTTCATGTTGTTTTCAGACTTCCATAGAATAGAATAGTTTTGTAGCGATGATAGCTCAGTAGTTAGCGCGGTTGAAAATCTGCCGCCAAGTAACTAACGGTGTGTCCCAGCAGCCTCACATGAGAGCCAGTTCCATTCCAGGCTAGATGTCCTTTATCATCTTCGACCACACCGTCACTTAACATGAGGTGAGTTATGGTCAAACACCAAGCCTGTCAACCATAAAAAAAATAAAGCTTCTAATAAAGTCGCTATTTACTTTACTAAGGAATGTACCTACTGAACTTGAACGTTACGTACTTATTTATAGTTGACTGGCTAGGTGTTTGACAGCTCTTCTGATGTTACGTGATGGTTTGGTCGAAGATGGTAAACACATCTGGAAAGGACTTCATGTGACTTTGAATGTGACTACTTAGACATATGGTTTACTTGAAACTGGCAGAATGCACAAAAAGCATAAAAATAAAGAAAATAATAAAGACATATTCACTGTATATTACATAGATATTATATGTATGTGTGTATATTATAATGTTTACTGAATATTCACTAAATATTATATAGATGTATGTATGTGTGTTTATTTCATCACGCTTTAGTGGGTTAACGGATTTAGATGTAGGTAATTTCGGATGCAGGTAGCTTGTACTCTGGCTACATTTTTCCCAGAAAACGCAAGTGAAATCGCGGTATGAAACTAGTATACTATAAATCACAATCATCTTTCAAATAAATATCAGTATTCAAATCTCAGCCGTACCTAGAAATTTTAACTAGAGTAAGCACTTATCAAATAAAGAACCGCCTACTTATTCGTACCCAATCTTGCACGTGGGTCGATCTATAGTATCGATTTACAGGAAACCAATATCGATTGCAACAAATGTGACAAGATCTTAAATAAAGTCAGCTTTAAAATATACCTAATGTAGTTGGAATTGGGTATATGTTAAGTTATTTTTTCACCGGAACAAATATAAAAAGTGTCAAAAGGACGGAAATCGATCAAAAATATTTCTGCGGTTATATTGAATAGCAACAATCAATTGTTGTCTAAGCGGCAACAATAAATGTTGCGCTTTTGAGGGTTTTTGTTACTATTGCATAATGCTTTGTGAAAAAATTGCATTATTCATGCATCTGCTAGTGGACTGATTGCCAT
The DNA here is from genome assembly GCA_950106695.1 of Biston stratarius. Classification (NCBI taxonomy): domain Eukaryota; kingdom Metazoa; phylum Arthropoda; class Insecta; order Lepidoptera; family Geometridae; genus Biston; species Biston stratarius. Next base: position 33,528,132 of record OX467106.1, on the reverse strand, counting down.
AAAAAATGTTTTATCATAATGATAAATCATTTCTTTATTCTTCACCCCGAGTTTAGTCTTCTTTATAGCTCGTTGTGCCACTTTGAGCTTACTAATAAGTCCTATAGTTAGGACTACGTTTCAAAATCATTAGTCATCACTGGTAACACCATAATCTGGAGCTTTTTTGCCAATACTCGCCATGCTTGGTGGCTTGGCGAGCGCAATTGGGTGGTAATATACAGGACACGCTGCTGCTTGTATTCCGAATTGCATCCCTTAGTCGACTCTTACGGCAACCACGGGTAGAGTGGATGGATTACAATCCTTACACCGGCATTACCACGGATTAATTTACTTAATAATTAGTATTAATTTATTACGTTTGTTCAATTCTAAATGCACCATCACTAGTGCAGGCTATGAAACGCCTAAGTGACAGAACTTTTAGACATAAAAACACACATAAATCTGTTGCAACATCTAAATACTGTAGGAATCATCGAAATATCGGTAATAATTTAATCGGTAATATCGGTGCTTAATTGTAAACGTTTTTTGGGAGTTTTGATAATGTTATTTTTCGTCACGTCTCAAATATTGTAATACTCATCGCTAACCTCAAATAAAATAAAAATTAGGTAACCTTGACTTTCCCAAATTATTCTACCTGCAAAAGAGCATCGAGCGATCTCATTTTGGAGCACAAACATTACGTCATAATAACCGCCTTGTCAGTAATTCGCTGTTAACGACCCGAGACGCTGTTTGTTCTTCTACCAAGACGCCGGGGCTTGTCTAGACGCTGTAGACTAGGAGCTGGTGGTGATTTTGATTAGGATGTTATAAAAACAACATCCGGAATATAAACTATTAATGTCTTTTTATTAGTTAACAGGTTCATAAAAAGAAATCCTACTACTGTTCCCTATTGAGTTGATTAACTGTTATCTCATGATGGTAAATAGAATGGAACAACCACACGGTGCCATTTCATTCGAGACGTAAAACATTTTGAACGTTAAATGTAATTGAAAAAAGTGAAATTATATGTCATTTTTACAATACAATTTACTTATATCAGTACATATTGTTAAGAATTTAATATTTTATGTATAAATAAACATAGTTTCTTCTTGGGGATATATATTTTCTGCAAGAATAAGGAAAAAATTAGAAATCTTCCTAAAAATATTTTAAAGTTATATTAGGTATACATATATGCCAAAGTATGAGTTTGTGAATATATGTACGTACGTAAATTTTTCATGACTTCGGCGGAAATTTGAATTCATATAGATTTTAACATTGTTATGTATTGGAATTTCTAAAAATAGATTACGAAAGACCTTGAGTTAAAAATGGTCAAAAATTTTTTTTGCAATATCAGTCAGTTTTATATGTAAATATAGAATATAGAAGGAACTTCATACCTTATACACTAAAAAGTATTATGGCAAAACATTTAATCCAAACTACCGTTGGCTCTTTATCCATAATCTTATGTATGTAACCGACAATCATTGTATACCCAACGCAGCTAATGATAGCCCTTCGAATGAGTAAATTATCAATTCGGCCCCAAGGGTCTCAAACTTGTTTTTCGAAAGTTAACAAGCCTATTTTACCCCTGTAAGACGTCACAGGTAACTTGAAAACTATTCATAATTGCCCATTTAGTGTAGCTCAGTTTTATGCAATTAAGTTTGACGGCGTTAATTAAGCGAGCACTTCATTTTGAATAAACCATTTAGTTTTTCCAAATAAACACAATTAAATAAATAAAAAAGTATTCGAATTGAAAAACAAATAGAGACAAATCTCATATCTAAGCCTTGTATAGATACATATAATATTATTATATTTAATATTGCACAATATTATAGGAAACTATTTTGGCCCGTGAATTACCTGATAAATGCTCAAAATCTAAAAGAAATACTAAAAGGTTTGAAATCTTATTTAAAAGTGATTAATATGTTTCTTTCATTCATTCGTTTTTTATTTATATTGTATTATAAATAAACATCTTAGGTCTTATCTGTGCATATCTTTGTTAAACTTTCATGTCTGGGTTTTTTTTTTAACCCCTGACGCAAAAAGAGGGATGTTATAAGTTTGACTTTGATGTCAGACAGACACACATACACACACAGACCGATTTCGATGCGGTTTTTTTATTCATTTGAAAGCCAGATTCCTTGCGTTTGCGTTGCGTTGGTTTATTAAATTTTTAATTTAATTACTTGTGTATCTATAACTTGTTTGCTGAATATTGTAAGTTATAATGCGAATCCATTACACAACTTTTTTTAAAAGTTTGTTTGCCCTGCTTCAATTGCTTGACTATTTCGTGAGGAAAGTTGAAAATATGTCAGCAAGCATCTAACGTGTGTTTCGGTTGCTCACTTAAGAACCAGTTCCATTTCAGGCTAGGTGTGCTTGTTTAATCAAATCAAATCAAATCAAAAAGTCATTTATTCAGTTTAGGCCCTGGTAAGGCACTTATGAACGTTAAGTTACATGTTTGAATCTACCCCCGGCTCGTAATTACACTTCAACTGAGAAGACTCCGGCAAGAAAGTCAGCAAGGCATTTTTTTTGTGAATCTTACTTTTCATATTAGGTTACAGTTTACAGTTATAAATATTAATACATACATTATGCTTACTACAATTGTCACTTAGCCAGGGGGATGCAAGTGCAGAGAGAAGCTGTCCTGTTCCCGTCTTCCACGTAATGAGCCACCTTATAGTAGGCTTTGTCAATAGTGACGGTGTAGTCGAAGACGGTAAACATACCTACCCTGGAATGGAACTGGCTCTCAAGTAGGGCTACCGGAATACACCGTCAGATGCTCGGCGGCAGATTTTCAACTTGAGGTTGGTAGCTAGTTAGCCATGTACACTTAAATCAAAAATAAGTGTCAAAAGTAACTAACTATAACTATATTCATGGAATCCTATAAGAATTTCCTTGAACAGCCAACTTCTATAAGCTTTGCGCTATTGTGTACACCTTATAATTAAGTATACTGAAAATTAATTTCTTACTTATAATTTAGACAGTACTCATACGTAAATAATTTGCAGAGAAGTTGTAAGAAGTAAATGGAAAAAAATTGTCTTACATACCAACATCTATAAATAAACCTAGTAAAATACAATATTAAACTTTTTTATGATGTTAAGTGTTAATTTTAAGTGTTATTCATTTGAAATTTGATACATATATCTTACGGAATATTATTCCTGAATAAAAAGTGTTAGCGCAGCCACCAAATATTATGGCAGAGCGCACCCAACACGGAGGGGCAAGAGAGAGGAATGAAACGATGACTTACCTGGTTTCCGGTCTCGATGGTCGTCGTGTCTTTCGTAGTGGACTGCATAATTGAGGGTCGCGGCGCGGTCGCGACGCGGGCGCGGGGAATCGTTAGACTCCTGCGGGAACCGTATCCCGTGCGGTTGTTCGATCGCTCGAGAGGGCGAACGAGCGGAAAGTGGTGTTGCGGGCGAGCGTATTCGCACAACATCTGTCGCTGACGAGCGTCAACGGCAGACTACTCGTCGTAGTGTCTCATCTCCGCCACGAAGTTCAACACGGATAGTCGTCGTTCATGGAAAAATGAGGGTAGGATGCGAGGTAGGATGTGAGGTAGAAAAAGATGAAGGTAGAACCTCTAAGTGGCGCTAACAAAAAGTATCCTTTATATTAATCTAGGTAATTAAGTAGCGCATGTTTTATGATGAATTAAACTATTGCTCTATTGTTACTTACACATGTTTCATTTCTCTCTGAACCCAAATATTAACACGACGCGGGCGCAAGCTAGTGCTGTATAGATATACACCGTGAAAGTTTAAACATCAGCAATATTGATACAGGGGTTCAGTACTCGATTGTCGTTCCAAATAATAAAAAACGAACAAGTGGTGTGATCGAAGTGATGCTGCTGGAATACACCGTAAGGTGCTTGGCGGCAGAATTCAACTTGAGGATATTAAAATTTACTTTAGTTTTAACCAAAACATATTTGAGACATTAGATAAATAATAAAATGTATTTAAAGAATATGGATTAAGTAAAGAAAATATGGCAAATAATAATTTCAAGCTCTGGCAACATTTTCTATTTACCTACAACTTGTATGATAATAATTATTACTTGCCATTTAAGAATAATCGTAAAGATAAAATATAATTTTAATTTACACGAACATTGATTTTAGTCTTTAAATTATGCAGGCAAACATAAGCTATTATTAAGTTTAGTAACGAGTAAATTATGAAACGGTTACTTACCATTAAAGTTAAGTTTTGTTGAACATTAAACACAAGAACTTATTTTCACTATAATTTGTTCACGATAAATCATGGGACGAACTAAAGTAGCCGACATAACCCAGCGGATTAGCAAGTTGAAGTGGCAGTGGGCAGGGCACATAGCACGGAGAACTGATGGCCGATGGGGCTGCAAAGTTCTGGAGTGGAGACCACGGACCGGCAAGCGCAGTGTAGGACGTCCACCCACAAGGTGGACAGACGACCTCATAAAGACCGCAGGAACGCGCTGGATGCGAACCGCTTCCAGCCTGTCTTTATGGGAGGCCTATCTCCAGCAGTGGACGTCCTACGGCTGACATGATGATGTTGATGAAATCATGAGAATGTAAACTGTTAGTTAAAAATGCCTAATTATATCAGGATGGATCTTAAGTGACAGAATTGGCTAGTGACACGTTTTCAACAAGTCTGATACTATTGTTGTAAACAAATGTGCAATAGATACGTAAATTATTATTGATATCAGTCGCCCGAACTAATAATGGCAGATTCACATGGATTAAGAATTAGAAGAGCATAATGCAGTGTCAACTGCACCGAAGTCAGTCTGATCCAGGAACTGCTGCCACGAGAAACAAATTGTGATGTGTTACTAACTAGTTGTCGATTTGTTTCGTTTAGTTCGCACCACCTTTAGAATACTGAGTGCTCTGTAGTACAAATACAAATATTTTATTGTTACAATTCAAGTCTGTAATATAATTTCATGTAAATGTATCATTGAAAGAGTTTTAAAACACTAATTACATGTCAATGAATAAAAAAACATAATGTCAAAACAAAGTATGCCAATATACAAACATGTCAAAATAAAAAAATGACAATATAAAATACTGTCAATATAAAATATGTATGTAAATATAAAAATATGTACTTGTTCTTGAAGTAGGTAGTTCTAGCCCGATTATTTTGAATTTATTGTACGATTATGTTTATTTTCTACCTCTGCTCCAGTTATGTGGGTGACATGCCTTTTGAAAGTTTAATTGCATCGTTGCTTTCGTGCAAGCGTAAACGATATAACTCGGACTAAAGTTTGCGTTTTCTCACATTTCTGAAGTTATTTTGCTGCAACTTTTCTCTTGTAAACTCGCGAGCTTATAAAAGTAACATAACATAACATCGAGTTAGATAGGTTTAGTAGTTGCTTTTACTAAGCTAAAAGTTTACTTGCCCTAAGTATAGTAACTAAGCGTGATAAAACTCCTGCGATTATTAAAACAATATTTTTTGATATTCAACGTGAAATAGCTTTTCGTTAACTTTGCCTTCCTGTCTGTGATTTCGCATAACATAATATATTTCTTTTCTGTTTTTTTTTTTCATTATAGTGAAATTTATTTTAAGAGACAGGCGGTCAGTTTAGGTTATGCACGAGAAAAAATAATAGACTAAGATATAATTAAATCCTTTCTGTGGCAAGACGAATATGATAATTATAAAAGGTACAATGAGCTTGAGATGCCGGTGAAGGAAAACATCGTGAGGAAACCATAGCGTGGTGGTAGGGTACTTTCTAGTACTCGGCTGGCTAGCTACCCTCAAGTTGAAAATCTGCCGCCAAGCATCTAACGGTGCGTTTCGGCAGCCGCACTTGAGAGCCAGTTCCATTGCATGGTGTGCTTTACCATCTTCGACCACACCGTCACTTAACATCAGGTGAGTTGTGGTCAAACACCTAGACTGTCAGAAAAAAAAAGGTACGAAACGTGCCCGGAAGTCCTAGACGCTGTACTGGTTTTTAATCCTACACTGCGATGAACCCAGCACTCGCTCAATGGATACCATACATTCTTTTAAGTTTCGTCTATTTGCAAATTTTAATAAAAATTCAACAGACTATTAGATATTATAAGATATCTCGTAAAAATGTACTAATATTTATGTTTTTGTGGAGGATCGAAGCAATTTGTGCGTCAGTGCAACTTGATTTATTGTGTTGTAGAGATCTGTAAATACAAATACAGATATGAAATCCATTAAGACTAAAAAAGGCCGCATCCAAAAAAATATTCAATGAAAAAACTTATAGAATGTATATATACATATATATATATATATTAATAGAGGTTTTGTCTCTAGTGAGATATACCTTTATATGACCTTTTCAAGATCAGAGTAAATAGATACCTAGATATCTTCTAAGTCAGCATTTTTCGTCTTTGACCGCATCGTTGTTTATCAACACGCGAGTTGGTGGTCAAACGTGGACTTATTCTCTTTAAAAAACAATTTATTCATAACAAAGTTCACTAACCGGCATTCAGTAGCTGTATCAGATTAATCGGTGATAAATTAAACGGTCAGCCAATCAGCGAACTGCGTTGCGATCACCACACCTACTGCCGCCATTTTGCTAACGACGCGCGAGCGCTGCTAGAGATGAAACAATTATTACCCACCACAGATTAGAAATAAGTAGTATAGGGGCTCTATTTTTAAATCACGTATGTGTTTTCTCATACGAATTTTTTTGCCTTTACATATTATATCATTCAAATGTCGGCCATATTAAAACTAGACACGAATTAATTTAAAAGTAAAGATTTATTGACTGCTAAATGTTATTATAAGGTTGGCGACTTTCTCAAGGATTATTATTCTTTCTCATTCAAGTAATTTTATTTGAACATTTTTAATAATTAATTATAACGTTATTCTATTTTTTTTAAATTATCATTTTAACCATAATTGTGTTGTATCTTAAAATCCGATTTTTATTAATCTTAGTAACCAAAATCAAAGACATACGTGGTTCTAAGATAAACTCGCCTGCCTTTTCTATAAGTAGATATATGTTTTGGGCACCCTATTAGTCATTTTCCAGATGATAGTAGAATTTTTTGCCACAAACTTCTTTTGTGAGACCGAAAAAATGACAAAAACCTCATTAGGTCTAAAATAACAAACAATTTATTTTTTCAACATCCTATAATTTGACGCATCGCTGGACAAACATCAAACGCTTGGAAGGAAGACATCATTATTTCGTCAATCATTAGTCATCAAATAATATTATTTAACGAGCCGTGATTAAATAATTGTTGACAGTTATCTTTTTTCGGAGTTCTGATGCACCTGGAGATAAGAGACCGGTTAATGTAACGATTGAACTGATATCACATGTATGTTCCTATCTATAGGCGTCTATAGATATCTCTATGGACAAAGTTGCAGTTAATTTAGTAAGTACAGTCGCCATAGATGCGCAGCGTGCAGAAGTGTACGGGCCGAAAATGATGATGATAATTATGATATTAATTATGATATTGATGATATTACTTTTTACGTTCCTATGCTCAAAAGTCAAAGTCAAAGTTAATTTATTCATAAGCTTTAGGTACATCGAAATAACTCTTTTCGATTTCAAATGTACAAAATCAGGTGCTTTAACCATGTATTATAGGTATCTATTATACTTACGATACGATCTATTAGACTTACTTATGGTACAGTGCGCGTAATATAATGTAAAAGAATAGTTTACGTCAAACAAATAGGTATGTGCTAGGTACTAGTATAATATTAGTACCTACAATAATACATATTTCCTAAAAACAGTGTCTACCAAATTCAGAAAACAAAAGTTAGGGGACAGGTTTTCGTACCACGTACCACGCCGGTTGTTAAGGGAAGATCTATGGCGATTTTGCTATGGCACGCGAACTACAGGAAGGCGTTTGGATAAAACAGCCTGACCTACTTGCTAGGGAAAGTTTGACACCATTGTCGTCGAAATGTGCTAAGTTGAAGCAGTTTGTGGTAGAAACAGTTGGAAAAAACTCGAAACAAATTAGGGTCGATTTTAAAATATTCTACTGTATGATGCCCTTAATTTTTTTACAAGAACTATTACTAAAAAGTTACGTAACTATTGAGATTACGTAATTTTTAAACTTTCGCGACATGAACACTTAATTATGTTTACCACCTTAATCGACAACTCGTGGTCAACTCGTGACCAAGGGTATTGCAACATGGCCGAAATGTTGAGGCAAATTAACAAAACAAATTCTCAAATAAGCGTCAAAACAGCGAAGGATTGTAATTTAATATTAATAGGTATATTAAAGAGCGTTTCATTTATCTCATGAAGGAATTCGATAGGGATATAGCTGGAATAAAAACAGTTGCTCCATACATTTGGTCTAAAATCAACGAATTTGTTCTACCAAACAATTTTTTATCTAAATTTTAATATTTTACCCAAAGCAAAAGTTGTTCATAATGAGCAGTACAATGAACCCCTTTTGACCTATACACCCTAACTTTATAATCCAATATAGCCTATACATTCAACGTCTTAAATACATACCAACTCTTTCGTCACGAATTAAATAGAGCTAACTAGACATGAACGCTGCCCAAATATGACCATCGTATTATAATACGCTTGACCTGTCATAGAGCTAAAAATCATCAGAAAGTATTTCACATCATTGTCACGTAATGACGTCTATAGAACGTCTTGACATGTCCTCTCTTGTGTTGGTTTCAACATTCAATGTCAGATGGACCACTATAAAAGTCGACACGGGTTATTTAGAGCCCATCACGAGATCTTGTCCGGTTGTTGCCTGTGGGCGGGGTCATGTTGATTCTTAAGATATCGCTTTTTAGCTAAAGGCATACGTATTCTAGAAATCATTTTGCGGCACAGTAATGTAAAGTTGTATCTTTATTAAAAAAAAATGGAAATATGGGAACGTGCTTTACTCATCTATTTATGCTAATTGGAAAAAAATATGAATTAAAAAAAAAACATTCATTAGATAAAGCTATTGAATGCTTATTTAACAATTGAAAAGCTTACGTTTCATTTACCAAGTACTAACCTAAAACTTATGTATTGGTAAGAGGAGCAAAAACATTTTACTCTACTTCTTGGGCAATAATTTGTGTCATGATATTACTTAATCAAAGTAATTAGGTTTGTTTGCCCTGCTTCATTTGCTTGACTTTTTCGTGAGGAAAGTTGAAAATCGTTCACCAAGCACCTAAAACTGTGTTTCAGTCAACTAACAACCATTCCATTGAGACTAGATGTGCTTACCATCTTCGACCACACCATCATTTCACACCAGGTGAGCAGCAAATACAGCAGCCTGTCAAACATTAAAAAATAAAATCTTATTCTAAATAACACAAGCTTTTTTACAGCAAATATTATATTATAAGCTGAACTTTTACGCCCATGGTGATATTATTTCGTTTAGTGGATGATACCAAATTTTTTATGGGTGCAGCAATATTTCTTATTATATAATTATCTAAGTTATTCTTAGGCCAGCTAGGTGCTTGACCTTAGCTCACATGATGTTAAGTGACAGTGTGATTGAAAATGGTAAAACACATTTAGCCTGGAATAGAACTGGCTGTTAAGTGAGGCTGCCGGAACACACCGTTAGGTGCTTGGCAGCAGATTTTTAACTTGAGGGTAGTAGCTACCCAGTCGAGTAATAGAAAGTATACCTAACCACCATGCTATGGTGGTAAAGTACTTTCCACGATGTCCTGACGATGTTTTCTTTAACCGGCGGTTCAAGCTTATGCCCTTCTTCGTGTAAATAGACCACGTTAACCAATGAGCTTTCATCGCTACAATTATTCTACAATATCGCTGCAATAACTATTCTCATATTTCGCTTTCAGAATTCTTATAATCTTAGAAAAGTCACGAATCAGTTCTATTATCCGGAATAAGTCGTCTGAATTGAAGTTGTGAGTACAACCCGCTAAGAACGACACGTTGTTTCTGTAAAAGGCACAAAAAAATTGAATACATTCTTTTTGAAGTTTGTGGAATCGCTTCAGTATCGTATTAACATATTCAATTTCCCTTATTGTCACCTTATCTCTTTTATCTTATCTTTGTTACTTGTATTAGTTTCTACATGGCGATTTAAAAAGCCACAAGATATTTCTAGCATAATGTCTGGTAACTTCAAACACGCTTAATTAACTTTCATCTTTATGGGCGTTTCAGTTTGATTTGAGTTTCCTTGACATGATTATGAATATTTCCATTATTAGAATCACTTGAGATCATCATCATCATCAACCTTTTGTATTCCAATGCTGGACACGGCACTCAGCCCGATATTCGACTGTTCACTTCCATCCACCGCCAGCTGTCTTACGTATATTGTCACTCCATCGAGTCTCAGGGCGTCCTACATTACGTTTGCCAATTTGCGGTCTCCACTCTAGAATACGTCTACCCTAGCGGTTATCGGTTCTGCGACAGATATGTCCAGCCCATTGCCATTTCAGCTTGCTAATACGCTGAGCTATGTCTGTGACTTTAGTTCTTTGGCACTTTAGTTCGCTTTACATAAAACATTATTCCGGTGACACTAACTAGGTTAGTGAGATCATATTTTTTTCTGAAACAAAAGTACCCTATAATATTTAATCTAGAGCTCAAGCTGAACAAATCTGACACCAAGTAAAAATGAATAATGTTTAAAACAAAATGTTTGTAAAATGAATCTAATTTTTTTATATGTATTGTTTCATGTCATTTCGTATCATATCGTATTGCATTATTGTATAGTATTACTACAACACTGCACTACACTATAGGTACTGCACTGTATTATATATATATATTATAATTTTATATAATACCTACTATACATGATTACAGAGTGGCTCTTTAAACGCAACAGAACTTGAGTTTTGTATGACCAAGTCAGTTAGAGACCGCAGAGGCAGTCAAAACGACTTAGAAAAAAAAATGCTGACCACCGCTGCTGGCAATACAAAAATAGTAGATACGGATTACACATCGTATTCAGTAACAACATCAATACAATAACAATTAGACATAAAACAACAACTGAGGCGAGCAAAGATTTATCTCGAGTCGATAAGTTTAATGTGAAACAGCTTTTAGAGCATAGTAAAAAAGGTACACAAAAATCAAGGATCATATTACAGAAATCCATTAGAGGCAAGCAATAAAAATAGACTCGGAACATGTAAGGCCAACCCTAAATTCAGTCATTTGAAATAAAATGAATTTTTTAGAACAAGGATAGATAAAAGTCTTCGATCGGTTAGATAAAGATACGATGCATTTATTGTCATCAACTTTAATTCAAATTCGACGGAAACTTAGAGCTGACGAAAACTGACAATATTTTGAAGCTCTTGTGTTGAATAAATAAATCATAGACGGGTAACATGTACAAATGAAAACTAAGTCCAAACATTCTATCATCACTACATTACTATCTGTCTGTTTGCGATAAACTGAAAAACTACTGAACAGATTATCATGCAATATGATTATAATGAATTGCCTAAGTGTATTACACAATTCAATACCACCGAATTAAAAAAAAAAAAAACATTAATTTTTTTTTTTAAAAGCAATCTTTTTTACAAATTATGTGATTATTATTTTAATGGGGTTCATGGAATCCTCATTTATATGTAACATCGCCAAAATTTTATGTAAATTAGTTGAAATATGATGATAATTGATAGAAAAGTCAGAAAAAGTCAAGCCACCTGGGAACTTTCATCAAAAACGCTACCTAATCTCTTTGAGATATAACAAAACAATGCATGGTGGGATATTCCTCTTTTATAGAATTACAAAAAAAGTCACGGTGGCAGATACTTACTATACCCATTCTTACTACCCGTGCGAAGCCGGGGCGGGTCGCTAGTGTATATTATATATTATCGTTTAGTACTGGCGGCGCCAAAACTCATTTAGTATTACCCAACGTCCACCCAAATATAAAATTAACTTTAAAATTAAGCAATACAAATTAATGTAGTTTTTTATATGCAACGAACAGCTCCCTAATGCATTTGGAATGATGTGATGAATGGGCACCCATTCATAAAACTTCTGTTCATTTTAGCCACGTAGTTAATAAACAGTAGGTGGTGAATGTAATAGAGTATTGTCTTTACTACCGTGGGCGGAGTGACTACCAAAGTCGATTTTGTATGCGGTGACCATCAAGTTTTGTAGAGTTAGGATAAAAAGTATTTTTTTTTTAAATAACGTCATCTAAATGATGACCCTCTTTACGACGGCACTCCTCTAACCGCAAATGGAAATTATTAATAACTTTCTTCGGTAATCCTGGTGTAATTGCTGCTATTTCACCACGGATATTCTCCTTGAGCTGATTGATGTTTCTCGGATCATTGCTGTAGACTATGTTTGAGGTATCCCTACAAAAAAGTCAGGAGGCGTCAAGTCTGGACTACGTGGGGGCCATGGAATATCACCTCTTTTCGAAATCAGTCTCCCTGGGAACATCTGTTTCAAAACCACCACTTGATGGAGTCATTTGATATGTGAATGGTAGTGCCGTCTTGTTGAAACAAAGTCCTAGAATTCACTTTTCTTGATATTTTTAGTTCTGGAGTCAAAAAACCTTCTAATATCGCAACATAACGTTCGGTATTAACGTTTTGTCCCCGCGCATTTTCAAAGAAAAAAGGACTAATTATTCCTATGCCAGAGATTGCTGCCCATTCTGTTACTTAAGGACTATGCAGTGGTTTCTGGTGTTTGAGTTTGGGATTCTCACTGTTCCGGTAACGACAATTTTGATGGTTTATGAACCCATTGATATGGAAATGGGCCTCATTAGAGAAAAGGATATTGTCAAGCTTGGTAAATCAATTAAGCATCTCATTACCAAATGCGAGCCTTGCTCCAAAGTCAGACTCTTTCGATGCTTGTGTTAATTGCAGCTTGTATAGCTGCAGTTTAAAATCGTTGCAAACTTCGTCGCGATAAGTGTAAGACACACGATCTCTTGCGAGTAGATATTTGTGGATCTCCTCGTACCGACTGCATAACTCTCTCAATATTGTCTTCGGTTCTAGATGTTCTTGGCCGACTTTTTACTCCTGGTTTAAACGTTGAACCGGTCTCTTTAAAACGCTTTACCCATATTTTAATTACCACTCGAAGCTTAATTAAATCGCCGTAGTTAATTCAGAACAATATAGCCCCGTAGTAACAATGTATGAACGAGAGTTCTTGTAAAACGCGCGCACGCAAAATGCGCGACGCTTACCGTCGTAGTAACTCAAGTAACTAAAACTCCATCCGTCTACAGTCTAGTTAACTCACTAATCAATTACAATATCTAGAGATAATCCAAATGTTCAAATCACTGACTCCAATTACTGTAAATCATGGCCACTCTAAGCTCAACCAAGTCGATTGTATTTGACGTATCTGTTTACCTGTAGTCTTTTGTTTTATTAATGTGTTTGATGATAGGGATAAATTGTTTGGTTATGGTGTTATGGATGGGTGTTTGTGAATTGTTCATCAGTTAGGCGTGATTGGTAAGATCACAAATATTCGATTTGATTCTTACTTTAATTAATTTAATTACCTATTACTTATACAAACACGTATATGTATGAAGGAAGGTTAACCCCTTAATAAACAAAACTTGGCCCGTTCTCGTATTTTTGCTTCCAATCAGTGCCTTAGGTATATAACCATTCCATTATAGTTTAATCTATCTTGACTAGCTTAGTTGTAATAGCTTTGCTTCGTGATCTGTGTGGGTGTGGGTCCAATTCCAACCCAATATTATCCTCCTCCCCCCATTTATGTGACAAATACAGATATTTGCTCTGTTTCAACGAATTCATTCTAAATATTATGTAGTTTAAGTATGTTTTAAGCTTTTTGGTCACGTTGCCTGAAATTATAGGTGGTTTGAACAATCTATAGGCTTTTTTCTTACTTCTTTATACTATCTATATGAATCTTTTTTAGTTTTATGTTAGCTTTGTATACTTTAGGTTTTGTTTTCTTTTAAAACTTATTTTTGTAAATATATAATATACTCGCCAGAAGAAATCGCTCCTAGCGATAAGGCCGCCCCTTGTGGCACTAGCTCATAAGATTCTTTTGTTTTCTGTTCTTTTTTTTATATTTTTGGTTGTACTATGAAGAGTTTCTATCTATCTAAAATATAAAACACTTAAAAATTATATATTTATTTTAAAAAAAGTATATTTATTTACGTGAGCTTTTTCAAAACTTGCCATTGCATGAGTATGAATATTATAATATAATTTATCTTTACAAAATGGAATGTCAAATGAATTACTATAATTAATGAATGAACCCATGAATATTCTATCAGTAACCTGCTTCATATTATTATAATGATTATTCTAGCTTGAGTCTAGATGACGCTGTGTAAAAACGTCTTCAATAATTTTCATCAATTTTAAAGTACCCACACGTTCCGTACGCAATTTTCAATTGTTTAGCATTCCGCCTGCCTACAATAATGTCTCGCAAAACAGCCCTCTCGCTAGGATGTGCCGCACATACGATGGTTTAAAGGATCCCAGAGACATGTTCTCGTCTAACTTTAATTCTTTTAAGCGTAGTGTCTGTGAAACATTTAAATAAACAGACTTGTAATATCTATAATTTAAGTTATTATATTGTTATGTGTCTACTGTCACTACCTATTTAATGTTGTATAATACACATACAAGTTGTGTATAGTTGTAATTGGACCTTAGGTTCAATGTGATACGTTAATTCTACTTATATGCTATACTAAGTAACCTAAGGTCTGTAACTGTACCTATCTCAATAAAATAAATAAAAATAAAATAAAATAAATTTTAATTTTAATAAGATTATATGACTAGATTAACTTTTAAAATTTACTCTCAAGGAAAAAACTTACTGAATAGAAAAATGATCAAAACAACAGAAGCTTACGCGCCTCCTTATCCAATAACCAAGAACCCGCAGTTCCGACCACAATGCAATTCAACGGTACGTCATACATTTATTATTTACCCCCACCATATCCGGTGCAAGATTAAACGGCGACTTGTGGAGATTAAATCCTGGATTTTATTCCCATATTGCTGTTTTCCCCGTTTCCCCTGGTTAAGGGAAACTCGAGTATTCATTGCGGGTAGCCAAGAGTCGAGGGTTGGTCGGGGTAAGTTTCACTACATTTGGGTAGTTAAATTTTGATTCGGGTCATAATTATTATGAGCTTCGTCAGGTGTGATAAAATCCGAAGAGCTAGTATTAATTACTATATAAACCGACTTCAGCATTCTAATTTAAGATTAGATTTTTAATATGATTTTATAGTCACATGAAACAATTGAAAAAAAATCTTTGTGTTTTGCGTCTTTGTTTGTGTTGTCTGTAGTTTTAGTCTTTGTATTTGTGTATCTTTGTGTTTGTTCTTTGTCTTTATGTGTGTGTTTTTTTATCTTATGATTTTAAGGTTTATTTCTGATGGTCAATTATAATATTTACAGGTCATTTACAATTTACAATTGTTGTAACCCTAACGACTTAATACACTAAAGATCTGAACACAACTCGGAAATATAATACAACACAACAACTGGAAACAACATAAAACCAGAAACAACACAGAATACAATCCCGAACAACAAAAAGATATGGAATAACAACATACGGACGAGAAAAGTACTAAAAAAGAAGAGAAAGGGGAATTTAATCAAGATAAGATAATTTAATAAATTATAAAATGACGCAAAATAATGTTAATTATTCTATGACTTATCAGTAGATATTTTTCCTTATAACATGAGACATGTACATTGTACAATTGTGGATAACTTTACCTTTCAAGGAACAATTGAGATAAATCTCTTCACGCTATAGCTAAAAATACACAGACATACACATAATTTTCAGTTCCAGTGCTGAAAATTGGTCCCAACAGAATCACCAGCCAGAAAAAAGCAGCTGTATTTCGACAACCCTACAGCAACCAAGATTTATTCTGAGTTTGCTGTTATTTATAAACCAGAGCCTTATTTTTATTCCCGTGTGATATTTTTAATGAGGCAACTAAATTGCCAGTGCACGTGTATTCATTTAAAAGTATGAACCTACTAGCTTTTTTGGTTTCAGGATTCACTATTAAGACGTATTTTTAAATTTTTGATAAAGGTATATCTGTTACTGCAAAAGCCCGAACTACGGTAAATCCTAAGATTTTCCAGTAAAATCTAAGATTTACCATTTCTTAATGGTTAAAGTCCGAACCGTTCTAGGATGATCTTTTATTTCGAACTTTTACCATCATGCACTTGATAAATCTTAGGATTTGCCTTAAAGACACGGTATATGTTGAAATAAATATGTCAGAACGTGTTCGGCGTATGTTATCGTACAGTCTGCAGCCCCCCGCTACCCGTTCCATTTCTCTCTACCGTCTCCGCTCACCTATTAGTAATATAAATGATAAATAATAATTACTCTCATATGATACATTAAAATATGTAAGGTTTTGAGTGATAGTTAATTGAAAGAAATTTTTAAGTAGTACTCAGTGTTTTATTCCTAAAACCAACATTTACCAAACGTCACTGGTAAAATCTAGTATGTACTAAGTTCCAATGGTAAAAGCTCGAAAAAACGTTCTTTTTTTTATAAATTCTTACATTTACCAACTCATGTTGGTAAATCCTAAGATTTACTGGTAAAACCTAAGATTAACCATTATTAAAAATAAAAATAAAAAAGTAACTAATTATCTGATTTTGTTACAAAAAGCGTAGGACCGGACCGGCTGAGGGCGCCTTGAGGTCCATCCTTTTGTTTGCTTAGACGTAATTGAGGTCGGTGTATAATTGGACCTCACACGGCTGGCATGCAAATGTCTGCTAATAGAGTCCAAGTGGCTTAACGGCTAATGAAATTGTAGGACACTGTAGGGCGCTTTGCTATTGTTAATCTGTCTAGATTTTTTTGGCTGTAGTTAGTTTAAATTAGAGTTGAAAGAATTTTAAGAATATTGTATCTATTAGGTGGAATGAGAGAATGGATTAACGGAAAAATATCTTTAAAGCAAAAATAAAGTAATATCATTGATTTATGTCTAAGAAAGAATTCGGATCCCATGATAATAATCACCCACATTACGGAATGGGAGCAAAACGCTTCAAGCAATTACGTTTTTTCTTAAAAGGTAGGCAGAGACTATATCTTTCCACTTTTTAAATTCAAGCACATATTTTTAGCTTCTTCTACGTATATCGTTCATAAGCGTTTTCATATATGCTTGTCTGATGTGGGCACATTAGATTGGATATTTTTGTAACGATGATAGCTCTGTGGTTAACATGTCGAAGGGTGTGGGTTCAAACCCTAAAAATTAGTTTGAGCTGCCAGTAGAGATAAACATCGTGAGGAAACCATAACATGGTGGTAGGGTATTTTATAGTACTCGGCATGCAAGCTACCACCCTCAAGTTAAAAATCTGCGCCAAGTATGTAATAGTGTGTTCCGGTAGTCTCACTTGAAAGCCAGTTTCATTCCAGGCTTGGTGTGCTTTACTATCTTCGACAACACAGTCACTTAACATCAGATGAGCTGTGGTCAAACACTTAGCTTGTCAACCATTAAAAAAACCTTTTTTCTAAACGTCTTCAATTTTCAATACAATTACGATACATTTGCCAACGTCAACCCAATAAATAAAGTATTCTGTCAGTTATCTCGTTCCCATATCACAGGCTTAGAGCTATTTGTTATTTGAGCTAGATAGTGCTCTATGAAATGTTCTTTGATATTTATTTCTTAGTTCTTAGATAGAAAATTGTTTATACCTTGTAACTACGTTAGTAGAAGGTCCTAACAGCTTTCGTATGTTTTAATATCATATCATATCATCAGCCATAGGACGTCCACTGCTGGACATAGGCCTCCTCCTGGGGGGATTTTGCCAATACTCACCACGCTTGGCAGGCGGGTTGGCGAGCGCAGTTAGGTGTGATTGTTCGAGGAAGACGCTGCTGCCCATCTTCCGGATTACATCCCTTAGCCGACTCTTACGACAACCATGGGTAGAGAGGGTGGAGTACAATTCTTACGCCGGCACCACCACGGCATGTTTTAATACTGCTGTTATAAAGTTAATATATTCTCATCGGAAATATTTCAACATTTCAGAGGCATTAAATAAATAAACCAACTCAAAATCCACTCAGCTCATTGCACTCCAACATCGGAGGCGCATTCTAAGTTTAAACCTCCTAAATATTTGATGAAGGTAACGAGATCAAATGAAATAGCAAGCAGTGTGGTACATCAAGGAGTTTCATACCCATTGGGGCAGAGGTGACCATCGTTTAGGTCCGAAGGCTTGGACGACATTTTGGTATGTACTTATTTACGTGTAGCTTTTATTAAGCTTAGCATACTATTACTTTCTTGGTAGTTATCTGCTTTAAGAGCTGTAAGAGGTGGGTTCGATTTCCTTCCAGGACAAACATTTTGTGGTATGAACAAAATCTTTTCTTTGTGTTTTTTTTAATGGTTGACAAGTTAGGTGTTAGACCACAGCTCATCTAATCTTAAGCGACGATGTGGTTGAAAATGGTAAACACACCTAGCCTGAAATGGAACTGGCTCTCAAGTGAGGCTCCAGAACACACAGTAGGATGCGTGGCGGCAGATAAGTATAATATAACAAAGAAGTATTTAAGAATTCTATCAGTTATCTGACTTTTACAGTACAAGCTTTGCTTAATTTGGGGACAGGTGACGCTGTTTGTAATATCCTACGATATTTATTTGTGAGTTTAAAAAAAAACTTAGACTCAGAAAAGTACAAGCTGTTTGTGGAATTTAATGGTGAATGGTGAATGTTGGACCGCCCTGTTAGTTTAATTGGTAGTAAGTTCTAGTTCAAGAACTGAAGGGCGTAAGTTCAACCGGCTTAAACCGGCCGCTGTAACCACTGAACTATCATCGGTACTAATACCTATAATTCTTAACATAAATGTATCTATTTATATATCTATCAATGGCTGATCTACCTTTTTTATATCTCTGTTTGAATATTTACTGCGATTTGAAGCTCTATAAGTCGGACCCTAGTCTTTTACAACATTTTGTATAATAATGCTGAATCACTTTTATTTCTCGAAATGTACAAGAATAATTCAATAAGATATTTTTAGCAATGTTTTGTTTGTAAAGCTTTTTGTGTGGATATTCAATAGCCCTAAACCCGTGAACAAACCTTTTGTAGGTCAAATTAAATCAAGGACCTTATCTTGGAAAAGGAGACCGTATGGGAACCCTAATTTGGGCTTAACAAGGGTGCTTGGAATATGTTATTACACGATCAATGGATTAGGTATCTGTGATCTTGTATCCTCTAACAAGTCAAGAAATTTGAGGGTTGCTTATGGATAGTAATGTTTAACGAGGATATCAACATTATAGTAGACAGATTAAGTGCCGGTTGAGATTAATGCTTTAAAATGTACTAAATTGTTTTTTTTTTTTTGACCTACGACTCGATGGAGTAACGATATACGTAAGACAGTCTGTAGCTGGCGATGGTTGGAGGCGAGAGCCATAGGTTAGGTTGAGTGATATGTCTTCGAAGAGGTATATGCCCACCAGTGGACTATAACTGTACGTTGATGATGAATTTTTAATCGCGCACAAAGTTTTTTTTTACTTGCTACGTGTTTGACCACAGCTCAAGTGATGTTAAATGACGGTGTGGTCGAAGATGGTAAACACACCTAGCCTGGAATGGTATTGGCTCTCAAGTGAGGCTGCCGGAACTCGTTAGATGTTTGGCGGTAGATTTTCTACTTGAGCTACCACCCGTAGCTAGCCAGCCGAGTACTAGAAAGTACCCTACCACCAAAAAAACCTAGTATTTTAAATTAGTTTTGTTTGTAACTATATTTTGTTAATAGTATTCATCATCAGCAACCTTGTATCGTCCACTGCCAGACATAGGTTTCTCCGCAGGACACACAGCACTCAACCTGATCTTCAGCTTTTCGCTTCCAGCCACTGCCGGCCGTCTTACGTATATCGTCACTCCACCTAGTCTCAGTATTAGTTACACAACATTTGTTATTTACAATACAATACAGCTTTATTAGATGGAGCCGTGGTGGTACCGGCGTAAGAATAGTGCCCCACCCTCTCTACCCGTGGTTGCCGTAAGAGTCGGCTAAGGGATGTCATTCGGTGGATGGGCAGCAGCGTCTTCCGTATATTACAACACCTAACTGCGCTCGCCAACCCGCTTGCCAAGCGTGGCGAGTATTGGCAAAAACCCCCCTACATGATAAGAACAAAAAAGACCAGGCCCCCAGTCCCCGGCAGCTCCGCTATTCCTGGCTACGGTAGCGGCCACGGTAACGGCGGAGCAAGGGGTGCTAAGAATCCCCGGCAGATGCCCGGCTACCACCCCCAACGACGACTGGCCCTGGTAACACACAACATACGCACATTGAGGACAGACGAGAAGATTGCTGAGCTGGAAGAGGAGATGGGTAGGTTACATTGGGATATTTTGGGATTATCTGAAGTCCGGAGAGAGGGCGAGGACTCGATAATCTTGAAGTCGGGTAACCTACTCTATTACCGGGAAGGCGACCAACAGTCCCAAGGTGGTGTCGGCTTTCTCGTTCACAAGTCCCTCACTAACAACATAATTACCATCGGAAGTGTTTCGAGCAGGGTTGTATACCTAATACTCAGAATATCCAAAAGATATTCGCTGAGGGTCATTCAGGTATACGCACCGACCTCGTCACACCCAGATGATGAAGTGGAGAGTATGTATGAGGACGTAAGTAGGGCCATACATACCTCCGAGACCCACTTCACTGTTGTTATGGGGGACTTCAACGCAAAGATGGGCATGAAGAGCGATGACGAGTTGAGAGTGGGGCAATTTGGATATGGGCAACGGAACCCTAGAGGACAGAGGCTGGCCGACTTCCTGGAGAAAGAGGGCCTCTTTATGATGAACTCTTTTTTTCAGAAGCCGCCTCACAGGAAATGGATCTGGATGAGCCCCGATGGTTCTACGAGAAATGAGATAGACTTCATCATGACCAATAAAAGACGGATATTCAATGATGTCTCCGTGATTCACAGGGTGAAAACCGGTAGTGATCACCGACTGGTAAGAGGCTCATTGAATATTAACGTCAAGCTTGAAAGGTCACGCTTGATGAAGTCCACGCTCCGACCTACTCGCGCCCATATACAAAACCCCGAAAGCTTTCAACTTGAACTCTCCAATCGCTTCGATTGCCTAGAGAATCTTGCTACGGTGGACGAGATCAATAACAGGTTCGTAGAAACTGTCCATACGGTGGGCTCTAAGTTTTTTAGACCCCGCCGTACAAATAGGCCTCACAAACTGTCCGACCATACTCTAGACCTCATGGCTGAACGACGCTCGTTGAGACTGCAATCTTCTAGTGATGCAGAGTCATATAGGCAGCTCAATAGACAGATATCCAAGTCCTTGCGGCACGACATACGTATCTTTAACACTAATAAAGTTAAAGATACGATAGAGCGGAATAAAGGCTCCAAAGTGTTCGCGAGAGACTTATCTATTGGGCAAAGCCAGCTGACTAAGCTGAAGAGAGAAGATGGCAGTATAGCGTCGACCAAAGCAGAGGTGTTAGAGGAGGTCGAAAGGTTCTATGGACAGTTATACGCTACGGTCGCTGAGCCTGTTAACAGCGCGGCCAAAGACCCAAGAGCCAAGCTGAGCCGACATTATACTGAAGATATCCCGGACATCAGCCTGTACGAGATTAGAATGGCTCTGAAACAGCTTAAGAACAACAAGGCGCCGGGGGATGACGGAATCACGTCAGAGCTTCTGAAAGCGGGTGGAACACCGGTACTTAAAGTCCTTCAGAAACTCTTTAATTCCGTCGTACTCGAGGGTGTAACGCCAGAAGCATGGAACAGAGGCGTGGTGGTTCTATTCTTTAAAAAAGGTGACAACACCTTATTGAAGAATAACAGACCCATCTCGCTTCTGAGCCATGTTTATAAGCTGTTTTCAAGGGTCATTACGAACCGTCTCAGTCACAGGTTCGATGACTTCCAGCCTTCCGAACAAGCCGGTTTCCGTAAAGGTTACAGTACCATAGACCACATCCACACGCTAAGGCAAATTATACAGAAGACCGAAGAGTATAATTTGCCTCTATGTCTAGCGTTTGTGGACTATGAGAAAGCCTTTGATTCGATCGAGACATGGGCGGTGCTTGAGTCTCTCCAACGATACCATATAGACTATCGGTATATCGAAGTGTTGAAGTGTTTGTATAATAACGCCACTATGTCGGTCCAAGTACAGGAGCAGACTTCGAAGGCGATTCCATTGAAAAGAGGCGTAAGACAGGGAGACGTTATATCTCCGAAACTGTTTACTGCCACATTGGAAGACGCCTTCAAGCTCCTGGAATGGCAAGGATTTGGCATCAATATAAATGACGAATACATCACTCACCTTCGATTCGCCGACGATATTGTGGTCATGGCAGAATCGATGGAAGATCTCGGCACGATGCTCGAAGACCTCAACCGAGTTTCCCAGCGGGTGGGTCTTAAAATGAACATGGATAAGACGAAAGTGATGTCGAATGCCCATGTTGAGCCCGCCCCAGTATCAGTTGGGAACTCGGTTCTTGAAGTTGTTGACACGTACATTTACCTAGGACAAGCAGTCCAACTAGGTAGGTCCAACTTCAAGAAAGAGGTCAGTCGTCGAATCCAACTCGGCTGGGCAGCGTTTGGAAAACTGCGCAACATTTTTTCGTCTGAATTACCTCAGTGCCTCAAGTCGAAAGTCTTCGACCAGTGTGTGTTACCGGTGATGACTTATGGTGCTGAAACGTGGTCTCTGACTGTGTGCCTCCTTGATAAGCTCAAAGTCGCACAACGAGCTATGGAGAGGGCTATGCTCGGAGTTTCCCTACGAGATCGAATCAGAAATGAGGAGATCCGTAGACGAACCAAAGTTACCGACATAGCCCAGCGGATTAGCAAGTTGAAGTGGCAATGGGCAGGGCACATAGCACGCAGAACTGATGGCCGATTGGGCTGCAAAGTTCTGGAGTGGAGACCACGGACCGGCAAGCGCAGCGTAGGACGTCCACCCACAAGGTGGACAGACGACCTCGTAAGAACCGCAGGTTCGCGCTGGATGCGAGCCGCTTCCAACAGGTCTTTATGGAGGTCAATAGGGGAGGCCTATGTCCAGCAGTGGACGTCCTACGGCTGAAATGATGATGAAAAATGATGATGATGACAGCTTTATTATACACCAAACATATTATAACATACAAAACATAAAAACAAAAAAAAGAGAAAGAAAATGACAAAACAAAAACACAACATAGAATAACAAATAAATGGTAAAACCTGATAAGGTATTGAAGGTTTTTTAATCACAAAAATTAATTAGGCTTGCGTCCGCCATTTCACTCCTGACCTACGATGTTACACGTTTACCTAGAAGAAATCTTATTTACATGTAGATGTAATCTACCAGGGAACACCCATACGGACAGCAAATTCCGTATTCATATTCAGAAATAAAAAGAAAATAATTCATACAAAAATGTTCCAGAGCTCTAATAAGTGCCTATTAAGGACCTCAATCATGATTCATAAGCGTAAGCGTGGAACGTGCTTTCCGCTATGGATAACCAACCACAATGAATCATCCATACATAATTCCTAATACCACAGTGCCAATGGATTTCATCTGCTAACAATCAGAAATCATTACTTTTTCTGGTAAACATAATTATGTAGCTACACAAATATAATAAGACTGACATAGGACCGGAAAAGCTGGTGTGCCAAAAACGAGGTGTTCGAGCGGTTGATGAAGGTGATGGTGATAAAATAATTGTTAAATTTTTGTTCAACTTATCCAGGATTGGTCACGTTTGATTGTGTCAGATACTTCGACTATAGTGCGGTGGCCTTCTTCGTGGAATCAAAGCAAAGTACAAAGCGCGCGCGGCCTCGTCTTGTGTTGTTTCTCAATGCAATGGAAGATTAATTATGCATTTTGTAACTTATATCCTTTCGTACAAAATATTGCATAAATCCAATTAGTTATTACACAGTTTAGTGGAACTATAAGCAGTTAGGCACAGAGTTATTTCTTTGTACATAATAATATTGTGTATTATGTGTAATGTGTGTAAAATATTTTTTAAGATAAATTATTTATTATAGTATTATAAATATTTCAAGTATTTTTATGGCTTGAAATACTAAGAGACTAAAACATAGAATACATAAATAATAGAACATTTTCAGAATACCAAAATTTTTTCAAAGTCTTTTGTAGATGATCTTCCATTTTTATTAGGTAGATGTACGTATTGTCATTAGCTACAACGTCTGATTGTATTTGGTCTTGAACAAATATATTCATTATATCCACAAAAATAATTAGATTCAAGTAAATACTTAATTATTTAAATCTAATATCACATAAGTGTTAGCATATTTTAATCTACTTCAAATTCTTTTCCGGGATATACTTACTCATCAACTATTATTGATTATTATTAAGATATATAGAAACTCTTTATTGTGCACACCAGAAATAGAATATTATGAGATAGTAAACGGCCTTATCGCTAAAAGCGATCTCTTCCAGGCAAGACTTTTCTAATAATTTCCTTACAAATAGAGGCTCTAAACCTTTGGGTAAGACAAAATTTTGTCTTAAAAACTGGCGACCTGATTAAAGTAACAATTTCACTTGCTTGAGTGATCCTCCAAACTAATTAGTACTTACTTCATTAGCATCTATTTCATGATTCACTGAGATGGTCTTCAGGTGCTACGTAGGTTGCTAAGAAACTCGCAATGTATGATGTTAACGGTGACTAAGCTTACTTAAAAGCAATCTGTCTACCTTATCTTTGTAGCGATGATAGCTCAGTGGTTAGCGCGGTCGTTTCACATGCCGAAAGGTGTGGGTTCAAACCCAAAAATTCCTCTTTCCATATTGTAAAAAAATAAAAAAAAATGTTTTTCAAAGTTGTCAAAGGTCACGGACCCCAGTGTCTGTGGAGAGTAATGTTAAAAAAAAAAAAAAAAAAAAAATAGAAAAATTAGCATTAACTGCCGGTGAAGCTTTGTGTGTGCCCCTATATATATATATATATATGTATATATATAATAATAAATTCAATAAAGCGTACCTGTTTTTCTGGTGATTCAGTGGGGAAACCCGACTAGTTTTGCTTTTTTGGGAACATTCGACTAGGGAGGGACTTGAAGTAATTTCAAAATTTAGTTTTATTTTATAAATTAATTATATTTTTGACATCGAATGAATGTATATACATAAATAAACTGAATTCTTATATAAATGTACAAAAATATAAATAAATTTGTAAATTTCTTCAGTGTCGTAAAAAATTTAACATAAAAAAAGTAACTAAGTATTATTCTATAGTTGCAATGAATCAACCTTAATACGCGCAATGTTGAGGTTTGGATGCCGAGATACGAGTATTGTACCTAAACTGTTGTATGACAACTTCTGCTGTAGTGTCGAGAGTTTTAAAATAAAACAGCTGTCAATAGTGCTCCGTGAATATTTAGCCAAGTCATGGGTTTAATTAGAACTTTGATACTGTGACTAACATGTAACATAAACTATAGAAGCACTTCGTTAAAAATGTTTACAGTATTTTGCTAATTGGCCGCAAATTCTACGGAATTCTACGGAAAAACGGCGCTAAAAATACAAAGTAAATCACTTGAGAATTTGAAGAATATGAATTCTCACGAAATAAACAAAAGTTTCGCTGTTTAAAAGTGCTAAATAGCATCACCTTTGCATTTGTATTTGTATCGAGTTTGCTGAGTTTTTATTTAATAACAAAACAGTTCAAAGAGAACTTCTTCTCCAACTTTTCATCGTCAGACCAGATTCAGTAAAAAGCAGCAAACTTAAGAAAACAGCTAAGTTTAAACTTAAAACAATAAACCCAGCTCAAAGTAAAAACAATATCCTTACTGCGTTTCCTGAAGCAAATGGATAGCCTGGAGCGCACCGCTATCCTTTGCTATCCAATATTAATATCTCGCCGATTCAAAAAGTTTGAACTGAAAGCTAGCTTGCTATCAATATTCATAAGCCCAAGATGGTGTTTCTGGAGGCGGCAATAAACAAAGCCAGCCGAAGTGAAGTGAAGCAAAGTAACCGATCTCGAAGAGCTCTTACTTATACAGCTGCCAAGCTAGCTCGTAAATTTCAGTTTGCAACTTGCACTGCGTAACATTCGATCAATAAGTGTTGTATGGGTTCTATATTTGCAAGCTAATACGCCATATCGAAACTTGCAAGCCTGAAGCCAGTATTATTTACGTCACATGTGATGCTTTCAACAGAAAAATGTTATAACCACCGTCTTATCGTTTACTTGATTAAAGACTTTCTTTAGTGAAGATACGACGTAAATTTTGATGCGTCTTAGTTGTTTTTGTATTAAAAGTCAAGCATGTTTCAATTTTGTTGCACCGTTCTGATATCAGGTCACGAGTCTAAGGTTACAAGGGGTAAATCAGATCATGGTTTATTGCGGCCGGGCTGTTGGAAATCCGTCAAAGTTTAAAGTTTATGTGCCTAGAGTAGAATTATAAATTTGGTAGGAATTTAATTAGCTTCAGCTGCCGGTTAAGGAAAACATCGTGAGGAAACTCTATTAGAATGGTGCTTGGGTATTTTGTAGAACTCAGCTGTCTAGCTAAAATCTGCCGCTAAGCACTTAATGGTGTGTTCCGGTAGCTTCATTTGAGAGTCAGTCCCGTTCCAACCTAGGTGTGCTTTACCATCGTCGACCACACCGTCACTTAACATTAGTTGAGATCATACATCTAGCTTGCCAACCATAAAATTACGATGCTAGTGGATCAACGGAACGTAAAGTGGAACTTTTAATGGAATAAAACAACGAGTTTACAATCTTTAGGTCACGAGGCGAAGGTCGAAAATACCCGGTTGATAAGAAATGAGCTCAATATGCAAACATGCTGATAGTGACCGGAACACCGTACCTACTCGATAGTTGGGTTTGGGGTTACGTACCTATTAGAAGGATATCCAACATTTCTCTAATAATAAATAATTAGTGTCGTATTAGAGTACATTTGGACTCATACACACTAATGTTTACGCGTCCTATATCTTTCTAATATTATAAATGTGAAGGCTTCTTCTTGCGCCAGCGTCGTGTGTTGGCGGCTCTCTTCTCTCACATATGGTGGAGGAGGGCGATAGCTGGCACATGCGACATACTCGTAATCGGGTGCTGCTTGCGAGTTGCTGCTTTGCTCGCGATATACACGCAAACTAGTCTTTACATACATTGTAAAAAAAAAAAACAAAGTTGACAAAGTTCACGGACCCCGGTGACAGTGGAGTGAATATTTTAAATTAAAAAATGAGAAAGTCTGTTTGTTTGGATGCTAGTTTGTTTTAATTGAAAAACGTACGGCGTTTGTTACTTGAGATTTACCATCGAATATTTCAAGTAATGAGCACCAAAGCGGTGTTTGTTATTCAATTATGCAAAAACAGTTTAACTGATTTAAATAAAATTTGGCACACAGATAGTTTAATACCTGGATTAACACATAGAATACTTTTTATCCCAGAGAAATGAACGAACAACAGAAAGAAATAAACTATAAGATGTATCCACCTGAAATTTGGTACTCATAGATGTCTCTTATGGAACATTATTCCGGGACGAAAGGTATTCTTTGTTTTAATCTAAGTAATAAAGAAGCGCAAGTTTCATGACGAATGGAACTATTGCTTTTTTGTTGCTTATACAATATTTAATTTCTCTTTGAACCCGATTCTAAAGTCAACGCGGACGAAGTCGCGGTCGGAAGCTAGTATATAATAATATCTTGCAGTATCGTACAAATCAATAGACTAAAATGATCACGAGATATCGTGCACTAAAAGTGAACAATTTTACCTTCCATTAGAATTATTTAGACTTTAACATTTTCGTTGCTTTCTTAATGTCGAAGAAATAAAGATCAAATTTGTCGAACCATTAAATGTGTATCAGAATTATTTGTGAAGTACGAGTACTTATTAGCGCGGGTGGTCAGCGATTTGATTCATTATACAACCGTAGGTGGGCTTTTTGTTCTCCACACAGAATGACCTTTAATTCCCTTGTTACAGCCCGGGGACACTCGAATATCATATTAATCAAAAGCCATAATTGAGACAAATAAGATAGATCGAAATATTAACTACTTTCTAGTAAATTTATTGCGTATTACTTCGAACATTCTCGATGTTCGTGAAAAATTAATGAAATGTAGGTGCATTGAATTTTGAAGTTTAGCTAGCTTAGTTAGGAATCCGTCTGGCTTCCAATCTGGAGGTCCTGGGTTCGAATTCCACGACACGCACCTCTTTTTTCTTATGTGTGTACTGTTGTTAACTTCAAACGGTGGAGGAAAACATCGCGAGAAAACCTACATGTCTAAGAGGTCTAAAAAAAAGTTCTTGAAGATGTGTGAAGTCTGGCAACTCGCATTTGGCCAATATGGCCATGTTCTTCTCAGAATAAGAAGGGCCTCTACACAATGAGAAGGGTATGCAGCAGTGGGACAGCTTATAAAAACAGAGCTGACTCAGAGGTACATGGTTAAATAGGTATCTGCGAAAAATTATGGCGACGACGAAACTTCTTGGCCTTCAATGTTTTCGCCATGACAACGTGATAGACCAGGCACCCGCCTGGCCTGTCACGTTGCAGGGATGGGAACTCGTACAGTGCCAAGGACTTGATATAGGTTTATATATCAACGCTCGCCTTCGCTGGCCATGTTCCCATCTTTGCCTCATAATCATCAACAGCCCTTTGCTGTCCACTACTGAACGTAGGCCTCTCCTAATGCACGCCACTGACTTTGCTCGACAGCTTTCCGCATACAGTGTTTGCCCACCGTTTTACGCAGGTCGTCACTGTCCGCAGGGTGCCCCACACTACGCTTGTCTGCACGTGGTCTCCACTCTAAAACTCGTCTACACCGGTTATCAGTTCTTCGAGAAATGTGACCGGCTCACTGCCACTTCAGCTTACTAATTCTGTGAGCTATGTCGGTGACTTTAGTTCTATGGTGGATGACTTCATTACGAATTTTGTCCCGCAAAGAAACTTCGAGCATAGCTCTCTCCACAGTTCGCAGAGCAACTTTGCCTAGCTTGATCTTTGCCTAACCAAATTTAATATGATACCCTGCTGCTTTGGGTATTCTTACCAGCAATAAATTTATAATTTACCTTGATAGGCAAAGGTCTAGTATATAGAGTAATTTTGCTGGAATTTTACTTACAACACATCACCAAACACCACACACACGTCGTAATTAAATATCAAAAAGTTAATTTTATGACTTTGTCTAAACCTTGAAAACTGAGATCTTACTACGTTTATTTTGATGTGTTATTGTGACGAAAGGTCTTGATGTATTTGTGGGGCGTATCGTTAGCGTATGATGAACGAAAATTGTAGGACCTATAAGTCTTCATGCATTAGCTGGGAAATATTATATCTGTAATACTTTTCTCCAATCTGTAGATGGAAAACCATTACTAAGACAAAATAACAGTATTTTTGTGGTTTAAAACTGTGATGACAGTAATTATTATAATTGACGAGAATTTCATGAAAGTCGAAAAAGGCTTGTTCTTCTCGGCTAAGTGAGCCCAGCAAGTACTTCGACTTGGCTCACGAGATAACTGCCACGAGGGATGTTGGCTCGCCGATTATCGTCTTGGTAGTCGTCCTGATAAACAGCCTTACAGCAAAGAGCTTCAAGCAACGTCTTAGAGGCTCTAATGAGTCAAATTCAAAAAGCAATTGATCCTTGACACGGCTTGCATCGAGGCACTCTGCAGCCCTCGCTTTTTTATTTCAAATAACTGTTTTCGAATTATGTAAAAAAAATTAAAGGTAAACAAGGTAACAACAATTATAATTTCAATAAACATGAGCAAATATTTCTAATTTCATGTAAATATTTTTTCTAAAATTGTTGTCTCTGGAACTTCCCATGTAAACGTCAGCAAGGTAAAATAAACACACAAACAGGAAAGTAGATTAGACCGCAGTTGGAAAGTATCAAATGTTTAATTAAAATTTATGAGGGATGATTCGTATTACACTCGGGTGTTAATGTACAATAAGGATGTAAGGAATATCCGACCAAAATTGTTCGCCACTTTTAGCTTTATAATTTTGTAGGTACAGTATTTTAATACTAAACACAATGGATGTTTTATCATTATTTTTATATGCTTTGGTATAGTATTTTTTTAAAATTATTATTATATTGTGATATTAATGTTGTAACATATCCAATTATAAATGTAATATCACGACACGTTTTGCATATTTTTAGGGTTCCGTACCTCAAAAGAAAAAAACGGAACCCTTATAGGATCACTTTGTTAACCGTCTGTCTGTCTGTCAAGACCATTTTTCTCAGGAACGCGTGGAGGTATCAAGTTGAAATTCACATCAAATACTCAGGTCTACTGCCCCTTAGAGCTGTGAAAAAATCAAACTTCTAAACCAACGCAATCAAAAGAACCAGCCGTTTATGCTGCAAATTTTCGACACTCGCAAGGGAATCAAAACCTACAGGGTAGTTCCCGTGAACTCAAAATCTTGAAATTTGGTACGAAGCAACGTCTTATAGCACAGATAAAGGAAAAATTGCGAAAAGCATAAATTCGCATTTAAAAAATACCATAGTTTTTACTTATATACCTACATGTTTGTACGGAACCCTCGGTGCGCGAGTCCCACTCGCACTTAGTCGTTTTTTTTCTCATCATTCACGTGTTATATGTGTCTAGATTTTTTTTAAATATAAAAGTATTGAGATTAACGGGACGCTCTCCTGATGGTAAGAGATAACGCCTGTCCATGATAATTGCAGCGATACACATAAAATTGAGTAAGTAGTAAAACAAAGTTCAGGGCAACGCTGCTTTGCCGCTCATTATTTAGACTGACCGTCGAGTATCTCAAAGTAATGAGCGCCAAAGCAGCGATGCCCTGGACTTTGTTTTACTGCTCAATGCTATGTATATATATCGCTGTAATGGTCATAGACAGGCGTTATATCTTACCATCAGGTGAATATCTCGTACGTCTTATTACTATGACATAAAAAAAAATTGACATATTTTTATATTGACATACTTTATTTTGACATTTTGTTTTTTATTTATTGACATGTAATCAGTGATTTAAAACTTTTTTAGTTATATATGTATTTGAAATGATATTACCAAATTTGAATTGTAACATTGTTGTTATCAATAAAATATTCAAAATTAAAATATAAATAAAATATAATAATAAATAAATTAAATATATGAATTGTACTTCAAAGTTCTACACAAAGTAAAAGTTTTCCATAATAATGAGTTGATGAAAATTGAATTGAAATTGCACACTAAAACCCTGCATCGATGTTACAGACATTTTCATATTGACCCTATTCAGACGCGCTATAACTTTTTTTTTTGACTAGAACTTTCACCCCTTATCGAAAATTTTATCCAATATTCATGTTTACCTAATATAATTAAAAATATAGAATAATAGGTATTGATGGCAAAAATCAAACTCAAGTTTGCTACTCATGTTCCAATACACCCTCTTCTACTAATATTTATGCAGGCGCCAGTTCCCCGCAAATTCCTCGTATTTTTCCAGAGCTCATTGGACCAAATTGAGGTGATCCAGACGTTTCCATGTAAAACCATTCACACGTAGAACAAAGCAAACACTGTGAGAGTAAATTGTCCGTCCTCATTGAAATAACATTCGTCCTGACCACTCATATCGGATTTCTTATTGTTCCTCATTCGTTTCCATTACCGCGTAAGAGTCGTTTCTGCGATGTTATTCTTTGGTATTTCTGTGCTAAGTATTGTTGAAGTATCTGTGTCAGATATTTGATAATTTGTTCAAGCGTTAGGTGTAATCATCATAATTAACTTTTTAGTTTGCACCGCTGGGTAAATGCTTCCAAATTATCATCACTGAACTCAATCTATATAGGAAATTTCTCTCCGTGTTAAAGCCTGGCTATTATTTTACTAACTTTATGGTATTCTATACTATATTATGCCTAAATGTAGCCACTATTTTTAACAATATCATGACGTTTTTTATCATATATCATATAACTATTTTTTTGGCTGTCCTGTTAGCTCTTTTGGTAGAATATCTGCTTCAAGGTTGTAGGGTGTCGGTTCGATTCCCATCAGGAGTAACATTTATGTGACGATAAATGTTTGTTCTGTGGCTGGGTGTTCTGTATGTATTATAAGTTACGGCAAATTGGAAAATGTAGCGTAGGACTCCCTGAGACTCGATGGAGTGACGATATACGTAGGACAGCTGGGGTCGGAAGGACGCGAAAAGCTGAAGATCGGGCTGAGTGGCGTGTCTTGGGAGATGCCTATGTGCAGCAGTGACTTCGATTGGCTGATGATGATGATGATGATGATGATGATGATAATCTTTGGTGTAGACAATAAAGTCAGTGCAGGTCTATTTGTTCCATCTAATTGCAAGTTTCGTCTTATACAAGTTCATAAACGCAAGAAATATTTTTTAGGTTCAAGAGCAGCAGTTATGCTAGTTTTGAAGCAATTATTTTCGTTTGTTTATACTTATGTATGTAGATATCAAACTTTCCAAATTACATTCCATCATTTCAAACTACATTCTAAGCTTAAAGTTAACTTTTATGCTACGTTATTTTTTAGTTGCAACCTTAATAGTTTTCGTGGAAGTTTTTGATCCTTTCATGGTAGCGACTGCAGTTTCCAAATATTTTGACATGAAATTCACTGCCCTTTCCGGCTTTTGAACAGCACAAACTATGCGAAGCACTATATGATATGTCTATGTGAGTGAATCAAAGGAACATCAAAGCCGTTTTCAGTCGTCGAGTTGAAAAAAGTTTTCAATAGCTGACTTGAGTTTTCAATAGCTGACCCGTGGTATTACTAGCTATTCCCAGGTGAACACTACATTAAAAAACTCGGGATAAAAAGTCCCTATATTATATTATAGGTATATTATATTTATTTATTTTGCAACATGTCCATAAAATTACGTTAAAATAAATAATCATTAAATAAATAAAATTAATAAAAAGTATTTTATATGTGTTAATCCAGCGTGTCAGCTACCTCCGTACCAAATTTCATCAAAAATGATCCAGCCGTATGAACGTGAAAAAGTAACTAACATACAAATACACATTCACAAACATTCGCTATTATAACATTATAGTCTGATATTATAATTGAGTTTTTGCAGAAACGCGGAAAAATTACGACACCATTTTGTCTTATTGTTCATAACGTGTATTTTTTGTTGTGTGGTAGTGCTACATTTATTTATTTAGATACACAAAACAGAACATAATATTTATCTCAACAATAAAAAAAAAACTTATCTCATCAGTAAAACGGATCAACAAAAATCGGGTTGTCGCTTCCTAGAATTAATAAAAATATATCAAAATATTTGACTCTGGTAAAATCGACAAGGTGTAATGCCAAAAATAAATAATATAAAGTATGTGATAATTTCTAATCGATTTATTTTTATAATGTACGAGTATCTGTAAGATATTTTGAATAGTTAAAATTTAGTTAGTTATTACGTATATATATATAATTTATTTAAAAGATACATTAAAACTGAGATAAGTTACAGTAAAAAAAAATCTAGCCTAGCGTAACAACCAACATGTAGTAAAGTGGAGAAAGGACTCACGCTGTGCTAACTATTACCAGTAGGGCAAGACGTCTGTTAATGATAATGAAGACGATATTGTATTCATTATACTGTATTCTACTTTCCGCCTTGATATCGTACAAGCGTTACTCAAACTTTGAAGCTTTTATTACCACTTTTGTCTTCTTCGAGTGAGTAAACACCATTATCGCCTCACTTGTCGCTAATCTTATCTTCAAGCCATATACTTTAATAATACCATTTCGAAAACGAGCTGTACTGTCGATATGAACTTCCTGCAATTAAGCCTAGTGTACACTATTTTATTTTATGATCTTGCTCATACTATTTTTCGTCATTTCTCCAGATAATTTACAAAATACTTGTATGCTTTGTTCTTTACTATATATGGACCCTGCTTATTAAAAAAGTAATGAGACAAACGTGACGCTCTCCTGATAGTAATAGATGACGTCTGTCCATAACAGAGCGATACATAGATCTTTAAGTAGTAAAACAAAGTCTAGAGCATGCTGCTTTGCCGCTCATTACTTTGAGACATTTGATGGTTAGTCTCAATAGCCCTGTAATTTCGCTAGCTGCAGTACCCTTCAAATCGGAACACGGTAATGTTTACACACTATTGCTTGCATAATATGTGGTACTGCATTGGTACCTACCTAGACGACCCCCTGCTACGGAGATCTACCACCAAAAGAAAACATATATAAAAGCATACGGACAAACTTTCGTATTTATCATATTAGTGAAATATTAAAACACTAGCTGCACCCCGTGGTGATACCTAGTAACCTATGGGTCAATTCAAGGTGTCAGCGAACTCCATACCGAATTTCATCAAAATTGGTCCAGCTGTTTGAGCGTGAAGAATTAACAAACATAAGAACACACATACTTACAAAATTTTGCCTTTATAATATTAATGTGATTAAACACTAACAAACAGTGAAATACAGGTACAGAACAAGAATGAAAGGTAGACAATAGACAACACTTTATACATGACATAAAACAAATTTCTAATACATTAACAGTATATACAAAAAATAAATACCAAACAAAGTAATGTATTCGAACAGGTAACTGCATGACTATTCTTTTTTAGTTTTTTTTTTTAATTATAAAAGAATAGGCGATATGGTCGCAAAGCGACAGACAAAAAAAAATTATAAATGAAAAAAAAACTTTATAAAATATAAAAAAACCATTTCGTATTTCAAGTTATAAAAATAAAAATGATAGTTTTTGATTCGTGGGTTTGATTCCCATCTGGATAAACGTTTATATACATCACATCATCAGCCATAGGGCGTCCACTGCTGGATATAGGCCTCCTCCTGCTGCTGCCTGGAGAGGGGTTTTGCCAATAATCGCCACGCTTGGCAGGCGGGTTGGCGAGCGCAGTTAGGTATGATTGTTCAAGGAAGACACTGCTACCCATCTTCCGTATTATAGCCCTTAGACTCTTACGGCAACCACGGGTAGTGAAGGTGGGGTACTATTCTTACGCCGGCACCACCACGGATTGTTTATATAAATGACGGTAAAATTGTTCTGTGTCTAGGTGTACTGTACGTATTATAAGCATGTATGTACATCAAAAAAGTGTACAAGTATTCTATCAGTTGCTTTGGTTAGTTTGGCGTTAGATGGCAATGTGTGAAATGAGCGACGATATTTATTCTATATATTAATTTATTTACATATTGTACTTATCGAGAAGCACAGATTCCTGCAAACAGTTGCACATCTTCACTGTGCGAATAAAAAATGTTGAGT
The DNA here is from genome assembly GCA_950106695.1 of Biston stratarius. Classification (NCBI taxonomy): domain Eukaryota; kingdom Metazoa; phylum Arthropoda; class Insecta; order Lepidoptera; family Geometridae; genus Biston; species Biston stratarius. The sequence goes on along the minus strand of OX467106.1, from coordinate 33,492,351 downwards.
CGAAGCCCCTAGTGTGCTCACGGGGAATGTGCACCATGCATGTACACTGTGCCTTAATTTCGTAGACACCGTAGTAGCAATCTAATGAAATCAGTCATTACTTAGAGTGCCTCTAAAACTATCATATGTGGAGTGTGGATAAGAAAACAACGTACTGATAAGTAGGGTTGTCATCAACTAATTTTGGTGCAAGTTTGATGTTTGCCTGTTACGCTATTTTTTTGCTTATTGTTTTAGATTTTGTTAAATGTGTGTTGTGTATTAATAAATAGCCATGGTGGTGCCGGCGTAAGAATAGTACCCCACCCTCTCTACCCGTGGTTGCCGTAAGAGTCGGCTAAGGGATGTAATCCTGAAGATGGGCCATCAGCGTCTTCCTTGAACAATCATACCTAACTGCGCTCGCCAACCCGCCTGCCAAGCGTGGCGAGTATTGGCAAAACCCCCCCAGGAGGAGGCCTATGCCCAGCAGTGGACGACCTATGGCTGATGATGTGTGTATTGATACATAGTACATATTCCATACGTTTAATATTTATTTTTATTAAAAGCTTCTATCTTCGGCTCCTTTCTTTCTATCGACGGGCAGTTCAGAAGGAAGGCCTATCCCCAGCAGCAAAACCCTCCCTTTCGTCCTTCTAGTAAAAAAAAACCTTCTTTATCGCAACAGCTTTTTCGCTCGAATCAAGATTATAGAAATTATATTTGCCAAGGTGACGGTTAACCTTGCCATCGGTACCTAATAAATATTTGAGACTTCAGGAACTGTAAAGCAGTACTTCCTTTTTTTACTGTTGATAGGTCACCCGATGTTAAATGACGGTGTGGTCGCGATGGTAAATCACGCCTATCTTGAAATGGACCTGACTCTCAAGTGAAGCTGCCGGGACACAGCGTTAGGTGCTTGGCGGCAGACTTCAACTTGAGGGTGGTAACTAGCCAACCGAGTACTGGAAAATACCCTACCACCATGCTATGGTTTCGTCACGACGTTGTTCTACACCGGCAGCTCAAGCTTATTGTTGAGGCTTGAACCTTACCTTACCTTACCTTAAGGTGTATTATCTGACTGCGCTAACCACTGAGCCATCACCACTGCAACACACATAGTATATATATATGCCGATAACTTAAGGGCTAGTGCATTAATTTTAGCTGTAATAAGATCTCAAAAAAAAAATTCAAGCTAATACTAAGTTCGTACATGGTGAATATAGCCCTAATATCAGCGAACAGAACAAAGCTGATGAAGGGTTAATTTTCTACAAATTCACTCATTTTCAGTTTTTTCACCTAATAATGTGTTCCGACAGCCTCACTTAAGAGTCAGATCCATTTCAAAGATTAATGCACCCACGTCATACCGATTCTTGAATATTTAAAAATATCTTCATATTGGCATTAAATCGTAAACATGAGTGACTTATTACCATATATTCTAACAAACTCTTCTAGGAAAAACAAACATCTCATTGTTATATTTAAGTAACTCGTAATTTGCTCTGACCTTAATAACGTCAAAATAAAGCTTTCCAAATTTATAGAATTGGTAAAAACAAAATCATTTATCTTATCTATTTGTATAAATGGAGCGATATTTTTGTATAATAGCCAATTTCACGCTCTGTTGGTGAAGGTCTGCTTCAAGAGCTGAAGGGCGTGGGTTCGATTCCCACGCAGGACTAACATTTGTGTAAGGAACATAGACGTTTGTTCCGTGTCTGGGTGTTCTGTATGTATTTTTTTTAAAGTATCAGTTATCTTCTTCACATAGTACAAGCTTTGCTTAGTTTGGGGCTAGATGGCGCTGTGAGAAATGTCGAACGATATTTATTTCTAATGTCATGATCAGGCTAAGACATGTCTATCTACTTAAAGCATTATTATTACTATTTTTAGTCTGTAATCATTCAATTACGATTTAAGGTTTTTAAAGGTTTGACTTGCAATTTGGCAACTTTGTGTAATGAAAAACATGCATGATTTTAGTGACACACAATTGTTGCGTGTTTTTTTTAGAAATAAGAACTTTTTAGAACTTTTTACATTGTAATTATATAGAAAAGTGTAAAAGTGAATTTGAATTAAACAAGCCAAAAAGTTTAAAAAGCTATACCTTGAATGCGAAAAGAAATAACTATTAGTTAAAGAAACCAATAATTGATGATTAACGAATCGATTGACACCTCATTCATCAATAATTAGATAAGTAGTTTTAGCGGTACCGTGGAACATACTTTTATACATTTTGTATTTAGCCTCTAGGGTCCCACTGCTGGGCAAAGGCCTTCCCTTCCTCCTTTCAGACTATCCGGTCTTCGGCTTTGGTAGTCCGGTGACTGTCGTTACACCACCTTCGTCTGGATCGGCCCTGAAGTCGCTTAAATTTTGGGGTCCAAACTGTGGTGACCTTTGCCCAGCGGTCGTTCGACGTGCGACAAACATGGCCCGCCTAGCCCCACTTCAATAGTCGAGCTTTGCGGCTGAAATCAACGATTTTGGTTTTGGTGCGTAGTATCGTGTTTCCCAGGATACTACGCTCGATCGCTTGCTGACAAACCCCGACTGTGGTCTTCTGATCTTTTGTCAAAGACCAAGTATGTGTACCCTACGAGAGAAAGAGAAGAATGATTATATAAATAGATTGCTAAAAAGATAACCATTCCCTTTGGCTTTGACGTAGTGGGGTAAAAAATATTACACTAGTAACAAATAATTAATGCTATAATAACAAAAATAATATATATACAGTATCTGTTCAAGGTTCCTATAAATATCGTATTTCGACCACTTTACAGCATTATTAATTTGAAGGTTTTAAGTATTACTGTGTTATTAGATAACATTTTCAAGGTCGATAAAATATCTAGGTGTCTTGGTAATCGAGTTCTGAGAAAAGGCGATTAATTAGAATAACAGCGAATATTAAATTTGATTTGTTAGTTCTAGTAAAATTAGGATAAAAAAAAATTATATTCTATCTTAACTAAATTTAGATGCTCTTTTTAGCAAGGAGAGAAAATCAGTTTATTTATCAATAAAATACGTAAAGGAGAGTAAAACGCTTTTAGGAAACATAGACAGTACTTGGTACACATTATTCTTTAAAAAAACTGGTCTGTATCGTGTTCCCGCGTGATATTTCACTCCTGCAAAAGACATTTGAAACTTTGATTAACTTTAAGCAAAGTTTTGAACTTGGATCTTTAGAGCTACATGCCTACTTATGACACTGCTTAAAGTTAAATGGCATTAATTAGCTATGCATACTTTTCTATTGCTATAACTAAACACCTTCCATCGCATGCTTCAGAAGCAAACTAAGATTGTGGCTTCAAGAGATTTTGTTTTCTACCTTTGACGGTAATTTAAAAAAAAAGAAGATATTATTGAATTACCACATTAAGTAATTATATTTTTATTTAATCATAATGGCATATTTTATATTTGACATATTAGTAAATTGACTTTTTTATTATATTGACATAATTATGTTATGATTTTGATATTTTTAAATATGAATGGAAAAATGACCTGTAACTTTGCTGTTATCAGTAAAAGATTTGTATTTGCATATACATATGATCAATTTTGAGAAAATCTAAATTTACAGAAAATGTTGCGTCTATTTATTGCAGTCTTTTAGATAAGGACATAATCCTCTTTAATGAGTCCAAATTGGTGTTATGATAAAGATTTATTAAAGTTACTATCAAAATAGTTTTAGCTGCAAATAATAATTGGTCAGGGCAGCATTAAGTATTCAAGTTTTTTTTTTAACTCACGTTGCAGTAACGAAAGAGGACAGCCCTGATAAATAAACTAAAGAGTATGTAGTTGATGACTATGACCAATTTTATTGTTATTTTAACTGAATGTGACTCTCGTCAAAGAAACTAGTATAAAGGTAGGTTTGATAACAAACTGATGAATAATTATTATGACACCTTCATATGATGAAGCAAACTTGCTATATTGAAATGCTTGATACACATGAACGGGCTTTAAAGCGAATTCGACTTTATAATTCAAGTGCCAAAATTATAAGTTATTAGTCACTTCCTGCGTGGCATTGTTGATTTCATCTCGCGTTGAACCAGGGCAGATCAGTGCTCTTGATTTATCGATGAGATTATCCACTGCGGACTGTTTAGGCTGTTTTCAGATGCGACGCAAATAATGCACCAAATAAAAATAATGTGACATAATCTGTGAAAAATGTATTATTGGTTGATTCAGGTGTTACTTTGCGGAAGCTACAACAACCATATATTCCTGTCATCCACGTAATGAGCCTCCTTATAGTAGGCTTTGTCAATTAACCTCTGCTTTATAAAATCTTTGAATTTATTACTATATTCTGGTTTGAAGGGTACTGCAGCTAGCAAAATTAGAGCATTCACAAAACAAAGTCTATGGCGCTCATTACTTTAAGACGTTGGTTAGTCTCAATAGCCTTGTAATTTTGGTAGCTGCAATACCTTTCAAACCGGAACACAGTCATGTTTTTGTCTGTCTATATCTACTACTATCTATCTGAGTATCTGGTGCTATGGTGGAACCTATCTAGATGATCTCCTACTAAGGAGATCTACCACCAAGTAAGCAGTAATTTGTGTTCAACGAAACATTATCTGTATTTTTTTCTGAAAATTGTATACAAAATCAAAGTTTGAATTTATTTTAGGGCAACCGTCATTTATCGCTTTATAAAAGTGTCTACAAAGTCTCACCTCTGTATCTGGCCTAAAGCAAAGCTCACAGAGTGTTTATTCAGTTGCAGACCATCGCAAGAGTACCACCGATTTACTGGAAATTAAGAGGACGAGCTCGGGGATGCTACAATAACATTCTGCCGCCAAAAATACAGCCACCAGAATACCTTATAAGAGGTAACAGTACGTCAACTCTAAACTAGCTTTAGATATTGAAATTAAAACGCAAGAATCAACCATATTTGTTGGGTAATAAAGTGGTTTTCTTATCCATAGTTGGTTAACTTCTATGTTCCAAATACTGACATAATAATTGTTTTTTTTTTTTTTGAGGGAAGTACAGTAGTACTAAAAATTGCTGATCCTCCCATCGGAACAAAGTGAAATCACAACAATTTCACGTTCTATTTCGCTTTAGGACAGCACATTTTCCATCGGGATTTCATGGTCGATTCTTAAATAAAAATGACTCACATGGATGGGTTAGCATCAAGTGCACTAACAAGATTTTTGGGTGAGTTTTAGTGGCCGATGTCATTTAAAGCCTAAAATAGAGAAAGCCAGAGCTGAAGAGGGTTTCTTATACTTTTACACTTACTTTCTCTCTCTTTCTCGCTCTCTCGGTTTCTCTCAAAGTATTTCCTAAAGGTCTCTACATAGAATGATATAATTTTTTTGTGAATTAACGTCACTGTATATTATTTGCCGTGGTAGTGCCGGCGTAAGAATTGTACCCCACCCTCTCTACCCGTGGTTGCCGTAAGAGTCAGCTAAGGGATGTAATCCGGAAGATGGGCAGCAGCGTCTTCCTTGAACAATCACACCTGCGCTCGCCAACCCGCCTGCCAAGCGTGGCGAGTATTGGCAAAACCCCTCCAGGAGGAGGCCTATGTCCAGCAGTGGACGTCCTATGGCTGATGATGTGATGATGTGTGTTACTGTTTATATGAATGTTATTTGAGTGACAAGAATAAAAATACAAGTAATGTCTGTATTGTAGACGCGTGAGAGAACCTTTGAGGGATATGAATGTCTTTTATTTTTTGTATTAATATATTAATATGTTACTATTTTGGTTGTAATAGTTTTATTATTTAGTTCTGATAATAGTTACTTATTAGAGATTTATTATATTTACAGTGAAATGAGATTTTTCAAACTAAACTAAGAAAAATATTATTCAAATTAGCAAATGTAGAACATTCTTAGAAGATCTCATTTTGAACACTACACAGATTTCAAGTTATTTTTATGCTAACGTCTTATATTTCATCAAAGTGACGAGTTTCGTGTTCTTTAATTTCAGAGAGGGTGTTCACATTTCTAAAAGTATAAGATTTGTAATTTTTATGATAATTTTCGCTGACCGTAGTCGGGGTGGAGGGCAGACGTCATCTCTTCATTAAAATGAAATTGCTAATGACATCATCTCCATATTTTTGCATAGATATGTCAGTTCTTTCGTATTACGCCTTGAAGATGAAAAGTAATTATGTTTACCTACTACTAGAGTTGCACAGTAGGTACCTATTTTCGGATTACTCAAATGTTTTGTTATATAAAATTTCAAAAATCATGACCAAGTTAGAGGAGCCATTGTTTCTATGTTTCTATGTTTTTATGTTCACATGTCGAGTTACGGCAAAATAGGAAGGACTTATGTATTTTAATTTTAATAGATCCGTATGTTACCCTGTTTATGTGAATAAATGATAATTGAATTGAATTAACTTTAAAATATGTATTTGCAAGAAGTGATTTTGTAACTCTGAAGCAATATGTTTTTTTTTGTACAATTTACTAAGTATTTGTTTTGCGAACAAGCCTGAACTATTTAACGGTCCAAGGTTGATGATACAACTAATCGATAAGAGAAGCGCAAATAAAAGCAAACTTGGATAAAAACAAGCAGTTATGTTACAATAGGATGAGGTTTCTTAGGAAAAGTATTAAATTGGTAGAAATTCCTGCCCACTTAGTACGTAGGCAGTGAAAATCTACTCGAGAAAACGACACAGACGTATCAATATACCTAATATCTGATGCAAGTTTTCGCGCGGGATATGATAGTTTTGTCCACGCCGCGTGCAATATAGTGCGAATTTTACTCACATGGATAGATATTCATATGCAAAAGATATCTACCGGTATTAAACGTATTAGGAGTGTCGTAGATATGACCTTACGTACGTGAAGAAATCCTTCGATTTTTTTTTTAAATCTTCACTCATCGTAACGAATTCTTTGACCTTTTAGCTGTCAAGGCACCTCTAACATAACCACAAAACTCAAAACAAATGTTAACTTCCAATTTTGTTATCGTCAGTTTTCTGAATTTCTTCCCACTCTGAAAGCAAATTTAACAAGTATTTACGCCAAAAAAAAAATACCACACAAATATTAATATTTGTAAGTAACTTTTTATATTCAAAGCTGGATTTTTTTCCCAATGAAACTTAATTTTGGAGTTAATTTTACATCCGGCAAAATGTACTTGTAATCGGTTACACTGATAATGTCACATCTCTTAAGTTTATAAGTTAAGTTTATGCATCTACATATCCTTGTCAACTTCCCGCAATTACTCGACATATGGACGGAGGTTAAATATTCTGGTTGTTTTATGTCCTCCTTTTTTCTTCCCTTGTACTTTTTTGTTGTTGACTTGTGATAAAAGAGAGACAATGTTATACTTATATCAACTTTAGGCTTAATAAACCTTCACCGTTAATAATGAAATCATAGACAAATATCAAATCAGCTCGCACACGAAAAAAAATTCCGGATTTTTGTATCAGCAATTAATAAAACCGTCAGATCAATCCAAACGGAAAACAAAAAATTAATACGAATATTCAAGCGTGCGATTTTCAACGAAATTCATGGAAAACTCGCATATAACAATGATATTACTTTGTCACAGTAAATTTAAGACTCGATTTATTAAGATAAAGACGGTTATACTGTTAATGTTGGTACGAAAAAGTTCTAGAGCGTGCATCACATTTTGGGGCTAATAATGATTTGTTTACTTTTTGCATGCGCCCTCCGCGGTAGTGTTTACATTTCGCGTCTAAAGTATCCCCGTTTAGCGTAATAAAGTTAGCTCGTCAATGATTATGAACTTTGAAAAATAAACTTGGTAGGTCGTCGATTTGCAAACACTGTCTTATATTTTTGTTTTATTTTCCTCGTAGCCGAGTTATGGATCATGTTGTTCTTCGCCAGTTTGAAGGAGAAACTTTTTGTTTCGCCCCCTTTTATTGATACGTTAAAATAACAAAAATGGCGAAATTTTTGTCGTAAAAATTGACTCTGTGATTTTTGTTTTGCTTTCGTTGGATGTTCATTTCTACTTTTATTTTTGTTAACACATTTATGAAGACTATGTTTTATTATTTTTTACTACTACGTATATACGATAAAATCAAATAAACCATAATTTCTGTGACTGGTAGTGATGATAGCTCAGTTTTTTACTTGGTGGTAAATCTCCTTACCAGATATTCTACCGCCAAGCAGTAGTGTGTAAACATTACTATGTAGCAGTTAAGGGTAATGCAGCTAGCGAAATTACATGGCTGTTGAGACTAACTATCGAATGTCTCAAAGTAATAAGCGCCAAAGCAGCGACGCCCTGGACTTTGTTTTACTGCTTAAAATTCTGTGTATAGCTGCAATAGTCATGGACGGGCGTTATCTCTTTCCATCAGGAGAGCGTGTCATTAGAATCATTTCATTATACATAAATAAAAATATATTTGATACTGTTTTTTTCCTATGCGATTAACTAGCTATGATAAATCGAATTAAAATACTACCGATTAGATACTCAAAACAAATTCCATTTAAAACTAAAAAAAAGCTGAAGCTAAGCTGACTTAAAATTTAGATCATTTTAATTAATCTATAGATAGTCTTAAAATGATCTGCAATTTTGGATACAGTGCCTAAAATGCAAACTGTATTGCCCCCCTGGAGTGTAAGGCTAAGGCTAAGGCTTTTACGCGAAATTAAGGCCAACATTTGGACACGGAGACTCTTTAAATATCCCCGAATAATACTACCATTACTTCAATAGTAAGCTACTTAATTACACGTACAATCAGGATAAAGTAATCAAGCATTACACTCGTATCCTGCTATAAAACCCTAGCCATTATCTATCACTCGCAATTTCAATACAAATGAGTCAGAAAGGGAATTGATCTATGACAATACTAAGTACATTCAACAGAAGTTCATTATAATAGCAATAATATACGGCCGTTATTGCATAATAAACTTTACTTACAGGAATATCACACTAAGGTGTGGTCACACTAGAATGTATTATTCGTGTCCATGGAACACGAAATCTCACTTTTTTTTTGTCAATAAACTTATTGTCGCACTTGATATAAGGATTCTAACGATATTGCACTAATACAAATCTGTTATGGCATTTAAAAGTTATGGTGGAATAAATAGACTCACGTACATACATGAACACCGTTGTAGGTATTTCAAATATCACCATCTAGCCCCCAAATAAGCAAAGCTTGTACTATGGGTACCAGATAACTGATAGAATAATCATTCATACATACTTTTTTAGATACATTCAGAACAGCCAGGCACAGAACAAACATCTTTGTTTTACTTATGCGGGATTACTCACGTTTAATTTTATCGGAAACTCCAGCAGATTGTTTCAGCCACATCCGAAACGTGAGTAATCCCCCATAAGTAAAACAAAAATGTGTCAAAACCACGTCAGTTTCTTTAGTAGAACTAACATCTGATTTTTTTGTGCAGTGTAGAAATCGAACCCACGCCCTAATTTGCTACTACTAAATAAACGAATAAGACAGTCAATTGAAAAGAATAAAAATTCAAATTATTGAAAAAGTCCCAAAATTATGTTCGTATTGCACGTTCAAAGAGACAATTGTAAAGTTGTTGTACATAAAGATCAAATTAGCCGACTTCAGTGCAATGGTCAAGATAAATATAGTGCGCCAACTATTGGCGTACTTTACTTTTTATTTCTCTGGGTTTTTTTTCTCTCAGAGATTATATCCGGAACGAAGTAATTCGCCAGAGAACTAAAGTCACAGACATAGCTCAGCGTATTAGCAAGCTGAAGTGGCAAGGGACTGGACAAGTGGACATAATTATCTCTCGCAGAACCGATAACCGCTGGCGTAGACGTGATCTGCAGTGGAGACCGCAAATTGGCAAACGTAGCGTAGGACGCCATGAGACTCGATGGAATGACGATATACGTCAGCTATTGTAAGTCGAAGATTGAACTGAGTAGCGTGTCCAGCGGTGGACTTCAATAGGCTAATGATGGTGGTGATGATGCTGATGATGGTATCTTTATTTTATTACTGGTTCTTTTTTAATTTGGATACATAGTAAAATTTATTTACAATGATGAGTGTTTCGTTGCGGATTAGAAGGTACTCAGATTAACCTCGTGTGGATTATACTATTAAAAACTATACACGTACGTATTCTCTTTCTTAAGAATATTTATCATATAGAACAGCACCACAAAATCCCAGTGCGATCATACCTTTATACGAAGACATTCATATTAATAAATAATAATAAAGGCATTAATTTTATGAGGCCTAAGAGGTAGATGCGAAGGAGGCAAGTTGATATTTATAACCTAACGTGTTTCCGAAGTATAAAACGCGTTGAATGAATAACTTTATGTGGAAGTTGTGCGTTGTCCGTTCGGTGGTTAATGTGATTTATGGAGCAATATGGAAGCTGTATGTCTGTTCACTTCATCTTTGAACATTGTTATTAATAATATAGACGTAACAGTGGCGCCAATACTTTAAACAGAACCTTTGTTTTACAATCCCATCGCCTGTTAAGTTTATTCCAATACCTACAAATACATAATTAATAGACAAATATAGCTCTGTGGGAATTCATAATATACCACGACATAATAAGTTTGTTATTGAACAGATACGCAATAACATCAATAAATATTTGCGACTGAGCTTACATTTTAGAAGTTAAATCTAATACTTAACGTTTATGCGAGATTAACAATCGATGACAATTTGATATCGTAAGAATTAAGCGATATTAACAAAAATGTCATATAGGCAGCCTCCATGACAAGGATATATTGAAAATGCATCAGACTTGAGAGCGAGTTCCATTCCAGGCTAGGTGTGATTTACCATCTTCGACCACACCGTCACTTAAAATCAAGTGTCATCATCATCATCATCATCATCTCAGCCGTAGGACGTTCACCGCTGGACATGGGCCTCCCCCATTGACTTCCATAAAGGCCGGTTGGAAGCGGCTCGCATCCAGCGCGTTCCTGCGGTATTTATAAGGTCATCAGTCCACCTTGTGGGTGGACGTCCTACGCTGCGCTTGCCGGTCCGTGGTCTCCAATCCAGAACTTTGCAGCCCCATCGGCCATCAGTTCTGCGTGGTATGTGTCCTGCCCACTGCCACTTCAACTTGCTAATCCGTTGGTCTATGTTGGTAACTTTGGTTCGTCTACGGATCTCCTCATTTCTGATTCGATCTCGTAGGTAAACTATGAGCATAGCCCTCTCCATAGCTCGTTGTGCTACTTTAAGCTTACTAAGAAGGCCCATAGTCAGAGACCACGTTTCAGCGCCATCAGTCGTCGTTGGGGGTGGTATATAGAAAATAGAGCACACAAACTTGGTCCGTCGGAGCAAAGGTTATGTTTAAATCATACATGATAACAAAGCGTGAGTAATTTTAACATAACCTATTTTGCACGCTCTAGTTTTAGCTGGAATTTACAGATTCGAATAAACATAAAAACATAAAGAGAAACAACTTAATGACACATTTCAATATCGTAATTAATTTATCACATTTTAAAATGAATTAAAGCAAATCGAACAACGTAATTCAAGCCGAAGACAAGATTAAAGGACAAGTTAGCTAGGTACCTAACACTACGAAATTTCGAACCACGGAATTAGAATTTCACGAATCAAAAACGAATTTGTAATACGATAGATCACCTTATTCCTGGAAGTTTCGAAATTGCTGTCCGATAACATAGCAAATTAGACAATCTGATTTGGATCTTAAAGTTTTAAAGTAAAGTTTAAAATTGAGGGTAGATTTAAATTAAGATGTAAGTTCGCAGTTCGTAGACCATCCGGCCGGAAGATTGCTCTTTTGATATGATTAAAAGGGTGAGGACTGTTTTATGTGGCAATTATAGACTTCTGGAGCTCGAGTTTCTGTTTCTTGTTGAAGATACTTTAGTTTTGTTGAGAGAACGCGCCAGGTGGGACGCTTTTAGTGAAGTGATTTTTTGTTTTCAAGACTTAGGATTATTTGTTCTTATTATTAGGACTTACTAGTTAGTGACTACGATTTTATGATTGAGATGCTAAATGTATGGAGTATATCTTAAATTATCTTAATTTTGTAGCCATGATAGCTCAGTGGTTAGCGTGGTCGGTTGCATGCCGAATGTCAAACCCCAACAATGAGCGCTGCTGGTGAAGGAGAAACATCGTGAGGAAACCATAGCGTGGTGGTAGGGTACTTTCTAGTACTCGGCTGGCTACCTACCACACTCGAGTTGAAAATCTGCTGCCAAGCATCAAACGGTGTGTTCCGGCAGCATCACTTCGGAGCTAGTTCCATTCTAGGCTAGGTGTGCTTTACCATCTTCGACCACACCGTCACTTAACATCAGGTGAGCTGTGGTCAATAAGCTAGCCTGTCACTCACGTTTGATTAAATAGGTGGATTGTCTGATTAGGGTCGGTCACATCTGGTGACCCTTTTCAAGGAGTCAAAGCAGAACAAGTTGCGTATGTGGCCTAATCTTGTTTTGCAGTGTTCACCGATGCGCGACTCGCAAATGACGTCGTTGTTGCGCGGATATGAAGCGCGAGGCGCGGGGCGGGCGGGTAGCGTCGTACTACGTTGCTAGGTAGCTCTTTTTCACACGAGTCCTCCTGTAAGGAGTCAGGAATATACCAGCGCACGTAGATCAGCGCGTCATTTTCATACGCACGACCATTCACGAATTCCGTTACAACATTTTCAAATTGGAGGTAAATTCCACCTTTCATCTCTATTGAAGAGCCAACGCCTACTGATCTCTATAATCTCCCTGGTTGTCTGAAGCACATAAAATGTTTCACGAGCTTACACTTACCTTATTGAACTGGATACAGTGTTGCGCGTCTGAGCCTCCAGAACGTACCACCATCGCCGACCTGTAAACCAAATTATACCAGTAGAATAATGTGTTCGTATAAGTAAGACAAAAATACGTCAAAATCAGTTTATATTGAAACTTGATCTTTCAACGAAATCATTAAGCACGCCTAACGTTGAATAAGAATTGGCTTTCATTTGCGACAAACGAAACCAATCATATGGTGCTTGGCAAGAGACTTTGTACTTAAGCATTATAGTCCTGATAAAGCACAAAAGAGAGAGAAGCATGGCATGTTCTATGGCTTAAATTATAAGAAGGAAAGTTCAATTCAAGATGCTCTTAGATAAATATAAATATATTATTTTACCTAACCCTATTGTACACGCTAATTAAATTGTTAAATGAAATTGAAAAGCTACACATTTTTTTCCATAGGCCCTTAAAAGAGAAAAACCGTGAAAAGATTACGTTTTCTACAAGCTAAAGATTACTACGAGAATATATTTTTTTTACCATTTCTTTTTTACACAATATTTTTTTACCTTTTAGAATTAATTTATTTATATATTAACCGATTTTGTTTTTTTTTTTAATATTTGATAGCATATATATATACGTACTTTTAGATGGGTACCATAAAAATTGCATCAAAATCGGTTCAGTAGTTTTTTTAAACCAAAGTACATAATTGGTATGTGAATTGTGTGGTATTATTTTCAGCCGCAAAATCTTTTTAACTTAGTCCAGAAAATATCTCGTCAATCAAATTCCAAAAAGAAAAGTGTGTGCACAAATACCTCCCAATGTTTTGTCTGCAGTATTTTGTTCCGCGACAACCGGAAACGGATATAGAGGGAGACAGAATAATGGCCGTCGGAAATGGTCAGACATGTTATTCTTAGTTTTTTCTTTTACGCACTGGACATTGCAAACTCAATAATAAACTAATTTTAGTCTTATTATCTAAGAAGTAAAGTTCAATTTCAGGTCAAATAAAATCATGAACAAGTCTTTGCCATTGCGTTTTGTGGTCTGTGATATGATGTGAGATAGCATCTTGGATAATTGTTTTAGAGAGTTTTCGATTCTGGTTATCTTTACAACTCACTCATGAAAAGGTTGGTTGATAGTAAAAAAAAGTTCAAGTAGTATAAAATAGTTAAAAGAAAGAGGTCTCTATCGGGCTGCATAAAACTCCTTATTATACAAATAATAAAAAGTTTTATGCAGCCTTTTTACATAGGGTTGACTAAGTGTTCAGTTTATTCGAAATTCAAACTAAAATATCTAACTTTTCGTTCCAATCTCAGGTTCCAATGTTTTTTTTTTTATCTTTCTACTTGGCATCGCACTCTGTGCATTCTGCCAGTTTCAATGTTGCTATATTTTGTGAGTAGTCTTCATTTTTCAGCTTCTTTATCATCTATAGTTACAGTCAAAGTCTAGTCTTGATCAAGTCCAGTCGGTCCCAGTCAAATCAAGTCATGCCTTAGTAAAGTAGTGGCGACTTTACTATAAGCTTCTGGATGGAGTTTTGGAAGCAACACGAAAAGTCATGTTTAACCACATTATATCATTATCCCACACTCGCGCTTGTAATTCGGCACTTTATAAATAAAACACCACTATTTTTATGCATAAAAACTCGAAAAAATACTAGTTTTAGAAAAAAATTAAATGGGGCGACACGACGCTCACCGCGTTCGCGCCAAAACACAGGTTCCAATGTTATCATTGTTCAAATTGATTTATGACTTTTTTTTCTGCTTGGCTTCGCAGTCTGTGCATTCTGCCAGTTTCAATGTTTCTTTATTTTGTGTACAGTCTTCAGTTTTCAGCTTCTTTATCTTTATGGTCAAAGTCTAGTCTTGGTCAAGTCCAGTCCGTGCCAGTCAGTCATGCCTTAGTAAAGAAATGGCGACTTTACCATAAGCTTCGATTGAGTTTTGGAAGCAACACGATCTGTGAAAATGTCCTGCGATATTTATTTATTTATTTAATTTTGCGATAAGTTAGGAGGATATTCTAATGAAATTCCAAATTGAGATTTTAACACGCACTTTTAACTTTTCTAAACTATGTATTGTTAGTTGCTGCTAACTTCAAACTGCGATGGAAAACATTTTGGAGCAACATGTATCTCTTGCCTTAAACCAGTATGAAACTTTCAAAGAAATAAATGTATATTGGAAGATATTCCATACCGCACCATTTAGGCCCTAACTAAATGTAAATGTAATGAGACGAGCGTTACGTTCTCCTGATGGCAAGAGATAACGCCCGTCCATGACCATTGCAGCGATACACAGAACTTTGAGTAGCAAAGGTTAGGGCATCCCTGCTTTGGCGCTCATTACTTTGAGACATTAGATGGTTAGTCTCAACAGCCCTGTAATTTCGCTAGCTTCAATACCCTTCAAACTAGAACACAGTAATGTTTACACACGACTGCTTGGCGGCAGAATATCTGGTACTACCGTGGTACCTACCTAGACCGACTACCGACCGAGACCGAGACTACCGACCTTCCCGCTAAGGAGATCTACCACCGAGTAAATATTTAGAATACCCAGACACAGAACAAAAATCTATCACATAATTGTTTGCCCTGGATGAGAATAAAACTCACGCCTTACAACTCATGAAGCAGAGCCAGTACCGAATGAACTATTATGGCAGTCAAATAAAATGGTTTCCAAGATGTGTAAAAGTAAATGGTCAAGAAGATTTGTAAAATCCACCAACTCGCAGTGGGACGATTCGTAAAAACAGGACCGATTCTGAGGATAAAATCTTTATTATAATAAAGCAGTACTATAGATCAAAATGAAAATATTATGACGAGTTTAATTAACTGATGTGAGTTGTAAGTTGTTCAAGACAGCTGAGAACATCTTTTCTGTTATTTTAGCAAATGGCTGCCTTAATTTTTCTTGCGATGAGATGTTGATCATTTTCATAGAGACGACCCTCATAGTTTGTCTTAAGCGACAGTTTAAGAGGGAATATCATAATAATATTGTTAATGGATGACCGGCTGAGACAGTCCATTTGTGTTATTAGAAAATTGTTTTTGTTACTATTCTTCGGAGAGGGAGAAAAACAAGATTCTGATGTTTTTAAAACTTCTCTCTTGGAAGACGTTAATTCAATTTTTTTATTTATTAAGGGAGACAAAAACAAGCAAATGTCCCCAAAAACTATCTTTCAGCGAGCAATATTATTGCAAAATTTTGTGTGCAATAAATGTCTTTGTGCCAATTTTTGTTGCTTTATGCAAACCCAATGAGGCATTTACGAAACTATAATGATAAACTATTTCTATTCAAAGCTTAATATTGGAACCCAGGTTAATATAAGCAAACATTACCCAAAATTGGGACATCGCAAACATTGTCTTAATAATGACAAAACTCAAACAATTTACAAAGTAAATATTCAAACAAACTTAATTAGTATATTCAATGTTAGCATCGTGAAATATATTGTTTAACTACAGGCTATATATTGATTGGCCATTAAAATAATGGGCTCAAGCTTAGTTTGGACTTGCGATACGCTTGAGCGGCCTTTAGGGGCATTCTTCATCAAAAGCTTTCCAGCTCAAGAAGACCTTTTCCCCTTCCCGCAGTCTTTAATGCCAATGATTATTTCCAACCAGGGGTTCTAAGTTTTGAAGGGTCAGTTTATATTGGCTGCGTTATTTGTATAAGATCGGTATGCTTCGGAAGGTGAAAAAAGAGCAAAAAACTAAAACGAGTAATATCCGGAGTTTGTATTGTTTCCTACCGTAACGTCGGGGTAATCGAAATTAAGTGATCCATTACATGATACCAGTTTTCTGTTACGAACGACCGGGTTATTTATGAAATCGATTAATTTTATGCATTGTCTGAGAAATAAATTTATTTTGTTGTTTAGACGGGCCTGGGAAATGACTTTAGATTTCTTTTTTTTTTTTGTTGCATATGACAATACTTTATTGATACTACAAAATTACAATACAGATCAATAAGTAAGTATAAACAGTGAAAATAATGAAGAAGAGTGGTGTTAGTTGGTTGTGTCGGCACACGAAGAAATTCTGAATTTTGGGTGCTAACTTCTTCCTGCGGTAGGTACTTTATATACATTTGACATACCTAACGATAGCATCAAACTAGCTAACACATACAAATGGAAGATAAACAAGACATGATGAAATATTTCTATAAATAACGCCCACATTATTTCAACCAAGGAGATACCATCTGACTAGCTAGTTACCAATACAAGTTGAAAATCTGCCGCCAAGCGTCTAACGGTGTGTTCCAGCAGCCTCAATTGAGAGCCAGTTCCATTCCAGGCTAGGTGTGTTTACCATCTTCGACCACACCATCACTTAACATCAGGTGAGCTGTGGTCAAACACCTAGCTTGTCAGCCATAAAAAAAACCTACTAAAATTATTCAAAATATATCAAGTAGATAATTACCATGGAACACTCCTATGTCAATCTAAAAAACCGGCCAAGTGAGAGTCGAACTCGTGCGCCGAGGGTTCCGTACCTACCCATTATACTGCTATTATAAAATTGGTATCATTTTTTTTTGTATACCAATTAAGCGAGTCCTCTAAATTGTATGAGCGCCCATACAACTCAGAGGACTATCATTTAATTTTCAACTTTTTTTTTTTTTTTTTTTTGAATTTTTCATTTATTTGTGCTGTAAGACCTTGCTTTTAAACAAAATTGATGATTTGAAAAGGAATCGAAGTTTAGTTTTTGGAACATTAAATATAAAATAGTGTCGCTTTGTAGACCCCTGGCTAACCGACAGTAGAATAAGTAGGTAGTGTGAAATTAGCTCATGCAGATTTGAAACGCACTTTCCTAAGTGTATCCGATAGAAAACCGACAAACAAGCAACTTTGTGTCGATTTGTATTTTGCTGCTCAAAGTAACATTTTGGATAAAAAAAGAAAATTGTAATCAATAATTTATTTCGATGTCTTTTTGAAACTCGAAATAGTCCATTAGTTACCATCAAAGTGTATAGTTTGTGACATAACATTTGCGGCTTAACTCTTAACCCTTTACCTCAGCTCTATTTTTAAAAATCACTTTGAAGTCTACCAGAATTAGTCGAAGCGAATTTCTTATTTAAACATTATTGATTTATTGTCGACGGGTTAGAAAGTATCACCCGTATGGTCTCACTAAATCTTGATTTAGCAGACGTAAACCGCTTGTCGGTTGGTAATACAATTTGAAAATTTACAGCCAACTGGAGAACTACGCTAGAGTATGTCCAATTTGTTGACAGTGCTATTTCGAAATGCCATTTGGTTACTTTCAAAAGAGTCGATGGTAAAGATATATGTTGTTACAATTGCACAGAATATGTAATGGTATTATACGGGGTTAATGTAGACAAAATAAGTTCTTTTTAGAAAAGACGAAAGAAAAAATAACATTTATTTGACACAAAACACTGATCTACGACTTGTGTCGCTAAATGTACCTATTTAGCGACTGTTTTTTATTGCGATTTTTAATCGATATCTATTCTTGAACCGGTAAGGTAGGTTCTATTTTTGAGGGAGGTTCTATTTTGAATTTTTTTTTTTTCAAAATTGATCTTAAAATTGCATAAAGTTTCAGTTGCTATATATATTTTGTCATAAGTAAATTACATTCTATGGCACAATTTTTTATACGATTTATAAATGTATACATCTATTAAAATAATTACTCAAAGAAGTGGTTACGTAAAGCACCCGTGAGAACTTTGATCAATTACGTCGCTATTAGTTCCTGGAGATTTCGCGCATAATTAACCGGAACACCCGAAGTAGTTCACTCGAAACCACTCAGATCGAATAGTTGACAAAATTAATCGCTCTCAGTTCACAACTATGCCAAGCACGAGTCCTTTCTGAAATAATGGTCGGCACATACTCGCCACTATTGGCGATTATAGAAGCATCGTGGACAATTATTATTATCGCCTGCATTTTGACGTAAATACGTCTTTAAATTTGATTCCCGAGTGACACAGGCTATTTTCTTTAAACGCAGTCGTGTTTTTCGGGTTCCGTACCCAAATGGTAAAACGGGACCCTATTACTATGACTCCGCTGTCCGTCTGACACCACGCTGTATCTCATGAACCGTGATAGTCAGACAGTTGAAATGTTCACATATGTATTTCTGTTGCCGCTATAACACTATAACATCAAGTACTAAAAAACAGGATAGTATAAATATTAAAGAGGGCTCCCATACAACAAACGTGATTTTTTTTGCTCGTTAGATAATGGCCGGCTTTTTTTATTATATTCAACAATCATTCTTGTTTGTTTCATCAAATAAATCATTCTTGTTTATGAGATTTGATTGTTAAACAAGAATTATTATTAAATAACGTAAAAAGCATGGCATTCGTTAAAAAAAATTGAAAAATACTGCTGCCATATTTAAGATGATGTAAAGAATCAAACCACTCCTTTTTGGGTAATCGTGTAAATTAATAATATATCTTTCCATAATACGAACAATAGTATGACATAATATAAATTGTTTTTATAGCAAATGCTTTATCGATCCAAGTTGCCAACAAATTTAGTTTAAAGTGTACGTACAACTATAGCTCAAGACCGGTCTTTTAAAAAATCGGGTAAAATATTTTAATTAGACAGAAAATACTTCAATAAAACCGCTGACCGCAGCACGAAAGTTGTAAATCAAGGGAGTGTTGAGCATGAAGATAATTATCAGGGAACCTTTTAAGAATTTAATTTATAGTTTTACATAGTTGCGTGCGGCTACTGTTTTTATTTATCCGCTAATAAAAGTGATTGACATTTATTTTGTTGGGTTAGATAAAAAGTGAGTAGTATAATTGACAAACTTAGAGCGAATAATAATTACCATCGTCAATGTACAAAAATAATACTTTTATAATGTGGTATAAACAATAATCATAATATTTAATTTTTAACCAGGTTACTAAATTGTATTGTATAATTTTTTTTATTGAACTTTTTTGCTCCTTTGGTTTATATTTTTTTTTTAATGTAAAAGTAGTGAGACGAGCTAGACGTTAACCTGATGGTAAGAGATAACGCCTGTCCAAGACCATTGCAGCGATACACATAACATTGAGTAAGTAGTAAAAGAAAGTCCAGGGTATCGCTGCTTCGGCGTTTATTACTTTAAGACTTTTTTTGTTGGTGGTCTCAACAGCCCAGTAATTTCACTAGGTGCAGTACTCTTCAAACGGAAATATAGTAATGTTTACACACTACTGCTTGGCGGCAGCATATCTGGTACTTCGGTGGTACGACGACCTTCTGCTAAAGAGAAGTACCACCAAGATTATGAAAGTGCTGATGTTTTTTTCTTGAAGTCAGTTTTACTTTCTTTTTTTTAATGTTTGGTTTTAAACGTTTTTCGTCGGATAAATATTTGCCCTTGTGAGAAATAAACACGCGCCCTCTTGAGCAAATATTCTATCAAATAAGCTAACAGGGCGATCAATAAAAACAATAAGTCAGTAATAATGACTAATAAAACTATTAGACACTTGTGTGGTAGGTACTACATATCTCTTTTTCATATACCTACCTACCTATTTGAGATTTATATATATTCTTCAGTACGTACTATTGTCTAAACTCCTCTAAAATGGCTAGACCAATTTTAATGATTTTTGGATGGCTGTGATTCACAATTGAACGCAGGTGGCACTGCAATTGGGCAACAACAACGTCAACAACAACACGCTGGCATCGTCTGGCGGGCCCGCTAGTATTGTGTCAAACCTTTTTCTACCTACACTATGTAATAAATATCTTGGAATTTATGTCTACATATATATGAAAAATAGCTATCTTAATATTTAATTAAAAGCCTAGTGATAATTCGAACGCTCTCAACTTATAAGTTATACCAAACAAAGAATTAGAACGCAAAAACTGTCGGCAGCATCTTTGAGATCATAAAATTATTTAAATTCGACAGGAAGTTCCTTTCCACGAGTAAATGTTAAACAAATAAAGCTTTCCGTCAAATATAACTTTAAAATTGGACATGCACAATTACATTAAAGTGTTTTATTGCCGTAATTTTATATGTTGACAATTAATTATCCTATTCTATTCTGTAACGGATTGATAGCTAGCGTAAGCGAAGATACGGTTTACGATGGAGTATACTTGCATAGAATAATTTCCGATTGCCAATACACTCGTGACAAACATGAACAAAGCATTCCACTATTAGAGATATTGAATCAAATCGTTTCGTATAATAGTTTAGACTAATTAAAAAATTCCCTCACATTTAAATATACAATTCCATGTCAGCCCTTTTTTAGGGTTCCGTACCTTGAAAGGAAAAAACGGAACCCTTATAGCATCATTTTGTTGTCCGTTTGTCTGTGAAAATCCTTTTTCTCAGTAACGCGTAGAGTTATAAAGCTGAAATTAAATTGTGAAAAAATCAAACTTCTAAGCCAACGCTATCAATAGATACAGCCGTTTATGCTGCAAATTTTCGATACTCGCAAGGGAATCAAAACCTACAGGATACTTCCCGTGAACTCAGAATCTTGAAACTCGTCAACGTCTTATAGCACAGATAAACGTAAAATTGCGAATAGCATAAATTACCATTTAAAAAAAATATAGCTTTTACTTATATGTCTACAGGTTTGCACGGAATCCTCGGTGCGCGAGTCCGACTCGCATTTGGCCGGTTTTTTTTATTAACTGACCCACAGCTGGGCGTGGGCCTTTTCTCATCATGTGAAGGGAAAGACCATACTAAGTGCGAGTTAGTAGACTTCATATATCTACGAGAAGTTTTGGACATGTAGGTACATAGCTTTCCTCACGGTGTTCTTCTTTGCCATTTGAAGTTAGCGGCAATATTCACATAACTTAGAAAAGATAGAGGTACGTGCCGTGGGATTCGAACCCAAGATCGCCACATTGGAAGCCAGATGATCTCCCAACTAGACTGCCAAAACTACAGCAGTTATATTAAATTATTGGCCACCAGCTACTCTGTATCAATATTTTTTATACTCCAGAATATGCCATGTCTCATGTCACTTGTCACTGTACACTAGACCGCATCTTCTTCATGAAAAACTTATTTGTAATAAAAACGGTCTAAGATGGAGCACGCTCACCTAAACGGAACTTATTTTACCTACTGAAAATCTTGTCTCACTAATGTGTTATAAATGCGATATTTTTTTAATGGTTTTCAAGCTGGGTGCTTGACTACAGCTCACCTAATGTTAAGTTACGGTGTGGTTGAAGATGGTGAAGCACGCTTTGCCTGGAATAGAACTGGCTCTCAAGTGAAGCTGCCGGAACATATCGTTAAGTGCTTGGCGGCAGATTTTCAACCTTTTGGGTAGCCAGCCGAGTACTAGAAAACACCAACAACACCACAACATTGTTGGACTTGTGGACTTGTTGGACTGAACCCACGCCCTTCGACCACTAAGCTACCATCGCTACATCGCTTTTTGTATGTAAGGATTATTTGATACTTTTTACACTGTAATGGCAAAATGAATTTGAATAAAATTTGGAATGCTTATAACCTAGATTAACACATAAAAAAATATTATCATAGGAAACGCAATTAAATTTCGGGGCGGCGTTAGTAAGTAAATTATACGGCTGTCTCTAAAACTCTTGTTCTCTTTATTCCATCTGAAATTCGCCTTGGACATAATTAATTCTTGACGTATCTTTTCTTTTGAGTACAAAAATAACATAGTCTGACGAAAAACACGAGACGAAATTACAGTGGACTCGACCTCGGTATAAGAATTTAATTAAAAAAATATATCAGGACGTAATTGAGTTCTTAATAGAAACTAACCTTCTTAATTAACGCTTTTACAGTCAAAATTTTAACCTAGTTATGGAACATAAAATAAATGCTCCAAAAATATAAGGAAATTCAAACTGTTAAAATATTTCATGCACAAACGTTCCTAACGACTTATTTAAACAAAAATAAGTGTTTAAAAAAACTGTTATAGCGTGAATGATTAAGCGACGCTTGTTTTCAGTTCATTAATAATAACACTTTGGAGAATTTTATTAAACAGAAGGTAGTTTATAAATACTGTATTGAGGTGGAGGCCGTAGATCACTTTAATTGGCGTACCGACGGGCTAGTAGGTAAAGTTTATATGAAGTAGAAACGCACTAATTCACACGCGAGGAAAATCGAGGTTTTGTTAGATGTTGGTCAGTACATAGGTATGGCAAACAATATTATGCAGTAGATTGTTTACAATAAGCCTTATATTGGGCAGCGCTCGTCGACATTCCAAATGACGAGAATCCCATGAAGGTTGATTAGGACAAGCTCAGCAAGTAACTTGACTTAGCTCACGAGTTGGCCGCTATGTGAGATATAGATTTGACGATCATTGTCTAAATAGTCCTCACGGTGAATGATTCTATATTGATGGGTCTCGTCAATACTTTCGCTAGACAATTGAGGCAAGGACTAAGTCCAAAAGGCACCGCGTTAAAAAAAAAAAAAACTAAATATGAGTAGTAAGGCCTATATTGAACAGTTTATTTGACAGATAACATGTCGGTTCATTCAGTTATAACTTTTCCTTGTGAGCTGCTTGGCTGCGGGTTCAATTCCCACCCAGAACACATATTTGTGGGATGATTTTTGTATGTGCTAACAAAAAAAGTGTAGAAACTTTGCTTAGTTTGTGACATGATAGCGCTGTGTGAAAAGTCATCCAATTTACTACTTACTAAAAAAAAAAAAAAAAAATATTGTGTCAAATGAAACTTCATCTTATGTATGTAATTAAAAAGAACACATTCATACAAGTTACTACTTAATAAACGTACTTGTCTATCTCGTTCGATTAGATCAGTAGGTCGCATAATCGTCAGGCAACATCGACATAATCTTTGAGTTTTACATAGAAAAACATTCCCAAGGTCCAATCAATAATAATCGAATGTATTGTCTCCATTCGATAATAAAGTTACGTGAAAATAGTGGCCCAAATGTAAGCAAATAAACGCTTGGCGACATTTAGCTGTCGTCAGTCTATTAAGGGCTCTCACCCGACTCTTTATAAATGGTTGGAAAGCATGCAATCGCTGTTACCACCAGTTACTATGTTCGGTGGAAAAATTGCTCAGGGCAGAGCCTTGAATAAACAATATTGTTTTCCTAACTTAAAATTAACAGACAGACAAACAGACACGGCGGACGACTTTGTTTTATAATAATGTAGTGAACAAATAAAATAAGTCTACGTCAGTGTCACAAAGTCCCACTAAGTTAAAATTTAATCCGGTCATGCTCAAGTAAAGTAACGGTGACTTTACTATAAGCTAAAAAAGTTTTGGGAGTAACACGAAAGATCATGTTTCAGTTACATCACTTTCTCATGATCACGCACGTAATAACGCACTTTATGTACAAAACAGCACTATTTTAAAACACAAAACTTTTGGATAATAGTACAAATCCCACAAAAAAAAATCCTAGCTTAATCAATATATAAATCCACAAAAGTCGACTAAACTCTTTTGCAGACTTCAAATAACCGTGACAGCTACAGCAAGGCAGGTGGTATCAATTTAATGACCAACGCCGATACGCACCACAATCAATACAAAATTATACGCTGATGCGAAGCGAACTTTGATGTTGTTATTATTTCGATCCGCTTCAATGGGTTCAAGAAAACAAAACACAATTATAATAACAATCAAGCGCTGCCAGTGTTCATTTTACTCGTTTTCTTAACAGTGTTGCCACTGGACGTCAAATAAATTAACAGTTCCTATTTCAAAATTAACGAAAGAGGTCATAAATTTCACGAAAGGGAATTTTCACAATGGAACTGGCAATTAATTGCTTCTTTGTAAGCAGATTGGTTAATTAAAGGAAATGTAATGAATAAGGAACGTTTAGCGGGTAACATGATGCGAAAATTAATTTAAATTATTAACGATTTGCATAGAGTTTGGGGTGGCGGTAGAAATGTTAAGTTGAAGTTTTCAGAGCAAATGTAAATCATTACTTATGTAAATACTTGACGCTTATAACATAACGCATGTATTTTTACGATTTCTTTTACGTAAATTAATTACTTTGATTTCATAGCTAGTTTAATTATTTTGAAGTTTAAAATTTTGTTTTAAGCAATAAGTATGGGATAAATATTTATCTATGATAGCTCAGTGGTTAGCGCGGTTGGATCGCATGTCAAAAGGCGTGGGCTTAATACCAACAATGAGTTTGAGCTGCTTATGAAGGAAAATATCATAATAAAACTCTAGCATGGTGGCAGGACACTTTCTAGTGCACGGATAGCTAACTATCAAGATTTGCCACTAAACACAATGTTTTTTAATTTTTTAATGCTAACAGTACTGAGACCTACGAGACGCTCTCTTGATGGTAAGAGATAACGCCTGTCCATGACCATTTCAGCGACACACAGAACTTTGAGTAGCAAAACAAAGTACAGGGCATCGCTGCTTTGGTGCTCATTACTTTGAGACTTTCTATGGTTAGTCTCAACAGCCCAGTAATTTCGCTAAATGCAGTACCCTTCAAACCGGTGCTAAGGAGATCTACCACCAAGTAAGTGACCGTTAAGTTCTGGCAGCCTCACTTAAGAGTCAGTTCCTATACCTAGTCTAGGTATATTTATCATCTTAGACCACACAGTCACTTAACATACACTTAACAATTAACGTGAGTTATGGTCACACACCTAGCCTGACAATCAAAATAAAGAAAGAATGACAATTAATAATAATTATATAGTTATGTACCGACACTAGCGGCCTCACTACATACAGCGGCTATCAATGGCAAAATGCATTATGTTAGCCAATCAGTGACGAGAAGCTTGCATCGCGCAAGCTAATTTCTACAGCGCATTGTTAGTTGCCTCGGGCATAACACCTGACCAGGTACTCAATTTGAGATGGAGGAAATTTATTGCAGACGTCACCTCGTTTATTTTTAAATATTAGATAGGCTTGCGTTAGAGCGTCATTTCGGCTGATGTTAAGCGAAGATGCGGTCTATGGTAGAGCATGCCCGACTAGAAAAAACCGATTCACTCGCGATTCGAAGGCGAAGTGAACACCCACTCGGGTAGCAAATTCCATTGTTTAGCTGTTCGTAGAATGAAAGCCCTATGAGCAACACATGCCCTTATTTAAGTACAGTAACATAATGAAAATAAAAATCGCGGGTCGAACCTGGACAAGATTGGCACTGGACCGGAATGAGTAGCGTACAAGAAGAGAGGCCTATGCTCAGCAGTGGACGATTATGGGCTGATGATGAACATAATGAAACATTAATTGATACTAAACAAGCTATCAAGACATTTGCAACAAATTACAAAATTCAGTCATACTCTCAAGGCGTATCAACAATTCGTAAAAATGTTACTCGAAGAAAGTACATTAAAGTATTAAGTTCGTTCTCTATTTTGCCCCCGTGTGTACCATTTTGTAAGTTATTCTACGTGGATCTCTGGAAGCTTTTAGGTTAATGGCGTATAAATCATTAACAATGAGAGTCATCCAAGACTGGCGACGTGCTCTGACTTTGAATGGGATTGTATTCCTAAATAAGTAGGTAGGTAGACCTCGGCACAGATCTTGATCAGTGTAAAGTTAGGAGCAGAATCAGTTTTACTATTTTTCATCTGTTTACTACCCGACTACAAAAACAGATGATTATAATTCTAGCAGTTTATGTACTTTATATGTCCATTTATTCCTTCGCAACTGGTTAAAATAATAATTGTAGGTATATTGATAGTTGACACATCTTTGCACTACGCGTGTCACAGGATATGACGTCATTGTAAATTAAATATGGCTGATTTTATAACATATCTTTTTTATGGTTCACTAGCTCAGTGTTTGACCACAGCTCACCTTATGTTAAAAGTAACGATGTAATCAAAAATTGTAAAAACATCTAGGTTGGAATGGTACTAGGTGCTTGGCGACAGATTTTCAACTTGAAGATGGTAGCTAGCCAGCTGAATACTAGAAAGTATCACAATGCTATGGTTATCTCACGATCTTTTCCTTTGCCGGCAGCTCAAGCTCATTGTTGGGGTTTGAACCCACGCCCTTCAGCATTCGAACCGATCGCGCTAACCACTGAGTTTATCGTTACAAAAAAGTCTTAGTTAGAAACAACATATTGTATTTCGTATTAAAAGAAAGACACATTTCAGCCATAATTTTGACTAGGTAATAAATGTAGCGTGGTATAAATTACAAGGAAAGAAAAGAAAGAAAGATTGGTCTAAGAAAGTACAATACTTGCATCTTACCTAAATATGTATAAACTTATTTACATAGCTATAGAATCTGTACCATCTGGTATTGAACACGCGTGATTACTTATATACTATCTATATCTATATCAATACTTATACTGAAACTAATGTACTAATACCAATATACTTATAATAATATACTAATACTGATATACTAATACTAATATACTAATACTAATATACATATTTATATACTGATACTAATATTGCATTTTTGTATTTAAATTAATCATAAAATACCTTACTTATAACCATGGCTTAAATTTAATTCAAACTTAAAATAACCCGACACGATTCCATGCTTGATAGGTATTTCGCGTCAGCGATAATCTAACTAGCAATGATCAACTTTCAGAAACGTTTATAAGTGATGCGTTAGATAAGTAACAATATTTTGAATATGTTATAACAGGTTTTAGAACAAGATTTTTATGTTCCATTGGTTTGAAAGAATTCACGTGGTAAAAAAATAATTGCATCGCATGTGTATTTAGGACAATCTAAACGTAGAGAGTGATTTTTTTTAAAAGGGTGCGTAAAAATTAAATGAAATCCAATGTTCTCGTACAATAATAAAAATGTGAACAAAATAAATGAAGGATTTGTGAGATCAAAATAAGTTTTTTTTTCTTCAAATTATTCCTTTTTTCATTGTATTGTTTATTGTTTGTTTTTTTATGTATAAGTGCATGAGCAATCATACTTATGTGATAAAAGCTAAAGTTTGTCTGTTTGTATGTAGATTCTTCACTCTGTAATGGCTAAAGGAACTTGAATCACATTTGGAACGTAGATTGAATCATATCCTGAATTAATACCTATATGATGATATTAAAGAAAAAAAAAACAGAAAAAATTAAAACTTACTATTTTTTTAACCTTGACAAGCAAATTAGGGAGTGTGGGGTAATTTCGGACACTTATGGAAGATATAAAATAAAAACAAGAAAAGATAAATTATAGAAGTTATTTATAGTTAAAAAGTGTTTATTGAGCCCTTTTATTTGATACCAAACGCGAAGTTTTTAAATACGTTTTTATTAATTAAGATATACACCTTAGTTTTTATTTTGATACTAACAATTAAACCAATATTTTCTAATCAAAATAAAAACAAAACCGCTGAATATGATACTATAATCACACTAATATTATAAAGGCGAAAGTTTGTGAGTGTGTAAGTGTGTTTGTATATTTGTTACTTCTTCACGCTCAAATGACTGGTCCAATTTTGATGAAATTTGATATGGAGGTAGCTGACACCTTGGATTAACACATAGGCTACTTTTTATCCCGAAATAATATAGTAGGAACAGCGGGTAACACCACGGGGTGCAGCTAGTATTATTATAAATGCGAATATCAGTTTGTTTGTTACGCTTTCACGCCTTAACTGTTAAACTGATTACTGAAATTTTGCATGCACATTGTGCTACAGAAAAGACATCATTATCCCTATAAATATACCATTTATCACAAAAAAAAGTTTTATAGATACTTTAAAAAAGTATCTACTGTTCTTGTTTTTTTTTTTTTTTTTTTTTTTTTATGTCTGACTGGCTAGGTGTTTGACCACAGCTCACCTGATGTTAAGTGACGGTGTGGTCGAAGATGGTAAAGCACACCTAGCCTGGAATGGAACTGGCTCTCAAGTGAGGCTGCCGGAACACACCGTTAGATGCTTGGCGGCAGATTTTCAACTTGAGGGTGGTAGCTAGCCAGCCGAGTACTAGAAAGTACCCTACCACCACAAAAAGTAATAAGTAGGTATATCAAAGTGAAACAAAGCCGTGGGCAAAAGCTAGTTTGTTATGAAACGATCTAAGTATCTATCAGTTTAAAAAAGTTATATTATGCCTAAAAAAACACAAACAATAATAATAAGATACAAAAAGTGTTTTAGACACAATTACTTAAAACATCCAACCTAATCCCTCAAATGGCTCATCTCAACAACAAAAGATGGCAAAGGAACCCTAAAAACGACCATTGCTTTGATTCCCGCAAAACCCCTATTTACCGCTATAACCTAACAAAATAAAGGGCAATGCCCTCGAGCCAACAGGTGTTGGGTGAGCACATAAAAGAAGAAAGACTAAAAAAGGTTAAAATAAAGTCAGTTTTGGATAGCGTAATAATACAGCGTTGCGTTTTGATTCGCAAAAGTGTATCGTAATTTATAAGAGACAGCGTTTTATTGCAAAATTTAATAATCGTTTAATATTTATTACTAATGATTGTGTGGTTATTCGTGTGTTTGTTTCCATTCAATTTCGTACACTGTGTACTTATAAATTCATTCCTAACTCCGCACAGAATAATTTTTATTAGTCATAAAAAAGGATATAAATTAGTTTATGTGAGTCCTTGACTCATGTACTAGGTATTGACCTGTATTATTAAAGTGATTTCCCCCCATTGATTTCCATAAAGACCGGTTGGAAGCGGCTCGCATCCAGCGCGTCGTCCGTCCACCGTGCGGGTGGACATCCTTTGCTGCGCTCGCCAGTCTGTGGTCTCCACTCCAAATGTTTATAGCAGCCCTATCGGCATCAGTTCCTCGTGCTATGTTCCCTGCCCACTGCCATTTCTTATCTGCTGGGCTATATCGGTAACTTTAGTTCTTCTACGGATCTCCGTCTTTCGGGTCTCTTCTTATTCTGAGTAAAACTTTTTGAGAGTCTTACTGAGGTCTCTTCTTATTCTGAGTAAGACACACTTTGAAGCTAGTGGCAATGCGGATATATTTAGAAAAGGCCAGTGTGTTGTGGGATTAGAACCCAGAACCTTTAAATTGGCAGGGCAGCGAGACTCGGGTCTCTTACCTTTCATTTTTCGATTACAGTCAGTTTACTAATATCCAGGTTGTTGGAGGGCTTTTGACAGATGTATTTCTATATTCATTAAAAAAACATTAATTTCTTGTAGCTTGTACCAAACTCACTATTTTTCAAGGTATGAAGCATCTATGTAGGTACCACGACGTCGTTGCTAGTGCCTCCGGGTAACTGAAAATTAAAAATGGCCCCCATATTTTATCTGCACCACTAAGCATAAATTTGCCTTTGAAACCATTTGTTTTTAGGGTTCCGTACCTCAAAAGATAAAAATAAGAACCCTTATAAGATCACCCTTTTGTCCGTCTGTCCGTCTGTCAGTCCGTGTGTCACCACAGATTTTCTCAGGAACAGGTTGACCTAGCAAGTTGAAATTTATACCAGATACTGAGGTCTATAGTCCCTATTGGTTGTATAAAAATCAAGATCCTGAGTTAACACGATAAAAAGATATGGGCAAATTAAGATTTTCACGAAAACTTGTAAGTACTAAAATTTACCTTAATTTTCAACTTTTTGGGTCATCCGGAAGTACTCTATAGGTTTTGGGTCGAAAACCTATATTGTAGTTCCCGTTGACCTAAAATCACGAAATTTGGCATAAATAAAGGGAAAATTACGAAAAATAAAAATAGTTGAAAATGAAGGCAAATTTTGGTATTTACAAGTTTTCTCGAAAAACTAAATTTCAACCATTACCTACAGCAAACACACACATACTATTACTACGGCGGTATAGTGGGTAGGTACGGAACCCTCGGCGCACGAGTTCAACTCGCACTTGACCGGTTTTTTTTTTTAATTTAAAGTTGGTAGGTAAGTACTTTATTTGATTTCAACGGCCTTTGAAGTTTTACGAAAGAAGTACTTAAATATCGTTACCTTAAGGCATAAACTGTAGAAGATTGTTTTTTATAAATGGTATATGATATTTTACTAAGGAAACTGGCGTGGTTTTGTTTACTCACGCTTAATTATATCGGATGCTCCGACTATAGTTTCGAAGTAAACGTTGTATAGTTTAGTTCCGAGTACAGTTTCGTTTGGCTGTGCGAAGCTAGGCGTGAAAACACGCGCGTTGTACTCAGCTTTGTCTCCATAAAGAAGGCCATCGAAATTGGCCGAAACTATTATAGTCGAAGTATTCGATATAAATTAGACTTGGATAATCCTGTATATGTAAAACAAAACAGATATTTGATATTGTGATTTTTGAAATCGTTTCTTAATTATTAGCAACCCGTTCCGGCTTTATATGGACATTATAAATCTTCCGAAAGAAATTTTTGAAATGGTACAATGGTAAAAAAATCGTTAGCGTAACAACAGCATTGGTATAATCATGTTTCTTGTCTAAATTGATTTGTGGTCAAAATACATGGAAGAAAAGTTATCTGTTTTCATCTGTTTTATCTGTTTTTAAGTTAAGAAGTTTATTGTATAAGCATGTGCCAATTGTTTAGTATCTAGAAAATTAGTATAGGGTAGGATAGATAATATATTATTTACTGACTGTAGCGTTATAAGTATAATTAATAGCATATTATTGTATGTCCGTGATGGATAGCACTGTTGATACTTATATTTTTATAACATCTTTGTACACAGTGACACAATAAAGAATATTCTGATTCTGATTCATATCTATTATAGATACCTACCGTACAACAGGTATCGTACCGTACGATACCTGTTGACGTAAAGTGGAGACGTAAGACGCCCTGAGACTCGATGGAGTGACGATATAAAGGCTAAAAAACGAAAAGCAACGCAAGCGATGATAGGACTAGGTAGCGTGGTAGGAGTGGCCTATGTCCAGTTGTGGATTAAAGTGGGCTGCTGCTGATGATGATGATGAACTTTTTTACCTTTTCACGATTACATCATTGATTCCATAATACAGCGAAATATGGCACGACATAGAGAAAACTACGATATTTTCGCCTCTGAGAATATGGCAGTACTAGAATGCTTTTCTCCAAATAATTTCGATAAAAACATATCATACATAGAAAAAATGTTCAATTCGGATTTACGCAAAAGTCTTAAACAAAAGTAAACCTACAAAAAAATATTTGATTTCATAATTAGGTGCGTGAAAAACAATACATAGGTATTATTATCATATATTTACTTATTAAACTGAGTTGTATATTGCATTTAACAATATTGTTTTATTGATTTTTTGGTTATTTTACATGTTTAGGGAAATAAAAATACCACAAACGTGGTTGAATTAAAAAAAAAACTGGTAACATTGCTGGGGTCGACAACTTTTTTGTTGTTTTGTTTATTCCAGTTTCATTTCTTGGATTCGAATGTATTTTCACCTCTCAGTTATTTGTAATTTTGTTACTAGTTGCTGTTTATTGTTGTTCTCGTTAAGTTTTATTTTATTTTCGGTTACCTATTGTTATAAACTTTGCTAATATATAAACTTTGTTTATGCGGCGGTCCAGGCAGCGGGAAGTGTCTTTGTATAGTGTATTGATAAAATTCACCCTTTCAGTAGTAAAACGTAAGTTATTAAAAAAGTTCAAAGACTAAAAAATGTTTATTACACCTGAACTGTCATTTAACATTGACATAAAATTACATTTATTAGTTTAAATTTTTTCCGTGAATCGAAGAACCGGAGTTTAGGTGATTAATTAATAATTTTACCTACACCGTCACCCAAACATCATATTACGATCACGACGCAAATAGTTACACAATGAGATTTTGCTGAATAGTTTCTAGGAACAATCCAATCGTTCTCGTACCCACCTAACTAGAAGCCACTGATTAAAGAGGCGACGATTTAATTATAAAATTACATGTAATTTTCAGCCTAGTTACCGTCAATACGGCCTTATGGAAAATACGACAATAGGACAGACACAAAACAAAATTACAGCCGAGCCAAAATCAGTCCAACGTTTAATTAAACACTAGGTGACAGTATACTGAGGCGCAGTAGCTATATTTCAGCTATTATTATGTCTCTTACAGATAAAATTTAAATGAGAATGAAGGAAAATGGCATACAAGACAGTACAAGTCATTTTATAGTAAATTAAACATAAAACACGAAGAAATATGAATAAACTTATTTTGTTTACTATACAGGTTTGCGTTATAGTACATCAGTCTTAACTTGAAGAATCTTAACTTAAATGAAAGCTATTAAGAATCCAACACGTTTATTTAGTAGGAACCTGCACTTAGTATGAAATAAGAACACTGTCTCTACCTAATTATACTGTGACGGTGCCGTGGTGTAATTGAGGATTAATTGCTTACCGGATTGAAACTTTGAATTTACATGAGTATTTTATGAAATCGTACAACGTTAATATGATACAAATACTTACTATAAGCCAGTATATAGAGCCATTTATTTCCAATAAATAAGTTGCGGAAAAAAAACCTTGTATTTTTTATCGTTATTAAACATCTTCAAAATTCGGTTGTATTTATTTTTTAGATGTTTGTTACCTAACTCCGTCATTTTTAAACCGATTTAGTTTTTTTTTTTATTTGAATAAAAAAGATTTCCAATTGGATTCCTAAAAATTTTATCACTTAAAATTTTGAATTTTATACCAAAATTATTACAAAAAAGATCATCATCATCAGAGTAAATGAAATTGTGTACTTTGCCTTCATTAACCATTTCTTAACCTTCCTGGAAAAATATTATACGTTGCTTTTTTTTTCACAACGGCACGCGTTTGGCAACGATATCACCTGATTTAATGTGACAAAGTGACCAAATGCGGAGCACGCCTACCTAGGAATTACATATATGTTTTTTTTTAAACAAAATACGAGCTACACACTTCTGCTGTTCTTACTGAAAAGAAGGTCTGAAAACGTTTAGTATATTAAAATAATTCCCACAGTGAGAGGGTATCTTTTCACTATTTAATTTAATGTAATATAATTCTATTTTTCAACGTTTCAACCTGCTATTCAATAACAGACAGCTGGAAAACGTAGTTTTGTTACTGAGGTCGTGTTAGAAGAAAAGCTAGGAGTGGCGTTAACGTTCTATTGGCGTCAGTCTCAGATTATCACTGGTCTTTCATGTCTAGATAGTATAATTACGTAGGACGATTCAAAAGACTGCTGTCAGATCCCTGCTGTGACTCAACTATAGAGCTATTAATAAGTTATATAAAGCGCCTCAAGTAATTCACTACCAATTATTGTGAAAGTATAAAATAATTATTGGAGGACATTTTCGCATAGCGCCAACGAGCTCCAAACTAAGCAAAGCTTGTGCTATGGGAATCAAACAGCTGACAGAATACTTAAATACTTTTTTTTTAATACATACTTAATATATATATAGAACACCCAGACACAGAACAAACATATTAATGAACAATATGTTAGTCACACAAATGTTAGCCTTGAGTGGGAATCTTCTGAATCTTGAATCTTGAAAAAAATCTTCTTGAGTGGGATTTGTAGCGATGATAGCGCAGTAGTTAGCGCGGTCGGTTCGCATGCCGAAGGGCGTGGGTTCAAACCCCAACGATGAGCTTGAGCTGCCGGTGAAGGAAAACATCGTGAGGAAATCATAGCGTGGTGGTAGGGTACTTTCTTGTACTCGGCTGGCTAGCTACAACTCTCAAGTTGAAAATCTGCTGCCAAGCATCTAACGGTGTGTTCCGGTAGCCTCACTTGAGAGCCAGTTCCATTCCAGGCTAAGTGTGCTTTACCATCTTCGACCATACCGTCACTTAACATCAGGTGAGTTGTGGTCAAACACATAGTCTGTCAGCAATTTAAAAAAAAAACTTTCCCACGCCCTTCAGCTCGAAGCAGAACTTTACCAAATTAGCTAACAGGGCAGCCAAGGCGGTAAGGAAAGATTGTAAGTGTATTTTGTTAAAATTGTATAAACAACTGTAAAAAAATTCAATGTATGACACGTAATTTTCTTAAAGTTCCCTTTAAATAAACCGGAATAACCAACATTTGGATGTGCCCGAAAATATAGTCAGAGTATTCGATATAATTAAAAGTAAGCACAACAAAAATTTATCAAGACCACGTCAGTAGACTAAAATTTTCGAAAATTTTATAATACACTCATCATCATCTTAGGTGTTCCCTAAAATTTAGGAATCGTCGGTGAAAACGGGCATGAGACTCCTAAATCTTTATGAGCACATTATATGGCATAGATATCATTAGACAAAAAGACAACTAAGTTTATCGAACCTCCTTAATATAACGTTTGACTTAAGAAGCATTGTCCTACTAACTTCGATAGAAAAAGGTTATGTAAGGTAATATAAAGATACAAAACGTAACGTACCTATAATATTCCTTCTAAAACTTTTTCAAAGGCGTGTATTCTCGATTGTGTAAATATTCAGAGGCTTTTGCGACCTCTTGTTACGTATCCATAGAGACTTTTATATCCCGGGATCAAAGGTCCAAATGGTGTCTCGTTCACAAGAGATTTTCTCCTAATGATTTTGCGATGTTCGAACGAAATTGGGGTGTTTTTCTCATGTGGGTCAGCGTGCATGTAAGGCCAAAATTGTATCATTTCTGTATGATTCGATTTGGAATGTACAAAAAATGTACGTTAGTGAAACTAAGAAAAATAATAACAGAAAACTTGAGTAAATGACAGGGCAGGTAAACAGGTTTTGATAAAAAAATATTACAAGCTGTGTTATTCTTATAACTGGCGCATGTATTAGTACAAAATTCTTTGTTTTTTTTTTATTGCTGGCAGGCTAGGTGTTTGACCACAACTCATCTGATGTTAAGTGACGGGGTGGTCGTAGATGGTAAAGCACACCTAGCCTGGAATGGAACTGGCTCTCAAGTATATACTTATAAGTATGCAATATAATTATTAATAGATAATAAACAAAGTTAGCCAGCTGAGTACTAGTAAATGCCGCGCTTTGGTTTCCACACAATGTTTTCCTTCACCGGCAGCTCAATGTCATTGCTGGGGTTTGAACCCATCGACCACGCTAATTACTGAGCTGTCAACGCTACAAAAGTTGTAATAAGCTAGGCAATAGTACTATCACTTAACTTATCTATATAGGCGGCTGAGATATCTATATATCTTACCACCGCAGTATTAGATATTTATCTGATACTTTATTGATTGATTAACTCTTAATTTTTATAATTAGTCTTTTTATAACTTCTGACCACAGAAATACAACCAAAATATAAGTAAGAATCTCTATGACTTTTTTACGAGAAAGCAATGAGACGACCGAGGCGCTCTGCGATGGTAGGAGTTAACGTCTGTCTACGAACATTATAACGATACGCAAAACTTTGAGTAACAAAACAAAGTCCAGGGCATCGCTGCTTTAGCGCTCATTACTTTGAAACTTTCGATGGTTAGTTTCAATAGGTCTGTAATTTTGCTATTTTTATTTATTTATTTTATTGTGTACAGGCTAGTTGTTTGACAACAGCTCACTTGATGTTAAGTGACGGTGTGGTCGAAGATGGTAAAGCACACCCAGCCCGGATTGGTACTGGATCTCAAGTGAGGCTGCCGGAATCTGCCGGAATACACCGTCAGATGCTTGGTGACAGGTTTTCAACTTGAGGGTGGTAGCTAGCTAGCCGAGTACTAGAAAGTACTCCACCTACCTAACTAGTTAAGCCTACCACCATGCTATGGTTTCCTCACGATATTTTCCTTCACCGGCAGCTCAAGCTCATTGTTGAGGTTTGAACCCACGCCCTTCGGCATGCAAACCTACCGCGCTAACCACTGAGCTATCATCGAAAACCCTGCATTACCCTTCAGACTGGAATACAGTAATGCTTACACACTCATACTTGGCGGGAGAAAATCTAGTACTGCGGTGTATGCTACCTAGACGATCTTCTGCTAAAGAGATCTACCACCAAGTAACTATGTAGGAACATCATAAGAGACTGTCAATCTTGTTTAAATAAGTCCTGTTTATCCATTACTAAAGTATAAATTTATAAGCTTCCCCACAGATAATTTATAGGCATGCAATTTGTAAAGGGTTATTCACCCCAGGAGGTTTGTGAGTGACCCTTTTCTTGGAAGGGAAGTCTCCGAAATGGGGGTCAAATTGCACGAGCTCATTGTTAATTAATAGAGATCGATAGCTTTGTAGCTTAAGATGTTACAGCATGGTTGTAAGTTGCGAAACGTAGAATAGAAACTTGTACACATACAGCAATATACGTCATTATGGAAAAAGTTTTTTTTTTTATGGTTGACATGCTAGTTGTTTTTCCACAGTTCACTGATGTTAAGTGATGATGTGGTCGAAGATTGTAAACACAACTGGCATGGAATGGAAATGGCTCTCAAGTGAGTTTATCGATTAAATTTTACTTTACATCTTAGACAAAAAATGTTTGTTAGCTTTTTATTAGTTAGCTTTTTACCCGACTGCTAAGGAAGGGTTATGTTTTTGCGCGTACCTTGTATTTGTGTATGTAAATTTGTTTATAACCTCGTATCTTACAAACGGCCGAATGGATTAAGACAATTAAGGTATCGTTAGATTCGTCTCAATAACCCAAGTGTCCTTAAAGGGTGGTTTAAAAAATCAAAATGGTGGATTTTAGGCGTGAAATAATGCGGTTATAAAAAAAAAACAAACCTATCAAGTAGAGTATCTAAATAAGGGCAATCTAAAAGCGTTACAAAAAAATATATAAGTTATATTAAATTTAATTACAAATAATAAATTGGTTTCAAAAGCTTTGTCCTCTAATTATAGCTTTTTACTTAATCGCAGTTAAGTTATAGATTTTTTAAACTCTTCCGCTTGTTAGAGCTATACTTATAGAGTTAAATAGGTTTAAAGTAACCGGTCCAATTTGCTCATGTGACATTTTACATTGATGAGAAATTGACAGACTATTATTTTTGAGCATTGGTTCACCTTAAACAACGTTTATAAGTAAGATCTTTAAATAATAGTTGTTTTTGGAACAGTTTAAAAAAGGTATTCATTAACTTTTTGAGTATTTTTATATTATCTAAAAATACTCAAACAACAACTAGATGATCCTTATTGCATCCCGTAGTCAGATTCCTGATTAATGTTAAACCTTCCCTTTAATAATAGAATATTGACTAATACCCTTCACAATGTGTATAAAGGCTACATAATTTTAGTTTAAGAACCTTGCGTTATTTAATCACTAAACAATTTTAGATGAATTATCGTTGATAGCGAAAATTATGATTTTGTTATTGTTGAAAAAAATTGTAAACGTCTTTAAATTTGTATAAAAGCAACATGCGAAGTTAATAAAGTTCATTGGATAAAACTGATTCAAATTCAAATTCTTTATTGATAACAATAAATAAACAACAAATTGGTAACAATTCTGCGTTGATAAAGAAGCAATCGTGAATTAAATTTATTTAAATTCTTCGAGAGGTAAAATTTTGTAGCAATGGTCACAAACAAACACTACCGTGTTATAAATGTTTCTGTTGTTATGTTGTTGTTAAAATCATATTTACGTAGTCGTAAAATTTTATAAGAATAACAGGATAATTTATATGCCAATAACTCCCAATCTAACATAAGGTAATATCATGTAAGGTAACGCGTTAATCTCACGTAGGCATTTGAATCATTAATTCAAATGAATTCATTAAGGTTTCCTGAAGACATCCGCGAGATGATCACGTATGAAAATCGCAATACGGCTTTGACGTCAGAAGCTTTGTTATGAATATACAGACTCGCAATATTATACAACTCCCGGCTTTTTAAATGGCACCATGTAACAAAATTCAGAAATCGTTGTCATTCGCTATTGAGTGACGTTCATTACACTGATTGGAATTGGAAAGTTCGGCAAGGAAGTTATGGCATCCTCGTTGTGAGATTGTTAGGTTTCCAAACTGGAAGTCTTAGGTTCTATTCCTACGGCACGTAGGTACCTTTGTCTTTTCTAAGTAATCTGCGTTTTGTCGCTGTCGCTTCAAATGGTGAAGGAAAACATCGGGAGGAAATGTATATGTCAAAGAGTTATTTAAAAAAATTGGTTTTTAAAAATGCGCGACTTCTGCCAACCAGGTAGTTGGCCAATTGCGTGGTGGACTATTCTTATAATAATAAAAGACCAGCTGGAGGATAATTTATAAATACAGAGCTGATTGGATTTAAGATTGCTCGCGTGTATACAAAAAAGTATGGCAAAAACAAAAGAGCCCCAATATCCCCAATAGGTACTGCGCAAAGGGCATTCTGTATCTTTTTAGTTACTAGAGACTGAGTCGTCAGAAAGATGGTGGTCAAACGTAAGCCTATTTAAAAAAAGAATTACATTCCCATCGCTCGCAATTGTGAAGACTGTTACACAATATTATATCTGCGTATTGCATTGTTTTTTTTTTATTGCTAACAGGCTAGGTGTTTGACCACAACTCACCTGATGTTAAGTGACGATGTGGTCGAAGATGGTAAAGCACACCTAGGCTGGAATGGAACTGGCTCTCGAGTGAGGCTGCCGGAACACACCGTTAGATGCTTAGCGGCAGATTTTCAACTTGAGGGTGGTAGCCGAGTAGGTACTAGAAAGTACCCTACCACCACGCTATGGTTTCCTCACGATGTTTTCCTTCACCGGCAGCTCAAGCTCATTGTTGGGGTTTGAACCCACGCTCTTCGGCATGCTTACCGACCGCGCTAACCACTGAGCTATCATCACTAAATCGCAGTTTGACAAAAAAGAACGTTTAGCCTTTAGTACTTTTAATGACGTGCCATTTTTTAGTACGAGAACTGTACCTACATTTTTTATCACAGGACAAAAACATATTTGAAGACACGTGTACTCGTATTGCAGTGAATATTGAGATATATTTAGAAATACAGAGAGATAATTTTTAAATTTAATTTGTTAAGCTAATCCTATACTTATACCCAAAACATTATCCTCCATCTTGGGCAGCCGGGTTAGCGAAGAAATAGTTTGTAACTTTACGTTTTTGTATACATTGTTTTTCATTTGCCGTGGTGGTGTCGGCGTAAGAATAGTATCTCACCCTCTCTACCCGTGGTTGCCGTAAGAGTCGGCTAAGGGATGTAATCCGGAAGACGGGCAGCAGCGTCTTCCTTGAACAATTACACTTAACTGCGCTCGCCAACCCGCCTGCCAAGCGTAGCGAGTATTGGCAAAACCTCCCCAGAAGGAGACCTATGTCCAGCAGTGGACGTCCTATGGCTGATGATGTGATGTGATACATTGTTTGTCTTTGGCGGCCGGCGGTGTATCAATTATCGACCTCTTCCACTAAAGATTGATAAGAATAGGACTTGCTGAAAGAGTAAAAGGTTGGTTTACGCTACCATAAGGAAAATACGCAATATTTTATTAATCATACAATGTTTTATCTAGTAACAAATAAATATTACACTCACACAGCAGCGTGCTGTCGTTTGTTAAGTTTGTATGGTTACTGAAGCTTAATATTTTTTTGGCTCCATGGAGATGATCACGTCGCAAAGTTTGTAACTCCTTGACAAGTTCAGTCTTGCGGGTAGGTTAGTAGTCAGTATTCATAAGATCCTTCGCGTTTCATTATAAGCATTGCGTAGAGATGGGAAATGAAATAGTCTAGACGTTTTGCCGTTAGAATGTTAATGAAATGATACAAAAATGAGAACCGCAATCGAGATTTTATTGTGGAAGGGTGAGAGGTTACAGACGAAATGAGAGATTCTAAGTTGGCAAAAAGGATATTTGAAATTGCATTTTTTTTTTGCTTTTCATAATCAAAGTCAAAGTCAAACTTTGGGAGACCGTCTGACTTCCGATCTGGAGGTTCTGGGTGGCACATAAACATTTTTGAAAGTTTTTTTTTTTTAATGTAACAGTAATTAGACGAACGAGACGCTTTCCTGATGTTAAGAGATAACGCCTGTCCATGACCATTGCAGCGATATACAGAAATTTGAGTAGTAAATCAAAGTCTAGATGGTTAGTCTGTGAGACTAGATGGTTAGTCTCAATAGCCCTGTAATTTCGCTAGCTGCAGTACCCCTTCAAACCGGAACACAGTAATGCTTACACACTACTGCTTAGCGGCAGAATATCTGGTACTGCGGTACCTACCCAGACGACCTCCTGCTAAGGAAATCTACCACCAAGTAAAAGTTACGTGCGTATTGCCGTATCGATATTTTTTCTTTACGAAAACATCGAATTTTGTAAAAAGTTGTAGAATAAAATGTTTGTGCTACGAAAAAATAAATTATTCATGTCATGAAGTTACCTGTACATATATGGTTATTAAAAAAATATTCTGAATTTTGTCAAGTTTCTACATTCTCCGTAACAACGCCAAGGTGTAACTCATCAACGTGGAAACTATATTAATAACGTGCTATAGTGTACGATGACGTGTTTAGATTAAGTTTAACGCTTCTATGCATAATTTTAATAAGCTTGTGTGAAGTAATTTATTATTATGAACAAGCGTTCTAAAGAAGGGCAAAAAGTAAAACGGGTAATTAGTAATGAGGCCATTGTAAAAATTTCAAATAGTAAAGGAAACTCTTACGAAACTATTTGATTACACTTTTTTTTTTTGTGGTCGGTATTTTATCGTAGTCGGCTGGCTAGCTACCACAAAAATCTACAGCTAAGCACCTAACAGTGTATTCCGGCAACCTCACTTGAGAGCTAGTTCCATTCCAGACTAGGTATGCTTAACCATCCTTGACTACACCATCACTTAACATCAAGTGAGCTGTGGTCAAACACCTAGCTTGACAAAGATAAAAAAGTTACATTAAGAAAAGCAATAAGCTGGTGTGAAGGTATTTATAATTATAAAGGAGCTTATGACGCAGTTATAGTAAATAGTATATAATAGTTGTAATTTAATTTAAATAATTATGTGATCTTTTACTATGATAGCTGATGTTTTGGTATGCGAACCAACCGCGCTCACCACTGAGCTATCATCATCATCATCATCATCATCAGCTCAGCCGCAGGACGTCCACTGCTGGACATAGGCCTCCCCATATATAAGCTTTCTCCATCATGAGCTATCTGAGCTATCATAGCTACAAAATACGTAGTGATTATTTTGTCAAGATACTATTCCAATTTACATTACGATCTCCAAGAATTCGGTGACCACAACACGAAGATAATGTAAGGCCTCAACCAGGAGTCGGGCGATGAAATTCTCTTCCCGCCGCAGTCAAATGAGTTAATTAGTCAAGGGAACCCTCTAACGCATCTTGAGCTTCAATGTGGTGTACTGTCTTGAAGGCAGGTTTCTGAGTCGTTAGCTCAGATGTGAAGGTTTTGTTAGGCGTAGCGCTGTATGCAGCGACCGCAAGACAAGGAGCGATGTAAAAATATAAGTTGATGTGGTAATTTGGAAAATATTTTTTTATATGATCAAATTTATATTATGGTAAGTTTAGCTACGTTTTTATATATATTAAATAGATCTACGTTTGGCCACCAGCTAAGCTGCTTACCATGCAATTATATTCACACGATATTTCCTCAGCCGGCAACTTGAAGCTCATTGTTGGGATTACAACCCACGATTTTCGGCGTGTGATCCAACCTCGCTAACCACTAAGTTGTTATCGCTACGACATGTCAACATTTGGAAAGTAAATCAATATAAACATTAGACGTAGGTTATTTAATAGTATGTAGGATAAAAAAATTAAACTAACTACAAAAACAGTTTCTTTTTCTCTAAAATATTGTTGTCATGAAATCAAAATTAATTTGTTATCCTTAGTATAATTTCAAATGAAACGGGTGAGTTTACTTATTTCAAGTACATTTTTTTTTTTTTTTTAATTAATAGATACTAATATCTACAATTTTCAAATTTCTAAAAACAAAACCTAATCAAAAAATAATTGTTTTTCAAGTAGCGTATAAACAAAATAATTATTAACAAACAGGCTCAATTTTTTTCTAATCTTAGTAATCTATATCGACATTTGATTCACTATCTATTCACACTATAATGAAATAGTCTAAAAGTTAAATTAGCATCATTCTTGGCTTCATGTTCCTTGTCAACCACTGAAGAATGTCAGTATTCAGGCATCTTGAAAGCTAACAATTAGTTCTACCGTAGAGCCAAATAACTGATGCACGGTGGCTTGGCAAGGGGTCGGATTTGAAACGTTTACAAGTAATGTGAGATATTTTGTGCTTCCTTATAACTATATCGATCACGACTGCC
The DNA here is from genome assembly GCA_950106695.1 of Biston stratarius. Classification (NCBI taxonomy): domain Eukaryota; kingdom Metazoa; phylum Arthropoda; class Insecta; order Lepidoptera; family Geometridae; genus Biston; species Biston stratarius. The sequence continues at coordinate 33,449,005 of OX467106.1, read as the reverse complement.
CATGCCCATGCCATGCCCATGTTGGCTCATTTGCAAGTAATTTTGCTTCCTGAGCTCTGCGGATCGGATTCAAATATCTCCCAAGACAAAAATGTGACGAATTTGATATTTGTTTTGTGTTTATGTTGGCGACCTCTTAAGATTCTGTTAACGCGTCCTTTGAAGAATACAATGTTGTAACTCCGTGGGAATACAGGAAGATCATTCCACAATTTGCAAGTGTGTGGAATAAAGGAACGAGTAAATTGCGATTCAATTGCAATTTCCATAAATTAATTATACTTATATGGGTGAGCTTTCAGACGATGTTTATTTATTTAACAATGTACAGGGCATAATTTTTTTTAACGCTTCTTTTTTGTTTTGTTTTTTTTTTTTAAATTACACTCCACAGACTCCTTTATTTTTTCTACAATATGGGAAGAGGAAATTTAAATCATAACTAGGTTTAACCCTAGTTTTAATGCTTATTAGTTCAAAACATTCAATGGTTAGTCTCAACAAGTCTTAGGCTTAGTTATCGAAATTACAGGTCTATCGAAATTAATCATGAAATGTCTTAGAACAAAAATTATCTCTTACCATAACCTTATACTTTATTTCATTCTGTCTAATTACTCATCCACAAAAGAGTTAACAATGATTGAGCTGCCCTGTCTGCCATAAAAATATATTATTAAAAAGGATATCACTCAATCAGCCATAGAAGGTAAGCATGTATCCAGCAGTGGAATATTAAAGGTTGAATTTAAGCGATATGAATAATTCTATTCGACTATTCTAATGAAGTTTCGGCAGCCTAGTTGGGAAACCGTCTGATTTCCAATCTGGAAGCCCTGGGTTCGAATCTCACGGCACGCACCACAATCTTTTCTATGTGCGTATTGATTTTCAACGACGAAGGAAAACATCGTGAGGAAACTACATGTCCGAAGATACGCAAAAAAGTTCTCATATAATAATAATAATATATGAAATTTGTCAACCCGCACTTGTCCAGCGTGGTGGACTATAGCCTTCTCACAATACAAATATTCCTAAGCCCAGCAATAGAACACTTTAAAAAAACCGGCCAAGTACGAGTCTGACTCGCACACGAAGAGTTCCGTACCATTATCACGTTTGTTGTATGGGAGCCCCCTTAAATATTTATTTTATTCTGTTTATTAGTATTTAGTATTTGGTATTATAGCGGCAACAGAAATACATCATCTGTGAAAATTTCAACTGTCTAACTATCACGGTTCATGAGATACAGCCTGGTGACAGACGGACAGACAGGCAGACACACGGACGTACAGCGGAGTCTTAGCAGTAGGGTCCCGTTTTACCCTTTGGGTACTAAGCCCTAAAAAACAGGGCTTATTTTGAATAGCTCTAATATATGTAACAAATTTGGTTAATTTTCATTTGATGATATTTGGTATTTTGGTATTGTTACTATTTACATCATTTAGTTTAGTGCTCTAGTAATAATTATATACAACTCGCTACGGCTCCGCACGGGTGCTATTGATACTAATGTGTTGTCAGTGTGGAGTGATTAATAAATAATATTATTACTACTATAATAATAATATGCATATATTATACATATAAACTTTCCTTTTGAATCAGTCTGTTTATTGATGAAAATTGCATTAAAATCCGTTGCGTAGTCAGACGGCGGGAATCGACTTTGTTTTATACTATGTAGAGATAGAGATACTTGGCAAGGAATAGATCATTTGAATTTATTTAATCAAATTGCACGGAGCCTTTTGTGTTTTATCTGTATCTGGGTAATTCCTTAAAGTATAAAACTTATGCAAATGGAATTGTAGGCAAAAAGTAGTTACATCCATAAAAGTGGCCAAATGTCTCTGGCGGGGTGGTTGGCGGGCTTGAGTTACCGGCTTGTGTTACAACTCTTACCAGATATGGAATCAGTATCAAAGGTTTTATAACAAAGTCTGTTGTTTCTGTAATTATTAAACTTTCGCGAGTTGAGCTCGTAATCATGTTTATTGTTTACGCAAATTTAGTCAACAGGCTAGTTGATAAAATAACATGAAATAAATTTCAAAAACTGCTTAATATCTACTGTGCCTTTATATCTAATACAACAATAAAAACGTGTTCTCTCTAAAAACTAGCAAATTTGCATTATGTGTACAGCGATTTCAAAAATTAATTAAAATTTACCGCGAAAACGGCCATGACTATCATGGGGACAGAATGACGTCACGCCATGTGAAACAATCAAAATATCTGTGTCAGTGAAATCAGAAATATATTTGTTCTACGAAAATGTTAACAATAGCATTTATTCGTATTTATCTTTTCGCATGACGTAAATCAATATTTTCTGTTTGGTGTTCACGGTTACGTGACTGAAAACCTAAATTTGCCGAATTATTCATCAAACAGTGAAACTCTTTAATAGTAAATAGTTGAGATTTTGTACCTACATATCATGATTAAGCAAAACTAGCTGCGCCCCGTGGTGTTACCTACTGTTCCCACGTGAGCACTCCATTTTTTCGGGATAAAAAGTAGCCTATATCTTAATCCAGGGTGTCAGCTACCTCCATACCAAAATTCACCAAAATTTGTCCAGCTGTTTGAGCGCGAAGAAGTAACGAAAACAAGCCCACTCACAAACTTTTGCCTTTATAATATTAGTGTAACTCCATATTAGCGCTCCATTGTAGCGATGATAGCTCAGTGGTTAGCGCGGTAGGTTCGCATGCTGAAGGGCGTGGGTTCAAACCCCAACAATGAGCTTGAACTGCCGGTGAAGGAAAACATCGTGAGGAAACCATAGCGTGGTGGTAGGGTACTTTCTAGTACTCGGCTGGCTAGCTACCACCCTCAAGTTGAAAATCTACCGCCAAGCATCTAACGGTGTGTTCCGGCAGCCTCACTTGAGAGCCAGTTCCATTCCAGGCTAGGTGTGCTTTACCATCTTTGACCACACTGTCACTTAACATCAGGTGAGATGTGGTCAAACACAAAGACTGTCAGCCATAAAAAAAAAATGTATTGATATGGCACGTCAATACTGCAAAGCGCCATTTATACTACAACGTATGATACTAGAAAAGAGCCCAAAGAATAGCCCGATTAACCGTAGTACTGTTCTTGTATGATGTTTCTGTAGAAATATTATATTATCTATGATACTGATACATGATATTTATACCGTGTGCTGCAGCTCCTATACCAGCTTAATTAATTAATATTATATTAACAAGCCACGTTCCCTGTTAGCTCAACTCCTTGGTATAATAATTTTGTTGAATATTTACACTGTATTCATAGCTGAACATGATCATTACATATAAGCACGTCTGTGAAAATGAGGCGACACTTGTTTTGAGTTAGACTGCGAACGGTGACTGAACTTTTAACTGAGCTCGAATAAGATTAATTGATGTTGTCGGCTGTCATGTGAAAACACGAGTCACTAATCCAAAGAGTTTGTAAATAAAGAGCGGGCAAAATACTTAAAAATTTGGTACTAAGTAGTTGACAGTTGCGAATGATGTTGTAAATTTTATACTACTTTAACATAAAATAATATTGACTGAAACATATCTAAATGCTATAAAACGTATCATTAAATATAGGACACGAAATTTGCCGACCGAACTATTCTAGCGGCCTAAGTAAGCTTTCGGCTCAATCAGAACTAAAAGGGCAGTCGTTTGGGAGCTACTAAGTATGCCACAAATAAATAAACACTAAAAATTTGCGTCGGGGCCAGAAAAAAAGAAATAAAAGATTTTTCGGAAAAGGAAAAAATAAATAAACACTAAATATTTCTATTACTATCCTTGTTCTTAACACTAATTAACGTTATTAATTTATATGAATGAAAAATAAACAAACGCAGTGCCTAATCGTACAAAAACATAGAATTGCTAAAAATAAAAATATCAACACAAAAGGCACATTAGAATGGTTATTTATTCTTATTACGCCTCCTAGAAACTAAACTAATTGGATTTTGAAAACTAGACAATTAATCATTTATTGATCCATAACTACCAAATTATACTGCATCCAATTTCTCATACATAGCTGTCGACGTACCTTCGGAAAGGTTTTTACATGCTCATAAAATTCACATAATAATTCACAGCCTTTCTTATTCCACTGCAGGCTATTAATTATCTCTTTTTACGTCAATCTCATAGCATTGAAGTCATCGAATTTATCATAGATTCCGGACGTTCTGCTCCGCTTTATATAGCTTCACAAAAATAATGCGGCTAAATTATTCTGAAATAAGATATTTATATATTTGGATCACTAACACTATATAGATACATCACAACATTGATAACGGTCATCAACATAACAAAAAAAAAACATAATATTAATTCAAAGTAAAAAAAAAAGTAGTAGGTAAATTAATTTAATAGATCGTTTATACATCGATATTAAAAAGCCACCAGTTTTATAAGTATCAACTTGTACTAAGACCAGCAATTTTTTTTAAAACTTGTAATGGTTAAGACTGGTCCTGGATTTCCAGGACCCACAAACCAAGTTGCTAATTGTGTCCAAACTCTGAGAGCAGACGAAACGATTTTAATTAAAACTTATTCAATACCAAACTGCTCGATCAGTTAGTTTTCAGTTTTTATTTTAGTTCGTACTTCTAAGGTAAATAAAAGAGAATGATAAAATCTATAACTGACATTTTATTTTGTAGCGATGATGGCTCAGTGGTTAGCGCGGTAGGTTCACATGCCGAAGGGCGTGGGTTTAAACCCCAACATTGAGCTTGAGCTGCCGGTGAAGGAAAACATCGTGAGGAAACCATAGCTTGGTGGTAGGGTACTTTCTAGTACTCGGCTGGCTAGCTACAAGCTCAAGTTGAAAATCTCGCGCCAAGCATCTAACGGTGTGTTCCGGCAGCCTCGCTTGAGAGCCAGTTCCATTTCAGGCTAGGTGTGCTTTACCATTTTTGACCACACCGGCACTTAACATCAGGTACCTAAACTGTGGTCAAACACCAAGCCTGTCAGCCAAAAAAAAAAAACGAAATCAGTAAAATTTTATCTGTCTACTCACTTTAATCTTTCCAACTGCACTTATTTTACTCTTTAAGCTATTTTACTTCGGAATGCACTTGCTTCCATTATCAAGCAGGCTAAATTTATTAATCTAGTATACAAACATTATTAATCTGCATGCTAATTGGTATTTATGTAGTATGTATACACATTTTGTACATATTTTTATTTATAGTATGTGTTTGTTGTCATGTATGTATATACATATATTTTATTCGACTTTTTTCTGTTTATTTTTTTTTACACCGCCAACTGTAGGTACTAGCTGTACCATCTGTTCTGTCGGTTAGGAATCGGTTTCTCGCAAGCGATTTCCATTGCAGACCGCATCTTCTCTCAACATCAAGTCAGAAGGCGGCCAAACGCAAGCCTGTTTGTAATTTAAAAAAATGCATTCGAATTGCGAAGGTTTGAAAATTACAGTACATGACTTTACTTCCAACAAAAAGCAAAGAGGATACTCTTACAACGCAAAAAGCAAAATAGCTATAAAACTCGCAAGGGAAGTGCTAATACGTACGCAGATTAAAAAAAAAACGTACAGTTTGTTATTTACATCTGCAGTCTTGCATTTAACCTTACGAGAAAGTACTGTTGTAAAATGGGGTACGGTAAACCTTTAAACACTTTGAGAAAACCATGCCTTATCTTTGATTAGTAGCTTAGTAGGGCACTTTTATAGTCCTAGATTTATTAAAAAATCTACTTTGTGGCAAAATGGTGTTAAAGTAATAAATTACAAAATATAGTTTCATTTTGAAACACTAACGGGGTGTAATGTAACTACTGATCAACTACGTTTATGACACAGTTAGTAGTGCTCCAGAAAGGAATCTCTAAACATATCTACTGATTTCACTACATCAGAGTTTATGAAAATTGTTCGCACGTCTTTACATACAATCCAATTTTTTTTTATTGTGTTCAACTAATAAATGTTGTCTGTAAGTGTCACCCAATATGCTTTACATACCATTTTTAAACCTACTTGAACGTTACAATCTATTGCGATATTTCTCTCACACATTGAAAAAAAAAGAGAGACTGATAATTTTAGTCCTGTTCCGAATTGTTCACCAAACTGATTCAGTGAACCAACTCAAGTATACATAGTGTAATGTGAGTGTAGTGAGTGTAATGGACCTGGCACCTGCATGTAAAGAAGTTTCATCTCAAAAAGAATAACAGACTTATAAATATGCGATTGTATTAAACCATTATCTAAATATATCAATTTAATAGTTTTTCTTCTTTTTTTCTCTCTTTCGCCTTAGATAGAACCAGATATACTTAAAAAGTCGTATACAATGGACCCCTGTTTACATAGTTCAAAAATATTTGATTTGTGTTAACGATTTTGTTTATAGACAGGCAAACATATTTGTATGCGAAAACTTAGACAAATTATTAAAAAAAAAAAACCAAATCGTAACAAGCTTCGCTACACTATCAGCAAAATAAAATCTGTTCAACATATCTTACTGAAATCAATTGCACTGTGGCTATGGTATGGCGGCGCAGCGCGGCTATCCCATTTATTTTCTGGAAACGGCAAACGACCAATAAGTCTTGCTTCCCGGGATATTAACACTATCATAGGTTACTCTCTAGTTTTATGAAGACATATTAGACGCAGCGACATTTCCATAAAGGGATGTAATATTACTGCAAATTAAATTTTCGTAATGCCTTAGGCGCTAAGTAAACAACAGAGAAGTGGAATATAGTTCTAATTAATTAAGTCGCAAGCCCTGCTGTTAAATATGTTGTTTGGACGCGTTAAAAGATTTAGGCGATTGCTATTATAAAAAAAAACTACCATGATATTCATTACATCACTTCACTGACGCTTTTTAAAACACATTCATGCTAACAATGTACGATACGTACGTATGTACGATATTTATTGGTAGGTGAGCTGTGGCACAACCTATTATCACAAATACTACACTATACTACATCGCACCGATGTTTTTGCCATCTTTGATGTCCTGGTACATAGATTTGCGTTTGACCATGCCCTGTCTGATCTTAAGCAGGATGTAGTCTAAGATGAAGCACGCTTACCTAGAAAAAACCTGTTTAATCTGGATTTGAAGACACCCGAGTTGTACTTCCCGGGAAAAACAGACGCCTGCAGAGAGTTTCACTTCCTCGCTGTACGTATGAGGAAAGTGTAATCGAAGCGTTTATTCCGTATGTGGGGAATATCCACCATGTATGGATGGCGCTTTGGCCGTGTCTGCCTGTTCGTTTAAAATAAAAAGGGGTAGGTGGAACCAAATTTTGCAATTCCAAGGCATTATTTTTAATTTATTTAGATTTTAAGTTTACGATTTCAGTTTTAGATACTAAGAAAAAGTTTGGGTAGATATTTAAAAATTATCGTCAAGTTAAATAAATATTTAAACTAAATTAAATGTTCATCACTGTAGTAACTGAAATGACTTTACAGCGGAAACTCACTAAAATATATCTCTTGAACTCAAAATGAACATTGAACGTCTGAATCAATCAAGGAATTGCAAATGCAAAATATGTGGTTTTGCAAAATGCAAAACAAATTTGGCCTTAAAATACAGAAAGCTACTTATATCGCTAAAGAAGCTACAAAAGTTAAAACTTAATTTGAAAGAAATTGGGTTCACATGCAAACGCCTGCGTAAATTGAAACCGGTAGAATGTTTCCCGTATAACAAAACTGACCGGGCTAGCAAAACGTTCAATAACTCCGTTATACTAACTTTGTATTAACTGGCACATAGTTCAACACCAGCTGTTCATTATTGGCAAGGCCAATTTTATTACAATTGAATTTCGTATTTATAATAATCGACCGGGATTAAAGACCGGGCAGAGTTCAGAATGTACAACCAACTTATCTTTACAGGTCAGTAGGTAAGCTAAAATCGTAGCTTGTATATAAAAAGTCATAGCCTAAATGAAAATTCCGACTTCATAAATAATTTGGTTTTCTTGTAATGCCTTGACGTTTTAATGAAGTTTTCCAAGAAACTGCGATTGCTCGTGCCGGCCATTAGTAACATCGTTACAAAAAGTTGTCATGACATTTATTAATTACTATTACAATTGAAACGAGACTTTCAATAAATAATTTTTTCAATACTTTTTTATGGAACATTCCATTCTACCGCTAGATAAGCGAACAAATCTGTTGTAGGCCACGTATTAAGAGAAATTCACAAGTTATTAAGGCAAACGATTACTATGAATATGTTAATAGGTAATTTATCCCAGTATTTTACAATTTATGAATAAAAGTTATACATATTCGTGATCCATTTATGCATTCATTTTATTTCGATCAATCTTTCCTTTGTTACTACGATAATATTTAATTTAGCCAAAGCCTGAGCTAAATTGCCAAATGCCTTGTTGTGTGATTTGGCACAAGGCTTGAACCAATTTCAGGACTCTGGCAGGCATTGCCAATTGTAATTATTAGCTTCGGATAATAGAGGCAAGTTTTACATTGTTTACCTATCTGATAGATACTTTTATATTACGTATAGCAGTTGAGAGTCATTTCTTCAGCTTCTCTTATGATTATTATTTATATCCAACTGCATGTATAATCCTGCAACATTTTGTACGTCTACATACATTTACCTACTACACATACGCATTCACTTTTGTTACTTCTACTTTTTTCTTTCTTTCTCCTTTTTTATTACTTTTTCCCTACTTTTTGATATACATAATAAAGAGTTTTCTTTGTCAGCCTTTCTTTAGTTAGTCTTTATTAACTTACGTACAGCACATTATCACCCATTCCTCGTGAACGTTCCCAGTGTTGGCTTTATTTTCTTGATGCGTACGGCCCGTGAATGGAACTCATTGCCGCGGCTTCTCTGTTAACTATAAACTACAATTTGGACGTTTTTCAGGCTAGAGTGAATGGATTTTTTCTAGATCAGCGTGCTCCATCTTCGGTTGCGTCACAACGTCGCATTCCACCAGGCGAGTTAGTGGCTAAATGTAGATCTATTTAATATAAAAATTGTACTAAAGTGTACAATTACACTGGACAAAAAAATACAAGTATACCTTGTAATGTACGAAATTTTAAATTTGTTTGATATAGTAAAGTAGATATTAGACAAGTATATCTTATCTAATATCTACTTTACTATAGCAAACGAATTAAAAATTTCGTAACATGACACTGTACGAAATGGATTCGGTTAAACTTATTTATTTGATCATGAAAAAACGTTTATAAATATAAAGTTATCTATAGAACAATCACATCGCTCGGTTGACCGTTTTGCAAACAATCATTTGTTTAGAATTCCTCTTCTAGGTACATATAATTCTATCGGAAATCCGAAGATATAAACTGGGTAGATATTCATTAATTATATTGAAGGTACTAATGTGTAATAGCAAATCTATCTTGCTGCCAATTAGACTGGCAACTGCGAATATAGCATACAGATTAGAGAAATACCCTAATCACATTTCAATCACGTACATTTTCAATTATGCAAGTCCAGATAGTCTACTAAACTATTGTCGAGGAAGATAGAAATACGTCACTCATAGCAGAGGTGCGAAAATACGATATCTTTCCCCGAATATTTTATTTCCAGTGTAAACAAACTTTTGTTGGGTAAACATGTTTGTCTTTGCTTATTTTTATCACCAATCAGGCTTGGATACTAAAACCGTGTGTAGAACCTTCGTCACCATCAACGTAATGTGAATGGGCATATTTTGTTTACGACTTACGTAATATTTTTGTCTGGTGTCTACAAAGTTTTATTTTTGTGACATTAAATTTGCTGAATAAATAATTCTGTGTCATGTATGTTTACTGAATAAATACTTCTGTGTCACAATTATCTACGTACGGGAATTAAAAAAAAAACACGGACAAGTGCAAGTCAGATTCACCCACCGAGAGTTCCGTACAAACTATTAGGTATGATAAATAACCGAGTTCGGGAAACGAGTATCGAAGTTTATGATTTTATAATTTTTTGTTGTTTAATTAAAATGTAGTTTTTCTTTTTTTTTCTTTCTGTATAATACAAGACAATGCTTGCCAAATTTCCTAGTTTTATATTAATGGGAAGTATAATATAAGTTTTGATTCGTGTGTCAGTGTCGCAATATGCGATTTTTTGCGACATGAACGGCTGTATTTTTTTTTACGATAACTGGAAAGTTTGATTATTTCACAGCTGCAAGCGGATACAGATCTACGTATATGGTTTTAATTTCAACCCAGTACCTTTGCGCGTTCTCGAGATCGAAGGTCTTGAAAGACAGACAACAAAGTTATTCTGTAAGTGTTCCGTTTTTTTTCCTTTTGAGGTACGGAACCCTAAAAATTGAAATAATTTACTTGAACTATATTTTTTTGTTTCAGAAAAGTTTGTTTGTAAACGAAAGTAAGTACGACAGTATAGTATGTTGGATTACTGCGCCAATCTGGGGGTGCTCGGCACAAATTTTTCGGCTCGGCACAAAATATTGAGAGGAAACCTGCACTAACTGAGACTTGGTTATGTTTACAATTTTGTGTTTTATATTAATCTTTTTTTTTTTACAAAGAGAAGAAGTACGTGAATAGAAGCCCTGGGTCAGTTTATATAATAAAAACAGGGCCAATCTAGTTTAATCAAGACTTTGGCGCGTAGGTACTTTGTAATATTCATATGTATATTTTGTGGTACTTGTAGTGTTTTAAAGGTGACTGGCTAGTTGTTTGACAATGTTGTTATGTGATGAGTGATGAAAGAAGGGAAAACATAATTAGTCTAGAATGAAAAGTGACTCTCAAGTGAGGCTGCCTAATCTCACCGTTAGGTACTTGGCAGTAGATTTTCAACTTTAGGGGTAACGAACTTTGGCCAGCCGAATGCTTGAGTACCCTACTACCACGATTAGGACGATGTTTTCCTTCACCAGCAGCTCAAGCTCATTATTGGGGCTTAAACCCACGTCCTTCAGCGTGTGAACCGAACGCGCTACCACTAAGCTGTCATCGCTATAAACTAAATTTAAAGTAACATAATATTATATGAATTATTTTCGGCATTTCCATTTAAAAGAAAATTTCAGTAGCTTCCAAGCTATTCAGTAAAACTACTACGAATACCCTTTTCTATATAAAGTCAAATTACTTTCTGTCTCAGCTATTGTCTCTTGGAAAATATCAAGTTTATATCCGTAAACAAATACGCTATACAAATAGGCTCCCGCGAAACAAAAGGTGAACAGGTGCGCTTAAAGGATTTCGTCAATGATTATTGAATTTGCCACGTCGTCTTGTATTCAAGATTCAAGGTAGTGCACGCGAAATATTTGTACACGAGATATTGTACAATCGGATTTCACGCGACAGTGATGGCTAGCCTTTGACTTCATGTGCGGTAGTGCAATGTTTCAGAGCTCGTTTTCTTCCGTTTGACAGTCATATTTTTGATTAGGTTGTAAAGTTCTGGACTGGCGACCACGGACCGGAAAGCGCAGCGTAGGACGTCCACCCACGAGGTGGACAGACGACCTCATAAAGACCGCAGGAACGCGCTAGATGCAAGCCGCTTCCAATCGGTCTTTATGGAAGTCAATGGGGGAGGCCTATGTCCAACAGTGGACGTCCTACGGCTGAGACGATGATGATGATGATGATGATGATAATTTTTGATTATAAAGTAAGTTCGTATAGGGTGTCTGGCTAACCTAGTGTCAGAGTAAAGCCTGTCTAGGTTAGCCAGACACTATGACTCTACACTCTGACACTATATATCCAATTTGAGGGTGGTAGCCTAGCTAGCCGAATAGTAGAAAATACCCTACCATCATGCATTGGTTTCCTCACGATGTTTTCCTTCATCGGCAGCACAAGCTGACAGTTGGGGCTTGAACCCACGCCTTTCGGCATGCGAACCGACTGCGTTAACCACTGAGTTATCATCGCTACAAAAAAAAACAAAGTACTTTTTGGATCTAATTAAGTAGCGAAGCGATGATAGCTCCTTGGTTAGCGCGGTTGCACACGCAGAAGAACGTAGGTTCAAATCCCGTCTAAGTGAGCCGCCGGTAAAAAAAAATATCGTGAGTATGATGGTAGGGTCTAGTACTCAGCTGGCTAGTTGAAAATCTGCCGCCTAGCACCTCATTTGAGAGCCAGTACAATTCCAGACTAGGTGTGTTCGACCACACCATCAATAAATATCAGGTTAGCTATAGTAAAACATCTAGCCTGTCAACCATAAAAAAACAGTCAGGTCATGACAAAATCAAAATTTAAATTACAAAATTCACACAAAGTTGAAATAAAAACAAGAAAGCTAGGCGAATCTCCACGCAAACTCGAGAGTAATCGGACCAATATTTCTCCGTCAGAACTAGTCAGAAATAGTTCAGACTATGACTGGTAGACTAGTGTAAACAAATTGCGTATGCCGTGAATAATTCATCAAAGAAACGGGCGCTGACAAATGAAATCTAATGAATACGATATGAGATGACGAGGGAGCTGAGATTTGCGAATGTAGTTTTATCGCGTAGGTGAGAAATAGGAACGGTGCGGTTTTATATTTGTGCGGGAATTCAGTGGTGACAAGAATTTCATATGAATAACTAGGATATAGATAACGTCAAAGTGTTCGTCGATTTTGTGTCTTAATATTGTGTGTAATAAGGTTTAGTAAACACTAAAATCGGAGTTGCATCCAATCTGGGCACGTAGTCTGTTGCATTATAAATATTGTGCCTTAGTTCTGAAAAACAGCGTTAAAAAATAGGCAGCACCATCGCTAAGAACTATAAGTAATGGTTTCTTCAAGGCAAGTGTGCCGTAGACCGCATTTTCGCTAAACATCAGGCGAGATGGCGGTCGAACGCAAGCCTATATGTTATTTAAAAAAAAAAAAAAAATGTCGCACTAGACACTACAGTAAAAACATTTTTATTTTTATATATTACTTGCTGCGCCCCGCGGTTTTACCCGCATGGTGATGGATGATGATGATGATGATGAAAATTATCATATGTTTTATTCCAAGGCCTAAAGTATCTACTTGCAAAATTTCATGCAGATTCGTTCAGTCGTTCTGGCGTGATTGAGTAACAAACATCCATCCATCCATCCATCCATCCATCCATCCAAACTTTAAAATTTATAATATTAGTGGGATTCATTATTATCCTTGTGTGTTGCTGTAGAGTCGCCTGTGAGGAAATAAATGTTTCTTGATAAAACGTCAAATAATAATTAAAATAAGTTTTTAATTCTGATACCAAAACTACCATTTTTCTTGTTGTAACTACCATTTGTCTGTTCACAGTTTTCTGTTAAGGGCTGACTTTACACTTGCAGATTTCTATTTTCTACTCCTTGGTTTTTGCTGCAAGACCTTGAACGTTCGATTTATCGTCGACCCTTTGATGTAGTTCGCTCACATGGATTTAAAATGTGAAAGAAAATAATTTGAAATCACTGTTACCACACCAGTATGGTAAAACATACCATCTATCAGGCAATTTGTATGATTCCGCTTTTTACAAACGGCGTCGTCCGTTTAAAAACACTCGCAGTATTGAAAAAACCGAACATAAATTGTAAATTGCCTTGCTACATATAAAATGCTACAACATTTGATGGAAAATTCAAACGCTGTTTACAAAATGCCGCGGCTAATTGAAGTATTCCTACTTATTGTTTATAAAAGTTTTACAATTGTGTTGTATGTTGTCATATGTTCAAATGTTGTTTTTGTTAAGTACTTTAATATTTTAAATACTTGAGAATGACTTAAGCACGTATTAATTTACTGTTATCTAAGGTCTTGATAGGTATCAAATTGCTAGAATAAAGTATGACCTAAGCAAAGTTGAAGTCGTAAGATTAAACAAGCTGTCAATTTGCGTTCGGCATTTATTTCAAACCTGTGAGTGTTTTTAAACGGATGACGCAGTTTTTAAAAAGCGTAATCATATAAATTGCCTGCGACATATACATATTTATAAACCTATGTAGCATGAGTTTTTTTATTATTATCTGTATATATACGTAGTATTTGCTGAATAGAAAGGGTCACTTATAGGAGCTGCATAGCTGCATTCCTTTTTATTCGGCAAATATAGGTCAACATGAAGTGTCAGCACATCATTCTCTTTCTTTTTGCTAGCTGGTAACCTTTTGATACCTAAACTACTGAATAAAATTAAATGTTGACAAAATTTAGTACAAAGATAAGCTTTTAACAAACATGTAATAGTTATTTTACCCGCAAGTAAATAAAAAAAGTGGGAAATAATGATCAAAAGTGAAGGGCCCAGCTAATCATGAATATTATATAAATATTCAAATGTCGTTATTAATGATAATTATTTACTGCAAACCTAATATTGGTTAATAGCACGAGATTGCATGTAATTGCATTCAAAATTTAATAAGGGTCTGATTTCATTGATAGATTAAGCGTTTTAAGTACCTAAATGTTTAAGTGAAATTTTTTTATGGCTTGCTGCTTGACCGACATCTCGATCTTCGGTCTACAATAGAGCACGCTTGCCTAGAAGAAACTGATTCACTCGCGACAATAAACTTATTCACTTTGACGTTCATTCATAATTTTATGAATGAACGTTGGATGTTAATTGGACATTAAGAGGGATACTAAAAGAAATTACTAACTTCAAGTTTTTTTTTAATTGTTTAAAACTCAGTCACTTAATTTTTTATTTTATTTTTTAAAACTCAGTGTTTTGAACGTCGCTGGTTACCTTTCATTTAAACTTTTTTGGAAAATAATAAAATAAATATTATGTTTTTTTTTTATGGTTGACAGGTTATGTATTTGACCATATACATGCTATCGCAACACACCGTTAGATGCTTGGCGGCAGATTTTCAACTTGAGGGTGGTAGCTAGCCAGCCGAGTACTAGAAAGTACCCTACGACCACGCCATGGTTTCCTCACGATGTTTTCCTTCACCGGTAGCTCAAGCTCATTATTGGGGTTTGAACCCACGCCCTTCGGCATGTGAACTGACCGCACTAACCACTGAGCTATCATCGCCATTTTTCCAGTATCGACCTTTAAAGTATTTTACTTTATAGTGTTATTAGATAATCGCACCCACATAAGTCTGTGTCTAAGCTTAAGCCTTAACTGACCATAGAACCCTGAGGCAAACATCTTTATTGCAACTCGTCTTATTCTTGTCTTAATGCGAACAAACACGCATAATTATGATTAACTTACGTATTTCGGTTCTATTTCATTTTTTTATTGAAATAACAGATGGCTTTAATTCTTTCAGGGTCAGTGGTTAGCTACGCTAAGTTCTGTGTATCGCTTATTAGCGGTCATGGACATGCGTTATCTCTTACTATCAAAAGAGCGACTCATTCGTTGCATAAATTTCACATTAAAAATTTATATAAGATTTAAAAAAAATAAGATATTTCGCACAGCGTCATCCAGTCATAAGCTAAGCAAAGCTTGTACAAAATTGTACTATAGGAATCAGACAGCTGACAGAATATTTGAATACTTTTACCACGGCAGTATCAGATATTCTGTCGCCAAGCAGTCGTGTGTTAACATTACTGTGTTCTTTTGGAAAAAAATGTAGCGGGTATGACCGCGGCGTGCAGCTAGTAATATATAAAAACAGGCAAGATTTTATTAGAGTGTGAGTAAAAAGTGTAAATGTGTGAGTATATAAAAAATTAAAACAAACTTTAATACAAAATTGGTGTTTTTTGCAAAACCATGTCAACTGTAATGTAACTCTACCTTTATTCAACGAATTATTCAATGATTTTGTAAATCTATGAAGAGGGTTCAATTTTAGCACAAAGAGTTCCTTCTACTTAAGCTAACAAATCTATTTGCAACTGTATAAAGAAAATCCATAATCTCAACCAGTTAATACAACAATAAGCATCTCCGTCGGAACAAACAAGGCTGTACTCGAATATTGTCTGTTTATTAGAAGGCCCCTGCACAGATTGTAAAGAAACAGAAGGACAAGTAAAGCTAGATGTAAATGAAAATACTCCATCTATTCGATTTCAGGCGTAGTATTTGCCAAAATCGAAACTATGGAAACGTTCCATACGTTTCCATAGTTTCGATTCCTTTGGTAGTAAAGTAATACAGTATCTATGACCTTGAAGTTTATGGACTTGATTAAAATCTAGGTACAAGTAAGACAGCTTAAAGTAGGTAGCTTGTAGCTTATACGGGGGTGAGTAAGCTGTACGTTTGATTAGGACAAAATCTACATAGAGTACGACGTGCACGTAGCCTTGTTTAACTTCATTCCTGAGTGTCGAACCCAATTAAACGTGAGTAATCCTGTAGAAGTAAATTGAAAGTGTGTCAAATCTCATGTCAGTTTTCATAGTTAAGTATGATATCAACTTATCTAACCGACTGACTGTTGATTGTAATGAATGCAACGATTCGTCATATAAAAAAACTATTTTTACCTTCTTTTCCTCGCCTGTTTGTAAGTGGCGAAAGACGAAGATATCAAACGTAGGAGATACTATTCTTTGACCTTGAAAAGTCTTAGATTATATTTCTCAGAAAACAAGGAATCCAGTAACTTCTCTATTATGACTACTAGCACCTTCCCTAGTACTTTTTTAACTTAATAATACACTAGAGCCCCAAGTGCACAGTACCATATACATTTTATATTTTAAAAATAATTTCAAACACTGTTATCATTTTGTATGAAAGTTGTCCCTCTGTGTCTCTCTAGTTTTATAGGCCGCTGCCTGAGGCGAGGATCCAATATAATGGAATATTTCAACGTTATTTGCAGATACACGGATACTTACCAGTTTCGCCCCGGGTAGGTATTAATGTAACTATGTGACGACACATATAAAGGAAGATTAGGATGTTGAATAAAAATACAGTACTTCGGTGGTATGAAGCATGGTAAGCCCTACGGCGTTTTGATAAACTTTTTTGGCATTTTAACAAACGTTTTGACAGTATTCAAACTTATTCTTCTGTAGAAAGACACACGATGTTATTTTTTGTTGCAATTATTTTTAGCAGGATAAAATAAATGTTACCATTTTATTTTCTTGGTGTAAAATAATTATAATACCATAATGTTACATGTTATAATTTTATAAGTAAAACTTTATATTATATATAGTTGTATGTATTTAGAAGCAGTATAATTTTGCATTGGGGTGGCCTTTTGACCACCACCTTAAAATTACATGTACATTTATCAGAACACAATGCTGTGAATGATTGCGGCGTGATATTTTATGGCTACGAATACTCGTAGTTAAAACTCCCTAAATAGGGCTGCAGGACAGGGCTGGCTTGCGATAATATAGGGTTCTTGAGACTAACCATCGAATGACTCAAAGCACCAAAACAGCGTTGCTTTGGATTTTATTTCTTTATTTTGCTACTCAAAATTGTGTGTATCGCTGCAATAGTCATAGACAAACAATTCTTTTTTCATACTGTATAGGTTTGCTTTTGACCACGCCCTGCCCTATGTTGAGCAGAATGCAGTCTAAGATTAAGCACGCTTACCTAGATAAAACCTATTCACTCTGCATTTGAAGACACCCAAGTTGTACTTCGCGGGAAAAACAGACGCCGGTAGAGTGTTTCACATGAATGTGGAATCGAAGCGTTTAGTCCGAACATGAGGAGAGCGTCATGTACGTTTCATTACATTTACATTTTAAAAAAAAGTAATGGATTAGAACTCAAACTAACATACTTATTTCAGTTAAGAAATTAAATTATTTTTTTATTAATACTATTCTAATTTTTACAACAAAATATGACCGTTTAATATAAATATATAAATAGAATAAACATTAATTTTCTATTTATTTTTGACAAACAATTTTTTCAACTTTGACATAGGTATATATTTATTTAAGTTCATAGCGATTCGTAGCGATGATGGCTCAGTGGTTAGCGCGGTAGGTTCGCATGCCGAAGGGCGTGGGTTCAAGCCCCAACATTGAGCTTGAGCTGTCGGTGAAGGAAAACATCGCGAGGAAACCATATCGTGGTGGTAGGGTAATTTCTAGTACTCGGCTGGCTACCTACCACCCTCAAGTTGAAAATCTGCCGCCAAGCATCTAACGGTGTGTTCAGCTTCACTTAAGAGTCAGTTACATTCCAGGCTAGGTGTGCTTTACCATCTTCGACCACAATGTCACTTAACATCAAGTGAGCTGTGGTTAAACACCTAGCCAGTCAGCCATAATAAAAAGTTTATTACAGAAATCCGTTTCTTTTTTTAATTTTTGTAATTTATTATATCTGAATGTGCCAATAAATTGCTTGAAATTAAAATATGTATCTTATTGGGCTTTAGTTTTGCATCTGGTAATATTTTAATCTCTGGCTCTCTTCTGGCTTGATGAACACTACTAAACTATTGCAATATAAACACTTTTGGACTATTTCTCTAAACAGACATTGTTATTGTCACGAAAACATGCTACATAAAATCCAATTCAGAACTTCTCATCAAACTCGTACGCTGTAAGTTACAAACGTAGCTTTGTACAGTTTGCATGATTTTGTTCTGCTTCCTCTACTATGAAATTTTGCTTTGTTTACATTAGTGTTTGAAGGTTAGGAAGGTAATTTGTTTCCATTTCATGTACATGTCGCAGGCTATTTGTATGATTCGACTTTTTACAAACGGTGTCAAACGGTTAGAAATATGCAAATTGACAACTTGTTCAATCTTTTGATTTTAACATTATTATTTAACTATACACTTATTTGCTATACAATCCTGGAATACATCTTTCACTTCTTTTACTTTCATTACCGTTTTTTTAGTTTTTCTATTCAGCTTTATTTTGAAGTATTTCTTAATTTATCCATAGACTGTAAAATCATAAATCCATTTGAGAATAAACAATATGCGAATGATTAAAGTGCTAATAATAATAATTATAAGAGTTTACTGAAATTTTTTTAATAAGTGCAACAGTGTCACAATAGATGGCGTAACTAGTCTGTTTTCTCAAAATTAACTAAAAAAAAATTATACAGTCTAGAAACACAGTCACACACCCCATCTTCTTCTTCTTCCTCTGATCCTTTCCATCCTAAGGTTGCCTGAAAATATCACTTTTACCAATAAGGTCGCCAGTTGTTACACCTGTTAACTAAGTTTATTTCTATGTATCGCTGTAATGGTCATGGACAGGCGTTATCTCTTTACATCAGGAGAGAGTCTCGTTCGTCTCATTATTGTAACACAAAAAAAAAAAAAAATATGCTACTTTTAATCCCATAAAACATTAGCGAAATCGCGGTGTAGCTAACGTTTTTATGTAAAAAAAGCTAGTAATTAATTTTACAGGTTAACCGAAGTCAATTTACAGATTTTCTAATACAAAAATGAACAGCATTGTACAAAAAATCCTTTTATTTCCTTTCAAACAAAAACTATTTACGTTCAGCCTGTTACAGTTTTTTGGAGCGTTTCAATTTGCAGTGGAGATAAAGCTATCAACGCTTTTTTCAGTTATGAAGAGCACGTGATGCCAACAGCCAACTTCGCACCATGTGTTGTTGAAAAAATTAAAGACCCAAGAGTGCACTGATTCTATCAGAGTGCTAGGTTTTTTGTTCGCACATTTGGCACTTGTACCACTTGGGCGTGATTACAGGATATTTATGAGTAGATAAAGTTTGGCTAGTGTCAAATTTGAACTTCAAGTGGTTCTTCCGCTAAAGAGCCGTGGTGTCTGGACCGTTCTCGGAAGTTCGGACATGTGGTTTGAAAGGTAAGGAGATATTGTCGGATGATATATTATTCGGATCTATTTCAAGGTGTTGATCGATGTTTTTATTTTTATTTTTTATATTTAAAGTAATATACTTAGGTATTTAAGTAAACAGCAATTGCATATAAAAACGACGATCAAGGTGAGTATTTAAATAAAAAAAGTTGATTTACATATAATATATTTTCGGGCAGACTTAAAGAATTTACATAAAGCTCATCACTATTTTATTTAAAAAGTTAGAATGATAATCCAGCGAGCAATGCGGCCAACACTTCAGACCGTTACATAAAATTAGAGATCATTATAAATAGTGATTCCTTTTTAGTTTTAAGTTAGTTTACTTTAGGTGTTTTACTGTTTTAACGGAATTTGTTTGTGTGTAAAATTTTTTTACACATACTATTATTATTTTATCCTAACTTGGAATAGAATAAATTTAAAAAAATATTCATATGTATACAGAGCCTTAACATTCCCGATCTTCCTCTATGGAGTGGAGACGGACAATCCGAGCAAGAGAGAGACAGAGAATAGATGGATTCGAAATGAGGTGCTAGAGGCGAATGCTATATCATGGAGTACTAAACGCGCCGGTCGCCAACGCAATGATCTGATCAAGTAAAAGAAGGCAAAGAAGCTTTTTCTAAATTCTATCAGATGGTGAGGGCTACTTCGGACCGGACTCGATGGAGGCAGATTGTCCGTCTAACTGACCACGATCGTCAGAAATGAGGAACCGATTGAAGAAGAATGAGTACTATACAGAGTAATTGATAATCATTTTAACTTACATTCTACAATTCTGAAAAAAAAACTCGATAGGTACTCAGATTAACAAGTAACAAAATTAAAGAATTTGAAAATACCCACGACCCCATTAGCGCCTCTGGTGAGTTGTCATCGTAACAGCTATCTACGAACACGCCCCAATCAAACCCAAACTCAACACTAAAAACTTCATCAAAATCGAACTAGTAGTTTTGGAGAAAAATGGCAACATGGATTTGCACAAACAATGTATGCTGCAGCGCCCCCTGGTGAGTTGTCACCGTAACACCTAATTAAGAAATACACCAATCAAATCCAAACCCATAACTGAAAACTGCATCAAATTCGGACTAGTAGTTTTGGAGAAAAATGGCAACATGGATTTACACAAACATCCTCTCACCCCAAACGCATATACCGTCTCCGTTCCGTCGTGGGTAAAAAACACTTAATAAAGATAGATAGAATCTTTTTACTGTGCACAGAAAAATATAGAGAAAACAAAAGAAAGATCCTTGAGCTAGTGCCACAGGTGGCGGCCTTAAAGTTCCTGTTTTTTTTTGAGACCTGAAATAGAAAATAGAAAAAGATATTTAGAATCTCTTATTGAATATTGAAAAAATTGTGACAAACGAAACAACAACAGCTATTTGTTTCCATGAATAGAAAAAGTTTTTAGGGGTCTTTAATAGCTATCAATAGGAAACACTGTACCTATAGAGTACACCATCAAACAAAATCACAAGAACTTTACTGTCTTTCTTGGGCAGTCGGGTAAAAAAGAAAACGCATCAAAACTAAGACAGCAAATAAAATTGAGCATCATGTCTCAATCGCCTACACTTTCCCTTTCCTCTCATCTCTTTGAAATATTCACGTCCCCGTAATTACCATCTTCCGACATTAAGCTCCATATACACTTGAGCAAAACTAGTTCCCCGAGGAGTGAACAGGAAGCATCGCTCGGAACACCGATTCCGGGAACGTTATTGTGTAATAATTACTTATACCCGCACGTTCCGTTTTGGTTATGATTAGTGTGGAATGGGATTCAGACGTCAAATTAATAGTTTTAAACATGCATCTCGCGTTTTCATAGCAATAATCTTGCAGAAATAAAGTTAAGTTGTTAAAGTAGCTTGATCTTCTTTTAAGCTACGTATGTACATACATTATCTATACTAAAAATGATGTCGATTCGTTCTTTAGTTGTTGTGTGAAAGAAATAAATAAGAAAAACAAATATAGCGCGGTCGGTTCATATGCCGAAGAGCACGGGTTCAAAGCCCAAGAATGATCTTGAGCTGCCGGTAAAAGAAAACATCGTGAGGAAACGTGATAGGTCTATTGTCTAGTACTCGGCTGGCTAGCTACAACCCTAAGTTGAAAATTTGCCGCCACGCACACGGTTCCGGCTGCCTCACTTGAAAGCCAGTTCTATTCCAAGCTAAGTGTGCTTTACTATCTTCATCGACACTGTCATTTAAAATCAGGTGAGCTGTAGTCAAACACCTAACATGTCAACAATAAATTCTTTTTTCATTGCTTTGCATTTTCTTTCTTAATATACAGAACTAATTTTTTACTAAGCATCTAAATTTCTTTTTACATTGTTCGTTAGATTGCCTTCTAATACTTAAACAACTTCAAATGTTTTCTAGGTTTTCTTCGCTCACACTTTTACACCCATTCTTCACTCACACTTTTATACACTTATATACATGTCACGCTAGAATCTTTGTTCATTTTGAAACCTTCTCCATACTTTTCCAGCTACGCAAAGCGTCGATAGACAGCGTAGAAGCATTTCTCTAGTGAGACGCTCATAATTCCCCGGGAGTGTTTCACACGTAATAATCTTATAATGCGCTGTTGTATTCACGGTGCACGTGGCAAGTTAAATGCGTTTTAGAGATATATTAAATATACTGAGTAATGCTGTTAATAGTTAAGTAAATACCTATTCTGTTATACCTGCTTTTCATGAAATTATACGGGAATTAGTGAATTAACAAAATAGTAGTAAAATAAAACTCGTTTATGTGCTGGTTACTTCTTAGCAAGAGGTCGTCTAGGTGGGTACCGCCGCAGCACCAGATATTCTGCCGCCAAGCAGTAGTGTAGAAACATTACTGTGTTATGGTTTTAAGGTTACTGCTAGCGAAATCACAAGGCTAAGACTAACCATCGAAAGTCTCAAAATAATGAGCGCCAAAGCTGCGACGCCCCGGACTGTGTTACTGCTCAAAGTTCTGTGTATCGATGCAATGGTCATGGACAGGCGCTATATCTTACCATCAGGAGAGCGTCTTTTTTGTCTCATTACTTTTAGATTTAAAAAAAGATGTGATACGGTATTTTCTAGTAGGTATCCAACGGGCTACTAACTTCAAGTTGAACATCTGCCAATAAGCACGTTACTGTGTATTTCCTGATATTGTACTTGATTTGTTTGTTTTTTGTGTGTTACACAATAAAAACTTTATATCTTATTTTGGCAGCTTCACTTGAGAACCAATTCCAATCCAGGCAAGATGTGTTTACCTTCGTCGACTACACGGTCATATAACATCAGGTGAGCTGCAATCAAAGTATTGTAGGTTGCCAAACATTAAAAAAAAGTTATTACTATACTGAAATAATATCAACTGGAAACTTATCACTATGTCGCTGTAGTACCTACTTCTATAAGTCATACCACCACACCCAGCGTGACGCACACTTAACTAGAAAAAATTGGTTTACTCTGAATTTCAAGACACCCAAACGGTAGAGAGTTCCACATAATCGCAGTCCATATAAAAAACGTAGGATTAAAGCGCTTAATGCATAAATAGGGAATGTCCACGGACGGTGCTTTATCTTTTATGAGTCCTACTTCTAAACCGAATAGGTGGCAGAGTAATATTTTTACATTAGCAGTAATTATAATATTGTGTAAGTCCAACTCGCAATTGTACAACTAAAATTTCGTAATACCCTCACACTAATATTGTGAAGTTTCGAGAGCCTAGTTGGAGACCGCCTAACTTCCAATCTGGAACCTTATCCTTCTCACAATTAGAAGAAACACGCGCTCAGTAGTGGGACAGTTTATAACAAGTAATTAAATTAAAAAATTTAAAAATTTCCCTACGCAATTAACCAAACATAGCTAAGAACCACCGCAAGAAAACTGGCTTTCAAATGAAAAAAAAAGCCGCAACGAAATCGGTCCATCCGTTTGAGAACTACGATGCTACAGACAAACACACACATACACACAGACAGACAGACATCGAAGTCAAACTTATAACACCCTTCTTTTTGCGTCGGGGGTTAAAAAAGAACAGGACTGACTCGCAATATTATAAAGACGAAAGTTTGTGAGTGTGTTTGCATGTTTGTTACTTCTTCACGCTCAAACTGCTAGACCGAATTTGATGAAATTTGGTATGAAGGTAGCTGACACCCTGGATTAACACATAGGCTTACTTATATACTTTTTATAACGATAAACGAGTAACACCGAGGGGCGTAGCTAGTATCATTTAAAAACCCAACTATATAGCAACTCTTCACTAAATAACCACAAGCATTTGAAGAAGAGAACTTTATAGTTAAACAAAACAATATCTGAAGCACACCCGTCGCTACTCATTGCAGAAGGGTGCGCATGAAATCATAACACAAAAGAAAAATACGGTTATTTTACACCAGTGCGGTAGATTATATCTTTTATGCTCAAAATCAACAGGAAGTTTTTAAATGGGGCATGTAACCTATACTTGTGATGCTGCGTTCTAGGGTGCATAAATTTGTTCAAAGGGGTTTTTGTGCAAACAACAGTCTACGATATTCAGCTACGTTTTTTTTTTTTGTAATTGCGGTAGCCAGTGTTCGGTGCTGGGAGTTTCGAAAAGTTTAATTCAATTTTAGCGTGGAAACAAGGTAAACACTCAGTGGACCGGTCTGATGTTTGGACTAAGTTGGGAAGCAGATTAGTAACTGCGATTCGTCGAAAACAAATCCGCGCGAAAAGCTTTTGGGGACAGCGAGGGTTTTAAAAATTAAATGTAGGGCGGTAGAGTTTTATCTCCCTGTTAAATTAATGATTTTGTATTCTGAAAGTTGTAAACCTCAAGGGTTGAGAAACAAGAAACAAAAGCAAGCGTAAAGAGGTGAAAATCGAATCACTTTTTCGTCAAGGCCGCAGTCATTGTTTTGTCGCATTGTTTATGGCTGACAGGCTAGGTGTTTGACCACAGCTCACCTGATGTTAAGTGACGGTGTGGTCGAAAATGGTAAACACATCTAGCCTGGAATGAAACTGAATCTCTAGTGAGGCTGCTGGAACACACCGTTAGATGCTTTGCGGCAGATTTTCAACTTGAGGGTGGTAGCCAGCCGAGTACTAGAAAGTACCCTACCACCATGCTATGGTTTTCTCACGATGTAGTCCTTCACTGGCAGCTCAAGCTCATTATTAGGGTTTGAACCCACGCCCTGTGGCATGCGAACCGACCGCGCTAACCACTGAGCTATCATCGCTAATCATCGCTATTTTACCTAGATTTTTTTAATGTTAATGTATTAAGACGAACAAATTGTCCTTCTAATGGTATGAGGCAATTTGTTTCTATGACCATTCCATTAGTACCCAGAAATTTAACCAGAGCTGCTGAGAAATCGGCAGCACTAATGCTGAGAACTAACCTTTTTTGTCGCACTAAAAAGGCATTATTGCTTAGTGTAGCAGCGAAAACTTTTTTATTATTTTTGAGGTCTTTTTATTATTTTTACATAATATGTAGTTATTTTTTAAAATGTAATAGTAATGACATGAACGAGACGCTCCCCTAATGGTAAGAGATAACGCCTGCCCATGACCATTGCAGCGATACACAGAACTATGCAAAACAAAACAAAGTAGCAAAACAAAGTCCAGGTAATCGCTGCTTTGGCACTCATTATTTTGAGACAATAGATGGTTAGTCTCAACAGCCCAGTAATTTCGCTAGCTGCAGCACCCTTCAAACCAGAACACAGTAATGTTTACACACTACTGCTTGGCGGCAGAATATCTGGTACTGCGGTGGTACCTACCTAGACGACCTCCTGCTAAGGAAATCTATCACCGAGTAATACCGAGTATACTGTTGTGTATATCAAAATAAATGTTTCTTTCTTGTTTTAGGTAAAAACAAAGTCCATAGAGACATTTGATGGTAATTCTCAATAGCCTAGTAGGTACTATCGCAAGGTGTGGTATCCTTCAAACCGGAACACAGTAGCGATTACACACTAAATTAAAAAATCACCGCAAATGATATAGTTACGTAATTTTCATAGCAATTTCAAAATTTAAGCGGGTTTATAATTTTGAGTATGTATGGTGACTATTAGTGTGTGGTTCGAACAATACGAACTGCTAATTTTATGTTGAAAAAGTAACAAAATTGAAACGTTAGCACCGAGTTTCTTTTATTTTTTGCCACACAATGCTTTTAATAAAACTTCCCTAGTGAATATCAAAGTAAACAAGGGTTGTGCGTAAACAAAAACATTCAAACGACCGTTCCGAACAAAATTAAATCCAAACGTAAAAGTCTAGGTTGAATTTGCGATACATATTGTCGCATGTGTGCGTGAAAAAGTCAAAAGAGGCAAACTAATAAACGGTACAGATTCATACTCCGCATGTGACAAAAATTTAGCAAACAGTAGCTAAAATAAATTAAAAGTACGCAACTTGTTTGCTTACGAAGTAAAAACGATATATCACAAACGAAAATTAAAAATATATCTTGATTGTGACTCTTAATTAACCTAGCGAAGCAAATAAAAATTTTCCTTACTCATTCAAGTATATCATTCGATTAAGCAAATTTCTGTTACAGTTAAAAACACAACACAAATACCTAAAAACAAACTAATCAGATAAAATAGGACCTACCTTACATACGCCACTTCATCAGGTGAGATGGCGGCAAAAGGTAAGCCAATTAATTATTTAAAAAAAAAAGTTAAGAAAAAAAAAACTCGGAAATTTGCCTCGCGCGTTCCTTTAGATCCATCTTTATTGGTCGATTTGTATTTTTGACGTAATTTTTTAGGACGTCCACTGCTGGACATAGGCCTCCTCCCTGGGTATAGCCAATACTCGCCACGCTTGGCAGGCGGGTTGGCGAGCGCAGTTGAGTGTGATTGTTCAAGGAAGACGCTGCTGCACATCTTCCTGATTACATCCCTTAGCCGACTCTTACGGCAACCACGGGTAGAAAGGGTAGGGTACTATTCTTACGCCGGCACCACCACGGCAGTTTCTTTCATAGTACGTAATAAAGAACTGGGTTACAAAAATATAACATTGTCTCTATTATGTTTCCAGATAATATTTTTATTGGAATATGCCCTGACACCGTAGAAGAGGACTCTGGTGAGGAAGGTGGTAGGGTACTGTCTAGTACTCGGCTGGCTAGCTACCACCATCAAGTTGAAAATATACCGCCAATAATCTAACGGTGTGTTCCGGCAGCCTCACTTGAAAGCCAGTACCATTCCAGACTAGGTGTGCTTTACCATCTTCGACCACACCGTCACTTAACATCTGGTGAGCTGTGGACAGACATCTAGCCCGTCAGCCATAAAAAAAATATCTGCGACAAAACAATTACTGCGGCCTTGACAAAAAAGTGTTCGATTTTCGCCTCTTTACGCTTGCCTTTGTTTCTGAACTGTTGAGGTTTACAACTTTCAGATAACAAAATCATTAATTTAACAGACATTTTTTTTATTTTATAAGACAGATTAGCTATGGCCAAACACCTAGACTGTCAACCCTAAAAAAAGAGTCCATAGCACACTGGCACATTCGGTACACTACCCGCTCCCATCCCCGCGCCCTCGCATCAATCGCTGTCTTCACTTGTGAGTGTGTAGCAAGGCGCGCGCGCGTTGTTCTCAGCTATGTCTCCATGATAAAGGCCACCGGATGTGACCAAAACTTTAGTCGGAGTATCCGATATACGATATAATTAAACGTGAGTAATCCCGTCTAAAACAAGTAAAAGTCAGTTTCCATAGTAGAATATTTTCCATCCCACAAAAATACGATTTCAACGGGCTTCCCGTAGGTTAAATTATAGGACACGGTTACTAGACTAATTTAAGTAAGCTTTGACACATGGAGATAGTACAATCGGTTATCCGTATCGCTGTGAACTCATCTTCGCCACATGTTCGGTGTTAGTTATGTGTGGCATCGAAATCCAGCCATCATAATGCACAACATAGAGGATTAAGTAGGATACTCCCGCAATAAATACTGTTGGTGGTCTGTAACCCTCATGTTTTTGCACTGACATACTGTAGAGTGTGATGCATCTGTTAAAATGTCAATGTTTTTTCTTAATCTGGTATACTGACAATATTTATTAGGTTCGGTAGCAGAGGTCCACGGTTCCGTTAATGGTTATAAATCCGTCATGACTATCATGATTTGTTGTGATAAGTACAAGAAGTCTGTGAGAAGAAATTGGAAAGAATGTTGTATATAAGTCAAGGCCTACTCGTACACTAAGTGATTCTGAAAGGTGAAATAATTGCGTCTCCCTATATACAATGTTATAAGTATATGCATGAAATAGCAGTTTTTTGCAAATTATTGCAGAATAAAATATGTTACTCTTTACTCCTCCTGAAGAAATCAAAGTAAAACAATACCAATTTAGTAAAAAAATATGCAATTATTCAGTTTTACTTTTCGGTATTCTTTTTTTTGTGGTTAGTGTGGCATGGTGTTTGACCACAGCTCATCTGATGTTAAGTGATGATGTGGTCGAAGATAGTAGATATTAGGACACGTGTAAAGTATCTATGTGCTAACGAACACTCACCTTATAATTTGTAGTAATGATAGCTCAGTGATAAGCACGGTCGCCTCATACGCTGAAGGGTGTGGGTTTAAACGGCTACAGTGAGTTTGAGCTGCCGGTGAAAGAAAACACGGTGAAGGAAACCATAGCATGGTGATAGGATACTTACTAGTATTCGGATGGCTAGCTACACTCTCAAGATGAAAATCTGCCGCCAAGCACCTAAAGGTAGCCTGGTTGTCTCACTTGAGAGCCAGTTCCATTCCAGGCAAGGTATGTTTTCCATCTTCGACCACACCGTCTTCGATAATCAGAATTCTCAGATATGCAGGTGTCCTCACGATGTTTTCTTTCACTGTTTTCATGCTAGCGCCAACAAAAAATTATAATAAGGCCTAAAACGTCATGAGAAAAGAACGTCTCCACATTAGCAGTCAGACGTTCTTCCAAATAACGTACAGTATCTCCAAGGTACTAATTTTCGCCTAAAAGTTCAAACGATTTAGTTATCTATTGAAATTTCACGTATATTTTAATTCTACATTGCCCGTAACTTAACAAGTTGAACCTAAATAGTACCAAACAAAGCGCTTCAATCTCAACTTAACACTGAAATATTCAGCCTGCAATTAGGAATGTCTGGTGAGATGACCACCGGTCGCCAGAGAGCATTTGACCCTTACTTAAACTTGTAAACTGCGTTTAAGCAAATTTCTCTGCTCTTAAACGGGTGTGTATAAATGACGGTAAAGTTGCTAAACGGGCAATTTCTATGTAATGTCACAATTCTGAATATTAATTTTGCTATAACATTGTCTGAGCTTCACGGGAAGTTAAGTTTATTGTTTTGTGAGATGTTGGTGCTATGACAGAATGAATTTAGACATTAAAACAATGATATTAATAACATTGAATTTGAAATTTTGAGACTAGCCAGTGTTGTAAATAAGAATTAAGAAATTTCGCTAAGATTGTTGGTCTTTATGATTTCAATTTATATGTGCTACAAGTATAAATTTATAAATAAAAAAAGCCGTGACGATAAGGCCAATTAAACGCATTGCTCAAATGAAACGGCGAGGTTTTCGGAGTAAACAAAAATATCATCGATGTATACGATTTTTGTTGATTTTTTAAAAACTGTTCGTCCGATTTCGATAAAATATAAATGGAATCACCTGAGAAGAAACCCTTTGAAACAAAGAATAATTTTCCAAATCAGTTCAAGCGTCTTCGAATAATCGTTGAACTTACATAAAAAAAGGATTCCGACGAATCGAGAACATCCTCCTTTTTTGAAGTCGGTTAAAATCAAGATTATTGTATGTTAAATACTTTGACGTTGTACGAAATACAAACAAATATTTGCTTTCATAATGCATGGTGATTTAGAAAAGTGACGAAAAAATGAAGATAAAGAAACGCGGTTTTGTGATGAACATTATCGTTGTTTTATCTAATCGTATTATATTCTGCATTGTAATTGATGTAAAGTTCGATCGATTGTGCTTATCATCATCATCATTAGCCTATCGTACTCTGCTCCAGGTCTCTCCTAACACTCACAACTCAGCCCAATGTTTGGCTTTTTTGCTACCGTCCATCGCCAGTTTGCTTTACTACGTTTGCTGTTTGCTTTTTCATCACTCCATCAAGTCTCAGAGCGTCCTACGCTACGTGTGCCAATTTGAAATCTCCACTCTAGAATACCCCAGTAATTATTACATACAAACGATCCATTGCTACTTCAGCTTGTCAATACGCTGAGCTGTGTGACTTTAGTTAGATTCTGCTATTGTGTACTATTAAATGTATTTTGAGATCCATTTTCAAAAATCTATAAAAGTATAAGCTTGTTAAAGATATGACAGTTAAAAATATATATCTATTGTGGCACCACCCGTGCCAAATGCTCCAAAAAATTGCTCTCTCAAAGGGATAAAAGACCCCACAAAATCATAGCAGAACTGGTTTCATTCGGATTATTTCGTGCACATGAATAAGCTTCGAGTGCTTATATCGCACCTTTCGATACTAATTTCGCTGTTAACACAATATGGAGCCCTAAATCATGAATGAACATGAGGCGAGCATTAGCCGTTTAAATGGAAGGGGTGACATAAATGGCCGGCGAACTTCGTTAAAAGTATCGGACCCTCTGGATTAGGTGTGTGTCCTTGTGCGTATATTCTATGGAACGCAATTTGTCGCCAATTGAGTTTAATTATAATACTATGTTCAAACTGATAGTCGATATTCTTTAGTTACTCTACGTTTCACTTGGTGGTAAATGTCCTTGGCAGGAGGTTGTCTAGATAGGGACCAGAGCAATAAAAACCAGACATTTGATTTAGTATCAATTATGAATTGATTATTGTTTTTATTGCATGCTGTCTGCATTTATAAGTTGTTGTGACATTTACTGTATACTTCTTTTTTCTTTCTTACTTTTTGTCATACAATGTACACAACGTTGGTATTCATAATAAAAATAAATAAATAAATATTAGGTTCAAATTCTGCTGCCAAGCAGTAATATATTAACATTACTGTGTTCCAGTTTGAAGGACATGGCAAAATTACAGAGCTGTTGAGACTAACCATCGAAAATTTAAAGGCAAGCGATGCCCTGGACTTTGTTATGTTCTGTGCAGCGTTGCAATGGTCATGGATATGCATTATCTATTATTTATCAGCGGGAGACCGTCTCATTCATTTCATTAATTTTACATAAAGAAAAGTAAAATCTTCGTTTAGAAATAATTATTCTAAAAATACTTTATTGATCATACCAAAGTCAGTAAAATTGCTAATACAAAACAAGAATTTTCGCGTAATATCTCTATCACAGAACGAAACTAGTTTTTATATTGTTTTTAAATATAATTATTAATCATCATCAGCCATAGGACGTCCACTGCTAGACATAGGCCTCCTTCTGGGGAGGAGTTTTGCCAATACTCGCTACGCTTGGCAGGCGGGTTGGCGAGCGCAGTTAGGTATGATTGTTCAAGGAAGACGCTGCCGCTCATCTTCGGTATTACATCCCTTAGCTGACTCTTACGGCAACCACGGGTAGAGAAGGTGGGGTACAATTCTTACGCCGGCACCACCACGGTAAATATTTAATATATATAATTTAATATACAAATAATTATTAATGTTGTACACATAAAATATGTATGTTTTACTGGTAATAAATTAGTTGAACCGTTCTCAACCCTTCCTTGCCATACGTGGCAATTGTTTTATTTTAATTTTTTTATTTTGTTAATCGTTTCTTGTCATTTTTAATTTAAATATAAATCAATAAAAAAATCTTCGCAAAAATTCAGTCGTTTATCGGATGTATGTTATATAGTGGGCCGGTCATATTTGCCGCAGAACCGACAACCGTTGGGGTAGACGTGTTCTACAGTGGAGACCGCGAATCGGCAAACGTAGTGTAGGACGCCCCGAGACTAGATGGAGTGGCGATATACGTAAGACAGCTGGCAGTGGCTGGAAATGAAAAGCCGAAGATCAGGCTGAGTGGCGTGTACTGGGAGAGACCTATGTCCAGCAGTGGACTATGAAAGGTTGTTGATGATGATGATGTTATTGTATGAATACACAAGTGCAGTTTAAAATTCATCTGTTACATCGTTTCAATCACTCAGTGGCGGACGTCACACGGAGATAAACTATAAAGTACAGAAAATACTATTATTACGGCAATAAAATTCCATAAGCCAACACAATAACTCCGCTTATTTATTACGAAATATCTTTTAAATAAACCAGTTGTGAAGTTATGTATTGTATTTATTGTTATGTAAATTATATTAAACGTTTTGTAGGCTCTAGCGGAGTTCGACGGCACATGTAATTTATTTTATACATCTTTCAAATTGCAGTTATGATCATGGTTTATTTTATGTGATGTAATTTACATGGGAAGTAGATTACTCATAAAATGTTTACAATGAGAAGCAAATTCGAGGTGGTAGATGTTGTTTATGAAATCCTACGCATTTTTTGTGAACAAAATATTTCTTGTTATCTATGATTTCCCGTCTCGGTTACCTAAGTATACCTATCTACTTAATACAGTAGATTTTTTTTGGGTAAAAATCCTGCATACAGTTTTTGCTGTTCCGAACTAAAGGTCAAAAATTCCAAAGGTCCAGTGCAATTAGTCACAATCATCAACATCAACACTTTTTTTATATATAAGAAATAGAATTGACCGCCATCTTACCTGATGTTAAGTGATGATGCGGTCTAAGATGGAGCGCGATGGAACATAGTGGTAGGATACTTTTTAGTACTCGACTGGCTAGCTACCATCCTCAAGATTTCAATCTGTGTTTTCCAGTAGCTTCACTTGAGAGCCAGTTCAATTTCAGTAGGTTTGCTTACCATCTTCGACTACACTGTAACTTAACTTTTTTTTTAAATGGCTTACAGGCTAGGTGTTTTACCACAACTCACCTGATGTTAAGTGACGGTGTAGTCGAAGATGGTAAAACACACCTAGCTTGGAATGGAACTGGCTCTCAAATGAGGCTGCCGGAACACACAGTTAGATGCTTGGCGGAAGATTTTCAACTTGAGGGTAGCTAGCCAGCCGAGTACTAGAAAATACCCTACCACCACGCTATGGTTTCCTCACGATGTTTTTCCTTCACCGGCAGCTCAAGCTCATTGTTGGGGTTTGAACCCACGACCTTGGCATGCGAACCGACCGCGCAAACCACTGAGCTATCATCGCTAAAAATCGCTCATTAATCAATCCCTCAATCGCTTCATCATGTGAGCTATGGTCAAACAGTCACCATTGCGATGCAATAAATAGTATTTTAGCTTCATCAGTTTCTGAACAAGCAATAATACTAACACTGACTTTCGCGATTTGAACACATAATTGTGTTTATCACTGGGATCGTGTTTATCGTGCACAAAATAGTATTAAATTAGTTTTGTTTGTTTACCTCGACGTTTCAGCTAGCAATAACCGTGGTCACGAGTTGATTGTAGAGTGCGGGTCATCTCGGTGAAAATAAGGGTATTGCAGCCTCCTACCCTCATTTCGGTCTTATGAAAACGTAAGGTTGTCACCCACGGCACACCACATTAACTGTATCCGCAGACTGTTCTGAAACTATACCACGACACGAGCACTTGAGACTGTATTCCACGGTACCGATAATAGTCCCACATACATATACATACATATCGCCGTGGTGGTGCCGGCGTAAGAATTGTATCCCACCCTTTTTACCCGTGGTTGCCGTAAGAGTCGGCTAAGGGATGTAATCCGGAAGATGGGCAGGAGCGTCTTCCTTGAACAATCACACTTAACTGCGCTCGCCAATCCGCCTGTCAAGCGAGTATTGGCAAAACCCCCCCAGGAAGAGGCCTATGTCCAGCAGTGGACGTTCTATGGCTGATAATGATGATGATGACATATATATATATATATTTTAATATAATAGTAATGAGACGAACGAGACTCTCTCCTGATGTTAAGAGATAACGACTGTCCATGACCATTGTAGCGATACTCAGAACTTTGAGTAGTAAAACAAAGTCCAGGGCATTGCTGCCTTGGCGCTCATTACTTTGGGACTAGAAGGTTAGTCTCAATAGCCCTGTAATTTCGCTAGCTACAGTACCCTTCAAACCGGAACACAGTAATGCTTTCACGCTACTGCTTGGCAGCAGAATATCTGCCACTGCGGTGGTACGTACCTAGACGACCTCCTGCTAAAGAAATCTACCACCAAGTTGTACTTGTAGCGATGATGGCTCAGTAGTTAGCGCGGTAAGTTCGCATTCCGAAGGGCGTGGGTTCAAACTCCAACAATGAGCTTGAGCTGCCGGTGAAGGAAAACATCGTGAGGAAACCATAGCGTGGTGGTAGGGTACTTTCTAGTACTCGGCTGGCTAGCTACCACCCTCAAGTTGAAAATCTTCCGCCAAGCATCTAACGGTGTGTTCCGGCAGCCTCACTTAAGAGCCAGTTCCATACCAGGCTAGGTGTGCTTTACCATCTTCGACCACACCGTCACTTAACATCAGGTGAGCTGTGTTCAAACACCTAGCCTTTCAGCCATAAAAAAAAAAGTTTATATTTATATATGAGCCCTAAAAACATTACAACTCCTTCTTTGGAGGAAGACGCTGCTGCCCATCTTCCGGATGACATCCCTTAGCCGACTCTTACGGCAACCACGGGTAGAGAGGGTGGGGTACTATTCTTACGCCGGCACCACCACGGCAAACACCAACTTATTTGGGCAGTCGTGTAAAAATAAAAACTCCTAAATTTCTGTGTGATAATTAATTATTATTAGTTGCATTATTTATTTTTGCCGTTTTATTTCAAAAGCAGTAGAAATGATATCAGCTGCTTCGATACCTAAACTCTGCAACGAACTATCAAACATCAGGTAATCTTTGTCTACAGAAACGACATTGCTAATGTATTTGGGAGTCAAACATAGCCGTGTCGTCGGTAGCTAAGACACCCGACACCGACACACGTCTACGGACAGAATAAACACCAAATGTATCCGAAATAACATTATAAATCATTTTCTCTTCCCGTGGTTTTTTTTATTTCAAAAATTTGTTAGTTTCGTGACAATCTGTTCCGCTATTTGCTTAGCGTTAAACAGATGGTTCGAGGGAGCATTCATCATGTGAGAGAATATTAAATTTTTGGGAAGAATTTTTGAATTTGACGGGTAACTAATAGATATACAGAATCTCATTAGTATGTGAATACGACTGATAAATGAGATTTGACGGGAAAATATTTTGGCGTATTTCGTAGCTTTTGCATAACACGTTGCGCAAGAGAAAATATTACAAGCTTGGATGAAATATTAAATTATTTTATGTTATAGAGAACCAAAGTAACCGATATAGCTCAGTGTATTAGAAAGCTGAAGTGACAGTAGGCTGAACATATCTGTCGTAGAGCCGATCACCGTTGAGGTAGACGAGTTCTAGAGTGGAGACCGCGTATCGGTAAAAGTAGCATTCTTACGCTACACTCTGAGATTAAGAGGACTGACGATAAACTTAAGGCAGTGGTAGTGACTGGAAGCAATAAGAGGGAGGCTTATATCCAGCAATGTACTTAAGTGGGCTAATGGTGATGATGATTCAAATTAAAATTATTTTATTGACATAAAAACGATACCTAAACATTTACATTTATTTAAAAAAAAAACACAAATTTTACATTTAAAAAATAAATAAAAATAATAATAATATAAACTAAAAAAATAATTCCAAAGGGACTTTACTAAGTATGCCATTATAAAATAAAAATATATAAGAATCTCGTTCATATTTTTTAGGTAGCTATGCTTTATAAAGGTGGTATGCATTATGTAATGATCATAAACAGGCGCTATCTCTTATAATAAATAGAGCATTTCGTTTCGTCGAAGCGTTTAACCTGTCGGCGATTAGATCTGTCTACAAAAATTTCCAACGTACCATGAACGGACAAAACATTTTAAACTAACTACCCCGGAAAAAAGAAGCCATGCAAATGCCAGCCAAATAAATACAAATACGTTATAGATTTTATTTTAATAAAAAAATATTTTTTTAAAAGATTACTTCATAGTATATAATAAGTAATATACAACAGGATTGTACTAAAGATTTTAAATTGAGCCTAAAGTAACACAATGTTCTTCCGCTAATATGACCTGCGCTTGATCGATTCCTTGTTTCGATTGTACCTAATCTATATAATTATCTTTGTTCTTATTTATTTTACTAAATAAATCATAGTGGCGTGATTGCAAAGGCATCGATTCAAAAAAGTAAACAAACTCCAACTACAGAAACCACACACTGCGCAGAAGAAAATAGTCTAACAATCTGATGTCGTTTTACAAGAAACCAACAAGTTCGATTACCCGCGTCCGTATCATGTTCGCAATGCTATTAGAGGCTGACATTTGCTCTTTGCCGTTCCTGAGCATTCGGGGAATCTCAAAATTACTCATTGAGTATTTCAGTCACGGACACCAGCGCCGATCCTTCGCTGATTTTTACTTCTTTCGATTCCGATTGCACCAGTTCACCTATAATTTGTCTCTTTGTATCAACCCAGAGAGGCTTGGATATGATCACTGATCAGTGCAATTTTATATCGAATGAATAAATGTGTTGCGTTTTTTACTGTCAGAAAATCTTGTTGATACTTTGCCAAATTTATCTTTCTCGTCATGATATTTATTAGTATAACGTTGACGTGACGAAATTAAATGGGACTTCAAATTAGCGTTGAAAATTGCCGTGACTGTTCCGCTTATAATAATTCAGTTTCGGTATTTTAACTACAACAAATTGAGAAGTTAGCATTTGTTTTTTTTTTTTAATTAATTTTAAAGATAAATTATATGCCAGAAACACTAAAACCTTATGGCTTCAAAACTGTTCGACTTTGAGTATAAATGATTAATTTTATTTATGTTAACAAAAAGTTATTTCTAAACTAATTGTTTGTAAATAATGCAAACGGAACTCAGCCGATCGTAAAATATACAGTCTAGACAAGAATCTTCTAAAAGTACCTGTGAGATCAAATTTGTTAGAAACATTCTCGTCTAGGGGAAGAAAAAAGTCCCAAAACAAATTGTTTGCAAACTAGCAAAGTGTCCTAGAGTAAAAATATGTTGATTGAATAAAGAAAAACTATTAAAAGTTTGTCTTGGAGCTTCTAGCTCAGTTGCGACTAACCCGACGCTGTGTTAAAAACCAGTAGCTAAGTCTTTATTTGATACTATTTAACGCTTGTCTAAATTCACCAAGAATCTATAGACATTTTCATCTTGAAGTTGGCTACATTTAAAACTAATGTTAGTAAAATTGTTTACCGCGAATGACTTGTATACCTAACCGGATTAAAATAATAGAATATTTGTTTGAATTTGCTACTCACTGCATTCTTGGTTATGTCATTCATCATCATCATCATCAACAACCTTGTATCGTCCACTGCCGGACATATTATGTATATCTCTCCCAGGACACGCCAGCTCGATCTTCAGCTTTTCGCTTCCAGCCACTGCCAGCTGTCTTACGTGTATCGTCACTCCATTTTGTCTCAGGCCGTCCTACACTACTTTCGCCGATTCGCTTCTTGGTTATTTAATGAGTACTAAAACCGTTTTTAGTAACGATTCTCAAATGAAAATCATGTCTTGATAATATTTAATGTATTGTATTGGGTTGATTAGTTATTTTTTAATTCAAAATAGGTTCGCGTTTGACCACACTCTGCCTGATCTTAAGCAGCAGCGCGGTCTAAGATGGAGCATACTTACCTAGAACAAACCTATTTATTCTAATCATCAAAATATTTGAATTTGGATTTTATGTAATTCTTTTTAACAAGTACTGCTTCACTAAACAGGTTGTTTTACACATATTTAGGTATTTAAGGTTTAGTTACGATCAAAACTTAAATATTTCTACTTCAATTCATTAATGTGACTGTCTTATTTTGTGCAATATGTATAATTAAACAAATAAAAAAAATCTTTCAAAGAGTAAGATTTATTTCTATACACTTTATATCTTTAGACAATATTGTATTTTGTTCGCAAGTGCAAGCGGAAATTACCCTTGTCATAGTTTTGGTCGCTATATTATCAGTAAACTTGGTTCCCCCACCGAAAACATTCGTCTAACTTTCTTAATACTTCCACGAGATTACTACGCCTTACTCCAATACAAATCCCTATCGTAATAGGAGCGATACGCGTTTATATGTTGTATTAACTTATACGCCAATAGTAATATATCTGGTTATTAATTCTGCTCGATAAAGTAGAATTATTATTTCGATACTATCGGAATTTTTGTAAATATCCCAGTGTTGAGAATGTTTTTCGAATGGAAGATTCGGAAAAAAGTTTATACGTTGTTTTTATGTGAGACAGTAAAAGTTAGAAGTTATCTCGTCCGATCATTTGACGGCTTTTAAAATAGAAGGGTAGATTAATCGTCACAATAAAAACATCGAGTCGCTTTGATAGGTCTGGGCGTTG
Organism: Biston stratarius; assembly: GCA_950106695.1. NCBI lineage: Eukaryota > Metazoa > Arthropoda > Insecta > Lepidoptera > Geometridae > Biston > Biston stratarius. The sequence goes on along the minus strand of OX467106.1, from coordinate 33,410,453 downwards.
AAACTGTCGCAGTGAATCTGCGTGCCACAATCGCTGGGCACAGTTCAAATATTTCCCATTCCGGTAGCATTTGAATAACTCAGGATTCTTTTGGTGGGAAACCGACGTCAATTAAAATTACGGTGTTGTTTTTTCTGGGTTTTCGTTAAAAGTGTCAGAGGCGCTTTGAATCTCGCGATGAGATAGCAGCATTCTACAGGTGCCGCGTCTACCGGTGGTCTGCTGTGTCAACCCGAGCGGAAAAAATGACTCACCTTCACAAAAACTGTACGTGCAATTTTGAACTTTCGCTCTAGTACATAAGCTATCAAGTTAAACATAATTAAAATGTGATTCTTTGACAAAAAGCAGAATATTTAAATAATGAGGAATCTAACTAATGTTGAAGTTTTTACTTGGCCCTTTATCTTTCGAAGTGTAAAAGTTGTGATAATTTAGTGAAGTTTCTTTTGTCTCATTATGTAACAAATAGTGTAATGGCAATGGTTGACCACAGCTCAGCTGATGTTAAGTGACGGTGTGGTCGAAGATGGTAAACACACCTAGCCTGGAATGGATCTGGCTCTCAAGTGAGGCTACCGGAACACACCGTTAGATGCTTGGCGACAGATTTACAACTTGAGGGTGGTAGCTAGCCAGCCGAGTACTAGAAAGTACTTTACCACCACGCTATGGTTTCCTCACGGTGTTTTCCTTCACCAGCAGCTCAAGCTCATTGTTGAGTATCGAACCCACGCCCTTCGGCATGCGAACCGACCGCGCTTACCATTAAGCTGTCATCGCTGATAGCAGTTTAATGATTAATTCGAGATTGACTAGCACGTGGCTAGTTTTAATTATGGAGTTACTTAGAATAGTTATAAGTTATAAAATCTGTATGACGTGGGTTTGATTCCCAGCCAGGACAATCATAAAAACTTTACATACATACAAGATACGCGCGAAAAACATAACCCTACCTTGGCAGTCGGGTAAAAGAGGAAGCTCATAACATTGATTGCCATAACTAGGGGTAACAAACGATATAATGGTTAATTCTTTTAATAAAAAAATCACCTTTGAGTCCTCAAACAACAAAAAATGTGCTAACCATCTGGCCAAAGATTCCGTGTCTATGACCCATAATTAATTTAAACCAAATCAGCAGTATAGGATTTCAAGGGGGCTATATTTACATACACGAAACTGTAGACCTATATTGAGACAATATATTATTAATCTTTAATTTACTTTATTAGCGTTTCTCCCCTATTTGCTTGCATTCACCCTCGCCCTAGGGATTTACACAAGAGAACGAAAATTTAAATTTGAATGACCCCTCTGCAATCACCTATTGCCCAAATTTTAGAGCAAATTTACATACCGGAATTTGTTTACACGATACTTCTGTTTACTTTCGACGGTGGAACTGGATCAACCCTTTAACAAAGGAATGCAGGTGTTTTAATTATGACATTATTGTAAATGACCTTTAGGAGCGCGCTAATAAAGTTTTAAATCGGTTAGCTTTCATTAAATTAGTAATCTTGACGATTTTACTATGGAAAGTGACGTGGTTTTGACACAATTTTGTTTTACTTATGCGTGATTACTCAATTATTTTTTACAAACACAATTTTGATTACAAACGATTACGAATTTTATCGGAAACACCGACCATTATTTCAACCTCATCCGGTGGCTTTCATCATGGAGACAAAGCTGAGTATTCCAAATCACGAAAAAAGAAAGGCTCGGTTACTCAGAGACTTAATATTCCCGATCTTCCTCTATGGAGCCGAGACGTACGAGTAGATAATCCAAGCAAGAGAGAGACGAGTGAATATATGTATGCATTCGAAATGTAGTTCTGGAGGCAAATGCTACATGGATGGCTAAACGCACAAATATATCTATTTTCTCCCAACTCGCCATTGAGACCCGACTATACACTACTCTACAGCGATTACTGTTATATTTCGGCTATATAATGCGAAGAGGGGATGGCCTTGATAAGCAGGTCATTGTTGGCAATACCGAATAAAAGAGAACACGAGGCCGGTCGCTAACACGATGGTCTGACCAACTGAAAGAAGCCACCTCCTCTTCTAAATTCTACCAGGTTGTGACGGCTATTCAGACCGGAGTCGATGGAGGCAGATTGTCCGTCTAAGAGGTTCCAATGACCGCGATCCTCATAAATAAGGGAGCGATTGAAGAAGGAATCACGACACGTCATTGACTTCGAACAAAATTTTTCAATCTTCAGCTTTTTACGTCGTTTAATGGTAAATATGTTTTCTGTAGAGTCTAGGTAGAAAAAGGTTTTATATGTATAATGATACAGTACCATAAAGATAATTATGATGTCCTTTGCTTTAAGACGTGCAATAATATAAGTCAAAATTTAGGATGACTCTAGAAAAGATCTTTTCCATTCACATCGATTCCATCACACTAAGATATACTAAGTTTATTTGCTTCGTATTCGCTTTAAAACACGATTTCACCACTTATTTCTACTCCTTCCTAAAATTTTCAGTTATTTCACTTCTTTTTTTAAGGCTATTCACATTGGCATGTATTTTGGTAATTCGCTCTGAAAATCTCAGTTGTGCAATCTCGGCTTGTAATTACATCCCAAAAGCTAACGATGCTGCACTATTTTTCCACTGTTAGTTAGGCTTAACTACCACCAGAGAACTACTTTACAATAGAGATGCACTTCGTGTAGAGTCCGGTAAAGGCTATACACTCAACTATTTTGGTCAACAAATTAGTTACTACTAAGAATGTATTATATAATTCACTTCTGTATTGTAGTTTTATTATTGAACGTTACTTTTACACCTTTTGGATTATTTTAATCTCAAGAAAATCTAAGCAAGCAATCTAAAGAAAACCAATAACTTCTAAAGAAGCGTGTTCTATAGCACTCTGCATCTTCTCATAACATCAGCCAAGGTGGTGATCAAACGCTAATTTATAATAACAATGAAATCATATTTTAAAATTAGGATTTAAAGCAAACTTCAAAATTTCAAAATCTGATGTGAGTCAAAAATAATTATATTTATTTATTTATTTGGATTATTAATACATCATAACATTCATCATTGTTATCAAACATAAAGAACCTAAATGTTAGATTAATTATAGGTGACGACAACATGCATATTATAATGTTAACAATGGAAAGTTTACAATTGTCGTTTGGAATTAATACCAATAAGAAATGAAGAACCCAGAATAATTTTTGTATTTTTTTTTTCTTACTAATTGGGCAATAAATATTTTGCGACTATGGTCAATATGGCATTAGATCTGACTCCAACAATTACAGATATCCGGCAAAAATGTGTATCAAAAAATGAAACAAAACAATGAAATTCTACTTCAAACCTAAATGCAAGTAATGAGCGCCTAACTGCATACAATACAAAGGAGGCTGCTTCTGTTGGATCAAGCTTGCCAAAAAGATAAAAGCAGAAATACGAATCAAGAATAAATAGTCCAACATGCACTTCGTAGTTACAGCTGGAATGCAAATTGGCTTGCAGAATTTTTAAGGTTGTTGCTAGCTTTTTGATTAATCAAAACTCCTTCGTATTGCTAGCTTATTTTTTTATGGAAATATTAAACCAAAGTTTCAGATTTGATAACGGATACGAATTTTATTTTTAATGAACTCACCTTCGTTAGGAAAAATGATCACGGAAATGAAAACGGGTCAAAACAAAAATGTTGTACAAAAAACTGGAATGAAAAGTGTTCAAAAATCTAATTGCAACACAAACAAAAAGAAGTGGGGAAAGTTTCTGATAAATTAAAAAAAAGTAAGTATAAAGCTCAATTTTTTTGCTAGTACGATAATGAAAGGTTTCTAAGGGAGTTTGGATACAAAGAGATGTAAATTGGCCACTAAACATAAATCTCGACGAAATTTGAAGGAACGCGTCACCTATTTTTGTTTAGTTTCCAGATCATGTCACCAATATTTTGCTTGCTTATCTGCTAGTTGCTTTATTTTACTTGCAATGTTACATATATTGCAAGTTAAATAAAAGCTTGTAAATAGTGTAGTGTGTGTGTATGTTTGTTCGGGTGGAATCTTGCAAGTTTGTAGCGATGATGGTTCAGTGGTTAGCGCGGTAGGTTCGCATGCCGAAGGGCGTGGGTTCAAACCCCAACAATGAGCTTGAGCTGCCGGTGAAGGAAAACATCATGAGGAAACCATAGCGTGGTGGTAGGATGCTTTCTAGTACTCGGCTGGCTAGCTACCTCAAGTTGAAAATCTGCCGCCAAGCATCTAACGGTGTGTTCCGGTATCCTCACTTGAAAGCCAGTTCCATTCCAGGCTAGGTGTGCTTTACTATCTTCGACCACACCATTACTTAAAATCAGGTGAGCTGTGGTCAAACACCTAGCCTGTCAGCCATAAAAATATATTTAAAAAAAGTCAAATTTAACCCACTTCCCGATATCCGATTGCACTTAAAGTTGGTGTACTTATGTACCTTCGGTGACAAAATAATTATATGACCATGGAGTTGGTCTGATGATGGAGACGGAAGATGGCCATAAGAATTTCTGAACTGAACAAGATAAATCTATCGTGTTTGGGTTCCATCGATTCGTCTTGAGGAGCACTTTATGCCTAGACGATATCCAGGGTCTGATGATGAAGCTAGAAGGTGGTCACGGCATCTCTGTGATAAAACAACATAACCCCACTGAGTTTGGGCTTGATTGATAGCAATCCCTAAAATACTTATCTACTAAAAAGTTAAAAATAAATTAAAAGTAAATAAATATTTTTTAATAGAATCTTTTAACTGGGACAATGAACTAAAAATTTAAAAATTAATTCTGGTAAGTATTTGGCATGTAGGTAAAATAAAAATTAATTCTAGTAAGTATTTGGCGTGTAGGTTACCTATATCCTTAAAGGCTGAGGCACTACCCGTTACAAGTTACAGGTTAGGCACCTAATTACTATACTTCTGTGTCTCAAGCTTTTAAAAATAATAGCAACACGCCAAATACTTACTAGAATTTATTTTTATTTTACTCGTCATATTCTATACAATAAAGTAATTTGTATTTGTTTACAAGTTTTTATATCAAATTAATTTTGCTTAGTTTGGTGAAATCTGTTTTTTAGTCAACTTGCCTTTTGTATACAAGCGGAGTAAGCTCAAAAGTCGAGTCATTAAGTGACGGCTAAAGAAATGTTTGGATGTAATCAGCTAGCCTTCAGCGATTAAGACGTACAAACTTGGATCGACCCTGAGACAACTTGGGTAAGAATTAAGAAGGTAAAAGTTTGGATGTGACGCTTAAAATATTTTTACAATTATGTTTTTTTTTTTTATGCCACAGTAATGAGACGAAAGAGACGCTCTCCTGATGTTAAGAGATAACGCCTGTCCATGACCATTGCAGCGATACACAGACCTTTGAGTAGTAAAACAAAGTCCAGGGCATCGCTGCCTTAGTGCTCATTACTTTGGGACTAGATGGTTAGTCTCAACAGCCCTGTAATTTCCCTAGCTGCAGTACCCTTCAAACCGGAACACAGTAATGTTTACACACTACTGCTTGGCGGCAGAATATCTGGTACTGCGGTGGTACCTACCTAAGGAAATCTACCACCAAGTACAACAGTTATGTATAACAAGTATACAATTATGTTATCAGTTGATTTTTATTTCGCGATTTTAGGATTGATCCCGAATGAAAAATTGTATTGTATTCATGAGAATAATGACACTCTTTTCACTTAGTATACCTCGAGTTTGCATAGAAACATGGTTCAAATTCTAAATGCGAGTCTTATGTGTCCTAAGTCGGCTTTTATATTTTATTTGTTAAAAGAGAACTATTGACTATTCTACATTTTATTTATAATCGAGAAAAACTTAAATGGATAACAGGCACATGCTTCTTGTTAGAGTATCTTTCTTAAAATTTTCCATTTCGTAGCGATGATAACTCAGTGGTTAGCTCGGCCGGCTCTCACGCCGAAAGGCGTTGGTTCAAACCCAATAATAAGCTTGAGCTGCCGGTGTAGGACAACATCGTGATAGCATAGCATCACATCACATCATCAGCCATAGGACATCCACTGCTGGACATAGGCCTCCTCCTAGGGGGGTTTTGCCAATACTCACCACGCTTGGCAGGCGGGTTGGCGAGCACAGTTAGGTGTAATTGTTCAAGGAAGACGCTAATGCCCATCTTCTTCGACCACACCGTCACTTACCATCAGGTGAGTTGTGGTCAAACATCTAGCCTGTTAGATATTAAAAAAAAAAAAAAAACTTCCGGATTACATCCCTTAGCCGACTCTTATGGCAACCACAGGTAGAGAGGGTGGGGTACTATTCTTACGCCGGCACCACCACGGCAGCATAGCATAGCATGGTGGTAGGATATTTTCAAGTACTCGGCTGGCTTAGCATCTGGTGAGCTGTGGTCAAACGCCTAGCTTGTCAACCATAAAAAATAATACCGCATCTAGGAGCGACTCATTGCATGATTTCCGTCCACTCCCTTCTCGTATTTACCGAAAACTTTTCCGTCGTAGTTAATTTATTTTCCAACTAAATCTTATAAATTCGGTCCCGCTAGCATTCTGCACGCAATCGCACTCTAACGTCGACTTCTTGATAAGGCTATTATATTTATTTGTGAATTTAGTTTTGCTAGCGAAATTACTGGGCTGTTGAGACTAGCCATAGGAAGTCTCAAAGTGATGAGCGCCAAAGCAGCGATGTTCTGGACTTTGTTTTGCTACTCAAAGTTCTTTGTATCGCTGCAATGGTCATGGACAGGCGTATCTCTATCATCAGAAAAGCGTACCGTTCGCCCCATCACATTTCCATTAAAAAAAAGTTTAAAAATATATTATAATGGTAGAATGTCGATCATGTTCTTATGCAAAAACTCAAGCGTATGGATCCAAAATCAAGCCCTGAGGTGATGATGATGATGAAAATAATCAGGAAGATCGAGTAATATCACCTTAAAAATACAGCTACACCATCTACAAAAACATAAAACTCCGCATATTTACACAAAGAAATATCTAATCAAGATGAAAGCAGTAAAAATTAAAACGGCCTTTTTATCCTCTCTAAAATTTGGGCCAAGATTCTGTGCAGCTAATAAGGAATTTTAATTACCAAGAAGCTTATACCCTGTCCTATTAAAACACTAACGAATGTTATTAAAGTAAAATTTGAGTAAAATGTACTGGTTAAGCACGTATCAACCAAGCCCACAGTAAGGTTCCGTATGTTATACATATTTAGAATGTTTGCTAGAACTAGGTTGGTCATTTATCGATTTTTAGCAGCCTTACTATTTTTACACGACTGCCCAAAAAAGGAGTGTAATGTTTTTAGGGTTCGTATATGTACGTACATAAGTATGTATGTGAATTTCTTTATTCCATCATAACTTTTAAATGACAGAACAGAATAAGATGTTTGAGTCTCAATAAAATCCTTATCTATGCATGTCATCCCGACTAAAACAGGCAACAATTATTTGAAAAAAAAAAAACATTATTTGTAAAAACACATACGTGTTTTTTTAATTTTCTACTTTAGGCTTGTTGACTATGAAAACAAGAAAATTTGCATAAATTGCAGTACCGATATAAACTTTTTTTAATTCAGAATAAATATCTTGTATGACAAAAAATGGTTTTCATTTTTAACATAGTCTTGGTATCCTAAACTAGCTGGAAAATTGTGGAAATTCCGCGTTGTTCAAGCAGACCATTTAAATTAGCGTCGATAACTCGAAAATTGAATGAAAAGGGTTTCGTCAGGAGAGTTCCAATTAGTTTGCTGTTATTTTTCAATTCCGTTCGATGGATGTAGGCCGTTATTAATCGATATTTTAAGTTGAAACGGTAACATTTTCTAAGAAATTGGTTTTCAAGTGCTCTTCACACAAGACGTATTTAAAACGTGTTTTGCATTCTTGAATTGCATTGCGTTTACAAGACAATACAATACATTAATTTTATAACAAGAATCAATTTACATCAGCTCGCCTGATCTTATAGGTTTGCGTTTGACATACACTGCCTGACATTAAGTAGTGATGCGGAAGATGAAGCACGCTTACCTAGGAAAATAAATTATTACAACAACAATTATTGACAAATAATTTCAAATTCAAAGTTTCAACTTCCTGGTTAGGAGATCGACAGGCTTCCAGTCTAGAAGTCTTGGGTTCAGTTTTCAAGGCACGCGTCTCTTTCTAAATGTTTTTTTTTAAATCATGTGTGAATTTCTGTAAGCTTTCAACGGTAAAGTAAAACATCGTGAGAAAGGCTAAATGTCCGAGAGGTTTTAAAAAAGTCCTCGAAGTTATGTGAAATCTGCCAACCCGCACTTGGCCAGTCTTACCCTTCGCACAATGAGAAGAATCCTGCTTTAAGGAGTGGGGCAGTTTACGAAAACAGGGTTGATAAGGAATTTAAAATTTGCTCAAAAGTTATCCAACAATACAATAAACAATCACACTAATATTATAAAGTGTGTAAGTGTGCTTGTATGCTTGTTACTTTTTCACGCTCAAATGGCTGGACCAATTTTGATGAAATTTGGTATGGAGGTAATTCACACCCTGGATTAACACATACGCTACTATTTATACCGAAAAAACGGGTGATACCACAGCTAATAGATACATATATAACCACAACGTAATCTTTATATATATTTTTTATGCTGGATTACTTAAAGGTCACCGGATGTGGCCGAAACTATAGTCGGAGTTTCCGATTTTAAAAAAACGTGAGTAATTCCGCAAGTAAAACAAAAATGAGTCAAAACCACGTCAGTTTCCATAGTACTCTTCATAACTTCTAAATATTACATTTGCAATTATAAATGCCAACTTGCGTGAAACACCTACCGGTACCTTTTAACCACCTAATGAATATTTGATTAACTGCCACTATTAGAGGTAAACTCCCCTTCATTAAACTAAGGTTCACACTTTATCAACCAAACTTGAGGGTTTACGAGTACGCCACGCGATGATGACGATTAGGTATCTGGGGTAATTAAATCAAAGCTTTGCTTTATTTTTCTTTTTAATTGTAAACAAACACGAGGAGTAATTGGAGTATAGATTTTGCAATCAATTTTACAATTTTATTTCAACAATTTTAAAATTAAACTTTTGAACCTTACACTCGCAAATAACGCATCCTGATTCCTGATGATCAGGTTGTAGATGAATAACACAGATTTAAGAGATACTTATTCACTTTAACCTTAAAAAAGATCCAGATTATATTCCATAGGAAACAAGAAAGCAGGCAGCTTGTTCCATTCCTTAGCCGAAAATCCTTAGTATGAATAAGAAACGTAGAGTCACGTGGTTTAGTACATATCCAAGGAAATTCCATTATGTTTGCGTGGAAGTGCGCTTTTTTTACTGGCCAAGTACTAGAAAATGTCCTACCATCACACCATAGTTTCGTCACCAGTAGCTAAATTTATCGATGCCTTTCAATTGAAGATGCTAACAACTAAGCTATCTACGCAATAACTATGAGCGTAAAGCGTTATTTTTAGTTTCATATAATCATCATCCGAATAGAAAGCTGTCGAGATTAGTCATTAAAAGTCTCAAAGTAATGAACGTCAAATCAACAATGCCCTGAACTTTGTTAAGCTACTCAAAATTAAGTTTCGCTGCAATGGTCATGGACAGGCTTTATCTCTTACCATCAGGAGAGAGTCTCGTACGTCTCACAATGTTAACATAAAAAAATTTAGACAACTTCGTAACCAAACCATTCCACCACCCATAAAACCTTAGTCCACCCTCACAAACGAATAAAACATAATATTCCGTTTTAAAGTTTTCATTCGCCACAGTCGGATGGACAATAAAGTAATGAGCCAGGCGTCGGCGGCCGGCTGGCGACAGGTCTTATGACACCCTTATCTGTGACCACACGCAATATGTGTTTATTTAGAACACAGCCACGCAATAAATTGTGTATTATTACTAATGCTGCCATAGAACGCAGCCTTATTTACTGAAGCACAGTGTGTAATATTGGGCATCAAGTTAAGTAACTTTGCAATATTTGAGTTTTTGGCGGGAAAGCGGAATGAGTCGTGTCGCCCTATTGTATTTTTTTCTAAAACTAGTGTTTTTTCGAGTGTTTTTGTATAAAAATAGTGGTGTTTTATTCATAAAGTGCCGAATCACAACCGCGAGTGTGGGAAAGTGATATAGTATGGTGAAACATGACTTTTTGTGTTGCTTCCAAACTCCATCAAAGCTTATAGTAAAGTCACCACTAATTTACTAAAGCATGACCAGATTTAATAGTTTAATAAAAGCATCAAATCACACATCACATCACCAGCCATAGGACGTCCACTGCTGGACATTGGAATCCTCTTGGGGAGGGGTTTTGCCAATACTCGCCACGCTTGGCAGGCGGGTTGGCGAGCGCCGTTAGGTATGATTGTTCAAGGAAGACGCTGCTGCTCATCTTCCGGATTATATCCCTTAGCCGACTCTTACGGCAACCACGGGTAGAAGTGGGTTACAATTCTTACGTCGGCACCACCACGCCACATATATATGACCCAATAAAAGCATGATAAGATTTAATTTAAAATTCCGACTATAGTTTCGGCCACATCCGGTGGCCTTCATCATAGAGACAAAGCCGAGTACAACGCCCGCGCGGTCAGTGCAAAGAGAGGCGAAACCGCAAAACAAAAATGTGTCAAAACTACGTCACTTTCCATAGTAAAATAGGCACATTATTGGGATTAAAAATATATAATGGCAATAATTCTCATTAACTGCGTTTTATAAAGGCTTTGACTAGTATTATTTACCTACTTCTATTTACACTAAGGCGCAGTTATCATAACGTTTCAAACGCACTCGCATACTTCCATTTGATAAACTTTGTCACGCATTTTGACCATCAATTACCGACATTAAAGTTAAGGTAAGTAAACCAAATCATGAACTAAAAATATTTAGCCAATTGAAGCTGAAAATTTCACTAAAGTCGTATAAATCAGAGTTTATAGCCCATTTAAATATCTACGACTGTAGGACGCGTCACGTAACTCAGTTTTGCTTTACTTATGGTGGTCGACGCTGAATAAAATTAAGAACTTGAAATAGGGTATCACAGAATAAGATGCTACCTTATCATATTTTACTATAACAAACTAATTATTAATTTTGTAGAATTATTCCAAAAGTATCAAATTTTTTGATCTTCCAGGCTAGAGATAATTCAATAATATAATTATACAATTTATACATGTAAAAAAATTATACAACAGTAATTCGCGCAATTTTTCAGAATGTTTTCTAGTATTATGTCTAGATGGTGCCACTTACTGTGAGTGTTGCGGACGTTTCTTTGTAATGAGGCGTCGTCATCTGACTAATGTCAAATATATACAAAGGTAATAAATTCGATAATATGACGTTCGATTCAAGTTTAAATATTTAAAACCTTAATTTGTTTTGTTTAAAGTTGAGAATATGTAAGTGAGCCAAAAAACAATAATAAATAATTAGTAAGATGCATTTGAAAATAGTGCAGATTGCATACGCATGAAGAAAATCACATTACAATTTGAATTAGATTGAATACATAATAGTTATTGCATACGCATGAAAAAAATTACATTACAATTTGAGTTAGATTGAATACATAATAGTATGAAACAAAAATAAATCATGAAGGATTTTTTAATGCTAAAAACGTTTGTCACATTTTTTATGGTTGACAGGCTAGGTGTTTGACCAAAGGTAAGATGATATTAAGTGACGATGTGGTTACAGAAGGTAAACACACCTAGACTAGACTGTATCTAGCTCTCAAGTGAAGATGCTGAAACACACCGTTAGGTGCTCGGCAGTTTAATGCTCAGCTTGAGAGTGGTAGCTAGCCAATCCAGTATTAGAAAATGCCCTAAGACCATGTTATGGTTTCCTCACGATGTTGTCCTTCATTGGTAGATCCAAAGTATTTTTAGTTTGAACCCACATCACTAGGCGTGTCAACCAATCGCGCTAACCACTGAGCTATTATTATTGAAACGCTATCTTTCCAGCACATCTAAAACGATATTACACTAAACTAAAGTAACATAATTATGTAATCATATTTTTTATCAAATAGTAATGAGTTTTAACGTATGAGTGGTGATCAAAAGCAAGCTTTTATCATAAAATAGGAGCTCTATATTTCCCTCTTCCATGTTGCAACTTATCTGCCGTTTTATAGTACCGTGCCCGGAGCAAATAATAATAAAGTTTGTCACGGTATCGTATAAACGGACAATACGCGTACACCCTGCAAATTTCTCAGCTCTAAATCTGACAATATTATTTATACCGAAAACTTGTAGACATCGAATAAAATCTATATTTTATGAGATTAGAGTTGCTGTAAAATATAAGTTATGGATGCTTTGAACCTAATATTAAAATAATTAGGGTAAATTTAAATTTAGGAAAGAAAATATCTTGGACATACTCGTATTCTCTTTCCATTCATTTTTATATAATTGTATTATGTAGTACTTAAAACTAACAATATACATATATATATAAATAATACTTGATATAAATACTAGCTTATCTATGTGGTTTTACGGAGAATTGCAAATCAGCTAGCCTTATGGGAAGATCTTACCACCTCCGATGGTATGTAATTCAATTAAAATGTACACGACTACCTAAAAAAAGAAGCAGAATGTATTCAATGTTTGTGTGTATACGTGTGTTGTTTGTGTGCGTGAGTGTGTGTGTGCGTGTGTGTCTGTGTGGGTGTGTGTATAAGTGTGTGGCTGCGTGGGTATGTGTATATGTATCTGCGTGGGTATGTATATATGTGTATGTATGTATTATGAGTTTATATCACCATAACTTTTAAACACCTGAATATATTTGTGCGTAAATTTATTGGAAAAAAATACTGGGGTAAGATATAATAAGTTTTACCATTTCCAATAAAAGCTCTTAAAACATTCCAATATAAATGACACAATAAACAACTTTTCACAGGCCATATCGGAAACCAATGCGAGTCGCAATGGCTTCTGTTATTAAAATCATAAATACCTGAGTGTGGCCCGTCGATGGACTGGACCTCTGAAAATGGTGGACTTTTAATTAAATGTAATGTAAACAGACACGGAACCATCTAGTAAATAATGGCAATGGCGTACACTGTAGGTTCGGTGATTTTAAATGACTGTGGATTTAGTATACACAATATTGTGTGACGCAGGAAATCAGAACTGAAAAAATGTCGCCATCGTCGAAAAACCTATAGCCAAGCAGTGGAGGCAATGTTGGCAAGATAGACACTGATATTAGTCAAGACAATGGTTAATTACTTGGTTAGATTTGACTGCCCTGTTAGCATTCGGTAGAATATTTGCTTCAAGGGCGTGGCTTCGATTCTCACCAGAAGAAACATTTATGTGACGATAAATGTTTGTTCTGAGTTTGGGTGTTGTGTATGTACTAAAAGTATTTACAAAAAAAAAAATATTTAAGTATTATAACAGTCATGTAACTTCCATAGTACAAGGCTTGTTTTGTTCGGTGCCCTACGATATTTATTTATTAATTTTATTTTTCCGAATTTAGTTGCCAAAAATTTTAGTTTCCTTTATTAATATCAATTATTTTCTACCTTTTTTATTTGAAGAAGAGGAGATCAAAGGGACCCCCTTTGATCTCCTCTTCTTTTTCAAAGTTTGAAGGAATGCTCCAAGATTTGCACTGTTGACCACTTCTGCTCCACCAAGGACAGGAACAATTTTCGTATCACTGCCGAAGCCATATCAGCGCGCCTTATCAATCATGTGCCAGTATCATGTACTATTTTGTTCTAGCTCAACAAAGTCATGCAATCAGCTGCTGGTATGCCAGGCATTTGTTTTCAATTCTGAGGCCACTTTATAACTGGCCTAATTCACCACACTTGATTTTTTTGCCGCGGTGGTGCCGGCGTAAGAATAGTACCCCACCCTCACTACCCGTGGTTGCCGTAAGAATCGGGTAAGGGTTGAACTCAATTCTAAAGTCAGCGCGTACGAAGTCGCGGGCGTAAGCTAGTCTAAATATATATAACTCAAAGGTGACTGACTGACATAGTGATCTATCAACGCACAGCCCAAACCACTGGACGGATCGGGCTGAAATTTGGCATGCAGGTAGAAGTTATGACGTAGGCATCCGCTAAGAAAGAATTTTGATTAATTCTACCCCCAAAGGGATAAAATAGGGGATGAAAGTCTGTATGAAACTTTGTCAATTTTAAACCGATCGGGCTGAGACTTTGCATGCATAAAGCTACTATAACGTAGGCATCTAGCGCGGGTGATACCGCGGGGCACAGCTAGTTAAACATATAAGGCATACAATTTTAAAATACATATACCTGCCTAGGGATTAAAACCTAAAATCTTTACTACTTAACGTACATATTTAAACTTTAGTCTGATAATTTATGCAAGTACTACTGGAGAAATACTTCACCAATTTCAGCATTTCAGTTGCGTTTCCCGAAACGTGTCGCACGTCACGATTAACGTCGAAACATTTTTAGCTTCGAGTAAAATACAAAAATATTCAAATTAAGGTCTCATTACACTGCTGGGTTTTGCTAATGAATCGTAAGAAATGTTATAATTTTAATTTAGAATAGCCTTAAAATTAAAGTTCAAATACATTAACTTTTATTAACGCCAACATTTTCTTTCAGGCAGATGATACTTCGTAGGTAGATTCTGAACCTATTATTTTACAAAATATATCATCTTTTTTTAGTTTATTTTTATCTATTTTTGTTGCGATGATAGCTCTGTGGTTTGCGCGGTCGGTTCGCATGCCGAAGGGCGTGGGTTCAAACCCCAACAATGAGCCCTAGCTGCCGGTGAAGGAAAACATTATTAGAAAACCATAGCGTGGTGGTAGGGTACTTTCTAGTACTCGGCTGGCTAGCCACCCTCAAGTTGAAAATCTACCGCCAAGCATCTAACGATGTGTTCCGGCAGCCTCACTTGAGAGCCAGTTTCATTCCAGTCTAGGTGTGTTTACCATCTTCGACCACACCGTCACTTAACGTAAATGAAATTACATATTTTGCTTTCCTGTGACTCCTCGGAATTCAACAATGTAATTAAGCCGTATTTAGGGTAGAATAAAGTCGGTTTCCTTTTGAAAAAGTTATGTTTTTTTTATAGTTTTTTTTTTCTCACTTTATATCGTATACATTTTCTTTTCTCATCTCCAATGTTTGTAATCTGAAATAAAGGCATTATATTCAAATTACAACAAGAAAGCTGCGCATAAAAACTTACTTCAGGCCTACACATGTAAAATATTTTACGTGCCAACATAAAAGCACTAAGCAACAAAAGCACTGTGTTAGCCACATTACTCTCGTCGTTAAAGTAAAAATTGATAAAGTAAAAAAAGCTTTTTACCTTATCCTTGAAGTGCTCACGTGAGCTGAAGGTAACTTTAGTACATTTGATAAGCTGAGCATAATAAATTCACAGAGCCTTTTAAAAAGTTTAGTTACCGCGCCTTCGTACTTGAACCAACAAACGTTGTTAGAAATAAACGTATTACAAGATCTACGATGTCACGTGCTTGCTGAGAAAACATCTAAAACATGATAAATCAAATGTTGTCACGTAGTTTCAAGGATACGAACGATTCCTTGAAAACATTTTTTGGGTCTTACGTTATTCGTATCGATATAAAATTGATTATCTATATCAGTGTTCGGCAACCTTTTGACAGGTTGTGGCCCCTATAAGGTGGCCTCACTTGTGATATTAATATAGGCATTTTAATTTTTATCTTTCTAAATATATTTTCTATCTAAAATCTAAAATATTGTAGATATTTATGACTAATTTACAAAACAATCACGGGCCGCAAGCAAGACATCCGCAGGCCGCATGCGGCCCACGGGCCGCGTGTTGCCGACCGCTGATCTATATGATAAATAGCAACTAGCAAAATTAAGACAATACTATTCACAAATCTTATGTTACTTATTCTTTGAGTGGATATTTCCTGGGTTTTATACTAAAGGACAGTAAAGAACAAAACCCCTACAAACTTTTCACCATGCAACACAAGCTAAAGTACAGGTACATATAAAATGCTTTTCTAGTCGACAGCTTAGTAACGTATCCGAAATTGAACCTTAATGTCTCAATGCAAAGGGTCAGCGCAACATTTTTTCTTTCAGTCCGTGTGGTCATGCAATGCAAACAGTCACAACGTGACGGTTATCAACGGTTACTTAGCATATCGGTACCTACTGGAAGTTGGTTTTTGTACTGTATAGGATGTGTGGTAGAATAAAGCCGGCTATACAAGTTTGATTTGAGAGAAATTCTGCCTTCACTCAGGCAAGAAAGAGGCCAAACGCAAGCCTACTTTTATATGTAAATACATATGCAAATTTTCAGTCTGGGACGTCCTGGGATTCGCTTCCCCAGGATTTTCACCTTCGAAAATCAACCTTGGGAAGTCGTAAAAGGATTCTCTTTGTAAATGCCCAAAGAAGGCGTCTCATGACTTTGACCTTAGCACCTTGACAGCTCAGAAATCAGCTCTCTTTTACGGTTGGGCATTGGATTCCTTACATCGACTAGAGTGACTAGCATATATTAACCTTGAAAACATTACTCTCCTTTTCTAGGCATTCGTGTAATTATAATAAAATAAATTTGTCGCTGAATCAGAATAAAGTTGCAACGTCTATAAACAACCTAAAACCGGTATCGTGACTTCCACCTTTGTTAAGTCGGAATGTTATTTGAAGCATTAACGGAATTCTAACAAATATTTTATTCCATTTTAATGTTTCCCTGATGATTATTAAAATAGTGAGTGATAGGATCGATGGGTGGGTGAGGGTACTAAACATGTAATTACTCCCCTGAAACCGTAAAAACTAGGGATTTTTTTCAACCGTTTCATGAAATTTTGATATAGACATTTAAATCACCACTGTTAAGTACAGTTATCGGTAGAGGAAATCTGAGTGTCGTCAAGTCATGAGTAAATCCGTTTCTTTTGAGCAAGAGTGGTCCATTACAGGCCGCATCTTTCAGCCAAGATGGCGGTCAAACGCAAGTCTATATAAGGGGCATGCATTATTACTTAAACTCGAAATAGGATCCAGAAAAACGTCATCAAAACTCATTCAAACTGAGAGCATAATTGAAAATGTCATGTATAATTGCCAAAAAAGTAACATTCGGCAACATTTTTTGAGTAGCCCATTTTGGCCGAGGAAAAATCTCATATTTATTTCGAGAAAAGTCTCATGTACATATACGCATAATATATATAATCTGGATATCGGAAACGGTTTCAACGATTTTCATAAAATTTAGTATGCAGGGGGTTTCGGGGACGATAAATCGATCTAGCTAGATTTTATTTTTAGAAAAGGAATAAAAAACCGAGCAAGACGTTATTCCGGAAAAAACAGTGTTATTTATGTTATTCAAGGCAGTGAAGTAGCGTAAGTTTCATAGTTGATAAAACTATTGCTCTTTTGTTACTTATACATGTTTAATTTCTCACAGAACCCTAAGTCAACGCGGACGAAGACGCGGGCGCAAGTTAGTACATCATAAGTCTTGTTTGTGTCTTCAATAAAACTTTTCTAAAAATGCTAATGCATTTTCAAATAAACATAAAAATGTAGATTCCACAGCAAACAGCTCAAAAGTCATAAAGTTTTCAGTAAGTATGTCAGTAAAAAACATTTATTAGAATTTCGCCTATTTCAATTTTTTCGTGCGATAAAATATACATTAACCTTTAAACCACCTTTTTGATCAAGCAAATAACGAGTTAGGGTGTGAAAATTACAGTCATGACAAAAAACAATAAACACCAAGCTACTTAACACATTAACTAAGTGAAAATAAAGACGTAAATTATAATTGTTTTGTTGATATTAAACGTTGGAGAAGTAAAATTGTATTGTTACGTGTTACAGGTGATTCCATTATTTTGCTAAAATAAGCAATAATAAGCTTAATAATATAAAAGTTTAAAATTCACCATCGGATTGCAATCAATAGAAAATAGTTGTTCATTATTAAAAGATTGTCCTGTTAATTAAATTTGTATTGATTTTACTTCGAGAACTGAAGGAGGTTGGTTCGATTCCCACTCAGAACTAACATTTGTGTCAAGTTTTTGTTGAGTAAGGGTGTTCTGTATGTAGCATGGTGGTAGGGTACTTTCTAGTACCCGGCTGGCCAACTACCACCCTCAAGTTGAAAATCTGCCGCCAAGCATCTGACGGTGTGTTCCGGCAGCCTCACTTGAGAGCCAGTTCCATTCCAGGTCAGGCGTGCTTTATCATCTACGACCACACCGTCACTTAAAATAGGTACTAGGCGCAGCTAGTAATATTGAAAAAGCAAAAATTTGTGAATGTGTTTGTATGTTTGTTACTTCTTTACGCTCAAACGGCTTGATGGCTTTTATTAGATAAAACAGCGAGGCGCAGCTAGCTAAATAAAAAAATAGAGATTGCTTGAACTATGCTTTTTTGGAAGACTTTCTTTGCTTACTTTATTATACGATACAATTTAATCTCCATTTAATTTTGTTAGTATAAATAACTGAGTATTTTACTTTTTAAAAAATGTGGTCTGTGTCAAATATACAACCTCTTGTCAACATGTTAATGACGTCCTCACGAATGATTAGTTTGACCAATTACAACGAATTAGGTTAATGCGAGCAAGTTGTGACCGAAAACTCCATTTTTCCCTCTTTCGTGCCAGTGCGGCTTTCCGCTTATCTTATGGAATTAATCACAATTTCCAACCCCAATTAAAACTGCTGCTTTTTACCTGCAAGGTGTGCACACCTATACAATTGATACGTGTATGAAGTTTAACGACCAGGGCCCTGATTCTGTAACTCACATGTGATTCTATTATGGAAACTGACGTGGTCTTAACACTTGGCAAGACAAGCCCGCGCGCGCGTTGTCTCAGCTTTGTCCCCATGATGAAGGCTGTAATCGACGTAACGATGTAATCGAAACTATAGTCGGAGTTTCCGATAAAATGAAACGTGAGTAATCCCGCATAAATAAAACGAAAACACATGTCATTCCTTGCTCCTATAATTTTATTGTTTAAAACGTGCTCCTAACAAAATACTGTCACTTGAAAATTTTTGTTGAAAAAATACTGACCTAATGTTATGTTACTGTGTGGTCGGAGATGGTTAACACACCAGGACCTAGCCTGGAATTAAACTGCCTCTCAAGTTCATGTCTCAAGCTTCTGAAACACAGTACAGCTTCAGGTCCATAGCGGATTTTCAACTTTAGGGCTAAGCTTGCCAGCCCAGTTGTAGGGAGTACACTCCCACCACATTATGGTTTCCTCGCGATGTATTCCATCACCGGCAGGTTAAGTTTATTGTACCTATGCCTTTCGGCGTGTGAACCGACAGTGTTAACCGCTGAACCACCATCAATACAAATGACTTGATCGCGATTTAATTTTGAAATGGACATAGGTAGACGGTACCATTTCTCGCGAATTTAACTAGAATTCTGTCACGTTACGTAAACGCGGCGCATTACGTGCTCGTGTATTAATAGTGAATAAGGACCCCGTGTGAATTGGTTTAAGGGCTTAACTATTTCTAGAATTGGTTCCCGGTGCAACATTTTTGAAACGTATAAATAGACTCACAACTCTCTTGATGAAAAGCTAGAGTGACTTATTGAAACGTGCAAAAGGTACTTATTGAAAAAATCTTCAGATCATATTTGAAAAACAATCAGTTATTAATAAATCTGTGTGATACAATACGTGTCTCAGATCTGAACAAATATCTAAAAAGATAGAGATTTACATACATAATAAATGATTCGTAACTTAGGTTTAGTTTAAGAAATTCTTATCCTATAAAGTTAGCCATGCCTACATCTCTACATACTAAAAAACAAAGTCGCTTCTCGCCGTCTGTACGCTTAGATCTTTTAAACTACGCAACGGATATTAATACGGTTTCTATCAATAGACAGAGTGATTCAGAAAGAATGTTTATATGTATAATACATGCATATGCACTACATTAGTATTTACATAATTTATATTATACCCGTGCAAAGCCGGGGCGGGTCGCTAGTAACTAATAACTTAGCTTTATTTAAAACTAGCTTAATAATCAAAAAAAGAAAATCTTTAATTTTCACTTTTTTTGCCATATAACTAATGTACAATTTTGTATCTATTTTTAGTACTTTATCTTTATATTGCGTTTGATAACTTAAGCGAGGTTTTTAAGGTCGATCTTTGATTGCATGCAAATTGCACAAACCGTCGTACTAATCGTTTATGTTTGTATCCAGATTAATGTGATAGGGGACTGCCCTTTTTTATAATGCCTCCACTTTCTACATTTTGTTCTGTTTGTTCGACAAACCGTTTTTACGACTATTGTAAAAGTCGAAAGTTTTACACAAAGTGTCGTAAACCGATTTTCATGTAACTATTGCGTTTAGAACAATGTAGACCATAATAACGTGAAAAATGGTTATGTTATTCTATTCCACTGTTCAAGTCTTCATAAAACTCAGTTAGTGAAAACATTTAAGTTTATTATTCATACTTACTAATGGGTTATGGCTTTAACATATACAGACACGAGAAAAGTCTTAATCCAGTTTTTTTATTTATTAATAGGTTCTCAAAACTGAACATATACAAAGAACAAAGACAGCCCTGTTGGCTCATTGGTAGTATGTCTGCCTGAGCCGTAGGGCGTGGGTTCGATTCCCGCAAAGGACAATTTTTTTTTTGGTATAAACAAATGTTTGTTCTTTTTCTCGGTGTTCTGTATATATTATAAGTATGTATTTAGAAATATATATATATATATATATATATATATATATATATATATGTATTCTATCAGTTATATGACTTCCATCACACAAGCTCTGCTTAGTTTGGGATCAGATGGCGCTGTGTGTAACGTGTCCTATGATATTAATTATTTTTTTATTTAACTGTGTTACAATAACAAATACAAAAAGTTAATAGGCAAACGCCATTCTAGATGCGAACACAGCGTGCGTGAGTTTAAAGTAGGTAGGTACTGACTTACAATTGTATCAAATAATGAAATAGCTATATTATTATAATAGTAGCTATGGGGTTCTCTGTAAATTTACTTTAATGTTAGTTTAAATTAAATTTACATTCTATATGTCTTTATAAATACCAAATATAACACTAATCCAGACTCTGATGACAATTTGGTTTTCTGACATTAGATTTTTTTCTTCAAATTATTATTATTATTTACTATTATTTTTATGGTTGACGGGCTAGGTGTTTGACCACAGCTCATCTGATGTTAAGTGACGGTATGGTCGAAGACGGTAAGCACACCTAGCCTGGAATGGAACTGGTTCTCAAGAGAGGCTGCCGGAATACACCGTTAGATTCTTGGCAGCAGATTTTCAACTTGAGGGTGGTAGCTAGCCAACTGAGTACTAGAGAGAACCTTACCACCATGCTATAGTTTCCGCACGATGTTTTTCTTCACCGGGAGCTCAAGCTCATTGTTGGGGTTTGAACCCACGCTCTTTGGCATGCGAATTGAGCACGCTAACCACTGAGCTATAAACGCAACAAATTATAAGGATGTGATGGATGAATGCTTTCTTTTTTAATTTTTATTTAATCTCAATTTATGAGCTTCCAATGTAGATAGACAGATAGAGACTCTTTATTGTGCACACCAAAAATACAAAAGAGTACAAAAAAACCATAAGAAACTTATGAGCTAGTGCCACAAGTGGCGGCCTTATTGCTAAGCGCGATCTCTTCCAGGCAACCAAGAAAGGAAAAAAAAAATACGATATAAAACAAAGAACAGATGGGAGATGTTGTAACACTAATAAATGTAATTAGCTTTACCGTTTTTTATCTCAATAAATCCAATTTAATTTAATTTTAATTGAATTATAGCTTTATTATTAAATTTTAGATTTTGATTATTTTATACCGGCAGCTCAAATTCATTGTTGGGGTTTGAATCCACGCCCTGCGGCGTGTGAACCGACCAGGCTACCCGCTGAGCTATCATCGCTACACTAAGATAAAATGATTTATAATATGTTAAAAGTATTTTCATTCTGTCGCAGAACCGATAACCGCTGGGGTAGACGTGTTCTGGAGTGGAGACCCCGAATCGGCAAACGTAGCGTAGGACGCCCTGCGACTCGATGGAGTGACGATATACGTAGGATAGCTGGCGGTGGATGGAAGCGAAAAGCCGAAGATGGGGCTGGATGGCGTGTCTTGGAAGAGGCCTATGTCCAGCAGTGGACTTTGATAGGCTGATGATGATGATGATGATTTTCATTCTAACCCCGCAAAATAAGGACAAATGTATGTAGATGATGATATTCTAGCTTTATCACGTTCTCGCCACTTTTTGTTACGTTTTATTTCGAATACCTAGAAGTGACTCGTTCATAACGCTCGACTGGCAGCGTAGATGGGCCACAAATCATTCTAACACCTGACCGAGCCGCTATCGTGACCTCAACATGAAAAATTACCGTCTTCCAAACGTCACCGTTTTCCACACAGCCCTCGGGGGGTGCCCGACTGCCCGTAGATCATTAAAACAAATTGTCGACGACAACTGTCGACCTTAAATGAAAACCTATCGAAATCCCTTAATGAAAACGGACTAATTGACTCTGTTTCATAACTCTGAGATTTAATTAAGAACCTTCGCTGAATTCTTCGAAACTTTGACCATTTCAAAATATAGTAAAAATTTAATTTCGTTGGCAAAGACCGCTTTATTTATAAAGGCAGCGTATTTTTACCGCTAGGAAAAGTAAATAGAAAAAAGTTCGGCTTTTGGCGATTGGGACGAAAATTCACCGGGGTCATAATGTTGCAAATATTTACGTTTAGTTCCGGTTTCAGGCAGTACATTAGAGTAGGAGATTTTCCCTTTGATCCGGGCACTCTTTGACCGGTAAATTCACCTTGAATATGTTTGAGCTAAAAGTGTTCTCGGAAATTTTGATGAGAATTTTGGTGCAGTCGGTGTAAGCTTTCGTGATTGAAAGTTGTTGAATATTGTACTTGAGTTGTATTAAATAACGAGTGCTATGACAGATCTCCAAAATTAAATGGTCCATTTAAATAAAGTTAGCTACTATGCGTGGATGGGTGACTGAAGTTGGTAAACTTGACTTGAAACACTAAGTTAAGTCGAGTTACTATTAGGTACTACCATCAATGATTAGTCTTTTTTATTTATTTATTAGGTTTCACTGTAGCAACTACAATAGTGAAAACACCAATTATTTTATAACTTAAGTAATTCTAAATGTTTTGCTTGTTTAAGGAAGCACAACATGCATTTTTTTAGATTTAAGATAATAAATTATATTTAAATCAAATTAATTCAAAATAAAACAATACTCAAAATTAAAACAATAATCAAAATAAAAACAATAATCAAAATTAAAATAATAATCAAAATTAACATAGTAATCAAAAAATTAAAACAATATCAAAATTAAAATAATAATCACAATTATCATCATAGACTTTTGAGCAAAAATCTAAAATGTTTTCTTTCCATTATCACGTGTCAGGTTTAATTTGTACCAATAAACAAAACTGACTCGTGAAGTTGCGAGTGAATAAGATTCTTTTATGCTATTTTACTTCTTCCAAAATCACCCAAATCACAATTTCGCTATATCATCAAATCTGTTTTTTTTTTAAAATAGGAATTGGCTCGTGACTTTTGAATGTAATTGAAAGTGAGGCAGCCGAAATACACTGTTATGTGCTAAGCAAGCTGAGTATTAGAAAGCTTACTATGGTTTCTTCACGGTGTTTACCTTTACAGCCAGTTCAAGCTCATTGTTTGGGTTTGAGCCCATATACTTTGGCCTGTCTTCCGACCGCGTCAACCGCTGATCTATTATAGCTTCAGATGTTCTTGCAAATAAAAAGCTGAAATATGCCACTTCAATAAAAATGTTCCAAAATTACTGAATGCAATTTTCCTTTAAATTACGAATCAAATAATTTACTTCCTTGTCTACAGTTTACTATCTCATAAACTAAGATATGTTAAAAGACAGTCGAATAACATCTTGCAAATGAATTTTTGCTTGACATCATCTACAAGGCAACTGTACTGCAACAGACGTAAAGTTGACTTCTTATTAATGAGTACACGTCAAAAGTTTTTCATATCAAAGACATTGGCAGAGCTCTTGCTTCGTCATAAAGGGGGAAACTTTACAAATCTTCGGATTTCTTACGCTTTTAGGGACACATAATATATTTATCAGTCTCTCGACACATTCACAATAGCTCGACTTTGAGCTCAAAGGATTTGCTTAAAGTTGAAATTGTTGAAGATAATTTTACGCTAAAGTCGCAATATCCATCTTGACTCAAGTCTTAAAAAAAAAAAGCTCCTAAAAAATTGAAATATAACTCATGCATTTTTTTTATTGTTGGACATTTCAGACAGCGCTCTTTACCAACTATTAACTTGTAAGGAACAAGATAACGAATAGATTTACCTTTCTAGTCGACTGGCCAGCTACTAACCTGACGTTGTGAATTTGCCACCAAGCACCAACGGTGTGTTCCGGCACTTGAGAAACAATTCCATCCCAGTCAAGATGTATTTATATGGTTGAAGATTGAAGAATCTTCAACCTCAACACTAAACATCAGATGAGCTATGCTCAAACACCTAGCCTGTCAACCATACAAATTTGCAATAATTTGGTATTCTCAAGCTTGCTAAGTGACTATGTATAAATAAATACATTTGCTTATGGTTGACAGGCCAAGTGTTTGACCACAGCTCACTAGATGTTAAATGACGGTGTAGTCTAAGATGATAAACACACCTAGCCTGAAATGAAACTGGCTCTCAAGTGAAGCTGCCGGAACACACAGATGCTTGGCGACAGATTAAAATAAGTATCGTAGGTTCATTACACACAATAACAATGACCGTCTGACCCCAAACTAAGCAAAGCTTGAATGATGGAAACCAGATGACTGATGGAATACTTAAATACATTTTTGTTTTTGTAAATACATACAGAACACCCATTTTTTTTATATCACAAAATGTTTGTCTTGGTTGGGAATCGAACCCATACCCTACATCTTCTAAAGCACTACCAATGAGCCAACAGGCTCGCAAATGTGTTAGTTTAGGACTACGCTAATTGTTTACTAATTATATAATACTCGTACTTGCACTTACAGCTCAATAATAAAAAAAAAGTGATATTAAAAGAACTAACTCTTATAACTGCTGTTATTATAGTTATTTTAGATGATAATCATGTTATATCTCGGATTAAAAATAAAAATTATAAACAAGGATAAACTTTGAACTATATTTTCTCCTATATTACCAGTAAATCTAAAACTTAATTTTAATAATTGCTTACCCTCATATATGTTTTCTAGGTTAACGTTTGGGTAAGCAATTTAATTATAAAAGGCCTATAGAGAGTACTTAGAGAAATATAATTTCAACCAGTTAGGTAAAGGCAATAAAAACAAATTTGGCTGTATCATTTCATGGTTTCTAGTATACTAAAAGTGTCATAGGTAATAGACAATTTTATATAGAACACGTACGAAACTTATCCTTTTTTTTTTTGAATTGCACTTTGTGCATTTGCCAGTTTTCAAGTTCATATCTAAGTATTTTATTATAAATCAAGTTAAATTTAAGTCACAGTCAAAGTCACATAAAGTTAGTCTTAATCGAGTCCCGTCATGGCTTACTAAATTTAATATACACTTTCCAAGCTTCGATAGAGTTTTGGAAGCAACACAAAAAGTCATGTTTCATCATATCACTTTCTCACACCACGCGTAGAATTCGTTAATTTAAAAATAAAACTTCACTAAGTTTATACATAAATATTCGAAAAAACACAAGTTTTGCAAAATAATATAATGCAGCCACATGAAATTTCCGCGATACTGTAAAAACCTCGCGACATGTAACTTGATAGGGATTATATTCGCAAACTTTAATAATTTATCCAGAATGTAAGTCTGTTACTGTGATCAATCATCAATCTAATACGGTGCAATGGTCTCATATAGCGTAGCAAATATATGGCAAATTTATTACGCAAGCTCGTGCGCGTCAAACTTCGATTTTTGAGGTACTACAGAAGTAAACAACTAAACCCAATCTCAAGTAGTTCTTATAAAAAGACTTATCTATTAATTTAACATTCGCAAGTTTTTACAATGGAATCTGTTAGCAGGTCTCAAAAAACATATATCTACGTGATGTCTTTGATTTAATTTCTATCAAACTCGATCATTCTAAATTACGTTTTAGCTTTTACAAAGTTCTTGAATAAAAATGATGTATATTTAAAAATATACTTCATAAAAACTTAACTAGATAGTGTTTTAAGTCCTTTCAATTTTGTTTTGCGATCCAAATTTATGCCATCTAGTCTCAAAGTAATGAGCGCCAAGGCAGCGATGCCCTGGACTTTGTTTTACTACTCAAAGTTCTGTGTATCGCTGCAATGGTCATGGACAGGCGTTATCTCTTAACATCAGGAGAGCGTCTCGTTCGCCTCATTACTATTACATTTAAAAAAAATGTTTTATATTGCCTTGCTGGATTTACTGTATCTTAATAATATTAATGTCAAAGAGTAGATAGCTAATTTGTTACAAAACCATTAGTAGCTTAGGTGCTATATACAAGAGAACAGAATTAAATATATACAGCTAGAATCAATCTAGGCTCTGTTTTATTGTTTTGCAGCAAATCATATAATAAATAAATATTAGAGGACATTTCGCAAAGCGCCATCTAGCCCTGAACTAAGCAAAGCTTGTACTATGGGATAGCTAATAGAATACTCATATACTTTTTTTTACAGACACAGAACAATCATAAATTGCCGTGGTGGTGCCGGCGTAAGCATCGTACTTAACCTTTTCTACCCCAGTCGGCTAAGGGATGCAATCCGAAAGATGGGCAGCGGCGTCTTCCGTATATTATTGTACCACATCCAACTACGCTCGCTAACCTACTTGCCCAACGTGGCGAGTATTGGCTAAAACCCCCTATATGATAAGTACACAAAGACCCATGATACATATTTTATGAAGTTACGTCATGTACATAATATTCTTTTATTTTTAAGCGTTGCATTGTTCGACTTTAATGATATAACTGCGCTTGTCATATAATACAAAGAACAAACTTAACATCTTCTACAGCGTTTGTGAACGCTTTAAGAATCTATATACTCTTATTGCAGATTTAAAACATTGTAAATTAAACTGCTGTCTAACCCCACACTATACAAACTGCTAAGGGCTACCGCAGGCGTCTTGGAATGAACTCATAACAATTTTATGAGAACCCCGCAGTCACTGAGCCACAAACAAACACGTGAAGTTGGATAAATAAGAGAACTAAAATTTACCTCCTGCGGTAACAGTTTTGTTAAAACATTGCTATGGTGGCTCCTCTATTCTACAGCACAGATTTATTGGTATCAAGTACTGCAATAGTGGATATACGGTGGCCGTTAAAAACGTCACCATCACAAGCTTTAGTGGCGGTGGCATCTAAATTAAAAATCTTATGTTTATTGTTGATTTTGTTGTGACGGTTCAATATGCCCGACTGGTGGGGAACATTTCTCTGATGCAAGACTATAATAGTATAAGATTTACCTATTTGACAATCTCTTATGTTTCCTGAAAGCAGACTGCATTCTGTGATACGAAATTTCATAAGGAAAAGCCAAAAAAATCACTCAATTAATTAGAGAAACGCCATCTATGGTTGTGTCTCTTCACTACTACAAAGTTGCCAACGTAAAGCCAAAACAGACAGAAAGACGCTCAGTAAGTGGCGCCATCTAGATCCCCAACATAACATTAGATAACAAATACATTTGTAGCGATGATAGCTCAGTGGTTAGAGCCGCCGCTTCGCACGACGAAGGACGTGGATTTGCATCCCAACAATGAGCTTAAGCTGTCGGTGAAGGAAAAACAGCGTGAGAAAACCAAAACATGGTTTAGGGTACTTTCTAGTACTCGGCTGGCTAAATACTATCTATCAAGTTGAAAATCTGTCGCGAAGTATGCAAAGGTGTCTTTCGGCACTTGAGAGCCAGTTCTATTCCGGGCTAGGTGAGTTCACAATCTTCGCCCACACCATCACTTAAAATCAATCATAGTCCTAGCATTTAAACAATAAAAAAAATGAATCTATTATATCAAAAATACTTATTTATAAAATTGTGTATCTTATTTCGTTTATTGAATTAAGGTAAAAGTATTTGTTCCTGCCAAATAGTTGTTAAAAATTGTATTTAAAGCTAAGTACCTGGTTGACCGAGCATTGCTCGGCTGAAAACATGGATAAAACGACGTTTTCCGAAAATGAAACCTAGCTAGATCGATTTTTCGCCCCCGAAACCCCCTGGATACAAAATTTCGTGAAAATCGTTGGAGCCGTTTCCGAGATCCAGAATATATATATATATATATATATATATACAAGAATTGCTCGTTTAAAGATATAGATAGATAGATAGATAACAAATTATACACAGCTAGTACTGCATGAATACAGGTATGTAGTATTATATGTATCCCACATGTGCACTCCGTTTTTTGGAATAAAAGTGGCAATTCAGGGCAACTATGGTCTATGGTCAAACACCTACCCTGTTCATAAACAAAAAAACAAACAAACAAATCTATCTGCATTCCTGATTTCATTCAAATCCATTAAACCATCACAGTGTGAAGCAGTAACTAATAAACAAAGTGTGATAAGATGTAGGTAGTCAAAAATTGTTAACTTAAGGCAATAGAATTTTGTTTTTTAATTTTAGTATAAACTAATAAAAATAATCAAAAATTGGAGCAGTACCCAAAAATAATTATAATTCTGCACAGTTTCATTATTCACCTCACTTTTATATTTAATAATATTATAAAGAAAATAGTCTATAATTATTAATGCTAATTTAAATAATGGAACTCCCACACAAATCCATTATCTATATTTTATTAGTTTTGTTGCACCTCATTGGTGCTATTTTAACACTAACGATCCTAGCTAAACATAAATGTGTCAGAAACGTAATTAAATTTCTCGTTTTTATCTAAAACATTTGATTAGCCTAATTTTCATGCTGTCTCAATAAAGATGCTTTAGAATTTCCATATTTCACATTATAATTGGCCGTCCGGAAAAACTATCGACATGAGGAAACTACATAAAAATCTGACGATGTATAAAACAGATTGTAGCTTACTTGATGTTTTTCATGCTATTTGCTATTTTTAATAAAACATATTTTTTTAACCTTTCGTGTATCTGCTTTTTATATTGATACCTGGATTACCAATCTTTGCTCGGCTTTTTTTTGTTTCCCAAAAATGAAACCTAGCTAGATCGATTTATCGCCCCCGAAACCCCCTGCACACTAAATTTTATGAAAATCGTTGGAGCCGTTTTCTAATACACTAGATTAATTATAATAAAAATGTAGTTATGGATTTAAAAATATTTAAATATTTATAAAAATTCTTTTGTAAATTTACAAAGCTTTAATAGGCGATAATTGACCGAAAATAATACTAATTTTACCTTTTACATTTGTTATCATATGCAGATAAAGCTTTTAGCTATCACTTTAGCCGAAAGCTCTAGGTTAAGATAAGGCAACTCTTGAATAATGTTCTATCCATATGCCAAAACGGAAAATAAGGATCAAATTCAGACCTACTTCAAAATTGAAAGAAAGGTAAAACTTTGATCAAAAATCTAACTTCTCAACTAAAGGGTTTGATTTATCTTTCTTCGCATAAACCGCTAAACAGTAAAACTTGCTTTTGTGGGTTTTCCTCTATAGATATAATCTGTGTCCCTTAAAGTCGCGAATGAATCGGTTTCTTCTAAGCAAGGGTGCTCTATCGTAGACCGCATATTTGTTTAACACCAGAGAAGATGGACGTCAAACGAAAATCACTTTATTAGTGAAAAAAGAATTCAGTTAAGTTATAAAAGCGAAAATTGGAGAATAAAGAAAACTAGAAAAGCTTCTGGTAAAATCTATGCAAACATCCTAGTCACATCGTAATAGCTCGTAGGTATAATAACTGGACGCGTCTTCTAACATACCGTACAGTCATACCCTTTTATAGTTCCCGCCTACGTAATGCAATAAATTGATCCACTGCTGCGTTATCGCGCAAATAACTGTTAGTTCTCATTTGACGCTCATTTAGAAGGTAAACAGTGTTTAAACCGCGGTTAAACAGTCGTTATATGCGGGCATTAGCAGTTTGCGCCTTTATGAATTCCGGTGTTCATTTAATATGCACCTTTACAGCCTTATTTTGTACATGTTGATTGAAATAAATATGTGCCAGGTAACTAGTTATTTGTACTTGTAGGAACTCCATATTGACTTTTAGCAATTTTAGTTTGCGCCTTTATGAATTCCGATGTTCGTTTAGTATGCGCTTTTAGCATCTTATTTTGTACATGTTGATTGAAATAAATATGTGTCAGATACTCAATACTAAATTCTTTATTGCAGCATATGTACAGGTGCAGACTTATATAATAACAGGTAAATAGTTACTGTAGAAACTCCATATTGACTTTTAGCAAATTTAGTTTGGACCTTTATGAATTCCGGTGTTCATTTAATATGCACCTTTACAGCATTATATTGTACATGTTGATTGAAATAAATATGTTCCAAGTAAGTATTTACTTGTACTTATAGTAACTCCAGATTGATTTTTTGTAAGGATAGTTTGCGTTTTTATTAATTAAAATACTTTTGAATGAAAATATCTTTAATATAATAAAATCAATTATATATTCAAAAACTCTTCATGTATTCTTTGTAAAAGTAGAAACGTAATTTAGAATGATCAACTCAATAGAAATTTAAATCAAAGACGACACTGAAAAGTGTTTTTGAGATCAGCTGCTAATAGATTCCGTAGTATGTCTTCCAAATTCCAATTCCAAGTCGCAAGACAGAATTGGGATTAGTTTTTTCACTTTTCGAGTAATATGAGAGAAACCTCAAAAATATTACGAACTATTAGTTGTTTTTTTTTTTTCGTTTTTGGATTATAATTAAATGAAATAAGTTTTTGTTTCAAATAACCTTTTTTTAGTTGTCTAGTGATGGATTCCAAGAACCATGGCCTTTTTGAGTGAAGACTTTTTTAATAAATTAATCCTCGTTTTATTTAGTTACATGCCATAGTTTCCAGAGGTTGCAAATCTAACCAGCTAAACTCGCAATGTAGTCCTCGTGTATCCAAAAACTTGAAAAAAGCATTCAATTAAGAGCAACAACGTTCAGCCGTAATAGAGGATAACAAAACGGAATGCGCAAAAAATGCCGCAATTCGACATGTCGATGTCGGTAGTTGAACGCAAACGACGCGTAAACATTGTGGATTAAACCCACTCGGGTATGTAATATGTGACTCATACGCGTAGTTTTGTAGAGGATAAAGGTTTTTAGTAGCGTTTGTAGTTGACTTTATGAATTTGTAAGGGTCACCTCAAACTTTGAATACATTTATAGGTACAGAAAAATGAAAATCTTTACCTGCGTTCGTCTGCGTTCATATCAATTCAATCAATAAAAGTACAATAAATAATACTTTAATAGGTACTTCCTGGACAAGCGTACGTTCTTTGGTCACATCATCAATTTCCACTTTCTAGATGATCGCGGTCAAACTATTGACGTATGTTGTAAAAAAACTGCTCTTGTCAAAACTGTTTGGTATAGTGAGATGATGCGATTGGCCTATCTTGTAATATCACTATGGCTGTTCAGACTATCGTACTTGTCTCACCAATATAATTAAAGCAGAAGTTTGTGTGTATGTTTGTGTGTTTTGTATAGGTATCTATATATTTGTATATACCTTCATATATCTATATATTTGTATATTATTATACTTCTTTTCTGTAACGGATTTGAGTTAGTGAACCTACTCACACCTACCTCACCTAACTTATCCAAGTCGAATCTGTTATCTGAATATTAATTAAGTAAATCATTTAACAAATGATACGTTATAATTATAATATGTACCTAAATTTATAAAGTTTTTATTTT
The DNA here is from genome assembly GCA_950106695.1 of Biston stratarius. NCBI lineage: Eukaryota > Metazoa > Arthropoda > Insecta > Lepidoptera > Geometridae > Biston > Biston stratarius. The sequence goes on along the minus strand of OX467106.1, from coordinate 33,378,163 downwards.
AAATCATGAACCATTTGTTAAATTTGTTTATGAATAATAATGATTCGAAGATCCATGTTGTTGCGAAATGTTGATTGTCAAGTAAACATTTATAAATTGACTGTCGGTGAAATGACAGGATACCAAAGCAATTGATGATCAGTTTCCATTATATCTGTCTTCGCGTTTATTACTGGACACAGATCTATTCAAAGGTAACGTCCGATATTTCAGCTAAGTAGAACACACTACTTAGTTCTTGCTACACTGCGTGTCCAGTGTAGCCTGCTATTGGATATTCAAGCCATAGTTCACACTTGCACCGGAACCAAGACAAATGGCATTTTAGGTGCTGTACACACTTGTTTATGAGTATAACGTATGGCTTAGTTTCAGACCACACATTCTAGGCACTCATTCATCAAAGTAGTGTTTGTATATTTGGGTCTCCAAAGACCATCATAACACGAGGAAAGTCAAAATTATACAAGTAAAGTTTTGTGCATAGCTGCAATGGTCATGGACAGGCGTTATCTCTTACCATCAGGAGAGCGTTTCGTTCGTCTCATTACTTTTACATTTAAACAAAAGAAGTACATTTGAAATGGTTTACTTAATTTTGTTTATTTAATTCCATTGTATTCTAAATTTATTATAAGAACACGCTATTAACATCAATGATGTATTAAGTTAATGAATCAATTGTTATTAAGCAAAGTTAAATTGGTAATCAACCATGCCCGTCTATTACTCTTTCCAATGAAGTATGTACAAACTAACACAAAGTTTGCCAACATTTTTTTTTTCTTCATATTTTAAAATCGCTTAATGCTCAGTATTTCGCACCCGATACAATAGAGCTTTATATTTGCTCTCGCATAAATGTTTATAAATCCCATTCGAAGTGGGGTAAAAAAAAAAAAATAAAGAATCAACAAAATCAGCTCAGCCTTTCTCACATTATGAATGAACTTCATTTGTTTTTATTCAAATATATATTTGCTTGTTTTTTAAACGATTTTGTAGTTATTGATATTTCAATAACAAGATCACTCGCCGCTAAAAATTCGTTTGAAACCCTCGTTCCAAATCAATTTCCAATGCCAAAACAAGCCTACCATTGAGTATGAAATCATAATGACAGAATCTAAGCACGAGGAAAAGTTATTCAAGGAACGAGACACCTTCAAACAACGTAAAGTCTCTCGTATTTATCCTCCCCTCAAGCATTAGGGCTAGAGACTTTCGTCAATCAAGGGATTTGCCTTACACTCGACGTTGACAACGTTCTTACGTTACAAACCGGGGGTTTAGCAATCTGACACGATAAAATTGTTCTGAAGCCTGTTAAAACTCATAAAGTTTCTGGTAAGGAGATGTAAGAAAATTTTGGGAATCTGGTGTGAAGTTGCTGTGATTTCTCAAACATGGTAGGATATTAACTTTTACTCTTGTTATAATAAATATCGGACATCACACAGCACCATCTAGCTCTAAACTAAACAAAGCTTCTAGTGTGGAATAAAATAAAATAATAATAATATAATTAATAAAAGACAGCCCTGTTGGCTTATTGGCAGTATGTCTGCCTGAGCTGTAGGGCGTGGGTTCGATTCCCGCCAAGGACAAACATTTTATGTTATAAACAAATGTTTGTTCTGTGTTCTGTATGTATTATAAGTATGTATTTACAACAAGGTCAGATGGTGATGTGTGTAACGTGTCCTAAGATATTTAAAAAAAAAACTTACATACCTACTTTTTTGCTCATACATACATACTTATAATATACACATGGAATGGAACAGGATACAATTACAAACGACGAAATAAAATCAGTCATATCGGTAAAGCCGTTCTCGAGTGATTGCTTTGTCATATATGAGATACTAGATTTTTTATCTAGATATACACACAGAATCACATACAAACACAGATTATTCATCTATTTCATCGCATACATTTTTGCTTCGGGTGGAAATCGAACCCATGTCCTACATCGTAGTTAAGAAGGTGGAACTGCTATGAAACGTGCTAGTAGGGCAGTTAAATTAAAGTTTCGGTATATTCGTGAGCTACAATAATTATATTAGCTTGTATCTCGCAAAGTTAATTATATTACCAATCAGGTTTAAAAAAACAAATTCTTTGAAAATGTTCAACATAATATTGACTTGATAGCATTTTAATGGCTTGTTGGACTAACTTAGAGTAAAACTTTAGATGGTAAACATATCCCAATACCCATTTTTCGTTCTGCTCCATCGCTCAAAACCAAACGAGATCCTGCTTTACCACCACTAAAGGCAAACTTCTAACTACAATAATAACAGTTATAGTTGAAAAACAGTTCTAGAACAACCGCTAGAATTAAAATAATATTCGTGGCTAGGAAATTGGCCGAGTTGGAATGGAGACGTTAAGACTTCTGCTGGACTATTCTATTACTTTACCTTTGATTGTCTTTGCAGTTTGCCGTGGCAGTTGGCTTTGCGATGGGAGTTTATACAAGTTTACTTCATAGCTAGTTTGCTATGAGTAGGGGAAAATGAAAATCTTTTATTTCTCTGTCATCATACTAATATTATAACTGCGAGTCTGTTTGTATGTTTATTACTTCTTCACGCTATATGTCTAACGGGCTTTGGTGAAATTCGGAAAGGAAATATCTCCTAGCTTCGATAGGCTATTCTTTATCTAAGAAAACGTAAGTTACCCAAAGCATAGCTTGTTATATGTTATTAAACTAATTACATTTGATTGACAAATTAACTACTATAGAGTTGACATAAGCATGAATATCATTTCTGAAATACATTACAACTTATTGAGCAATGAAGATACGAATTGAACTTTGCTGAATTATTTTTTGTTTTATGTATACGAGTTTTTTTAAATATATTTACACAAGTGATGAGACGAACAAGATGCTCTCTGATGGTTAGAGATAACGCATGTTTATAACCATTGCAGTGATATACAGAACTAAATAAAACAAAAGTATCAGAAAAGTAGAGAGCAAGAGCTAGAGTAGCAAAACAAAATGAATGCGCTGAACTAGGATATACGGATACTCCGACGATAGTTTCAGCCAGATTCGGCGACCTTTTTCAAAGATTGACGACAGAGTACAAAGTAAGTTAAAAATAAAAATAAAAAAGAGAAAATTAAAAAAGTAATAAAAAAAAATGAATTCGAAATAATTATTTGTGATCAGGTTGCCTTGATACATAAGGAAAAGCGCTATTGAAGCTGCGAGTGCGCAAGCGTTCCCGTGGCTTTAACTGCAAGCGTGGAGAAGGAATATTCCAAGGTTTTCAATAGACAATAGACAATAGACAATATTTTATTATGACATAAAACAAATTTCTTAGACATTAACAAAATAGGTATAAAGAAACAAAAGAAATAACAAACAAAGATAAAACAAAACCAAATTACACACAAAGAACAAAGAGAAAGAAATACATTTTATGCCACAAACCGGCCTCAACTCAGCATAATGCCGACTGCAACCAGCCGGCGCTGGTCTTCCGTCGAGGCCGGCAGTTTTCAGTGGGTAGGCCGCCATTCTGGCAGAGATTCCCACATAACCACCAAGTTCCCGCCAGGTATCCATTAAAGATATTCCCTGGAAAAAAAAAAGACGTTACCTACAAAAGTAACCAGTAGGTAGGTGTTGTTGTTTTGTAATAAAGTATATTGTCAATAAAAAATAATAGTATTGTATTTGCAAACTCATTAAAAATTAGATTTCTGTAAATATTAGCTGGTATGAAAAGAGCATAGTCTAAATGAGACCATGTCTCTTACTATAATACGCTGTCAAATAACCGAAGCCAAATCAGTGAATCTCTGTCAATACTTACAACTATACACTACTTACTATAACTCTACTACTCTTTTCAAAACAATACCTTAATTTTTTTGTTTGTTCAACCCCTCCTATTCAAAAGAGGAAGTTATCCTAAGACCACACCATTACGTATGCGCCTCCAGCTACCCTTAGCCCTTAATATGTTTATACCTATTATAAATTATACTTCGCGATTTTAGGGAGATATGAAAACAGCCGATTTAACCCTCGGGGGCGTTCTTACGTAATCTTTGAACCGTCCACTTTGGGGCCAATTGCATTAATGCCTGCGAGGGTTTCTTTGAAAAGGTAAAGGCATCAAAAGGCAAAGCAACGTACGGTGTAATATAATTTAGAACTATTATGCGCCTACAGACTACCTATTTGTAAAAAAAAACCGGCCAAGTGCGAGTCGGACTCGCGCACTGAGGGTTCCGTACAAACCCGTAGGTATATAAGTAAAAGTTATGGTTTTTTTTAAATGGTAATTTATGCATTTCGCAATTTTTTCTTTATAATTTTTTATTATATGGGCCGCGGCGAAACCGACGCACACATACGTGAATCCATCAATGTCTAGTTGTGGCCAAGGCTTGTATAATACTTTTCTTAGATACTGCGAGGAAATTCAAACAAGGCATTGTCTATGTTTCTCTAAGAAAATAATATTTACCTATATATATTGGAAGTAACAAGTTATATATCTATTATAATGCTTGGCGCCTCTTACTCTTTAGATGCAACAAACTAAATTTAATCACATTTGCTTCTATCGCTTGAATTAATTACCTATGTTAAATAAAATTGCAGATTTTAAACTTAACAATAATAATATCGTTCGTTTAAACAAGCTTTTGTGTTTAATATAAACAGCTTTCTATTCGCAAAATAGTTCGAAATATAAACAAAATCTTTGCTGTCCTCCTTGCTTCATATTTCGGGATTAAAAATTCGTTCTATTTTTAAATAACACGACAGAAATGAGTTTTCATAATACTTTTGCTGGCCGCTAAAAACGTCAGATATGATTTTCGTACTTTTCCGGCCGCTGCTCGTGTATGAGCAATTTCGATTTAATTCAAAGAAGGTTGTCAAAGAAAAGTTGTACCTATATATTTTTTTTTTAAATTAAGAATAGTACTTATGTGCCTACTTGATTCGTCTCACGAACATATTATAACGTGGAAAAATTATACCAAGGACAGCAACATAAATGTACACGATCAGAACAACAGAGCGGTGTACCTTGTCCAGTATCTACGAATCCAGTACTTTTTGACAAATTACAAAAATATCTACAATTGTAGATCTCGTCGTCTAGGTAAGTACCGCCGCAGTGTCACATTTTCTGCCGCCAAACAGTCGTTTTTAAACTTTACCGTGTTCTAGTCTGCGAAATAACAGAGCTATTTATACCGTATTTATACCTATTGAACATTCAAAATGAACTTTCGCAAAGTAACGCCTGAATCAATCAATTATAATCATCACATGTCTTAAAGCAATCAGCGCCAAAGTAGCGATGGATTTTGTATCGTTATTTAGAGTTCTGAGTACCACTGAAATAGTCATATACAGGTTATCTCTTACCATAAGGGGAAAGTTTCGTTTGTTAATTTGACATAAAATATATTTTACTTAACAAAATTTCCCTTCCTGATACTCTCAATGAATGTTACGGATAACTTAGAAAATGGTACCATATCGAAATCACATACAATCCTCTCCCATCGATCGCTAGTACTTTGTGCAGTTAATTATCCGGAGCTCCTGGGCGTAATCCATAAAGTCACGTGATTCGCACGTGCCGGCTTCAAGGGGGGTTATCCAGGGCTTGTATAACGAACGATCGTGTATTATGGCTTTGTGTTGTGACCAGTTCAACCAGTGCTAAGTAATTGGTTGAGAATTTTTAAAATTGTTATTTGGGCGAATTAATTTAAAGCTCTTGGGATTTTTCAGGGCAAATAATGTTGGTCCAATTATTGTATGTTTTCTACTTTCTATCAAATGTTATGTTATTTCAGTAAAAGAGTGTAACATTTAATAAGTGTATAATTGTAATACATATTCAACCTTTTGTTTAGAAATTAATAAGCACGCTGTAGGTTTGATGCTCGATTTTTAGTTTTACGTCCAATTTTCAAATAAAAATTTGGCCGAATTTCAAACGATTTCTTATACAAAAGGTACAAAAAATAAATCTCCAACTTTGATTGCTCCAAGAGCCAGTTTCATATACACTGAGAGATAAGCGATGTTATTATCATGTTGCCGCATTGTATTATTTCACAAAACTTGTGTTTTTCAAGTGTTTTTTCTATTGTTGTATCAATAGTGACGATTTATTCATAAAGTGTCGAATTATGTGAGCTAAATAATATAATTTAATCATATTACGTAATCATATCGTACGTACGCTACGTATCATTTTGCCGTGGTGGTGCCGGCGTAAGAATTGTACCCCACCTTCTCTACCCGTGGTTGCCGTAAGAGTCGGCTAAGGGATGTAATCTAGAAGATGGGCAGCAGCGTCTTCCTTGAACAATCACACCTAACTGCGCTCGCCAACCCGCCTGCCAAGCGTGGCGAGTATCGGCAATACCCCTCACCAGAGGGAGGCCTATGTCCAGCAGTGGACGTCCTATGGCTGATGATGTGTGATGTGATATTACGTCAAAACTCAAAAACTCAAAACTCAAAGTGCTTTATTTCCTTTAGACCTTACAGGACTCTTGGACACGTCACACGTCACAAATTATAAAAATACTTAAAACTAGGAAATAAAGTGATCACTTTGATCTTTCGTTCACTTCAATCTTTTTGAGGTAAAGTAAAGAAGCGAACAAGAAACCTTTACCTTGTTAGATTGTTAGTTTTCGAGTTGGAGCAAAACTCGTCCCAAGCTTTTTTATCGTCTAGATAATCTGATATTTTGTAGTAAGCCTTTTTACATAGGATATTTTTGACAATTTGTTTGAATTTATTTATTGATAATTTTTGCAACTCACTAGGAGTTTTGTTGTAGAAGCGTATACATTGCCCTTTAAAGGATACATTTATCTTGTTTAGCCTAGTTTTGGGCACAGCAAGTTTATTCTTATTTCTAGTATTTAAATTATGTATGTCGCTATTTTTAGGGAAACGATTGATATTTTTATGAGTGTACAACAAGTTTTCATAAATGTATTGACATGGTACTGTCATTATGTTAATTTTTTTGAATTTATCACGTAGGGATTCTCTGGGATCCATATTATAGATTGCACGAACAGCCCTCTTCTGCAACACAAATACGGTGTTTATATCTGCAGCGTTCCCCCACAGCAGTATGCCATAAGACATAATACTATGGAAGTAGCTGAAATAGACTAGTCTAGAAGTATCAACGTCTGTAAGATGACGGATTTTTTTGACTGCATATGCTGCAGAACTAAGTCTCTTCGATAGCTTATCTATGTGTGGGCCCCATTGAAGTTTACTATCTAAGGTTATTCCCAAGAATACGGTATTGTCTATAATTTCTAATGTTTCTCCTTTTACGTTTACATCAGCCTTAACTTGTTTTACATTAGGTAGAGTAAATCTTATACATTTTGTTTTGGTTTCATTAAGCAAAAGATTATTGACATTAAACCAATGGACTACTTTTGAGATTGCATTATTCACATCGTCGAAATTTGTGCTTTGTCGTTTCATTTTAAAAATTAATGAAGTATCATCAGCAAACAATACAATCTCGTGATCATTCTTAACAAGATGAGGCAGGTCGTTAATATAAACCAAAAATAGGAAAGGACCGAGGATAGAGCCTTGCGGTACACCCATTGTAACTACAGATCCCGAAGACCTTTTCCCATTAATGTCAACTCTTTGTATCCTATCACTCAAGTAAGATGTAAGAAGATCCAAAGAGCCGTCCCTTATTCCATAGTGATGTAGTTTCCTGATTAATGTTTTATGATGTACACAATCGAATGCCTTTGACAAGTCGCAAAAAACGCCTAAAGCATCTTGCGACTTCTCCCAAGCATCAAAAATATGCGATACCAACTCTACACCGGCATCAGTAGTTGACCTGCCACGAGTAAACCCAAATTGCTTACAATGTAGCAGGTCATTGCCATTGAAATGCCTAAGCAACTGGTGTAAAATAAGTTTTTCAAAAACTTTGCTGAATGTAGGCAGTACTGATATCGGTCTAAAGTTAGTGGGGTCTGACCTACTACCCGATTTAAACAATGGTATTATTTTGCTATGTTTCATGAGATCAGGAAATACGCCACAATCAATAGATTCATTAAATATAAAAGCTAAATCTGGTGCAATTGTATCAATTAAAGGTTTAATAATTCTAACGGAAATGCCCCAGACATCTGCAGTTTTCTTTATATTTAAAAGTTTGAAGACTTTTTTAATATCTTTTTCATCGACATGTTTGAAATTAAATTTTCTATCGCATTTAGGTACATTTTCTTTAAGTAATGATTCAGCTATTAGTTGAGAAGAGTTCAGACACTTTGTAGTACAGATTGGAATGTCAGTAAAAAAGTTTTCAAATGCTTGGGCTATTTCAACATCATTTTTGATTAAGCAATCATTAATCTTTAAATTGTAATCATTAACGTAGGTACTGACCTTTCCAGTCTCACTATTTATTATTTTCCATGTTGATTTTATTAGATTTTCACTATTTCTAATTTTCGAGCTAATATAATTTGATTTTGCTATTTGACAAACTTTTCTAAACATTTTTGAGTAATTTTTTACTTTTTCTTTGAATTCCTGGCTAAAATTGTATTGTTTTTCACTATACAGCTCATACAACTTTTGTCTACTCTTATGTATACCTACTGTTGCCCACTCACTAAAGTTAAGTTTTTCTGAGACCACAATTGATTTGGGTATGAATATTGAATTGAACGCATTGGTGAATTTGTTAAAAAAACTGCAATACGACTCATTTGGGTTGTTAAGTGAGTAATTAGGTGATGGTTTAGAATCCCAATCCAATTTCAACCGTTCAAATCGATTTGTGGTCACAGGTATGTATTTTATTTTCTTTTTACAATTATTATTTTTAACTTGAATTTTTAATTTAATTAGTTGACCTAAGTGGTCGGATTTACGTAATATGATAAAACATGACATTTCGTGTGGCTTTGAAAACTCTGGCGAAGCTTATTATAAAGTAATCACAAATTTACTAGGGCTTGACTGGACTCTAGCTTGGTTTACCTTATGTGACTTTGAGTGTGATTAAGACTTACTTAACTTGAATTGTCATAAAACAACTGAAATCTATGACGCTGACAAATGCGTCTCCGAAAATAAAGGTGAAGAAAAATCTCCAAGCATTATTACGTTCATAGCAGTAAACAATCATTACGTAAGTCCAGAAATCAATAACATCTTAAGCACTGATCGAGATTCCGTTTCCATGCAGTTACCATTGCGCAACCTCATCGAGTAAATGCATTGCTTGGCGTAGGGCGCCGGCACGCTCGTTTAAGTATTGTTGATATTCTAAACCACCCTGTAGGGTTGTAGGAGATTACAGTTTCTAAGGTTTGTTGTATTGCTGGGTAGACGAATGCTTCTAAAAATGTACCAAAATTCGCCATAAATGTCTTGGAGGAAGCGAATTAGCAAGCTGAAGTGGCAGTGAACTGGGGTTATCCGTCACAGAACTGACAAATGTTGAAAGAGGCGTTCTTGAGTGGAGATAATAAGAATCAGCAAATTTATTGTGGGATCTTAGATTATTATTGATGGGTCTCCGCGCGCGCTCCAACTAGATACCGCCGGCGTACTTATAAAATGCGGCAACAAATACTACGCCGAAATCGGCGTACCCAAAGCAGTCTCGTTGCAAGCAATGTTCAAGGTAGGCTTGCCGAGTGTTTTAATTAATTTTCGGAGCGCGCGCGGATACCCATTAATAAATAATCTAAGTGTGGGATGTTATAAGACTCGTAGGATATCTGGCAGTGGTTGGAAGTAAAAAGTGCAAGATTGGACTAAGTCTTAGAAAAAACTTATGCCCAGCAGCAACAGAGGACTATAGTATGACTGTGACTAGACTATTGTTTTATGTCATCACAGCTTTCGTTTTTTATTAATCCATCGGCAACTGTATATAGCCTTCAATATTTATTTAAACACCATGGTTTTCGTCATACATGTCGTACAAATTTTATTTTATTTACAGCTAAAGTCGTTCAAAATAAGTCGTGGGCAAGTCAGGTCATATCCTAGTAAGGACTTGCAACTTTACTGGAAGCTATGTCAGAGTTTTCTGTGCAACACGAAAACATATCATTCACGAAATTATTGCACTTGTCAACACTAATGCACGTAAATCGGAACTTTATGGGAAAAAATACAAAAATAAAATAAGACATGTTAATAACGTTGAACTGTGAAAGCTCAGGTACTGGCCATAATAGTGTGTAGCAAAAGGCTGGCCTGTGTCGCAACCGCAGCTAGTCGCGTGTGTCCGCCTGATTGCAAGGGTTTGTTGTGTGCCGCGCTTATACGACGAATTTAACAATATAATAATTTATTTTTATTTCTACAATTTGTTTCAAAATAATAAATTTGATCACAACTTGTTTAACGAATAAACATTAATTTAAAATATTTTTTTTTACCACTGGCCACTCGCACTATATACCTATTTAAAAAAATAGCATACACAATCTTCGACTAGTGCGTGTTAAGTGATGGTGCTGAAACGTGGTATCTGACTATGTACCTTCTTGATAAGCTCAAAGTCGCACAAGGAGCTATGGAGGGTTATGCTCGGAGTTTCCCTACGAGATTGAATCAGAAATGAGTATATCCGTAGACGAACCAATGTTACCGACATAACCCAACGGATTAGCAAGTTAAAGTGGCAGTGGGCAGGGCACATAGCACGCAGAGCTGATGGCCGATGGAGCTGCAAAGTTCTGGAGTGGAGACCACGGGCTGGCAAGCGCAGCGTAGGATGTCCACGCACGAGGTGGACAGACGACCTCATAAAGACCGCAGGAACGCGCTGGATGCGAACCGCTTCCAATCGATGTTTATGGAAGTCAATGGGGGAAGCCTATGTCCAGCAGTGGACGTCCTACGGCTGAGATGATGATGAGATACAATCTGGGTGCTTTCAATTCGGGAGTGAATCGGCTTCTTCTAGATAAGCATGCTCCACCGCAGCTTCACTTAACGTCAGGCGATTTGGTGATCAAACGCAACCATATTTGAATTTTAAAAAAAGCAATACAATTTTTATAGACTTTCTGCACGCTATACGTTTTATTTGAACAGCTACAAGAAGATCCGAATTTTATTGTTTTTTATTCGAAAAACAAATAAAAAGCTCGACCTGCCAAAATAACATAGTGGTCATTTCAATGTAAAACTAGAATACATAGGTAATATATTCTATGTTTATTATTGTTGCTTTGTAGTTTGTTTGAGTAGTTAATCTTTACCCCTGAGTAAATACAAGTACTTAAAATGTGAGGATGCCAGTTTAACGATGAGAGGTTATTACCCGTAATGCATGTTGGGTACTTTTCAGTGTAGTTAAGTCTAAAATCTCTTTGTTATTCGAATACTTAGCTCAACACTAACTTTAGGGTTAAAAAGGTTTTTAGTATTGTAATAAAATAAAAATAAAATGAAAATGTAGTTGAAATACCTGTTTATTTCGCCAATTTAGGTTTTTTTAAATACAAAACAGGTTTGCGTTTCATTACGCTCTGCCTGATGTTAAGCAAGATGTAGTCAAAGATGAAGCACGATTAACTAGAAAAAACCTGTTTATTCTGGATTTGAAAGCACTCAAGTTGTAAATCTCAGGAAAAACAAACGCCGATACAGATAGACATTTCAAATGTTTTTTCTAAATTTAGTTAATAATATTTATAATTTAGTAGCTTTCTGAGCGTCTCTCCCATTACAATAACTTTATAGGAAAATTTATTACATGGTATTTTGATGGTGTGTTCCGGCAGCCTCACTTGAGAGCCAGATATATTCCGGGCTAGGTGTGCTATACCATCTGCGACCACGCCGTCGCTTAACATCAGGTGAACTCAGGTCAAACGGAGACTTAGAGACACCAGAGAGCAATATATGACTATAAAAACGTCCGATGTGCATTAAAAAAAATACAGACCTAATTAAACTACATAATTCTTGATAATAAAATTATGGAACACAGCACTATAACTTATAATGATAATAGATAAACAAAAAATAAAATAAATTGACGACGAGTTCAAAATATCAATATGTAGATCTAAAAAAATATACCTTCAAGTCCACTTATTCCTTTGTATAAAACAATTAAAGAGCAGTTTTATACGTTCGTCCGAAATCAATGAAAAATTGGCACATTTGCCATAGCAAGCCCGCACCGCTATGGAAGTCGCAGTTGGTGAAGCGTTAATGCTACATTTTCCTCGACCATTTGCAATTCGATACAGCTAAGCTGAGCTGGATTGAGTCCTGTCGATAGCAGTACTTTTTTAGTATTTGCATTGTTTGCATACGCATTTATTACATTGATGACATAAATGAATAGGAAACCAGACTAATTCTTTTGGTATGTTTCCATAAATTAAAGAATGATCAATTTTGTTGTGAAACGTAAGTACCTACGTGATAGCGTATTTTCTAATACATTTTTTATGGTTCACAGGCTAAGACCACAGCTGACCTGATATTAAGTGACAATGTGATCGAAGATGGTAAACACATCTAGCCAGGATTGGAACTGGTACTCAAGTCAGTCTACCGAAACGAACCGTTAGATGCTTGGCAGCAGATGTGCAACTTGGTAGCTAGCCAGTTGAGTACTAGAAAATACCCTAGCACCACGTTTAACACTAACACGTTTTTAACACGTTTAGCAATGGTTTCCTTACGATGTTTTCCTGCTGCTTGGGTTTGAACCCACGGCTTTCGGCGTGTGAACCGACAGCATTAATCACTGGACTATCATCGCTATAAACTATTAGATAGTAAAGTGGACCCAAATTTAAAAAGGCCATTTCTTGTTTTTATTTTATTTCATGTTTGTCAGCTTCGTTTTTATTTATTCATTTGATTGCGAAGACATTTAATTCGAACATGAAGAAGAAAAGATTAAATCAAGCCCTACTATTTATACCGAAAAACATGTCAATGCTTATGGCTGTTAGGCTTTGCCAATTTTGGAATTAAAATACACGACCGTCATCATTGCCAAGGCCATTACTATTGCTTTGCTATTACTTTGCTCGTACCATATGATATCCATAACTTTCTTTTAAATGTAAACGTATTAAGACTAATGATACGTTCTCCTGATGTTAAGAAATAACCCATGCCCACAACCATTGCAGCAATACACAGAACTGTGAGTAACAAAACAAAGTCCAGTACATCGCTGCTTTGGCGCTAATTACTTTCAGACTTTTGATGCTTAGTCTCGAGAGCCCTGTCATTTCTCTAGCTGCTGATTGGCGGCAGAATATCTGATACTGCGGTGGTACCTACCTAAACGACAAGAAAATCTACCACCATATAAAACTACTAGTAGTATTACCACTACTTTGCTCATACCATATGATGAGAAATCATTCGTGCATACCATTCCTGATATTCCACACTATCACTCAAACTTCTCTATACTTTCCCATCCAACAATAGTCGCTCACAACTATCTGCACACGCATACCCACACAAACACACACACTCATGCGCGCGCACACATTTTGATGAAATTTGGTATGGAGGTAGCTGACCCTGGATTAATACATAGAGTACTCTTTATCCCGAAAAAATATAGTGTTCACGTGTACTTAAAACGGCGGGTAACATCGCGGGGCGCAGCTAGTACATACTAAGTCATAAGGCATTAGTTGTCACTTTAAATTTATATCAAATTTATATTTAAACAGTAAGGAAAAGACATAATAAAGTAGTCAACAGTAGTATACAGTCAAGAAGACAACAGATTTAAACCTAGCTTGCAGGCTCAAAAAGTCAAGACAACATAAAAGTAGGAGCATTTTATTTCCCATTCGCAACACAACGCATGCTCCTTAAACCTACTCGAGTTATCCTCAAGCGAGACAATCAAGCTGGCGTGGGTGCACTCCACGAAACTAAGACTTTGTCGCAATAAAAACATTCATTACATTCACTTTGAAAAGTTAACAAACTTGAAAAACAATATTATGACATGGTTATAGGTAGCTGCCTTATTTAACTAAACGGGTAGCCTTTGTTGCTTTGCAACTTATTGCTACAGAATCCACACACCTACGTGAGCATTATTCTGTAACAATAAAATCTTCATCATTTCTAGCCACTGTGGCAGTAACAAATTGGTCATTCTTCAAACCGTCCCACGTTGGTCTGAACCTACAATGTATGAGCTTATCCTGATTGTGTCCTACATGTTTTAAAGTTATGTGCTAGATTTACGCTCATAATATTGTGTCTACAAAAATTTATAGAACACAAGGAACACAAACATTTTAACTATACTGCAAATTTTGTATACTGTATAATCTTACTCAAATAAATAAATATCGTAGGACACACACAGCGCCATCTGACCACAAACTGATCAAAGCTTGTACAATAGAATTCAAATAACTGAGAGAATACATGAATACTTTTTTTTTAACCCATTTCAAAAAAGGAGGAGGTTCTCAATTCGCCTGTGTTTTTTTTTGTATGTACATATGTTACGCGATCATTCCATCAATTATGAATTGATTTTAATGATTCTTTTTTTTGCTTGGTAGATCATACTTCAGAGGTGGTCCCATATAACATCACACATCACATCATCAGCCAAAGTACGTCCACTGCTGGACATAGGCCTCCTCCTGGGAGGTTTTGGCAATACTCGCCACGCTTGGCAGTCGGGTTGGCGAGCGCAGTTAGGTGTGATTGTTCAAGGAAGACGCTGCTGCCCATCTTCCGGGTTACATCCCTTAGCCGACTCTTCCGGCAAGCACGGTAGGGTAGGGTACTATTCTTACGCCAGCACCACCACGGCACATATAAATTTTATTGAAATTGGTTTATGAGTAAAGCTCCGAAACAAAACCATGTCAGTTTCTATAGATCATAAGCCAAAGTTTAAATAAAAAAAAACTGTAACCTGACTGCGATTAATAGAGCTATAATTAAAGGAAAAAACTTTTTAAACAAAATTATTCCTTATTCAATTTAAACATATATTTTTGTAACCCCCTTTTAATTACCTTTATTTAGATACCCTACTTTATAGGTTTGTTTGTTTCTTGTTTTTTTTTCGTATTACTATTTCGCGCCAAAAATCCACAATCTTGATTTTTTTATCCACCCTCTTACGTCACTTAATCCATTTCACCGTTTGGGAGATACGAGGTAATAAAGAAATTTACATTCATACATACAAGATACTCGCAAAAACCATAGCCCTTCCTTAACAGTTGGGTAAAAAGACACAAAGGCTTATCATTTTTAAACAATATCAAAAATCACTTCAGATACCTCAGATATCTTCGGTCAAATCATCACTTTTAATAAGGAGAAATCGTAATCAATCGAACGTTTAGTGTAAACGTGAAATAAAACCGCTGAAACCTTTGAGTTTAAGATTAAGCCACCACACATTTTCTTTTTGGGTTCGCTAGTAACCGTAATTTCTTTCTATGGGAGAGATAATCGCTGTACATGACCCTAAGTTTTATCTTACGACTCTTCTCCGCGTGGAAAATGACTATGCGGCATCTTAAAATACACAATACATTTTAATGGTACACTGTGCAATAGGATTATGCTCGGGTGCAACAAATATTTATAGTCCAACAACTACTGTTCACTTAAATTACGAATCGATAATGGGAATGCGACAAAGATGATTAATCCTATAGTTATGTGTCCCAAAAATGTATAGAGAATATTATAGTTACCAACGAATTTGACATTCCTCTTGGCTTATTTTTCTCTTATCTTAATTTTTGCTTTGAGCTGTAGGGCGCGGGTTCAAGTCTCACCCAGGACCAACGTTTTGTGGTATAAATAAATGTTTGTTCTATATGTACTATAAGTATAATATGTATTTACAACAAAAAAAAATAGTTTTCTACCAGTTATCTGACTTATCCATACAAACTTTGCTTAGTTTGCACATAAGTATCTACATTGCACTCGTACGAAGCCGGGGCGGGTCGCTAGTGTTAAATAACTTGCCTAACTGACAAATTTTACATTCTCACAATATTCTATTGAATAATAAAATAGCAGTAAGATTTGTATGTTTTTTATTCTTGATAATAGGCACTTAATTTAACATAGCACACACTTTTTATAAAATAATCATATTACATTAAAAAAACATTAATTAATTAACTGTCAACAACTCGTAATAAATTACGCCGTAAGGTTTCCTACTATTTGATGCCAGACGTTTCTAGGCAAGATAAACAGAGAAGGCATTCACCGAGATTAGTGCTAAGAGCGGAGGCATTGCGTCTTGAATAGTTGAGGTTTTTGTTTGTGAATAAATTGTAAAGTACATTAGGAGTAATAATATACTTTAAAATCTATTTTTTATGATCCTTAGGCGTTTTACCATAGTTCACCTTATACTTAGTGACGGGTTCGTTGGAATAGTAAATTCACGAAGCCGGGAATGTGCTAGAGTGACGCTACCGAATATTAAAATTGTATCATCATCATCATCACCATCATCATCATCATCATCATCATCATCATCCACAGCCTTCTTTATCCTACTGCTGCGTATAGGCCTCTCTTTTGTAATGCCATCTGCCTCGGTGCTGTGCAATACCGCTATCCGTAATACGAACGAAAGTTTGAGAAGTCGGTATCGCAGTTATGAACCTCAAGTGGAACTGGGCAGAATACGTTACTAGTCAACTGGGTCGACGATATCATCACCGTCTCGGGTCGAACCTGGACCAGATTGACACATGATCGAGGCAGATGGCGTAACAAAAGAGGACTATATCCAGCAGTGGGATAAACAAGGCTGTGGATGATGATGATTATGAAATACTAACATACTGGTGCCATGTTCGTATTGTTTATGCTCACACTAACTCACTCTTTGTTTTGTTTATTTATCTCGAATGACGTCATTAAGATACGATTAGTCCTCTATTTGCAGTCTGAATTTACGATTTACATTTTAATATCTCTCGCGACCGGGAATGAAAGAAAAGGTCGCATTGTCGTGGCAGCTGAGAGGCCAGAATGCAAGTCTTAATCTAGCCTGGGACATAATATTATACAACAGTGAAACCAGTAAGGATGTGTCTTCCAATCTTAACTTTTTTTTATTGTTGGCAGGCTATGTATTTGACCACAGCACACTTGATGCTAAGTAACGGTGTGGTCGAAGAAGGTTAATGCACTTAGCCTGAAATGGAGCTGGCTCTCAAGTGAGGCTGCCGGAATACACCGTTAGGGGCTTGGCGGCAGATTTATAACTTGATGGTGGTAGCTAGCCAGTCGAGTACTAGAAAGTAACTTATCACCATGCTATGGTAAGCATGCTATGATAGTACAATGTGCTACAGTGAAATTAGTTTTTTATACATATCTCTAATGAGTTATTACATGCATTTTTTTTTTTAAAAAGTACAAAACACTCGTCTGATGGTAAGAGTTAAAATCCATAGACATCGCAGCGGTACCCAAAATTTTAAGTACGAAGTCTAAGGCATCTGCATTGGCGCTCATTACTTTAAGATAGCCTCAACATATAGGTGCTAGAAAATTACACCTTATTAATTTCGATTATTAACTAATTTAGTATGTGTAGTTAAACTTTTGCGATTTATACACATTATATTTAACATCAGGTCTTAATCGCACACAAAATGCTAAGTCACATGGTTTGATCACGGCTAATGCAACATGACCAAAACGTCTCATTAAATAAACATAACTAATTTCACAAAGATGATGAACATGATTTAAGTCTTATTGTTTTACTTACGCAGATTACTCACGTTTAATTCAATAGGATACTTCGAGTATAGTTTCGGTCGCATCCGGTGCGCTTCTTCAAGGAAACAAATCTGAGTACAATGCGTGCGCGGTCTCGTTTTGCTTTGTACTGCGGGCCGCTGCACGTCTCGTATGTAGGAGCTGGTAGTGTACCGGGATGTGCCGGAGCCCTCCGCTTCGATGTCAGGAATATTCCAGCACACAGAGCTTACTGTGACGTCTTCAGACCCGCGACCACTCTCACTAGCTCCAAGAAGACAAGGTCTCCAAATCGCTGGCAAGTATGATTTAGTCTGTATACAGACTTCTGCCGTTTTTGGGGATGTAGACAGAGAAAATCAAACCTAATCTTTCAGAAAATAAGTTCGACAATTGTGTTACATTAGTGACTGAGGTCAGGTAACGACGACCGCATCATCAAATCTTGATAGTCAAGTTTAGCATACAGTTTTGTTATATATGTCTTTATGGTCGATACGCTGACCAGTAAACAACTAATTTATTACGACGCTTAAGACTTTTTAAGATAGAAAGTCTATTAGAAAATCGGGCAAGCTAAGAGATCACCACCTCCTATTGGGAACTTCATAATCAGAATAATTTTATGCCATACTGCTCACATATTGCCCCCAAGAGTGCACTGCGAGTGCCCTAATGATATCTCAAGACTCGCTTAAGAGCCCATACATAACACTACATGAGACGTTTTTAAAATTTATCCAACGTTAATGCATTCTACCCCGTTCGTTGAAAATATTTATTCAAATTTGTAGGCGAGTCCACAATGCCGAGTCTTCCATGCCTTTGTGATACCATATTATTAGCATAACACGAGGTGTACTGAATGGACATAGTAACCGGTATTAAATATTAAATTTTATGGTTTACCCTTATATTGAAGGGAGGTCGTGCCAGGGTAATAAAATGTCTTCTTGTTTCACCGAAGTTATGGGAACTGAATATTATATTCAACACTGATGAGATTTATTCGATTGATGCTATGATTTTTAATATTTATAATTGAAATACATGCTTATTGTATTCGTAACTGCCCGCAATGTCACCCGCTTCATTTTGCGAGATAAAAAGTTAAAATCCAGAGCGTCAGCTACCTCCATACCAAATTTCATCAAATTTGGTCTACCCGTTTGAGCGTGATGAAGTAACAAACATACAAATACGCTTACACACTCACTAATATATTAGCTTTTATAATATTAGTGTGTCGACCAAAATAGAAAAAAAAAAAACCTTTTTTTATATAAATGTAAGGAGACAAACGAAATACTTTCCTGATGGTAAAAGATACCGTATGTTCATGAACATTGCAATGGTACCCAGAATGTTGGGTACCTACCAAAATAAGGTCCAGGGCATCGCTGCTTTGGCACTTTGAGACATTTAACATAACATACTTGTGATTAAATGACAAATTGAAATTTAATTCCAAGAGCAGGTAATCTCCATAGCTACATAAATCATTATAATTGTTTGGACACACGAATAACAGTTTTTAATATAACAAAAATGTATAATAAACAATCGAACTTCGACTTTATGATTAAACGCCATTAATAGAGATGGTAACAAATACTTTTAGATCAATTGAGCTATATGTAGTTTAAGATATTTATATTCTTCAAAAAATTCGTTACATTCAAGTTCTGAGTATTTTATAAACCAATAAAATTGTAAGTAAGGTTTTATTATTAAATAAGGTACAAGCACGGGAGCAAGCGACACTGCACAATAGTTAATACTAAGCTACAACATTGTTTATGTTTGCTTAGTTATTTAAGTTACAAGAAGTAAGATTAGGTATAATTATGTGTCTATAAGTCAACGTATCTGCTTAACATTATAAATTGTCCAATAAGTAGACAGTTTATTTTGTTTAACAGATATTTAGACTTATGTGCTGTGGTGGTGCCGGCGTAAGAATAGTACCCCACCCTCGCTACCCGTGGTTGCCGTAAGAGTCAGCTAAGGAATGTAATCCGGAAGATGGGCAGCAGCGTCTTCCTTGAACAATCACACCTAACTGCGCTCGCCAACCCGCCTGCCAAGCGTGGCGAGTATTGGCAAAACCTTTCCAGGAGGAGGCCTATTTCCAGTGGACATCCTACGGCTGAAATGATGATGATGATGAAGGTTAACAGCTAGTATCAACAAAAATAGGTACATACTTGCTAATGTAATGAAATATTATTTCTAAAACAGAATAGAGATTGTCGGTGTAACGGTACATTTTTTTTCAAAGCGAAACAATAGTCAAATTACCTAGTCTCGAGGGATGGACCGGCCTCATCTCTAGTTATAAACTGCACCGCCCGATTTCAAATACTTTATTTTGTTGAACGCTAGCGGGCATTTTCCATTATTGAAACGAATTGTTTTCCAAAGTTTTAATATTAAAGGGCTCCATTGTTGGACTTTGGCTCAACTCAGTTTTTTATTGCTCACAATATTGTTTTCTAAAATATTTTTAAAATCCTATCAGTAAATAATAATGTAAGAATTTATGCTATAAAAGACTTTATTTTAGTTTAAAACTTTTGTGCCATACGTAAATATTGTTGACTTAGGCACATTTTAATGCATGTAGAATCCAACCCTGAAACGTCTACCACTAGTTATTTTAAATTATTAGATGAACTTGAATGGTGACTAACCGTCAAATGGCTCAAAGTAGTAAACGCCGATGTAGCAATGCCCTAGACTTAGACTGATTTCTCAAAGATCTGGGTACCAATGCAAGAGTCATCACTTACTAGCAGAAGAGCGTTTTGTGCGTTTCATTACTTGTCCATAAAAAGAGCTATATTAAATGCTAATGCATGTATACCACCACATGTTTGATGATTATGGTAATCGGTGTCAAGTTACGTATAAAATTACGTTTCTCAAAGTTTTATACTAATATCTAATAAAAATAAAAAAACAATTGCAGCAAAACACAACATCGTAAACTAAACTAAAAAACCGAAACCAAAGAAAACTTTCCTTACAATTTGTTGCGTAGATTTCGTGAAGAAAAAGCCTTCCTGGATTTCCTTCACGGCCGCTTTAGAAGCAAGGAATGAATGCTGCTGAATACTAATTTACTAGAAAAGAACTCTTAATTGGATTAACAATCTTGCCAGTCAGTGATTGGAAACTTTTTCTTTCTCTGTTACAATAGGACGAGAAAGAAATAAACGTGAATCACACACGCACACAGCATATGTTTAATATACAGGGTTTTTTTTAAATATAGGGCGGAGAAATAGAGAGACGCGGATAACGACTTTGTTTTATACTATTATACAATTTATTATTATATTATATTAATTTTACTTTTTTTTTTTACTTGGTGGTTAGATATCCTTAGGTCGTCTAAGTAGGTACCACCGCACAGCAGTGCCAGATATTCTACCGCCAAGTAGTAGTATGTAAACATTACTATGTTCTAGTTAGAAGGGTACTGCGGCTATCGAAATTACTAGGCTGCTGAGACTATCGAAAGTCTCAAAGTAATGAGCGCCGAAACAGCATACACACTTCTAACACATACGGAATACCCAGACACAGAACAAACATCTATTCATATACATGTTCATCACACAAATGTTTGTTCTGGTCGAGAATCAAACCCACACCCGCATCTCAAGAAGCAGAACTACTCTATGTTAGCTATGAGCTAATTGGGTAGTTTATATTACTTTATTGTACACACAAAGTTTTTAATTTACTTATGTATAACTACATAAGTAGTTATTTGTAAGTAGGTATTGCTTATTATTTATTATTTTGCTCCTCGTACTTATCTCGTATGAATCTACGCAAAATATTCCACCCTAATCCTAATCCTCGTTTCCAATAACAGTAAGCTTTGACACAATCTGGAAAAATCTAACCTGCGCACGACGTTTCTACAAAAATATAATCACACAATTTTCCTTGCGACCCCAGTTTAAAAATTGCTAAACAGTTGCTATTGTTGGCGACCATTTTTGTTCTCTTGGGCACTAAAATTAAACGTCAATCGCTATGCCATAGCCAGGGCGCCACAGTTTATTTCAATTATCGACAAGAACTTGTTTGCCCGGATTTTCCTGAACACGCATTTTTGTCCGAGAAAAGAGAGAATATTGTCGCTTAAAGTGCATGATTTATATTTATTATTATTCATCCCATACAGCATAACGGTACTAAGCTACTAAGGTACTATGTGGGATCTAGATGACACTACCCTCTGTCCTCGGTCCAGCCGATGGAGCGCGAAGAAGTAACAAACATACAAACACACTCACAAAGTTACGCCTTCATAATATTAAGTGATAGTAGGATAGGACATAACAAAAAAACAATGGACGACACAAACACAGTTTTCGTTAATGTGAATCAAAACTAAAGTTCCCACGTGGTTGAAACACACGATGCTTATTGTATTAAAATTATATTCACCCAAATGTCACAATCGAATAGATTTCGAATAATTGATACAAACCACTTCCCGAAACATTAATCAATATAACAAATCATCGATATGTCCAGATAAACTAGGATATTTTGACGTTGTTCATATCATAGGGTCGAAAGTGTAACAGGGTGCTGTAGATTTATAGCACAGTGACTTCAATAGAGCGTACACGAGTTTCAAAGAGAATAGTGACGGGAAATTATGCAACCAGACTGCAGCAAATCAAAATCAATTACCAATTGGAATCACGCATACAAGGTTCCATATGCGGATTTACATTTTTTAGTAAAACTTTTGAGTTTACACTAAAGATGTCTTTAGTTAGTAGATCTGCTTCATGAGCTGTAGAACGTGGGTTTTAATTTCTCTAGGACAAACGTGTAGTGCGTAAACATTACTGTGTTCCGGTTTGAAGGGTTGAGACTAACCATCGAAAGTCTCAAAGTAATGAGCGCCAAAGCAGCGATGCCCTGGACTTTGTTTTACTACTCAAAATTCTGTGTATCGCTGCAATGGTCATGGACAAGCATAATCTCTTACCATCAGAAGAGTCGTTCATATCAATACTTTTAAATATTAAAAAAAAAACTGCATCACGAAAATGGTCAATCTTTCTGTCTGAGTATTCCATATATCTAAATACCTACATACTTATGAATTGACTGATTGTCCTGTTAGCTCATATTTTGGTAGAATATTTTCTTCAAGAGCTGTAGAGCGTGGGTTCGATTCCCACCAGAATAAACATTTATGTATGTGACGATAAATGTTTGATCTGTATTTGGGTGTACTTTATGTATTTACAATAAAAAAAGGTATTAAAGTATTATATAAGTTCTCTAGTTCCCATAGTATAAGCTTTGCTTAGTTTTGGGGCTAGATAGTGCTGTGTGAAATGTCCGACGATATTATTTTATTATAAGAACAAATATTTTATAAAAAAAGTATAGCAGTATTCTATTAATTATTTATCGGGTAACATATTAAACCAACATTATCGTTAAGAACAAACCAACCACGTCAGTTTCTATAGTATACTAAACCTAATTCATTTTTATTGTTTGCAATTCTCGTTGTCTTTTGTTACGTATGTATATTCTATTGTGCAGTTGTTATAGTGTCGTAGTTTGTGAGAAAAATAAATGTTTCTTTCTGAAAATTTTCACAACAATCATAGGACATCTTTAAAACCCAGTACAGTAATAGTTTGCAAGCGTTTTTAAACCTGCAAACTTGCAACGGCGAAGAATAAAATGGAAACTGACGTGGTTTTAGACACAGTTTTGTTGTCATGCGGGATTACTCACGATTAATTTTATCGGAAACTCCGACTGCAGTTTCGGTCACATCCGGTGGCTGGTGGTGGCAGGTGCCGCATAAGTAAAACAAAAAAGAATACACAGTCAAGAAATAAAAAATAAGTCTAAAGCTTTAATACTGGCTTACATTTCCATAGGACAAGGACATTTATCTATCACCATGACTCGTATTTTGTGAGCTAGACTGGATAATATATCTCGGATCTGACGCGTGGGGCGGTCGGAACACGGACTCTGTTTTCCTTCATTTCACTGACTACGCGAAAATCGTCAAGGGTCATTTATTTGCAAATATACGGTCCATGAATCTCCAATGTGTAAAGGGTTGAGTTAAACGGTGTTGAGTGCAATATTTTGCGCGCTGTTTGCGATGTTTTAAGGTTATTTCGGCCGATTTTTTGCTGAGGTTACTTTGTTTGTTTTGTAAGATTGAATGTATGTTATACTTATTTAAGTTAAATTAAAATAATGTTAATGTTTAAAATTTGTGATTTTGTAGCTACATTGTGATACGGCCACGCTTTTGAAATAGAACGTTAATTTGTAACTTGAGGGTAGTAGCTAGCCAGTCGAGTACTAGAAAGTACCCTACCACCATACGCCATAAATACCACAATACTACACAGTACGCTATGGTTTCCCCACAATGTTTTCCGTCACCGGCAGCTCAAGCTCATTGTTAGGGTATGAACCCACACCCTTAGTCGTGTGAACCGACTAAGCTAACATCGCTACAAACTATTATCTAGCTATAGTATTGGTTTTATTATATATATATAATATATATACAGGAGAGCTGTGGTAAAACACCTAGCCTGTCAACCATAAAGAAACAAAAAATAGATAAAATATCTGCTTTCTAAACTTTTCCCAAACCTTCGTGATTAAGTGTACAGTACCTAAACGATGGTTTTTTTTCGTTTTCTAAAAATGAAACCTAGCTGGATCGATTTATCGCCCCCGAAACCCCATGCATACTAAATTTCATGAAAATCGTTGGAGCCAGTAATATATATATATATAAAACTCAAAAACTCAAACTCAAAGTGCTTTATTTCCTTTAGACCTTACAGGACTCTTGGACACGTCACACGTCACAAATTATAAACATACTTAAAACTAGGAAATACAGGAATATATATATATTCTGAATCTCGGAAACGGCTCCAACGATTTTCATGAAATTTAGTATGCAGGGGGTTTCGAGGGAGATAAATCGATCTAGCTAGGTTTCATTTTTAGAAAACGTCGTTTTATCCGTGTTTTCAGCTGAGCAAAGCTCGGTTATCCAGGTACTACTAATAATTGCTCGTTTAAAAGTATCATATAGATATATATTATAATCATTTAGAATACTAATTATTCTATTTTTTAAACTCAAAGGTTATTATTTTTGAGTTTCGATTGGTGACCAGTTTGTTGACAGACTCTACATATCAAAGACTATAACGCAGTTTTTTTTCCACTTGACAGCACCCGTCCGTAACTGCCCACAACGAAGGAAGTGTGCTAAATTACATATTGTTACATATTGTAATGAAATGCGTCTGACTGTCCTATAGCATGCGGTGAAGCGTGAAATTGCTTGATCAGTCGACTGTGTCATGTGTGATGATGATTAGTCCAATACAGATATGAAATAGACAGGAAAACTAAGCGAGTACGCATAGTTTTATGGGCTTACAAGTAATTACTTGCAGCTGCTGTTTTTATTTGCATAATCTAATTGAGAAGTTGCTTCCAATAAATATACCTAAAACAATGAACATTTTTCTAACTTTTTTTTTAAGTTACCTGATTCACATCTGGTGATGTGAATCAGGTAACTTATCAGGTAACTTATCAGGAGGTCATAGGTGTGATTGTTCAAGGAAGACGCTGCTGCCCATCTTCCGGATTATATCCTTTAGCCGACTCTTACGGCAACCACGGGTAAAGAGGGTGGGGTACAATTCTTACGCCGGCACCACTCGGCTAGCCAGCCGAGTACTAGAAAGTACCCTACCACCACGCTATGGTTTCCTCACGATGTTTGCCTTCACCGGCAGCTCAGGCTCATTGTTGGGGCTTGAACCCACGCCCTTCGGCATGCGAACCGACCGCGCTAACCACTGAGCTACGTATGAGCTTTGATTACGTCGGATACTCCGACTATACTTCGACTATCTCGATCCATCCAGTGTTTTTTTTTTTCCAAAGAGTCATCGCAGATTTCTTTGCATGCGTGGCCTCGTCTGTGCGGGCAGGTCATCATCAAAATTTTCTCAAATACCATAAACTTACTTACTTATATTTCGAAGTGTAAAGCGTGTAATAAAATTGTGTACCCTTATATTGAGTTCTAAAACATAAAATCGTTTGATAGATTATATTATTTGTATGCAAAAGATCGACTATCAGTTAAATAATTGTAGCCATAAAAACAAAACTTAGTCTAGGATTCCATTAATTTCCGCTCAGAAAAGCTGGTAGTTGCATATTATTTGCACGCGTATTGGGAAACTGTATCGGAACTTTAAAATAACGACCGTTGGCTCGCTGACTAAGCAACTAACTTTTTTCATTTGGTTTCGGTCAGTGCTCATGGACATTGAAATTAAATTGCTATAGTAGGTTTATCAGGTTTTCCAATAAAAATAAGATCAACTAACAAATCAAAATAACAACATTTAGGGATTCGAGAGTAAAAGTAAAAAAAAGTTAACAATACTTAAATACAAATACAAAATATTTCATTATTACAAAAATTGTGTCTATATAAATTTACTGTCTACTGATACTGTCTACTGCTTTTGCGGCAGCAGTCAATGCTGTCCCTTAAACTAGGTACGAGTTAAGTAACAATAATAATTGCATTAAAATATAACTTATACGCTGTCATTATAATTGCTCCATGCAAAGTGTGTGTTCGTGTGTGTTTGTATGTGTAGTAAGTATAATGATAGATATATACTCTTTTTTGTGCACACCAAAAATATTAAAAAAAAGTATAGAAAACTAAGCTAATGAGCTAGAGCCACAAGTGGCGGCATTCTTGATAAGCGATCTCTTCCAGACAACCAAGAATGGATAACACGATACAGATTAAGAACAGACGGGTGATGTGACTAATAAGTAAAAAAAATCTAATTAAAAAAAATACATATAGTAAGTAAGAAAGAAAAAAGTCTTCATCAAAAATTTTTAGGGAACAAACTTGTATATGGGTATATAATTTGTTTTTTGTTGTTTTCTCAAAAAGCGCCAAATCAATTTCAATAAAATGTATATGGGACCACCTCTGAAGTATGATCTAACAAAGAAAAGAATCGTCAAAATCGATTTATAATTGGCGGAATGATCGCGTAACATATAAAAAAAAAAACAGAAAAACATACAGTCAAATTGAGAACCTCCTCCTTTTTTAAACTCGGTTAAAAATAAAAATAATCTAAGAAATTATGTTTTTTTTTTAAATGTTAATATAGTTTAAAGTTAACCTGTATAGATGAAACTTGTATAGGAACATACATGCTACGGTACATGATCCTTGCACAATCAAAGATTCCAATCAACTGAAAGCTGTTTACTACCTCTCGTTCGCAAGGAAACAGCTTTGATTTCTTGAGAACGCAGAAAAGAACGCTGCCAGTTACTTTAATAGTAAAAGTACGTACGTATATTGGCTCTTTGTGCAAGGAAACGTTTAAGGCTAGGCAAAAGGGTTTGCTCTTTTATGCTAAATAATAAAAAACGTTCAACTTATAAAATTCCATACTTCAGAACGAGTGCGGTTAGAATTCTAAATGATGTTGTGCTGGTTTTTAATGAGTTCTTGAAAGATTCTAGTGTTTCGCTGTCAAGAAGGAAATGAAAAAACTTGGCGATATTTCTGTAGTGGAAAACTTTTTTATTTTTTGTTGTGACAATGACATGCTCAGAATGTAATTATTAAAACTTCGCGGTTTCAACACAATTATATTTATCAACGGATCTAGGATTTATTTAGGTTATTGGCATCATAGAATCTGGTCATAAGCAAATGGTCGGGTCACGGTGTAGTCTGAAGAACAGAAGAACAGTCTGCTGATACAGTTAGTGTTGTGTGCCGTGGTGATAACCATACGTTTTTGTAAGACCTAAAAGAGGGTTGGAGATCGAATCACCCGTTCAATTTTTACCTTAATCTCCGGACAAAAAATTGCTTTGAAAGAAAAATTTTATGTTTTTTTAATAATATATTTAATTCTGTAATACACTTAGGCAATTTATTATATCTACATTCATATTTTGGCATGACGGCCCTGCTTCTCAACTTTGCCTAACCTAGTCTATGGCACAACCAGCTTTCCTTTGTTTTGCAAGTTATATTATCTTTGTTCTTTCGATCAACTTTATTAACAATCTTACTAGTAGAAATATTAACATAATTAATTACTACGTATTATTTTTGCCGTGGTGGTGCCGGCGTAAGAATAGTACCCCGCCCTCTCTACTCGTGATTATTAGTCGGCTAAGGGATGTAATCCGGAAGATGGGCAGCAGCGTCTTCCTTGAACAATCACACCTAACTGCGCTCACCAACCCGCCTGCCAAGCGTGGCGAGTATTGGCAAAACCCCCCCAAGAGGAGGCCTATGTCCAGCAGTGGACGTCCTATGGCTGATGATGATCCACACCACTTATTTTATATAAATCGTACCAGTCTATGACTGCTTATCATATTTCGGCCACAACATCACTTAACATCAGGTAAGCTATGGTCAAAGACCTAGCCAGTCTACAAGACAAAAAAAAACAAACATCAGTATCCAAAACAAAACATTCACCAATCAAACTTTACCCGCAACTTCATCAAAACACCATTAAAATTGCGTCACATGAAGTCCATGTCGTTAGGGATTAAAGTCTTTCCGGTTTTTCTAGGAAAGCCGCGCAAAAGCCATTTTAACTTTGTGAAGCAAATAACAGCGCTATCGAGCTTGAATTTGCATGCGATGTGAACGCATCTGAATCGATGTTCGCTTGAACAAGCGGGACAGTAAATAATGTTTTGGTGATGGAAAATGACTATACAAAACGACAGTATTGCGTTCTCGGAGAATAGAACATCAAATAGAAATACAGACCTTGAATTGCAAATGAATTCTGTCTAACGTCTGAGCCATGCCATGCTATACGAAATTTTGTATATGTCATCATCTTCATCATCATCATAATAAGTCTACCATATTCCAATGTTTGTCATATGACTCTTCTTGGGAGAGGTCATATAACCAGATTTTCGGCTTTTCGCTTCCAACCGCCACCAGCTGGTCTATGTATATCGTTACTGTATCAAGTCTCAGAGCATCCTATACTGCGTTTTCTAAATAGCGGTCTCTATTCTAGAACACGTGTACCTTAGCGGTTACCGATACTGCGACAGATATGCTCAGCTCACTGCCTCTTCCGCTTGTTAATACGTTGAGTGTTGGCTATATGTCGATAAATTTCATTCTCTAGCGAAGTCTATCAATCATTCTGTAATTAAGTGTTACTTTTTACGAATCAATAAATAAAGTGATCTATTAGTTAGCATTTTAGTTAAATGTTAAAAGGTAAAAGTTATAACTGACTTACAAAACATTTTTAGTCTTTATCTTTGAAAATTTTCATCACATGCATTCTATGTAAGATCATTTCATCGTAACGCTATCATAAAATTCAACGCACATACATTTTTGTGGCGCTCTTACACCTCTACATACTTTTATACCATCGCAATCTTTATAGCAACATGAAAAACCAAGTGGTTATATAACAGCGATAGCCTTTCAGCAGTAAAACTATCCATTACTAATCTAGCACAGTTTCATAAAGCTACGGTGATATCACTCTTGCTCGCATGACACTGGTTTAGCTGATGGATCAAGTGAATGAAATCTCGGTAAAGAACATAAATAGGAAAGATTATTAAAAAAAAAAAAAAAAAAACTGTGTTAAAAAAAATGAACAATTACTACTCCCATTATCCGTGTTTTCAGGCAATGAAAAACTGAGCAAACTTCGGTCATCCAGGTACTAATACATACAGAACACCTAGACATAGACCAAACATTTATTGTCACATAAATGTTTATCCTAGGTGGAAATCGAAGCCACGCCCTACAGCTCTCTTGAAGAGATAAAATACAGCTTTTAGCAACAGTGTTACACACTAACTGAAGACTAAAAACAAATTTAAATAGACGAATTACTTACTGGTCACATGAATCTAACATTAATAGAACCAAAAAATAATCAGAAAAGCTAAAAATAGGGTTTTAGATATTTTGGTTGAGTAAACATTGTATACTTGAGGAACAATGCCTACTCTATACAATGGATGTGTCTTGAAATATCAGTCAAGACTTTGAATATTATAATCATTCTTTTATATGTACAGATTTAATATGTCATTGAGTATGCTCAAAATTCAGTATGAAAAGTTTCAATCTGTAATTTTTCACATTGTCACTGTAACAATGCAAACAAACACAATCTATTCACAGTATCTCATAAATCTTAACACAATCTGCAATGAGTACAAAAGTAGGGCAGCTGGTAATTGTGCTTTCAGGCTGATAGAAGTGACAATAGTCTAGAACTAGGTTGTATATATTTAGAGGTGACAGTGTTGATAAGCTATGTCAAATTCTTATCACACACTTCAATAAGATTTAAAAATAACTATTCCGAAAAATTTGTAGCAGCTTATTAGCAAAAGACGCGCCTGAAAATTGAGAAATCGGCGCCCAAAACCAATAAACTCTTAAAAATTTGAACTACCACTACTGTCTTTTCGGTAAAATAAATATCTTGAGGAAACCAGCATTCGATTTTGTATGTGACTCCGCCAATCTATATCACTCCAGCGAAGGGGAATTAACCATTCGCCATTCGATAGATTTATGCCTAGCAATGGGATGTTCAAGGCTGTAGTAGGAAATATATATTCTTCTGTTAAGAGACCAACCTAAAAGATTTTTTTTTTTGATATATCTAAAAAGTTAAGTATTTATTAAACTAAACTTTAACTCTTAGTTATAAATTTTTTTGGATTCAGATCAGCACAGTTTTTACAAATTATCCGATTATTGGCACGGGTTTCGATATATAATGACAAGAATAAAGCAGTCCACCATGCTGGCCAAGTGCGGGTTGGCAGATTTCACACATCTTCGAGAACTTAAAATAACTCTCAAAGCATGCATGTTTTCCTTCGCCGATTAAAGTTGTGTTTAACTTAGAAAAAGATAGACGTGCATGTCGTGATGCAAGATTCGAATTCAGGATCTCTATATATTTTCCTCTATATCTTCACGATACAATTTATTGAATTATTTATTATTATAAGTTCTAATTACTTTTTACATAAATTAGTTAAATATAAATTCAAAGTCAGATCCAAATACAACGTCAAATTCAAATATTCTAACAATTAATTACAAGTCAATTTAAAATAATAAAATAAAATTAAAATAAATAAATGTCAAAATATTATACAAAAAGAAAAACACGTCACAAACAAAACAAAAAAAAGAACACTGACTTTAAGACACTGTATCTCCTCGGCGAGATGAACCTTGCCCGAACGTACCCAACACACTGGCGGCGTTCCCACGCTGTATAGCCAAAGAAATTTGCTGTGTTA
Source organism: Biston stratarius (assembly GCA_950106695.1). Taxonomy (NCBI): domain Eukaryota; kingdom Metazoa; phylum Arthropoda; class Insecta; order Lepidoptera; family Geometridae; genus Biston; species Biston stratarius. The sequence continues at coordinate 33,346,878 of OX467106.1, read as the reverse complement.
GGAACCAACCTGACCTGGGGTCGCGGCCTTTCTCTCTGAGCCGCCTCCCCAGGTCTTGAACAAATTTCCTGGCTTCGAGACCCCATGGTCCAGCAGTCTCAACAGCAAACGGCACAAATTCATACGCCGACTCCAGGCAGGCATATTTGGAATGTTTGCCTCTGGCAGCCGCCTCAGCACCCGCACCAGCATTTTGGGTGGTAGCGGGGAGGTGGCCGGATACAAATGTACTTACACACGTGGCATCCCAAATGAGGCAACTTACGTCGGGCCGCTTACCATCTGACCGAGACAACCCTGGAGGCTCCAAAACGCACGGCACTTCCACTGAAACGAGGGCTCTTCTGATCACCTCATTAATTGCATGATGACGGGGCCTCCTTCCCGCACATCGCACACAACTCAGTCCGTGATGGCCAGAGGGATCGGCCCGTGCACCGCAGATACATACATGAGGCTCGCAAACTGCACAGCCAAGTTGGAGCCCTGTGGCCACTCTAAGGCTTTTATAATAATTATTTAATTATTGAATCTAATTTATTGAATGAATTTATTGTAATAATACCAACCAAAACAAAATAAAGTTTTTTTTTTAATTGTCCTGAAACAATGGAAACAAAATTTATACCTAAATGATGGTAATGATTTTAAATATTATCTAGGTATTATAAATGTTATCTTACCATGAATCTGTGACGAGTCATACTGAATAGTTTTTAAGAGAATATAAATTAGATTAGATTTAATTAATAATTGAATTTTCACGAACTATCAGCTAGATGGAAGATGTGTAATAAAAAAATGTTGACGATATTTTTACCCGACTGCCAATTGGGTCCCGCCTGCTACTAAATTTAATGCGGGTATTTAACTTAGGCTTTCAGCTCATAATTTAGTCTGTTAAATCGAAGTAGACTTTCATTTGTTTATAATTCATTTAAATTTTGTTTTCTGTTCTCAATTTTATTTCATTCTTTTTAGTGCATTACTTTTAAATTCTCTTTTATGCAGTCAGGTATTTAGTTGCTTAAATTATTTATTTTATTAAAAATCTTGAACAAAAGATCACCTGCTTTCAAAATATTGTATGGCAAAGCCAATAAAACTATAATAAACCATAATTCGGCCCTTGACATGATCAAAGAACCTTCTCCCGTCATCATAAAATCAATCAACAGCCCTAAATAACCGTGAATTTGTTCATTCGAAGCCACTAAGTAAATTACGGTTATATTGAATTCAATCAAAGTAATTACTAAACGTAATTATGCTTTCGATACGATACCGTTGTCTATTGTGGAATCAATTTAAAAAGTTAAATATTGGACTGGTTTATTTCTAATTCGGTCAAAGTTACTGGATGATTATAACGTGGCGTGAATTCTCATTGGAATCTCAGGAATTAGCTTGAGTTGCAGAAGTAAAACATTGTGAGAACCACACACCATGTTTACGTAGTGGTAGGGTACTTTCTAGTAGATACACGGATAGCTAGCACTTTATGATGTGTAGCAGCAACCTCACTAAAGAGCCAGTTCCTATTTCTGGCTAGGTGAGTTCACCATCTTTGACTACATTGTCACTTCACGTCAAGTAGTCGAAAACGTAGCCTGTCATGAATATCCACAATCCAACTTTAAATGCTTTTCATGTCTAAAAAAATTGTTCATTTTATTTCTCGGTATGTCGTTTGTCTGTTTTTACCCGACTGCCAAGGACGGGTTATGTTTTTCGCTCGTATCTTGTATGTATGTAAATTTCTAGTACAACCTCGTATCTTCCAAACGGCCGAATGAAATATGACAATTAAGGTATAGTTAGATTCGTCTCAATAACCCAATTGTACTTAGAGGGTGGTTTAAAAAAAAAGGTGGTGGATTTTTGGCGCGAAATATAATATTAATAAATAAATATTAACAAAACCTATCAAGTAGGGTAGGGTAAGGTAATTTTACCACAGAACAACATTAATTCAAAGACTTTATAGCGGCTAAAGAATATAGGCTACCAAAAATATCGGATTGCTGTGAACATTACAAAGCGTAGTTACTCCAAAACAAACCCCACGGCTACACAATAATTCTTCTCGTATCTCAGAAATTAAACATGACAAAACTACTTGAACACAAAGGGGAAGAAAATAAATAGAATTAGTTTCTCTTGTCTAATTATCAAGATAAATTAACAAGACAGATGAAAAATAACTGCAGCTCGATAACTGCAGCTAAAAATTTTAGGCAACTTTTCAAAACAGTAATATGTAATTTATTATCATATTTATTGACTGCCCTGTTATCTCAATTGGTAGTACTTCTGCTTTGAGAGTTGAAGGGCGTGGGTTCAATTCCCAACAAACAAATATTTGTGTGACAAACATATATGTTTGTTCTGTATCTAGGTATTCTGTGCGTATTATAAGTATGTATTCATAAAAAAGTATATAAGTATTCTATCAGTTATCTGGTTCCCATAGTACAAGCTTTGCTTAGTATAAGGCTAGATGGCGCTGTGTGAAATGCTCTTCAATAATCACCCTAGTAATCCACTAAGTATTATTAATACTATCTTATTTATTTTTTACACCAACTTTAATATCTATGTTGTTACTTTCCATCCTAAGGTTGTCTAGAAGAAATCGCTCTAAGAGATAAGGCCGCCCTTGTACACCATTTATTTGTTATTCTATGTTGTATTTTTGTTTTATTTTCTTTCTCTTTTTTCTTTTTGTTTTTAATTTTTATATGTTATAATATGTTTGGTGTATAAATAATGTTGTATTGTATTGTATTATAAGTTTTAAAAAAAAGCAAATACCATGGGACTGCCAACACTGCACTTTTTAAGTGACTTTTATGACAACCACATGGTTGTCATAAAAGTCAAAAAAAATAAAAAAAAATAAAGAGTTTATGTAATCCCATATAAAATCCAATTCTCAAACCTGATCAAACATTATTGCTTAATTTCTAAAAAAATATGTTATATTTTCATTAGCCACGGTTATCTACCTGTATCACACTCATTAATTTCCGTCAAAGCACCTTTAATGAGTACGCTTAATTCTGCTTGCCTGGCCCAAATGGCGCAACATTGCATTCCATAACACGGGACCAAACGTATTCACCTCATTAGACGTGTCAGCTGTGTAAATTCGTAGAATTGCTGGCCTAATGGCACAAGTTAATATTTGAAACAGTATTCCAGCTTGTTTCAACAACTAATTTATGGGTATGACAATATTTGTTCAAACTAAATCTTGATTAATAAATATCTCCTCATATAGTATACTAGCTTACGCGAGAGAGTTAAGAATTGTCCCTAATCACCTAGCGGTATGAAATATACTTTGCTACATTTATGCCTACCTACATAAAAAAAAAAAACGTAAAAATCGATCGAGCTGTTTCGGAGGAGTGCAACCACAAACACCGTGACACAAGATTTATATACAATTATATATAGATTCCACACGTCGCCACTCGACCCCGAACTAAACAAAGCTTGTACCATGAAAACTAGATAGTAAACAGAATATACTTTTATTGTAAACTAGTTGTTACCTAAGAATTCGTCCGCGTGGAATTTCATAAAAAAAATTTTGATCGGTTCGCAAAATTTACGAAATTTAATCATTCTATTTTCCTCGCAAAGAAATACTTTAATTTAACCTAACATTTTCAGGTATAAAAGTATCCTATATGTTGATCCAGGTAATGAACTTTCATCCAAATCCGTTGAACCGTTTTTGCGTGATTGAGGAACAAATAAAACATAAATACTTTTTTTTTGTAAATACATACAGAACACCCAGACACAGAACAAAAATGTATTTATACCACAAGTGTTTGTGTTGGGTGGGAATTGAACCCACGCCGTACAGCTCTTAAAGCTAATATACTACCAATGAGCTAATAGGGATGTCTTAGCAGCAACTATCTTAAGTTTTAATGCAAACCATCATTACGATAACATAAACGAAACTAAAGACACAAAGACAAACCTTATGTACTGTTTCACACATTTGGCTAATGGCTCCAGAATCCATAGAAATTTTGATGCCTGTGCCGCTAACATGAGAGCAAACAGATTACACTACCAGTGACTCATAAATAACCATAATAATTAATATACGTTTTGAAGCTTAAAGACATAAAAAAATAATTGAAATAGGTATTACGACGTTGACGATGACGATACTATTTTTCATAACTCCGTTGATGTGTTAAAATGTCCTAATTAAAACTCCTCCAAATAACAACCTAATTTCACAAAAGTAACAAAGTATTATAGCTTCCGGGAATCGTCTTGTTAGTGATCAAAATGGTCGCAAACATCGTGTGGAATGTTAACATAGCTTTTTCTCTCCCCAAATAATAAAAAAGTTTTTCCTTTACATCAAAGTCGTCTATAACGAGATTCGCCTGATGAAATTTTTGAACAAAGGAAGCTAGTTTTCTACGCCGGTTGAAATCCAAATGATGGTAGTAAAACAAAGGACGATAAATCTAGAAATCCCCTTTGTGAAACGCCCATAGCATTGATCTAGCTAACCCTACTCACCCCAATAATGGGATATGCAGTACTCCAATGTAAACAGAATGACCCTAAGTAAATAATACGCGTAGTCTAATTCATTACATTACAGCAGAAACAATAAAAGCAAAAAACAAAAGGGATTACCGATAAATCTAAAAGGGATTTTTTTTCTCCTAGGAGCTTATCTACTTTACGTCGTTTTGGGAATAAATACCAGCCTCCTTACTGCAATGAAGACGATGCCGAACTTAAGTCTGCTATTGTCTGTAAGGATAAAAAAGGTACATGGGAGAAAGTAGGCTTGTCCAACCTCCTTACGTAATCTTTTTATTTACTGCCGAACCCAGGATATATTATTTTGTTTGAAACGGCAAATCTTAGGGCAAGACTGTTAGAGATGTCCAAATTAAGAAAGATTAGTTCAGCTTTGAGGGTGGCTAATGCCATTGTTTGAAGGAACAATACCTTGTTGCATTTGTACGCTTGCTGTATTTTGTTCGCGGTGCTTGCCCGTCTTGTGTATGCTACATTGGTGCCAAAATATTAGGTACATTTCATAAACAGACATTGCAGCCACGCTCAAGTCGTAATAAAACATTGATTTTTAATTTCTTACTCTTGAATAGTTTTAGTTTAAGGCTGCGAATAATTTTATTCGGAAGTTATGGGGGGCTAGTTTGGAGACTAATTGATTTGAAGGTCTTCGGTTCAAACGGGCACGTATTTTTGCCTTTTTAAATTAATTACGTATCGCTGTTAATTTTGAACTGTGAAGAAAAACATTGTGGAGAAATTTGCATATCTCAGAGTTGTTAATCTGTGGGACGTGAGTAGTCTCGCAACTTTATCTTTCTTCTGTTCATTATAAAAAATCAGATCAGCGCCCAGCAGAACAAAAAAGCCCTGATCCGATATTAGGTACTTACATTAAATTTGTTCTGAATATTGTCGAGCCATAAACTGATGCGTTAATATTTGTGCTAAACGTTATTCTACTGTTAGTTCTACTGTTACTGTCTACTTTCTCTTAGAAAATTTAAGTGATGCATTTTTTTTGCAATATGTCAAAATACAGTTCTCTCCTCGTGTTGACTTTTATATGTTTTTATATGTTTGTAAATATTATGTATGCAGTTTTAGTTAAAAGTATTTTTTAAGTTTATTTTTTTTAAACATATGTTTTCGTATTTGAAAATATTAACTATTTAAGCTAAATTAGTATGCAGGCAAAAACTTGAGCAGAGTTGTCGCTAGAAAATAAATTAAGTAGAGAGCCCGTGGCTTGGAAACATTGTCGGGAGGTTATTATATTTGCCTACTTAATGTTCTCGAAGAGTGTTATCTCGGATGAAGAATTGTTTTATTTGCACGTCTATTTGATATTTACCTAATACTTCATTACCTCAAATTTGGAAACACCGAAACTGGTGAGCGCTACCAAAATGTTAAACAAAGGTAAGATTTAATGTTTAAGCTTAATTTATAACAGTATTTTGAAATTTCTAATATTGCAGAAGCTTAACATGTGTATTTTATTCTAATTATAATAATAATGAGACAATATTTAAATTACAAAGCAATGTAAAGGTTTTTGATACGAAATCAACGGGATGGAACATTTGGAATCAAGAATAATAACGTTATTTTCTGCACATGTTATTCACGAAAGTAAAAGGCGGTTAAACCAATTTCGATCATTATGGGCAAAACCGACTAACCCGTGGTAGCAGTGACTAATACAAGTAGCTATTTTTGAAGAGGGAACAATTTTTTTTTTTAAAGATTGTAAGTATTTTTGTTCAATAAAAAAGTCGAAGGTAACTTACTCAAACTCAAATATACTTACCTACTTAATTTTAACGATTAGTATTACATTAAATGATTTTTATGATATTTATAATTTTCTTTTTTTATATTTGTTACTGATATTATAAAAGTATTTTTGGCATTTTCTGTTTTTGTTTTTATTTTTGCATCCTTTATTTGGCGGTGGATCTTTTTAACAAGAGGTCGTTTTGGTAGGTACCACCGCGTTACCATATATTCTGTTGCCAAGTATTAGTGTGTAAACATTACTGGGTTCCGGTTTAGAAGGTACTGCAGCTAGCGCCATTACAGGGCTGTTGAAACTAACCACCGAAAGTCTCAAAATAATGACCGCCAAAGCAGTATTGCCCTGAACTTTGTTTTGCTACTCAAAGCTCTGTGTATCGCTGCAATGGTCATGAACATGCGTTTTCTCTTACCACCAGGAAAATGTCATGTTCGTCTCATTACATTTAGATTAAGAATAATCCTTGATTTCCTGGAAGAGATTGCTTTTTAAGCTGTAAAGTCGCCACTTGTGGCACTCTAAAGGTTGTAGCTTTATTATATTTTTAATTTTTATGATTTATTTTATTTGTGATGTACACTACAAAGAGTTCCTATCTATATAAAATTATACGATTAAATCGGATTATATCTATACATAACAGTAATATTATAAATGCGAACTTTTGTTATTTATTCACGCTGAAATGGACCAAGATAGCTTACAGCCAGAATTAACACATATGCTACTATTAAAAAAACGGTTAAAACGTACAGCACAGCTTATAATACATTTAAAAAAAAACAAGTCTCTTCTCCTCCTGTTTAAAGTCAGATAAAGATAGCACAAGTTTACTAAGTTTCACTAAGGACAGAGTGGATTTAAACCATAAAACTTGATTACTTCTTTTCCGCGATACCACATAAAGATAACCACCGGTTCTCTCCACATGTCAGGTGCATAAATTATTCTGTCAGCAATAAGTCGCCTCCTCGCTTTGGACGTCGTATTATTAACGTCAAAACATTGATACAACACGGTGGAATTTTCTGTGGCCGTCTTCCAAACCATAGCAATCAACATTACGAATCAATCGTTGAAAGGCAGATGTATAACAGATACACTTCATTTGATCTCCTTTAGTTTGTCAAGAACGACCTAAAATTATGTTATAGAAATGTGAAATTTATGTAAATGAAGTAAAGGTGAGTTGGTATTATCTTTAGGTTTTAAGTTGTTGGATAGTTTAATCAAAAGCTTGAGTGCAAACGCTTCAATGTCGCGTGGTTCTCTATATTTAGAATGTAATTTAATAGTGTGCAATTTGCAGCGATACCATCGATTGTGTAGGTTCATTCAGAGGAAAATGTTTGGCGAAACGGAAAATTTGTCGCAACCATTATTCGCACTGGCGCGTCGGACGATTAAATTTGGTTCAGCCGTGAATTTGGACCAACGATAGTGTGTGAACTGGTTTCAGTTTGCACTGTGTCTTATTTCAAAGGGTTACTGTTTAACACTTCGCTGGTTTGATAACTTTGATTACAAAGGAAGTGTAATGTTTCACTTAGTGCGTTTCTACAATTATTAACTGGCTTTTGAGGCCATGTATGTTTTTATTGATTGGTTTTGATAGAATTCAAAAATAACTACAATTAAATAGTCCAGGGATAGGTAGATTTAGTTACAAATGTCTCAAAGTGATGAGAGTTAAAACAGAAGTGCGCCCATGCAATAAGCATCACAATCGCGTAACTTTTTCGTGATCATGTAACTTGAATCGCAATAAAAGCTCACGGTACAGCCCCTGACATAGTTTTTATTTTTCAAGTCTGGGTACTGCTGCACTAGTTTTAGACATGTATTATCTCTCAACATCGTTTGCTCATCGTTTGTTTTCAGCGTTTCATCTCATTACTTTTACATAAAAAATACGATTTGTAGACAATCTACCAAAATGCTCATAGAGTCTCACGCCATAATCAAAAACATCAAAACATCCGATAACGGTCTATTTGTCACGGTCCACACTATTTCCTTTCCTCGCATATAAAGTTTCCTCTAATTAAAAGCAAGCGCGTCTAACGCACAGAAGTAGTATTTAACTTGTGCAGTACGTAAGATCAAGACAAATAAGATAACAATCCTTGAACAACAATACCTAACTGCGCTCGCCAACCTGCGTGCCTAGCGTGGCGATTATTGACAAAATCCCTCTCCAGGAGAAGGCCTATGTCCAGTAGTGGACGTCCTATGGCTGATGATGTGTGTGTGTGTGTGTGTGTGTCCAAGGAAGACGCTACTGCCCATCTCTCGGATTACATCTCCTAGCCGACTCTTACGGCAACCACGGGTAGAGAAGGTGGGGTACAATTTTTACGCCGGCACCACCAGGATAAAACGGCAAACACCACGGTAGTTTTTGTAAAAATAAATTTATTTTTTAAGAATTTTGATTGTATATGAATTCTATGATTATGTCAAATATATATGTGTATGGACATTTATCAGAAATAAATGATTTATTATTAATATTTTTCTTCTCTTATTTTTATTTTTTTTATATCATCATATTCATCATCAGCCGTAGGACGTCCACTACTGGACATAGGCATTTGAGTTCCATAAAGACCGGTCGAAAACAGCTCGCATCCAGCGCGTTTCTGCAGTCTTTATTAGGTCGTCTGTCCACCTTGTGGGTGGACGTCCTATGCTGCGCTTGCTGGTCCGTAGTCTCCACTCCAGAACTTTGCAGCCCCATCGGCCATCAGTTCTGCGTGCTATGTGCCCTGCCCACTGCCACTTTAAGTTGCTTATCCGCTGGTCTATGACGGCTATTTTAGTTTGTCTATGGATCTCCTCATTTCTGATTCGATCTCGTAGGGAATTTATATTTTATTTGTATTTTTTTTACAATACTATATACTATTACTACACTATTATAAATGGCCTGAATCAAGAGTGCTGTCGACAGCGGGGCAGGATTCAAGCTAAGGCGGCAGAGTGAGGAACCTTCTTACAATGCGTGCCGTGTCAAGGATCACTGCATTTTGGATCTGACTAATGACCTGACCATCTAACAAGAATCTCTTAAGATATTATTAGGTATTATAAAACAGTTCAAGCAAATGTACATATTTTTATTTGAAAGTGCATTGTTTTATATCTTATAAAATGTAAAAGTAAAGAGATGATCGAAACGCTCTCCGTTAGACATAATGATTTAAAAACATAAATGTTATGCCATGAAATGCATATAATTTGTGTTTAATTAAATAATAAATGTAACAATGAACACAAATTAAGTGAAAAATACTCTGATCTAATTTCTCTAAAACCCCATTAAATAACCGAGTCATTAAAATAATGTGACAAATCTAAAGGTGAACTTGAAAGAATAGGTACATACGATAATTTAAAAAAATATAAGAATTCGTTCCAATTTCAGTCACTGTATTGTACGACATTCATCGCTCGGATGAGTCCGAACGTGGTTCCAATCACGTCGAGTTTACGACTGTCTGTCTGTCTGTACTCTCATAAAGCGATCTGAAGCGCCGGCGCGACGACTGATTGATAACACATGCTAGCCTTGGACAATGAGCGCTCATGGTATTTTCATATTTCACTTCTTTAAGATTTTTGATTTATTAATATTGTTTTAACAAAGAGCGTGTTGTCCGACCGTAGATATAAGAACACTAGGCACTGTTAACCGTATTGGTGTAGAACTGTTATCAGAATCTATGCGTACAAGTGGGTAGGCTTTTTAATAGGCTTAATAATAATAGCTCAGTGGTTAGCGCGGTCGGTTCACACGCCAAAGATCGTGGGTTCCAACCCTAACAATGATCTGCCGGTGAAGGAATACATCGTGAGGAAACCATAGCATGGTCGTAGGGTATTTTCTAATACTCGGCTGGCTAGCTATCACCCTCAAGTTGAAAATCTGCCACCTACTACCTAACGGTGTGTTCCGGTAATCTCAGTTGAGAGCCAGTTCTATTCCAGGCTAGGTGTGTCCATCTTTCACCACACCGTCTGTGACCACTTTGGCCGCCAGCTCGCCTCATAGAAAGTGATTGTGTGGCCGAGAACGAAGCACATTGATTTAGAAGAAATCTATTCAGTGTCCTTAACAATGATTTCGTTACATTCAACTAAGTGTAAAAAAAAACTCAAAGATGTATGAAGTCTGCCAACCAACTCTGCAAACCTACTATAAGGTGGCTCATTACGAAATAAGACAGGAATATATGGTTGCAGTAGCACTATGGTAGTAGTAGCCAGGGGGATGCAAGTGCAGAGAGAACTCTGCACTTGCATCCCCCTGGCTAAGTGACAATTGTAGTAAGCATAATGTATTAATATCTATAACTGTAAACTGTATAAACTCTAACATAACGTGAAAAGAAAGATTCACAAAAAAAAAAATGCCTTGCTGAGTTTCTTGCCGGAGTCTTCTCAGTTGAAGTGTAATTACGAGCCGGTGGTAGATTCAAAAATATAACTTAACGTTCATAAATGCCTTACCAGGGCCTAAACTGAATAAATGACTTTTTGATTTTGAACCCGCACTTTGCTAGCGTGGTGGACTATGGCATTACCCTTCTCATAATGAGACGAGAAACCCCCACCAGTGGGCCAGTTTACAAAAACAGAATTGAGTCGGATATACGTGTAGCTAGTAAAAGCGTGTTAAAAAACCTTAATTGTACGAATTCTTTTCATATTTTATTTCTCAAATTGCAAATAGGGGTGGCAAATTCGAAAATGTCTCCAAAGAATAGATACCACAGCTTTTATTGAAATCACAGAAAAAAACATTAAAATGGCGTTATGACACCCTTTTTATCATTCTCAGAAAATATCTACGAATTTCGTATGGAGATTAGAGTGGATACATTCATTGTTTGCGCACGGAGTGTTGTCGTATTCATGCCATTAGTGAGAGTAAATTTCCTCTAGGATTTGCTCAAAAAGGGTTAAGATCTCTTTATACATATTTTCATCGCTTGAAGTGTGACGAGACATACGATTTAGATATTATTTTTATTCTTTGTGTAGGATGAATTGTGTTTTCAGATAATCTAGACGGGCTTTCTAACACGCATTCAGCCCCAGATCTCGGGGGGACCACTTTCAGGGCACCTTCAGGGGGTGCCAAAAGTATAATATAGATACCTAATATACTTGAAAAGAAAGCTTGTTTCACAAATCGCCTAGCATTCAGCGCACGTTGTACTATCGTTTAATCATTTGATTTTAAAATGCCTAGTTAGTTTTGGAACATACCCTACGTTATGAAAAGTTGATTTTTGAACGCTTGCATAGTGTACGTGATGTATCTGCCGGGGGAACCACCGTCGCATTTAAAACTCTATGAGCTAGCTGAATAACCACGGGGGTTTTCGAGGCCGAAAAATCAATTTAGCTGAGTCTCATGTCCGAGTTTTTGATTGTATATTCACCGCTCAGATACAAAGTAATACAGACTTAACTACAAAGTGCAAATTCATTAACCCGGTTAAAAATTCCACTTGATATTATACATATTGTGACATTTTTAAGCTATTTATTTGAACGCTGCAGAAGTGCAGGAGCGCCACTATCAAATCTCTGCCTGGATGCAAATAATGGTAATTTCTGGGCTGCACGCATTAAATAAGTATGTAAAAGTAAGAAATATTAGACGACATTTCACACAGCATCTAGTCTTTTTTTTTATGGCTGAAAGGCTTGATGTTTGACCAAAACTCACCTGATGTTAAGTGACGGTGTGGTCAAAGATGGTAAAGCAAACCTAGCCTGGAATGGAGCTGGGTCTCAAGTGACACTGCCGGAACACACCGTTAGATGCTTGGCGGCAGATTTTCAATTTGAGGGTGGTAGCTAGCCAGCCGAGTACTAGAAAGTACCCTACCACCACGCTATGGTTTCCTCACGATGTTTTCCTTCACCGGCAGCTCAAGCTCATTGTTGGGGTTTGAATCCACGCCCTTCGGTATGCGAACCGACCGCGCTAACCACTGAGCTATCATCGCTATAAAAAAACAAACAAACAATAAGTCTCATACAAAGCAAAATATAGTACACATGCACTTTTTTTATATAAAAGTAATGAGACAATCGAGACGCTCTTCTGATGGTAACGATAACGCCTGTCCATGACCATTGCAGCGATACACAGAACTTTGAGTAGTAAAACGAAGTCCAGGGCATCGCTGCTTCGGCGCTCATTACTTTGAGACTTTACATTGTTAGTCTCAACAGCCCTGTCATTTTGCTAGCCACAGTTCACTTTAAACAGATTTTTTAACATAATTTATAACTGAATGATTATATCAATAACATCAATTAAAAAAAACATAATATATTTAGCAGGTGAGGTGACTAGGACGCGTTGAATGCCTTTAACTCTTATTATATTAGAGCCAGAACAAAAAAGGGCTTCTCAATTTTTGGAAAAACAAACAACATTAATGTTAACATCACGAAGGCAGGTGAAACGACGTCAGTTCGGAGGAAAGCTCGCCAAATATTTACAACTGCCTCAAGTGGCTTAAAACAAATTCTTCTATAATCTCGCTTCGGCTTTGTGCTATTGTTTGCATTGAATTTTGCTACTGCTTGCCTTTACCTTGTGACAGTACAGGAAATATCAGTAAGGGACTTAAGTACATGCCAATGCTAACCGCTCCAATAAAATTTATTATATTTATGATTTCTTGTATTAGTCTCTTTGGGAAAACAATTTTACTCAAAGATTTAAATAAATTGAAATTATCCTTTAGAAACATACCTTAAGTCTTTCAAAAATCAGTGTACTATAAAAATTACAGGTCGAATTCAGAACCTTCCTCCTAAAATATCATATCTATAATTTTATTATTACAGCGTGTATAAAAATGTGAATTTATTCATAGAAACGACTTGTTAATTTTAGTAAGGTAGGGTAATAAGTTATTTTCAATTTACTCTTATAATATCACTTCTGACTAATAAAACACTACTACAAAACCGAAAGTAAAAAGTACACTAGTACTACACTACACTGCAATGCACTGCACTGCTACTTGTACTATAATAAAACCGAAAGTTTGTCTGTATGCTTTCTATCTTCATTCATTGTTACTTCTTCATGTTATAACTGCTCAATCGATTTGCATGAAATTTGAAATACTTTATCCGTACTTTGAGACTTTAAGGTAGGTAGCTTACACCCTGTATTAACACTTATCTCGGAAAATAAAGACGAAATCGAGTTTTTTTACTAAGTAAAATCGATCAAAAACTGTTTGACATAAGATTCAGGTTTTGAAACTAAACGGCGCTAGTTTGAATTCATACAATACTTAAATTAAACACGATTGATTAATTAAATTTAATTGAAGAAAAAAGCAATGTATGCGTTTAGGTTGTTTACCCATATAAATGTTTGTGTGTGAAAGTCTACAATTGTGTTATACTGGCGCTTTACTTTACTTTTTTGTACTGTATTTTTGTGGGATGCCACTCAATTTGTGTTTGATTTGCCAAACATAAAGCGTTCGTAAACATTTAACAGACTTGTATCGGGTTACTCAATTTCTTTTGTTTGCAGCCGTTTGGCTTCTATATATAACAATGTTGACAAAACGACGATATGTTTTGTTGCTAACATGTATTTGCTTCGATAGTTTTAAAACGTGAAAACTTTAAACTGAAAAAATATATGAAAAATGAATGATCGTTATTAACTCTTGGTAGTCCATTGGAAGATGTGCTAATAATGATTAGGTGGAGCGTCACTCAATCGTCCTTCCTGAGACTTGGCTCAGCAATGTGGCATTAAAGGCTGATTTAGTCAGAATAATTAAACCCCTAGGACGTAGTAATTAAATATTTATTATGTGGAACCGTCGCCGTGGAATCATTTAATAGCTGAGCGAATTAGACGTACCTAATTATGTGTATCATCTTGCTCAAAATACTATTAGTTATAGTATTCCCCTGTAAATACAATCTGGGTGCCTTCAAGTTGCAACTGAATTGGTTTCTTCTAGGTAAGCGTAAGCGTATTCCATCATAGACCGCATCTTCGTTTAATATCAGGCAAGATGGCAGTCAATCAATATTTATGAATAAAAAAAGTGATATTTACTCTATATCTCTGTTTGGTTACCTTATTAGGATGTAGCAGCTGAGACTGTGATCTAAGCCTTGACGAAGTTTGGTAAGTAGTAGTGTGCATTGCAAAGACGACCAACAAATTTTCCCATTGAAAAAAATATATTATTAATTCATAAGCCTTAAAGCCTATTGTACATTACAGAGTTAGGTATGACAATTGGCATTATATAATTGGGTAAGTACCCTAGACTTCACACGAGGAAAACCTGTGTTGCGAAGTCTGGTGTCTTTCGTTCCAGTCTCGTTTACAATAATATATTAAAAAAAAAAAATATATATATATATATTTAGTAAAAAACATATAAAAACATAAGCTGCATGAAATATAAATTGCAATATTTAGACAATAGATGACACTTTATTTATGACAAAAAATAGTAATAATGGAGGAAAAAATGTATTAAATATATTTATGTCACAAACCAGCCTCAACTCAAGATAATGCCGACTGTACCCAGTTGGCGTTGATTTTCCGTTGTGGTCAGAGGTGACGTTATGCACGCGTATTATTGCCTAGTAAATATATACTTACAACGGAATATGCATGCGTTTGGCCACGATCTCACCTGATGGAAAGTGATGATGTGGCAGAAGATGGAGCACGCTTGCCTAGGAAATACCTATTCACATATTTCTTGAACAAACCCGGGTTGTACTTAGTTGGAAACACAGACGCTGGCAACGAGTTCCACACCTCAGCAGTTCGTACAAGGAACTATATTAGGATTAGGATTTATATTAACTAACACATTATAATTGTAATAAATCGTCGTCGGCGTCGTATGAAGGGCCGATACAAATTTCTTCACACTTTTTTCAAAATGTTTCAGTGATGACTTTCTCAGAGCCCGCTGACTGACAACGCATGTTTAAATCGTCGCCAGAAAGTCATTAGTCGTTAGTTTGGAGTCTTCAGCGCGCATCTGGCAAACGAAAAGAAAGCCTTGCCAATACAGGGTTATCGGTACAAGCTGACAACCAATTTTTTTAAGCGGAAGAATAATCAAATTTTATACTAAGTATGATTTTTAAACTAGTTGGCCGTAATTAACTATTCGCGAGGGTAGTATAATAATTAGCAAAATTAAATTTTTAAGATCAACAAACACATTCTATTTTAAATATGCCATTTAAAATTAATTGGTCGCAACGAACTATTGGCAAAATGTACTAACCAACATCAGAGAAATCAGTTTACGAGATTTATTTTTTAGAATAAACGGTAATTTTACTCTATGTATAATTTTTCAAATCTATTAATTATTTCCAAAATGTACTAAATTATCAAAGAAGCTATCATATTAATTTGCGAGATCAGATTTTTAAGATAAACGGTATAACGAACAATTTTTACTTTAAATATAATTCTTAAAATTAGTTCGCTGTTATGGACTATTGGTGAAATCTACTAAGCATCAGATAGGCATATCAGTTTGCGAAATTTAAGTTCTACTTAAATGATAAAAAATAATATGGAAATATGTGTATAACAGTATCCCCTGATAAAGTAAATGGAAACTATTTCTTTTCATAAATTTGACAATGTTTTACGTGCTACGATACTCTCGCAAATTAATGTGCACCAATTTTACTGTCGTACATTTTATTATTTCATACTGTGAAATGTTATGTTAAGTTTTTTTTTATTTTAGGCTTGCGTTTGGCCGCCATCTCGCCTGATGTTAAGCGAAGAGGCGGTCTAAGGTCACGCTCGCTTAGAAGAAACCGATTCACTCGCGACTTGAAGGCACACAGATTGTATCTATCAGGGAAAACCCATTCGAGTAGCAAATAAACCAGTAACCATGTACTTATGTGTTTATATTACAGTATACCTAAAATTATATTTTGGCAATCTATAATGCCATGAAATAAACAGTTTTTGTATTTGATATTATTTATCGCAAGGGTATTGAATCCATAGAAAGTATCAAGGATTTCTTCGCTCGAGATTTGGTAATAAAATTTGAGCGTGGCGACGGATTCAATTAGCACCAGATGTAGATAAATGCAGCCGTGTGTACAACACAACTTTTCGCTTCATCTTAGTGAGGCAAACATGTGCAAGTAAAACATGGTATAAACGACGAAGGTATACATTTTTCTTACAAAGAAAGCTTTTTCAAGCTTGTAAAGTGATTTTTTCCCAATGAGTAAAGCAACTGAAATCATAGATAATTCTATAATAATTCTGAGTGGCTTTCTGGTTACTATTACATGACATAAAACCCGGTTATTTGTCGACAAATAATATATTAATTCACGGTAACGCTTAATATCAATGTTTCTCTCGGTCACCTATGTATATGATTGTCCGACGCTAATACTAACTAACACTAAGCAAAGCTTGTACATTGAAAGTAATTACTAATAACCAATAGAATACATTTTTTTTTTTTGTGAAACATAAACGACACCTAGATACAGAAAAAAAAACATTTATTTATACCACAAAATGTTTTTCCTGAGTAGGAATCGAACCTACGCCCTACAGCTCTTAAAGCAGATATACTACTGATATCAATGACCCAATATGGCTATCCTTAGGCTATAATTTAGGCAATCTTTTAGAAACTTATCGAACTATGCATCAAGTGCTACTGAAAAGGGGATGAGAAAATATTAAAATCTTTTTTTTTTTTGATGGTTGACAGGCTAGTTGTTTGACCACAGCTCACCTGATGTTAAGTCATGGTGTGGTCGAAGGTGGTAAATCACACCTAGCCTGGAATGGTACTGGCCCTCAAGTAAGGCTGCCGGAACACACCGTTAGATGCTTGGCGGCAGATTTTCAACTTGAGGGTGGTAGCTAGCCAGCCGAGTACTAGAAAGTCCCTACCACCACGCTATGGTTTCCTCACGATGTTTTCCTTCACTGGCAGCTCAAGCTCATTGTTGGGGTTTGAACCCACGCCCTTCGGCATGCGAACCTACCGCGGTAACCATTGAGCCATCATCGCTACAAAGAACACCGATACTACGTCCCAATAAACACCATGCTATTCACATAAATTCTATATAAAAGTAGTAGGCAATTAGTACACCTAATAACACACTTGGAACGAATTAAATGCGTTATGTAATTCAAAAGAAAAGAAAAACTACAATGTTCCAATAGAAAAAGTAACAAACACGAGTTACGATAACTACTTACGTGTTATTAACAACATACATATATGATATTCACAAAGACAAAGAATGGTCCGACAGAAGTATCAAAAGTAATAAATAATTCTCCCAGTTGCGACAAATGAGGTCATGTGTTTCTCCTTTAAGTTTTTTTCTCAGACTTCCCGCGGGATCATGTGTCTTCTATTTCCGTTAACATATCGACTGAACGATTTGCTTCTTTAATTTTAGAATGTTCGCTGTTTAGTATATTGCGCCTCGGGGGTCATTAAGTTTCAGATTCAAATGCAGATGTCAACTGCAGCACATCTGTTGACTTTTAATTTGTGACTTTTTGTAATTTTTTTATATAACAAATTATAGTAATTTGTTTTGTGGCGTCCGTAATTTTTTATTCGTGTGCTGGATCTGTCGGGAGATCTGGCGAACTACTTGGTCTAGGCAGGTACCAATTCAGAACCAAATAATTTGCTACCAATCAGATATTTAAAACATTAATGTGTTACAGTATGAAGTGTTACTGCAGCTAGCAAAATTTCAGGGCTATTGAGACAAATCATCGTATGCTCCAAAGTAATGGGCGCTAAAGTAGCGATGCCTTGGGCCGCACTGAGCTTTCTCATTTCCATTCTAGTTAGATGATCATGAGAAAGTTACGCAACAGCGATCTTTATAGCGTGGGCATAAGATATGTGATGAACTTGAGCTGCTGGTGAAGGAAAACATCGAGAGGAAACCATAGCGTGGTGGCAGGGTACTCTCCAGTACTCGGTTGGCTAGCTACCACCTTCAAGTTAAAAAATCTGCCGCCAAGCATCTAACTGTGTGGTCCGGCAGCCTCACTTGAGCGCCAGTTCCATTCCAGGCTAGGTATGCTTTACCATCACCACACCGTCACTTAACATCAGGTGAGTTGTAGCCAAACACCTAGCCAGTCAGACATAAAAAAAGACAATAAAAACGGTACGGCCCCTGCATTATGTTTTGTTAAAAAGTAATAGCAATTGCGGTTTAAGATATTTATTTTCTCAAAAAATCAGTTACAGTTGCTTGTTGAGAAAATAATAAATATTCTTAGTAGTAAGACTTTTAAATTAAATAAAATTATCAGTAAGATTTTTGTGATTAAGTTAATTATAAGCACCTGAACAGGCGACAAATAAATGTTACTACTAAGCTACTACATTATTTATGTTTGTTTATACTTTTGTTACAAGAAGTAAGATTAGGTATATAATATGCATTTATAAGTCAATTTATCTAATATCTATTAAACAAACAAAACA
Source organism: Biston stratarius (assembly GCA_950106695.1). NCBI lineage: Eukaryota > Metazoa > Arthropoda > Insecta > Lepidoptera > Geometridae > Biston > Biston stratarius. The sequence continues at coordinate 33,327,942 of OX467106.1, read as the reverse complement.
GCCCAATAGGTAGAAATATGATGTTCGCAAACAACATTGAACACTGCTCAAGTAAACAAACCTGTGTTAAATATACAAATACTTTTTTTTTTACAAAGTACATGTAATAAGTGAAAGTATATGAAAATAAAGATATATTAAGATTTTTCACACAAAACACTTATTTTTATCGACTATATTTTATTTAAAACTATAAAATTACTTAATACTTTGTTGGAATAGCTTTGGAAGCGCCAAATTATTTAAGTACTTCCTTGAGCGGGATGCGTTACGTGCCCGAAGGCTTCATAGCGTCAATATGTAAAGTGGACTGTATCTGTTAATTCGCTAGGCACGCTGATTACACATTAATTAAATTACGAGCGATAACACAGAGGAAAAGGAAGAATGGGAGACCACGCACCTTGACCTCGTTCCTCTCGTAAATAGTCCTGGCTGCGCAGCACAGTATGCACTTTGTAATGCACTTCACACACTCGCGGTAGAAGGAATGTTTGATGTCTCAGTTTTGATTTCGTTTTCTTTATTCACGTAGTAGTTAATTTATATTATTTTGTGCACACGAGTGACGCCGATGATCGGTCACGTTGCGGTCGTTCATGACTATTATGGCGGTAGTTGGAAATAATAGGAATAGGGAGTGAGAAGGACAGCAATCGCTCATTAACCATGTGTAAGAAAGTAATATGCATTAATTGCGAATCCTACCCTACCTGGCGGTAACAAGCTTTATGCCCTAGCTAAAAGCAACTAGAGTAGGTACTGTGTAAATATTAATAGTTGGATGCTTACAAGTAAAATGTATATGTCTAAAACATAATATGTTAGTTTGATCAAAGGTGTAAAAGTCAGCTTTGCTATAATAAATATACTCGTATGTACATATATAAACGTCTAAAATTTTGAATCTAAAATAGACTAATTTTATCTTCTATTAATAAAAGCGTTAAATTAGACCGTTTGAAGTAACTATCGCAATTTTACGAGCTCTTTTCAAATAGAGTATCTATTCATAAATACTTTTATAACTTCCACCTATTTGAATCACATTAAAAACAAATGAAGGCCTCGAACTTCTTTAAGACTTGCAATAGCTCTCTACAAACTTTCACGCGAAAGTGAGTCGTTGATTCTTGCAGCAAGGTTCAAAATACAACTTTTTGAAAGGTAAGTTTTGTGGTGGGTAGTAAGAAACAATCAAACTTAACCTTGAAGACGTTTTACGAGTCGTTCTCAGTCGGTTGTTGTAATAAACATGTCGGCAACAAGTGTTAGAAGGATTCTAGCCTTTGCTCGCATGCTATAAAATTTTACTCTGTGAATATATTTTCGAATGAAACGTTGAGTGGTTTATCATTTTTAACTGAAACCGTAAAACTTTTATTATAATGAGATTGGATAAAGCTTGTATAGTTATTTATTTATGATTCAATATGTCTACAACAGAGAATAAATAAAAATAAATTGAAAAAAAAAAAAAACTTAAAAACAAGCTTTTATCTGGGACAATAAACTAAATATTAAAAAATAATCCGAGTATGTTGGCGTATAGGTATTTACCTATATACTTAAAAGCTTGAAGTAACCTGTAACAGGTCATTAATTCATTTTACACATTAGGTTTTCACATTAGCTAATTTTTAGGGTTCCGTAGAAAAGGAATAAGCGGAACCCTTATAGGATCACTTTGTTGTCCGTCTGTCTGTCAAGACCCTTTTTCTCAAGAACGCGTGGAGGTATCAAGCAGAAATTCATTTTAAGTACTCAGAAATACTGTCCTTTGGAGCTATCAAATAATCAAACTTCTAAGCCAACGCAATCAAAAGATACAGCCGTTTATGCTGCAAATGTTCGACACTCGCAAGGGAATCAAAACCTACAGCGTACTTTCCGTGAACTCAGAATCTTGAAATTTGGTACGAAGCAACGTCTTTTAGCACAGATAAAGGAAAAATTGCGAAAAGCATAAATTACCATAAAAAAAGAAAACCATAACTTTTACTTATATACCAACAGGTTTGTACGAAACCCTCGGTGCGTGAGTCCGTCTCGCACTTGGTCGGTTTTTTTTAAGGCCATAGATGGTAAATCAAGCAGGTGAGATGTCTGATGGTAAGCAATCACCGTCGCCTACGCATATCTGTAATACCAGAAGCACTTTGGCTACTTTAGCGACCTCAAACACGCGTTTTGAAGAACCCAATGTTGTAACTCCGCGGGAATACGGAAGAAGGAAAATTATTTCACAAGTTTATGACAAAAATTATCAAGTAAATACGTGAAAAACGTCTGTAACGCGCACATTTTATCTTATTTTCTTAATCGTAATCGAGTCTAATAGGTATTAAAATACTAACCAAATGTAATGTAACCATACAGTCTGTATTTGTGTTTTTTAGGCAATTGAATCGTGTTTATGTTAATGTAACTGCATAAGTGTGTATTATAATATAATATGTATATATGCCGGTTATTATGGCGCCGGTTATATTATGGTGCCGGCGTAAGAATAGTACCCCACCCTCTCTACCCGTGGTTGCCGTAAGAGTCGGCTAAGGAATGTAATCTGGAAGATGAGCAACAGCGTCTTCCTTGAACAATCACACCTTACTGCGCTCGTCAACCCGCCTGCCAAGCGTGGCAAATAATGGCAAAACCCCCCTAGGAGGAGGCCTATGCCCAGCAGTGGAAGTTTTTCAGGAATATAAAGTATCTAGATCTGTGTGCCAAATTTCATTCAAATCTGTTAAACCGTTTTTGCGTGATTAAGTAACAAACATCTAAACATACAAACTTTCACATTTATAATATTATTAGGATGTCATGCCGTCAATTGATAGCCTGTCAGCCATAAAAAAAAAAACATTGATAGATGTAACAGATTTGTTCAAACTCTAAAATCCAATACAGCGATTGCTGCTTACCCTCATAACAATTCGTTACCTAAAAATAACACAAATTATGAAACACTGACGAGTTTTACATCTGTAACAACATAATACACAAAGAATCATAAATATGTTGTCATGGAAATAAAATCAATCGAGTGAAATCTTCGAAAATATACCGTAACGAGTGTTCCAGTTAAGAAGATATTATTTCTTGTGTATATGGAATATTATCATTATATTATTTTGGACATTTTTATTACTTAGACAAATGTTTGTTGTGTTTCAGTTATAATTTATGGAGACAAGACAAAATAAACATGGGATTAGTAATGATTATGAAGACGTGGTATTTTCAGTTGAAAATAATACGATGTTTATTTTAAGTGCTCATAAGCTGTGACGAGAATTTTATTTAAAAGTCGAAATATTAGTAGGATTTAAGATATTTTTATAAAAGTTAAGTTTGTTTTTTTGTAGCGACAATAGCTTAGTGGTTAGCGCGGTCGGTTCAAACCCCAAAGGGTATAGGTTAAAACCTCAACAATGAGCTTGATCTGCTGGCGAATAAAAACATCGTAAGGAAACCATAGCGTGGGTAGCGTAGGTGGTAAGGTACTTTTTAGTACTCGACTGGCTAGTTACCACTCCCAAGTTGAAAATCTTTCACCAAGCTTCTAACAGTGCGTTCCGGTAGCCTCATTTGAGAGCCAGTTCCATTCCAGACTAATAAACATTATGCTGTTCAAGATCAGTTGACCAACATGGTTACATGGTCAATTTATCTGCAAAAGTGGGAACTAAATTAATTTAAGCAAAATCTCTCTGTAATCTACTAAAAGACAAGCCTGTCAAGAACATCACTATCACTTTCACTACATAGTATAAAACAAAGTCGCTTTCTCTGTCCCTATATCCCTATGTATGCTTAAATCTTTAAAACTACGCAACGGATTTTGATGCGGTTTTTTTAATAGATAGAGTGATTGAAGAGGAAGGTTTATATGTATAATAACATCTATTAAATAGTGGAGAAATACTGTTATTTTTGAGGTCAATACCCGTGCGAAGCCGGAGCGGGCCGCTAGTATACATATAAATGACATGATAGAAAAAGTATCCAAAGCAACATTGGTAAGTTCATGTCAAATTTGGTTGGCATGACGTACTTATGCATGGACAGTGAAAGTGAGCGTTAAACATGCTTATTGAAACCGTTTCTCATCAGGTGATGTCGCAGTCAAACACATTCCTAGTCTGTTATAAATAAATTACAGTCTATAACAATTCCTATTGTGTTCATTGTTCACCTTATTGAATCAATCATTTCAATTGCCAATAGCGAACTTATTTCAGCTGCACCTACATTAACAGCCACTTACACTGCCATTCAATGTTAGTGGCACTCACATCAAACAGCAATTCAATTACAATTTGTGTTACATTGCACAATAATAGTAATAATTGGTGGTCGCATTACAACTTGACTCCTGTTAGAGTTCAAAAGCTGTATTGTTACACTTTTACTGTGTTTTGAATAGTGTGTATTTAAAATTTGATTTACATAATAAAATTCACAACACTGTACATGTTAACAATACCTTACAATCATAACTTAAGGCAAATTAAAGATTTATATACTATGGAAACTGACGTGGTCTTGACTCATTTTTGTTTTACTGAAGTCAGTTCACTGCGAAGCAAGACGAGGCCGCGCGTGCGTTGCCTCAGTTTTGTCCCCATGATAAAGACCACCGGATGGCCGAAAGTAAAGTTGGAGCTTCCAATAAAATTAAACATGAGTAATCCCGCATAAGTAATGGAGTAATCCCGCATAAGTAAAACTAAAAATTATATTACTATTAAAATTATACATTTTTGTTTTTGGAAAGGAATTTCCTTATGGCACGTTGTCGTTCTGATTTCTTTGCGGACTAGACCGAAAAATATGTAACAATGAAAAACGACACCACACGACATCTTTTTACAGTAATTTTTGAAGCACTTCCCGATCACCTAGAAAACTATAACTTCTCTCAATCTATTCAGCTTACCGTCAGTTTTGAGTATATGCAAAAATATTTTGTAATAAAAAAAGCCTTTACAGGATTTCCGTTCCAATAATAAATGAATTAGTTAATTAGGATAAAATTTATAAAATGAGGATTTTAAGGATTAAATTTATAAATTAAATAATAATAGGTAAGAATTATGTATAGAAACCTAAAAAAGCAGTTGAAGAACAATGTTAAGTAGAAATAACACTTTCAATTAAAAAAATTAGTTTTTCATTCGTGTACTGCACACACGAATATAGGTATTAGGTTTTATAACGGAAAATTTCATCACTACGACATTTTGCTGCATAATACGTAATTTTTTTAAGTTGGATTTTGTATTTGACTCTTAGGCAGAATTTGGTTAAAAAACTCATGCACGTTTTGAAGTTTTTGATTAACTTTCTCAAATTCTGAATAGAGAAAATTAATTCATAAGAATTATTTAAACTACTTAATAAATCTAAGTAAACTTAAAAGCTCTGTTTAACAATTTAGACAAACTGACGCACACTTTATTTTCTTACTTGGATTTTTCTTTATTAGTTTGTTTGTAATTTAAGTGCTAATATTTATTTTAATATAATGTATGTCTTTGGTATACTTGTGCAAACTTATATTTTTCATTATTGGTTCACACCTTTCTTATGGTTGTATACATAGCTTGTCATGTACGTTTAGTATCTCCGTAGAATATTAAAAAATGAATTAAAATTAAATCTTCACGACGACTAAAAATGAGAAACTCTATCCTACTTACCGCCAACTAGTTAACATTCTGTGTAGCCTGTACCTAATTACGCGACAAGGAGAGCAGAGATATTGTTCGCAATATTAATTACATGGCTCTCACGTGAATCTCGCTGTAGTAGAGCTTTAATTAGTAGAGTTCTGTCTAAACAGTTCTGCAAACGTGCTGCTCTACATTGGGTAATTTACACGTTATGTTGTTAGGGAAACCTTTTTGTGGTCTGTTTTAATTTGCAGATGGAATTGCTACTACACCATTGTAAAGACAACAAGAACATTAAATGAGCCTATATAATTTAATTTTGTACTGTTTATGTACTTCCATGATAACGTTTGAAGGATTATCTGATAGTTTGCTAATCCTTCTAGGCCGGCCTGGTGGCCGTTTAATCTCCAGTTAGAGCTGGTTTTCGCCCATATCTGCGCTGGCATTCGACAGACATGTCCAGCTTAGTCCTAAATTATCATGACAGCTTTTTCAATCACGTCAATGATCGGGGGTTTTTTATTTAAATCGGACAACATTTCGTACATCATCACATCACATCATCAGCAATAGGACGTCCACTGCTGGACATAGGCCTCCTCCTGGGGAGGGGTTTTGCCAATACTCGCCACGCTTGGCAGGCGGGTTGACAAGCGCAGTTAAGTGTGATTGTTCAAGGAAGACGCTGCTGCCCATCTTCCGGATTACATCCCTTAGCCAACTCTTACGGCAAACACGGGTAGAGAGGGTGGGGTACAATTCTTACGCCGGCACCACAACGGCAACCATACCACGGCACCATACAGCATCACCTAGCCTCAAACTATTCTATACTTGTAATATGGAAACCAAATAGTTGATATAATTTGACCGCCCTGTTGACTAGTGACTAGTTTTTTTATAATCGGATTACACATGCAGCCACTACGAAACAAACAAAGAAACTATCTACAATCTATCTACAACTTCTACTAGCATAAAGAAACTCCAGCGATAAAGAAGTTGTTATGATCAAACGTTCCATAGCTTTATTGAAACGTTAGCACACCCATAGGAGCGGTTCTCATTTCACAGCTGGAGTTTCCATCCTAATATTTACCACAAAAACGGTAGGTGAGCTGTGGCATAAAAATAAATTGCCAAGAAATAAGATAAACTTTTTTGTTTACACCAAAAATTGTACCTACGAATACTTATTACGATAGAAAAAATTCATTATTTTTAAAATCAACGAATTGTACGTGATGATATATATATAGTTCAATGATAAAAATAGTGTAACAACTGGCGGCTTTATCCACATTTAGTCCACACGGAAAAGGCAGTTTTTAAACCACAGCTTAAAACAGTTGTTGTTTTAAACTGTTTGTAAACTAGTACTTTAACCCTAGTTAAGATTTAAATTTCCTCTTCCCATATTGTAGTAAAAATAATTATATATATACTCGTATTGTATAAATCCAAGTTAAAAAAGGTCACGGACCCCGGTGTCTGTGGGGTGTAATATTTTTAAATAAAAAAAACCACAGTTTAAACTAAAATGATTTGACATATTTTTGACATTTTAATTATTTAACATATTTTTGACATTTTAATCATTTGTCATCTTTATTGCTAGACATTTAATTTTTATTACGACGAATTATAAATATTATTTTTGCCTAATTTTTTTTTTTTTTTTTGTAGTTGTATTTGTTATTTAGAAAATGTTTGTGTTTAGCTACATATGGGTCGACCTGAAATAAATGTTGATTATTATTATTTTATTACTATCACTAACATCGAGTTCAACAAATAGAAGCCGATGTTTGTAGCGATGACAGCTCAGTAGTTAGCGCGATCGGTTCACACGCCGAAGGACGTGGGCTTAGACCCCAACAAATAAGCTTAAGCTGCCAGTGAAGGAAAACATCGTGAGGAAACCATAGCATGATGGTAGGGTATTTTCTAGTACTCGGCTGGCTAGGTACCACCCACAAGTTGAAAATCTGAAGCCAAGCATCTAACGGTGTGTTCCGGCAGCCTCACTTGAGAGCCAGTTCTATTCCAGGCTAGATGTGTCCATCTTTGACCACACCGTCTGTGACCACTTTGGCTATTCTTTTACATGATATGTATGACGTGTGGCCTCTAGCTCACATCATGGAAGGTGATAGTGAGGCCGAGAACGCAGCACGTTGTTCTAAAAGAAATCTATTCACTATCCTTAATAATGATTTCATTACATAAAAAAATAGTTCTGAGTATAGTAACTAAGTAAGAATCAGTTCCATTCCAGGCTAGGTGTACTTTATCATCTTCGACGATATCGTCACTTAATATCAGGTGAGCTGTGATCAAACACCTAGCTTGTCAAAAAAAGTATAAAACTTTGAGATTCAAATCACTTCTTTACCTCAGTTGTTAGACAGCTACATGTGAATCAAAGATACCGCGATAATAGCGCTCAGTTGACTGACACATTCCTGAAGATTGGTTAATTGATTTCTGCTAAATTCGTGAGAACAACTGAGATAGATTGACTCACGCGATTGAGTCATGAAGTAACCTAGATTCAGTGTTTGGCGAAAAAATCAGCTTTTGTTTGTTAATATTTTAATAATTAAAAGAAATAGATATCGTTGAACATTTCACACAGTGCCAACTAGCCCCAAACAAAGCAAAGCTTGTACTATGAGCAGAGCAAACATTTATTGTAACATAAATGTTTCACCTGGTGGGAATCGAATAGACTCCCTTCAACTCTTGAAGTAGATATTCTACCAAATGAGTATTCAAAAAAAGTAATTCCTATAAAGTTTAAGATGTTCCTTAGCTAGACTTAGTTATGTTCTTAGTGATTGATTCCTCGTAATCTAAAAAGGCAAAAAGCTGAGATGTTTTGCCTTGTGTTATGACAGGTACAAATTATTCAATCGATCCGATGACTAACTTAAAAGCTCTTCACTATATATATGTATGTATAAAGAATATTGTTTCTACAATCAATGCGCGTGAGATGTATTCTAAGAATTCGCTATTCCATCTCGGAGAATTAAAATTCTAATAGTTATTTTAAAATTCGCATTACGTTTTCATTTCCCCTGGCCGACATAGTAAAATAGCAGTATAATAGAAATACATAGAACTAAAGTTTGGCCGGATGCTATACACCAACCAATTTTAGCCGATTCACATCACACATCATCAGCCATAGGGCGGCCACTGCTGGACATAGGCCTCCTCCTGGGGAGGGGTTTTGCCAATACTCGCCACGCTTGGCAGGCGGGTTGGCAAGCGTAGTTAAGTATGATTGTTCAAGGAAGACGCTGCTGCCCATCTTCCGTATTACATCCCTTAGCAGACTCTTACGGCAACCACGGGTAGAGAGGGTGGGGTACTATTCTTACGCCGGCACCACCACGGCAAACTAAAAGTATAAATAAACTAAACTATTAAATCAGTGAAACTCATTTAAACAACCACGTACGAAACGTATTATTATCAAGAACTTGTAAAATCTTCAAACACTGGCATAAAGTACAAAGCGCGATTTCATTAGTAGAGTAGAAGCATATACGTATTTATATTTGCTGTAACACTTTACTAAAAAAACATTTCCGGAACAATCGCATCCCTAACCTTAAACTATACTATAAAATGTCTTCATGGTACTGAAACGGTTGTTGAAATATAAAAGAGTGTGTAAAACAAGAGCTACATAGTTTTATGAAAGCTCTCTGGCAACAATCGAGGCGAGAATAAATAAAAATATAAGACAAGGACATGCGCCGTTTAATGTCACAGGAGCCAACGGAATGATGAATATTACAACTGGCTTGCGCAAAGACAAATAAGAAATCAACAGGAGCTGATACAAGAACAGATAAAGGTACTTCAGGAATTCGACTAAAGAAGTAGGTACTGCTAAATTGCCACAGTCGTATGATATTGCCGCTGATGGGGAAAAACTTTAACTTTTATGCTTGACAGACTACTAGGTGTTTGACCACAGCTCACCTAATGTTAAGTGACGGTGTGGTTGAAGATGGTAAACACACCTGTTTGGAATGGAACTGGCTCTCAAGTAAGGTGGCCAGATCACACCGTTAGATGCTTAGCGGCTGATTTTCTACTTGAGGATGATAGCTAGCCAGCTGAGTACTAAAGAGCACTCTACCACCATGCTATGGTTTCCTCTGAGTACATCTTGTAGTTAATTTTTTTTGAGATAAATAAAAATTCTGTATGTTAGTTCAGGTGATAAACTATTTGTGTGCCAAATTTCATTCAAATCCGTTTAGGGTTTTGCGTCATTGAGTAATAAACAATCAAACATACAAACTTTCACATTTATAGTTTTAGTTGGATTAATTACTTTTATTTAAAATTATTCAGCGTAGAAATATTATATTTAATTCAGTGACAAACGCGCATATACATGAGTAAGTACTAAGAAGCTTACATATCAATTTGCGAGATATACGTACAGCGTAAACGTAAGCTATATAAAAATTATAGAAAGTAAAACAGCGAATCTGGCAGGAGTAAATTTAGACTTTATTTTCGTACAAGTTACCAATTTCGTACTTACTTGTTGGTAGATCTCCTTAGCTGGAGCTCCTTAACTGCGGTACCTAGACGAGGTACCGCAGTACCAGATATTCTGCCGCCAAGCAGTAGTGTGTAAACATTACTGTGTCCCGGTTTGAAAGGTACTTCAGGTATCAGACGACCGAGACACTCTCCTGATGATAAGAGATAACGCCTGTCCATGACCATTGCGGCGATACACAGAACTTTGAGTAGCAAAACAAAATTCAGAGCAACGCTGCTTTGGCGCTAATTACTTTGAGACTTAAGATGGTTAGTCTCAACAGCCCTGTAATTTCGCTAGCTACAGTACCCTTCAAACCGGAACACAATAATGTGTACACACTACTGCTTGGCGGCAGAATATCTGGAACTGCGATGTTACCTACGTAGGCGATACTAAGCCTGCTAAATTTACCACCAAGTAAAAGTTTAGAAATATAGTTGTGCTTACGATTGTCTTTAATAAAAAGAGAGTAAGCTCTTAGATTATAAACTGGTTTCAGAAATAACACAATACTATTTGGCTTGAGCTGAGTTGTATTTTAATTTTTTATGATGCGTTACCATACTAGAGAGGCTGTCAGTTTAACTTGAAGTACGAGTATATCTGCGAATATTCTTATTTAGACATTGATATTTATGTCACGATATTTAAAAGCGCTTAAGGAACAAGCCATCAATCCACAAGCATCTATATGTGAAGGAAACTTTTTGTAGCACTTACTGACTTGAACATTCAATGTTGTTTTTAATCACATTAATAATGTTAATGAAAAAGTAGTTCAGTATTTAAATTCTCAATTCGACCTGTATTTTTTGTACGTAGTCGTATGAATAATCCATTAATCTGCCATACTTCATTCCGTGCAGCATTAAAATCCATGTAAAAAGTAACTCTTTGAAGTGGTTTTTGAAATAGTATTTTTTCTCATTTTTAAGGTCTAAGTCTTTTTTTAATGGCTGTCTGGCTAGCTTTTTGACCACAACTCACCTAGTGTTAAGTGATGGTGTGGTTGAAGATGGTGATCACATCTAGCCTGGAATGGAACTGGCTCTCAAGTGAGGCTGCCGGAACACACCGTTAGATGCTTGGCGGCAGTTTTTCAACTTGAGGGTGGTAGCTAGCCATTCGAGTACCTACTAGAAAGTACCCTACCACCACGCTATGGTTTCCTCACGATGTTTTCCTTCACCGGCGGCTCAAGCTCATTGTTGGGGTTTGAACCCACGCCCTCCGGCATGCGAACCGACCACGCTAACCACTGAGCTATCATCGCTATGTTGTATCTGTTATTTTGTCCGTACCGTACATCAAAGATTTCAAAGTTGTGCCGTGTGAGTATTGTTCAGTTGTAGTAATTAAAGTTATCCATAACGATTGATCCTCCTTTGTCTTAATACACACCAAGCGTATAACCCTGTAAATATTATGTAAAAACGTGTTATTGTCATTTTTTTTTTTTTTACTCATTACACACAGCGCCATCTGACCCCCAACTAAGCAGAGCTTGTGTGATGGAAGTCAGATAACTGATAGAATACATAAATACTTTTTTTTGTAAATACATACTTATAATACATACAGAACACCCAGACACAGAACAAACATTTGTTTATACCAAAAAAACATTTGTCCTTGGCGGGATTCGAACCCACGCCCTACTGCTCAGGCAGGCATACTCCCAATGAGCCAACGGGGCTGTAAATTTTGTCAGTTTTGGTACAATCTGGAAGTCATCAAATCGCAAATAAATCGGCTTGTACTAGACACGCCCGCCGTTGCAGACCACATTGTTACTTCACATCAGACAAGACTGCAGTCAAACGAAATACACTTTCAAAGAACATAAAATCTCCTTGAGTCTCGACCAAGTATTTCAAACAACGCAAATAAGGACTATTTACACTTTTATTTATGGTAAAATTTATTAGACAAACAAGACCCTCTCGTAATGGTAAAAGATATAGCATGTCCATGACCATTACATTTATATGAAGAACTTTGAGTTACTTTTATTTGGTGGTAGATTTCCTTAGCAGGAGGTCGTCTAGGTAGGTACCACCGCAGTACCAGATATTCTGCCGCTAAGCAGTAGTGTGTAAATATTACTGTGTTCCGGTTTGAAGAGTACTGCAGCTAGCAAAATTACAGGGCTATTGAGACTAGCCGCCGTGGTGGTTTGCCGTGGTGGTGCCAGCGTAAGAATTGTACTCCACCCTCTCTACCCGTGGTTGCCGTAAGAGTCGGCTAAGGGATGTAATGCGGAAGATGGGCAAAGGCGTCTTCCTTGAACACTCACACCTAACTGCGCTCGCCAACCCGCCTGCCAAGCGTGGCGAGTATTGGCAAAACCCCCCCAGGAGGAGGCCTATGTCCAGCAGTGGACGTCCTATGGCTGATGATGTGATGTGATGCGAGACTAACCATCTAGTCTTAAAGTAATGAGCGCCAAGGCAGCGATTCTCTTGACTTTGTTTTACTACTCAAAGTTCTGTGTATCGCTGCAATGGTCATGGACAGGCGTTATCTCTTAACATCAGGAGAGCGTCTCGTTCTTCTCATTAATATTACATTAAAAAAAAAAAAAAAAAAAAACATTCGATGGTTAGTCTCTATTTATACCCTTGTAATTTCGCAGTACTCTTCAAACATAGCACTGTTTACACACTACTGCTTTGCGGTAGAATCTGCGGTGGTACCTACCTAGACGATCTCATGCCAAGAAGATCTACCACCAAGGATATTTCGTAGCATTTGTGGTTTGGAGATTTCATCAGAACAAAAACAGCATGAAGTGAACTGTCACGTGACAGACGATCATGTTTACAAACTGTTCTACTCCAACTAATGGTTCATTTTGTCAAACACCCGACTTCGTGAGGTTATAAATTCAACAAGCCTTGTATGAATCACTGTAATGAATCAACCTATCCGAGATAACTTGATAAATCTTCTAACAGTTAATATTAATATTTCACTTTACCAGATTAAGTGGGAGACGTAAATAACTAAATAGTCTACGTTTTAAAGATATTTAATGGAATCGTTAATATCTAAGTCGAATTTACGTAAATAAATACTAGAAAGTGACATCTTAAGTTAATTAATTGAATGAACAGCAATCTTAAGGTTTTATTTTCTTTTAAATAAATTAGGTATTTGATTATTTAGTTTCGCAAATGTATCTTTATCTATTTTATTCAGTCTTGTGCATCCCAGAAGGTTAGTTCTAAAAACCACCACTGCTGAGAAATCGGCGGCACTAATGCACTAACTTTTTTTAATGATAACTTTTATTATTATTATTGTTATTGTTCATGTCGTCTTTTATTATGTATGTCCTAGTGTGTATGTGTTGTATGTGATATTTTTTTTTTCTTTATTTGTAACACAATTCAATCTAACGTTTCTTTATATTTTTTTTATGGCTGACAGGCTAGGTGTTTGACCTCAACTCACTTGGTGTTAAGTGACGGTGTGGTCGAAGATGCTAAAGCACATCTAGCCTGGAATGGAACTGGCGCTCAAGTGAGGCTGCCGGAACACACCGTTAGATGTTTGGCGGCAGATTTTCAACTTGGATGGTAGCTCCCTAAGCTCCCTAAGCTCCCTTTCAATGCATTAAATGGCAATAAAATACACATTTGCGTAATTTATTTGTATAACTGCCTATTATTTAAGTTGCTAATGCAACAATACTTTGTAGTAAGTTCTATGTCGTTTTAAGCAACTCACAAACTAACTTGATTTATGCTATATCAAACATCTCTATCACAAAATTATCCAGAACACCAAGGAAGTGGTTACCGGAGACCAAACACATTACCCTGACAAAAATAAGTTGTCAATAAAACAGCGTGCCTTGGTGGCGCACGACATAAAGTTAAAATTAATAGGCGGGATTACATAAACCAAAACATTGTAACCCAAACGAGCGACTGCCATTCCTCGTATATCCCGCGCGGCCTAAGGCAAGATCACTGAAAAAGATCGTAAACGCGACAAATTTGTGTGCGAGACTCCATAAATTAAAGTTCGTTAAACGTTTGCCCATGACACGAAAAACAGTTTCTATTCATACAAAAATGAACTCTAAACCATATTAATAGCTCAACTTTTAGAATTGAAGTTTTATTATATATACCTACACGGTCTTCGTGATTACTTATTGTTCAGTGTAACACGTCACCGTTGACAAATTTATCTTCATGAGTAAATTTCACATTCTGTGGTCTAGTGTGCAAATAAATCTATCTTGTTGAATAAAACTGCAAAGCGAGAATCTATCATGCGCTTTTGGCACTTTCGTGGTACACCAGAGAATATTAAAAAAAATCGTTTTGCTCGGCCTAACTGAACAATCATTGGTTGCGCAAGTATGACGAAATTTTACTTTCAATGTGAGTTACGTCACTTTTACTTACCTTTTAACTATTTATATCTCTTTATCTATATACTTTGCTTTACATATTTCTTTCAGAAATGACAGTCCTTTTGGCCCATTGATAGTATATCTGTTTTAAGAGCTGTAGGGCGTGGGTTCGATACCCACCCAGGACAAACAAATTTAGTATAAACAAATGTTTGTTCTGTGTCTGGGTGTGCTGTATGTACTTTACAAAAAAAAAGTATTTATGTATTCTTTTAAATATCTTTTACAGTACAAGCTTTGCTTAATTTGGAGCCAGATGGTACTGTGTGAAATGTGTAAAAAATAATAATGAATTATTCCAAGTGTCTGATGATGAACCTAACTTTCTTTCAGTAAATAAATTAAGCTAATTTTATTGTCGAAGCATTTTATTGCAAGTAATTAATTGAGCATTTTTTGTTAGCAAGTAATTTAATACCCAGCTTGTAATAAGTTTTTAATATGATAATCACAGCTAGTTTTAGTTACTTTAAGGTTTATGTCAAAACTTCGGATCACATTTTAAAGTTGATCGTAGAGTGATCACAATCTATAATGGTGATGTTTTCTCTGTAGTTGCAACGTGATACAGTCGTTATAAAAGCAAGATCTGTTGAGGTTGTCACTGAGAAGCTTAATGTGTGTCATTATCATGTTGTATACTTACTTAACTGAAGATAGCTTAAGTATCAAAATCATTTAAACTTAGTCGATCATTATTAACGCAGTACCTAGTTTACGTTTTCAGATTTTTGTGTAAGTATGAAACCTGGAAAGTTTATTTGTCAAATGTCAGTGTCTCTTGTATATATCTCGTACTGCCCTTATAGACTAAAGAGATATCTCTTTAGTCTATAAGGGCAACCCTCGAGAACTCTTACTGGCTGGACCGGAAGGCAAAGAGGAAGAGGCGGCGAGAGGCGCGGGGGTTCTCCATGAGAACCACAAAGTTAAGATGAGGCCACCGAGACCATAGGGTGTTGAGATCCACCCGGCAATCAAGGCGTCGAGATCGCTCCCTCTAACAACCACCCCTGGAGGCAGTTTTCACCAGCATCCAGCTTCAGTAAGGATTTCGAGGATTCTCGAGACCGATGCCCTACCTCCCCAACAGCGGAGGAGGAGGAACACAGAACTGAAAAAAAGAGTCTATAAAACTTTTATATAAGGAAAAAAATTACATAACTTATTTAGTCATTTGAATGTACCGTTCGCTTCATGCCATACGGTTAAAGAGTGTAGTTTCTGGGATTTTTAAATAATTATGTCCAACAAATTTATTATTCAGATGCTAAAATCTGAGACGTTGACATATTTAACGACTCCAAATTTACAAAGATATCACAGAAAGCAAGTATCTGTTAGATTTACACGAACGCAGCTGCTGGGTTTTTGTCAAGCTGTTAATGAAGATTTGTAACCGTGTGTTAACTTTAGTGTGGTCTCTGGAACACTACAGAGAAATTCTTCTTTATCCCACTAAAAAGAAAAATACGAGTTCTATAATTTACAACTCACTTTGAACTGATTTCGCGTGGACGCACGAACTATTCTCGAAATAATAAACATGCGCGTATGCAATAACATAATGTCTTTATAAAGAGATTTAATTTTATGAAGATGTAAAGCGTTCAAATGTTGATTTCGTCCGGACAGGCGAGCAACACAAACGAATTAATAAAAGGCCTCGCAGCGATCAATTTAATGGGAAACTAACAAGCGTAAACCAAAACAATACGAAACAGCCTCAAGGCCTGTAACTTCGGCCTGAATAGTTTGCCACCTGTCACGGTTCTCATTCGATATCAAAGCGGGAAACTTTTCAATTTCCCACTTAATATAACCACACTCATTTTCGCACAACTTTGGGGAAGTTCCATTTTGTTCTGCAAACTTCTTGTATGCCGGTGACACGACGTGTTTAGCCAAAAAAAATTAGAGACGGCCATCACTACGTAATTGAAGTGTCAAAAGTTATCTGATTTTACTTGCAAAACGCGCGGCGATATGAAATTTTTCGCGCTGCCGAGATCGCTGGTAAAAAAGAGAATTCGATATGAGGAGAGTGTCTGCAATCAACATTCGACCTAGATTCCGGTAGATATTATGCACATACGAGTGTGAACTTACGAGTATTAAACGAGGCTGCGAGAGAATTGTTTGCACGCTGATTAAATAAGTAATTTATACTTAATTGAAGTGCGGATATAGTCGGCACAAACTAGCTGTTAAAGCTGAGTTGTTAAGCGGAAAATTGAACAAGCACGATCTTGTGTGGCGACCTCTTAATATACTTTACACGGTCATTGTCTAATAATCAAATACGTTCGAGGTCTCGAACAGTAGTCAATTTATTTTTAATGGTCATTATCGCTGCAAAGATTTTATTTTACCCGATTTCCCAAGAAAGAGTATAAAGCCACAATATATTGATTTTGTCACCGTCGCGGGTCGAATCTGGACCAGATTGGCACATGACCGAGGCAGATAGCATAACAAGAGATAGGCCTATACCCAGCAGTGGGATAAAGAAGACCGTGGATGATGATGATAATATTGATTTTATATTTTATTTTATTAATGGTATTTTGATTAAGGTGTGTTTTTTGTTTGGTTTCAATAAATTATTATTATTAAATCTTCGTATTTATTTTAAACATCTATACGACTAAATGGTTTGTTTCCACCTTAATCGTACGAACCGCTAAAGAATTCTATTTGCTGGTCGAATGGGTCGATTTAAAGGGTACTGCAGCTAACGGAATTAGGGGGCTGTCGAGACTAACCGTCGAAAGCCTCAAAGTAATGAGCATCAAAGCAGTGATGACCTTTGTTTTGTTTCTAAAACTTTTGTGTATCGCTGCAATGGTCAAAGGTCTTATATTTTACCATCAGTTGCGCGTCTTGTTCGTCTCAATACTTTTACATAAAAAATCAAAATCACATGTGTTAATATACTATTTCATACTTGTAAATACAGGTAAGTTGAGATAAAATAGAGTTTATACAAATTTACTTTATGCATACATAGCTCCTAAATTATGTGTGTGGAGGCCAATTAAGACTAAAATACAGCAAATGCTAAACGTTCTAATGGACATAACGACGTCATTATCAATCCCCTAACAAGGTTAAAGGTAGACCAACTTGTTTAGTTTAATGAAAAGCAAACAAGAATGGAGAATTGGGTTTATGGAGTAGAATGTGTAATGAAAAACTGGAATCTACTTTTAAATGGCGAATAATTACATCACAAACTGAAAAATTGTATTTTTTTAAAGAAAATTTTACGTAATATTTTTCATTACAAGTACACTAATAAGTAGTTGAAAAGTTACGGCTAAGGTTACCAACTATTTGTCAAAGAAATGTAAATTATATTAGTATTAAGTTTTCATTTAAAATGTAATGTTTGTTTTCGTTGTAGAATGTTATCGTTAATCTTAGTTTAAAACAAATTGTGGACCATAGGAAGAGTTGGCGCTGGGAAACAGAAGTCCTTGTCCGGAGTTCGATGGATTATATGTTATAAGCATTGTGTAAAATTGATATGTAAAAAAAAAACATAAATGAAATAGACGGCAAGTTACTTATAATACTTCTAGTAGAATATTCCGTAGATTGCATCTTCACTTAACATCAGGAGTTTCCGGTCATACGCAAGCCTAATAATAATTAAAAAAAAAAACTCATACCTAAGAATATATTAACTACGAAAAACTGAACGTAATTGACTAGTAAGTACTTATATATTTTTTATTGACATATTTTATATTTGACATATTATTATATTGACATTTGTTATTATTTTGATGTTTTTAAATACGAATGGAAAAATGACCAGTAACTTTGGTGTTATAATAAAATATTGTATTTGTAATGATCGAAAAACAATATATTACTGTTTTTATATGAGTGGCAATCTTTCTTAAGACTACTATGTACAATTAAAACAGTTCTTATTCTAAATATATATAACTCAAAGGTGACTGACTGACTGACATAGTGATCTATCAACGCACAGCCCAAACCATTGCACGGATCGGGCTGAAATTTGGCATGCAGGTAGATGTTATGAAAGGTTATCCGCTAAGAAAGGATTTTGATTAATTCTGTATAATATATAATTTATCTTTAAATTCAATTCTAAAGTCAGCGCGTACGAAGTCACGGGCGTAAGCTAGTCTAAAATAAAATTCGTGGTATTCGAGAAAGTTTGTTTCTTATATTTATAAAATTGCTAACGGATTTACCTACTCAGTATTTGTAAAAATAATATTCCAATACATGTTAACAATCTTTGTTCAGCTTAAAGTAAGTCGGTGCTTTGTAAATGTCGTGCTACATTTTTTTGTTTTACCTATTGAACTATTTGATCTATGTTCAAAGGCTTGTTGGCAAAATTGTAAAAAAAATTGCTTGAAGAATCCGTTTCCGTGCGAGATATTATTCACGTTCGTATTTTTTTAGACGTTCGATGGTCAACAGCCCTGTAATTTCACTAGCTACCCTTTAAAACAGAACACAGTCATGTTTACACACTACTGCTTGGCGCAGCAGAATATCTGGTATTACGGTGGCATCTACCTAGACAACCTCCTTTTTTTTTATCGCTGACAGGCTAGGTGTTTGACCACAGCTCACCTGATGTTAAGTGACGATGTGGTCGAAGATGGTAAAGCACACCTAGCCTGTAATGGAACTGGCTCTCCTCCTGCTAAGAAGATCTACCAAATGAAAGTAATCTAACTTAACAGGTGTTTGCTTGATAATTAACAATCTTTTTAATTAATACAACTAGCTACGCCCCGACATTTTATTCACTACTTGTTTCGGGATATTAAGTATGTGTTTATCCAGGGTATCAGCTAGCTCCATAGCAAATTTCATCAAAATTGGTCTAGCTGTTAGCGTTTAGTAGTAACAAACATACAAACACACACACACAAACTTTCGGCTTTATAACATACTTAATTGTGATTGAAGCCCTAATGCGCCTTCTCAAGCCTTTGTCAAACCACAACAAGGTGTACTCATTCGTGTACCCATGTAAAAATGAGTATACCCTACAAAAGCTAGACGGATTCACGTCGAGTCCTCCATAAGCAAAGTCAACAGTCATCTCGTAACTGGATGCCAAGGTGCATGCATACTTGATGAAGTTCTTTCAGAGCCATGAGTGCTCCCACGAATGCTTTGCATGTTGCCTTGTTACTTCAGACTGCTTTGCGCTACATTTTTGTCTCACTTTAATTTTCTTGCAATATACACTTGTATTTTATTAGACTATACAAATAGTAGGGTAATAGTTAAGGTAACTAAAATTTCCTATAATAAATTCAAAGATTTTATAAAGCAGAGGTTAATTGACAAAGCCTACTTAAGGTGGCTCATTAAGTGGAAGACAGGAATATATGGTTGTAGTAGCTTCTCTCTGCACTTGCATCCCCCTGGCTAAGTGACAATTGTAGTAAGCATAAAGTATTAATATTTATAACTGTAAACTGTAACCTAATATGAAAAGAAAGATCCACAAAAAAAAATCCTTGCTGAGTTTCTTGCCGGAGTCTTCTCAGTTGAAGTGTAATTACGAGCCGGTGGTAGATTCAAACATGTAACTTAACGTTCATAAGTGCCTTACCAGGGTGAATACTAAACTGAATAAATGACTTTTTGATTTAGATTTTTTGATTTTGCTTTTGTTTTCATATGCATTTAAGTACATTAATTTGTTCCTTCGAATTATAAAGTTTTAATAAATGAGGCATGTTGGCAATGTTATTATCAAGATACGCCACGTTCATACTGAGCAGTATTTAGATTTCGTTGCGTTGTTATTATTACAAATGCACTTAAGTACAACTGCGAATGCGACGGATAATACGGAACCTATGTTACAGAAAGAGATAGCTATAAGTATTGTGTTGCGCTTGAAGTATACCTGAATTGTTGCAAATTGCAACAATTTTCTGAATTTTTGCGAACAATTTGTGCGCGCTAGTTCGATATTAACCTTTTTTTATATGTAATATCATTGGGTGTCGACGTATGTATGTATATTACAAAATACTATAAATAAATTTAGTTTTACTGACGTATCTTTACTCGTGTGATAAATTACATGACGTGATATTAAACCAATGTAGCGGATTTTATAACCTAAATTTGCATCTAAAAATAAATATTCAATTTTTATGTCAAATGAAAGTATTCATGAGCATATTCTAAATATGTACAACTTGCAAAAGAACCGTCAAGCCATATCGAAGCTTTTGGGCAGTATATTAGCTCTGACAATAGGGTTGGCCACTCAGCCAATACGTACTTACTCATGTACTTAAAAGAAAAGTCTAATGTTATGTAAGGAAATAGGTGGCTTTTAATTTTCCACCCTATAGATTTTCTTACCTACTATTGGCAATTATAGCAACCACTACTTATACAATTACTACTATTGCAATTTCTAATTAACTTCAAAGCATTCATATTATTTATTACCTAATGATCATCCAATATCCCCCGCAGGCTGAAACGTAATAACTTTTGTACCAAGACTTTTAAAGTTATTTTTTTTTTATGAATATTAACTCTAACGTGTTATAAATGTCTACGTTTCCTAATGAAAAATGATGGGGAAATCCGAACAAATCTTTTCTAAATAGTACAGACACAATCTGCTTTACCATTCCATCATCACGGTGAAGCCAAAACACTGTTTCAGGGGTAATTCTAACCTATTGTACGACGAAGTCCGAGAGCCATAGTGCAAAGAGAACAGAGAAAACAAAGTCTGGTTATTTAGTTTCAAATTATGTAAAAAAGGCAGTGAAACATTTACGTTTTTTATAACGTAAATTAACATTTTACTATAATCTTTATTTTATTAGTATTCGTAGCAAACATGATAAGTAGGTAAATAATAAATAAATGTTCCACAATTTTCACACCCACTTACCGTCTAGCCCTAATAAAAGAAAAGTTTTTTTTTAATGGCTGACAGGCTTGGTGTTTGACTACTGCTCACCTGATGTTAAGTGACGGTGTGGTCGAAGATGGTAAGGCACACCTACCCTGGAATGGATGTGTTTTATAATGGAGTATATTTTATAAGAACCATATAAATGATAGAATAGGTACTTATATATTTTTTTATAAATACAAACATATACATATTATTATAATATAATTATATATAGGTACTTATAATGCCCAGATAAATCAAATATCTATATGTTTGTCACATAATGGGAATCGAACCCAAGCTTTACTTAGCAGTTCCTAAAGTTTTTTTTTTTCATGGTTGGCAAGCTACGTAGCCACAGATCACCTGATGATAAGTGTCGGTGTGGTCAAATATGATAAACACACCTTACTTGGAATGGAGCTGACTCTTAAGTGAGGCTGTCGGAATACACTGTTAGGTGCCTGACGTCAGATAAAGGATAAAGGTATAATTAGCTAAATGAAAGCTGTAGGGCGCAGTTAGTCATACTAATATTATAAAGGCGAAAGTTTGTGAGTATGTGTATTTGTATGTTTGTTACTTCTTCACGTTTGATTTGTGTTCCAGTTAAGAGTATTGCAGCTACAGTACCTTTTTAATACAGCGACTAACTGAGATTATTATTGAGACTAACTATTAAATAACTCGAAGCATTAAGTAAGCGCCATAGTAGCCATGATCAGGACTTTGTTATATGTATTACTAAAAATTCTGGATACCGATATAAGAGTCATAGGCAGATTTTATCTTTTACCATCAGAGGAGCGTTTCGTTTCTCATATTTATTACAAAAAACATGACGTCTTTCTGTACAAAAGTGGCAAACTTATCTTACTGTAATAATTTCAACTGTGGCTGCGCCAGACCAGCACAGTAATAATGTACGCGAGCAAATATTAGCACGGAGCCAGACAGGCTCCAGGAAGAACGAAAAAAAACCGCACAAGTCTACCTCTGGTTTAATTGCTTTGTTCTAATTGCAAATTTTTGATAATGCTTGCGTGAAATGGCTAAATACAAAGTTAACTGTTTGTAGGAAAAAATTCATAAACTTTTCTTATACTTTTATGTTCTATGTTTTATGTTATATTCTATGCAATTTGTATTTTAGTATTATTTTCATATCCATCATCATCGTTATCATCATCATCATCAGCCAAGTCCAGCCTATTCCAAGACATGTCACTCAGCCCGATATATGTATATAAATAAACAAATTTGTTTTGGTTGCTGTATACGTAAGTACTTACGCGTATGTATAACTATAAGTGTATATACTTTTATTTTATTTAACCTACATCATCTTCATCATCATCATCATCATCAGCCGTATGACGTCCACTGCTGGACATAGGCCTCTCCCATTGACTTCCACAAAGACCGGTTGGAAGCGGCTCGCATCCAGCGCGTTCCTGCGGTCTTTATTAGGTCGTCTGTCCACCTTGTGGGTGGACGTCCTACGCTGCGCTTGCCGGTCCGTGGTCTCCACTCCAGAACTTTGCAGCCCCATCGGCCATCGGTTCTGCGTGCTATGTGCCCTGCCCACTGCCACTTCAACTTGCTAATCCGCTGGGCTATGTCGGCTACTTTAGTTCGCCTACGGATCTCCTCATTTCTGATTCGATCTCGTAGGGAAACTTCGAGCATAGCCCTCTCCATAGCTCGTTGTGCTACTTTAAGCTTACTAAGCAGGCACACAGTGAGAGACCACGTTTCGGCGCCATAAGTCATCACTGGTAACACACACTGGTCGAAGACTTTCGACTACATCATCTTACTGCTGGGCAAATGTATATAAAAAACAATTCTAATTACATTCTATTTTATCCTTTCTAGTATCTAACGTTAATAGAAAATATTATGATATTTGTAGCGATGATAGCTCAGTGGTTACCGCGGTTGGTCACACGCTGAAGGGCGTGGCTTGAACCCCAACAGTGAGCTTGAGCTGCCAAAGTAGGAAAAAGTAGTGAGGAAACCATAGCATGGTGGTAGGGTATTTTCTAGTACTCGGCTGGTGTGTTATACCATCTTAGACCATGCCGTCATTTAACATCGGGTGAGCTGTGGTCAAACGCTTAACATGACAAAACATTTTAAAAAATCATAGCTTTTATGCTTATTTTGAAAACCCGCGCAAGCAACAATACAGAAACAACAGAACAGCGTATATTCCACAGCTAAAATAAACAATCTCATCCTTAATGAATCGTGGAAAAACGCTGACGTCGCATATTTACTCTGATGTCAACGTAGAGCAATCCCGCCGTCATTGTTTAGACTATCTGCGGTTTAATTATTGTTTTAATTCATAAAATGTTATTTGCGAAACGCTTACAATTCTGCTGAGGATTTAAGGTAACTAAACGAAAATTTCTGATATGAAAGGTTTTTTAAAATAATATACAGCGTTGTAAGCTTAGGTATTTCATTATACTAGTTGTTATTAACAACTTACTAAAATAACAAATATTTCTTTATTCCTAAGAAAATTTTTGAAGTTTTTTTTTTTTGTTTCAACACAATAGTTCTCTTTCGGCTTACACACAAAGCTTATAATCCTTTATACTTATGTACAAAGATGGAAAAAATAATGATAAATATAATGGAATAGTACTGGCTCTCAAGTGAGGCTGCCGGAACACACATTTGGGTGCTTGGCGGCAGATGTTCAACTTGAGGGTGGTAGCTAGCCAGCCGAGTACTAGAAAGTACCCTACCACCGCGCTATGTTTCCTAGCGATATTTTCTTTCACCGGCAGCTTAAGCTCATTTTTGGAGTTTGAACTTACGCCCTTCGACATGAGTGATCCAATCGCGCTAACCACTGATCCATTATCATCGCGACAAATTATTTCTTTAATCTATAGTTTATCATTCAAATTGTTACTATTTGAAATCGCAATCCCTTTTAGAGGAAAACCATTTTCATTTCCCGCAGAGAAAAAAAAAACAAGAGAATTCCGAGGCGCATTATCAGAACACATTTTTCCCATCTGAGGAAACTCGATAACATGAACTAAAGGATTTTACGTTCTAACTGCTTCCGAGTTCTTGCGACCCGGTTTCAAATGTCCTCACGTTTATTAGAGTCCTTTAATTATGTGAGACTGTGAGGTTTGTTTTGATCTTAGTCTGTTATGGTTATATGGATTTGATTGGATATAATGTGACGTATAATATTTAGAGGTACTTAATTAAGAAAACTCATTAAGCCACATATATTTATGATACTAAAAGTAATTAAGGCGTAATCACGATTTACCATTTGTAATCGTACAGTTCCAAGTAACTTGCGCCAGCGTACGAAATTATATTGATGAAAGAAGTTAAATAGCGATTTTGTATAAAAGATTAAAACATATGATAAAATAAAAATATCCTGGGACATTTTCACACAGCACCATCTAGTTCTAACTAAGCAAAGCTTATACGACTGCGTGGTGCATGGTGGTAGGATATTTTCTAATACTCGGCTGGCTAGCTACCACCCTTAAGTTGAAAATCTGCCGCCAAGCATCTAACGGTGTGTTCCGACAGCCTCACTTGAGAGCCAGTTCCATTCCAGGCTAGGTGTGCTTTACCATCTTCGACCACACCGTCACTTAACATCAGGTGAGTTGTGGTCAAACACCTAGCCTGTCAGCCATAAAAAAAAACGACTTATACTATGGGAACCAGATAGCTGATATAATACTTATATTCTTTTTTATTGTAAATATACCTACATACTTATAATACATACAGAACACCCAGACACAGAACAAACACTTATCGTCACATAAATGTTTGTCCTGGTGGGAATTGAACCCACGCCTTACAGCTCTTGAAGCGGATTCTTTACCACATGAGCTAACAGGGCAGTCAAGTGGTCACGCAGTGGTCAGTGGTTAGCGCAGTTGGCTTAATATAGAAGGACGTGGGTTCAAACCCCAATAATGAGCTTGCACTGCCGGTGAAGGAAAACATCGTGAAGGAACCATAGCATAGTTCTAATCTGTTAATTCCAGTCTATGTGAATTTACTGTCTTCAACCACATCACCTAATATCAGATGAGCTATGGTCATACACTTAGCCTATCAACCATAAAAAAGTAAATGAAGGTAAAGTAAAGTTAACGTAAAATTTTTTAGTTAACCAAATCTTTACTACGAAAGTGGGGACTAGATACAATAATACAAATGCTAAAATGTATCTGTTTGTTACTTCTTCACACCCTAAAGGCTTGACGGATTTAAATGAGATTTGAAATACAGATAGATTTGACTCTGGATAAATGTAGGAGTAACATATTAGTCTACTTTTTAAACCGAAAAACACGCGTACAGCCGTGGGCAGAAGTTAAAATAAAACGTTATAAATGACAATATCGTTGATTAATTAAATTAATGAAACGAAATTTCTAAATTAAAGTGATTTAAAAATTCCAATAACGTTCCACAAACATCCAAAACTTTAGATGTAAAATTCTATTTTCACATTTCTTTTATTTGAAACATGCACTTTGCTGGCTATGGAGGCACTCAAATAGCTACCGCCCAAATATTTAACGAGTCTGTCTTTATTACAATTTTGGCTCGAATCCAGTTGGATAACGAAGCGAGTGGCTATTCGTTTCGATGATTGATAGTGTTGGGTTAACACCTCGTTGCATTCGTCTTGGTTAGGGATGTGAGGTGTTTGCTTTGTCAGGTATACTGGACAAAACATACACTTGGAAAAATTTGTAATTTACTAACACATGTGACATGTTTCAACAATGGTGCGATAACCGAGGAAAGTGGTTATAATTATAGGTATTTTTCTATGAAATTGCCGTTCTGCAGTACTGGCCATTTCAAATTAAAATCATTTTTGTTTGGCTAAGAATTCTAATTTCAAATTAATTTTATTTTAATAATGGAATTATTTCTCCAAGTCATTTGTTCATTAATTGATTAGTGTTACGTTTTCATCGCATTTGAATCTTTTTCGTCGTCATGGATACATTAAAAAAAAAAAAATTTAACGTAAGAAATATTAAGCGTCTTTTACAAACAAGTAAATTAGTAATAAACGTAGTTTTATCAAAGTCGTACTGTTCAAGTACCTATCCTATTAAGTTGGTGGACACATTGCCGCCATTAATTGATCAAGCTATGTATTTGACCACAGCTTACATGATCTTAAGTGACGGTGCGGTCGAATATGGTAAACACACTTAGCCTGGTATATAACTGGCTCTCAAGTGAGGCTGCCGGAACACACCGCTAGGTGCTTGGCGAGAGATTTCAACTTAAGGGTTGTAGCTAGCCAGCCGAGTAGGTACTAGAAAATACCCTACCACCACACTATGGTTTCCTCACGATGTTTTCCTTCCAATCTTAGAGTTTGAACACATGCCTTTTGCTGTGTGAACCGACCGTGCTAACCACTAAGTTATCATCGCTATTTCATCTTTAAACATTATTATACATTTTATAAAAACGTCGGGTTTGGTCATACATGCCGGAAACTTTGCATCAAGTCTTACTGGCTCATCTCTAATTTTGATTTAATGTAGGCTTTTTGTTGTGTTTGAACAGCTAACCGATCGTCTGACTGATTGAATGCCTACAACGTTAATTCTTAAACAAGGCTCCATTGTGTTTCAAATTTGTCTATGGTTAGTGACATACAGTTATAGAAGTTAAAAAATAACAGATATTTAAAAAAAGGTCAAACGAGAATCAAAGGAAGCAGGTATTGAATAAAACAGTAATATTATTATAAATATACAACAATGTATTCAATTGCTATAGTATTTATTCTAAAACACAAAAAGTTTTTTGGACACGTTTCCGATTTTATGATCACACGAACTTTATGTAAGGTTTTAAAAATAACTGTACTTTTGTGTTACCCATGTTTGTTTCGTGCAAAAAAATAGCCGTATGTCAGGAACATAAGTGGCGGTAATAAGGCTGTCAATAAATCATGGTTTTTATATGTGGTTACTGGTTACAATAAAAAACTTCGATTGCAAATTGTACTCGTGTCGTGGTAAATTGGTTTTGCTGTGATATAAAACGCCAGTGTGAATCTAATTGGAGGACGTTGACTTCTCTGATGATAAACGCACATTTTTATTTGTATATTTGTCTTTATATTTGAAATAAAATAATACTTACTCACTTCGTAAAAATGTGTACACAATTTGAGTTAAATTTTGCTTGTTAAATAGACATGTTCTAGAGCAGGGGTTCCCAAACTTATTTTGTCTACTGCCCACTTTGTGAATAAATTATTTTCTAGCGCCCCCATTTTTTCACCTAAGTCTAAGAGGCCTCCTAGCTAAATGAAATTACAAATCATCCAAGCCTCTACACAACAACCCCTTTTTTCTGGGTCTCTTACCGCCCTTTAGGCCTGCAGGGCCCAACACAAGGGGGCGTTATCGCCCACTTTGGGAAAGGCTGTTCTAGAGCAAGACCACGGCAAAACGTAGTATAACAAGACGCCCTGAGACTCGATGCAGTGATGATGAAAGTAGGACAGCTGGCAGTGGCTAAAGGCATAAAGCCAAAGGTTGGACTAGTGGTGTGTCTCGTGAGACTATATACTTTACTGGATTATTAGAAGCTTGATTTTGATATTAGTTTCTTATAAAATTATTTAATTTTTTAGGATTGTAGTTGAGTTTTTTTATGTGTCTATTGGTTGTGAAAACGTAATTTGATAGGCACCAACTCGTTTGCTATGATGATGCCAGCGTAAGAATAGTACCCCACCCTCTCTACCCGTGGTTGTCGTAAGAGTCGGCTAAGGGATGTCATCCGGAAGATGGGCAGCAGCGTCTTCCTTGAACAATCACACTTAACTGCGCTCAGCAACCCGCCTGCCAAGCGTGGCGATTATTGGCAGAACCCCCCCAGGAGGAGGCCTATGTCCAGCAGTGGACGTCTTAAATGATGGCTGATGATGATGAGCTCGTTTTCCGTATACTTGAAGGCATTTTGGAAAAAAACCGCATCTAATACACGGATCCGTGTATCTTTGTAAATTATCAAAGCGTTCAGACTATTTTCTTTGTAAGAACAGCTGATGTGTGGAACTCGTTGCCAGCGTCTGTGTTTCCAACTAAGTTGGGTTTACTACTACTATTACTAGTTTCTAACAACTCGGGGTTGTTCAAGAAAAACATGAATAAGTATTTCCTAGACAAGCGAGCTTCATCTTCAACCACATTGTCGCTTTTCATCACGTGAGATCGTGACCAAACACATGCCTAGTCCGTTGTAAAAAAAACTTACCCAGCTTACATTTTTGCTGTGATATAGATACAGGTAGGTTTGGGTTTGGTTTTATTTAAAAATAATATTTGAATTAATTATGAGAACATAAGGTTGAATAGTTTAATTAAACATTACTAAACAAAAAATGACTCTTGTAGTATGTAACTGAACCAGATTTTATTTTATTTCATTTTTCCCTTAGGTGTTCGCAATAACCCTACTCTCCGCTACTACATACTAGATCACATGATTCGAACACTTCGTTAACTTAACTGCAGAGCAGTAGGTATATAGATCATTTTTAACACTTAATATAAATTGATTATATTAAGTGTTGAATATCAAAATTTCATCATATGATACCATATTTGATTATTTTAAGTGTTTTTCTTTTACTATGGAAACTTACGTGGTTTTGACACATTTTTGTTTTACTAATGCGGGATTACTCTGTGCGAAGCAAGACGAGGCCGCGCGCGTGTTGTACACAGCTTTGTCTCCATGATGAAGGCCACCGGACGTGGCTGAAACTATAGTCGAAGTTTCCGATAAAATTAAACGTGAGTGATCCCGCAAACCCCCCCAGGAGGAAGCCTATGTCCAGCACTGGTCGTCCTATTGATGATGATGATGATGATGATGATGGTGATGATGATGATGATGATGATGATGATGATGATGATGATGATGGTGGTGGTGGTGATTATGATGATCCCGCATAAGTTAAACAAACATTTTTTCCCCCTGAAAAACGACTTTAATGACAAAGTCATCTACAAAACAATCACGCAGATTGGTTTGCCGTTTTTCACATACTAATTTGAATTGAAGTTCATTTCTAGATGCATAGAATGCGTTAGGATTTTGTTAAAATTCAAATATGAAAGTTAAAATTTTCTTAAATCTCCAGAACTTATTATAAAATGCCTGTGCAAATATTTTCAACGTATTCTAAAAGTCTCATGATACGCACGAATTTAAATTGAAACTAAACTTATCGGACGCGAGCCTATCCAGTACAGCCATTCAAAACATTCACTATTTTCAATAAAAATCCATTCAATCGAAGTCATAGCGTTACAGCCATCACGAATCCGTATAAACATGGCCAGTTTTGGCCTATTTTTTCGTATTTCTGTTGATTTTAAACTGCCATATATTTTTGCAAAATCAATACTAAATAATAGCACGTAGTTCGGAAAGCTCTGGATAGCAGCTTCGTAAAGCACGAAGCTGCTTTGATTGATTGATTGCAACACAAACACGGTTTTTTTTTATCTATTCGATCACGGATTTTGACATTATTTGGAGAAGCGAAAGGGATTCACTTTCATGACGTTGAAACGGATGAGTGAATGCACAGTGGGATAAACGTTAATCCAAATTAACGCCATCAAATCTGATGTTATCTCCTTTTATTTCGATGAAATTAACAAAGTTTAAGAACAATAGGTACATTAATATAATGAAATCTAAAAATAGCATTAAAAGCAAAAAAAAAAATACCTACTTATAACATTCTACATCAAATAAAATAATGGCAACATCTCTAAAGTAATTGCGATAGTATATGAGAATGTGCTAAGTGCTATGTAGGTGAATGTAGATTTTTCATTTAAAAATAGAGAGACGATCAAAATTATCTCCTGATATTCAATTTGTATTTATTTGATCTGGTATGCAACTTAGGTACCTACATTATATTATTTAGTGTATAAATATACGTGTATATAATTATCATCACTACATATTATAAAACAAAGTCGTCCGCCGCGTCTGTCTGTCTATTTGTCTGTCTGATCACGATAAACTTAAAAACTACTAAACGGATTATCATGACAGTATCACCAATAGATAGAGTGATTCATGAGGAAGGTTTAGGTATATCATTTGTCAAGGTTTTGTGTAAATTGGTTGTGGTGGCATATACTCTTATCTACCTCATAAGGATAGCTTACTATACCCATTCCTACTACCCGTGCGAAGCCGGAGCGGGTCACTAGTAGGTATATACCGACCGCTACACGCAGCTTCGGAAGACCAGTGCATGCAGTGGGTTCAGTCAGCATTATGCTACTCACCATAATGCTAACTAAGCCAGCCGGTTTGTGACATTCATGTTTGTTGTTTCATTATGTTTGTGTATTGTTGTTATGTCACAAATATAGTGTGGTCTATCCTCTATACAAGAGATAACAATTGTCTATGACTATTGCAGTGTTACCCAGAACTCTGAGTAACTCTGAGTAGTGTTTTTAATATTTTTTCATGATGATTTTAATTTGACATGATGTACTAAATTTTTATTTATATAAGAATTGAATTTGCACACCGTAATGGTTGACAATAGACTCAAACAATTATTTTAAGACCTTTTTATAACGTTGTCATGCAATTAAAACCTTTGACTTTGACTTTGACAAAACAAATTCCAGGTCATTGCTGCTTTGGCGCTCATAACTTTAAGACTAACCATCAAATGTGATGGTTAGTAATATCATATTGATAGTTATGCAATGGTAGGTCTACTAAGACGACGGTTAAGGAGATTTATCTTATGTAGCTGCTAGATTCATAGGAAAACAAGCTAGTAAATTAAAACTCTACCTTAAGCCGAACCTGACAATTATACCAACGTACCAACTTATTTCGGCTGACGAATTTTTGCTTTCTACACCGGCATAAAAATATTCATCCGTTTAGTATAGTTTTTTACACGCATAAACTTGTATACATTTGTGCGAGTATAGTAATGTCACATAGGGGTACTGTTCAATTCACTGTAAAAAAGAAATGTTATATTTGTGACGTCAGACACGAGCCACGGGAATCGGAATTCTTTTATTTTTTGTACTTTTTATAATGTTGCTGAATTTTTAAAGGCTCATACTTTGTATTCGTTATTTGGACGCCATCTGTGCCTCTTTCGAAACTTTGCTACCGTGTACAGATACACAAAATAGCATGATTTAAATTTATTTTTTGATTAGTTTTTTTTTGTACGTACATTTCTAAAGAGTTACAAAATTTACAAATATTTGATGCTACTTGCACATGATACAGACATGTGAAAGAATGACCCCCACCAATTCTTCGTATGACAGAAATTAAATAAAAAAGTTTAAGTAAAAAAGATTGAGTAGTAAAATAAGTAGGTACTTATTCGCGTATATTTCGAAATATATACCTTTTTGTATAATATTTGATTATAGCATCACAGGGTGGTAAATTATGGTATGATAAAAAATGGTAAATCATGCTGCTTGTAAAATGCAGAGTCTTGCCGCTTTTTATACAAAAAAAAAAAGCATAGACAACATCCGTAGTACAGGTATCCATAGGCGGTGGTAAGCTTACCATCAAGCAGTCTGCATGTTTGCCGCTTTTTCTAGAAAAAAGCATAGACAACATCCTTAATACAGGTATCCATAGGCGATGGTAAACACACCATCAAGCAAACCGTCTGGCTATATGCCGCTTTCTAGAAAAAAAAAGTTAAGCCGAATACTAAAACCAAAACATAAAGTACAAAATTTTGAATTTAATACACTTCAGTATTCTGTTTAAAAATCTTATCAATCTCCATCTATCAACTTGAACTAAATATATCTGAACTGTTGACATTCCCGCTTAAGTAGTGAGATCACTTTTGCATCATCGCCTGAGAATCTCGGCTACAATAGAGGCTATTAAGAAATTTATCGTATCAGGAATATGTAGGACACCCATTATACAAACGACGACTAATTCTAACTTCGGGAAAATAAATGCGGATCACAGTGAGGTGGTTGCAGCGACTTTAACAGCAAATGTAATGGTAGAAAAGCACGCACGGCCTTTGAAATGTTGCAAATTATGTTTCCTAATGGCATCTAATCAAAATCAAAAGTTAATAGTAATCATTACAATAATTATGTAGTATATTATTCTTCTTTTTTTTGTTTTTGGCGTCACAATTTGTGCCAGTATCTCGTGTTTTGGTATTTTTAGGTATCATAAGTTAAACGAGTCTAAAAGTCACACGAAGTAACTCTTTGTCAAGTTCAGTCATGTTCTAGAAAAGTAGAAATAATTTTACTACAAGCTTCGAAAGAAATTGAACTGACATTTTGACTTAGATTGTTTGAGAATTTGTTGCATTATTATCAATTATGCACTAAAACTAAAAAGAACTAATAAACAAAATCAGTCATGAAACCAAAGCAATGAAAATATAACGACCTCAAAATTATTATAATTGATTCTGGCAAGCCAATGTCTCTAGTGCGTTCACATCGAGAATGCTTTTCCAAGCCAAGTTTAAAGATGATTTGTTTAAAATACTTCTACCGAAGCACCGTGATGAATATCGCAGCAGAATATTCGAATAATGATTCTGCCTTGCACTGCATTCAATGGCTTTTTGCATACAATATGTAAGATGGATTTATATTAAAATATGGCAAACGTCACCAGCCACTGCCCGCTATAAATTATTCATAGCACACAGTCAATTTTCAAGATAAACAGGAGCAGATATAACTTTGTCAAAATCACAGGTGCGCTCGTAAATATTCAGATTACACATTATTGTCTGCTTGTCTGTAATTAGATCGCCCACTAAAGGAAACTGCCTTAATAAGCTGGTAGCGACAAAGTCCTTAATAAATTACCAATGCGGCGCGACGAAGAGCCTCGTTCCGCTTTAATACATGGACCTCATTAGAGTCACATTCAGGATAATGTTACATGGAAAGCGAGATTTTGCGCTTTGCTAAAGTTTTATCGATGACGATAAGACAAAGTTGGCCTTCAGCCTCAAACTCAAACTAGGAAGTTTCGGCGGGAACGCGGAAAACATGTTTTTCGTATTGTTTCCAGAACACTGTAGAAGTTTCTAGTAAGGTTAACAGTACTTCTTTAAGGCACAAAATGGACTCGATTGTGACTTTGACTGTTACTAAGACATATTTTAAAACGAAACACTTGAAAATATATAATACTTGCCACTGGAAGAAAACAAATTTAGGTTTTTTTCTTTGGTAAGCAAAAAAGTAAGTCCTAAGTTTGAAAAAGCCACTTACAACTAAATAACTACATTACAACATTTCTCTTCACGATAAAAAAAGAATAGACTTCACCCAATTTATTAAAAATAATACTGAATTAACAAATGCTTACAAATTAATGCACTCATTAATCACCGCTTCTTACTCGCTGTGCTTTCACATCGCTCGCAAAGAATGCGTGTTCATCGAATCATGTTCAAAATTAGTAGCTGTCAATACATACAGACATACATTCGACTTGTCTGTATGACAAATGCTTCTAAATAACCTTAAAATATATATGTCTAAGCATAAATCAAGCCTCAAACACATGATCAACCTGACACTGAACTCAAACTAAGTTAATTCGGAGGGATAATTGAAAAAACAAACTTTTCTCAGTAAGTATTGTAAGAATTTGTTTCCATTGTGGATATTTTGACGGAGCAAACGACGACTTTCGATAAATCAAGGCCGTGACTTTGTTTTGACTGGTATAAGGAAACTAGAGGCTCTTGATTTAGTTGATGTTTTCGTTAACAAATAAGACTAACTTATTATGTCACTATAGCACTACCCGTAAAATCAAAATCAAATAGTCATTTATTCAGTTTAGGCCCTGGTAAGGCACTTATGAACGTTAAGTTACATGTTTGAATCTACCACCGGCTCGTAATTACACTTCAACTGAGAAGACTCCGGCAAGAAACTCAGCAAGGCATTTTTTTGTGGATCTTTCTTTTCATATTAGGTTACAGTTTACAGTTATAAATATTAATACATTATGCTTACTACAATTGTCACTTAGCCAGGGGGATGCAAGTGCAGAGAGAAACTATAATACAACCATATATTACTACGTACCTACCAATCATACCAAATACCACGGATCGCCCGTGAAATGGGGTAGGTGGTGGCGGACGTCGTCAGCACAAGAACCACTTAGCTATCATCGCTAAACCACGTCACTTTATGTTTGTTACTTCTTCAAGCTCAAACGGCTTAACCAATTTTGTCAAAATTTGATATGGAGGTAACTGACACCCTGGCATTAACACATAGGCTACTCTTTATCCTGGTTAAACTGTAGCGGGTAACGCCGCGGGGCGTAGCTAGTTCTTTCATAAAATATGAATAGCATAACCGTTTACTTGACTCAATATTTTTCTGTACAGTCAAATACAATGCAAACAGGTTCTAAGTGTTCAACTCAAGAGAAATAGCAATAAAATGTTTATGATTATAGCGTTCATGAAAATAAAACTGTGTGATCAGTGAAAGGAGTTGTAGGCTCGAACAGGAAGCGATATTACGAGAGTATACTCTTTAATATGGCCTCTCTTTATAAGAATTTTATTGGCTAATCAAGTTTATTTGAAGAAATCATTGAATCGTATTCATTTGGCCGTAAATTTTTGCTATTTGACGGGTAATAAGTTTAATTTCAATCAGGTAGAGTGGGAAGGCTAACCGAATTTCATATTAAATTTTCGAATAAATTTTGATGAAATAAAATTCATTAGCGTATCATTGAGTGTACTGCAATATATTGTATTAATAATTCACCGCTTTAAACATTTTACTGTATAGAGTGGCGGACCAGGAATTTGTGAGAGCCCTGGGCTAATACTACTTTGCCATTTTGAATTGTCATTTATCAATTGTCATTTGTCAAAAACCTATTTTTGACAATGTGTACTAGAAATGTATGATGTCCGAGTTATATACGGATTTTCCGATAAAATTATACGTGAGTAAACCCGCATAAGTAAAACAAAAATGTGTACTAGGTACCTACACGGTTTAGGAAAAAAAGAGGGCAATCAAATAGTTTTTTTTTATAGCTGACAGGCTAGTTGTTAGACCACAGCTCACCTGATGTTAAGTGACGGTGTGGTCGAAGATGGAACACACCTAGCCTGGAATGGAACTGTCTCTTAACTAAGGCTGCTGGAACACACCGTTAGATGCTTGGCGACAGATTCTAAACTTGAGGGTAGTAGCTAACCAGCCGAGTACCAGAAAATATCCTACAATCATGCTATGGTTTCTTCGGCATGCACACCGACTGACAGAGTGACGCGCTGAGCTGTAATCGTTACAAGTACTACGCAAGTAGTAGTAGTATCCTATAGCTACTACGATTTTAGCTTTCTTTAAAATGTACCGAATGAACTAACTCAACACAACTTGACCTCGCTTGCCGCATCCATCTACATTTTTAATTTCGTTCAAACCACATCGGAGTGCGAGCGAAACTCATTGAGCCAATTAGACGTATTCGTACTCTCTGTTGCAACCAATCATCGTTTGACACAAGTCAAATGGGAGTTTGAGCGATTTGCTCTGATTGATACAAATCGAGGTCATCGACTGATTTATCAGTGTAGCTCGCCATGTGTATAATGGTTGGCTATTAACTTTCATTAAGCGAGGATGGTTGGCTTGATGATGGCTATGGGTAATGAATGATTTGGAAGAATTTTTATGTAATTCAATGCCATTGTCATTACTAAATACTTTACACAAAACGTATCTCACATAATCTTATACTAATAAAACACTAATATTAAAAAAAACTGTCTAATGCTTAATAAACTCGCGCCCCAATGATTATTTAACCCTTCAAACTTAATAATGAATTACTAATATTGGTAATCATGTCTTTAAGTATATTTTTATATGAAAGTAATGATACAAACGACACGCTTTTCTAGTGGTGGTTTTTAGAATCAAGATCAAGGTTACAACATAGTTTTTATGTAAGATTTTTTTACTGATAGATGTTTCTTGCCTTTTTTATAATAAATAGCTCTTCGTTTGGTTACCAACTCGCCTGGTGGAAAACGACGGTACAGCCGAGGATGGAGCATGCTGATCTAGAAGAAATCTATTCACTCTAGCCGATCACCGATAAAAGGTATTTAACATTTAACATTTATTTTGTCAACCGTTTTACATTCTGCAGACTGCAGTAGTAAAACGATTAAATTTGCGGTAAAATATAACAATAATAAATAACAACAATAACATTTTATTGTGCTCAGCGGATGCCAGAATATTATTTACATTGAATTGATGAGCATTGAACATCATAGGAACTCCAAAGGGAAGGCTGACAGGCACCGCAATATAATTTTAAAGAAATTCTGATATTAAACCGGTATAATTAATTAATTTGGTATTCACTCCGCGCTCCACTCCTGCACTCTGTTTCTGCGCTTTTATAAACAAACATTCATAAAAAACCGTTTTCAATACGAGTGAACTCAACTATATTTTTTACATAATAAAAAGATATTTGCGAAATGAAAACGGTAGTTTTTTTTTTCTTAAAAGAAATTGGAAAGGAACCGGTATTTCTATCCAATTCAGTCCTCGCTTGATGCCTCAGAGGTTAGCATCTGACCTTAACTCTGACAGTTTCAAAGCTTGTAAGCAAGTTCAATAAGCGAAAAATTTAGCATCGTCAACCTTGACTGGCGATCTGTCGAGGAGAATACTGAGCTATTAGTGAGGCTACGAATGTAATGGACACAGAGATGTCTGTAATTTGTTTACTAGATTTATATTTTTAATGGATGGATTAACTTTTAGCCGTTCTAGGATTTCTGTAGTCCAGTTACATTGACTGCCCTGTTAGCTAGTTTGGTTTTTTTTATGTCTGGCGGGCTAGGTATTTGACCACAGCTGACCTGATGTTTAATGACGGTGTTGAGTGATGTTAAGTGAGGCTGCTGGAACACACCGTTAGATGCTTGGCGGCAGATTTTTAACTTGAGGGTGGTAGCTAGCCAGCCGAGTATTAGAAAGTACCGTACTTTCACCACCACCACGCTATGGTTTCCTCACGATATCTTCCTTCACCGGCAGCTCATGCTCATTGTTGGAGTTTGAACCCACGCCCTTCGGCATGCGAACCGAGCGCGCTAACCACTGAGGTATCATCGCTACAAAAAATATAACTAACTATAGGTCATTTATCTGCTTCAAGAGCTGTGGGCTGTGGGTTCGATTCCCATCCAGCACAAACATTTATGTGATGATAAAAGTACAAACTTTGCCATATTATAGTACCAGCTTAGCTTAGTTTGGGGTTAGATTGCGCTGTGAAATATAAATACATGATTCTAAGTTGAAGGTGTACTAAGCTAGAAAAGTCCATTTTACTCATTATAATAAATAACTTTTACTACAGGCACAAATCCAAAAATGTGAAAAACCATCAATTTTTTTTTTAAAGTACTATAATCCTTGTGCATTATGTATTTTTATTGGAGTTTAATTCATAAATTTTATTAAAAACATTTCATAATGAAGAGTACAAATGCATATCCTATAGTATATATAGTAAAGTATATAATACATATATCCTTTTCGGCTTAGCATCCCAAACGTATATCCCTAAATAAACTTAAATCTAAACTCAATTTCGATACTTACATACTTTAATAATAAGTTTCACAACAGCATTGAAAACAGAAATATCATTTATTGATCTAAAATTCGTCAGACCAGTCCACTTTTCGAATTTGGCATCCCCTCTTTGACCCAGCTCGTAATTGATGGACCCTAACTGAAACATAGGCATCAATAGATTAATGACCAGCAGATAGCCAGGTCGGTACCAGATAATGTATCTGGTCACAGGACCATTAATTCACTGCGGTTACTTAACTTGATCAATTCCAATTTATGCTTTTACGCCGATTACTCTGATAGGCACCGAAGGAGTTGTTTTGCTGTTGGATTTTGTATTGTTTTATTCATTGGTATTGACGTTAAATGCTTGCTCTACCTGCAAGTACGTAATGAACAAATATCTATGTATGTTTCATAAAAATTTGTCCATGGTGGGAAACAAATCTACTGCCTACGTATTGCTGAGCTATAATGTCGATGTAGTGCTTGCACTTTTTAAATATTTTGGATGATAACTTAGTGGTTAGCGCGGTCAGTTCAGACACCGAATGGTGTGAATACTAACAAACTCCAACATTAAACATAAAAAAAATGTGAGGAAACGTTGTGGTGTGGTCGCTAGCTACCATCTTCAAGTTGAAAATCTGCCGTTAATTATCTAATAACTTTATTAGAGAGTCAGTTCCTTTCCAGGTTAGATGCATTTACTATCTTCGACCATACTGTCACTTAACATCAGGTGAGCTGTGGTCCAACCTAGCCCGTCAACCATAAAAAATCGGCCAAGCGAGTCGGACTCACGCACGAAGGGTTCCGTACCATTATATATGAAAAAGGCAAAAAAATCGCGTTTGTTGTATGGGAGCCTCCTTAAATATTTATTTTATTTTGTTTTTAGTATTTTTGGTTATAGCGGCATAAGAAAAACATAATTAATTTGTGAAAATTTCAACTGTCTAGCTATTGCGGTTCTTGAGATACAGCCTGGTGACAGACAGACGGACGGACAGATAGACAGCGAAGTCTTAGTAACAGGGTCCCATTTTTACCCTTTGGGTACGGAACCCTAAAAAACGACATCTATCAATAAGCCTGCCGTGTCCATTTGTCTCATCTACCTACTTTCAATTTGTATTTCCCGAACCGTGTTTTCGCAGAAGATGCGTTACTAAGGCTGACACATGAGATGAGAGACAGAGAGATACATTATTAGAGATGAGACATATTTTAAAAAAGCAAGTTTGGTAGATTCAAACATGTAACTTAACGTTCATAAGTGCCTTACCAGGGCCTAAACTGAATAAATGACTTGATTGATTTTTGACTTCTACGTCTGTCGTTTCGATAGGAGAAAATTATCAGCTTGAGAGTTATGTCTTTAGTGTGTTTCCGCTTATAAGTCGTTTTGGTTACCACATTGACTACTATATAATGTAGGCAATTCGTTTAAAATTTTAAATTTGTAGCTGTAAATTTAAATTTATTGAAATTTTGTAATTGAGTAAATTGTATTTTAAATAGGTGTTCAACCGAAATAATTATATATATCTTATAAACAATTTCAAGTATTGATCCGAAATAAATTTAACATCTAAAATTAAAATCAAAAATAAACCTAAACTTATATAAATTACAAATATCTACTGAAAATAAATACCATTATATAACTTTTCTTGCTGCAGTAACCACTTGCCGACACGTGTTATGCCTCTATAAGAGGCATCCTCAGAACGTGTTGACTCTTCGAGCGCTTAGCCGAGAATGAGTTTTGGCTCATTTTTTAGTTTTTTTTTAGGCATTAGCTCCCTCAAAAACTTCTTCTTTTATGTCAGGCTCATGTACCCAAATCCATAGCTAAGATAGTAACAGGCAATACACAAGTCCAATTACATACTCAGATGTACGAAATACAATAGGCCGTTGTCGACAAGTCCTGGTACCCTATTACAGCTACATGGTACAATTTCATAGCGTAAGCTTATGTTAGCGGACCAACTTTCCATTTGAACAACATAACATTTAATAATAACATTTTAATTTATTTTACAAGATCTATCTCTTTTTTAACTCTTATATATCAGTTAAAGTTACGCGCAATAATCTTTGAATGTTAATAACCTTTTTTTTCTCTTTTTTTATACGTAATAGTTTTTAAGTAATTTTTATACTAGTGACAGGTTAGGTGCTTGACCATAGCTCACCTGATGTAAAGTAATGACGTGATCGAAGATGGTACAGGCACCTAACCTGTGATAGAACTGACATTCAATTAATGCTGCCGGAATATACCGTTAGGTTCTTTTTTTAAAAAACAAATTAGCTTGCAGTTGACTGCCACCTCACCTGATGTTAAAAGGTGATGCGGTCTAAGATGAAGCATGATGGCTAGACAATACTAATTCACTTTCGACTTGAAAGAAATCTTTTAAATACTTTTCAATAAATTAATCTTAAAAATCACAACGTCAAGGTGTAACTGCAATAGTTTTGCTTGAATAAGCTTGGTAATCGACTGAGATACTTCGTTAGTTATTGGGGACGCCTTAAGTATCATGTTTATTAAATTCCATGTGAAGAAATGTTACTGTTGATGATATCTGCTGTACCATTGCTTGTTCCTATTACAGAATATACGAGTATTTACGGTCGTTCGATGCACTAGGCAGATGCCACACATGCTTCGCCTTAATTCAAATAGATGACATGCAGGGTTGCTACTTACCTAACTGTTAGCTTCGTTAGGTAGGTACCACCGCAGTACTATACGTTCTGCAAAGTAAATGAAAAAACATAAATATTGGAGACTAACCATCGAAAATCTCAAAGTAATGAGCGCCAAAAACCTGGACTCTGTTTTGTTACTACTCAAAGTTCTGTGTAGCTTGATTTGATAGAATTTTATATCAAAGTTATTATGAAGTTAGTTTTCAATGGTAAATTATTAAACTTAAGTTCGAACACACATCACATCATCAGCCATATGACGTCCACTGCTGGACATAGGCCTCCTCCTGGGGGTGTTTTTCCAATACTCGCCACGCTTGGCAGGCGGGTTGGCGAGCGCAGTTAGGTGTGATTGTGCAAGAAAGACGCTGCTGCCCATCTTCCGGATTACGTCCCTTAGCCGACTCTTACGGCAGCCACGGGTAGATAGGATGCGGTACTATTCTAACGCCGGCACCACCACGGCACCACGGCACGGCAATGCAAAAAACATTTACCTATAAAAAAAAAACATTTTGATAGTTTTGTTAAATTAGGCTTTGTTAAAAAATTGATACAATTTGACAGCCCTGTTGGCTCATTGGGAGTATGTCTGCCTGAACTGTAGGGCGTGGGTTCGATTCCCGCCAAGGACAAATGTTTGTTTGGCATAAACAAATGTTTGTTCTGTGTCTGGGTGTTCTGTATGTATTATAAGTATGTATTTACAAAAAATAAAAATAATGTGTATTCTATCAGTTATCTGACTTCCATCACACAAGCTCTGCTTAGTTTGGGGTCAGATGGCGCTGTGTGTAATGTGTCCTACAATATTTATTTATTTATTTATAATTTTTAAAGAAGACGCAACCCTACCTTTGTATTTCATATCAATGCTGACCAACAAGACCGTCCCATAGATGATATTGATATAAATTGATAATGGCTTGTGACGTTCATTACTAGCTCCGATGCAAATATTTTATGAAACGCTTTCATTACTCTTAACGATCCAGAGGGCCTAGATAAAGTAACATTCGAAATATTCGATAACGCTAATAGAAAAGACCAAAAATGTACGGGAATAGCCAGCTGTTCACGTGACATATCGCTTACAGGTTATGTCAATCCCATACATTTTTTACGTTTCTATTAGCGTTATCTAAGCTTGTACATTTCAGGTTTTCCTAGTTGAGTAACTGTTTCGGATAGAATGCCTTATATACTCGTAGGATCCCCTTGTATTTTGGACTATATTGGTCCTGATTTATGAAAATTTTTAGAGACAGTTTATAAGTGATTATTATAGATACAACAACTCTTTACTATTGACATTAAAAACTTAAAAACCTTTTTTTTTTTTTATGGTGGACTGGCTAGTTGCTTGACTACAGCTTACCTGATGTTAAGTGACGGTAAGAACCGAAGACGGTAAACATATCTAGCCTGGAATGGAACTGGTTTTCAAAAGAGGCTTTTGAAACACACTGCTAACAAAAAAAAAAGTTTAAAGTAGAGAATGATGAAAAAATCTTTGCCATTTGGTAAAAGTTGTCAATCTAGCCAATCAATATAACAGCAAATTGCGTAAGCAAATGTTCAGCTTAACAATGTCCCCGATTTCTGTAGAGGTAAGTACAAGTGAAACAAAAAAAAAAACACTGTTAATTGCTTGGCGATAGATTTTCAATTTCAGATCTAGGCCGAGTACGATAAAGTACCCTACCAACATGTTATGGTTTTCTATCTATATTTCTTCACTGGGAGCTGAAGCTCATTGTCGGAGTTGGAACCGACCGCGCTAACCGCTATTCACTACAAAACTTAGGTACAAAACTGTAAAAAAATACAATATTATACCTTCTGGACAATCTTAGGATGGTGAGTATAATTAGAAAAATTCATTATAATGTAGCGCTAACCGCTATTATCACTACAAAACCTAGTTACAACATTATCGCTAAAAAAAAATACAATATTATATCTTCTGGACAACCTTAGGATGGTGAGTATAATTAGAAGAATTCATTATAAGTAGCGCTAACCGCTATTATCACTACAAAACCTAGTTACAATATTATAGCTAAAAAAATACAATATATCTTCTGGACAATCTTAGGATGGTGAGTATAATTAGAAGAATTCATTATAATGTAGCGCTAACCGCTATTATCACTACAAAACCTAGTTACAACATTATCGCTAAAAAAATACAATATTATATCTTCTGGACAACCTTAGGATGGTGATTATAATTAGAAGAATTCATTATAATGTAGCGCTAACCGCTATTATCACTACAAAACCTAGTTACAATATTATAGCTAAAAAAATACAATATTATATCTTCTGGACAACCTTAGGATGGTGAGTATAATTAGAAGAATTCATTAAAATGTAGCGCTAACCGCTATTATCACTACAAAACCTAGTTACAACATTATAGCTAAAAAAATACAATATTATATCTTCTGGACAACCTTAGGATGGTGAGTATAATTAGAAGAATTAATTATAATGTAGCCAATGCATAATTATAATAATAGTATGAAACATTATTTTCTTAGCAGGGATTTTTTTACCCCACTGCCAAGGAATGCGCTTATCTTGTATGTATATAAATTTCTTTATTGCTTCGTATCTTTCAAACGGCCGAATGGATTACGACAATTAAGGTATCGTTAGATTTGTTTTAATAACACAAGTGTCCTTAGAGGGTAGAAAAAAAAATCAAGATGGTGGATTTTTAGCGCAAAATAGTAATAAATTAATAATTTAAAAAAAAAAACAAACATACAAAAAAACATTTAAAATATCAAGTAGGGTATCTAAATAAAGGAAATTAAAATAGTATTACAAAAATATATTGAAGTTGTAAGTTTAAATTTAA
The DNA here is from genome assembly GCA_950106695.1 of Biston stratarius. NCBI lineage: Eukaryota > Metazoa > Arthropoda > Insecta > Lepidoptera > Geometridae > Biston > Biston stratarius. The sequence continues at coordinate 33,283,975 of OX467106.1, read as the reverse complement.
TTAGGAATAATGAAATATATAAAAAGTTTTTTTTTCTTAAATTTTAGTTTTTTTAATCGCAGTCGAGTTATAGATTTTTTAAACTCATTAGCTTTTTCTAATCGATATCTTTGGATATACATAATTTATGTAGATATATTAGCCGCGGTGGTGCCGGCATAAGAATAGTACCCCACCCTCTCTACCCGTGGTTGCCGTAAGAGTCGGCTAAGGGATGTAATCCGGAAGATGGGCAGCAGCGTCTTCCTTGAAGAATCACCCCTAGCTGCGCTCGCCAACCCGCCTGTCAAGCGTGGTGAGTATTGGCAAAACCCCCCTAGGAGGAGCCTATGTCCAGCAGTGGACGTCCTATGGCTGATGATGTGATGTGTGATATTTTTTTCCTTTTAATCTTCGATATCGGATTTTGAGCATTTTAACATTAGTACGGGGTTGACCGTGCATTGCTCGGCTGAAAACATGGATAAAACGACGTTTTCTGAAAATGAAACCTAGCTAGATCGATTTTTCGCCCTCGAAACCCCCTGGATACAAAATTTCATGAAAATCGTTGGAGCCGTTTCCGAGATTCAGAATATATATATATATATATATATATATAAATATATATACTAGAATTGCTCGTTTAAAGATATAGATTAATTTTTACGGCTACTTAACCGTATTCTATATTTAAAAAGAACGATGTATGCGAAGAAATTAGCAAACAGGCTAGTTAATTATAAATACATAATTAAATACGCAGTGTCACATACGTTAGTACTTATTGAAAGTGACCTCAAATATTCGACCTTGTTTATCCAGGTACCGTATTCTTTAAGTTTCGAAATCAAGGATATCCTTTATATGTTGCAGGTAAGCAACAGGATACATTTTGAAGGCAAAGCTTTTAGTAAAAGCAAGAATGTCGAAATTATTTAGGTCGAGCATCCGATCGCTTTTTAATACAATTATTATTAAGAAATCATAAATGCTTAAAATTTTTATGTTTTAAAGTATTTGTGAGCTTACCTGATGTTAAGTGACGGCGTGACGATGGTAAAGCACACCTAGCCTGGAATGGAACTGACTCTCAAATGAGGCTGCCGGAACACATCATAGGTTGCTTGGCGGTAGATTTTTAGCTTGATGGTGGTAGCTAGCCAGCCGAGTACTAGAAAGTACCCTACCACCACGCTATGGTTTCCTCGCGATGTTATCCTTCACCGGCAGCTCAAGCTCATTGTTGGGTTTTGAACCCACGCCCTTCGGCATGCGAACCGACCGCGCTAACCACTAGCTATACTAGCTAACTAGCTGAGCTATCATCGCTACAAACGACGCTGGGACGCTGTTAATCTCGGATTAGAGCTTTTTTTATGTCTGACAGGCTAGTTATTTAACCACAACTCACCTGATGTTAAGTGACGGTGTGGTCGAAGATGATAAAGCACACCTAGCCTGGAATGGAACTGGCTCTCAAGTGAAGCTGCCGGAACACAACGTTAGAAAAGTTAGTCCTCTGAAAAGTAGCTGCTTAAGTAGATAAGATTGTATATAAGTAGGCAAAAAGTTTCGGCAGCCTCGTAGAAGTTTTGGCTATCTAGTTGGGAGACGGTCTGACTTCCAATCCGAAGGTCCTGGGTTCGAATCTCACGGCACGCACCTCCGTTTTTTCAAGTTATGGGATTATTGCCGATGACTTTAAAAGGCGAAGGAAAATATCCTGAGGAAAAAACTACATGTCCAAGAGTATAAAAAAAAAGTTCTTAAAAAAAATGAATTTGTAGTCTGCCACAACCCGCACTTGATCAACGTGATGAACTACGGTCTTATCCTCCTTAAAAATTTGGTTTCAGAAATACTTTTAATTACAAACTAAAGAAAGTTAAATTTCGCAAAAAGCCTCGAAAGCATAAAATGACTTCATTAGTCGATACCAAACATATATTTACAAAAAAAAACTTACAATGATACGAGTAATTAGAAAGTTAAGTAAATCCTATGTATATTTAAAGTAAAAATATCTAAGCAAAATGCAGTTTTTTTTGGAACAGCAACATCTAAATTAAAATTACACATATACAGCGTTCTTGCCAAATAACGTGATAAACGTTGTTAGTAAGTATGTCAATGCTTTGACCACTGGCTATGCTTTCAAAAATAGCAAAAGATTCTACATTTAAAAAAAATATTGCGTTCCAAATTTGTTACATAGCATGCGTACATGGTACCTACTTTGTGTATTTATTGCCACTTTCAGGGCTTGAAACCGGTTTCAAATTTACCGGTAAACACCCGGTTAATAACGTTATTAAGGTTATTTCGTTCGGAGCGCGAGCGTTATGAAAACCTTTTCAAAAACCTTTATAAACCGATTTATTCCGCGAGCTCGTGCGGTCTGCCGACAGAGGCGCACGGGGTGCGGCGGGATAGATCCGCTTCTTCATAGTAGTGGTAGGTATAGGTAAGTCAAATGGAAAAGAACGAATCCTTTTCGTTCTATACCGGTTTTTCGAGCAAAACCTTTTGAATATTGTTCTTTACATTAACCGTTTTATTTAGAGGTTTAGTTCGAACAGAACGAAATAATAAAGTTCGTAGGTATTTTAAGCGAAACCGGTTTGAAAATTTTTCCGGTTTCCAAGCCCTGGCCACTTTATATCATTACAGAGTTAGTTACGGCTATTATAAACTTTCTCTAGTTTCGTACGTTGATTATTTATCAGCGCATTTATGTACTTAATTTGCACGTTATGTTATATAAGTGCTAAAAACTTTATTTTTCACACGAGAGATTTTTTTCGAGATGATTATCATTTGGAACAATGTTACGTTGATATTGTAGAAACCATAACTCATTTAAATAGACATACTAAAAAATCACGTCCATATTTGCTTATACATAATAAGATCAAAATGTGTTTTCTATGAAGGTCTTTCCACATGAAGCGTTTAAAAGTGCATCTTTAATCATATTTCTGATATATAAACGCTTGTCTTATGTTCCAGGAGTCTATGGGCGGTGGTGAATTTACCATTTGGCGAAAAGCCGGCCCGTTTGTTGTACTTTTATTATAAAAAAAAAAAAAAAAATACACTGAATTATCAATTCTACTAGACCTTAATACCTTTTAGATTTACCAAATACCTGATCAAATATTTTCATTCTTATTATTGGCAAACCTCGTTTTCTACTGGTTTCTGAATCTTTTCTTCTTTCTGAAAGGTTGTTTGGATGGGATCACTTTTAGCGATAAGGCCGCCAATTATTACACCAGTTTATTTTTTTCTATCGTATTTGATTTTTATTTTCGGTGTAAACAAGCGCTTTTAGCGAGACTTACATTATTGTGGTTCCGTTATTTTCTTATTGTAACTGACAGGCTAGGTGTTTGACTACAGTTCACCTGATGTTAAGTGATAGTGTGGTCGAAGATTGTAAGCACAATTAGACTGAAATGGAACTGCTACAGGAATATATCGTTATCGTGAGATGCTTGGCGACAGATTTTTTGTAGCGATGATAGCTCAGTGGTTAGCGCGGTCGGTTCGCATGCCGGAGGGCGTGGGTTCAAACCCCAACAATGAGCTTGAGCTGCCGGTGAAGGAAAACATCGTGAGGAAACCATAGCGTGGTGGTAGGGTACTTTCTAGTACTCGGCTGGCTAGCTACCACCCTCAAGTTGAAAATCTGCCGCCAAGCATCTAACGATGTGTTCGACAGCCTCACTTGAGAGCCAGTTCTATTCCAGGCTAGGTGTGCTTTACCATCTTCGTCCACACCGTCACTTAACATGAGGTGAGTTGTGGTCAAACAACTAGCCTGTCAGCCATAATAATAAAAATAATTTCAACTTGAAGGTGGTAGCTAGCCAGCCGAGTACTATAAAGTACTCTACTATGGTTTCCCCGCGTTTTAGCTCACCAATAGCTCAAGCTCATAAATCCACACATTTCGGCGTGTGATCCGACATTAGCTATCATCGCTGCAAATGCTAAATTCTCGTAAGCTCGATAAACTGTTTAAGTAGATATTTTTATAGAAATTATTCAAAACCGAAGATTGAAGGTCAATGCGAGGTTTTACTAAAGACGCAGACGCCAGTTTTGATTGATTGAAGACAATATCTCTTGTCGAAGCCTTGTATTCAACAAACAATAATGACTAAGCGTATATGAGATACAAAATGAAGAAAACATATTATAATATTGAAAATTTTGTATGGGTCGACCGAAGTCAGTGATTTGTTTGAGGTTAATTCTAAGCTTGTCAACATTTTCTTGTATCTTCGTGTAATTATGGGAACGCCTCTTTGTCATTCTACTCTGTATGGGCGGTTTAGTCTGATTGGAATTTAAGCCGTTTGTATTTCTTGTTTTTTTGTATTTTAATTTGTAATGTTTGTATTTTATTAATATTATTGGTTTTTAATTTCTAGTTTGACGTGCCCGCCTTAGATTAGATTCTTTCTTGTACATTGTTGTTAGAAGCTATTTTTTTTTTTAATAAAAGTAATGATACGAACGAGACGCTCTCTTGATGGTAAGAGATAACGCCTGTCCATCACTATTGCAGCGATACACAGAACTTTGAGTTATAAAATCGCCTCCAGGCTTCCAGGGCATCGCTGCCTTGGCGCTCATTACTTTGAGACTTCCGATGGTTAGTCTCAACAGCCCTGTAGTTTTGCTAGCTGCTAATTCAAACCGGTAAACACAGTAATGTTTACACACTACTGCTTGGCGGCTGATTATCTGGTACTGTGGTGGTACCAGTCTAGATGATCTCCGACGAATCTACCACCAAGTAAGTTATCTTATTCATATAATATATCAGTACCTGGTTGACCGAGCATTGCTCGGCTGAAAACATGGATAAAACGACGTTTTCTGAAAATGAAACCTAGCTAGATCGATTTATCTCCCTCGAAACCCCCTGGATACAAAATTTCATGAAAATCGTTGGAGCCGTTTCCGAGATTCAGAATATATATATATATACATATAAAACGAGCAATTCTTGTATATATATATATTATATGTAGTTAATTGCTCGTTTAAAGATATAGAATAGATAGATATCAGTGCACAATTTGTCTCTCTCAATAATATCCACCATAATTAGCTTACTAAAGGTGACCACTCAGTAAGAAACCTCAGTAATAAGATCACCCTTTCTCGATACATTGTCTACTTTCTTAACAGAGTTTTCTCTTCTGTTTTTCCTCTTTACTGTGTTTTTGCTAGAAACTGTAACTAAATCTGTGACTTTAGTGAAGAAGTTAATGAGTTACCCTTATCCTATTTTGGAGTTTGGGTTCGGGTTACTTGCCAAATTAGATAGTAACGTAGTAGTGTATATGCGACTATATTTTGCACGCTGATTTGCTTGGTTTGTGAAAAATATAACTTATTAATGGTAACACAAACTTGAATTTCTATTGATTGAAAATATCAAAACATTTTGATTATATACAACCGTAACCTTTTGTAACGATAATAGCCCAGTGGTTAGCGTGGTCATTTCTCATGCTGAAGGACGTGGGTTCAAACTTCAACAATGAGCTTGAGCTGCCGGTAAAGGAAAACATCGTAAGGAAACATGGTGGTTGAAAAGTTGAAAAACTGTTGCCAAACACCTAATGGTGTGTTCCAGTAGCCTCACTTGAGAGTCAGTTCTATTTCAGGCTAGTTGTGTATACCATCTTTGACCACAATGTCATTTACCATCAGGTGAGTTGTGGTCAAACACTCAGCCTGTCAACTATAAAAAGAACTTAATCCTAAATGGAAGAACATTCCTTGCACATTAACTAATTATAAAAAGTAACAAATTAATATGTACCTACTTCAGAGATTTAAACTAAAAACTAATTTTTGCATGTTAAGTTTTGCAATTGTATCATATTAGCGTGATGTAAATGTCCAGGGCATTATTTTAAACATTGTTCATCTAACACACTGAGGTATGAGTTGTAGTATCTTTTATATCTGATCGTTGTGTTGTACCAAGGTTTGTAACTGTCCTCCAAATGTATTGTAGTAAAGCTCACAAAGGATGTGACTAACCCAATGACCATGCAACCACTGTGACAAATTAGCGATTAGATGGTAGCTCTGAGATTTAAAAGACGAATGGATTTCGAGATTGGAATATAGTTTGGACGTAATGAGAAAGGTATTTTAATTTTTCATGAAGGCACTCCTGTGGGAGATTTTGTTGCTGGAAAGTTCTGGATACTTTATATGGTTTATCTATATCATATAAAAGTAGTAGTTGACAGTAGATATTGTAGTGACGTGACAAGTTTGTAGAAATACCTACTCATTTTGTATTATGTATAATTAATATTATAAATGTGTTATGGTTGGTAGGTAATATGCAATGTTCCTCCATTTAAGATTGTTCTTTTTATAATAGACAAGTTATTGTTTAACCGTAGATCACTTAATGTTAAGTGATTGGGTGGTCGAAAATTTTAAACATACCTAGCCTGAAATGGAACTGGCTCTCAAATGATGCTGTAGGAATGTACCGTTAGGTACTTGGCGGCAGATTTTCAACTTGAGTATGGTAGCTAGCCTGTCGAGTACTATAAAAGTATAAAGTACCCTATAAGAAAGAAAAAATAAAAATTAAGTTTGCTACTCTGGACTTATCTTCAATATATTTCTGCTTATAAATGGTCTTAGCCAGAACAAATATGATGGCTTAATTAAAACTGAAAGAGTTGTTATTATTAATGACCCTAACAATTTCTACTTTTTTTATATCATATAGTTATTAACGTTAAAGCATCGTCGCCTTGGACTTTGTTTTGTTAATCAAAATTCTGGGTACCGCTGCAAAGAGGAAAAAAATATTTTACCATCAGGAGAGCGTCTTGTTCGTCTCATTGTTATTACGTAAAAAAAACTGAAATAAATTTACAGTCTGAAATAAATAAAAAGATTTATCTAACTCTATTGTTTGAAAATTTATAAATTATGTGCTCTATGTGTGGAGGTCTTATAAACTTTTTTTTTTCTTTAGGGCACCCTGTCTCTCCTACACACAGACATTCTTGTGGTATCAGTCTGGATCTCATGTTTGTCTAACAAGCAGAGTGTACGATTGTTATTACTGTTTTTATTTTCTAAGTAGACAGTTCTAGACGTTCTATTAAGGTGGACATGCTTTTGATTAAATAAAAATAGTCCAATAAGAATATAAACGCTGTCTACTTTTTAGAATTAATGATAATCGTCACTATCTATAGCCTTCTTTATAACGCTGACATGCAATCGTTCTCATTCCTGTGCATTTACTTGGTGGTAAATCTCCTTATCAGGAGGTCGTCTAGGTAGGTACCACCGCAGTACCAAATATCCATCTACCAATCAGTAGTGTGTAAACATATCTGTGTTCCGGTTTCAAGGTTATTGTAGCTAACGAAATGATAGAACTGTTGAGACTAACCATCATCATCAGCCATAGGTCGTCCACTGCTGGACATAAGCCTCCTCCTGGGGGGGTTTTGCCAATACTCGCCACGCTTGGCAGGCGGGTTGGCGAGTGCAGTTAGGTGTGATTGTTCAAGGAAACGCTGCTGCCCATCTTCCGGATTACATCCATTGCCGACTCTTACGGCAACTACGAGTAGAGAGGGTGGGGTACTATTCTTACGCCGGCACCACCACGGCAAAACGTCGTCAAAAAAGTAACCATCGAATGTCTCAAAGTAATGAGCGCCAAAGCGACGAAGCCCTGGACTTTGTTTTGCTACTCAAATGTATGTGTACCATTGCAATTGTCATGGACATGCGTCATCTCTTACCAACAGGAAAGCGTCTCGTTCATCTCATTACTTTTAAATAAAAAAAAAAATTGCTGATATTTAAATACTTTTCCAGTTATAAAATATGCTGAAAAATTTAGCGCCATACTGTATTTATGTACGTATTAATTTATTTGTATAACAATAGTACTAGCGACCCACCCCGGCTTTGTATGGGCATAATAAACTTTATTAAAGATTTGAAAAAAATATGAAATATATTTATTTTGTGCCACTTCCGTCAACTCACCTGACGGAAAGCGACGGCGCGGCCGTCGATGGAGTCCATTGATCTGGAAACAAAATATTTTCTAGATTAAAAAAAATATATACATATTGTGTACTTAATAAAAACTACCTAGACATATCTAAAATGTAACTTAATTTTATACTATTTAGTGACACGAATAATCTTATCCACACTAAGAATTCCTATTATAAAGCTCCGATTTTAATAAGATTAAAATAATTGTACGCATCCTCCGACATGCGCTACTAAGGTGATGGACAAAAACTGTGGGGAACGTTATTAGATCCTTTGTGAACACGGTACGTGAGATGTGTTTTTGATAAATGGTCCTGTTAGTTTAACGACTTTCTAAGCTAGATTAAAGAGAATTACGTGCTAGATCAAGATATATTTGCGTTATGTTTTCAATTAGACCAGACTTCAGATTTTATGGTGTAAACTTCTTCCTGGGAACCAGTTCCACTCCAAGCTAGATGTGCTTACTAATCCAACCAACCAGGCAACCATGTCGTTGCTTAAAATCAGAAGAACTGTGATCAGTCAGTCAGTATGCGTTTTTCCTCCTCCATTTTTAGGAAGGTAAAGTCGTTTTCGAAGATTCTCTCTTTACCAAGGCAGAGCGTCACTGCGAACGTCGCTGGAGGTCACTGCCCCCATGAGGTTGTGCAGGGTGTGATCTCGACGCCCAGGTCACCGGTCAAACACCTAGCCTTTTAAGTATAAAAAGGTCATCTAGGTTGGTGCCACTGCACTATCAGATGTTATGCCACCAACTATTTACTCTAGATTATACCTCTCAAGCAACAAGGAAGCCGGCAATCTGTTCCATTCCTTTGCTGTATGGGTGAAAAACGTAGAGTCAAAACGTTTGATACGAACTCAAGGAAATTCCACTACGTATTGGTGGTTCCATTAGAAACGTATTTGTCTCATCTCGCAATAAATAAATATGCGGTCATTTCCATACAAAATTATTTTGTTATTAGCCGCCAATCCCAGTCCAATGCCATTTCGTATAACAGTTCTGCTAATCGTGTTACCAGTAATTGTTCGAGCGTAAAACTATTAGATAATCAAATTAAAAGATTACCAAGGTTTTATGGCTTTTAAGCGGATCAATTAGGCTTATTATGTTGCATATGATAATAATTTGACGATAGGTACTTAAATAATCGATAATGACCTCATTATTTTAAGGCGAACGTTATGGTGTTAATTTTTTGTGGAGGTCAGAAGTTCCTATACGTAAGTTAGAACTATTTTAAATTAGAATTGTCTATTTGTTATTGTGTTTATCACAGAGACTTCGTACAACAAAGTCCAGTTTAACTCCCGGTTATGATAATTTAAATTTTAACAACAATTACTTATGTGTTTGCCGTGGTGGTGCCGGCGTAAGAATAGTACCCCACCCTCTCTACTCGTGGTTGCCGTAAGAGTTGGCTAAGGGATGCAATCCGGAAGATGGGCAGCAGCGTCTTCCTTGAACAATCACACCTAACTGCACTCGCCAAGCGTGGCGAGTATTGGCAAACCCCTCCTAAACGAGGAGGCCTATGTCCAGCAGCGGATGTCCTTTGGTTGATGATGACTTATGTGTTCAAGCGTCAAGCTTAAAAAATACATGTTTTATTTTTACGCAATTTTTTAGGTCCTGGGGCGATTAACAACTTTTTAAGATAACACTGCGCTGTGAAGTATCCAAGTGCTTTTGTTCGTTTATATTTTTATAATCTAACTAAATATTAAGGTACATATCTGCCTAAAATTGTTTACTAGCGCATGGAAAGATTATGTGTGTGTGTGTGTGTGGGCAAAACGAGGCATCAATATGTATCAATGGTAACTACGAATGGTATCGTATTAATTGTTTATTGGAGGGCATATAATGGATGCTTAAATAATGCTTTTTAATGCTTGTTTGTTTTGATGAAGTTAAAATCTTAGCAAGTACTTAGAAAGTTATTGGATAAAACCGTGATTATATAATATGTTATTTGTTCTAACTGTGACTGGGTGTTATGTATGTATTAGAAGAAGGTATCTAGGTACTAACAAAAAAAAAATTATTAAAAAATATAATGAATTTTATTTATTATTTGGCCCCCATAATAATGATGTGGCTTAGTTTACTTTGAGATTAGATGGCGCTATTTGTATTTTCCACTTAAAATTTAAACTTTAAATTATAATTAAATTTTTATGTTTATTTTAACTATTTTTATAATTATTTTATTAATATTATAAATGTGAAAGTTTTTATGTTTAAATACTTTGATGTTTGTTACTCTTTCACGCAAAAACTACTGAACGGGTTTGGATGAATTTTGGCACACAGGTAGTTTATTACCTGAATTAACATATAGGATCCTTTATTTCCGAGAAAAACGAAAAATTACTACAAGACGTATCCACTTGAAATTTGGTACTTATATAGATGTGTCTCTTATGGAACATTATTCCGGGATAAAAAGTATTTTTTATCCTAATCAAGGTAATAAATTAGCGCAAGGTCCATGACGGATGAAACTATTGCTATATATTCTATTACTCATATTTTGAACCCAATTCTAAAGTCAACGCGGATGAAGTCGCATACGCAAGCTAGTGTTCTAAAAAGTCTCAGAATTAAATAAAATTAAAACCATGTTCAACATATTGTTTTGGGACCAGTTGTAATTAGTTGGCTTCTCTATTGAGATATTTTTACAAAAAGTGTTAATATAGGACAGACGCTTGAATTAGGAAAAAAAAATTGAATGTTAAGTCTAAGAAGAATACCGTAGGATAGGGTAAGTTTCGGCACACTACATAAAGTTGTCTTGCGACCCATTGCATAAAATCAAGACAAGACAAGTTATGACTGGCTTAGCTATCTTATGACGTTAAGTAAAATTATTCGAGAAGTTTTATTAAATACGTATATATTAATATAAAATAAGTTTTACTAAATCTTAAACAATATTGTACTGTAGAACGGGGGTTAACATGCATTATTGATGCCAATCTCACCAGCAAACATGCTCAGAAATTCATTCAATTAAAATTACTTTAAGACCCTGATAATTCCAAAGAAGAACTAAAAGCGCCAATCCCACTTTCCTGAGATACATTTTGCAAAATCGGATAACATTTTTATTGTTAACAAGCCAGGCCACGACGAGCTGCGATGATATCTCTCGCATGAATGATGACTTCGTGCTGAGCCTCTGGAAGCAGCACTAAGATAGACATGAGCGAAGGAGACACGGCACGAATATGGTAATTGTGTTGCTGATCTCCATTTGAGGGTGAATACAGGTATCGCTGTGGGAGGACACGGTTTTGGAAATTGGATACGTGATGTAGCGTCTTGATTTATTTTCAAGTTTCAGACTGTAAACATTTAGGTACAAGACACATTTTTGTTTTAGGGGGTCACGCTTTGTGTATTTGCCAGTGTCAAGTATTTCAATATACTCGAAATAATATAATAATAATATAATATCAAGCATTTTATGAAAAATGTAGCTAAATACGTCTCAGTCACGGTTTAAGTCCCAAAGTCTTAGTAGAGTCTGGTCATGCCCTAATAAAGTAGTGGTGATTGTGGTGGCTGTAGATGATGATGATGATAGAATTAATCATAAATTTTATCTTTTACTGTTCTGGCAGTAAAGTATCTTCTTCGGTCTATGGCAACGACCCATCTAAGGAAGATAAGAGGTCGACGTTTTTAGCACAAAACGTTTTCTGTTTCGGACCTTTCCTGCAGCTTATTTGACTCAAGCGTGCCTTGGGAGTACCTGTTTACTGGGACCACCTTTATTGAGACTCAAGTAATATTTTGTTCAGATTATCTCTTGAAACGTTTTGAACATTCGGCATTCAAACATGAACGATACGATGTCTCACTTAACAAATAACAATCATGATAAAACAAGCGTAAAAGATACGCCTCTGAGTGATTTAATTAAAGATGAAAATAACGTGCGGTGTTAACATATTAAGATTAAAATATATGTTGTAGCGATGGTAGCTCAGTGGTTAACGCAGCTAGTTCAAGAGCGTGAGCTCAAACCCCAACTATGAGCTTGAGCTGCCGGTGAAGAAGAACATCGTGAGGAAACCATAACATAGTGGTAGGGTATTTCCTAGTACTCGGCTGGCTAACAACAACCATCAAGTTAAAAATCTGCCACCAAGCACCTAACGGTGTGTTCCGGCAGCACTTGAGAGCCAGTACCATTCCAGGCTAGGTGCGCTTAACACTTAACATCTGGTGAGCTGTAGGTATTGTTTGGTGTTTCACTAGTAAATAAATATCGTATGAGATTACACACAACGCCATCTGACACCAAACTAAGCAAAGCTTGTATTATGAAAGTCATACAACTGATAGAATACTTAAATACTTTTTTTGTGTAAATGCATACTAATAAAATACATACAAAACACCCAAACACAGATAAACTTTTTTGTCACATAAAAGATTGTCCTGGGTGGGAATCGAACCCACGCCCACGCACTTAAAGAAGATCAATCTTAGAAATCTTCCCTGAAAATAAATTATAAACTAATATTTGCTTTTTTCCGTTGCATTTAGTTCTTTTAAAAAAAACGCTTCATGTTTTTTTAAGGTAGACGAAGGCAGCAACAACCTTCTTATGGTAATTGATAACGCCTAATCATGACCATTGCATCGGTACCCAAAACTTTGAGTAACAAACTACTAATTACTTTTGAGACATGTAAAGGTTAGTCTGAATAGTTCTATATTTTTTTAGCTGCAATACTCTTCAAGCAGAAATACAGTAAACCTTAAACATTATTGCTTGCATTTTTTTGTGATATAAAAATAAACGTAGAGAGCAATAAAAATTACGTGAAAGCCAGTTTAAAATAATTATCGCTACAAAATAATTGTTTCATATTCACAGCAAACCCAAATAGGATACATAAGATTTACAACAAGATAACTTTAACAAACTAAACAAAACAACTTCATTTATTTGCGGTGTTGACAACCATAAACTTACTAACCTTAAAAGGTATTGTCTTAAAGAATATTTATAGTGGCAATAACGTAATTGCGGTAGAATTCTTTTCACTCTGCGGGACTGAGTTGGAGTCTGCACTTTTATAGGGGTCATAACTTAGAAAAGATTTTTTTGCCGGTGATTCGAGAAACTGACCATTATGTTGAGTTAGCTTTACAAACCTGAGTAGATGTGCTCTTTTGTTTTTGTTCTCAAAGAAGAAACCCATTTTTTTTCACGGCTCCTTAAAATTTTGGTCAAAACCGATACGATTGTTCTCCTCGCCATGCGGGAGTCAATTTTAGTTTTAAAATCGACTTCCAGTTTTAGTTTTGTTCTTTCATGAATTCTCATGCTGAGACTATTGACATTTGTCAGGTTTAATAGCTTCCGTTTACAAATTGTACTCGTTATTGTACATACAGTGTATTTTCTGCATATCGCTATAATTAATGTGTGCATTTAATGATATATGATCATCATCAGCCTACTGAAGTCTACTGCTGGACATACGCCTCACCCAAGACACGTCACTCAGCCTGATCTTTGATTTTCGCTTCCATCCACCGCCAGCTGTCCTATATCGTCGCTCTATCGCGGCTCAGAACGCCCTATACCACATTTGCCACTTCGCGGTCTCCACTCTAGAACACGTCTACGCTAGCAGTTATTGGTTGTGCGACAGATATGTCTAGCACATTATTGTTGCTTATTATATTATTGGCTATGTGATTATTAACATTTAATAAAAGCGGTTCTTAAAAGGGTGTTGTCAGGCTCTAAATCCATTCGTTATCATTTTAGTTATAATACCAGTCTCTTTATGTTAAATTTCTCAATAAACAACCCACATACAGCATTCATTCAAACATCAATTTAAACTCAATCAGTAATGGATAGTTTGGGTCGTAAATTTTCTCAGATAAAGAGATCTATTTTTTCACATAATTGTGAAGTTGAACTATCGGTATCTACATAGTTGTGTCAATACTCTCCGTCGGGAAGATATCCGTAAGATGTTCTTGAACTTAGTTGTTACTAGATAAGTGGTAATATTGTGTTTGATGTCTTTATGTAAATATTGGACTGTCACATGGGCCCGTGAGATATTTGTTCTCAATATTGACTGATCAATAGACGATTCCTGATAATGACCTTGGTGCTAGAGACCTTTTTCTCAGAAATATTTTTATGAGCTGAGGCTACAGTCAGAGACCAAAAGCATTACTTATCTTGGGAGCTATATTTTTTTTTAAGCTGTCATACATAAACCTAACCTAACCTAACTTATTTATCGTATTACAGAATTTTATATTAGATGTAATATTATTTTTCTTCAAATAAAACCGATGTAATGACAGATACAACTTACATAAGTCGAAAAATAATGTTGTTTTAATAAATTTAACAAGCTAGGTGTTTGATTATAACTCATCTGATGTTAACTGCCGGTGTGCTCGGAGAAGCACATCTAGCCTGGAATGGAACTGGTTTTTATGTAAGGCTGCCGAAACACACTGTTAGGTTGGTGGCAGAATTAAATGAATCTAATAATAATCTGAGCATAGAGTATTTAGAGTGATGATAGCTCAGTGGTTAGTGCGGTCGGTTCACATGTCATAGTGCGTGAAAACTCCAACTTGAGTTTGAGCTGCCGGTGACGGAAAACATCGTAAGGAAACCGTAGAGTGGTGGTAGGATACTTTATAGTACTGGGCTGGCTAGCTACCATCCTCAAATAGAAAATCTGCCGCCATGCACTTAAAGGTGTGTTTCGGCTGCTTCAATTGAGAGCCAGTTCTATTCCAGGTTAGGTGTGTTAACCATCTTCAGCCAGACCGTCAATTAACATCAGGTGAGCTGTGGTTAAACACCCAACCTGTCATAAAAAAACACACTTCCATCAGTAACGTAAGTATAGAATCTTAAAAGACTAAGTAAATCTTAGTTCATAATACAACACAACAAAAAGATTTGAGACATCAAAAGTAAATTGTTGAGATGATAGTTATCATTCAGCCTAAAATATAAAACAGTCCATTTATTCGAGCTGCTGGAATAATAAAATTCATAGACTAGTACCACCCCATAAAAGTTTTGCCTTTCTTACAATGTAAGAGCCTTCTTTCCTTTATTCTTACTTCATAACTTACGCACTACGCGGTACACTTTTTTATTTACACGACATGCTAGAAAATACTTCACTGTGTTTATACACAAAACTAGCAGAATATTATTTTCTTCTACAATTATAGAATAGTCTGTGTCGTGTTTTATTTTGGATAGTCGTAGTCTGTGATGGTATCAAAGATGCTCAGACAGAGGTCTAGAGCGTCTCCCACGGTGGAAGCAATTTGACACGCACGTGTTATGGCATCAGATGGCCCACGATTAGACTTGCGGTGACGCACGGCTCAGTCTCCTCAATGAACGTGTTTTTGTACCTAACTAGTTGAGTGAACATTTTTGACTAGTTAGCATTGTCATACCAAAATGCACGATGGTTGATTTTTTCTGAAATTTCGCTGTGATTGATTATACTGACTTACTTAATCGTTTTAATAGCTTCTTTACCTGTACCTAAGAATACCCGTATTTTATGTATACAAAATAAATTAAGATTAAAACAATTTAACTTTTTCCGATGTCTACAATGCTAATGCGGAAATCCAAATCCAAATCCAAAGGGTAAAATAGGACCCTATTACTAACACTCCGCTGTCCGTCCGTCTGTCTGTCTGTCCGTCTGTCACCAGGCTTTATTTCATGAATCGTCATAGTTAGACAGTTGAAATTTTACAGATGATGTATTTCTATTGCCGCTATAACAACAAGAATAAAATAAATATTTAAGGGGGCTCCCATACAACAGACATGATTTTTTTGCCGATTTTATAGATAATGGTACGGAACCCTTCGTGCGCGAGTCCGACTCGCACTTGGCCGGCTTTAATTTTAGATATACCTACAAATTTCGTTTCTTTATAACTATTAGACATATTTTAAATCTCAGGAATGTTTTTTTTTAAATGTAATAGTAATGAGACGAACGAGTAGTAAAACAAAGTCCAGGACATCGCTGCTTTGACGCTCATTACTTTCGAGACTTTCGATAGTTTTATCTCACAACAGTGTATTGAGGCTTCCTGACAACGGCCTTTCCAGCCTCAGATCTTTAGAAGTGTTGAATATTCAAAACAACTTAATCAATGAGGACATCGCTGCTTTGACGCTCATTACTTCCGAGACTTTCGATAGTTAGTCTCAACAGCCCCGTAATTTCGCTAGCTGCAGTACTTTTCAAGCCAGAACTCAGTAATATTTTCTTACTACTGCGTGGTAGCAGAATATCTGGTACTGCGATGGTACCTACCCAGACGACCTCATGCTAAGGAGATCTACCACCAAGTAAAGTAATTATATTAATAGTATTTGTAATTCGATTATTAATTGCAATTAGTAATTGTATAGTTATTGCGCATTAATAACACCTATTTCTCAAAATAATACCTTTTATTCGTATAATAATTCTTCCAACTTTATAATTTAAGGAACTAAATTCAAATACGTATTGTATTTTTTTTTGCTAAATTTTGTGTATTCAAACTGTCAATCAATTTTGCATTGAAATAAAATGTCCGCCCTTTCTTCCTAAACTATGTAACATTTAAATCCGAATAAAGTTTGCAGATATTTTTTGCTTAAGTTTTACTAGCTTCATGATTTCATATGATATCAAAACTTGGCGTTTGAATATGGCCTGCAAATTTGTTAACACACAAACTTTTGCTTCTTTTTGTAAAGTTATAGAGTTACCTAAGGTTGCATTTTTATTAAAATGTATATTAAGGAAAGCCAAATAAGAGATTTAATTTCCATTAATATATTTTTAAGAAGCCGACTTTGCCTACGAAGCTTTCTGTGGACTCCTGCTTCTATTGAATACTAGGCAACTGCTGTTCATAACCAATTATGTTTTCTTATCACGTCGCTACTGTTTCAGATGTCACTACGACCTCCTTTGAGATGAAATCTGAGGAGATCACCCAACGCATCACGCAGGCCTAAGTCTTTTACTGTATAACCAATATTTCAAGTGTACAAAAAACACGCGTGCCATCTGTTGTAAGCCGATGCATTGCCGGGTCCCACCCGTCCTCATTGTGAACCCCCACACCCCGCGCTTGTCTTCTCCCTCCTCCAATACCCATGCGGCTTTCGTTCGTTCAAACTTCGTAGGTCAGTTACCGCCCGACCGCAGGAGAGCATGGCTGCGTTAAAAGTTTTACCGCGATCTCGCACTCTGTGTTTACATGCGCTGTAAAAGTTCATGTACACAACAACATAAACTTTCAAAACATTATTTTTGGTGATACAAAGTTTTGTGAAGTACTTTGAGTGAATGTATCAGTGTCCAATGTACTATTTTAACGTTGAAACATGATTGAAAACTTTTTCGGAATGATTTCGGTTAAAGTTTGGATGTGTTTCGTGTTGGTGGGTGCGCGCGCACTGTCCGCGCCGCCCGCCCCCGCTGGCTGTCACTGGGACTATTCGGACTCAAAGTTGAGTGAATCAAACTTTCTCACGTGTAATATCAAGACCATCGGATCAGTTGACTTTTTGTTTAAAAACATCACCACTGCGCAGGCGTACGGCATCAACAAGTTAAAACTAACTTGTACTGATTTACTTTTCTTTGAAAGTTCATTACACATGAATACCGGAAGTTTTTTAGGCCAGTTGAGGAAACTTGAAGACTTGCGCATGGAGTATTGCAAAATACGTTACGTTCCTGCAACGGTATTATCCCCGCTTCGTGACTTAATAAGTTTGAGCCTCCGATCATACAACAATGATTGGCCTGCTATGACAATGGAGTTTCATGCTGAAAGCTTTCGTGGATTGATGGAACTTCGATCATTGGATCTTGGAGATAACAATATTTACATGTTGCCTTCTGAAGTATTCTGTCCGCTTTTTAGTTTGGAATCACTGAATCTTACAAATAACAGGATCCAGGATATATCAGATATTGGCTTCTCGGACTGGGGTAAAGGACCTATTGCTCCAGGTAAATCATGCAATACTGGTCTCAAGCAACTTGATTTATCTCACAACAGTGTATTAAGACTTCCTGACAACGGCCTTTCCAGCCTCAGATCTTTAGAAGTTTTGAATATTCAAAACAACTTAATCAATGAGATAGGCGACAGAGCATTCGTCGGATTAAATTCATTAAAAATTCTCAACTTGTCTGGCAATAAGTTAGTCGCTGTCCCTCCGGAACTATTTCAATCATCACGAGTTATCAAAGAAATCTCATTAGCAAATAACTCGCTTTCTGTGTTAGCGCCTGGGCTACTGGAAGGACTTGATCAACTTGAAAAATTAGATTTGTCAAAAAATCGTCTCACAAATGATTGGGTCAACAGAGATACTTTTGCTGGTCTCATCCGGTTGGTGATATTGAATTTATCCCACAACTCGCTCGCCCGTTTGGACCCCAAATCTTTTCAGGACTTGAATAACTTACAAGTTTTAAATTTGGATAATAATGCAATTGAGACAATTAGCAACGGAGCGTTTGCAGAACTCAAAAATCTTCATCAACTTTCTATATCAGATAATAAAATTAAGATGTTGAATGAGCACATATTTTCAAATTTATTTGTACTGAGCCAACTCTATTTGGATAACAATCTTATATCGTCGATTCATATTCGTTGTTTTGAGAATATCACTTACCTGCAAGATCTTGGGTTGAACGGAAATAGTTTGAACGTGATTCCAGATGGTATAAAAAAACTGAGATTTTTGAAATCACTTGACATTGGAAAAAATAACGTGACGAAAGTATCAAACACTTCATTTGAAGGACTCGAAGAGCTTTATGGTTTGCGCTTAGTTGACAACAACATTGTGACCATACCTAAAGATACCTTTAGCACATTGCCCTCGTTACAAGTTCTAAATTTAGCATCAAATAAAATCGAGAGCATAGAGCAAGACGCGTTTGTTTCAAATCCAACATTGAAAGCTATACGCTTAGATGGAAATAAATTGAGCGACATCAGAGGAGTTTTCAATAAATTGAGCACCCTAGGATGGCTTAACATATCTGATAACAAACTAATTTACTTTGATTATAGTTACATGCCCGAATCATTAGAATGGTTGGATATACATGGCAACAATATCACAAAATTGGAAAATGAACACAATGGCCAACAAAATATCCGAATGCTGGATGTAAGTTACAATGCTTTGGAAAACATCGATGAACGGTCGATACCTGATTCTATTGAAGTCCTTTTCTTGAATAATAACAAAATTCACACGATTCATCCAGGTACGTTTTTACAAAAAAGAAACTTAGAAAAAGTTGTCATGACAGACAATAAATTAAGAACCGTCGAGCTATCTGCGTTTACATTGCCCCATATTCCAAAGCACAGAATGTTGCCAAAATTTTTCATTGGGAATAATCCGTTTGTATGCAACTGTCACATGATATGGCTACAAAAGATAAACCTTTGGAATCACATGAGACAGTATCCGAGGTTTATGGATTTAGATACAGTTACGTGTGAAGTTGTGAACAATAAATATGGCGGCAAAGCAAATCTAATGGACGTACCAGAGACACAATTTCTTTGCTCCTATGAAACTCATTGCTCATCAAGCTGTTTTTGTTGCGATTTTGAAGCCTGTGATTGCAAAATGACTTGCCCGGAAGGTTGTTCTTGCTTTCATGACAGTAACTGGAATTCCAACGTAATCGACTGTTCCAATGTTGGCTACACTGAAATACCTGAGAAAATACCAATGGACGCTACCGAACTTTACCTCGATGGAAATGATTTTGGTGTTCTTGGAAGTCACTTATTTATTGGTAAAAAGAAACTTCATAAGCTTTACTTGAACAACAGCAACATTAACGCAATGGAAAACGACACATTTAACGGTTTGCATTCATTAAACATCCTTCATCTTGAAAACAACCACCTGACTGAATTATCTGGAGGAGAATTCTCGCAAACAAAACACTTGAGAGAGTTATATCTAAATGATAACCTCCTGGCAAGTGTCGCAAACAACACATTTGAGAACTTGTCATCTTTGAGAGTTGCGTATTTTCAAGGCAATAAGATTGTTGATCTTGACAAAAAGCTTGTTCATGTAGTTCAATTGGAAAGTGTGAACGTGCAAGGAAATGTATTTACTTGTACATGTGACAACGTGATTTTATTACAAAATTGGCTAAAGAAAGTTAGTGTCGATTCTATGGAAGTGTATTGTGTTGATGAAAATGGACTTTTATTGAACTCTACTGTATTTGATGCTATCGATAAGTGTCGTGACTCTAACGTAATGGACAATACCATCCCAACTGAAAATCAACCATACCAGTATGATGAAGTAAGCACTATAAAACTGAACTTTGTACCACTTTTAGCCGTGGTCTTGATAAGTGTTATTCTTATTCTTTTGTTTGGTGCCTTAGCATTTTCTTTTAGACAAAACGTCCGGTTATGGGCGCATTCTAAATATGGAGTGAGATTATTCAAAAGTGCTTCTATTCAAGAGAGTGAACTCGACAGAGATAGATTATATGATGGATACGCTGTGTATAGTTTATTGGACGATGACTTTGTATCTAAAGTTGTAGCTCCTGAAATGGAACACTCGGGATACACAATGTGTTTTCATTACAGAGATTTACAACATGCTCCTGAGAATTACTTATCTGAGCAAATTACTCATGCTGCTGAATCTGCTAAAAGAATTCTTGTATTTGTATCATTTAACTTTTTACAAAATGAATGGTCTAAAGCTTCCTTTAAAGCAGCAATTAAACATGTTATTACTTCTATTCACCCCTCAATCAGACGTCACAGAGTTGTGTTTATTTTGACCACTGACGTCAGTGCATTGAACTTGGATCAAGATTTTCAAAGCTATTTAAAGACTTGCAACGTCTTACTGTGGGGTGAAAAGAAGTTTTGGGAGAAAATTAGGTTTGTTATGCCAGACATTTCCAACTTACATTGGAACAAAGACACAATAAATTACAATCATGGCGTGTGTCCAAATGGAAGGAGACATCCTTCTAGATATACTGCTTCGCCCACCGCTCCGGAACATTGGTACAAATACGACGCAATCCCTCCTCAGACGCCCACTACTGCTAACGTAGGTATCACCATTGAAGATGACACGTCGATGTTGACGAACACAACATTGACGAGTCAAATTCAAGACGGGGAGAACTTACACCACAGTTACATTTCCATAGACACTCAAAACTATGAGCAGCCATATGGCGGTCGGCCTAGACCACCTAATACGTTACGTAAACATCCTGGCCACAACTCCCCTTCAATGCTCGATGAACAGGGCTACTTGCAACCACGATCATCTATGCACGACTGCCTGCCTCAAACTCACACAGCCGCTCATAGATGATAAGATTCAACCCTTATCTCCAGCTGATATATTTTAATGGAACTTCACATTCCAAACACATGTGTAGCCTTTACTGCTTTTGAGTTGCCTATGCCTTAATGTTACTTGAAAGGTGATAAGTGTTGAGTTAAGTAATTTAGCCAAACTGACTACGTTCCTTACCACGGAGGTGTTGCATATATAAATAATTTGTATTTAAAGAGACTGTTGAGAAAAAATGTATCATAATAATGGTTTCTTAAACTTAATCATGATTGTACTTCATTGTATAGAAAATAAAGCTATTGTGTATAAAATTTGTCCATTAAGACTGATGCATGTATAATGAATAAAGTTAGCCTTTGCCACTATCAGGTATAATTTCAAAATGTATTTTGGTATAGTATATTATATCTCATTGTTACCAAATATTTTGTAGATAGAATTTGTAATTTAGTGAATATTGAATAAAATATTGTTGTGTAGATAGATTTACTAGTCATTAGTTAGGAGTTAATAGTGACCATTCTTCGATTGTAATAAAATATAGAGTCAATAATTAGTGTGTTTATCATGTACGTAAGTTAAAATTTAGTAAATATTCAAAACAATTTATTATTGACTCTAAAATATTTATGTGTCTATTTGTAATATAAATGACTGTTATGATAGTGCTAAGATTATCAATTATGCAAAAAGAAATTAAAAAACAAATCATATAAAAAAACTACAATTTTATTTGGAATCCTATAAATTTAAGCAGGTAGATGAAATAGACCGTTAGTTTACTTATAATAACAGATATTGTTAAATCATCATATTTTAACGTTGGTCATATAATTTCGCATTGTGATTTATTTGAAGAATAAGGATGACTATTTGACCAAAACCTTTGTTTTTGCCGACAGCTTATAGCAAAAAAAAAATATGTTAACCAAATGTCAGAATAGCTGTTAAAATCGCTGTTTCGGAATCGCTCTATAGAGAAATGAAACGTAAAAAAGAATCGAAAATAATTTCGGTTCGCCGACAATCATCGAAAGCCATAATGATGGTCCCTTTTCAGGTAGAAAACACACCCAAGTAATATTTCAACCGTCACGGATACGACATAGTAGCTATAAAAGAGATTTACAATACTTGGTATATTCATAGCTAGTTAAAGGTATATTTATGTGACCTTATGTCGGACATGGTCCGAAGAGCAGATATTGTTTTTTTTTTTCGTAAATAGTTAACCGAAGTGTGAGTTTCATCGAATAAAGGGACATATGGCGCGACCTCGCAACATACTTTGAATGACCACCGACCGAATGGCTTATTTTTTCCCTTGTTGGTAACATCAACAACATTGTTGCATTGGACGCGTAGAGTGGCATGAGTGTTCGTTGCTTTCATTAATAAAGTCTTAATAATATTGTGTAAGAAATGTGATGCAATGGACCACCAGCGAGCAATGAACGTGACTAAAGATGCCAAGGTAAATACATTTTTGATTTATTTGTTGCCGTCTGTTGAATCAGATTTTATTTTCCATAGAAGTCATATATTTTTTTGCAATTAAATATATGCAATGCAGGGTGAAAACTATCTCTGAATTTAATTGAAATTAGTTAAGCCGTTACAGCGTGTAGAAGTAGCAAACATAATATTTATCTCGCTCACTCATACACTTCCATAATTATTATATTTTGTACCTTTTTTGTAATTATGGGTATAATACCCACCTACTTGTCCAAATTAAACTTGATGATCTTGCTTTGTAGGAACTATATATACATCGTTTCTGTGTGTATATAATTTTAATATTCGTTTAATCTACTTCTACCTATATCAATATAAAGCTACAGCAGCCTAGTAATGTGATCGTCTTACCGCCAATCTAAAGATTTTAGGTTTCAATCCCACAGTACAAGCCTTAATCTTTTCAAGACTCTAAGCTTCAAACGGCAAAGGAAAATATCGTGAGAAAACTTGCATGTCTGAGAGTTTTTAATGTTTTCGATGACGAATTGAGTCGCCCACCCGCACTTGACCAGGATGGTGGTCTATGGCATTTTCTTTCTCTCAATGTGTGGAAGCCTAATCTATAAGAACTTAGCTGCTCTGGACCTTCTTTGTCTGCTGGTTCGACTTATAATATGATTTTCCAAAGACCTACCCGCTTCCCAAAGATATCCAAGAATTTTGCTAAAGCATTTTATATTTACGAAAACCGCAACCCAAACAGATTCCTATTCCATTTTCAATAAGTTACCAAAACTATCTGGTTCTTGATACCTGCTATCAATATCCGGGATATCGGACGTATCTCTGGATTTCACGGTTAACGCACCATTGGCCACTTCTATCAACCCCAATGTGTCCTCAAAACTAGATAAGAAATTGACCAGATATTGGGCGAGTCCTTTCGGTGCTCCTTTCAAGCTTAATGGATTATTATTTTATCTCTAGGCTGTGTTCAATTTGTGTGAAATTGTTGAAAGTGGTCTTTGATGTTTTGATTTTAGATATTTGAAGAAATAGAATTTCATTTTTAAGGTTCTGGATAATAATTTTGTGAGCATATAAAATTTTGTGACATTATAATATAACCTCTTATAATTTTAATTTGCGAGGTATCATTAGATTTTCTTCCAAATAGTTATAATTAATAATTTTACACAATAAGCAGTCTTTTAAACTGGGCTCTTAATATTTACGTCGTCGACAAAAATCATTTAGGTGTAGGTATTAAGCCTTAAAAAATAATTAACAGTCTAGATAAGAGTGAGTCTGAATTTCACAACATATACATATATATTATAAAACAAAAGTCGTCCACCGTGTCTGTCTGTCTATCTCTGTGTCTATCTGTCTATGTCTATCTTTCTCTATCTGTTCGCGGAACAAAAAATTACTGAACTTACTGCTAGTTTCACCAATGGATAGAGTAATTCATGAGACATGTTTAGGTATATAATTAGTCAAGGTTTTGTGTAAATTGGTTGAAATATAACAAAATGCATGGTGGGATGTTTTATAGATCTACAAAAAAGTGGCATGGCATATCTCTACCTTTTAAGGATAGTTGACTATTCCCATTCTTACTACCTATGCGAGGCCGGGGCGGGTCGCTAGTCGATAAAAAATCTGAGTTAGCAAAAAGTAAGATAAGCACTATTGAAATTATCCTAATTCTGAGTCTGACCTTACTTAATCCATTATCTCAACATCTTTGAATATTAATGAAATCACCAGGTGGTCAGGTCAGGATGGTTTGCTGATCAAATGAAGATATTCCAATCAATCATTAGCACTCAAACTATTTTATTCACGAAACCTTTGAAACATTCATCATTGGCCACTTTTTTTAAAACATTTTCAAACCATAACAAAAGCAACGATGACTAACCCTAGTCAGGGTCGAATCAAATCAGATAGCGCTTCCACTGTGACGTTGATCGACGTTTGATATCCGAAAGGATGGTTAAAAATATCTTACCATTTTTCTGTTTTGTACGAACGAAATTCGTCGGTTGGTCAACCCGTGCCTCCCGCTGGTTAGACATGACGGTTCACACTTGAGGTTGGTTCGAAAACGTTCAAAGGTCACGTCTTCTCACTCAAATCTCGAGCGGGAGCGTTTCTGAATTGGATCGTGACAACGGCCAGATACTTATCGTGATTTTCTGGCCAATTCCGATGCATCGCATTGTTAGTGCGAGTAATGGGAGCATGGGAACACATAAATTGGTATTGTACAAAAAAATACGATCTATATATTCTATTCACTGTGCTATTTTTTTTGCAGTTTTACACGTTTTTCAAATATATTATCCTCGTTTCCATTTTCATCTTTATCTTATTGTCAAATTTTGTCACACCAGTACCTAATTGTGTTTTGTTTTAGAAAGTAACTTACAAACAACAAGAATCTGTTTAATAAGCAGGGATAAGATATTGAGAAATAATTTTTTGTTCAGTCTATTGCCAGCAGCTTAGAATTAATAAAAATTGTTTGTACTTCGTTTAGTTAAGCAATGATGCTGTCTAGCATGGAGCACGCTTACCTAGGAAAAGTGGATAAGACCCATCAGGGTATCCTCGTCCACTGAGAGAATTAGTTTCTTCCAGGCAAGCGTGTTCCATTGTGGACTGCATCTTTGCTTGTCACTAGGTGAGATGGCAGTCAATCGCAAGCCCATTACTTTTTAAATAAAATAATCTCATTATTCTTCATAAGAAAGCTCATGTTGTGTTTTTTGGGAACACGGTCTTTCTTTATTATTTACAGTGTAGGTGTTTGACCACAGCTGTCCTTATGTTAAGCGAACGTGTAGTCAAAGATGGTAAACACACCTAGCCTAGAATAGACTGGTTCTCAAGTGAAGCTGACGAAACACACCGTTAGATGCTTGGCGGCAGATTTTTACTTGTTGTTGGTAGCTAGCCAGCCGAGTACTAGAAAGTACTCTAACCGTGCTATAGTTTCCTTTACCGGCAGCTCAATTTCATTGTTGGGGTTTGACCCCACGACGTGCAAACCGACCACTCTAACCACTGAGCTATCATCGTTACAAAAATAGCATCGGTCTCTGGCAATGTCTGTGTTATTGACAGTAGGTAATTGTCCTTACTGTCTGCTCAGAATGCTAACTAAATTATCGTAAGTCAAATAAGGCGTTGTGTTTGACGAACGATGATTGGGGTTACTCCGGGTGTTTTGTTTATCTATTAAATTTTGTCACACGATTGACGTGAAAGCTACAAATTTGGGTTGACTTTCTCTGTCAAGGGAATATTTTCAGGTAAGTACATACTACATACAGTTTTGTTGTACAGTTTTATTTTAAACGTAGTCTTACATTTCTAACAATGCCGTCGAGCCATAAACTAAGCATAGCTTGTACTATGGAAACAAAATAACTGATAGAGTACTTACTTACTTTTTTTTACAAGAAAAGTACTTTTTTGTATAAATATACTACTATGAAACAGATTCTATAATAATAATTAATAACATAATGTGTATACAAAGTTATAAAAATACTGACTCAATAGCTAATTTATGATGATGATGATGATGACGAAAGTATCTTATGTTTAATCCAGGGTTTAAAATTTCATCCAGATCCGTTCAGCCGTTCTGGCGTGATTGAGTAATAAACATCCATCCATCCATCCAAACTTTCACATTTATAATATTAGTAGGATTATAGGTAAGTATTTACTAAAAAAAATATATAAGTAGGTATTTTATCAGTTATCTGGTTCCCATAGTACAAGCTTTGTTTATATTGGGGCTAGATGACGATATGTGAAAATGTCTTAGAATATTTATTATTTATTTATTTATATTTATGTAATTTACGTGACCAGATATAATTGCTCAATAAATACAAATATTGGCTAACATAGGTATACCGTTATATAAAATATATCCAACGATAGAATATGTTAATAATTTTAAGCACCTAATTGAATATCATGATATCGCTTAACACAGAGAATATTGTTAATTAATTGACGTGAATTAACCATTAACTTGATGATAACACTGACTCACGACTCATAACAAGTTGTATATATTTTTTTATTACAAAGACGTGGTTATTCTACTGTACAGAAGGTTCTTTGATTTGGAATGAATAACTATGAATACCGCAAAACAACTTCACGAGAAAAGATAACGTTCTGTGAAAAAAAATACCGCTAATTAAATTCAAGATAAGTGTACTTTTTGATTAATAGAAAACATTACTGTGTTCCACTTTGTAAAATTTATTGGCCTGTTTTTGTGACGACTTCGCTATACACATAGATGACACTTTTTCTAACTAGTGTGGAAAAAAAACCGCTAATTAAATTCTTGATAAGTGTACCTACTTTTTGAGTCATAGAAAACATTACAGTTTGTAAAATTTATTGGCCTGTTTTTGTGACGACTTTGCTATACACATAGATGACACGAATAATCGTTATGACCACGAATATCGTGTAAAATCGTGTATTTTGCCCAAAGAATCCCAAGACGTGTTGAATGTGCTGACACTTTTTCTAACTAGTGTGGTGAGAAATGCCCCCAGGGTAGATCTGTGTCCAGTCGTACAGTATGAAAAGCTAATACATTTTAACAGTCTGTATTATGATTTCTTTCACATCATCAGCCATAGGACGTCCACTGCTGGACATAGGCCTCCTCCTTGGTTCTGCCAATACTCGCCACTCTTGGCAGGCGGGTTGGCGAGCGCAGTTAGGTGTGATTGTACAAGGAAGACGCTGCTGCCCATCTTACGGATTACATTCCTTAACCGACTCTTACGGCAACCACGGGTAGAGAGGGTGGGGTACAATTCTTACGCCAGCACCACCACGGCAATGATTTCTTTATGTAACAGTAAATTAATCAAGACTCCAATATCTATGAAATAGATGGTACAACTTTCGTTACAAAGAATAACTCTACAAATACGTTATATCTAAAACCGTTTTTCTCTATACAAAAGAAACATATTCAACGTCATAAGCTCACAAAAAGAAAACACAACAATATCAATTTTTCACCGCGCTATTTGTACCACACGAATGAAATATCTCGATAGAGAAAAATAAATTGGGTTATGGGAAACCGAGTTTGGATAAATCACATCGGAAATACTGTCACGACAGTGAGGAAAAAATGTGAGAATGAGAGACTACGGGACCATAAGACGTGTGGCGATCAGTACGAGAGTTCTTGTGAAGCTAAGAATCGGTGTCAATTGATATTCGACCAAGTTAATAAAATGGCCAGACAGTCAATTAAAAAAGTAATTCTAGATACGAAACCGGGGAAACACTTATTAAGCGCTTGTTTTTTTCGCTATTTTAGCAAAGCTTTATATTTTTCTTTCAACTCTCAAAATAAAATATTAGTTTTTTCATGATAGTTAAGAAGAAAGTTGCCGCTGGGGCTGCAAAGTTCTGGAGTGGAGACCATGGACCGGCAAGCGCAGCGTAGGACGTCCAACCACAAGGTGGACAGACGACCTAGTAAAGACCGCAGGAACAACTGGATGCGAGCCGCTTACAGCCGGTCTTTATGGAAATCAATGGGACATCCAGCAGTAGACGTCATAAGGCTGATGATGATGATGAGTTAAGAAGATATTTCAATAGTAGTTCTGTTCAGAATTGAAAAGCTGACAGTCAAAAAAAAGGAAAGATAGAATAATGTTCAATTTCTTTTGATAGAGCGAGGCTTAGTTGTTTGTTTGTTACTGTATCATCAAAAAATCTAAAACAGCATTTACCTTGAAGTGTATAAGCTTGAAGTATCGAAACGGGGTCATTGTACTCGAAATTAAGAACAAGTTTTATTAAAGGCAAAACTATAAAATCTAGAAAAAAATTGCTGATTTTTACGAAAAGTATAATGACCCTTGAAAAAATATATAAAGTTATTGAATTTTTCACGATTTTGGAGTTGTAAGCCTGTAGTACAGGGTTTACCCTGTACAGTGTTTTTTTATTAGCAACTATCGATCCGCCTCGACTTCGCGCAGGTGAAAGGACTATTTGAAGATTACCTAAAAATGTCATCAAAATTGGTCACTCCATTTTGAAATCTATAGGAACATACATACACACGTCGGTTTTTATATACTATTTAGAAGAAATAGCTCTCGCTTATAATTATTGCCTTTCGCGATCATATTTTTAAAGCTTCAGTACTGTTTTTCTCCATAAACGGAACGATTTCATTATCCCAAAGGTCCCGGATGGTGAGCATGACCGGATTCTATGAATGAAAGTTTGTGGACAAAAATAAAACCACAAGCTAGTATTTATAAATTCCTTACAAGTTTGTTAGGACGACTTCGTGAACTTGTTGACTGTTTAATCGGTGACAAAATGTTTGACTTCAATAGACCTTTTTGTTTATTCTAGTTCATTGCGTCATTTTTTATTCTTTGTTGTAAGAAGATTTTAGTTTGTTTTACATAAGTACTTGTTACATTTTTTACGTGAGTATTTGTTCTTATAGTTTGCTCTCATTTATGTCAAATTTATTTTCAATTTTGTCCGTATTTCATCAAAATCGGTCACACCGTTTTGGAATCCATAGGGAACATACATACACACATCTATTTTTATATATTGAAAAGAAATAGCTCTCGTTTAAATTGCCTCTCTCAATCATAAAATATTTAGAGCTTCATTACTGTATCTTAATCTATAATCTATTACGGTAACCTTAATTTCAGCGGTTAAAGAACCCTAAAATCCTAAAGACTGCGGAAACTTTCAACCATCATCAAAAACCATTTGATTAGTAAAAGTTCATGCGATAAGGAATTTAAAAAAAAAAAAAAAAATGAATTGAATCACGTGATTCAAAGTATATATTTAGTCCATAGTAAGAACCAACATAAATTGTTCTTGTTTATGAATCAAATCTACTGCATAGACGTTAACAGATTTGAGAATCTTAAAATATCAACACAAATATGCGATCTGAGAATAACATAAACCAAATATTATACTACTAACAAAACCAAGACTCTTTTAGTAGGTACGGTCAGAAACTTAGGTATCCTACTAATATTATAAATGTGAAAATTTGTATGTTTAGATGTTTGTTACTCACTCTTGGAATTAATATTATTACATTCTGTTTTGTGTCGAAATAAATAATTAAATATATCACGCAAAAACGGCTGAACGGATTTAGATGAAAGTAAGCATACATATAGCTTATTACCTGGATACATATAGGATACTTTTTATATAAAAAAAAAATATTGGTTCCTGTGAGATTATCAAATAACAAGCTACTGGACGTATGCATTTGAAATTTGGTATGGATGCGTCTTATGGAACATTATTCAGGAATAAAAGGTATTCTTTATTTTCAACCAGCCGTGGTGGTGCCGGCGTAAGAATAGTACACTCTCTACCCGTGGTTGCCGTAAGAGTCGGCTAAGGGATGTAATCCTGAAGATGAACAATCCTTGAACAATTTCACCTCACTGCGCTCGCCGGCCCGCCTGCCAAGCGTGGCGAGTATTGACAAAACTCCCCCCAGGAGAAGGCCTATGTCCAGCAGTGGACGTCATATGGCTGATGATGATGTTTATTTTTAATTTTCCTTATTTGTTACTTACACATATTTAATTTCTCTCTGAACCTAATTCTTATGTTACCGCGGATGAAGTCGCAGGCGTAAACTACTATTAAATAATATTTAAAATTTTATAAGATTTGCTAAATATATACGTAAAGAAGTTATGTAATACAATTGACAAGAATAAAACTACTTTTATTTAAAAAAATACAAAATAGTAAAAAAAAAAAAAAATTACATATTTGTTTTTCTTTTAGGTAAAAGCAAAAAATCAAATTAGCAGTAGTTGCTTTTGCTACCAGTACAAGTCCCGTTGTATAGTTTATAAGTAATTATTATGTGACCATCGACAGTAGAGCTCTTTGTCAGTACACGTGCCCAACTTGCTATTGAACGTAGAGTTACGAAATGACCTCTAAAAGCTGTTCATTCATAGTTGACCGAATATTTCGTGTCGAAGAATGCATTTGACTGTGAAATAGAGTCGTAGAGTCGCCGGACTGGTACTAACCAACCTTTGAATAGTGAACGTTATTTTATGAGATTTTAATCTTAACTTTAAATCTTTAAACTAAAATATTTATCACCTTTTCGATTCAATGCTTTGAAATTTGAATAGTCGAAGAGAGCAATAATAATTGCAATCATTACTGCAGAGACAATAAGTGTGTGGTGTTGGCAAATGCTGTAGATTTTTAAAACAATTTTGGGTGTTTGTGACGTAGTGTGTGTCCTTGTGGGAGTTCGTGTGCGTGTGCACATTCATTTGCTTGTGCTTGTGTCTACGCGTGCACGTACTAGCGTGCATGTATGCTTGTGTGGGTGCGTGTGTGGGTATGTGGTTGCCTGTGATGGCTCCACAGTGAAATTTTGAATTGCTTATAGCCAGGGTTAGCACATAAAGTACTTTTTACGTTGGTAATAGACGGTTTCCATTGAGTAAACTATAGAGAATTATGAGCTGGAGTGGTCATCCGATACCAACATATTACAAATACATTAGCTTACAATTTTTATTAAATATTTAAAAAAATGTGTCAAGACCACGTCAGTTTCCATAATAATATTAAAAAAGTTAAAAAAAACAACAATTCCAGTTCATCAGCATCCGATACTGAAATAACTCCTCTCTCAAAAGAAATTGTTTCATACTACCGAGTCATCTCTCCAAACAAAACAAGGTGCCATTAGCGAGTCGCTTTGAATCAATGGTACTTAAAAAAAGCAATAAGTTAATTTCGCTGAGTCACCGCTACCCTCGGATTGTTCAGAACGTTAGGGTGTCTGTCTTGGATCCTTGGATGAATGAAAGGAGGTTTGAATAGTTTTGATACTCAATTTTTTTGTTTAAAGTTCTACAAGATAAAGATCAGTAGTGTGTAAGCATGTGTATTGTGTTCCAATTTGAAGGGTACTGTAGCTAGCGAAATTATTACAGGGCTATTGAGACTAACCATCGAAATTCTCAAAGTAATGAACACCAAAGCAGTGATGCCCTAGACTTTGTTTTGCTACTTAAAGTTCTGTGTATCGCTGCAGTGGTCATGGACAGGCGTTATTTCTTACCATCAGGAGAGCGTCTCGTTCGTCTCATTCATCATCATCAACTTTATTAGGTCATCATCATCATGATGATGACCTAATAAAGACCGCAGGAACGCGCTGGATGCGAGCCGCTTCCAACCGGTCTTTATGTAAATCAATGAGAGAGGCCTATATCCAGTTTGTCCAGCAGTGGACGTCATACAGTTGATGCTGTCTCATTACTCTCCAATATAAAAAAAATATATAACGTTTAAATATTTTTTTATTTTTATATTAGATGAAAAAATTAACTTTGCATACTTGACTTGCTCGCAATAGTTAGTTTAAAAAAGGTCGAAAGAAAAACACGTGACAACTACTAAAATAGAAGTTACGCGAAAACGTTCATATAATTTATGCGCAATCAATAATGTTTTTGTTATGATGTGTTTACTATTCAGAATATCTAATTTTTCTATTGAAGATCGTTGAGAAAAACATGACTATGTAAGCACGGGAATAAAAATCAACCAAATTATTCAATAAAACTTTTGCTCTGGCAGCAACAAAAATAAACTTATTTTCCCTTCGTTATAACAATCTCTTCATTAAAACTTCCTAAACAAACAACTTACTTCAAACAGTAGGTACAGCAACTTGAGTAATTTACTTAAAAGAAGATTTATGTATTTTACTATAGGTCAAAGACGAAATAACGAAATTTGAATATAATTTCGTAAAGCATCAAGATTGTTTTTCCTCGTTGAAATCTTATGAAGAGTGACTTAGATGAATGACTTAGATAATTGAAATGCACGTTCAAAATCAAAAGTTTTCTAATTAATATGCAGAAAAAATATTTCAATATAAAAAAATCGATATAATTAAAACAACACAATTAAAATTAACGAAAATTATTAAAAAAATATAGGAAAAGTATAAAAAGAGCTAATATTTAAACCGCAACTTTAAAAAAAATTAATAGGCCTTTACGTTTGACCGTCATCTCACCTGATGTTAAGCGAAGACGGTGGAGCACGCTTGCAAAGAAGAAACCAATTCACTCGCATCTTAAACGTACCCAGATTGTATCTATTAGGGAACACCCACTCGGGCAGTAAATTCCATTGCTTAGTGGTTCTTACAATGAAGGTAGATTCAAACCGTTTAGTTTGAGTTTTTGGAATATCTACCCCATGGCAGATACGTATTCCAAAAACACCACCACCAGTGGCGTTCTTAAAGCTCCTGGCTGTCCGATAAAAGAATGGGCAGGGTGGAATTATGTCATGCAGATCTGAACCCAAAAGTACTCTCCAAAGTGTATCCGGACAACTCTGCCATATGTGCCTCTTTTGTCAAAATTTATCCGGAAATCATTAGAATGCCAAAAGGTGCTAATTTATATTCTTTGGAAATCACAAAAGGTTTATTTTTACCTTTAACCTGAATAAATTGATCTAAGTTTAAATGAACCAAAATACTGTATAGACACGGCATCTCTCTTTTTTTATAGTTGACAAGCTATGTGTTTGAACACGTTTCACCTGGCCGAGTGACAAAAGCTAATAATTTTAAATGAGTATATATTTTAATTTCTCCGTTATGTCGGTTATATTGCTACATTTCCAAACGGAATTTTGTTTTATGTCAATCTTTTTGCATTGCAGTCGTGTTTTTTAATTATTATACTTGTTCACAAATAATAATAGGTAGATAAAAAAGTCATATCCAATACATCCCGTATTAATATACCATAGATAAAATATTCTTTAAAAAAAAAAACTCTTTATATGTCTTAGTTGACGTCGCTAAAATTCTACTTAGTACACTTTCCAAACTTACAATCATCATCACTACATATTATAAAACAAAGTCGTCCGCTGCGTCTATCTGTCTGTCTGCCTCTTCGCGATAAACTTAAAAACTACTGAACGGATTATCATGCGAGTTTAACCATCAGATAGAGTGATTAATAAGGAAGGTTTAGGTATACAATTGGTCAAGATTTTGTGTAACTTGGTTGAAATATGATGATAATTGTTGGATGTATCTGAAAAAGTCAAGCCACCCGGGAGCTTTCATGCAAACGTTGCCTAATCCCTTTGAGATATAACAAAATAATGCATGGTGGGATATTCCTATTTTATACATCTACAAAAGTCTGCGATGGCGTATCTACCCTTAAGAATAGCTTACTATACCTTTTCTTACTACCCGTGCGAAGCCGCGGCGGGTCGCTAGTCTTACTTATACACGAGTAGGTAATTTATACAATATATACCATATACTGGTACCTATTAACATCCTATATATATTTTTGAAGTACTACTTGAGACATCTATCAATGTATTTCCTCTACGAAAGCCAAGTACCTACGCAAGTGTGAATTCTCTCGGCATTTTTATTAAGAGCTGTAAAGATTTTATTGCAACTGCCTAATCGTGGATTAATAAGAACAGTTATTTCTAGTAGGTGTATTCTAATTTAAAGAAATTTAAAGCTTTATAATTATGGTACAGATATATGACAGCCCTCCAAAAATGTGAGAACTCGATGAAAGGAAATGTCGTGATCTGTTTCTTTAACCTTTTATGGTTTTGAATCGTGATCATTAATTTATTTGAGTAATAATTTACCTCATAAATGGACACCTAAAAGATTTAAAATCGTATATTTTGTTACAATATTACAACTCAATAAAAACTTGCAAAATATCGGAAAAAAACTTACTCAATTGATATTGATCGGTCAAATTTTTTTTTGTGTTGTGTAAGACACGGTCTTTGGGCGATTCACACCGTTTACAATTCCACCAAGGTATGAAACGCCCTAAATCAAAGGATCTTAATTTATTAGGTAAGTATGTATTCTTATTCTTAATTCATCCGCGCTACGAATCGACTGCTTAAACTTCGGTGTGCGGCTGATGATGATGATGGTGTTGATGATTACACTGATTTGCCTAAACTCACGAATAAATATAATATAATAATACCTAATGCTTTATTTTCTTTAAAAAGTTTATTTTATATTATGTACGTATGTGTGTGAGTGTGTTTGTGTGCGCGTGTATGTGTGTGGGTGTGTGCGCGCGCCTGTGTATGTGTGTGTGTTTGTGTGCGCGCAAGTATGTTGGCGTGTGTCGTATATATGCACTAATAATAATAAAACAATTACTGCGATTTACTTATAGAAATAGATGTATATCAACGAGAAGTCAGAAACAACTGGCAATACTTTAAAAAAAGAGAATACCATAATTCTGTATGGCACCTATTAAATTCAGTTTGCACAAAAGCTATGCAAGTCGGCAACCTAAAAGGCCCACTAATGATGTCATGTGTTCCACAGCCTATTGTTACTTTCAATAAACTGCGGCTGGATTACAGATTAGTAAACACTTACTACGTAAATATACCTACAGATTATTCAATAGTTAGTATTAACTGAGTCATAGCTTAAAAAGTAGTTAGTATGTAAACTGAGGTGCTAAAAGAAAACCGACCGATTTTATGGCCGTGTCTGATTTAAGCGCGGGTGTGAACGTGGTTTTATTGTTTCATTAATGCTGTATTTGGCTTGTGTAATTTTATTACTGCATGTTATGTACTCGAATGTAAGATGCTTTATTTAATGTATAGCTAAAATTGGGACCTTCTAAAGTTTAAAATTAAAAACAGTTCTTAAAGTAATATTTATTTAAAAATTGACGAATAAAATCGCCAATTGGCCTGATGGTAAACGAAGGTGCGGCACTCGTTGGAGATGCTTGCCTAGAAGAAACCGATTCACTCACGACTTGAAGACAACCAGATTGCCATTGATTTCGTTGATTAATTTGCATTTTTATCTACTAATAATATAACTTTTAAATAAAAATATATCATTTTGATTAAAGTAGAAACGTAATTTAAAATTTTTGACTCGATCGAAATTTAAATTGAATATGACTCTGAAAAATGTATTTTTCGAGCTTGCGAATTTTATATAAGTTTTTATTTTTACTTTAAATACATTTAACAAAATTTACAATTAACAAGTAGTTAACATTATAAACGTATACGAGTACATATATATTGAGCTTAATTTGTTTTAAATTTCAACACGAACTTTTCGAGTAATTTGTTTAGTGCAGGATGGAAATAATTAAACTTGAAGTTGGTAGCTTTTCAGCATATTCCACCACCTTGCTGTGGTTTTATCACGGTCTTTTCCTTCACTGGCAGCTCAAGTTCATTCCTGGTATTTAAATCCACGTCTCGTGGTCCAACCGCATTAACTACTGAAGTGTCATGAAGCACTTAGTCTTACTTAAGAATCATTTTCCATTATATACAAAGTGTGTTTACCATCTCCGACCAATCAAGTAAGTAAGTTCATCAAGTAACGTCAGGTGAGCTGTGGACAAACACCTAGCCTGTCAGCAGGAGAAAAATAACCCAGGTGCTAAACATTAATATGCTTATATATTATGTACATATATAACCTTAAAAAATAAACACAAGCCTAATAATGGCATGTTAAAAGCTAATGCAGCAGCTCTTATTCATGTTTTTTTTATAAACGTAAAAAGAGAGTAACGATCTATTAATGGAGTTATATCACCTAACCATTCACCTACCCAATGATATATCGATATTCTTTTTCAAAAAATTCGCTCCGACCTCATTAAAAATCCGTTTAACCAGCCAACCCAAAAATCCACACAATAAAATACCATTTTAATGGAGATCGAGCTATAAACTGTCCTTAATAACTGAAATATTTCACTAATAAATAGTTAACAAAAAACTGTTCCACGTTTGAAATTTTACGATGGAAGCTTCGTTTTTAAAAATGCTCGCCTTTGACCGTGCGATGCGATCTAGAATTTGTGTCAGAAAAAGGATAAACGCTACTCGCCTGAACCAAGCGGGTGTCGTACTTTTTTATGTTGTATTTTTAGAGTTCCGTGGACTTTTGTAAAAATTGACGATTTATTTAATTTTGATATGTTATACCACTTATGAAATAAATGAATATGAATATAAAAAAAATGATTTTATTAAAATTCTTTGTGGTCAACACTGTGATTTTTAGTTTCAATGTAAAATATACAGTCACTTATTTTAGTAATACTTATTTAGTGGTAACTACGTATTTTACTGGTGATCTTTACAAACTGCGTTTTTGTTTTGTAAATCGTATTCATTATTTGTTACATGGTTGCTTTACGCCGATCACAACGATATGCCAGGTTGCATATCAGCATCTTACTAACGAAAAAAGATATGTATTTGTTTAGTAAAGCTGCAGGAACACAACGCTAGGTGCTTGGCGGCAAATTTTTAACTTTCCAATTTTAATTTTACTTTACTTACTTTTTAATAACTTTTAATTACTTTTTAATTTTTAAATTTTTAGCTATCCAGTTAGCATGTTATGGTTTCCTCACGACATAAATATATTCATCAATTTACTGACATTGTAGAGTAAATTTTTATTTGACTCCGCCAATATAAACAAAATGATCCAAAATCCTACAGAACCTATCATAATACGTTTGAATCCTTCTTGGTCCTTAATAAACGATGGGCGCAGGTATGTCCTACTTTATTTTTATTAATTTCAATATGACAGATGAAGATGACCGACCAAATGGGTGCGTCATATCACTTGAGACCGTAGAAAATTCAAAGTTAGTAAAAAAGAGCAGGATTAATGTCAGAAAAAGTGATTTGTCATGAATATTTGAACAGTCCAAAGAAACTTCAAGGTATTTTTTGTGATTTTTCTAGAGTTTTTTAGTTTGTTCATAATATATTTGGGTAAATTATATAGCTAGAAAAAAACATTTTCTTAAAAATAAAATAAAAATACTTATAGATGATATAAACCTTAACAACACAACACACAAGACTATTCAAAATACTAAAATAACAAATGAAGTAATTTTCAAAATTCTCATGCCATTTGCATTGATACTTAAGCATCTATGGGTTAGGGAAACTTTTAAATAACTAGGCAGATTTTCATTACGGTATACGAAAATTTATTTAAATAAAAAATACCAAACTAAATTTGAAGCTAGGAAACACAACTTGAATGTTTTTAAACCATACACAATCATTATATTAAACACACTCTCGTGCACCTATATCGTTCCAGCGTGGCCAAAAAGTAAATCACACTAATATAATAAATGCGAAAGTTTGTAAGTGTGTTTGCATGGTTGTTACTTCTTCGCGCTCAAACAGCTGAACCAATTTTGATGAAATTTGGTATGGAGGTAGCTGACAATCTGGATGAACATAATTATAGACTCATTTAACCCGAAAAATGTAGCGGTAACACCACGTAGCGCAGCTAGTAAACAAATATCGGGGACGATTTACACAGCGCCAGCTAGGCCCAAACTAAACAAAGATTTTACTTTGGGAATACTTTTTGTAAATACATACTAATAGCAGATATAGAATACCTGGATATAAAGAAAGATTTTTCATCACAAATGTTTGCCCTGTGGGAATCGAACCCACGATTCACAGTTTTTGAAGCAGATTTGACAGCCCTGTTGCCTCATTGGGAGTATGCCTGCCTGAGCTGTAGGGCGTGGGTTCGATTCCCGCCAAGGACAAATGTTTGATTGATATAAACAAATGTTTGTTCTGTGTCTGGGTGTTCTGTATGTATTATAAGTAGGTATGGATTTACAAAATAAAAACTATTTATGTATTCTATCAGTTATCTGACTTCGATCACACAAGCTCTGCTTAGTTTGGGGTCAGATGGCGCTGTGATTAATGAATGTAAAAAAAAAAAATATACTGCCAAATGAGCTAACAGGTAAACATCAACATTTTGCAGCACATAATCTTCAAGCCAACTTTAGCCCCACTCGTGTATTACCTTAAGTGAATGTTAGATATTTTTTCTCATGACAATTGTGTCATGAACTTGCTTATTGTTTGGAAAGTATCCACTAGGCTATCATGACTCAGTCTGACCTCAGATTGCATTGCGGAGGTCGCCAGTTTATCTGATTCGAGGCAGATCTTGTCTGCTCATTTATTGCTATGGTTATGATTTGTATTTACAATACTATTTTTTTAAATAAACATTTATATAATCGAATCTATTATGTAACTATGATAGCTCAGTGGTTAGCACGGTCAGTTCACACGTCGAA
The DNA here is from genome assembly GCA_950106695.1 of Biston stratarius. Classification (NCBI taxonomy): domain Eukaryota; kingdom Metazoa; phylum Arthropoda; class Insecta; order Lepidoptera; family Geometridae; genus Biston; species Biston stratarius. The sequence goes on along the minus strand of OX467106.1, from coordinate 33,244,677 downwards.
GGGCGTGGAGTCAAACCCCAACAATGAGCTTGAGCTGCCGGTGAAGGAAAACATCGTGAGGAAACAATAGCGTAGTGGTAGGGTACTTTCTAGTACTCGGCTAGCTAGCTAGCACCCTCAAGTTGAAAATCTGCCGCCAAGCATCTAACGGTGTGTTCCGGCAGCCTCACTTTAGCAGCTTTTTCAGATTTACCATCATCGACCACACCGTCACTTAACATCAGGTAAGCTGTGGTCAAACACCTAGCCTGTCAGCTATTAAAAAAACATTCTTTTGTAAACCAGGTTTTTTTTTTCAATATATAAAAGGTGTTATAATATTTTTCAATTAAAACGATTGTCTGACAATAGGTATCTACCATTGGGTGTACTTTTGTTATTCCTTTTATTAATACAATTATACATTTTTATGAAATCATTAATCTTAACCTCATTTCAAACAACAACAATATCCGGAGCAGATGCTGTTAACTTACGAGAAGATTTTTTTTTGCCACAAAAAATATTCTTGACTTTATAAATAAACAAGGTGTTAATACTTTAGATAAATATCGGAACTAACTCTCCCCTTCTTTATAAAATATTGATATTTAATAGTCATCTTGTAGTGTAATGTAGCAGCTCTGAACCTTCTGAATAACATTCCAAAAGATATCATAGTTCTTTATTTACCAAAATTAACACTATAACTTTGTACTAAAAGTTTAAATTTGATTGAAACTTTTCTAGTTAAAAAAACGCAGGTGCCACAGGCCCACAGAGTAGCATCTTAAGAACTTTATCTTTACTATCAAATCTCCAAATATTAAACTTTTACTTTTATGGTGTCTTAAAATGCAAGTCGTGTCATCTAAAGGGCACCTAATAAACACTATAGAAATAGAGTTCTATGAAAATGTTAATGCCATAGGAAGTTGTCTGCGGTTGAAATGAAAACTTCAAAAGTAATTTTGATTTATGTTTTGACGTGGATTAGGAACTTGACATGTGATTAAAGCAGGTGGTGGCAACAATGTTAAACAGCGACTAGCCGGTTTCATTATAATGCTAGGAAAAATAAAATTAGACGTATCGTATAGTGGGAGGCTGTCTGGGAGAGACCGCTCTTAGTGATAAGGCCAGTTGTTCCATTAATGTTATTTAATGTTTGTAATTAGTGTGAACAGTTAAGTCATCTTAACTTACGTAACTAACAATTAACTACAAGTATTAGCAGTTAGTAGTAACAACATATCGTAGATTGCAGTCATCCAGCACCTATACTATAGCAAAAGTTTTGTGAGCAAAAATATCCTTGCGAATACTTTTGTCACAGGGAATGATAAAAAATCAATGGTATGCTATGATGTATGTGACGCTAACACTTTAAAAGAGATATTCAGAAGAATTTTGAAATGTGATGCTATCGTAGAATGCACCGCATTAAATGAATGCGTAAGATTTTCAGTATAAAAGTTAAAATAAATATCATATAATATCGTAGGACATCACACACAGCGCCATCTGACCATAAATTAAGCAAAGGTTGTACTATGGAAGTCAGATGACTGAGAGAATACTATTTATTTGTAAATACATGCTTATAATACATACAGAACAAACATTTTGTTTATACCTCAAAACGTTTGTCTTGGGTGGGAATCGAATTCAACTCTTAAACCGATGAGGCAACAGGGCTGTAACTAAGTTCACCAGTAGCAGCCGTGAGCTCTTGCCAACTGTTATAAGAAGTAAAGTTACGTATCCTGAGCTTGCACTTAGACACGATCGAGGGTAAACGATGCGTTGGAAGAAGAAATGGAGTCTTGGTTATGGAACTTTTTGCCTTTTTCGTTTTACTCAAAACAAAGAAGTATTTCTATAGCCTATAGCCAACTTCTCATAATGGAGAGGTACCGGACGATTTAAAGGATGATGATGATCTACAAGTTATAAGGTCAGAAGCATATGAAGGTGAATCAGTAACGGTCTCTGAAGAAGCACGTTTTGTAGCGATGATAGCGAAGGGCGTGGGTTTAAACCCTAACAATTAGCTTGATCTGCCGGTGAAGGAAAACAATGTGAGGAACCAAGCATGGTGGTGTGGTAGGGTATTTTCTAGTACTCGGCTGGCTAGCTACTACCCTCAAATTGAAAATCTGTCACCAAGCACCTAACAGTGTATTCTGGCAGCCTCACTTGAGGCCCAGTTCCATTCCAGAGTAGGTGTGCTTTACCATCTTTAACCACAACGGTACTTAACATCAGGTGAGCTGTGGTCCAACATTAAAAAAAAAACGTAAAAATTCAAGACAGCCGCACTAAAGTTGATTTTGATTTAAGCTATATTTTTAACCGACTTCATATTATCTCTATTGTACTAGGAATGTATAAAACTTAATTTCAAGATTCATTCCTATAAGCATACCTATATTTAAGTTTTGATGTTATCAAAAATTCAACAATATACAATTAGTGAACAGTTACAATAGAGTCTGAAAGAGGCTAGTCAAAACTCTGTTTAAACTTTAGTAAAATACGATTTCGAACCATTGTTCACATTGTGTTAATACAATAGTTAATGTAATGGGTTCGTAAGTTTATATACATTTTTTTTGTTGATATGATTTAGTCCGTGATTTGACTTCTACATAAGTTAAAAATAAACTTAAAAAAAAGTTAAACCGACTCCAAAACTAAAACATCAGCACTAAAAAGCGAAAAATAAACTTAATGAAACATTTAATTCAAAGGATAGAAATGTTTTAATTTGCAAATTATAATGATTTATTGACACAATTATAGCGACAATTTTTATCTAAACCTCTTAACTATTCATTTAAATAAAGTTTTATTATACCTAATAGGTACCTATTGCTCTGTTTGAAGTCATTGCCAAGCCCAAGCCGCTTGGGTTGTATCAGCCAGAGATTATCCGAGCTAGGCTCTTCAGGACAATTTTATTTAAGATGTGTTATGAGAGAAACAATTTAAAATTATTAAAACAATGTAGACAAAACTTGCTGGAAGATAGTATTTTTAGGGTTCCGTACCCAAAGGGTAATACGGGACTCTATTACTAAGACTCCGCTGTCTGTCCGTCTGGCCGGCTTTCATGAGCCGTGATAGTTAGACAGTTGATATTTTCACAGATGATGTATTTCTATTGCCGCTATAACAACAAATACTAAAAATCAGAATAAAATAAATATTTAAGGGGGCTCCCATACAAAAGACATGATTTTTTTGCCGTTTTTATAGTTAATGGTACGGAACCATTCGTGCGCGAGTCCGATTCGCACTTGGCCGGTTTTTTATATTTTTGAGGACAAGAGTAAACATATCAACGACAATCTAATAGAACTGAGCACAACATAAAGAGTTTCTACTGTTTGTTATTCTATACAGTCTACACCACCAATGTTAACTTATTAAATAGCAATTTTAAAACCATTTATAACGCTACAACAAATAAGTATTTTATGACACGGTACAGTTTTAGAGCCGAGGTCGTTATATTTGACGAGCACTTCCTTTGGTTTTGACGTTGTAAATCAATAAACTGTTTGATTATACTGTGTTATTTTAGAAATTCAGATGATATGTTGTTATTTACGATGGCGATTGAAACAGAAATTAAACTGTTTGATAGTGATTGAATCTATTGGGCCATGACATAGATTTTTCAGGCGATAGTTTGAATTATGATTTTAGAAAAACAGTCTAACTAAAGTAGGTACCTACTTATATGATTGTATGGCAATTGCTTTGTTATTCGGGAATCAAACAGTGTTGACTTCTAAACAAGTATAATAAATTGTGATAACTGGGCAACATTTACATTTTTCCGCATAACAATTTTTTTTTCGCGCAAATCACCTCACATCACATCGTCAGCCATAGGACGTCCACTGCTGGACATAAGCCTCCTCCTGGGGGGTTTTGTCAATACTCGCCACGCTTGGCAGGCGGGTTGGCGAGCGCAGTTAGGTGTGATTGTTCCAGGAAGACGCTGCTGCCCATCTTCCAGATTACATCCCTTAGTCGACTCTTACGGCAACCACGGGTAGAGAGGGTGGGGTACAATTCTTACGCCGGCACCACCGCGGCAAATTCCCGCAAATATTCATTACATAGTATATACATTTTTACATATTATAATTCTACACTATATCTAGTAATTAAGACAACAGTTTAAACTCCAACAAACCAGCTTTTATAACAGTTTTGAGTGTATCGAATATAAATCGAACTCATGGAATTGAACATCGACGCAAAGTTGCTTGTCTGTCGGTTTTGTACCGGATACACTTTGGAGAGTGCGGTTCAGATCTGCATGACCTAATTCCATCTGCCCGTTCTACTATTGGACAGCCAAGAGCTTTAAAAAGCGAAACCACTTCATGTTTGATATTCCAAAAACTCGAACTAAGCGGTTTGATTCCACCTTCTTCGTACGATCAGCTAGACACTGGAATTTGCTGCGGTTTTACTATAAATACAATCTGGGTACCTTCAAGTCGTGAGAGAATTGGTTTCTTCTAGGCAAGCGTGCTCCATCGTAGACTGCATGTTCACCTAACATCAGTCGAGATAGCGGTCAAACGCAAGCCTATATATATAACTATGTTATTAAAAAAATATACTAACAATACTGAAATTTTTAAGAAAAAATTACAAAAATATTTTATTTTGGCAGATGTTTTTCGCGTCGTATTTGGATAAAACAATTTTTCTCCGAAACTTTGAAAGGCAAGTTTTAGTAGAGAATTATCAAAGGCTTTCTTTTCAAAGAGCATTCGGGTTTTTTATTGAAAATAGATAACATTATGTATTTTTTCAGTATATCTTGCTATCATCATCATCATCATCATCAACAACAACCTTGCATAGTCCACTGCTGGACATAGGTCTCTCCCAGGACACGCCATTTAGCCCGATCTTTGGATTTTCGCTTCCAGCCACTACCAGCTGTCTGACGTATATCGTCACTCCATCTAGTCTCAGAGCGTCCTACTTTACATTTGTCGATTTGCAGTCTCAACTCTAGAACACGTCTACCCCAAAGGTTGTTAGTTCTGCGGCAAATAATAAACTAATATTTTATTGCTAGTAAGAATGTAATTTTGCACTTTTATCCCATAATAATGATTAACACTGCTCTATCCACAAACACTTATTTTTTTAAACTTTAAAATTACTATGTTGCTTTAACATTTTTCTTTTTGAAATAAATTTAGACTGTAAGCTTATTACGAGATCTAAAAGCCTCTAAAAGTCTATTTAAGTCTACAGAATAGTGTTTCTATACTCTGAGGTTAAATAAAAACAGATGAATACTAATTAGACAGACTGTGCAAGACTAGTTTAATTTAATAGGGTCCCGTTTGACACATGTTATTACGAATCCCAAAAATGTCATCTCCATATCAACATTATACATTTCAACGCATCGCAAGAGTCCATAATTGGCATGCCTTATCTTGTTTTGTAACATAAAATAACATAGCTTTGATCTCAATTTTTCGGAATCGTAACGTGTAATTTATCCGACGAAGCATGAAGTCTCGAATTGAGAGATAGCTTGTTTCTTGAGTGATTCTTTGACTTCATTTTGTTTTGCATATTTTTATTTGGTTGATACAATAAGGAAAATACCAAATGTTGAAATAAAATACAGAAATATTTTTAGGAAAATTCTATATTTTTTTTTGTAGGTATATTAAGTTTTCCTTTATTATTTATTGAAGAAGAACAATTATGGATTTTTTTTTTCAGAGTGAAAACTCCTTGCTTCCCTCTTCCTATCTGATCATGGATGCGTGGATTCAACTCGAACTTGACGGGTTTCATTTAACTGAAATGTTTATCTTACTCTTCATGGTATCATCAGATTTCTATATAACAAAAAATAAAGCAATTTTAATTTAAAGTTTTATATCGTTTTAATTTTTTATTATATTCGTATAACACTAACCTCTTTCTTATAACAAAAGATGGCAAATTAATGGAAATATCTGCTCCTATTGACACACACATCATCATCGTCATCAATATAATGTTAAAGCTTTCTAGTGACATTGAATTAAGTGCATCACATTGTAAGCCTTTAACCAAGTAATTGGCCGTGGTCAGCAAAAGAATACCATGGATGCTTTATCAGTAGATTACTTAGATTTTATCGGGTTATCTCACGCTTTCGAATAATATCTTGTGAGTTATCTCAATTTAAGCTGATTTTAAGAGCAATCCATCAAATTGCGACATAATCTGAGAAAATAAAGTACATACACTTTTTGAACTTCACGTGAGTGATGATATCAACGCCTTCAATGTTTGAATAAAACATTTCTTTTAAGGCTTAGTAGAAACAGCAGTTCTAATCAGCGAGCTTTTGTAGCGATGATAGCTCAGTGGTTTGCGCGGTCGGTTCGCATGCCGAAGGGCGTGGGTTCAAACCCCAACAATGAGCTTGAGCTGCCGGTGAAGGAAAACATCGTGAGGAAACCATAGCGTGGTGGGAGAGTACTTTCTAGTACTCGGCTGGCTAGCTACCACCCTCAAGTTGAAAATCTGCCGCCAAGCATCTAACGGTGTGTTCCGGCAGCCTCACTTGAGAGCCAGTTCCATTCCAGGCTAAGTGTGCTTTATCATCTTCGACCACACCGACGCTTAAAATCAGATGAGCTGTGGTCAAACACGTAGACAGTCATCGATAAAAAAAAAACAATAATTTGATTCTTCAAATGTAGGTAACAGAGATCTGGATTTGTTAATTAAAATTTAGTCAAGCCCAAAACTCGGGACACATAATATCTTATGAAACGTATAATCATAAGAATTTCTGCAAATCATATGAACATCCTCATCAAATCGATGTTAGCAATCAAAGTAATCATGGATGGTTTCTGAATTATATATTGATTCAAGAAATAAAAACTGCAGTTTTGCAAAGTGCATAGATTATACCCAATCTGTGATTAAGTTTTTAAAACACACACAGAGACCTTTGCGTCATTTACTCACAGACAATAATAGATAGAGATTCTTGGAATGAAGCAATTAAGTTTATGTTTTACGCGCCTCACAAATGAAGGGTTGGGAAGGTTATAGCAAAAGGTTTAAAAAATCACGTTTCGAGCCAGCAGCCGCCACGATGCAATGGGTGAACTTCACTTGTCAATCATCGGACGTGCCACAGTACAAATTTGCTAAAGAAAGTAAACTTCAATTGTAAAATTAATTTTTTATTTTTATTTCTATTCCCATCGTATTTATCATAAAAAGGGTATTAAGAATAAATGTGTATTTTTTTACAGAGCGTGCGTTTGTCCACGATCTCATCGGATGTCAAGTCCGAAGTCGGCACACACTTGCTTATACCTATTGAATAACCCCGGGTTGTACTTAGTTGAAAACACAAGCGCTGGAAACGAGTTCTACATAATTCAGCAGTTTCTACAAAGAAGGTAGTCTGAAAACGCTAAGTGCGTAATTTACACTAGGCTTCAAGCTGCACTCAAGCTTCAATTCTACCATAGAATCGTCATGTAAAAGAAATGACACAAATAAAACGCTCTCCTCATGATCTATTTATTTATTTAAGTATCTAATGTCTCAAATAACGGTGACTACAATCATCTTTATTGACGCCACATAAATGAAAATAACAAAATAAGTACATTAAAAAAGCTCAAAAGCCGTTTTAATGTTAAGACCAATCTCTTCTAGACAACCCTCGGATGCATATTATAAAATAATACTCAGGCTTTTATAATGTCAGTAGAAGCTAAAGTAGTAATATGATAACACTACTACCCTCAAGTCTTACTACTATGACGCCATCAAAATTCATCAAGCCGTAATTAATGGTAACAGAAGAACTAATATTTAAATAGTATCATCAGCTAGGCAATTTTTGATCAATTTTTTTTTTTAATCTCTCAATTGTTCATCTATTGTCAAGTTTATACTTTAAAATTGTTTTTAGTAATAATTGGTGTGAACAATAAAGAGTTATATTATTATTATATGAGCAAAATACATATTCATCCACTTTTTATCTTCTACAGAATAATCCTTATCTTTTTTTTTTAAGTGTTTACAAAATATTAAACTATATTATTTAGATACACTCCTGTTTTTAGTAGTGATCTGTTGTGTTAGTTAAAAGTAACGTAAATCTGTTACTTGTTTAAAAAAATTAAAATTTTAGTTAACGTTGTACTTCTGATATTTTTTAAACTACACTCATACTACGCCCAGGGCAATCTTCATATACCTGTTCACTGTGCTGTCCAGTTGCAACTTTTTATCACGTCAGCTTTTCTAAGCCCTTGGATAACATGTAATTTAATAAACAATCTCTTGTGTAGGAAGAACAAGATGAACGTGATTGCTCTATTATTTATCGGGGGCTTTTATAATGAACGATTACAAAGTATAAAAGCAACAGGGAATGGAATGTTAATTTTTACGCATAATTACTAAGGTATTCCAAAAAAATCAACAATCTTTTTTTGTCCCGAATTAGAATCAATGTTAAAATACTATATAATTATTTTTTCAGCGATTAAAGTTCAGTGTTTAGCGTAGTCGGTTCACACGGAGAACATCGTGAGGAAACCATTACAATAGTGGTAGAGTACTTTTTAGTACTCGACTGGCTACCACCCTTAAATCGAATATCTGCCGTGTTGCGAGACCAACACAACAGCCCCGCTTGAGAAGCAATTCCATTCCAAGCTAGGTGTGTTTACCGTCTTTGATCACACCGTCACTTAACATCAGGTGAGCTGTGGTCAAACATCTACCCTCCTACCCTGATAGATGTTTGACGAAGTGATGGATTTCACTTTTAACAAACCTTGTCATAGTCAGATTTAATTTCTCATAGTCAGATTTGTGTAAGCAATATTTTGAAGAGCCTCTATTTTCATCCCTTAAAAGCACAATGTCATGACCTGATATCTTGATAGTCTTGAACAATCGAGTGGCTGCCGTGAGAACAATAAAGTTTGTCAACTTTTAAGTAACTCGATTTCCTTATTATGATGAACAGAAGGTTCAAATTCTGACGCTATATCAGAAACTGGCCCGACCACTTCAACAAAGCAATGTGTTTCAGTATAGTAAAGGGAGCATCGATATCTCGTCACGATGTGATACGTGGTTCGGTCTCGGAGAAGCTAACATAGCTTAATTTTTATGATAAGAAAGAGATTAAGTAATACTTGGAAAAACCTTATTTAAATGTTTTTCTTGTTTTTATGCAGAATTAATTTTAATCAGGAGAAAACACATTCTTAAAACTTTTAGGTACATGACTTTTAATAATTTTTGTTTTAACTAATATAAAAAAAAATTAAGATAAAAATACTTAGATTTCTTTTATATCAACGTACCGTGCTCAGCCACAATGTTAATTACCATCATTCGAGTCACTGGCCAAAACATAAATCTATTATTTATACAAAACAAACTTACTTACGTTACTTGCAACATAACGTTGAAAAAAAACTTTGTTAATTATTTATTTTTTACTCTGACAGGCTAGGTGTTTGACCACAACTCACCTGATGTTAAGTGATGGTGTGGTCGAAGATGGTAAAGCACACCTAGCCTGGAATAGAACTGGCTCTCAAGTGAGGCTACCGGAACACATCGTTAGATGCTTGGCGGCAGATTTTCAACTTGATGGTGTTAGCTTGATGGGTGGTAGCTAGCCAGCTGAGTACTAGAAAGTACCCTGCCACCACGCTATAAACAACATTACGTTAAAACTTACATTTCGTTAAAAAATACTTTGTTCATATAAACAACACGGCTTGTACTCGTATTAACTCCTTCAAGTACGTTATTCATCCTTCTTGACCTCGCCTCCCTATCAATTCATTTTATCTTTAAGCATTTGGTGTAAGACAGACGGGTTCAAAATGTCATAAGGTATGTAATGTGTCCACAACATCGCGTGGGTCGTAGGTGATCCACGATATACGAGTAATAATGTGCCTAGAAATACTTGTCGTATGTCCTACGTGGGCTTAACGCTAAGCTACGAATGATGAAGGACGATAAGCCGGCCTTTTGCATTAAATCAACGTTGAAAACTAAAGCTGTTACAGTATATAATATGTATATTTATAACGCCAAACACATGTTTACAATTTAATGTGTTTATTTGCCGTTCGTTTGATTTATAGCAAAGAGAAATCAAAGTCAATTTTCAGGAAAACAAATTTGTTGTGCATGCATTTTTAACTAAGTATACTATATACAAATTAGTTGTTACTTCGTTCGTGTGATATTAACACAGAAATGTTTGTTCAGTTCGCTGAATTTACGAATTAAGTTAATAATTCTGTAAACCTCGCAAAGAAATAGCTTAATCTTTGGTAACCTAACATTTTCCGGTATAAAAAGTATCCTATATGTTAAGCCCGGTAATAAACTATCATCATCATCTCAGCCGTAGGACGTCCACTGCTGGACATAGGCCGCCCCCAAAATAAACTATATGTGTACCAAATTTCATCCAAATCTGTTCAGCCGATTTTGATTGATTAAGTAATGTCGAGATATACAAACTTTTACATTTATAATATTAGTAGGATAACGTGTCGCCAGGCAGGGTGATGGCAGGTGGACTAAGGCGTTGACGGATTGGTGGCCGCCAACTGGTAAACGGAGCGTTGGTCTTCCACGACGAGCGTTGCGGGTCGAACCTGGACAAAATAGGCACAGGATCGAGACGAGTGGCGTGCAAGAAGAGGCTTCTGCTCAGCAGTGAGCAATTACAGGCTGATGATAATTATGATGATGATGGTGATGAAGATGATGATGACGATGATGATGAATATAGGTATATTAGAGGACATATTATACAGCGCCATCTAGCCCCAAACTAAGCATAGCTTGTACTGACATCAAAATAACTGATACCTACTTATAGAGTTTTTTATAAATACATAATACATACTCAGACACAGAACAAACATTTAGGTATGTAGCCGTCACACAAATGTTTGTTTTGGGTGGGAATCGAACCCACGCTCCAAAGCTCAGGAAGCAGAGCTACTACGAAATGAGCTAAAAGATTAACAAAAAGCACATCATAAAATAAATACAACAAAAAACAATCATACAATTTAGTGTGAAGACAATTGTCTAGCATTAGAAATGTCAAATAATTAAAATATCAAGAAATAAAAATGTTAAATGTATAATGTAATATTAGTTTGATAATATTTTGTTAAGTTCATCTACTGCCTAGCTCTACTTTTATCAAACACCAGTAAACGGGATGCCTTTATCGCTTAAACTTCAATGACACAACAGTGCGATTTGATACGACACGTCACAACTCGTCACAAAGACGGACATTTCCTTGACTAACTGTTATTAAATTATCTAATAACAGTGCATTCGAACAAACATTTGTGGCCTGCTTACTTACTATATATCTATTCTGTGACAATGTTCACGAATTGAATTATAAATGTTGAATTTTTTGTTGAAATTGTGATTTTGCTGTTATTTGCACACTGATACTTCTTTTTAGGGTTCATTGCTCGAAGAAGTCCAAACCTAGAACTAGTGACTTATTATTATAAATTATATCTTTGGAACTTGTGATAAGCCGCCTCGTTAAATTAAAGGGCTGCGGTCTTTTTTTTATAACATACTAGCAACCCGCCCCGGCTTCGCATGGGTGCAAAGTAGACACTAATGTGGTTCATATGCATGTATTATACACATAAACCTTCCTTTTGAATTACTCTGTCTATTGGTGGAAACCGCATGATAATCGATTTAGTATTTAAATTTAACTAACATGACAAAAAAAATAAAAACTTATCCTAAAGTTTACTTAATTTCTAAAACTAAAATTTGACATAAACTAAAACAAATGAAATAAGAAACTAATTAAAATAAAATAACCACAAATCTTTATACTTTTACGTTTCACGTGTATCGCCTCTACATAACTAAATAGGTATATACCTTGAACACTCAAAATGAACTTCCGCAAAGTAACGCCTGAATTAATCAATTATGATGAAATAGTGTTAAGATGTGTTGTGTTAGTCAATTCTGCAATTTGATATTTCACAAAGAAAGTTTTTATGGTATTCAAATTGGCAATATATATTATCCTATGTTGTCATTCATTAAAATCATAAAAGATAGATGGATGAGCTTCATCAACAAAAAATAATAATACATAAGTTTTTTACTTAATAAAACTCCATCAATAAAACGTTATAAATATGACTAATTTTACATACAAAACGCTTTAATGCACCGATACGACCGCAGATAATTTTAAAGACAGATCAATATAGTCTTTAAAACAGACATTCAAATGTCCGAATATTATTGATGGACGTTGCAAAAAAGGCACAATGCAAGACCTGCATTAAAAATTATAAATACGCGGGACGGAATATCAAACCGCCGCTGGGTAGCTCTGTTAGGGCTACCTCCTTGCAACAAAATTGCTTTACCAAAATATATTGAGATCTTAATGAATGTTTTTTTTTAATTTGTTTTTTGTTTCGTTTATCTAAATGCAGTCGCAGACCATATTTTTTTTTTTAAATTTAAACGTGTCGAGTAAAATATTCTGAGTAAACACTTACTCATTAGTGTAGTCTAGCTATCACTCTCAAATTTGAATTAGATATTTGTCAAGTGTATCTTTGGTCTGACTAGCACTTATGACAACGCTAATAAAAAATCTTAAAATCGATTAAGTTTTTGCTTACCCCTATATCAAATGGCGAGTTTGTATATAATCTATGTATGTAACTCCGTATTTAAGCCCTTCACATGAAAGAGATTACCACTCTGTTAAGGTTAGGTCTTTTAACTAAATTAGATTTGATCTATAGGTACGTACAACAATAATATCGAGAAAATTATAGTAAATATTCATCCTAACGAGATAGAACACAAAAATTACAATATTTGACGCTAGTACAATCCCTGTTTTCCACTAAAAGCAATAATTTCTAGATAAATTGAACAATTTTCTTAAATTTAAGAAATTAAAAAAATGTGGCAAAAATTAGAAGAATAAAAATTAGTAGGCATGAAATGCTACGTATAAACACACTCCTTAGTCCTCCAATTATGGCTTGTTATACGCGAACAACATACACGGAAATAAATCAATTCCTTATGTCACACTAATATATAAAGTTACCTGTGTGCATACCCCTAAGTTAATTTAGTACATTATAACTGTAAATTTTTATAAATGTACGCGCCAAGAAAGCAACATTTATAAAAAATTGTTTTAACCAAATTTTTCTTTTAGTCAAATGGCAACCCTACGAAAAATAAGCAGTAAAGTGTGCCCAGGACGTATGGGAATATAAGCTAAAATTGTCGGTTCAGTTTTTAAATAAAGACTTTGAGTGGAATTTAATATTCGTATTCGAGTCCGCAGGGCCGAATGGGAGTGGTCGCGTTGTTCGAGCTTCACCGGAAAGATTTATATTACATGCATTTTCGTATGCGAGTGATCTGGCATTGTCGAGTCTTAAGACCGCTTCTTTAATCGTGGTTTTGGGGACACAATTTGCGGAGCGGGAGATTCTATCTTGTTTTACCCAACTACACAAAAATAAAGGTTATAATTTTAGCGGTATTTATGTATGTGTTTGTGTGGTGTCAAGGGCAGACGTTATCTCTTAACATCAGGAGAGAGAGTAGTTCTTATAATTTTTACATAAAAAAATAATAATGATAATAAGTATCGTTACAGAGTACACCAAAGTTTTTTTATATACGTACGTATGTATGTACGTACATATGTTACCTTTAAACATAAGTGACAGATCAAAGAAGAATAAATTTAAAATAATTACTGTATTAATAAAATGAATTAGCAATATTAAAATCAAATTATAAAAGGTTCACAAAGAGGTCACATATTATCTTATACGAATTTCATGATTTTTTTACCCCTCCTCCGTCCTTGTCACAGCTGGCCACATTTGTGAAACTCTCCCCCCTCACCGGTGTGACGTCACATAATTATTTTGCAATTTTACATTAGGAAATTTTTGAAATGTGACGTCACGAACGTTTAAAACCCGTCCCACCCCATGTAACACAATGTCACATTTCGAACCCCTTAACGTGTGATATAATTTATGAATGACCCCAAAGAACACGAACACGTTGCTTAGATACGCAAAACGCTCCGCGCCTCCAAATCTACACCCGTAAGCTATGTGTCGCTGTCGGTATTGTACGCCCATACCTCTTAACGACTATTCAATACACTGTTGAATGAATGATTGCTTTTTGCCATATAATTCCAGCAGACGATTTTGATATAAAAAGAAAAGTTCTGTAAAGTGATCTTGCTCAGTATTCTAGACAGTCTATTGTACAGTGGGTATTATGTAAGGTCTTTTAAAGATTTATCTTTATTTAATTACGCATTTAGTTTATAAAGCGTTGGTGTAAAAGAGACAGACTGACTGAGACAGGCGACTAATATAGTACGTCAAGTAGCGATGATAGATCAGTGGCCGGTTCGCAAGTGGTTCAAACCCCTGAGCTTGAGCTACGGTGAAGGGAAATATCGTAAGGTAACCATAGCATGGTGGTAGGGTACTTTTTAGTATTTGGCTGGCTAGCTACCACCCTCAAATTGAAAATGACCGTCACTTAACGTCAGGTGAGAGTCAAACAACTAGCTAGTCAACCATGAAGAAAAATGTGTATAAGAGAGTGTGTATACCAAAAAAGCATAAAGCATATGTTATGTTTTTTTTATGTAACAGTAATAAGACGAACGAGACGGCTTCCTGATGGTAAGATATAACGCCAGTCCATGACCATTGCAGCAATACACAGAACTTTCAGTAACAAAACAAACTCAAGGGCATCGCTGCTCTGGCGCTTATTGCTTAGAGACTAGATGGTTAGTCTTAACAGCCCTGTAATTTAGCTAGCTTCAGGACCATTCGATCCAGAGCACAGTAATGTTTACACACTACTGCTTGGTGGCAGAATATCTGGCACTGCGGTGGTATTTATTTATTTATTTAATTCTTTATTGCACACTTAAGATAATAATATGTACCAAAGGAGGACTTAATGCTAAAGCATTTTCTGCCAGCCATCCCCACAGTAAATGAGATGTGGTTGTAGGCGCGCATCAAAACAAATGTATGTATACATATATATAAATAAAAATAAAAGTACAACATATAAATATAATAGTACTAAATATCAATAAATATATACTAAACTATTATAAAATAAAATATACACATAAATAAACATAAATTGACATGAATATGTGCATCTTTGTCAGATGATGAATCAATTGCACAAAAATCACAGCATTACTTTTTCAATTTTTAAAAAATATTCGCGAACAAGCCTTTTAAAAATTGGTTTAGACGGCGCTTGCCGAATTTTAATTGGGAGCTCATTCCAAAGGCGCACCGCCACAACCCTAAAAGAGTCGCCAACGAAAGAAGTGGTATGAGTAGGAGTACTGAGAAGAAGAAATCTACTAGATCTAGGAGGATTGGAATGGATATCAGAAAGGTAAGTGAAAAATTGTTTTAGATAGGAAGGAGATTTGGGATCATTCAGGACAGTGTACAGCAATCCCAAAATCCTGGCATTTCTTCTTTCGCGGATCTTCAGCCATTTAAGTTTTGACCGATACTCTGTAATGTGATCGTACTTTCGCAGACCATAAATAAAGCGAATGCAGGTGTTGAGTAATCGCTCTAGTTTATTCAGCAATTCTTCGGTAATGTCGAGATAACAGATGTCGGCATAGTCAATAATTGGCAAAAACAGTGTATTGACTAAAGAAATTTTAGTTTTTATAGGTAAAAAATTTTTGAGCCTTGAAATAGAATGAAATGAAGCATAAAATTTCCGTGAGACTTCTTTAATATGAGGTTGCCAAGACAATTTAGAGTCAATGAGTATGCCTAAATCCTTAACAGTGTTCGAGAATGGGATAACACAACTGTTGTACCTGAGCGAAGGCAACGCAACAAGATCCACACCAGAAAGCCGACGAGAGCTCCCCACAATTAATGCTTGACATTTGTTAGGATTTACCTGAATACCAAAACGCTTGGACCAAGATTAAAGCCGATCGAGGTCATTGTTAAGAGAAAGAACCTACCTAGACGACCTTCTGCTAAGGAAATCTGCCACCAAGGGAAAGTTTATTTTAAATTTAAAAGACATATTAGAAAATATACGATGGGACTGGCATGTGGTTACAAAAGTCCCTTAAATAAATTAGAATAAAAAAAAGTTTCAGAAATAGTAAACAAAGCCACAAATGTTTGTATAGTTAAAAGCGATGAGACGATAATTTTTATCCTACCACTGAACTGGGCCAACCCTTTCCTTGTCGGATATTCCAATCTTACACTTGACGAAGACAAAAAAGGGATATCCCATTGTGTTATTTTAAATGCGAGTAAGGTCATATCTAAGGAGTTTCTGCTTGAACAATAACGCATTTTTAATAAATTTCATTAAGATTGACATGACCGATATGTGGCACTTCCCTTTTTAGATAATACTTACTTAAAATTATTCCAGGTAAGTGTGGACTCTTAACAAAACTTTTTTGATTATTATCAGGGTATAGACGTAAAAACAACGTTTCGCTTTGATATAATAGAGAATTAGGGGCAGGGCACATAGCACGCAGAACTGATGGCCGATGGGGCTGCAAAGTTCTGGAGTGAAGACGTCCACACACAAGGTGGACAGACTACCTAATAAAGACTGCAGGAACGCGCCAGATGCGAGCCGCTTTCAACCGGTCTTTATAGAAGTCAATGGGAGAGACCAATGTCCAGCAGTAGACGCCCTACGGCTGAGATAAGAGTGTAAAAATGTCAGCCAGTTCATGTAGGCGTGTTCAGGTAGGTGTGCTTTATCTTCTTCGACCACACCGTCACTTAACATCAAGTGAGCTGTGGTCAAACACCAAACTTGTCATATATAAAAAAATATATGACGATAGTGATAATAATAATATAAATAATACTATTTGTAATCACAAAGTAAAACAATAAGTACAGAAAATTACGTTTTAAAAACACTGCATTACGCTGCGCAATACAAAATCAAAATGTACAATACTAAGTTTTCGAGCTTTGCATTTTTAATTAGCATAATAATAATCAAGACTTAAAGTTATTCAAAAATACTTCAAAGAATAAATTTTAAAAACTTTCTGCTTATAGAACAAATATAACAAAAGGCCAGAACAGAAGTTGCTTTTGTTGTATAAGCAAATTACGCTCTAAGGTTCTTATACGCCATACAAACCAAAGACAATTGTTTATAAAAGTCTTGGTTAACTCCACCTCGCTGAGCAACAAAAGACGTGCGGCCGCACAAAAGGGGATTTAAACGAGGTAGCAGTATCATCCTTGCTAAGAGCTTACTTAAGTTTTATGGAAAGTGTGTCGGCATGAGACGCTTAGCCATGACTTCCCTTAAAGGGTTGCGCTTTTTGTTAAATCACGTTTAAAGATTCTCTTAAAGTCGATCGCACGCCGTTGCTATATTACCTACGTGGTTAAATCCTTTTTTTAGTTTCCTATTCGGACCGGCCTAGCGTCGTGGGGGTTCTAAGAGGTTTTATGAAGGCTACACTTTTTGTTCCTTTGTTCTCAGTTTAATTAGTGGGTTTATGCCATATTGTTTTAGTTCCACTCTGTCTAGGATCAATTTCGAAATCTGACCGATTTTATGACGATTAATTTTATTTTAGTGATGTCCAACCAATAAGAATTTTAGAGTACGTCAGAATATCAAATGTATCGTAGAATACAAAAGACGTAGTAGTACGTAATACTTTATACTTAATAATACGTAATAATAATACTTTCATACTTAGGCATTTTTTTTATTTATTAAAATTAACAGACCGTATACTTATATATACCAGGGACACGGTACTACGCCGAACCAAAATCGCTGATGTCAGCCAAAAATCCGGGCGACTGGAGTGGGACTGGGCGGGCCACGTATGTCGCATGTCAAACGACCGCTAGGCAAAGCTCACAACAGTTTGGACGCCAAAATTTAAACGACCTTAGCATCAATCCAAGTGAAGGTGGTCTGACGAACTAAATCGTCATGATGGTCACTGGACCGTCAAAGCCGAAGACCGAACAGTCTGAAAGGAAGAAAGGGAGGCCTTTGACCAGGACACTAAAGCACGAAAAACTTTTTTTTAAATTAAGCTGTAGCTGAGCTTCTTTTTTGATGGTAAGAGATAACACTTCTACATGACTATTGATGCAATAACTCATAATTTGAGCAACAAAACAAAGTCCAGTATATCTCTATTAAAATATCCATAAATTTCAAACAGATATCAATGGTTACATTAATGAAGGTAAACTACCAAGCGGCTTAAAATCGACATTAATATAAAAAAACAGAATGAATTTCAACGAATAGCATCTCCCAATGGATACATTTATCATTTTTGCTATTAAAAGGAGCAACAATACACCCCGAAGGAGTCAGTAGGGCCAACACAAAAGCAAATGATATCACAGATTATAAAAAGGGACAGATACACAATTCCAAAATGTTTCTCTAAGACTTAAAAAGTATATTGGTATAAGTTGTTGTAAAAAGATATTCAAGTGATTGCCAAGACCTGTTTTTTTTTTTTTTTTTTTTTTTTTTATGACTGACAGGCTAGGTGTTTGACCACAGCTCACTTGATGTTAAGTGACGGTGTGGTCGAAGATGGTAAAGCACACCTAGCCTGGAATGGAACTGGCTCTCAAGTGAGGCTGTCGGAACACACCGTTAGATGCTTGGCGGCAGATATTCAACTTGAGGGTGGTAGCTAGCCAGCCGAGTACTAGAAAGCCTAAAAAAAAAGGCTTTTTCAAAGCCTATGGAATGTTGCAATGTAACATTTTAGCAAGAAATAGATAATAAGGTCGAAATTACGCGTCTACCATATTTTTGCTAATTATGATCATAAACAATTATGTTTATCACCGAGTCTTAATTGCGCACAAAAATACACAAAACAATACAAAACTAAACTATACACAATACTAATTAGGTGTATGTTCTCTGGAAGAAATCGTTCTGGGCGATAAGGCCGCCGTTGTACTACAACATATTAGTCGATGCTGTTTTGTTATTATCTCTTTTCTTTGTCTTTTTTATGTTACAACATATGTATGTTTAATGTAGAATAAAATTCTATTATATTCTATTCTAAATTCATAGTATTTTGTGCGCAATAAATATAATTGTGTTCAAGTCTTGAAAATTTAAAGATTATATAATTATGATCATATAATATATGACACAATATTAGGCTGATAATTAATTGTAGTGTGAGAAATTTTACGATGGTGTCACTCGTTAGTAGCTAGCTGATTGTATTGTATGAAATTAATTATATACATCTTGTATTGTTGGCCTTTTTTGATGGTAAAGAAGTTTTGACTTGTTCTTGCATACTTTTTTTTATCTAACTAGTTTTCTCTCTGCAACAATCTGTAATTATACCTCGGGCCCAAATCGGCTGAATCCCACTTAATTAACCCCAACTACTTATCAAAGGAATAATGATCCCTTGTTTATTTTATAACCTCAAATATGTCGGAAATCTGACGATTTAAATGCATGGAGAATTGGCAGTGTTAATATGTTTGCGGTTAACGAAATGATACGTAATGAAAATTAATTACAAATTTGATCTATTCAGCGAACTGTATGTAGCTACTACGTACTTGTAAGTGAATTATAAAAAGTAGGCAAATAAACAAGCAAATTAATGAGAATCCTTGAACTGAATTGTGTAACCTACATCATATAAAATTACAATCTAATGCCAATTCAAAAGCTGACCTAAATACTCGCTAAGTATCAAGATTTATGATTTTATCTTAACCTTCTTTTCTGTTTTTGGCCTTCGCCCGTTTTGCATAGCATCATGATCCTGGTAGGACTTTGTAGCTTCATAAAAAGTTAAATATCATCACAATAATCAATTTTGATTTGAATTGGTTTTTACTATTATAACGAGTACCAAATGTAATTTAACAGGATATATTTAGTATTTAGTATCTTCACGTGCGAGACGTGCAGCGGCCCATAGTGCGAAGCAAGTCGAGGCCGCGCGCGCGTTGTATACAGCTTTGTCTCCATGTAAAGGCCATCAGATGTGGCTGAAAATATAGTCGGAGTTTCCGATAAAATTAAACGTGAGTAATCAAAAATTCTTAAATCGGTTATACTTATTTTAATGTTTATTACCTTTGAACTCCATTATTTATGAACTGATTTAATTTAATTTAATTTATTTGGAAAGTAATACTTTCAGGACATGGAGGTTTTTTAAAATTGTTATATTTTTTTATTATAAGATAGTATGATCAAAGAACAAAGTCTAACAAAAACTAACGATCCCCCCGATAATGCACGAAAGCAATTTATTTTGCAGAATTGATTACAAAACAATGAATTTATCTACTTCTACAAAGGATGTAATGTAAGTACAAACCGTCCGTAATAAATATATCTTTTTTTATATTAAATATAGATCTTCGTTTGGCCAAAAACTCGCCTGATGGAAAGCGACGGTGCGGCTAAGGATGTAGAAGAAATCTATTCACTCTAGCCTTAAAAAAGTCCAAATTGTAGTTTAAAGTAAATATAGCCGCTGGGAAAAACCTTAATGAAAACCGTATCCAAAGCCTGTGTATGGTTTAAAAGTAAGCGTAGAAACAGACAAACGCGGATAGCGTCTTTTTTTATATAGTATAGAAATTCAATAGCCTTTTCTAAAATAAAAAATAGCACTTTAGACACAACGCCATCTAGCCCCAAACTAAGCAAAACTTGTATTATAGGAATCTGATAGCTGATAGAATTCTTATACACTTATTTTTTTTTGTGTTATACAGAAAACCAAAAGAAAAGAATAGTGAAGTAAAGTACAGTGGTTAGAACACACTCTCTACAGCTCTTGAAGCAGATATGGCTGTCAAATGACCCTTCTAAATGTGCCGCGTGAGCGAAGCCGCGGGTAAAAGGTACATTCATAAAAAGAACGGCATACGAATTTCTGTAGAACCTTTTTATGCCTTTTAACAGTCGGTCAGTAAGGCAGGTGGTTGAAAACAGGTGTAGTTGAGGCCATTTTTTCCTCATTATCCTTAAAAATATAGGGCAAAGGATCATCATTTATGAAAGTTTGTTTTAGGTCCGTTACGGTATTGTGTTAATATCGTGAAATGTTACTCCGGGCGCAATTTTTTAAATTGCTGACGTCACTTTGTGTTTTAGTTGGCGTTTTTAATTTAGTTTTTTGTTGACATGGATGATTTTGGGTCCTTTTTTTAAAGCGTTCGTAAATGTTGTTTGAGGGTTGGTTTGTTTAGAGTTTCAAATGTCGGTGAAGATGAAAGCGATAATTATTTTATCGTGGGCCGGTTTCTTGTTTGTTTCTCTAATAGCTACTTTAATAGTCAGTATACGGTTGGTTGTGTTTCAATGCATAAATTAAGAACGGTATTTTTTTCAGGTCAGTTTTTTAAAAAAACATGTTTAATGTACAGCAATATGACTGATATTGCTTTACATTTTTAAGGGTCACGAAAATACTTATTACACTAATATCATAAAGGCGAAAGTTTGTGAGTATGCAAGTGTGTTTGTATGTTTGATACTTATTCACACTCAAACTTAATACTATCAAACAAATATTTGTATTTATAACATCTCTATATACATACATTTATTGTTGCTCAAGTACAATGTCTATCCTTGTCAACAAACGCGAGACAACAAATAGTTACATCAATTACGTCTCCCTCACAAAACAACTTTATCAAACCGAGACAAAACAATTCCAACTTCGCACTTCTCCGAATCAATTGTAAGGGTCAGGTCTAACTTCATCCTACCGACCGCAGACACTGAGGCAAGCCGCAGACGCGCTTTTAATTAGCTCCCAAAACTACCGTGTAACTCGTTTGTACGGAGACAACCAGGATACTTTACACGGAGCTTCCTATAAAGTACCCATGTTAAGTACCATGACAAACTGTTTTGCATTCAAGTGGATGTCACTGTTATTGTCCGGCATTGTACGCTTTTGCCACTTTAATTTTAACATTGTGATTTTCTAATTAAACTTATAAACAATCGCTGTGCGAGGTACATAGAGTTTATTTTTGCTTGGAGCGTATGGTTCGTGATGGTAAAGTTTGATTTGTCTGTATAGGCCAGCGTTCGCATTGTGCATCGATATTTTGTATGCACATTTAAATGCGGTCATCTATGCTTGCTGCCCCTGGACATTTTAATACGCGGTTGAAATCCCGCGAAACGGGCAATTTTCAATGGAGCCTCTCCGAGCCTTTGTTTAGAGGCTTCCTGTTATTTATAATGGTTAAGAATATTTCATAACCATATTGTAGGCAGGTAAACTCGTAGCTTATCTCTAAATATTATAAAACAAAGTCCCTTTCCGCATACGTCTATCGTCTATCGTATGTCCACTAACTTTTTCTAAGCTACACATTAGATTTTTATATGGTTTTAATTTGTAAGTAGGTTTTTTTTCATAGATAGTTTTACGTTTGACCGCCATATTATCTCTAAGTGATAATGCGGATTACGATGAACCACGCTTGTCTAGAAGATACCGATTCACTGTCGGATACAATTTGTGTGTCTTGACACAAATTGTATCCGTCTTCTTTAGGTATAAATCTGACTAAAGGAACTTCCAATTTACTTATCACGATATCAGAGGTATTCTTAACAAAAGTTGTTTGTAATGGTAAGTATAAACACTAACTTTTGACCACGTACATCCCCTGTATTAGTCATGTAACGAATGTTAGATTTCTCACTTTCGCGAACGCGAATGCGGATGCGAATATTCATATTTTATTATTAACCAATATTCGCGAATACGAATGCGAATGCGAATGTTGATTTCTATTATTTGAATTGAGAAACATTTGAAAAAAAGGTTTTATATCATTTTGGATATTAGAAGTTTATGAAATGTTTTTTTTTTTTTTTCTGCAAAAAGACGAATTTAATTCAAAATAGTACTTATATCTGCTAAATAAGTACAGTAACAAGTACTTATTAGACCTAGATATTATTAATATTATTTTAAAAAAAACAATACATAAATATGTACCAGTAATATCGTAACAGTTGTATTATCTTTTAGATCCATCCAATCCATACATAATATTCCTTTTTAAATATCAAATACATTCGCTAAACATTCGTTTCGTTTCTTGCGAATACGAATTCGAATGGGAAAAAATATGCGAATATTACCGAATGCGAATTCGAACAATCGTTACATCACTATCCTGTATATGTATATGTGTGCAAGGTTTACTGAGTGCAAACCTCTACATGGGCTTTCCAGCTAACTATGTGCTAATTTGCCAATTCACTAACCATTTTATCTCGCACACTGAAGCATAACAGACACGCAAGCATACGCAACGAACCAAAGCTTCACATACTCACCACCCGATATGATAGACTACTACTACTAATAATTATGTATACTAATATGACATACTGAACGTGGTTCTGAGAATAATGTAATTGCTATTTAAACGTACGTTTGAGCTGTGATGGGAGTAACATAGTCAAGAGATTAATTCGACATTGAAATAAACTGAGGCGTATATTCTATATTGGATTCCTGGAATGTGATTTTATCGGCTAGATTACTTTTACTCGGTGGTAGTTCTCCTTTTAGCAGGAGATCATCTACGTAGGTGCTACTGTAGTACCAGATTTTCTGCCGCCAAGCAGTAATAGGTAAAAATTACTGTGTTCCGGTTTGAAGGAAAATGCAGCTAGCGAAATTACAGGGCTTTTGAGACCTATAACGAGTATATAACCATCTAATATCTCAAAGAAATGAGCGCCAAAGCAGCGATGCCCTAGTTCTTGTTTTGTCACTCAAAGTTCTGTGTATCGCTGTAATGGTCATGGACAGGCGTTATCTCTTACCATCAAGAGAGCATATCGTTGGTCTCATTACTATAACAAAAAAATAATAATTACAAAGTTGTTTCTTTTTAATAAGGTTTTTAATGGTTGACAGGCTCTTTGACCACAGCTGATGTTAAGTGACGGTGTAGTCGAAGATGGTAAAGTACACCTAGCCTGGAATGGAACTGGCTCTCAAGTGAGGCTGCTGGAACATACCGTTAGGTGCATGACGATTTTCTACTTGAGGGTGGTAGCTAGCCAGCTGAGTACTAGAAACTACCATGCTGTGGTTTCCTCACGATGTTTGCCTTCACCGGCAACTCAAGCTCATTGTTGGGGTTTGAACCTACGCCCTTCGGCGTGCGAACCGTAAAAATAGTTTTGCATTTTTCTAGTTGGAGCACGCTAACCTGATAAAAAAACGATATAGCCTGGATTTGATAATACCCACAAAGTATAGACTCCGTCAGAGAGTTCCACATCCTCGCTGTCCGCAAGAAAAACGTAGGATTAGTGCGTACATGGGAAACGCCCGCCATGAACGGATGGGGCTTTGGCCGGTGTAAATTTAGACAGATACTTTGAAATACAAGTAATAAGAGCACAATCATAAACTACTCATAATTATAGTAACTATGTACAGGCACTTAAACATAAACTAAAAATCATGATACTAACAAATTAGGTTATAAAGTTCGAGCACATAATTGCCTCGGCGTCGAGGCAGACGATTGCGTGCTTCCTTTATTAGCTTAGTCGCAAGTCCCGATCGATAAATGAGGCGTAGGTAATTTGTTTTTATAGGCGATGCAAAAACATAGTGGATTGACCTGACGGTCGCTTCAGCTGAATGCTGTAGAATCGCGTGCTGCTTGGTGTCACGGCTGGAAAAAAGTGACGTGAAACTTGCGAAGGCTATTTAACATCTCAATGTTTTTGTCACTTTAGAAGTCAACAAAGTTCATTTTATCAGTATATTACAACTGGAAAGTAAATACATTATATATTCATAACATGCAATACCTTATTGTATTAATAAATCCAAAGTTACAAATTAAATTTCAATACATTTCTTTTACGGTTTCCAGGCGAGGTGTTTGCCCACAGCGCACCTGTGTGGTCGAAAATCGTAAACATACTTAGTCTAGGATGGTACTACTAGCTTTCAAGTGAGGCTGCCGGAACACATCGTTTGGTGCTTGGCGACATATTTTAAACTTGATGGTGGTATAGCCAATTATTATAGTATTAATTAATTATTGTAACATTAGTAAATCTGTTTATTTTGGCTTACATTCAGGCCTGTGTGATGTTATTTAAAGGCTGTAAAATCCATCCTATTTATTACCCTTAATAAAATAGTGATAAAAGGACTAGAAGAACTCTTAAATTAATACTAGTATACGACTGTGTATATGTATATATATATATATATATATATATACCTTACATCTTTATTGCTAAGTATATTCTAGTACGAATATTATTTCTCAACAGAAATCTCTCTAACACCATAATTGAATTTCCGAAATCATATAAACAGCAAAAATAAACCTACATACTTATAATAAATTCAACAAAAACAGGGAAAATAACCCAAAAGTAATTCAAGAAAAATTTACTCCAAAGCAGTTAATTTTCACACAAAGATTTGAAACACGCTTTGTGTGAACGTGACAACACATTTTAAGAGCTGAATTAGCTGCCGACTCGAATATATTTAGTGTGAAAAAATGTGTTTAGCATACGAAACTTTTTGTATCCTTTAGTAAATAATATTTAAAATCTGCCTACCTAATATACTGAATAGGATCAAACAAATACGTTGGTACAAGTTTTTACCAAAAATAGTTAAATAACACCTAAACCTGTAGGTTCCAGATGTGACAAGACGGACCCGACTGCATGTTAAATGAGCTTTGCGAGTAAACATAGCGGTCCCCTTACAATGAAAAATAGATACAAGGTAAACCTCGAAAGAGACTATGAACCTATCTCAGTTACAATACATAAATTTAGAATACATACTGGAAAAACGCTAGATTTTATTGTGTTCAACGTTTGAGTATTGCCATACAACGCGGCAATGGGGCCAGCGATTTGGGAACTATTCCCATTGATAGCGGCCTTTTAGATTAGTTTATTTAATTTATTAGTTCCTTTATAGTATAAGAAACACTGTAGTTTGTATGTTAGGATGTAATTTGTAGATAGTTTTATTTTTATTTTAAAAAAGATAAATTTGGAAAAATAATATTAAATAATTTTGAATAATATTTCTTTGGTGTTCTTATTATCTAAGTAGGTATGGAGCTAATCTACTTAATATATTCTTAAAAAATACGCAAAATATCTAATGTAACAAAACCGTTTTTGTAGAAAGCGAGTGATTTAAAATTTTCTCTTTACGGCATATTATAAAACAAAGTCATCCGCCGCGTCTGTCTGTCTGTTCACGATAAAATTAAAAACCACCAAACAGATTATCATGCAAGTTCCACCAATAGATAGAGTGATTCATGAGGAAATTTAAGGTATATAATTTGTCAAGGTTTTGTTTAAATTGGTTGAAATATGATGATAATTGTTGGAAGTGTCGGAATAAGTCTAGCCACCTGAGAGCTTTCATCGGAAACGCTGCCTAATCCCTTTGAGATTATAACAAAACAATGCATGGTGGGATATTTCTCTTTTATATATGTATTTTTTTTATGGCTGACAGGCTAGGTGTTTGTCCACAGCTCATCTGATGTTAAGTGACGGTGTGGTCTAAGATGGTAAGACACACCTAGCCTGAAATGGAACTGGCTCTCAAGTGAGGATGCCGGAACACACCGTTAGATGCTTGGCGGCAGATTTTCAACTTGAGGGTGGTAGCTAGCCAGCCGAGTACTAGAAAATACCCTACCACCACGCTATGGTTTCCTCACGATATTTTCCTTCACCGGCAGCTCAAGCTCATTGTTGGGATTTGAACCCACGCCCTTCGGCATGCGTACCTACCGCGCTAACCACTGAGCCATCATTGATACAAAATTATAGATCTAAATATATATAACTCAAAGGTGACTGACGGACTGACTGACTGACTGACTGACATAGTGATCTATCAACGCACAGCCCAAACCACTGGACGGATCGGGCTGAAATTTGGCATGCAGGTAGATGTTATGACGTAGGCATCCGCTAAGAAAAGATTTCGATTAATTCTACCCCCAAGGGGATAAAATAGGGGATGAAAGTTTGTGAAACTAACGCGGGTGAAACCGCGGGGCACAGCTAGTCTACAATAAAGTCTCTGGTGATATATATATCTACCTTTTTGGGATAGCTTACTACCTATACCCATTCTTACTACCCGTGCGAAGCCGTGGCGGGTCGCTAGTCAGAATATATACAAAAGGTTTATGAGGACTGCTGCAAGTTACAAAAGATGAAAAATGAGATCAATGATAATATAAATACTTAAATAAATAGAATATTTTATTAGACGAGATCATGTCCAATAGCGTATTAAACTGAAGGAGCTACATTTAGACTTTTGTGGGTAATAAGGTGTCACCAAGATCCAGAGATGAAACGTCTTTGATCGTACTAAAATCAAAGCATTCTGCTAACAAGTAGTATGACAGATTTATAGCGTCGTACAAAGAATTCCTTAACAAGACTATTCTTTTATGGCATTGATTGAAAATAATTTGCCCGGAACTATGTTTTGGCACCTCTTTTTAAGAGTTAATTTAGTTGTTTCTGTAATTGAGTCGGACTTTTAATAGTCGCTGTGGTATTTACAAAGGTTTGTAGAGATTAGTTTTTGTTTATTTGAGTTCCAGTTTCTTTGAAGATTTTAGTGTCGGATAAAAGAACAAATAAAAATTAGCACAATAGTATGCAAACAATTCTACTATATACTAGCTATCAGACATAGTAGTATCTCAACTGTCGAATTATTTTAAGTTACTTATAAACGTAACTTAAATAGAATAGAAAACATATTTATATTTAATTTTGATTTTACATCTCTGGTTTTTTTAAACTATTTTATGTATTGTATTTTATGAACTTGATAAAATTTTAAATATAATTAAAACTTTTATGATCTGAAGTAAATAAATTAATATAAATGTATCGTAGGCTATTTTTTACACAGTGCCATCTCGCTCTAAACTAATCAAAGCATTGTACTACGGAAACGAAATAGCTGACACAATGCTTCTATAATTTCTTTGTAAACTAGCTTGCGCCTGCGACTTCGTCCGCATTGAGTTAAGAATTAGGTTCAGATAGAAATTAAACACGCGCTACTTAATTACCTAGATTAATATAAAGGATATCTTTTATTCTGAAATATTGTTCAAAATGTATGTTCGTAAGACACATCTATACCAAATTTCAAGTAGATTCGTCTGTATGTAATTTTTTGATAATGTCACAGGAATTCAACATTTTCCCGATATAAAAAGTGCCCTATATGTTAATCCAGCAAATAAACTATGTGTGTGCCAAATTACATCCAAATACGTTCAGCCGTTTTTGCGTGATTAAGTAACAAACATCCAAATATACAAACTTTCACATTTGTAATACATAATAATGTATTAGTAGGAAGCAAGATATGTATATACTTATAATAAATACAGAACACCCAGACACAGAACAAATATCTATGTTTGTCCCGGGAGGAAATCGGACCCATGCCTTACAACACTTGAAGCGAAGCTACTACCTAATGAACCTACAGGCAGTCTCACACGACATGTGTATAATGGTTTAAAAATAATGTCATTATAAATTGTAGATTTAATCTTTAGATAGAACTTGCTTACTATGCTGTACCTAAATTTTTCACAACTTGATCAACGTCCAAAATATATATTACCTCATTTTGTTCTCATCATTTCGTACAAAGTCAAATACAACGCGACACGCATACCAACCAATAACAGGACAGTTCCCCATCATTTAGCAACCGCGGTCATTGTACGATGCTCATTGCTTTTTGATTGACTTCAGACAATACGACCGTCACGGTCAGCAAAAGAAACCATAGCCTCACCATTGAACAAAACAAGAATGATCAATTCCAAACCATGAAAAAGCTTAAAACTCAAAGTACTTAATTCTGTGATCGCAATTGTTTTTACGCTTCTTTAATTGTATCCAATGCGCAACGAATACCGTTTTAAGTTCTTTTTTTTTTGTGAAGGTATGGTATAGTGACACCGAAATAAGGATCTATTTAAAAAAATATGACAAATATTAAATGTGTCAAGACTTTTGCGATCACAAAGATGGACCTTACAAAAATACCGCATGAATACTTTTTAATGCGCCAGCGATACGACCAATGCTTTGTAGTTAATGACAATAGATTTTTTGCGTGAGACTCTGATCTCGAAAGTTTCTTTTGAGGAATTCACATAAACTGCGTTTATATGAAGTCGTATCTGCGGAGGACAAAGGATAGTTGTCGCGGTCCGAGAATATGTGACAGCTGCAGAGTTTCCGAGCCAATGCCTATAACCAACCATGAAACGTTCGCGACTCGACAAAGAATCCGTTAGAAATAACAATTCGAATATCATTTAAACCTCTTGACATGCAGTTGATGAAGTGTAACCACACCTACTGAATATATCTACTATTGTACGTCCTTTTTGGTCGATTGCAAATCGATTACTGGACAATACAGGCGTTAGTGGCTGGAAGTGATTTTTAATAGTTTCACAGATTTTATGTGGTCACGGGCCATTGCTCGCACCCACTGGTTCAAAAGATTTGCAGATACGGTCAAATTGTAAATTAGATCGGAATCCTTAGTCGTGCCTTTCTGCGATTTAATGCATTTCTAGCACTGTGATAAATTGACTAGAATTATTGATTCTTCTGAGATATTTAGACAAAACTTCTTGGCTTTCATTGGTATCGCTGACTGAGAGTTGGGTCCATCGCATTGCAGGAACGAGAACCCGTACAATGCTTAGAACTAGCGACGCTTTACATGTATTATGTCGCTCATCTCTACTCCCCGTGTTCCCCATCCCTGCCTAACTTAGTTACTCATTCCATCAATTAATAAGCCCACAAAAAAAACGTACCTAACGATAAACAAAAGACAATCAATTTTTTTTCAGTCTCTATTGTCCCACTGCTGGGCAAAATAAAAACACCCTTTCCTCCTGCCAGACTGCCCGGTCTTCGGCTTTGGTGGTACAGTGATATCGTGATGATTTAGTTCGTCACACCACCTTCGTCTGGGTCGACCCTGTTACATTCAAATGGTCTTGAATATTTGGTAATTATAAAATTTTCTTTATTATTATCAATAATTCTAAATTGCTTGCTGCTAGAGATATCCTCAAGTTTTAACAGTCATTGTTAAAACTAGAGTTGAGTAGCGTTAAAATTAGCGATATCGATAAAAGGAAAAGGTAAAGCAGAAGTTTACCAATAGTTCCAAATCTTTGGAAAGTAAAAATTGGTTCGGTACCATGGTTTTCTCAACTTCAAATATTTTTTTAGGATGACACTTTCAATCAAGGTAGTATTGTACAACCACTCGGGCCCTATCAATCAATTTATGACATCATTGTGATGACCTGCGTCAATCTGGCAGACATTTTGGGGCGAATACGTGAATATTATAACAAAATACAAAAGCCTGCATGAAAAATGGTTAGGTAAAAAGTTTTATAACGCTTTTCGATATTCTTTGGAACAGTTTATTCATACTAGAAGTAATTTTAAGCATTTTTAACCTGTTAGGTCATATGGTTGAAACTCTACTAGACGTAGGATGTGGTTATATCGATTCAACTCTCTAATATAAATGTGACTAAAAATGAAACCTAGCTAGATCGATTTATTGCCCCTACATACTAAATTTCATGAAAATCGTTGGAGCCGTTTCCGAGATTCAGATTATGTATATTTCTATATATACATATATACAAGAATTGCTCGTTTAAAGGTGTCTCAGTGGTCTCGTAATCATTTACACAAGTTAGGGCTACATGGCGCTATGTTATTGGCCACTATTATTTTATACCTATACATTAAAATAGAACCATTATTTTTTTTCTAAATTATCAATACAATGTGTATAACTCATGGGATAAAATATCTTGATATAATTAAAATGCATGCATGGCGTTTTCTTCAAAACTGCAACGTCAAACTTTTCGTCAAACGTCAATTATTACAATAATTTGAACCTCAAAAACGATTATAAAGCAATGGTGTATACAATTTTTTTTTAATGAAATAAAGATTGTTTTTCACTTGAAAATTATTTAAAAACTTATATTATTATTATGCTAAATGAAATTCCCTCGTTTGAATACAAAGTGTAATCGAGAAGGAAATAAGCAGCTGAGCAGTAACATTTAGCATCCGATCGGCACCTCAGCGGTGGAGATAAGCTAGTCCCAAACCTGATAATAATCTGTATTCAGTTACAAAATCAATTGTCCGGAATTGTGTAAAAAAAGTTTTGTGACTATTCGATTGCGTTTGCGACGCAATTTTGCGTAGTTATGTGAAAGATACTTAGTTGAACACAATAGATAAACGTATTGATATTCGATACCTGATGTTTTTCTATGTTGTTTTGTATTGTATTGTAGATGCGCACAATAGATTTAAGATACTCATTAGTTGATAAATACAAGGATTAATAACAGATAGTATTTTTGTTATTGACAAACAGGTATTTTTACTTGTGAAAATTGTTTCATATATTTTGTTAAAATATTAATTGTACTCTGTTTTAAATTCAATTTAAATTCTTCATTACATTATGTAATTAAAGTAACATATTACATACTGTTTTTTTTTATCTTACTGATGACTGAGATTTATAAACTAAATTAATACTGACGTGGTTTTGTCATATTTTTGTTTTACTTATGCGGGATTACTCACGTTTAATTATATCGGATACTTTGACTATAGCTTCCTGCAACGTGAGTAAAACATAAATAAATTACCACATCACAACACACATCATCAGCCATAGGACGTCCACTGCTGGACATAGGCCTCCTCCTGGGGGGGTTTTGCCAATACTCACCACGCTTGGCAGGCGGGTTGGCGAGCGCAGTTAGGTGTGATTGTTCAAGGAAGACGCTGCTGCCCATCTTCCGGATTACATCCCTTAGCCGACTCTTACGGCAACCACGGGTAGAGAGGGTGGGGTACTATTCTTACGCCGGCACCACCACGGCAAAATTAACACAATCAGAATTAATAAAGGTAGGTATATCTTAAAAGAGGCATTTATGACAACTTGTGATTAGATGTATTAACATTATAAGGCATTATAAGCATTGCAACCATAGAGAAAAAATAAAATTGTATCGACAATTAGAGTGACAGAAAGACCAAAGTAAGAAAGATTTTCTAGAACTAGTCTACTAACTAGAACTCCTCAAAAAACTTTCAGTAATCACAGAATTTACTAGGTTAACCATAAAACATTATATCGTATACAAAACAGAATAATAATCAATAATGTTACAATAGTACGTGACACTACTGCAATGTTTTCTTTATCTTGACATTGAGAACTACATACAAAATATTAGGAACAAATCTGGTAAAAAAAGTCGTATTTCACAGAAACTCAGTAGGCAGTCATTTCGAACGCAGTTCTTGGAGCGCACATAGAATAACAATAAGTATCCAGTAGTCTTCTTTCATCATTATACTCTACGGAAGCCAGTACTTGTGTCCAAATGTCATTGTTACTGTTTTTGCCAGTAGCCGCCACCATTTGTTTTCTTAAACATAATGGGGTTAAATAATCTATTGTTAGCATCTGCTGCTTACCTTTAGTTGTATTCGTAGAGGAACAGTAGCCAAAATATTGTTTGTTTTACATTTAAAAGCTTTCAAGAGGTGACATATGGACTATAAGTTGTTTCTGTTTAACAATATGCTATTTTTGCCTGGACTTTAATTTATGGGCCGGTGACCACGAAGAATTAGGTTATTGTTCGAATTTAGAAAGCAGATTCTTGTTAACGCCTTTGTTTTGGGACTCAATGGCCACACACCGTTGCTAATTTATGTAAAGCTTCGATTTCTGATTGTGGGAAGACAATTAAGTGGCTTTCCGTGTAATTCTAAGTAAATTAGATAGTTACAGAACTTTTTATGTAATTAAGTTGATAGACTGCCGACATGATGACAGTTACAATAAGTATTTAAAATTTAACCGTAGTTATAAACATGAAATTTAATCAAGATCAGTTCTTGTTTAAATTTTGAAAGGCAACACATAAATACGGGTAGTCAAAATTCTAATAAATATACTTCCTAATTTATAATTTTGACTATGAGTTTTTAGCGGTTAAATAATAATTTTGCTTTAAAAAATAAAATGGCTATTTAATTAATCCGTCAAATAAAAATATACTGCGCAATATTATTCTATGGAAGCTGACGTGGTTTTGACACATTTTTGTTTTACTCACGTATATTGATTGTAGAATACTCCGACTATAGTTTCAAGCAAGCGCAAAACTAAGATTCGGCCGCGCGCCTGTTATGCTCTTCTTTGACTCCTTAAAGAAGGCCACGAGATATTGCCAAAAGTATAGTCGGAGTATATCCGACATAACTAAACATGAGTAATTCCGCATAAGTAAAACAAAGATGTGCAAAAACCATGTCAGTTTCCAAAGTCAAACAGTAAAAATGTCAAAATTTTGTGTGCATTTCAATAGAATAACACGTCAATAAAGATAAATATTCTTTATTGTGTACTCTAGAAATAAAATAATACAAACAAGAACATTAAGAGATAGTGATACAAGTCGCAATCTTATCTCTAAAAGCGATGTCTTCCAGGCAACCATAAGAATCATAGGTTAGTAAATATTAGACGTAATTAAAACATGAGTAATCCCACATAAGTAAAACAAAAATGCGAATTATTAACCAATAATACAACGTTATTTATCTATATTATAAATTTTGCGCATAAACCAGTAGATATTTACAGTATATGTACAAATCTAAGGTATATCTGTATTTCGAAATCAGAATCTTATAAAAGCTAGTTTCGTTTAAATTTAATTTCCCACTCTATACAGCTACACTAGTGAGCGGCAGTCATGTGACATCTGACGCTGGGAAGTATGAGCTTCTCGTATATCAAATGACGACTGCTTTATATGTACTTAGATGCAGGTGTTATTATCGCTGACATTACTAAGAAATCCTATAGCAATTATCACCAAATGATTTCTGTAAGTATTTTAACTACCAGTTACATTCTAGTGTATTTTATTTCATACGTAGCATCTGAATTGCAACAGCTGTTAAATTCTCACTGTCAGGCATAAGTATCTTGGTAAAGGAAAATCGACTTAGGTGAAAGGTGGTTGAGCAGTGTTTGCAGGCAAATTACTGAAATCGTATGTGTTTTTTCTACAGACGTAATAAATTTGATATTTTCTTTCATCAAAAAGTCAGTGACATGGTTTTTTTAATTTAATAATAAATATCGAAGGGCAATTCTCTTCTAAATTATGCAAGCTGAGTAGACATTTTTGATAAATTCTACGCGGGTAACTGCTAGTAAATAGAGACCAACATTTTTCATCACATAAATGTTTGTCCTGAGTGGGAATCGAACCCACGCCCCACAGCTCTTGAAGCAAATATATTAACAAATAAGCTAACAGGACAGTCAATTATAATCTATTAGTTTATATACCATTATTTATTCACCAAAAATCCGTAATCATTCACCTTTTTTTGAGCATTTGGGTAAAACTTGGCAAGAGACAATTTAAACTTTTGGTTCAATTAAAGTTTTAGTTTTCCTTTTTTGAATGATGAATTTTTTAACTATTTTGACACTAAATTGAGGCTAATTCATGTTATGTTTATTGGTGAAAAAAACTCTAAAATAATTCCAATATTATTTTAAATACCCGAAGCATTTACAACTCGTTAAATTGATTTCTTATATTATATATTTTTGATATATTTACGATGCTCGTTTCGTAATCACACAATCAGAAAGAGAAATACCCACTCATTAAACATTGGAAGCTGGTTAAATGATTGTTGAATGAAATTAGAAAAAGGTATACATTTTATCTTTATTGGAGACATTAGAATCGACAGCCTTTAAAGAAAGTTCCGATGAAGCAATTATAATGAAATGACTGCAATTAAAATCAATGGAGTGCCATGTGTGAGTGACCAGAGAACGGGTTTTATTACTGTGGGATAATAATTTTGATTGTAAAATTGCTGGTTAGTTAAAACATTGATAGTGATAATGTAGCAATTTTAATAAGTAGGTATAAGCTTGCTAAGCGTCTAACAGCAAAGCATTAGCGTCTATCACCCAGATTTCAAATACTACTTAGATATTCTTTATTATCATAAAAATAAATTAATTATTATCTAGTGCGTCTAATAATGATTTTGTTTCGGCCGGTTTTACATAATTCTTGGCGTAGAAATGTAGTGTTACTTAGACTGGTACGAAAAAAGTGCTTAGGGCGCCGTTCTACTGTCCTTACATTTTTAAGTACTTAAATCTCGCATATGTCAATGCAAAATTTTAAATTTCTATGTATGTATTTCAAAGTAGCGTACCATGTACAAGAGTGAAACCACGATATTTTTTTTATGGTTGACAGGCTAGGTGTTTTGACCACAGCTCACCTGATGTTAAGTGACGGTGTGGTCGAACATGGTAAAGGACACCTAGCCGGGAATGGTACTGGCTCTCAAGTGAGGCTGCCGGAACACACCGTTAGTTGCTTGGCGGCAGATTTTCAACTTGAGGGTGGTAGCTAGCTAGCCGAGAACTAGAAAGTACCCTACCACTACGCTATTGTTTCCTCACGATGTTTTCCTTCACCGGCAGCTCAAGCTCATTGTTGGGGTTTGAACCCACGCCCTTCGGCATGCGAACCGACCGCGGTAACCACTGAGCTATCATCGCTACAAAACGAATGTAGTAAGTAGTGGCAAACATAAAATACTTTATAACTAAAATTTATTATGTATAGAAAAGCATAAAAGTAATTTGCCGCTTGCTTCACATAAGTGCTTTTAGCTAAATAGGTTATACAAGGTCTGCACTTGTATCTGAAATAAAAAAGAATTAAGAAATAAAATAAAAGTATGTATAACTATAGTAATGGTAGGGAGTGTTCATAAGCATCTTTGTTTTATTTATTAAAATCAAATTACACATCAATTTCGTGTGAAATTATCAATTATTTTAATGTTAACGATTGGTAATAATGTACCTTTAGCCCCGAAATACAAATTACAGAAACATTACCAGGATTTATAAAAGGTCTACAAGATCGAAGGTAGAGGTCATAATATCAGCTATGAGATCGATCAGTAAATGGCAAAATATTGAGCATTCAAATATCAGTAGAATTCTTATTGGCTTAGAAAAGATGAATGTTATCATCTTTGTAATTTTTAGGGTTCCGTACATCAAAAAGATTAAAAAAGGGAACTCTTATAGGATTACTCTGTTGTCCGTATGTCTGTCTGTCAAGACCCTTTTTCTGAAGAACGCGTAGAGGTATCAAGCTGAAACTCATATCATATACTCAAGTCTACTGTTCCTTGGAGCTGTGAAAAAATCAAACTTCTAAGCCAACGCAATCAAAAGATATAGCTGTTTATGCTGCAAATTTTCGACACTCGCAAGGGAATCAAAACCTACAGGGTACTTCCCGTGAACTCAGAATCTCGAAATTTGGTACGAAGCAACGTCTTATAGCACACATAAAGGAAAAATTGCGAAAAGCATAAATTAATCATTACAAAAATACCATAACTTTTACTTATATATTTTTATAATAATGTAATGACGAACCAATCCCTGTCCTGGTGGTAAGAGATAACAAAAAACTTTGATTAAAAAAAAAAAAAAAATCCAGGTCATCGCTAATTTGGCGCTCATTACTTTGGGACAATAGATAGTCTCAACAGCACAGTAATTTCGCTAGCTCCAGCACTCTTCAAGCCGGAACACAGTAATGTTTACACATTACTTCTTGGCTTAAATTTTGGCGCACTACGATGTTATAAGATTCGTCATTGGATTCTATATTCTCTAATATGCACGCATCTTCAAATCTACATAAAACTGAATTTTAATAATAGCTAAGCTTATTCAGTCTGAGACCGTATAACATTTACACAGTTTATCAGTTTTTATCAGATTGATTTTGGAGAGTGTACTTCAGAACTACATCTAATCTAATTCCCCCACGCTCATTCTTTTATCAGATAATTTTTTAATTTTTTATTGAAAAACAAAGAAAAAATACACGTGACTTATAAATAAAATTAATATAGAAGATGTTGTCAAAGGGCTAAAATCAGCTTTATGCTGTAAGAATTAGTTCTTACAGCGCTGGTTTACATTTTGCCATGGGTAGCCCAATGGGTAGGCAGAAGCTCGAAAAAAGCGACATAGTTTCATGGATGATCTTTCGAAAATTCTAACAAAACGATTCGATTCCACTTTCATTGTGCGAACCGCTAAACAGTGGAATGCGCTGCCCTAGTGGATGTCCCCCGATGGATACATCATCATCATCATCTCAACTGTAGGACGTCCACTGCTGGACATAGGCCTCCCCCATTGACTTCGATACAATATGGGTAAGTAAATGGGATCTTCTAGAGAAGTGTGCTCCATCTTATAGCTGGCAGCATCTCCATCTGACAGCCCTGTTGGCTCATTGGTAGTATGTCTGCTTCAAGAACTGTAGAGCGTGGGTTCGATTCCCACCCAGCACCTACGAGAAAACCATATGAAGTCGGTCTTTTTTTGTTAAAATTTACATTGGTATAAAAAAAAACACAACTTAACTAGAATTATTTAAATAACCTCGTATAAATGTTTATAATCTGAGTGCACAACTGATAAAATAACGATTTTTAAAGCCCTACTCCTTGAAACCACACATTAAAGGGTGAATCGAGGAAAACATACAACGGATCACTTGCCCTTTGGATTCCTCGATCAAAGTCGACGGTTAGAATTATTCATTTTTACGTCACATGAAGTTTTAATTTGCTTTAGAAATAGATTTTTATACTGGATTAGATCGTTATGTCATATCATATAATATACAAATTACATTACTGAGGTTGTCTTGTGTTGAAAAGAAATACGTGTGGACACTTAGCATTATATATTAAGTATCTTTATGTTTAACTTTACTTAATTTTTATGTGAAATAGTTGTTTTGCATGGGTCAGATTATTTAAATTTATTGGTTTATCAAATTTAATAACAAAGTATTTAAGCAGCAATGTCCTGTCCCCATACTCTGAGCCTCTTATAGCGTTCACGAAAAAGCTACGCAACTGCAGACCTTATTGCGCAGGTATACGATTTATGGTCGCGCAATTTTTTCGTGACTTAATAAGGAGCTCAAAGTACGGGACCAGCCACCGTACTCAGAGCGTCCTATTGCAATTCCCGCAAGGCGCTCACAAGAAAAGCTACGCGACTACATGTCGTATACATGCGCAGCAAGGTTCGAAGTCGCGTAGCTTTCTTGTGAGCACCTAACGGGTATCGCAGTAAGGAATTCAGAGTATGGAAGCTGGACTTTGTTTTGTTACTCAAAGAGTACCGGCGCAGTGACCATAAACAGTCGTTATCTCTTATTGCGTTTTATCTCTTAGAGCGTTTTGTGCGTTCAGTTACATTTACCTAGTTCAATGTAATATTTGGTAGTTGAAATATATTTGTCCAATAAATCCAGTTTTAAAACATATTTTTGAGATATAAACTTGCTAGTGTATTATTGCAGGCTATTTTGACAAGCACGGTCACATAAAAAAATAGACCTGTTAACAAAAGCTTTCAAAAGTTATGTTATTATTAAGTTCAAAATAAAAATTATTTTACTATGGAAATTGATTTGGTTTTGACACATCTTTGTTTTACTTATGCGGTATTACTCACGTTTAGTCGTTTATAATCGGAATATCCGATATAATTAAACGTAAGCAATGTAAAATTGTTCGAATGTCGATGCCACCCAAAGTCTTTTTAACTCAAACAATCTAACCATTCAACAGTGTCGTTTATCTCAATACTTAGTATTCGACCATCGGCATTGTGGGTGTTTTAATTAGCTAAATTGCTTTATCTAGTAGAGACAATGGCATCAAATAGGGAGGGACTTTTATTAACACATATGATCCCTATCTGTGTCAGACCATACGGGTGGGCAAGTTTACTTAACAAATTAAATTGATTTGTTTATTTTAATCTGTGAGTTTGCTTGTTTTTAGTTATGTGATTGAACATGCGAAGATTTGTTTTTATCTCTGTTCTAGTAAGAGAATGGCACCACACTATCGTCCAACAGTCAGACTGTTCGTCCAACCTTCCACGTGTAGAGAGATAGTTCGTGCATGTTTGACGATGTTGGATTGTGCTCGCAATCGCTCCGATGGCGGTAAATCGTACACAAATCACAGGATTTGGCCAACTCCTCCGCTAAACGTCCTCCATAGTGAATGAGGTCGATATTGATACGTGTGGAGAGTCTATTTTGATCAATCGTGAGTTGGAACAGACTGGAGTCAAGTTGAAGTCTTGGACTGTTGGACGATAGTCTAGTGCCACCATTAAAGAGCCAATGACATATACCTGGTTATCCAGGTTATACATTAATATCAAACTTTGTGTTTGGTCAGTAGGTATAGCGTTCCATAGTTTAGTAATATTCTTCACCAGTACTTAATCGCACACAAAACACTGTGAAATTAGTTTTGTTTATTTACCTCTATGTTTCTCGGCCATGTTGCAATAGCAGTGGTCACGAATTGACTAGAAAGCGCGAGTCGTCTCGGTGAAAAACTGAGGGTATTCGGACTCCTACCCTCCTTTAGGTCTTATTAAGAAGTAAGGTTGACATCACTTGACATTGGAGTTTGATGCCCGAATGGGTGTTCCCCGTTAAATACAATCTTTAAGTCGCGAGTGAATCGGTGTCTTCTAGACAAGCGTGCCACATCGTACACTGCATATTCGCTTAATATCAGGCGAGACGGCGGTCAAACGCAAGCCTATTTTATAAAAAAAAACCTACACTACATTATAGTGATGTTGATGGTGAAATGATTACGTGTTTCGTTTCTCACATAGCATTTTACTTTAGGCTCATCATGGTACGTGCTTGGCAGAAATTGTATAACTTACGCATGTCTTATTTACATTTTCTTAGAAATATTTATTGCTCACGCGAAAAGTATTTTCCTGTTACAGTCTATTTCAGGGTGACATAAGACACGTTCCATCAACCTTGACCTTTGCCAAACATCGATCATTTGATTTATCAAACGTAAAGAAAGTGATATTTCTTATAGTTACGAAAGTAACTCAATTCATGTATATATTTAAGTCAAGTTTAATTAGGTGGGTATGAAAAAATCAATAAATTTTATTATTTATTATCACATCCCACGACATCTTTTCAGAGTCGGACCAGTTTATTAAGGACTAGGTATAGGTACGTTCTTGCCTGATTCTGTATTGTTATACGTAAGTACCTATAACTATAAAGTACCTGCTATTAATAAATAATGGAAATCAAATTGGACATCCGGACTTTACTAGGAACAATATTTGTTTAATATTAGATATGTATTGTGATGTTAAATATTATTGCTTAGTTTATCTATCAATGTTTACATAATGCACTTGTGTAAGTCAATCTACTGTTTACATTGTCGAGGTCAGGAACTTCTGATTAATGATTTCTTAGTATAAATAAATACTAACTTAACATTGGTAAATAGCCTATATTAAATGTTTCCTTAATAAATATTATGATAATATCTAGATTTATTAAAATATTTTCGTTTATTATTATAAAAAACTTAGAAAAATAGTCCAACAGAGGTTAAGTTCTTTTGTTTTTGAACTTTATTATTTTTCTTTTTTTCTTATTTTTTTTATGGCTGACAGGCTACTTGTTTTACCACAGCTCACCTGATGTTAAGTGACGGTGTGTTCGAAGATGGTAAAGCACACCTAGCCTGGAATGGAACCGACTCTCAAGTGAGGCTGCCGGAACACACCGTTAGATGCTTGGCGGCAGATTTTCAACTTGAAGGTGGTAGCTAGCCAGCCGAGTACTAGAAAGTACCCTACCACCACGCAAAAATCTAACTTATCTAAATATCGTTGCAATCGTCATGGACAGGTGTTGTGTCTTGTTATTGGGAGAACCTATTATTCGTTTCATTACTTATAGGTACTTAAATAAAAAATCGGGCAAGTACGAGTCGGAATCGCGCACGGAGGGTACCGTACCATTATCTATAAAAAAGGCAAAAAAATCGCGTTTGTTGTATGGGAGCACCCCATTATTTTGTTTTTAGTATTTGTTGTTATAGCGGCTACAGAAATACGTAATTTGTGAATATTTCAATTGTCTAGCTATGGCGGTTCTTGAGATACAGCCTGGTTACAGACAGACGGACGGACAGACAGACATCGAAGTCTTAGTAATAGGGTCCCGCTTTGGGTATGGAACCCTAAACCGAATATTCTTTTGTTTTATTAAATAGCACAAATATTGCCTATTTTAGAATTTATTTTTATTGAATTATAGCCTCTAGTGTCCCATAGCTGGGCAAAAGTCTCCAGTGACTGTCGTGACGATTTAGTTCGTCACACCACCTTCGTCTGGGTTGACCCTAAAGTCACTTAAATTTTGGGGTCCATACTGTGGTGATTTTTACCCAGCGGTCGTTTGACATGTAAATTACTAAAGTACTTACTATTTTACAATACTTTTGTAAAATAATAAGCAGTACCAGGTTGATCGAGCTTTGCTCGGCTAAAAACACGGATAAAACGACGTTTTCTGAAAATGAAACCTAGCTAGATCGAGTTATCGCCCCCGAAACCACCTGCATACTAAATTTCATGAAAATCGTTGGAGCCGTTTCCGAGATTCAGATTATATATACCTATACATATACATATACATATATACAAGAATTGCTCGTTTAAAGGTATAAGATTCTAAAATAGAAACTATTCTATTTCAACACCATTTATGCTCATTATTTTCAAATATCTCATAAAAATTCAGAGCGATTCGATTGCTAAGATGATGATCGGTTACCATTTTTATTCAAAAATGGAAATGTGTCTATTCGAAAACTTGTCCGCACCTTATTCCATTTCAACCGACATAAAAAGTCAAACAGAGCCAATTCACGACAACGTACGAGGTCATAAAATCATTTAACCATACTATCGACAGCTTAATCTTAACTGTATCTTATTTTACTGCTATTTAACGACAAAGATGTATAAATTATTTTAATCAGTATTTTGTAATCGATTTTTTAAACCTGGGTCAGTCAACACTTCTATCGATAGGCCTTAGTAAAAGACAGAAATATCAGTCACAACAATAGTAATACTAGAGTAAAAGAAAATATCTACTGCAATGTAACACTGTACCGCATCAAACACCACCGCAGTACCAGATATTCTGCCGGCAAGCAGTAGCCTATTACGGTTTGAAGGGTGCAATACCCTTCAAACCGTAATAGTTAGCGAAATTACAGGGCTGTTGAGTCTAACCATCCAGGGTCTCAAAGTAATGAGCGCCAAAGCAGCGAAGCCCTGGACTTTGTTTTGCTACTCAAAGTTCTGTGTATCGCTGTTATATAGCATCGACGATTATAAAGCAGTATGTATACTACAATCGACGTAGTCATTGGCCTTACATAAAATACGTGCGTAATTCACCGATTAATTAAATCCTATACAACCGTGACCGTTTGTAATTACAGCCAGATTTGTGTTACGTTTAGTGCATGACGTTTTATGAGCCGGGTTTATAGGTACAGTCAGCGGGGAGATGTGTACCGTACCTAGTCTTTTTTTAACCGACGACTGAAAGGAGGAGGTTTTCAGTTCGTCGGAATCTTTTCTTCATGGCTTTTCACCGATTACTCGAAGGCGCCTGAACCAATTGGGAAAATTCTATTTTTGTTTAAATTTTTTAATGATTAGTTTATAGTCTCTTCCTCTCTCTTTGTACGTCATTGGCATGCAATTGTCTTACATACTCAGCTAGAGTTAAAACCCAACAATAAAAATGGGATATCAACGTGTGTCATTACTATATCAAACTTATTTTAAGTTGTTGC
Source organism: Biston stratarius (assembly GCA_950106695.1). Lineage (NCBI taxonomy): Eukaryota > Metazoa > Arthropoda > Insecta > Lepidoptera > Geometridae > Biston > Biston stratarius. The sequence continues at coordinate 33,201,459 of OX467106.1, read as the reverse complement.
TACCAGAGTGATATACCTATCAGACGCCAGACGCAGTTTATTAAACACGCTACGTTCAAATCAAGTCGTTACGACCACATGTCTATAATTTTTAGACTTTACTTGGTTGTATTATTTTTTAGCAGGAGGTCGTTTAGATAGGTACTGCCGCAGTACCAACGCAGATGTTCTGTTGCCAAGCAGAAATTTGTAAACATTACTGTGTTCCGGTTTGAAGGATACCGCATCTAGTGAAATAACGGGGCTGTTGAGACTAACCATCAAATTAATGAGCGCCAAAGTAGCGATGCCCATTAGAAGACATTTAAAGTTATAGGGAGATAGCTTTATATAATATAAATTTATTTATATAATACATCACATCATCAGCCATAGGACGTCCACTGCTGGACATAGGCCTCCTCCTGGAGGGGTTTTGCCAATACTCGCCACGCTTGGCAGGCGGGTTGGCGAGCGCAGTTAGGTGTGATTGTTCAAGGACGACGCTGCTGCCCAGCTTCCGGATTACATCCCTTAGCCGACTCTTACGGCAACCACGGGTAAAGAGGGTGGGGTACTATTCTTACCAGGCACCACCACGGCAAAATAAAATACATACATTCATAAAATACTGCAGTAGACTGTACAACTTGTACAGCGCAAATACACGGCAAACTTAGGTACCTACTTCAAATGTCGTTGAATGCTGGATGAAAAGTTTTGTTTTTCATGTTGTAAAGAAGTTTTTCTAAATGAAAGGGGCGCTTATTTTTGCTAGATTTATTTTAGCTACCTGTATTTATATTGCACTTTCTTGTGAATTAGGGCACAATTTAGTTTCCTTAGATGTATTTTATATATTTCGGTTTCATTTTTAAGTTTAAAACTAGTGAATCCGAAATATGTAGGTACCTACTTATATAATATTCAATTATTTATATTTTTTTAATAAAATATTATGACAAAGAAATCTATGTAACGGAGAGAAAAAAAAAAGAAAGCGTAGTGATTTTTTCTATCGATCATAGCTAAGTGGTTAGCGTGGTTGGTTCACACGCCGGGAGGCGTGGGTTCAAACCCCACCAATATGATGATCTTGATAAATCAAATGATCTTGAATGTTGTTTCCTTTTGATTTAGGTAGATAATTTGATTGTCCTATTTTTTTATACAATTTTTTTATCTGAGTATTAAAATACCCTATCTGGTTCTTATATTACAAGATCACATAGATCACCGCGCAGATAGCGTAGGTAGGTATCTCCTGAGTTTTGCGTGCTTTATCTTCGACCACGTCATCGCTTACCATCAGACGAGTAGTATGCGGTTTCATAAGTGTAAAAAAAATGTGTTTATTTACTTTAACATATTTACAGTCTTACCTACATATAAGTACCTATCCAAATTTCTGCAGCGATGTGAGCAATCACGTCTAGATTATTTCTGATATCGGAAAATTAACAATGTTCGTTTTATCAGAGCGTTAACTTACATGCCCTAAACGCCTAGGCTGGGTACAAAATTAGCTTTGTAACTTCCTGTTATGCTAATCAACCAACCAGATCCAGGCCTTGTTATACTACCGCTAACATGTTATTACATTTTTTTAATTCTTATAATACACCTATATGTTTCGTTGTATAATATAGTTATATTTTACTCTATCCCTACATTATTATGCAAAGACTTAGTTTATAATACTAACTAGCTGTGCCGCGCGGTTTCAGATAGATGCCTACGTCATAGTAGCTTTATGCATGCAAAGTCTCAGCGCGATCGGTTTAAAATTGACAAAGTTTCATACAAACTTTCATCCCCTATTGGCTGTGCGTTGATAGATCACTATGTTAGTCAGTCAGTCAGTCACCTTTGAGTTATATATATTGAGAAGATAAATACAAATAAGACAATGTTGCCTAGAAAATAGTTCGCGTAAACAAAAAAAAAATTTGCCAGTACTCGCCACGCTTGGCAGGTGGGTTGGCGAGCGCAGTTAGGTGTGATTGTTCAAGGAAGACGCTGCTGCCCATCTTCCGGATGACATCCCTTAGCCGACTCTTACGGCAACCACGGGTAGAGAGGGTGGGGACTGGGGTACTATTCTTACGGCACCACCACGACATTTAATCCCCAATCCATGCACAAAGTAAGCTAAAATTTATTTAACATGACTCACAAAGTTTGGTCTCACAAAATTTGGATTGAGACTGTTCGAAGAACTCAGCACGACTTGGTTGGACATCCGTTTAATTGTAAACAAAACAGTAGTCGAAAGAGCGCAGTTTTCAAACCTGGTGGTCTTTGTCCTTTCATTTCGCACGTTCTTTGATGAAATGTTTTATGGTAGGCCACAAGCAAGAACATTGGACCTGAGAAAATTACTTATGATGGAGACAAAACAATGAATGTGACATCCCATGGTTGATACATGTGTCGAATTGGGTAATGATTGAAGGAAAGTTTTTTAAGTTTTGAAAAGAGTTTTGTTAAAGCGCTATGTTTTTACTAGGTCGGGTATATATAAGTATACTTATACGTACGCAGATTGTTAGATATTTTGGTAACACAAATATTCTTTCAAAATACATATCTAAAAAAAAAAAAAAAATTGGCAACCAATGCGATTACAATATAAAACAGATTTCTTAAAAGTATTTTTTTCTCCTAATTGCTACAAAATTTACTCATTTATATTTAAATATATTTAGTTTGCTTTTAATTTTTTAATTTTAATTCGTGTTTTTTCAACCGAGTCAATAAAGAGGAGGTTCTCAATTAGGATGTATTTTTTTTCTTTATGTTTGTTACCTCAGAATTCCGTCAAAAGTAAAATAAATAAAGTAAAAATAAGACATTTCCATTTAAAAAAGTATTCAACCCTTTCCATTGCTAAAGCTACCTTATCAGAACAGAATGCGTGAAGACCGACGCAAATATGAATATGTCCACGATTCGCAACACTAACCCATAAATTAAACAGATAAATGGCTCAACAACAATGGCTAAGTAAACCTTCCACTTCTTTTAACACTCCAAAATAAGCTTGTTAGGATGTAAAAAGTTGAAATGTCCTTTTGCAATGCGTCAGGCATAAGAGGCTAAATGTGGGCTCAGTGAATAAGACAAAAAATAGTCGCTTGATTTATCATTTTAAGAAGTTATTAACATATGAGTATTAAGTATGAGATAAGGTCTGTTATAATATGGGACATTTTATTCATTTGTGTGCTTATTGCATTCAATGAAAAGATTTTTTTTAAATAAAAGTTAACAGATTATAAATACGACTCTCATTATTTTGTTTTACTTATGCATTTTGATAATATTAAAACAATTTAAAGTGATGAGTAGTTTAGTGATTACGTAGCCGGGTCGCACGTTGAACATAAGTTCAAATCCCGAAAATGAACTTGAGCTGCTGGTGGAGCTACAGTGGTGCTACAGTTTCGACCACATCCATACAAATATATCCTCATAGATACAAAGCTGGGTGCAACGCGCGCGCGGCCTCGTCTTATTTCGCACTAGGGGCCGCTGTTGTACGTGTGTACAAAAATGTGTCAAAACCACGTCCATTTTCACAGTAGAATATATGATGGGCTGATCATGATGTTGAATTAATTTTTCTGTTTCATCAATTCGTGCTATAGTTTTAATGCTTCCTTCGACGGACTTATAAACAAAAGATCAAATGACATGATAGTTTTCCTTAGCCCTGCAACAAGCGATGGTCTGATCTCAAATACGTATGTTTCCACCGGTTACAGCAATATCCGCAACATTTCTATCTAAACCGAGTATTAGTAAACTCGGTAAGAGATCACAAAGAGCTGTTCTCATAAAAACGGCGAGGTTATAAGTGTTTATTCTGTCGGAAGCTTCAAGTGTAGCTTTGAAGTGGCATTCATTCCGTTAATAGTAACCCTTTGGGAAGATAACGATAAAAATTTACTATTTATATCTTTTTACTGTTTCCCACTATGTAGATATGTATTTATCTGTATCAGGTACAGAATAGATATCCTTACTAATATTGTAAATTCGAATGTGAGTTTGTTTGTTACGATTTCACGCCTTAGCTACTTAACCAATCATAATGAAATTTTGCATATACCTACGTTGTCAGGGGTATAGAAAAAAACATAAAGATATAGAGGCGAAAATTACCTCAAGTGAAGCCGCAGTCAAATGCTAGTAATTTTAAATTTAAAGAACGCTATGTTACCAAGTATGTTAGTTAAGTTATCGAGTATAAAAGTTGTTTCTTTTTTAAAATACTTGTTTTGATAATGGCATTTTATTGTAAATATCTGGTTAAATATATGTTTAGTTTAAGATTTTATCTGTAAATGTTATACTATAAAATTATTAAGAAATAAGAAATTAAAAACAAGATTAATCGAATTACATTGATTAGAACTTTTTTTTTGCTTGGGTGATATTTTAATTATTCATTAAAATCAATAACATGTAGAATAAAAGGAAGGAGCTTAAACAATGTGACTTGCGATTTGAACACATAATTATGTTTGTCATCGGGCCTTTACCGGGATTTAAAAATTAAACTTTCAGATTACTAATATGTACGTACTTCTTAATATCATAAATTAATTAACTTGAATTTAATACTTGTATACATCTAACCTAACAAATAACATCTACACAACGTCTGTATTAATAAATACCTACCAAGTCTCGGGTGTTAAGACATCAGAAGACAAATACCTACTAGTAACCCCTACCTACAAATTACATAAAGCAATTTTGCCCACGATAGCAATGACATTATTGCAACGGAATCTCGCCCACTGTGTTTTTGGTAAAAACTATGAATTGCACACGAGGGAAGAATAAAGTTAAAGGTGGTAATATGGTGTTTGGTGAATTTTCGGACATTTTCACGCCTATGCTTGATATGCAGTATTATACACTAAGATGATAGGAATTCATTGTTCATTACTTCACGTTACAACATTGAAAACATGAAGAAAAAATCGGTGGGATTTTTAAGGTTGTCTGGAAGAAATCGCTCTAGGCAATAAGGCCGCCGTTTATTTGTTGTTTCTATGTTGTAGTTTTGTTTTGTTACTCTCATTCACTTTTTTTTTTAATTTTTGTATGTATTTTTATAATGTTTGGTGTATAATAAAGTTGTACTGTATTGTATCGTAAAAAAGATCCTTGATCACACCTGTAGCACCTGTTTTTTTTTTTGCACAATATTAGACTTGTGCTTAATAAAACTTGTTCAACAATGCCCTCAAGTAACCTTTTATGGTTTTGTATCAATGGAAGCAATAGGATAGTGATCAATAGCGTATGCCGGTGGCCTTCTTCAAGGAGACAAAGTTTAATACAAAACGCATATAATACTTCAATATTTGTGTATCACCAACTCACCCCGCGATTACACAGGAATTATGTTTTAAATGACTTATGTTCATACATATTATTAAGCTAGTCGCTCTGTTCTAAATTTCAATCCAAATTAATTCAGCTATTACAGCCTAAAGAAATAACAAACGTTCATACAAACTTAAGTCTCAATAATATTTTGATAATTATTTTTACAAAGACCAAGATATGTTTCTATGTTAAGCTAACTTTAAAGTCTATCAGAAAATTTATCTACTCAACATTCATTAGCTTTAAAACCTTAGTATTTATTTAAAAAAAAAAAACGATAAGACCATTACAACGCAATGCATTTTATTTATATTGTATTTCAATATTTTGATAATGGACGAATCTTAATTACTTCACATACAAATTAATGGCACAATCTGATAGTAACTTTTTATGGCTAAACATAAAACAAAGGTCAACCGAACCAAATGCATGTTATGTGATATTATCTTTTGAAATAATGTTACGACATCGACGTTAAATGAATCAGAATACTGTTACTCACCAAATGTTGACTAAATCACCAAATGTTGACTAAATTGCTAACGATAGTTGTTGATTAAATAGAATTAAAAAAAAGTAAAAAGTCTGCCACCTAGCAGTGTGTTCCGGCATCACTGGAGAGCTTGTTCTATATCAAGCTAGATGTGTTTACCATCTTCGACCACATCGTCACTTGACATCAGAAGACTTGTCAAACACCACCACAAGAACTAGTCAATAATACAAAAATCATTAAAAAAATATTGCAATTTGAATCGGGTAGATTCAAAACATTCAAGATGTTTATTGCTTCCATAGGTACAGTACAAGATGTTATAATTACAAAGTATATATGTTACACAGTCAAATATGAACCCTGTCGGGCACAGCAATGTTTAGAAGAGAGGAGGGAGCATTATTTTTATGTCAACATTTCATCATCATCATCAGCCATAGGACGTCCACTGCTGGACATAGGCTTCCCCCATTGATTTCCATAAAGACCGGTTGGAAGCGGCTCGCATCCAGCGCGTTCCTGCGGTCTTTATGAGGTCGTCTGTCCACCTTGTGGGTGGACGTCCTACGCTGCGCTTGCCGGTCGTATGCCGGTCTTATGAGCCAGTACCACAAATGGTGATATCTTCCAGGCAACCGAGAATGGAAAATACGATATAGATATGAATATATAAAATAGCTAACGTGGTCTTAAACTTCTTTATAATCAAAATATCTCACGTTCAACTATACGTTAAAAATATTTTTAAATAAAAAAAGTAACTATCTGCAACGGACATAGCCTCCTTGTTTCTTAAAAACGTGTACCGTATGTAAATTCTGATAAGAAAATCGGTCAATAATAAATATGAAAAAAAAAAGTTTTAGGAATCGAATCAACTTTTTTTTTGCGGAAGTCGTATCAATTTTTCATAGATCTTAGAGTAGCCCCTAAAACTATTTCGTCTACACATCGCATCCTGCCCCCTGCATGGTCTCGCCCCTCAAAATTTAGGGGAAGCAATCATTCCTTTGATTCCGTCCTATTCAATTAGAAGGCAACTCTAACTGACTTTACGGAAAAAAAGATTCTACTTGGATAAATGCATTTGTATAGAAATCACTGCAACATAAAGACTAACTGTTGACTTAGTAGATAAAGACTAGATGATAATTCATTTAACTTGCCTAAAAATGAAGTAGATACATACTATACGGCATCTTAGCAATAGGTACAGTAGAACGACGATTATCCGACTTAATTGTAACCGGGGTCGATTCGGATAATCGAAATTTCGGATAATCGGACATAGGCTGGTAACAAAGAAAAACGAACTGACACACCATAGAATAAACTTTATTAAGTTTAACAAACACAGTTCTATAATAACGCTCACTTGAACATCTCGATCAGAGTAAGTTGCCTCGACGTTGAAGCTTGTTTGGATACTTTGTTTTAATTTCTTAGTACCTGGATGACCGAGCTTTGATCGGCAATATACACGGATAAAAGACGTTTTTTAAAAATGAAACCTAGCTAGATCGATTTATAGCCTCCGAAACCCCCTGCATACTAAATTTCATATTTCATGAAAATCGTTGGAGCCGTTTTCGAGATTCCGATTATAGGTATACATATATACAAGAATTGCTCGTTTAAAGGTATTAGATATTACGCTTAGGACCTATTCGGATAATTGGCGATTCGGTTAATCGGCGTACTACTGTGCTTACGTACTTACTTGATTTCGTACTTATTTGCCTTACTTATTTGCTTTTTTTAGATGGATACGTCTTTGAATTTGCTTCCATAGTGGGGGGTAATTCAGAAAACTGAAGATAACAAAATTAAGGGATACACTTTGGTGTTCCAGCTAATATTATTTATCATCTACATCCAAAATTTAATTACACCACACGATAGATAAAAAGATCAAGAATCCGCGTGTGTGTAGTGAGGGCTTAAAAAATGGAAATCTAAAACTTTTTAGTGTTCAAAAATGTACACGTATTTACGTACACATCGCCGTGTCCACGACACAGCCACACCTCGTTTTTAGGGCTCCGTACAAAAAGGGTAAAACGGGACCCTATTACTAAGACTCCGCTGTCCGTCTGTCACCAGGCTGTATCTCATGAACCGTGATAAGCAGTTGAAATTTTCACAAATGATAATAATATATTTCTGTTAACGCTATAACAACAAATACTTAAAAACAGTATAAAATAAATATTTAAGGGGCTCCCATACAACAGACATGAATTTTTTGCCGTTTTTATAGATAATACGGAACCCTTCGTGCGCGAATTCGACTCGCACTTGGCTGGTTTTATTTTATTTCTTATGAGTGTCGCGAATGTCTGCAATGTATTTTTATGGCTTTGATTACGGTTTGCTTCTCGACTACGGACTCGTTCCCTCTTCCTCTCTCTCTATCTCTCTCTCTGTTAAATTTACAGTTTTTTTTTTATAATGTATTTTTTAAAAGTCATCCGGCTCGATATTTAATAAATTAAATTATTAAATCTCTATGACATGCAATTCTGTACAATGATCCCAAAACATCACCCCTTCATTCTCCGAAATTAGTCAACATTATAGCACACAGTTCATTTCCTTCCTGTATCCGACAGTCGTATCAAAAGCCTTTCAAAAGACAACAATGGCATGTTATAGCGTACTTTTTATCTTAAACATTGAACGTTATCCAAAACACTGTTCTTATGGGAGATGTTATTATCTATGAGTATACCGAATGGGGTCAATGTGGAGGAACTAATGCGACCACCTATCGTAGTGACTTGTTTGTTGCAGTTTATTTTTTTTAATACTCTAGTCTAATATGGCAATTTTTTTGTAGAGTTGGTACGAGATTAACTGCTGCCAACTTTCCAAAAAAATACATATATCGGCCGTGGTGGAAACCATTTCGATGATTTTATGCCAAAATAATAAATATAATAATAATAATCTTAAAATAACCTCTAAATTATAATTACAGAACGTTTTCTGTATGAAATTTATATCAAGACATTAATTAAATTTGTAAGGATTTTGTGTTTTTGGGTTGGGTATTTTTAATGGTAGGCACAGTTTTATTCTTTTTTAATGCAGAATAAATGCAATACTGTGCCTTTCTGAATTAATGAAGGTACCAAAATACGCTATTGATAATACAATACGCCATGTGTATATTCGTTCCCTTAATCCTATTTATAATATCATTGCCTTGGTTATATTTCATTATATCATACTTAAGTATTGACATATTTACCTAGTTTACTGTAGTTATACTTTAAACTCCCTTCGGTCCCCACGGGAACTGTCCCGATTTTTGGGATAAAATATTTTTAAAAACCTACCTCATAGTATGTACTATAATCATGTCAAGTTTCATTCAAATCCCTGTGTAATACTATTTCAAGATACAGACAATAATTAATTTAATTGCATTTTTTGTATTGATAAAAAAGTTCTCCATCTAAATTTTTAAAAATATTTTCAATGTCCATAAATTGACGCCCACCAGTTTTTTTATAAGAATAAAAAATATACTAGATAACTATAAAATGAAATATCTATTATATACTATATAAACACAATGACTGCCCAGTTAGCTCATTTGGTAAAGGTCTGATTCAAGAGTTAAAGGACGTGGGTTCGATTTCTACTCAGGATAATACTTGTGTAAGGAACATTTGTTCTGTGTCTGGGTGTTATGTATGTATTATAAGTATGTATTTACAAAAAAAGTATATAAGTATTATATCAGTTACTAAACTTGGTTGAGTTTGGGGCTATGCTGTGTGAAATGTCGAACGATATTTTTTTATTATTTTATTCATTAATGCTTTTTTGTCTCAAGTTCACAGCATGTATGTCCACACACTGAGTTTGTTCCGGACTAATGAGACGGCGTCGGAGCTTGCGCAAGCTCACCGTTCGCGACGACAGCGAGCGTCGGCGCGGATTCGCTACGCTCCGGAACAAATCTCGCCCGAATACGGGATCATGTGGATGACTGTGAGATTTTATTGTATCACTAGCTGCGTCATGTGATTCAAGAATTTGCAGAGTTTTTTATTGTTTCATAGTTTTAAATATCATCATCATCAGCCATAGGACGTCCAGTGCTGGACATAGGCCTCCTCCTGGGGGGGTTTTGCCAGTACTCGCCACGCTTGGCAGGCGGGTTGGCGAGCGCAGTAAGTGTGATTGTTCAAGGAACACGCTGCTGCCCATCTTCCCTATTACATCCCTTAGCCAACTCTTACGGCAACCACGGGTAGAGAGGGTGGAGTACAATTCTTACGCCGGCACCACCACGGCAAAAATAAAACAAATAGTTTCAAATATACGAATCATTAATAATTTTTACAAATCATTCGCCATGTCATCTGTCCGCCGTCATTTAAGCGTCTGCATCTCATTAAATTGTTTATCAGTACTAACAGGATGGTTTTGTTAAAGTATTCTCAAATGTACCTACATAAAATAGAAATATAATGCTTGTCGAATAGGTTTTTTTGTTAAGTCTGTGAAATCGGTTAAGTAAGTTTGTTACAAAACTTTACAAACAAAAAGACAGTAGAACAGAAAACCCGATTTGTTTCATATACATAATGTTGTATATTTATATGGAAGTAGCAGTAACAATATTTTATTGAAAGGGTCGTAAAGTTTAAATAAGTTATTGTTCGGATCCTGTGTAGGTTTGATTATGGATGTTGAGAACATAACTGACGATAACCAGAATTACGACTACATATACAATGAAGTAGCGGGAATTCAAAAAATATGAATGTAGGAGGATTTTAATGATAGCAACAATAACCTCTGAATATTGTAGATGGCGCTATTGACAACTCAGATTTCGCGCAGCACCCACTAATCACTAATTTTTTAACGTACTTTTGATGATATTTTGAATGCTTATAGTTATAACGATTATGGTAAAAATTCACTATGACTTGACTGCATTGTTTTTTTTTAACCCCTGACGCAAAAAGATGGGTGTTATAAGTTTGACGTCGATGTCTGTCTGTCTGCGTGTGTGTGTGTCTATCTGTGGCATCGTAGCTCTCAAATGGATGGACCGATTTCGATGCGGTTTTTTTCATTTGAAAGCCAGTTTCTTCGCGATGGTTCTTAGCTATGTTTGGTTAATTGTGTATAGGTATTTTAAATTTTTAATTGAATTATTTGTAGTTGATTTCAAGTTGAGTACTGGGCTAGCTAGCCCAGTACTCAACAAAATAAGTTAAGTAAGTAGTAGTAAGTCAAGTAGCAATGTTACTCGGAGATTTAACGTACATCGGTTTGAAAGTGCTTTTGAGATAATCAAATCCTTTTAGATATCTTAGATCTTAGGATTTAAACTAACACAATACATAAGACCTAAACACTCATTGACAGTCAATCAAGGTACAAGAGCAGTACATCAGCTTAATATCGATTTAAAATGCAAATTCGAACAGCTGTTTATCAGTTTACCGATTGAATTAAGTCAGTTAGCATGCTTAAGTCTTAATTACTGCTATGTGTGGGCAGATCGAGATGTTAAGTTTAGGGATGTGAAAACTAAGTAAATTAATCAATGTAGAACTTTATTGAAGTGCAAATTGAAACTCAAAAGTTTATAGAGTTAAAAATAACTCGTTTTTTTGAGTTACTCTTTTACCGCTTAATTATTTTGTCCGTGTTAACTTGTATAAAAATTAATAAGCCATTTATTCATCCAAGGTATACATAATGCATACAAAAACATCGAGCTGTTACAATCTAAAAAAAACATATATTATATTATGTACACTATTTGCACATGAATATGTGTTAAACGTGTTTAATATCATCAATCACATATTATGATAGCACATAAGTTTTTCTGATCTAAGATCACAGCTTTTCATACATTAGGTGAACTATGATAAATATCTGACTTGATCAAGGCCTTTCTCATATACTTCAATAAACTACTTTAATATAATGTTAAATGTTTTTTCATCCTCTTGTTAGCTCTTGTTTTTTCACTCCTTAACTCATTAGAATCCTCCCCATAATGAGGTTACCTGAATGAAATTGGCGACCTTAAAGCTCTTGGTGATAAGGTCGCCAATTGTTTCACTAGTGTTAGGTATTTAAATTGTTTGTAGGTGAAGGAAAACATCGTGACATCTACATGTCTGAGAGTTCTTAAAAAAAGTTCTCGAAAATATGTGAAGTCTGCCAACCCACACTTGACCAGCATGGTGGACTACGGCCTTACCCTTTTCACAATGAGAAGAGACCCGCGCCCAGCAGGCCGATTTATAAAAAAAAAAGGACTGATTCGGAATTGTTTATAATTAGTGTGAACAATAAAGATTTATATTATCAATATTATTGTTTACGGTTGATCAATTTTGATGCTAGGTTTAATTCTTTTTTTGTAGGACATAACACGCTGCTCCTTTTGATGCCAAACTAAACAAAGCGTGTACTATGGAAGTCAGATAACTAACAGAATACTTAAGTACTTTTTTTTATAAATTCCTATTTATAATAATAATAATTATAGACGGTAAAAAAACAATTGAAGGTAAAAATTACAAGACTACAGACTACAGAAATTTTGCTGACACCATAGCATCATTTAGTGCAGCATTTAATAGTAACATATCTTTGTCTAAAAATGGTAAAAACATTGTTACAAAATGGCAGATAAAACCGCCATTCCCATCACTACCGAGTAAAACGCCAATCTACCAATTGACTGACTTAAGACTCGTTCGAACGAAACCGGTAATAATTAATTTGATGTGACGATAGTGGAAAAAAAATAGATCTATGCAATGGTTGGCAGTCCCTTGGAAGCCACATCTAGCCATTACTGACTTAATTGTATTGGACGTTGACATGAATACATCTCATTCGGATTAAATTTTAAGTTTATTTTAATTTCTATGAACTTAAAAAGCGCAAACTAGGTAACAGGATACGGTGACCAAACTCTCTCTCTCGCTCTCTCTCTCTCTCTCTCTAAAATCACTGAATATAGTTATGGAAAATCTTAATTCGAAGGTAACTACCGTCAAAAAATAAAACAACACGTTCATCAAAGCATCATCATCATTGGGTTATTGAAGTTAATCATCTAATGTCTAATCTATAAACACATCTATAAAGAGCGTCAAAACATTAATATCCTACCTACCCTAATTGTTTGTTGCTTAAAATTTTAAGTTTGCAGCAATACATACCTACCTTTTACCACCAGGAGAGCGTTTCACTAGTCTAATTCACATTTTAAAAAAAATACATTTAATTTGATCTAAATAACAAAAGTTAAAGATACTTTACAGTATTAAGGTAGATCACCTTAAAATACAATTTTTAAATCTAAAAACACTAAAACTCGTTTTACGAAATATGTACGTAGTATTTTAAACATATAGCAAAGCTTATATTTTTTTACCTTTTGTCCAAATTGTCCTAATAGATAATTTTGAAGAAAAATTTACACTAACGACAGTATTTGACTTGTAGCTTTTTATATAATAAGTAGTACTGGGATGAACGAAACGCTCTCTTGATGGTAAGAACTCACGCCTGTCCAAAGCTATTGCACTGATACACAAAACTTTGAGTAGTAAAACTAGGTCCAGGGCATCTCTGCTTTAGCGCTCATTACTTTGAGATTTGCGATGGTTAGTCTCGACAGCCCTGTAATTTCGCTAGCTGTAGTACCCTTCAAACTTGAACACAGTAGTACTATTGCAGATCTCTATAGTAGATCTCCACCCAATTTTTTTAGTTTTTTTATGCTTTTAGGACAATGATTGCCAAACCTTTTATTGCTATATTTCATCAGGATTAATTAAGATATAACTGTTAAAACATAACAAGAAGATAAAAAAAAACAGTGTAAATCTTAATTTGTATAAAAGTAAATGTCGACAACAATATAACATACTCGTAACTTTACAATTTACTATAATATTATGTTCACGACAAAAACGTTCTAACTTTTAGTTTGAAATGATATATGTCTTCACAATCAAATAACACACCGTACATACATTATTCCTTGTTTAAAATGCTCTTTAAATTTTACAACATGAGGGTACTTCATTTTAATAAACGTCGCGTTTAATTTTTTATCAATGTACCGTCATTTTTTATCAATAGTACAAAAACTATCATTTATTTTAGGGGAAAGTTGCATTGAAGGATATAAATTACTCTCATGTAGATTCGTCACACTTTTTAAGTCCGTTGTAGTCAATTATTATAAATTTTGAATCAGTTGAATCGGTATCCACTTGATTTTTTTACGCATTAGAATCAATTGAAACCCATATTCGAAGGGCGAACCAAAAGGGCGAATATTTTTTTTTTACAAACTAGCGACATGCCTCGTCTTCGCACGGGTGCAATGTAGATACTAACATAGTACATTATTTTGATATATCTCGTAAGGATTAGCCATCATTTGCAATGCACAAATGTATGTTTTTTAAGACATCTCATTACAAATCTTTGAAATTCTCGGATTTTCTCTATTATAATATTATTATGCGTGTACTATACAAATAAACCGTCCTCTTGAATGACTGTCTATTGGTGGAAACCGCATTAAAATCCATTGCATAGCTTAAAAGATCTGAAGCGTACAGACGGCGGGAAGAGACTCTGTTTTATACTATGTAGAGATGTAGAGAAGAGATAGGGTTGCGTTTAAGTTTTGGCAACCAAGTTACGAGCCCGTCCGTCTTCTATTATTGAGGTCCTGAATCCCACGCCCACATCTCTGTTTTTTCCAAGATATGTGCTTATTTCCGGTGAATGAAAGCATCGCGAGAAAAATTGTAAAGAATTCATAAAAATAAATCCTATGGCAATTAAAAAAATAAACAAATTTAAGTGTGAAGTCTTTTAAACTGTACTTGGCCAGCGTGGAGCACAATAAGAAGACGCCTGTCCCACGCCCAGCTGTGGGACAGCTTAGGAAAATAGAGTCGATCCAGATATGGAGACTTGCATTTGACCGCCATCTCGTCTGTTGCTTAACGAGGATGCGGTTTACAATGAAGCACGCTTGCCTAGAAGAAAGAGTTTCACTCACAAATTGAAAGCTTTAAAAAATTGGTTAGATTTTGCGCCTCATATGATGTATAACAAAACCCTTCAGATATGTCACACACATCATAAGCCATAGGACGTTCACTGCTAGACATAGGCCTCCTCCTTAGGGGGGGGTTGTTGCCAATATTCGCCACGCTTGGCAGGCGGGTTGGCGAGCGCAGTTAGGTGTGATTGTTCAAGGAAGACGCTGCTGCCCATCTTCCGGATTACATCCCTTAGCCGACTCTTACGGTAACCAAGGGTAGAGAGGGTGGGGTACTATTCTTACGCCGGCACCACCACGGCAAAAACTTCTTAACTTTTTGCAGCAATGACACGATATTTTTTTGAAAAATATTAATATAAAGATAAATAAGAAACGCAACGTTTAACTAGTGAAAATAAAAATAAAAACTACGAAATTATAACGTATTGTTTTGTTTCTGATAATAACATAAAAACCAGTCTACCTTGAATGTGAACTTGAAATACAGTTATATCACTTTCGTGTTTAAAGACATTAAACACAATGTTGAACAACGATAGTCACGTTGCTCTATTGGCTCTCTGGCATTGACTTAGTAGATAGAACATTAACATTGTAAAATAGTTAGGAAGTAGTTAAATTGTATTAAATCCTTCAATAGTAAATTGATTTTATGATCGGCTATTTACACGATAGCCACTAACATAGCTTATACAAATCGAAGTGAATATCAAACTGCAGCGATGCTAGCTCAGTGGTTAGCGCGGTCGGTTCATACGCCGAAGAGTATGGGTTCAAAACCCAAGCTGCCGGTGAAATAAAACATCGTGATCAAACCATAGTGTAGTGGTAATAATAAAATGAATAGATCTTTATTAATGATTTTCCTAAGATGACATATACAATAGTCTGTTATAGTATAGAAATAAATTGTTGCCTAGTTAGATAGTAAATGGAACCCACTGTAGCAACAACACGTCCAAGATTACAACCTACACACTCAAAATAACCTCAAAAGTTCTGCTGAAATTTTTGCTCGACCAATTTACACTTCGCCTATAAGAGAGTGTCAAACACTTTCCACGGTTTCTTAAAAGCAAATGTTCTCAATTGGCGATTTCTACATTTCTACACTATTCTGCGACTGTGATCTCACACACGCTAACCAGCGTACGTGCAGAGTAGGGTCGAACCGGTCTATTTACTCTAACTTTTCGTCGGCAAAGGGCGCTAAAAGGTTTGTAAATAGAGCGGCTAAGTAACGTGTCAACTTAGACAAAGACGGCTGTTTTCCCACAATATGCGGTGATACATTCACTGAAGCAGTAAGGGCGAGTAATCAAGCGAAATTACAACGGTAAATTGATATTCTCCTATTTGTTATTTTGTTTTGCACATTTATTTACTAAAGTAGACATAACTGTAGATTAAAAAAAACTGCCGGCAATTACCTCACGGTGTGTTCGGGCAGTTTCGGGCGATGATAGCTCAGTGGTGAGCGCGGTCGGTTCGCATGCCGAAGGGCGTGGGTTCAAACCCCAACAATGAGCTTGAGCTGCCAGTGAAAGAAAACGTCGTGAGGAAACCATAGCGTGGTGGTAGGGTACTTTCTAGTAGGTACTCGGCTGGCTAGCTACCACCCTCAAGATGAAAATCAGCCGCCAAGCATCTAGCAGTGTATTCCGACAGCCTCACTTGAGAGCCAGTTTCATTCCAGGTCAGGTGTGCTTTACCATCTATAACCAGACCGTCACTTAACATCAGGAGAGCTGTGGTCGAACACCAAGCTTGTCAATTATAAAAAAAAGTAAAAGAAAAACTCATTTACTAACAATGATTACTTCATTAGAAACTTCGTAAAATTAAAATGATTGTTCTTTATTGGAGTTTTCGTGTAGTCCTATGGTCAAAGATAATGCATGTTTTTACGAAATACAACTGCATTGTTGTTCCTACTCTTCAGGGTAAAGACTTAAGTGAAAGCAAGAGAAATAAAAAGAACGAAAGAGCGCATCTAAATAGACCTACATATAAATTTTATATTAAATTGTTTACTTGAAATTGATATACTGTAACTATTTATAATGTTCAATAGAGTGTGACTCACGCGCGTACGCGTGTATTGATTTGGTTTTGCAAGAGGTCAAACGGTTAGTAGATCGTTCTAGTCACCGATAAAGTTACGAATCACTAATATTTATATTTATAACTAGGTAATAATAAATATGACAAATTTAAATATCACCAAATTTTGTGAGATATTTAGAATACCTCTAGGTTCTAACCAACGTACTTTTACTTGTTTTATAGTTTTTATTGTGTAGGTTCTACAACTTTTCTTTTCGTTCTGATTTTGTAGTAAACTTTGAAACTAGCCCAAAACACGTTCAGAGAGTAATTTCATCTAGACACATTGAAAATAGCCCAAAAAATATCCAAATTTACTGAAGTGCCGTATATGTATGGAATAATGTATCTAAATTATATTATTTGTAACTATACAAAAATAAATAAATTTCACACAGCACCATCTAACCCTAAAGTAAGCATAGTACGGGAAGATAAATAACTAATAGAATCTTATATACTTTTTGTAAATACATACCTACTTATAATACATAGAGAATACCCCCGACACAGAACAAACATTTATTTATCGTCATATTAATAAATAAATAAATATCGTAGGACATTACGCTTAGCGCCATTTGACCCCAAAGGAAGCTTGTACTATGGAAGTCAGATAACTGATAGAATACTTAAATATATTTTTTTGTTGTTGTAAATACGCATTTATAATACATACAAAATACCCACACACATAACAAACATGTTTTTATACCACAAAATTTTTGATATGAGTGGGAATCGAACCCACGCCTCACATCTCTTGAAACAGAGTACTACCAAATGAACTAATAGGACAGTTAAACCTGATATACCTATTACCTATGTAATGACAGATATATATTTTTTAAGTTTGTCAGGCTTGGTGTTTGACCACAGCTCACCTGATGTTAAGTGACGGTGTGGTCGAAGATGGTAAAGCACACCTAGCCTGGAATGGTACTGGCTCTCAAGTGAGGCTGTCGGAACACACCGTTAGATACTTGGCGGCAGATTTCCATCTTGAGGGTGGTAGCTAGCCAGCCGAGTAGGTACTAGAAAGTACCCTACCACCATGCTATGGTTTCCTTACGATGTTTTCCTTCACCGGCAGCTCAAGCTCATTGTTGGGGTTTGAACCCACGCCCTTCGGCATACAAACCGACCGCGCTAACCACTGAACTATCATCGCTAAAACAACTAAACAAACTATCAACTAACTAACTATCAATGTCCAACTAATCAAGTTGATCACTTTTAATGTCACTAATTTCTCTGAATTCCTAAGCATAGAAATTTATTCTCGAAGTATCTTAACCTTCAATCCCTACAACATAAGAACATCTAATACCGTAGTACCGAGCGCGGTGCGACTCAAAGCGATCCGATTCGGCCTAAGTCACTGATCGTATATTGTCACCCGAGATGACTTCGATAGCATGATAATGTTAAGGTGAGGTTCAGTGATAAGCGAACGCGATCTGGTAGTACAGTTTTTTAACGATCGATAAAATTGACATTTATAGTCAAGTGAAGAATAATATTTTGTTGATGAAATATGTTAAACGGACAATTTAATCCTCCAGCTTGTTATGTCATATCAAATTCGCCGGCCGATAAAACTCTATACTCGTGGTGAAGGTTTATTTGTCTTGTAATTAATAGCTCTACTATAGTGTTGTACTTTATTTTGTAAAAACTATTTAAAACTGTTGTTTGTGTACTGTTTAAAAACTTAAATTACTGCCAATATTGAGTTGCCATAAAAATTTGTACGTCTCTTCAGGCATAACATGAAGCTTATAAATTTAGTTACGGACATCATATATCTTACTCATGTTATTGCAAATAAATAAATCTTTATCTTTGTAAATCAAACGTTTTAGCTACTGTAAAAATAATTATATAACAAAAAATATAATTATTATCCTCATTTAGAAATATATGTATAAATGTTACTAAAAAGAAAAAAAAAATGTGTAACGCTCCCTGTACTACCTTAATATGCCTTAAAAATATCATAGCTCTAAAATTATGTATCGATATCGATAAAATTATCATATTCATTATATTATTTTTGCATAAAAATGTAACAGAAACCATCACATTGTGATATTCAAGCGCCTCTAAGTGACCATGCATGTTCTTTTAACTAAATCGATCGAATATGAAAACGATTTGGACTCATATCTAAATCGCTTGCGAGTTGCAACATAATATATCGAATTTAATCCACGATATAAAATCATTCGATGCACCGTACACTCTATCTTATCTGATGTCATTTATAGGATTAGGGCTTGATGCGACAGATATCAAATGGGTGGTTGTACAGAGGAATGTTTAGAGAAATCATTCAATGAAATTTCTAGCTTTGTTTTTATGTTAATTAGTAGCGACCGGTCGAGCGAACAAACTTCCGCTGTAGGTGTTTGATTATACAAAAGTACATCACACATGACGTGGGATCCTGGCACGTTTCCTCTTTGTCAAACCACTTGCAAATGAAAGAGACGGGCAATAAACAAAACACGTCGAGTGAGTAAAAGATCATTTTGACAAACAAATCGATGTTATTACCTTCGTAGTGTGATTAAGAGAACACGACGATGCTAATGAGTTAAGCTAAGGAATTGTAAGTACGAAATGATTAGATCGTATTAGCCAGTGCCCACCACAGATGTGGTTACTTATCTGATTGCCTCGTCCAAGAGTGGGCTGATTCAATTTACCAATTATGTAGATTTCTGATTAATTAGTTATTTTTATGTGTGGATTTCTAGTTTTATCTAGAAGATTTTTTTTCAGAATATTTTTAACTGGATACAAACTGAGATAACTTTACTTTAACTTTTTATTGTCATTATTTAGAAAAGCATGTTGTTTAACTTTTTAATTGCGCCTATCATAAAAAAGGGTTTACATTTTATAAGGTTATTTGCTTGGGTTGTATTAAACCCACCCATACTTGGTGGTAGATTTCCTTAGCAGGAAGTCGTCTAGGTAGGTACCACCGCAGTACCATATATTCTGCCGCCAAGCAGTAGTGTGTAAACATTACTGCGTTCCGGTTTGAAGGGTACTGCAGCTAGCGAAATTACAGGGCTATTGAGACTAACCATCTAGTCTTAAAGTAATGAGCGCTAAGGCAGCGATGCCCTGGACTTTGTTTTACTACTCAAAGTTCTGTGTATCGCTGCAATGGTCATGAACAGGCGTTATCTCTTAACATCAGGAGAGTGTCTCGTTCGTCTTATTACTGTTACATAAAAAAAAACGAAACTTGTCAATGTACATATTAGTGTGCACACCTTTTACTACAGAAAGAACTCTAAAATTGCAAAATGAGCTGCTGAAGGGTCAAGAGCCTAAGAACTCTTTCAGTCTGTAGAACAGAGAATTTTTTACACGACTCCCCAAAAACGGTGTAATGTTTTCAGGTTACATGTATGTATATGTATGTGAGTTTCTTTATTGCACCATAACTTTAAATGCCTGCACAAATTTGGATGTGTTAGAATTGTTATATCATCCCAAGTAACACAGACTATTTATTTAATGCACTCGTTTTTTTAAATTTATTTAATAAATTCTTGTTTACGATTTTAGAGATGTGTCAATTGTAAAATTGTTCATAATGAGCTTCTTTCTCCGGACGACAACCCAAACTTATTACCTTGTGATTTTAGTAAAACATTTATCCTTTAACTCTATTTTCCAGATATATACTATCTGGGTGTCTTCAAATTACATGTGAATCGGTTTCTTCTAAGCAAGCGTGCTCCTTCGTAGACTTTGCTTAACATTAGGTGAGATGGCGATCAAACGCATGCTATTTCTAATAAAAGAAATTCTCTTGTCGTAATAACATCGTAACGACTGAACACAATCTTTTGGTCATGTATTATAACTTTTATGACTTGGGTGATTTTAACTTAGAACCTTGTTTAATGTAAATACCAGAAAGTGGTTCATCAAATTATATCTAAAGCGGTTTTTGACCGCAGCTCAAACATTAGAACTAGCCAACCGCAAACTAGATCACCAATGACGGGGAACTAGACCGCTAGCTTCTATAAAAATAGGAATTCTTCTATCAAGTGCTGTTTTTTTGTGAATACGACGTTTGAAAATCTAGACTTGAATGAAACCCATATTTAGTTACTTAAGTAGGTTTTTAGTAGTTTGGTTGCCTCCGAGAGTAACAAATCTAAATTATTGCATAACATAGATTATATCAATCTATTTCAGCAGTTTTTTTATTAAAATATTTTTTGACAAATAACAATTTTAAATGTTTTGTTAGACGTTTTCAATATGATTACAAAAAAAAATGTTTCAATGAATAATCCAATGGAACTAAAAGGTTATCGTACAAATAAAATAAAAAGTGTCAAAATTACAATCATCTACCAAAAACTACAGAAGCTACAGTGTGAGCGCATGCTCGTACTTTATAATATAAAAAAATCAAATTTTTAAAACTCTTTGCTTTATTTTAAAATTACATTTTATAACTAATTAAAAGTATATATTTACAAAAAAAATATATAAAAACTATAAGTTTTCCGGTTCGCTCAGTAGAGCTTTGCTTAGTAGTCCCAAATGAATGACGCTGAGTCAAAAGTCAATCAAGATTTAAAAAAAAACACTTAATTTCAGGTGACTCATAAAATTAAAAAAAAAAACAAAGGAATAAGCAAAAAATAATTATGTCAGCCACTGTAATGTCTAGGTATTATGATTTAAAAGAAAATATCACGAAAACGTACTTTCGCTCCGGCACTCGTACTCGCATAAATGCCGGAGCAAAACATAAGCAATAGTAATATATTTATTAAAAAATCGTTATTAATATATTCAAATTAGATCATTTCTTACTCAATATAAAAAGTCATGTATTTTTATTTATCTATAACCATCTCATTTATTCTCATTTAAAAATGTAGATCTATTAGGTCCGTCAGATTAGAGTCATCCGGCCACATAGCGTCATGTCCTTCCGCTGTTTACAACTTCTTTTTATTGAACCCTCAATGTGGTTTGGACCGGCAGTGATTTCTTTTATTTTGTTCTTTAGATTTCCTTACTACTCGATTGTTTCCTGTACAAGAAAAAAAAATGGTAAAAAAGTTGGTTGGTTTTTGGGCTAGGTTTCAGAGCCACCTTTCACTTGACATTTTATTTGCCCTGTAAAATACAGGAATATAAACCTAGGATCGTACCAAGCCAAACGAAAGTTATTATATATATAATTTTTACTTTTTATAACTTTTTTAATTATAAGTACAATTGTGAAATTAAGAAATCAAATTAGCTGCATTCATTTGGGTTAACGAACTTTTTCTTATCCACGATTTTAGAATTATGCCCATAGAAAAAAATATTCTTAAAGATGATTAAAATGATCCCCTTTCAGTTTCTACACTTCAAGCTTATAAACCTGTCCGAATCAAACTGTCCCATTGCTGGAGTGGACTTCTCTTAAATGTGAGACGAAAAAGGCCGCAGTCCACCACGCTGTGTAAGTGGAGGTTGAGTGACTGCAAACATCTTCGAGAACTTTTATTAATGACTCGGACATGTAGCTTTACAAATACAATACAAATATAAATGTTATATTGATTACACCAATGTTACAAGCCAATTCCGTAATATCATTATAAGAGTTTTAAAACACTGATTACATGTCAATGAATAAAAACAAAATGTCAAAGTATACAAACATGTGTGCTTTCCTCCAAATGTTGTCCTTCACTGTTTGATTTCATCGGCAATACGCGTATAACCTAAAAAACACATACATACATACGCACACATATAAATTGTGAAAGTGTAACTGACCAGTGGAAGCGATGCAAGAACTCTAATCCAGGTTTTGATAACAATTTACATATTATTATGTAACCTTTGTTTTTCTGACATTTGTATTTGTTTTATGTTTGACATTTTAACTAATATTTTTTTTGTTCTTATTATGTAATTGTTATTTTGTAACAATTATTTTGTAATTGGTCTGACCGTGTTAAATCTCAATTTAATTTATTTTTAGAAAAAGGCAGAGTTGCGGATTCAGATTGAAAGCTAGACGGTCTCCCAACTAAGCTGCAGAAACTCTGTACACTTTTACAGAGGATAAAGCCGTAGAATATAATTTAATGAGGTATATGGATGAATTAATGACATAACATTAAAATAATGAATAATACTGAATTAAAATTTTACAACCACAATCATTGTGTAACTTTGTTCCTTAACTGTAACCTTCCCAACAGTGTCAAACCGTTGTAGCGTAAATGACAATAATAAGATGTAATTATCACTTTAATTAGTAAGTACTTCCCGTCACAAACAAGCATTTCCAAGAAATTTTAATTTTCGGTATATTCTTTTCCAATTATAATTAACAGTATTATCGTGTTGCCTTGTAAGCTTTGCTTATTTACCATGTTATTATAAAAATAAGGTAATTTCAAATATAATGATCAGACGCAGTAGCGTGTGGTAATTAGGTAACGAAAAATGTATTAATGTGCCCATATTTTGAAATCAAAAGTCATTTATTCAGTTTAGGTCCTGGTACTTATGAACGGTTACATGTTTGAATCTACCACCGGCTCGTAATTACACTTCAACTGAGAAGACTCCGGCAAGAAACTCAGCAAGACATGAAACTTGATTAACAATGAGCTTGAGCTGCCGGTGAAGGAAAACATTGTGAGGAAACCATAGGATGGTGTTAGGGTATTTTCTAGTACTCGACTGGTTAACTACCAGCGACCCAGTCGAGTGCTAGAAAAAGTCAAGTCCTCAAGCTAAAAATCTGCTGCCAGGCACCTAACGATTTATTCTGGCAACAACTTCACTTCCTCGTTAACTTGCCGCAACACATCGTAGCTTGACGACAGATTTCCACCTTGAAGATGGTAGGTATCTAACCAGCCGACTAGTAGATAGTACCTTACTAGCATACTGTGGTTTCCTCAAAAAGTTTTCCTTCAGCGACAGCTCAAGCTCATAGATGGAACTTACGCTCCTCAAGGTGTGACGTGCGACATGCCTACCAAGTCCAACAGTTTCCCAAATTTGTACCACCGCAGACCCAAATTGCCTCTGTTTTTATAAGCTGTCCCACTTCTGGGCGCAGGCGTTTTCTCATTGTGAGAAGGGTGAGGCCATAGTCCACCACGCTGCCCAAGTGCGGGTTGGCAGACTTCATACATCTTTGAGAACTTTTTTGTATGAACTTTCGGACATGTAGTTTTTCTCACGATGTTTTCCTTCACCGTTTAAAGTCATGTGCATGTCGTGGGATTCGAAGCCAGGACCTCCAGGTTGGGAGCCAAACGGTCTCCCAACTAGAATAGAAGAAAAACCACCGCAAATAGAAGCGTCAAATTATTATGCTTACACTAGCTGCGCCCCACGGTGTTACCCGCTAGTTTTTTTTGGATAAATAGCCTATGTACTAATCCAGGGTGTCAGCTACCTCCATACCAAATTTCATTAAAATTGGTCCAGCTGTTTGAGCGTAAAGAAGTAACAAACGTACAAATACACTCACAAACTTTCGCCATTTTTAATAATAGTGTGATTAATCTGGGTGCTTTAAGCGACAAATGAATCTTTTTTTTTGTTTCTTCTAAGCTAGCGTGCTCCATCGTAGACCGCATCTTAGCTTAACATCAGGCAGGATGCCGGTCAAACGCAAGTCTATTTATAATTTCAAAGAAAAACATTACCTGGTAATCAAATGCAAATCACTGCCAGCGACCGCACATGAAACTTTGTGTTCCACTTGGATTTGCCAACACATGAATGGGCGAAAGTTGGGCGCGTTCCTCACGATTCACGTTTGGATCCGTTTGATGTGTTATCAACAATGCACGATGTACTGCGGTTAGATGTATCATTGTAATGGTTTTCCTTTCTTGATTCACCCGTGCATTACTTACCTATATGAAGAGAACAATTCGTACTGAGTAATGTTTTCTTTGGAAGTTTGTAACGTCAAAGCGAGCGTGTATAGCATAAGTTTGTAGGGGTTGAATCATACAATTCTTATACTTAAATAGTTATACATATATGTCGTTTATGTGGACTTTAGTGACGATATTTGAAGCTCCATCAAATACTTTTTTATTTTATTTCGAATACTTATATATATATCCGCTGGAACACACCGTGCTTGGCGGCAGATTTTCAACTTGACGGTGGTAACTAGCTAGCCGAGTACTAGAAAGTACCCTATTACCATGCTATGGTTTCCTCTCGATGTATTCCTTCACCGACAGCTCAAGCTCATTGTTGGGCCCACGCCCTTCAGCGTGCGAACCGACCGCGCTAACCACTGAACTATCATCGCTACTCATAGATCGATATGTAAATATTGACTAAAATAAGGCATTGTATTTCAAATACCAATGCCATTAATAAAAATTACCGATCTTGCAACTGCCGACTTAGTCTTGTCTTCGGATGCGTGACCGCAACAAGGATTTACAAATTCACACACTTACTTTATCCAAGAAACACATACCAATTCGTTTCTTCTTAAAATTCTTTCACGTCTAAGTTACAACTTAAACGCTATAAGGAAAATTAGCCAAGCGCGTATTTTCGCAAGACAGTCATACGTCGATAATATCTCACAAGCTGCTGTCATGTTTAAAACCCTTTCCTTGAAAACGAGCACTTCATATTCGGCTACTTTGACCCAACCCGTTGAATCACTAGACATGATTTGCGAATTTATTGTGTTGAGCCTCCTGAATACCAAACAGGATGATGATGATTCATTAAAGTTTACGAGCTCTTCGGGATTACGAGTCAATAAATTAAGGGGTTAGCAAGTTTATTATTATCAGCTAGAGTAGATTTACACCTTGTGTTCATAGCAATTTTAAAGCGTGAGTTAATTTTGAAATTATTAACGTCGGCATAAATAAAATGATTTTGATTTAATGTTGTAACTTTATTAATTTTTATGTACAAGTCATAAGATGAACGTAAAAGAGATTACGCCTGTCCATGACCATTACAGCGGTATTCAGAACATAGAAATAGAGTAGCAGAAAAATGTTTATCAATGCTTTGGTGCTTTGAGATTACAATTATTGGACGTTACAATCTATTGTCAATGAACGTGGCAATGCTGTCAACATGCTGGATACGAAGAACTAGTTTAAAAGTACCAAGAATTGAATATTCTTTAAAATTTCATTAGTTTATATATAAAATCTATTTGGTTTTATGTAGTAGGCTTAGTTTAGATAATTACTTTGTATGTTGTTCAGTTTAAACGTACTGGGTCCGTTTGGTATATGTTTTTAGTATTCGGTTATTTTTTCTAAATTGTATGTCTGTTTATAGATAGATGGACAGAAAATCTTTATTGTGTAAACCAGAAATTAAAAAATTAAGCGGAAAAATACAAACAAGAATCTTATAAGCATGTACCACAAATGGCGGCCTTATTGCTAAAAGCGATTGATATTTGTATTATGTACCAATAATAAATATTTTCTATAAGCAGATATTTTTTTAATGATGTCTTGACCTTGGTCATCATGATGATCAAAATCGTTACGCAACTTTAGTAGTATATCTGCTTCAAGAGCGTGGGTTCGATTCTCACACAATTTTTCAAGCCATTGAACCAAGTTTAAACTTATTCATGTGTCACATATGTCGACAATCTGTTGATACTTGTTATCAAACCAACAACTTGCTGTTCACAACTAACAAAATAAAAACAATCTATCTGTATAATATAGTCAACAATAATGTGTACAAAAAAAAAAAAAAACGATTTAAAAGTGTGTATCACGTCAACACAAAACCCTAAATATAAAAATAAAGGCACAGACACGCCAACATTAACAAATTATGCTGAAAAAGATCCTCTTAGACCCGTGTTAAGCAACTTGGCACCCACTAAACTATCTTGAGATAATAAGGATCAAACCCTTTCAAAGGGTGGATGCGGGCAAGAGTCAATATTTGCAGATATAAGACGTTATTTAGATGCAAGACACGATCGCCTGGTCGAGACTTGGCAGTACTGCCTTTTTGGGGTTCCATTGCAGAGCAGTAAAACTATCGATAGCAAATTCAAATCCCTCCTATTTGGTGTTAGTCTCAGTATAAATACATTTTAACTTGAATTTAGATTTCTTGTAGATGTTAAAAGTTTTAGGAGTGCAATGTAGATGCGTAAGAGATTTATTTTATTTTTAGTTCCATTCCGGGGTAGGTGTGCTTTACCATCTTCGACTAAACCGTCACTTAACATCTGGTTAATTGTGTTCAAACATCTCGCTAGTCAAAAATTAAAAAAAAAATACCCATGCGCGTTATCTCTAACCATCAAGAAAGAGTCTCGTTCGATACATTACATTAAAAAAAAAAAACAGGATGCGAATTCTGTGATATTGAATTAGGACTATTATGAAATGCAGTTGCTGTAAGATTCGGCTATAGATATAGTTTACTAAATGAATATAGTTTTGGATTAATATTATACAAAGCGCTATAATTTATTTCTTTTTTATTTTCTTTTTCTCTCTCTCTGTATTTATATATAATTATTATTATTTACTTTTTTTACACCAATTTAAATATTTATTTTGTTAATTTCCATCCCAAGGTTGTCTGAAAGAAATAGCTCTAGGCAATAAGGCCGCCCTTGTACACCATTTATTTGTTATTTCTATGTTGTATTTTAGTGTTGTTACTTTCTTTCTCTTTTTTTAAATATTTTTAATTTTTGTATGTTATAATATGTTTGGTGTATAATAAAGTTGTATTGTATTGTGATTCATTTACAATAGTTTTAAAAAATAATTAGAACACGTCATTTCTTTAGTAGGTATGACGAGTAACTATACGGTTTGGTTCGTTTTATACGGTTCAACAAATACCCTCAGCTTTTAAAAGTACGACTCCAATATAACTAAATAACAGTGTTCATTGAATTTATTTTAGGTACAGAATCCTAAAAGTGTGCCAAATCTAGTTTTATAGACACTCAACAGATTAATACCGATCAGGAATAGTCAAATTGGAACCACTGCAGAACCGGTCTCTACTATCCCGTCGTCGCACTTCACTGGCTATTATGCAAATCCTCCTATCTACGTCTATACAGAGAGGTTTATTTGGCGAAGTCCTTTTGAGATCTCTTCAGTGGGTGTATTAAATTTTTCATAACTGCCCGTTCAAGTCTTTCAAGTGCATTTATTAAAGTCACTTTCCGTATTTGCCGACTTATATTTCCCGTCCAAGACTTCGTAGTTTTCAAGTATTACGCAAAAATAAATATAAAAAGACAATAAAAAAGTACCGTTGTAAGACCATTAAAAATTTGTCTAATTTAATTCTAAAAATATTTCAATTTACTCAACCATCCGCAAATGAAATAAAAGCTTATTCGCTTGATAAGAACTTTGTAATATAAACTTAATTTATGCGGAAAAAAAAACGTCCCAAAGAGAGTGATTATAATGCGTTAATGATTGAGATTGACTGAAAAGGCTCTTTTTGAGTCATTATTATAGGTTTCACTATGGAAACTGACGTGGTTTTGACACATTTGACTTACTTTTGTCTTATCTGAAGACGTCGTAGTGAGCTCTATGTGCTGGAATAATGCTAAATAATAATAAAGCACTCCGGTGAGTAAAAGTTCCAGAGTACACCGGCACATCTCGATACACTACCCGCTCCCACCACCGCGCCCACATATCAACCGCTGTCTTTACGTGCGAGTCGAGCAGCGGCCCGTAGTGCGAAGCAAGACGAGGCTCTCCGCACGTCGTACTCAGCTTTGTCTCTATGATGAAGGCCACCAGATGTGATCGAAGGTTATATCACAATTTTTCTAGCTATTGAACTGCCTGCAATAACATTATAAATGTGAAAGCTTATCTGTATATTTGTGACTTCTTCACGTTGTAACAGCTTAACGGATTTGGATCAAATTTGGGATGCTTATAGCTTATATCCTGGAACTATGATCCTAAAACATATGATACTTTATATGCCGTTAAATGCGGGTAAAACCGCAGCGCACAGTTGTTTGAATATGTTTGTACCTACCTACCAACTATTATTATAGTTATTGTGACATTTTCACTTAATGTTCTCGTGTTTATCACAGAATCGATTAAAAAAAATCTTTCCGACGCGGATATCGATATAAAAAATCCTGCGGTGTCATCTCTAGTGCGAAGTAAAATCTCTTTATCTTGTAACTTTAATACAGCGGAGATACGAGTTCATAACTTTTTTAACACACAATATGTTGCCTAACCACCAATATCTGAGCTCACATTATGAAAAGAATATCATTACTTTTTATCAAAATTGCTCATATTACTGGAAAGCACGTACGCTTTTGGTTACCTCCGCGTCTTCTCGGAGCGATTCAATTAATGCTGAACAAAGCTTTTTGAACGGAAAATGTAGAATTTTTGAACCTGTTACTCCTTTCAAACGCCCCGAATGTGGCTTTTCTGGAAGCAGTTTTTTCCCCAAAACGAAGTATTTAAAAGAATTGACTACTTACATACTATATATATGCTACACTTTTAACTAAAAGGAAGAAAGTTCTTATTTTACATGACTGCCCAAAAAAGAGTGTGATGTTTTCCGAATTCATGTATGTGAGTATGTACTTGACTACTTTATTTCATTATAACTTTTAAATTGTATTCAATTATTTAAAAGTTATAATGGAATTATTATATTTTTTGGAACGTCAGTAACGTCTAGTCGTTGCTAGATGGAGATGGAGTAAGGTTATAACAGAGTGGTGATTTAGGCACGGTAATCAGAGTTTTGCCGTGGTGTTGCCGGCGTAAGAATTGTACCTTCTCTACCCGTGGTTGCCGTAAGAGTCGGTTAAGGGATGTAATCCGGAAGATGGGCAGCAGCATCTTCCTTGAACAATCACACTTAACTGCGCTCGCTAACCCGCCTGTCAAGCTTGGCGAGTATTGGCAAAACCCAGGAGGAGGCCTATGTCCAGCAGTGGACGTCCTATGGCTGATGATGTGTGATGTGAATCAGAGTATTGGTCGTCCAGTCACAAAATGGGTCGACGATATCGTCACTGGTCGAACCTGGACCAGGTGGAGAGACACTCTCTCTGAGAGAGAGCCTCTGAGGCTTATACCCAGCAGTGGTATAACGAAGGCTGTGTATGATGATGGCTGAACAGATTTGGATGTATGTGATATCGTTAGAATCCTTACATCACACCGAGCGAAACAGGCTATAAATTAAAAAATATCAGTGGGTATTTGTCTTAGTGGGTCTTTTTATGCTTGCACTTTGTGCATTTGCTAGTGTGAAGTATTTCAATATGTACAAGTATTTTATGAAAAATCAAGTTAAATGCGTTTAGGTCCCGTTTAAAGTCACACAAAGTAAGTCTCAGTCGAGTCCGGTCATGCCCTAATAAAGTACTAATACTTATATTGATTACAAGCTTCGATGGAGTTTTGAACGAATGCTAATAGAAGTACAAAACACATCAACGAGACCTACATTAAAAAAGAAATGCCATTATCGGTTACCCATCTAAAAACTTACCAGATCATCCGTTGCTTAACATCAGTGATCATTTGAGAACATTTTGCCAATCTACACCAAGCGACAATTCGTATTTTTTATATTTGAAATAAACAATTATAATTTTTCAGGCTTATGAACTTGCCTAAAATTGCCTTAATTTATTTTATCGAATTAGAAATTCAAACAAGGTAAAACTTTTTGATACAATGGTTCCTTCAATCTCGTGACGACAGTTTTGTCTATTCCCATTATTCCGACCACGTCTCTACCAGTCTTCGTATTCATTAAACAGATGTCTTAATTGCCTTCATAATTTAACTAATAGACTATTTATCTTTCCATTGATTTTTATCTGGGACGCATGACGCATACGAAATACCTTTTATCATTAAACTACCCACAGTATTGTACCTATCTAAGAACTCATGCAAGACTTTATTTTTACTAAAATCCTACGCCTTGCAGCCGGCTATAAAGATAATATCCAACTCACGTTTAAGAAACTAGCGGTTTGACAATATACTTTTATAGAGAGACATTTTTGCAATAAATTTAACCACCGTTTATTCCGTTGTTTATTTTTATTGCAACAATCTAACAATTATCTTTTACTTGAATATCTAAATGTCTATTGTAAAATTTTGAAAAATTGTAGTTAGTGCAAAAACTAATAAAAATATTCATAATCCTGTTTTTTTTTTTAAATTAATTTGGGTATATTTAATCCTTTATAATAAAAAGGCTTACGTTTGACCGCCATCTCACCTGATGTTAAGTGATGGTGCGGTCTAAGATGAAGCTTGTACTCACTCACTTGAGTTCACTCTTGACTTTAGTTCACTCTTGATTTGAAGACACTCAGATAATATCCAACGGGGAACACCCACTCAGGCAGCGCATTCCATTCTAGCAGTCCGCACAATGAACGTGGAATTAAATCGTTTCGTTCGAGTTTTTAGAACATTGACCATGAAACGATGTTTTTGAGGCTTCTGGCTGTCCGATAGAAAAATGGGCAAATAAAGAAATGACTACATTGTGCGTGATGTTAAGCAGTGATGCCATCTAGGTTGGAGCAAGCATATCAACCACCTATAGAGAATCCGTGCAGCTAGCGAAATTACAGGGCTGTTGAGACTAACCATCGAAAGTCTCAAAGTAATGAGCGCCAAAGCAGCGATGCCCTGGACTTTGTTCAGGTACTCAAAGTTCTATGTACCGTTGCAATGGTAATGGATAGACGTTGTCTCTAACCATCAAGAGAGGGTCTCGTACGAAACATTACATTAAAAAAAAAAAACAGGATGCGAAATCTGTGATATTGAATATACTATTATAAAATGTAGTGAACGGAACGAGCTATCAATGATGACAATTCGATAGATTAATGTAGATATAACTATTTTATATAATATCAATATGCATGTACCTAATCACTATGGCCAATAAATTGGTCGTTTCTCATCATAAACATTTGTTTTTAATAGGATGTTAGTTCCACGTTTGAGAAACCGATTGCCAAATGATGCCTAACCATTTTTTAAAATATATTTACTATTTTTCTCAATAAATCGCAAAGCAAAAAGTTTAATGTAAGATAAGATAACTCTTTCTTGTACACTCCATTAATAACAGAAACAGTTTAACAAGTAGTGCAACAACTGGCGGCCTTATTGTTTAAAGCAATCTCTTCCAGGCAACCTTAGTATGAAAAGGATTTGTGGAAGAAGGAAATCATAAGAACAAACACACTAAATTATAGTTGAAGTCGAACCACCAAGTTAAAACCTACCGCCAAGCACCTAACGGCAGTCTTACTTGGGAATTCCCACTTCTCCAATACAGTACCAATTTTTAACCACACCATCACTTTACATCAGCATCACGGTGAGCTGTGGTAACCCACTTAGCCTGTCGATCTTGAAAAAAGTAACAACCGCCGAAAGCATGTGAACCAGATTTCTTCCGTGTATTTGACCAAAACGCCACTTGTTGCACCAATGAATTGAATTATAGTATTGCATGTCAAAAAGCAGTAAACCAAAAGAATGATGATATCAAAATTTCAACAACCATTGTTGTTGTCAAGGGTGAGAAGATAAGTTAATAATATAATGATCTATTATTGCTCCCTATGCCTATTCGACTATTTCCACTGTCTTACCTCACATAATTCATAATATTTTATTTTACTTGAATAATCTTTAACATTTAAGAATTTGAGTTCAAAGTCCTGTAGCAAAAGTATGATGTTTTGTGGGTCAATAAACAATCGTGCCGTTATTATGTTTATGGTATAATATCAGAATAAAATGTTTCCAGTACTAGGTAAGCGCGTCATTAATTCAAATTTTATTCACATTAGCTTTCCTTTATATAAGCAGTAAGGACATCATAACACTAATATTATAAAGGTGAAAGTTTGTGAGTGTGTTTATGTATTTGTTACTTCTACACGTTCAAATGGCTGGACCAATTTTTATAAAATTTAGTATGGAGGTGGCTGACACCCTGTATTAATACATAAGCTACTTTTTATCCCAAAAAATGTAGCGAGTGACATCGTAGGGCGCAGCTAGTAATAAAAATAAGTAATTCGTTCATTATATTGACAGGCTAGGTATTTAACAGCTCACCTAATGTTAGGTAGTTCAGAACAAACATTTATGTTCGTCACACAAATGTTGTCCTGAGTAGGAATCGAACCCATGCCCTTCAGCTCTTGAAACAGATACACTACCAAAATGAGCTAACAGGTCCATTCAATGGAGCTCGTGAATGGTTACCGGTTACAAAAAAACATAAGTAAAACAATAGATTCGTAATAATATTTTAGTGAACGTGTCAAATTAAACGTTAAATATTGATTTTTTTGATATTTTAATTTTGTATTTATCATAATTTTATTAATATAATTGCATGTTGTTTCACCTGCCATTATTGTTGTACTACTATTTTTATAAACTTTTAGTAAGTTAAGTATGAGCAGTCAGTCAGAGTCAGTTAAGTAGTCCGCAAGTCCTAGACACTACAGCTTCCTGTTCCTGGAACGCGATGGACCCGCACGGTGATATCATTGAAAGCTAAGAAGTTTTCTTCATCTGATAATGTACATAGTGTTGGTGTCTTTTCATAAAATAAAATAGTATTAAGTTTCGATATATGTCTATATTTTATTGTGATATTTTGTAAATTTTGTTGAACTTCCCTTACTGTCATGATGGTATTCGGCTTTCGTGACCACCTTTTCATTTGGAAATTGTTTCGATAACGCCATCTTAATAGGTCATTTCCATAAACAACACGTGATTAAATGTACAAATAAAGGAAAGGTTCATAATATTTTAATTAAGAAAAATCCAGAAGTGAAATTAGATGTCCAATCTATTTAAAATTAAATTGGTCAACGGCGTTCAGCAACTATGCTACTATATCAGGTTTCATTGAATTAATAGCGCGTAAAAATAACAAGTGGATAAGTTACATTAATTGGAGTATTAGAGATACTGTGAACATTGGTCTAGATTTAAAAAAAAATTATTTTTGGATGTCTATTATTCTAAAACTAGTCAGTAGTTCAGCGTTCACCTTCAACAATAACAAGATCGGATAAAAAAAAGTGAAATGCAATTTACTTCATATTATGTATTTTCTAGTGTGTAGGTAATGTTAACATCAAGTAAACTAACTCAAGTTGATGAACAAAGTTGATTTTATCTAGAGATAGGTATCTATAGAAAAGTCTCGTTAGTTCATTTGGTAGAATATCTGCTCTTAGAGCTGTAGGGCGTGGGTTCGATTCCCACCAGTTTTTATGTGAAACATTTTTGTGACGATAAATAAATGTTTGTTATGTATCTTATGTATATATTTACAAAAATAAGTATTTAAGAATTCTATCAGTTATTTGGTGCCCATAGTGCAAGTTTTGCTTCATTTGGTAAAATATACAAAGTTTCGCATTTATAATGTAATTATGTCTATAGTGTGATTGACACTGGAAGACTGCATAAAGTGCAATGCCAAAAATAAATAAAAAAAAACATGTGATCTCTATGATTTTCATATTCTATTACCTCAAAAATGTTTTTTTTTCTGTAATATTAGTTTTTATACGATACTAGCATTTATCCAGCATTCATATAACATTTGTAATATCATCATGCGCGAGAAACGCTGGAATTAACTAAATTAAATTCCTAGTTCCTAATTTCGTATTCCATACTGGCGTCTAACGGAAAAACAATGCTCTCACATCCTCGTCGCACCCTACATATTACTTTATAATGACGTCACAGAATTACAGGGCATTGTGCAAAACTGCATTCTCGACATAGGAATACAACTCATTTGTATGATAAGACGATGCTAATGGCGGCGCTTGGTCTCTAGTATTCATTTTTTTTTACCTTTGACACAGAACTATTTAGCCAAGCTACCTAACTTAGTAAAGCTCATACTTTTAATGTTATGAAACAACTCGCGTGATGGAAAGCGAGGCATGCAGCCGAGGATGGAGCACGCTGATCTAAAAGAAATCTATTTACTATGGTAACCGTACAACTGATAAAATACTAACTTTTTTTAATGTAAATACATAAACACAACATAGAACAAAAAAAAATTCAGTCACATTGTTTTTGTTCTGGGTGAAAATCTAACCCACGCCATTCAGCACACTATTGCAACTATTGCAAAAGTTAGTCCTATTAGTAAACGCTGTTTAAATTGATGAATATAGAGATCTCCTTTCAGCTCAATTCTGCTGATACGCTAACCTTGTATTGACTGAATTGATAAAAAAAAAAATAAAAATATATATTTTTACCTATTACGTCAATGAAAAGGCAAGAAACAGAAAAAAAATTACTAAATATTTTTATAGATACAGTGCAACCTCGATATAACAAAGTTACACCGAATAATTTGTTACAATGAGGTTTGTTGTATAAAGGTTAGGTTCTTTTAAATATAAGAAATAGGCTTACGTTTGACCGCCATCTCACCTGATGTTAAGTGATGATGCGGTCTAAGATGGAGCACGCTTGCCTAGAAGATACCGATTCACTCTCGACTTTAAGACACCCAGATTATATCCAACGGGGAATTCCCACTCCGGCAGTGCATTCCACTGTCTAGTAGTCTGCACAATGAACGTGGAAGAAGGTAAGTAAATTTGTTTATTAACCTCAAGACTACGTACTCTTCTACCTACTCCACTATAACGAGCGATTTTACCAAACGAATATGTATAGGTTATATAAGTTGACAAAAATCATTAAATAGAGGTAAATTAACTGTCTTTCTATTATTCCGCAATTATTGAATTTGCTTTTTTTTTCATAGTTCCTTATAATTAAGTCTTTGAAAAGAAGTATTCGTAAATATTTTTGACAGGCTAGGTGTTTGACCACAGCTCACCTGATATTAAGTGATGGTGTGGTCGAAGATAGTAAACACACGTAGCCTGGAATGGAACTGGCTCTCAAAGGTATATTTTTCGTTAACTCTTACGGGCAGTTAAGTTATTAAGTTCTAGGAGATTACGATGAATTTGTTAAATCGAGGAAATCGTTATATTGAGGTTCGTTTTATTAAGGTTAAACTGTATATATTAAAATACAACTGCATCGTCAAAGAAAACTTTCACAAATTAAAAGTCAGCAACAAAACTTCCGGCTTAATATTTTTCCACTTACGGGAATGAGGCCCTCGTGTGTGTTAAAGCTGAGTTACTTTAATAACTTACAGTAACCATAGGCGCTATCTCCACAAGCGATTGTTTCAACTTTTTTTATTAACCACTAGCGGCCTGCCCCGTTGTCGTACGGTTTTTTAAATATTAAACAGATCTACGTTTGGCCACCGTCTTGCCTGATGGAAATTGACGGTGCGGCCGAGGATGCAGCTCGCTGATCTAGAAGAAATCTATTCACTTCAGCCTTAAAAACGTTCAAATTGTAGTTTATTAGAAACAAAGAAGCCGGCAATAAGTTCTATTCATGAAAGCATCAAGAAAATAGAGCGGAATCGCTGCGTACGAATACTGGAAACAAACTGGGTGCACTTTAGAAAAAAAATAACAAAAATGTGTTGATTAAATCGCTACCAAACTTTACAAAATCACTCTCTGGTGTAATCTGAAGATTGTTTAAAAATTTAAACAAAACTGGTCACGTAGTTTTGGATGTATACACAAGGACCTAATTCCCTTAAGTGGAATAGTGAAGTTGGTGAAGTTTTTTCTTGAAGATGTAGTTGTGTGCTGGTATATACCTATAAAAATATAGTTAAACACTATTTAAAATTTAAAATACTTTTGTTTCTTGCCTGAAGAAAACAATTTTCAGTTGCAAATCTATGTACTAATTTAAAGTTTAATTTACCTTCATGTGTTTTTTGGTGTAATATAAAAGTGTAACTAGTTGATGTGGGGTTGAGTGGAATACACGCCTTTTTAAAATACTTCGTTTCCAACTGGTATTGGGCTCGATTTTTCGATATTTCGATTGTTGATTTCTGTAGCAAAAAAGGGGGTGTTTCAAAGATATGATAGTTAATAACCCTTCCACAAATTGTATGAAAGTTAAAGTTGTTTACATTGGTGAGAAGAGCACGCTTCAGTATAACTTCAATTCTTCAAAACATCCTAAATATGTTTATATCGACCCGATATATATCGATTTAGCCGCCCCGGTTTCGAACGGGTAGTAAAAATGGATATAGTAAGCTATCCTCATAAGGTAGATATTTGTCACCGCAGACTTTTTTGTAGATCTACTAAAGAGGAATATCCCATCATGCATTGTTTTGTATATATCAAAGGAATTAGGCTGCGTTTTCGATGAAAGCTCCCAGGTGGCTTGACTGTTTCCGACACGTCCAACAATTATTATCGTAAATTTCTACCAATTTAGACGAATTATATACCTACGATAATATAATATAATAGATATAAACCTTCCTCATGAATCACTTTACTTATTAGTGAACTCGCATGATAATCTTTTCAGTAGTTTTTAAGTTTATCACAAACAGACAAACGTGACGGACGACTTTGTTTTATAATACGTAGTGATGGTGATAGTGAGTAAAGTCTATTTACGTTTGTGCTCGTTACATTTAGGCCAAAATTATTGTACATGCATACAATATCCGTTCTATATAGTTAATAAATTGTTTAGAAGAAAAATAATTATTGTGGTTAGTTAATATGTATTCCATGTTTACGTAAATAAGTATGTAATTGTTGCACTTCATCTGAATGTTTGCCGTGGTGGTGCCGGCGTAAGAATTGTACCCAACCCTCTCTACCCGTTTTTGCCGCAAGAGTCGGCTAAGGAATGTAATCCGGAAGATGGGCAGCAGCGTCTTCCATGAACAATAGCACTTAACTGCTCTCGCCAACCCGCCGTTACCCGCCTGCCAAGCGTGGTAAGTATTGGCAAAACCCCCCCAGGAAGAGACCTAGCAGTGGACGTTCTATGGCTGATGATGTGATCTGAATGTTCAATGTTTTATTATTTCTGTGTTGAAATCTAGGTGTAAACAATAAAGAGTCATCTATCTATCTATCTATGTCTAAGAATAGCTTTGATGCTAAAAACGTAAAATATATTTTATATCAAAAAAAAAATATGTAGGGCGTAAAACACGCTCGCAGAATTAGCTCTACAATTAGATGCGAGTAGGTGAGGTGCAAACTTGGCAACTCTTTCGTTTGCACGAGAAACGGAAGTAACGTTCATATGAAAAGCAAATCTCAAGATTTTTAGACTTGTGTCATGAAATGAAATACGAGTAACATGACAAGTATTTTATTGAGTGACTAGCGACCCGCCTTGGCTTCGCACGGATAGTAAAAATGGGTATAGTAAGCTATCATTAAAAGGTAAAACTCTTGACAAATTATATACCTAAACTTTGCTAATTAATCACTCTATCTATTGGTGAAACTCGCATGATAATCCAAACCTATATTATTCCAAACGTCTTGTTGTAAGTAAAAAACGTTATCAAGAGCAGTTTTTTATTCATATTTTTTTTAAATCATATACCAAGGGTTTCAAAGTGTACAGAAAAGTTGGTATTAAAAAAATTGTAAGAAGTATCTTCAATTTTTTTTTATCCTGATAATATAAGTAAATAAGATTAAATAAAATATCTTACCCACTTTTTGTAGTTATTTTATAGCTTTTTACCTTCACAACACACCATGGTGGCATTATACGTCCCACTGCTCAGCTAAGAGTGTATTTATGTTGTTGGTTCTAGCACTTACCGCGTCCGTGCCGTTATGCAGTTTGACTTACAAATACACGATCGAGACGTTTCACTTACTGCCTCGTTTGTGGGCGGAGAGACTCCCGAGATCGGTGAAATGAAGGAAACAAATGAAAGAAAAAATACCCAAACTTGATCTCATATAAACGCCAGTTCTAATAAAGTATCGCGCTATAATAACCAGACCAATGTATCTACAAAATATTGAAAAATGTTTTTGTTTTGCTTATGCGGGATTACTTGCGTTTATTTTAGTAATTTATTCTAGTAAAATGTGAAGCAAGACAAGGCCGCGCGCGCGTTGTACTCAGCTTTGTCTCCATGAAGAAGGCCACTGGATGGGGTCGAAACTATAGTCGGAGTTTTCGATATAATTGAACGTGAGTAATCTCGCGTAATTAAAACAAAAATATGTCAACACCACGTCAGTTTCCAAATTCAAAAACAGTTTTTTTTTAAAATAAAAATGGGCTATAGTATGGTACATTCATTGTGGTATTGTAGACGCGTTCATCTGAGTTTTGCACCGCGAGATACAGTCACAGTATTGTAGGTTTTTTTCCTATTTTTTTTTAATTCTAATTTGACCACCAACTCTCCTGATGGTAAGCGACGATGTGGTCGACGATAAAGCACGCAGACTTAGAAGATTCACTTTGCCCTTGACAAGATCTAGATTATATCTCTCAGGAAACAAGGAAGCCGGCAGCTTGTTCCATTCCTTGGCCTTACGGATGAGAAACGTAGAGTCAAAACAATACATTGCAAAACGAATTTCCACATTTTGGTAAAGTAAATATCTGGTTTTCGACAATGTAAGAAGATGTACACAGTCTATATATAATAATGTAATAGCCCTCCTTTTTTGCTTCACCTTAGTCGATTATCAAAAATGTTAGATTTATCGTTAACAATAACCAATATAAAGCACCACTTAAGACTCGCTAAAAATTACTAACAAAAAAAATTTTATTGCTATGAATAACCATGTGAGTCATGAGCAGTGTGACTCGTTAAAAACTCACGCAAGAAACCTCAAGAAAACCGCTGCCACTAAGTCTTTATCGCCAGCACTATAGCCCTGCATTATTAATAATAATAATAATAATAATTCTTTTATTTCTTTAAACATTTTACACATTTACAATTAAGGTTGGTTGTTCTCTTTTAGGCATGAATTGCCTGTGCCAGAGGACAACGCTCTTCCAATTTTACACAACAAATTATGTAATTATCAGTAAATTAAACTTCAACAAACAGATCTTTACCACATACTAACTTTACAAAACAATCAAACAAAACATACATTTAAGTGAAATAAACTGAGTTTATTAACTCAGCAATCTAAATGTTTGTGTGTTTATGACTGTGTGTGCTTGTGTGTGGGTGTATGTAAGTGTGTGTGTATATGTATGTGTGTGAGTGAGTAAGTGTGCGAGTGAGTGTGTGTCGTATATATGTATGCACATACGTGTGTGGGTGTGGATGCATGTGAAAGTGAAGTCAAGTAATAATTTGTAGAAATGCTTCAGTTTCATTATATGAAGAAGCCTTTAACCAATTCGTAATGATAGATTTACACTCAAAATGACAAGTTCTAGAGATATTAAGTTTTTTATTAATTTTATTATATATAAACTCCGAACGCCTTTTGAATTGCATACTTGCAAACTTTGTTCTAGCCTTGGATACATAAATTATATTTTTAATACGTCTATTATTTCCTTCTTCAACTGCCTCACTAATAAAAACGGTTTTATGAACTTTTAAAACTATTTGTGCTATGTATAATTTTCTCACTGTCAGCAGACCACAATCTTTGTACATGGCATCTGTAGAGTATCTCATTTTTTTAAAGTACATGACCTTAAGCAAGGCACGCTGAGCTCGTTCAACTGTTATTAACTTAGTCTTTGCGGTCCCCCCCCAAATAGGAATACAATATGATAAAACTGACTGTACCAAAGCTATATATATATTAGTTAATAGATTTGAGCCGGTTGGGACTACATGTCTTAACGTTTTGAATATCCATATAAGTTTTCTCACTCTGCTTGTAACTTGTTCAAGATGCGGATACCAGGTTAATTTTTCGTCAATTACGATACCAAGATACTTAGTATGCTTAACTTTTTTAATGATTGGACAATT
The DNA here is from genome assembly GCA_950106695.1 of Biston stratarius. NCBI lineage: Eukaryota > Metazoa > Arthropoda > Insecta > Lepidoptera > Geometridae > Biston > Biston stratarius. The sequence goes on along the minus strand of OX467106.1, from coordinate 33,160,390 downwards.
GCAATGATTATTATTTGAAGAACTACAGTTATGAATTTTTATAAGAAGATCATCTTTAGGTTGAGTACTTTCGTTAATACTAAAACAAATATAATTCGTTTTTGTTGTATTTAGTGTGAGTTGATTATTCTGTAGCCATTCACCCATTACATGACCCCTCTATCGGGGCCGCTAAAGCCTTTTCATAAATTTCACACACCTAAGAAGGGTGCCATCGTTCAAGATACTACGGGTGTATTCAGGATCTGTTTAAGGGGGAGGCAAAAAATTATTACCATTAGAGTCCAAGGCCACTAATGTTTATTTGTAATTGGTTATAAAAACGTGCCTTCAATAGGTATTAATATAGGTTATATAGGTTTAATAGCGATGATATCTTAGTGGTTAGCGCGGTCGGTTCGCATGCCGAAGGGCGTGGGTTCAATCCCCAACAATGAGCTTGAGCTTTCGGTGAAGGAAAACATCGTGAGGAAGTACTTTCTAGTACTCGGCTGGCTAGCTACCACCCTCAAGTTGAAAATCTGCCGCCAAGCATCTAACGGTGTGTTCCAGCAGCCTCACTTGAGAGCCAGTTCCATTCCAGGCTAGGTGTGCTTTACCATCTTCGACCACAACGTCACTTAACATCAGGTGAGTTGTAGTCAAGCACCAAGCCTGTTAGATATTAAAAAAAAAGGTACTCGCAAGCAATGAGCATGTTTTAAAAGGATTATGAAAGTAGAAGCCAACCTATACCTTTTTTTATAGTTCACAGAATAGACATTTCCACAGGTTACGTCAAAGTGTCAAGTGACGGTGTAGTCGAAGATGGTTGCGCACCTAGCTTGAAAGAAATGAGGCTGCGGAATATTCAACTAGGTGCTTGGCGGCAATTTTTTAATTTGAGGTAGCTAGCCAGCCGAGTACTATAAAGTACTCTTTCACAAAGATAAGGTTTCCTCACGATGTTTTACTTCACCAGCAACTCAAACCGTGTGAACCGACTACAAACTACTGAACTATCATCACTACTTACGGAATAATAAGAAAAAAAACTTTTTTTTGTGAGGACATCCGTAGACGAACTAAAGTAAGCGACATAGCCCAGCGATTTAGCAAGTTAAAGTGGCCGATGGGGCTGCAAAATTCTGGAGTGGAGACCACGAACCGGCAAGCGCAGCGTAGGACGTCCACCCACAAAGTGATAGAAGACCTAAGAAAGACCGCAGGAACGCGCTGATTGCGAGTCACTTCCAACCGGTCTTTATAGAAGTCAATGGGGGAGCCCAATGTCCAGCATTGGACGTCCGACGGCAGAGATGATGATGAAACTCTTAATGATATAGTTAGAAGAATTTATATTTCAATGATTTTTCTAATGAATGCCCCCCCACTAAACTAAGTCTTAATACGTCCATCAAAGCTAGACTAGCAATAAAACCGCCCTTTGTACATATTACAGTGTTATAATAAAGGTACAGGGACCACTCTAGGGAACCATCAATTCTCTTTAACCATTAATACTAAATTAGTTTGGTGATCACAGGATATGTTGTATGAGAGATCAATACAAAGCCTTGATTTAAAAAAATCAGTATTAAAAAAAAACCTAGCCCGGAATGGAACTTGCTCTCAAGTGAGGCTGCCGGAACACACCGTTAGATGCTTGGCGGCAGATTTTCAACTTTAGGGTGGTAGCTAGCCAGCCGAGTACTAGAAAGTACCTTACCACCACGCTATGGTTTCCTCACGATGTCTTCCTTCACCAGCAGCTCAAGCTCATTGTTGGGGGTTTGGGCCCACGCCCTTCGGCATGCGAACCTACCGCGCTAACCACTGAGCCATCATCGATGTAAAATAAACACGACTTTCTTCACATGTACCCAAAAACTAAAACGAAAATATTTTTTTCTGCGCAACGAAACTGTTTACATACTCGTACATAAAAATGTCATAAAAATATCTCATCAACGTAACAAGATACTCAAAACGAAAAGAGCATACATCTTTAACGAGACTCTTCTGCAAAAAAATGTATCACTGATGCTCAAGCTACTTAAATGCTTAAAAATTAACATTTTAAAAGGAACTCCTGAACTGAAACAGGGGTTGTAAATTGCATCTTAAAAATACACAGGTTTTACAAGATTAGCTCCAGTGAAATGTTAATACAAAATATAAGCAGTAAGAGCTCAAAATTTTTTTTACATCTGGCGTTTGTACATGAGCACGATGTCAGGTCATAGTCATAACCATTTTTTTTAATGTGTTTAACCAAAGCTCACCTGATGTTAAGTGACAATATGGTGGCTGTGGTGGTACCTACCTAGACGATATCCTTAGGACATCTGCCACCGAGTAAAACCATAACACGGTGGTAGAGTACTTTCTAGTACTCGGCTGGCTAGCTACCACCCTCAAGTTGAAAATCTGCCGCCACGCATCTAACGGTGTGTTCCGGCAGTTTCACTTGAGAGCCAGTTCCATTCCAGGCTAGGTGTGTTTACCATCTTCGCCGTAGCTTAACATCAACTGAGCTGGGGTCAAAAACCTAGCCTGTCAGTTTTTTTTTTTATTTTTATTTTTTTTTATTAATATTTTTATAATTTTTCATACTTGCGCTTATATCACTATGACCCATACTGCTGCAAGGAACACCACGCCCTAAGGGCGGCTTTGATATTGGTAGCAAAGATCAAACAGTGAATTAAAAAGACTAAGAGATGCTTTGAAAATACACCTTTTTGACTAGAGTATGCTTGTTTGCTAAATTTAATTGATGATTATAAAACTCAAAGCTCGGATACTTTGATACCTACTAAAAATAACTTCGCTATGGAATATGTTGGGTAAGCAATAATTAACTACTTAGGTACATATTATTATCTTTATAGAATCTTACTTATAAATTTAGCATAAAGTTAAGATATGGTCAAATTCTCAATGAGGTGAAATCGAAGTGAAATAGGCTACTTTGAGCATAAATTAATAAGATAAGATAAATAAATTATATTTATATTGAACAAATGCCACAGGTAAGTTACTTTTTTAAAACAATATATTATACCATGTAACAGGAAACTTGTTCACTACTTATATATTAACTAAAAGTAAGGTAGGACATACTGAGTTCATTATTAATATTTTTTTGTTAAAACCACGGATCACCACACTTTTTGTTTTGCGGAGACCGGTTTCACATAAAGATGGTGTGGAGGTAAGGAGGTACAAAGACTATCGGACTACTTTGAGCATAAAATAATAACAATTGATATTCTACCTATTTCTATATTATAAGATAGTATTTTAATGGACCAAGACTCGATAAGCTCATCTGGAATTATGTGACGAAGTGGTAGTATGGATGTGATAAAGGAAATATACATACTTAAACACCTAATAATAATTACATCCACTCGATTCGAAAAGAGTTAATCCTAATAAAATCTTGTTGCACCTCAAAGTAAACGAGCATTTCGTGAACATTTATGATTCACTAAAAAAATACTTAGAGAAATAATAGCGACCCGCCTCGGCTTCGTAAACCTATGCATAATGTAAACCTTCCTCTTGAATCACTCTGTCTGTAGTTGGAAATCCCATTAAAATCCGTTGTGCGTACAGACGGCAGAAAGCGACTCTGTTTTATAATATGGAGAATAGAGATTTTAAACTCGAATGATTGTTTTGAGACACCGTGCAAGCCATTATTTTTTTGTTAAATTTATTTTATGATTACAAATTCATAGTTAATATATATTTCTTTGGAAATAAATCGATTGAGTTCTCTTTGAATCACGGGTTTTATTCATAAATGTGTGTTACAAACGAAGACTTATAAACACAGTCTAAATTTGCTGCATCATTGGATCTAAGAGCTTTGTTTAAGTTATTGGACTTGGTCACGCCCACCGCAATGACTTTATAGAAAGGGTTCCACTTAGACGATTTACAATAATTGTTACTGGGAGTTGGAGGAATTCTAATTGAATAATTTGAAAGAAATTGTTCTGTTTGGTATTTTCTATGGGTTTGTGTTGTACACGAAGAACACTTTGTCACGTCAACATAACTTAACTTTACAAATAGTAAATGGAAATTGTGTATTTAGTGTATTTTTCAGAATAAATAATTACATTTGATTTCTAATTTAGCCCATTTAGAATGAACATCATTAAAACTAGTTACATTATAGAATTATGAGAGATGCCGATAATTTTTTTTCCCCGTTTTTTAATAATAAAAATAAGAAGCAAACATATTAACCGTAATACGATAAACAAATAAAAATAAAATATTTCTTTGTGGTAGATGTCCTTAGCAAGAGATTGTCTTGATAGGTACCACCACAGTACCAGATATTCTGCCCCTCAAGCAGAAGTGTGCAAACATTACTGTGTTCCGGTTTGAAGGGTACTGCAGCTAGCGAAATTAGAGGGCTGTTGAGACTAACCATCAAAAGTCTCAAAATGCCTTGGATTTTGTTTTGCTACTCAAAGTTCTGTGTATCGCTGCAATGGTCATGGACAGGCGTTATCTCTTACCATCAGGGGAGCGTCTCATACGTCTCATTACTTTTACATAAAAAATAATAAACGGTAATCACATTGTATTGCCGTGGTGGTGCCGGCGTAAGAATTGTACCCCACACTCACTACCCCTGGTTGCCGTAAGAGTCGGCTAAGGTATGTAAATCCGGAAGATGGGCAGCAGCGTCTTCCTTTAACAATCATATCTAATTGCCCTCGCTAACTCGCCTGCCAAGCGTGGCGAGTATTGGCAAAACCTCCCCAGGAGGAGGCCTATGTCCAACAGTGGACGTCGTATGGCTGATGATGATGATGTACATTGTATTGGCATCTGTCAAAAACTATATATAGGTAGTTACATAGACAATGTTCTATCAATTAAAAAAACATTTTTTTTTAATACACCTTGTGAGGAATACTCAGATTTTTAACTCTAATTCTATCTAAGACACCTTAAAATACTGAAGCATTTTTACGGACTAATTTGAATTTACCGCCTCAAGTTTGGTGATTAGAAAATCACAAAAGATAAACAAAGAATGATGAATGCATGCTCTGCCGCAGGTGTTTTAGAACGAACATTTTTCTGATTTGTTAATAACTTTTTTAGCCGCCTACTACAGAGGTGGAACAGGGAACGTCATTAATTATTACTGGGCAGCAGTTTGTTTAGTTCGGTCACGGCCTACAAATTTATGTATGAGCGAAACCATTAAAGGATTGTCGCCTCAGGTCGCTTAATACATTTTTAGATCAAAAATAAACTGGAACATTAGTAATTTACTGCTCTCTAGTTTTCATTTTATAAATGTTCCTAATATTTCTTTTTCTGCTTAGATATCATTAATCCCAGCTTCGAGGTGAATATGCTTATTAAAATTAGTTAACATACTTCGTATAAATTATGTCGACAATAAATGTGTTCTATGGTGCATAGTATTCAGACATTGACATTGAAACCCATTATGATTTGAAGTATGATGTGAATAATTGCATTGAAAATAATCAAAAAATATTTATTATAATATTTAAATTTAGAAGTTTATGTCGATAATAATTATATAATGAAAGCTTATAAATTTACTAGGTAGTAGATTTTTTCGCATTATTAGATATTCTACCGCCAAACAGTTGAGTGTTTGGCACATTACTACAATAAGTTGACAAAGTTCATGGAGCCCGGTATCTGTGGAGCAGAAATAACATTTAAAAATCGGGCAAGTGCAAGTCGGACTCGCGCACGAAGAGTTCCGTACCATTATCTATAAAAACGGCAAAAAAATCATGTCTGTTGTATGGGAGCCTCCTTAAATATTTATTTTATTCTGTTTTTTAGTATTTGTTGTTATAGCGGCAACAGAAATACATCATCTGTGAAAATTTCAACTAACTATCACGGTTCATGAGATACAGCCTGGTGACGGACAGACAGACAGACGGACGGACAGCGGAGTCTTAGTAATAGGGTCCCGTTTTACCCTTTGTGTACGGAACCCTAAAAACAACTGCTAGCAAAATTATTGTGCTAACGAAGCTTAACATTGAATAGAATGTCAAAATAAAATTTTGTCACCGCATTAGCTTTCAACTGGAATATGAATTTAACTTAACTTTTTTTTGGGTTCCGTAGCATGAGCAATAGTTATCTCTCGCCACTTATAATATACAAAATTACGTAGTAAGGACACATTATTTTTCTAACCTTATTTTAAGTTATATTTCAGTGTACTTAAGTGTATGAGAGCGTCTAAGTTCGTCTCACTACTTTTTACCGTAAAATAATTTACACCTCTTGTATGCACGTCGCCCAGTAAGTGTTTATGTTACAATTAAAACTCATAACCGGTTAAAACCATGTTTGACTGCGAAAATCAAGCAAAAATAATGTTGACCGATGTCCTTAGTCAAAAACAGTTTTGACCGATTTAAATTTCAGACTGACTTAAATTTCCATTACCTTAATAATAAAATTAAACGATTTGGTAATACCGATAATTTTTATCATAAATGTTATATGTTATTCCAGGTAATAAACTATGTGTGTGCCAAATTTCATCCAAATCCGTCAAGCTGTTTTGGCGTGATTTAGTTACGAACATCCAAACATACAAATATAATATTAGCAGGATACGCCCAATCAAAATTAGTTTTGACAAACATTCTTGGTGAAAACCCAATATTTTCGCAGTTAAACCAAAGTCTTTAGTCAAAACAACTTTTGACTGCAAAGTCAGTTAAAAGGCGTCATGACCAACGCCCGTAGTGAAACTAATTGTGACTGATTTTTGCAGCCCAAAGTGGTTTTAACCGATAATGAGTTTTGACTGTGACATACCTATGTATATCTTTAATTTCTAAATATTTTTTGTAGACCAAAATGTCCTGTATGTAAATAATATAAGACATTTCACAGCCCCAAACTAAGCAAAACTAAAAATAATAAAATTCTTTTTTTAAATACATAGTTGTAAAACATACATATTACCTGGACACGGAACAAATATCCTGTGTTCGTTACATACAATGTTAGCTCCGGGTGAGAATCGAACCCAAGCTCGGCGAGTTCATACCGTATTGTAAACATAACCTGTTCAAAACAACATCTGTATGATTATTTAACACTTGAAATACATCAGGTTTGAAGCAGGTGAATGTCCAAGGCTGTTGATCGCACGTCATCTGGTGACCAGCTCCGATTGTCACCTGTTCTAACGTGGGAGCCACCTGACCAAATGAGCAATTTAGTTTTGTGACAATTGAATTTTTTCAAACGAAACTCAGATTTGTGCAATTTTCCCATGCCTGATTGACATGGGAAATATTTTAATTGTCACAAAAATTATACTTTCACTTCACCTATTTACATACCTGGAACCTTCAAGGTCTTTAAATATGAATACGGCAATGCATTGCGCATTTGGGTTACAATAATACCGATTTTTGTTGTTGTTCAGTCACACGCCTACACGTGTGCGAATTCATTGACAATAACAGACCGAACAATTTACTTTCAATCGTTCAAAAAAATTAGTTTTATTAACACGTGATTTTGAGCGATGGCAAGTTTTAATCCTTGTAAAAAGATTCTGAACGAAATACATTGTCAGATTCCAGTGACCTAATGACTCGTTTTGCGCTTTTGCAACCCATATCAAGTAACGTGACAGATGCTATGAAGCCAGATAGTGGGAAAGTATGAGATGCAAACTATGGCAGACGTGACTCCGCCATACTTTCTACAAGTAATAACGTTCTGGGCTGCACTTAAGTTGTCATCCGTGGGAACGTGAATTATAGGTATGACAATGATCTAGTGGCTTCAGCAAAACAATGAGAAAGTTTTTGTTTATGTTTTATGTAGATTCTGAGGTAATGGTATGTTAAACGAAGTGCAAATTGATATTACAAGTACTTAGACTGTGTTCTCATAATTTATAGTAATAGTGGATTACTTTTAAATTTATTACATTTAAGTAATACTACACATCTCTGAAATACATAAAGAGTTGATTAAATCATTACATCATTTAGCCCTTTAGACCTCAACTTCCGGTTTTCCTATTTACTGTGAAATTGGACATGCTCCGGACAATTGGAACAGAATAGGACACGGATTGACGCATTCTGTGGTCAATTAAAGCTGTCCAATTCCAATGCACAAGAGGATGTTACGTTCATGTCCTACGTATTACTGCGTATTGACGTATAATAACAGAGACATTTCCTTGTTAATTTTTCACTATGTTACATTACAGAACCGAGCGCCAAATGCAGTAACTTTGCTTGATTGTAGCGATGATAAGTCACTGGTTAGCGTGATCGCGTCACACGTCGAAAGGCGTGGGTTCATATCCCAATTGAGCTGCCGGTGACGGAAAACATCGTGAAGAAACCATAGCATGGTGGTAGGGTACTTTCTAGTACTCGGCTGGCTAGCTACCACTCAACTCAACTCAAGTTGAAAATCTGCCGCCAAGCATCTAACGGAGTGTTCCGGCAACCTCACTTGAAAGCCAGTTCCATTCCAGACTAGGTGTGCTTTACCATCCTCGACCACACCATCATCGTCTTAAATGGACAAGCTTACTACCAATTGCAATACTATGCTTTAGGCCATATAAGATAGGAAGTTTTACCGTAGAAACTGACATGATTTTGACACATTTTTGTCTCGTAACTTTGTCTTGCTTTGCACACAGCTGTCACAGGCCGCGCGCGCGTCACTCAGTTTGCAGTCTCCGTGATGAAGGCCACCAGATGTGGCCGTAACTATAGTCGGAGTTTCCGATAAAATTAAACGTGAGTAATCCCGCATAAGTAAAACAAAGATATGAGGTTAGTTACACGTTGCGTCAAAATTGTTTTTTAATTAATTTAACATAAGTTCTGGCTGTGTCGATTTTGCAAATTTTTTTTTACACTAAATTTGTTTTCGATTTTGACTATTTTGATTTTCAATGCTTGCCATTGTTTCTTATTCTCTAACGATATTTTCAACAAAGGAACTACGAACGGAATTTACTATTGAGAAATCTGTTTGCATACCTTTTGTATCATTAGGGCGTGCCTAATTTAAATGAACAAATTTAACTTCAATTATTTTGAAGTGGGGCGGGTCGAACCGTATCCTTTTCACGTTTCCCCTTCCCTCATTACAATCCACAATACTCTACATTTCTACATCTAGATAAGAGACACCCATCTTTATTTTTGCTTGATTCCCTACTCGATGCACAGTATACACTTAAGTCCAGAACAGAATCTTTTTACAAAATGTAAGTTTTATTGTGATGACAGCTTAGTAACTAGCGCGATCGAGTTACACTCTTCATTCCAAATGAACTTATGTTGTTGTTGAAGGAAAATATTGAGAAAAAAACCACAACATGGATGGAAGATAATTTTTAGAACTTCACATCCATTTCTCTCCATTACATCCTATATATCTAACCATATATTTGCCTATATCATAAATAAGGTGTAAAAAAAAAATTTGCATGTCTTTGTTAAATAAATCTAATAATTGACATTTTAAATATTGAACTCGTATATGACGTTTACTTTTTTAAATTCACAGTTTTATCAAAGAAATAATGCAAGAATGAAATTGTGTTTATTGAGTGCCATAGAGAACGGTAACATATAAACAATGCCTCTTGATCACTGAGCTAGTCAATATATACTCTATAATAGTTTTATTGTAGAAAGATTTTATACTGTCTTTGTATTTTACAACGCACTCATACTCCCTATTTCGCTTTTTAGGGGAACCGTTCATTTCATTTCGATTCAATTCGGAGCAAACAAATTCATTTTTTCGTATTCAACTCTAGAAACTAGAGATTGACCCGTTGATAACACTGTAATCTGTTATTTGACTGCAGGATGCACCTTTATGAACTTTTTAAACAAAATAATAATAGAGATGTGCATTGTATAAGTAGGAAAAGAATAACATTTTGTTTTAATAATAAAACAGATGGCAGCGATAAAATGATTTAAAAAAGAGGATCACGTGTTAAAAATGTTCTTATTATTAAGGTATTACATGATTGATTGATTGATTGATTAACTCTTTATTGTATACACAAAAATAAATAAATTATACAATACATAAGAAATAAACTTAGTTAACCTGAGTAACAACTGGCGACCTTATCGGTAAAGGCGATCTATATGCAAGATTATGTACGTACATAAAAATAAATAAATATTAGACAATATTTCACACAGCGCCATCTGGCCTTAAACCAAGGAAAGCTTGTACTATAGGAACGACACAATTCATGTAATAAGTATTGTATATAATATAAGAAAAGCATATAAGTAATGCCATTTAGAACACCCAGGTACAGAATAAACATGTCTATGTTCACCACCTAAATGTTTGTCCTGGGTGGAAATCGAACAGACACTCTGCAACATATGAATCAGACCTACTTTCAAATGGGCTTACTACGAAATTAATTTACATTTTAATTATTATAAGATTAATTGGTGAGGATGGTGAACACGTTCAGGAAACTGCGCAGCGTTTTCTCGTCCAAATTACTTCAGTGCCTCAAGTCGAAAGTCTTCGACCAGAGTGTTTTCCCAGTGGTGACTTATGACGCTGAAACGTGGTCTCTGATATATCCCTTCTCGGTAAGCTCAAAGTAGCACAACGAGCTATGGAGTAAGTGAATCAGAAATGAGCAGATCTGTAAACGAACTAAAGTCACCGACATAACCCAGCGAATCAGCAAGTTGAAGTGGCAGTGGGCAGGGCACATAGCACACAGAACTGATGGCCGATGGGGCTGCTAAGTTCTGGAGTGGAGACCACGGACCGGCAAGCGCAGCGGAGGACGTCCATCCACAAGGTGGAAAGAGAGCCTTATAAAGACCGCAGGAACGCGCTGGATGCGAGCCGCTTCCAACCGGTCTTTATGCAAGTCATTGGGAGAGGCCTATGTCTAGCATCTGGACGTCATTCGACTGGGATGATTGTGGGAATATTTTGTAGAACTTCTCTAAATAGTATAAAGCATAGTCGCTTCCCGCCGTCTGTACGCTTAGATCTTTTAAACTACGCAACGGGTTTAATGTGGTTTCCGTCAATAGACAGAGTGATTCAAGAGGAAGGTTTATATGTATAATAGATACATATGCACCGCATTAGTATCTACATTGCACCCGTGAGAAGTCGGGGCGGGCGACAAAAAAACTAATTTTTTTTACTTGTTTTTTTTTTTTAATTCTCGCGTATTTATACATTAACCAAAGCAATAGTAAGTAACGGTAGCAGTATAATACAACTAGGTATAGGGTGAAAAAATGTACGAGCATTTTCACAGTGCATGTTAGAAATTGTCACAATGTTCTTAGTTACTTGCATACAAAGTTAGCAGTAACATTCAGTACCATTGTCGTGACATATAGTCTTGCTATCCGTGGTGAAATCTCACGACGATGTTTTGACTTGTCAAAATCGAGAGCATAGAATGCACCCATGTGTACCTCACTAATAGCCTTTGTAACTGCCCTCAGACATCACAAATTGGCACCATGCCTTCTATTCGTGCTTAATCTCTAAAATTATCAACATTCAATTAGACCTCTTTGTTACATGTCCAATTTAAAATAAGTACTCAGTTCGTGTTTCCATGAATGGTCGATTGTTAACGACATAGTTTTGCTTTTAGGACAATGTTCCTATGTTTTCTTGCGTCATATTTCGTAATAGTAGCTTAAAAACGTCATAAAACGTCGCCGGAATGACGCCCCTAGTAATTCCATTTTCTGAAATGGTACTCTGTGAGGTACTCGTCACCGATCTATTTTGGGAGTGTTGTGTATGAAATGAAATGACATACCGAGCGAGCTTTTGATCAAAGATTTTTTTGGTACTATTTTAGACCTTGTGGTAACTACAATAAGAGTAAAAACTTTGATTTTATGTGTTGCATCGTCAGATTTTCTCCCTAGCATTTCACCCTAATCGAATCGCTACGCATGGTGCGTCAGTCTTGTGGGTTGAACCCCTATGGGCATCAGAGGTCGCTCTGCGAAAAATAAATATCCACCCGAATCAAAAGGCGATGCTTTAATTGGACCCTTTTCCGGTCCACTTTACGGATTACTTAATTCGGACATTGTTTGGTCTAATAAATTACTATATTTTATTCTTTATCGCATTTATAGAGCAAAGTCTAAAATCGATCACTTAAGGATCTGCAAATTTTATTGTAACGTCTTATACAAAACGATTTTCTCTCGGAATACATTTTTTTTGGCATGATTGTTTTCTTTTGTTTTTCAAAGTTCTTTATTTTATCATAAATAAATATACTGACATACAAACTAGACACAGTCTATGATTCGCACGTAACAATACAATAATATGACAATACAATAATATGACATAATTTTTTGGCATGATTACTTTCCATCCAATGGTTGTCTGTAAGAAATCGCTGTAGGCGATAAGACCGCCGCTGTATGCCATATATGTATTAGTCTATGTTGTTTTTATTTTGTTATTATATGTTTTCTTTCTCTTTTTTAAGTTTTGTATGTTATTATATGTATGTTTGGTGTATACTAAAGTTACAATCCATTCTAATTAAAATTAACAATTGCTTAAATGTGTCGCTTTAATTATTAACTAGATTTTACCTAGTCTAGTTAGAAGGGTCATTACAGAGAAGTGGCATATTTTTTTTGTTTTGACCATGTTACCTTATACCTAGTATTAATATTATGTGTTCCTATAGGTAGTGAGTGGGTGTTTTGCCATATTTCGATTCTATATATGTCGTCAAAAAACATTTAATGTCTATTTCAATTTCTATTCAAGACGATAAATAAATATCGTACGATATAACAGACAGCACCATCTGACTCCAAACTAAGCAAAGCTTGTGTTATGGGAATCAGATAACTAATAGAATACTTAAATACTTTTTTTGTAAATACATACTTATAATACATACACAATATTCAGAAACAGAACACACATTTGTTTATAACACAAAATGTTTGTCCTGGGTGGAACTTGAACCCACCGTTCATAGTTCTCTAAAAGCAGGTATACCACCAATGAGCCCACGGGGCTTTCAATATAAATAAAACAGAAAGAGAGAGCGACAAAGAGAGAGACATAGTGGTAGATAAACAAAGGACGATGCAGGTAAAACATAACAATGCTTGTTATATTTTGTGGTATTGCGTTAATCATTCGGTTATTCCGTCAGTATAAAATTAATAACAGATTTTAGATCAGTTTATCGAAACTTTATCAGCGAGGAAGTAGAACTTCCTGCCAGCCTCTATATTTCCCTCGAAACAATTTGGGTGTCTTCAAATCTAGAATTAAACATGTTTCTTCTAGGTAAGCGAGCTCCACACATCACATCACATCATCAGCCATAGCTCGTCCACTGCTGGACATAGGCCTCCTCCTGGTTTTGCCAATACTCGCCACGCTTGGCGCTTGGTTGGCGAGCGCAGTTAGGAGTGATTGTTCAAGGAAGACGCTGCTGCCCATCTTCCGGATTACATTCCTTAGCCGAATCTTACGGCAACCACGGGTAGAGAAGGTGAGGTACTATTCTTACGCCGGCACCACTACGGCACACGAGCTCCATCTTATACCTATTCCTCTTTAACACCAGGCATGGCCAAACTTAAGCCTATTTTGAATAAAAAAAACTTCTGTGAAAAGATAAATCTGGCTAGATTTTCGAAAAAGAAAAATTATATTCTAGTTAGAGTGCGTTATGCATTTTCTTATAAGATGTAAAAAATACAGTGCAAGGATACAGTTTTATTACAAAAAAAATTAGCTTTATTTATTATTGCCATACTTCTTCTTCAATAGTGAAAAATTACTTAAACGAACGATTTATTAGTTTAACTAATTATATTTTATCTACTTTTACAAATATGCTCTACCATCCCTACGCAAATAATACCATCATAAATCTTTCTTTGCATCCTAATTTGTTACTAGTAAACTTTCTCCTTAACTTGAAGTTTGTATATTTTGAGCCTTATTCCGTTTAAGTTAAGGCTTGTTATAAAAAGCTAGAAAGCTAGGGCAGACATAATGCTGGTAATCCAGTGGAAGTTCAACCGCGTGGCTGGGCCTTGACGCGCGTCGACCTTTCGTTGCGCTTGACTGGAACGAATTGTCTAGACGGGGGAAGAATTCCGTGTATACCATTATTGGCAGGGCTAGCTTGTTTGAAGATCCCTTTAAAAATATTTTTAAACTGTTTAAAAATTATACCGTCGCATGAGCACGCCATAATTTCGCAGTTCCTAATTACATATAATTTTATCGGATCAAGAAACTATGTTGAATACCTACATATGTAACATCAACTTAACTCAAATTGTAGGTTAAAGTAAAACTCGAGACTTCAATTAGAACAGTATAAGAAAAAAATACGGAATAGGTTTTAGCAGCCTAGTTAAAGGCTTAAACCCCACGACACGCACTTCTGTTTTTCTAAGTTATATGCGTATGGCAGCTGATTTCAAACGTTGAAAGAAGACATCGTGAGAAATCCTAAGTATATATCAGAGTTTTAAAAAAAAGTTTCTTAAAACTTGTGTCAATTCGTACTTGACCAGGGCGGTTAACTATGGCCTAATCTTTCTATTTTCTTTTTTTTAATGATTAACAAGCTAGGTGCTTAATCACAGCTCACCTGATGTTGAGTGACGTTTTGGTCGAAGATGGTAACACACCTAGCCTGGAAAGGATCTGGCTTTCAAGGGAGGCTGCCGGAACACACCGTTAGGTACTTGATGGCAGATTTTCAACTTGAGTGGTAGCTATCCAGCCGAGCACTATAAACGAGTTTTTCTTCTCCGACAGCTCAAGCTATTGGGTTTAAGGCACACCTTTGGCGCGTGAACTGGTCGCGCTAACCACTGAGCTATCATCGCTACAGTGAAAGTGGAACAATTTATAAAAAAAGCGCTGATCCGGGAGAAAATGATGGTCTTACCACGATAAGGTTATTCAAACAAACTTTACTTTCCAACATCAAAACCTAAATCCAGTAAAATTCAAAATGTTAGAATAATCAGCTTATATTTGACATTAATAAAAACAATCATATTAGAGTTGACCCTAGCAGGACGCAGATGTATCTGAGCAATACAACAGAATGCAACATCCGGAAAAAGCACCCCTTTATCACAGATTAGACAATAGTTAAAATCATTCGAAGCAGTTGTTAAGCCCGAATTCATTTAGGTTATGAACTTTGTCACATGTCAAAAACAAAAACTGTAGGGTGATATTGAAGCATTAGTTTCAGTTCAATGTTCTTCAATTTGATTTCAAAGAAAGCCAAAAGTTCTTATTGTTCATGACAGATATATAAAAAAATATATAAATATAATATCTCAAATAGGTATTGGAAGCGCCAAAATATTTTGGACTTCCTGGAGCGGGATGCGTTATGTGCCCGAAGGCTTCATAGCGTCAATATGTTTAGTGGACTGTATTTGTTAATTCGCTAGGCACGCTGATTACACATTAATTAATTTACGAGCGATAACACAGAGGAAAAGGAAGAATGGGAGACCACGCACCTTGACCTCGTTCCTCTCGCAAATAGTCCTGGCTGCGCAGCACAGTATACACTTTGTAATGCACTCCACACACTCGCGGTAGAAGGAATGTTTAATGTCTCAGTTTAGTTTTTGCTTTTCTTTATTCACGTAGTAGTTAATTTATATTATTTTATGCACACGAGTGACGCCGATGATCGGTCACGTAGCACTTTGTCGTTGATGACTATTATGGCGGTAGTCTGAAATAATAGGAATAGGGAGTGAAAAGGACAGCAATCGCTCATTAACCATGTGTAAGAAAGTAATATGGATTGATTGCGAATCCTACCCTACCTGGCGGTAACAGGTATATAAAATAAGGACATGGAATGTACTGGATTATAATAGGCCAGGAACTTACTGACCTAAAAAGATGTAATTTCCATTAGTAAAAAGTGTTTACAAGTATATAACTCCGAAATTGTAGAAAAAAAAAACAATTTCTCAATAGAAAAAATGACTCCGGACCTAATGTATTGGGCAGCTAATATTTGTTATAGTACTTATAAGTTGTTCATTATAATGTATATAGTAAAATCCTTTCCGCGACGTTACCCTACGCTTATAGCCCAGATATTATACTAGAAAGACATTCAGTATTACAAATAAAAAAAATCTGATGTAGGTAGACAAAATGCCACAATGAAAACAGCTCTATGTATGTATGTATGTATGTGTGCATATATGTATGTTTGTGTAAATAAGTAAATAAATATCATAGGACACTTTACACACAGCGCCATCTGACCCCAAACTAAGCAGTGTGATGGAAGTCAGATAACTGATAGAATACATAACTACTTTTTTTTTGTAAATACATACTTATAATACATACAGAACATCCAGACACAGAACAAACATTTGTTGTTGCCGTAAAATGTTTGTCCTTGGCGGGAATCGAACCCACGCCATACAGCTCAGGCAGACATACTACCAATGCTGGCTGTCAATGTGTGCATGTATGTATGTATGTATTTATGTATGTATGTGTGTGTGTGCATGCATGTAGCTTGGCTAAATCACCAATATCAAGCAATAAACGCTCTGATTAGTGTACAGATGGGTGACCGTGAGTGACTATTATTACTGAGCGTAAGTGGCTTTTACGTAAATAGAATGACAGGTCGTGATTGTTTTTTGCAAATTCCTTTAACAACCATCAAGTCATGTCAGAGGACTTCTGCCGACACATTAACATAGCACTAGAGCTGACGATTAGCCTTCACAAACTTTTTTAATAATATGACCTTGGATATAATCGTAGATTAACACAAAAGCTACATTTTAGTTCATTGAAATGAACCTTGGGTATTGCAATTTTTACATAAAGCTACTGTACTTTGTTTGTATGAAAGAACATGATTTTAAATTAAATTATCTAAGTGTTTCAAAAATAAACTCCATTATAATTCCAGAGACAATGGATCCATTTGTCACCGATTTTTACAAGAATAAGGACTCGTAAATGTCTATTAGACTATTCTCGTGGCCATATATTACACAACTCGGCTTATAAGAATTTAATTCACTTTGTGTCAAAAGCGTGGCCATAAAAACCGACTTATACTCATTTTAATTTAATATATGACAAAAATTAAATAGGATAGGAGTATTTTAAGGCAGCTTACGATTCCTCCTTTTTATTTATCTCAAAAGAGAATAAATTTTGATCAGTGTCTTCTCTTGGTTTATGGAATTTCTTATAAGATAACTTCTTAGACAAATTTGTATATTTTTTTATTTCAATTATTATTTAATAATTTTGGTGCTGACACGTGGTCTCTGACTATGTGCCTTCTTGATAATCTCAAAGTCGCACAACGAGCTATGGAGAGGGCTATGCTCGGAGTTTCCCTACGAGCTCGAATCAGAAATGAGGAGATATGGGCTATATCGGCTACTTTAGTTCGTAGCCGACATAGCCCAGCAGATTAGCAAGTTGAAGTGGCAGTGGGTAGGGCACATAGCACGCAGAACTGCTGCAAAGTTCTGGAGTGGAGACCATGGACCGGCAAGCGCAGCGTAGGACGTCCACCCACAAGATAGACAGACGACCTCATAAAGACCGCAGGAACACGCTGGATGCGAGCCGCTTCTGGTCTTTATGGAAGTCAATGGGGGAGGCCTATGTCCAGCAGTGGATGTCCTACGGCTGAGATGATGATGATGAAATTATTTAATATTATATGATTTTTAAACTGTAACCTGCAGCGTCAAATGTGTCAAAACTACGTCAGTTTACATACTTAAAATAGGTATAAATAATATAATTTATAGGATACGTGGAACGTAAATAACGAACACAACGTACAACGTATCTTGAAGAAAAAAAAGACTTTAAATAATGATTTACTTCAGATATCTGATCCGCGTGTCATGAATAAACAATATTACTAAAAAATACTAAGCTCGATACCCCAAACATTAGCCAAATGTTAGTGTAGTGCCAGCGCGTCAAAACATATCGAAACAAAATACAATATTAGATTTCAAATTCGCACCAAATTAATAAAACACCTCGCTGATTTCGGACCCCTGCAGACACAAAAGGGCGTAGCAAGTGTCAACTCAAGTGTTGTCTTGGAAAAGTGAAATTTTGAGCTGTAGAAAACTAATCTGTGGACACGACGGGGGGCTTTGTCACATGATCTCAGCTACCGTTTACACAGGCTCTGCGACGCTGGTCATTTGATAGCGAAGGACTATCGAATTTCATACTCGATAGATTTAACATGACTTGATGGTGAATCGATTGGAATGACAGCTCAAGTATGTGGCACGACATTATTTTATAAAAATAAAATACTGCAAAACTAGCAGGCAAAAACTTGACATTCTTAATAAGGTTAAAAAGATGCTTTGGGAGCAGTAAACTGCATGCAATGAGGTTATATGATGGTAAGAATAAAGTGAATATATTTCTTTTAGATCGATGTGCTCTATCAGGCGAGTTGGGAGCCAAACATGGTTGAAAAAATATTTATGGAACAGTTTCCATAGAAATAAAATTCATGGTTTTGACATCATGACGAAGCCGTGCGTCTCGTTATATACTTACTATGATTTAACTCTGCATTGAAGAAGACCACTATATGTGGCCGAAACTATATTCGGAGTATTTGGTCAAACACCTAGCCAGTCAGTCATTAAAAAAAACTACTTATACAAGATTAAAACAGATAAACAGATAACATTTAAATAAACAGATTTGTAATATTTATAATTTAAGTTATTATATTGTTATGTATCTACTGTTACTACCTATTTAATGTTGTATAATACATAAACAAGTTGTGAAATTGGACCTTAGGTTCAATGTGATACGTTAATTCTTCTTATATGCTATACTAAGTAACCTAAGGTCTGTAACTGTACCTATCTCAATAAAATAAAATAAAACTTTTATTTATTACTTAAATGTATATATGACTACCGACCCGCCCTCGCTTCGCACGGGTGCAATGTAGATATCAATGTGGTGCATATGCATATATTATACATATAAAACTTCCTCTTCAATCACTCTATCTATTAAAAAAACCGCATCAAAATCCGTTGCGTAGTTTTAAAGATTTAAGCATACATAGGGATATAGGGACAGAGAAAGCGACTTTGTTTTATATTATGTAGTGAAGTGATGATGCGTATGTAAGTATGTTTATTTATATATACATATATATATACAAACATACATATTATGCAACTTCTAACTAATAATAAACAGTAGAACTTCTAAACTATTTGAGGAATAGCTGTTGTTTTTTTTTCTTCTAGAATTCAATTGATATCTGAATCAAATTTAAGTTCACAGATGAATCACAACTCCACGATAAGCTTTTACAATTTTAATGATGTTTGCGCAAAAACAAGATTGTAAGCATCCGTTACTCGCAATTTGCTATAATCACTGTACAAAGAAAGGTGTAGCCTTCAAAGTTGATTCCAAAACTCATTTGCGGTCTATGTTTTTGATCTCAACCGTTTCTCTGCGCCCATTTCATGGAAACACCATGCTTCACTAATAGAACAGGATAAAATAACATTTGTTTTTAAAATATTTACTTTTATAAGTGTAAAACAGCAATCTGCACTCAGATTGTGATTGTGTCTTCATACCTAATTATTTAAATCTTTATGAGCATCGCCTAGGTTTTGATGACCACGAGTAACAGAAGGCTGAGTGCCTTTTGTTACTCGTGGTATTTTAAAAGTAATTGGCCACATACGACAACTTCTCAGTATTCCCTGGTACCGCCATGCGAGTGCAGCGTCACATTATGAACATTCAGTGTTTTCAGCCTTGCCTATCCAAATTTAATATGAACATACCAATATTGCTATTTTTTAAATTTAAATTAATTTATATTAAATTAATTTTATTTTAATAATTAATTCTTTTTTAAAATTAATTTTGTGTTTATACCTATTATATACCATTTGTTACCTTTTAAGCTGTAATGGATTTCAACAAATTTTCAACTTGAGGGTGCTAGCTAGCCAGCCGAGTACTAGAAAGTACCCTAACACCATGCTATGGTTTCCTCACAATGTTTTCCTTCACCGGCAGCTCAAGCTCATTGTCGGGATTTGCACCCATGCCCTTCGAAATATTATATAAGAAATTATAACTTTTAAAATTCTGAAGCATAGGCATCTGTATTTACATTTCACTGGATTAAGTTTGAAAACAGAAAAGTTTACTATTGTGCGATATCAATGACGTAAGAAAGAGTCACCAATTCGATCTCCCAGAAGCAAAATGTCTCATATCATCCCAAAACGTGTCCACCCTTGTCTCATTACAGGGCGTTCAAGCGCATAATTCTGCGGTTACCACCAAACGAGACGAGCTCCAGTGGTTACCGGCCACGCGCCGTCCCGCGCCTTTGACGCTGCTAACTGCTTTAAAAAATAAATTCAACTGGAAAATAAATACTTGAAATTTAAAATAAATTTGAGATAAAAAATCTGATACGGTAAAAGATTTTGAAGATAGATATTTATGTTACAGTGACGATATTAAATCTAGTAAATATAGTAAGACAAAATAGCTCTTTAATGTTTTCGTTAAAAATTAAAAATAAAACTTTTTTTTATTGGTTGACAAGGTGTATGATCATAGCTCAACTGATGTTAAATGAAGGTGTGGTCGAATATGATTAAGCATCCCTAGCCTGGAATGGAACTGGATTTGAAGTGAGGCTGCCGGAACACACCGTTAGGTGTTTGATGGCAGATTTTCAACTTGAGGGTTGCAGCCAGCCAGCTGATTACAAGAAAATACCCTACAACCATGCTATAGTTTCCTCTCGGTGTTCTACTTACTTAAATGTAATAGCTTTAGTCTAATGCTTGAAGCCGCTGTTTTATATCTAAGATCCATTTTTTTTTAGGTGATAGAATAGAGATGTTCTATGAGGAGCCTTCCTGGTGGTAAGAGACATTTGCCCATGACTTATACATTTATTGGCATAAGTGTCGCAAGAACCCAAACTCAACAATACCGTCCAATCACAAAAAGATGACCGCGATGTTACAAAATACATATATGAAAGCGAGAAAAATATGGCTTGTTACGATCATTGCAAGGCGTAAAAAGCATGTGACCCGCAAGTCGGAATTTATTACCCAAGCTTACAGTCATGCACTCGAGATGGATCAACAGACAGACGGACGTAATCTTTTGTAACGTGACTATGACCGATTCTTCACGGTGCCGTCAAACCTATGGATTCAATTGTGGTCGATTTAGCTCATTGACTCAAAAACCATGCGTGAGACACCGCATTGAATCTTTATAGTTGGTTTTATTACGTAAAAATGAGACTATTAAATTTATAGTTCCTATGATTATGTTTACGATATACCGGTTTAGTATATGTTACACCATTACAGATTTGCCGTATCTCTATTGTCCAAATGTCGGCTTTTTATGCCACAGTCAACATTAATTAAGCAGTAAGCCGAAACTATGAGATACAATCTTTTTATCTGTCAACGCCGTGATAAGGAAAACCTTAAAATTATTTCAGAAGATAACACACGAGAAAGAGTCGGTGATTACGTAAGACGATTTAATTCTTACAAAAACATCAATAACATCGTAAACGTACAAGAATAGCCGTGATTGATGCTGAAATGATACCAATACGTAAATACAATAACTGTGCCAAGGCTGAATATATCAAACATAATACAGTAGTTGACATGGATACAACACGCTATGATGCCTTGAATAAACATAATGACATTCATTTTGATACTAAATGAACGGACCAAAAAAAGAAATCGTGATATATTTCATTTGAATAGTATAAATATCAATCGATGCACTAACGAGCACTATAATAGCGAATCTTTAACATCAAGTGTTAGACTATTTACACAAGATCGTCTTCCAATTCTAGCATAAGTAAATATGATAATTGTGAAATTTGAAATGGAATCTGTTATGATGCTCAGAACGATGTCAAGGTACAATAATAATGGAAGTTGTTGAGATAACTCTTAAAATGTAACAGATCGTGTGGATAACATCGGTTTCACATTATTTGAATTGGCCTTGGATTATTAAAATAGTAATGACGAAAACAAAACTGAAAATAACGAACTAGGCCACAGATATAACTCGATATTTTTTATGTTAGCCAATATAATTTTCATTCTTATAAATATTTTGTAGCGATGATAGCTTAGTGATTAGCGCGGTCGGTTCACACGCGGAAGGGCATGGGTTAAAACGCCAGCAATAAGCTGAAGTGAAGGAAAGCATCGTGAATACACCTTGGCATAGTAGTAGGGTACTTTCTAGTTGTCTGCTGGCTAGCTACCACCTTAAAATTGAAAATCTGCCGCCAAGCACTTAATGATGTGTTCCGGCAGACGCAAATGAAAGCCAGTTTCATTCTAAGCTAAGTGTGATTACCATGTTCTCTCACGCCGTCACTGATTTTCAACTTGAGGGTGGTAGCTAGCCAGCCGAGTACTAAAAAGTACCCTACCACCACGATATGGTTTCTCCACGACGTTTTTCCTTCACCGGCAGCTCAAGCTCATTGTTGGGGTTTGAACCCACGCCTTTCGGCATGCGAACCGACCACGCTAACCACTGAACTATCATCACTACAAAAAATATTGCAAAAACAAATGATGAAGAAATACGATAATACATGATAAATGATATAAACAGGAATGAAGGAGTGAGACAATAGGTCATATCATTTAACCTAAAGATTCCTTACCACAATCAGCGTGCGAAGTTAAGTCTTGTTGATTCTGTTACTCTAGTTAAAGATGAAACAAGCTATATTCAATTAGGGAATCTACATCATCGCTTCTTGAGGTTAGTGAACTGAAAACACCACTTGACATCATTAAAATGATAAAGCACGTGATTTAAATAACCACTGATGTCATAATACAAATGATGCTCTCAATCATTTGTCCTCGGAGAAATTTTAATGAATTCACTAGAAATATTTCGTCGGAAGTCGATCAAGACCGGAAATTTAAAAAAAAAAACGTTAATATCGATATACTGCACTGTAAGATTTAATTCAACCAATCAAATTCTGAATCTATTTAACAAAATATTTTTTATCTCTTACTTGTGTAACAAAAACAGTGTTAGTAGTAAATTCGAAGTATCTTATACAAGTTAAATGTTGAATATAAGCGAAAACAAGTCCTTAAAGAGGTATTTGTAGCAACGGATAACATTTTTCGACGCTCGGTCTGATATGATATATTGGAGTGGCGAACGCTTCGTTAAAAATAATAAATTCGAGTCCCTACCACAAAAAGTCGAAGCTAAACATTTTTTGAACGGTAAGAATTAATAAAACAAACCAGATGCTCTGCTAGTAATAAAACATTGCGGAAATTTGAATAACAAAACAAAATCCAAGAAACCGCTGCTTTAGCGTTCATTGTTTTGAAACATATAATTAAAAAACATTCGATAATACAGTCTCTATTAACCCTGTTATTTGGCTAGCTACAAACAGAGTACTGTTTGTCAGAATATCTGGTACTGCGGTAGTATCAGCTAAGACGACCTCCTGCTAATTAAACTACCGCCTAGTAAAAATGTATATTAATATTAGCTGCGCCTTGCGGTGTTACCTGCTGTTTTACATACACGTGAACACTAAATATTTTGGGGATAAGAAAAAGCTTATGTGTTAAGCCAGGGTGTAGCTACCTCCACACCAAATTTCGTTATAATTGATCCAGCCGATTAAGCGTGAAGAAGTACCAAACATACACACTCAAAAACTTTCGCCTTTATAATATTAGTGTGATACACTTAAATTACGGTATTATAGAATAGTAAAACTCATCTCTGCCCTATTGCATAAATAAATATATAGTAATGAATAAAATAATAATGAATAAATATTGTAGACTTCACAGCGCCATCTATCCCTAAACTAAGCAAAGCCTGTACTATGAGTACCAGATAACTGATAGAATACTTAAATACTTTTTTTTGTAAATACATACAGAACGCCCAGACACAAAATAAACATTTATTTATCATCACGTAATGTTTGTCCAGATGAGAATCGAAATCTTTAAAAACATCGAAGTATTAAAATTATTCGCCGATACTTTTAAATGTGACTCGAACGAGTAAATTGTGGTAGGATCCCACTCCTTCCTTACAGTACGCTTTTAACTTTCCTTCAGCACTTCGTTAGTCGTGTTTGTATCTATTTGGATTGTGATAAGTTACACGTAGTGCAATGAGTGCAAACGATACAGGACATATCATGTATGAACTTTGTAAAAGAAAAAAAAACTATATTTCATTTGTCCCAACAATAGATAACCATATACCTAATTAAATGACGAATTTTTATGGAACTACGTATCACCAAATTTTTGCAAAGTTATGATAAGTGCTACCTAAAATTTCTAAATTTGTCTGTTCTGTGTGTGTTAAATAACTTAAACCAAATAAAAACTGACAAAGGTATCTATTAGTAGTATAGTTTTTTAAGATTATTATTTTAATATTAATTAATTTTGATAATTATTATTTAATAGTATTATTTTTGACGTGTAACTTTGTTATCAATAAAATATGAATATGAATATGAATATTATTTATGTTATCATTGGTAATTTTTAAACGATATTGCTTGACAAAACTTAGCGATTAAATGATTGGCTAAAATATTTTATCATCCAAGATGAACTCTACGAAATAGTTTTACTGCACAGATAGTCATTACTACAAAGGTAAATTAGGTAAGGATTTTTACAAATATTTTTCATTTACCACTTAATTATATTATATAAACATTAATAAACACGTATCTATCTATCGTGTTAAATAACAGAAGAAACAATTATTAATTCATTTATTAGTTACAATAATAAGAGCGGCACAACAACCACTTGTACTTTATTATCAATTATAAATTTACAATGTCAGTTGTATAAAAAATCGGTTAAAACTTAGAAATAGAAATACAAACAAAAACTAAATGTAACACACATGAAAAACAACAATAAATAAAAAACAAATGCCTAACTATAATTTTAAAACTTCATCCTTTCAATAATTTTGATCTATGTAAAACATCTAGAATATCAGCTTTACAGAATACGGCTATTTTTCAGTGCCTAATCGAAATTAGCATTTGATCTCGTTCAATATACAGTACACAGAGTCTACAGCGTCCCATACGCTCTTCAATTAATCATTGCACTTAGTTTGCTCCGAGTCATCCTTAGTAAGTTTGTAAAATGAACTTGTGCAGTGACAAGAAACAAAACTGGTTGTAAATGTAACACATTTCTCAGAAGAGTATAAAAGTAACTACTTATTAATGAGCACTTGTGAAATACTTAGGAAGCAACAATTTGTTACAAGTCAAGATGCGTCTGTAACTTATATTTACTGATTTAATTCACGCAACATTTTAGTATTTATACCTACAAGTAATGCTCGAACGATTTAGCTTACTGGCTAACTTTCTAGACTTGTTACTACTTTTTGTTTAATCAGATAAATTCAAGTATTTTCTTCAAAGTTACACAAAGTAAGTCATAATCACGCCCTAGTAAAGTAGTAGAGACTTTACTATAAGCTCAGATGGAATTTCGGAAGCAATACGAGTCATACCGTTCACTTGCGATGACAGTGTGACATCTCAAAAAACATAATTTTACAGAAAACGTCCTCTAAGGTTTTAAATGAGCATAACTCTTAAATTGTTGTCAAGATAGCTTTATTATGTATAGAGTGATTAGAATGTAACTAATATAAAAAAGATAAAACACATTTAGAAGTAAATTACAGAGATATTATCTTCATTACAGAGTTTGAAAAAAGTTATCACGTTGTTCAAAAGAAGGTAAGTTTACTAGGTAGTAAGTTTAGTTTTCACGTTGAAGATGATGTGGAAATTGACGTTTAATACGTGGCACGTGATGTCATATTTTTTCATGAAAAACCGAGAGCACTTCACACTTCAAAGCGTAGGTGACAACTGAACTATCACTATATGAAGCCAACTAGATCACCAAACGAGACAGCGCTATATCGTGATATTTTGTCTTTTCTCTCTTTACTTTGTAGTTTATTGTAGAAAAATCCCATATTTTGGAGATAATAGAACGCGAGATTACGATTCAGAATATCAGTAAGACGAAAAATCTTACAATCCGAGATGTCACACTGTTGTCGCTTGGGGACGATACTTCTCACACACGCGTAATTAGTTCAAATAAAACTGCAATTGTTTTATATCACAAATAAAGTATTGTGTATTATAAATGTTCTTAAATATCACCAATATTAAATGTTATACGAACTTACTAATTCGCAAACCAGTTGTATCCATTCAACTTACAATTTAAAACTGAGTTATTTTAATCCTCAGTTACTATAAACAATTCGCGAAGCCGATTGTTGAAAGGAATTGAATTTTATAACTCGAGTCGGCTTCGTAATGCTCGTAAAGAGTTATTATTGAAAGTGTTTCCCTTTGTTTGTGATAATAATGTAGGTGGCATGCAAAATAAAGAAAATTGAAGGGTAACAAAATAGTAACATAAAATGTATGCAAAATGTTTATTTTTGTTAAAAAGTCATTATCGACTTTCGAATGGGTTAAATAAGTCACTGAAATATTTTTACTTACTTGCTTATGATACTTTTCTGAGCAACAAATAGGATAATATTTTTCACGAGTCTTTATGTGTTGTACTATGGCTTAGTCAACGAATTTAAAAGCAAAGAGGTGTGAGCGGAATAGCTACCTGATGGTTGTAATGAGTACTGCATTTTTGTTCTATAGATGACTGAATAATAATATAAAAAATCGTTTATAAATGTGAAAGATTGTATATTCACATCATCAGCCATAGGACGTCCACTGCTGGACATAGGCCTCCTCCTTGGGGGGTTTTGCCAATACTCGCCACGCTTGGCAGGCGGGTTGGCGAGAGCAGTTAAGTGTGATTGTTCAAGGAAGACGCTGCTACCCATCTTCCGGGTTACATCCTTTAGCCGACTCTTACGGCAACCACGGGTAGAGAGGGTGGGGTACTATTCTTACGCCGGCACCACCACGGCATGTATTTTCGAATTGTATGTTCGGATGTTTGTTATTCAATCACACAAAAACAACAGATATGGACGAAATTTGGCATATATACAGTTTATTACCATAGAATAACATAGAATACTTTTAATATCATAAAATACTAATATTATACATGTGAAAGTTTATATGTTTGGATATTTGTTACTCAATCACGCAAAAACGGCTGAACGGATTTGGATGAAATTTGATTACGTGAATTAATAAAGGATACTTTTCAAGCCGGAAAATGTTAGGTTACTAAATATTAAAGTATTTCTTTACGAAAAATAAAGAATTACTTTTTCTAATAGTAACTTTTAAAGTTAACTTTTCGTAAATTCTTTGAACTGAACAATTTTTTTTGTTAAATTCCACGCGGATGACGTCGCAGGTACCTACTTATTTTCATATACTATAATTTTACTATAAAATTCGTGATAAATTTATGATCACAATAATTTTGACTAAACAATTTATATATGTTTATTGTTGACACAAAAAAATCGTAAATAAAATAAATAAATCGTAAAAAATAAATAAATCGTTTAAAAAGTAAATTAACTGTTTTCCGAAGGTTTAACCGCAATTTTCGTATTCATGGTCATTAAAAAAAATTTTAACCTAACATACATATATTAATATGAATAACATTCCTCTTCCTTCATTGTTAAAAAAAAATTACATTCGAAATTAAAAAGGTCCCGGAACGGACGGAAAACGGACCCTAGTGTCTGTGGAGCGTAATATTAAATAAAAATAAAAAAAAAAACATTTAATAATTTCTACACTTAAAATATAAAATCTGACTAGATATTTTAGTTAAGCCTACGGAATTCAACGAAATTTTCATATAAATTTTTATCAAAAATTAACACAAACAAAAACATGACATTTACGTATGTCACATGTATTTCTACACTGAAAATGCGTAAACTAAACATTGCGAGTAAGTTTACGGAATTCGAAAACTTAGATTCTAGGCATACCTAGGTAGTTGCATTTTCTACAATGTCCTAAAACACGATTCCTGAAATGAAGTTCTGCATAAATAATCGTGATTGGCGGCTAATGACAACCCTGTTTGAACTGCTGACCTGTTTGTTGCCCATTTGCTTTCGTAATTAAAAGTACATAAAAGCAATGCAGGCTTGCATTAAACGAAATCGCTTGTCTGTAGACTACAATAATAGCTTCCGACTTAGGTCTAATGAAAGAACACCAATTAAATGTAATCTGTTACATTGTTAGCTTTTTCACTACTATGGAACAAGCAGTTGTCTACCTTGTTTCCTGAGGAATATAATCAGGATATACACCGTGAAAGTTTGAACATCAGCAATACAAGATAATTGATACAGGAGGCTCAGTATTCTTTTGTCGTTCCGAATAATTTAATAAAATAGATAGTTAATGTTTGACGTAATTATCCCAAACAAACACAAAAATACGGACACTCAAAAAATCATACGCACCGAAAATCACATGGTAGTCGCGCGCAGTCCCAGATTAGATAATAGTTACAACGTAGCCTACGTATGGCAGTTGTCTTGCGCTAGCTCGGTGTGGAAGGCTGCGCACTGTCCATAACTTCTGGAGTGTTAGGAAAACATTAACCATGGTTTTTTTTTTTTTTTTGTGTTTGGTTTAATTTTATTTCTTTATACGTTTCATATGACCACTAATTAACATGTATTTGAATGTTGCTAATGTTCAAACTGTCAGCCCGTATATTCAACTTCAGAATAAATGGGTACCTCCTAAGTTTGTTTATTTCATCTTTGACCATATCATCCTTTACCAATAGGCAAGATGGTGGTCAAACACGTTAAAAAATTCAATTTTTTTTTAAAACAAAAACCAAGTCTTTATTTCGTTTCATAATGAAAGTTCTATAAGGTCTATTTTACATATAACTTAGTTACAAAGACGTACGGGTAATCACTGAGAGAAACCTATTCACATACCTTCTGGTACCTACTAATGTTTCAAGACCCCTCACTCGTGTCAGATGACTGCATCCCGAATTTCCTTTGAACCGGATCTCTGATGAATCCGAGAATGATCAAGTAGTCGCAAAGGACATAAGTGGACTCAATAGGTACATTAGAAGCGTCTTATTACATGTAAGGGAAGGCACGAAATCATGTTAAGGGGTTGATGATTTGTTAGTATTTTATAACTGTGGACTGGTAGATGCTGCGGTAATCGTGTTCTAGAGTGGAGACCGTGAATCAGCATGCGTAACGTAGGACGCCCTGAGACTTGATGTAGTAACGATATGCTTAAGACAGATGGTGGTAGCTGGAAGCGAAAAGTTGAAGATTGATTCTATATATATATATAATGTACAGCAGTGGATGGTGGTCATATTATGATTATGATGAGAATAATAATAATAATTTAAGATTATCCTAATAATGTTATAAATGCGAAAGTTAGTCTGTTTGTATGCATCTATGTTTGTTACTTCTTAACGCAGTAACGGCTTAACGGATTTGGATGAAATTTTGAATGTAGATAGCTTACCTGGATCAACATATAGACTACTATTTACACTGGCAAAGCGGGTGACCCCGCAGGACAAGTCTAGTAGTGTACAAATAGAGGGCTTTACAAAACGGTAGTAAGTTGTTGAACGGTAGTAGGTTAAACCGCGGGACAGTATTCATAAGTACGTGTATAGTATATACTTATTTACACATTGTTAATTGTTCACGTTGTAACAGCTCAATAAATTTGGATGGAATTAACAATGCTGTGCCATGCAATAAAAACTATGCATTAATACATAAGCCGCTTCGTTCGGAAAAATTCAAGCGAAACCGTGAGTTATTCTAGTAGATGTGTAACGTCATTTTTTTTTTAATTACATTTTTTAAGCAGGCCTTGTCTTACCATGAGAAGACTATCTTATTTATAAATTTTATATAAAAAAAACTCTTACTCATATTTAATACAATACTATATTCTAATATCAACTTCGCCTTAAAGCTGGTTGACCCTTTTGGGCGAGAAGTGACTATTTAACTTGGGGTTTAGTATTCTGCGGGTGTTTGCCTTGACAAGTTTGAGGCTGTTGTTAATGAGTTTGCAAATAAGGTGGGATTAAGTTAGAATAAGGGACAGGTATAGCTGAATCTTGTTGGAGAGACTATTTACGCGGAATATGTTAACAAGTCATTAACAAGACAAAGTACTTGCTTTAATCTTTTGGGTTTTGTAAATGAATTGATAAAAACTCTAATCTTCAATGATTTTATACATATTTTAGAACGCTAAAAGATAGTTTTTAATTTTTTTCTCAACATAAAATATGCTAGTTTATTTATATACAGTCAATGAGCTGGTTGTAAGAGATAGTCATGAAGATTAGTAGTAATTAGTATTAGTATACTTTATATTAAAAGAAAAAGATTTTAGCACCTTTTATTAAAGGTATTTTGATCCCTACTGACTGGACTATTACTAACTGTAAAAATGACATTACTAATTTTTTGTTAAAGGAAAACCTTAAAGAAATCTGCAGATGCCCGGAGATGAAATTCAATGGTGTAAGTGAAATCACCAACCATCACCACCATAACAACCCTACCCGCAAAAGGTTGTCTGATATTCTACTAAGCTGGCCAGGTGTGGGTTGGTGGATTAACATACACATTAGTGGTTGAAAACACATGATATATTATTTAACAATGGATTTATTTACGACACCATTTGTGGTCCAACGATGCTAAACATCTCAACCAAACATGGAAAATTGATACATTAAAAAGCCGCTATCACCGTCAAAAGCTAATAAATTCCATCTAAATTGGAGCATTATCTTAATAATACAAAAAACCAGAATAATTAAACAACTTCTAATTATTTTCTATCTTTTAGATAAGTTTGATTTATATGTATCGCTCCAACATTGGAAACTGATAATAATGAATTTATGTTATTTATTTTGATAAACTGTTTAAGTATAATTGTTTGTTTCGACTATTAAATCGTGCTTGTAAGTGATATAAGAGTAATAATCATTTATTTGTCGCTGAAATTTCATATTTATTTATGCGTAAAGTTTGATACGTGAGTTTGTACGAGCAATTGTTTGCATACGATTACATTTGTTGGTATACTAACAAAATGATGATGATGAATATTTTTTATTATAAACTAAGTGTGCTCCGCAATTTCATTCGCATTTTCTGTTATAATATAAGAAACAACTTAAAACCAATAAGAAAATTCAGCAGCTATGTTTTTTCTTTCTTTTTTAAGATTAGCGACCCGCCCCGTCTGCGCACGGGCTTACACGGGGCTTTTGATCTATCTCAAAGGGATTAGGTAGAATTTTCGATGAAAGCTCCCAGGTGGCTTGCCTTTCTTCGACACTTCCAACAATTACCATCATAATTCAACTAATTTACACAAAACCTAAACCTTCCTCATGAATCACTCTATCTATTGGTGGAACTCGCATGATAATCCGTTCAGAGTAGTTTTTAAGTTTATCGCGAACAGACAGACTCGGCGAACAACTTTGTTTTATAATATGTAGTGATAGACCGACTGACCATACTGGCGGCGGATGGAAGTGAAAAGCCGAAAATTGAGCTGAGTAGCGTATTTTGCGAGAGGTTTATTTCCAACAGTGGGTTTCGATAGGCTGATGATAATGATGAGACGTTATAAAGTAGTGACCGCTTATCGACAAACGTAGCGTAGAACGCTCTGAGACTCTGTACAGTGTCGATTCTTGGACTAACTGGCATGCATTAGGCTAACTGGCATGCATTAGGAGAAGGCAAGTCTATCATTGAACTAAGGTGGGCTTTAAAATAAATAATGCCGAAGTACGGGTAAGCGTCTCGTTTGTCTTATTACTTCTTGTTGAAAAAGTGTGGATTATCCACCATGTAAGGAAGAGTAGGTACAGCTGTAAATGTCGACACTTAGTAGTAAAAAGAAACAAACTTTAATAAGAGAGGTCCGCGTATCCTTTTGAAATTCCATTCGGCTTCTTAGCATTCGCAACAGCAAGCAGAGACCCAAGGTTATAATATCTTAATGGGCTAAGTTCATCGCAAACAGGCGTCTGGAGAGCACTATTCTTCATTAGCAACAGAGAGCCACAGTTAAATTATTCTTTAGGTCACTTCGGTGCTATTTAAGTTAATTTAATTCAAACTTACCTCACTTCTCACGTACTTGCTACGTTTTGCTAAATGTAATGAAAGAAGTTGCTGTCAGAGTGCAAAAACAGTAAGTTTCTTAATCTCTAAAACTAGTCTGGATAGTGTCATTTAAAATAATAAATAAGTGGGATTAAAACAGGGCTGTGTTCAGAATATTTTAAAGGACACACACATCACATCACATCATCAGCCAGGTCGTCCACTGCTGTACGGTCAATAGGATAGATGTTTAACCACAACTTATCCGATGTTAATTTTTTTTTTTCTTTTTTTTGTGTATGTAATGAAGATATTCGTAGGCGAATCAAAGTTAACGACATAGACGAACGGATTCGCAAGCTCAAGTGACAGTGGGAAGGGTACATAGCACGCAGAACTGATGGCCGATGGGGCTGCAACGTTCTGGAGTTGAGACCACGGACCGGCAAACGCAGCGTAGGACGTCCACCCACAAGGAGGACAGATGAACTAATAAAGACCGCAGGAACGCGCTGGACGCGAGCCGCTTCCAACCGGTCTTTATGGAAGTCAATGGGGAAAGCCTATATCCAGCAGTGGACGTTCTACGGCTAAGATGATGATTATGTAAAAGTAATAAGACGAACACTCTCCTGGCGGTAAGAGATAGCCCCTGTCCATGATTATTGCAGCGATACACAGAACTTTGAGTAGTAAAACAAAGTCCAGGGCATCGCTGCTTTGACGCTCATTACTTTGAGACTTTCGGTAATATCTGATACTGCGGTAGGTACCTACCTAGACGACCTAAAGATGTGTGATGTGTAAATGATAAGCACAGTCTATAATGGAAACAGGCTCTCAAGTGAGATTGCCGTCACACACCGTTAGGTGGTTGTGTTTTAAATGATTGATGGAGTTTTTTTGTCCATCAATCATCTAAATGATGGTGTTTGTATCTGCTTATGTGTGGAATTTGTCAAGTCTAAAAATATTAACAAATGTAAAATTCAGCTAGCATAAAAAGAAAGATAAAGTAGCCTAATCAAATTACGAACAAGAAAAAGAAAACACTTTTGCGCTTCATTTAAATAAGAAAAGATCACACTTTTCAAGATCACTTTTGACATTTTTTGTTAGGGTACCCTAGTGAAAAGCATTAAAATTACATTTGTCATCTAAAATATTACTTCACTAACTTATATTAATTTTGTCAAAAATGTAACTAAAAAAAATAGCCAACGAAGAAACCTCGTAAGAAGCTAACATTCCCCTTAATCTCACGGTTCCTATACCACCGTAAAGCTTAGTTAAAGTGCACGCGTTGCAACTGAATTTTACAAGATGGCGTCACTAGTGCCTTAAAACGATGCAACTTCGGAACGGAATTTGTTTCCTTTAAACTACAATTTGGACGTTTTTAAGGCTAGAGTGAATAGATTTCTTCTAGATCGGCGTGTCTATATGCGTGTCTATTTACTTCTAGATTGGTGGCCAAATGTAGATCTATTTATTATAAAAAAAAAGGAATTAAATATTAATTAAGGGATATAATTATCTATATATATTTTACGTGTTACTTTAAATAGAAGAAAAAAAGGAAACGATTTAGTTATTTTACTACCACAAAAATTACATCAAATTAACGTTGGCTAAGAAAGTAATGTTCCATGAAAATCATTCCACGTTAAACAATTTTTTTTCCCAAAATACGAAATAACATTATTTATTTAAGTCAAAGTCACTAAGGTGACTTTGCCATGAGCAAAATACAAATTAAATTAATGCCTGTCACATAAACCAAATCCATGATTTACGATCAACCAAACGTAATAAACAAAATCAAAAACAACTCTCTTTGGCGGGTGGTCCTTCCTAAGGCAAATTTCTGAGCAATTATTTTTATAGACTTCCATGTATAGACTTAAACTTGTTAACAAGTTATGAAACAAATACTATAAATCTCCATTGAAATGTTAATAATACATCGTTCAATTTTGTTTTATTCGATGAATTTGAAGAGTTGAAAGACGTATTAAAATATTTTGTTGAGGGAAGCTATAAATTTCAAGTTTGTTCGTGTAATGATTGCCCTTGGCCGGTTTTATGGTATCTGATTGATGTAATTTTGTAGTCGATGAGATTTGGTGAAAATAGAATACATAGGTACGCTATTTCAAAATAAATTGTGGACGAACAATTTTATTTGAAGCACTTGAATATTTGTTTTACTTTAATTGAATTTTTATGTTACATTAATAATGACACAATTTTTGGTTCAATTTGGAGATAAACGTTGTAATTTATAAGTTTAACTTTAAGTTGACGATTCACTTTTATTTAATTTTTCTATTACTTTTCCATGTCTGTTATTTGATAAATGATCAATTGATCTTCGATTCAACTAAAAGTGATTAGTAAAAAATAAAAGCTCGGTGGTTAGCGAAGCTGATTCACATGCCGAAGACCATGGATTCGAACCCCAACAAAGAGCTTAAGCTGACGGTGAAGGTAAACATCGTGAGGAAACTATAGCGTGGTGGTAGCTACCGCCTTTAAGTTGAAAATCTGTCGCCAAGCACCTAACAGTGTGTTCCAATAGGCTCACTTGAGAGCTCAGTTCCATTCTAGGATAGATGTGTATGTCGACCACACCGTCACTGAACATCAGGTGAGCTGTGGACAAACTACACTGTTAACCATTAAAAAAAAGCTCCTACCATCAGAAGAGCGTCTCGTTCATCTCATTACTTTTACATAAAAAAGGAAATATTTATGCAATACCTATACAATCATACCGCTCAATCGCTCTTAACGCGAAGCATAACAAAAAGTTTTTTAAGTTCAAACCAAACCGTTACAATTTAAGCTGTCTGTTTGCAAAATAGATATTAAAAATCCGCAGAAATCGGTTACAGAATCAATAAAATTAGCGCCGCATCGACCACAAAAAAGGTAAACAATGGTTCCATGGATGGATCTACGCTTTGATACGGGTCGGAACGTGCCTTTGATATTGAATTAGAAGTGTGACTAACAAGGCGTGATGTACAGATTCTCGTCTTGTGGTACCGTGTCGGTGTGTGAGCGAGATTTTATGGGGTTCAGATTGAAATGGGCAAAGAATGACAATAAATAAATAAATATAGGATAGTATTTAAAAAAAAAATTGACAGGCTAGGTGTTTGACCACAACTCATTTGATGTTAAGTGACGACGCGGTCGAAGATGGTAAACACACGTAACCTGGCTCTTTTAATGAGGCTGTCGAAACACACCGCTAGATGCTTGGCGACAGATTTTCAACTTAAGGGTGGTAGCTAGCCATTCGAGTACTAGAAAGTACCCCTGTCACCATACTATAATTTCGTTACGATGTTTTCCTTCACCGGCGGCTCAAGTTCATTTTTAGGGTTCAAATCCACGCACAGCGGCGTGTAAAGCGACCACGCTAACCACTGAGCTATCATCGCTACAAAACACTATATAGATTATACTAGGAACATCAGATAACTGATATAATATTTACATACTTTTTTGTACATACATATTTAATATATTTAACTTATATGTATACCTGCAAACATTTAGTGGTATAAACAGTTTGATCTGTGTTCCAAAAACTCGAAATAAACGGTTTAAGTCCACCTTCATAGTACGAACCGACAAACAATGGAATTTGCTGTTCGAGTGGATATTTTCAAATACAATCTGGGCGCCTTCAAGACACGAGTGAATCGGATTCTATTGGGCAAGCGTGCTCCATCGTAGACCGCATCTTCACTCAACATCAGGCGAATGGCCATCAAACACAAGTTTAAATGTAAAAAAAATGTCTGGAAGAATTACTGGCAATAGCTAGCGTGCTTCCTAAGAATGTTGTTAACAGTGACCACAACATAAATCTAACACAAACTCATACCACAACTATCGATATTGAATTAGTAAGAAGTGTGACTAACGAGGTAGACACATTTTTGTGGTCGCGGTATCGTTCGCGGGATCTTTATGGGCGGGATAAAGTCAATAAATCCTGATGTGAAACATAGATTTAGTTTAGAGTCATTCAGATGAAATATGACTTGTTTGATAACCATATAATTTTACCAAAAACAAACATGAAATTGAAATAGTAGATTTTAGCTATGCCATTTTTTTTTTGTTGTTTTTAATTTGTAGTAACAATGGCTTGGTGAAATAGCATGGTCGGACACCACGCGTGAGGTCCGTGGCTCAAATCCCAAAAACGAGCTTGAGTTTTTTTTTAATAATATTATATCGGGAGGAAATCTCAAGATGGTGAAAGAATATTTTAGTAGCAGTAGTTAGCTTAAAGTAGCAGAATGAGCTATGGAGAGGGCTACGCTCGGAGTTTCCCTACGAGATCGAATCAGAAATGAGAAGATCCGTAGTCGAACTAAAGTAACCGACGGCCTAGCAAATTAGCAAGTGGGCAGGGCACATAGCACTCAGAACTGATGGCTGATGGGGCTGCAAAGTTCTGGAGTAAAGACCACGGACAGGCAAACGCAGCGTAGGACGTCCGCCCACAAGGTGGACAGACGACCTAAGACCGCAGGAACGCGCTGGATACGAGTCGCTTCCAACCGGTCTTTATGGAAGTCAATGGGAGAGGCCTATGTCTAGCAGTGGACGTCCTACGGCTGAGATGATGACGATGATGAGTAGTAAGTTGACAATCTGCTGCTAATCACCTAACAGTGTACTCCGAGTCAGTTCCATTCCAGGCTAGATGTACTACCATCGTCGACCACAACGCCATTTAACATTAAGTGCGCCGTAGTCAAACATTAGCCAGTTATCCATAAAAGATACGGTATACAAGGTAACTAAAAAAAATTTGTGTAAAACATAAATCAACAGCATGTCGCTAAAAAGTCTATATATATTTTAATGTCTCCACTATTCCATTAATGACTCAATTGATTTGTAATCTTTCGTTAGCATGTTTCACTACGTAAATATAACTTTTGCTATACTAGAGCTGAGAACATAATTGTTTTTCGTTTGATATTTTTGTTAAAAAATAGTTTCTATGGGTTTCATTGTGGAAGATTGAATACTTATTGGATAGCAAAAACTCTAGATATAAGTTCAATTTCTATTCAAATCTATGGTATAAAAATTAAGTACGTATACAGAATTGATAGTACTCGTTCCACTCGAAATTCCGAACTGATTCATCAAAATAAACCCTTTACCGTTCTTGCGACAGCAGTATCAAATTTTTACGACTTCTGTGGTCAAGTTAAAGTGACACGATGTTTATTGCCATTAACGCTATTTTATTGCTGCAGTGATATATATTTATGCGGTACAAGGAAACCCACGTATTTTGCAGTTGCGCGCTTTTACGGACTTATTTTTGATTTTATTGTACGGGTAAAAGGAAACTGTGCGCTTTCAAATTAGGAGACAGACACAAGTTTATATACAATACAATACATATTATAAAACAAAGTCGTTCGCCGCGTCTGTCTGTCTGCCTGTTCGCGATAAACTTAAAAACTACTGCATGGATTATCGTGTGAATTTCACTAATAGATAGAGTGATTCATGAGGAAGGTTTAGGTATATATTTTTAAAGGTTTTGTGTAAATTGGGTGAAATATGATGATAATTGTTGGAATTGTCGGAAAAAATCAAGCCTCCTGGGAGCTTTCATCGAAAACGCTGCTTAATCCCTTTGAGATATAACAAAACAATGTATGGTGTGGGAGAGGCCTATGTCCAGCAGTGGACTTCGATAGGCTGATGATGATGATGATGATGATGTAAGGATAGCTTACTATTATTTTTATTATTCTTACTACCCGTGCGAAGTTGGGTCGCTAGTGTGTATGAAGTAATAAGTAGGTATGGCTTATTTATTGCAGTTTTTTTGAAAGAAAAGCGTTGCACCTTGTTAATGAATGTTGTAAGATCGTTAGTGGCAAAGCCACCAAGCACACTGGCCTTTTAGATTAAACGATAAAACAAATGACTGTCCCCACAATAAACAGTTAAACGGTAAGTAACTCGTAAACGGTAAAAATGTGTTTTGTTACCAATAAAGTCTTTATTAAAATCCACCGAAACGTTGTTGGCCATAATTATGCCGTCGTTAAGATAACGCTTATCATCAAAACGTTTGGTAACCAGGCTGCAGAATATTTTACAAAGATTAACTTAGAACTATATCATAATAAACTAATTGTAGATATAACACTAAATATATGTATGTATACAACTATTTATTTTGATAAGGTATTAAGTCGAAAGTTGTCAGTGTTGGAGATCTTACTAGATTCAGAAGAAAAGTATCTGTGTCAAGATAAAAAATAACGATTAGAACTAATTCAGCCCACATTGGGTAGGTCTTTATGAGAAGAATGTGATTTATCACGTCTTGTTACGTCTAAAATGTTTATCTTAATTATTTACCGCTTAAATAGTTGAGTTGTGTAAAATAATACTTGGAAATATTTTTACTGTTAAAACGGTTCTTATATTTACTGTGTTTAGGAATATACTGTTTTACACTTGTTTATTTAGGTATGCTAAATCAATCAATGTTTTATACCAAGATGCTTTTGTATGCTTATTTAAAAATGAAAAACAAAAATGGATGGAATTTTAAAATAAATCTAATTCAAAATTTATTTATTTCAAGTAGCTACAACCCATAATAATTGTAAATAATGAGGGAAATCATAAATGTAAGACATTTTTTTTTTAAATAAAACATTAAAGATATTCAAACAATATCACAACACAAATTCAAAATATCAAGCAAGTATTTTTTTTGTGACTGTCAGGCTAGATGTCTGACCACAGTTCACCAGATGTTTAGTGACGGTGTGGTCGATGATGATAAAGCTAGCTTGGAATGGAACTGGACCTACCTACCTACAGTTAACCTACAGTTGGTAGTACTTTCACTACGGCACTGGTACTTGCAGATGACAGCAGCAACCAAAATCAAAAAGTCATTTATTCAGTTTAGGCCCTGGTAAGTCACTTATGAACGTTAAGTTACATTTTTGAACCTACCACCGGCTCGTAATTACACTTCAACTGAGAAGACTCCGGCAAGAAACTCAGCAAGACATGAAACTTGATTAACAATGAGCTTGAGCTGCCGGTGCCTCACAATGTTTTCCTTGTGAGGAAACCATAGGATGGTGTTAGGGTATTTTCTAGTACTCGGCTGGTTAACTACCAGCGAGCCAGTCGAGTACTAGAAAAAAAAATACCTTGCTGAGTTTCTCTCAGCAAGGTATTTTTTTTTTGTGTATCTTTATTTTTATATTAGGTTTACAGTTATAGATATTAATACATTATGCTTACTACAATTGTCACTTAGCCAGGGGGATGCAAGTGCAGAGAGAAGCTACTACAACCATATATTCCTGTCTTTCACGTAATAAGCCACCTTATAGTAGGCTTTGTCAATTAACCTCTGCTTTATAAAATCATTCATCAATCATCAGGACATTTTAGTTACCTCAAGTGGGATTTTATTATAGAATCTAACGCAATTTCCGAGAAAAGACTTATTAGCTTTAGATAACCTGAATCTAGGTGTCACAATTTTATCTTTATTTCTTGTGTTTAAGTTATGCCGGAGGTCACAGGAAAATCTCGCCGCAATAATTTCCAGAACATTGTTTGAGCTGGCCTGAAATCTGCGCAACAAGGACGCCGCTTCCAAACACAGAAGTAGCGTAAAAATATGTCTGACGCGCTGCAAAATTGGGGCCGCCTCAATAACGTTCTAATCACATCGTTATAGAGGACGCGGATTATAGAAGATAATATAAAACAAAACGTAAATCAAATGCATTAAAAAGTAAATCATACGCAAGAAATTTGATAATGTGGTAAAACATGTATTTTCGTGGTGTTTCCAAAACTCCGTAGAAGCATCTATTAAAGTCGCCAATACGTTACTAAAGCATGGACTGGATTTGATTGTGACGGGTTTTATATAACTGACTGTGGTTAATTTATTTTACTTGTGTTTTATCACGAAAATGTGAACTACTTGATACAGGCAGAATGCATAAAATGCGATGCCAAAAATAAAGAAAAAATTCATATGCCCATCAATATATTTTATTTCTTTATATTATGATGAATGTAATCACAACGATAATTTTTCCTTTTATAGCAATATGATTTTCCAACAA
This sequence comes from Biston stratarius, assembly GCA_950106695.1. Taxonomy (NCBI): domain Eukaryota; kingdom Metazoa; phylum Arthropoda; class Insecta; order Lepidoptera; family Geometridae; genus Biston; species Biston stratarius. The sequence goes on along the minus strand of OX467106.1, from coordinate 33,119,837 downwards.
AAAATATCACGTGCAAAATCCGAACAGCTATCCTCTCTATTCTATAACAGTTGAAGTATTTGTAGGTTTCCAGTTCAGATTTCAAGAGCAAACTCAATATTTGCAATGTCGGTCGTGGGACGAGCTAATGAGCTATCATCGCAGACCGGTTACTGTGTCGACCAAATGTCAACCGAGAGGCAATTGAGTCAGCCAAAGTGGCTCCTAAAAAGCTACACTCTTGCCACTTGAAATGTTGACTTTGCTAGGAGACTTTTATTTTTGCACAAATGTTTTGACAGGGCTATATGGGAGATTGTGTTTGGTAGTGCTTAGTTCTTATTCAGCTTAGAGCATTTTGCTTCTTACAAGAAACTAAGTGAAGATACAAAAATTTTTTGGACAATTAGAAACTGCGTCTATATAAAGTCTAAAATCCTGATATTTTAGTATCCATGCTCTAAGTAGGTATGTCTAACGGAACCCATCTTACGTTTCGGAGAATACATACAAACTTTTTTTATGATTGACAAGCTTGGTGTTTGAGCACAGCTCACCTGATGTTAAGTGACGGCGTGGTCGAAGATAGTAAACGGCGGCAGATTTTCAACTTGAGGTTGGTAGCCAGCCGAGTAGGTACTAGAAAATACCATACCGCTATGGTTTTCTCACGATGTTTTTCCTTCACCGGCATTTCACGCTCATTGTTGGGGTTCGAACCCACGTCCTTCGGCGTGTGAACCAATCGCTCCAACCACTTAGCTATCATCGCTACAAAATCATTATGAATTTATAGGGTTTATTTATATCATTTTTTATCCGACTACACGTAACGGATGTTGTGCGTAGTACTTATATGATTTTAATTTATCTTTGTATATTTATTGGTTCCATAGTATCTAAGAAACGTTTTGTGATGTCTATCAACGCATTTTTGCAATTCGCGCGTCAAACATGACGTCACAGTGAAACCAATATGTCGGATTTTAAAATTAGAATAAACGAACCATGTGCCATATCTCAAGAAAGAATTTAACAAGCACGGTCTAAGCATGTATAATTTACAAATCAAAAGACAGATGTGGTTGAAGTTACAATGAAAAAAAAATACAGGTATGAATTTAGACGAATTTTAGTTTTCCAACATATAGCTTGTTAACCTTAAAAGTAGTTAGTAGTCTACTGCTGAGCATAGGTCTTTCTTCTTGTACATTTATGCCATTGATACATATAAGTTTACAGTTGTTTGAGTTTCTATAATGTTCAATAAAAAAATATTGAGACTAAACCAAAATGCCTTATCTAAAAACCTATTGAAATCTTCGCGATAAGCTGACACTAAAAGAGATCCTCTCACGTTTTCACGACATACTATCCGAGCCCAATTTTCCCCTACACCCACAAAGGATGCTCCCAAGACGATAGAAAAATATCTAATATCCCAACAAATCGGTCATAAGCTCATTGTAGATAGCGATCCCCGATAACGCCCGATTCAATGGCGCACTATCAATCATAGTTCAGCAAAGGTTACATCAATATCAGAAACCCGCTTACTCACGAAACTGCCTACATTTCTTACGGTCAGTATCTTAACTCTATTAAAAAACCAATTTCAATCCAACATAAAAAAATATTTACTAACAAATCATGTAAAAACATATAACACTTTGCTTGACTTTAATTTCAATTTTGTCGCGTAAATTCATCGCATGGCTATCACTGCTGAATAATAACTAAGTTCCTACATTAGTGTGGGAAGTTCTATAATTTATCAGTATCGTTATAATAATACTGGTTATGTAGCTCAGAACAAGTCTAAGCGTAGTGAACGACGTCAGTCATTTTCGAAGGTGATTTTTCCTATAAATAGTGAAAAGAGCTTTGTCACTATGGATGTACTTGGCAGAGTTTCAAGTAGTTACTTTTGAGCTAGGAAATTTATCGGATGTCTTAAATCTTATACCTTATCAGTTATAAATGAATTGTAGCAAAAATGGTCACAATAAATAAACACCTAAAAATTAGTGGAATCTTAGTGTTCAAAAATGTACACGTATTCATGTACAGTGTACACATGGCTGAACCAATGCCACGTTTTGTTTTCATTTTAGAATATTTCTAAAATGTATTTATAGTTTCTTTGCACGATCTATTTAGCTTAAAATTTAGTTTATTTGCTATTAAACTAACTAATTTTTTTTTTCTAAAAAAAGTGACGTCCGTTATCAACTCATATGACATAATTATACATAATTTTGGCGGGAACGCGCAAAGGTAATGTCACCGCTATGTATCATTTTCTAAGCTTGCACTTTTTCCAGTGTTAAATATAGTGGTGTTTTATTCATATAGTGCACAATTAGGTACGTTCGCGACTGTGGAATCATATTATGGACCATGACTTTTTGTGTTGTTTCTCCATTGAAGCTTGTAGTACACAACTACTTTATTAGGAAATGACCGTACCCGAATATCACTTACTTTGTGTGACTTAGACTAATTTAGCTTGATTCTACATAATGCTTGAAAATAAACACTGGCAAATGCATAAAGAGACATGCCGAAAACAAATAAAAAAAGTGAAATTCACTTGAAATTAAATTACTTTTCTGGTAATCGAAAAATATTGATTACATCAGAGAGATTACTCCTACAGAGTTAAAATGATATATGGCATTTCTTTAATACTCCTAACTGTGCCTGGTTTTTCTCTAATTTAGATCTAAAAAAATCACACAGCGCATAAGATATTTTTCATGTTTATATCAAAGTTAATTGATGACAGAACTCTAAGAGACGTGACTGTGTTGGCATATGCTGAGCAAACATTTGCTGAGCCATTCATGATATTTACTATAATACTCTGTGGACGCGTGCCATCTATCTACCTTCTTTGCCTCCGTTTATTTGACTTTCAAATCACTTACTTTCATTAGTACTTTAACGGCCATTTGACTTTATGAGCACTTTTTAGTGAGTTTTTATTTCAAAGTTATTGGAAAGTTGGAATGTTGGATTATTTTCTTTTACTTCTAAATTTTAAAATGTGCATTCTTAAATAATTTTGATGCAATGAAATGTTAATAAAATATAATGGCAAAATATGAAAATTAAAAAGTTAGACGGTTAAAATTATCATCCAAATTTCAACCTGCATTTTTTATGTATGAACTCTTCCATTACTCAATTGTCACCCGTGATCCTTTTTTATCAGATGATAATTTTATTTTATTACAAATATAGACCCCTTTAAACGTATTTGAGTACAAGATACAGGAAGTTAATATCCCTTAATTAATGAATCCTCGGAAACTGGACTTCGATTAATAGAACGCTGAATTCTTGGATGATCAAAGAGAAGGTCAAACAAGGAATGGTGATTACCCATCCCGGCATGCACCATTTGGTTTACACTTCGGTACAGTGTGAAACTGAGCAGTAGACAAAGTTAACCTTTTGTATTTACATGAAAAGGTGGCGAATAGGCGATGGTAATGTTTTATGGTTGACAGGTTAGGTGTTTAACCAGATCTCACATGATGTTAAATGGCGGTGTAGTTGAAAACGGTTAACACACCTAGCCTGGAATGGAACTGGCTCTCAAATGAGGCTGCCAGAACACACCAATCTAATACGTGCTTGGTAGCAGATTTTCTACTTTAGGATGGTAGCTAGCCAGTCGAGTACTAGAAAGTACCCTACCACCAAGCTATGGATTCCTCACGATGTTTTTCTTCACCAGCAGCTCAAGCCCTTGTTGGGGTTTAAGCATACGCCCTTCAACGTGTTAATCGACCGCGCTAACCCCTGAGCTATTACGCTACAAATCATCGTCTTCATTTTTGTCTAAAACAAAGAAGTTGTCAATAAAGAAATCTTGCTTTCTTTCTATAAAATGATTGCCTTATGTCGTTTCAGACATCTGAAATAAGATTCATATAATAAAATTAACGCACTACTTTATACAAAATCTGTGGACATGACGACGTATACATGTTTAAATCTTACCCAAAGCAATCACACTAAGGAATTAAAAACCTTACTAAAGAAGGAATAGAGATTAATACGACTGTAGGGGCAAGTGGTTAGTTGGTGCTAATAATTAAGTGATATTTCATTTTGTGACACCCGGCGCCGTCTGCTAAACGCCTTGACGATATATCGGATGTAATGATTCTTAGAATGTTATTTTTATATTTGTATGTTACAGATACATGAATAAGTTAAAAAAAATCTTAGTTAATCAACTTACCTAAATAATATACCTAGTTTTACACGTGGTCGTTTATACGTAATCACACTAATATTATAAAGGCGAAAGTTTGTGAGTGTGTAAGTGTGTGTGTATGTATGTTACTTTTTCGCGCTCAAACGGATAGACCAATTTTGATGAAATTTGGTATGGAGGTATATGACACCTTGAAATAGCACGTAGGCTACTTTTTATCCCGAAAAAATCTAGTGTTCACGTGTAGTGTTCTACTCCAGGTAAGGAGTGTTAACCATTTTCAATAACACCGTCAGTTTACATTAAGTAAGCAGTGATGAACACCTCCTTTTTTTTGTCCATGTAATATACTTAATGTATTCCACCGGCCCTGGCACAGTGGTTATGTGGGACTCTCCGTCCTAATGATGGCCTACCCACTAAAAACCCTGGAGGGTTCCACTTCGGCGCTTTGTGTCAAGGCTGCGGGCACGCTTTCGCACTCATCCGAGGCCTCGACAGCGCATGTCCTCACGGACCCGCCTCGGGGAGTCCAAGCTCACCCCGCTACGATGACGATGTGTCTGAACACTAGACACATCGTAATCCACCTCAGAGACCAAACCAGTAAATGGGCGTTGGACAGCCCCATGTCCATACGTCCCTGGTCCCCATGCGACGGGTCAGATAAGTGGCCCGTCGCCTGCCACTTTGGTTGCTAGGAATGGGGTTCACCAGACCGGCACTCCCCTCATCCCGTAACCCGCTCTCACTGGGCTCCTCCACTGTGCCCTCAGCTTATCTGGAGAGCCCAGATTAATTTAGTGTAAAAGTTACCTTTACAGCTAATTTCATCTAAATTTGTCCAGCTGTTGCGTGAAGCAAACAAACTTTCGCATTTATAATGTTAGTGCGATAATACGAAAATGCTAGGTGAAAATTTGTACAACTAGAAAAATTAAGAGCACCTGCTACAAATTGTGATTGTTATTTGACAATCAAATTCCAATCCCGGAGCTCATTCCAAAATTAATTTTGTAAACGTGAACAATTTCGTCCAATTGGGTTCTAATTTTCACGGGTTGAAAATAATCTCTAGTTGTATGATTTACCTAACAGTGCCCAGCGGCTAACCCGCAACGTTTTTCGGAATAAAAAGCTGATGTGTCATTTCAGGATGTCAGCTACCTTAATACCAAATTTCATCAAAATCGGTCCAGCCGTTTGCGATCGGGATATTTTCTAGGTTTAAATGGCGCCACTCTCTATGCGTTATTCGAGCTATTTCAGCTTTATGTTGGCCACTTTGTAGTAGTGCAGTGCATAACCAATAGATGTCACTTTTTTTTAAGTTTTTTTCATTTTATACCTGTGATCAAACAAAGCAGGTATCGAGCAATCTTCATTTTTAACCGACTTCAAAAAGGAGGAGGTTCTCAACTGGATTTGTTTTTTTTTATGTATCTACACTGATTACGCTGAGATTTATGATCGATTTACGTTATTCTTCTTTGGTTTGATGTGGAATAGTTGCCATTTGGTCCCATAAAAGTTTAACATAGTTTGGCCCAGTTGTTTTCATTTTATGAAAATTTTTGTTTACGTGGATGATGTAACAGTCTTTGGCAAGACGTTTTTGAATCTTAGCGAGTCTAGCTAGACTCATACTGTTCAAGTATTTCTTGGCGTGAACATAAATTAACTAAAAATATAAAATAAAGAAACTTTAAAAACCGACTTCAAAAAAAAACATTAGCACAAAAAAGTGAAAAATTAACTTACTTTACAAAGTATTATTATACCTGCTAGGTACCTACTGATCTGTTTAAAGTCGGTGCTTATCCTAACCTATATAGGGGCTTGGGGCTTGGTTTTTTTCTTTAAGTCGGTTTTACTTTTTTTTTTGGTAGTTTGTTTTCGAATAAAAGTTCCACATTATTCCACATTCATCCATTATTTCCACATCCTATCACTATCACACTAATATTATACAGGCGAAAGTTTGTGTGTGTTCGTATGTCTGTTATTTTTTTTGTACGTATTGTTGAATGTAATGGAAATTTGTTTTATGTCATAAGTATCTAATTCTATAGTAAGTAGGTACTTCTGTTTATCTCTCTCTTTTTCTATAATAATATATTTATAACTTTTTCTCAATTAAACAGCGGTACGGATCTTAATCAATTGCCGTGGTGGTGCCGGCGTAAGAATTGTACTCCACCCTCTCTACCCGTGGTTGCCGTAAGAATCGGCTAAGGGATGTAATCCGGAAGATGGGCAGCAGCGTCTTCCTTGAACAATCACCCTTAACTGCACTCGCCAACCCGCCTGCCAAGCCTGGCGAGTATTGGCAACCCCCCCAAGGAGGAAGCCTACGTCCAATGGTGGACGTCCTATGGCTGATGATGTGACGAATCTTAGTAAAAATTCAAAATGAAAACCAGTAAAATATTGAGGTATGTTTTATTATCAAGTCCAGCTTAGTGGTTCACCTTTGTAAATGTTTAAAATGAAATTCCTCATATCGATTACTGGCGGTCTCCAGACTTGCCCGTACATTTTGAATGCACATTTAATGCAATCATCTAAGCCAGTGGTCCGGAATCGTACATATTTATGCAAAGCTAGATTCGCGGCTACAGCGCAAATGTAGCAGTAGGGAACACTCAAATACTCTAGTCCTTCTCTAGTATTTTATTACCTCTATTACTTCTTATCGCGATTCTTTCTAGATTCCCGCAGAATAGCAACATAACCGTATATCGTATGCCTGCGTAATAAGTTTCACAGTCGTGTAACCTTTTTTCCTAAATAAACTCCTAATTCTACATTTCAGTTCTTCTTGAAAAGCACCGAAAACATTTTTATTTTAAATATCAATGGCATTGACGTAACATTTTGAACAATTTTGTTGTATGCGTATAATTTTGTTAAAAAAAATACCGAATTAATTATTGTATCCGTTTAGTAGAAAAGAACTCCATAACAAAAAAGTATGTGCAGAACAGGCAATCTATCTAATTCTTCTGTGGACAACTTTGTCAAGACCGGCATCTTTCTATGACCCAAAAAAATATTGAATGTGAAATTTTTTTTTTGTGTTGCGACTTTTTTTTTTATAGTCGGCATGCTTGGTATTTTTCCACAGCTCACCAGATGTTAAGTCATGGTGCGGTCGAAGATGGTAAACACACCTAGCCTGGATTGGTACTGGCTCTCAAGTAAGACTGTCTAAACTAAACGAAGCTAGCCAGCCGAGTACTATAAAGTACCTTACCACCATACTATACTATCATCGCTACAAAAACGAAACGTAAATTACATTACGAAATTCCCGTTAATTATAATTTTTGAGACAGAACATCACGTACACACTTTATAGATAGGATGAGTGTTTGTTTGGATCGCGTCATCTCATATGTACTCGTATATACACCGTGAAAGTTTGAACATCAGCAATATTATGAATATCAGAGGGTTCAGTACTCGATTGCCGTTCCAAATAATAAAAAGAAATAGGTTAATATTTGACCTAATTATCCGGAGCAAACACAAAAACACGGACACTCGAATCACGCGCACCAAAAATTACATAGTAGTCGCGCGCGGTCCCAGATTAGATAACAGGTACTTCGTAGTCTACGTATGGTAGTTATGTCTTGCGCTAGCTTGGTGCGTAAGGCTGCGCGCTGTCTGTAAATTCAGGAGTCGTGAGAAAACTTTAACCAAGGTTATCTAAGTTCTTTTTTGTATTTGTTTCAATTTTATATCTTTATATTTTTCACATGACCCCTACTAATATATGTATCTTTGAATATTGCTCGTGTTCAAACTGTCAGCCTGTATATTTTTACCTATTACATTTCTGATAAAAACCTTACTTTATCAAACCATCGTAGATTTGTTACTGCTTCTAGCTATGTCCAGTGCTGCAGTTGAATTGCAAAGTCGACGTTCCGTTCAAATAACCAAGTAATTATGTGTCTGGTGCTTTTTGTCTTTTTCACAATTTTCACATTTGGTAGCGCTTATTCAGAGCACCTGCAATACAGCTTCAAAGAGTGAATTGTTATCTTTTTGCTTTTCATAAAATTTTGTTAAAAGCTCGAAAAAATTAGAAATTAAAACTCCAAAAATAACAAAATAAAAAGTCTGAGGAAAGTTGTGGTTTCAAAGTACATTTAATAACATAATTTCTGCTATTTTTGACTGATGGCCGATGGGGCTGCAAAGTTCTGGAGTGGAAACCACGGACCGGCAAGCGCAGAATAGGACGTCCACCCACAAGATGGATAGACGATCTCATAAAGACCGCAGGAACGCGCTAAATGCGAGCTGCTTCCAACCGGTCTTTATGGAAGTCAATGGAGGTCTATGTCCAGCAGTGGACGTCCTACGGCTGAGATGATGATGATGATGATATTAACAGATATTAAAATACAATTGAATGTTACTTGTATGATTAAATTATGAATAAACTGAGTGTGCATCTGCACTGAATCTAGAGTCTCAACAATAACTTATCCGATATAATTAAACGTGAGTCAGTTTCCAAAGTAAAACAATAATTTATATTTGGGGGTAGACTCGTCTAGGTAGGTACCACCGCAGCACCAGATAATCTACCGCCAAGCAGTAGTGTGTAAACATTACAGTGTTCCAGTTTGGAGTGTACTGCAGCTAATAAAATGACATGGCTGTTGAGGCTAACCATCGAATGTCTCAAAGTAATGTGCGCCAAAGCAGCGATGCCCTGAACTTTTGTTTTGCTTCTGAAAGCTTTGTGTGTATGGACTGACGTTATGTCTTACCTTTAGGAGAGCGTCTCGTGAGTCTCATTACTTTTACATAAAAAAAAATTACTTAATTATGTATTAATCACATAATTACTTATTTATTGCCTACATATATAGGATGACTTTTTGGAACATTTGTTACATATATTTCTACAGCACATCTCAAACTGGCCGTATTAGGAAAAGACACGCACTCCAGTACAAACGAATTATCTTGTTTGTGAAATTGGGTCTTTTATCTTGAACGAAGAGGATAAGATGGACGAAATATATTTTGTGAATAATAAAACGCGACGCGAATATGAATATCCTTTACTTTAACACGCAAATGCCTCTAGAATTAAGAACTTCATATTTATTTATTTTACTCTTTCCACAAAATGTTCACCTATTATTATATTAACATGTAAAATGTAACGAGTTTTCGTGTGTGTATGAACGTTTTTACTCGGTGTTATTTTATATAATATGTGCATAAAATATGTTCCAGTAGTCATTTTCATCATCATCGTCATCATAACAGCCATAGAACGTCCACTGCTGGACATAGGCCTCCCCTATTGACTTCCATAAAGACCGGTTAGAAGCGGCTCGCGTCCAGCGTGTTCCTGCGGTCTTTATGAGGTCGTCTGTCCACCTTGTGGGTGGATATCCTACGCTGCGCTTGCCGGTCCGTGGTCTCCATTCCAGAACTTTGCAGCCCCATCGGCCATCAGTTCTGCGTGCTATGTGCCCTGCCCACTGCCACTTCAACTTGCTAATCCGCTGTGCTATATCGGTAACTTTGGTTCGTCTACGGGTCTCCTCATTTCCGATTCGATCTCGTAGAAAAACTCCGAGCATAGCCCTCTCCATAGCTCGTTGTGCGACTTTGAGCTTATCAAGAAGGCACATAGTCAGAGACCACGGTTCAGCACCATAAGTCATCACTAGTAACACACACTGGTCGAAAACTTTCGACTTGAGGCACCGAGGTAATTCAGACGAACGTTGCGCAGTTTTCCGATCGCTGTAGTCACTGTATTGTGGATGAATCATGTTGTGCCGGTTAGGCGTACAAATGTTATGAGTGATGGCCCTGTGCATGTACAAACATTTAAAAGGCTATTTTAATTAAATTAAATTTAAAAATTAAATAAAATATGTGTCAAAACTAGTAGCTTGTAGTAAAAGTGATTCATAATGACCCCTTTCGACGGAGTGCATGCAACCAATGCTTATAACCCTATATATTACAGACGGTATAACGACACTTTTGTCATTCGAAGGTCATAACAATTGCTATTCAAAAAATTTTTTTGCAAACTTAAACTAAATCTATCAAATAACTTTAGGCTAAAAATCAATAATTCAACAAAATGTCACATTTAAACTTTTTACGGTAAACTTTTAACATCCATTAGTAAAGTTTTTCACAAGTTTAACTTTTTACATTAAAGTTAATATTTATGATGAGATTACACATAAAAGCAAGATCAACGTTTATTCGAAAGATAAGTTAGCAATAAGTTAACAAGTTGAACTTAAGTCAACAGTTGGAAAAGACAACAAGTCTATAATGGCAGTACTTGAAGCAAACTAAAGAAGATTTTCATGGGCTTACAGTATTGTTTTTGTAAGAATGGTTTTCATTAAAATAATGATTGTTTAAAATAATGTTGTTTGAAATCTTTGAATTGAAATATATCTCAGATTCACGAGTACCCTTGGTTTTGTTGTTACTTGTAGATTTTAAAGGCTAAACTGAATAAGTTTATTTTTGCTTCATCCTCGACCACAACTTCGCTTACCTTCGATGAGCTGATTGTCAAACTAAGATCAATTTTTTTATGTCATGTTTCAGTCTCGGCCAAGCGCTTGAAGAGTCAACACGTCCTAAGGATGCCTCGTGTAGAGGCGAAACACGTGTCGGCAAGTGGTTACTGCAGCGAGAAGAGGATGATAAAGACTTATGGTTATTTTATTTTCGTTTTAATTAATGTTTTGTTTAATTTGTTTTAGCTTTTAAGTGTATGTCAAATTATAAACTAAATATATGCCTTGAACACTCAATATGAACTTCCGCAAAGTAACGCCTGAATCAATCAATTATATATTTAATAATTTTTTAAACTCATAAAATCACAGCGAAGTCCGCGCACCACTCTACAAGGCTGACCCGAATGTTAAATATTATGAATGTAAATTATATGTATAGATATGTAGATAGATAGACTCTTTATTGTGCCAACCAAAAATAGAAAAAGAGTAAAAACCAAAAGAATTTTATGAGCCAGTGCCACAAGTGGCGGCCTTATTGCTAAGAGCGATCTATTCCAGGCAACCAAGAATGGAAAGCGCGATATAATTTAAGAACAGGCGGGGAATGTTGTACCACCAATAAGTTTAAAAAGTAAGTGTAAGTATTAAGTTTACAAGTATTTGACAGCCCTGTTGGCTCATTGGTAGTATATCTGCATTAAGAGCTGTGGGCCGTGGGTTCGATTCCCACTCGGGACAAGCATTTTGCGGTATGAGCAAATGTTTGTTCTGTGTCTGGGCGTTTTGTATGTATTATAAGAAAGTATTTACAAAAAAAAAACTATCAGTTATCTGACTTCCATAGTACAAGCTTTGCTTAGTTTGGAATCAGATGGCGTATAATGTCCTACGATATTTATTTATTATTTTATAAATGTACCTAACATGTAGTTAACTTACTGGAAAGAACAAGCTAAAGCCTTTGTTGACACTGCACCTCAGGCTACACAGATAGACAATGGATTGTTTGCCTTTTGTTTGGAAATCGTAAAGCGCTTCAGAACATCCGAAGATTTAAAAGTACTTCAAAAGTCGTACTGAAATGACTGAAACTACAAAGCAGCTCTTTTTTTACTGTACTGTGAGCCATGTATTTTGTTTGACATCCTTGTGTTAGATCTTTACAAGGATCTTTTTAGCGCTTTTAGTAAATTACAATTAATGTTGTCTATGCTTGTCTTTGGGGCGATATACAAGTATTATTCCATTATTTTGAAAACATAGCTCAAGTTTTTCTATGAGTTCCTCTGCTATTGAATATGAAGCAGATAGCTTAAATAATATTTTTTACTAATATATATTACTTCTGACTAACGTGATGGTTTGGACCCATGTTGGGGGTATTCGCGTTTCAGCTGTAGGTTCGATTGCACAAGAAGTTTTTGTTAAATGTATGTACTTACAAGTTTTTAAAACTCACGCATTTTTTGGTTATGTTTTTTATGTTTGACAGCTCACCTGATGTTAAGACTAAGGTTGCCTGGAAGAGATCGCTTTTAGTGATAAGGTCGCCAGTTGTTACACCTATTAACTAGTTTATTTCTTCTGTATTATGTAATTTTAAGTGTGTACAATAAAGATTTATTCATTCATTTATTCATTCATTCATTCATTTATAAGTGACGGTGTAATCGGTGATGGTAAAGCACACCTAGCCTGGAATGGAACTGGCTCTGAAGTGAGGCTGCCGAAATATACTGTTAGACGCTTGGCGGCAGATTATCAACTTGAGGGTGGTAGCTAGCCAACCGAGTACTAGAAAGTACCCTACCACCATGCTATGGTTTCCTCACGATGTTTTCCTGAAGCTCATTGTTGGGGTTTGAACCCACACCCTTCGGCATTCGAACCGACCGCGCTAACCACTCAGCTACCATCGCAACAAAAGAGGAGAATATTAAATTAATAAATATAAATGTTCAGCGGAAAATATTAGAAACAATAATAATAAATATCGGTACACTTTCCGCACAACTTTATCTAGCTTCAAACTAAGAAAAATTTGTACCCTAGGAACCAAACTGATAAACTAAAGTAAACTGATAAAATAAACTAACTGTGTGGCGACAGAATATCTGGTACTGCGGTGGTACCTACCTAGACGACTTCCTGCTAGCCTGCACCAAGTAAAGTAAAGACACAGCCAAGAATAGAACTGCCTGTCAAGTGTGTCTGCCGGAATATACTTACATACAATATCATATCAGAATATACATACCGTTGGCGGCAGATTTTCAACTGGTAGCCAGCTGAGAACTAGTAAGTACCCTACCACCATGTCATCGTTATCCTTCACCGGCAGCTCAAGCACATTGTCGAGATTTGAATTCACGCCTTAGGGCGTATGAACTAACCGCGGTAACCACTGACCTAACACGGCTACAATTTATCCTAATGAAACTGAACGTATGACTTACAGACCGACCTGATAGTGGGATGTTAAAGATTTATGCAATATTTATTGTTAAACAAAATGTAACACACGGGCGCAACGTGTGCAATTTTGTCAGATATGCAAGCCAATATCAGAAATTTCTGATCCTAGCAAGTTTAGGAATACCCAATACCAATCAAGGCCCAGTCAGGCGCGAACACAAACAGTGCCAATACTGCCACATTTTCCCCTTTGCTCAATTCCCCTGAGGAATAAAATAGCCTCATTTGCGACACCGATGCAATCCGTTTAATTCGTTACGAGGCAACCCCCCAATGATAAAGATCGAAGCACTTGGGATTAAAAGAAAATTAAACGTTCGAGGAGTGATGTCAAAACCTATGCAACGACACTTTATACATTACATTTACAATGACCTTTATGTCGGTTATATAGAGTTTCATTTTAGAATTTTAGAGTGGTTTATTAAGTTTGTTGACTATCACCGCAGACAGAGTAGAAGTGATTTTGGCCCCTCAAGAATTTATTCCATGTTTGGGGCGTTCCTTTGGTAACGGCTGATTGTGCTGCTTAATTAACTGCATTATACTGGAGCGGTGCAATTCCAATGAGATATTGGCAAGGAGGTTATTTTATATTGTATCAGTAAATCAGTTCTCAGTGCATTTCACGAATTTAATTATATACCGTTTTCTCAATTTATTTTATTTTTTAATTCGTGTGATTTTTGCTTTTTAATCCTGATGTGTTTTCTTTTATTAATTACAAAATCTGATAGTAGTAAAAAGTTAAAAAGACTGCTTTTTTGTATTAATTTATAATGTGTACAAAGACTAAATTTACAAAATTGTAACAAGAATATCAAAATTTTGGAATTTAAGCATATTATACATATAAATATTAATTATTTTGTTGTATTAATTGTTTTGTAGCGATGATAGCTCAGTGGTTAATGCGGCCAGTCTGCACACTGTTAAGGCGTGGGTTCAAACCTCAACAATGAGCTCGAGCTTCCGGTGAAGGAAAACATAAGGAAACCATAGCAAACTTTCTAGTATTCGGCTGGCTAGCTACCACTTTCAAGTTGAAGTTCTATCTTCATTTAGATATCTGTCACCAAGGACTTAACGGTGTGTCCCGGCATCCTTATAGCCTCATTTGAAAGCTAGTTCCTTTACAAGATAGGTGTTTACCATCTTCGACCACACTGTCACTTAATACCAGGTTAGCTGTGGTCGAACACCTAGTCAGTCAACAATAAAAAAAAACTTTCATTACCTTCGTATTGTATGTACAAAAATTCCGCATAAAATCTGGGACTTACATAAGTACTTACTTAGTAAGAGGACATACAAACACGGATAGCGACCATGTTTTATACTATTTAGATATAATGTTACATAACATGTTCTTTTCTTTGTGACAATCCCTATATAATCGCAGAAGCTGTCAATCTCCATCGATAGCGCATCATTTATCACGAATCCACTACGGTGAACCAAAACAATGCCCGTCTAACTACGTGAACATCGAACCCAGCTTATAAGAACTGTGTGTGGGTGACATGGACGTGGCCTCTTGAAAACAGCATTCAAATTTAGTAAAGACATTCTGAAGATTCTGATACCGACAGGTGACATATAAACGTTTATTTTATTGGAACGAAGTTTCTTATCGCACTTTATCGTCCTGATTTGTTCGCGAGCTGAGATGCTAGACCGATAAAATGTGTAACAATGAAAAATGACACCGAAAACTGACATCTTTTTGCAGTGATTTTTGAGACACTTCCCAATCACCTAAGAAATTAAAACTTTATTCAATCGATTCAGCTTACTGTTAATTCTAAGAAAATGCAAAAATATTTTAAAATAAATTTAAATAAAGCCTTTAAAGGAACTCAGTTCCAACCGAGTGTCCTTAAGGCACCTCTCAATTTTTAATTTAATTTGATTAACTGAACAACACCTGCTTTATGAAAAATTAAGTTAAATCATTAATATTTCATTTGATATGAAGACACATTTTTAAGCCAATTGTGAACCATAGGCTCCTGAACTAGTCTAAAAGTAAAACCAAAAAATAAACATAATTTTCAGTAGGAAAATATTGCTGGCGATAAATGAAGTAAAGTCATCAAGTCAAGTCTTCAAGCTGCTTTCAAGTCATGTTCTATGTATCGTGCTTCATCGTAGACCGCGTCTTTGCTTATCGTCAGGCGAATTCGTGTCATACAAAAAAACAATACCTACCAGAAATCATTGCTAATGTTTTTCCAAAAATGGGAAGAACATAGATTCCGACAATAATTAAAGTTGTCAAGCTTTTGTGCAATCAAATGCATACGAAAATGAGGATTTTATTAGAACTTTACCACAGACTAAGGCACAAACTTCGTGCACCGAACATGACAATGGCTGTAAGTTCGGTAATACTATTATAAATACGCAAGTAATACGTTTTCGCGCTCAGAACGCAACTTAACGACAAATCAGTCGTACGTTTCTTGTGCAATTACTTTTATCTTAGTTCACTGTAGTAGTTATGCCGTACTGTATGTTATAAGACAACAAATAGTTAAAAAAAAAAAAAAAACAGCCACGATGGAATATTATTGCACAGGTATGTTTCATTGGTAGATAATTTAGTTTTCTATTTACAACTTGAAACACAAAACCTAAACACTGTCAACCAGCAAATGTAATTCAGTTTCACGAATACTTACTTTTTAATGCGAGCGTTGGATAGCAATGTGTACAGTATCACGCACACATAGCTAGCCGAGTGATTTTACTGCGTTTGATGTATTAACTCTATCTGTCTGTTTTCCTGACATCTGTAAGCTGTACTTATTATTGTAGACTTCAGCGGGCTGGGAGGTCTGTTTTTCAATACAAAAAGTTTTAGTCATAACTTGTGGCTATAAACGCTCAAACTGTGTCTTTAGTGTCATCTTTACAGTTTCTAATAACAATCTTCATTTTGCTTCGGAGTTTCATATATTCTACTGTCAACATCTATATCCCAGTCTGTGACTTTGGTTTATGAAGTGAAGAGTCATGCTGGGTGCATCATGCATCATTCACTCTTCATTAGTATCAGTACCGTAAATAGACTTGAGCCTGAACAGCGCTAATATAGAATGTGTTATTATTTTTAAGTAAGTCAGTATTTTGGTGCATAATTTAAAAAAAAACAAGACTTAGAAAAAGACTACTAATGAAAAAGACTTTATCACACTAAAAGGCGAAAATATGTTTGTGTGTTGGTGTGCTGACATCCTGGATTAACACACAGGCTAGCGGGCAACACCGCGTGGCGCAGTTAGTCATTTATAAAATACTAGCTCTTACCAGCAACTTCATCCGCGTAGAATTTAACAAAAAGTTTGTTTAGTTTGTGGTATAAAAAGTATCCTACATGTTAATCCAACTATATGTGTGCCAAATTTCACCCAAATCCGTTTAGTAGTTTTTGCGTGAAAGAGTAACAAAGATCCATCCATTCAACGATCCATCCTCACAAACTTTTACATTTATAATATTAGGTTTTTTTTTAATGACTGACAGGCTAGTTGTTTGACCACAACTCACCTGATATTAAGTGATAGTGTGGTCGAAGATGGTAAAGGACATCTAGCTTGGAATGGAACGGTCTCTCAAGTGAGGCTGCCGGAACACACCGTTAGATGCTTGGAGGCAGATTTTCAACTTGAGGGTGGTAGCTAGCCAGCCGAGTACTAGAAAGTACCCTACCACCACGCTATGGTTTTCTTACGATGTTTTCCTTCACCGGCAGCTCAAGCTCATTGTTGGGGCTTGAACCCACGCCATTCGGCAAACGAACCGACCGCGCTAACCACTGAGCTATCATCGCTACAAAATCGGATAGGATAGCATAGCATTAGTAAGACTATAAGTACGTTCCGTGGCTTCACCAGGGGCAGCGCATACTTTATCAAGATATGTTAACTCACTAATCATGAAAATGAAGGAAAACTGAAAATCTGAGATATAAAACTATAACACCTTTCCATTACAGGACAGCTAGACAGACGCAGTCAAAACGTCATCCGTATATGGTGCGTACGCACTAAAAGCTTCGATTCTTTACGTTTTTCATATGAAAAGCTAAGATGTGAAACTCTCTGCCGACATCTATATTTCCTGTGAACTACAATCACAAAATACAATTTGGGTATTTTTAAACTTAGAATAAATAGGTTTTTTTAATTAAACGTGCTTCAATACTACATGACTTCTTAACACCAGACAGGCTGTGGTCAAACGAAAACATATTATAGCTTATAATTATGTTAAAAAAAACGCAAGTTCGCAAAATTATTGTGTATTATGGGAAGTTATAGAGCAGCTATAGTTAGGTGTCGAGAAAGATGTGTTGCCATATTTATTAGAATCATCTCCCATTTTGCGATTGCATTTTCACTCTTCACCAAACACATTAGCAATTTCAATTTACAAAACTGTCGTCGTTTTTCAACATGTGTGCAAAAGAACTAAAGTGTGAATACACAGAATTGATAAATGCCAGTCACACAAAGGAAGGCGACATCATCATCTCCCAAAACGTCCAAATGGGCAGCAACGCACGTCATTCACTCATTCGTTCATTTCGTTCACTCTGCGCCCTACGCGTCGACGCGGCCGTGTCGCGCGCCGTACAATTTACTGCCACAATTAGTTATGTACCCGACGGACGACAAACGACGTCGGCTGACAAATGGGCCGTCCAGCCGTGGCTGTGATGTCTACAGTATCATATCCTGCATGAATTTTGGACTCTTATAAATCTAGCTTTACCGCAAATTCCTTTTTTCAATGTAGGTATTTCGTAGCATGTAGTTAATAAATCCACTCACCTTAGTTGATTTACATGTGAAGCGATGTACCAAAATTCGATTCAAGTTTTCGTATAAGGGTGAAGAAAGGAATGGAATGGAATGTAACGCTGGTGAGGTAAAACCAAATTGAAGATCAGATTCGTACATCTATATTTTAGCTTTATGGTTCAATAAACTCATTGCGTCTTTATTTTATCTTTTTTTAAAATGTATAAATAATGAGATGAAAGAGACAATCTTCTGATGGTAACAGATAACGCGTGACCATGACCATTACAGCGATACATAGAACTTTGAGTAGCAAAACAAAGGAGAGCAGCGATAACCTGTATCGCTGCTTTGGCGCTTATTACTTTAAGACATGCGATGATTTATTCTCGACAGCCCCGTAAATTCGCTAGCTATTCGAATTAACCTCAGTTCTACGCTACGCTAACTTACGTTTTTATTATCAAGAAGAAACAAAATTCACTCAAAAAAGGGCCATTTATTGATTTGATGCTTTTATATTACGCAAAAAAAAAAACTTTAAAACGTAGACAAAGACTGTCATCACACTACAAAATACGCCAAAGAATCACTCGATTTACATCCCCGACACCTATCCCAGTTATATGTTACCCGTGGTATTAATAACGAGAATAAGGAAAGTTAACATACTGCACGACATAGATTGACCGCTATGGTTGGGGCGCCAAGAAATGCAGACAATGAACGGCCAACACTCGCCGTGCGATCATTTTGCTCTAAATGAAATTAGTCATAAGGTCAACTCTATATGTATCTGTCCTTTTGCCAGACTTTTTCTGAAATGCAAAAAACTATACAAAAAAAAAAAACTTTAGATTAAACTGTAAATTATCGAAACAAAAATTAATTAGACTATCCACGTCTAAAATTAGCTTTAGCTTTCTCCTAAGAAAATTTCTTCCAAACTTTCTTGTATCCCGGAATATCCCAAATTTTGTATTCATTAAGAACCAAGTTTGTGCGTAAAGCCACGCAACTCGTTAACTTATGAATGCTAAACATTGTAAGCAACGTTCCTAACTCATTTCCTCTCGTGATAATGAGACCGAAGTATTTTCGGAAACACACTTACCCACCCTTTTTGGCAAGTACTTACTTAAAGTTATCTGTATTATTATTTTCTTTATAACATTTCAAAATAAAGATGCGTATTAAATTTATTGTTAAATACGTAATAAGGATTCAAATAATACATATTTTTGACACAAAAATTCGCATTAACAAAATGTTATTTTGTATTTTTCGTATAGGTTTCAAACCAAGCGGTTTATATCCACGTTCATAATGGCCTAAGAATATTGAAACTGTCTTCATTAAATTCGGCGAAAGGATTATTCCTACCTGTGATCTACCTACACTTTGTTAGTACCTACCACAGATAATAAAATACTAGTCCAGAAACACCATTCCATGCAAAAAACGGTACTACGGTAAATCGTGTATAGCTGCACTTTTTTATGTTTTTTACTGTTTATAAGCTAAGATGTTTGTCTACAGTTCACTTGATATTAAGTGACGGTGTGTTCGAAGATGATAAAGCACACCTAGCTTGTAATGGAACTGGCTCAAAAGTTAGGTTGCCGGAACACACCGTTAGATGCTTGGCGGCAGATTTTCAACTTGAGGGTGGAAGCTAGCCAACCGAGTACTAGAAAATAACCTACTACTATGCAATGGTTTCCTCACGATGTTTTCCTTCGCCGGCAGTTTAAGCTCATTTTTGTGGCACACTATGCGTGTTTAGGGGGTATTTTACGTTGGCCACTTGGGAGCAGTTAAACGTCAAATCAATATGGCGCATTTTTGAGTGAGTTATTTTCTCGCGACGAGACCTCGTGGTAGTGCCTATCTCTCTAAACCTCACGCCATTTACGAACTAAGTCTAGTTCCGTGTCGACCACTTGTACATCAGTCGAACCACTCCAATTAGTTACCAACTAGTGTAGTGGCTACATGACACGTCGAACTAATCCAGGATTACACGATGAACTATACTAAACAGTCCAAATCCTGCACAACGCAGGGTATTCGTGTGTTAGAAGCCTATGACGGGATCAAAAGCCCTACATTGTAGGCGATATAGTGTTATATGGTTAATGGAGTTTCAGGATTAAAACTGTAAGCACTAAGCATTTGCGCTAGTTGAATAACAGTATAAGAATAACCTAGTTGAAAGTTCGCTTTAAAATCGTGAGGTGTTGATTCGATTTGAGGCCAACCAATGAGTTTATTATTTCCGTACAAAATTAAAAAGTCTTGTCACTATTTAGTAAAGGATATGTTTAACACTACACCAGGAAAAATCAAATCTTTTCATAATATGTCACTTAATACTTATGATTAGTGTACCTTAATGTAATTATTCTTGTGCATGCAGTGTTCACTTCAAGAAGGTCGTGAATAATAATTTTTGCTTTTCACAAATGTTCACCGATATTTATTTACGTAATGGCCAGTTTAGTGAGCCATTAAAAAAACATTGGGAAAAACTACCAGAAACCGCCAGAAAACCAGTTACTGATATATGTAGCTCAGCGTATTAACAAGCTCAAGTGGTAGTGGGTTGACCATATTTTTTATAAAGATAAGTCTGCGTTTGACCACCAACTCGCCTGGTGGTAAGCAATGATGTGGTCGAAGATGAAGCACGCAGACTTAGAAGATACCTATTCATCCTGACCTTGAAAAGATCTGGATTATACCTCTCGAGGTATAAAAACAAGGAGGCTGGCAGCTTGTTCCATTCCTTGGCCGTACAGATGAGAAACGTAGAGACAAAAGGTTTAGTACGTACCCAAGGAAATCTGTAGCAGAACCGATAACCGCTGGGACAGACGTATTCTAGAGTGAAGACCGCATATTAGCAAATGTAGTGTAGGTTGCCTTGAGATACAATGCAGTGACGATATTTGTAGGACAGCTAGCAGTGGCTGGAAGAGAGAAGCTGAATATTGGGCTAAGTTGTGTCTTGGGAGAGGCCTACGTCCAGAAGTGGAATACGATAGGCCGATGATGACGATGAAATGAAAGCTAGTATTCCAACGTTTAGCTAAATTATAAATTCTGCCATCAAGCAGTAGCGTGTAAACAATAGTGTTCCAGTTTGAAGGGAACAGCAGCTATCAAAATTACAAAACTATTGACACTATCCATCGAATGTCTCAAAGTAGCGTGTGCCAAAGCAGCGATGCCTTAGACTTAGTTTTGTAATTCAAAGTTTTGGGTAACGCTGTGATGGAATGACCATTTTGATTCAGCAGGATTATATTATTCAAACAGAAAAGGCATTTACAGGCATTTACTCTCATTATAATTCGGTACATAAAAAAATGTGATCTTTTTATTATGTAGGTAGTTTTATGTACATAATTTTATTTTTTGTAATTTTATTGTATGTGTTCTAAAGCTTCAAGGTTCATAACTCCTTTTTGTTGTTAAAATATATGATATAAAACTTATGGCACAAAATCGTTGTAGGAATTATAATAGAATTATATTCGCAGATTAGATTTCCGATAACAATTCAATTTATATTTCCTGGTTTATCAGACTCTGTTTTAAATCAGTTCACCCTCAAACAATTTTGATAATTCTGATCATAATCGGTAGCGCCCACAGATACTTGTAGGGGAAACGATAAAAATCTGTGAAAACAAAATAAATTATTGCTTTGCTTTGCTTTGCTATGGGAAACTAATCGAAGTTGTGATTTATGATAAAAGGGGTGCATGTTTTGAGTTAGCAACAGTACGTGTATGGTACTAAAGTATCAAGACATTTGAATTTCTGCTGGTACGGTATGAAAATAATAAAAATGTTATCTTTTGCGCTCATTTGACAATTGTAGCGATGATAGCTCAGTGGTTAGTGCGGTCGGTTCACAAGTCGAAGGGCGTGGGTTCAAACCTCAATAAGCTTGAGCTGCTGTTGAAGGAAAACATCGTGAGGAAACCATAGCGTGGTGGTAGTGGTAGGGTACTTTTTAATAATCGAAGCCTGGCTAGCTACCACCCTTTAGACAAAAATCTGCCGCCAAGTATCTAACGATGAGTTCTGGCAGCTTCACTTGACAGTGTGGTGTACCATCTTCGACCACACCATCACTTATCATCAGATAAGCAGTGATCAAAACACAGAGCCTGTTAGCCATAAAAGATCAACCCAGGAAAAACTATAAATAAACGAATAGCGTCATTGTCTACGGTTTCAAATTTCATACATCTTCAGATTTAATCTATAGATTCCAATCTTTTAATTTAAATTTCACCTTAGCACAGAAATTTACACATTACAATGCATTACAGCATACTTAACATTCAGCAGTTGTATTAAATTACGAAACAAAAGGACCTAGTTCATAAACACTTGGGTGAATTTAAAGCAGTAGCGTAAATTAACTCAAAAAGCTTCCCTCTAAGCGATCTGATACGCCATTGTTTCGGCTCAAAACGACTATTTAGCATACCTAGGTTGTTATTAGAACCAGTTGTTAGGTACCGTCGCGCACATAATAGTGATAATAATAAGTTAAAATAAATTTATTATTATTATTTAATTTTAGCTATGTTTTCGTTAAAATAAAACAAATATTGTAGGACACAGGTCACACAGCGCCATCTAGCCCCAAATTACGCTTACGCTTGTACTATGGAAATCAGATAACTGATAGAATACTTACATATTATTTATTTTAATTAGTTATTTTCAGTTTATTTTTAGTTTATGTTGGATTTTAGTTTTTTTTAAATGCTTGAATGGCTAAGTGATTTACTACATCTCACCTGATGTTAAGTGACGGTATGATCAAAGATGGTAAACAAACCTAGTCTGGAATAGAACAGACTCTTAAGTGAGGCAGCCGGAACGCTCCGTCAGATGCTTGGCGGCAGATTTTCAACTTGAGGGTGGTAGCTAGCCAGCCCAGTACTAGAAAGTATCCTACCACCATGCTATGGTTTCCTCACGATCTTTTCCTTCACCGGCAGCTAAAGCTCATTGTAGGGGTTTGAACCCACGCCCTTCACCATGCGAACCGACCGCGCTAACCACTGAGCTATCATCGCTACATAAGTATGTATTTACAATACTTAGTATTTCCATAACGTATATTCCTCTATTTGGTTGTTATATTGCCCACCTAAAAAGGTTTACAAAATTTGTTTCAGTTAATAAAATAAATTGTACATCTAAAATAAAAATAAAATAAAAATTATGATAATCAAATGTTGTTGCGAGTGTACGTGGAACTTATGAAGAAATTGTTTACGTGCCTAGTTCAGTAAGTTTCGTGCAAATATTTGCTGCATTCACGATGGTAGCTTGTATGCCTACCAATAGGTACCGTGTTACGAAGGGTTATGAAACTCGTCGTAACTTTTCATTTTCGAAGTGCACATATTTTGCGACCTTTTACAACTAGTTTTCTAATAACGTTTAAGGAATTGTCGTGTATTTGGCAAACCAGCAAACCAACATGGTAACTTTTCCATTCGAAGACCAAATTTTATTTTAATTTATTGAACAAAATCTAAATACATAAAATCAAAGAACAACTTAAAGCCATTTACCGGATTATACTGTATGAATTATTAAGAAGTTACAAAAGCAGGCGAATAACAAAATGTTGTATGAAATAAACATTTTTAAATTCACAACAGTACTGTGTATGTGTAGGTGCTTGTGAGTGCACGTGCGCGCTTGCGTTCGTGTGTGTGTTTGCGTGTATGCGCGTATAAGTTTGTATATGCGCGTGCGCGTGTTTGTCTATGTTTGCGTGTGTGAAAGCGCGTGTGTGTGTCAGTGTGTGAGCGTCGAGTGTGTGCGCGGGTGCGTAGTGCGCGGGTGCGTAAGTATACAGCATGTAGGTATTTATGTAGCAGTTCTGTCATGTAGAATATTTATCACATCTTTTTACTATAAAAGAAAATTTACATATTTACTAAATCTATTATTTATATGTGAAAAACTAGTTATGTGAAGTTAATTAAATTAGATAAATAACTAAAAAAACAATGTAAAGTAGGTAATTAATTAGTAGGAAATAAAAGGCTTTTTTTATTTTATTTTTAAATCTATTACTTTAAGTTAGGTATTTGTAAGCGTTATTTAATAAAGTTATAATAATATTATAGTATTTGCAATTCGCTATGTGATTACACTTTTAGTTTGTTAGAGGTACACTAAACCTAAAATTAGGATTCCGCAAGGAAAATGTATCCGACAAAACTTTTAGACTATGTCTGCCTTATCAAATTAATTATCATTTGAACCGTACCGTAATAATAAGTACCTATGAAGATAGCCAAAATTTTTGCAGACTATGTGTTTTAAATGCGAACATTACGAGACAATATCTAAATCCAGCTTTGAGCTATTTTTTTCTTTTGTATTTAATCTTTGGTGCGGGCAATAAAAATTTAATCAGTCCGAAGCAAATATTCAAAACAATCCTTTAAACATTTATCAACCCGAGAATCGAATTTGGGATGTCAGAAATCTAAGGCAAATGTGTCGATGCGACACAATTATCACGTTGCTCAAGATAATACTCTGTTTGTAGGTATTGCTTACTCTGAAAGAGTATAATGCCTTTTGCCTTTTCATAACGTTTTTTCTTGCATTCTTGCCAAATTGAGGAAAACAAAGCACAGGGACACCCTCTGTAAGTAAAACAGTCAATATTAGCGTATACCTACCCGTATAAAAAGTAATTCATATGCGAGATGCGACCCGAGGCTTTCATCCCTGGCCATTCAAACTTCTTATGCAAATTATGTAATGTTCTTTATGACATGAGATGGCGAACTTTACTTAAGGAGTAAATATTTATGTAGTTACATACATTTTTGCGGAAGTTTTTTAGGTTAAAGACGCTGTGGACTTTTAAAAAATTTAAGACTTTTTCTCCGTGCATATTTTTTTCAGTAACGCAAGCCCCGAGGTCTCGAAAGAGTGATTGCGACGGGTATTGTATATTTACCCGATGTCTTAAACTTGTACGGTTATTAATATTTAAATAAATTATAGAATTTGACATATTAGTATATTGACTTTTTCATTATATAATGTCAATAAATGTTATGATTTTTATATTTTAAAATATGAATGGAAAAAATTACCTGTAATTTTGGTGTGCTATCAATAAAATATTTGTATTTTGTGTTTGGGGTTTTTTTAAATGGTTGACAGCCTATGTGTTTAATCACAGCTCACCTGAATGACGGTGTGGTCGAAGATGGTAAAGCCAGCCGAGTTCTAGAAAATACTATACCACCATGCTATGGTTTCCTCACGATGTTTTCTTTTACCGGCAGCTCAAACTCATTGTTGGGGTTTGAACCCACGCCCTTCGGCATGCGAACCGACCGCGCTAACCACTGAGTTATCGTCGCTGCAAATATATATATATTGCGTCTTGTCGAAATTGTAGTTTTGAGACCTAAATTTTTTGGTAGGTATTGGATATACATAAATAATGTCTACATGTAAAATAAATCCAAGTAATCAGTCAGTTATAGAACTCTAAAAAAATCTATATCTTTTACCTAAGAATTATAAGGGCGCTAGAATCTTTACTGCTTTCATCACCATTGGACTGTTTTTTTTTTTTCAATATTGTTAATATTAATAAAACTCTGGATTTATTTTACTCTGGAGTTGAAGACACATCACATCATCAGCCATAGGACGTCCACTGCTGGACATGGGCCTCCTCCTGAAGGGGTTTTGCCAATACTCGCCACGCTTGGCAGGCGGGTTGGCGAGCGCAGTTAGGTGTGATTGTTCAAGGAAGACGCTGCAGCCCATTTTCCGGATGACATCCCTTAGCCGATTCTTACGGCAACCACGGGTAGGGAGGGCGGGGAACTATTTTTACGCCGGCACCACCAGGGCACAGATTGCAGACACATATTGTACGTCAATTCGTACAAAACACCCCAAATGGGACATTAGTGCAGAATGCATCGCACCCATGTCTTAGAATTAGAATTGTACCTTACAGACTTCGGCATGGATTTTCACTACCAAAGATATAGTATTGAAACGGTTTGTACAATTAACTTGGATACTGCTTCAACCTAAAACCCATAGCTCGTAAAACGTCACTTAAATTGGATAGCAGTCTGTTCTTAATCAGTAATGTGTTTTCCAATCCTGGTTGCCTGGAAAATATCTATATTAGCGATCAGGCCGCTACTCGTAGCCCTAACTCATTAGATTTTTCTTTTCTCTGTTAATATTTTTCCAATTCTGGTGTGCACAATAAAGAGTTCTATATACCATAGTATTTTCTTCGTCTTGTCATGTTATATAGTACTTAGTAATAATAATCAGCCTATTATGGTCAAATATTACACATAGGCCTCTCTCCAACACTATCTAGCTGTATCTTTTGATACTAGAAACCACGATGCGATTTAGTAGCGATGATGGTTCAGTGGTTAGCGCGGTAGGTTCGCATGCCGAAGGGCGTGGGTTCAAACCCCAACAATGACCTTGAGCTGCCGGTGAAGGAAAACATCGTGAGGAAACCATAGCGTGGTGGTAGGGTACTTTCAAGTACTCGGCTGGCTAGCTACCAAAGCTGTCAAGTTTAAAATCTGCCGTCAGACATCTAACGATGTGTTCCGGCAGCCTCACTTGAGAGCCAGTTCCATTCCAGGCTAGGTGTGCTTTACCATCTTCGATCACACCGTCACTTAACATTAGGTGAGCTGTGGTCAAATACCTAGCCAGTCAGCCATAAAAAAAAAACATTTAAAAGTCCATATAGAAAACCGATCGGGCACTACTTTCCGGAACGTTATCTATTCAAAAATGTGATAGGTGTGAGGTTAGCATTGATGATGGAACACAATTTTCTTATAGAATAAAACTTCCACGTAGCTATGTGACATCTGCTACCATCAGTGATCTTGCCAAATTCGATGGAGACCACTTGGAGACGCTCCAACTTGGCAATGAGTTCCGCATGACCCGTGTTAATAAATGGATATGTGATGCCATTTAGCTGACATCAGGCTATGACTGGTTATCATAGTGATATCTACATATCACTATGATAACCAGTCATTGCTCTCAGATATACCTACGTATATCTTATGTCCATGTTTCATTGTTTCTGAACAGAGCATAACAAATGTTATGTTTTAAGGCTGCGTTTCTTTACATCAACTGCTAACACAACACCTAAAACTCCAAACTTGAACTGCTTTTACAAACTTTTACTGCTAAAACAAAACATACAAACTACTGTGAATAATTTTGAATCAATAGATTCATAATTGTATGTCAGTCGGAGTGAAGTTTGCTGTGGTGGTGCCGGCGTAAGAATAGTACCCCACCCTCTCTACCCGTGGTTGCCTAAGAGCCGGCTAAGGGATGTAATCCAGAAGATGAGCAGCAGCGTCTTTCTTGAACAATCACACTTAAATGCGCTCACCAACCCGCCTGCCAAGCGTGGCGAGTATTGACAAAACCCACCCAGGAGGAGGCCTATGTCCAGCAGTGGACGTTCTATGGCTCGACGTGTGATGTGTGATCAGAGTGAAGATTTAAACATTTTGGTAGATTAGCTTAACTTAATAATTTCCCAACAAAAGCATGTTCAACGCGTGTGATAATCGCGAAGCGTGAAATTGTTCACAATTTCGCACCACCAAAGTGGTGATTAGTACCGTCAATGGTGAATGCTCTCTATTAATTTGACAGTTCCCAATTTGTCGTGTCTCGATAATTACCGAAGTGTTGGTTAACCGACCGGGGCCTTTCACAGTTGGGAGTTTAGACTGTCTATTGGTATATTGATTGGTTACGAAGTTTAGCTGAGGGCTATAATATGTATTTTCTGCAATTATATCGCAAAACATAGTACAAAACAAAAGGCAAATTAATATTTAGTAATTTTTGTTTTATTAGAACAAGCGACCGGCTTCGCACGGGTGCTATGTATATCTACATGAATCTAATGAATGTACTATATGCATGTATTGTATATATATATCTTCCACTTGAATCACTTCGTCTATTGATGGTAACCGCATTAAAATCCGTTGCGCAGTTTAAAAGATCTAAGTCTACAGACGGCGGGAAGCGACTTTGTTTTGTACTATGTAGAGATTACAGTGTTTAACTAAATATTATCAGCTCTAATTTAGGAACTGAACAAATATTGATAAAATTTAGCGACACGATAGTATTATATTAGTTTTACTTGTATATAATGTTCCCCAATGGATTACAGTTTATATAGTATTTACTAAGAAGAGAGTCCATCAAGTAGATACAAAAAATAAACTCTCAAATTATGATTTCTTCCTTTTTTACTATGAACTGATCTATTTTAAGTAGTTAGATTGAACCACATAAAAGTATACTTATGCTTTATGATTAAGAAGTCACTTAGTTAAGGATAATTAATTCTGACGACATCCGTCGACGTTACGCTTTTAACGGACTTGGAGCAATTTAAAACTACCCTTTATCGAAGAATTTCCTGGAGAGAGAATGGTCGGAATAGATAGATAGCTTTTATCTGGATATGAATGCATTAAAATCTTGTCTTGTATAGGTACGTATATAACAACTAACAACGCGCCGCGGTGTTACTCGCTGTTCCCACGAGAATACTACATTTTTGGAGATAAAAAGTACCCCATCTATTCATCCAGGGTGTCAATACCAAAGCTCAAATCAAAAGTCAACTACCTTAACAGCAGATTTCATCAAAATTGGTTCAGCCATTTGAACGTGAAGAAGTAACAAACATACAAACGCACTTACGCACATTAGTGATAGGCCGCAGGTGGTTATCTTGTAAAAGCTATTCTCACAGACAACTCTATATTGTGTATAGCGATTCTATGATAAATCTATACACCGAACGGCGCGGTGGTCTATTTAAAATGGGCATAAGTCCACGTTAGAGTGCTAACGGTTAATTGCCCGATTTATAATCGCTAGTAACCAAAAAGTTTTTGCCCTTTGACAGTTATTTAATGTCCGTTCTGTACAGACATAAATTGTCAACTTTTTTATACGTGTAGGTAGATACGTAGGTATAGTTAACAGTTCATGTTTCTTTAACAAGAACAATGAGGCCAATTATATTTGAAGCTTTAGTTGACAGATCAGATAGACCTTTTCGAAATGTCTAATAGATTGTATACAATATAGCTAAATAAATATAGAAAAGTGTAAGCATCCAACATTAATATTGAGTTAGTATGATATAATAAAATACACAATCACAAATCTCAACGTTCAATAGAATTATTATTACCAGGGGATTAAAATTTTTCGTCTAAAATGTCCATTTTTATAATAAGAGTCTTTGATATCAACATGTTGAATGATTTCTCCTAAAACAGTCAAATTTTCCGTTTCCCGTATTACTTGTGGTAGATGAATGTAAACTTGTCTATGCCACAAATGCTCTTATCAAAACATGTCAAAACCTACATACAAATCGATCTTCACATTCAGACAGAATTATGTAAGTAATTATGTAGGTAAATTCAACTTCGAGAATAGAAATTACAATGCACACCACCATAAAATAAATAAGTTTAAAACCAGCCAAACATATCTAGCTGAGTTGAAACATGACGTGGTAAATGGTGGAATAGTTTTAATAAATAGGTGTCGTAATTTTGGCAGTACACAATTTAAAAAAAAAAACCTTTTACAATCTATGACATTCTGCAAAATTTAATTTGTAGTGAAACCGACCAACTTTAATATTAAATTCAACATACTTTTTAATACAATACATGTATAACAATGCCTAGCAAACTCGTAGCTACGCTACGCAAAAACAAATGTAGAAAATGTTTAACGTAAGACATCTGCCGCCATCTATTGCTTGGCGGTAGAACTTAAAAATTGCTCTTACTTTCATACAGATGGCGATACTTATCTCAAGGATCATGCGCACGGTTATAAAGTATAACTAAATTAAAGTGATGGTAAAGTGGAAAATATACCTATATAGTGAAAATATATATATAATTATATAATGAACAATCCAGGTATGGAAAATATTTCGTAACTGTGTATTTGAATGAAATACAGATATCTCATAAATCAAAAGATTTTATATGATAAATTTATACTTAAACCTATGTACCTACCGTATCAACGGTTTGATAAAATCACTAATGTATGCTTTTAATCTACACTAACTTCTAACTTTTATATGATATATTGTAGTTTTTGTCATGAGTATTCTATTTTTTTTTTTTTTTTTTTTTATTCGGATAAGTCCGCGTTTGACCACCAACTCGCCTGATGGTAAGTGATGATGTGGTCGAAGATGAAGCACGCAGACTTAGAAAATAATATTATTATTATAATAAATCAGATTGCCTTACACAAATACCTAGTTCGCATCTTAGAATTCAAGATCATTAATAAGTCACAAAAGCGCTCCCACTTTTTCTGGCCAATAATATATCAGTCTTTATGTAAATTTACAAAAAGTTGCAAAATCAATTCATCAACATGCTGTCAAGAAACAGTCTGTCCGCTCAATGTTAACCAATTCATCATTATTAAACATGTCCCTGTTTTGCCCCAGAACTGAGCTCAAACTACCAATTTATTTCAACAATTGTGATGGGGAGCCACCATCGATGTTTTTTTAATGTCACTAAAAGTTGTTTGAGCGAAATTTAATTCCAACAATCGGCGAAGTTGACAAATAAATTTAGACTTGTGTTTAATTGCAGTATGTAGGTATGCGATCTATCAATAATTCAATTTAACTGACAGCACGAGTACTAAATAAAAATTGGTATTTACATTATTATATCGTATATCGTTCTTGATTG
Organism: Biston stratarius; assembly: GCA_950106695.1. Taxonomy (NCBI): domain Eukaryota; kingdom Metazoa; phylum Arthropoda; class Insecta; order Lepidoptera; family Geometridae; genus Biston; species Biston stratarius. The sequence goes on along the minus strand of OX467106.1, from coordinate 33,088,936 downwards.
GAGAGCAAAAAACCCTTACAAGTTCGTGTCCACGTTTGTAGCGATGATAGCTCAGTGGTTAGAGCGTTCGGATCGCATGACAAAGGTCGTGGGCTTAAATTTTACAATGAGCTTGAGCTACCAGTGAAGGAAAACATTGTGAGGTAACCATAACCATAGGTGGTAGGCTACTTTTTAGTCTCAAAAACACATTTGATTAAGACAGCCGCTTCATGATCGATCTTCCAAAAATTCGAGCTGAACGGTTCCATTCTACCCTCATTGTAAGAACCGCTAAACATTAGAATTTGCTGCTCGACTGAGTATCCCATGATATATATATATATAGCTGGGTGCCTTCAAGTCACGAGTGAACCGGTTTCTTCTAGGCAGGCTTCGAGCTCCATCGTAAACCGCATCTCCACTTATCATCAGGCGGGATGACTGTTAAATGCAAGCCTAGATGTTATAAAAAAAAATTACTTATTACAGTCTTAAACTAATATTACATTCAAATGGTACTGAAAAATCGTACCTAATTAATTGTCTCCGAACTGACCAATGGTTAATAAGCGCGAAAAAAAATTGTAGTTTTAATTGCACCAACTTTCTTTCATACGTTCTACTCCCTTCTATTACAAAGATTACACGATGACAGCGTTTGCAAATTGCTGCAACACAACGCACAAATTAAGTAACTACAGCCTACAATTGTTTGCCGATGGACATTGTCCTTCGTACCGTTGTTGAGAAGGTAATATACCTTCTCAACAAAGGATAAATGCCGTCTTGTATCATAATGGTATACCTAACTAACGAAACTATCAAAGGTTCCATAATTTATGGGAACCAATTAGCAATACACGTAGACAATATACATAGGTTATGTACCTATGTATATTGTCTACTAATGTCACAAAATTAAATTAAATTTATTTATTTTCAAGTAACTAAAGACTCATTAACACATTAATCAACATTCAAAATTATATATTTACTAAAAAATAACAAAAATTACAAAAATTTAATAAAATGAAAATGTCAATAAAATAAAAATAATTTAATTGTGACGACATTGACATTGAACTACTGTTTTCGAACCGACATTGGGACTACGACATTCATTTAACGTAACACATTTAAAGTATTTAGAGATACTTATTTACCAAGATTATATAGTTCTAGAATCATCAACTATGTGTTACCAAATTACAGTCTCTTGATTATATGCAAAACAGAAATCCTCATGCAAACGATGGTTTCACCAACGCTGCACTTATTACTGCCCTAATATTCCCCTATACAGAGGGCTTAAAAGCTGACATAGCATAATTTTCATTACAGAAAGAAAACTTTATCACATTAACATAATCATTTTCATCGTCCATGGCCTTCTTTATCCCACTGCTAGGGGTAGACTTTTCTTTTGCTGTGCTATCGACTTCGGTCCTGTGCTAATCTGGTCCAAGGTCGATGATATTTGTACGACGATATAACGACCCACAATGAATTATAAGAAGATTGTTTTACGACCTTATCGTAAAAGTTTATCAAATTCATGCACATAATAAGCTCTTTTCTGAGTAGCATCGTTCTACGTAACCTAAAGAGTAAACATTCTGCCAACTTTTCCTACTGCGAAATTTTGTTCAACTGCACCACTGACTGTGCTGGAGTCCAGCTATGTCTTACATCGTTCTATAGTCACTAATTAATAAGGATTAGCTCTCTATCTCTCGGCAACCTGAAAGGAGATTGTTATGTTCCTCTGTGTTCCGTTAGGTACTTATTATTTCGACAAAATAACATCTACATACATATTTAATTTGAATTGGGACTTTATGAAATTCGCTACTATTATTGCCTGTACAAATTGCTTATGGCTAATCGATTTTTAACCTTGCATGCAAATAAGTATATTATGTTTAATGTGCGTTAACGTTTAAAACGCGTGCTTGTCTGTGGTCCCAAATCTCCCAAATGGCTGACACAATTTTCGATTCAATTTTTTTTTGATCGAAATTGTTTTTAATTAAAAAGTAAAATGAAGAATTTGATCTACTTTATTATTTTTCTCCAGATTAGTATACAGTTTTCTCATTATCTTAAAAAATGTGGACAAAACTACGGGTCTCAGCTAGTAACTAATATAATATTGTTGGCGTGACTTATTGTTATTTTACCTTTCGAGAATAAATAGGTCTATATTCTTTTAGTTATTTTTTATGTATATTGAAACATTAGCGGAGTAGTCAATTATACTCACAAATTAAATTTAAAAAAAAAAACAAAAATAAATAAAGTTAACCTAAGTACTTTTGAAGTAATGTATTTATGATTTTTTTATGGTTCGCTGGCTCAGTGTTTGACCACAGCTTACTGATGTTAAGTAACGATGTAGTCAAAAATGGTAGAGACATTTAGGCTGGAATCAGTTCCAGAGTGCTCGGCGACAGATTTTCAACTTGAGGTTGGTAGCTAGCCAGCCGAATACGAGAAAGTTATTTATCACAATGCTATGGTTATCTCACGATGTTTTTCTTCACCGGCAGCTCAAGCTCGTTGTTGGGGTTTGAACCCAAGCCCTTCGGCGTGTGAACGGACCGCGCTCACCACTTCACGGCTACAAAAATTAATAGATAATCATCACTAAATATCATACAATAAAGTCTCATGTCACGTACCTATCTAACTGTTTATTTGCTTAGTCTATCTAAATCATGTAACGGTTTTCACAATAATTTAGAAAATAAGGCTTATATAATTATGTCCGTGCGAAGTTTGGTCTGCTAATTATAAGCACAAGTGTGCTCACGACAAAATTATTTTACTTATACCGCGCTCTTACATTTCCGTTGAAGCAAAAGTCAAACAACTGAATAATTACGACAATTATACAACCATCTCCATAGAATAACGTGATCATCATTTTGCTTTCAGATTTGTCTTCGACTCGGATAAGGCCAGCAATACAGTTAATTACCGGCATTTAGCATTGTCTAGGCTATGTCGTAAACAACAAGCTCTGTAGGCTAAGCTTCAATGGAGCGATAAAATGTAAACTAGCAGTAAAGTTAGCTCGAGTGCTTGTGTTATTCGTGAGCTACAGTGTATCTAGGCTTTATAGGTGATTCGTTTTAGAGACATCGAGATATTTTATGAGTAATATTTTTTTAAATAGCTTCTTACATTTATTTGTAGATGTGTACATCTACTCGTACACCGTAATGACGTTACAGTCATCATCGTCAGCCATAGATCGTCCACTGCTGGACATAGGACTCCTCCAGGGGGGGGGTTTTGCCAATAATCGCCACGCTTGTCAGGCGGGTTGGCGAGCGTAGTTAGGTATGATTGTTCAAGGAAGACGCTGCTGCCCATCTTCCGGATTACATCCCTTAGTCGACTCATACGGCAACCACGGGTAGAGAGGGTGGGGTACAATTCTTACGCCGGCACCACCACGGCAAAGTTGTTTCATACAGCTGGTGTTTTATCTAATAAATGTATGTTTAATGTATTTTCTATATAGAACCTTTAGACAAATATATATATATATATAAGTTTATATATATAAGTTTTTGATGTATTAGATAATTAATCTAATCCATCAACTACTTTAATATCTATTTAAGTAAGAACATTCAGTTTATTTATGGATAAGTTAAGACTTAAGTAAAATAAGACATTAAAGTTGAATTATGGATCTCGAAATCAGTATCAGCGAAATTATCCATAATTTACTTGAACAGGGTAAAAAATAAATACGCCACAATCTCAAGCAATAGCGGGCGATTACGATGTCCGCGGTAGGTACATCATGAATGCATTTTTACAACAATATAGTATTCACAAATTAGGACTTTAAATGGAAGTCATTTGAATAATCATTAAATGACAGTTTTGGCGGAAACGCGGAGAAGTCTTATCGCCGCTTTTTTTTTTGGTGGTTGATCGGCTAGGTGTTTGGTAGATGTGACCACAAGTCACCTGGTTTTAAGTGACAGATTGATTGATGATTGTAAACACACCTTGCATGGAATGGAACTGGCTCTCAGGTGAGGCTGCCGGGACACACCGTTTGGCGCTTGGCGATTATTTCCTAAACTCATGTTTTTCGGGTGTTCAAATAGTAGTATTTCATTCAAGTGCCAAATTACGTGCGTGAGTGTGAAAGAGTGGTATAATGGGGTGAAATATAACTTTTCGTGTTGCTGCCAAAACTTCGTTAAATCTTGTAGTAATGTCACGACCATTTTACTAGGACATGACCAGACTTGACTTCGACTTACTTTGTGTGACTTCGACTGTGAATTGGACTTATATAACTTGACTTATTGTAAAATACTTGAAAATATTGAAATACTTGACACTGGTTAATGCATAAAGCGCAACGCCAAAAACAAAAACCAGAATATAAAAATATCAAAATTAAATTATGGAATACTCAGCTGATCCTGAAATATTGTGTCTGCCCATGACCATTCCAGCGGTACCTAGAACTTTGAATACCTAACAAAACAAAGTCTAGGGCATCAATGCTTTGGTACCTAATTACTTTGAGTCGTTCGATAGTGAGTCGCAATGGACTTGTAATTTCGCTAGCTGCTGTTGTGTCTACCCTTTAATCCGGAACATAGTAATCTTGGTCCTACCCTAAATGGTCACACACCTCGCATCATCGCATCGTCAGCCATAAGACGTCCACTGCTGGACATAGGCCTCCTCCTGGGGCCAATACTCGCCACGCTTGACAGGCGGATTGACGAGCGCAGTTAGGTGTGATTGTTCAAGGAAGACGCTGCTGCCCATCTTCCGGATTACATTCCTTAGCCGACTCTTACGGCAAACCACGGGTAGAGAGGGTGGGTACTATTCTTACGCCGCTATTCTTATGGTCACACTACCGTTCAATAAAACTGGTATCTTCATATCCTGAGGCCTATAATCTCTATCCTAAGATCTATGGAAAATGATCGTATTTTATCTATTTAATATTCTTAGTTTTTTATGCCATCAACGATATTTTATTGTAAAATAAACAAAAAATAAATCGTTTGTTATGAACACACACGTTGTCTCTGTATAAGAACTATTTTTAAGATATACTCTTATCAACTTCCAGTGGACACAACCTACATCTAAAAATGTTTTAAGACAAACAAGACACTCTCGTGATGCTGAGAAATAACTCTCCATAATTTTTACAGCGAAACCTAGAAGATTTCAATATTTAATGGCATTTCTGCACAGCGAGACATTTTATGCCATTCGACGATAAATCTCACTTCTAGCATTCCACAGCTGGCATAACCCTCCTCAAAAGCCAATTGAACGTATTTATAGATATTTCACCACACTGGCTCGGGTCATGCATTCACATTCTTCTTTCACTAAAAAGCCAATAGCGTAACTAAATCGCTAACAGCTAGCTATATCACTAACCATAGCATCTAAATACCAGAACAATATTATTTCAGAAGATTGTCTAAAAATTGTGCATTTTATATCTGAAAATAATTGTAACTTATACAGCCATTTATACACCAATCTTAAATAAGTTTAAACTAATGTGACGAACGAAACGCCTATCTATGACTGCGTAAGTTTGACTTAGATTTTATTTATAAATTAAAAAAATATGCTGCCTGTATTAAACATTGAGTTATAAAACAAATTCCATAGCATCACTGCTTCGATAGTCATTACTTTAAGACTTTCGATGGTTAGTCTCAGCAGCTCTGTAACCCTTTAAACCAGAACACAGTAACGTTTACACACTAGTGCTTGGCGGCAGAATATCTGATTCTGTGTTGGTACTTATTTATCTAGAGGTCAATAGGTGTCGAAGATTCAATGTGTGTAACAATGACGTCTAACACAGTTGCAAGAAAACGTCCAAGAGACACGAGTGAATTTGTTAGTCCAACAAGTTGTCCCATAAAGTTGACGCGTCGCAATGGTGTCAAGGATCAGCTCGATGTGGCCGCACAACCACTGCACCGAATCATTTGTAGCAGATGAAATGTAAATGTGCACTCGTTACGCGGCGCCCAACTCTCGCTCCGTATTCATGAAGCTGTGGCGCAAGGGAAGAGTGGACGAGCTGGAAACGTGAAAGAAATACAGAACAGGGACTTTTTCGCAAGCGTTTTATAATCATCACTACATTACTAAAGTTTGGACTAGACTTGGTCGTTGAACTTTATACTACTGTCTGAGTTCTTCCTCCCTTCTTTTGGAGTGTGGTCGGGTGTCGAAGTAGAGGTAAAAACCTCCTTTCCGAGGCTGGACTCTGGGGCACACTGACCCCAGGGGTGTGTTAAGGGTGCGAGTCGACGTCCTTTTTGTAACTTTGACTGTAACTATGACTTACTTTACGGTAGATCTTCTTAGCAGGAGGTCCCCTAGGTACCAGAAGTACCAGATATTCTGCCGCCAAGCAGTGGTGTGTAAACATTACTGTGTTCCGGTTTGAAGGGTACTGCAGCTAGCGACATTACAGGGCTGTTAAGACTAACCATTGAAAGTCTCAAAGTAATGAGCGTCAAAGCAGCGATGCCTTGGATTTGTTTTGCTACATTTTTACATTTATTTTTTACAATTTTTATATGTTATTGAAATTTTAAATTTCCCTATTTTTTTTAATCGTACGTATTTATGTTTAATTGTACTACTAGTACAGAATAAGTATTTAAATTTTTAATTATTATTATCTACATTTACTGACTTGTAACAACACCCCGTTATCAATAAATATGATTTATGATTTATGCCCCACAGATGTGATCTTGAAATTTGGTATACTGCTTATTTTCTGTTTTAATTTATACTTCTTACTACGTTTATGATCTGAAATTGTATGCAAGATTTCATGTCTCTGATACTCTTGTACTGCCAAGTTTGGATCTGTTAGTTTGTGTATAAAATTCTACCAAATAAACATATTTTGTTACTATGAAAAAATCGTAAAGCTTTTTGCTTGCAACCTCCAACGAAAGGGCATTCGAACATTATCTTCAAATGTGTCAACGGCTCAGGTTCTTTCTCGTTTACTAGTTGTCTATTGTCACTTTTTCTTCTTATTTCTGCACCTGAATTTATACTAATAGACTCCCCGGGGGTCTTTTGTGGAATGTATTTATTTTTACCGGGGTAATATTTGAGCTTATATTTGAACAAATACTATTCTTTATTTATTTTTAAATTATGGTGTATAGAATTGTAATTAGCTTGAAGATTAATATTAATAGTCATGTTTTTAGCATTCGTTATTATTATCATCCTACTAATATTATAAATGTGAAAGTTTGGATGGATGGATGGGCGGGCGGACGGATGGACGGACGGACGGACGGGCGGACGGACGGACGGACGGACGGTCGGTCGGTCGGTCGTTCGTTCGTTCGTTCGTTCGTGCGTTCGTTCGTGCGTTCGTTCGTTCGTTCGTTCGTTCGTTCGTTCGTTCGTTCGTGCGTTCGTTCGTTCGTTCGTTCGTTCGTTCGTTCGTTCGTTTGTTACTCAATCACGCCAGAACGGCTGAACGGATCTAGATGAAATTTTGCATGTAGATACTTTAAGCCCTGGAATGAAACATAGGATACTTTTATCATCATCATCTATCACAACGCGGGTAAAGCCGCGTATTTATTGTATAATTATGAGATATTCTTAATTAATAGATATTAATAGAGTCATGTTTTTAGTATTCGTTATTATAATCAAAATGCTAGTTTTTTTAATATAATAGTGATGAGACAAAACGAGACGCTCTTTTGATGGTTAAAGATAACGTCCATTATCATTGCAGCGATATACAGAACTTTGAGTAACAAAACAAAATCCAGGACATCGCTGATTTGACGCTTATTACTTTGAGACATTACATGGTTAGTCTCAACAGCCCAGTCGTAGTTTATGAAGTATGAGATATTTCATGTCAAGATCGAAGCACATTAATAACTTTCCGTTTCACTTCTAACGAAGATGTTATTTATGATTTATTTTAATAAACCTGCAATGAAATATGCACGCAGTTATTATAAGATAAAGTGCCAACGGGTCCAATTCTCAGATCAGAATTTATGCATTCCATAAAGTAAGGCGATGCATCTCCTTTCCGTGTCACCCGGCCGGGGTCCAATTAAGTTCAACTCACGACCTTTAATACAGGCTTTAGAGTAAGCGTTTTGAAATTAACAGTAAGAATTGATTAATAAAATAAAAATTTAAAATTTTAGATATATATTTGAAATTATAAGTACTATGCAACTGCATTATTTTTTGAACTGTTTTTGGCATTTCTCTTTATGCATTTGCTAGTGTCATGTACCTATTTCGATATTATTAACTGTTTTATGTGAAATCAAATTAAATAGTCCGAGTCACAATCAAAGTCACACTAAGTAAGTCATGGTCGAGTCCAGTTATGCCATAGTAAAGTAGTGACTTTACTACAAGCTTGGATGGATTCTTGGAAGCAACACGAAAAGTTATGTTTCACCACCATATATAATTTTTCCACATTTCCATATAACAGTTTTCCGTGTTCCCGCCAAAACTACTCGTTTTGTTTAGATTGAATGGGAGTAGACAAAGGAATTTAGAGTACAAGAGCTTAGTTTAGCAATGCTTAGTTTTTTTTAGAGCTTACTTCTATGGAATGGCAGCAGGGGTATATCACAATATTGCTTATTTGGTGGCCATACAAAGTCGAGTCAGGACGTCGTGCGAGAGAAAGCGGAAAGCGGGTCGTTGCTAGATCACCACATTAGATTGTCATGCATGTTAGATGAGGTAATTAATTGTGACAAACCATTTTGCTGGAGTCGAGTCGAACATCATTGTAAGTAGGATAGCTAGACGATAGTAACACGAAGTACAAGAAGAAACCTATATTTTCTTGTAATATCCTACGTTTTTTTTGGGTTTGTGAAATTGACGTTCACTATACCCACACGTACTGACAATAATCGTAGATATTATAAAATTAATAATGTTCATTCTCAAAATACAACAAAACAAATTAACATAATTATATCTGAAATTTTATTTTGTTTGTGTATTTTAAATATATTCATTGTCAATCTACTAAATATATACTGTCTATTAATGAAAATAAATTACAATTTCCTTGGTCCATAGCAAACCCGCCTCTAACTGTACCCTGCGCAAATGTGAATATCACGCTGGCCGCATTAACACGCTGGACGACCTTTGTACAAGCTACATAACTTCTTCTATCTGTTCTGTTCCTGTAATTACAATATTATTTGAGACTAAGTTTTTTATTTTACTTAGCTTCGGCTTCGAACGTGCACTTTATTCTGGCGATTTGATACCATCGTAATTTTTATACTTTTACCGTAGAGCTGCCAATTACAAATATAACGAAAAATCCAGCCAAATCGGCCAAGCCATACGTAAGTGATGCCCTTTTATTTATAAAAAAAAAAAAAAAAAAAATTGAAAATCTATTATTATTGATACATGTAACCAAATGTTACTAACTTCACGATACAATCCACTAGAAATCATTCGAGCAATTTCGTTTATTACACAAATCACGTAATAATACGTCTCAAATAACAAAAGTCAATGGGCACGAAGTGTATGCTAATTTAAACTAAGGGTTAACAGTGATGAATAAATATATGAGTTTAACGTCGGCGTCGGTGTAACCGTTATGTTCACGGTTCGATTGTTGAGCAAAGTGTATGCTAGAGGTAAGTAAACCGGCTGTTAGCTAAACAGGTGGTTTAAGAACATTTCCAGGGCATTTTTTGCTGTTTTCTTAATCTCGAGGCATGATCAAAACAAGACTTTAGTTCTACAACTGGGTTTTGTGAATCTGAGTTATTAGTAATGTTACCGAGTATGTAACAATAAACTTTTTCTGGTTATATATAAAACGTCTTTCTTTAGTTTACTTTTTGGAAATGTAATCAGGTGAATGAAATGTTCTCCTGATAGTAGAAAATAACATAATTATGTTCATGTTCATTGCTGCGATACCTAGAACTTTGAGTAACAAAAGCAAAATTTGAGACATCGATGCTTTGACGCTCATTTCTTTGAGAATTTTGAGATACTCGATGGTTAGTTTCAATAGCCCTGTAATTTCACTAGTTGCTGGTACCGTTTAAACTGGAACACTAATGTTTACACGCTACTGCTTGGCGGTAGAAAATCTGATACTACAGTGGATCTAGAAACTTTTTTTGTTGAAAGGATCTAGTAAAATCACTAAACCAAAGATTTTGCGGAGTATTGTGATTTGAGAGGACTAAGAAAAAGTGCTATATTATATTTGGCTGCAGGTTTTGTATTACAATTAGAATATAAAAAAAAATATTGTATTCGAATCTACATAATTATTATTTTGATGTAAATATTACCACAAAATTTCAAATTATTTTAGTAATAAAAATAAATAAATTATGATAAACTTTTAGACGATAATGTTACTAATATAAATAAATAATATAGTTGATTCGAACTATTAAAGGCTAATAAATGTTAATGAATAATACTTTAATAAATATTACTTTAATACTTTATTGATTAATAATAATACTACTTAATACCTAATAATACTTTATTGATTCGAAAAATACTACAGGTAAATTACAGTTTTAACAAAATAGTATGGTTCGTAACAATAAACTTACTCACTACTTATATACTGACTAAAAAAAAGGTAGAACATACTAAGTTTATTATTATTATTATTTTAAATGAATGATGACTTGCATTGTTTCACACTTCATAAATAGGTAGTTTATATGGCACCATATTATTGTAAAGGCCTTTTTTTTCCTACATTCTAAAATACACATATTAAATCTTATACAAAATTTGACGTGAAAGTAATGCCTATATCTAATCTATAATTAATAATAATAATCTATTACCTTTAAACAAGCAATTCTTGTGTATATATATATAAATTTTCTGAATCTCGGAAACAGCTCCAATGATTTTCATGAAATTTAGTATGGGGGCGATAAATCGATCTAGCTAGGTTTCATTTTTAGAAAACGTCGTTTTATCCATGTTTTCAGGCAATGAAAAACTGCTACAATATCATTAGAATACGAAGGTAAATTTCACCATCTTCTACAAGGTTATAATAGCTTAAGTGGGAAATCGGGTGGTCCCGAATCCAGAAGACCTCGGTTCGAATCCAGATGATATTTTTCCCCCTATTTTTTCAAGTGCTTTAAAAAACCGAGCAAAGCTCGGTCATCCAGGTACTTTTAGTAATATGTTAAAACTGACACGTACTCATAACACGAAGTTCGATTACATAAATATCGTTGACCCCACTAGATAGTTTTACGAGCGAACATTAGAAGATTACATAGTCTAATACCCCATTAGCTACAATATACATTAGGTGCCAACCAACCTTAACTTTTCATTATTTGACTGAGAGCTCGGGAACTAAACTGTTCAAATCGTAAACTTTTATTGCTGTGAATAAGCAACTGCCTAATAACTAATAACACATCTTTACCGACTAACTTCTAAATAATGGTCATTCTTTGAACTCAGTCTTTGATGTTAATAAAAAATATTAGGTAATAAAGAATGATGGCATATGTTTGATGTCATTTTGAAAATATTGATTGTTAATTTTTATGATTTTGAATATTTGTTTACGATCTTGTTGATAGATATTAAGTGAAGTCGTAAAATCGACTGTGTTCACACGGACTACAAATCATGACTAGTGTTTTCTTTTTGTGATTGTTACTCAATTTTAATTACGTGCTATAATATTGTAATAAAATAGATGTATAGATAAACAGATCGTAACTTTTTTATATGCTAACTTTATAATGCTAGAAAAAATGCAAATAAGAACCTTAAAGCTCTTACCACAAGTGGCAACATTATCGCGAAAAGAGATCTCTTCCAGTATAATGTTCATATTTATGGTTTCTTAAAGTTACATAGAAGGACTAAAATGAGTGTTTTACCAAAATAAATGAATTACATGAATTGGCCGTGGTGGTGCTGGCGTAAGAATTGTACCCCACCCTTTTGCCAATACTCGCCACGCTTGGCAGGCGGGTTGGCGAGCGCAGTTAGGTGTGATTGTTCAAGGAAGACGATGCTGCCTATCTTCCGGATTACATCCCTTAGCCGACTCTTACGGCAACCACGGGTAGAGAAGGTGGGGTACAATTCTTACGTCGGCACCACCACGGAAAATCAACAAATACCTGTGCACTAATATATATTATCACTGGAGCGAAAAATATTGGCTTAGCTTGTAATGAAGTGAAGCGAAAATCCCAACATAGAGAAGAATGGCGTTTTTGTGCTCTGCTTTGATGCTGACCTAAGAAGAAAATAAAAGAAATAAAATCAGCTAGCTTAAGTTCCATCCTTGTTTATAAAACTATATCAACACGCGAGTTCATTAGTCTGAAGTCAATTTGAAAGATCCAACGACCATAATTTTCATTTCCATCTGATTATGTAAGGTCACCATCTTATTTGACGGCTGTGGACCCATCATCTTGCGGTCGGGAGCCATTATGCCGCCGCAGACTGTAAAGATGTAACCATATTGGAATTCTTTTGAATGCCTTCTTAGCTCATTTGATAGTAGCTTTGTTTCAAGACGTATAGATCTTAGGTTCGATTCTCACGCAGGACAAACATTTTTGTGATGAACATAGATTTTTTTTGTGTCTATATATTTTAAATGAATATACATATTATATGTACCCATGTATATACAAACACGTATGTACCTAAGTGGAAGCATCCCAGGCCCATAACCTATTAATGATACGGCAGAATCTCGGCACAGATTAAAAATGTATTCATCATTTCACAGAGTATCAAAGTAGACCATAGATATTTTATTACATTTAAGAGTCCTTATTTCCAAAACCCGATAAGTAATGTAATAGAATATATTAGTATAATATTTATTTTGTTTGAGGCTAGATGGCGCTATGTAAAATATCATCCAATATTCATACATTTATTTTGCTACATTAACTTGTATAGTAAATATTACATGCATTTTATGGTTTAAAAGTTTTTTTATTTATGATAAAAATAATTATTTTAAACCTTTTCTATCTCTATAATACGCACCATGGTTAGAGGAAGAGATTGCTTTTAGCAGTAAGGCCGCTATTAGCGACACTAACTCATGAGCTTTCATTTTTTGTTTTTATGTTCTGTCCGATTTTTAAAGTATGTTATAAATAGTTTTTATCTATATACCTATTACATATATTTCGATTTAGTTAATGCTTACGAGAATGTTCACATATAAAAAAAAACTTAGAAGTAATTAAGAACAGTATTGGAAGCAGATTCATCAAAATTTTATTCTGATAAAAAATTGTAATAAGTTTCGTGTCACAGCGTGAATAGACCTCTATTTAGTCTTGTTACGGCGGCAGCAAGATTGTACTTTTGTCACCCATGGCAATCAGAACCGATATTGAGATAAAACTGCTTTGGTGTCTTGAGTGTAAACTTCTGCAACTTATTGCAGAAGTTTGCACCTTAGAATAATTTGGTTACGACTTAATTTAAAAACATAATAACTTTTGTAGTAAAGCAAAATAGAGCATAAGCCTAAATTTGAGTTAAAAAAATAATACGATTTAATATAATAAGTAATTATATAATTACTTCGGTAGGAGTTCCGCCTAGTTGGAAGGTCTTCTGGTTTGTAATCAGAAAGAATGCCATGAATCCCATGGCACGCACCTCTGAATTTTTTAAGTTATGTATGAATTGAATGAAAATTTTATACATATTTAGTATTTAGTATACGAGGTTATAAGTTATATAACTAAGCCGAAAGGGGGTCATTATTTTATGGTTCACAAGCTAGTTGTTTGACCACAGCTCATCTGATGCTAAGGTACGGTGTGGTAGAAGATGGTAAAAACGGTTAGCCTGGATTGGAACTCGTTTTCAAGTGAAGCTTCTGGAACATACCATGTGGAGCTAGCGGTGGATTTTCAACTTAAGGGTGGTAGCTAGCCAGCCGAATACTATAAAGAATAGTATAGTACCACTATGTTTAAGATAAGCTTGTTTTAAGAGAACCAGGTAACTAATAGAAATACTTACATACTTTTTCTTTGTCTAAAATAAAATACAGAACAAACATCTGTTTGTCATACAAGTTTATGTCCGCGATGGGAATCAAACGCACGCCCTACACTTCACAACGCAAAACTACTATTAATGGAGCTTATACGTCAGTGCAATTTTTACGAAAGCAATATTTATACATGATTCTGTAGTAACTCTTTTATATTCCGTTAGAAATTTCTCACTTTGTGAAGTTGTCACCACACTGAGCTCACAATATTCATAAGTAACATCTTCAAAGGATACACGACTATTTATGGACTCAAACACTACTGGATAAGGAATTGTACTAAAAAATAAAAATGAGAAAAAAAGTGTCTGTTATAAATATGTTTGTTAACTCTTAACGTGGATTAAAATGAAATTGGAATGCAGTTATGGCTTATACACTGGAAAGTTGCCATTATATTTACATTGGCAAATTTTTATTTAAGCTTTTTTATGTAAATTTAATGAGACGCACGAGACGCTCTCCTGATATTAAGAGATAACACCTGTCCATGACCATTGCAGTGATACACAGAACCTTGAGTAACGAAACAAAGTCCAGGGCATCGCTGATTTGATTTGATCGCTCATTACTTCGAGACATTAGATGGTTAGTCTTAACATCCCTATAACTTCGCCAGCTGCAGTACCCTTCAAACCGAAACACAGTAATGTTTACACACTATTACTTGACGGCAGAATATCTGGTACTGCGGTGGTATCTACCCAAACAACCTTCTGCTGACTAACTTCACTATCAATATCAACTACATTATATAACTATGTTTATTAAGACCAGAAATAACGTACAATAAAACATAACAATAATGCAAAAACTGGTGGTGTTTTTTTTACAATAAATAGACTTAATTTTGACCGCCATTAGCTCACTTGATGTTAAGTAAAGATAAGGGTCTACGATGGGGCACGTTAGTCTAGAAAATACCAATTCATTCTCGACTCTCATTAAGAACACACTCATTGAAGACACTCATTATTATATCGTCAGGCAGTGCATTTCACTGTTTACCGGTTCACACAATGTAAGTGGTATCGAATCGTCTTTCGAGTTTTTAAAACGTCAATAATGGAACGATATCGCTTTTTGAGCTTCTGCCTGTCTGATAGAAAAATGGGCATGAGTGAATTAGACCATGTTAAACTGAACTCTCCAAATGAATGTTAGATATAATTAAAAGTATTATCTCTATGAAAAGGTATGAAAAGGATTTAAAGAAGAAGTAAAGGACGGGGACCTGCTTATATCTCCTTGCTATTTCGTATATATATATATATATATATATATGTATATATACATAACTATGTATGGTCCCTATTATTACCTGCCCTATTAATTCTGCCTCTAGACGATTCTCGTCCAGTCTTCTTCCAATCCGATATAGCATCCAATGCGTTTGCTTTCCTGAAATATTGCGAGTGGAATCGTCACGACGTCTGTCCACGGATTTATTTATAACGCGTTAACTTACCGTTTGATAGAACGAGTTGAAATAGCGGAATATCGTTGCAGTATATAGTGTATGCAGTAAGGGACATATCTCCTTGACAAGCTTAGATTTATTTACGCATGCTTATGATATCACTCGTGCTCTTGCACAAATGTGAGCTTTTATTTAGTTACGAATAAAATAGTAATGTAATCTTAAGGTACACTATTTCTGTTCCTGTTGTTTTTCTTTACACTAACATGAGGATTCCGAGAACTTCATTAATTTATTCACTAATAATTGTACTCTGTAACAGCTATTGTAATGACTTATTATAATGTATACAAATATGTATATGTTAACTTCCCTTGATTGGTTTTTACAATAAATTCTACAAAATAATATACTAATTTTTATTCTTATTGTTCTAGTAAAAATGCTCTGGATGATATTTGCACAGGATTGGAAACGACGACGCTGAATTGGACATCTAACTGCCTCTTATTGATTCCTACCTACAACAAACATTTATTTAACATGTGCAGTCTTTTTGCTATACCTATGTCATAGTATTATAATTGTATGTACTTTAACTATGTAATTTTACTGTGGAAATTGGTGTGGTTTTTATATATTTTTGTTTTCATTATGCAGGATTACTCTATGTTTAATTATATCAGTTATTCCGACTATACCTACATACAATAGACAAAGCTGCGCCTCGTCTCATTTCGCACTACGGGCCGCAACATGTACTATTTACAAAAAAGTGTATATATTCTATAAGTTATCTGGCCCACAGTACATGCATTACTTTAATTCACGTCTAGATGGCGCTGTGTGAAAATTTCCAACATTTAAACATGCAAGACATTTTTCTGTATCGATTTGTGCTACTGTTACAATTTGTCTACAGGTACATTGTGCTACGTTGGCGGCAAGAGCATGAGACAGATGAGCATATCGATCTATCTGTCAGCAGCAATTAATTTTATGGTGCGTTTTTAGAAATGCTTTTTAGTGTATTTATGGCTTTATTTAGCAGTCATCAACTGACTTAATCTAAAGTCGTAAAAGATATGAAAAGAGTCAGAAATGTTGATTGGAGTAATTTTTCTTCAGGTGCTATTTTGAAACGATGAAGCACATGCACGGCACTTAACACTCAGCGCGCGTTTGCTTTGTTATGTCTATTTTCATTATACCTCTTTGGTCTTCCAGTCTTTTCGTGATGCTTTCAGATCACTTCATTTGGAATTTAAGAACAACTGTTTTTTTTTTTTTTTTATAGAAGATCAAAGCGTCGGCTACAGATAATATTTAATCGTTATTGTTTTAGTCTTTATTGGCATCATCATCATCACCAGTTTTTGTTGTCGAGCTTTTGCCCGCCGCTGTAAGCGGTTCGTCACTCCACTGGGTCGCAGGGTGTCCTACACTACGCTTGCCAACACGTGGTCTCTACTTTAATCGAATTTTTATTTTATAGTTTAAAATTGTTTTCTCTTCTGAAATTTATCTCTGATTTTCCTCTTTATTTATGTTAATTGATAACACTTTATCAAAATATGAGGAAAGAGATCGAAAAAATAAAATCACTGTAAAATAAATAATTCAAGTAAGTTAATATGAGCGTGTCAAACCCTATGTAATAATACTTCACTATGTAATTACACACCACACATAATTACGAATGTTACAAAGCTCACACAATAGTGTTTTCAAACTTGGAGTTGAATTGCTTGCCTACTTCCAGAAATTCACATTTAAGATTCCTGTATACGCCAATTAAATCAAAAATATTCAAAATGCTTACAGAATTATAATGAACTGCTTCCTACGGTTTCACCTACATTTTTCGGGATAAAAAATTGTATTATATGTTTATGTGTTATGTTTATCCAATGAACATAATAAGTAACCAATTTAATATATATAAAAATACAATCTGTTACAACGTTATAAATACGCAGGCACGCACACAGTCACACAAGCACATGCACACACACATGCACACGCGCACGCACAAGTACACGCACACACATGTGCTCGCTGTATATATTTTAAGTATGTATTTTAAAAAAAATGTGTATGAGTATTCTATCAGCTATCCAGTTTTTATAATATGGCGCATTGTGAATTGTCCTACAATATTTATTATTTATTTGTTGTATGGCATAGCATTAAATATATTTATTTTTGGTAGCTAATAAAACGGTATAATTCATGTATAAATCGAAATTACAAATCGTTCAAAATAAATAGTATTAAAACATTTTTAATCAACTTTATAAATAAAAATTTTGGAGTAAATCACGTGCAAAATTCATCCTCCCCTTAAGTTAATTAATCAATCAATCAAGGACTCTGTATTGTTCCAGGGTTTTTGTTCGATACAATGGAGTCGCCATTCCTCTAGTATTGTTCCACATTGAACTTTCACCTTAAACTCGACAAGACCCTTTGTATGCATTCTGAATAGAGTTTTGACGAAACTACATAATTAGTAATAACTTGCCAGAGTTGTACACCCAGTACAGCTAATAAAGACTTGAGCTAAGATTAAAATCTAGACTTGAATAAAATTATATACAATATTTTTATTACACTAATATTATAAAAGCGAAAGCATGTTCGTTACTCGTTCACGCTCAAACGGCTAACCTATTTTGATAAAATTTGGTATGGAGATAGCTGACACACTGGATTTACACAGTCATAGTCCGTGAGGCGCAGCTAGTTGTATATAAAGCAAGCAAGACGCACTGCTGATGGTATATTAGCTAATGCATGTTATTGAACATTGAAGCGATATTTTCGACCAGAGTCAGCAGAAGTCAATGGGTAGCATGAAATCCGAATAACAAAATAAATTCCAGGATATCGCTCTTTTGCACATTAATATAAAACATTCAGTGGTGAGTCTATTTAGCGCAATAACATTCCCAGTCAGCAAAATTAATATTACTTACTGTTAAGTGGAGAATGTTTAATACGATGGTGATAACCTGGACAATTTTCTGTATAGGATTTAACACCATATCTCAATTACACCTGTTTTTATAAACTGACCCACTGCTGGGCGTGGACCTCTTCTCATATGTGGGTTGGTAGACTTTACACATCTTCAAGAACTCTCAGATATGTAGGTTTCTTCATGACGATTTTCTTCACCGTTTGAAGTCTTTGCCAATACGCACGTAACTTAATAAAGTGCGGATTAAAACTCAGGACCAGATTGAAAGTCAGACGGTCTTCCAACTATCACATAGCTAAAAAATATATATAACACCATATATTTTTTAGTATTTAGGGATCATTCAAGTGTTACGTAAGCAGAATTTTAGTAATTATTAACCCCTCTCTTCCCCTTATCAGCAAAAGTAAGCAAAGCTTTTACTTTCCTTTCCTATGCTTAAGTAAACATTGATTTAATTAGCAACCATGTCACTAAAAGCGAAGTGCGCCGATAACAAGGAATATAAACAATCAGCATAATTTATAAGACTTTGCTGACGTTATCACCAATCAGATCGCCTCATCCCCAATGTAACCAAAAATAAGCAAAGCAAAGACTCCCCCACACCCCTTTGGTGCTTACGTAAATACAAATACAAATACAAACTTAGTAGAATTAGAATATATTAGTAACACAAAAAAGTTTTATAAGTAGAAGTTCTATTATACTTATTATTTTGAAACTTTAGAATTGCACCGACACTTAAAAAGTGAAAAAAGGCTTAACCTAAAAAAACAAACACTTTTGTGTGATGTATAATATTTTGCAACTTCTGCTTCTAAACATTGAAGTTTTAATTTTATTGGCGCTTTAAACTTTACTGTCGAAGATTAGGTCCTCTTAAATAACTCTATTCCATGTTCTTACAAATTACACAGTAGGGTTACCCAGATAAAAAAATTACAGATATGTATTAAAAGATCTTGGTAAAGTGCACACATACAAAGAGAGGCCCAAGTACCACATAATCTAAACAGGATTTTAACCATTGTAAGCCTTGGGATTTGAACCTAAGACCTCCAGATTGGAGGTCAGACGGTCTTTCAACTAGGCTGCCGAAACTTCTACCAGACAACTGTAAATATATATATAAGTATAATACATAAGAAACATTCAGCGGCAGAATAAATATATTTATGTATGTATGTAAAATAATACTTTATAATTTAAATTATTAATTAGAGCTATAGGATGCATTTTCTAAACAAATAAAAAAACACCACTTGCATTTCAAATTTCAAATTTTTTGATAATATTTTTTGACAACCCTGTAAGTTATCTTTTTATTTGTTTTACCTTAGTGCAATGTAAATAGCTCTGGGGTGCGTCTGCCCAGCCAGGTGCAATTGGCTGCAATTTGCGTCAAGGGTACGCACTTAAAATTCGTACAGTGTATAATCGGTGACGAAACTCTATTCAAAAGTTTTGGATTCTCTGTTCATTTCAGACAATTATTTTTAAGGTTGACGGTCTAGAAATTTGACCACAGCTCACCTAAAATGTTAAATGAAACAATACTCTTATAGTTTTTATTTTGTAAGTATCTAAGTACTTTTCCTCCCAATCTAGCTACAGCGTTCCTATTTGAGAGTTAATCGCAAATTTAAAAATGCATTAATGTTGTTTTTTTCTTAAACCA
This sequence comes from Biston stratarius, assembly GCA_950106695.1. Taxonomy (NCBI): domain Eukaryota; kingdom Metazoa; phylum Arthropoda; class Insecta; order Lepidoptera; family Geometridae; genus Biston; species Biston stratarius. The sequence continues at coordinate 33,068,724 of OX467106.1, read as the reverse complement.
AGATGGTTTAAAAAAAAAACTGTTTTATTTTTTGCTGCTGTCAGAAAGACGAACTTGCAATTACTGTACCTTGACAGAGAATAATTGTTTTTTCAATGTAGGTTTTAAGGTGGTCCTTAATTATAGACCTCCTTGATCGCAAATGTAGCTCGCAGGTGGTACATAAAAATATAAATTTGGAGTAATATAAAAGAAAGCTTACTTTAAATAAAATAATGTTATTGACGATTGTAGCGATGATAGCTCAGTATATCTGATAGCCGAAGGGCGTGGGTTCAAACCCCAACAATGAACTTGAGCTGCCAGTAAAGAAAAACACCGTGAGGCAACCATAGCATGGTGGTAGGGTATTTTCTAGTACTCGGCTGGCTAGTTACAACCCTCAAGTTGAAAATCTGCAGCCAAGCACCTGACGGTGTGTTCCGGCAGCTTCAGTTTAGAACCAGTTCCATTCCAGGCTAGGTGTGGTTTACAATCTTCGACCACTTCACTTCACGTCATCAGTTGACCAGGTTCAGGAGTCAAACAACTAGCTTGTCAACCAGAAAAAATATGGTTAATCATGTACGAAGCATTTAATTACAATAAAATAAATGTATGCCCAAGGTACCCTACCACCACGCTATGGTTTCCTCACGATGTTTTCCTTCACCGGCAGCTCAAGCTCATTGTTGGGGTTTGAACCCACGCCCTTCGGCATGCGAACCAACCGCGCTAACCACTGAGCTATCATCGCTGCAAATAGTGTTTCGAAGTGTGTTATGACTTTAAAAAAGAGGTAGTTGGAAAACGTGCGCTTTCTCTGTTATTCTTTTTTTTTAACCCGTACTCTTGCTTTTCATTTAACCCGTATCTGATCACGTGTTGCAAGCATACCGTAACTTTGTCACAACGACTCGTGGTCTAGTACGTACATATATGGTAAGCAGTATAAAATTTCGCATTACTTCGCAAACTTCTTAACTATGCAACGTATATTATACGGCTTTCACGATCATTTAGAAAATGTAGGGTTACTAGTTAATTGGTAAAAAATTAAAATAATTCTGAAACAATTCTGATCGAATTTGAAATAAAGGAAATAAAAACCGCAACGATTTTTTGTGATTAAAATTTAGAACATTCTATTTACATAGGTATAAGAGTTGATGGTGAAATACATTTGCATATTTTTCTTAAATCTAAATGTTTTATGTTCTTTAAGTAGAATATTGGTTTATCCTTGGCAAAAATAACAGTGAATATCATACAAAAATTGTAATTGATGATATAATTGAGATACTATAAAAAATCTCAGCCAAATGCGGACAACAGACAGCCGAGCTCAAGATTACCATTTGTCTTTGTTAAATAAACACAACTTGAAAATCGCCTCGAGTGCATTTCTGAAGGGACCCCAAGGCATTTTACATACAAGTAATTGGATATCTCTTCTTCAGACAGGCGGTTGGCCGACAGATGGCATATTCAAATTAAATTAACAAGGGTATGCTAGGCTTTGGTTAAGACCCGAATCAAATTGTACTGTCTTGTCTTAATCTTGTAACGGGCTACTTACATATATAATTACATATGAGTATGAAATATCTATAGTTATATAAAACGCGTTTTATAGTTGAATAATAAAGACTATAGATTTAGTTGACATATTTATTTAACCATGCTATATAATGTTATTTTTGAAGATTGGATCATAAAAGCATCATATTCAAGTACAAGCTTTTACCTAAACCTATAAACAAACCTAAGTAATCCTTTGTAACCTAAGTAATTTAGTTTCATTCGCAAGATAAAATATGAAAGCAATGTAAGATATACAAAGGGGTTAGAATCTAAACAATAATAATTAAATCATGTTTTGTATTTTGTGTAAAAAAATAATAATAATTGATATAACTATGTATATGTATGTATATTTTTTTAGAATAATAATAACTAATTTAATATTTTAATCTTTGAATATATTTTTCATAACTTGATAAATTTTCAACACCTTCTAAGACATTGCACCTGCTTTTTTTAACCGTTGACGCAAAAACGACGGGGTGTTATAAGTTTGACGTATCTGTGTGTGTGTGTGTGTGTCTGTCTGTGGCATCGTAGCTCCCGCAAGGATGAACAGATTTCGATGTTGTTTTTTTTTAAGAGTGTTCTTATGTTTGATTTTGTGTCGGGGGTTTATTAAAATCTTAATAATTTACTTGTTAAATAATAGGCTTACGTTTGACCGCCATTTCACCTGATGTTAAGTAATGATACGGTCTAAGATAAAGCACGCTTGCCTAGAAGATACCGATTCCCTCTCGACTTGAAGACGCCCAGATTGTATGCATCGGGAGACACCCACCCAGGCAACACGACCTGCGCACCTCTTGTCACGCAAATAAAGCTTTTATCTTTAACTTTAATAATTTTCAAATTTCTATGAACCACTTGTGCGAATAATAAAATTGGGACATTAAAAAATGTTTTTATGCCGTCCTTATATTATCGAGAATTATCTTGGCTAATAAATTTCTAAATGAAATGAAGTTATTATAGTCGGAAGTTAATTATAGGAACACCTCCTAAATAGCCCTCAAATAACTCATTTACCCGTGTTAGTCGTTATATTTAACGCAACTTTAATGTAGTATCTTTAGCATAAGTACTGCTCAGTGTTGAAATAATTGCAGTGATTTTCTTGCTGAGTATTTTTTTCTTTTAGTAATTATGAGAAATATAGCTTGCGGTGGCTCGACTGAAGAAAATTAGTGCCGTTTTTTTTAAAAATTCAAACAGTTGAAGGCAAGCGCAGCGTATGACGTCCACCTACATGGTACGATCTAATAAAGACCGCAGGAACGCACTGGATGCGAGTCGCTTCCAACCGGTCTTTATGGAAGTCAGTGGAGGCCTATGTCCAGCAGTGGACATCCTACGGCTGAGATGATGATGAAGGATCGTCAATTGGTAGTAACATATGGTATAAGATAACTAGACTCTTTTTACGAGCCCTCCAAACTCAGACTAACGTATTTCTTTATGTAAAAGTTATCATACGAATGAAACGCTTTCTTAATAGTAAAAGTACGCTTCTCTATGTCAATTGCACAGTGCCCAGAACTTTAAGTAACATAAAAAAATGTTAACGCGACCAAAACGTCATCTGTATATGATGAATATTTCTCACGTGCACACAAAACGTCACACTAATACGTTATAAAACTCTCTGCTGGAGTCAACAGAGTCACATCATCGGCCATGGGACGTCCACTACTAGACATAGGCCTCCTCCTAGTTTGCCAATACTCGCCACGCTTGGCAAGCGGGTTGGCGAGCGCAGTTAGGTGTGATTGTTCAAAGAAGACGCTGCTGCCCATCTTCAGGATCACATCCCTTAGCCGACTCTTACGGCAACCACGGGTAGAGAGGCTGGGGTACTATTCTTACGCCGGCACCACCACGGCAACAGAGTCAGTGTTCTCTAAAAGGTACAATTTGAGTGTCTTCAGATCTAGAGTAAACAGATTCTTTCTAGATAAGATCCATCTTTTTGTAGCGATGATATCTCAGTGGTTAGCGCGTTCGGTTTGCATGCCGAAGGGCGTGGATTCAAACCCCAACAATGAGTTTGAGCTGCCGGTGAAGGAAAACATTGTGACGAAACCATAGCATGGCGGTAAGGTACTTTCTAGTACTCGGCTGGCTAGCTACCATCCTCAAGTTGAAAGTCTGCCGCCAAGAGTCTAACGGTGTGTTCCGGCAGCCACACTTGGAAGCCAGTACCATTCCAGGCTAGGTGTTCTTTACCATCTTCGACCACACCGTCACTTATAACATCAGGTGAACTGTAGTCAAACACCTAGCCTGTCAGCCATAAAAAAGGCTATTTTAATTTCTGGAATTTACAGTTTATATACCTGATTATATCTAGTTTAATAATCCTGTATCTCTGCTTTACGAAGGAACAAACTGTTAAAATATATTTCTTGTAACTTCTTGAGTATCTCGTTATGTTTTGTTTCTTCGTGAACTACTCAAATCATCGTCTAGTTCTATGTCAAATGTCACATTTGACATTTAAGTTATTATTGAACTACACTTCCCACCCTATCCCCACTAACTAAAGCTCACTAAACCCATAAAATTTCATTAGTATTATTTTACAAAAGGGTAGTAAACCCGATAATTGCACCGAAAGGGAATTTATTGAATTAGAGTATCGCATGTTAGTGAGTAATAATGAAACCAATAACGCGTAAATACCGGCGATTGTTCGAAAAAAGTAATAGTAAGCTACTCGAATAAAAGTAACCTAAAGTAGGTTAGTAGGAATGCGTTTTATTCGAACATTTCTTTCAACATGCCAGTTTTCAGTGAATAATGTTATTTTAAATTTTGTTAATGCAAAATTACTTATTATTTCAAAATAATCAGATAAAATTATAAACTTGTTGATATTTCTTGGTCTATTTAATTATCACGCATGATAATATGTTACATCAGCGTAAAATTGACAGATAATTAATCGGTTAAAAGAGAATGAAGATTACAATAAATTTTATATTAGTTAATTTTAGACAACGTTTATAAGTAATACGATGAAATTTACCTAATAGCAATGGTTAGCACGGTTGGTTTACAATCCGAAGGGTGTGGATTCAAATGCAAACGAATGGGCTGTCGGTAATCATCATCAATCATTGTGCGGAAACCATGGCATGGTAGCAGGGTACTTTCAAGTACCTAGCTACCCTCAAGTTGAAAATCTTATAGTATAACTCGAATAGGTGAGTTTACCATCTTTGACCACACTATCGTTTGACGTCACGTGAGCTGTGGTCATATACTTAGTCTTTCAACCATAAAAATTCTTTAAAAATCTGATTTCTGGGGTTTATAATTCGATTTCAATTGACAATACCAAATCAAATATTTTATTGATAACACGAATGTTACAAGTCAATAGTTACCTAGTGGAACGAATAATTATTCGAATAAACTTCATTCCATTTTCCCAACTCTAGGCTTATAGGCGTACCATAAAATTACTGCTGTTTAGCGACCAATGTTTGTAGAAGGGTAGGTACAATGTTGCATACCTAATTACAATGTACTTGGAGCAGTCTATAATTAATATAATCAAATATAGTTTATTTTTATATTTATCTAGACGTAAATCAGCATCTGGTTTTTACTAGAGATATTTATTTAATTATTAATAAGTAAGGTATAAAATAGAAAAATACAAAGAATAAACAGGCACCCTGTACTGTGCACTAGAAAAACCTGTGTCGCGAAATTCAGAATAAACACTAATTTTGTAACTAAGTATCGATAAATTATTTTATTATTTCTTCTTGGCATCGTATTCTGCCAGTTTCAATGTTTCTGTATTTTGAGCGCAAAATTCTTCAGTATTCAGCTTCTTTATCTTTATAGTCAAAGTCCAGTCATGGTCAAGTCCAGTCCGTGCCAGTCAAATCTTGTCATGCTTTAGTAAAGTACTGACGACTTTACTATAAGCTTCGATAGAGTTTTGGAAGCAACACGAAAAGTCATGTTTCACCGCAATATATCACTTTTCCACACTCGTGCTTGAAATCGGCACTTCATGAATAAAACACCACTATTTTTAGGCATAAACACTCGAAAAAACACTACTTTTGGAAAAAAATACAATGAGGTGACACGATTCTTTCCGCGTTCCCGCCAAAACTTGATAAAGTATTATGTTGAAGCGATCAATAACTTTAAGGTTGTTTTATTTAGCTATTTACAAACATAATTAAGTTAAAGTAATTATTGTTTATCACCTAGCCAATCAAATTACTTTTAGTTTACGTTTCTATCGATAAAATTGCATTCTCAACGGTAATTTAAAGTTCTATAGCTAATAGCACATTGTTAAACTACAGATAGGTTATAAAAGTAGTAATATCCTTGCTACCTTGTTCCTGTAATCATTACTAAAGTAGCTTGTATAAAACTCTGCTTAGTATCGTCTGACAACACTCTGGTTTATTTGTAATAATTAAAAGCAAAGCTGTTACATTACTTAGTTACTTATTAAATTAGATGGAAACTATTAGAAAAACTTCAGTATGTCTTTAGAGATTAGGTACAATTGCCTTAAACTTTTTTCGAATTTTATAGTTAAAGAATTATAATTAATTTTATTTTACTTATAATTTTTTACACGAAAAAATAGGATTTTGGTATTTTCAGGGTTGTTTAAGTGAGTTTCTTCTTTCCACCAAAACCTTTCAATGCCTTATCAGATTTGGATGCATGTGGTGTCGTTAGAATCCTTACATCATCCAAGTGTCAATAGTTTTATTTTTAAATCAGTATGACAGCAGTATGGTTAAATTTTTACCCGACTGCCAAGGACGGGTTAAGTTTTTCGCGCGTATCTTGTATGTATGTATGTATGTAAATTTCTTTATTACCTCGTATCTTCCAAACGGCCGAATGGATTACGACAGTTAATTTATCGTTACGTTCGTCTCTATAACTTAAGTGTCCCTAGAGGGTGTATTTAAAAAAAAAATGAAGTTGGTGGATTTTTGGCGCGAAATTGTAATACGTTAATAAATAAATAAATATTGTAGGACACATTACACATAGCGCCATCTGACCCCAAACTAAGCAGAGCTTGTGTGATGGAAGTCAGATAACTGATAGAATACATAAATACTTTTTTTTTGTAAATACATACTTATAATACATACAAAACACCCAGACACAGAACAAACATTTGTTTATACCAAACAAACATTTGTCCGTGGCGGGATCGAACCCACGCCCTACAGCTCAGGCAGACATTCTCCCGATGAGCCAACAGGGCTGTCAACCAAAAAAAATAACCAAGCCTATCATGTAGGGTTTCTAAATAAAGGCAATTAAAAGAGGAATACAAAAATATGTATAAGTTATGTTTAAATTGAATTAATAAAAAAAATCCTTTAATTAAAGCTATTTTAATCACAATCGGGATATAGATTTTTTATTGTTACAGTTATATCCCTATATAGACATGTAATCAGTGTTCTAAATCTCAATGTAATGATATTACGGAATTGACTTGTAACATTGGTCTTATCAATAAAATATTTGTATTTGTATTTGTAGGTAGATATCGATATATGTAAAACGAAGCTAGACTTAACAAACGACCATAAAATTGTTGATTAAACTTAACTACGTTTTAAATATAGCCTATCTGAATCCCTGCATATTCAGTAGCTAGCACTCATCGTTCACAGAGATTGTAAAATATTAAGATTCTATATTACCAAGGATATACAAGCCCCTTGGGGCTAACAACAAGTGATTCCTGGTAACAAGAACAGCCATAAATTTAGTACAGCGTTGATTCATGCGATTATTAATCCCTTATATAATGGTCGGCAAATTATTTTTAATATATTGTACTACAATACATTGTCTAATACATTTTATCAAAAAAACATTATAAAAAGGAAACTTGCTGTATAAACAAGTAATCTCCAAAATTAGACATTTAAAAATTAGACTGCCTATGTCATCTATGAATATAATATTATTGGTATTTTTCGGTTTAAAATTGCTTAGAAAAACTTTAAGTTATAGAAATATTAGTAATATTAATAGTAAATATCACACGCTTGGCTTCAAACCCCAATAATGAGCTTGAGCTGCCGGGGAAGGAAAATATCGTAAGGAAACCATAGCTTGTTGGCTTTCTAGTACTCGGCTGGCTAGCTACAGCCCTCAAGTTGAAATCTGTTGCTAAGCACGTAACGGTATACTCTGGCAACCTCACTTGGGAGCCAGCTCCATTCCAGGTTAGGTGTGCTTAATATCTGCGACCACGCCGTCACTTAACATCAGGTGAATTGTAGTCAAACACTTAGCCTGTCAAACATAGAAAAAAGACGATATTCTTGTCTAAATCAAAATTCAACACAATTTTAAATAAAACTGTCAATTTAAAATCGGTTACAATAAAATAAAATTCATAAAGCAAAGCATAAAAAGTTCAAGAGGTCAATGTCAGTGAAAGCACGCACAATTCATTATAGCATTTCCACTTAGTCATTGATGTTATTGAAAGCAATGCCCACAAGGTGCTCACCCGTTATTTGTCCGTCAAAAAACTAACAAAACCGTAATTGACTTAAGCAGCAATTTTGCCAGTAGCAATATTTCGGATCGTAGACTGACACTGTACATGCCTTGAAACAGTACTTAAACATTAAAAAAAAACTGGTATTAACCGGTACACTAACTTAACTGTTAACTGGTACACTGTTAATACACTAGGCAGGTTGTGTTGTTCAATATTTTGTGTTGAATTGAAACGCCTCCTACAAACGTATTTGGAACTAAACTAGACGTGCCAATCTATCAATACTTCCAATATTTATTTCCGTGAACCCACACTTCTACTAAACAGCTATCAGCGCCAAAATGACAATAATAAAATGACCATTGCAATGTTTAACAATTAGCAATAGATGACAGTGACTTGCCCCGTTTGCTCATTTGGGTAGAATATAAGCTTCAAGAGCTGTTCGTGGTGATCTCACCAGAACAAAAAAAATTATGAGCCAATAAATATTCGTTTTTATGTGGTGTTCTGTATGTATTTACAAAAAAAAGTATATAAGTATTTATTAGTTATCTGGTTCCCATGGTACAATCTTTGCTAACTTTGAGCTGGGTGGAGCTGTGTGAAATTTCCGACGATATTTATTCGTTTATTGCGAGTAAATCCATCCCTGTCTCGCCCTCTCTGACTGACAACATATAAAATGCATTACAATAAAACTCTGTGATTGAGGCCAAACGCATGCAAAATTCGACGTAAAAAAATACTGTTTGACTATATTTACAAAGAAATTTGTTCTGGCTTGAAATAAAAATAATCTAGGTTGTCTGAGAGAACAGTCTTTTCCACAGATAATTAATAATTCAATGACGGTTTGCGTTCTACCGTAAAAATGGTCTACCTACTTAGTTTTGTTGTAATAATTACAGCTACTAATTCAAAAAGCATGTAAATTCATGTAAATTCTATTTAAAACCTTTACAAATATTTTTTTTGATTAATAATTTTATCACTTGGTAAAAGTGATGAATTGGTTCTCTGTCTTCTCCTTACATCAACCTAAGAGGGCTGCCAATCAGTTATGCTATGATGAATGGCTTCTAACGAATTGGTTGTAATCTTAATTGAAGTCACTTGTTAGTGATTTTAGACAACGTCGTCGCGGCCGGTCAACGGCGAACCGAGGATCAATGACTTTTGGCACCAATTATAAGCGATGAAGTCTAAAATATACGCTACTGATAATATCATCATTAGACAGATTTGAATTATGAGTTTAACAAGCTTTAACGGTAAATTTGGGATATTTTATGTTGGTACCTTTAACTAAAGAAAATGAATGAACGGGACCAGTGAATTCGAATTTGAATACTGTAAATAGCGCCGGCTATCAATAACCCTCAGTTGTTCTCTGATCGTAAGAAGCGCAATACGTGTTTGTTTGTTCCCAATTAGCACTGTTTTTATTAACAGTGGCGCGTGGGCCTCTTCTAGTTGTGAGAAGGCCATAGTCCATCACGCTGGCCAAGCATGGGTTGGCAGACTTCACATATCTTCTAGAACTTTTCTTTATGAACTCTCGGACATATAGGTTTTCTCACGATATTTTCCTTCACCGTCTTTGGCAATACGCACATAAATTAGAAAAGGCAGAGGTGTGTGGAAGTGCTCGCCGTTTTATTGTTATTCTCCACTTATAAGTGTATAATATACGAGTACGTATTAGAATTTAGACTTCAAAATATACTTATACATATATCCAAGAACTTTGACTCGTATTTAAAGGGGGAGTTAAATGGTTAGGCCTGTGCATTTGTTTTATTTTGGTAGAATATTGACGCAGCTTTGATAAGTCTTAGTAGTCCACTTAGAAGACGCGATCGTGGGGTTAGTGGACACATCATGGGTTCTAATCATTCACGTCAGATAAATATTTCTCTGATATAGTATGCAGTTTATTTTTGTTGAATTGTATGGAGTGACTAATATTTCATTTCACACTTTCCGAATTATAAAAATTGTCTGTGATAATGATTATAAAGAAGAAAAAAATCTTTATTTGTTTACATGAAAAAATGTTGTGTAGGCTAAAACCAACATACTCGTAATATGTATAATGAAAAGCATTTACAATTGACCCTCCTCCCATCGCCGTGACCTCTGAGCGCCTCTCTGTTTCCGAACTAAGCAGACTGTTTGTGTTACGGGGACGAAGGGCTACCACTAGAAGAACGTGCCATGGGAAGACAGGTTAAATTATAGTAACCCCTTACACCCTAAATTTTGATTTATGATCCGATTATTTATCTATTGGAATACAATCGCTTTAATTACCGTGCGAGTTTTAAACAATTTACTACAAGCCAATAACAAGTTGCTATACTTCTCAACAGGTTGAACCTCCGCGTCGGTCGGCTTCGAGATAATCACCGGTTTCCGAGATCGCGCAAAATAAACACGCTGACTGTAATGATCCCTTCACGTAATATCGCCGATCCAATATAAATGCAGAAGGGATAGATTTAAGATTAACCAAGTATTTCATAATATCATACTTTTTTACCACAATTTGTACAAGCCCTCGCTAAATTCAATATTGCAACCAAAACTCAAAATAGTATAATTTTACTTGGTGGTAGATCTCCTTAGCAGGAGGTAGTCTAGGTAGGTACCACTGCAGTACCAGAAATTCCGACGCCAAGCAGTAGTGTGTAAATATTACTGTGTTCCGATTTGACGGGTACCTACTGCAGCTTACAGCTACAGGGCTGTTGAGACTAACCATCAAGGTAATGAGCGCAAGAGCGGCGATGCCCTGGTCTTTGTTTTGTTACTCAAAGTTGTGTATCGCTGCAATGGTCAGATAACGCATGTCCATGACCATTGCAGCGATACACAGAACTTTGAGCTGTAAAACAAAGTTCAGAGCAAAACATTACGCTCAAGCATTTGGCGCTCATTACTTTGAGACTAGATGGTTAGTCTCAATAGCCCTGTAATTTCGCTAGCTGCAGTACCCTTCAAACCGGAACACAGTAATGTTTACACACTACTGCTTGGTGGCAGAATATCTGGTACTGCGGTGGTACCTACCTAGACGACCTCCTACTAAGGAAATCTACCACCAAGTGAAACATATTTAATCACAACAAAACTGCAACCACCATTCATTCATCAAAGTTAAGTTCATCATTATCATAGCAAAATGTCCATCAGAAAAATTACATTTTCTATTTATCTAATTCTAAAGTCTCATACTATTATACCATACACCAGATTAAAAAACAGTAACTATGGATAAAGGTACAAGTCATTCCAGTTAATGCCTACCCTGAGGTAGGTAAGTATTAAATTGTAACAAGTTACTCTCTATACTTTGCAACTATAAAAGAAATAAATGTTAATTTGTTGCTATCAATATGAAAATTAAGTCGACCAAAATCATTATAGAAAAGGCGAAAAAGGCGTTTGCATGTAAGTGTGTTTGTATGTTTGTTACTTCTTCACGTTCAAACAGCTGGACCTAATTTGACGAAATTTTGTATGGAGGTAGCTGATACTTTGGAATAACACATAGGCTATTTTTATCCCAAAAAATGTAACGGGTAACACCGGGAGGCGCAGCTAGTATAATACTGTTAAATTGAAAGTTTGTAAGTATGTTTGTTACTTCTTCATTCATGATATTTATTATTATTCGGAAAATTATCAAAGCTAATATTTGTAGCAACATGCACCTTTAAAATATTGCCTTCACAAATTACAACCTCAATGAAATTAAAATAGATCTTACGGATTACTCACGATAGCAATCACAATAAATCACGTAACGAAAGGTGTTTTAGCTGCAATAATGACTATTAGTTCAATAAAAAGTAGTCAAGATAAATTACACTTTAGAATAAGTATGAAATTAGACTTGAAAATGTATAAGCACGAAATGAATTAGATTAGGCATTAGCTGGCACGATACTAATTAATGGAATCTTTATAGCAAGGATATTAATTCCTGACGTAGATGTTTATTGCTACTTGTATCTTCTTTGCACGTACTTATAGGTTTAGGATATAATGAATAAGAAGTACAATTACTCTTCGTTATCAACAACTTTTGCTATAGACAGGTCTTGAATTTTAATTTACTTGATGGTTTTTCTACATAGTAGGAGGTCGTCTAGGTAGATACCAACACAGTACCAGATATTCTGCCGCTAAGCAACAGTGTGTACATATTACCGTGTTCCGGTTTGAAGGGTACTGCAGCTAGCGAAATACCAGGCCTGTTGAGACTAACACACGAAAATCTTAAAGTAATGAGTGCCAAAGCAGCGATGCCCTGGACTTTCTTTTGATACTTAATTACCGTGTTCCGGTTTGAAGGGTACTTGCAGCTAGCGAAATTACAGGCCTTTTCAGACTAACACACGAAAATCTTAAAGTAATGAGCGCCAAAGCAGCGATGCCCTGAACTTTGTTTTGATACATAAAGTTATGTGTATCGCTACAATGGTCATGGACGTCCGACTCTTACCATTAGGAGATGGTCTCGTTTATCACATTACTATTCAATTAATAAAAAACTTAAATTATTAAAATCAATTGTTCCATAAAAAAAGTTCATTGATTCGTCATTAAAACTAAATTAGTTTTGGATTATAAGTTACATAGCCATTTGCTTTCTTTATGGTTTCTGTAAAATAAATCATTAATTAAAATTATCTTAAATGTCAGACAGGTACGCCACACTAAGATAAAAATTTCGCACCATAAAATCTTATCAACGTACTGTAATAAAATTTAAAACACTTTAATTGACAGCAGAAAAGGTTTTTTATAATTATTAAGAATTATTTTTTAATTGCCCTTTCATATAATTTTGCATTTTGTTTTAGCACTTAATGCTTACCGGGACCGTGCTGTAAAAAGTTAAAATTACCTTATCTGAAAATTTTCAAAACTTTAGATTGCTCTGTAGCTAGTAGTGCTCTGTAGTATCGATAACGTTATTTTAATATAATAATTTGAGCAGACACTTAAAATTATTTTATATAATTATTTGAATCGTATTTTATAGTTTGAAATGTTCTGAGCAAAATCATTGTTTTCATAAACACAATATAATTAAGGTTTTTCACGATATTTTCTTTCAGCACAATGTCAGTGAAATGATACCAACAATACATAGGTACTTTATTGTGAATTCATATTTTTATACGTGTCAAAATAATATAAAACTAATATTATAAAGGCGAAAAAGGCGTTTGCATGTAAGTGTGTTTGTATGTTTGTTACTTCTTCACGTTCAAACAGCTGGACCTAATTTGACGAAATTTTGTATGGAGGTAGCTGATACTTTGGAATAACACATAGGCTATTTTTATCCCAAAAAATGTAACGGGTAACACCGGGAGGCGCAGCTAGTATAATACTGTTAAATTGAAAGTTTGTAAGTATGTTTGTTACTTCTTCACGCTTAAACGATTTTTGATGAGCAATTTTGATGAAATTTGGTATGGAAGTAACTGAAACCATTGATAAACACATATGCTACTTTTTTAAAGTTTAACCCTAGACACCTAACCTTCGTCGAATCGACGAGTACACGACAAAAATATTGCGATTTCTTTTCGTCGAGCTCTTTCGGGAGGCGATGGTATCCGGCGGGTAAGTACATCATTTTTAGATTTATTACAAAAATAGTCGTCGTTTCGACGAATGGTTAGGCTTTGTTGATATTTTGGTATTCATGGTTAGATATTTTTTACAACTAATGTTTCTACTTTTTGCAGTTTTTACCATGGTTTCTGAAAGATTGATGTCGATGACCAAATTAGGCGTATATTGATGGGCGAGGAAGATGATAATGTATTGAAGGTGGTATCAGATAGCGAAATAGAAGACGACTTGGAGGTGGATGATGCAGAAACCGACACTCAAGACGACCCCTCCGATGACGAAGATATTCAAGATCGTGCTCCACCTACTTCGCAAAACAATGTGCGGGAGCCCCCAATACCCCTATTCCTTCAGCAGAATGCTTAGGTAGTAGTTTAGTACCTTCTCACAAACCAATATCCAAAGTCGGACCCGTCATGTTTGGGCTACGAGCAAAGGGTGTATTTCAAATAGAGTAGCTGCGATAAATTTTGTGTATTACCAGAGAACCTACGCGTTCGTTAAGGAATATTTTAGAACCACTACTACTATTTTGACAATTCATGACTGATCAGGTACTCGAAGAAATTGTGAAATGGACAAACTGAGATTATGATAAAAAGGCTAAATTATGACCAAAGTACATCGACGCAGATTAACTCTAGCAAGTATTATTGTACTAGTGTTAGCTGCAGCTCCAAAAGATAGTCATCTGACCCTCGACGAATTCGTGCAACACAGAGTATTCTGGTCCGACAAAGTCATATTGCTCGAAATGCGACACGGCAATTTGTGGTGAACATAAAGTTGATTTTTGCATGAAATGTGCATCAAAATAGAAGATTATAGTTTTTTTTCTTATTGATAAGACTGTTATCATTTATGTTCACTAAATAAAAAAAGGCTATTTTTTATTGTTTTTTTACTATATTTATTTATCTAAGTAGGTATCGCGAAATCTAGTTTCCTATAATATAAGGTGTAAAATATATATTTTCGTATTAAAATAGAAATTTATTATTTTATTTACTAAAATAATACTTGGTATATGTATTCAAGTAATAAAAATAACAAAAATTTAAGTAATTCAATAAAATTTTATGTCCCAAAAATTGCTCGTCGAATCGACGTATGGTTAGGTTTAAAGGACTGGATGTGAAGGTTAGGTGTCTAGGGTTAAAATGTGTAAGTATCAGTAAGTCACTTCCAATCAAAATTCCACAAATTGTCACACACGAGTACGAGCGAGAAGCGCAAAAGAATCTCAATAAATCACGTGTACTTATATAATATCACATAAATCTGCAACGATGATTTATGTGGCCAGACACGGTGAGTTTAGTAGCAAGTAGTTGTTATAACGGTTCAAGGCAATTAAGTTAAGCTTCCGTAAGCGAAGTCTTTAACACTGTGGAATAAGATTTAAGTTAACAGTAATAATTTAAACAGATTCTTTTTTACTATAGAAACTGACGTGATTTTGACACATTTTTGTTGTAGTTATACGGGTTTACTCACGTTTAAAATTTTATCAGTTGTCGCACTCGCGTCGTCTCAGCTTTGTCTCCATGATGAAGGCCACCGGATGTGGCCGAAACTATAGTCGAAATTTCCGATAAAATAAAACGTGAGTAAACCCGCATAAGTAAGAAAAAAAAATACGGATTCCAAAAGACAGCTTCACATCTTCACTGTAATGAAACATTTGAAATCGAAGCGCTTCTTGCGTATCTGGAGATTCACATTTATATGACGATTTGGTCACGTTTGTCTTCATTCGGTAATTGAAAGAGGAAAATGGAATCAAGTAGTACGATATCTATAGTAGCACTCTCTACTTTGTTAGACATTGGTACACGGTATCTGTATCTTCGCTTAATACAAAAATTCTTAAGTAGCCCTAGTTTGTTTCTAGTTGAGATTTGATTTGAAACTATTTTACTTGCTATTAAATTGCATATTATAGCTATTGCATATTGCTAGTTTTGATATATTATAGTCGAATACTTCTAAAAATAAATCCAACAATTTGCAACATGAGTTTCATTGCTATTTTTCCCCACTACCCTAAAATTTAAAAAGCGCCATTAGAAAATGAGCTTCCTGTTAGCGCAATATAACTAAACTACCCTAAATTGTTGAGGTAATTCTATCAAACATTGTTTGGATTATTTATTTAATGACATGAAAAGCGGTCAGTAACTGGTGTCTATAACGTAACATACATTTTAACATTACCTTAGAATAATAAAAAGTTCAGTCATAAGAAATACATTTTATTTTATTTTGTTCATTTAAAAATTACACTACTGACACCGGGGTCCGTGACCTTTGTTAACTTGGATTTTATACAATATTGGTTTTTTTTACAATATGGGAAGAGGAAATTTAAATCTTAACTAGGGTTAAAGTACTAGTTTGTGTGTATACCGCGAGCAGACCTGCGATCACGAGTATGACGCATGTGCCAGCCATCGCCCTCCTCAACCATATCTGAGGGAAGAGAGCGACCCGTCACACGACGCCGCCGCAAGAACGAGCCTTCGATGGTGAGCATGAATGCTCGAGGCATACACACAATACTTATTACTAATGATTACGTTTGAATTTTGAATCGCCTCCTCTCGGCCTAGTGCCTCCATCGCCGCATAAGAAATACATTTCATCATCATCAGCCGTATGGCGTCCACTGCTGGACATCCCTCCCCCATTGATTTCCATAAAGACCGGTTGGAAGCGGAATACATTTAATCATGTTGAAATATATTTAAATAAATACTGAAGACGGCTTCTAGTATAGGACGCCACTTGCGTATCATATCTTTCAAGAACTTAGATTAAGGCGGCTGTAGAATTTGCAGAACACCTCAAAAGGCGTAAGTATAGTAACCTGGACAATGGGTACGTATTTGAGCCTTTTACTTTAGGACCGAAAGCATAGAAAATGTTAAAAGAGTTGTTGTCTTATCTGGTCGACGCCACACGTGACTAAAACGCTGGCCTTTATTTTGCCCAACGTTTGACTATGGCCATACAACGTGGCAATAGGGCCAGCGTTTTGGGAACTATTGCCATTGATAGCGCCCTTTTAGATTAGTTTATTTTATTTAAACTTATTTATTAGTTCCTTTGTAGAATTAAAAACACTGTGGTATGTATGTAAGCGCTTCCATCGTGGAAGACCGTAATAAAAGTAATTCCAAAAAAAAACTTGAGACTTGCTCCAGGATAGGTGTACGAAAAGGGAGTACTCACCTCGGCCTTTGATCGCCACACTCCGATCCTAGGAAACCACTGCCACACCGAGTAGTCCAGAATATTATGTGATAATTTATGTTTATAAACGTTTGAACACAACACGACACGTAAATTAATTGTCTTCGGAGTCCCGGAATCCCATTTTTCTAGTATTGAATGGGAAGACTCGCTGAGATAGTATTATATTTATGTCCTTTTTGCCAGCTCAACCAAAAGAAAAGTGCCGGCGACACCTTCTCAGAAAAAAAAACAGTGTTTTTTTTCGGTTTTGCGGTAATCTGGTATTTTGTTCGAAGCGCCTCCTAGCGGCGAGTTGAGGCATCGTTTGGGGCGCGCAATTTGAATCCTCTAGCGCGTGATTTCTTCGTCTGATGGCTCGGCCGGTAAGGAAAGGACGGTGAGGGAACGGCAAGCCTCAACAATGTATGTTAGGTTATAATTTGTAGATAGTTTTGTTTTCCTTTCTACAATTAATATTATTTAGGTACGTTCCTGAGATTCTTTTTTGCCGTGGTGGTGCCGGCGCAAGAATAGTACCCCGCCCTCTCTACTTGTGGTTGCCGTAAGAGTCGGCTAAGGGATGTAATCTGGAAGATGGGCAGCAGCGTCTTCCTTGAACAATCACACCTAACTGCGCTCGCCAACCCGCCTGCCAAGCGTGGCGAGTATTGGCAAAACCCCCCCAGGAGGAGGCCTATGTCCAGCAGTGGACGTCCTATGGCTGATGATGAGGTACGTTCTGTGGCTCTGTGAGTTCTGTCCTGTTTGTATATACTGTTGACAGCCCTGTTGGCTAATTGGTAGAATATCCTTAAGAGCTGTAGGGCGTGGTTTCGATTCCCACTTAGGACTCACATTTTGTGGTATAAACAAAATGCTTGTTCTGTGTCTGGGTATTCTGTATGTATTATAAGTAAGATTTAAAAATATGTATATATATATATTCTATCAGTTATTTGCCTGCCATAGTACAAGCTTTGCTTAGTTTGGGGTCAGATGGCGCTGTGTGTAATGCCCTACGATTTTTTATTTTATTTTACTCTGATATTGCTGGGCCCGGACATTTTCTCATTATGAGAAAGGTAAGGTCACAGTCTACCACACTGGCCAAGTGCAGTTTGGCAGAGTTAACATACATTCGAGTGAAGA
Organism: Biston stratarius; assembly: GCA_950106695.1. Classification (NCBI taxonomy): domain Eukaryota; kingdom Metazoa; phylum Arthropoda; class Insecta; order Lepidoptera; family Geometridae; genus Biston; species Biston stratarius. Next base: position 33,050,585 of record OX467106.1, on the reverse strand, counting down.
ACTCGCACACATGCATTTCACTAAAATATTTTTTTTTAAATAATCAACTGAAAATAATGTTCTTCCCATAATTACATAGATTTAGAAATAATTCTACAATGTCACGTTTCGAACAAGTAGAAGATCCACTTGCCAGTTTTCAACTTCAAGAATTTGACCTTTGACTTAAAAATGAATATCTCGAGAACGTGAGTCCGTGTATTAACATTCCGAGCTATTACGAGATGATATCATTTTAAGAATTATGAATAACGTAGAATATTAAACATGTTCTTACAACAAAAGTTTCAACTTATTACATTTTAGTACTTATGAACTTGATTCTGTTTGATTTTAAAGATACTTAACTTACGTACCTAAAGTTTGTTTAGTGTAATAGGTACTTGGTGGTAGATTTCTTTAGCGGGAAATCGTCTAGGTAGGTACCACCGCAGTACCAGATATTCTGCCACCAAGCAGTAGTGTGTAAATATTACTGTGTGATTCAGGTTTGGAAGGTACTGCAGCTAATAAAATGACATCGCTGTTGAAACTAACCATCGAATGTCTCAAAGTAATGAATGCCATAGCAGCGATGCTAAAATATCTTTATCATATTTCACTGAGATATTAAAAAATATACCAAATATATATGTTGAAGTAGTCAGCACGAAAATAGTCTAGAGATATTATAAAAATAAAAATTACGGCCAACTTAAACACACCAGCTAGACTAGAATGGTTCTCAAGTGAGGCCGGCGGAACACACCGTTAGGTGCTTGGCGGTAGATTTTGAGGATGGTAGCTAGCCAGTCGAGACTAGAAAGTACCCTACGACCTTATGGTTTCCTCACGATGCTCTCCGTCAACCGGGAGCTCAAGCATACTGTTGGAATTAGAACTCACGACCTTTGGCGTGTGAACCATCCACGCTAACCACTTAGCTTTCATCGCTACAAAACAGTTATCAAACTTGTCAGATTATAAGATACTAGGTCTACCTCTATTGAAACAGATCGTTAAAAAAAATATAGCAAAAAGTTAAGCGTCGGACTTAATTTTAAGAACTGCAAAGATTTACTTTATAATCTAGATCTTTTCAAGGCTAGAGTGAAGAGGTATCTTCTAAGTCTGCGTACTTTATCTCCAACCTCATCATCGCTTACCATCAGACGAGTTGGTGGTCAATCGCGGACCTATCCGTATTAAAAATTAAAAAAAAACTTTAAGTACCATAAACATTACAAAGGGTATTTTAGATGAAGTAGATCTCATAATAACAATAGCGTTTGCACATGTTTATATCAATACGTACGAGTATGCATATTTGAGCGTCTACTAAGGTGGTCCGCTTGCCAAGCACGTTTCTTGTATTTCACGACGTTAATTTTAAAATTAGCATCAGTAAACAAATTGCTGCGAACTGTTTGCCTTCCCCTTCCGACAAAAGACACGCTAATAACTACAATACGTCGTGAATTAACGAAAATAAACCTGCGATTGCAACCAATAAAATTAACTTTAAAGATCTTTGTTTCAAATCATTAGCTGCACTTATTCCGTTATATAGATTTTTGTTAACAGACCACACAGAGATAAATTTGGTAGCTCACCGCGTGTTCCTTTGCATATTTTCTGCATTACTGAGCAAAAATGTTTCGTCAATATTGTCTTCTCGAGTCATCGCACAAAATGACGGTGTCCGTCTCCTGAAATACAAAATGCAAATGAAGCTTTATATCGAGGCGCTCTCTTTTTCTTTGTTACCGCATCAATATTCTTTAAATATTGTATGACGGTATAAAGTTCCATGTTTTATGACGCTCGACCGCCAAGTTTTTAATGATGTAGACAATAAATTTAGTTGCAGAAAGGCAAGGAGTAAATCTTTGGCACGACTGGAGTTACATAGTGTAAGAATTATAATTGGATACTGCTTGCACACCATTTCAAAATAAACAAAAATATTCAAGAATTAATTGGTAGAAATTTATAATAAGTATAGAGATACCCAGTGCTAGCCCAGTGGTTAGCGCGGTCGGTTCACACGCTGAAGGGTTAGGGTTTCTCTCCAACAATGAGCTTGAGCTACCGGTGACAGAAAACATTGTGACAAAACCATAGCGTGGTTGTAGCGTTTAGTACTCGACTGGCTAGCAAACAGCTTCAAATTGAAAATTTGACGCCAATCACCTAACGGTATGTTCCGGCAGCCTAATTTGAGAGCTAATCCCATTCCAGGCTAGATGTGTTTACCATCTTCGACCACGCCGTCACTTAAGATCAGGTAAGATGTGGTCAAACACTTAGTATGACAAGCAAAAAAAAACTTGCGAATAACATACTGTTTTGCATGAAATACATTTTCTGGTTCATAACCTTGTCAAAAGATGAGATTAGTTTACCTCGGTTATAGCGAACAAAACGTTGAAACATACATCAGTCTAACAAAAGCTTTTTAATATCAACACTCGCTCTTGGGGCCTATTTTTGAATCATATATGTACACAAGTTTAAGTTGACTTTGGAATGAGATCCAAAAAGTTATATCTGGACAGACTTTCCACAAGTAAAGACTAGATTTGTAATATAAATATAGTTCAACAAACAATGCCAAGACACGAATATTGTTATGCTAAGTTTGTGCTAACTGGCTTCGTTAGTTTGTCCACGGAATCGTATCGCTTTACAAGTCGGGACGTGAGGCCAGGTATGTGATGTCTGACTAATTAGTTTTACATATTTCCATTGTTTTAAATGTTTCTTATTTACTTTTGCTCCAGATGCGTTTTAATTGGAGTCCCACAATTTAATCGTTATCTAACCTAAGCTTATTTGAGTCAAACTTCAACTTTTAACCATTTCCTGTTGTAGAGCGTCTCTTCTCATTGTCACTTGGATAAAGACTGTAGGCCACCACGCTAGCTTCCAAGAATTACTTCCAATTACATTACTACTTCTATTACTTCTTATGTTGTTAGAGCGCATCGATGAATATAAATAAGCAATAGTTACTTTCGCCTATATTTATATTCATCGATGTTCTTGTTTCTTCTATTAATATACCTACTAGAACGTTCGATATTTTACCATTCGTTTTTTTTTCTTCTAAGATGTAAAATTTAAGAAAAGTCAGGAGCGTACTAACTCTATATAGATCGATAATGGTTCTGCGTTCTTCACCAATTTTCCCATTTGCAATTGTGAGCAGATAAAATTATGACAATTGTCATTTTAGTTTACTATTGGAAATTCTTCCTATTCATTTCATTAATTTCCCAATGCTGGGGATTGTAACCCATCATTGCATCAACTTCTCTTGTACGCCGCATATCCACAATAAAACGTTTTACTATATTATTAGCCAGAATTTCTGCGTATGAAGCTACACATTACCCGCTACAGACAAAATGTTACTCGGACACAGCACACGACTAAGGCAGATGGCGAGAAAGATGCCCATAAGAGTGGGATAAAGAAGAGTGAGAATGATGATAATGAATCCGTAAAGAATGCTAGTAAGAACCCAAAATACAACTTTGCGACTTCTTATGGTGAAAATTAACCTTTTACCTTACTCTGGTGCGGCTTACTTACGTTTGACCTACCCTGCCTAATGTTAAGCAGTAGTCTAGGTTGGAGCATGCTTACCTAGAAAGATCATATTTACTCAGGATTTTAAAACATTCACGTCTTATACCTTTCGGAAAACACAGGCTCCGGCAGAGCTAGGAAACCTAGATATGCGAATAAAAAATGTGGAGTCGAAGTGCTTTTATAGATTCATGCGGAATTTACACCGCACGCAGATAATGTGTTAACATCAGTGGCGTTTGTCTGGCCTCCAGATTGCCCGATGGTTTAAACTGCTTTAGCAACGTGTTCATGATCAGAGTAAAGTAAATGCGATTCGTCCAGAGTATTACATTTCTTTCTCTCGTACCTATTATCTAAACTTACTTGTAGACTTCTCTCAATAGTGTCATTAATTTGAATTTACTTTTTATTGCTTCTAGTTCCTATCTACGGCTTTAAATTTTATCGTCTCCTTCAATTCATGATTTCCACTTTACAACATCTTATCTATTCCAACAGAATATCTATTTGCTTTAAATTGCATCTCTAGTGTTTTATTAGAATCAATACTTTTTTAATTAAAGGAAAATACACCAAATAAACTTAAAAAATTTAACAGACTGTTATTTTTAACACCTAATTTAAAATAACACTTCGTCGGTTTTATCCCTAGTAAACTCATGTATCACTATTTCGATAACAACTTCTATCGAAACAACACTTCGACACCAAAACATCGAACGCGTCTATAATGATAATACGGTTTTTTACCTTCTGTTTATATCAAATCACTCCATTAAAACCTTCACGTTTGGGTGTTAATTAGACATTATCTCGACTTATCTGTATCCACGCCTTCTATGGGACTCGTGATTTCTTATTTGGTAAATATTTTCCTTGATGACTGGCGCGGGAGATAGATAAGCACGTTTACGTCAAACGCCGTTTGCGGCGGAGTAGTCAAGATAGAACAGTTTTAAATGGTATTAATTGGGATGTTTGAAGCAACTTTTTTTTATTAAAGAAAACTATGCTAACTTAAGGTAAAAATTGGTAATAACCAATTCACCAAAACTTTGAGTAGATACGAATAAAAACATTTTTTTTTTTTTTATTTGGAATAGGTGAAATATCACATGGCACAAGATGTCGCGTTGGTATCTGTGTTAATTAGGTATTTACAAACTATTTCTTTGTTCAGTGCTCCAGGCCAACAAAAATCGATTACAACATCTTTAGAAAATGCAAATTTTGCGGCTAAATATACGTTTAATATAAGGATCATCTCATTCCATAAAAAAATTACACCAAAACGAGGCACAAAAGAGCCTAATTTTATAAGTCCTTCTATTCTCATCGAATTCCAATGTTAAGCTCCAGCACCAAGTAGGGAATATACAACTATGAGTAACGGACGTCAAGTGTAAAGAGATTATAGCCTCGAAACCACAGCTTGTGAACAAATAGTTACCCATTGAAATAATGAGATTTAGTAGCAGTTCCTACTTCTTAAGTATTCAAATGAAGATAGAAAAGATGGTATCGCTATAAGGCATTAAGCTTATTTTAAGTTCATAAAATTATAGTAGCTGGTAAACTGTAGGCAGTATATATTATTTATTTAGATTATACGGCAACCGCCAATTACAATATTATTAAAATAGATAGGTATTATAATGAATTGTACAGGTTAGTTAAAAATTGAAAAATATTTCATAATATTAGAATTAAAAATACACAATATAGTCAGTTTTTTTATGTAACATTAATGAGACGATCTATATGCTCTCCTGATGTTAAGAGATAACGCCTGTCCATGACCATTGCAGCGATACACAGAACTTTGAGTAGTAAAACAAAGTCCAGGGCATCGCTGCCTTGGCGCTCATTACTTTGGGACTATATGGTTAGTCTCAATAGCCCTGTAATTTCGCTAGCTGCAGTACCTTTTAAACCGGAACACAGTAATGTTTACACACTACTGCTTGGCGGCAGAATATCTGGTACTGCGGTGGTACTTACCTAGGCGACCTCCTGCTAAGGAAATGTATCACCAACTACAAAAAATAAAATACAAAAAGTTATAAAAAAAAATTAATATGGCCATGCCCATCGTTACTATTGACTGCCCTGTTGGTTCATTGGCAGTATGTCTGCTCCAAGAGCCGTAGGACGTGGGTTTGATTCCCACTCATTTCTCACTCAACCCCAAGCATTTTGCGGTATAATCATAAATGTTCTGTGTCTGGGTTTCCTGTATATAAAGAAGCCGTATAAGCCGTGTACGCCGTAGAGTCGGCGTAACACACAACGGCTATAGCCATTATAAAAAACGGAGCCTAGCCGTTTTACATTATGGCTAGTTAAAGTGTTCTATTACGGTTGAATAATTATTCACTGTATTATATACGAGATTTGTTTCCCAAACCATTCTTAAAAATTGTTTAGTTCAATTTATCAACACTTAGGCTACTTCAATAACCTAAGTAAAACTTTTTAAAATTTTACTCTCTTATTCTCTTACTAGTAATTTCACGTAGTAACTTTAACTCCTATAACATAGTTTTATTCCGTTGGTACAGAAGGTACAAAGCAACTTAACTAAAATCAGACTAAACGTGGGCCGCATTTGTACAAACAATTATCCGTTAGCCGTTATGTGATACGACGAATTCTACAATTTGACTGCATCATATATGTAGATCAGGGTGTAACTTATACTTAAATAAATATAAAGATGGGTAGATACGATTTGGTTACCTCAATCCTACACCGAAACAGTCCTCAGAACAAAAACACAGGAGGCTATACCGTTTCTCTTCTAAGGCAGATGGTGTTACGCACGAACAGCCGTCCTGCCTGCCACAGAACACAGGACGGCATTACCCCATTCGTCCTTATTTACAGGAGCACTTGTGGTATTTACCGCGTCAAGCAGTGACAAAGGTCAGGTTAAAAAATTATAGTTTGATTTTCTCAAAATCGGCTTCAAATTCAAACATTTATTTCACAAAACATGGGGTGTTACAGTTTTCATTGTGATAATGTGTTAACTATATAGTTAGATATAAATACAAAATAACATATTCTTAAATAAAATTCATAAATTGTATCTGTATCTGCAGCAGCCAGTGCTCTCCCTTATATTAGCTACAAGTAACAATAATAATTATATACGTTAACATTATAATTGTTAATGCTAGGTGTATTGTGCGCACGTGTGTGTGAATGTGTGTGTGTGCGTGTGTGTGTGTGAGTGTGTGTGTATGTGTATCTGTGCGTGCGTGTATGTATGCGTGTGTGTGGGTGGGTGTGTATGTTCCTTGCAGGATTAGATCGCCATACATGTTTTAATCACAATGGCATGCAAAATGTATTACAAAGTGATATATGTAATTATTTAATGTATTAAATAAGACAACCACAGATTAAATTATCATTATTATCATCTGGAATCGATATTTTTGGCTTCACTTTGTTTATAGATGAGATTGCGGGCTATATTTACGATGAGTTGCAATTAGTTAAAACCATGAGAGAAGTAGTATACGTTCTGGGGCTCGCTGTCTAAATCCACATACTGACTACTTTTTGAGATGGACTATCCACTGAGTGTTGATAAACAATATTGAGATCTCGGCTACGAGACCTTGCTTTAGGATATCGATGATAATTCAAAAACAGACATTATTAAAGCACTTGAAAGTTATTGTCTATTTTTTTTATATTACTATTTTTGATAAAAATATTTATTTATTTATTATTCATTTATTTATTTACAACAGAAAATACGACTACGACTAAGAATTTTGGTATTATAAGTTAAATATTTTGTATTTTTTAATTTGATGAAAGTTAATTATATGTTGACCGAAAAAAAAATCTGTTTATTTTGCTATTTCTCTTGATAAGCATTCATTGACTAACTCTTTATTGACCACACCAAAAAATATAACAATATAGAAGAAAAAGAAAATAAACTAAACTAATAGGTAACTGGCGATCTTATCGCTAAAAGTGATCTCTTCCAGGCAACCAGAATAGAAAGGGTTAAAAGTAGTAAAAGACGGAGTGGGTCAATAACGAGGATATACATCCCACTAATATCATAAATGTGAAAGTTTGGATGGATGGATGTTTGTTACTCAATCACGCCAGAACGGCTAAACGGATCTTAATAAAATTTTGCATGTAGATACTTTAGGCCCTGGAATAAAACATAGGATATTTTTTATCATCATCCATCATCACGCGAGTAAAACCGCGGCGCGCAGCTAGTATATCATACATACGGTCATTTGTGTTTTAAGCTTATGTACTGCTGAGACAAAATGTATGATTTCTGTGTTGGGTCTTGGACATTTTGGGTTGTTTCGGGTCATGCGTTGCGAAGTTAGATAAATAAAAAGAGTCGTTCGCGTGTTCTAAAGAGAATTGAATGTTTCATCTATTTTATCTAGTAGATAAATACGAAGTACACAAAACTAGTTAGAACATACCTTATTTATTCCTCCCAAATATTAGGCTCAGTGGCATTACTTGTAAGTAAAATAGTTTCTATTGGTTGATCTATTAAATCATTTGGCAGTAGTACTGCCTACTTCAGAAACTGTTGGACGTGGATTCGATTTCCCACACGTTTGAGTGACACATAAATGTTTGTTCTATGTATGGGTATTCCGTATCCGACTAATATTATAAATGCGAATGTTTGTATGTTTGAATGTTTGTTACTCAATAACGTAAAAACGGCTGAACGGATTTGAATGAATTTTGGCACACATATAGTTTATTACCTGGATTAACATATAGAATACTTTAATATCAGTAATATGTTAGGTTCCTGTGCGATTATCAAAAAACGAACTATTGGACTTATATAGTATATATAGTGAAATAAATAAACTCACAAACATACATGAACGCTGAAGACATTACATTCCATTTTTAGGCAGTCGTGTAATAATGTAAAACACTATTTGTACCTGGATTCTCGATTGTAATAATATGCATGCAAGCGTTAGTCTACGATCCGACCAATATCAAGGGTTGTTATTGCATACAGGTTAGCTCGTACACCGACAAAGAGCTTTTAGCCCTTATATTGGGGAACCACGGCTTAATTGGAATACTCGTGTCATAGTCGGGTCAGAGAAGAACCTGTATGAAGATAGGGATACTAAGGGATAATCTATTTATGGAACGATCTATACAGTGACCTGACCAAACGTTTAGAGGAGGCGCCAGCTGACCAGAATGCTGGCATCTACTTTGGTCAAAAGCTTTAGCATTGCCATCCAGCGTGGTGATGCTGCCAGCATTCTGGCCATATTTCCCTCCTCTGATGGACTATTAGATTAGTTTGTACATTTTACTATCATCATCATCATCCACAGCCTTCTTTATCCCAGTGCTGGGTATAGGCCTCTCTCTTGTTCTGCCATATGCCTCGGTCCTGTGCCAATCTTGTCCAGGTTTGACCCGCGATGGTGACAATATCGTCGACCCATCTTGCGGCTGACAATTATTATTGACATATTTTTATATTTTAGTATTTTTATATTTACAATATTTTTTACATTGACATGTTTGTATATTTTGAAATTTTGTTTCTTATTCATTGACATATTTTAACTAGTGTACTAAGACTCTTATAATGATATTACGGAATTGACTTGTAACATTGGTGTTATCAACAAAATATTTGTATTTGTATTTGTTGTTTTTATAAATTTGTAAATAGTGTAGGTAGTATTAATTCTACGATATTTTTTTAAGTAGTTATTTGTATGTCATAATTTTAATTAAGTTTGTTTACAAAAACACTAATGAAAAATTTTTACCTAGAAGAAAAGATTTTCAGTCGGCAGTTCTTCAATAATAATCTGATTCATCGCCGTAGGAAATACGTAGACGAATTTTTGTCAAATGTCGGGACAGAACAAAGCTTCTAATCATTCAAATGGCACAATTAATCCAGTAATAAAATCGAACATCACAATTTTCTAACCATATGACTCTTCTGTACTTTAATACTCTTTGAGCGATACAATATTGATGTATTTACTAGTATATATTTAATAGGAGAGAAAACACTAACTTTGGTTTCCATTTTAGCTGATCTTTTGCCAAGTTTTGTAACCGACATACATTTATGAAACATGAATTCCTGCATAAATACGTTTCAATACAAGATTTAGCAAATACTAGACTGCAAAAAGCATGGTGTGGTGAAACGTAAACTTCGAAGCAATTTCAAAACGTAAACGTGGCGATTATAGCTCAGTAGTTAACAAGGTCGGATTGTATGCCGAAGGGCATGAATTCAAATCTCAGCAATGAGCTTGAGCTCGAAAGGAAGCATCGCCGTAAGATATTTTCTAATATTTGGTTGGCTAGCTACCACTTTGAGAATCTGCCGCCAAGCACACCCATTTAGGACTAAACGTGCCTATCATCTTCGACCTCTCCTTCGCTTCACATCAAATGAGCAGTATTCAACATCCTTATCAACAATTAAAAAATTCTTCGCCGATGCAAAAAAATTTAATGTATACAGCTTCTCAATAAATTTAACCTTTCACGGTTAATACCATATCGATGTAGTGTTGATGAAAGCATCCAATCAGAACACATTTGTAACCCCAGCTGGTGCATTAACACCATGCGCTGTGTAAATAATTATCGCTGAACTATTTTTGTAATATTGTATTCTTCTCTTCTCTTATTATTTAACGTTCCCATTAAAAACTACCCTAGTTTTAGCTTACTCATAATAGATTTTAGTTGGTGTTAATTATTGTAAGAGATACACGGGTACACTTTGGAGAGTGCGGTTCAGATCTGCATGGTCTATTTCCCTGCCCATTCTTTTATCGGACAGCCAGGAACTTTAAAAAGCGGCACCGCTTCATGGCGGATATTCCAAAAACTCGAAGTAAACAGTTTGAATCTACTTTCATTGTCATTATCATCATCATCAGCCGTAGGACGTCCACTGCTGGACATAGGCCTCTTCCATTGATTTCCATAAAGATCGTTAAAGACCGTTCCATAAAGACTTGCATTGTACGAACAGCTAAACAATGGAATTTGCTACCCGAGTTAGTTTTCCCTGATAGATACAATCTGGGCGCCTTCAAGTCGCGAGTGAATCTGTTTCTTCTAGGCGAGCGTGCTCCAGCATAGACCGCGTCTTCGCTTAACATCAATCGAGATGGCGGTCAAACGTAAGCCAATCTAATATTAAAAATAAATCGATAAAGTGTTATAATGTTGGGGATTACTGAACTGAGCTGTCATCATATTGTGATGGTCATTTTATTGGTACAAGTCTGAAATCCGTATTCCATAATAAGGTATAAGTAGTACTGGTAATTTAATAGATCTGTAGGTTTAAAATAATCAGTCATAAAATAAGTTCTCTTGTAGCCAAGATCTTAGTTGAGTTCTGAATATGATATAGGCGTACGAATAAGAACATTATCATATTCAGAACTTGCAAGTTTTGGCAGTATTGTAAATCCAAAACTTATAAAAAATATATTATTATTATGAAATAGATAGACCTCATAAAAACTAGCTGTACTTAATAACTTAATGAGTGAAAACAATTTTTCGAATACCATCCGCCAATCACTTCACACTTGCGACCGGTCGCGATCGTACGCGTGTCGATTTATAGCGACAATTAGTCAGAGACGCGTGCGACAACGACGTGCGACAAATCGTTGCCGGCTGCTGTCGCGTGGGCGGTGCACTTACATGCATAACGAGACAAATTGCTTTTGATTTTGTGCGACTCATTGATTTGCAATCAGTACTGGTATTGAGATGCAGCTAAGATTTTCGATGGAGTATTTGTTCAGTTTCGGCTACCTACCTAGAGACCATCTGCCTTCTAATCTGGAGGTCCTGGATTCGAACCCCAAAGCATGCATCTCTTTTCAAAGTTACGTGCTAACCGCTGACTTTAAACGGTGAAGGAAAACATCGTGAGGACATACATACAAATGTAAGTCTGGTCTTGGCTAAACATTCTTTAATCTGTTTACAACAACTACCTAACTACTAAATAACCGTGCAATGTAAGAGGTCTTCGGGTGCAACATTAACTCTGGTACTATGGCTGGCATAGCTAACACGAACTTACGTTATTGCCTTTTGCCAAAATTAGAAAAAAAAACTACGCTAACGTTTACAACGGCAATATTTTTTTCTATAAATCATAACTGTATGTCGTATATTCAGAACAGTATTAATTTGTACACTATATCGTATTACAATATATATATCATCAAGACTACAAAGACTACTTGATTATAATTTCGCTTAAAGTACTGTGATAAATGCTCATAAATATGTTGAACGCTAACTGCGTATGACAAAAGAAAATTTGAAGACCAATAATTACGCATTTTCTATAAAACATTATATTATCTGTACGAATTTTTTCTAATCTGTGGTTAATCAAAAGTAAAAAAAAATTATATAAAAGTAAGGATGCATATCACAATTGCATTACAAGATGCTGTGAAGTTACTGATTAATTTTACTTGATATATCTCCCACCTTATAGAGATTTCCAATTACATAAAAGTTTAGATTCTATGATTATAATCCAGCGTGATTAACGTTGACATTAATCATAAACATACCTTTGATAGCGTTCCATGCAATCAAAGAACTAATTTGCATGATAACGGAGTGTAGTTATGCCGATAATTGGATAGTAATTGCCATCAATTTATTATTGCAATTCAATAATTATGCGTAAGAATGTACCCGTGCTTACGTATTGAGGACTGTGATAATCGCTGAAATTGATCGTCTAGTATTTTCTCCGTATATTTTTATAATTTGCAAGTTAATTTTTACTAGCTCTATTTTCTACGAGACAGTATCAGCATTTTTTTTAACCGACTTCAAAAAAGGAGATGGTACTCAATACGACTATTTTATAACTTTTTTTTGTTTGTTACCTCAGAACTTTCGACTGGGTGAACCGATTTTGATGATTTTGGTCCAGTTCTGATTCTGGCATCCATGAGGAAACCAAACGAAGACGGTTTTTTTTGTTAAAATTTTACTTGTTTGTGAGCCGTCCTGCTGTTAGGTGAGTGCCTCTTCTTAATGTAAGAAGATCAAGGCCATATGTGGTGCAGATTCACGTCTCGCATTTGACCAAAGTATAATATAAATAAGTTCGTTTCAACAATATTAAATATTATTGAAATGATTTTTAAAATTATTTAATTTAGATTAGATAAGACGCGTCTGACCGCTATCTCGCCTGATATTAAGCGAAGATGCGGTCTATGGTGGAGCACGCTCACGTAGAAGAAACCGATTCACTCGCGACTCGAAGACACCCAAATTGTATCTATCAGGGAACACCCACTCAGGCAGCAAATTCCATTGTTTAGCTGTTCGTACAATGAAAGTAGAACATTATAGACGTAACATGATGATTATATACGTATTGTTACTTATAATATTCTACCGCCAAGTAGTAGTGTGTTAAAATTACTGTGTTTCGGTTTAAAGGGTACTTCAGCTAGCAGAATTACATGGCTCTTGGAGAAACGGTCAAATGTCTCAATGTAAGGAGATACAAATGCCCTAGACTTTGCTTTGTTACTCAAAGTTCTGTGTATCGCTGTAATGGCCACGGGCATGTGTTATCTCTTACTATCAGGAGAGCGTGTCGTTCGTCATTACTTATACTTAAAAAAAAATGCTAATGTAATTTCGTGAATATTGATAATAATTAGTTAATACTCATTTAAGTATTAGTTTATAAAACCAAAAAAAAAAAACATTTGAATATTTGAATTTTAATACAGTTTAAAACCCGTTCCGAATTAAATATTTTCCAAAACAATTTACGTCGTAAAAGTCACATCAAAGATCGTATAATAAGCGCGTAACAAAATGGTCCTTAAACAAGATACATAATCAATAATTTAAAACGTTAACGATCAAGTTTAAACGCGAAATTAATTGAGATGAACATTTTTATAGACAACTCTAGATTGACAAATAGCATCCTGCTCGTGGACCGCTTTCATGGTTTATCTTGATAAAATCAAGTGATGGAATTTTATTGCTAGCGTTAATATTCAATTGCATCGTTAATTGTTTATTTTACTACATTTATAACGTACAATATATGTAGGCTAAAATCACAAAAATAAATAATACAATTTGCGCAATCAGTAGATGGTGAAAAGTTTTTTAAGTCCTTTAATTTCATCAAAATTTCATCGAAAAAAAAACCCATAAAGTTACAAAACACAAGTTCCGTGAGAGTTTCTATCAGTTGTCTGGTTCCCATAGTACACTCTTTGCTTAGTTTGAAGCTAGATGTCGCTGTCTGAAATGTTCACCGTCTTTTTTACATTAATAGGAAATTTTACAAAGATATCCTTACTTAAGCCCGCGACTTCGTCCTCATTGAGTTAAGAATTGTCTCTATTCACCTAGCGGAATCAAATATACTTTACGATTTATTCTCACACCTACCAAATATATATAAAAAAATTCATAAAAATCGGTCGAGCCGTTTCGGAGGAGTGCGACCACAAACACCGTTACACGAGATTTTTTATTTATACGTATATTTAATATTAATTCTTACTTCTATGAACTTTTTTTAACACAAAGTACCTACATAATAATTATATTATCGGCAACATGAAGTTTTATAAGAATTTGGGTTTTATAATCACATTGAACCTCGTTTGTGAAGAATTGAATAAAGATAAATTACTATAAATAAAGCTATGTACACACCAACAATATTCTTGTTTTATTCTTTTAGAACCTGAGCTTCAAACCAAAATCTAATCTTGTAAATCCATCAGATTTAATATTTTTACCAAGTAAACTAAGTCACATAATCCACCTAACTAAACAAAATGTTGCAGGCTGATACAATAATAAAATTTTCATAGAATGTGGAAATTTGGATTTTGTGTGATCACGGTTCTGAGAAAACAGCTAATTGAATTATAACAGCAGAGACTATAAAATATTCGTCTTGATACATTTTGAAATAAAAATTCTCTTACCTTTGTCTTAACACACATCCAAACAGTAAAAGTATAAGCACACTCCGAGCAAAGCACAAGTATATATGTCGAAAATAGTCTAAAGAAGATAGATCGTCAGGTCGATTTATATCAATTCTTCCAATGTTCTTTCGTACCCTTTACCGTCTGATCTAATGCTGTCAAACGGGTGCCCTTTGTCTTTGCTAGCCACGGATAGCATTTAATAGACGTCTCATGTACTTAAACAACAGAAAGTTACAATTAAATCTTATAAGAACATCTTTTTCTTTTTAAGTTCCAAAATAGTATGTAACGTACTGCTGAAATTAGCTAATATCACTATTTTTGTAATTTTTTTCCCATTTAAGACCCTATGAATGTTGTAAACGCCTGTTAAGGGTCCAAATATCAAAATTATTAATACAAAAAGAGTATGTTATAATATTAGAATTATTTAATGTGTGTTGGTGTTTCTAAATAAATAAATAAAATTATAATAAACGCACTAAACATTTTAAGATCACCTTCTTTGTAAAAACTGTTCATAAATTTAATACCTGCTATTGTGTTTCTAACTAAGTACAACCCGGAGTTGTTCAAGTAGAACATGAAAAGGTATTTTCTAGACAATAAGGGCCCTATCTTCGGCCACATCATCGCCTTCCATTAGATGAGATCGTGGGCAAACGCATGCCTATTCAGCTGTAAAAAATATACATCTGCAAAGTGAACATTTCACATTCAAATAAACTAAAGAGAAGAATATAAAACCTTAAGACGACATATAATGAACATAAGAGAATGGTGCTATATAAGAGGAGGGCACATAATGAATAATAATATATAATACCTTTAAACGAGCAATTCTTGTATATATATTTTCTGAATGTCGGAAACGGCTCCAACGATTTTCATGAAATTTAGTATGCTGGTTTCGGGGGCGATAAATCGATCTAGCTAGGTTTAATTTTAAGAAAACGAAAAAAATACCGAGCAAAGCTCGGTCATCTAGGTACTGATATATTATAGAACTACATTTTGTAGTGCTTTCTATAGTGAAAACTTATTTAGTCGTATTGAGCGATTTTTTTGGTAGGGGCAAAACTTATGGGTTCGAGTCGCCAACACGTGTTTTAAGTTTTCACTTCTGTCGGCAATCTGCCCATGGCTTTTGCCAATGTCTGTCTTTTTTTTTTCTTTCTTTTAATAACATAATTTGTAATCATGTATATTTATTGTATTTCGTAGATATTTTCGGATGTAACAGATAGGATGTCTATTGTTTGATCTCTGTGGTGAACTAGATGCCATTCGCTACGTGTGATCGAGTTTACTTTGAGCTCGTTTGTTTAAGCTTTAGTGTAGGTATAAATCATGCATTCGAATTATTATTTACTTTGATACTTTAGTGAAACACAAATAAAATATACAAATGTAACTGGTAGGTTATCTAAATAGTAAAGAACAATATCTTTTTAAAAATGGCTAGAGCTAAAAAACCTAACCTTTAGTGCCTAAGGAATCTCTGTAATATCTTTGGAATACAATTTATTGTGGCACTGGTTTTTTTTTGTTGACAAGATAGGTGTTTGACCACAGCTCACCTGATGTTAAGTGTCGGTGTGGACAGAGATGGTAAACACACCTAGTCTGGAATGGAACTGGCTCTCAAGTGAGGCTGACGGAACACACAGTTTGGTGCTTGCCGGCAGATTTTCAACTTGAGCCAACCTGTCAACCATAAAAAAGAATCTTTACTCAATTATATCTCGCTAGTAATATGTAATTTAATTTTTAATAATTAATATTTGTGTGCTATTAACATTAAGTCCGGATGATAAACATATTTATACAATTCCCTTGAAACACATGTCTGTTAAAGTAACGTTACATTCCCCTTGTTGGTTGTAAGCCACGTCTAATAGACATACCTACATATTATAATTTAAAAAAAGACAACACAATCTATAAATATCACTAAAACATTAGACAAAGAAGCTCTTTAATGAAAGTGAAACAATGAAAGTAACCTTTTATGTTACGACAATTTTGTTTAAATTGTTGAAAGAAAACAGCGATAAATAGAGTTCATTTGACAGCGGTACACGTAACTTCACTTACCTGCGCAGGAGTGCGTTGTAAGCTAAATGTCAGCCAGCCCTGGAATTTTGCCGAATATTTAACTCGCAAGTATTTATGGGCATTGAAAATGCTTATATTACGCTAAAAAGGGATGAGTTAGAGCGAACATTCGAAAAGCAATAAAAGGTTGTAATTAGAAGATGTGTTATTTTTCAAATGTAAATGTAATGAGACGAACGATATGCTCTCCTGATGGTAAGAAATAACGCATTTCCAAACCCATTGCAGCGAAACATAACTTTGAGTATTAGAGTAGCTGTTTTGGCGCTCATTACTTTGAGACTGTCGATGGTTAGTCTTAATAGCCCTGTAATTTCGCTAGATGCAGTACCCTTCAAACTGGAACACTACTGCTTGGTGCCAGAATACCTGGTACTGCGGTGGTACTAGACGACCTCCTGCTAAGAAGATCTACCACCAAGTTTTATATTGTATCCCACTAATATTATAAATGTGAAAGTTTAGATTGGATGGTCTGTTACTCAATTGTTGAGTTTGCTGCCAGAACGGCTGAACGGATATGGATGAAATTTTCCATGTAGATACTTTAGGACCTGGAATAAAACATAGGATACTTTTAATCATCATCATCATCCATCACCACGCGGGTAAAACCGCGGGGCGCACCTATATTTATATAACTTTTAGCTAATTAGCATATTGTAACAATAATAGCTCAGTGGTTAGAGCGGTTGGATCACATTCCGGAGGGCATGAGTTCAAATTCCAACAATGAGCTTGAGCTGCCGGTGAAGTAAACTATCGTGACGGAACTATAGTATGATGGTAGGGTTGACTAACGGTGTATCCAACAGCCTTAGCTTTGATAACCATTCCAGGCTACGTGTAGGTACCATCTTCTACCAGACAGTCACTTAACAGCCCATAAAATTCCCAACGTGGCAAATCATACAAATACAATTGCTAAGCATTTCATTTATAGAAGGTACATTATACAATATTGTACAAATATTATACAAGACCTCCTATGACTTTTGTAGCAGATCAAATCATACCATATGAGTCATATTACAGCGTTGAGAATGTACCTACTATGTGACTAATACGACTTCCTGAATCCTTTAGATACAGCATTCATTCTATCACACGGTATCGTAATGTTAAATGTAACGTTACTTTTTTTTAAATTCTTAATAAGGTCGTATTTGACTATGTGTATTTTATTAAAAAACATGACTAATTATTTGCTAAATACACATATGTTGTACTAATACAGGATTTCTTACGTTTCATTAGGTTGAAGTAAACAAAAATGTGTTAAAACCTCGATAGATACCATAGAAAAAATTTGTATCTTCTATTTCAAGGGAAAAAAATAGGGTTTTGGCGGGAATGTGAAAAAAGTTTCAACAAGCTCGTAGAAGCTACTAGCAAAGTCACTAGGTGGTACTTGACTTGGGCATGGATTGGACATGTCCGTGTCATAATCAAAGTAACATAAGTAACTAAGATTTATTTCACTTGATTTTATAATGAAACACTTGAAAATTAATTGACAATTAAATAATTAATATTAATTAATTGACATTAATTGACAATGGCCGAACAAACAGAGTGTAGTGCCTAAAATAAAGAAAAAAAAACAGCGTTTTACTTCAAACAGTAACCATTTGAATTTTGGGCGGGAACGCGGTAAGCGTCGTGTCGCCGCATTGTATTTTTTCCAAAACTAATGTTTTTCGAGTGTTTATGTATATAAATAGTGGTGTTTTATTCATAAAGTTCATTCGATTTCAATCGCGAGTGTGGGAAAGTGATATAATGTGGTGAAACATGACTTTTCATGTTGCTTCCAAAACTCCGTCGAAGCTTATAATAAAGTCACCACTACCTTACTAAAGCATGACTAGATTTGACTGGACTTGACCAAGACTGGACTTTGACTATAAAGAAGCTGGAAACTGAAGACTGCACACAAAATATAGACACATTAAAACTGGCAGAATGCACAGAGTGCAGTGCCAAGAAGAAAAGAAAAAAAAACTCATCGTTTGACGGTTTATCATTCCACGTAACATTAGCGGAATCGTGGAGTTCTTAATAGGTTAAGAAGGATACTTCAACTCTTGATTACGACAATAAATCAAGAGTTGAAGTTGTAGCTACGAGTATATTTTTAAACAGTTTAAGTTATTCTTTACGCCATTATTTTCCTCTGAGATGTGAACAGATTATATTGAAACTAGAATAAGAAAAATACAGAACCATGTAAATACGAACCATCTTCATCCGGGATACGCGAGCTAATCCGGATCCTAGAGGCATTTGGCAAAGTGCTGCGACGCGGACGTCCCGCCGCCTCGCGCCATTTTGTCCGCGCCGACAACACTTCGCACTTCGCCATCCGACCGCCTCTCCGAGGCCTCCACAGATTAGGGTAGAAAAAAAAACGAGTTATGTTTGCTCTGTTTATTTTTAAGGCGACTTTGTGAAAATTTATAGATGTCTATGGCTTTTACTTGCTTTAAATAGTTTTCTAAGGCAGCTATAACTTAATTACAATTAATAGTGTCTTGATTACAGTTTTATTGTTGGTAAATGTTCACCATGGTCCATTTTTTTTTTACATTCGGGTCGTCGGAAAACTTTTAAGTTTTTTGCTTGTTCTAGGAATATTCAAGTCACGAGTAAATCGGTTTCTTCTAGGCAAGCGGCTCTATCGTAGACCGCACCTTTGCTTAACATCAGGCAGATGGCAGTCAAACGCAAGTCTATAAGTTAAAAAAAAAAAAAAACTAAAGAAAGACAAATGGAAAACATCCTGAGTAAACCTTAGCATAAAGGTGAAAATCTACCTCGGAGCACCTAACAGTATATTCTAGTATTTGAGAGCCGGTTCTTATTCCAGGTAAGATTTCTTTACCATTTACGACCACACCGTCACCAAACATCAAGTGAGTTTTTCAAACACCTAACCTGTCATAATATTAAAATAAAAATGTATTTTGTATTTGTGAAAAAAAATTAGAAAACCTCCCGAAATTCGCGAATAAATTAACAACCCAATAAGGAAAAGGAAGGAGCAAAACATGTCACGTAAAAAGTGCATGACAGAAATCAGAGAAATAGCGATTTTCGAATGACGTAAACTCTCAATTTTGACATCACCGTGATGCACTTAATAGTACCCTCTTTATCTATTTTTGAATTCCGCTCGTATCCACGGATCGTGTTGTTTTCATATTTGAGTCACGTAGACAGCGCCATCTGTCGCTGAGAGCGGTTTTAAAAACGATATGTTGGTGAAAACGAAGAATGCACCCCGCAATGCGATTATGTCACAGTTACTGGACTTATTTTATTGGAATTGGACCGTAAAACTTTTGTAGTAACGATAGCCATATGTCCCACATAGGGGCGGCCTGCGGTAGCGATATTGGTGGTGACTGGCGATCGGTATTTTCACCTCGCTACTGCATGTCTCACTTGTGTGAAGCAGGCTTAATTGTTTGTTTTTGTGTCCGTCATCATAAGCCACAGCTTTAGCCAGCGATACTGGATCAATATGACAACTACCGTTATAACTGAGTCAAGGTCATATAAAACTTGCATTTATAGTTATCTGATGTCATAAGAGTCACGTCAGTTTTCATAGCAAAAATTAATATTAAGTATTTAATAATTCGTTAATTGTTCATCATGAAAAAAAGACCTATATTTCGCGTTTCATAATTATTTTTATACTGAGGAAATTTACCACAAATTTCCTCAGCAGTAGGTCGTCGAGGTAGGTACCACCGCAGTAGGTATCAGATATTCTGCCGCCAAGCAGTAGTGTGCAAACATTACTGTGTTCCAGTTTGAAGGGTACTCCAGCTAGCGAAATTACAGGGCTGTTGAGACTAACCATCTATTGTCTCAAAGTAATGAGCACCAAAGCAGCGATAGACTTTGTTTTGCTACTCAAAGTTCTGTGTATCGCTGCAATGGTCATGGACTGGCATATCTCTTACCATCAGAAGAGCGTCTCGTTCGTCTCATTGGCTTTACATAAAAAATATTCTGTTATCACTTGTCATATGAAAGTTATCGCACTGTACAGTTTACTGTGGCACATGTGCGTTAAACATGAATTGAATCTGACACTCACGACACTCCTGTACATGAATGGGACACTTCTAGACACTCTCATTCTCCATTGTCAGTCTAGTTGAAAGATGTAAAGTTAAAAGTTTACATAAGAATTGCGTACTAGATGTCTCTCCCAGCTTCTAGGAAACTTGAAGTTTAGGATCCTATCTGTTCCAATATTGTATTTGTTGAGACAAGCCCTACAGTGCATGTTCTCATGTCTTTTTACATTTAAGAGTTATTGTTGTCAGCTTGGATTTTTACTCGTCGTATGAGGTCTAACCTTTCTTAATTCGTTTGAGATGAATTACTCATTACACAAAAATTTCTTCACCACTTTTCTTCATCCACATAAATTCATTTTTTTTTTTAACTATTTACAAACGCATCAATAACTTCTAAAATTGCTTTAGTGATATACGATATTGCACAATCACCGATTGAATTAAGACAAGACTAGTATTTGATCGGATCTAGTGGGATCAACTAATGCAAGATAAATTTGTGTTAAAGCAATGAGAAATGATAATATATATAATAAACTAGCTGTGCCCCACGGTTTCACCCGCGCTAGATGCCTACGTCAT
Source organism: Biston stratarius (assembly GCA_950106695.1). Classification (NCBI taxonomy): domain Eukaryota; kingdom Metazoa; phylum Arthropoda; class Insecta; order Lepidoptera; family Geometridae; genus Biston; species Biston stratarius. Next base: position 33,029,155 of record OX467106.1, on the reverse strand, counting down.
AGTAGCTTTATGCATGCAAAGCCTCAGCCCGATCGGTTTAAAATTGACAAAGTTTCATACAAACTTTCATCCCCTATTTTATCCCCTTGGCGGTAGAATTAATCAAAATCCTTTCTTAGCGGATGCCTACGTCATAACATCTATCTGCATGCCAAATTTCAGCCACTAGATAGATCACTATGTCAGTCAGTCAGTCAGTCAGTCAGTCCGTCACCTTTGATATATATTTAGATTGGGCTATTATTTTATACACCTTTACTAACTGTTGCCTGCCCAAGTAACCACAATCCAAACTCTATAGTCCCTAATCGTTCTTACCTGTGTTAGGGACATGCATAGAGAAACTAACGAACTTACGAGCTTTTATAAAATAACGAAGGTCTGGCCGTCGCGGGCTCTTGCTCTAAACACTATAACTGAACTATAACTATAACTAAAGGACAAAATAAATTTACTACAAAATCACTTTTACGGACATTATTTGACAGTTCAATATTTGATTTCGTTTCGAACATTTCTATCTATTCAGTTATTTTAAATAATTTTCAATTAGTTTGATAGATTTATACAAACACGTCGTTTTTCTACTTAATAAATTTATCTAAAGAGGCAAACAGGTCGGAGCGAGTATGTTAAAACTAATTAAAAAATAGAGAATCATCGACAGCGCGCCTATCAAGAAATGTAAACGGCCCCATCATTAAGCTACTGACGTAATAAAATATAGGAGACTCATGTAAATATTTATCCGTATGATTTAAGACAAACGTTCTAATACTTTAAGTGTCATTCACATTGCATTTGACTAACAAACCTATAACTAATTGGGTGTTATGCGATACTTATCTCTCACATTAATCTAAATAAAATTTACTTTGCTTGGTTATGGAAGACTGGATCTCACGACACACGCCTCCTCCTAGAATGGAATCCATTGTACGTAATTTAATAATTCATGCCTTATTTTTTTATTAGGTAAGATTTTTATTATTTTTTATTACAACTTCAACGTGCTTTATATGATGTTATAAACTTGTTTTGCTACTTTTCGCAAAACACCGCAAACATATTTTGTAGGTACAAAATCATCATAAACTATTTGAATACATGCGGAACATAAATAAATCGCGTCAATAAGAAATAGAATAGAAGGTTAATTTGCAATAAAATTTAAAAATTGACATCTGAATTATTGATAATCGTAAATATTACGCCCGACAAAGACACGGAATTACCAATATGCCTATAAAATTAGCATATAATAAGCTTATTTCGTGCGATCACAAATTATTTACACCATAAAAATATTTCGCAAAATAATAAAACTCTAGAACAAACATTCTAGAAGTGAGGGCATATAAAATTCAAAGCAATGGAATCGCGAAGTAGGGTATCTTTGCTAACAGGTCTTGAAGTTTTCCTTTATCCGTTACAGTTTTATTCCATTTCGTTGGGAAACCGCAGAACTTTTCCAAGAGACGGTAAAAAGTTAACAGTATTGTTCCGTATTCATAATTAGACCACACGCGATCGTAAGTAGGCGGGGGGAATTTAAATTCCTATCGTTCGGGGAAAAAATTCATGAAGTTCCCGCTTTGTTAATACTTTCTACGTTTCCAACCAAAAAATGTCTTTGAACTGTACGCTATGCGCTGGGTCCTATTCGAGGAAAAGTTCAAGTTAGGGCACGCGAACCAAAGTATAGCAATTTACGATGTGTTACACACAGTTCCTAAATTCATCTGCTTGGGTGGCCGCGGTTTGATAACCATTAGCTTTTTGTTAGCTTTTAATGGTCACCCTCAACTGGAGTAATAGGCAGACCTAATCCTTGTTTGTTGTTTTTCACGCGAGCCAAGTGCCCCGATACATGTCTTACGTTTTTCGCTGTAATTTACAATTTACAGTCACCACATCGCCGGGGGAGATCGAACTAAAAACTGTCCTTGTTTGGAAGACGGGCACGTTAAAACATTTCCTTTTTTTGTTGTAATTTCGATCTTGCAGTTAATGGCAAGAATTTCTTTTTACGAAACTGTGATCAAAACACAAATATGTCAATTTAGTTAGGTGTTTTGTACTCTGGTTAAGTGAACAAGTGTTTTTTTTTTATGGCTGACATGCTAGATATTTGACCACAACTCACCTGATGTTAAGTGACGGCGTGGTCGAAGATGGTAAAGCACACCTAGCCTGGAATAGAACTGGCTCTCAAGTGAGGCTGCCGGAACACACCGTTAGATGCTTGGCGGCAGATTTTCAACTTGAGGGTGGTAGCTAGCCAGCCGAGTACTAGAAAGTACCCTACCACCACGCTATGGTTTCCTCACGATGTTTTCCTTCACCGGCAACTCTAGCTCATTGTTGGGGTTTGAACTCACGCCCTTCGGCATGCGAACTGACCACGCTAACCACTGAGCTATCATCGCTACAAAGGTCGTAAGATACTTTGATGAAACTTATTTTTAGTTCCCGGCTTTGATTCCCTGAAACTCAAACTAAACCAGGAAATAACGATATTCAACATGTTCATTTTAATAAACTCCTAATTAATTAACATAAAAGTTCTTGGCTCTGTAGTTACCTGGTTTCGCTATAAAACTATCAAAATAAAAACATATTACTGACACCACATAAAGATAAATTACAGAAAAAATATACCACAGATAAGCACAATAGGCGGTTTATCGCTGTTCTTTATGCTTTACTTAATTTCTTGTTGCACTTATGTGAGATTACTTACTTTAATTTCGTCGGATAATTCGGTTATGGTTTCGGCCATATTCGATGGCCTTCTTCCAGGATTCAAAGCAGAGTACGATGCGCGCGCGGCGTCGTATTTCGTTGCACTTCGCAAGGCTGGAGTATGCAACGTCATTAAACGAAAGTAATCTCGCATAAGTGTAATACAAATGTGTAAAAACCACGTCAGTCTATAATTTCTGTATAATAAAAGCAAAACATATTTATACTTATTCTGTTTCAATTCACATCACAAATGATCTCACATTTCTCTGACCTTTCGCCTCTTTATATCAAGTGTTTCTCCGCTAAATCTTAATGCTAAATATTATATTGAGAACAATAAGCCATAAACAAGCATTCACATCAACGCATAATGCTATCCTATAAGAAATGGGTGTTTATTTTCAATAATATACGAGTTTTATTTGCATAATTTCTTGCACGGCTAACGAAATATAAGAATTTATGTTAATACAATGGTCCATTTACGATAACTATGTATGTTTTTTTTTTGGAATGTGAGAAAAAAATCTGAATCAACTAAAGTTGTCTCAGTAAAAGAAATGCGAAAATTGGTTTACGTTTATTATCTAGATATTTTTTGTAGATGGGTACTTATAATTAGCTAGCCAGCTTGAGGGGTTGAAGTCTATGGAAAAAGTGCTAAGAAAATTATTAACAAACTTTACCATTACCCTTAAACTTACCTTGTTCGAAATAGGCTCTATAGCCCTGAACAATTGAACATTAACTTAAAGTTGCTTGTCTGTCAATTTTCTTCCAAATACACATTGGAAAATACACTTCAGATCTGCATGGGACAGCAAGGGGCTCCAAAAAGCGACACAGTTTTATGATTAACGTACCAAAACCTCGAACTAAACTGACTCGATTTCACCTTTATCGTACAAACCGCTAAAACATGGTTCCAAATTACGTACAAATGTGGAAAAGTGATATATACCTAATATAAAAAGTGTTTTTCGCTTGTAAAATTCCGTCGAGGCTTCTAGTACAATTCCTACTAGTTTACTGAGGCTATTTGTTCCATAAAAAAGTCTTAAACGATCATGGCTAAATTTGACCCCTTACGTCTTACATTGAGTAACTTAAATTGTGATTCAAACTTGTTTGACTTTGTGTGACTTCACTTGATTTATAATGAAATATTTAAAAATATAGAATCACTTGATACAAGCAAAATTAAAAAAAAATGCTATGCCAAAAAACAAACAATAAAGTATAAATAAACAATTCCACTACCAAGTAGATTTTTTATGATTTCAATTAACTATAGTAAATAGAAATTGGTCGACATTTCATACAAGATCTCTAGCGCCTAATTAAATAAAGCTTGTAGGTTAAGTACTTACTACCGCAATGAAAGCGATGATAGCTCAGTGGTTAGCGTGGTCGGTTCGCATGCCGAAGGGCGTGGGTTCAAACCCCAACAATGAGCTTGAGCTGTCGGTGAAGGAAAACATTGTGAGGAAACCATAGCGTGGTGGTAGAGTACTTTCTAGTACTCGTCTGGCTAGCTACCACCTTCAAGTTGAAAATCTACCGCCAAGCATCTAGCGGTGTGTTCCGGCAGCCTCAGAGCCAGTTCCATTCCAGCCTAGGTGTGCTTTACCATCTTCGACCACACCGTCACTTAAGATCAGGTGAGTTGAGGTCAAAAACCAAGCCTGTCAGCTATAAATTAAAAAAAAAAAAAAAAAAACAGATAATTGAATGAATTTCATTTTTCATGGCGACTATAACACAAACTGTAAACTTATGCAAAATTGAATATAACCAAAACCACAAAAAAATAAACAATAAACAACATTGTCCTGGACGTGACTGGCTCAGTCTTCCCGTCACGGAGTCCTTCAATTATTAACATTACAGGTGCTTCCATGGCACTTGTTACATGAATAATAAAACACATGAATACGCCATGAAAACAGCAAAGAAACTGCAAAGAGGGTGCTGCACAATGCCGTTATAAAAGCAACAGTGTATCTTTATGCGTTGACAATGTACATTGTGCCTTACTGGCTGGTCTTCGCGAGGAATTTTAATATTCTCAAGTCTGCGAGACACTAGCTTCATCTTCATAGCGAGACAGTTTGCACTACACGAAATTCTTTAAAAATTTATGCCCTTTATTCATCCACTATCTGGAAGCTGGAATGGAAGTAGTGCAATGGGTTTTGTTGCCTTATTTCATTCAACCTCCGGGGTGCTTTGTATTGAAGTGAATCTTATCACAAAAGTATAAGACCTATTTTGGAGTTTACAGTTTAGGACTTGATTATGTTGTTATGTAGGAACCGCTGTAAAAGTAATTTTGGTGTTACGCGTACTAACATTGCTATCCAGTTCGCAAGGATTGTGACATCAGTTACGCCTTAGGCAAGCGTCGATACCATAAAAGAGACGGAACTTGGGTCTGATTTAGTGGCTATTTGAATTTAGTTTCGAGAAACCCAATAAAGGAGTCAATTGGAAATCCACCTTTGCGGCAAAATTATGGTTTATTTTTGTGAACTCACCAGAAACCCGCCCAGACTTCAACAGTTTTAAAAAACATAACTAAAAATAAATATAATTGCTAGATGATATTCTAACTTATAATGGTTCTCATTCAGTGAAGCCGTTTTCTGTGATGTTATTATTAACCCTAAAGTCTTGTCGTGGTTTCTTGGATTTGAAATAATATTTTTACTAACTTTGCAGAACGCTTGTTAATCTTTTATTCAATTTGTTTACTCTATTTTTAATAAAGCAAAAGTTTATTTTGTTGATATTTGCCCAATGCCCATGTTGACTTTTATGATGATTAACATTGCTGGACCATTCTTGATGATTAGCAAAACTTGGTATTTTATTGATTGTGAGTACTATATTGTGATAAAATTATGTATAAAAATATACATAATTTTATTTTAATCTGAAAGATCCATCTAAAGACTAATTTTACTTGTCTATTACATTCGGCAGCCATGCTGAAATGTCATTCCCATGCCCATGCGGCACAAGTTCTATTTTGTGTTTTTTTTACCTAAAAAATAACGCACTTAAATTAAGTCGAGCCATATGTAGTTTTATTATTAGGTCCATTGCAACATACAAAGAGGTATTTTTTTTATACTTGACAAGCTAGATGTTCGACCACAGCTCACCTGATTTTAAGTAAGGGTGTGGTCTGAAGAGATAAGTATTCTGGAATGGAACTTACACGTATTATAATTGAGTCGCATATAGAACTTAGTTGAATTCTCCTAGGCCATGACATCAAAGGGCAGGCTGATTACAATAGATTCATCTCAGGGACTGCTACGCCCACATTTACATATGAATATGATGAATATGATTCGCTTTCAAGCGTTTATATTTAGTTTTTTACCGTTGATTTGATAACACTGGGTGACCATGTTTAAACAAAGTGAACGCATAACGCGACGCGATAGATGTCAAACAGATCTATGGGGATATGGGGAATATCGATAGATCGTGGGATATCTTTTTTTTTTGTATACCTGACAGGCTTGGTTTTTGACCACAACTCATCTGATGTTAAGTAACGATGTGGTCGAAGATGGTAAAGCCCACCTAGCCTGGTTCTCAGCTGAGGCTGCCGGAACACACCGTTAGATGCTTGACGGCAGATTTTCAACTCGAGGGTGGAAGCTAGCCAGCCGAGTACTAGAAAGTACCCTACCACCACGCTATGGTTTCCTCACGATGTTTTTCATCACCGGCAGCTCAAGCTCATTGTTGGGGTTTGAACCCACGCCCTTCGGCATGTGAACCTACCGCGCTAACCACTGAGCCATCATCGCTACAAACATAAGAGAACATTATGAACGTTATATGTGAGAACTATATACACCTACAATATGGACACTTATTTTCATTTACGAGTTCTAAAGAGTTTGGTACTATCAAGTTCGCGACCGGTAGCTTACCGCAAACAATGCCAAACGTGGGTGGACACACGCTATGCCATCCAGCGTGATTCAGCCATTCCAACTAATTAAAGATAAACATATTCGATGCGCATCCAGGCACAGAATACATAATAGTTATTATTGCCCAGGTTAACTTAGCCATAGAGTTAAACGCTTGAATGGATATTGTTTAGAGATCCGTAGCCGCAGATAGATTATTTCTTTTTATTGCTGATAATATGTATGTGTTTTAAATAATGTCTCAAAATAATGAGTGCCAAAGCATCTTAGCCCGGGACTTTGATTTGCTATTCGAAGTTTGAATGTTTGTGTGTATTGCTGTAATGGTCATGAACAAAAAAACAAAAGCTCGAGTTTTTTCTCTCTTTCTTCTTGGCATCGCACTCTGTACATTCTGCTAGTTTTAATGTTTCTGTATTTTGTGTGCAGTCTTCGTTTTTCAGTTTCTTTATCTTTATAGTCAAAGTCCAGTCTTGGTCAAGTCCAATCGATGCCAGTCAAATCCAGTCATGCCTTAGTAAAGTACTATAAGCACTATACTTTACTATAAGCTTCAGTTTTGGGCTATTATATAAGTATATTTATTTCACCAAAAAGATTTTAAATTCTCATAATGGATAGAAACTCTTTATTATGCACACCAGAATTATAAGCAAAATGTACATAAAACTAAACAACCATAAGAGCTAGTGCCCACAAGTGTTTGTCTTATCGGTAAAAGCTATATGTTTCAGACAACCAGGAATGAAAAACAGGTTACAAACTAAGAATAGGTTACTAACTAAGAACAGGCAGGTAGTGTCATAAGACTTTTTGGTTAATACATCATTCTGGCAAATTAATATGCTAGACCCACTAAAAACAAATCGTAGCACCGTGCTACGTATGTTGAAAGCAGCTTCTACAACACGAGTATGAACCATGCAAAATAAACCTTCTCTTATAAAAATATGTCAAAGACATGTTCCACTAAGTTTTGTGCAAAAAAAAAACCACCAATTTCGGTATGTAAATTGGTCCGTCATTCTATAAGGAACCACCACGCGTAGACATTCTCACGCGAGTACAGTTTTTATTTTAATAAACAAATTAAGTGCACAGGGTAAATTAACTCTTCTTCGTACAATGACGTGAAAGACATTGGAGTGACGTACCCGTCTATTATGAACGGGTTCGGAGGTCGATGAACTCACGATGCGGATACAAACTACCTTAATCCTTTGTTCTAGAGTTGCTGTTGGTTGTTTACAGGAAATTGGATTGCTGTTTTTCAGTTGCTAACTTTTGTATTGTAAAAGCGGTGTTTCCCGCTGTTCCCACGTATATACTACATTTTAGTAGCCTATCTGTTAATCCAGGGTGTCAACTACTTCCATAGCAAATTTCATCAAAGTTGGTCCAGCCGTTTGAGAGTGAATATGTAACAAGCACACACACTAACAAACTTGCGCCTTTATAATATTAGTAGTATGATACACGTGTTTGACATTCTTTCTTTCATCGGCACATTCATAAATGCACTTAGTGATGTGGTATTGAGAATAATAATGATGATGTAGATAAAAATACAAAATTCTATGTTTGACTGACCTGTTAGCTCATTTGTTAGTTGTTCTGCTTCGAAAGCTGCAGGGCATACGATCGATTCCTACTTAGGACTAACATCTGTGTAACTAAAATATTTGATTGTTTTAGGTGTTCTATATGTATTTGCAATAAAAAAGTGTTTATATATTATATCAGCTATCTAGTTCCCATAGTACAAAGCTGTGCTTAGTTTGTATGTATGTCTATTATGGCGCTGTGATAAATTTGCACCATTTTAATTTATAAAATTTCAAAATTGTTTAATAATTGCTTCTTTTAATCACTATTAGGTACAGTTAATAATAAAAAAGTTGGCAGATTTACATCTTAAAAAAATTAAGCCCTACTTCAAATTAGATTACAAAATCTCCAACTGGGTACATAAACTATGTTATCTCGATGGAACTTTTTACATGTTCTAAATTCGGGTCTTAGTTGCTGTCATTATTATACCCTCAGGGGTATAATAGACATCAAATGAATTTCCTATTAGCAATACAGACAAGGGGTGTCACTCCACAGTTTAACTATCGGCCGCTTTTCCTCACCGTGAGGCACACGATATTAGATTGTCACGGCTCAGACGCTGTATCTGTTGTGGAATTGTTATAACTGAAGAACAAGTACTACAAAACAATATAATTCGTGTAGTAAGTATACAAATAGGTTGAAGTGTCATACAAAAATAGTTTATTGAATTACTTCTTTGTATTTTGTTTTAATATTTATATCAGCAAATTCAACCCTACAATAGGTCCTGCTTGTAAACCAATTTTGAAGCAGCTGTGCCCGACCGAGTATGAACGCTTGTACCACACGATACGGTTCAGTTTCGTGTGATCGAGAGTGATCTTTCTGTACGCTATTACTAGAGTACAGATAAACAAATATATTTTGTATCTAGTTTGACTGTCCGCGGTGATCGGTATTTAATAATACCACATTTATAAATATGTGCCTAGTATAGACAAGTACATAGTATCAAGATTTTATTGGTCTTGCGCTTATAAACTATAACATAATTCCCTCTATAGCAGCGAATCCGTGCGAGCATTCATAAACTGTCTCCATTATAATTTCTGTGTAAAACCCCGGCTTCCCATTATACGGTCCCCAAAAACGTCATCGATATGAAATTTCAATCCACCCCGGTTATTCAATAAACTTATCGAATAACGATATTGAGACAGCCACGAGAAATACACATTAAATTTAGATTCCTGTCCTGTTTTCATTAAACACACCCTCTAATACTAGTCAAACAGAAAAGCTGTAGAGACTTCGAGTATTAATTACAATTGTATTTCAGACAATAATTGTTTTATAGAATCAATTTGTAAATAATATGCGTGCATATTTATTAAGATAATATAAATGGTTTTTAATGGATTAATAGTTGCATCGATTCTACTATTTTTTTTATTATTTCTTTGCAAAAAAATGTTTGATGGAATGAAATGTCATGCTTTGTATTTTTAAGTATTGTTATCATGTTTTAAATTACAACTGATGAACAAGCGTTTTTGTAGCAATGATAGCTCAGTGGTTAGCGCGATCGGTTTAAACGCCGAAGGGCGTAAGTTCAAGCTCCAACAATAAGCTTGAGCTGCCAGTGAAGAAAACATCGTGAGAAAACCATGCATGGTTATAGGGTATTTTCTAGGAAGTACTCGGCTGGCTAGCTACCACCCGCAAGTTAAAAATCTGCCATCAAGCACCTAAAGGTGTGTTCCGGCAGCCTCACTTGAGAGCCAGTTCCATTCCAGGCTAAGTATACTTTACCATCTTCAACCACACCGTCACTTAACATCAGGTGAGCTGTGGTCAAACACCTACCTTGTCAACTATAAAAAACCAGCATGTAACTGTTTTCGTTAGAGCATAATTTAAGAAAGAATACTTAATACAGACAAATTAAATTCCTGCCTAATTAGTACGTTAATAAAATTTTAAATAATGACATCTCCATACCACTTTGTCCACCCGAAACATGGCAGTTTAATAAAAGGGCGGGCGCCCGTATACCCTATACAGATAAGATCATAGACGTAAACACGTAAACCGTACCAAATAGTACCAATTGCCGATACCCTTTCATTTGATAGCCAACATGGCTTACGTTACCCTTTATGACTATACCATGCGTGACACTTTTCCAAAAGAGTTTTGTAGTTAGTACAATGCCCTTTAGTATTGTTTTTTATTTGGAATTAGTTTACAATCTAAATGACGGTACCTTGACGTTATTTCATTTATTTGCAAAATAACAATGAAACATTAAGTAAATACATCGGAAAAAAATACAAACTACCTAATCCTACACAGAAACAAATAGATTTTATATAGATCGTTTAAAGTCTAGAATTAGAATGATTATGTTGATGCGATGCTAGCTCAGTGGTTAGCGAGGCACGTTAACACGCCAAAGGGCGCGGATTCAAACCCCAACAAAGAGCTTGAGCTGCCAGTGAAGGAAAACATCGTGTATATTATACCTCCGGTTCACTCGCGTTCTCGAGGATAAAAGGAACCTTTGTTCAGAGATCTGTAAGCATATTTGATCCAAATTTGTGAAGTTGTTACAGCGTGAAAAAGTAACAAACCTAAATACATATAAATATTCGAACATTCTTGTTCATATAAGTAATATTTGCCATCCAGCGTGGTAACGCAGCCAGCATGGTGGGGACCTTTACACCGGATGCAGTTCGTAGCGTATTTATTGACTGAGCAAATTATAATGTGTTAGTATATAATAAAAATGGCAAACGACCTGAACGGCCCAGACGGAGATGGAGAGACGAACTTGACTCCTATTTGAAAGAATGGACTCAGGTTGCATAAGATAGAGAAAGATGGAAGGACGGAAGGGAGGCCTTTGTCCTGCAGTGAGACAGTATAGGTTGATAATAAAAATCTCGTACATTGTTATCAGTAATATTAGTGTGATTTGGAGCATAGCTATGTACGTCTACCATAAGTCAGCGACTGTGCGATCATATCGTGACATATTTAAAAAAAAAAACTAGTCCAAGGCCACTTTCACACAGGGACGGATCTACATAAGGGCTTTTGGGGCTGCAGCCCAGAGCCCAGTGGATATAAAGGGCCCTAATTAAAAAAATGTGATGTAACAAAAGACTTACAATGTGATGAGTAAATAAAGGAATTTGCAACGCATAAATGCAAAAATATTTCTTTATAATTAATGTATCAAATGTAGCTACACATATCCTGTTGGTTTCTATTGCGATAATGTCTCACATTTGCTGCTTGTGTGTTTAAGGCATACTAAATAAATAAACTATTTGATTGCTCTCTTTTTTCCTAAGCCCTGGACCTAGTACACATTATCGAAAACAGGTTTTTGACAAAATGGCAATCGATTGATTAATATTTAGGCAGGCCCCTAAGTAGTATATATTAGCCCAGAGCCCCACAAACTCTTAGTCCGCCCCTGCTTTCACAGCTATCTAAAATGTCAACATTTAAGTTTTTTGTGTGTAAAACTATGATGCGTCGTAACACTCCCTAGTGCGATCTTACCTTTCTGGACAGTTTACCCCTTCCTCTCTCATTCAAAACCACTCATGTGGAAGCGAACAAGTTTAATTGAATCGGTCCCCGGAAGGGTGACAAGAATTCAAATTAAATGCAATTACGCGATGGTGGTTGGACAATGTTTGCAGCGATGCCGATGTGAGATTTGCCGATAAAATTGTTTTAGAGAAATGTTGGCTAGCTGAATGGGGTACCAAAGTTTAGTATCCAATGTAAGTACTTATATTTGATTTGAAAACCATGACTGTGTGGAACTTGTCTTAACTATTTGGAAAGAAAGAGCCGCTATTTATAAGTAGGTAACTCAATTAAAATATAGTACTACGACATGAACAGCGTACGATATGGGAAAAATTAAATTTACACAAATATGTGTATTTTATTTCTATACGCACAACGAGGACTGGACGTCTTTGAGATAAACTTTTATACCGAAATGTATAAATATATGTATAATAAATGAGAGAAACGTTGTTTTCTTTCTTATTGATTGAATTCTCTTATTTCAAGAATCTACTTATCAGTGTAATTTAGCAGCTTTGAGAGGTAGTTTTGTTCCAGACATTTCTGTGTCAATTTTTTATACCAATACTTACTACCAGAAAATTTGCCTATCAATTATGTTAAAAAAATCACCATGTACAAATCGGAGTGAAAGTACGTAAAACCTATTTTACTCGTATTCATGCAAGTGAATCTTGTAAAAGATCTTAGAGAATCTTAGAGAATCTTAATTATATAATGGCTCTATTTGCAAATCCAAATAAAACATAAAAGAAAAAGCTACTTACATAACTTTGCATAAAATAACTTTTAAAAATGCAAATGCCGTCATGGCTCGTTATAATAAAGCGTTTAACATGCAACATAACATAGAGTCTTGCTGTCTGTTTATGGACTCTTCAGTTCATAACTTTGTTGTCGTTTAGAGATATCGTAGTGCTGCGCTTGTTAGAAAACCGAAAACTAAATTTGTGTTACCGAAACCGAACGTAAAATCAATTTATACGTTTTTTCTCTTCAGTTCGCAAAATGATCAAAATTAAACAATGGAATATAAAGGAAAACCATTATGTTTTAATATGAATATATTTTTCTTGTTTCTAATTTTCCTGTAGAGGCGAAACACGTGTCGGCAATTGGTAACCGCAGCGAGAAGAGGATATAAAGACTCGTGGTTATTTTATTTTAATTAGTTTCTTTTTTAATTTGTTTCAGCTTTTACGTTTATTTTATATTTAGATATTAAGTAAAGTTTTGGATAAGTTTTTTTTTATATTTATGTCAAGTTAATTAAATTTAAATCCTCATCACTGCTGTAACTGAAACGTCTGTTAAGCGGAAATAAACTAAATATACTATACCTTGATAACTCAAAATGAAATTCCGCAAAGTCAATCAATTATAATTTTCCTGTTTATACTTGCACTAAAATAATAAAACGTTTACAAATAAATATCTATGGAAAGAAGTAATAATAAAAAAGTGAAGGAGGAAAAGTTGTCCTAGTTGTTACTTATTTTAAATTGTGAACAGTTTTTATAAAAAAATTTCATCAGTTGGCTCATTGGTAGTATGTCTATGTTAAAAACTGTAAGGCGTGGGTTCGATTCCCACCTAGGACAAACATTTACCTTTTTGTTAGTTTGTTCTGTATGTATTTACAAAAAAAAAAGAATTCATATATTCTATCAGTTATCTGACTTCCATCACATAAGCTCTGCTTAGTTTAGGGTCAGATGGCGCTGTATGTAATGTCCTACGTTATTTATTTACTTTACACGGTAAGCAATCCATAGTTTTTTTTTTTAGATCCATTGGTGAAAAACGATAACACATGTCATTTGTTGACGTGCTGTTGACAAGAGTGTGCAATCATCATTATCTCAAACGTAGGACGTCCACTACTGTATATAGGCCTCCCCCAGGCCTTCCATAAAGACCGGTGGATTAAGTATTGTATAAATATATGTTAATTTTTATATTAAGGCATCAGTTACAGAGAGCGCGATAACGCCGAATTTGGGAATTTCAAGCTTCCAATTCTCATCCCTAACAACAAGTGGGTAGTACATTACCAAAGTCCACAAAGTGTTGTCATGTACAGTCTTATTATTAAAACCACTTATTAACACGGACCGGCGCGGGCACCACGCTGGGAGTACAATCAATTTATAGCGTCATAGAGACAAATTGTATACGTCTGTTGTAACTATTACTAATCTACTATAACTCTCTGTTTGTATCTACTCTGTTGGAAATGAACATCTCGTAGTTATGAAGTGGCTATCTAAATGTGTTGATAGTTCGGTGTTGTGGGGCTATTTATATTAGTCGTGTTAATCTGGTTGCGAGAAGACCGTGTTGAAGTACTTTATTGTTTTGATATTTATGCCGTGGTGGTGCCGGCGTAAGAATTGTACCCCACCCTCTCTATCCGTGGTTGCCGTAAGAGTCGGCTAAGGGATGTAATCCGGAAGATGGGCAGCAGCGTCTTCCTTTAACAATCACACCTAACTGCGCTCGCCAACCCGCCTGCCAAGCGTGGCGAGTATTGGCAAAACCACCCCAGGAGGAGGCCTATGTCCAGCAGTGGACGTCCTATGGCTGATGATGTGATTGTTTTGATCACACGCTCGTATCAAAGGGTTCCTCGGGAATTTTGGTTGTCAAGTATATAACGTGAAGAAACCACCTCACCTCAACACCAATTACCACCTCGAGGTGTTGGAGTCTATTGACAAACGTGCTAAGAAACCCATAAGCAACGATTTACTTGTTCAGAAAAGGATTCAAAGCCTTGAACATCGACGTAAAGTTGTTTGGTTTTCAGCTTATAAAAACAGAGCTAATTCGGAATCCAATGTAATTTTTTATGGAACAGCTGATATTTTTTTTGCGATTGCAGGGTTGCTTCAATACTAAAAATTTATTATTACAATGAGTACAGTGACCCCGTTTTGGCTTAGTACATCTCATCCTTATAACGCTCTAGCTTTTTAAATTTTATTATTTTACTGGCTAGTTATTTAATCACATTTCACCTGATGTTAAGTGACGGTGTGGTCGAAGATGGACACACTTGGAAAGTATTAATTTGTAATTTTACGATAGAAAATTGCAACGCAACAATAAAAACTCATAAAACGTAAGCAAGAACATATAAAACATTCACAACAATTTAAACAAACTATCGATTGCAAAATGATAGACGTATAATTATATCGGCAGAATTAATTACTGTCACTGAACTTTACCACCAATTACTTACATCAGAATCACTGCAAAAACTAAAAGTTTTTGTCTCTATCGATAAATCAAAAGCAAATATGCTTAATAGATATTACAAGCTCGTTTAAAATTCCAAACACCCACACTCATTACCTGCAATTTAATAAACTCATCAAACCTCTATCGCGATCGTTATAATCGATATTTGCATATGAATTAACGCCTTCGCCTTAAGCAAACAAAATGCCTCGCCTTAAGATGCCTTAAAATATTTGACCAAATTTTATGTATTATATATCTACATCTCTACATAGTATAAATTATAAAACAAAGTCGTTTCCCACCGTATGTACGCTTTTAAACAACGCAACGGATTTTAATGCGGTTTCCATCAATAGACAGATTGATTCAAGATCAAGGTTTATACGTATAATACATGCATATGCAACACATTAGTATAACATTGCAACCGTGCGAAGCCGGGGCGGGTTGCTAGTAAACTAATACATTAATATTACAAAACTCTGCAAGATACTGCACTCTATTACGACAATATTTTTATATTGACCATATTTTTACATAGACATGTAAAATATAGACATACTTTATTTTGACATTTTGTTTGTTATTCATTGACATGTAATCAGTATTTTAAAACTCTTTTAATGATATCTTGGAAATGATATTACGGAATTTGACTTGTAACATTGGTGTTATCAATAAAATATTTGTATTTGTATAAAAAACTGACTGCACCATATCACCTTTTTCATTATTATTACGATATTTACGAATATTCTTTCACAGTTTGAGGTTTTTTTTAACACTTGTTATACTTTGCTTTCGATTGTTAGGGCGTATACACGTAGACTTTAACCCTTCCTTGGCAGTCGGGTGACAAATAAATAACATCACATTTTCTAAAAGAAGAAATCTTCGTTTGATTGTACCGATAACCGCTGGTAGATCGGCGCTGGTATATCGGCGCTGGTATATCGGCGTTGGTATATCGGCGCTGGTAGCCTTCTTCCTTCCTACTAGCATTATACGTAGTGTATACATATATACGTAGTATACGTACCCTTACCATCGTGCTGCAATTATTTTGGCGTTGATAGACTCATGTTATGTGTGCCTCGGCTAACAATTTTCACTTTTGTCTCCTGCCTTTACGCTTTTTAATCAACTGGGTACCTACTACTTCAAGTACTAAAATAATATTAGGTATAGCTTAAGAAAATAGGATACAAAAATTAATTTTATATTTCTATTTAACTTTGTAAGTTTTACATACAGTTTGAAATTTCTAAAATCATATTGCAATTTATATCGTTCAGTTTAATTTTCGAAATCCAATTTTCTACTGACATCCCATCTGTCAAAAGCTAACATGGGGTAGTGTGGCTGTTTATAACTGAGGTGAAGAAAAATGCGAGACGATATGCGGTTTTACGAATAGGAATCCAATAATTCATGTGATTATTATTGTTTGTGTGTATTATGTTATTTTCTTTTCAATTGCACAAAAATAAATGCGTTAATAAAATCTGACCATGCTAACATAAATTACGTGGCAATGGACTGAACATATCTGTCTTAGAACCGATAACCGCTAGGGTAGACGTGTTCTGGATACCGCGAATTGGTAAGCGTAGCGTAGGACGCCCTGTAACTCAGTGGAGTGACGATATACGTATGACGGGTGGCGGTGGATGGAATCGAAAAGCCAAAGATCGGACTGAATGGCGTGTATTGTGAAAGGGCTATGTCCAACAGTGGACTTCGATAGACTGATGATGATTACCTTATATGCGTTATAGAAGCAATACGCTAAACTAAATCTAGCTGATACTTAAATCTATTCACGTAGATACACAAATAGCAGCCCGGTCATTTTCCTTCCTCTACTCAAATCGGGTTCCCTCGAGAATTCAAACTGTGAAACGTATTAATACATTGTTGTGGCAATCTCATCCGTCATGCAATGTCGTCTACTCCAGATACTGCAATCCTCTAGAGATAGGAACAATTTCACATTATACGTAGATTTTGAGAACTTGCTTCATTTTTTTTTGTTTTCAAATCGATTTCGTCATTATAAAAGTATAAACGGATCAGCTCTTTTTAATTGTCCTACTGCTGATTGTGGATCTAATTGTGTGAACGGTAAGGCCAAATCCCACCACGCCGGCCACGTCCAGGTCGACGGACTTGTAAACGTTCTCGTTTTCGTTAGCTACAGTACCCTTCAAACCGGAATACAGTAGCGTTACACAGCAGAATATCTGGTACTACGATAGTACCTACCTAGACAATCTCCTGCTAAGGATATCAATCACCAAAAATAATGAGAGCTATTTTTTTTTTCAAAGTTCTTATTATCGCTGCAATGGTCTTGGACTTGTGGTAACTTTACTATCAGGAGAGCGTCTCGTTCGTCTTATTACTTCCACATTAAAACAATAATTATGTCATAAATGTGAAAGTTTGTGAGGATGAATGAATGTTACTCTTTCACGCCAAAATCTCCCGAATAGATTTGGATGAAATTTGGCACACAATATAGCTTATGGCTTGGATTAACATATAGGTAAGATACTTTTATACTGCAAATTGAACAAACTTTTGTTAAATTTCCGCGGACAAACTCGCGGGTACAGCTAGTATTCCATATATAGACCAGATATCGCCACACGTGACCCTTATATAAGTAGGTGTAAGATGAATTGAAAACCGCATCATGTCATGTCTTCTTAATGCATAAATGCGAGGGCTGCAGTTAAAGCCTTCCACACTAGACAAGCCTGAATAAAGGCATCATCCGTCATACGGTGTCACTTTGTGCAGAACACGCGCTCCAAGGCAATGTGCTGATAATCTCCCATCTCGGCACGGCATTAAATTTATCTCTGAATGCTGGACCACCGCCGGTCTCAGTACTGGATATTTTTGATATCTTCTTATTTAAACTATAATATTTAACTTGTAAATACGTATATATCTACTAGACGACACAACAACATTTTATTTATGATAAAACAAATTTCCATTACATTCAACACAAAACAAACAAACTATACGATACACTATACTAAACTTCAAACTACTTATGTAAAAAAAGATTTTAGTATCCGAAAAGAAGTCTACAAAATTAAACGATGAATACAAAACCACTCAATTAATAAATATTGCAGGTAGAGAACATTTCACACTACGCCATCTAGCCCCAAACTACGCAAAGCTATGTACCACGAGCATCAAATAGCTGGTTTATTATATGGTATATTATTATAGTCATATACGTTTTTTGTGAAAAAATCCATAAAATACATACCAAAACACCCAGACACAGAATTAACAAATATGTTCGTTACACAAATGTTAGTCACCACCCACGCTTTCAACTCCGCAGAACTTCTACCAAAGAAGCTAACAGGACAGTCCAAAGATAGAATAAAATAGTACAATATTGCATATATACCCAAAGCGCTTACTTTTTGTGGCGGCGTCCTGTGGCGGATGACAATCTTCCCTCAAATATGCTTGACAAATACTATGGCTGACATACGAGTAGATATGCGTGACACTCTTGAACTCCTGCTTGATGGAGCTGGACTTCTCACTGTATAGACGCAAACAAAGAAAGAAATATTTTAGTTATTTTTTAAATAAGTACTAGTTAGCAAAAGGTACAAAGGCAAACGTCTAGCAGTGGGTCATTTTATAAAAATAGGGCGAATTCGGAATAGCATAATGTAAAAACTAACAAAACACCGCGCCGTCCGTGAATTTATAATACAATCATATACATAAATTATCTCCCTTCCTTAGTTGTTTGAAAAAAAATAGATTAAAAATATTTTAATTATTAAAAATTAAAAAGTTTACTGTCAGCTTTCGCACTATATAAAAAAAAAATGCGTTCGTAATTTAAATCAGTTTTTCATAAACAGTCAGTGTGGCGGAAATTATTATTTTAAATAAAAATATATATATATTCCATAAGAGTAGGTATATATATCTTGTATTGCGTTTAACTGTATAGCTAGAGCGCTTTAAAAATCTACAAAGCCTCCCTAGCTTTTTATTCTAATTACCTAATTTCAAATTTAAAAATAGCATGTTGAACACAAAAAGCTGTGCCTTGCTAGTACACAAAGTAGGCAGTCTCCCCAGCGAGATAAAGACGTTATTATCATTAAGAAGGTACCAAGGGCGCCTCAAAATACGTTCTGCCTCATAAACCGCTGCAAATATACACAAGAAATACCCACAAACCAACGTTCGGAACTCAAACGAGTAATTACAGTGCTTATCCAATTTGGCAGGGCAGAAAAACGCGACCCCCCTTGTACAGGAAATTTGTTTTAAATTTCGACAACAATGGGGAGATCGCGAGTCGGATAATTGTACGAGAACAGTCCGTGACGACGATATAAATGGTATAAATCCTACAGCAATAAACAGGTAATAACAGCCTGCTCAGGCCAGGCGCTGAATGGGTCTTGGAATCCGCTGAATCTCCAATTGAAAATCGCATATTTTACGCCACTTACACGCGAAACGGTGCACACGTAAATGAAGATGAATTCGTGCAAAAATAACGGACATAAAAAATATCGAAGCGTCAACATCAATACAAAAACTTCGATTAACTATAAAGAGAAAACTGTCGTAAACATGACGATGTGAGGCTGAGAACGTAAAAAGTTTTACCATGACAATAAATCACTCAGATTATAAATCCGTTTTACAACCTATAGGTGATCGGAAAGCTCTATAAATCATACACGAAGTAGGGGTTGGTCGGTCCCTGAACAGCCATTAAGATACCACAATCTTCATAGACGACGCCGGTATCAAGAAATATTTCGATTAAAAACTTTTTAATTAGCCATAGATTAAAATACAGATGCTATAAAACTAAATAGCGTCAATCAAAACATATCAACAGTTATAATAGTAGTCATTAATCATTATAAAATCTATATAGCCACCGCAAATAAAATCTTATACCTCAATGTCGTATTCAGTTACGCTATAGCCAGCATATATAGTAGTTGCAAGTCAATATCAAATCATACCTCGCATCAATAAATTGCCAAATTATTTAAATTGTGTGTGGTCCGGACCGATTCGTTTGAAATTACACGTACTTGTATTCCTATAGCTATACATAATGTGAATATAAGGTGAAAGTAGATATTCAGTAATTCCATTTCGTATGGAAATCATTATTATGCATGTTGATGTCATGTTAGTAAAGAGCCACATACCTTTTTTTTCTCTTTTTTTATTGGTTGACATAATAGGTAATACTATGCCGTGGTGGTGCCGGCGTAAGAATTGTACCCCACCCTCTCTACCCGTGGTTGCCGTAAGAGTCGGCTAAGGGATGTAATCCGAAAGATGGGCAGCAGCGTCTTCCTTGAACAATCATACCTAACTGCGCTCGCCAACCCGCCTGCCAAGCGTGGCGAGTATTGGCAAAACCCCCCCCCCCCGGGAGGAGGCCTATATCCAGCAGTGGACGTTCTATGGCTGATGATGTGACACTAGGTGTTTGGCCACAGCTCACCTGATGCTAAGTGACGGTGGGGTCGAAGATGGTAAAGCACACCCAGTCCGGAAACAAACTAGCTCTCAAGTGAGGCTGCTGGAACACACCGTTAGATGCATGGCACCAGACTTACCTACCAGTATTTACTTATTTTAGTATTTAGCATATTCATATACATTTATTTCATAAGTGGTATTTACATGTCAAAATTAAATTACATGAATTAATCAGATAATGTCATAAGTCAATACAATAATAACTTACAATAAATACAAAGTCATTATACAATTGTACATTCTTAAGTTTCTTAGCATAAATAGTACGCCGTAATATAAAAGTTAGAAGTTAGCTTCGCAAACTTCTTCTATGGTTAGATTTTATGCTAGAAAAGGACATTCACATTGTGGATCTCCAGATGTTACTTCACTATTAAATGGAGTAAATTCACGTGTATTCTGAACGTGACCCCTCGCTGATTCGTCTCAAGACAGGCTATGAGCCAAACTTATATCTTAAGCGCTTGTTTCTTAATGGAAAGCTTAATTAATGTCTTAACTTTGTTTCAAATCGTTGGCTTGAGACCACTAGTCTTCATTATTACGCTTTGTGTTGTATAAACAAATTATGCGTGACGCTTCATGTCTTGTATGACATTAATAACTGGTAGTACAATGTATTATAATAACAATTGGGACAGGAAGCCTCTAAACCGATTATGTTGATCGGTTGTCACTCAATATGACGTTTTCACAATCGATTGCAATCGATTTATGAATAAGATATCGTTCTGATTTCAATCGAACGGTACTTGAATTATGTGGAATGATATTATTTAGATCCAGCGGGTGCACGATAAGTACTTCCAACGAATTGAAAAATAAACTTGATTTGCTACTTGGAATTAACTGCCAGCTATGGAAGACATGACGAACTTCTAAGAATGTTAAATGCAAACGTTTTAAGGTTGACAGGCCAGATGTTTGACCTTAAATCACCTGATGTTAAGTGACGTTGTGGTCGAAGATGGTAAACACACCTTTCCGGGAATGGAACTGGCTCTCAAGTATGGCTGCCAGAACACCGTTAGGTGCCTGGCGCAGATTTTCAGCTTGAGGAGCCAGTCGAGTACTAGAAAGTACCCTAACACTATGCTATGATTTCCTCATGATGTTTTCCTTCACCGACAGCTCAAGCTCATTGTTGGGGTTCGAACCCACGCCCTTCGGCGTGTAAAGCGAACGCACTGACCACTAAGCTGTCATTGCTACTAAATACGTCAATAGTCATATACGTCACACAGGTTATTGTTTATTTAACTCATAATCAAATATAATTATAGTTTAACGAATTAGTGCACAGTCAATGAAAATAAAAACAGTTTGCCAGCAAATTTAACACACCTACATTGTTCTAAATTGCTCCACAGAATAAAATTATCGTTTCTGAGTCATTATAAAATACATGATTTATCGGTTCAAGTTCAAATAACATAACTGTTTGACTTATTGCGAATACCACCCAAAGCAACACTTACAAAGGTCAGGGGATCCGTCACACTGCCAACAAATTTCAATAAGAAAATAAGACTCGAATGAAGCCGAGATAAATTACAGTTCTCGGTGCGGCCACTAGATGGCGGGAAGAAGATAAGCAAATCGACGCCAACAATAAATAACTGATGCACTTCCTTTGACAATACCTTTATTTATACGCTAGAGATCGCAACGCTACGCACCGGTGATCAATCAATAACCCATGAAAGTGATAAGGAAACTATCAAATTGAAATGTCAGCGGTATATAATCAAGTAACACAATTTATTTTACGGTGAGAAGGAAAATAATGACAAGGAGTGTAAACAATATAGCAATTCTTACATACTCTTGAACATCGTTCTAAAGTTTCTAGGTTATCGGTGTGCTTCAGATCTACATGGTCTAATTGCCTCTTGCTTATTTTTTTATCGGATAACCTGGAGCTCATAAAAGCGACATCAATTTATGGTTGACGTTCCAAACACTAGAAAGAAAAGAATTGATTCTAGTTTCATTGTGCGAACCACTGAACAGTTGAATGAGTTGTTTGAGTACGTGTTCCATGATAGACACCCAGATGTATCCATCGGGATACATCTGGCGCGCTTCATCTCAAACCACATCATCATTAAGCATCAGCTAAGATGGAAGTTAAACGCAACCCTTTTTAACCCCCGACGCAAAAACGACAGGGTGTTATAAGTTTGACGTGACTGTGTGTGTGTGTGTGTATTTGTGTGTGTGTGTGTGTGTCTGCCTGTGGCATCGTAGCTCCCGAACGGATGAACCGATTTTGATTTTGTTTTTATTTTTATGTTCGAAAGGTGCATTACTCGGGAGAGTTCTTAGCTATGTTTGATTATGATTCGGGGTTTTTTTAATTTTTAATAATTTTTTGTTATTATAAAAACTTCTCTCTCTGAATGTTCAAGGTATATATTTAGTTTATTTCCGCTTAAAAATCGTGATGATGATTTAAATTCATCACTGTTGTAAACATTACCCTCTTTCGGCAGTCGGGTAAAAAGTTCTTATTCACTCCAAGAATCGTGCGATCCGGTGTACCGGCTTCATTATAATTGGTAATGTGTACAGGATAGCAAAGTGGCCAACAATAATTATGATGTCACTACGCTTAGCGCACGCCGGTGGTCCGGACCTTGAGGCAGGATTTTCCTCTGAGAAGATATCTAGATGCATTGAAGAGAATTTACATAGGAGCAATCTTCCCGGTAAACTTGATATTAGTTACGACCGCAAAGTTAAAACCTGTTCTGATGGGCATGCAACTATTATTTAAAATTAATTAGATTGGTTTTAGTGATGTGTAGTAAATCTGATACAAAGCTAATTTATAGCCGTTTTATGTTGAACTTTTTGCTGTAATTTTTTTTAAATTATTTATTGACTTTTAGATTTAAAATAATCTTAAGGAGGTATTCGAAATTGTACACTGGTTTTTCCATTGGTATAATCTTTTAACGTTTTCAAGATAAGTTCCAACAAATTAAAAAAAGACATAAAATTAATTCTAAAATTAATAATTGTGCAAATTTTAACGGCTGAAGCTAAAATGATTGATTGATTTTACAAACCTATAAAACGTTTTAATACATAATCCAGTGATACACATTTTAAAGAAATATTTCCTATCTTTAGCAATATAAGATCGTATTTCTATCTACGGAAATAATATTTTTAAAATAAAATATAAAATGTTTATCTGTCATCTGAAATTGGGGTTTTCAGGATCTCTGTTGTAGAAAATGCGCCAGTTACAACAACATATAAGATTTATTTTTAGGACATCGTAAAACAAATTTGGCAAAACCCTCCCAGGAGGAGGCCTATGTCCAGCTTTGGCCGTCCTATGGCTGATGATGAGATGTAAAACAAATTAAAATTACATTTTATTTTCAAGTAACGTGAGAAAGTCATCAAAAATCTAAATAAAGTTTTTTTTTTGTATTTATTTCATATTTTTTACTGATAGTAAATTTTATTTTATGAAACTAATTTGACTATTTTGGCTTTATATGCGGTTGTTGGTTTTTAAAACGTTTCTAAACTTTTGATAGCTATGACGTCATAGAGTAGGCTGAACGTTTGAATATAGAGCACTCTTTTATTTTATAGCCTGCCAGTACCAGTATCAACGTCACCATTTAGCCTCTTGTTAGAAACAGTTTGTTCGCTGGAATTCCTCCTCTAGCTTTGCCTTGCGCTTTGATGAGTCCTAGGCTTAGAGCAATGAAGTTTGTCTTGGCGACAACACAAACATTAGACTCCAACACACACAAACCTACCAACGGAATAGCAAATCACACTCTATTTGTATAACAAGTGTATTTGAAGCAGGTTCGTCTGTAAACAGAATGTTAACTGTGAATGGCGGTGGAATGTCGCTAAACGTATTGACCTTATTTTTGTTACGATACCATGTGTAGATGAGTTGCTGTTGAATTCATTCATAACACGCGACTTGAGTGGAAGCAAATAAAAATTTGACCTAACGGATTATTGACATGCAGGCACGCCATAAGTAAAGTACTAATAAATAATAATAAATATTGTAGGACACATTACACAGCGTCATCTGACCCCAAACTAAGCAGAGCTTGTGTGATGGAAGTCAGATAAATGATGAAATACATAAATACTTTTTTTTTGTAAATACATACTTATAATACATACAGAACACCCAGACACAGAACAAATATTTGTTTATACCAAACAAACAATTGTCCTGTTCGGGAATCGAACCCACGCCCTATAGCTCAGGCAGACATACTCCCAATGAGCCAACAGGGCTGTCAATACTACTATTTTAATACAATGAGATATTTTTTCACAGATCACCTTACTTATAAGGTTGCCTAAAAAAGGTCCCTGTTAGCTATAAGGGCGCCAATTAAACATTTACAGAAACATTTGTTCAACAGAAGGTTTTCTTTTATTATTTTCTAGTACCTGGATGACCGAGCTTTGTTCGACTGAAAACACGAATAAAATGACGTTTTCTAAAAATTAAACATAGCTAGATCGATTTATCGCCCCCGAAACCCGCCGCATAATAATTTCATCAAAATCTTGTAGATACATACATATTTATATATATATATACATATGTATCTACAAGAATTGTTCGTTTAAAGGTATTAGATTGTTTTAGATGTACTGGATACAACTAGAACTCATAAGCAATGACTCACTTATTCGGAAAAGGCTCCAGAGCCTTGAACACCGGCGCTTTGCATGTCTGTCAGTTTCTTGTCAACACCAGTAAAATATATTAACATAATAATAAATAAATAAATTTTTATATGCATTTTTTTTGTAAATACATACGGAACACCCAGTTCCGTACATAACACACATAGACACAGAGTCACAGAACTAACATTTACGCTCGTCACACAAATATTTGTTCCGGGTGGGAATCGAACCCACGCCCTAAAGCTCGGAAAGCAGAGCTACTACTGTATAATAAAAAAATACAGAGTTTCAATACTTATTTAAATAAGTGTTATAAAAAATCCATAAAAAAGCATTACGAAGTTATTTATAGACAGACAATATTTTTACTTATAACGGCACTGTTATTCCAGCAAACCGTACGAAATCAAAATGTTTTGCCCTACATACATTTAAATAACTGAAAATATATTTTTGTTTTACTTATAATAATCATGTTTTATTATGTTGGATACTCCGACTATAGTTTTAGTTACATTCGGTGACCTTTTTCATGGAGTTAAAGTTGACCACGACGTGCGCTCGGCCTTCGCTCTTCCTTTGCGTGCGCCGTGTCCTGATTTGAATCCTCGATAAATGTCTCTGGATATAATCGAAAATATACTCTGAGTATCTCACCTAATCAAAAGTGTGTAAGTAGAAAAGAAATATGCCAAAACCACGTCATAATAA
The DNA here is from genome assembly GCA_950106695.1 of Biston stratarius. Taxonomy (NCBI): domain Eukaryota; kingdom Metazoa; phylum Arthropoda; class Insecta; order Lepidoptera; family Geometridae; genus Biston; species Biston stratarius. The sequence goes on along the minus strand of OX467106.1, from coordinate 33,003,050 downwards.
AATTGATAATATGACTCGCTATTTCTCGATATAACATGAGATACAAGAACTACTGGCATACGCATTACGACCAACTTTTATTATAGAGGGTAGACATAAAATAAAAAGGAAGCTTCAGCTTGATCTCGCCTTTGCTTGTCTCACTGGACGAATAAAAAATCACATTTTATTCAAGGAATAAACGTTAACATCGGGTTTATGTTAAAATTCGTAGTGTAATGGAAACAATGCATTATGCATCGATTTCGCCTGACACAATGACATATGGAGTAACTTTTGTTTGACGTTAGGGACGAGAATGTAAAAATATCAAACGCATATCAAGCTGAATAATTTTTCCATAGTTTTTCTTCTGTAAACATTTTTTAAAGGTACGCATTTTTGCACGGAAAAAAAAGAGTCGAAAGGGTTTCTTTTGGTCAAGACATTTCGTTTTCTTGAACATATTTCCTTCAGTCAAAGAAATTATTTTAAAATATAATGATAGGATATTAAATTAAATTTGTAACTTTCTTGATTGAATTTAGCAATATTACTTTAACGTGAACCAAACATGGTTGTTTCAACACAATAAATCCTACTTGCCAAAAAATAACACAATTTTTTGTTTCAATAATTTAATTTACCTGTTATAAAAATATATGGTATCGGATGAAATGATTTGACGGTCTTGCATAAAATAAAAGAAAAAGCTAAAAGAAAGTAATAAAATGTTATCTCAATGTAACATTTGATTAAACTAAGAATACAAATGTCTTGGTTCAAATACTCGATGTCATTGTCATGAAGCTACCGTTACTATTTTAAAGAGTGTTGTTGCTCCAATACAATACATTTAGTTTATCTGAAGATATCCTTAATAATTCATCTTCAAAGAAAGTGAATAATTTGATTAAACTGAAGCAAAGAGCATGTTAATGAAATGTTGTATTTCTTTAAAACAAGGATAACCGTTGGCTTGGTTTGAACACACAATATCATTGACTTCAAACTCTCGTTATTTTCGCTAAACCTTTTTTTTCTTTTCCATCTAAGCAATTTATTTTGAAATAGTAATGCTGATATATTGAAGTAAAATAATGTTCTTCTTATTTTATTCGTAATTATTAATTTATCCTGAAGTAAATTTCGTTGTTTCGATATAATACATTATATATCGAAAATACCTAATGGTTTCTTCTAATACTCAGATTTTCTTGTTTAGAGAACATAAATAGCATCAGATCAATGTGATTTTATGTCAATTCAAAAATTTATTAGTCTTTCGTTCAAAATATATAATCAAATTAAACGAAAGCGATATTACTCTAGTAAAATGTAATATTTCTTTAATATAAGAAAACCATTTTCTTGCATCGAAAACACGGTGGTGTTCTTTTGAAACTATCTGTAGACATAACCAGTGTTGCCAGCTTACACCTTTCGTTTCTAAATCTAGCTCTTTTTGATCGTCCCAATCGCCCCCACCGAGTATATACGATAATTTAATTATTTTAATCAACTTTTTAAGCTTGGATTTTAGAAAGCCGAAAAAGTCATCGTTGAGAATAAAAGCTTATGATATAGGGCAGTGTGGTGCTGGCGTAAGAATTGTACCCCACCTTCTCTACCGTGGTTGCCGTAAGAGTCGGCTAAGGGATGTAATCCGGAAGATGGGCAGCAGCGTCTTCCTTGAACAATCACACCTACATAATTGCGCTCGCCAACCCGCCTGCCAAGCGTGGCGAGTATTGGCAAAACCCCCTCAGGATGAGGCCTATGTCCAGCAGGGGACGTTCTATGGCTGATGATGTGATATAGGGCCAACTCTGTGATTGGGGACCAAACCAGCAGTTTCAAAGAAAAAAATCACACAGGCCTCGCACTACCACCACAAAACTATCGTGCTGTTGATTGCTGTTTTCATACATACTTTGAAATATTATTAAGTGACCTTTGGCACCTTGGGAAATTTGGCTACATTTATTTCTTGATAGGTGACAACACCTGTAGTTTTAAGCGGGAAAAAGTATGCCGTTGCCGACAGCCGTTCTATTCAGTAGTTGTCGTTGTGGCTGTGCAGACTGCACACTGAACTGTAAAATTGTGAATCTTCGAAACCTAAGCTTCGACTTTAATAATAATTAGTGTAGGTTGCAAAGCAATCTAAGTATATGATATATAAGCCATGGAAGCGGCTGATCCAAACGAAGAAACGCAAAATCTTGTAGCTCTATTGATATCACGGCAGATGCCCCAAGATGTAACTTCAAGCATTTTGTAGTGAGTAACCTTTAAACCAATTTTATTATTGTGCTATACTTAACTTTTTATTTACCTTACCTTTGAACTGTTTTCTGTATGTACTCGTATTGGTGAATTTTACAGTTAGCTAGTGTTAATTAGTGTTTGTGTCTATAATTTGAAATATATATTTGTTACAGGCGTGTCACTTATGATGGTTGCTGGGAAAATCATAACTCTTTTTCCACATGAAACAGCTGAGACATATTTTACTCGGCCGGTAAAAAAATAGCTCTGGAACCATTGCAGCAAGAGGTAAACTAGTCGATAAAGTCAGAAACTTCCTGATTAAAAGCTCCGAGAGAAGGAGAGGGTCTGAGACAGAAAATGCAGTTACAAAAAAAAAAAACATCACGTCCTACTGAGTGAGTGCTTAGTTGTAAAATATTAATTTTTCTTTTCTTTTTCCTGACTGCAATTTTATATGTAAGAAGCTTCATCTCTAAATAGGATAAAAGGTAGTAGCTATATGCTGTCAGTTAATTCTTCCTTTTGATATTGAAGTTGTCTCTAGTATTATACATATATTTATGTATTTATGACCAAAGAACAATGTTTGTTTATTTCAGGTATTCATGAAGATGACATTCAATGGCTGACTATCAAACAGAACCATGGTCGTAAATAGGAAGTAAATTCAAGATGGCGCAAAACTTCACAGACAAGGCAAGAGCTTAAGTATGAGAATGGCCGGGACTTTTCATCGAAGGGAAAAGTGTTGCAATTACCAGGTGGAGCGGAATTGGTGAGTAGAACAACAAATCATCAATAGAAAATAAAGGAACAGTATGTTCATAACTCTTAAATGACTTGAAAATACTAGGCATGCATTGTCAGGCAGTTCCTCCCTGCAGCCCCAAGCACAGGTTGTACTCTCTCCTATTCTGTTCCACAGGCAGCTTGTGCCAGTGAGACAGCTTGTGTTAAGTAGGTACATATTTTATATTATTTGATTATGTTTTATATTCACATTATTGTAATTTTTTTAAACTGATATAAAAAAGGAATGAGTGTATAATAATAGTGACAATAAATTATCAGCCTTTCTTAAATGCAATCCCAGATTTAGGCATACTCTTGAAAGTTGTTTAACCCAAAGTTTTTTTTTTAATGAACTATCCAAATACTAACTTCCACAACTATAAGTTCAAAAACAAAGGACTTTCATACAAAAGTTTTCATCCATTTTACACCCTTAGGGGTTGAGTTTCAAAAAAATATTTTAGTTGGTACACCTCTACGCTTTAAAACAATACACCCTCCAAATTTCAAGTCTCTACGAGCAGTGGTTTAGGTTGTGCATTATCTATGAGTCTATCCAGTATCTAGTCAGAACTTTGATTCTTATAGTATTAAAATTTGTATTATTTTCTTTCAGAACCCTGATGACATTAATTCTTGAAACAAATTGTAAAATCTACGAAAAGAAAACTGCAAGTCCAACCATACATATTCTTGCTTGGAAGGTTGCATAAGGTCGTGCAAACCTATATTGTCATAGACAGTGTTACATACGCTTTCACCTCTATGAAAGAAGCATTTGACTTGCTATTCAAGTCATTTCATGTATTAAATGCACAATCCCCTAAGCCGAGTGAAAATATTTATTTAACAGTCCAGCAATATGATATTCTGTATATACTACCATTCTACATTTAATTGTATACTATTGTTTGTTAAATTATACTATTGTGTTTTTAATTGTATCTACTATTATTTTTAATTGTATGTGATTTTACTAAAATATATTGAATGCTCAGTTAATTACTCTTTTTTCTCTAATCCCAAAAGACATCAAAAAGGAAACTAACAATATGATAGTGTAATTGTGATATAAATCTCAATGTAGTTAGAAGTGTTTTAATATACATAGCTTCTTGATTTTCACATTTGTTTTGTTATGTTTCAGGAATGGTTAGTCTTCTTGACTCAGTTGGATGGATTTGTTGGAGCTCAACCCCCTGAATAGGGGGCTACCCAGTGGGTTAGCTCTGATGGATACATACAATTGAGTCAAGTTTTTGTCAGTTTCTTTATAGATCTCTTATATTTTAGATAGAGTAAATATTTTCTTAAAAGAAAACTTTATATGCTTGGATTCAAAGGCTAATTTCTTACAAGAATCACATAATGCTTTATGCTAATATACAAACGTTATTAAATTAAGCAAATCATAGTTCAGAACAAAACTCAATCGTTTTGTGCGAGTCCAAATATTACTTTGTGCTAATATATCAACGCTTGTATACGAACCAGATATTAGTTCCAAGGCAAAAATTTATCATTTTGTTACGATACACTAAATTTTTCACTCAATATTACGATTTCTTCTGCATAAACAAATAACGGTTTTATCTGGAAAAACTCAACTTAGTTTGATACATTTATTCACTTGAAATAAAATTTTATTTGCTATCTGGAAAAATATAGTACCTTAATGTAAAACGCGCAGAGCTTAGGATAAGATATCCGTTATCTTGACTATAAGAAGTTATCGTCTAAATAGAGATTTTTTAAAACATCAAATAATTTGAACCAAGACTGTTATTGTTTTATTTAAACAAAAAACCAGTTTGTTTTCTATCGCATCCTGTATATTTCTTTAATCTAAATACGCCAAAGCTTAGTACAAGATTTTATTTCTTTTGATTGTAAGAAACAGTCGTCTTGCTAATGTTTTTGAAAATCGTTCACTGGAACGAAGACTACCATTATCTTAATTCAAGATTTATGTATATTCAATAAATCTACAGTATTATTTTGATTGAACGCAACTTAAATTCGTCTAATTGAATATTCTTTTGGAATTTAAAGAAATATATCGTCTTAGATCAAAACATTTTACTGCATGGTGCATATATATACGCATATTTGCTTGGATCAACGAATTCTTTTTATCCGTGTGCGTTCCTTTTAGCGAGATAAAGAAGCTCATGTACCAGTTAAAGTGGACGCTGCGTTTGCGCATAATTGGGCTCCCTTTTTGCGCACGAGTCGAATGCGAAATGATTCCGATATTAATTCTGCTTTTTGTAAATCTCTCAGCAAACCTCATACTATTTTGTATAACAAAGCCCAAAAGAAAGCTACGCTGCCGTTCTGTTTTCTCCAAATTGATGACCGAAAAACACAAAGGGCGCCGAAGCATGTTAAGGAGATATCAACGAACAAGTTTCGTGTATATTTTAAACTTAAAAGTAGTCTCAGAACCGATAAACGTTTGGTGCTATTAAATTGTGTCAATAAATGAAATTGTAGAAACAAAATCTATCGAAAGCTTTTACAAAAGGTTCGAACATTTTTGTATCAATATTGTCTCCGTGATCGCTTATGACGCCATTACAGACGCCCCATAAAGTCGATCGTTTCGTCTCCTAAACCTATTCATGGCGTAATTTGAGTTTGGAGCGTTTCACGTTTCGGCTTGCGTCGCTAACGGTTTGGACTATCAAGTCGGGTATTCGAAGCTCATCGATTTGATCAGATATGGTGTTCATATATTTTAGCCGGATCGGCGACTAAATAAATTCTAAATATTTTTTTATAAAATTAAAAAAGATTATGAATCTGTTTTTTAACTTTTCATGACTCAACAACAACGGTGATTTACATAATTTAACATGCAGGATATGTCACGAAAAGAAAGTACATACATACATGTATTTCGACAACGCCTGCCCGGCTGATTTGACATGATTTTAAATTGTTTTGAAATTTGAGACCTATAAAGTTTCATGAAAGTAAAATTAGCGTTACCTATTTATATATTTTTTGTAGGTATATGGTTTATTATAAGAATTTACCGTGAATCAAAATACAAACATCGATTTCTTTCAGTAGACTTGCTTCGTATTGTCAACGAATTAGTAGCACATTGTGCAGTTTTTTTTTTTTTTTTTATAATAAGTACATTTTAGAGTCTATTAAACTCAATAAGTAGAGTAAGCCCTTCTTTTGAATCTGGTACATCATATTGTACTGTTGTAGTAAATTATGAAACTGGGATATATTATAGTATATTACGCTGTTTAAAAAAACCGTATACTTACTTAGGTATACTTCTTTTACACGTAACAACTATTTCATTGGAATAAATAAAAGAAATCTTTTGCATTTAAATAAATTTAAACCACATAATTGATAAACGGAATTACGAATACCATTAATACAAGTTTGAATATATACAAGTAAAATATTTAAAAATAAACTTACACTTAAAACTGACAGTATAGGTAGATACGACGTGATGCGAAGACGCGCATCTCGTGACAATTATCTTCTTATTTTTCCTCTTCGTTTTTGGCGTCGCAGTATGTGCATTGTCTAAGTCATACAAAGCAATACACGGTTCAATCCAATCACGCCTTAGTTAGTGACGACTTTACTACAAGCTTCGATGGAGCTTTGGAAGTAACGCGAAAAGTCATGTTTCACCACATCATTTTCCCACACGCACGCTTGTAATTTAGCACTTTATGAATAAAAACTCACTATTTTCTCTCCGATTAGAATTCCCTAACGATCATAATTTATGTATAACTAGCTGCGCCCCGCGGTTTACCGGCGTGGTGATAGATGATGATGATAATGAAAAGTATCCAATGTTTCATTCCAGTGCCTAAAGTATCTACATGTCAAATTTCATCCAGATCCGTTCAGCCGTTCTGGCGCGATTGAGTAACAAACAAACAAACATCCATCCATCTAAACTTTCACATTTATTATATTAGTGGGATTTCAAAAATAACAATTGAAGACACTCCGCTTTTCCGGCATAAACAATCCGTTCGAATCTTAAAAATGAAACGAACATCTCTTTGCTTCATCATCGGTATCCCAAGCTCATCGACGTTTTAGATGTCGATTCATAAAAACAATATGTGAGATCGGTAAGGGGCGTTTCACGTGGGTCGCGCGTCGGTGGACATTGTCTACAGATCACACCGATATTATGCCCAAACCGACTCTTCGGGCCCGAGATGCTATCATAATTATAATGTTCCTCTATTGGTATTTACACAGGCGTACTCGCACGATATCATACACGTGATCTCCGTTTCGAAATTCCATAGACGCATCCACGTGAAAGTTGACTAAATATGTCATAATAGCGTATGGAGAAACAATTAGATAATATTTGATAGTGTTTATTGCTTTATCAAATTCTATTGGACTCTATTGAGTTCCGATAAGACGTGAAGATAGAGTTAATGGTGCTTATGAGAATTTTAGTCGTGAAATTATACTATCTAAAATCATAGCCCGTTACAACATGAAGAAATTCTACTAGTGTTTGGGCTACTACAGAAGCAGGCAATAAAATATGCATGTATATTTTGTTCCGCATCACGTTAACATAAAATATTTTTCAATATGTTATAGTCCCTCTTTCTGTACGCCACTCATCTTGGGCCAAAGACAATATTATCTATGACACCTATAATAGATAAGTGCGTCAAATGGACTCAGTTTCCTGCCACTTGGATTTCGACTTAGACCCGCGATTTTTACTGTATTGTTGACACAAAATACTGACGGAAACTGCCAGCGCGGCCAGCAAGTAAATAATTATTACACTTTTGTGACTAAGTGTAATCTGATTCGCAGGTAACAGTATGAACCTTCGGCTAATCACTTCTACGTAACGAATACCTACACACGTTAATACTCTACCTCAAAAACGTTTTTTTGACCTCCGACCCTTTCAAGATAGAAAAAACCTTAGAACATTATTCAAATTTACATAGAAACTCAACATATCAGTACAGTCAACTGCAAAAGTTATTCGTTATTTATTGCTTAAAGTGATTAAAAAATTTTTTTTTCTTAAAAAAATAAGTGAAATGATAAATATTTAATTAAACTTATTTACATTTTAGTTGCGTCCCGCGGCTTTATACATCTTTTCCGGAATAAATGCATAATATGTGCTCATCCAAAATTAACTACATTCGTCTAGATTTCATCCAAACCCGCCGTTTCAAAATAAGTAACATACATACAGACAAACTGTCATAATAATAACATTAATGTGATGTGAATATATTATGTATTAAATAGTAGTAGGTCGTCTAGGAAGGTACTACCGCAGTATCCGATATTCTGCCGCTAAGCAGTGTAATGCTTACATACGTAAGCATTACTTTGTTCCGGTTTGAAAGGTACTGTGGCTAGCGAAATTACAGGGCTGTTGATTCTAAACATCGAAGTTCTCAAAGTACCCAATGAGTGCAAAAGCAGTGATGCCCTAGACTTTGTTTGTTACTCAAAGATCTGTGTATCGCTGTAATGTCATGGACATGCGATATTTTTTACCATCAGTAGTCTCAATCATCTCATAACGCTTGCATAAAAAAAAATTAAACCCAAACAAACGTTATTTTGGAAAAAATTGTTTATTTTCTTCGTGACTGTACCATTGAAGTCACGAAAGTTCTGTGCTAATTAAGACTTGCACGACAACACTATCGTTGATGACACGAGTCCAGCATTATTCAGAGCAGTGTTGCCGGTTCAATGCTATTCAAAACAAAGTTGTGAAGCGTGAACCGATGGTTCATTTGCGCTGAAGCAATTTTTTACGTAATTGAAATGTACGTTTTTTACCCGACTACAGCGAAACAAAAGGGAGGGTTATGTTTTTAACCGCTATGTGTGTATGTATGTATATTCATCCATTCCCTCATAACTTCTAAACCAATTACTTATCTTAATTTGCCAAATGAGGTGTCGTCGGAAGCATATTGTACCTAATCGAAATATACTTGACATTTAAGTTTTCAATTATTTCACATCACACATCATCAACTATAGGACGTCCACTGCTGAACATAGGCCTCCTACTGAGGCGAGGTTTGCCAATACTCACCACGCTTGGCAGGCGGGTTGGCGAGCGCAGGTAGTGTTAGTGATTGTTCAAGGAAGACACTGCTGCCCATCTTCCGTATTACATCCCTTAGCCGACTCTTACGGCAACCACGGGTAGGGAAAGTGGGGTACAATTCTTACGCCGGCACCACCACGTTTTCAATTATTTAATATTGTATTTTGAATCATTAAATTCAAAAGACTCTGACTTAATGTTTATTTTGCTTAATGTTAGATTTTTTAAATATTCATTGATAATTGCGTTTCTAATTTAGACTATATTAGCACAACACCAAATCAGATGGCATACTTATTAGGGTGAGAAACTTACAGTGTGAATCCTAAGAAAAAGTTAGGTAATAAAAAGGTTAATCCAGTTTTAACTGATTCCGAATTGAGCTAGATCCGTGTTTATCGTTTTAATTTCTGCTGACTTCTATAATGTTTTTTTGTGTTTTCATTGCAATAATAGCTCTGTGGTTAGCGCGATCAAATCACACTCCGAAGGGCGTGTGTTGAAAATCCAACCATGAGCTTGAACTGGCGGTGGAGGAAAACATCGCAAAGAAACCATATTGTGGTGGTACCACCATACACTCTAGTTAAAAATCTGCCGCCAAACCCTAATGGTGTTTTCTAACAGCCTGATTTTAAAGCCAGTTCCCATTCTTAACTAGGTATGATTATGACTACAACATATTTAAAAAAAAAAAACTAAATAGCTTTGCTTTCTATTACGCCCTACATTATGTTAAGCAGGATGTAGTCTAAAAAGCTAAATAGTCTAGTCACTTACCTAGAAAAAAATTATTTACTCTAAATTTTAGTTTCATTTAATATCAGATGAGCTGTGGTCAAACATCTAGCTAGTACAATAAAAAAGAAACTTACACAGTGCATATTCTTTTTTTTAAGTTTCACCCAGAAATCTTGATCTTGATGAATATCTTTTGGAATAACAACCTGGCAACCCCAAGGTGAGATCACATCGCCTTGCCTGCGGAAAGCAAATAAGTCCCATTAGTCGGTACAAAAGGACCCAACTCGTACTCGCTCGAAGCGTATTAGGTGTGCGCATTTATTATTGAAGAAGCCTCTGTCCCTTGCTTTTGGCAGCGTCTTGAGAATTGACTTTATAACAGGTAAAAAGAGCAAGATTTTAATTCACAGAATTTATTACTCTACGAAACACCCTTAAAACGCTTGTAGCGTTGATACCTCAGTGGTTACCCCGAACAGTTCATACACAGAGGGGCGTGTGTTCGAACGCCAGCAATGACCATGCGCCTGCCTGTAAAGGTAAACATTGTGAGGAAACCATATGGTGGTGAGCTACGCTCAAGTACTCAGCTGGCTAGCTACTACTTCCAAACTCATAATCGGTTGCCAACCGCCTAACAATGTGTTCCGGCGAGCTAGTTCCATTTTAAAATAGGAGTGTTTATCATCTTCGATCGCACCGTCGGTTAACATCAGTTTATAAAAACTAGTCAAAAAAATAGACACACGAAATGTGACTTCATTTTCAACTACACATTGAAGTGATGTCACGAAGCAAGATTAGTTTTTATTTATTGTAATAAAGTAATATAAAATATGTCAGGTACGTAAAAAGCATTTACCTACGAAACTGAGCAACTGTTTACTAATAGATGTTGACAACTGGGACCGATATCTAATCACCAATATATCAAAATATGTCCGCATTCAACATTTTATGTGCTATAAAGTTTATGAGAATTTCTTGGGTACTAATATTGTAGTATAAAAGAAGGATTCGCGTGGGATAGAAATTACAATTTTAGCTGGATAACCTAGGTTATCCATTCTAAAAGTTCTAACGGGACAATTGTTAATGATATAATCAAAATACAAATATAAAAAGTACAAATACAAATCTGGAGTTAGCTGGAGTTTTGTAGCGATGATAGCTCAGTGGTTAGCGCGGTAGGTACAAATATAGAAGGGCGGGGGTTCAAACTCTAACAATGAGCTTGAGCTGCCGGTGATAGAAAACATCGTGAGGAAATGATAGCTTGGTGGTAGGATACTTTCTAGTATTCGACTGGCTAGCTACTACCCTCAAGTTGAAAATCTGTCGCCAAGCACTAATGGTTTGTTTCAACAGCCTCACTTGACTCAATTCCATTCCAGACTTGATGTGCTTGCAATCTTCGATCACACCTTCATTAAAAATCAGATGAGCTGTAATAAATAAACTAACATTCGCATTTATAATATTAGTAAAGATTTAAAAGACCTTTTCATGAAGAAATCATAGAAGAAGTAATCCTCAAATGCACACATCTTTGCTTCAAATAAAAGTTAGTCATTTCAATCCATCTTTTCGTCCATAGACCAAGACTTAAGCAAAAAATATGTCAAAGACGTCCGCGTCTATGGCCTTAGATATTTTATAGCATCGTAAATAACAGCGATGCTGCCGGTCACATACTTCATTTAATTTAAAATCTAGATTTACCATAATCCGAGGTTTTCTAGATAATAAATTTAATTAATCCTTAGAAATGTCAACGTCATTTTATTAGCGTAGTGAGTAATAAACCTAACATAAAATTACTGAGGATCAGTCTTATTTTGCTAAACTGGGCCTTGTATTTTTGCCCCGATTTACATTTATTGCTGCTCTATAAAAGTCGTTGAATTAATTCAACAAGAAAAATGTTTTATACGTCTTAAAATTATGTAAAAAAATTAAACAGTCAACAAAACAGAGCAGTTCGATAAAGTGGTCGAACAGCTACCGCTGCCAGTGATTAATACATTAAAAGTAACTGCCGCAAAAACCGCTAACGTTCACGTAATATACCGAAGAACGCGTTAGCCCGCCGCATGCAAATTACAAAATAGCCCAAATCCGTCCATTTGATCTATTAAATTAAAATATTAAAGGGGTTCTCCAAAATTCAAGCAGCCATTAAATCGCTTCAGTAACCTAATAACGGATTCAGTAATTTGCCCATACGTCTTGTTATGGTCGTTTCGCAAGATTAAAACCCTGGCCACCCTTCATAAATCTTGCCCCCACAGTTAATATATTATTCAGGAGCGCGTAAAAACGAATCCAGACCCCTTGGAATTGTCAATCCTGGAAGGTGGAGCGCGCGCTTGTTCGCCTGTTCAGCTGCCGTCTGTATCCTCTACTCCAGTCTCGTAGTAAACCTCAAATAAAGCGGAGTCTATGCATATTATAGTGACATCATACGGACGGGATGCTGCTTTATCGACCTCAAGGGGCACATTTACGGCGTCGCTTTTATTGGGAGATATGCCAATAGTAAACTGGATGTGGTCATCCGCGATACGCAGAGTTCCAAAGGCCGCGCCCGCGTAAATACGGCTTCTAAAATCGATATGCAATAAAATCCCTTTGAAATATAACTTGGAATATGCTTTCAATCTCATATTGAAATTAAATGTCCTCAGACGACAGACACTAAACAGTTTTAGTATTGTTTTCTTGTCTTGCAACAGACTAAATGTTCCGGTAAGACTATCCAGTGACTTAAATCCTACTTTATGAGAGTTAGAAATCGAAAAGCGTTTCTGAGGGTCGTAATATTTCACTATGAAGTACGCAAAATAGTGTACAAGTAAGGCGGTAAGTACACAATAAAATTCAATCACATTCACGAGCGCCGCGTTTTGTGTCCTACAATAATGTTTTATGGTGACGTTGCTCCCACGCCGCTACTGACTGGAATTCAGCTAGTGTCCACTACGCTTTTTAATCGACTTTAAAAAAGAAGGAGGTTCTCAATTCAGTTTTTTTTTTCGGTTTTACTTCTTTATGCTTGGTACCTCAGAACGTTAATTATAAACCGATTTGGAAAATTCATTATTACATTAATACATTCCGATTAGTCCCATAGAAATTTCTTCAAAATCGGTTTTGTAGTCCCGTGTAATTATGTCGGATATTCCGACTATAGTTTCGACCACATTCGATGACCGCTTTCTTTAAGGAGCAAAGCACAGCACAACGCCCGCGCAGTCATGTTTTGCACTGTGTGCACACTTTAGTCAGTGCAATTAGGATGTGACCGAAACTATAGTCAGAGTATCCGACAATTAAACGTGAGTATAAGTAGTAGTTCAGCAGCGATGATAGCTCAGTGGTTAACGCGTATGGTTCACACGCCGAAGGGCGTGGGTTCAAACCCCAACAATGAGCTAGAGTTGCCGATGAAGGCAATCGTAAGGAAACCATAGCATGGTAGTAGGGTATTATCTAGTACTCGCCTAGCTACCACCCTCAAGTTTAAAATCTACTGCCAAGCCTCTAACGGTGTGTTCCGGCAGCCTCAATTGAGAACCACTTCCATTCCAGGCTAGGTGTGCTTTACCATCTTCGACCACACTTCACTTAATAGCAGGTGGGCTGTGGTCAAACACCTAGCTAGTCAACCAATTAAAAAGAAATGTCATAACCACGTCAGTGTCCATAGTAGAATACATATACTATGCAGATGCAATTAGATACACAGTTAGATACACAATAAAAAGTTAAAGTGAACCTTACGAGCTAGCTGCTACAAGTAGCGGACTTATTGCTAAAAGCAATCTCTTCCAGGCAACCAATAATAGAACACGTTCACCACACACGTTTGCGAACACGATTTGGAGGCTAGTCATGTCATTGAATTTCTTCTCCAGATGTTTGAAATACTTATATACTCGAAGGACCTTATAATGAACCTAATCTAATTAAGTAGATGTTATTAAAGTGCAGGTGTAAAGTAACACCTGTACAAATTAAAATCTTCCGCGGTTGCTTATTATTATATTTTGTAGCGATTATACCTCAGTGGTTAGTGGTCGAATTGCACTGCAATGATCTTGAAATGCCGGTGAAGGAAAGTTATTTTTAGGGTTCCGTACCCAAAGGGTAAAACGGGACTCTATTACTAAGACTCCGCTGTCCGTCCGTCTGTCTGTCCGTCTGTCTGTATGTCTGTCCGTCTGTCTCTCCGTCTGTCACCAGGCTGTATCTCATGAACCGTGATAGTTAGACAGTTGAAATTACCTTTTTTAAGATTATAATCACAGATGATTTATTGCTGTTGCCGCTATAACGATTACTAAAAAACAGAAAAAAAATATTTAAGGGGGCTCCTATACAACAAACATGATTTTTTTGCCGTTTTTATGGATAATGGTATGGAACCCTTTGTGCGCGAGTCCGATTCGCACTTGGCCGGTTTTTTTAACCGTTCTCCGCCACTATTTTATAGGTATGAAATATTTTTATTTACAACGTTAGATTTTTTACGAGTTTTTAGGGCAAAGGTCTTTTTATTCCTACTGACTGGATTATTAGTAGGTATTCAATAATTTCTAGACTTTGAAACAACCTTTATCTTCATCAATAAACTTGGCCCTTAAGGCAGTCTCCGATTGGGGCGATGCCAACTTGGTCAAGTTCAATGCCACCAAGACCCAGGCATGTTTGTTCTCAGCAAAAAAGAGGCCTTTTTTGATGTCTCCTTCTTTCCGAGATGTATCCGTACCGATTACTGACAGCCTCGAGTTGCTGGGAGTTACTCTCTCGACGACTCTTAATTTTGGTTCGTTCATTGAATCTAAGGCCCAATTAGCCGCGAAAAAGCTTGGCATTCTCTCTAAGGTGAGACAGTACTTCACACCAGAACAGCTACTCGGCTTGTATAAAGCACAAGTAAGATCGTGTATGGAGTACTGATCGCACCTATGGGACGGCTCTGCCAAGTATCAACTTGAGGCATTGGAGTCGATCGAGAGGCGCGCCAGGAGACTAATTGGCAACGACACTTTACTGGAGTCTCGGCTTCAAAGCCTTGAGCATCGACGTAGAGTTGCTAGCTTGTCGGTTTTTTACCGAATACATTTCGGAGAGTGTGCACTTGAATTGCACAATTTGGTTCCCCCTGCACCATTCTATTACCGGACGGCCAGACAAACGCGACCAAAACGTCATCCGTACATGGTGGATGTTCCCCATGTACGCACAAAGCGTTTTGATTCCACATTTTTTATTCGCACAGCGAGGTTGTGGAACTCTTTGCCGGAGTCTGTGTTCCCTGTTAGGTACAATATGGGTGTCTTCAAATCTAGAGTAAATAGGTTTCTTCTAGGTAAGCGTGCTCCATCTTAGACCGCATTACTGCTTAACATCAGGCAGAGTGTGGTCAAACGCAAACCTATTTTGAATAAAAAAAAAAAAAAAAAAAAAACAGTCAATTTTAATGAAATGCTCGTTGCTCACGCTTAAGCATTGATGTTCACGAGGGGACGTAAAAAAGGGTTAAAAGTCGTACATTGTTTCTTAATTCTTTTTTATTTTTTACCGGAAACGACTGACATGGGTTGGTAAGGGTTGGTGGTGTCGAAATGTCCGATATGTGTTAGATTTCTATCTGCTGTATTTTTATATGTATTTATATTGAGCCTGGAAAAATATAAGAATGCGATCTCCTATATGGTATAATATGCGGGGTGCACACGACTTATATGCCTTTTTGTTGAAACTCTAATTTATAAAATATTGATGTTCTTGTTTTTGTTTTTTTTTTTTATATTATTAAATATTTACAATGGTAATCACCCTAAAACAAACTCCATAGTCTTAATATATAGTTTGATGAAGTGTGCTATTTTTAAGAAGAAGCACCACGTGCCACTACTATATCATCATCATCATCATCATCATCAGCCATAGGAAGTCCACTGCTGGACGTAGGCCTCCTTTTGGGGAGGGGTTTTGCCAATACTAGCCACGCTTGACAGGTTGGCGAGCGCAGTTAGGTGTGATTGTTCAAGGAAGACGCTGCTGCCCATCTTCCGTATTACATCCCTTAGCCGACTCTTACGGCAACCACGGGTAGAGAAGGTGGGGTACAATTCTTACGCCGGCACCACCACGGCACACCACTATAATAATATGCTCAATTTAAATATTAAAAAAATATAAATACGAACATCTTATGTGATCTAAATTAGAATAAGTTTTTTTTAAGTATAGAAAAATAATCTAGTTTGCAAACTAAAAAAAGTCTTATAAACTATCTACGGTACAACGAAAGTATTTCGAAAATAGCCCACCAACGCTTCACAATCTCACCCACTATGCTATAGAAACCGTACTTTTATCCGGGATAAGCTGTAGCCCATTTAGCAATCCAGGTTATAAGCACATCTCTATTTCAAATTTCACACAAATGTGTTAAGCTGTAAATTCAATGTATGATAATCATCGGTCTCTACCATGGAACCACATGTGCATTTATGGGGTTCACACACCTTGCAGCCCAGGAGAATATTCACGGACACACGCAACGAGTCATCGTTCAGCAAAGTGTCCAGGTGAAGCAAAGGTAGCGCTTGCGATACCCCGCATACTTACTGCAATACAGCCCGCAATAAAATATCAGTAGTTATCTACTATAACAGCAGTCACTTTTTCTGACACATCTATTACGGTATTAAAGGACCAAATTGAAGAGTACCGTCAATTAAGTAGGTATGAGACAATAGTTCAAAAAAATATCAACGAACAGCAACGCCTTGAACTATTAACCGCCTAAACTTCACGATAAGAATCTAGAGCAGTTTGTTTATCACTAATATTCCCACCATGCAGTAAGTCCTAAAATGATGAATGAACCGACTTGATCCTTATCCAGTACGTCACAGTACAAAAAAGTAAGTAATACAACCGTAAATGATGGTCAATAATTACACTTTTATGCATATATGTGGCTTTATTATTGAATTGTATGGATGGTTTAGCATCCGAATATGATCAACTTTCAAACAAGATAAATTCGTATACAAAACCTCTGGGCGTATGTTTTAAAATTAAAGCTTCAAGTCATAGTTACAGACACAAGTAAGAGTAAAACAGTAAAATATAAAAGACAGGAATTTGGAAGAAATTAAACAATCATTTTTTCATATATTTTTTTTGCCATAGCACTTTGTGCATTTGCCAATATCTAGTATTTTGATGTTTTCTGTTAAATGATAAAAAATGTAATGAAATAAGTCCAAAGCACTGTAAAACTCACATGAAGTAAGTCATAATCTTGTTTGGTCATGCCCTAGTAAAGTAGATGCAACTTTTTTTACAATCATGTCGCTGTATTGTATTATTTTCCAAGACTTGTGTTTTTTTTGGTATACAACATGTTTTGAAAAATAGTCATATTTTATTTATTAAATGCCTAATTGCATGCATGAATGTGGGAAAATAAAAGACGCGTAATATAGTGAACATGACTTTTTGTTTTCCAAAACTCCGTCGAAGCTTAAAGTGAAGTCACCACATCTGAATTATTTACTAGGGAATGTCCGAATTCGACCTTTACTTACTTTATGTGACTTAACTTATTTCACTTAATTTGTCATAAAATGTGCTAGATTATTTCTCCATTAAAAATACTTGAAAAAATAAAAATACTTGATATAAGATTAAATGTACAACGTATGATGCCAAAAACAAAGAAGAAGAAGAGGATATATGTATATATCCATGTCCATACTGTTATTCTGTTGCACTTTGGGTGTCATGTCGGTTGCTTCATCTACTTCATTGTTAATACACTATTGTCATATTATATTTATAATAGATGCGTATCTCACGTCATGTGAGCGTTCTATCGTGTTTCGCTTACTGATGGGATAACTCCACTTTCTAATACTAGAGACTTTGTACCTACGGTTTTTTCCTTCGAAATCTTTGTAATGAATAATATTTGGTAAGCTGTAGGCTGAAAATAACATTTTTTTATTTGGCTCGGGCTAACTGTTTTTTAATGAACGCGTACAAGTGCTTATTCTGAAAAAGACGCTTATATATTTTTTGCAATGAAATCAAAATGCTGTTCTACGTAAAACGTCACTGCATCGAGTGTCAAGGCGCCCTACGTTGGCCAATTCGCAGTCTCCGCTCTCCACTTCAGAACATGTCTACCCCAGCGGTTATCGGTTCTGCGACAGATATGTCCAGTCCACTGCCACTTCAGCTCGTCAATACGCTGAACTACGTCTGTGACTTTAGTTCTATGACGAATTACTTTATTCCGGACTCGATTCCTCAAAGAAATGCCAAGTGATGACTCTTTCCATAGTGATGTGTAGCAATATCATTTTTTATTATTTTTTTCATTTGATTGTTAATAATTCATGGACTAATACATATGTTTAATTATGTTATTTTGTGCGCGATTAAGACCCGGTGATAAATATAATTATGTGTACAAGTTGCGAAAGTAATTTTTTCTTTTTCTAGACTAAATATAAAAATAAAACTGCGTTTATTGCATCTCAATTTAGTCTCATACAAATTTCTGGCGTTATTATCTTTTGAGGCATAAGGAAATGTAAAAATTAACTTTGAAAAGATTGAAAACATCCACTAACTAACTTTCCACACGGAAACATATAACGAACATAAGTGTCTGGTCAATTTAACATCGGTTAGTTTAATAGTATGATTGTTGGTCGTAATATCAATTCGGTACGAGATGAGTAATTACAAAGAGTCAGTGGTTTTGACAAATTCGTTGTGAAATATGTACCGTAAAAATTTGATTGGACGCGGTGCAAAGGGACATGGAGCTATGAAGAGAAAGAAAGTTTGAAGCAAATAAAATCAACCATAGAATAAAAACAAAAATAAAGTAATAAGTATTTTTGATTTAAAAAAAATCTTACCTGTCCAGAATTCACAATATACTAGAAGCTACTTTTAGTTACATTTGTTTATTTAATTACAAATTAGTAACGAGTCACGTCCCTTATTTATAATTAAGTATCGTTACACAAAAATTCCAGCTTGAACTGGTACTTGCTGGTTCAGAAATATTTAATGTTAGTGGTGTATTTCCTGTTAATAACTACATATATTCTTCTCTACATATTATAAAACAAAGTCGCTTCCCGCCATCTGTAGCTACGCTTAGATCTTTTTAACTACGCAACGGATTTTAATGCGGTTTCCATCAATAGACAGAGAAAGAGAAATGTTTATACTTATATGTATAATACATGCATATCCACCACATTAGCATCTATATTGCATCCGTGCGAAGCTGAGGCGGGTCGCTAGTAATATAATAAAGCGAAAGAGTGTGTTTATTTGGACGCGCTCTGAAACTATCAATCGGGTTTCAAAAAAGTATTTTTGTATGCAATAGCTTACTTTTGAAGAAGGTTTATAGGCTATTTTTACTTTTTTAACTTTTAGGTGTTTCCGTACTTGAAAAGGGATCAGCTTGATTATGTAGTTATTATATTTTAAACTTTGAGTACCATAATTCCTTCTCCAAAATTTCGTACATCTGCAACGCTAAACATTCCAAACTCTGAAGTGGGGCGTCCAAATCTAAGATCATGCGTCCCCGATGTAAACACAATGCTGCACACACGACCGATTTGATTGCCGGGTATCACACACGTGTGGGTTTGAGCTTAACTGTCTTGTCTTACAAAGGTCAGAGGCTAACTACCGTATTTATAGATGTCAAATCTCTCCTAAGCATTAAATGAACATCAGAATCGTGTTATGACAATAAATTAATATCGGTGAACATTTTACACAGCACTATCTAGCCTCAAACTAAGCAAAGCTTGAACTATGTTTAACCCGACAACTGATTACTTTTTCAAATCATTATCATCATTTTCAGCGCGTAATCGCCCACTGCTAAATATATGCCTTTATTCTTGTACCCCTCTTGTACTCGTCCTGGTCCTGTCTCAATCTTGTACAGTTTCGACGTGTGTGACGTGACGTGTTACGTTAGGTGTGCTTACCATGTTCGACCACAACGTCACTTATCAGGTGAGCTGTAGTCGAACACCTAGGTAGTCAAAAATAATAATAAAAAAGTACCTCTCTCTCTCTCTCTTTTTTAAGTTACAGTGTGCCTAAAAGTGCAACGCATTACATTATATTAATATAATAAATACGTATAAAAAATATATATTATATTGATATAATGATACATTAGGTACATACGTTTAGTCGCTTTCGAGTCAAAATTACTACAGTATCACTTACAATCACATCGGTAACAATTCCATATCGGATATCAATTTAAATGTGACTTTTACAGTGATTATGTATAAAACATAAAGCATTCTGAATGACTATTCTAAACTCAAAAGTTGTTCATAAATTGCTCCAAATCGTTGTCAAATAATCTCTAAATGCTCCAATTTGCGATGTACAATTGTTTTGATTGCCTCTATCAACGACTGATGTCTGTAATTGTTTTTAAGTGCGTCACGATTTTTACTTGAACTTATAACTGGACATCTTAAACGGTGGAGAAATGCTTTAAGGTGATCTAGATTAAACGATCTTAGTACTTAACAAAATTTGATTAGGTATATGTTTTTTTTTTATGTGAAAGAAATAAGACGAATGAGATGCTTTTCTAATAATAAGAAATGACGCATGTCCATGACCATTGCAGTGATACACAGAACTTTGAATAGCAACAAAGTTTATGACATTGATGCTTTGGCGTTCCTTACTTTGAGACTTTTGATGGTTAGTCTCAGCAGCCCTGGAATTTCACTGGCTTTACCTTTTAAACCGGAACACATTACTACTTGGCGGCAGAATATCTGCGGTGGTGGTACCTACTTAGACAACCTGCTAGAAATCTACCACGTAGTAAAATTATACTTATTTGATTTCTAGCATAGAAAGGAATGAAAAATCGTAAGCTAGCGTTTTCAATAAAATACATTTAAATAAGTAGGTACCTACTAGGTACTTGATTTGCTTATACCGAAAGTACAAATGGTTTTTAGGGTTCCGTACCCAAAGGGTAAAAACGGGACCCTATTACTAAGACTTTGCTGTCTGTCTGTCCGTCCGTCTGTCTGTTGAAATTTTCACAAATTATGTATTTCTGTTGCCGCTATAACAACAAATACTAAAAACAAAATAAAATAAATATTTAAGGGAGGCTCCCATACAACAAACGCGATTTTTTTGCCTTTTTCATAGATAATGGTACGGAACCCTTCGTGCGTGAGTCCGACTCGCACTTGGCCATTTTTTATTTATTAGAGCAACACAGTCTAAATCCCTCTAGAAAAAAAATACTATACCACAGTATCAGTTTAAGTTAGTTTTTAATTTCAGTTTGCGATTGCGTTATGAGTAAAAACATATAGTGTAATATACTATATATTTTAATAAAAATTTATATTTTACATTCAAGAACTAGAAGAAGTACCTAGATACGTAACTTAGAATAATCAACTCGATAGAAATTTATATCAAAGAGAATACTGAAAGATTTATTTTTCGAGACCTACTAAGTCTTAGTAAGAAATTCCATTGTGTTGATATGACAATGTTACAGCAAAAGATAAGTCTTTTTTGTTTCAAAAGATAAGTCTTTTTTAAAAGAACTTCGTGAGCCAGAATTGGGTTTATCTTTTAATTTTTTCGAGTAACGTGCTAAAACCTTTGAAATGTTGCTTTACTAAATGAAACCCCATCCAATACAACATTAGTCTGCTAAATGGTTGTATATTGGTTGTACAGAGCTTCAGGTAACGTTGGGAATATAGGGCATATAAAAAGAAACCCGGAAAGTTTTTTTTTCGTATATATTCATAACATTTCAAGCCTCCTGTGATGTGATAGGCAATTTCACCCAACTTATTGTTATCTGGTACAATTGGAATTTAAACAGGACATTACATCTGTGAGAAGTGTTGGTAGTGATCATTCCGTGGGCACCACCTGCTGGGACTGTGTCCATTGGAAATATATATTGCTATGACTTTAAAATGTGGACTAATGAAATATCTATGCTATTAGAAGCATTTGTGGCTACAGCCTTAGTTCAAGTGGAGCCTCTTTGAATCGGGGCTTTCAGTTCTCATCGATATATGTATATAACTTTATTTCTTTTCTACCTACATTTTTACGGCGTTATTAATGTTGCTTATACTTATTCAATACTTAAAATGCTCTATGAAGTTGTGAATACCACACGTGTAAGCGAGGCCGTAAATATTGAGCGTTGGAGAACACTTTATTTATATAATTATTATATAATTTATATAAGTGTAAATTAAAACTTTGATTGTATGTAGATAGACACCACCACATATTGTAATGAATAAGCATGTAAGTGAGAGTGAAATTTACTATCAAGTTCTTTCAGCAAATAATTTATAAATTTAAAAGGCATGTAAACGGTACTTTTAGACTCTGCGTGAAATGTAACGTAAGGTAGTGAGAAAGAGAAAGAATGAATGAACAATTAATATATTTAAAAGAGCGAAAAGATATGAAGCAATGAATGGAACGCATCGTCAATATGAAAGAGATGCCTAGATATATATTGTAGGACACATTACACACGCTATCTGACCCCAAACTAAGCAGAGCTTGTGTGATGGAAGTCAGATAACTGATAGAATACATAAATACTTTTTTTGTATTGTAAATACATACTTATAATACATACAGAACAACCAGACACAGAACAAACATTTGTTTATACCAAACAAACATTTGTCCTTGGCGGGAATCGAACCCACTCACAAATCGAATCGATGAAAGATAATTGTAAGTATGAAAGAGAAAGCTAATTTAGATAACGTGTGAAAAGGATAATGTAAATAGTTTTAGTTAGGTGTGAAAGAGAAAGAAATAATAAAGGAATTGGAAGTAACGACATCTTTGTATTTACATATTATGTTTCATACTTACTATGTACTAAGAATTTGAAAAATAAAGAAATTGCTACCTACATAAGGTAGCAATTTTTTTAAAATAATTACCCTCAATTTTCAGTTGCCTTATTCTGTTAAGTAAAATAGTAAAACGAGTAGGTACTGATGATATTGCTTACATTTTTGTAAAATTGACAAAAGTAGTTATTTTCTTATAATACATATAATTTTTTATAAGTACGAAATAAAATCAATTAATTACACAACTCTTTAAATAAATTGATTATATCATACAACTCAACTTCACAGGATTGACTCAGTCAATCTTAATTTCTTTCACATTCGAGAGACCATGTTCATTGATACCGGTTATAATTTTTGTTGGTCAAGAAACGAATTTGGTAAATTTGTTTGCATGTACCAGGTTTTGTTTGAGAACATTTATGTCGATCGAATTATGAATGCGATCTTAAATAACAGTGATTGCATGCCCGGACGTACGAGCTCGATTGGCATGTCGGGCCCATGTTTAAACAGTTTTAAAGAACAATGTTTATGTTCTTTATGCTTGCAATCGGTATTTATACGGCATTTATTGGCAGTTTTTGCGAGCGATCGGCGGTCAATTGGACCGGCAATTTGGCGTATGTATATTATATGTGTAGCTCCAAAAAAAGACCGTTAATCCTTTCTATGTGGATTTTACTAATACCAAGTGATAGCTATCCAGTTCGCAAAAAATGCTATTGTTAAGGATAATAGATAATCTTTGATCTCTGTGAGAATACGGTACAACATTTGCTTTTTTTTTCAGTTTTTAGATAGATATGTAGGCTTTTAATAACGTTCTGATTTTTGTTTGTAACCATTAACTTTTTTTTTTAGTTTTTAGATAGATATGTAGGCTTTTAATAACGTTCTGATTTTTGTTTGTAACCATTAAAAGTTGTAGTCAACTCAAAACATTGGTTTCACCTTTGTTTTTCTGTTTGTACCTATATACATTTATTTATATCGTCTTTTTTATCTGTAATTTTATTTCTTTTTGCACCAACCTTAATAGCTGTCTTTCTGTTACTTTCCATCCAAAAGAATAAATAGCTCTAGACGATAAGGCCACCGTTGTACACCATATATTTATTAGTCTATGTGGTTTTTGTTTTGTTATCTTCTGTATGTCTTTTGTAAGTTTTGTATGTTATAATGTATGCATGATTGCATATGCAAAATTTCGCATCTATGCTGTTGTCAATGAAAGAGTTCCTCCGAGTGGGCTGACTCTGAGGAAATGTTTTTTTTAAGACTGGACCAGTGCTGGGCGCGGATCTCTTCTCATTGTGAGAAGGATACGACCATATTCCACCACGCTAGCCAAGTGCGGGTTGGTTGACTTCACACATCTTTTATATTTTTTAAGAACTCTCAGATATATACGTAGATTTCCTCACGATGTTTTTCTTCACCATTTGAAGTTAACAGTAACACGCACATAACCTAGAAAATACAGAGGTGCGTGCCATGGGATTCGAACTGAGGATCTTCAGATTGAAAGAGTTCCTCGCTTCCATAAAAATGCATCATTATAGGAACTGAACCAACATGTCAAATTTCAACGTAAGTTCAGCTTCCGATATGTGACCTGAACAAACTTAAGCCCATTACAATTTAAATAGAAGCTTGTATTAATACAGTAGTTCAGTTCAACGACTCGAGCTCAAATCAAGAGCATTTAAAAATAATCTTAATACTTGATTCAAAATGCCGTGATATTGATTCCTTATGATATATACATATAAAATGACGCATTGTGTTTGTTGTCCCACGCATCTTTACACTAATCAGATAGAGTGGAAGAATTAGCCATCCATCATTCGGTAGTAATCATATCTGATGGGCATTACTTACAGTGATGTAGGTATTTGATAAGCGCGTGAAAATGTACCATATTTTAGTTTTTTTTTTATTGTCTCATTATTTTTTGACATGTTAAATTTTTCGTTAAGTATAAAAAAAAAGTGTTCTTATTATATTTTTAATTTCTTATTTTCTTACTATGACAAAGCAAAAAGTAGTGTTATCTTTTTCAGCGTAGCGCCGAAATTACTTTTTCCTCTTTCTTCTTGGCATCGCACTCTGTGCGTTCTGCTAGTGTCAAAGTTTCTGTATTTTATGTACAGTCTTCAGTTTTCAGCTAATTTATCTTTATAGTCAACGTCCAGTCTTGGTCAAGTCCAGTCCGTGCCAATCAAATCTAGTCATGCTTTAGTAAAGTAGCAGCAACTTTACTATAAATTTCAATGGAGTTTTGGAAGCAACACGAAAAGTCATGTTCACTACATTATATAAATATTCCACACTAGCGCTCCTAATTCGGCACTTTATAAATATAACACCATTATTTTATAAACATAAACACTCAAAAAACACTTGTTTTGGAAAAAAATACAATGGAGCTTTCCGCTTTCCCGACAAAACTCTTAAAACCGAACTACATAACCTATTTTAATAAATGATGTGTCAATCAATTCCTTATTATGTTCCGGGTCACATCATTTAGGTATTCAAATTTTTAGCATTACCGTAGTTGCGTTATAGGTTTTTAAACTTTTTAGTTTGTATGCGTCCTTTTTCTTTATCCAATATAATTTAAATCATGAAATAATAAATATAATAACTAGAGAAATAAAGCTTATTTTATGAATTCAAAAATCTAAATTTGCATTCTTTGAAGGTAGCTTTTATCCTTTGGGTACTTATAGGCAACCACTATTATATCTTTTCACTTGCTACGATTCTAGCACATATCTTTTGTTTCTTCTACTTTAATAACCGTTTTCTTCCGATGCTTGTCGGTTGCGGGTACTTGATATATCTAGCCTTTCCTTAAAATGTGTTCCTGTTTCGTGTTAGGTTGATTGAAGAAAAATAATAAAATTAAAAAAACCGTACAAATACATAGCCGTAATAAAACCAATACTCGAATAACTTGTACATACTACTATAATAAGTACAACAGTATTAAAATAATCTCCTACATTTAAAAGACATTAAAAACTATGACACCCGTCACGCATCAGCCCCAAAAAAGTTAAAAAGCAAATGCGTGCTACCGATGTCGTCTCACGATAGTGTCGTCCAAAATGATGGTTTAATTCGATAGACTTGGCTGCTATGAGCTTTGTGCTACTGCCGAACATGTATTCGAACTGACGCAGACAGACGTATCGGACAAATGACAGATACGGTTCCGATAGAGTAATGCATGAAGGGGCTGGTGACAGGGTTTGTTGGAGATTGAAGATTGATTACTAAAATCTTTAAAAGTATGTACCAGTGTCGTACGAGTGCACACAGATTTATTTATGCTTTAGAAGTTACACGAAATTCAGATATAAATTTAACACCACAAAACTGCATACATAAACGCTTGAAAGAAATAAAAAGTAACTATTTTGCGGCCCCGCCAAAATCCCGGGTACGAGCAAAAACGGCCAAGCATCTAACGGTGTGTTCCGGCAGCTTCACTTGAGAGCCAGTTCCATTCCAGGTTAGGTGTGCTTTACCATCTTCGACCACACCGTCACTTAACATCAGGTGAGTTGTGGTCAAACACCAAGCCTGTCAGCTATAAAAAAATAAAGAATATTGCTTATTAAAATTTTAAATAAGTTTAATACTAATATAACAATCTTGTAGAATTAGTGGTATGCTCTTAATGTTGTTGTTTTGATTGATTCAGGCGTTACTTTTCAAAAGTTCATATTTATTATATTCTGGAGTTATGTTATTTTTTTAATAATTCAATCCTTATTTGACATAACCAAGCAAATTCTTAAACAACTTTGATGAAATTTGAAACTTTCACGATTTTAACAGATAGTTATGTTTATCGCCGGAATTCAGTCGCGATATCCGGAAATCATTTCATAACACCAAGACCAGCAACGGTCGGGTACAGTCGGTATTATGCTAAGGCCGGTTTGTGGCATAAAGATATTTCTTTCCTTATTTTTTTTCTGTATTGTCTTTATTGTATATAAAATTTTGTACACGATTAATTCCCGGAGATAAATACAATTAACTTTATCTAGTATCGTTTAAACAAACCTACAATATACAATATATTCCTTAAGTAATTTCTAAAAATCACAAGATCATATACCTACCTACATTCTATATGGTATACATTTAAAAATAATTACAAATTTTACTAAGAAGTTTGTGGTGCGTCTCTAACTAGTACTTTTATAGAATAAAAAATAATGTCAGATGAAATGTGAGTATACAAAAGTAACTTAATAATGAACGACCAATAAATTTAGCCTACAGAACATCCTTCTTAAAAAGCTGCCATTATCAGCGAACGTAATTGATTGTAATCGAAATGAAAATTGACACTAAATCGTACCAAGACAAATATCTTGCCGATTTTACTGCAGCGGCAGGGGGCTTAAAAATAATTGAGCTTCTCGTTCGCACATATTTTATCGCCAAGGAATTACTTCAGAATTTATTGCACTTTTTATCATTAACATTGGCGTCGAATGTGATTACCTTAGTAATTTTATTCTGCTGAGAATATTCATTGTTCTTCTTTGTTTTTGACAACACACTTTGTGCATATGCCGCAAACATTGCAATATTTGCAAGAATTTTATGATAAATCAGATAAGTCTCAGTCTATTTAGAGTCTTATCATGTCCGGTTATTGTTATGTCGGGATATATTATTTAGTTATAATATTGTGACGAATTGATAACCTCCTCCTTTGTTGGAGTTCGGTTAAAAACAAAAATGTAATGACATTAATTTAATATGTATATTCATAGGTAGACAAAATAAACAGGGCTATCGTGGTGTGTACTAGGCTGAAAAGGTAACTGTACCCGTCGTTAAAAAAAAATGTACCTACAAAGGGACCAACACCGAAATCGTGAAAAAAATCAGCTGTTGCATAGAAAAAGTTTATTGACCCTTGACCTTGACCTTGTATGGAGAATATTTGAATGGGATGTGATCACTATTGGTGAGGCTTAATTTTAAAATGAAAAGATCATGACATACTGACGAAAAAATGGATACCGGAAATTAGAAAGGAATTTTAGTTTTTCACGAAAACTTAAAATATTGAAGCTTTCTAGTAATAATTGATAATTAATCAGTCCAGTTTCATACAACCTTTCCATTTAACTATACTTTCTATTTTAAAAAAGTAATGCATTGTTCACCGCATTCCACACGAGATTAATCAAAACGACCTCTTAAAATTCAATTAGCTTGCATTCGCGTTTATTCTCTAAAATTAGAATCAGTATAAGGCCCAAAACGCACTAAGCTTTAGCAAACCCATTTTTTGTTTTACTATTTACATTGCGAGCCCAATAACTAACATCTCGTAGCTAAATTCATTTTTTGTTTTCCTTATACGGGAATACTCACTTTTAATTATATCGGATACTCCGACTATAATTTTGGCCACATCCGGTGGCCTTCTTCATGGAGACAAAGCTGAGTACAGCGCGCGCACGGCCTCGTCTTGCTTCGCACTATAGGCCGCTGCGCGCCTCGCGCGTAAAGGCAGCAGTTGCTGTGCGGGCGTGGAGGTGAGAGCGAGTAAAGTGCCGGGAATGCGCCGGTGCGCTCTAGAGTCACCGCTGGCGCTTATTATAGTCGGAATTGTGCTCATTAATGTAAGAGAATGTGTTACATTGTTCTGAGATATGAATTGGCGTACCTTGATTATCCAAGGTATAAAGTAGGTACTATTACAGTATAGGTTTATTAGTTAATTAAGCAGTTTGTATGTATTTTATTGCATGTAGTAAATATACAGTTTCATAAAATGTGAGTTGTTGCAGTGTTACACACACACACACCGACATCCACACACCCACATCCACACACACATACTCTGTCACTAATACACACACACAACTCACACACTCAAACACAAACAACCACACCCACATATACACATCCACAGATACTCCCACAGACACACACACACTCCCACATACACATCTGTGAAGGCACATGCACACACTCACGCACACGCATGTTCATGCACGCACATGTACATACAAACACACATACTCATACGTACACAAACAAACACACATACTCATTAATACACACACACACACACACACACAAACACGCACACACTTTACAATTGATACCAGAGTGTATTTTTATGTTCCATATATTAATTAGTTTATTTATTAAAAATAGCGATATTGTGTCCCAATGCCTATTAACGAGCCAAATATTTGAGCGAATCTCACCAAAGAAGATTATGATTGATACCAGTATTTTGTTAACGGTAAACCACATAGTGAAATTGAAAACACTTAATGCACGCCCGTGGGTAAGTGGCACCATAAAATTGATGATTCAAATTATATACTTGATAATGTTATAATGGATTTTGCGACCGATACCATCTCTAATGTAATTTGGGAAATGGCTATAAGCATATACTCCGAGATGAAACATTTGGAAGCAAAAAATAGACGCTGTGTAATGTAAAATAATAAGGTCTTTTAACCGGAAGCATTGATGAAACGTAAGTTTTGTTCTAAATAGTATAATTTTAATTGAATTTACTTACGCAGTACAACAAAATCAATTATATAGAATGAATCAAAGTCAATAGTTGCTATCCTAAAAATTATACTTGCTATATAAAGAAAAAAGTTGAAAGGTATTGCTTCTAATGAGTTGAAAAGCCGATATAGCTTGGCTTAAATTCTTAAAAAGCCCAAGCAAAATAATTCTAAGAATCTAGCACAAGTCAAATTAATTTTAGACTTCAGAGAAATTCTGTGAGCGAAAACAATTAATTTTAAATTCCACTAAAAAAGTCTATCAAGACGTATACAATATACGTTTTGTTTGCTCGTGAGAATGAACTGCGAGTTTAAGATACTTATTGAAAAGAGAACGCAAGACATATTTTATTCACACTCCACTTTTTATAGTTTTTAGAACGAAACTTCCTGGAACTAATAATTTGTGAAAAAAATTAACGCTAAACTTCCTCGAATCAATCTGGTATCAATAGCAAATCTTATTCAACACGGTCACATAATCTTGCATCATCGGAATTAGATTTTTGTCAACTTCATGAATGGTCGTAAATTAAGTATTAGTATATTTACTTGCCTACTTTAAACTTGAAATCAGAGTTTGTACTAACATTAAAAAGGCAACTATTACGAAAACGATTAACAATCAACACAACAACATGAACAAAATCAAACAAAACAATTGAACAAATAACAACAACAAACCATTAATTTTTACTGGCAATACGTTTTAAGGGATAAATCATTTATTCTCTTTTCTGCTTTAGACATAAAAACCTAAAATGAGTGATAGATTTTATCCGTCTCCCATCTATGACGCCGAATGATTGCGTTTTATCAACCCAGATTTATTTGCATACCATCTACGATAGTAGTACGGCAATTAAATAGCGGTCTAAAAGGATTTTATCTATGGCTCAATTGAACGCTATACACGGCAAAGCTATAGATACGAATTAATTATATCTGAGCAACGTCTTCCTTGAACAATCACACCTAGCTGTGCTCGCTAACCCGCCTGCCAAGCGTGGCGAGTATTGGCAAAACCCCCTCAGGAGGAGGCCTATGTCCAGCAGTGGACCCATGGCTGATGATGTGATGATGTGTGTGTGTAATAGGTATGAGACCAACGTACGCTCTCCTGATGGTAAGAGATAACGCATGTCAGCCATTGCAGCGATACACAAAACTTTGAAAACTTTGAAAGTTCAGAGCATCGCTGCTTTGGCGTTCATTACTTTGAGACTTTCGATGGTTAGTGTCAATCTTCAGTCTCAGCCCTGTAACTTCGCTAGCTGCAATACCCCTTTAAACTGGAACACAGTAATGTTTACACACTACTGCTTAACGTCACAATATCTAGTTCTGCGGTGGTACTTACCTAGACGACTTCTTGCTATGGAGATCTACCACCAACTGCTTACATATCCAAGTAAAATCAAAGTCCAATACCAAATCAAAAGCTATAATGCATACCTAAAGATATATTATGTTAAAAGTAGTTATCTTATTTGTGTATATAGGAATGATTGGTGTTCAAAAATATGTTACATGTTTTAAATAGAAATAACAAATTTTCGATTAAAAACACTATATTAGGTATCCTAACGTCATTTTTAATAAGTTCTCAAAACTACGTGTGAAATACAAATTAAATTAGTTAATACACAGATGATGCTATTAATCAAGGTGAATAATTATTTTATTCTATTTCATACGACTAAAACGTACCAAAACTACATTTAAATGTTAATACGCAGCTACCTCATTAATTATGGTGGCATTAATTTCTCT
Organism: Biston stratarius; assembly: GCA_950106695.1. Classification (NCBI taxonomy): domain Eukaryota; kingdom Metazoa; phylum Arthropoda; class Insecta; order Lepidoptera; family Geometridae; genus Biston; species Biston stratarius. Next base: position 32,971,809 of record OX467106.1, on the reverse strand, counting down.
CATTAGTGTAAAGTTGCACCAAAATTGTAGTTCTAATATTTCTTATTTCCATTCTCTTATAGCTCAACGCTTTGTAGAGTTTTAACACACGGTCTCATATCAAATTCCGTTTTGGTTATATATCCAACGTTTTGTAGAATTTGTTAGAAGTTTTTAGAATTTATATCTCGTTTTAGTTTTGATGTAAATGTAATGAGACGAACGAGACGTCCTCTTGGCGATCAGAGATAACGCCTGTCTATGGCTATAGCATCATGTGGTGGCGGATTGTGTCCGGACCGAAGCTGAGAAATACGAATTCTCAATAAAAATCAACCTTAAATTAGTCTAGAGTGGTGCAACAGTGGACTAGCTATTATAAGAGGCCAGAATACTATTCCGCAAAACCCATATATATTTTAAGCGTAGAATGTAATAATAATTGACCATATTATTATTATTTTATTTATTTTAAGTAAGTACCTAACCATTTTAGCAACGAAGCAAAACAAAGTCTAGCTCGGTATTCTGAGCTTCTTATTAAGATTCCACTTAGGCGCTCACGAAAAAGCTATGCACGATCATATTTCGTATGTCTGCGCAATAAGATTTAAAGTGGCGTAGCTTAGTCTTGAGAACCTAATAAAAATCGCAATATAGACCACAGAATATGGGGGATAGTACTACATAGATGCTTATAATATTGATTTTTAAAAATGATTTTAACGGGTATACTTTCAGATTAGTTCTATAGAAAATTTAAGAAAATCGGTTCAATAGTTTAATTTTGAAACCAAAATACTTAAAACCTAGCCGTTTGAGATTAGGGGCACGAATTCGGTATTTTTTTTAAATTTATACTTTTACTGTATTTTATTTAATCCGAATAAAAAAGAATGGAAAATGAAAGAAGATCTATAAACTCTTCAATTAAACGCCTAAAACGGTTGACCGTTGCTTCCCTCGGGATTCCATCTCGTCCCGTCACAGATCGCTAGTTTTTCCTACAATTAATTTGATCTCAATGGTCGTAACCAATGGACTCGCCACGGAAGTAAATTTTACGGCCTGTTGACTCATCGCTTCATCCAAAAATGTCGATATACATTATATAAAAAAGTTTATCAGGCAATCTTTATTAAACCGCTTTAGTTGTTATTGTATAAAGATGTTATAACACTTATGTTACATACTTTAGTAGATGGCGCTGTACGGGCTTAAAACGCGCAAGCGTTTCGTTCGCGATGTAAGACAAGGCCCGTCAGCGTCTCAATAAATTTGTCTTCGGATAAAGCAGTATTTGGTTGTTTTATTACGAATTAAACCTACTGCTACTACCCGGGAGAGGTAGTGGGCTGAAGACCACAACCCCCTTGTTCATGGTCCTTCGTACCGGATATTATTGGGATCCGTGTGGATCCGTATTTGGGATACGTTACCAGGCGAGTAACTGTACCCGGAAGAGGCCAGCTACCAGGCGAGTAGCTGTGCATTTGCAACTGCCAGGCGAGCAGCTGTGACTTTGGAGGTGCCAGGTGGCACTGTTACCCCAGTCGGGGGGTCTTTGGAGGTAAAATTAGTGTTGTGACACCCTGAAGTGAGTGAGCCGAAAAAATTGTAAGTACTTTAATATTGTTAGTGAAGTGTTAAAATAAGTTAGCTAGTTAGGACTTAGAAAATTTGTGTTAGTCAGTTTAGGGACTATTAGGGAGTATAATTCAAGAAAAAACGGGGGAACGTTGTTTCTATGCCCGATTTCTTTGTAAACGGTAAAGTGTTAAACACTTAGAAAAATTATGATAAAAATATCTTGGACTTAGAAAATTTTCTAAAAATTTGTAAAACTTTAACTTCAATTTATTATAGTTTCTATATGATTTTCTGTTAAATTGTAATCTGTAACTGACTATCCTAAGGCTATCTGATTTAAAATTTAACTAAAAACTGTATCGAAAAATTTGTACAACATGGAACAATTAATAAATTTTCAAGAGGATCTTTATGGTAGAATAGCAAAAGCTCGAACTAATTATAAAAAGACTCCTAAAGATAGACTAACTAGAGAATATGTTGAAGGGAAAATAGAAGCAGTCGAACATCTTTGGTGCGAATTTTTATCTGGACACAAGGAGATTATGCGAACTCAGAATAGTGATGTCATTAGGGCTTCATCATATACTAAAACCGAAATGTATGATAAATGTGACGAGCTTTTTCTTGAGTATAAAACGGAATTAAAAACCAAATTATCTAAATTTAATGTGTCTAGTGGAAGTTCGGACAAGGGAGAAAGGTCAAGAGCTAATGTAAAATTGCCTAAAGTAAATATTAACAGCTTTTCAGGAAAATGTTATTCGGAGTGGACTACGTTCCGCGATTTGTTTCGTTCGTTAGTTCATCAAAATAGAGATTTAGATGATGTACAAAAATTGTTATACCTTAAGGGTTATTTAACTGAAGAAGCTGAGCAATTACTGAGCAACATTCCGATAACGCAGGAAAATTATAACAGAGCTTGGGAATTACTCGAAGATAGATATGACAATAAAAAATACATATCACACCAAATACTCGAGCGTTTCTTGAATCAACGGAGTGTCACTCAGGAATCGGCCAGCGGTTTAAAAGAAATGTTAGATACAACAAACGATTGTTTAGCGTCTCTTACAAATGTGGGAATTAAAACTGAAAACTGGGACATATTAGTGATCCATATTGTTGTGAAAAAGTTGGACCCAGAATCCAGGAGGCAGTGGGAATTTTCTGCGGCTGATGGCAGCTCATCCGAGGAATTACCCACTTATAGGCAATTCCAGGAATTTTTAACTAAACGCTATAGAGCTTTAGAATTCCTGGATCCTGGATCCAGTCCCAATATAAATAAAAAAGATCGTGCTAATTGGTCTGTTAAGAAAACGAAATCTATGCATGTGGCAAAGATTCAGTGTTCCTATTGTTCGGAGGGGCACATACTTGCACACTGCGCAGCGTTTAAGAAAGTTTCGGTTGACTCAAGGCGTGATTTTGTTCAAAAGAACAGAATTTGTTTTGTCTGTTTGGTGAGTAATCACAATGCCAATACCTGTAAGACAAGTATTAAGTGTTACGTTTGTGGTAGAAGACATCACACTCTTTTGCACCAGGCGAGTGAAAAGGAGCGTGATGGTAGTCAGGGTCCTTCAGGCTCAATTTCGGGAAGTAATCTCTCTCATGCCGCCGTATCTACAATGTCATTAGAAAACAACCAAGGTGGCAAACCGAAGTCACCGCAACCAACGGAATTGACACCGGTTGTATCGTGTTTCACACGAAAACAGAACCCTATTTTACTAGCAACGGCGTTAGTAAAATCCGAAGCACAAACCGGACAGTGGTTTACATTTCGAGCGTTGTTGGATCAGGGATCACAGTCGTCTTTTATAACTGAAGCGACAGTCCAACAACTAGGTCTTAAGAAGACTTCAACAAAGGTTCAGATTACGGGAATAGGCGGAGACAAGGCTTTAGTCTCCAAGGCGATGGTAAACATTAAGCTTTCTTCTCGAATTGACCCGCTAGTGGTCATAAATGTAAAGGCACATGTACTTAAGTCCATTACCACGCTTTTGCCTACAAAGGATTTGAAACTGATTGAGTGGAGAGAGTTTAAAGATATAGTGTTAGCGGATCCGGGATATCACACTCCTAGTCGTGTTGATATGCTATTGGGTGCAGATGTATATGGACAAGTTCTTCAAGATGGAGTCAAAAAGGGTCCTCAGGGTTCGCCGGTAGCACAGTGTACTTCCTTGGGATGGATATTGTCTGGTACGCTGAATGCAACGGACGAATCATCTGAAATTAAAGTGATGCATGTCACAGAAGATGACAGCTTATTAAAACGCTTTTGGGAACTTGAAGATGATGTACCTATGTCCAAGAAAAACCTGTTTACTGAAGAGGAGAAACAATGTGAGGAATTTTTCTCTGAATCTACAGTTCGAGATGATGATGGTAGATATGTCGTACGGCTGCCATTTAGAAGTGGAGATCCAGTTGTAGTGAATTCGCAGAAGATAGCTGAAAAGAGACTGTTTGCATTAGAAAAACGCCTGAAGGTGGGAAACCTGAAACAGAAATACAAAGAGGTTATTAATGAATACATTGATTTGAAACACATGGAACTTGTACCTACAGAAGAAATACATAACCCAAAGGCAATATACTTACCACATCATGCTGTGGTGCGTGAAGACAAGCAAACTACTAAGGTCCGGGCGGTCTTCGATGCATCCTGCAAAGGAACTAATGATAAATCATTAAATGATCAACTGTTAGTTGGTCCAACCCTACAAGCAGATTTGAGACATTTAGTTATGCGTTGGAGGGTTTCGCGCATCTCTTTGACAGCTGATATAGTCAAAATGTACCGTCAGATTAAGGTTAATGAAGCAAACGTAGATTACCAAAGGATATTATGGAGGAATGATATCACTGAAGAGATTAAGCATTACAGAATGCTACGAGTTACGTTTGGAGTAGCATCAGCACCATATTTAGCTGTCAAAGCCTTACAGCAATTGAGTGTTGATGAGGGTGAAAGGTATCCTGCTGCAGCTAAAGCAGTGTTAAGCCAGTTCTACATGGACGATCTTCTTGCTGGGTGCGACAATGTAGAAGAAGGATTGAAGTTATATAAAGATATAAATGCTATTGTAGAAAAGGGTGGATTTAGTCTAGAAAAATGGACAAGCAATAGTGAAGAGTTGTTGCAACAAATGAAGAAGAATGAAAATAAAGGGAAAGAAGAAGATGAGGAAAGTCTAAAGATAAAAACAGATGAGGTAATGAAAATAGTAGGACTTACCTGGAACCGCAGCGATGACTCCTTCCGCTACAAGGTAGATGCTCCCGAAGTTGTAGAACCTGCAACAAAAAGGACAATTATATCAGAGATAAGTCGGTTTTATGACCCCCTGGGGTGGGTCGGGCCGAGTATAATTGTTTTAAAGATTCTAATTCAGAAATTATGGCTGGCTGGATTAGACTGGGACGAAAATGTTCCTCTGAACATTCTAAACGAATGGAAGAAATATAAGAAAGAGTTAAAGATGTTAACTCACGTGAAAATACCTCGGTGGATTGGTGTCGTTGTGGGCGATGTTGTCGAAATTCATGGGTTTAGCGACGCTTCAAAGGATGCATATGCTGCTGTGGTTTATTCTCGGGTTATTGATTCTATGGGTCAGATACACGTAACCTTGATATCGGCCAAGACGAAGGTTGCTCCAATTAAACAAGTTTCGATTCCTCGGCTAGAGCTATGTGGTGCTGTTTTGCTAACAAGACTGATGATCGAAATTGCTTCTGTAATGAACATTGATAAGAGCCAGTTGCATGCTTGGACGGACTCCACTGTTGTCCTTGCCTGGCTAAACAGTCATCCAAGCCGGTGGAAAGTTTTCGTCGCAAATCGTGTGTCCGAAATAGTTTCGAGCTTGGATTCTCATCATTGGGCCCATGTGTCAACAAAAAGTAATCCAGCAGACGCGGCGTCAAGGGGACAATCACCGTCTGAGCTTGTGAACAATGACTTATGGTTCCAAGGTCCGGAATTCCTGCACAAAATCGAAATCGATTATAAAAAGCCGAAAGACAACGATACAAATGTAGAGCAGGCGGCGACCAGAACTCACTGTGCTACAATGGATAGTTCTTTATTGGAGAGGTTTTCGTCACTTACCAAGATGATACGAGTACTAGCCTACTGCAAACGGTTCATTAGTAACCTGAAAAGAAAAGGATTAGAAAGAAATATTGGGTTTTTAACAAGTCAAGAATTAAATAATGCATTAAAGGAATGCATAAAACTAAGTCAAGCAGAGAAATTCAACGAAGAAATTAGCATAGTACGAAGAAAAGAAAACTTACCTAAAAGAAGCAGCTTGCGAGCATTGAACCCCTTCCTGGACGACGACGATATCTTGAGAGTATGTGGTAGATTGGAACATTCAAATTTAAATACTAATAGGAAACATCCAATATTACTTCCTAAAGATGCTTACCTGTCTACTCTTCTTCTTGGTGATGCTCATAAACAAACTCTGCACGGTGGGCCTCAATTGATGCTGTGCTACTTAAGAAACAAATACTGGATTCTAGGAGCAGCACAGATGGTGAAGTCATATTTTCGTAGATGCGTAACATGCATAAAAAATACAGGGAAAACAGAGCATCAGTTAATGGGACAATTGCCTTCAACTAGATCTACCCCGGCGCGACCTTTTAAGTCTAGTGGTGTTGACTTTGCAGGCCCAATTCAAATTCGGACGGCAAAGGGTCGTGGGCAAAAGTCACACAAAGGATACATATGCTTATTTGTGTGCATGGTAACGAGAGCCGTGCATCTCGACGTTGTAACAGACCTAACAACAGAAGGATTCCTTCAAGCGTTCAAAAGGTTCGTGTCAAGGCGAGGTTACTGTACAGACATATGGAGCGATAATGGGACTAATTTCACGGGCGCTGCTAATGAACTCAAGAGACTCTTTAGTAATGAAAAGGGATCCATGCTTCAAGAGATTGCAGAGTCATTAGCAACCAACGGATGCAACTGGAATTTCATTCCAGCTCGATCCCCTCATTTTGGTGGATTATGGGAGGGGGGAGTAAAATCAGTCAAATATCATTTGAAGAGAGTTATTGGCGAATCAACGTTAACATTCGAAGAAATGTCAACAGTTCTGTCTCAGATAGAAGCTTGTTTAAACTCCAGGCCTCTGTCAGTGATAACTGGTACTGATGATGAGAATACTACGATATTAACACCGGGACATTTCCTTGTAGGCGAGGCAATAGTAACTCCACCAGATAGGAATTTTGAGGACACAAATGTTTGTTCTCTGCGCAGGTGGCAGTACACGCAAAGAATGGCGCAGGACTTCTGGCGACAATGGTCGCAACAATACTTAACACGGTTCTATAAGAGATATCGATGGGCATCCACTATGCCGCAGCCTGAGGTGAATGACATTGTGGTAGTTCGGGAGGAAGGTTTACCACCATGTCGTTGGTTGTATGGCAGAGTGATTACAACCCATCCGGGCGGGGACAATTTAGTACGGGTAGTTACACTTAAGGTAAAAAACGGAACGATTAAACGCCCGCTGAGTAAGTTGTGCCTCTTACCGATCGATAATACCCAATGAGCATTTATTCATTTATTCCTAAGTTATGAGTTTATGTTATATTTTGTTTTAAATGTAGTTAGTATGAACTAAACACAGTTTGTTCATAGTGGGCGATATGTATAAAGATGTTATAACACTTATGTTACATACTTTAGTAGATGGCGCTGTACGGGCTTAAAACGCGCAAGCGTTTCGTTCGCGATGTAAGACAAGGCCCGTCAGCGTCTCAATAAATTTGTCTTCGGATAAAGCAGTATTTGGTTGTTTTATTACGAATTAAACCTACTGCTACTACCCGGGAGAGGTAGTGGGCTGAAGACCACAACCCCCTTGTTCATGATGGTCCTTCGAGCCGGATCGGATTCGATTCGGATCCGGCTCGAAGGACCATGAACAAGGGGGTTGTGGTCTTCAGCCCACTACCTCTCCCGGGTAGTAGCAGTAGGTTTAATTCGTAATAAAACAACCAAATACTGCTTTATCCGAAGACAAATTTATTGAGACGCTGACGGGCCTTGTCTTACATCGCGAACGAAACGCTTGCGCGTTTTAAGCCCGTACAGCGCCATCTACTAAAGTATGTAACATAAGTGTTATAACATCTTTATACAGTTATCTTAACTCTTTCGATAGTAGCTCTGCTTCATGAGCAGATGGTTGTGCGTTCGATTCCCACCCGGGACAAATATTTGTCTGACTGACATAGACGTTTGTTCTGTGTGGGTGTTCTAAATGTATTAAAAAAAAGTAATATATCAGTTTTAAAATTCCCCAAATTTAAGTTTTCCTTGAAGTTGAGTTTCCATAGCTCGTTGTGCGACTTTGAGCGTATCAAGAAAGTACATAGTCAGAGATCACGTTTCAGCACCATAAGTCATCACTGGTAATACACACTGGTCGAAGACTTTCGACTTGAGGCACTGAGGTATATCAGACGAAAAAACGTTGCGCAGTTTTCCGAACGCTGCCCAACCGCGTTGGATTCGACTGACCTCTTTCTTGAAGTTGACCTACCTAGTTGGACTGCTTGTCCTAGGTAAATGTATGAGTCAACAACTTTAAAAATCGAGCTCCCAATTTAAAAAGTTCACTTAATTCCATTGACGCATTTTCACAAGATAACTGAAACAAGCTACCGAGCCAGTGCAAAAATTCCAGAATCACTTTATTACAGACGCTTGATAAAATTGAAGCTAAGTTTTACCATAAACGATTCATCGAATAATTGTACTGCCAATGGCTCTACTCCTTGTTTTTCCGCCGCCCCGTGAAGTAGCCCGCAGCATTTTAATGTGACAACTGAACACATAACAGCACTTAATTTTGCCCTAATTCGAGCACACCGTGGTCGTAAGAATTCGTTTTTCGTACTGTTTTTTCTCCTGAGAATATCTGAGAACAGAATCGGCCGATGGGCCAGATAAGGCGAATGTTTCTTTAAATATGCAAAATGCTAACTTTGTGCTACCCTTTCGACAGGACGCTGAATAATTTTACACGGTCTTAATGGTTGCATGTCTTTTAATTCGATTTTCAGTGTCGCATTGACACGCTCGAATCGTTACTTAATTGATTTCGTAAATCAGATTTCATCTGGCGATAAAGTAACCTTCCGTGCCAATGTTACATTCCTATAAAAATAAATTTGAGGAAAGTTAATCACATGGCAAATATCTTGCCCATTGTTTCCATGGAAGGCAATAAAATCTAAGGAATCAGTAGATAATGAACTAGGATGTTCGAACCGCGCCGGCTGCTGCTTCCAGGCAGTGTTGTCAACACTCTGAACATAATTTACCACTGAAGCTTCCAAGTACTAAGGCATTTTTCTAAAGACAATACAAGCCTTTCTGCCGATGGAATATTCAGAATGCCTGAAGAATTCTCATTCTCGCACCCGCTAATGAATAGCTATTCTTTGAGCATTTTAACTATGGACCTTGGAATGGAATTTGAGTGTACAAGTTTCTTAAAAGGTCCTTCGATATGCGTCGGACCCTTTCCGTCCGACTTAATTTATGGTGCTTGTTTTTGTTTTATTTTTATTAATTATGAACAGAATTAAAGTTTCGCGTTGCGTGGAATGTTTATTCCTTATTCTGTTTTTGAAACGTCGCGGTCGTATCTAATTTGGACAATCAGTCATGTGACGCTTCTTCGGAACAGAAATTGGGTTTCATTGTTCCGTAATAGAAAACAATCGTAATAAGGCTATAAATTCTATATTAGCCACGGCTGTCTATCATCTGTTTTCGTTTTAAGCATGAATTATTAGGAAAGTTTTTTAGTTCTTGCTAATTTACATTCAAGGTATGTAGTCGTACGGACTATAATGAGTGTTTTGGATTTTTTAAGAGAGCCCTCACTGTGACAGCCATCCCCGTGTTCAGAATAAATGAATACTTAATTACCTCTTCTGAATATAGTTAAAATGCATTTTTCCTGTTTTAATTCTTGAACTGCTTATCGATTGGCTCTAAAGGGTTTTAAGTGATTCTATGTTATTTTACTACTTAATTATTCAGTAGTAAAATGATTTGTGATAATAAATTATCATTAAGTATGCTGCTATAAATGAAATACTTATTTGCTTCACATCATCAGCCATAGGAAGTCCACTGCTGGACATAGGCCTCCTCCTCGGGAGGGGTTTTGCCAATACTCACCACGCTTGGCAGGCGGGTTGGCGAGCGCAGTTACGTATGATTGTTCAAGGAAGACGCTGCTGCCTATCTTCCGTATTACATCCCGGTTTAGGTGCTTGCGGCAACCACGGGTAGAGAAGGTGGGGTACAATTCTTATGCAGCCACCACCACGGCAAATTACGGCATCTTATTTGCTTATTTGTTTTGATTTCAAAACATTTATATCATGTTAGATATATAACAGAAATATGTACTTCAATATATCTTACGCTGAATTGATTTGATGCTTATTACGCTCGATGCATCTCATTCGCTGACATAAATAAAATGAGATAGACAAGATGCAACTTACAAACGGGGTAAAACTCTTTCAAATTTAGTAGTGATAATGACTCATCAGTACCTAACACCACTGGGGTAGACGTGTACTATAGTTGAGACCGCGAATCTAAAAGCGTGGCGTTGAACGCCCGGAGAATCAATGGAGTGACGATATACTATGAAAGATAGCAGCGGCTGGAAGTAAAATGTCGTAAATTGAACTGAATGGCGTGTCTTAACAGTGTAGTAGATAGGCTGATTATAATGATGATGATGAATAACTCAACACTGAAAATCATAAAAACTTATTAAGGTATTAAAGTTTTTCTTTCAAACAAGTTGCATATCATCTCTCTAACAATGGCTATCGAAAAAACATTTTTACAACACTCTGGTTTCATTTTAGTGAACAGACATAAAATAATACCAATATAGTACATGATAGGAGTCTTCACAGTGATGATATGTTATAGAGATGGCCAAAAATTCGGGACTAAAACATCGCGAAAACAATAATTCAAGACTATGAAAGCTAAGTTTAAATTACTTAAAATGTTTAAAATTAGGATATTAGATATTTTACCCTTGACATGATAACGAGCAGATATATGAGATAATTTGCTACTGTCTACTGACTGTATACTTTGCTATTTGTTTGTACTTTCTTAGCACTGACGCTTATATGAGATCGTCAATTCTAGCGGTAGCGATGATAGCTTAGTGGTTAGCGGGGTCTGTTCACCGACACGCCGACATGGGGTCAAACTCCAACAATGAGCTTGAGCTGCCAGGGAAGGAATACATCGTAAGGAAACGATATTGGTAGGGTATTTTCTAGTGCTCGGCTGGCTAACTACCCTCAAGTCGAATATCTGCTGCTAAGTTGTGTTCCGACAGCCTCACTTGAGAGCCAGTTCCATTCCAGGCCAGGTGTGCTTTACCATCTTCGACCACACTGTCACTTAACATCAGGTGAGTTGTAGTAAAACATTTTGCTTGTCAACCATAAAAAAAATCTACATGCATGCATAAATACTCTATTGTGGTTTTTATTGTTTACATTTTGAATACAGTTTAAACACAACTACAAAAGAAAATCTGACGGGTTAGTCTTACCAGAATGTCAACATAACGGTCAGTATGGTTATAGCAGACAAATAACGTCTGCTGTGATTTTACGACTGCATGCACATATAGTCGATTCAAACGCTGCGTCTTTAAGCGTCTCTATAAAATAACATCTCTGTGCACTCATCGTACAAAGATGATCCACAATGCGCCGTAAACTCCCGGTCTGAACAAACAATGTAATCTCTTCCAGGAATTTCTACATGATTTATTAAAGAAAATACACATCCGAATCTTGAATTTAACGGTACAACAAACAATCTACATTTTACGATCTTGAGTAATTTAAAATTTATAATACGTTTACAAAGTATGCGCGTAAGTAAATGTATTTTTTTTATTACCGACTCAAAGATGTTAGTGAACATTAATGAAGCAATGTATGTTTTAAGAATTATTGCGTAACAATGTAAATGATTCACCATTGAATACATACGCTTACCTATAAAAAAAGTATTCCAACTTAAGTTCGAATATATACTGTTATGAGCTTAGTGTAAACTTAAAAAAAAACGATGTGAATCCACTTTCATTGTGCGGACCGCTAAACGGTGGAATACACTGCCTGGATGATTGTTCCCTAATGGATATAATCTAGGGATCGTCAAGTGTAAATCGGTATCTTCTAGGCAAGCGTGCTCCATCTTAGACCGCATCTTCAATTAACATTATATAAAGATAGCGGTCAAACGCAAGCCTATTTGGTATAAAAAATACTAAGCCGAACGGAAATTTTACTTATAATTATAAAAATATTTTACTACGGCTACAAAATACAGCCTGAAATCGTGAAACAAGTCAGCCGCTTAATACTATATGTATCTATATATACTATACGTCAAGGGTCAACAAACTTTTTTTATGTATTAGTAGATTTCTTAAGAAATTACAAAGTTTTAACCATGTTATAATTCATATCATTCATTTCATAATTATAAGTACAGTGAGTACGGCTTAGCACACTTGATTTCTAGAGGTGTGAGGTTATTTAGAAACTTTGTTTACTGTGCTCACTTCTTTCTTTATTTTTGACTCTACACCTTGTATATTCTGCCAGTGGTAAGTATTCTATATTTTCAAGTATTTCATGATAAAAACAAGAAGGTCTTAGTAATAGTCAAAGTTACGTTAAGTTAATAACTGTCAACTCCAGTGTGTTATAACAGCCCATTTCACTTTAATAGAAGCTTCTGCGAAGTTTTAGAAACAACACAAAATGACATATTTCACCACATTTTGACAGCCCATACTTGTGCATAGAGACTAAAACATGTCTACTTTTATGCAAAAGCATTGAAACAATCGAAGCGTTCTTCTGACAGTAAGAGATAACGCTGGTCCATAAACACTGTAGCGGTACCTAAAACTTTCGAGTACCAAAGCAAAGTCCAGGGCATTACTGTTTTTGCGCTCATTACTTTGACACATTCGATCATTTGTCCCTGTAATGTCATACATTTAACTGTTGTTTACGGACTACATAATATTTCTACACTATAATGATATGCTGGTTTCACTGAGCTTATAAGCATGTATCCACCTTCATATTAGGGCTTAGAGTGTAAATTTGATGTTTTATACTAAAAATATTTATTTAGTATAAAACGGAAACTTTTGTTTGTACGATAAAATATATTTATTTCATTAAAGTATAATTACCATCTATACATTTCTGCCATCTTATTGGAATATCATTTAATCCAAAGCTTGTAGTAAAGTCACTACGACTTTACTGGAATATAATTAGACTGTACTTAGCCTTGCTGTCTGACTTTGACTTTGTGTTTAAATTATTTAACTTGACTTTTTATCAAGTGTTTTAATATTTTCAAAAACTTCAAAGTTGTATAGCATATTTATGTATAAACATTTAAATAACTACCTATATACAAAACTCAACAATTACCCTACTATACAAATACTTGAAAATATTGAATCACTTGACAGTAACAAATACACAAAGTGCGATGCCATAAACAAAAAAGAAGAAGAATTTTGGTATCACTATCCGGTGTAATGCACATCATGCCCTCAAAATGTGCATCACGTAACTCACTAATTTATTATTCCGAGAAGTAAGACCGGATGCGCTATTACTGCCTATAAACTGTTAACTCGACCGCTTAACTGGCGATTAAAACCTACAAATAACCTATTCACTTCACAACAATTTATAAACAAGCCATAATGCAATATGAATGTGTTACTGTCAGTGTATTTTATTGACTCTCTAAAAATCTCAAGGGCGTACCTTTCAAAATCTAGATATTCTAAAAATTCTGAAATGTTTATACAACTGAAATATACAATTATTTCTAATAATAACTAGTTTATTAGCTGGTAATGGAGCTGATATCAAAAACCATGCTGACATAATGACTTTTTGACCATGGGATTTTCACTGTAACGAACTTACAAAGAACATGATCCTTGTCTCGTTACATTCGAGGCACCTCATTAAATGTTTGTCATACAACTTGCCTATCTGCATTTACAGCGTACAATGGGATAAAAATGTTCTTACAAAGGTTGCCGCTTCGATCCGTCGCTGTGCTCAATTCTTTCTTTATTTTTGGCTGTGTACCTTATGTATTCTGCCAGTGGTAAGTATTTTATATCTTCAAGTATTTCATGATAAAATCAAGTAAGTCTTAGTCACAGTCAAAGTTACCTAAAGTGAATAACTGTCAACTCCAGTGTGTTATAACAGCCCATTTCACTTTAATAGAAGCTTCTGCGAAATTTTGGAAACAACACGAAATGACATGTTTCACCACATTTTGACCCATACCCGTGCATAATTCAGCACGTAACGATTAAAACATCTCTCATTTTTAACATAGGCATTTTATAATACACAAATATAATAATAATAAAGAATAAAATCTTTTATTTCGGGCATATTGATAATCCCATATAAATTTAGACTACAAAAAATAGGACAAAAAATAAAAGAAATCCCAAATATTTAAAAAAAACCAAGCATACGTGATGTTTCTGCGTTCCCGCCAAAACTATCTTTACTTCCTAGTTACTTCAAACTTACCTCAGGAGAAAAAGAGTGTAAGAACAGAGCTGGAACATGGTTACAGGCTTATGAGTAGGTATAGTAAACTCCGAGTTACAAACACGATTGTCTGTATTCTACACGGCTGACGGCCAAGAACAGGAGTGTCATTTTACAAATACACAAGTAATATCAGAAGAAATACAAATATTATTCTATGCTTCAAAATTCAAAATGTATCTCGTGTTCACATGTTTACACTTTAATGTGTTCATAGTGTTGTCAAATGACAAAATTCCAACAAGAAACAAATCGGAGAATCCGATGGCATAATAAATTTTTCGCTGCTTGGCTATGACAGCGGGAGCTATTTTAAATAATTTTACGAAATTTCCGCTGTGATATCTGCAGCTTGCAATGGGGACAGCGGATATACTTCCTCTTTCTTGGCACATTCTTGTTACCACATTGTCTACTACCAACTTTATTCAAATGAGGCTTTACACACGTTATAGTGAACAGTACACGTATTTGTTAATTTATAATAGAACAAGCTACAGAATGGAATTTTGACCTCACTGTTAGAGCCGCAAGACGCTGGAGCCCAGCCACTGTCGGGCTATCTTTGAAACATCAACGCGGCTACCTTTCTATTGTCACTCTGCAAATGTGGAGATCAGAATTATAGTATTAAGAAAATAGTACAGATTCAGTTTGCGCAAGCCACAGCGGACCACCGCCAGACCAATAAGAGTGCAAGAGAAATTATTTATTTTCCATTCGTTGATTTGCTGATTTAGTGATTGTGTTTGTACTTCTGTTAATATCAAGTTTTTCCCACGAGAATAACATCTCGGAACATTTTTTTGTTTGATTCATTCCATGTCTAGGACAATCGATATAGTATTTTTGGTGAGCGATCACTCTCTGACAAAAATTTACATGTAAATTGAATAATTTTATTTTAATATTGTTATTTGATTACTTCTTTGCCATTTAATTTTGTATTAATTATGAATTGATTATTGTTTCTATTGCACATACACCTGTAATTGTTATGACATTTATCTGTATTTTTTTTCTTTGTTACTTTTAGTCATGCCATAATGTACACAACGTTGGTGTTCATAATGTAAATAAATAAATAAACATCACATTTTCCTCTATGTGAAAATCACGACTTAGGCACCGTTGAACTGTAGTAATACCTATAAAAGGGTAACAAATTCAGATTTATTAAAATAATATAACAACGATAAGGATGAATAAAGTGTAATAAAAGAGCAATAGAAATATTAGTAAAAAACAAAATTTTTTTTTTTGTTCTAATCATTAAAAATGCATACGAAAACACAACACGGCGTTCATGTCCTCATCAAATGTATAAGCGCTTTTCCATTTAATAAATATGATAATATAATATAAAAGAAAAATTGGTAATAGTTAAGCTGTAGTGTGTGAACATTACCATGTTCCGGTTTAAAGTGTACTGCAGCTAGCGAAATCACAGGGTTTTTGAGACTAACCATCGAAAGTCTCAAAGTAATGAGCGCTAAAGCAGCAATGCCCTGGACTTTGCTGCTCAAAGTTCTAAGTATCGCTGCAATGATCATGGACAGACGTTATCTCTTACTATCAGGAGAGCGTCACATTCGTCTCATTATTTTTACATTAAAAAAAAATATTTCCACTTAATTCAAATTATCCATAGTCTAGAAATGAAAAGCGTCAAAGTTATGAAACAGTACAACGCATGACTGATCATAAAATTGGAGGATTTCAACAAAACCAACCAAGTGTGGTCAAAAGAGGCAGTTTCGTTCGGTCATGGTAGATGACACCTAATTTAAGTACGAGCGTACAAAAATAAAAACAAGATTAATTACCATTACAACCGTTTTATTTAATAGGTAACCCTGACTTGGTACTTGAAACTATTTTTTAACAAAGGACGCAGACGTTAACTTGATGGTAAATCTCCTTAGCAGTAGATCGTCTAGGTCAGTCCCACCGTAGTACCAAATATTAAACCGCCAAACAGTAGTGTGTAAACATTACTGTGTTCCCATATGAAGAGTGCTGCAGCTAGCGAAATTGCAGAACTGTTGAGACTAACAATCGCATGTGTCAAAGTAATAAGTGCCAAAGCAGCGATGCTCTGAACATTGTTTTGCTACTCAAAGTTCTATGTATCGTTGCACTGGTCATGGACATACGTTATCTCTTATCAACAGGAGAGCATCTCGTTCGTCTCATTACTTTTATATGAAAAAAAAGTATCTAAAGAATACAGAATATAACTCGTATTACTTCTTTTTATTTTACATACATATGTATATATAGTTTAGCTCACAGATGTATTATTTTGAAAAATTCGTAAATTAATGTTATCAATTAAAATTTACTTCGAAAACGTCACTTCGTCTGAATGACGTCACGCTGCACTGTGTGAAACACCCATATCTGTATGACAGTTAACAAGAGAAAATGTCAACAACAGCAATGACGTTTCGCACGGTCGACGTAATATCTATCTGGTGTTCACGGTCACGTGTCTGAATGCCTAAATTTGTCAAATTTATTTTCTAGAAATAATTATAATCTTTCTTTTATTATAAACTAGCTGCGCCCGCGATGTTACCCGCTGTTCCCACGTGAATACTACATTGTTTCGGGATAAAAAGTAACTTATGTTAATCCAGGGTGTCAGCTACCTCCGTCCCAAGTTTCATCAAAATTGGTCCAGCCATTTGAGCGTGAAGAAGTAACAAACATACAAACACACACGCTCACAAACTTTTACCTTTATAATATTAGAGTGATCTTTTTTTGTTACTTAGATATCATGATGAATCATTAAGAACTCTTAGGGACACAAGCCTATTGTAGAGATTAAAACCCCCATTTAATTTTTATTGGTTGTTGGTGCGTTGCGCAAAAGCTATACCGTAACCGATAAGGTCAAATTGAAGTGAGATTTTAGCTTGTTGCAAAAATTTTTCAACCGACTATAGTATCAACTCGGAGACACAACTTTGTGTACCTACGCGTTATGCTACCTGATAAATAAACACTGAATTCTCGATCTGATAGACCAATCGAACCCATCAATAGCTTACACAAGCTCTCAGCCACATCTCGGGTAACAAACACACAGACAATGTCGGTGCTCGTTAATTGTGTCCGAACGTGTCCCACAGTGACGGGATTACAATCCCAAGCTTCGTTAACACTGGATTAAGCTCTTTGATACACCCCCGCCAAATAGTTCTCAATGAGGGATTTGAGAAAATGTCCGAATTTATAAAAAAAAAAAATTAAACTGAAAGCTCTTTAAAATGAATGTAAAGTTGACAGCACCTACTCTGATTATGCAGATTAAATTTAATTAGCAATTCACCACAACCAATATGACGTTAAACTATGACTGCCGTGTTACCTTATTTAGTAGTATATCTGCTTCAAAAGTTGTGGGGCAATTCCCACCTAGGATAAATATTTATGTGATAAACGTAAATGTTTTTTTCTCTGTCTGGATGTTCTATAAAATAAAATACCCCAAACTAAGCAAAGTTGTACTATGGAAGTCAGGTAGCTGATAGAATACTTAAATACTTTTTTTTTTGTAAATACATACTTATATTATGTATATACAGAACACCCAGATACAGAACAAACATTTTTGATATAACACAAAATGCTTGTCCTGAGTGGGATTCGAACCTACGCCCTACAGCTCTTGAAGAAGACATATATATGTAATATGTATTTACACAAAAAAATCGTCGTGTGTCTGTGTCATAGACAGGACCGTTTGTATGTGATTACGTGTAGGTACATATTTTTAATACTAAGAGTTCATTCTGATTTCCCAGCTTATGTAGTTCGTTACGTTGTGTGAAGACAACGTAACGAACAATTTATTCTTTTAGTTTTCGAATGGTGTAATTAAATTTTGGATCAGGATAATAAATAAATAAATATCTTAGAACATTGTACACAGCGCCATCTAACCCCAAACTAATCAAAGCTTGTACTGAAGTAGTTGTATGGAAGTCAGATAGCTGATAGAATAATTATATACTTTTTTTGTATTTGTGAATACATACTTATAATATATACAGAACACCCAGACACAGAACAAAGATTTGTGATTATACCACAAAATGCTTGTTCTGAGTGGCAATCGAACCCACGTCCTACGGCTCTTGGAGCAGACATACTACCAATGAGCCAACAAGGCAGTCAAGATATACAAGTATCAGCTATTTGGTTCTAAGCAAGCTTTACTTAATTTGAAATTTCTTACGATATTTATTTAATTGTTTACGTAGATATGATGTTTCCTTACAAAAAAAAACTAGCTTATAACTTTACCTTTATTAACTAATACTTTAGCTTATAACCATAGTCAACGCAAAATATTTAAAATAAAAACTTTTTGAGGGTTTATGCAGTCATGACTTTTGCTTACAGTAAACATCTAACTGGCCATAAAACAAAAACTGAGTCCATTAAAAAAAATTGTAGAAAACGCAATCTGGATCAAAACAAGTATCGTTTCAAATCCAACTAGTATTTAATAAGCATCCGTTTTAGTCCATCGCTCATTAGAAACCAATTCCGAATTATAGAACCATCATTACCAAAGAATTCAGTTCCGAGCGTTTCACACAGTTACTTTCAAATCAATCTGACGGCTGATGACGGAGGCTTTCGAGGGATCAACAAAACTGATTTGTTGTAAGCTACTTCTTAAACATTTTAACTGTAAGATATACATACGATGATATTTTATATAGGCAGTAGTATTCTGGGGTACAAAGTCCTTAGTGTCATAAATCCATTGTATCTGATAAAGTTCAATACAATTTTGTTTTACAAATTAATTCATTAATTAATAGACATCGGTGGATATTTCACTCAGCTCCGTATATGCAAAGGGATCCAGGTATCTGGGAATTAGATCAGCAACCAATATCGGATAAAAAGTCTATGAGTTTATAGCGATGATAGCTCAGTGGTTAGCGTGGCTGGTTTGCATGCCGAAAGGCGTAAGTTCAAACCTCAACAATGAGCTTGAGCTGTCGGTGAAGGAAAATATCGTGAAGAAATCATAGCGTGGTGGTAGAGTACTTTCTAGTACTCGGCTGGCTAGCTACCACCCTCAATTTAAAAATCTGCCGCCAAGCATCTAACGGTGTTTTCCGGCAGCCTCACTTGAGAGCCAGTTCCATTCCAGGCTAGGTGTGCTTTACCATCTTCGACCACACCGTCACTTAACATCAGGTGAGTTGTGGGCAAAAACAAAGCCTGTCAGCTAAAAAAAAACAAAAAAAAATATATTTTTTGGTTTAAGGTTTTCCGTGAGTGAAAAGTCTTATATTTACTTAAATTCTTACTGTGAGTGGTCGCACTAGATCTTTAGAAGCAAACAGTCACGTCACTAATCGTCACGTCAGCTTGCTCGTCGGTTAGTCGTCACATCAACATCTTTGTGACATCTAATTACTCGCCAAGTTAAGTTCAAGATGTGAGATTTTCTTTTTAGACACGGTAATGAAGATTAATTTTCTGAGACTAAAAATGTAACTGAAATTTCGAATGCCTGAGTAAATATTTGGTCAGGATTCCGACGATTCGGCCTCAATTCGTGCGTTGGATCGTGAGAAAAAAAAAAAAACAAAGGATGAATAGTAAATAAATTTGCTTGGTGGTTGTTCTCCTGAAGTCGTCTAGATAGGCACCACCGCAGTACCAGATATTCTGCCGTCAACTAGTAATATGTGAACATTACTGTGTTCAGGTTTGAAGAGTACTGAAGCTAGCAATATTACAGGGCTATTGAGGCTAACCACTGAAAGTTTCAAAACAATGAGCGCCACAGCAGCGATGTCCTGGACTTTGTTTTACTACTCAAAGTTCTAAATATATCTGCAATGATAATGGACAGAGGTTATCTCTTGCCATCAGGAGAGCATTTTGTTTATTATAATTTTATGTATAATTTTTTTTATTTTTTATTAGGAGATCTCAAACAAAACTACACTGATGCTGTGAGGGAGAAAGTATGACCGTCTTTTTGTCTGCTTATTTTCAAAACCAAATGACGATCGATCTTGACATATTTATCATGTATCACAAGCATACACTACTTACTACATGTACTTATGGCCGATGGGGCTGCCAAGTTCTGGAGTGGAGACCACGGACCGGCAAGCGCAGCGTAGGACGTCCACCTACAAGGTGGACAGACGATCTCATAAAGACCGCAGGAACGCGCTGGATGCGAGCCGCTTCCAACCCGCTTTATGGAAATCAATGGGGGAGGCCTATGTCCAGCAGTGGACGTCCTACGGCTGATGATGATGATGACAAGCATACATATTAAAATGTTAATGCTTTCAAGATAACACTTAGAATGATAAAAACCGCGGATCGTCATCTTATTAATCCTGCTTAGCTATCACACAAATAGCTGAACTTGAAATTGAAATCAGAACTTTTTTGTCATATACCTACCACATACGGCATCTCAATAACAATGCAATAAAAATAACAAGTGAGCAAAGACGACGTCAAGTGTAATTTGTTTTCTTCCATTTTATCTCACAAAGCCATTTCATATTTAAATAGTATTTCTATTCCGGCTCACTCTGAGCACGGATATAAGCGGCAGGGCCGACAAAATGTTTCCATGCCATAATCTGTCATCTGACACTTATCTAATTACAACATTCTTCATAAGCCGTATTAATTCGAGAATTAAGCTTTCGCCTCTCCCAGACAAATAGCGGTCGAGACCCTCTACTAAAAATACGACGCCAAGTAAACATTGTCGATTAATGATTCTCTACGATTCAAAGCCACGAAAACTCTAGCTTATCGTTGTATCGGAGCTTGGTTGTTGTTTGCCTTCTCTAATTGGCTAATTGGCATACGAGTACCGGTAGATCGTCGGACGCGATCTCTTCCTAGCTGATAATACCCCGCTTGTCACCCTGATGAAACGCGCGATCAATATCAACGCGTATTGAAATCTCTAACGGTAATTCAAAATTGCCGCAGTGGTAATTTAATATCTGTTTTATAAACTTTGAGTTAAAGTCATTAGAAATTGTAGGCGCAAAAACGGCGCCGCGTGTGGTCGTTAGATTCTGTTCTGATAAGAGTCTTATAAGGCTAGCTCCATGATGTGGAGTCTGGTAAAGGCTCGTTGATTGAAAGTAGGAATGAGATAAATATGATGTACCGCTATGATTTACTTTTTTAATTTTAAATGACTTAAATTTTTATGTAAGTAGCTGTATTTATGATTTGCCTAACCAAATAATTGCTGTGTTCAGATTGCAGTGGTTTCTAGTTTCTTATTGCATTTTATTGCTTAGATCGATAGATTGAGACTCTTTATCATGCACACCAAAAATAGACAATGACGGTGTGGTCGAAGATGGTAAACACACCTAGTCTGGTACGTGAGGCTGCCGGAACATACCGTTATATGCTTGGCAGATTTTTTTTAACTTGAGGGTGGTAGCTAGTCAGTCGAGTAGTATAAAGTACCCAACACCATGCTATGGTTTCCTCACGATGTCTTCCTTCACCGGCAGCTCAAGCTCATTGTTGGGGTTTGAACCCACGCCCTTCGGTATGCGAACCGACCGCGCTAACTACTGAGCTATCATCGCTAGAAAATTAATATTAATACATATAAGCTACTTCATTGATTAATAATTGTATTTATCCCATTGAGTATACTCAAGCAAAAACTCAGAAACTAGTCATTCTTGAATAATTCCTTTACATATCTCCGTATTGCCGAAGCCACCCCCTAACGGAGGATAAATTTTTAAAGCTGTGCGCACATAAAAGGGAATACAGAAGTGTTATTCGAAAGTGCGGAAATGCGTCCCATACATCAACTGGGAAAAATAGAAAAACAAAGGTAAGATAAAATGTGAGTACATCGCAGTGAAATGTTGCTACAATTTGGAAAAAGACAAATAGCCCTTTGACAGCTAGAGTATGTTTTATATGCAAGCGTATCATCTCTTTATTTATTTAGGGCGATGTATGGCGGTACAATTGGAAGGAAAATTAGGTGTTATTGTATATTTTCCGTTTGGTCTCAAGAGGTTTTTGAAATACTGCTTTTTCATTTTTAGCTGCACTTTTTCATACACTTTGGTGGTTTCATTCATTCGCTCATTTTAATTTTTTATTATTTCGTTGGCGGATTAGTTTTTTTTTTCCTTTTAATATTTCAACAAAAAAAATCATGTACTTTTTTTGTAGCGAAGATAGCTATGTGGTTAGCGCGTTCGGTCCTCACGCCGAAGAGCGTGGGTTCAAGCCCCAACAATGAGCTTGAGCTGCTGCTGAAGGAACACATCGTGAGGAAACCATAGCATGGTTGCAGCGTACTTTCTAGTACTCTAAACACCTAGCGGCTTCCGGCTGCCTCGCTTGTGAGCCAGTTCTATTCCAGGCTGGGTGTACTTCGATCACACCTTTACTTAACATCAGGGGGACTGAGGTCAAATGCCTAACTTATCAACAATAAAAAACATAGTATAAAACAAAGTCGCTTTCTCTGTCCCTATATCCCTATGTATGCTTAAATCTTTAAAACTGTGCAACGGATTTTAATGCGGTTTTTTTAATAGATAGAGTGATTCAAGAGGAAGGTTTATATGTATAATACATGTATATGCACCACATTAGTATCTACATTGCACCTGTGCGAAGCGGGGGCGGGTCGCTAGTCAACATTTAAAAAAAACTTTTTCAAAGTCTAGTCGAATAGAAATTTATGGCTACATGTTAAACCGAATCGGACGGCGCTAAAGAGAGAAACTAGAAGAACTCACGTCGCAGTGTTCGCAAATAAAATGACATGTAGGGACGATCGTATTTGCTCTCCTTTGTTTGGCTCATTCCTTTGTCCGCCGATTCCGTTACGTCAGTTAAATTGTCCTGGACAGTTCATTCAGACATGCGATTTGGTATAGGTATTCCTTGAATTCATACTGCCTTATTCCTCACTATATATTATATAGCATATTATAATAGCACCTCTGTATAATGATTTTCAGGTCAGATTTGTGTTTGGATATTTGTTACTCAATCATGCAAAAATGGCTAAATGGATTCGGATGAAATTTGGTACACATATAGTTTATTACCTGGATTAACATATCATATACTTTTTATATCAGAAAAATATCAGGTTCCTGTGGGATTATCAAAAAATGGACTACTGGACGTACCTATTTAAAATTTGGTACAGATGCGTTTTACGGAACATTATTCAAAGATAAAAGGTACACAGTCATGTATAATTTCTCTCTGAACCTAATTCTAAAGTTAATGCGGATGAAGTCGCGGGCGTAAGCTAGTATAAAATAAAAGTATGTACACCGATTAGTCCAGCACTCGTGAACGACTAATGGTAAGTATTTTAGTTTTATTATATTTAGTTAAGTAATTATTAGTTAAGTAGCAGCGCTCCACGATTTTAAAGAAAACAGTTTGATGATATAAAAAAAAAAATTGGTCAGAAATAACTTTGAATGTCAGAACCAAGTAAATTACACAAAAATATTATGTGTCAAAATTAACAATCTGAGAAATTAAATAAATAAAATAAAAGTTTTTGGTACCAGATAATTTACGTTGTTTTCAGATTACAAGAACTTAATTCAATAAATAATATATTCAATGGCTTTTTTCGAAAAATATTTCATATCATCATCATCAGCCAGACGGTCGTCCACTGCTGGACATAGGCCTCCTCCTGGGGGGGGTTTTGCCAATACTCGCCACGGTTGGCAGGCGGGTTGGCGGGCGCAGTTAGGTGTGATTGTTCAAGGAAGACGCTGCTGCCCATCTTCCGGATTACATCCCTTAGCCGACTCTTACGGCAACCACGGGTAGAGAGAGTGGGATACTATTCTTACGCCGGCACCACCACAAAATTTATACATGTGCCATTGATATTATTTGGTATTATACCTACGACAAAGAAAAAGAAAGTGTACACAAATATGCACCAATGCAAACTCAAACCTTTCCTCAAACGTTTAACAGCAGGATATACTTATCTAACGTCAAAATAGTTTTACAACCTTACATCCATCTCACAAAGCTTCTCATTGGTTTAGTCACGATTTAAATACACCTACAGTCAAAAGTTGTTAACAAACATGTCCGTAATTATAGCAAGCATTAATCGTAATAGACCGCGTTGAGTATCAGATCATTATGTTTTATTTGTGTTATACGATGTTTCTTAAACCATGATTGCCTCGAGCTTTATTACGCTGGTAGGCGCCCGCCGTTCGGATGCCTTTGAACGATGCAATAAAGTATTTAAAACTTTGAATATAATTTATAATCACGAATGATAAACAGTGTCAACCTTTTAACTTTGATTGTGTACATGTACAAAACATCTTCTATAAATCTATCTTTAATTTTTCTCTACATAGTATAAAACAAAGTCGCTTCCCGCCGTCTGTAAACTTATATCTTTTAAACTACGCAACGGATTTTAATGCGGTTTCCATCAATTGACAGATTAATTCAAGAGAAAAATTTATATGTACATTTTTATGCACCACATTAGTATTTACATTGCACCGAACGAGCGGTTTGGTTCCACCTTCGTCGTACGAACCGCTAGATATTGGAATTTGCTGCCCGAGTGGGTGATCCCTGATAAACACAATCTGGGTGCCTTCAAGTCGCGAATGAATCTGTTCTAGGCAAGCGTGCTCCATCGTAGACTGCATCTACGCTTATCATCAGGCGAGATGGTGGTCAAACACAAGCCTATTTCTTATTTAAAACGCCACAATGTTAGTCAAAATAGCGATATACATACAGCCCCCTTACTGTGATTCTTGTTCCACGCGAAAACCCATTTATTATGCCCATGCAATAAGGTTCGCAGAAGTGTAGCTTTTTTGTGAGCACCTTACAGGAATAAGAAGTTTACAGTAGTTGGACTTATTTTACTCAAAGATCTAGGTACCGCTACAGTCGTCATCAACAGACGTTATCTCTTACCATCAGGAGACTGTTTCGTTTTTCTCATTACTTTTACATTTAAAAAATAGTTTTTTTTTTTTAACCAATTCACAGCTTGTTATCCATTACATTCTTACATTCAGTGCTTAATTCTTAGCGGCAGGAACTTGCAAAACTCGAGATCAGTGCGTGCTTGCCCTCCAGCGTAGTACTGTAATAAAATAATACCA
The DNA here is from genome assembly GCA_950106695.1 of Biston stratarius. NCBI lineage: Eukaryota > Metazoa > Arthropoda > Insecta > Lepidoptera > Geometridae > Biston > Biston stratarius. The sequence continues at coordinate 32,946,298 of OX467106.1, read as the reverse complement.
AGTGGGTGTATGGTCACTGCTGATTTATACAGGCTGAATTACAATGAAGTAATAAAAGATGTGATAATAATGAGACGAACGATACGTTCTTCTGGCGGTAAGAAATAACGCATGTCCATAAACATTGCAGCGATCCGCAGAACTTTGAGTAGCAAAACAAAGTCCAGGGCATCGCTGCTTTGGCGCTCATTACTTTCGATGGTTAGTCTCAACTGTCTTGTAATTTCGCTAGCTGCAGTACCCTTCAAACCGGAACACAGTAATGTTTACACACTACTGCTTAACGGTAGAATATCTGGTACTGCTGTACTACCTAGACGACCTCCTGCCAAGAAGATCTATAACCAAGTGAAATGTATTTTTTTTTTATGACAAGCTAGGTGTTTGACCATAGCTCAACTGATATTAAAAGGGGTATGGTCGAAGATAGTAAACACACCTAGCCTGTAATGGAACTAGCTCTCAAGTGAGGCTGCCGGAACACACCGTTAGGTACTTGGCGGCAGATTTTTAACTTGAGGGTGGGGGCTAGCCAGCCGAGTACTATCTATACTTTATTATACAGGCTAGGTGTGTTTACCATCTTCGACCACACCGTCACATAACATCAGGTAAGCTGTAGTCACTCCATTTTGGTTATGTACTTACCGTACTTATAATTATACTAGCGACCCGCCCCGGCTTCGCACGGGTAGTAAAAATGGGTATAGTAAGCTATCATATATGCCACCGCGGACTTTTTTTGTAGATCTAGCTATAAAAGAGGAATATCCCACCATGCATAGTTTTGTTATATCTCAAAGGGATTAATTAGGCAGCGTTTTCGATGAAAGCTCCCAGGTGGCTCTTTTTCGACACTTCCAACAATTATCATATTTCAACCAATTTAGACAAAACCTTGACAAATTATAAGTATACCTAAACCTTCCTCATGAATCACTCTACCTTTTGGTAAAATTCTAATGATAACACGTTCAGTAGTTTTTAAGTTTGTTGCGAACATACAGATAGACGCGGTGGACGACTTTGTTTTATGATATGTAGTGATGATGATGATCTGTGTATATTCTTGAATAATTTACCTAAAAACTCAGATAAGCTTGTAAAAACAGAGCTAGGCGAAATCAGCTAAAAATATCTCTAAAAATTGACTATAAAATTATTAATATTTCAATCAGCGTTCGCTCGAAAAAGATTGATCTATACCGGCGCAACTAAAAAAAAAAAACAAGATCTTCAGAATATCTTTTAATTTATAGAATTTAATTGCAACCTGCAATCATCCTGTACATAAATCAACTTATTGAGCAATTACATTAGATTGTTCGTTATTACTCAACACAATTAGTAGTAGTCTCAGACAATAACTTCGCCATGGCCGGAGAAAGTTTACAATTTCGATTAGCTATGCAACAAGTTACTAATGTGTAAAATTGTATACACGTCAAATTAAGATAAGGCATAAGATTGTTCTTGGTCTTTAAGAGCTAGTTTTACAACTTCTGTCTGTAATAATTTAGTTCATTAATTTTCTCCTTCGACTGGGATTACTTGCTTGTAAATACCTGCAAGGATTATTTTAGGTTTTGACGTTAATACGTCTTTGAATTTGTTTCCACAGTCGGAGGCAATTCAATAAAAAGTGACAACAAAATCGAGAGATACAGTTTAGTTCTTTTTTTTAATTCAATTTGCCCTTTCTGGGAGGCTAAAGCTTTAAAGCCATACTGCCTTGTCTTCCGTTTTTGCAATTCATGTGTTAGATGTAAGCATCTATAGTTACAGTCAAAGTCCAGTCTTGGTCATCAAGTTCGTGCCACTCAAATCAAGTAGTGCCTTAGTAAAACAGTGACGACTTTACGATAAGCTTCGATGGAGTTTTGGAAGCAACACTAAAAGTCATGTTTCACCGCATTATATCACTTTCCCACACTCGTGTGCTTGTATAATTCGGCGCTTTATAAATAAAACACCACTATTTTTATACATAAACACTCGAAAAAACACTAGTTATGGAAAAAAATACAATGTGGCCGACACGACTCTTTCCGCGTTCCCGCCAAAACTCCGATACAGTTTAGTGTTGCAGCTATATATCCACTTTTTTTTTAAATAATCACAAAATAAATTACATAGTAGTACTAGCGTAACCTAACGCACATTAATAATCTTCCTAACTTCGTTTTACACTTTATTACCGCACTTAAGTCGGTGTCCAGAGAATAAAATACTAGGTCGTAACAACAGTAAAGTCAGAAGCCAACGTCCAGCGGTATCGTATAAGCGGCTGGGTTTCCGTTTCCTCTGTACACCGCAAGTTCCGTAGCACCGTGTGACGTATCGACGGCGAACGAAAAAGAAATATATTACAACAACGAATTGAACTAACAAAGAATACGATACGCAAAACGTCTAACCACCAATTTTAATAAATTGTTCTGTAATTAAATTTACCTTTCGTAACGTGTAATATGATTTCAAAAAAAAATAATTTGAATCATAGTCATGTTAAGAATTTTATTTATTTATGAAAATTGATTTTTTTTTTAAATATTGTTTACTTAAAAAAATATTGCAGTTAAGCAAAACGGAGTGAGTGGGATTGCAGTATCTAGTAGTAGGTACGTATTAGGTGCATTTATATCAGGACTAGCGACCCGCCCCGGCTTCGCACGGGTGCAATGTAGATACTAATTAGGTGAATATGCATGTTTATACCTTATGTAACCTTATATTGGTGAAACTCGCATAATAATCCGTTTAGTAGGTTTTAAGTTTATCGCGAACAGACAAACGGACGACTTTGTTTAATAATATGTAGTGATGTAGAAACACTTTGCGTACGAAGGTGTGGTTACATCTGTAATACATCTTAACTTTACTGTTTTAGCTTAGAACTAGCGGTTGTAACTCGCTCGTCATTTTGTCTATGTTGAAATATGTGAACTTTTTCAAGCCAAGCTGTTTTTCAATACAGTTTTTCAGCAAAATGTATATATTCAGCGAATCTGTGACATTATTCCATTATGTCATGCTTTGGAAATTCTTCGTGTAATTTCAATTTTTAGTGCAAGATTAACTATCAATTTGCCAGCTTACCTACCTCTTCTCTTTCCCCCCAAACAGTAAATAGTTAAAACTCGTTCGTTGCAACGTTTTCAATAATATTTGGAGAATTACTTCCGAAACATTTTTGTATCGTATTTTGTTAAGATTTTTTATTTCTGTATAAAGCATTGATAGTTCAATGTTAAGCGCGGTCGGGTCACACGCCGGATGGCGTGGTATCAAATCCCAACAATGATTTTGAGCTGCTGGTGAACGAAAACATCGTGATGAAACCTTAGCATAGCAGTAGGGTACTTTCTAGTACGCAATTGGCCACCGCCATATTCCGGCAGCCTCACTTGAGAGCTAGTTCCAATTACATTTCAAGCTTAGTTTATCATAACTCTGGAATGTTCCTACGTCGTTGTTAATAAATACTGTTTCAATGCTACCACTTCACTTTTAATTACCACTAAGCACCTAACGGTGTATTACGGCATCCTCATTTGAGAGCTAGTTCCATTTCAGGCTAGATGTGCTTTAATATTTTCGACCACACCGTCACATAACATAAGTTGAGCTGTAGTCAAACATCTAGATTCTCAAACATAGAAAAAAAATATCGATTATTGTACTTAAAATTTCAATTAACATAGCATTGTGTCAAAATAAATTTATCTTCTTTCTTTCTTTCTTTCTTTCATTGATTGACAGAAACTTAAAAACACGGAGGCCTGAGCTGACTTAATTCCTTAATAATTTACAGTCCATGACACTTAAAGTCAATTTTAAATATTGAGTTGCTAACGATTTAGGTCTTAAATACGGAGGTAAAAAACCTTAAGACCCCAATATTCAGTAATCAAACTCTAATTTGACTCTTTGTCGGCTACCCTTTTATTTTTATCGTTCATTATAATAAGCATTTTATCCTCATATCTCTAATCAATTTTTACATCATTGAGAAGCCCCACTGAGGATTGAAATTCGTTGCAATTAAAATGCAATACATTAACCTGCTGTGGTATATCCTGTTTTATATCAACTAATATGATTCTAAATATTTGAAGGAGTATTGATCAATTTTATGCAAAAGCAATGATTGGTCCGGAAACTGAATAAAGTATGAAGGTTAATGGAACGTATTAAGTTCTCTTGGAACTGTCAAGTGATGTAGTTTTAATATTTATTTTATTGGGACCTCAAAACAAGGGTCGGGTCCGACGATACATTTATTGGCCTTGTCCGCGTGTATTTGCTGTCAAATAAATCAGAGACTCAATAAAAAAGACAATTTTACGCATTTAACGAACGAATTTTAATAGTATCGAGAAGACAGACGATGAATTTACCATTAAATTTATGCTTTTACATTAGTTTTTTTGCGTGTCACTTCAATTGAACATTTCAATTTATCACGAGTTACGTCACGCGTGTTTATTTTAATATTCTATTAAAGGTATGATAGTGTATAAATAAACAACTGATTGTAACATAAATTATTGGGCATTAATGTGTTCGTTTGAAAGTTACGCGGCCGAAAGTTAATAAACTGAGAATCCATATTTTAGGAACAGCCATGTGGGCGCACGACATTATTTCCGTACTAGCATAGTCTTGTGTTTTGTAATACCCAGTTTTATTGGTGCGATGTGCATTCTTCGAGCCACTTAACACGTGTCTACGAATTGTAAAAAGCATCTACAGGCCGCTCGTCGGCAAGGTAATGCGAAATTTGGACCACACGTGATATGCATTAAGGTGCTAAGTGCAAGAAAAGGCATTCAAATTGGTGTATTTATGTTAAATCATTCAATAAAAGAATCTTTCTATAAAAAACCAGTAAATAAACGAAGCAATGTGATTTTATCGGAATTTGCCAACTGTACGTATTGGTATATAATATTTAAATATGTATTTCAGTTTTGTAGCGATGGTAACTCAGTGTTTTTTTTTTATAGTCTTGCGTTTGATCGCCATCTCACCTGATGTTAAGTGAAGATGCGGTCTACGATGGAGCACGCTTGCCCCTAGAAGATACCAATTCACTCTCGACTTGAAGACACCCAGATTGTATCTATCAGGGAACATCCACTCGGGTGACATATTCTACGCTTTAGCAGTTCGAACAATGAAAGTAGATTCAAATCGTTTTGTACGGGTTTTTGGAATCTCAACTATAAAACGATGTCGCTTTTTCGAGCGTCTGGCCGTCTGATAGAAAAATGGGCATAGCGCGGTTGGTTCACGCACCGGAGAGCGTGTGTTCAAATCCCAATAATGAAGCAAAGGAAGGAAAGAAGTGAAGGAAAACCAAATTGTAGGAGGACAATGGAGGTAGGGTACTCAGTACTCGGCTGGCTAGCTACCAAGTTTAAAAACTGCCGTCAAATATATAACGGTGCGTTCCGGCAGCTTCACTTAAGAACCAGTTCTATTCCAGACTACGTTTATATACCATCTTCGACCACACAGTCACTTAATATCAAGTGAGCTGTAGTAAAATACCAAGCCAGTCGACTATTAAAAAAGTATTCGACTCAAAATAGTGTCAATTTCAACACCAAAAATAATATCAACAACTCACTCACCGACGTTTTATATATATGAATTATGACGTTTTATAAGTATACATATATGTGACAAATATTTGTTTGTATATTTCAGTGTATGTGTGTTTTTGTGCTTGACAAAACATTTCTATCAAACAAAGTAACATAAGAAATAAAAGTTAAATTCACTCAAAAAGTAAAAATACAAAAATCAAACAAAAACAGAATCACTTAATACAAAACAGTATTTGATAAAAACAAAAGTGAATCTTTTAACTTTGCATGAAAGTCGTAGAGTTAGATACAATTAAATGCAAAACCGAGCACAATGACAGCACATCAAAAGCGCAGGCTTACAGGATTATTCTTTAAACAAAACCCAACAAAAGGATTAAAAGATTTCGTCTCAATTTAGCAATGTCACGTTTAAATTAAAAACTGGCAAGTGTCACTCAAAAACGTAACAAGTCAGCTGTTGAAAAATTAATCCTCACGCCTGTAGCGTTAAAATAAATTTATTTTTTGCAAAGATTCTTCTTCAGTATAGTGGACAATAATCTTTTGTGCACAGGAACGAACTTAAAATTAACTTCCTTCGGGACGTCTTCAATTTCTTTATTTTACAAGAGTGATACTTATGTTTGCGTGCGTAGAGTTTGTTTTAGATAAACTAGAGTTAATTCAAAGCGAATGCGACATATTTATTTTACGAAATCCAATTTTCTGCTGACATCTCATCTGTCGACTTTAAACGTTCCGGACTATGGGACTGTCTCCACAGTTTCACGCTTATTCTTCATACTATCTTTAGTTCGTAAGTGATTATCGAATTAAAATATCTTCTTTGAATTTATGTGCTTCGGCAAATAAAATATTTTCCTTTTGTGCAATATTCATGTATGCCTGCCTTGAGTATGTTTTAAATGGTAGTATCTACAAAATGTTGTAGTTTATATCGTTTTAAATAAATAAATGTTGGAAGACATTTCTCACAGCGCCATCTAGCCGCAAACTAAGCAAAGCTTGTACTATGAACCAGAAAACTAATCAAATACGTATAATATTTATTACACATTTTTTTATTGTTGACTGGCTAGGTGTTGACCACAGCTCACCTGATGTTAAGTGACGATGTGGTCGAAGATGGTAGAGCACACCTAATCTGGAATAGTACTAGCTCTCAAGTGAGGCTGCCGGAACACACCGTTAGATGGCAGGTTAGATGACACACTTAGGGCAGATTTTCAACTGGAATTTGATTATATCTAATCCATTCAAAAAATACAAATGTTAATCCTGAGTGGGAATCGAACTCACGCTCTCGAAAACAAACTATTATCAAATGAGCTAACATGGTAGCAACTTTGTACCTTAGAGCCGGTTAACTTGCAGGAAAATAGCTCTGATGACGTATGTAGGTGTCCAACCAAACTGTACAATTATTTATTGCGCCATAAGTCACATAAAACTAAGTCCCGATACAATCTCGGACGGTTGCTGTCGCGTCGCCACTGCAATGCCGTTGCTATACAGGGTATTTATGGTTTTAATAGCTTTAATTAATAGACAACTTTTGTTGGCCTTTTTTTTTCAATTAAAGTCGTTGACGTTTTTATTATGAAAGTACTGACAGGGAGTTTTGGCGGGAACGCGGTGAGCGTCGTGTCGCCCCGTTGTATTTTTTTCTAAAACTAGTGTTTTTTCGAGTTTTTATGCATAAAAATAGTGGTGTTTTATTTATAAAGTGTCAAATTACAAGCGCGAGTGTGGGATAATGATATAATGTGGTTAAACATGACTTTTCGTGTTGCTTCCAAAACTCCATCCAGAAGCTTATAGTAAAGTCGCCAGTACTTTACTAAGACATGACTTGATTTGACTGGGACCGACTGGACTTGATCAAGACTAGACTTTGACTGTAACTATAGATGATAAAGAAGCTGAAAAATGAAGACTACTCACAAAATATAGAAACATTGAAACTGGCAGAATGCACAGAGTGCGATGCCAAGAAGTAAGAGAAAAAAAAGCACTGGCAGTATTCAGACACGCGTTGCTGTCAAATCAAAGATCAAGGCTCAATCTGATTGATTGCATGCAAAGAACACAAATATATGTATTGTCATAAGTTAACATTAATACAATTAATACAAACACTAGTGTTCGTTATATCTTAGCGGTACGACAAAGAAATTATAAAATGCTTTTCAAGTGCGGTGGCTTATTTGATACTTAAGACCAATGGAGTATAATATAAATAAATCATACTCAGCGTAATAAATATACTAAATCGCAAACAATATTAGACTAAATAATTTTCTAAAAAAATTTTGGTAACACGTTGTACTTATGTTACCGAAGACAAATCAATAGTTTGTCTGTTTGTATTTGCGTTTGTGCACGCTTATCTCAGAAACGGCTGAGCCGATTTCAATACGATTTTCACCGATGTATTGTGTGCAAGTTGAAAATCTGCCGCCAAGAATCTCGCCACGCTTGGCGGGTTGGCGAGTGCAGTTAAGTGTGATTGTTCAAGGAAGACGCTGCTGCCCATCTTCCGGATTCCCTTAGCCGACTCTTACGGCAACCACGGGTAGAGAGAATGGGATACAATTCTTACGCTGGCACCACTACGGCAATAAGATTAAGTCGAATGTAATTTTTAAACTTTCGCGATTAGAATATATTAATTAACTAATGTCATAGTATTTTGTGCGCGATTAAGTCGCGTTGATAAACATAAAATTAAGTCGATTAATTTTGCTATTAATGTGAAACTGATATTAATATTTCAAATATCAAACCCTGAATATAATCACGCTGTATAACGTAACGTGTATGTGCTCAAAGAATGAGAATCATTCACATAAAAGCCGCTTAACATGGCCTAACGAGAGTTAGTGATTGTGAATCAAATATTTAAAATTAATATTCAAATTAGTTTTTCAACATCTTGCATTATGTTCCTTTAACGTGCCTCAGCTGTGTTGTTAAAGTAGATTTTGGTGATGATAAGAAACATTTTTTTTTTTTTGTAAAAATGTATTTTCTTTACATTGTTATCAAGTAGGTACTTATACGCAACATAATATGAAAATAACGTAATAAGAAATGATTTCATTAGAAGTTCAAGCTGTAAAACGAGGATTACCTTTTGTTATTTAACTACATATTAGGTTTAATAACTTACTATTTCATCGTCAACAATTTACCATAATGTACTGCTGGACATTGGTATCTCCCATGACACACCACTCAGCCCGATTTTTGGTTTTTCTCTTCGAGCCACTGCCAGCTGTCAGACGTAGTATATCGTCAATCTATTTAGTCTCAGGGCGTCCTACGCTACGTTTGCCGATTTGCGATCTCCAATTTAGAACACGTCTACCCCAGCGGTTGTCGTTTCTGCGGTAAATATGACCAGCCCACTGCCACTTCAACTTACTAATTACGCTGAGCTATGTTGGTGACTTTTGTTCTCTGGCGAATTATTATTTAACTTAAAAGTAAGAGCCGTCCAGCCGCAAGATGGGTCGACGATATTGTCACCGTCGCGGGTTGAACCTGGACCACATAAGCACAGGACCGAGGCAGATGGCCTAAGAAGAGAGACGTCTAAACCCAGCAGTGTGTTAAAGAAGGCTGTGGATGATGATGATAATGAAATTAAAAATAAAAAATATTTAAAAAACTAATTTGACAACAACCAATTCTAAAAATTTACAGTTTATTTAAGTTAAAACTTACTACATACATAACGCCTTTTAAAGGAATTCTCGTTCTTGTATATTCAAAACTTTATTGAACATAATATTAAGGATACACGATAAAAATAGCAGTAAACATTGTAAATGTTGGTAGAATACTACTATCTTTCGAGTACATTGTTCTCCCCCTCCCGCGCCTTGCAATGCTTCCCCGCATTCGTCTCATATCCCCCTTCAAAATCCAATAACCGATAGTTACAGCCCCCGAACATGAGGCTACTTTGTATCCCCGTCCTTTGATACGTGGAAAGTCGAAGATAGGTTACAAACTGTATCTTTCAATGAATAAAGAATATTGTTACTAATTTTATTGGTCAGTTGAATTTGAACAAACAATAAATGAAACAATTTTACTTTCAAAAACTAATCAACAGTTTTGATTTTCACTAAAACAAGATGATAAAAGTTTTTTTTTTTACTTTTTTTTTTATTTAATATTTTATTACAATTTTCTGAAACACATACACCATTAATCCTCGCCGAGGTTTGTCTCGGTGTCGGGTCCTCTTCTATTACAATTAACAATAATACACAAGATAAAAGATATATTTGAGGACTTTTCCAAGGGAGGTTTAGGCCCATTGTCGCCACGCTGGGCATGCGGGTTGGCGACCGCAGGGGCGTATATTCTTGGGAGAGGCCTATGTTCAGTAGTGGACTTCGATGGGCTGATAATTAAAAGATATAGGATAATAGGATTTGGCAAGTTAGGTGTTCGACCACAGCTCACCTGATGTCAAGTTACGGTGTGATGAAAGATGGTAAAACACACCTAGCTTGGAATGGAACTGGCTCTTAAGTGAGGCTGCCAGAACAAACCTTTATGTGAATGGCGGCAGCTTTTCAACTTAAGGGTGATAGTTAGCCAGTACTGAAAAACCGGCCAAGTGCGAGTCGGACTCGCGCACGAAGGATTACGGACCATTATCTATAAAAACGGCGAAAAAATCATGTCTGTTGTATGGGAACCCCCTTATATATTTATTTTATTCTGTTTTTTTGTATTTTTTGTTATAGCAGCAACAGAAATACATCAACTATGAAAATTTCAAGTGTCTAACTGTCACGGTTCATGAGATAAAGCCTGGTGACAGACAGACAGATAGACCAACGGACAGCGGAGTCTTAGTAATAAGGTCCCGTTTTACCCTTTGGGTACGGAACCCTAAAAATACCCTACCGCCATGCCACGGTTTCCTCACGATACTTTTATTCACCGGCAGCTCAAGCTCATTGTTGAAGTTTGTACCCACGCCCTTTAGCGTGTCACGCGACCGCGCTAACCACTTGACTGTCATCGCTTTTTTTATCGATATAAAACATTATTTTAAAATCAAAGGCAAAGTCCGAATCAGTCCTGTTTTTTAAAAACTGTGCTACTGTTTGGCGCGTTGCTCTTCTCATTGTGAGAAGGGTAAGGCCGTAGTCCACCACGCTGGCCAAGTGCGGGTTGGTAGTCATCGCATATCTTAGAGAAACACAGATATGACAGAGGAGCGCGCCGTGGGTTTCGAACCTCCAGATTGGAAGTCTCCCAATTAGGCCGAAACTAAAAGCAGGCAAAAATGTTGAAATATTACTAAATTCCAGTTTGATAAAGAAATCTACTGTAGCTAGCCAATTACGGCTAATGAGAGTGATCATTGAATAAGCTAAAGTAATTAGACATAATGCCGTGGTAATGCAGAAGTCTAAGGCAGACTTTTATTTTGTTACTCAAAGATCTGGTTACCGCTATAGTCGTTATTAGCAGATGTTTATCTTTCCATTTGTTGAGCATTGCGTTCGTCTCATTACTTCTTAAGTAAAAGTTAAATTAAAAAACTCCCGGTATTAATATTTGACAAAATACCAAATTTCGACTCGACTAGACCTGTGGTTTGTTAATCTTCAAATGATTAAACAAATGTTGTTGAATCACACCTAAGTACATTTTTGACTAAGTAATCTTTCAAAAAATTTAAATAAATTAAAATCAGTTCAGCGCGCTGATTTTTTCTTACTTACGTTTGAAAGCTTTGTTTGAAATTGCCGTGGTGGTGCCGGCGTAAAAATAGTACCCCACCCTCTCTACCCGTGGTTGCCGTAAGAGTCGGCTAAGGGATGTAATACGGAAGATGGGCAGCAGCGTCTTCCTTGAACAATCACACCTAACTGCGCTCGCCAACCCGCCTGCCAAGCGTGGCGAGTATTGGCAAAACCCAGGAAGAGGCCTATGTCCAGCTATGGACGATCTATGACTGATGATGTGTTTGAAAGCTACGATGTTACAGAAAGACATACACGTTAAACTTATAACACTCATGTGTTTGCGTCTGGAGTAAAAAAATGGTCGAGATTATGTAAGCAGAGATGTATTGCCATCTTCTATACTGTATCCACACTTATAGCAAATCTTTCATCTGTTAGCTTATCTAAGCTGCTGTTATATCAAATCCCCCAATTTTAAAAGTTGTAAAGAAACATATGACGCCGCTACGCACCCCGCATACAGATTGGGTATAAAAATACAATGATGCATATTTGGACCGTAAATACAGTTAGATGTTGGGAAGGAGGCTCAAACTCCTCCAGTGCGTCGTGTATCGTGTGCCTATAACATAGGGTTGGGTCATGAAACAAGCGACAAACAGACAAGCATATTAAACTCGGATTGCACTTAAAGGCCTTCTACCGTCTTATCATTTCGAGATAGTCCTAACTAATATTATAAATGTGAATGTGAGTTTGTTTGTTTGTTACACCTTCACGCGTAAACTACGAAACGGATCTGGGTGAAATTTTGCATGTAGGTACTTTAGGCCCTGGAATTAGATATAGGATACTGTTTATCATCATCCTCCATCACCACGCGGGCAAAACCGCGGGGCACAAATATAAGAAAGACATGATTAATTTATTCAAGCGTTACTTTGCGGAAGTTTATTTTAAGTGTTGGTATATACTTGGTATATTTCCGCTTAAAAAGCGGAAAGTTTAGTTATAAGCGGAAATATACTAAACGTATATGACTACACTCAATGAAAGAGAGCCAATGCAATACCAAGTGACTTTTTAATACAATTTCCACTAGGCTTAAAATACCGGTAAGAAACAAATATATAAAAAAAAATAACTTTTTAGTTCATTGTTACAGTTTTACAACCTTATTATAGCTGCCTGTATGGACATTACAGTACAAAATACCAATTATTTTGAACCTGTAAGCTACAAAACTACTACAAATAAAAGTAATTTAAAAAATATGATCAAATTTTTTTATCGCTTTATTATGATTAGTTCCATTTACTTTGAACTCCTTAATAATTTTCTGCGTGAAATTGAGGCACTTTTTTGCACACCGTGGTTTTTTGCGCTGTCCAATTTTTGATCAAAGCATAATGGAACAACTTATTTATCATATACGAGTACAACAAGTAATTTAAAAAAGTGAAGACTCTTTAAAATGTACACACAGTTTTAAAATACAGATGCGTAATGGATTTTTTGTAATAAAAATATTTTTTATTGTTATGTCTAAAATATAAAACGATTTTGATTTGAAAATAAAAAGTTTTCAAAAATATGGATAATCAAAAATCCAAAAGAAAGGACCTTTTTTAAGTTTTTCTTAAAATTGGAAAAAGATTATTACTTGGCAATTAACTATTATTTTCATCGCTTACTCTACGACCACACCCTATCACATCCCGTAGGAAACGCGTGACAAGAATGACGACGAAGCCAAGATTCAGAGGAATAAGGCGCGACGCCGAGATGCGACGGGCATAATCTCTTACTTTGTCCTATCTACACATATGTATTGTGATATCGATAGTATTGTCTAAAGGATTTCTAGGAAGATTCGAAACTTTGTTTATATTTACTTACCTTTTTGGGAACAAAAGATGCGTACAGCATATAAATCACAGCTAGAAATCCATAATGCAATTCTGACTTGGTCTTAGCTGATTTTTAATAGATAGATAGATATTTATTGTTTTTTATACGTTTGTTTTGCATGATAGGTTACATTATACAAAGAACATGCCTAATTTTTTGATGTAGTTTTTGTTTAATATTTGCAAAAAAACTGGCCAGTAGCATTCTTGTAGCAATAACAGGTTAGGCTAGGTTAGTGGTTAGAGCGGTGAGATCAAACGCGGCGTGGGTTCAAGTCCCAATAATAAGCTTTGAACTTTCAGAGAAGGAAAATATCGTAACGAAACCGTAGCATGGTAGTAGAATGCTTTTTAGTACTTGTTGGTTAGGTACCTACTACCCTCAAGTAAAAAATCTGCCGCAAAGCACTTAACGGTGTATTCCGGTAGAGTTTTTATTCATGGCAAGGAGCGGTTATGATTTTTGACCACGCCATCACTTAAGCAGCTCTGAGCTCTGGTCAACACTTAGCCTGTACCCATAAAAAAAAAACATTTTGTAAAAAAAAGCAGTAAGCTAATTTTATTCATTATTGTATTCTGTTTTCTGTATTTTTTACAACAACAACCTTAATTGCTGCGCCATCATTTCTGTCTATCCAAAAGTTGTCTGGAAGAAATCGTTTTAGGCGATAAGCCGTTGTACTAACACAAATTAGTCGATATTATTGTGTTTTGCTATATTTTCTCCTTTATCTCTTTTTAAGTTTTTACGTTATAATGTGTCGTTTGTTGGTGTGCAATAGAGTTGTACTCTATTCTATTCTAGGCTACCTTAATGCTTCATTTAAAGACATAAAAGTTACTTCAATATTCTTCTAGGATGTAACAATATTACTAAAAAAAACTGCTGTAGTCGTGACGTAGAAATGTGCAAGTAAATACCTTTTTTAAATTCTTATGCTATTTTATTTTTGCACTATGACCAACGAACAACTTCCAACTGTACAGCAGATAAATTAACTTAATTACCAAGCCTTATTAACTGCCGATTACCTTTTTTACTAGCCACTAAGATGGTCGGACAATAAATAAAACCTTACTTGTGCTTGTGTAAGGCGAGTACAAGACAATAAAGCTGACAAGTTTGTTGCAAGTGAACGAAGCAATAAGTGCATATTATCGTGCTCAACTTCTGTAACATGGGTTCATGAACATATTATATACTAGCTTGCACCGCAACTGCATCCGCATTGACTTTTGAATTGGGTTCAGAGAGAAATTAAACACAAAAGAGCAATAGTTTTATCCGTCATGAAAGTTGCGTTACTTAATTGCCTGGATTAATATAAATGAATACCGTTTCTTCCGGAATAATGTTCCATAAGACACTACGGTGCGATCTGTACGTTTTGGATACGTTCTGTAGTGTATACGTACGTTTTGATAATCCCACAGAAACCTTACATTTTCTTGGGATACAAGTAATAAAGTACCCCATATGTTAATCCAGGTAATCACATCACATCACATCATCAGCCATAGAATGTCCACTGCTGGACATAGGCCTTCTCCTGGGGGGGTTTGGCCAATACTCGCCACGCTTGGCAGGCGGGATGGCGAGCGCAGTTAGGTGTGATTGTTCAAGGAAGACGCTGCTGCCCATCTTCCGGATTACATCCTTTAGCCGAATCTTACGGCAACCACGGGTAGAGAGGGTGGGGTACAATTCTTACGCCGGTACCACCACGGCAAAAAAAAACCCAGGTAATAAACCATAATATATATTGTGCCAAATTTCATCCAAACCCGTTTAGCCGTTTTTGCGTGATTGAGTAAAACAAACATCCAAGCTTCCAAAAATACAGACTCACATTTAATTTTATAATATTAAGTAGGATATTGATTTATTATAAGTCGGGTCTGAGTTTTACAAGAGATATGTTTTATTGTCTTAATAGATTCGCGCACTTAATTAACAGTTGGTAAAGATTGATGACATAAATAAAGTGTTGTCTATTGTCTAGATATTTTCAAGGTCACAGTGAATCAGTAATCAGTAAATCAGTAATATTTATTGGCCATATATAACACCAATGTTCCAGGCAAGTCACTTGTATAAAAAAATCTTATAATTACATTTTAATTAATGAAGCTATATAATTAATTAATAAGTTAACCTCAATGAACATACTTCTGTTTACAGTTCAGGCTCCGTTTATGTTTTACACATAAATGAGGATTTCGAGAACCTCATTGACATATATGTATTCATTTAATTTGAAAAAAGGACTTTTTTCACATGAAATTATAATGTTTTTTTTTTTTAATTCGGTAGGATTTAATTCTGTAATAGACTTAGGCAATTTATTATAGTACATTAATATTTTGACGTGGCGGCCCTACTTTTCAACTTTGCCTAACCTAATCCACGGCACGACCAGCTTGTCTTTGTTTCGCAAATTATATTGATGCTTATCTTTGTTTTTTGGCAAATTAGCTCCGTGTATTTCTAATAAGCTATTGTATATGTATAGTGATATCACTGTCATAATTTTGTTAGTTTTAAAGTATTTTTTTGCTGAACTACGTTTTTTTAAACGATTAATTATTCTAATAGCTCTCTTTAGACATCCTAACACTTTTGTTATATTGGCTGCGTTACCCCATATCGTAACTGCGTGAATAGGTATCTTCTAAGTCTACGTGCTTAATCTTCGACCACATCATCGCTACTATAAGGCGAGTTGGTGGAAGGTTGGAAGCAGCTGATATTCAGCGCGTTCCTGCGGTCTTTATTAGTCTGCACGCTTAATTCGATCGCATGAGTTTTGGCGGGAACGCGGTGAGTGTCGTGTCGCCCCATTGTATTTTTTTCTAAAACTAGTGTTTTTACGAGTTTTTATGCATAAAAATAGTGGTGTTTTATTTATAAAGTGCCGAATTACAAGCGCGAGTGTGGGAGAATGATATAATGTGGTTAAACATGACTTTTCGTGTTGCTTCCAAAACTCCATCCAGAAGCTTATAGTAAAGTCGCTACCACTTTACGAAGGCATGACTTGATTTGACTGGGATCGACTGGACTTGATCAAGACTAGACTTTGACTGTAACTATAGATGATAAAGAAGCTGAAACTGGCAGAATACACAGAGTGCGATGCAAAGAAAGAGAAAAAAAAAATTTGATCACATAAGCCCAACTGACAAGTCGGTTGTCAAACGGACTCAAGTAAGCTCAGATCAAACACTACAAAGTAAGTGATAAGAAAAAAACATGTAAAAGGTAATTATTATATAATTTAATTTCAGGGTTATGTATTATGGCGGTATTTGAAGTATCCACACACCTTAACCCTACTTGTGTATGGCATAATTATACGTTTAACACAACAAATGGAAAGCGCTGCCGGGTACACGTACCAACGATGTCTTCAGGATTATTTATTGCCATTTTATCTCCTTGCGACCGTCCGCGATAAAATAAAAGAAACGTCAGTAGGCCGTGATCGCGATTATCGCGGGAGATCACTGAATTGCCCCCGAGTGAATGATTTACACTACTGTTTTTATAAAAACCTACAACCATTGCGTGTTTAACGTTTATTTCTTGCTCTAGTTTGGTTAGTAAAGAGCAATGTGTACTGTTTGGATGAAAGTTACGTACGGTAGACGATGCGATGAAAGAAAATGTTCTCTGTAAGAAGTTTTAAAGCCTGCTTTATAGCGTGGTAATGTTGGTAGTCAGTCATTGACTGGTAAGAAAGGTTTGCATGCCGGTTGCCATTCAACAGGCTGGAGGGACAGCCAGGATCATTGTTCCAGGGAATGTCCTTAATTAGCACATGTAGAGCGAGATTATCAACCGACAACGTGGGCTCTTGTTGACAACTGAATAATGACATCGCTATTTATAAAGGATAATTATTTTAAGCTGAATTGCGGGTAATTAAATGCTAATTCGCTTGTTGGAAATTTGCATGAAATTGTGGTAGATACGCAACGGAAATGTTCTAAGTGTGCTAAACCACTTCTATCTTGTCACATCGTACCTACATCTTTTTACAGCTTCATGCAGCTTTTTACGGTTTTATTAGTATCCTACTTGTACATTGATAATAATTAATATTGCAGAATAAGAAATGGCTCTATTATACATTTTAGATGTCGTATCAATGTGCCTCTGGAACGCCTCTGACACGTTTGACGGTTGCTGGTCTAGACATAATGAACACACGTGGGTCGGATGAAGCGTTAATACTAATAGAGATGTTGTTACCTACATTTCCAAAGCCATTTTAAAGTGATTGAATATACGTTAAAATACAATAAAAAAGTTGTCAATTAGACGACAATTTCAAACAGCGCCATCTAAGTAAAACTTGTACTATAGTTACTATAGTGATATAATCCTTTTTTTTTGTTGTAAATACGTACGGAAAACAATTTTTTCACCACACAATTTTTTAGCCTGTGTGAGAATCGAACCCATGCCTTACAGCTCAGGAAGCAAAGCTACTAGCAAATGTGCTAAAATGGCAGTTAAGCTATCAAGCTATATGTTAGCGCGGTCGGTAGTTACGGAGCTTGAGCTGCCGGTAAAAGGAAACCATAGCATGGTGGTAGGGTATTTTCTAGTACTCTTGCGCCTCACTTGAGAGCTAGTCCCGTTCCAGTCACTTAACATCAGGTGGGCTGTGGCCAAACACCTGACCTGTCAAGAATAAAATATAACAATCAATTTAAAAAAATTGTTGACCTACATCACAGCATATCAAGTGGCTGAAAATGTTTGATAACAGTTTTTACTCAAAGTTTGGTTCATCCGTTACATATATGTAATAGGTATATAGATAAGGAAAAGAGAATACGAATATATTACTAGAATGAGAGCCAAATTGTGCATGGCTGCCAAATGCGCTGGATGCACCTGTACGTAGATATAAGAAACGAGCCAAATCTCGAAAGTACTTGTATCCAACTTGTAGCCAAATTTTAAATTGGGTTAAAACTGCTTACATTGTAAGTTTGTACAAGTTGAATAGCCAGCTATTAAGTTAATATACGACCCGAAGGCCTTTGACATGGTTAGACGGTTGTTATTACAGAGCAATCAATAAGGATTAGAGTTTAACGCGTCATCTGACTCACGGTGGCGTATGGTAATGAATTCCACCCGCGGTCACCCATCTTTTTATTTTATTTTTGTTGCTTACAGGCTAGTTGTTTGACCACAACTCACCTGATGTTATTTGACGGTGTGGTCGAAGATGGTAAAGCACACCTAGCCTGGAATGGAACTGGCTCTCAAGTGAGGCTGCCGGAACACACTGTTGGTTGCAGATTTCCTACTTGTAGGGTGGTAGCTAGCCAGCCGAATACTAGAAAGTATCCTACCACCATACCACGATGTTACCACAATGTTTTTCTTCACCGGCAGCTTGTGCTCATTATTGGGGTTTGAGTTTCCGGCAACTGAATATAGAACCCTTAAAGATTAATCTTTATTACAGGTATTCGCCATTAATCAAACGGATTCAGTCTTAGTCGTTCTCACATACCTAAGTAACAGTCAAGTCCAGTCTGTACAAGGGCACAGTCAAATTGTGGTGGATTTACTGAAATCATCAACAGAGTTTTGGTATGAACACCAAAAGATATGTTTTACAACATTATATCACTTACCTACACTCTCGTTAGAAGTTATGACATAAAATACAATGCAGTGACATTATACATTTTTCCGCGTTCCCACAAAATGCTATCTTTATAATTATCATACATGATTACACGGGTACTTACGAATCATGCGCAATTATTTTTAAATGTAGTGCATTACTAGTCCGATTTTAGTACTATATTAGAACAAAGAGTGCATCTATAGTGCATTACTAGTCCAATGCTAGTACTATATTAGAACAAAGAGTGCATTTGTAGTGCAAATGTTGTGCACATAGTACAAATATGTTAAATACGTGCAAAAGAAGCATTTCATGCACGATAAACGTAATTTTAATACCATTTTGGTTGATAGCTTGTTCATTACCTTGACAAGATTATTGCTTATTGTGGTAGTCAAGTTGAAGAAGAAAATCTTCACAATATAACGCCAAAAGATGGTCAGTGGTGTATAACCGCAAGTGGTAATTATTTTTTGAGCGCTACAAATGACACCTTAAATTTTTGGATTCAAAATTTCAGCGTAAGGTCTCTGTTGTTTGATTATAAGTGTTATCATTATCCATCAGCCTATTGTAGTTCACTGCTGTATCGCTGCAATGGTCATGAACAGGCATTATCTCTTACGGGAAAGCGCCTCATTCGTCTTATTACTTTCCCATAAAAAAATATCATTAAACTAGCTGAAGAGTTAAAAATATCTTTAACCCGATTGCGATTAAAATATAAAAACTATAATTAAAGGATAAAAACTTTTAAAACAAACGTATTTATTACCTAATCCAATTTAAACATATAACTTATACATATTTTTGTAATCCTCTTTAAATTGCCTTTATTTAAATACGCTACTTGATCGGTCTTTTTTTTTTAGATTAACGTATTACTATTTCGCGCTAAAAATTCACCATCTTGTTTTTTTTTTTTAATCCACCCTCTAAGGTCGCTTGGGTTACTAAGACGAACCTTACGATACCTTAATTGTCGTAATCCATTTGTTTGGAAGATACTAGGTAATAAAGTAATTTACATACATACAAGATACGCGCGAAAAACATAACCCTTCCTTGGCAGTCGGGTAAAAAATATTGTAAAAAATTATTCAAGTAATTTCTATTAATATTCAAGACGCAGCAATGTTACAAAATAGGTAAACAATTTACATAAAAGTGCATTACTATCAAAGCCTTAGTAGAGTAAATTAAATTAAACCAAACAACATCATTAACATGCCACGTAAACAGTAGCATAAGCTACAAAGCCGACTTAACTTGGAATTCACGGGAGCGTGCCTCCAAGCTCACGTTTATGAAATATTAAATCTAGTTATATCTTTAAGAGGAATCTCTGTATACCGAGAAAGATAGACAAGAGGCAAGCAGGTGCGCCTCGGCACCCACACGTTCCGAGGCAGAAAACAATTATCATTCTGTAGTTGCAAAACATGCTCTGTCACTATCTGTCGACCCATCATCACGACTTCACAATTTACATATAATGACTTACTAACAATAAACAACGAAATGTGCGCGACCGCCTGTACTCTGCTTACGACATCATTTCTTTTTTTTCTTATCAAAATTACAACGGATATCACGTCTCATGGGCACGACAACTTAATAAGAGCATTTAATCGGGACTAATTTTGGGATAGTTTGCTGAAATTTGTCTTTTTCTATTAATAATTCTACAATTAATTTATTCTAAATTAAATTTCCTTTTTAACAATCAAACCTACATAAAAGGACTGGCTTCTACAAGAATGAATGTAATCAATATTACTTACTATGTAAAATCAGTCTTATAAAATGGTAATTTTCAAACTTTTTTTGTTTTTAAAAGACAAATGTGTAGGCGGCATTAGCCTGTATTTGTCATAAAATCGAATTGTTACGTGCGAAGACTGTGTCTAGTTTGTATGTTTTATATTTATTTCTGATAAATAAATAATTATGTAAAAACAAAAACAGACTTTTTCTATGGTTGACAGGCTAGGTGTTTGACTACAGCTCACTTAATGTTAGGTGACGATGGTAAGACGGGAATGGAACTGCCTCTCAAGTGAGGCAGCCGGAACACACCGTTAGGTGCTTGGCGTTAGATTTTCAACTTGAAAAAATGTATTCGTATTTTCCTATCAAAGTTACAACGGATATTATTACATCTTGTGGACACAACATTTTTGAAAAAAATCTTGTAGAAAAATTAGCTGAACAAACATTTCGTCTGGGATGTGGAAATTTTTCTATGAAACAGCTGATTTTTCAAGATTTTTTAAACGTTCAATTCTTTAAAGTGAAGTCATCAAACATCAATAAAGTTTGTTTTAATTCATAAATACAATGTTTTTCATCAGCTTAGTTCTACTACTATCGATAGGCGCAACTCCGTATATGTTACATGACCACAGTTTACCAGAAATTGACAATGTGGTCAAAAACGGAAAATGTATAGTTTGAATTTGATACCTTAGCATTTATTGTCAACAAAGATATATTTGTTCTATTTTTTGATACAGAAATTAACGCTAAAAATCAGTCAGTCCGCTTGGTTAAAAGCCATAGCCGGCATTTACCGCCTCATGAACATTACAAGTGTTGTCAACGCTTTGGTAATCAAAAAATGTTGTTACACCCTTTTTATTACGCCCCATATTGTATAGACGGGAACACTTTCAAGAAGAACATTCTGCATGTTCGCATAATAAAACAGCAAAATAATCTGTATGGGAACTGCTAACTCCGGAAGATGTATAGAGCTAACGAAGAATTTATGTCCAAAATTCTACTATATACATAAATATGTACATAATAATCAAGAATATAAGAATATATATAATAGAATATATAAGATAATAAGAAGATGGGCAGCAGCGTCTTCCTTGAACAATCATACCTAACTACGCTCGCCAACTCGCTTGGCAGGCGGGTGCCTGCCAAGCGTGGCGAGTATTGGCAAAACCTCCCCAGGAGGAGGCCTATGTCCAGCAGTGGACGTTCTATGGCTGATGATGTGATGTGTGATATAAAAATCTCGTGTCACTGTGTTTGTGGTCGCACTCCCCCGAATTTTTTATAATTTTTTTTTGTCTATATTTGGCAGGTATGTTTCATATTGCTAAGTGATTAGCTACTTTTTATCCCGAATTTTGCGGGTAAAACCGGGGCGCAGCTAGTATTTCATTAAAAAATCGTTAGAAATATCAATGTCCAACAGCAATGTTAACAATAACTTTGCGTGGTGGTAGGGTGCTTTCTAGTACTCGGCTGGCTAGCTACCACCCTCAAGTTGAAAATCTGCGCCAAGCATCTAACAGTGTGTTCCGGCAGCCTCACTTGAGAGCCAGTTCCATTCCAGGCTAGGTGTGCTTTACCATCTTCAACCTCACCGTCACTTGCAAGTGACGGTGAGGTGTGGTCAAAAAACTAGCCTGTCAGCCATAAAAAAAAAGCAAACATTTTTGCTAAAAATATCTTCCAATTATAGGATAAAAACAACACAGCGGTAAACATAGTTTTACAACCAATGCTTTCCTCTAATAGGATTTTTTCTATTTATTTTCCTTAAGCTAATCATTATAAATTTTCTTACTGACTTGCTACCACAATACTACTAGATATTTAAGCAGAAATCTTACAAAATAAACTCGGTGATATATTGCTAATTTGCGGCAGTAATATCCCTCAACTTAAATCTTAAAATGTCATTTTTAATTTAGGGAACACTTATGCAAAATGTTTTAAGAGACAAGTAAGGATTTTTTATGCGTTTACGTCTACTAAACACGAGTTGAAGGAATTTTCTTTGAAGAAATAAATTAAATTTGACCCCACAAAATCCGCTGTAAAACGTAGGTTATGTATGACATATTCAAATTTATGACTCTTCAACGCGAACTTTCTAGCGATGTGGTTGTTTTACTTGAAATATTTGCTTAGAATATGCGTATGCTTACAGACCGCGCCCAGGCGTGAGTCGTATTTACGAAAATTAATTCGTTAACTTGACAGTTAAGTTAAACTAAACACGCTCGACTTGATTCTGACAACTTCTGCGTCTAACGGCTTTATCTGTTTGTCATCACACATTTTTTTACTCTTTGATTTTAATAAGCGAAGAAATATTATTACTTGAATGTATTCCGAATTATAATAATCATATAATCTTTTCCCGTGTGGTCCCATTTCAATTTGGTCCAGTTCTGACAATGGCATCCATGCATGAGAAAATAATATGAGGTCGGTTTTTTTTCTTAAATAAATAAATTACTATATACGACGGCTGTCTGTGAGGGTGTCTTCTGTACCAGCATATACTTTAAGAAAATACTTTTTACCTATTCAACAAAATCATTTGTTTGAGATTTTATATGTCAAATTAGCGAGATGCTCTTCTGATGGTAAGAGATAACGCATTTCAATGACCATTGCAGCAATCACAAAAGTTTGAGTAACAAACCAAAGTCCAGTGTTATAGCTCATTACTTTAACACTTTTGATGGTTAGTCTCAACAGCTCTGTAATTTTGCTAGCTGCAGTGCCCTTCAAATCGGAAGACAGTAATGATTAAACGCAAATTACATTTATGTTTTAGTTTAATTTAGTTTTTGTTTTATTGTATCTAACCACTTTACTTGAAATTTAAGTTAACATATTGCGTTTATACTGTGAAATAAATTTGAAACACTTATGTTTGATTGTACCCGACATGATATAGAACCTAAAACTATTTATAGAATCATCATTGAGACAACAAAGTTTGTTTAATCTAACACCTTTAAACGAGCAATTCTTGTATATATGTATATTCTGAATCTCGGAAACGGCTCCAACGATTTTCATGAAATTTGGTATTGGGGTTTCAGGGGCGATAAATCGATCTAGCTAGGTTTCGTTTTTAGAAAACTTCGTTTTATCCGTGTTTTCAGCCGAGCAAAGCTCGGTCATCCAGGTACTGTTCATATAATTGATTAACAGCCTTCGTTTACTATTACAACGGAAACTCTTCCCTAATTAGCCCAGATTGTTACTATCTTCGACAAAGTTACTGCTTAATTCCTAATCCTACATCAATCTAATTAAACTTGATACTTCCCTTCAGCTAATTAAAACGAGAATAGCGGCAAAAGCCGCCGCTAGCAATGAATAAGTTGAAATTAAAACACAAAGAACAAGTAAATTGAATTAAAACGATGGAATCTCGGCTTCTTGCTGCCTAATTATCATCTTAATTCCTTAAAACGAATCAAAGTCTGCTACCGCGTTTTTTGAAAATATTATTAGCGTAGAATTTGAAAGAAATTCAAAGTAGGCTCTTTGTATTCTATGAATAGTGTAGTTCTGTCGCTTACGCTAAAGTATAAATTATTGGTGATACAAGTCATAACACCTAACTGATTCGCTCCCATCGCTGTGGTGGTCATTAATAAAGAAAAATTGGTGATTGAAATCAATAATGCTACATTTGCTAAGCGCAACCATAAAGGGGATAACATAAATTCTAGAATTTATTCCTACTTAATACATCCGTCGCGCATTAAATGCTGCATCTTAGGGTCATTTCTATTCAACAACTATTAGTCTCCGGTCTTCTACTAACGCCGATTGTAATACCATTTTGGTATATTGAAATACGGGCCATAAAGAAGATTCGTTTTTGAATATAAATTAAATAAGCAAATATCTTAAAAATCTACTTTAGGCAGCTTTGCATTCTGACCAGTATTTAATGCTGAGTTATTGGTTTGAGCTCATTTTTAACTATAGACTTTTAAGAAATTGGTACAAAAAATACACTTATCAAAGGTTTGTGAGATAGGACGCAGATTAAGGGACAAAACAGAAGACTCCCGCTCCGGGTTGTACCTGGTGCAAAAGTTGGCAAACAACACGGCAATGCTGCCAGTGTTATAAATAAAAATAAAAAAACATTTATTTCAGGCAACAAGAGTCTTGTATGAAAAAAAATATAGTTTTTTTATTATTGTTTGTTGGGCCACCTTTGTACCAGGTACAGTCAAGGGTGGGTTATTTTCATGGTGTTAATAATGACTTTGACATAACTTTATTTTTATTATTATTTTGATATTGACATTTCGATTTCTTTTAATGTTTGACAGGCTAGGTGTTTGACCACAGCTCACCTGATGTTAAGTTACGGTGTGGTTAAAGGTGGTAAACACACCTAGCCTGGAGTGGAACAGGCTCTCAAGTTAGGTTACTAGATCACACCGTTAGATGCTTGGCGGCAGATTTTCAACTTGAAGGTAGTAGCTAGCTAGCCGAGTACCAAAAATATCCTACCACCATGCTATGGTTTCCCTGCTATGTTTTCCTTTTCCAGCAGCTCATTGTTGGGATTCGAACCCATGCCCTTCGGCGTGTGAAGCGATCGCGCTAACCACTGAGCTATCATCGCTACATAAATAGTAGCGATAATTAGCATCACTTATTGAATAGAACTTCGAATCCAACTCGGGGTGCTGAAACGTGGTCTCTGACTATGTGTCTTCTTGATAAGCTTAAAGTCGCACAGCGAGCTATGGAGAGGGCTCGGAGTTTCCCTACGAGATCGAATCAGAAATGAGAAGATCGGTAGACGAACCAAAGTTACCAACATAGCCAACGGATTGGCAAGTTGAAGTGGCAGTGGGCAGGGCACATAGCACGCAGAACTGATAGCCGATGGGGCTGCAAAGTTCTGAAGTGGAGACCACGGACCAGCAAGCGCAGCGTAGGACGTCCACCCACAAGGTGGACAGACGACCTCATAAATACCGCAGGAACGCGCTGTATGCAAGCCGCTTCCAACCGATCTTTATGGAAGTCAATGGGTGAGGCCTATGTCCAGCAGTGGACGTCCTACGACTTAGGTGATGATGATGACGATGATTGAATAGAACCAATTTTATTGTAATCAATTGTTATAATTTATATTCTATTGCTTATGTTAAATGATAATAACTAAGTCATTATTAAAAATTATGAAGATAAAATGTTTTTTTAGTACCCATGGAGCTTATTTTATGGGGTCGATGGAACAGAATCCTCCAATTATATGTCGCTGTTTGGTATCCTTTTAGTTCATTAACTAGAAAAATGTAGAATCGTGCTAGAGGATAATACTCGTTAACCTTTTTTGGAGTTAAAAAAATGGTTACTGGTTAATAACGGTTCGGCAAGAAATTGGTCTAAAATAGACGAAAGTTTCGTCATAATATGATACAAATTACTTCAAATCATGTGGATATTATTTTTTATGGAGTACGAGAGCAACATGTGGTAAATTGGAGTCCCTAAAGAAATAAACAACTTAACGACGCCACACAGTTCTCGTGTGGAAAAAATGTATCAACTCACCGAAATGGGTGTCGCGCGCATCACAAATTATCGGCTCGGGAATTCGGTTTACTTTTCTCATTTTAATGATACTTGAAACGGTTCAGTAAATACCTCGAAATTAATGGCAATGAGTTGCATAATGATAGGTACTTTTTTATTCCTTTCGTCCTGGGAGGGTTGTGGCGCTGGACATTTACGATTATCGAGTGCAAACATAAAACATGTATTTTCCAATTTCAATTGACGTCTCAGCCAAGTAGCACAGACTTTACGTTAGAATTTTATGAAGTTTTTTTTTATTTTTATTTAAAATATATGCTTCACAGACACCGGGTTCCCTTGTCAACTTTGAAAAACAATTTTTTCTTTTACTACAGGGAGTGGGAAGTTTGTCTGCCGTGGTGGTGCCGGCGTAAGAATTGTACCCTACCTTGTCTACCCGTGGTTGCCGTAAGAGTCGGCTAAGGGATGCAATACGGAAGATGGGCAGCAGCGTCTTCCTTGAACAATCATACCTAGCTGCGCTCGCCAACCCGCATGCCAAGCAAGTATTGGCAAACCCTCAGAAGGGGGGGGAAGAAGCTATGACTACTAAAAAAAAAAAAATGCTATCGAGTGGTGTAATTAAATTTTTAATATATAAGATAGATTTGTAACTGCAATAGCAAACTTGCGCGATTTTGAATTCCCTCCCACTATAAAAGCAAATTCACAGACTTATTGTCGTCAAAAACTTTGGTAGAATTCAAATCTTATTTGTTTCTATTAATAATTTATACAATAATATGTATGCAATAAACTGGCACTTATTAAGGCTCCGATACAATCAAGTTAGATCCAAAGCGCGTGATCCTATACGAAGAGGCGGAGTTATTAAATGTTATAACTCTATTTATCTCAATAAACCTTCCCGAGGGCTCCCAACAAAATATTACGTTAACGAGTAGTATCGGACCATCGATCATCATTCAAGGGTATCGGGGAATCTCAACGGTATACAGTATCCGTGGTCATCGTTTAAAATGTACCACAAATGGATCTAATGAATCATATTTTACAAATAAATTATTTGCTTATATTTCAATAGCAGCCTAAGGGCTTTCTTAAAATACAAACACTTAAGATATTATTCGTATACACTAATTGTCAATTTAATGAGAGTTTTTAATAAGTAATTGTCAGGTAAGTAAGAAAGTAATTGAAAAATCTAACAACGCACTATTTTTCCAACTCTGGTCGATTCTTATTCTTATTCAAAATATTGTAGGACACATTACACACAGCGCCAAATGGGTGTGATAAGACCTGCACTGACGTCCCGCTTGGGGTGTATTGTGCTTTTACCCCTGCTAGTATTCACCCAAGCCAACCCAGCTCCTTGAAGTATCGGAGCAAGGCTTGAGAGCCTTGCTAGCTACTCTATGCCACTAACAGAGTGTTAAATGTTAGAATTTTTATTTAATTTGAATATTTGACGTGTATTTGGCATTTCTGGACGATTTTCAAACATTATTTACACTCATTGGATTACATGATTTATAGTTATTAAAAACCTCAAAGGAGCGTATAAATGCCCTGTTAGCTCATTTTGTCGTATATTTACTTCAAGAGCTAAGTAGGCGTGGGCTCAATTTTTACCCAGGAGAAACATTTATGTAACAAACATAGATATTTGTCTGTCTGGGTGTTCTGCATATATTACAGCAAAAAAAAAGTTTTTTTTTTAATGTAATAGTAATGAGATGAGCAAGACGCTCTCCTGATGGTAAGAGATAACGCCTGTCCATGACCATTGCAGCGATACACAGAACTTAAAATAGTAAAACAAAGTCCAAGGCATTGCTGCTTTGGCGCTTATTACTTTGAGACTTTCCATGGCTGCAGTACCCTTCGAACCGGAACACAGTAAAGTTTTCACACTACTGCTTGGCGGCAGAATTATAATGTAAGCGCTTCCATCGTGGAAGACCGTAATAAAAGTAATTCCAAAAAAAAACTTGAAGCTTGCTCCAGGATAGGTGTACGAAAAGGGAGTACTCACCTCGGCCTTTGATCGCCACACTCCGATCCTAGGAAACCACAGCCACACCGAGTAGTCCAGAATATTATGTGATAATTTATGTTTATAAACGTTTGAACACAACACGACACGTAAATTAATTGTCTTCGGAGTCCCGGAATCCCATTTTTCTAGTATTGAATGGGAAGACTCGCTGAGATAGTATTATATTTATGTCCTTTTTGCCAGCTCAACCAAAAGAAAAGTGCCGGCGAAAGAAAAATAATATATGGCACCGCGGTAGTACCTACCTAGACGACCTCTTGCTGAGGATATCTACCTCCTAGAAAAAAAATATAAGTAAAAAAGCATATAAACAGTGATCTAGTTTAAATAGCGCAAGTTTTGCTTAGTTTGTGACTAGATGGCGTTGTGTGAATTTCAATATTTATTTATTAGTAACTTTACATACTTTCCGAATTAACCTATTGACACATTTGTAGAAAACTGATTACAGCAAATTCTTGGCTCCATCGATTAGGAAGCAAGACATCCAATCACAGTTATTATCTACAACAATAACAATATCTACATCTATTAGTCACAATCACAATATCCAATTTCGTCACGCCAAACGCAAATCGTCTACAAATTGTACCACATAGCGACCGGTCACGACACTGGGTGACCGGCACCCTACTGTGATACAGTATCTATTATAGCAATGAGGACCGAAAACTGTATAATAATAAAGCTATCTTCGTAAATATAAATACAATAAGTAAAACTGTATAATTGAATTCTATCGTTGACTATATCACACTAATATTATACAGATGAATGTTTATGAGTTTAATTGTGACTTCTTCACGCTCAAACGGCTGGACCAATGTTGATGAAATTTGGTTTGAGGTAGCTGACCCCCTGGATTAACACATAGGCAACTTTTTATGCCAAAAAAATTTAGCGGGTAACACCATGAGTCACAGCTAGTTCAATAATATCCATACGTAAGAGTAGTGGAGAAACTAAATAGTTAACAGAAAGAATAAAACCATAAAACAAGCCAGTACAATGATTACCGCATGCAATCATTAAACTTATAGTGATCATTAAAGGGTTGGATTTAGCAGAACTAAATTAAACAACTAGCCTGTCGAACAAAAAAAAACGAATATTCATCAATTAGACCTTGTAGCATAATATTGTAATAGTGGTGTTCAAACAGTTGGTGCTAAAATAATCTTAAAACTAATATCCTACCATGAAGGTCGCTTCTTTTTATAACGATGACAGTGTGGATTGGTGACGACGAATATGCTAGTATTTTTGTTTATTCTTTTACGCTTTTGAAAACATCTAATATACTAAGTATATCACACAATTACATTTGCATACATAAGCATGGCAAAATATAGGAAAGTAAGTCAAATACTTAGTATAATTTTTGTTATGATATTTGATCGATAAAAGTAACATAGAGTTAATTCCATGCGTTACTAATTTTAGGGTTACTCGGTCCTTGTTTTCTAAGTTGTGTCTCATTGTCTCTGTAGCAGACGCTGTTATGCAACCGGTGTCTTCGGTAATTACTCTGAATCATTGTTCTGGATTTACAGATTTCGCAATTTATCTATTCGACATGCTCAATGGTCTACGACTGTACCGATTGTCATTTACAAACGGTAGTCCATTTGAGTTTATTATACATAATTGAAAATATCTATTTTAAATATTTTTTGCTTTACATTTCCGAACATAAGATACTACGTAAGTACGATTATTTGCGAAGCGAAATTTACCGTAGTTCGGAAGCAACAATAGCTCAGTGGTTAGCGCGGTCTGAAACAGTCTTCAGTCTTCAGTCTTCACACACTGAAGAGCATGTGTACTAACCCCACTAATGAGCTTGAGCTGCCGGTAAAGGGAAACATCATGGGGAAATAATAGCAACTTTCTAGTACTCAAGTAGCTAATAACCAACCTCAAGTTTTTTTAATGTAAAAAGTAATGAGACGACCGTGACGTTCTCCTGATGGTAAGAGATAACGCCTGTCCATGACCATTGCAACGATACACAGAACTCAGAGTAGCAAAACAAAATCCAGGACATCGCTGCTTTGGCGCTCATTACTTTGAGACTTTCGATGGTTAGTCTCAACAGCAAGTCGAAAAATTGAAAAGTTGGAAATTTTGCTGCCAAACTACTATCTGTATTCCGGTAGCCTCACTTGTCCACCGTCTTCGTCCACACCGTCACTTAACATCAGGTGAGTCAAACAACTGTAAACCAAAAAAGTTCGTAAAGTACCTATTTATATCCTACGTCTTACGTCTTTTACAGTAATTTTTAAAAGGAAAAGTCTTAGAAGATTGGCTTTTAAGAAAATACGTTAGTTATTTTAACGATCGAAGTTATGTTTTACGACTTCCACATAAGTAATTGGTATAGTCGATTTTGTTGAATGTTTCTACCGTTGAGCCGTTATTGAAAACGTATTACAGTAAAAACCATGTCAACGTTTCTCAATGCAATGAATAAAATGCCCCTCGCCGCTCCAAATATCAAACAAAATTACTGACAACAAACTAACTACGTCAATCACTTTGGCTAATGGTGCACAAGGTGATCTTATCTGAGGAACCATAAGCGTTGTTGTCAGCGAGGCGAAGTAGAAATAAAGAACCGTCCAAGTGCAAGTCGGGCTTATGTACCGAGGGCTCCGTAGATATAAATAATACAATTTACCAAAAAGGTTATAATATTTTCTGATTATTTTTTTGCAATTTTATATTATTTGTTGGTTTTCCGCGCAAGTACTCTTACTTCCGCTTACTATACTTACATGATAAATAAGAAAGTTAGTTTTTCGCTTAACATCGAGACAGGAGTGAAAACGTGAAGAGCGTGGGTTCAAACCCCAACTATGAGCTTTGCAGGTGAAGCAATACATCATGAGGAAACCATAGCGTGGTGGTACAAATACAAATACAAATATTTTATTGATAACACCAATGTTACAAGTCAATTCCGTAATATCATTACATTGAGATTTAGAACACTGATTACATGTCAATAGGGGTAGGGGTAGGGTACTTTCTAGTACTCGGCTGGCTAGCTACCACCCTCAAGTTGAAAATCTGCTGCCAAGCATCTAACGGTGTGTTCCGGCAGCCTCACTTGAGAGCCAGTTCCATTCCAGGCTAGGTGTGCTTTACCATCTTCGACCACACCGTCACTTAACATCAGGTGAATTGTGGTCAAACACCTAGCCAGTCAGCCATAAAAAAAGTCTCGAAGGAATGAACACCAAAGCAGCGATGCCCTGGACTTTGTTTCGCTTCTCTAAGTTCTGTACATCGCTGAAATGGTCATGGAAAGGCGTTACCTCTTTTACATAAAAAAACATTAGATTTCAGATACGGAACCTTAAAAATCTCATTGAAAAATTATCAATTTGAAGCAGTAGCAGTAAGACCGGTCTTAGAGCAAACAAATGATGTGACTGGCTCCGAAAGATACGGACATCCGCGCCTTAGGGGCCGAGACTGTTGCCTCGACCAGTCGTACCCATGCCTATGGTCCGTTAACCAGCTTGATATTAATCATAATTTGGTATGATGCGATCCGCTCGAGTGTTTTAGATGGGCGTCATTATCTAAAACACTGTAGAACTTTCTAGCAAACGTGCGGTGATGGATAGTGAGACGCGAAAATTGTGGCGATCGTACCTTTCCTCGGTATTTCTCAACACCATGTTTACGGTAACTTAAAAGTACTGAATAAAAAAAGAAAATTAATTGATAACTTATTTTTCTAATTAGTGTTGTTAAAATTTTGTGTAGAGAATGACTTAACAGCAAAAAATTTAAAGTTTGTAATAGTAAACATAATAAAAAAATATACCTAATCTTTTTATTTTAATCAGAAACATCATTGAAATTCAGTTCATGCTGATTTAAGAGTAAAAAATGTTATTCAAAAGATACAAAAAACGTACCAAAGTTAATGATAATTTATTAAATTTAAGTTCTTTTTAAATAACACTAAGAAAGAAATAGTAAATAGTTTTATTTTCATTCTTAGTGTCAATTAGAATATTTTTTTTGAACTTACTAAATTTACATAACAAAAAAAAATGTGTATATGTGTTTGTGTATATGTTACTTGTTCAGGCTGTAATAGTTGAACAGAATTTGATGAAATTTGGAATGCAAATAGCTTATACTTTCATGTATAGGTTACGGAAAACGGGAGTCCGCGGGGCGCAACTAATAATACATTCCAATAAGATATGAAATGTCTACGTAACATAAATAGCCTTTTCCATTTAACTATACTTCACTATAGCTCAACACTAGCTGAACAATATACCTGTCAAAAGTACATAATGATCAAACATATCAGCTGTTAACCACGACGATTTACGTTTCACATTGGATAATTGGTTAAGAGATTCCCACGCCGGATTCCAGCAAAACTTGAAGCATATAAGAAATTTATGGACCTACTGGCAACGACGCATGATTGTACCCCTATCCGACACAACCCAGAGATTCCGGAGAAAGGTAAACTTTTGTTATCGATCAATAAGTTTTTTTTTATGTTTGACAGTGTTTGACCACAGCTCACCTGAGGTTAAGTGACGATGTGGTCGAAGATCGTCAACATACCTAGCCTACAATGGAACTGGCTGTCACGTGAAGCTGCCGGAACACATCAACATTTATTTATATGACGATAAATATTTGTTCTGTGAACAAAATACAGAACACCCAGGGTGGCTAGATGACGCTGTGTGTATTTATTTATTTATTTTATAATTTATTTATTTTATCACTTTTAGGTACCTATTTGGCGGTAGATATTCAACTTGAGGGTTGTAGCTGGCCAACCGAGTACTTCTTTTTCTTAGTCGGACACTTGGCAGAGTAATAGTGGCTGTAGATGGACAGGGTTGCGTCCCGTCGTCACCGCTGGTTCCCAGGATTGCTGACCGAGTACTATAAAGTACTTTACCACCACGCTATGATTTGCTTTTTTTATGGCTGACAGGCTAGGTGTTTGACCACAACTCACCTGATGTTAAGTGACGGTGTGGTCGAAGATGGTAAAGCACACCTAGCCTGGAATGGAACTGGCTCTCAAGTGAGCCTGCCGAAACACACCGTTAGATGCTTGGCGGCAGATTTTTAACTTGAGGGTGGTAGCTAGCCAGCTGAGTACTAGAAAGTACTCTACCACCACGCTATGGTTTCCTCACGATGTTGTCCTTCACCGCAAGATCATTATTGGGATTTTGACCAACGCCCTTCGGTGTGTGAACCGACCGCGCTAACCACTGAACTCATCTCTACAACAAAAAGTAAAAGCTATAATTATGTATTTATACAAAAATTATATAAATACATCATACATAATTGTATCGGTTATCAGTTTCCTACTGCTTGGCTTAGCTTGAGACTAGATCGCGCTATGAGAAAACGCCTTCTTCTACACGCACTTTTCGGGATAAAAACCTCACCATATAGTTGAGACGTTATTATAGTATTTTGATTATATTCCGTGGTGGTGCCGGCGTAAGAATAGTACCCCACCCTCTCTACCCGTGGTTGCCGTAAGAGTCAGCTAAGGGATGTAATCTGGAAGATGGGCAGCAGCGTGTTCCTTGAACAATCACACCTAACTGCGCTCGCCAACCCGCCTGCCAAGCGTGGCGAGTATTGGCAACACCTCCAGGGAGGAGGCCTATGTCCAACAGTGGACGTCCTATGGCTAATGATGTGTGTGTGTGTGTGATAGTTGAGAAAAGTAAAATATCAGCATAAATAAGCATTTGTATATAATATATGCATAAATAATTTATTTCAGAGAGTATTACTTACTACCTTCGTTTGGTTGATAGACTTTGATAGGTTTTTGCCTCTGGTACTTTTATGTTTCCGCAAGTTAATTTCGTTAAGCATATGGAGAATAGGTCTTTATGATTAAATTTTTAAATTATGTGTATAATATACAGGGTCAATGTAAGCCAATATAAAAATACCAATTCTGGAAAGTCATGTTTCATTAGTAATCATCAGAATTATATATTTTTACCGTTGAAATAAAATGATAAGCACTTATTTATTGCATTTACAATTGTACATTCCATATGGAGTTAACTAAAAACAGCATCAAACGCTTTTATTAAAAAAACATCAGACTTTAATAAAATTTATTACGTTCCATTGAAATTTGATTGACAGTTTGTACGGGCGCAACCAAATTTGTTCAGATGCCGATCAATTCAGAGGGCACTCCAGCTACCCTTATGGTCAACGGGACCGGTTTCACAAAGGTTCCGAGTATCAAAAGGTAGCAAACATAATCTTCACAAGGATTTTACAAATATCACGTATGTATTAAGATCACGTGTGTGTCCAGATATTATGCCGCCAAGCAGTAGTATGTAAACATTACTGTGTTCTATTTTGAAGGGTACTGCAGCTAGCGAAATTACTGGGCTGTTAAGACTAACCATCAAAAGTCTCAATGTGATGAAAGCCAATGCAGCGAAGCCCTGGACTTTGTTTTGCTACTCAAAGTTCTGTGTACCGCTGCAATAGTTAAGGACACGCGTTATCTCTTACCATCAAAACCACCATCAACCACCACAAACTTCTATAAACAAAATATATAAAATCATCTGAGCATGTCGAATATTTTGTGACTTAAAAAATACACATTTTTCATAGTAGACAGGCTAGGTGTTTGACGACAGCTCACGACAACGACGGTGTGGTTGAAGATGGTTAAGCTCCTAGCCCAGAATGGAACTGAGTCTCAATTGAAGCAACCCAAACACTTTTAATTGCTTGGCAGCCGAATTTGAGAGTTGTAGCTAGCCATCTAAGTAGAGAGTATCCTATTACCATGCTATAGTTTTCTCGCGATACATTTTGTAGTATAAACAATTTATTTATTACAAATAAAATCAATGACAATCAAGACTTGTAAAGTTGTAACCAACATTTGTCATTTTCGTACACTCGGACCCGAAGATGACTAGGCGATATCCCGACGTTGTTTGCCTTGAGTGGTCCTTTCGGTAGTGCACAGTTTGGATTTTGAATGCTGTTGTCGTGCCTGTTTTTGTGTTCTCGTACTGAGTCATGTTGTTTTACACTTGAGTTCGTTCAGTTCATTTGAACTGAATGAACTGTGAAATAGACTGAGTGACTAGTTCTATTGTTAGAGGTATTAATAAAATTATTTAACACATTTTTGTTTTACTTATGCGGGATTACTCACGTTAAAACAAAAATAAATATCGCTGGACATTACACCAACCTAAGCAAAGCTTGTACTATTGAAGTCAGTTAACTGATAGCATCCATAAATACTTTTTTTTCGTACACTATTAACACACAGGACAAACATTTTTTATAGCACAAAATGTTTATCCCGTGTGGGAATCGAACCCACACCATACAGCTCTTAAAGTAGATATACCAATGAGCTAACAGGACTGTCAAATGTATCAAAAGTAACAAATAATAATCTAAAATTGTAATTGGAAATAATTTATTGTAAGCTATAAGTTTGTGTCATCCATTGGGAATCAACAGAGCTAACCCTTCTTGGCATACAATATTAAGTATAAAAAGTTAAATTTTCCAAATACAATATAAAAAATAAATATCAATCAATAAATAATAATCAATCAATTAAATTTTGCTATTCAAAATTCTGTATGTCTCTATATCACTGCAATGTTCATGGGCAGGTGTTATCTCTTACCATCAGAAGAACGTCTCGTACTTTCTCATTACATTTACATTTTTTTTAAAACCTAATTGTTAGAAACGTTTTACAATATATTATTTGTTTATGTTGTTTCTATAATCGCAACAAAATTATCTTCACAATAATGTATTAAAAATAGCTGATAATTCGCAGACAAATTGTGCAATTACAAGAAACGATAAAGTTCCTGAAAGCGAGCGGGTCGTTGACCCGTTATCTACATCGAACTTAGGTAACAAACGTAATGAATCATTAACTAATCTCGCGACAATAGGCCCAATGTTCGACAGAGGAAGCGATAACACTACTGCACTGATGGCATATACTTACTAGACAGTGACTAAAGTTACTGCTTCTTTCATTCTCTATCATATACAATCAATACAAACTGGGTGGCTTCCAGTTACGATTGAATAAGATTATTCCATGCAAGCATCAAAGATTTTCAATAAAAAAGATCATTTTGAATAAAAAATATATTTTAACTATTCCAAAACCACTATGTGCCGTAGTGGTGCCAGCGTAAGAATTGTACCCCACCCTCTCTACCCGTGGTTGCCGTAAGAGTCGGCTAAGGGATGTAATCCAGAAGATGGGCAGCAGCGTCTTCCTTGAACAATCACACCCAACTGCGCCCGCCAACCCGCCTGCCAAGCGTGGCGAGTATTGGCATTAAATAATTATTATTTTTTTACAGGCCATTAAAAACAATTGAGTGAGTTTTCCCTGATAGACACAATCTGGGTGCCTTCAAGTTGCGAGTGAATCGGTTTCTTCTAGGCAAGCATGCTCCACCATAGACCGCATCTTCGCTCAACATCAGGCGAGTTGGCGATCAAACACGAGCCTACCTTAGATTTTTTTTAAATTGTTTCAGATTTAGTTGAATTTTTGTCCTTGTTGTAATTAAAACTAAAAGCGTAAAAACACAAGATCTAATTCTAGATACCATTTGGATTCCTTATTTACAACGGAGCCCTAACAAAATAACAAAATAATCTTCAAGATACGCCTCTGGACTGTAAAACAATTTGATCAAAATTTGTTTTACAACATTG
Source organism: Biston stratarius (assembly GCA_950106695.1). Taxonomy (NCBI): domain Eukaryota; kingdom Metazoa; phylum Arthropoda; class Insecta; order Lepidoptera; family Geometridae; genus Biston; species Biston stratarius. The sequence goes on along the minus strand of OX467106.1, from coordinate 32,909,206 downwards.
ATCACTGTTTTTACCATACATTGTTATTGCACCAAAATACAGATAAGTACATAGTTAGTTCCCACTTTGCCCAAAAAAAGAATCGTTGTTAAGTTTAATCTTATCACGAAAGCACCGAAGTGTTTCCTACAGTGTTTTACAGATAAAACTTATGAGGAAGCATTTGTCAGATATAGTTAATGATAGTTTTACATGAGCAACGGTTTTAAGATATTGAATACAAGCTCTATGAACTTAACAGTGTACGCTTCTTTTATTCTGATCATTTCTCAATGATAAAGCAACAACTCGATTCACATTATGCTGAACCTTGTTATCCCGTTTTATGTCACCAAATGATGGCCATGATATGGATTTGAAATTTGGCAGAGATTAATTGTAAGGGTCACTGTAGTCAATGTATCCAGAATTACATTTTCAGGATTGCGGTTATATTAACCTAGTAGCAAAACAAAATACTAATACACCAAAAGAGATGGGACTGTCTCAAATAATAGTAGTAGTATATCCTAATAATATACTAATAAGATGTATTGGTATATATTATTATTAGAATATATAAACTGGTGTGGTTTTGATAAAATTTTCAACGGCCCGTAGTTCGAAGTAAGACGAGGCCACGCGCGTTGTACTCCGCTTTGTCTCCTTGAAGAAGGCTACCGGATGTAGCCGAAACTATAGTGGTATCGGACATAATAAAACGTAACGGTTCTTTAAGCAAAATCAATTTTTTTATTGGAATATATGTCTAAGTTACAGTAATGTATTCCCCTATATTTTCTCGTTATTGACACGCCCCGTCTTTTTCTTTCTTAAATCCTGTCCGTCCTAAGGTTGCTTGGAAGAGATAATTTTTAACGATAAGGTCGCCAGTTGATACGCTATTATTTAAGTTTATTTGTAATCTTTGGTGTGGATAGTAAAGAATTAATCAATCAATATACCTATTGAATTAATATTATGAACCGATGTTTTACGAACACAAAGAAGCTAACATAGGAATTAATGAAAAACATAAATATAACGTTAAACAATGACATAGAAGCTAGGACTGCAGCGTCTCGATAGATGTATAGTGTATAGGTTAGATAAAATCTTATTGATTACACAAAAGATTGCATATCTAATACAACAGAAAAATAATTTTTAAAAAACTAGTGTAACAACAAGCGGTTATATCGTTTAAAATAATCTTTTTCGACGTTAGAATTAAGAGGATAAGTACTATAACAAGTAGAAGACGTATAAATTAAAATTGCTCTAAACCATTTTTTTTAATAAGAAATAGGCTTACGTTTGACCGTCATCTCACCCGATGTTAAGTGATGATGCGGTCTAAGTTAAGCACGCTTATGTAGAAGATACCGATTCACTCTCGACTTGAAGACACCCAGATTATATCCAACGGTAAACACCCACTCAGGCAGCGCATTCCACTGTCTAGCAGTCCGCACAACGAACGTGGAATCAAATCGTTTCGTTCGAGTTTACAACCATGCATTTTTATATTGTTCATATACTTATGAAATTCTTGAAACTTCTCTACTCAACTCTTTGATTCAAGAAACTTTAATTCCTAAGTTCCTACAATTGGGAACGCTAAATATCCTAACCACCTTCCAAAGGCGCATCCTTTGAACCTTTTGTTTTCCTACAATTGGAAGTTATTGAGTCACTCTGCCCTCAATTAGAAGGCGCGCGTGAAATACCTCACGCAGCTACATAAACTGATTATTACGACATTCTTTTGGAGCATGTGGACAATGTGCTCAGGTGTGTCGGTAGCATCAATAGCATAAAGGCTTTCTTGTTGCCTTTGCCTGACATTGAAATTGTTCCAATTACCCTACAGTCTTCAACTGTACATAATGGAAAGCAGATGTGATACAAGTAGATATCACATACAATAGCCGTCGTAAGCCATTCAAGAAAACGCGTCTGCTGTTAGGAATCGGTTTGATCTTAGGCTTTTAAATTTACATAAAGATGACTGCTTTAAAATGTGTGTACATTTAAAAAGTCATATCACTAGCTTTTCGGTGAAAGGAAACCTCGTAAAGAAACACAAATGTGTCCGATAGAATTCGTAGTATGACAATCCGTCCAACGTGGTAGAATATTGCATAATCACCAGTCCAACCGTTTCAGCGTAAAGAAGTAACAAACATACGTATAGACAACCGTTTGCAGTTCATCAGCATCAGCCTATCGAAGTCCACTGCTGGACATGGACTGCCTCTCCCTAGACACGCCAATCAGCACGACCTTCAGTTTTTCGCATCCATTCACCGCCAGCTGTCCTATCGTCACTCCATCGAGTCTCAGGGCGTCCTACGCTACGTTTGCCAATTCGCGGTCTCCACTCTAGAACAATTCTACCCCAGAACAAGACCCGATTACAGAATAAGTAAAACTAATTTCCTAGAAAATCCTTCAGCTAGTTTGAAATAAATCATTGCAGCGTTACAGCGCAAGTGATTAAAATTGTAACACCTTCCTCGAGTAGTTTGTAAGGCTAATTTCAGACTTCGTCAGTGACAAAGAGCAGCTTGGGGCGCCTCCTGTGTCTTGCAGTAATGATGTCATTAAATATGAACCGCTCGCAGGTGGACCGGATTCTACGTACTATAAAGTGCAAAATTAGCTGAACGAATAATGACGTGGGGGTTTCTTCGATATCAGTCACCAGATTTAAAGCTATATACTTTTACCAAACATAATATAGTACAGGTACATCATCTCATACGAAAAATGTTAGTATGGTAAAGTGATACGGTACTCTTCTGCATATTTTCTAGTGCTTTATACTAGAAAATATAGATGGCACCACTCACTGTGCGTGTGTCGAGTTTTTTTTTGGCTTTACTTTTTCTTGACCTCTTCGTAGTATCCATGTATAAAACCAATAAATGGCGTTTATTTTTATTTTCGATACTTGTAATGAAGTTTTTTCTAATGTATCGGTAAGGACAAAGTAATGTATCCATGGGTTTACGTTTGATCATGCCATATTAAAGTGTATACAGGGTTTACAGTGGAGCATACTTGAGATTGAAAAAAACGCTTGCGTTTGACCACCAACTCGCTTGATGGTAAGCGATGATGTGGTCGAAGATGAAGCACGCAGACTTAGAAGATACCTATTCACTCTGGCCTTGAAAATATCTAGGTTATATCTTTTAGGAAACAAGGAAGCCGGCAGCTTGGTCCATTCCTTGGCAGTACGGATGAGAAACGTCATCTAATGATGGTTGCCCTGTACTGTAAGAAAGCAGAATGCGACTAGCGGAAAGCAGTACCATCTAGCAGGTCAGACAACATTAATAAGGCGGTAGGACAGAATAGACAAAATACTAAGCTATAGTATCAAAAAATATGGCGTGCTTAAAAAGAGACCTATATTTTCCAGTTTATGGACAATGGATAATGCTTTATGATTGCAATAGGCAATAATGTATATTTATTTGGTTTATAACCTCATTTTCGTGTTAACTTTGACAAAATTGACAGGTCGATGTAAACGTCACCTAAGCGCCTTTTAATAAAATTTATAGTTATTACAGTGGTTGCAAACATGATATTGGAGCAAAGGCAGTTTGATAAGACAGTCACTAGATTGCTAAAGCACGACACGACTAGTTGAGACATTCTAATAGTTGTTTATTGTCATTGTCACCAGTTACCCCACACACACATTCAAGACAAACGTAGGTGTGTCACAAGGCGTAGGCAGCTAAGAGATAACCCAAAACAAAAGAATGGATAAGCCAAGCAGATCCGATAAGAGAACCCAAAATCTAAACCCACTAGGTTAGATTTTGCCTTAGGACCTAAGATATATTTTATAACTTGATGTTACGAACACGCTATGCCCTCTATACTCTATATGTATATATATATGTAGGTACAGTAGAAAGATAGATAATTGCCTGACATTGGTATTATCAATTACATGGTCATGGTCATGGTCGTGACTGGATATAGAAGCTTAGGGTATATCTTTGTGGAAGATTTTCGATTATTTCAGACGTGACATAAGAAATGGAATGAAAGATTTTAAGAAACCACACACGACACATCGAAATAGTTTTACCTGAAATAAACGCTCTGAAAACGCATTACACTAAAATGTTTTATTGACTCTGTGATCCCAGAATTCTAATTAATATTATTGTTGAACGAGATGGCCTCAGTCAAATAGTCTTTTCCGTTTTTAGTGTATATTTGTATTATATTACATTATATTTTTAATCACGCCCTAGTAGCCAGTTTAAGCATCTCAGATGGCGGGTAATTTAAGTGGTCTTGATTTAAATCTTCTTCTGGCTAAAATATGTCGAGAGAAAAGTATAAGAGAAGAAAGAAAGAGAATTACATGTCTCAACAATAATTCAAATAAAACCAAACCAAAGAAATTATATAGTACGACGGCAGATAAACTTGACCCCAAACTGGAATCCCGCAAACATATGTACAAATTTTCTAATTTCCAAATCTAGTATTGTTTAACAATTCCATTTTACTTTTTGTTTTATTGTCATAACAACCAGTTGATATAAATTAAGTACAAAGTCGTCAAAATGTAAGTGTTGTCTCATTTATAGCTATAAACCACATTCAATATCATTTTTTGTATTAATTGAACATAAAAATTTTGGAAGCTGAAAATTTTTTTCGTTCTGTGCTTCTATCCCTGGTCATAATCTCTTTTTAACCGGCTTCAAAAAAGGAGGAGGTTCTCAATTCGACTTTTTTTATGTTTGTTACCCTCAGAACTTTTGACTGGGTGAACCGATTTTGATGTCTTTTTTTTTTTTTTTTTAAAGCTGGTGCTTCCAATGTGATCCCATTTCAATTTGGTCCAGTTCTGACTATGGCGTCCATGAAGAAACCATATGAAGTCGGGTTTTTTTTTGTATAAATTTTACTTGTTACGTTTCGATAAAAAATGTCATTTAGTAGGTTTTAACCTTGTAGGTTACAGCGTTGTTACGCAATACCATAAAGTGCATTCCTTGGTTATCGCTTCTTTTGTATTCAATTAGCCTTGCGTTTGGTTGCTGATACCTTTCACAGGGACCGTGGTAACGAGAATGGTCAGCTGTCAAAACGTCCAAATAATCAACCAGCTGCAACGCAAAGCGCTCGTGCTTTGACATTCAGCGTTTAGAGATACTTGTTTCATTTTGTTACTACTACACTAGCAATACAACCAATGTATTTCAGTTGTTAAGTTGTCGAACAGAGGAGCATAAACAATAGATAAATGTATGGAAATTGGGAAAATGGTAGGAATAAATGGATAGTTATTTTTTCATACATTTGATTAATTATTTACTTACTAAATTAATATGCTAGAACTTCTGTAGCGAAGAGTGTAATACTTTTACAATTTATTATTTCAGTACTTAATACAAGCGATTAGGGTTGGAATTGTAAACAGCATTCTGAATGCCTAGTAAAGCAAAAACAGCATTCTGCGTTTTTCTTCACTTGTATTTACTAACACATGGTCTGTATGAAGTATGAACAGTACCACCTAGTTTCAAGGTTTGGAACTACACTTATTTAATAGAATTTTTAGCGCGATCAAATACGTAAAAACGATTAAATACAACTCGTACTAGATATTTTCTTAAGATTCTTACAACAAGTTTTTTTATGATAAAGTAATGAGTCGAATGAGACTAATGGTATGAAATAACGCAAGTCCATGACCATTGCGGTGGTACACAGAACTTTGAGTAGCAAAACATAGTCCAGGGCATCGCTGCTTTGGCGCTCATTACTTTGAGACTTCGGAAGGTTAGTCTCAACGGGCTTTTTATTTCGTTAGCTGCAGTACCCTTCAAACCGGAACACAGTAATGTTTACACACTAATGCTTGGCGGCAGAATATCTAGAACTGTGGTGGTACCTACCTATCTTCCAGTCTAGGATTGTTTTCTCTTTTTGTCCTAATATTCTTTTAATTTCAACTCTTCTGTTTTTATACAAAAAAGACATAAATATACTTTCGTGGTCATACGTTACAGTTACGTTCTGAAATTTCGGAATGTATTATATAGATAGTGTTAATGTTTTAAAATATTCTTACATAGTTTGTTAATGAAACAGATGGTTAACAGATTCCTCAATCGCACAAACACATCTCAACAAGTTATATCAATTGCCCAACATAAATACGTAATGTGTTACATTCGAATGATCGTCGGTCCGACAGCCAACCGACAAAGATAGCTATCGGCCCATTACCACCATGGCTATATACACAACCTGGTCCCGGCTCTCCGAGATCCGAGTGCTTATACGAGTTCGATTCAATCGAGTAATCAAAGCGCCATGTCTATATCGATACAACAACTGCTAAGGCTATCTCTTCGACGATCGATATTTGTTACATTCGAATCGAACAACACCTTTTTGCTGGCGTTGAATTCATTACCAAATAACAATTTAAAGAAAGCTCAATCTTAACACTTTGATAATAAAGGTGCTGTTAAAATTGACGAATTATGTTTGGATTGGTGGCATAAGCTGGCCAATTTAAACTTTTCAAAATTGATTCACTGTCAAAATCGACACAATCGATTCAATGTCCAATGTTTGCGATAATATTGAATTCTTTTATTGAGCTGACCTTTTGCTGACTTTTAGTATGGCTAACGACAATCAAATACGTTAACACATATAGTCATCCGTGCGCAGTCATGGCGGACAATTAGCAACTCGTAAAGTGTTTATTTGATCGACAATATTATAATTACAGAATTTGTAAGTGATTTTTTTTATAGCTTATCAGTGAATAACCGTTGAATAAATCTTTAAGACATATTATAAGTTGAAATTCTTGAAACACCATAACTTTCTAAATAGATTTTCCCAATTTTTTTTATTTTTTTGTAGGTGACTGGCTTTGTGCTTGACCACAACTCACCTGATGTTAAGTAACGGTGTGATCGAAGATGGTAAAGCACACCTAGCCTGGAATGGAACTGGCTCTCAAGTGAGGCTGCCGGAACACACCGTTAGATGCTTGGCAGCAGATTTTCAACTTGAGGGTGGTAGCTAGCCAGCCGAGTACTAGAAAGTACTCTACCACCACGCTATGGTTTCCTAACGATGTTTTTCCTTCACCGGCAGCTCAAGCTCATTGATGGGGTTTGAATCCACGCCCTTCGGCATGCTAAACGACCGCGCTAACCACTGAGCTATCATCGCTACAAAAAAAATAAAATAAAAAGCAAATAATTCTTTTTTGTGTTCTTTTGTCGATATAAAAATCAAATCCCAAGTTTCGTCCTGCCTTTGTTTAAAATCGCACATATTGTATACGTAAAAAATATAGTTGGTGCCTAACTACTATATTTTTTACATATTAATTAGGTAGGTATAGGTAGAAAAAAAAAACAGAAAACTACAACATCCAAGAATGTCCATTATTATAAAAAACTTTCTAATTAAAAGATTATGAGATAATTTTATTATATCATTCACGTTGCAAAATTAGTGTCTACTTTTTAAATGTCCATAACAATATCTAGGGCAACAAAATCAACATTTTCCTACTGTAAAATTTATTTATTGTCTGCCTTATTATTTATTTATTGACTGCCCTGTTGGCTCGTTGGTAATATGTCTGCTCCAAGAGCCGTAGGGCGTGGGTTCAATTCCCACTCAAGACAAGCATTTTGTGGTATAATCATAAATGTTTGTTCTGTGTCTGGGTGTTCTGTATATAATAATATTATAAGTATGTATTTACAAAAAAAAGTATTTAAGTATTTTATCAGCTATCTGACTTTCATAGTACAAGCTTTGCTTGGTTTGGGGTCAGATGACGCTGTGTGTTCTACGATATTTATATATATTTTATTTATTTAATACTGTGTTTCGGTTTGACGGGTACTGCAGCTAGCGAAATTACAGGGCTGTTGAGACTAACTATCGAAAATCTTAAAGTAATGAGCGCCAAAGCAGCGATGCCCTGAACTTTGTTTTACTACACAAAGTTATATGTATCGCTGCAATGGTAATGCACAGGCGTTATCTCTTACCATCAGGAGAGCTCGTCTCATTAATTTTTCATTAAAAAAACCCAGAACAAGCATTAATGTTTCTTCTGCGTTTGGGTAGCTAAATAATGAGAAATTATACACGTTCACAGCTTACAGATTGATTACGCACCGTCGCCGCCTTGTTCACGTCGAATCGAGATCGATCGGAGCTCGCAATGTGATAAGATTACCTTATTGATTAAATTCATTGAGTCATTAAAGTAAGTTATTAGATTACAAAAACCTTCGTTTCTATACGTGTTTTTGAGATGACTAAAGTATGTGTTAAAAAAAATATATATTGGAGGGCATTTTGTACATCGCCAGATAGCCCTAAACTATTGTAAGTTTTATTATGGGAACCAGGTAACTGATTAAACTATTTTGTACTTTGTGTCCATACTTATACTTATAATAAATACATTTAGAACACCCAGACAATCATCTATGCCCGCAACATAATTGTTTGTTCCAATTTTTTTTAATGTAAAAGTAATGGTCCGATTCCCCCATTCCCATTTTTCAATAGGACAGCCAGTTACTCAAAAAAGCGACATCGTTTCATGGTTGATGTTCCAAAAACTCGAACGAAACGATTTGATTCCACGTTCATTGTGCGGACTGCTAGACAGTGGAATGCGCTGCCTGAGTGAGTGTTTCCCGTTAGATATAATCTGGGTGTCTTCAAGTCGAGAGTGAATCGGTATCTTCAAGGCAAGCGTGCTCCATCTTAGACCGCATCATCACTTAACATCAGGTGTAATGGCGGTCAAAAGTAAGCCTATTTCTTATTTAAAAAAAAAAAGAAAATAAGACGAACGAGACGCTTTCCTGATGGTAAGAAATAACGCCTGTCCATTGCAGGGATACTCAGAACTTTGAGTAGCAAATCATAGTCCAGGGCATCGCTGCTTTGGCGCTCATTACTTTGCTTATTATTTTCTATGCATATCCTGTATATATCGATGATAGCTCAGTAGTTAGCACGCCGAAGGGTGTGGGTTAAAATCCCAATAATGAGATTGAGTTGCCAGTGAAAAAAAACATCATGAGGAAACCCTAGTAAGGTGGTAGGATATTGTCTAGTATTTAGCTGGCACCCTCAAATTGAAAATCTGGCTCTAAGCACCTAACGGTGTGTTCTGGGTGCCATATTTGAGAACCAGTTCCATTCCAGGCCAGGCCTGCTTTACCACCTTCGACCATACCGTCACTTAATATCAGGTGAGTTTTGGTTAAACACTAAGCCTGTCGAGCATTAAAAACAATCTCCTGTCAAGTAACAAAACTTAATTGGATAAACCAGTACCAACTAACAAAATCAGAGAGAAGATAGAAGTTGCGAGTGAATGGGATTCTTCTCAACAATCGTGCTCCGTCGTAACCCGCATTTTCCCAAAACGCAAGCCTATTTATAATAAAAAAACTTCTTCAAACTCGACGACATTGTAGTTTCAAACTTTTATGCCACTCTTACTCTCAGTATAAGAGCCGTCTAAGTTTTCACTCACATTTTGTGAGAAGTCGTAAGAACTCCCAGCAAACCGGCTAAATTCTAAATAGGCTCACGCGCTTACAACACGCAAATTTACTTACTGCGTGCCTCGACTTCCTAACTTCGTCTGCGAGTTATTTGTTGCTGACTTTATGATTTACACCTAAAATTAAGTAGGCTGAAGAAATACGGTGCAGTATCTTTTATATTAAAATACGAAAAATGTGATGAAAAGCTGTGGTGTTACCCAAGTACTAATTTATAGCTAGACTAATCAGGCCCAGGCCTAGTCACCATCTTCGACCACACTATCACTTAATATCAGATGAGCTTTAATAAAACACCTTGACCATCATCCACGCAATAATAAATAAATGAAATTCAGTGGGTAGTGTAGCCCACACACACAGACACACACATACACACACGGACACGTCAAACTTATGACACCCCGTCGTTTTTGTGTCGGGGATTAAAAATATGTTTGATCAAGTTGGAAATCTGCTGAAAGTAAGTACCTAATGGTAACTTCACGACAGTCATTTACCATTCCAGACTATTTATGCGAACCGTCTTCGACCACAGGTGAACTGTGACAAAAAAATATAATAAATATTCAATCATAAAAAAAAAACTCATTTTAATAGGAATCATAGTTAGACCATTGACCACTGCAATTGCTTTGACGGGCGATGATCATCCTACGTACGAAAGTTATATGGTCAACTTTTTTGCCAGAAAGATTCAGATTTTGATGAAAATTTGTTAAAATAAACAGCTTTGTTATTAAAAAAACAAACAATTATTATTTTCCACACTGAATCTGGATCACGCCTAAACATAATTCGATCGGAAATAGCTTTCAATCTATTATTATATATATTTTTATTTATTATTTCTCTTATTTAGCTCTTTATTTGAATATCATCACACAAATTCACAACGGAAACATGCGTCACATATTCTTGGCAAATCCGGTGCGTCCGCGCAATCTAATGAGCTTCTATAACAATTGCCCATGAATTAAAATCAACCTGATATTGCCAATCGTGCTCTGAATGTTACTGTCTTAACAGAATAATGCACGTCTGCTTAAAGATAACTTAGTTTTATGTTTAAGGGGTGCATGGCATAAGAATGAACCGCTAAATAATGGAATTTGCAAATAGCGTGGGTGTTCCCCTATAGATACAAACTGGCGAGTAAATCGGTTTCTTCTAGGCAAACTAGCTCCATCGTAGGTCAAACGCAAACCTATTTGTAATTTAAAAAAATATTAAACCTACTTGGAGCTATGACCTAATCAAGGAAACGAGAAAAACGTGAACGCCGGAAGTTTGTCTAATGGAACTTCAAAGACTTCAGAAGAGACTTGTTTAATATTTCTTAAGATTATTTTGATCGTAAATCAATCCATTAATCATCTGTGCTGCGTAAGCATTGATTCCATTTTCCTGATAAATACGTGTGGGTGTACACCAATGTTAGAGAGGAACTTGACGAAGCAAAAACTGCAAATCAAATACATTCCTTAAAGTTTCTCTACCAACTCTTATTTTTTGTTACAGTTTTAGTCAGTACGTAATAGTAATGTAGATTATGACTAAGATCATATGGGAAATGTTGTAACATTATTTAGTAACAAAAATTTTAACTAATGTAAATTTATTATTTATATCGGAATAGGCATGATCTCACTTGATGGAAAGCGACGATGTGGCCGTAGATGAAGCATTTGCTTTCCTAGGATTTTTTTAATTCATGAAGGAAACCAGAGCATGGTGGTAGGGTACTTTCTAGTACTTGGCTGGCTAGCTACCACCCTCAAGTTAAAAATCTGCCGCCAAGCATCTAATTCATTTTTAATCATGAACTGAAAAATTAAATTGAAATTTATACCAGATACTGAGGTCTATAGTCCCTATTAGGTGTATAAAAATCAACGTCCCGAGTCACACACGATAAAAAGATATAGACAAATTTACATTTTTGCGAAAACTTGTAAGTACCAAAATTTACCTTAATTTTAAACTTTTTTTATTTTTCGGAATTTTCCCTTTACTCGTGCTGTGACCTTGTATTTTACCAAAATTGTCAACCGGAAGTACCCTATAGGTTTTGGGTCGAAAACCTTTATGGTAGTTCCCGTTGACCTAGACCGTATTTTTATGGTTCTGTACCCAAAGGGTAAAACGGGACCCTATTACTAAGACTCCGCTGTCCGTCCGTCTGTCTGTATGTCAGTCTGTCACCAGGCTATATCTCATGAACGGTGATAGACAGTTGAAATTTTCACAGATGATGTATTTATGTCACCGCTATAACAACAAATACTAAAAAATAATAAAATATATATTTAAAGGGGCTCCCATACAACAAACGTGATTTTTTTGCCGTTTTTATATATATCGGTACGGAACCCTTCGTGCGCGAGTCTGACTCGCACTTGGCCGGGTTTTTTACGTCACATGTAATGCACTCTCCAAGAGGCATCCAGACTCGTAATATTATCAATTACCAGTACAAATACTTCGTGCCGCTCCGATATATCAAATCGGCGTTCTAAGAAGCCGTAGTGAGACAGGGAACTAGTCAAACATAATATATAGAATGCTTTATTAATATTCATGGCCAGCCATTTGTTAATACACACACGCTTGACAGCTCAATTTCATTTGCAATATAATAGGCGAGAGTTCCCATGCTATCCCGACCAATTTAAGACTAATATGGAATGCATTTATGAAGTTACATAATTGATTTTTGTGAATATATTTTATAAAAAAATATTTAAGGATATACCTTGTGCAGAGGTTATTCATTGCCATTTTGCACCGGGTACAGTTAGGGACGGTAAGTTATTTTTTTTTATATAGACAAAAAAATATTAAAATTCCGTTATTGACAAACAGAGACTAGATTTAGCAAGTTCTATTTAAAAAATAAAAAAAATTGTGTATTTCACTTCTTACTTGTCTTTTTTGTCATTAGCATCGTTAAAACACCGCTGTCATCTAGATACACGTTAAAGGTAAAATAATTGTTTTATAGAAATCGTGCACTCAGTATTTTAATTATTTATTGTTTACAGGCTAGTTGTTTGACGACAGCTCACCTGATGTTAAATGACGGTGTGGTCGAAGATGGTAAAGCACACCTAGCCTGGAATGGTACTGGCTCTCAAGTGAGGCTACCGGAACACACCGTTAGATGCTTGGCGGCAGTTTATCAACTTGAGGGTGGTAGTTAGCCAGCCGAGTACTAGAAAGTACCCTACCACCATGCTATGGTTTCCTCACGATGTTTTCCTTCACCGACAGCTCAAGCTCATTGTTGGGGTTTGAACTCACGCCCTTCAGCATGCAAACCGACCGCGCTAACCATTGTGCTATCATCGCTACAAAATCGCTCAGTATCGATTGATTATAGAGATGACCTACTTTGGATGATTAACTATAAATAATTAATATCGTAGGACATTTCACATAGCGTCATCTGGCCCAAAATTAAGCAAAGCTTTTACTAAGGAAACCAGATAACTGATAGAATACTAACCTATATCATTTTTTCTAAATAAATATATGGTTACAATACATACATGTTCTGTGTCTGGGTGAACACCCAGACACAGAACAAACACTTATCGATATAATTAAACGTGAAGGAAACAAATATTGTAAAGAAATATTGTCTATACATTAGATGGACAAACACACAGACAAACACCAAAATTTCGCAATAAATCGCGCTTTCCATCTATCCTATACAAAACTCATTAAAAAATTATCCACTATACGAATAAGTAAAATACTTTCTATACAGTAAAATTATCTAAATACTTATCATGACTTTTTGAAGCAAGAAATCGAGTATCACTAAGAGATTATAATAATAATTCATATCTGGAATTCAATTTTAGCAATCTTCGCGTTACGAATCGCGTTTACAGAACACGATTTTAATTTCTCACCACGTTTATATTATATCTATTTTGTGTGAATGTCATTTACGTATCATAAAAACTCATCGGACTCCACGGGTCGTCGAAGCGGGAGTAGAAATAACTTCTGGAGGTGGCGTTCGAAGCTCGAAATGGTAGATTTCACACATTGCTTGCTGTTGACTCATAATTATATTTGTTGTAATTAATCTTTTAGTTTTACCATTTTGGCCGTCTGTCAAAATGTATGTATTGAGCTTTTTATCCAAAAACGATGGAAAACTAAAGACATGTTTTAAAATTTAAAGTCTATACTTATGTATAACTAGCTGACCCGGCGAACTTCGTATCGTCTTACAATCAACAGATATACCGACAGTGGCGCCACCTACCGGATCCAATTGTGTTTTCAAACTATGCAGGAACCCATTGAATTATACACACAAACTTTTATCCAATTCGGTCCAGCCGCTTAGGAGGAGTTAGATGACAAACACACGCACAGAAGATTTATAATATATATGAAGATTTATTTATGAGGTAATTTTTTTTTTTTTGGTTCTTTACATATATTTTTATTTTTATTTTTAACAGGCTAGGTGTTTGACCACAGCTCACCTGATGTTAAGTGACGGTGTGGTTTAAGGTGATAAACACACCTAGCCTGGAATGGAACTGGCTCTCAAGTGGGGCTTCCGAAACACACCGTAAGATGCTTGTCGACAGATTTTCAAGTTGAGGGTGGTAGCTAGCCAGCCGAGTACTAGAAAGTACCCTACCACCATGCTATGGTTTCCTCACGATGTTTTCCTTCACTGAGACAGCTCAAGCTTATTGTTGAGGTTTGAATAAAGAATGCACACGCACGCAACATGCTCGCACTCACGCGAGCGCACACACGCATAATCACGCACCTATTTTCACATTCATAAACTTTCATATTGTATGTAAAAGGCGACAGTGAGCAAAAAATCTTTTAAAAAATATGAAAAACGTAGAGTTAACCGGCGTGAAAAGCATGATCAAAAAGATATGCTACATTGCGACAAAGCGCTGAGAAAATACAAAAGCTTTATGGGCAATGACAATGAACTCAAAAACTCGCATTTCAAACTCGCTATCATTATGATTTAGCATAAAACAAATATTTTCATATTATGTAAACAGTAGGTATATAGGGAACCTTCTGTCGACTTACGACTCTTACGAGATATCGCTAGATTATTCCACACAAATGCTAGCACTTTCCATCTAAAATCTACTCAAACGTTCTTTTAAACTCAGAGCAATTTCTTACCAGTTCGTTTTTAATTGCTTTTTTGGGCATAACAATCGGCGAAGTGGAGAGCAAAGCAGCGGGTGGCGGCCGGCTTCTTTGCTCCTCATATAATTATAATTATTCCATTAACTTGTACCCACTGCAATTATTACGTGAAATTCCATCTCATGCCGGCCTCGCTACTAATTTTCTTTTCCCTTTGCATTGAGAAAAGTATTCTTAAAACAAATAATGTAATTTTAGAAGCATGTACTCTGGTTGGGTGATCCTTTGTTGAATTCTGGGTATTCATTATTCATTAATTACTCTTTTTAGAAATATGAACTTATACAAAAAGAAAACACTTGGTATTTAATACCTACCAATAAAACACTAACTCTATAATTTTACCAAAACCATGAACATAATTATTTTGCACAATATATTATTGTTTATTCTGTTTACAAATTTGATACAATCTTAATCGCTTCTATCGTTATTACCAATTCATAATGTGATTTATGAACATACTTATAACCAAATATTGAATCGCTCATTTATTTTAATTTATTCATCCCACAATGAGCGTGTTTATTTAATTACACGCAACCCAAAAGCAGCTGAATCTCCAGAAAGTCATAAATTCACCCAAGTCATTGTCATGTAACCAATCATTAGTAAATTATTGGATACACTAAAAACTAAACAATGCAAAAACTCAACTTAATTTTTAACAATCTCATAAACAAAGACTGGATCTTGCCGATCGCCATATGACGTCTTTGAACATTCGCCAAACGATGTTCTTAGAGATTTATGAAGACAATTTTTACGATGTTAATTATATGATATACATTGCTCGATTTCTGCCACCGTAATTTCATTTTGTATTCTTCAAAACAGCAACGTACAGTTTTCGTACCTAAATTCGTCGTTGTAAAACCAACACGCATCAGAAAAGTTAAAGTTTGCTGATACAAATTTAAGCTTCTTTCGATGCCAGCAGTGTGAGTTCAGTGGTCACAAACAGTTTGTATAAAAACCGAAGTTACAAATCGACCTGCTTATAATTTTATTAAGTTCAGTTTAAAATATATCGTAATAAAATTTTATAGGACTTACTTGGAACCCTGTTTCACGTTCTATTAACAGAAATCTGTATTTTTTCAGATTAAAATCTAATAAGCATAACTTGCTCATCTTAGATTGGCCTATTTCCGATGCCCGATTGGATCCAAATTAGTTCAGTGAGCTTGTAATTTTTTTGTTGTAATTGTATTGGTATAATTTATTTGAATCACATTACACTAATAATATTATAAATGCGAAAGTTTGTCTGTTTGTGTATTATTTATGTATGGAAGATTGCTACTTACATTGCTTACGACTTAATGAATTTTTAATAAAGATGTTTTACCCTATGGATTAAAACTTAAGCTACTTTCTATTCCGAAAACCGCACAACGGCACACCTAACATTTTAATATGGTTGACCTATCCAGTTACTAACTATGAATATAAAAAAAATTACAGCACTCATCTATTTTAACATCAGTAAAGTTGTAGGTTATTGAAAAATAATAAAAATCTATTCCGTGATACCAAACTGTTGACAACCTCGGTGAACCTTCGAAGATGAGAAGCGCACAAAAACAATGTTTGCGGTGAGCATCAATTTTTTTCAAAACACAAAATTCCGACAAACCGAACTCGAACGCAGGTAGCAATCGAAGTTTAAAACTATTTGTATTTCAAAAAAGAGATTTCGAACAATAGAGTTTGCGTTTTACCTGACGCCAATTTTAATAAGGTACAAGAAATATGACGACATATGTTATTTTTCGAGAGAGAAAAAAAAACATCTTTAATAGTAGTTTGAGTGTTTGTTGAACTATTCGTTATTTATGCGATTAGTTTGATGGTTGCCGCACTTTTTATTGTACTTACCTCATGTGGAAAAGGAGTTTCTACGTCGGTTACCATTTTGAATCGGATTTACTTCAATTAGAAGCTTTAAAACCTTCTTGCGTGTAGCACGGACTTTACAGGGGTGTTTTTGTAAACATCCTTTTGTTGCTCTTGCTAATTCCGAAACGTGTTTTCGATTTGTGAGATTTCCGTATAAATTTTTTCTATAATAGTTGAGTTACAAGTTATTTTAGGTAAACATTTGCTACTGAATAATCATCACAGTCTTTGGAAATAATAGTTATTCTAATTACTTTTTTTTATAATAATTTACGCAAGCCATGTTTGATCGCCATCTCCATTAGTTCTTCTATGGAGAACACTTGCCTAAAAGATACAGATTTACTCTTAACTTGACGACACCTAGAAAAAACTTTAAAGCTAGTCTCAAACGGCGGCCTTATCGGCAGGCAAGATGCTTGACTACAGCTGCTCACCTGATATTAAGTGACGGTGTGTTCGAATATGGTAAGCACACCTAGCCTGGAATGGAACAGTCTCTCAAGTGAGGGCGCCGGAGCACACCGTTAGGTACTTGGTATCAGATTTTCAACTTAAGGATTGAAGGGTGGTAGCTAACCAATTGTATAACTAGAACCAATCTTACCTACCTATGGTTTCCTTACGATGTTTTCCTTCACTGGCAGCTCAAGCTCATTGTTGAAGTTTAAACCCACGCACTTCGGCGTGTGAATCGGCTGCATTAACCACTGTACTATCATCGCTACAAATCTATCATAGTATGGCTTGGTATCTATCAAGCTGTTATGGTATAAACTTTGCTTATTTTGGGGCTAGATAGCGCTGTGTAATATGTCCTGGGATGTTATTATATCTCAAATCTATACCTCATATCTACCCATAGAAGGCTTTTATTTGTCAGTAGGTAGGTACAATTCCAAACAACAGATGATTTCGCCACAAGAAAACTTCTCGCAAACTGTGAGCTATAATTATAAAAGTTCAAACCCATTACCGGCTCTAGAAGAACTCTAGAAATTTATTATTAAACGATCAGAATGTGTGTCCTTGCACACCCTTCATTAACCTGGCCAGTCGACCAGCTTCAGCCAATGATAATAATAAACAGCTATTATTTTCTCTCCACTCCTATAATAATTATTAACTTTTTTCCTACGTTTCCGTCCAAATTACACGACCACTTACGCCACAGTGCCACTTTATGCACAGAAAGACAACTCTTTCAACAACTAATTACAAATCGTGTTTTTTTTTCATCTTCGTACTAGGCATGTATAAAACAAGGTACTCTGAGTTGCAAGTCTTTGAGTATTAACTTTATAAAACTTTATCTTTATCATCGGCTTATCACAATCCACGGCTTGACATATACCTCTTCGAAGGCACGAAAAATAGGACCGCCCTCAGCTAGTTGCCAATACTCGCCACGCTTGGCAGGCGGGTTGGCGAGTGCAGTTAGGTGTGATTGTACAAGGAAGACGCTGCTGCCCATCAAATCAAAAAAAAATTAAAAAATCAAAAGTCATTTATTCAGTTTAGGCCCTGGTAAGGCACTTATGAACGTTAAGTTACATGTTTGAATCTACCACCGGCTCGTAATTACACTTCAACTGAGAAGACTCCGGCAATCTCCGGCATCTTCCGGATTACATCCCTTAGCCGACTCTTACGGCAACCACGGGTAGAGAGAGTGGGGTACAATTCTTACGCCGGCACCACCACGGTTTACGTACACGGTGAACGTACACACTGTTGTTGTACTTATGCGGGATTAATTATGTCGTATACTCCGACTGTAGTATCGGCCACATCCTGTAATGCTCGGAGTATCCGATATAATTGAGTAATCAAGCATAAGTAAAACAAAAATAACTGGTTTATATTCAATTACCAACTTCTGTCATAACTTTGACTACAGAATAATATTAGTTTTTTATACCTTGTAACAACATACATTTCTGCTTCCCGCTCCACTGTAACAGTGAACCAGCGATGCAACAGAGCTCGGTGATTACCTGAGGCCGTTACAGTATAATTACCAAATAAGTTGTTTATTAAGCTCATAGAGCAACATTTAAATTAATCAAGGGAAATAATAACTTCATTCCAATTGGTCGTTATTTTTGCAGAACGCCAGACGAGTTTTCATCAAGCAGTTTTAGTTTACTTGCTCAAGGCAAATGTGTAGATTGATTTTTTATTAAAATCTTGGAATAATTTATCGTTGTTATCTATTATTGGATCTGAATGACTCCGGGCGAGGCGATGGTCGTAAATTCAATAAATATAAATGTTAGTCCAATGATAGCTTATGTATCGTAGTAATGACGATTTATTCCTAGTAACTTATTAGTTCTTCAGTAACGTTATATGTAATATATGTCTTTATTCAACGATATTAAAGTTAGTGAATTAGTCGCGCTTTTCGTTTGGCTCGCTTTCTGGTTTTATCTTCCCAATAGCGCTGGGATCCGCCACGATATATCATTGGTTGATTGGTGTCATATTAGTTCATTTGGTATAATAGCTCTATTATCTATTAGTGGGTTCTATTACCACTCAGGATAACCATATACCTAAGTGACGAACATAGACGTTTGTTCTGTGTTATGGTAAAAGAAAAAGCATTATCTACATTCACATTCTTTCAATTGTCTGGTTTCTATAGTACAAGCTTTGCTAAGCTTAGGGCTTCATCACAATGTGTGATATGTCAACTAATTTTTATTAATTTTTAACTGAGCAAAGGTATCTTTTTTATTCGTAACTAACTCCGGTTCTGTTATAATTGCACGTGCACTCCTTTTTACAGGCCTGCCCATAAAAAGGAGTACATTGTTTTTAGGATTTATAGATTTATGTGATGGTCTTTATCCTACCTTAACTTTTAAATGCATTAACAGATTTCGATGTATCGAATAGAATAATCCCGAGTAACACTGGCTATATTTTGTTTAATTAATTTAATGAAACTGGTTTATGTCATTAAAATAATTCAATACTAAACACATGAAAAGCTTATAAATACCAATAATATAACTTTCTATTGGAAAGATAAATAAAAAATAATGTCCTCAGTCCCAACCTAACACAGCGTCAGTCGATCGTTTAAAAACACACCCGTTTTCTTATCATTTTAACAGCCTTGTACCTTATGTTTTATATTTTACTCACAATAATGTTCTTTAATGCTTGTAACTGATATCAGACTAATTTACGATGCAATTAACAAGATTATTTGGAGGTGAAATCGGTGTGTGGTCAATTAAGGACAAATTCTATATGTTTAATATATTTTTAGTGATGAGTTTTGATTTTATAAAAAAAAAACGTGGATAACGTTAAAGTGTAAGTCTTTTTTAGAAAAATCTTTGATGATAGGTTTTCCTTAACAAATGTTTTTTACATTACAATTTTAAATTACAATCACTTAGAAGTAGATCGATCTTAGATTAGCAATTAGTGACTTATTTATAAAAAAATTCGTAATTATTTTAATCGAAATAAACCTTAACAGTATGTAAATAAATATCGTGATTATTATCATAAAGTAACATATTTGCAAATATTAAGAATGCAAAAAAACAACTGCTGTTCATTTACTTTATAAAAGATTAAAGTAGTGTGTACAACTTCTTTTTCTAAACGAAGCGAACGAGTATCATGTATGTTTATGTATTATTTAAACATATGTAAAGTATACATTTTGGTGAATGGTAAATTCACATGCCAATTAGGGTTAGAATATCTTGCCCCAGTACTTTCGGCTTCTTATAGCGCTATCTGTTAGGTGCTCAAGAAAAAGCTATTCAATTGCGAACCTTATTGCCCAGGTATACGATATATGTTCGCGTAATTATTGCCTGAGTGCCTAACAGGAATCGCAATAAGTGGATCAGAGTACAGGAGCTGTACCATCAAAATATTTAAGTCATAAAATGTGACCACATATAGAGCGAATAAATTAGTTGAAACATAAATAATGCTAAACTCCGACTTAACGTAAATACATACCTTTTTACTCATAGATACTTTAAGCGAGTAAAGTAGTTGGTTTTTAACTAGACTTAGTTTTACATTACCATATATTTTTGCCGTGGTGGTGCCGGCGTAAGAATTGTACCCCACCCTCTCTACCCGTGATTGCCGTAAGAGTCGGCTAAGGGATGTAATTCGGAAGATGGGCAGCAGCGTCTTCCTTGAACAATCACACCTAACTGCGCTCGCCAACCCGCCTGCCAAGCGTGGCGAGTATAGGCAAAACCCCCCCAGGAGGAAGCTTATGTTCAGCAGTGGGCGTCCTATGGCTGATGATGTGTGTGATGATGTACCATATATTAAGCTCATAATTTATTTTGTTTTTCAAAGAAATTGCACAATGACTGGTCTATTATTATTTACCTACAATATCTAACATAATTATAACACAACTTCCATCAAATTAATCTTCCTATTTTATTTACTTTTCGACAAATTAATTTTGTGTAAAGAAATACATTTTATATTTACTTAAAAAAATATTCACAAAAATTTCAGTAAAAACTACTCTTAAAGAATATACATAGTAAAGTCTTGTGCTTATTTCTCAGTACCGTCTTAACTGTTGGAACTTTTTGTTACGCCAAGTACGCGAAGCTTGGCTGAGCTTGGATGTTTTCGAGTTCAGCGATGCGACGTCCTAATATCTTGAAGTATCTCTATTCACCTAATATATTTTCATACCGTATTTAGTACTATCGCAACTTTTTTTTAAAATGACTATTGCTGTTGGCCTCTGCTGGCCACGTCACCAGACTATAGGCAAGCGCAGATGACGTTTGGCCAGAGTATAGTTTTAAGAGCAAGGGCACCTCAGACGGTGCGAACCTCAGCTAGGGTACGTCGAGATAGGGAATCAGGCTTGCCCTGGCAACCTAGAAAGGGGCGATTTTCTTTGAGCCCTGGATTAATCTGGATGACTAATTTATCGCAACTAGAATATACCGTGATATATACTAGTACAAATTTACTAGCTAACAAAATTCTTCAGCTTCTACGTGAGATATCGTAAGCGATAAGATTAGAAAACTAGTTTATATTACTATTTATATTATATTGCTTATATTAGTGCAGTTTCCAATAACGATGGGGCGACGATATCGTCACCATCGAGGGTTGAAATTGGACCACATTGGCACAGGACTGAGGCAGATGGCATAATAAGAGAGAGGCCTAAACCCAGTGGGATAAGGAATACTGTGGATGATAATGATGATGAACCATGGACTTATGTAGTACGACATAAGTTGTACAACAATTTATTATCATCCCTTAAAATTGTACTGTGTCAAGTTCATTTAAAGGCTGCGACATCCACTTTAGTTCAAAACTGAATTTTGTCATCCATCGTGGCAATACTGCCAGCATTCTGGTATGGATTTTGTTTTGTTTCGTACATATTAGTGTTAATTTTAAGTTTTTTCTTTGTCAAATTAAGCTGTTAGTCTACTGTTGTATGTATTTTTTGTATGTATTTTTAAATATTTTAACAGGCTAGATGTTAGACCACAGCTCACCTGGTGTTAAGTGACGGTGTGGCCGAAGATGGTAACCGTACCTAGCCTGGAATGGAACTGGCTCTCAAGTGAGGTTACCGGAACACACTATTAGGTGCTTGGAGGGAGATTTTCTACTTGAGGGTGGTAGTTAGCCAGCCGAGTACTAGAAAGTATTACCACTATATTATGATTTCCTCGCGATGTTTTCCTTCACCTTCAAGCTCATTTTTGGGGTTTGAATCCACACTCTTCGGCGAGCAAACCGACCGCGCTAACCACTGAACTATCATCGTTAATCATAGTGTTTCTCCCAAAGCACGACTCTAAAAAATTCCTAACTCAATAATTACTTTTGCCATTTAGAATACTAATGAAACCTGTATCCTGTTCTCTTTTAAAATCCTCATCACATGGTGATTCTTCATTCAGAACGTATAAAAAAGTACCTATCGCAAACAAAGCCACAATACTTTTTAGTCTTTTTAAGTCAGCGGGTCGCCCCAATCTGAAGAGCATTGATACGATAAGCGAAACATCAGAAGATTTTGAGTAATGTTATGGAATGGTCAAATGTTAATAAACCCCTGTCGTCATCACGTGTTTATTATGGATACGGTGAACGTTGCTGACAATATTAGGTTTGTAATCTCTGACGAGTTAAATTACCTGAGGTTTTGGTCAAAATAGATTTTCGCGCGTATTTGTAATCGTTCAGATTATCGTCGCTAAATCACCGAGATAGTTTGAGTAAGAAAATCATGACGAATTACTTCCTTGACGATTAGAAAATGCAAACAAGTATTAATTAACAATTTAAATAAAAACAACTCCATTCCCCTAAAGTTTTAGGTATATTCGTCTGAAAATCAAACTACTGAACTGATTTTCATGAAAGTTTTATGGGTCAACATGGGAAGTAAACATTATTAAACAAAATAAAATATGGCAAAATCGCCTTTGAGTAATCGGAGATCATACTTAAAAAAAAGATACCGACGAATTGAGAACCTCCTCATTTTTTAAATCGGTCAAAAAAGTATTTAGTATGTGTACTATTTTTATTCCTATGTTTAATTTTCTGTTTAGCTAATAAAGTTTTTGTTGATTTTTTAAGGTTGTCAGATTAAATGTTTGGCGACAGTTCATCTGATGTCAAACGAGGGTGTGGTCAATAAGAATGTTAAAACGCCCCACCCTGGAATGGACTGAATGAATATGACGAGCATTTATCTGGCAAATGTAGAAGTTAGTTCTGTGTCTGGGTGTTCCATATATATTATAATGTGTTTACAAAAAATATTACATCAGTTTTTTTTTTTTTTATGGCTGACAGGCTATGTGTTTGACCAAAGCTCACCTGATGTTAAGTGACGGTGTGATCGAAGATGGTACACACACCTAGCCTGGAATGGAACTGGCTCTCAAGTGAGGCTGCCGGAACGCACCTTTAGATGTTTGGCGGCAGATTTTCAATTTGAGGGTGGTAGCTAGCCAGCCGAGTACTAGAAAGTACCCTACCACCACGCTATGGTTTCCTGATATGGTTGATGTTTACCTTCACCGGCAGCTCAAGCTGAATGTTGGGGTTTGAACCCACGCCCTTCGGCATGCGAACCGACTGCGCTAACCACTGAGCTATCATCGCTATTTATCAGACATCAGATTTTAATAGACTTAGTTTGAGGCTAGATGACGCTCTGTGAAAATATCGTCCAATAAGATCAAGCTGAAGAGTAATTCTAGATATAAGATCAAAAACTAAATATCTTGTTAACATGTGTAAGAAAATAATTCAACATATCTTCGTCTAAAATCCAAAAAGATGCGTAAAAATTGCGATTTGCCGCGTTTTATGCGACCAACACCAAACCGCCCGCCACAAAGCTTTTGCAGACATTTCGCAGATAATCAAATTTGATTCGCATACATTAATCACTTTAACACATTTGCACGGCGATCGCGATTGCGTGCGGTTTAAGCCGAATTCACACATTTAAACTACCTAAATACAGGCTTATTTATTGGTAGTTAAGAATTTTTGAGGAATAGCGGAAATTATGTTATGGCACTAATTAAATCATTTTTATTGCCCGTTTTACGCTTGAATATGAGTTTTCACGTTAAGAGAAAATTACATTTCAGAAACATGGTAAAAAGAATCAGCAAACTGATTAATTATCTTATCTTAATTATCTTGTTTTTATAACATTACGTTTAATTAGTTATATATATTTTTTATTGTTTTTTTATAAGACGAATATGTCCGCGTTTGACCACCAGCTCGCCTGATAGTAAGCGATGATATGGTCGAAGATGAAGCACGCAGACTTAGAAGATAGTTATTTACTCTGACCTTGAAAAGATCTAGATTATATCTCTCAGGAAAGAAAGAAACCGGCACCAATTCCATTCTTTGGCCGTTCGGATGAGAAACATAGAGTCAAAACGTTTGGTACGTACCCAAGGAAATTCCACTATGTATGTAGTAATGGGTCGTCTTTCTACTTGTCCTGTAGTAAAAAGTGGATGAAAGTACAAGGTCGCACAGCTCAGTAGCACATTCTCCGAAATGAATCCTGTAGAAAAGTTACATATTTGCTATCATCCTGCGGTGACCAAGGTTTTAAAAAAAAACCACCTATATTCCATCACCAATAATAAGCCGAAGCACGTCACTCTACCGAATCAAGAGCTTGAAGTTGGTACTTGGCAGAACCGTCCCAAAGATGGCAGCAATTTTCCACACATGACCGGACTTGTGCTTGATACAATGCAAGCAGCTGGTGTGAAATATCACCTAACCTTACGCAAGACCCAGTTTTTTCCTACCTAATTTAGCTCTTGACTCTAGCTAGGTGCCAAAGTTAAGTGTTGGGGTAAGGGTTAACCCAAGGAGCTCAAGATTCAAGGATTCATTCTTTGTTTATAAGTAAATTATTAATAAATTGGTACTGTTTAAGTACTGTTATTGCATAAACAGTTGATCACGTAACAGATTGTAAAACAGCCTTTACCTTCCACGATTAATAAAACCGGACGCGAGTGAAACGATGATTAATTACAAGTAACGTTCACTTCAATCAAAATAATTATAACCAATTCTGATACCGATTCAGTTCATTGTTTAAGATTGGGTCATACATAGGAACAGGTTCTTAGGGTTCCTTATATAAAAAACCGATAAACTAAATTTTTTTTTTCTTTTGACTTATTGTTTTAGGATTTATAAGCTAGCTATCTAAGTGACGGTGCGGTCGAATATACATCCACAGCTAGCCTATAATGTCACAACTTTACACCGCCCTGTAGGGCGTGGGTTCAGTTCCCACTTAGAACAAGCATTTTGTGGTATAAACAAAATGTTTGTTCAGTGTCTGGGTGTTCTGTATGTATAATAAGTATGTATTTAAAAAAAAAAAAGTATTCTTGTATTCTATCAGTTATTTGACTGCCATAGTATAAGCTTGCCGTGGTGGTGCCGGCGTAAGAATAGTACCCTACCCTCTCTACCCGTCGTTGCCGTAAGAGTCGGCTAAGGGATGTAATCCGGAAGATGGGCAGCAAGAGGACGTTACCTGAACAATCACACCTAACTGCGCTCGCCAACCCGCCTGCCAAGCGTGGCGAGTATTGGCAAAACCCCCATAGGAGGAGGCCCATGTCCAGCAGTGGACGTCCTATGGCTGTGGATGTTTACAAGCTTTGCTTAGTTTGGGGTCAGATGGCACTATGTAAAACGTCCTACGATATTTATTAATTTATCTTTAGGTAGGTATTTGGCGGGCGTTGAATAAAAAAAAGAAACTATAGTAGGTAAGTATACACATATTTATAATGTGTACTTGTACGTGTATTGTTGACAGGTTAGCTGTTTGACAAAAGCTCGTCTGATGGTAAGTGACGATGTGGACGAAGATGGTAAACACAACTAGAGTGGAATGCTAAGTGCTTGGCGACAGATTTTCAACTTGGTGGTAGCTAGCCAGGCGAGTACTAGAGAGTACCTTACCATCATGGTATGGTTTTCTTACTATGTTTTCCTTCCAAGCTCATTGTTGGGCTTAGAACTCACGCCCTTCGGCGTGTGAGCCGATCGCGCTAACCACTGCTATCATCGCTACAAAAACATAATCAATTTCATTTTTAAGAACTCTACTTTGTCTATGGTACAACTTGCACTAACCTAATTGTTAATTTGCCATTTCGCAGTTATCTAACGACTTACCGACTCGAGATTAAGTAATATACTATTGTAATAACGGGCTTGAGATTAGCTGATTTACTATTATTTATTGCACGTGATATTTTGTTGTGAAAGGTGTCCGCGTTTTGTCAATAAGATCGATTAGTGTAGACCACACACAGTATATCAAGCTAACACCTCCTGGGCGTAAGAATAGATGGCTATTTTTTAAAATTTCAGTCATGAATTCTCTCAAAATACTTATCATACATTTTTTTTTAAATTTTATTACAAAATCATTTGCTTCCATACTTAAGTATAGATTAAAAATCCCCAAATTCCCGTCGTCTGCACGCTTAGATCTTTTAAACTACGCAATAGATTTTAATGCGGTTTCGATCAACAGACAGAGTGATTCAAGAGAAAGGTTTATAAGTATAATACATGCATATGCACCACCGATCGGCAAATACGGTACGACATTATTTGTGTTAATTGTCATTAAGATGAAATAATAATGGAAATAAACAATATCTTGGTCTTATACCAGCAATAGACTAGAAAAAATCTAGTGTTAGTCTTTTTTTAATGGCCCATTCAGACAATAATTTAATATTCAGTGTATAGCCAATGATTATCTACACAGATGTTAAAGTTGAGATAAACAAATAGTTTTTAAGGACGTCAAACTGGTACAAATTGCTTGCAATTGTACAATTTACAGTGACTTTAGTGTAATTACAATATTTGTTCTCTTTCATTTACTTGCACACCTGCCACTTTTACTAATTATAGGCTTTTAATGACCTACAAACGGACTTTATTTACATAATAAAAATATCTACAAATTATGTCTTAACGTACCTATATACTTTTTTTTAAATTACAAATAGGCTTGCGTTTGACAGCCAACTCGCTAGATGCGGTCTATGGTGGAGCACGCTCGCCTAGAAGAAACCGTTACACTCGCGACTTGAAGGCAGTTTTATTGCATGGTAGTAGAGTACTTTTTAGTACTCGGCTGATTAGCTACCACAATCGAGTTAAAAATCTACCGGTATTCCGGCAGTCACATTTGAGAGCCAGTTTCCATTCCAGGCTGGATATGCTTACCATCTTTTTTTATTTAATAGTAATGAGACGAACGAGACGCTTTCCTAATGGTAAGAGATCACGCCTGTCCATGACCTTATTACTTTGAGACTTTCGATAGTTAGTCGCAACAGCCCTGTAATATTCCTAGCCGTAGTACTCTTCAAACTTGAACACAGTATTGTTTACACACTACTGCTTGGCGGCAATATCTGGTACTGCGGTGGTATCTACCTAGACGACCTCCTGCTAAGGAGATCTACCACCAAGTAAAAACACCACACAATCTACTATCTTCGACCGCGCCGTCACTTAACATCAGGTGACTTATAGTTAGGTATACTCTTAGTCTGTGTTATAAAAAAAAATCCGTTAATTACTTTATAATCATTTTAGACTTGGTTTGTTCGTAAGTTCACACTTTTAAGAGATTGTAACAAAAGGAAAGTTCATTATTGTTATTCACACATTCTCTCGCAACTACAAAAATAACATAATAATAGTAAAGGTCATATTCTTTAACTTTTGGTTGCATCACATCAAGATCAGCTTTCATGTATCTCGTAATTTGAAGGCGTGAATTTTATTCATTGTGTAATATTCAAATCGTGGTGCACAATAATTCTGTAACGCTTTTAGGATTATGTCAAAATAAAAAAATAAATTAAATGTTGAAAATTTTGATAAAAATATAAGGAACATTGTCTGTGAAATGGTTCTAACTGATTTAAAATATTTACGATTTTGACTTTTTGACCTGATACCGATGGACACACACCCTAGTTTGATTCAATGGTCATTACAGCTGATGAGAAAATTACAAAATTGTATTGCAATGTATGTATTGTGTTATTTGTAATCGATCAGCTTATTAAGCATTGTTTGTTAAGTCATTTGATTATAATACTTGTGTATTATGTACTTAAAGTGTACGAACTTTGAAATTGTTATTAATAAAATTATACAAATATTTTGATAGATTCTTGTACAGTAATATAAAAGTGATAAAGTATTACTTTATTCTATACAAAATATTATTAACCAGTTGAGTGTCCGGTACTTTGTATCCGGTAGCGTTCGGTCTTTGCCCTCGCATTTATAGAAACTTTATTAGAAGTATCACGAAAGTTTAAAAAAAAAACAACTTTTTTTATGGTTGACAAGATCACAGCTCACCAGATGTTAAGCGACGGTGTAGTCGAAGATGGTAAAACACACCTAGCCTGGAATGGAACTGGCTCTCAAGTGAGGCTGCCGGAACACACCGTTAGATGCTTGGCGGCAAATTTTCAACTTGAGGGTGGTAGCTAGACAGCCAAGTACTAGAAAGTACCCTACCACCACGCTATAGTTTCCTTCACAGGCAGCTCAAGCTCATTGTTGGGATTTGAACCCACGCCTTTCAGTGTATGAACCTACCTTGCTAACCACTGGGCTATCATCGCTACAATTCAGTTTAACCGGTTCAGCCGTTTTCAATTTATGTTTACGAGCATCATTTGATGTTTGTTTATATTATTTTATTTACGATATTAAAAAAAAGTATTTAGTAGTATTTTAGTACCGAAAAACCATTTTGGTTTGTATCGGTACAAAAACACACTGCGCTAACAAAAATATAAAGCAGTGCAGTGTAATAAATAATGTATAGATTTCTTAATTTAATTTTATCAATTTATAAAGAAATCTCTTGGTATTCAATTTTAATTAAAGAATTCTATATGTACACCTTTTGGGTAAAAACTTCTACAAGAAATTTCACTTTGATCTGTCCTTAGCCGTATTTAGCCAACTTCGAATATTTCGTCTGCCCATCTAGCAAACAGGCGGTCTTTTGCTCCGGTGCCTTGTGATTATTTGTACAGTAAGTATAGGTTTAATAAAAATAAAAATAAAGTATTTATGTATTCTATCAGTTATCTGACTTCCATCACACAAGCTCTGCTTAGTTTGGGGTCAGATGGCGCTGTGTGTAATGTCCTACAATGTTTATTTATTTATTTAATATTTACTTTATTAATATGAATTTAATATCTTTAAAATAGGAAAACATGCACATACTTTTTTCTTAGAATACGAGTCATAAAGTATAAAATATGACTGGGTGGTGACTTAGCGAGAAGACAATAAATAATAAAGTGATTCACATGTTATAGAGGTTGTTTAGAATGATTTCATAGCGGAAATGCCGCGATATTACATTTTAATAGTCACGATTCTTTCTCCAACTCAACTAGAGAATGCCTTAGCTATGGCAAGCATTTCTTAACTCTTACTGTGTTCAACGTAAACCCACATGTTAGGTAATAAAACATTAAGAGCTACTGTATAGGTATGCGATTATCGA
Organism: Biston stratarius; assembly: GCA_950106695.1. NCBI lineage: Eukaryota > Metazoa > Arthropoda > Insecta > Lepidoptera > Geometridae > Biston > Biston stratarius. Next base: position 32,879,347 of record OX467106.1, on the reverse strand, counting down.
AAAATCGATTACAACCAAGTCATAAAGTTGAAGTTCTGATAATAATCTCGTAATATATAGGTTTTATATACGGAATTGGCATAAACGTCCATAAATTAAGCTTAATACCACACTGTGTCTATCTATTCTTGCATTGTGTGGGAGCGCCTGACAGGCCGAGACAAGATTTAGATGTGCCGTGACCGAAATGTCAAAATACACATAATATCAGAAGTTGTTAATTCAAATATCTCTATTAACATATCATTTTTAGGATCATAAAACTTAATCGGAGCGATCGTTGCGAATTCCTAATTAATTAAGTCTTTACTTTAAAAAAGGCAGACACGCAAATATTCCATTAAAAACTAGTCGAATAAGTTTAATCGTCAAATCGATTAACTTCTTACTTAATTATCAAACGTTAAAGCGGTTTTAAAAATAGATCGAAAAGTCGCATTTGGCCACCAGCCGTCGAAAAACAACAATTAATAAATAAATGAAAGAATCCCCGGAGCAGTGTTTCAATTCATTCGAGGGGCGGAGTCGTTTTACATTCAAGGGGAGGGTATCTTTCGAAATCATTAGCCGTGGAATGTCCCGAAAGTGAACTTGGATCATAATGATTTTCGATGCCCTTCGTCGGACCCTGTGGGCGGATATGGTCTTTGTCTTTGCTTTAAAACGATAAAAAGAAAATAAAGAAATGTCAGTTTGATATTTATTCGCCGTGTTCGATATTAACCTCCATGTAATTTCGGGCTGCACTGTCCGTGGGCCATGTTATTGTTCGGACTCCAGAGTCCAGAGTGATGTATTGACGAAACATGTTGAAGTTACATTTGGCTTACAAGTTAAGGTAGGCGTCCACTAATCCGAATCGGACTTAAATCATGCACTAGTATCAATCAAATACTTACAATTATTTTCCTTGCAAGCTGTGCATTACAAAATTATGACAAATTCCCGCAAGTCAATAAGTATAATCTGCGGCAATTAGATTCGTGAACGCATATGCTTACAAGTATTTTTTTTTAAATACTGAATAGGTTCGTGTTTGGCCACATCATGCCTGATGTTAAGCAACAATGTGGTCAATGTTTGTGTATGTTTAAAGTTTTAAATAAATTTTATATGATTAGATTTTGAGACATAAATATTTCAAATTAACACTAAGACAGAAAATATTTTTTTCACTAGATTCATAACTTGCAAATTATAGATAAAACTACAGATAAAACAATTTTAAATAAAATACTTGTTTTTGAAACAAAGTCTAACAGCTTCGGTTTGTTTGCTGTAGGATTTAGACTTTTCGTAGGATCGTAATTGGTTAATTTGGTTATATAGGGATGGGAACACGGGCAGTGACGGCGAGCGTTGTTGATGCGTATTTAGAGAGACCCCTTAAATCTACACCTAGATCGCAAAGTCTAGGCATTTGACGGATTCCCGTCTCTGCATAACCAAACTTTATATGATCCTACGAAAAGTCTAAATCCTACAGCAAACAAACCCAAGCTGTTAGACTATATTTCAAAAACAAGTAGTATATTTAGAATTGTTTTTTCTGTAGTTTGTATGTTATACATACATATATAATTGACCTGATACACGCACTGCAATACTATTGAATGTTAAGAAGTTTCGTCTTCATACCGTTATTAGTTTTTATTTAATAATATCTGAAAAATTTCTCATTCATTAGAAGTTTTGGCAGCCTGAGTGACTTCCAATCTGGAGGTTCTGGGTTCGAATCCTACGGCACGCACCTTTGTCCTTTCTAAGTTATATGTGTATTGCCGCTAAGTTCAAACGGTGAAGGAAAACATCGTGAAGTAACCATAACCATAACGTTCAAAAGTTCATAAAAAAAGTTGTGTGAATTCTACCAACCCGCACATAGCCCAGCGTGGTGGACTATGTCCTTGCTCTTTTCACAAACTACCCAGCCTAAGTGATGGTATTTTGTAGCAATGATGGTTCAGTGGTGAGCGCGGTAGGTTCGCATGCCGAAGGGCGTGGGTTCAAACCCCAACAATGAGCTTGAGCTGCCGGTGAAGGAAAACATCCTGAGGAAACCATAGCGTGGTGGTAGGGTACTTTCTAGCTGGCTGGCTAGCTACCACCCTCAAGTTGAAAAATCTGCCGCCAAGCATCTAACGGTGCGGTCCGGCAGCCTCACTTGAGAGCCAGTTCCATTCCAGGCTAGTTGTGCTTTACCATCTTCGACCACACCGTCACTTAATATCAGGTGAGCTGTGGTCAAAACACCTAGACTGTCAGCCATAATAAAAAACAATGAGGAGAGGCCCGCGCCCAGCAGTGGGACAGTTCATACAAACAGGCATGTTTCAGATTCGGATATCACATTCGATAACGTGTTACTCCACAGTAAACTAATTCGTTCCATTGTGTTTGTAAAACAACTTGTAAGTTGACCTCGCGCACTGAGATTCCATTTGATTTTACGAGCAGGATAACAATTTTAAAACCTTAAATAGTTTTAAACCGCAGTCAATTAAAGAGAAAGCTATTTAGGTAAAGTAAAAATTTTAAATAGTAAATTTAAGTTTATCTTATCCAAAACAAGCCTAGCTAACGATGCACTTAAAACCAGAACGCATAACTTTATGAATACAACGGCTATAAAAGCAGTAATGATATTACGGGTTATTATACAAACAAGTCATTTCGACTCTAATAACTCTATGAATGGGAGGTTATGTACCCTTGTTATAAGGCTAGATTTAATTGGCGTGTGATAAAGCCCCAAAATTTGAGAGTCTAGAAACAAATTACTTCAATAAAACTCAAATAAAAACAAAATTTTATTCAAGAAAGTAAACACAAGAAGATGGTGCATTAATTTGTTCAAAGTTAGATTATGGGGCAGGAAATTAGTTTATCATAAATAATATAAATTTACAGGCTAGTGGTACGTACACGTCATGCGTATGCATATACATACATGCGTACACGTCCTACGCTGCGCTTGCCGGTCCGTGGTCTCCACTCCAGAACTTTGCAGCCCCATCGGCCATCAGTTCTGCGTGCTATGTGCCCTGCCCACTGCCACTTCAACTTGCTTATCCGCTGGGCTGTGTTGGTTACTTTGGTTTGTCTACGGATCTCCTCATTTAGGTATTATAGTTCGACGTGTCGACGATACAGCCACGCCGCTCACAAATGATTATAAACTCAAAGATGTTTTATTACATGCATATCATATACGTTACATACTCATTCCCATAATCTACTTGGAAAATAATATTTCATCATAGTTACGAGGCGCTTTTTCTTCCAAACAATGCACATCGAGGGGAGCCATAAAACATACAACTTATCTGCCTATCGACATTCCAATTACAATACCGTAAGATGTAATCTTACTTTATACTTTATTTAATTTACGCCCATTTACTTCTAATTATTCGACCGGCGCTTCACAACACAAAGGTAAACAGATTCAAGTAGCTAATGAGGCTAATTTACATGAGTACACAATTACTGGCATTCGTAGGTAAATGAGCGATGGACGTCGAATGTTAGCCTTTACACGGGCCACGATTGCCGCGGGTGACGACACAAAACGGACTAAATTTATTCACATTAATATTACAATTGCAGCGATGATAACTTAGTGGTTAGTGCGGACGGTTCAAAGACTCGCACGCCAAAACGTGTGCGTATTGCATTTGTATGCGCATACGTATACGCATACGCATACGTATACGCATGTACATACAATGATAAGATAGTAGATTAATTTAGAACGCTATATTTATACAAAAAGCAGATTTGCTCTAAGATCCGACCATCGTTTTTAGCGGCCACTACAAATGCAACTTGATTTTTTATAGCCTATTATGGTTATAAACCGGCTTTATGTTTGACGATGCGCCCACGCAAGAGTCATTTTTCTAAATTATATTGTGGATAATTCTTGGAGACAGTAACAGTGACAAAGCCGATTAACAAATATTTACGTCTCTGCACGTGGCACAGAGCTCCTCTAAGCAGCATCATTGATTTCAAGTGGCTAACAAGAAACCTGATTTGAGAGCTACTTATTAGAAATCACTAAAATGTTCCGCCCACAAGTTACACGGGATGATGTGGGCTCTTAAAATTATTCGATTCCAAACAACAATCAACTTTTTAATTTAAAAAACGAATAGAATCAACACTAAATATTTTCTTACACTGAAAACAAGCAAAATCTCTCTAAAATTATATTAAAAGACTTCGGCCTGCTAAAAACCAAACAGCGTTAGTAGGAACATATCAAATTTGGTTTTTCAGGGAACACGGGAAATGACCCTGCTCGACCCTGCAACGCGATAGACCCGGACTGCATGGTAAAACACACATTAAAGTTCAAGAATCACAAATTTTAAAACGACAAGAAAATGTGAGACTGTTGTTAGCGTGACAGTTCTAGACTATATAAGGTCTAGGTATAGTCTAGTCAGAGAGTATAACGTCGTTTGAAGTGTCTTAATACAATACACACCTACACGCAGGCGACGACAAGCCACAAGGGTCAGTTAAATCTAATATCACTGGAGACAACATCTTTGAATCTACAGTTCACACTATTTAAAAAGAAGAGATGTTGCTTGGTAGATACATTCAAAAGTTATTTTTATCTGTATTTCAATTAGTTTATTAGGAACCAAACGATTTATCAGAGTTACATACATCCTTTAACTCAAACTCAATTTAGTTTAGTAACTGTTTGTAAAATGTTTTTTTTTTTCCTTTTTTTTATATACTAAATCGCTTTGAAGTGTTAAGCGCGTTGAATTTCATAAACATACTTGTATGTTTTGGCTATTCCCAAACCACGCACCCTTTAAGCCTATATCGTTGAAGGCAGATATTCATGGCTCTCGCGACAGATCGGCCAGTTATTTATGAGCTCATAAAACTGCCTCGACTGCAATCGCGAGGGCAATGGTGACATGCGACAACCCTGTTGGATAACTGTTACAATAAAAAGTTTGTACTTCGAATTGTAGCAACTTTTGATACAAGATCTAAGTCTTTGTCAAAAAATAAAAGTTTAACTTCGCTAGAGGCTGCTGAAGGTTGAAAATTGAAGTACTCTGACTTCCAAAGTTCATCAGAAAGATGAAATAGTAAAAACTTGTGGTCTTTGGAAGTTTTACTTAGTATTTTTAGAAGATTAATGACACTCATTAGCGTCAAAGGAGAAGACAAATATTGATTCGCCGAGAGTCCGTATAGTTTTTAGCTAAGTAGAATTTGATCTTTACCCGAAATTATTTTGATTAAAAGTTATAATAAAATATAGTGGGTACATCTTTGAACCTTTTGGGGTTGAAATTTTGGGACCGTAGATACCGGGAGCAAAGAAAATACTCAAAAACGTGTCATCTTATTTAGCCGACGCCACACGTGATCAAAATGCTGGCCTCTATTTGGCACAACGTTTGAGTATTGCCATACAACGCGGCAATGGGGCCAGCGATTTGAGAACTATGTGTTCCAATTTATATGAGTTAGTTAATTTATATTTAAGTTTGTATTATGAATAATTGCTTTATTTTAATTAAGTAAATGAGGTTACATTCAAAATATATAGTATTTTCATAGAACAAACACTAAACATATTCTGTTTACTAACCGTTATATTTAATTTACAAGGAAATCTATAAGTTATTCAATCTGTTTTAATTTTAATCACTTAAAGCATGGTAGCTCTTACAAAGAACAATAACAATTTAATTTAACTAAAGGACCTATAATGGAAATCTTTAACGTTTCGGCCCATTCTCTGTACGTAATACACCCCGCAGGGAAGTAAAATATTATTAAGAGAATTCTGGACGTTTACTGCTTTAATATTTACTGCCTGTAAATACAAGAGCGGGGAACAAAATTAACAAACGAACGACTTTGCACTGAAAGCATTACAATTTTAGCCGAATATCAATGTACCAATCACTCCCGGGCTGTCATAAATCAATTTTACAACTCTTTTAATGATGACCAGTAATCGTAAAATATCATATTGTGGCCCACAAACACAATCACGGATTTTGCGTGCAGCAGGGCTGCTGTTGACCCGTATATCCCGTCCTGTGTGTTATGAAATCGAATTATAATATTTAGAGTTTCCGATAAACGTTACGAGTTTGTCAACGTTTATGAGAATGACGTAAACAGAGATCGACACGAGTAAACCGAGGACCGTTATACCGGATATATGTATAATGAAAATTGAGTAAAATGCACAGACCGTCGACATTAACATCCATTAAATTAAAAGAAAACACAAACAATTATACGTTAAATATGCAAATACTGAACATACATGTTTGTTGAGTTTATTGAAAGCTAAATTATATGCCACCGCAAAAAAGTAAACTGACTAGACAGGTTCCGACAACTCACTGGCAACATGATCTCTCGAAACTCATCTACAAATCATCTTCACCGTTTTCCAATCACCCGCATTTCGAATATACGTAATATTTACATGTAAATTGGTTGAAAAGAAACAGTTTAGTAAATTACAGATTGAAGCTCATCAATGTGGAGTCGATACCTCCCACATAAAAAGCTTGTTTCACGAGGGCCGTGACCAATAAAAAAAGATTAGCTCACTGCTCGGACATGCAAAGAATTAATATTTGTATAGAGGCGATCAAAGGTCGCCAATGTTGTGGTGGTCTAGCTCGCTGTGAAAAAAAATCTGTCAGTTTTTGCTCCCAACGAAGAACGTACAATAAAAGTGCCAGTGTGTTCTTACAAACGAGAATTTATGTTCGGTGTATGTAAATGAAGGCCGTTGACGCTCGTAGGTACTCCGATATTTTTTGTGCTATCGGCAACATTGCCGGCTACATGAGTTTAATCTCGCTATTGTGGAACAATAATGGTAATGTATGCCGTGTTTGTTCACGACGATATAATTGCAGCGATAACATTGGAAATATTTTAATGGATGCTATTTACATCATTATAAATATCGGATCTCTATCGGATAGCATTACGGTCCTTCCAATGAATAATTTCTTGTTCGTCTGAATTTATTAGTTTATTTACATTCTGAATATTGACTCACAATAAGAGATTCACTCTTTGATGTTGTTCTATGATACTTTACATATCATTACCATTTAGTATATTTTGGGGGACATAGATATATATGTACTCGTATGTATATATTTGATTAAAAAAATAACTTTTCTAATTGTCTGTGTAATATATGTAACTAAAAATATGTTCGTAAAATTCGTTTAGATTTTCCAAAATATTTATTATCCGTCCACGAGTATCTCCACTATTCAGATATAAAAACCCATGTTCATCATCACCAAATTAACCAGAGACTCTAAATAAAGTTAAATCGTTCTTATGGTTTTAGCAATCGAAAAATACTGATTCTCGAACGATATTGTACGACAGGCGAACAACATACATATTTGAATGCAAAAACTCAGACATACTTAGGGCACAAGACAATAACGCAATAGATCGCAAAAAATAAATTAACTTTAGTTTTAGTTTTTGAAAAATATATTTTACTAGCGACCCGCCTCCGCTTCGCACGGGTGCAATGTAGATATTAATGTGATGCATATGCATGTATTATACATATAAACCTTCCTGTTCAATCACTCTATCTATTTAAAAAAACCGCATCAAAATCCGTTGCGTAGTTTTAAAGATTTAAGCATACATATAGGGACAGAGAAAGCGACTTTGTTTTATACTATGTAATGTAGTGATAGTGATGATACTATTTCTGTAAAAATTATATGAATACCGATTCACCCTGATAATGGTAAGAGATAACGCATGTCCATGACCATTGCAGCGATACACAAAACATTAATAAAGTCCAGGGCATCGCTGCTTTGGTCATATTGATATTTTAGTCTTCAGAAACAATGTATAGATTAGGAATTCAATACCTAAAACATAGCACCAATGCAACATCGTACAAGGTTATTGAGATTATCATTGAACGTCTCAAAGTAATGGGTGCCAAAGCAACGATATTCTGGACTTTATTAATGTTTTTGTATCGCTGCCATGGTCATGGGCATGCGTTATCTCTTAACATCAGGAGAACGTTTCGTTCGTCTCATTACTTTTACACAAAGAAAAGTCATAGCACAAACTCCAACATCAACAAAAAAGATATCAATTCCAGCTTTCCACGCACTTCATCTGCGTACCGTCGACAATTTAATTCTATAAAAAAGATGTTTCATTATAATATATCAGCTATTTGTACCAATACGACAGTCACGGCATCTAGTGGCCATTAGAAGGCCCATCACAGTCGTCGCGACACCGATCGGAGCCGAGGTGAATGTGTTCCCATCACACAATTCAAATTCACGTATTTTCTCCAACATTGAATTAACATAATATAATTTGAATAGGTCACAATCTATCGGGTGGTCGGTTTTAAGTCAGCCTCGGATGTCATTTGAGGCGTTTTATCGATTTTGATGGAATTGCTCTAATTGAATTTTATTTCTTTTTTGTTTTATAGTTATTTCTGTGGATTAAGCTATATACCGCGCTTTTAGATATTGAGCTGCGATTCAATCTATTAACGTCATAATTTTAAGAGCAAGCTCTCTTAAATAAAAACACGTTTGGTCCGCCTATACGCTATTCCCTAATCATAAAAGAATAAGGATGAAAATAGAATCTACCACTTAACCGTATTGTTGCTCGGAAGTATGCTAACGTAACTCGCTGATCTAATTAAATTTATTAAGAGAAACGTAGACAAAATATTACTTTTATAAACGAATAATGGTATGCTCGTTTCATGAGTAGTTCTTTTTTGTTTTTGTAACTTAGAAAAAAACCTAAACCTATTTTTAAATAGTAAAAGTATTGGGTGAATTCCTATCTGTCGTGTTTTAGCGTGTCAATAGACAGAAAAAGGGTTTAAAAAAAGTTTTAGTTTTACATCGATACTAATTATGGTTAATTTACAATATGATGGCAAAAATTATGTTTCATCGTGCAGCCTGCTCTTAATATACAAATACCTGTATCGCACTGTCAAAATAAACATATTTAGATAAATGTTTAATTATTCCATAACTATTACACAAAACCTTGACAAATTATATATCTAAACCTTCCTCATGAATCACTCTACCTATTGGTGAAACTCGCATGATAATCCGTGCAGTAGTTTTTAAGTTTATCGCGAACAGAAAGACAGACGCGGCAGACGTTTTTGTTTTATAATATAATAATAATAATAATAATAAACATGCATCACTAAAAATATAACAAATATTTAATGACGCAATCATTTTCAGATGACTTTCAAAGTTTGATGGGTTTTTTTATGGTTGACAAGCTAGGTGTTTGACCACAGCTCACCTGATGTTAAGTGACGGTGTAGTCCAAGATGTTAAAGCACACCTAGGAATGAAACTGGCTCTCAAGTGAGGCTGCCGGAACACACTGTAAGGTGCTTGGCGATTATTTTCAACTTGAGGGTGGTAGCTAACCAACCAGTATTACCACCATGCTATGGTTTCCACACTATGTTTTCCTTTACCGGCAGCTCAAACTCACTGTTGGGGTTTGAACCCACGCCATACGGCGTGTAAGCCAACTGCGCTAACCACTTACCTATCATCGCTAAATATATATAGATAGTTTTCCCTCTGTAAATATTCTTATTTTAGTTGCCTGTTTCATAGGAATACTAAAATAATTCTGAAGAAAAAAAAACGCATGACGTGCTGTACTTGAGATTCTATTTATATCAGAGCCGTACGATTAAATCACGAACCTAATAGTTTATGGAGTATATACGATGGTAATAATGTGCTGGTTATATCTTTTAGCTAACAAGAACTAAAGTGATGAGAGATTTTCTAATGCAATAAAACTTTAATTTACTCTGAACCATTTTGTTATTTAATGTAATGTTTCCTCAATAAAATTTCAATATCTCTATACTAATCGACCTAATTAGAAATCATTACTCTTAGTACTACTAAAGCAACGGTAAAACATTTAAAAGCTGAATCGTTAGGGGTGTATCTTCAATTTGATTTGACTGTCCTATTACCTCATTTGGTAGAATATCTGCTTCAAGAGCTGTACGGCGTGGGTTCGAGTTCTACCGGGATAAACATATATGTGAAAAATGTATGTTTTGTATCTGGATGTTCTGTAAGTATTATAAGTATGTAATTTCAAAAAAAAAGTATATAAGTATTCTATCAGTTATCTGGTTCTCATAGTACAGGCTTTGCTTAGTTTGAGACTAGATGGCGCTGTGTGAAATTTCATAAAAGATAAAAAACGATGCCACAAAAATTATCATCATCATCATCATCAGCCGTATGACGTCCACTACTCGACATAGGCCTCTACCATTGATTTCCATAAAGACCGGTTGGAAGCGGCTCGCATCCAGCGGACAAAAATGATACAATGGATAAATAACCTAAGTTTAATTTTTACCTGTTTTTATTTTAATACGGATATGTCCGCGTTTGACCACCGACTCGCCTGATGGTAAGCGTCGATCGATATGTATTGAAATAATTAAGTAATCTATTGTGAGTAAAACTGCAATCTAAAACGCGAGATCATAAATTTAATAAAAAAAAGTCTTAAATTTAAAAAGCTACAATATTCGCCTGCAATAAAGAATGAAATAAGGAACAGAACATAACAACAAAATTAGGGTCCTTGCAGACTTGTCTTGTTCTCATATTATTAATTTCAGAATAACGCAATAAAAGAACACAACCAAACAAGACCAAAAAGTTATTTCACATTTCCAAGGGTACGCAATTTTGTGTCGGCAAATTGACTGAAATGCAATTCAAAAATGCATTCTAGGCATGTCTTTGTTCAATCACTAAAAGGAGCTTGTTTAATGGATTTCTACCATTACTGAACAAATAATCGTAGTAGACTTGTTGGGAAGAGAGCTTGGTAAACAAGAAATTGACCTGACATACCACTATTGGTGACGTCTGGAGTTTTGTATCTCCATTGCTGGTGGTGAAAATGGTGTCAATTAAAAATAGATCAGACTAATTAGCTTACAGCCAGATTAAACTTGAGATGTGATGTTTGAACTATTAAATACGTCTTACATAAGATGTTGTATTAACATGAAAAAAGACAATTCAAGTCTTAAGTCTGCGAGCTTCAACTTCTTGTTCGATTTATTTTATGTTTTTGGGAAGACCAACGTTACAAACCACAACCTTTAACTTGGTGGTAGGTCTCCTTAACAAGAGGTCATCTAAGTAGGTACCACCGCAGTATCGGAAATTTTGCCGCCAAGCAGTAGTGTGTAAACATTACTGTGTTCCGGTTTGAAGAGTACTGCAGCTAGCGAAATTACAAAACTGTTGAGAATAACCATCGAAAGTCTAAAAGTAATGAGCGCCAAAGCTTTGTTTTACTACTCAAAGTTCTGATCACTGTAATGGTCATGGACAGGTGTTATCTCTTACCATCAGGAGAGCGTCTTGTTCGTCTCATTACTTTTACATTTAAAAAAAAAAAACATTTTTCGACATTATTATTACTTTACCAACAGGCAGGATGGTGATCTAACGTGGAACTATATTAATATTCATACGTGAAAAATATTATTCATACTTTCTTTTATTTTTTAGGGTAAACGATACATAATACATGATACATAATGCTTATTTGTTCCCAGGATATCGCTTCTTGGATAAAACGGCGTTCGCTACTCGCTGCGCTCGTGGCGTCTGTCGCTCCGCTCGTGGCTGTGCTCTCTTCGCGCATCTGCCGCCGCCGGGCCAGTCACGACGTGCTGGCCGCTGTGAACCGCCAATTTGTGGCCGCCCCGTGTTGGTTTTGTTGAAAACCACCATCTTCATACCTACGGCTTTTTACGCTTTTTGGCTGCCATACGAGAATGGACGTGAAAAAATTTGAACATAATATGATATGAACGAACAGTCATTCTTGCAAAAGGTTTGCATCTTAGGTAACTGTGACGCCACGTCAAGAATTCAGATGTGTATGCGATGTAATATTCCAAGAATGGCCACGATTACGAATAAACTACTTTGTATTTATTCTATCTCTTAGATTATATTATTTGGATTTTATTAGTCGTTGAAAAGGTAAACTATCAAATTCATATTTAATACTATTTGTGTGGAAAGACATTTTACTCCATACATAATATCGTAAAACAAGCCTGAAATCTGACATCCTTGCCGACAAGGCGGACGCTTATTAACTATAAACTGAAATTAACGAAGGCAAGATAATAATTAGGTAATAAACATTTTACTGCATGCACCGTCAACTACGAAATTCCCAAAACACACAATGCGCCCAGCGTAAGCTGACCTTTGACTGCACGTTGAATTCGCTCGCGGTCATAATTTTGTAGATAAGCAATGAAGGGCATCAGGGGTCGCGCAGCGGTGGACGCGCCTGTAATGACGGGCCGTCACTCGGCCCGTCACTCAACGGGCCCAAAGAATGAGTTCATTTCCTTCGAACACGCGAGATACGATTTTTAATTAAGTTTTTGTTGGAAATTCATTAAAGAGCAACGACGATGGCGCGGGTGGCTTTTCAAACTTTACATGCATAAATGGCTTCGTTATTAATGAGCGTATAATCTGGCCTATTTTAACGTGGAATTGAAAGAGTTACTCGTTTGAGTGCAAGTCTGTCAATTTTAAATAACCGTGGTCGATACGACGGCACCGAACATTTAAATTTTAAAACTCACGAAACAAAGAAGGCAAAATATGAGCCGATGAAATGTAAATTCCTACTTATTATACAAGGAGCTCCCGAATGTCAACTCGACGGTCAACTCACTCTTTATTCAGGGAATAATAGTCAATGTGTCAGCACTTTGGGGAAACATACGCGTTATCAATCATGGGTTGGACACTGTGGCCTCACGCTTTGTTTTTATTAAAAAGTTGACAGAGAATTGCAACGGGAACTTCGAAAAATGTAAAGTATTATAAAACTTTCTAGTATTTTTTCAATTTATATGCATTAAAATAGTTACGTTTTATTCTCGTGGTACCGAATTACGTGGTACGAAAAACAAGTCTTCATGTTGCAGATAAAGTTGTAGTACTAACAGGGATAATGAGACTTGACTGTGACTGTGCTTTCTGTAGTTAAGAATTTTTCTACTTGTCTTTACATTAAATATTTGGAAATATTAAAACACATGACACTGGCAAAATGCACAAAAAACGATGTCAAAAAAATTCAAAAACTTGATGAAACTGACAGGTACTACTATGTCTTTAATTTATAAAGAAATTACACTAAGATCTAATTTCAATTAAGTATTTATTTTAATGATAATAGTGAAGTGATAAGTGATAGTAAGCCGAAACTGGAATCCGGAAGAAATCACTAGGCGATAAGACTGCCGTTGTACCGCCGCACACTAAGTATTACAATATATACATGTATACAGTAATTTTTATGCGCTGTCGTTTTAAGATATCATATATATCATTTATCTATCGGACGGCCAGAAGCTCTAAAAGCGACATCGTTTCATGGTTGACGTTTCAAAAACCCGTACGAAACGATTTGATTCCACTTTCATTGTTCGAACGCTTTACCCGAGTGAGTGTACCTTGATAGATGCAATCTGGGTGTCTTCAAGTCGAGAGTGAATCGATCTCTTCTAGACAAGCGTGGTCCATGAGATGGCGATCAAACGCAAGTCTGTTAATCATTAAAAGAAAGTTACTTTGCGCTGCATAAACCCGAATTAAATATATTATTAGTATTATAGTCTGAAATTTAAACAATAAATATTGTAACATTATTTAAAAAAGTAAAATAACATCAAATGCGTCGACATAAACCAAAAGAGGCGAGACAGACCAAGACGATTCGTGTCGCTTAACTCACCTCATTTAAAATCCAGTCGGGAACATGCATGAGAACTCCTTTACATGCTTCGAACGAATGAGATACACAATTGACGAATACGAACCAAACGCATCGCTCGCTTAACTAAAACAGACAGTCTGTTTATTATATAAAACGTACTGTACTGTACGTTACAAACTTTTTATTGAAATCCAGTTATTTTAAAATTTGTACATAAATTTCCGAATTTACGTAACGACTCCACAGACTTCTCCATTAGTGAGGACTTCGATAACGAAGAGCGTACACACATAGCGTACAAAAGATATTATTAAAAAAAAACATTCAAGATGTCATTTACTTGAACATTGTATCTATAAATGTTATCTATAATTTGTAAATAGTTTTATCTTCCTTCGTAGTGTTAATTTTAAATATATTTTGTATTAATAGTACAATCTTAATAATTATATTTACATAATTTAAGAAAAAAAACATTAGCTAAAATTAATATTCAAAATTATTTCACACAGAATATTTATATTCAAGGTGATTCGGAAAATTATAGTAATATTAATGGATGCTGATTGTGGACAATTAATACTATGAAGCAAGCCTTAAATTGTAAAAAAATAACTTTGCTATATGTTTTGAAGGTCAATGATATTTTTCTATGGACTAGAAGCAACATTGTTCCCTTTTGCAGCACCCGTATTAACATACTTCCCCGAAACATGTTTTTTAATGTTTGAACCTAAGCCAATGCTTTAAAATAAACGCTGTATTAACTTTCCTATGCCGATTGTAAGACATCAGATATTTATTGTGATATAATATATAATCAGTTAGGTTATAATACGTCGCTTGCATAGAAAAATATATTTAAAGTTTAAACGGTCATCAACATCACATTATAAAACTATAACAGTAAATCTTGATTGCCATTCCTTGTTTCTAAATTCATATAAGTTCACAAATGAGTCATTTATGCAAATGAACTCCGTCGTTTGTTTAAGAAACTCTTCACTAGGGCACCGGATACGGACATTCACACTACAACTTCTAATACGGCAGCTTACATTTTTAAGCATTTATTTTTTTATCGAAAGTCTCAAAGTAATAAGCAACAATGCCCTGGCCTTTGTTTTGCTATATAAACTTATATGTATCGCTGTCTCATTAATTTACAAAATAAAATATTAGCACAAGCGGATTCATTTTTACGTATCCATAGAAAAAAAACTGTAGAAAATGAGGGTATACTCGAATAATAAAGCAACATTCGTGCTATTTTTAATCGACTTCAAAAAAGGAGGAGATACTCAATTAGACTGGGTTTTTTTTTGTTACCTTAGAACTTTCGACTGGGTAACCCGATTTTGATGATTCTTTTTTTATTTGAAAGCTGGTGCTTTCCGTGAGGTCTAGTTCTGACAAAACCATATAAAGTATGGTTTTTGTGTTAAAATTTTACTTGTTATTCGAACAATGAATATAAAAAAGGATAGTTAATCCGGATTAACCCTGTTTTTTAAGTCCCACTGCTGGATCCGTGCCTCTTCTCATTGTCATTAATTATTAATTACACAAATTTTTGTCATAATTTTTTTCTCATAAATCTGATGAAAAAAACTTAAAAAAAATTAATATTACATAAATTATGTAAGTAAATTTATGTATATTTAACATGATTGTTGAGTTGCGCATAAAGTTCAGAGAAATACATATTTACACTCCACTGCTAAGATCACTAAGATTTTCAAAAGATCATGTGTATTCGCTCTACAAACAACCAAATTATCGGTTGAGTTGGCTTAGTAATGGAACTAAAAATGTTCTTCACATAAATGTAAATGTTGCTAAGAAAATGTGACAGTGGCGCAGCCATTTAGCTTTGCAGATACAATAGTCTTAATGGAATCGCATTGTCACCGCACAACTTCCCGCCCATTTGTAACCGCGACATCAAAGTGAACCCACATCGATAACGTATTGCCCGAGACATGGGAACGAACGGCACTGAATCGCGCGCCCAAATTTAAACTGAAACGAACACGTTTTTACACGGAATGTGGCTTGTGATCTAAAATTGGAGCTCTTGTTGTGAGAGAATGTGATTATTTTAGAGCTTTTGTTTTGTGCGATGACAAAATTACAGAGCTGTCGAGACGAACCATCGAAAATCTCAAAGTAATGAGCGCCAAAGCAGTAATGCCCTGGTTTTTTTGTTGTTGCTCTAAGTTTTGTAGCGATGATGGCTCAGTGGTTAGTGCGGTAGGTTCGCATGGCGAAGGGCGTGAGTTCAAACCCCAACAATAAGCTCGAGCTGCTGGTGAAAGAAAACATCGTGAGGAAACCATAGCGTGGTGGCAGGGTAAACATACGACGATGATTTTGGTAAAACGTCGATGATTTTGGTAACATCATAGTAGCAAGATGATTTTGGTTATACGACGATGATTTTGGTAACATCATAGTAGCAAGATGATTTTGGTAACACGTCGATTATTTTGGTAACATCATAGTAGCAAGATGATTTTGGTTATACGACGATGATTTTGGTAACATCATAGTAGCAAGATGATTTTGGTTATACAACGATGATTTTGGTAACATTATAGTAGCAAGATGCTTTTGGTAACATCATAGTAGCAAGATGATTTTGGTTGACAACCCTGTTGGCTCATTGGTACAATATCTGCTTTAAGAACTGTAGGGCGAGGTTTCGATTCCCACCCGGGACAAACATTTTGTGGTTAACAACTATTTGTTCTATGTCTGGGTGTAGGTTTAAAGACATTTTATTCTCAAAAGAATTACAAAATTCGCTTATGTGAGAATTTAAGTAGACAGTATATTATATAGACTCATGCTTCAACAAAATTATAGATAGGTATTGTGAGTGAATACATAATTTACTTATACTTGCTGTGGGTGTTCCGTATGTATTATAAGTATGTATTTTTAAAAAAAGTATTCTATCAGTTATCTGACTTCCATAGTACAAGATTTGCTTAGTTTGGGGTCAAATAGCGCTATGTGCCCTACGATATTTATTTATATTTGTTATAAAACCATCTCTAATCTTTTTAAGTAAATCTGTTGTGTTTTAAAAGAAGAAAATTTAAATAAAGCGGTCGTTTGCTAGTGCGTTTCTTCCAAGAAAAGACATCAACGCAATCTGTGTTCTTTTCTAGAAAATATAGATTGATTATAATGTGTAGAATATTCACCTTCACATACTGTTGTTTTAAATATAATGGTAGTCTTGTTTAACGTACTTAGTCTAAATCTACTTGGCCTTCGAGTTTCAATTATTCCTTTGTTTAAAACAAGTTTATAGTCCCATACGGTACACCTGCTTAAAAATGTATGTATTAAGGCGCTAGCAGTACCTATTTCAAGATTTTTTGTTACCTCTATTGATACTAATCTTACAGAAATACATAGTGTCGTGTTTATCGGAACAAAATTGTGGCGGTTAGCGGCATCCACAAATTACGTTATATTAATTTCATGATTTTTTGACCCTTCCCCCGTCCTTATGACATCCGGTTATATTTGTGAGACTGCCCCCTTCCTGATGTATATTGCAATATATGAGATGTGATATTGCAATATATGTAACGTCACATATATTGCAATTTTTAGAAATTATTAATTCAAAATAGCAGTTGCGAAATCAGGTTTCTTTCCATTTAAATTATTTATCAATAAATCAACTAAACTAAAAATATTTTTTTAAGAAATCAAATAAACTAGCCAATAAAACAATTTAAGCGTTATGGTCATACAGATAGACATGAAAATATTGTGAAGTTATAGTTAATCGTTAATAGTTTAAATTTTGTCTTTTAATGCTTAAATATATGTATTAGTTTTTTAAATGTGACGTCACGATATTTGGGACCCGTCCCACCCCTTGTGACACAATGTCACATTTCGTCGAATCCCCTTAACGTGTGACATAAGTTATAGATGGCCCCTTACGTGTCAAAGTTATGACATATACAATTAATATATAAGAAAAAAGACAATGCGTTGCAAAAGCAATACTTAAATTTTAAAAATAGGCATCAGTACTTTTAAATAAAAACACTATGTATAACCTTTACTAATTTAGTTAATATACCATTCTAAAAAACTAATACAGAATACGTTATTAACATTAAAAGACGCAACGACGATAATGTACTCCAAATAGCTTTAAATTTACCAGAAAAAAAAAGAGGTACGTGCTGGTGGTCTACCATCGCAAGGGACCTCAAGAAAGCCCAATTGCCTGACGCGACAACCCAAAACCCAAATAACGGGGTCAGGGACGGAAGAAGAAGAATACAGAAAACGTTATGTAGTTTAGTTATAGAGATTTCTTTATCACAACATTTCTCGGAAATATTATCGAGATTAATACGTATTTTTAGCTACTTTAATACATTTTACTAAAAAATGTATTGCGAAACTATTTTAACTACCTACAGAGCGACTAAAATTTTAAGAGACTTGATGACTTCTCTAAATCATGTCTATTATCAAACAAAAAAATATTTTGCCTACATGGCTATTAGCAATATTGTTCATATTTAAGGTTATGTACGATGGATACAGTTAATTCTATTGGAGTGTTTGCTTTTTTTCATATAGGGACATGTTTTAAAAACAGTTAAAAAAATTGTTTGTTCTGGTTGCAGGCGATAACATATGTACATATATCCATATAAACAAACATAAATAATTATGTATATATATCCATATAAATAAACATACATATGTATATAAATATGCATACAAACATATCTGTTATCTTCAATATTTAATTCTCGCTATTAAATTAATGCTAGAATCTAATCACGTGTCCGATAGATTTTAAACATAAGTAATTATTCACCAATTTGTTAAACGTGTAGCAATCAAAAATTTATGCTAACAATTCAATATTTATGCGACATTTACGCAAAATAAAATTTATTTGAACGTAAACTCGACGTATATTTATTTATAACTTCATTTTAGAAATTTAACGAGCCGTTTCCTTTAATATGGACCAGAAGCGTAAACTCACAACTTTTTTTTTATTATACTTATCAATTTCATATCAGTAAAAACATCAATGAATATATAAAACTTAATACGTCTGTTTTGAAATACCCATATGTTAATGTTACTATAAATTGAAGACAATTTATTGTGTTACTATTTTAAAGTATTAAATTAACACCTTTTGAAACTCGATGCCGGACCCAGATTGATATTAATGCTGCAATAATCTCATGTCTCTGAATTGCTGTGAAAACCATTAAGCAAATTAAAAATATGTTAATTGGATCGGCGTAAGCCTTGATGTATTTATCACGCAGCCCGATCATTAAGCTTAAGTAGTGAATAAAATTAGCGAAAATGTCAAATGGTGCTATTTTCATCACCACTTCTTAGAAAACAACTGTATGTTATATCTACCTATTTGCCGAATATGTCTGGATCAGTCCTGTTTTTATAAAGTGTTCCACTGCTGGAAGCATGCTTCTTCTCATTGTGGGAAGGATAAGCACCCACGCTAACCAAGTGGGTTGGTAAACTTCAAACATTGAAAAAAAAAATTTTTTTTTCTTTGTAATATCTCTTGTACATTAAGATTATAGATAAGATAAGATATAAGATTACTTACGGTTTCCGTTTTGAAGTCAGCAGCAATATAACTTAGAAAAGACAAAAAGACAGAGCTCAAATGGAGGCGAGACGGTCACCCAATTAGGGTACTGAAACTTACCACCTAAGTAGCAGGTAACATCACGATGGGTAGATATGTAGACGATGGATAAAACAAAATCTATACAGCGTGGCAAAGTAGTTGTTAAAGTGGTTTTAGTCATATCCACAGAAAGTCTTTGTTCCCAGAGATATAACTATATTGAAAACAATGTTATCAAAATCGTAGTACCATATGAAGTCGATCAATGCTTAGCTTAGACAAATTTTATTCATAAGGTTGTTTGAAAGAGATTGCTCTAAGCGATAGTAGATTTTTGCATTATTGTTAAATGTTTTATTTAAGTTTGGTATAAACAATGAATTATCTATCTATCTATGAAGTAAAGACCAGTATCTTCTTCTTAGTCAGACACTCTTGGCTGAGTGGTCGTGGCTGTAGTCACCACTGTTTCCCAGAGCCGCTGCACGTTGCGCGATGTCTCTCCACTTGTGGCGATTGCGGGCACACTGTACTGCCGTGAACTGCGTAATTTTTTTAATAAGGTCTATCCAGCATTTCTGAGACCGACCATGATATCTCTTGCCTTATTTATGTCAATGGGATAAAGCAAGATATGGATGATATGTGAATCCATTTTGACTGGATGTCCCCATAATTAAATAAAATATACCCAACCTAACACTGACTAATTGATCTAACTTAGCCAACAATCAACCTGAGCAAATGCGTTCTAATTTTAGTGCAGAAAAATACATCAGCATCTTGCGGTAAGTATTCCTAAGCACATAAACATATACTTACGCTCTTGGCTAACAAAACCTCGTGACAAAGTCTTCCGAACCGATTAGCTTCTCCTTCACAAAAGTGACACCAAACGTTAAACAGTTCTCTTCACCTATAAAGAGCATTGTTGTCTTCATTCAGTACGCTTCAGTACGTTTAATGATCGTGTAGGTAGCACAATGTTTCTTTTCAACGACACAGCCACCTAATGTTGTATTATTGGAAGTTAGGCGATAAATGTTTTAGGACACCAGTGTGAATGGAAGCCGTCCCGTTTTATTTCACCGGAGGTGTGGTTCACCAGCTTTATAGCCGCAATTTAGTGCTACGGTCTCCTTGTTTTGGTATTGTGACCATATTTGTATGTCCTCTTAACCAATATGATAATCCCTACTCCGTGATACAGAAGGGCTAGCATATTAAGTTTACGTACTAAGTAAAAATGGAAAAATGTATGGAAAGAAAGGCGGCGTCTCTGGCGAGATTAAAACAAAACTGCTTTATCACTACATATTATAAAACAAAGTTTGTCTGTCTCGCTGTTCGCAATAAACTTAAAAACTGAACGGATCATAATGCCTGTTTCACCAATAGATAGAGTGATTCATGAGGAAGGTTTAAGTATATAATTTGCCAAGGTTTTGTGTAAATTGCTTGAAATATGGTGATAATTGTAGGAAGTGTTGGAAAAAGTCAAGCCACATTAGTATATACATTGCACCCGCGCGAAGCCGGGGCGGGTCGATAGTTTAAGATATTTGACTATCGTTTACATATCACGTAGTATATCACAAGTGAATATTCTAGACTCACAGAACAAGAAGTCCCCTACACAAAGAAAATCTTAGATTTAGCTTTTTTTCTAATACTTAAGTATCCCACATTTATATACGTACATTATCTACGTACATTCTAACTAATCTAACCTACTTTTTTTATGTCTGACAGGCTAGTTGTTTTGATAAAAGTCTAAAAACTATCCAAATGCTACCAGTAAGTTTGAGACAAATGATGACAATACTTTTGTATTTTGCCAAAAAACGACAGCAATTTGCTCACTCGCCCGTCACATTGACCAGGCGTGGGCGCATAGATAATATTTAGCTTGTATCATTTGTGCAAATGGCGTGTGGTCACCACATCACGTGCCAACTATTCAAGGCATGCTGCACTCGTGATTCAGTCATATAAATTATGTGTTTTTATGTAAAAGTAATGAGACAAAAGAGATGCTCTCCTGATGGTAAGAGGTAACGCATGTCCGTGACCATTGCAGCGATAAACAGAACTTTGAGTAGCTTATCATAGTGCAGGGCATCGCTGCTTTGGCGCTCATTACTTTGATACTTTCGATGGTTAGTCTCAACAGCCCTGTAATTTCTCTAGCTGCAGTACCCTTCAAACCAGAACATAGTAATGTTTACACACTACTGCTTGGGGCAGAATATCTGCTACTGCGCTTGTACGTACTTAGACGACCTCCTATTAAAAAAGATCTACGATCAAGTTATAAGCAAATTTCAAAGTAGAGTGCTAAGTAATATATTCATTCTAGACTTTCAACGAGTGTCATAGGCCATTATTTCAAATTCTAAGTTAAAACTGCTTAAATTACTTATTACAGTTTCTTCAAAGATCCAAAATCCATGGTTCCCCTATTCAGAGGAAACAATTCGTCCATTTAGCATGTGTATGCAACCGACGCGTCTGCCTGCCAACCGACCTCTGCAAGCAACCCACACGAATACGATCTGTTTTTATATGCAAAAACATTCTTAGATGTAAACTCCGGGAGCTGATTTAGCTTCTGTATCAGTGCCGGATTTATATTTTTTACCAGTGTAGGCCACTTTATATCCGCCGCCCCATGTACCTTTCTAAAATAATAATTTTCCATAATTAACAAGAAACTAAAGATAATTTAAAAAAAATGAATTAGTCATTAAAAAATTAAAATTAATAATAAAAAGAAAAAGGGCATTAAAGAAACAAAAATTAAAATTATTTTACCAGTAAAAATACCTAGAATTCATATTTTTGATTACGAATGAGTTTCTATGAGAATTTAACATATTAGTATATAAAACCATGAGACAACCGGTGAACTTGTTTGACTTTTATTCTC
The DNA here is from genome assembly GCA_950106695.1 of Biston stratarius. Lineage (NCBI taxonomy): Eukaryota > Metazoa > Arthropoda > Insecta > Lepidoptera > Geometridae > Biston > Biston stratarius. The sequence continues at coordinate 32,856,860 of OX467106.1, read as the reverse complement.
TAAAATTAAGTGAGCTTCCTCTAAAATCTGCCGCCCGTAGGACGCTGCCGCCCCTAGACCGCGGCCTATATGACCTATTGACAAATCCAGAACTGTTCTGTATACTATAGAATGGACTTATAAAGGTGTGTCAAGGAAACTTATTTTAGTAGTTCATCGAAATAAGTTGAAATGGAAGATGTGAATCAAAGATTCGATAATAAATGGCACTTACAAAAAAAAAAAAAAACACGGCGTTGATGCACTCGTCAAGCATTATAGACGTGATAAAATCATAAAGACAGTTTAGCCACATGGAAAGTTTTTTTTTTAATTAGCTTACTGGGTTACCGAACGGTTGATGCGACGCCCTGTTGATCACTCTCGGTACTGCTGAAGAAATCGAGTGTTCTAAAAGCGGCAAGACCTTCAGACCAACAAGTGACATGTCACGTTCGTAGCGATGATAGCTCAGTGGTTAGCGCGGTCAATTCGCATGCCGAAGGGCGTGGGTTCAAGCCCCAAGGAAAACATCGTTAGGAAACCATAGCGTGGTGGTAGGGTACTTTCTAGTACTCGGCTGGCTAGCTACCACCCTCAAGTTGAAAATCTGCAGCCAAGCATCTAACGGTGTGTTCCGGCAGCCTCACTTGAGAGCCAGTTCCATTCCGGGCTGGGTGTGCTTTACCATCTTCGACCACACCGTCAATCAACATCAGGTGAGTTGTGGTCAAACACCTAGCCTGTCAGCCATAAAAAAAATGTCATCATTTTACACAATACAACAGAGAATTGAAAACAAAATACATACTTAAAATTTTATTTATGCCGAATAGACCCATCTCACCATGGCTACCGCAGACGAGTGGCGCTGGTTTCCAGATGAAATCTAGTCTAAAATCACTTGCAAGATTATTTTTGTGTTTAAGATCTACGGAAAAAAATGCAAGGTTACTACAATACAATCATATTTTTTCTACATCCCCACCAAAACCAATTTTAACATTATTAGATTGACTCATGAATAACGATGTTAAAAAATGTTTGAATTAACTCTAAGGAAATTTTGAAATGGAACATTAGAGTTTACCACAGCTACCGACGGAACAAATACAGCGCTATTTTATTGCCACGATAATTAATACGCGACCAATTCCTGCCACGCTCGTTCTTTTTAAAACTCAGAGAGCTTTTGTAAGCACGCTTTTGCACGCGGTTTTGCTCTTGGATGTTTTAGAATTTATGTAGTTAACCTTTGCTGGGTGGGTTTTTATAAGGGTGAGATTCTGTAGTAATAAATGAATGTAGGTAGGTGTCTCTTTATATCTGTGTGTAGGTTCGATTCCCACCCAGTACAACCATGTGAGTAACGAACATAGATGTTTGTTCTGTGTCTGGGTATTCCAAACATATATATGTATTTACAAAAAAGTTTATAAGTATTCTAACAGTTATCAGGCTCCCATAGTACAAGCTTTGCTTACTTTAAGGCTAGATTGCGCTGTATGACATTTTGTCCAATATAAAATAGAATATAAATTTATTGTACACTTACAATCGACATACTATAATAAAGTCCATTTCTTAAAATAAAAAGAGAAAAATTATTACACAACAAACGCATAAAATTAAACAAAATACAACCAGCTAAAATACAGTTAAACATGGAAGGTCTTTTAGCTTCAAAAGTAAAAGTGCTATACGACTAACCTATGGAAGGCGAAATGATTGCGTAATTTATTTTAGTAAACAAACGAAAAATACTTTTAATATTTAAGTTAGTCTAAGTCACTGAGTAAGTGACCTTGAACGTGTGTTGACATTAATGTCTTTAGGACAAAAGCTATAAAAATAATATCATTGAAAATTTACCATTTTACCAGATCACGTTATTCATACATATTATTCAGAGTCGTAGTCAAACGTTTATAGTTCTAAAGGGTTATAAATTATTACGAAAGGGGATTGTTATACTAACTCATTATTATAAACAACTTTTATTACCTGGGCTAACCTCTGAAATCGCAAGAAATTAGTTTTTGTTATATCAAAGTTATGAGACCAACGATACACACTCCTGATGATAAGAGTGAAGTAAAGATATAACGTATGTCCATACTCTGAACTACTTATTGCGATTCTGTTAGGTACTCAGAAAATAGCTACACGACCACAAATCAAATGCCTGCATAATAAGGTTAGCAATCGCATAGCTTTTTCATTAACTCAGAGCCTACTCTTTCGTATTGGCTGGGCATCGCTGCTTTGGTGCTCAATACTTTAAGACATCAGATAGTTAGTCCCAACAGCCTAGTAATTTTGCTAGCTGCAGTAACCTTCAAACCGGAACACAGTAATGTTTACACACTACTGCTTGGCGGAAGAATATCTGGTACGGCGGTGCTACCTAAAAGATATACCACTAAGTAAAATGATGCCCCCAAGATTCTTTGCACATTGGTTAAACTACTTTTTCTAAGCCACAACAGATGTTTTTAACCTTGTTTTTAAATTTTATAACCCTGTTAAAAATTCATAACAGATTTATAAACATTTTTTAGACTGATATGATAGAGAATTAGGTACCAAAATAGACATTACTGATTCCCTGACAACAGAAACACAGTAAAACACATCAACAATGTTATATTATAAAAGGTAGGGTACAAAAAAAACAACAATGCCGACTGACCGAGCCTAATTTCAATAATGAAAACAGTACACATCGGCTCTCCTGTTGTCCAAATGCATTTTTCTACGAAGCAAATGTCAATATTAACTCTCTTCTGTGAGCAGCATAAAGCTTAATGTTTGTCTCGACATTGCACTTCGGGTCCTGTGTAAACTCACCTTTATAAACCCAAATCCACTTGATTCGAAATTTTAATCTTAAAAGAATAGAGTCTATTTTGGCGTTGTTAGTTCTTCACTAAGTAAAGACACAAAAAACGTCATATTTTAGTAGCGTTTGGTAGCTTCAGGGCATTTTGCGGTTACATTGTAAAGAGGTTAGGAGAGATTAGAGTAATTTTGCATTTACATTTTCTTATGACGGGAAACTTGGCCTTAATTGCCGTATTTTAACAAATAAATCGTCGTTGTTAGTTTGGCTTTGATTTTTTCTTTTTAATTTTTAGGCATAATTGATACCATAATCATATAAGTCACTGTTCCATATTTCATATAATTAACTCCGTTAGTTTATTTTGTTTCCAAACCTGTACCAATACCGCATTTTATAATAATATCTCATTTTTGTTTTACTTATGTGGGATTACTTGCGTTTAATTTTATCGGAAACTCTAGTGTCCGTCACATCCGGTGACCTTCATCATGGAGTCAAAGCTGGGTATAACGCACGCGCGGCCTCGGCTTGTGAAACTATAGTCGGAGTTTCCGATAAAAATAAACGTGAGTGAGCCCGCATCAGTAAAACAAAAATTTGTCAAAACCACGTCAGTTTCCATAGTAAAATAATAACTCAATTCATGAAGATATTAATGGATTGATAGATTTTGTTAATCGCTATATTCAAATACCATAAATATATGTCTTTACAATACCCACCAACGGACTGAATATCTAATTATAAATTTATGTATTATACACATAACATGTAGAATACGTCTTATTATTCCCAACACAAAGTACCGGTTATAGGATACAATAAAAAAGCACTGAATCTGCTATCTATCGGGAACTGACAATGAAACAATAGCTTGTAATATATTCTACGGACAAATAATAACACATGTCCGAAGCCGTAGGAAATACACGCGTTGTGCATTAGTCCAATAGGAAATCGACGAACTTGAGTAATGTCTTGAGAGACATATTTTTTTTTTTTTTAATGTAAATGTATTGAGACGAACGCGACGCTCTCGTGACGGTAAGAGATACCGCATGTCTATGAGAATTGCAGCGATACATATAACTATAAGTAATAGCATAATAAAGTCCGGGGTCCAGGTCCACAACTCATTACCAACAACTTTTACTACGAGCAGTTGTTCCATACATTTGGTCAAAAGTCAACTGTACAATAGAAACAGTCAATTTTCAAACTTTAATAGAACGGACTATTTCATTTTCGCGCTTTCAGCGTTGTGCTTATATTAGATTTTTTTATAATGATTAGTACAATGACCTCCTTTCAGGTTTGTGTATACATCTCAAACTTATAGGTTAGATAGAGTAACTAACTAATAAATGTTCTTTAAAGCTTACCGTGTTCTTTACCCATACATAATTTTAATTTCTATGTGCATATTACTTAAACTATTCAGACTAAAATAAAGAACCACTCTTTGGTTTGATGTCCGAATTTAAAATATGAGTCATCTTTGTTTTACTTATGCGGGGTTACACACGATTAATTATATTACGATTAATTATATTCTATACTCCAACTGTAGTTTCGATCCCGTCCGGTACTATCCAAACTATAGTCGGAGTATACGATATATATTTTTTTATAGCTGACAGGCTTGGTATTTGACCACAACTCACGTGATGTTCAGTGACGGTGTGGTCGAAGATGGTAAAACACACCTAGCCTGGAATGGAACTGGCTCTCAAGTGAGGCTGCCGGAACACACCGTTAGATGCTTGGCGGCAGATTTTCAACTTGAGGGTGGTAGCTAGCCAGCCGAGTACTAGAAAGTACTCTACCACCACGCTATGGTTTCCTCACGATGTTTTCCTTCACCGACAGCTCAAGCTCATTGTTGGGGTTTGAATCCACGCCCTTCGGCATGGGAACCGACTACGACCACTAACCTCTGAGCTATCATCGCTATAAACTAATCATATATTAAACGTGAGTAACCCCGCATAAGTAAAACAAAGATGTCTCAAAACCACGTCTGTTTCCATAGTAAAATATGAGTCACCCTTTTTGCGAGGACTCTCTAGAGACATCATAAAGTACAAAAAAATTTGCAAACAATAAACCAAAATAAACTCTTTCCAAACAACCAACAATGCCGAACGTTATTCGACTGAAAAGTCTACGGGGAACATTTTTGGCAAACGTCAACCGTGTAGTATCCATAAAAATGCCATACATTCAGCACACCTATAAATCACGAAATAACACAATAAAACTAACGGCCCAACTCTTTATTACTATCTCCATTACTTGCTCTAAGTGATGGACGAAATAGATTCATTTCAAATTTATTGTATTCGAATAAATCAATCATAGATTTTAGAGATTTTCATATTTCTTTACACTATATAGTAACTGAAATGCTCTCATTGTAAACAAAAATATTGAATGTATATAAAGGGCATAGCGTAAACTTTTATCGCGGATATGTCTGCGTTTAAATACCAATCTGTTTGTAGTCAAAATGTTACAGAAGCAAGATCACATGATCATTGAAAAATACATTGCGATTGAATTGATGTGTTCATTCGATTTTTTTTTAAACAATCGAATAACCATCGCTCTTCCCTATCTATTCTCTTCTGTTGTTAGTATTTGCAAATAATTTACTATTTGAGTAATCGCGAAAGCAATAAACATTTTCACATTTAGTCATTGTTTCACTAAAAACAAAGGGTTCAAATCGGTTGTTATCGTGTTCAGTAAACAATAACATAAACATCTTTAGATAGAGATGCGACAAGGAGCAACTTATCCGGAGAATACTATAGTAAGTGTAATATAGTTTTACTTAGCCACATCATAGCCAACGAGACGGTATTGAGTTAACCCAAAATATTTTGTTACCAAATTAATCACCTTCCGTTCGTTAATCTATTTATATCCTTTCTTCTATCAGTAGATAGTTACTGGGTAATTAAAGTAACGATATTTCGTAGCGATAATAGCTCAGTGGATAGCGAGGTCGATTCACACGCCGAAGGGCATGGGTTCAACCCCCCCAATAATGAGCTTGAGCTGTCGGTGACCCACCCTCAAGTTGTAAATCTGCCGCCAAGCATCTAACGGTGTGTTCCGGCAGCCTCACTTGAGTGCCATTTCCATTCCAGGCTAGGAGTATTTACTTACTATCTACGACAACACCGTCACTTAACATCAAGTGAGCTGTGGTCAAACACCTAGCAAAAGCCTAAAACATAATCGATATAACCACATTTCATACGTATTAAAACTTCTGTATACTATTTGCCTTATCTAGTCTGTTTAAATCTAAAGCCGCAAAATGCAACCATCGGCAATTTTATAATCTAGCACGTTTCTATTCTTAAAGTACTTACATTGTCTTCGTAGAATAGACAACCCTTTGAAAGCTTTTGCAATGACTGATGACTCAGTAACCTATTAACTGAGCGGTTGTCGGAGTGTTGTCCAAATATTTGTTGTGGCATCGAGCCACTGTTGTATTGTATTGAGTTACAAAATACTTTAGTATAGGGAGTATAGAGCTCATCTGTGGCTATAATTTTCTTTAAAGATCATTGTATCTAAGTAGGAGGTAAACTAACGAATATATTGCTGAAACGGTATTGAATTAGCTGTGACAATTACTTGATTGTTTTGTAGCAATGATGTCTTACCGTTCAGCGCGGTCGATTCACACGCCGAAAGGCGTGGATTCAATATCCTACAATGGGTTTGAGCTGCCGGTGAAGGAAAACATCGTGAGGAAACCATAGCATGGTAGTAGGGTATTTTCTAGTACTAGACTGTCTAGCTACCACTCTCAAGTTAAAAATCTGCTATCTGGTAAAACACCAAGCCTGTCAACCATTGAAAATAATAATTGATCTTTGAACAAACTAATATTTTTTACACTTTCGTGAACAGAGGATCATGTATAAGGATTTTTTACATATTATGTATAACTAGATTAGCTTTGGAAAATGCGTGTCACCACACGCATTTTCCGGGACAAAAGCTAAATAAGTTATCGGCATTCCAAATCTCATTCAAACCTGTTCAAGCCATACTTATATACATACAAAAACAAACGACGCTTTTATTATTTCAGTTTGAAGTGTGATTATTTCACTTTTAACTTTACCTCATTAAATCGTATACAAGGCTTAAAAAAGAGCAAGCTCGCCAAAAAAAATACCTATTTACTCTTAAAAATTTAAAGATCCTTAAATACACATCTCTACAGTACAGCTCAAGAACGTTTTTGACGCGCTAATTCCTAATGTAGTCACGTCGACAACTGCTAAGGGTTGGCTGACAATTTACTAATATATCTCTTTATCTGCTAAAAAACCCTTTCAAAATCAAATCTTTTAAAATCCTAGATTATACGAACCGATTCATTGTGATCTTGATGCGACAGTCGGTTAATGCGTTCACCGGCACGTTTGATTCGCCATTAGAAGAGTCCCCGGAGTCTGTGACACCGCCGGATTAAGCTGACCAGAGATTAGTTATTATGGCAATGGCTTTGATTGTGCAGTCAACGATGAAATATTAGCTTTTGACGGCTATCGTTTGATGACAAATTGAAGGATTAAATACTTTTGTACTCATCCACGTTAAAGATATTTTTTATTCAACGTTTTATACATAAATCTGTGCCTTATATGTAGTGCCAGGGCATAAGCTATCTGCATGTTGAATTTAAATTAACTAATATGTTTTTTACTCCACTCCGCTCCGATCCAGTCCGCTCCTCTCGACTCCGCTCCACTCCACTCCACTCAACTCCGCTTTACACCACTCCACTTCAATCCACTCAACGCCACACCACGCCACGCCACGCCATGCCATGCCATTCTATTACATTTTGTTTTATCATAATGGTTTGTTTAAAATTATACGCACGTGCTTAAAGGCTTGAAAAGCTAACATAGTCCTATTTATATAGTAAAATGCCTACATTTTTGTATATTACCCGTTCTTAACTTGTATTGTAGAATCTTTTCCATACTGAAGTTGCCTGGAGAGACGGTTATAGCGATTATTTCACTAAACACCAACCAAAAAATTACCAACATGAAGTATTAAAACGTAAATGTAGTAATACGAGTAAAAGCAGTCATATAATTTGATGAACTACTAAATACATTTGTATAGGGATAGTGCAAATGCTGAAGTACCTTACCAATCAAGATCCTATAAGATGGCAGTATCTCCCACCTGAATGACAAAACTAAAGTAAGTTAAAAAGTAACTTTTAAATTTGTTAAAAATTATTTTAAATTTGCGGGTCATTAGTATATAAATATATCCGTAGCTATAAACTAGACGCAATAAACCTACGCTTGCCAGCGTAATTATGTGAATTTTGTTCTTTTTTTTTAATTCTTCGTGCGGACAACAAAGAATTATTTTAAACATACCAAAACCTACCTATAAAGAATAATAGGGCTGTAAAATGTTAAATATATTCAGAGACTAAACTTGGAATCAAATGGAATGGTCATGTTTTGAAACTCATAAGAATACTGTGGTCGACTAAAATGCCTCTCGTTCCTGATCACAAAGAATGCTTTGAGGGGAACTAAACTCGTAAATTGGTGGCAGCAATCCCAGATAGTATCGTTTGTAGGCAATTTAGGCTTTAGCCGAATGCTTTATTACCGTATACGTTAAGCCGAAACTAAATTAACGGTCTTAAACGTTTTATGGAAAAAAATAACTACCATTTTTAGAGATACGGGCAGAAATTGTGTAAAGTAACGTTTTTAAAACATTTAAAGTAATTGTGACTTTAAAAAATAGAATAACTATGACGCTTTTGAATTTATTTTGCTACAAAAATTTGTATTAACTTGTTTTATGATATTTTATCTAAGCGCCACTGTCAATGTCAATTTTACTACTATGTATTTGCTGTCATTGAATCATATTGTATCTGTCAAATCGTAACCATAATGAGTGCCTGAGTGCGTGTGTGTGAGAGTTGTGTTTGTGAGTGTGTGTGTAATCAGCCCTGTTTATTAAATAAAATTTCCCACTGTTGGGCATGGGTTTCTTCTCATTGTAAGAAGGGTAAAGGTATAGTCCACCACGTTGGCCAAGTGCGGGTTGGTAGGCTTCACACATCCTCGGGAGCTTCTTTTTTTTAAGAACTTTCGGACATATAGGTTTTCTCACGATGTGTTCCTTCACCCTTTGACGTCATCAGCAATACGCACATAACTTAGAAAAGACAGTGGTGCGTGCCGTGTGATTCGAAACCAGGACCTCCAGATTGGAAACCAGACTGTCTCCCAACTAGGCTGCCGAAACTTTACACCATATTATTATTATTATTATTATTATTAAATCTAATCGTAAAACCAGAAATACAATTAAAATTACAGGTAGAGTTACAAGAGGTAGTTTTATTGTTAAGAATACTGTTTCACAAATGCCTTCTGGTGAGTAAGACCGAGCCACCGAGCCACAGTTTGGGGACTGAGCCACCTTCGTCCGTGGGAGGCACCCTGGTAATTGAAACCCCACACGTCGTCCCCGGGTGGTGCCAATCGGGTGGTAAAAAACTGGTGGTAGGCTTCGGCCGTGGTTAGTGACCACCCACCGGACAAAGTCGCGCCGCCAAACGATACTGTCGTGTTCCGGTGCGTTGTCCGGTGACACCGTTGAAGTGTCGGGTCAGGACAGTTGCGTCCTTACAGTAGACCGAATTTGATGCACACTCAAATTGCCCACATCGGGAGGCTAGTCGCGGAGGGCAGCGGGATCCGAGGCACGGTGCACCGCTGGCCGACCGCAGTTAGTAGGGGGCCCAAGTAGTGAGTTAGCCATTCATGAAAGGCTGCCCCGCCAACTGACGAAAAATCCCAGGGATGCGCCATCGTGCCGGTTGGCGACCGGATGAGAGGGCCCGATGGACATCCTTGGGGGGGCTCGGGCGTCCCCGCGGTCTCCAGCCTAGCCCCCCATCGATGTTTGTGTTAAGGTGTGCGTTACAAGGTCTGTGTGGTGTGATGTCTCGTGCTACTGCCGGCACTTTACCTACTTTACTCCTTTATAATGAGAAGCAAGAAAAAGAGAACTGTATCACAGCGGCTGCACTCCCTCTCACTGAAAGTGCATCTCTGTAACATAAGAGGTTTGCACTCAAATCTCGTTCCAGTCCACTACCACCTGGAGACTGAGAAACCTCACCTCTTGTTTCTCTCGGAGACGCAGATTGGATGTCCGTCAGACGTGTCGTACCTCTCTTACCCAGGGTACAACCTGGAGCACAATTTTAAACCACGTGCGGGCGTATGTGTTTACGCTCGTGACGACATCTGTATTCGGCGTCTCCGGAAATTTGAAGACACCTCTTTCTCTGTGCTTTGGGTTCTGGTGGACACAGGTCTGGAGAAAATCCTCTATGCTTGTGTCTACCGTTCGCACAGTGGGAACCGGGAGACAACCAGGCTCACAGATTACCTCAGTGAGGCGGCGGATGCGGCTCAACAGGAGTACCCTACGGCCCAGTTGGTATTTCTGGGGGATTTTAATGGCCACCACAAGGACTGGCTATACCCATACCGGGACACTGACCATGCTGGGTTAGAGACACGCAAGCTTGCTTTAGCGTTAGATCTCACTCAGTTGGTCCAAGGTGCCACACGGGTACCCGATGTTGAATCGCACACAGCCTATTGCCTGGACCTTCTGCTGACTACTGATCCAGACCGATACTCAGTGTCGATTTCCTCGCCTTTGGGCAATTCCGACCACTGTCTGGTGAAATCTGTATCTGTATACACTCCGCCCGACCCCAGCCCCAGTGGCACTTGGCGGATGTGGAGATATAAGTCGGCAGATTGGGATGGGATGAGGTCTTTCTTCGCATCCTATCCTTGGCAGCCTGTGTGCTTCTCTTCTGGTGATCCTTCGACCTGTGCGGAAGCCGTGACAGATGTGCTGCGTTTGGGAATGGAATATTTCGTTCCGTTCTCTGACTTGCCACTGTCCGGCAAAGCTCGCCCTTGGTTTGGGCCTGAATGTGGACGCGCTGAAGCGCTTAAACGTCAGGCTTATCTGGCCTGGGTGGTTGCTCGTAGCCGTAAGTCAACGGATGTACACCAGAAGAAGAAAGCTTTTAACAGGGCTGCCAAGTCCTGCAAAAAGGTGTTGCAGAGGGCACGCTTTGACCACATTAGTCGAATAGGGAACAAACTGGCTTCTTACCCTGCTGGTAGTAAAGCGTTTTGGTCCCTAGCGAAATCGGTCGAAGCGAACTTCTGCCGCCCCTCACTGCCTCCATTGCTGAAGCCTGATGGGACGCTGGCTCACACTGCCGAAGAGAAAGCAAACTTGTTTGCCTCCCTCTTCGCGGACTCTCCGCGTCTGGATGCTGGTAGCGCGATACCTCCTACTCCATCTATTTGCGAAACAGTCATGAATGACATATTTATTCGCCAAAAGGAGGTTCGCAGAACGCTACGCAATTTGGACGTGAACAAGGCCAGTGGTCCTGATGGTATCCCAGCTATTGTCTTGAGGACTTGTGCGCCTGAATTGTCTCCAGTGTTAACGCGCCTGTTTCGCCTCTCTCTTGAGAAGGGTCGAGTGCCTAAATCCTGGAAGCTTGCTAACGTGCAACCCGTGCCCAAAAAAGGTAGCCGTGCTGACCCTGCTAACTACAGGCCCATCTCGGTCACGTCCATACTTTGTAAAAGTATGGAACGTGTTCTTAATAAGAGGCTCCTGACGTACCTAGAAGCAAATGATCTCCTCAGCGACCGCCAGTACGGATTTCGCCGAAACCGGTCCACTGGGGATCTTCTAGCGTACGTCTCTCATATCTGGAGCGAGGCCATCGAGAAACACGGAGAAGCGCTTGCCGTTTCCCTGGATATCTCGAAGGCCTTTGACAGGGTCTGGCATGACAGCCTCATAAGCAAGCTTCCTTCTTACGGCCTGCCCGCTGGGTTCTGCGTGTGGATTTCGGACTTTTTAGGGGATCGATCGTTACGGGTTCTTGTTGACGGTCGCTCATCAGGTCAAATGGCAGTTAATGCTGGTGTTCCCCAGGGGTCGGTGCTCTCTGCAACGCTCTTTCTGCTGCATATCAACGATCTGCTGAAGCCCGGTATCTTTGGGTATGCAGACGACAGCACAGTTGTAGAGAGTTTTACGTCTGACGCACGAACAAGCGGTCCTGAGATCCAGTCCCTCAGAGAGGCGATGGTCCGGCGCTTGAACTTGTCCCTTCAGGCAGTCTCCGATTGGGGCGATGCCAACCTGGTCAGGTTCAATGCAGCTAAGACCCAGGCGTGTTTATTCTCCGCAAAAAAGAGACCATTTACACTGTCTCCCTCTTTTCGGGGTGTATCCGTGCCGATAACAGACAGCCTCGAACTTCTTGGTGTCACTCTCTCGACGACTCTCAATTTCGGCTCGTTTATTGAGGCGAAAGCGCAATCAGCTGCAAAAAAGCTTGGCATCCTCGCCAAGGTGAGACAGTACTTCACACCTGAACAGTTGCTTTGTTTGTACAAAGCACAGGTGAGGTCGTGTATGGAGTACTGTTCGCATCTGTGGGATGGCTCTGCCAAGTACCAACTTGAGGCACTGGAGTCAGTCGAGAGGCGCGCTAAGAGGTTGATAGGCAATGACATTTTGGTCAAGTCTCGACTGCAAAGTCTTGAGCATCGACGTAAGGTCTCCTGTCTATCGGCTTTCTACCGGATACACTTCGGGGATTGTGCCTTGGAGTTGCACGACTTGGTTCCCCCCGCCCCTTTTTACTACCGGACGGCCAGACAAACGCGACCAAAGCGTCACCCGTACATGGTGGAAGTCCCCCATGTGCGCACTAAGCGCTTCGAATCCACATTCTTTATTCGCACAGCGAAGATGTGGAACTCTTTGCCGGAGTCTGTATTTCCCGAAAAGTACAATATGAGTGTCTTCAAATCAAGAGTAAATAGGTTCCTTCTAGGTAAGCGTGTTCCATCCTAGGCCACATCGTTGCTTAACATCAGGCAGGATGTGGTCAAACGCGAACCTATTCTGTATTAAAAAAAAAAAAAAAAAGTAAGTAATTTTGTTCATATATTTAGTTTTATGCGGGAACGCGAAAAAATCATGTCGTCGCATTGTATAACTTTCCATAACTTATGTTTTTTGAGTGTTTATGTATGAAAATAGTGGTGTTTTATTCATAAAGTTTCAAATTACGCGTGGGCGTGTGGGAAAGTGTAAAAACGCAGTGAAATAAGTTTGACTTTTCTTGTTGCATTCACAACTCGAAGCTTGTAGTAAAATCGTGGTGACTTTGCTAGAGTATAACTAGACTCAATCATTTGTATTAGAGTATAACATGACTTTGACCGTGACTTAAACTTATTTAACTTGACTTTTCATGATATACTACTTTAAAATATCGAAACACTGACAAATGTACAAAGTGCGACGCAAAAAATGTATAAGAAGAAATAAAATAATAAAAAAAAAAGTATAGTGGTTTGTAGCGATGATAGCTCAGTGGTTAGCGCGGTCAGTTCGCATGCCGAAGGGCATGGGCATACAAATCTCAACAATGAGCTTGAGCTGCCGGTAAAGTAAAACATCGTGAGGAAACCATAGCGTAGTGGGGCACTTTCTAGTACTCGGCTGGCTAACTACCACCCACCACAAGTTGAAAATCTGCCGCCAATCATCTAACGGTATGTTCCGGGCAGGCTCACTTAAGAGCCAGTGCCATTCCAGGCTAGGTGTGCTTTACCATCTTCGACCACACCGTCACTTAACATCAGGTGAGTTGTGGTAAAACACATAGCCAGTCAGCCATAAAAAAAAACCTTTTTTCAGCGGCTTCGATCGCGCGTAATAATAAGATTTATATATACGTTGAAAGTATTTTTGAAATAATGGTGATTCAATTTTTGTAATCGGATGACTGGTTGAGGAGATTATCTATAACAAACTTACATCTTTACTTCTTTACAATATTAATGTGGGCCACGACGAAGCTATTACGAAAGATGGTTTTGTAATTATTTGAGAGCTAACTCAATTAAAGTACGTAGCGATTTAATTACAATGTCACTCAATTAACTATCTATGCAATTCCGAAATAAAACTTTCTTATAAGTAGTCATATAAAACGTTGAAGTACAAGGCCACGCGACAATTTCTCTCATTTTATTTTCCATAATTCAGTCCCCAACCTCTTAAATAACATTATCTAAATGTCGTAAATATGGGCCATTATCGAGAGCCCTTCAAAATTCCGTTCGGCGTGTTTGAACGTACGCGAGAGAATGACGCGTCAACTCCATCCACCAAGAAAAATATTGAGACAACAGGCTTGTGGAGTGCCCTCCGCGACATAATGGCTTTTCATTGAATTCCACTTGGTTTCTTTTGTTTATATCCCATAATGTTTCGATTGGGGCATGATGGAGGGCGGCCGTGATTACTTTAATAACAAAGACGACGAGCACAAAGGACGAGAGTTGGAATTATGTGCGGGGTCGGTCCCGCTCGGTACAGTTCTCATGCCTCTCACGTACCGACCGCTCTGGCGGTTACCTGCTGCATGTGACATTCAAATATTATCAACATAGGAATAATGAGCGTTTCATAGGAACCCATTAGTTTTACGACCCGATAGAGCCCGATAAGCTCCGGCCTCGACGGATTATCCACGTCCTGTGTGGCTAATTAGTCGAATTCTGTATCTTATCCGATTAGATTATCGAAATCGCGAGTGAAAGGAACAAACTGAACGAGCAGATAAGTTGCGCAGGATATGACACGTGAGCCTGGAATCGGTGCGGCTGTTTGTCTGTGTCAGGTATGCATGGGGCGTGTGCGAAGCATTAGGTATGGAAGCCTCGCCGCGGCGGAAACAAAACGCATTTCTTTACTTATTTTAATACAGAATAGTCTTGTCCGGGCTATATGTATGCGACGCGGCAAAGGGACACGCTGTTTGATATGGTTATTACGGCCTTTGTGGCGAGGATAAAGACTCCGGTGCGAGCGGGCGAGAATCCGTTGTGAGATTTGTCTTCGTGATACGCTAAAAATTTTTAAAACTGTCCTGTGAAGAGGACTTTGAAGCGGCTTCCTTGGAAATGGAAATTCGTCACAATCAAAACCTGTTGGGTGACAAGGAGATGTGTTAAATATTTAACTCGGTGTGACTAGACTGGTCGTTTTAAATCTCAAAGTTGTCAGCTATTCATTAACTAATAGCTTTACATTTCCTACCACCCACTACATTTAGTTAACCTCTTTAAAAAGCAAAAATAAGGATAGTTTTTGTCATGTCAGAACCCGTTCTGTTGTAACAAAAAGAAAAATTAACATCATTATTCTGCAAAATCTTTTTCTTAAATCAAACTTGAACTAAATACTACGTGGGTACAAAATATGAGAAAAAAGCATTTATCAGTTTGCTGAACTCAGCTCGGAGGTTTGCGGTAATTTATAGATCACGTTTTCCACTATCTCGATTTATCTTTATGTGATTATATTTTCTGCTAATTGCTCCCATTTCGCTGAATTCAATACTCACGTCCATCTTTCCGTTTCCATCTCCAAAAGTTACCCATTCAGAAGTCTAGAGTAATTGATCTGTGGAGCTAAGAATTAGCACATATTACTTGGAGTCTCGATTACAATAGGTTGTAATCATTCCAAAGTAAGCTTTATACAAGATGTATAGCCAAACATGGTGACAAAGAGTTTTAAATTTTTGTATTGACCTTGTCTGGAATACTGTGAGATGATTGCGGGAAAGAAGAAGGAAATTGATGATGATGATGATGAATGGGAATTTCTATGTCACTGTGACTTCAACTTTTGTTTATTATCATTCTTTTCTTAATTGTTATTTCTTTTAATTTTGCCGTTTCTTTCTTAAATTTTGTAGTTTAGAAAATTTTGACTTTGTATTATAATTTTTTTATTTTGATATTATAACCTTTTTTATCTGTAAAATTAATAATAAGATCTTTTTTAGAACTATTTTAATTAGCGATTGCCGTGTTGGTCTAATAAATAAATAAATTTTCTAATAAGTATTAAACACAAACATCAAAGGTTTTATAAAAAACTGCTGACATACATTTTTGTGGTTCTTTATAATTTATTTATAATTCCAAAATAATGTCAATGACAACATTAAAGTCCTGCGGTTTCAATCACGTTTTCCGGGATAATAGAACCTCCATGGTATATGATATATCATTTTCAAATTTTATCAAAAGTTATCCAGCCATTACAGCCTGAAGATGTAACAAGCATACAAACAATAGAAACTTTATCTTTTATAATACTACTTTAATCGTAATAACAATTATTTAATCGCTTTTATATTATTACTGGGGTTCTTTTTTTATTATACCTACTTCACCTTTCACGTCACGGGCTCTTTCGTTGTACGGTGCATGTATACATATAAAAACAAAAAATAATTTTGTTTTACTTATGCGGGTTTACTCAAATTTACTTATGTCAAAACCACGTCATATACCATAGTAAAAAAAAATAGATATCTGAATGTTCAATTTGCACTCCTTTTTCCATTTGACTACTCCTACACATGTAATACAGCCTATTCAGGTCTAACCTCAGCCTATGTCCTCAAAAGGCCCGTGAAGTATAATGGGTGTTCACTGTCTCCTCCCCTTGCAAGCATATTTTATGAGTATCCCAGCCGTGGCCTGAAGCGATTGCGACACGATAATCGCAGCACAGAGGATGTCTTGACATTTCTTTTCTTCGGAGATATGAGGCAGTAAATAAAGTCTCGGCCGAGACTGTGCTATTATATTGTTTGCGTAATTGCTGCTGTAAGCTGGACTACAGCGCTTGAAATGCTAATGTATGCGAAACCTTCGGAATTAGTCATTGTGATAAAAGTTACGCGGACGTGTTGAAGGAAGCACTGGCGTTGAGTGAATGGATAATGACGGTAGATGCGTAACGGAATTTACGATGTTTTATTTTTTATAAAACGTGTATTGTTTACTAATAAAACTATATACTGTGTTTTGATGCATAATAGAATCTAAACTAAATAAGATTTACATGTTTTGTAGCGATCATAGCTCAGTGGTTAGCGTGGTCAGTTCACACGAAGGGCGTGGTTTCAAACCCTCACAAATAGCTTAACCTGATGGTGAGAAAACAATAGGATGGTGGTAGGGTATTTTGTAATACAATTTTTTTTAAGGTTGACAGGTTTTTGACCACAGCTCACCTGATGTTAAGTGGCGGTGTGGTCGAAGATGGTAAAGCACACCTAGCCTGGAATAGTACTGGCTCTCAAGTGAGGCTGCCGGAACACACCGTTAGATGCTTGGCGGCAGATGTTCAACTTGAGGGTGGTAGCTAGCCAGCCGAGTAGGTACTAGACAGTACCCTACCACCATACTATGGTTTCCTCAGGATGTTTTCCTTCACCGGCTGCTCAAGCTCATTGTTAGAGTTTGAACCCACGCCCTTCGGCATGCGAACCGTAACACACAAATATACACACAAAATTCCATCCAAATTGGTCAAGCCGCTTAGGAGGAGTTATGTGACAAACACACGTAGAGAAGATCTATATAAATTAAAAAGATATAGAAATATTTGACATTATCAAAAGCTAGTGCTCTTTTCTACGTTCAAAATTATATTTTCGCATCACAGGTCACCCTGCCGGGGTCAAAGTGATTATCTCCTAAAGTTCCGGGTTGACCTGGCAACACTTTCATTATCGGTCACCGGATCTACGCAAAATATAGCTTTGAACCTTGGTCCTCCGCATCCTGCTCTAAAACAAGAAATATCTGGCCGGTGAGAATCTAATCTCGGACATCTGCGCTTGTTTTGTATGTGTTCTGTTATTTATAGGGATGGGGCACAATAGACCCGGCACCTATGCTCAAAACCTTGTCAATTCGCAATGTATCTTCTTACCGGCCGTGAGTCCGCGGCCTTATCGATCTGATCTGAAACGCCACATTCTTGATTCAGCTCGATACGAAGGCCTTGTATAGACCGCAATTTGAATATTACGCCTATTTTAATATGAATTGTACTTTGTTATCTTACAATGCATCTATAGATGCGATATGCTGAACATCTGCCCCGCAATCCCACAGTCTATTCGCATCGATCACACAACTCTCTTAGTCAAGGTCAAAAAAACCTGACTCGTTTATAAACTCATAAACATTTTTAGCGTGCAAATATTTGAGATATCTCCAAAACAAAAGCTTTAATTGCCTCTAAAAACGAACTTGCCGAACGGCTTCAAGGCGCCGACTTTTATTGCACCCCGTTAGCTTAGAAATTGTCAAAAACTGACGAAGGGTTCGTTAAAGAGTTGCAAATAACAAACACAATAGATACAAAACAAAGTCCCGTTTGATATTTGTTCGTAACCTACAGTTAGTTTTGTTTTTATAACCGTTAGCTTTCCGTTAAGGGTTTATTTTTATTGCTGTGTATAAATCTTGATTTTTGCAAAGTCTCCGTACATTTCGCAAGCTTTCGCCAATTAAAGATCAAAGCGACGGAGAAATGTATAGCACCGCCGTAAAAATAAAGAAAGGCAAACACAGCTGTCAAAGAAAAGAGTTGTTTTATTGGTGTCATTCAAAGAAACGTTTACACTGAATTACAAGATGTATTTACGTAAGACATCGTGGCAATGGAAGGCTTCAAGTGATTACAATACAAGTTTATAGCTATCTAAAAAACGGTCAAGTTTACAACGCACCATATACCCACCACATACCTACACCACTCTAGTAGCTGATATTCTAATGTATTCATAGTCAATAACTTTTCAATTGCATCAAATCTAGCTAAAGAAAATATTTGGTGGAGACTGACTTTTTTTTTTTTAATTTTGGTGTAATGTATGGAATTTTTGTAACTCAAATCGAAGACTGACTTGTAACGTTAGTTTGTAATGTAACATTCGCGGCGGCGGCTGTCGGTTTATTCGCGAATACCTTTCAGTGTTACGTTACAAGTCAGTGCAGGTCGCGTCATCGCGAGAGCAAGTCGCTAGCCCAAGCCATCTCGTTTAGCACTCTCGACTTTCGATATCTAAGTAAAAATGGAATAGGACAATGAAAAAACTTTTATTTATTGACAAATACAAACTTGGATATCCAAAATCGTTCTGTTATTTTCTTCTTTTTCAAATAACTTAGTAAAATTAATGAAGCACACGCAACCTCCACGTCTGCTATTTTGAGTAAAAACGGAGCACACTTGAGCCAAGAGCTCGAATGAAACATTATAAACATACGCTACAAGTCAATCTGTGTCGCCGTATTGTAACAAGATCGCCACGAAAGGTACTTTATAAACAAATGGTGCAAGTCAGTCTCCAGCTTTATAATAGTCTAAGTAATAATAGCAGTCTACTCTAGTAATATTAAGAGTGTTTTTGTATTTTCTTTGCTTGTCCTAAAATTTGATGGGTGACCTATACAATAAATGAACGGCTCCGAGCTTTAGCTTTTGCTCTAATACCTTTACAATTACGGTAAATAATCATGAATAAATCACGGAAAAGTGATTCCCGTTCTTTTATTACATTGCTTAATTTTCCAATATTCTTCCAAGAACTTGTATCATACGAAATCATAAGCAATAAAAACCGAATTTCGTCGATAATCAATTAAGTTTGCGAGTGTACTTTGGACGAATGATTGGCGGTGTTCATTTGATAATTGCCAACGGATCCGTCATCAAGTCAATGATAATCACACACTACGATTTTACGACACCAGTTTTGTTTTATTGCCTTGCTCATTCGCATGAATCAATCAAAACATTATATCAACTCTGTTCAAGCCCACTCTCTGCACGACTAATTTGAAACGACATAAAAAATAATACCCAATTGAGATTAATTGGACTCGATTATTTCATCCCTGTTTGATTACAATGCTAGTAGGCATCGATTCAATTTGTTATTCATAAAAAGCATATGATAATTAATTCAAAACGATTATCTTAATTGCCACAAGGCTCGCCAGTACAAATAAAGGCAAGACAATAAAAATCGCGAAGTTAATTGCTCCACATTCTGGAGCTTATTTCGTCAACAATAAAAGGGAAGTTCCATATAAATACACGGCTTTATGCATGACATCGAATTTAGTCTTGTAAAGGTTGCTAAAGGCGCACACAAAGAGTTACATTGTCGCGGTCTTCGAGCGCATGTCCGAGACAGGCGCTTTGACTGACAGGCAAATAAAGGTAGACAAAAGGACCATTCCACGACGCCGACGGACGCGGCCCAGGCAACTCCACTCAACACTGGACTGAGATTCTCACACTTTCCTCGATCACAATGTGACACCAAAATTAGAACTTAGTGTAAATTATAATTTTTCAAGTTGAAACAATGATAACAATGGAACAATACACGATATGTCCGAGTGGTAGGCGATAGTTGAGCGAGTGTCCGAGCGGCGTGAGTTCCCAGGTGTGGAGGAAGTTTCTACGGCGGCGGCGCGGGGAGCGCGCGTCGGACCACCGGCGCTGCGCCCGCGCGCCCGCCGCATAATTACTACGTACGCACACATACGCATCCTCACACACCCATCGACAAAACGTTAAATTAAATTTTATCTACCTTGTAAATTTCATGGGCATTGAGCTTTCGGTAAATGGAGCGCGGCCGATTTAAGAGCTGCAGAATACACGCGGCCCCCAGCCGGTAGCGATGTTCTAATCGGACGCGGTACCGCGATTTATGACAACTCGTCGGCGATGACGGATACCGCTCCTCGAACGTTGATAAAACGCCAATAAAATCAACTGTACATTTTTATCTCTATCGAATCTCCATATGAATGTGACCCTTTGATCCCGTACGCAGACATGGGTGCATTGTCAAAACGCGATAAGGTGGAAAAGCGATATATTTGCATTCCTGACGTGTTTGACTTTCTGATCGAAAATGGCTTCTATATTTGTTCAGTGAAATGTCAAAATGTGTCGTGAGAACGTCAGTGGATGAGCGTATGACGTGCGCGGGCGCGTCGTGTCGGGCCGGTCACGCGAGGCCCTACTAACTGGCCCCTAAGCTGTGGCACTTGCTACACTTGTACTTGTGTACTTACAGCGCAACTGCAACCACGGACCCTCACTCTACTTGGAATTTCAGCCGCGGGATATTGAAACTGCCCCATGTTAGATCCACTTCCTTTTGAGGAAGGTTAACAAACAATAACCGCGATGTTCTCGTTTCCTTTTGTTGGGATCGTGAAATTCATGAACAAAACCTTAACTAGGATAAAGTTTTAGAAGGAAATTACGTGCAGAAATGTGCCTTAATAACTCTAGCACTCCAATACTTGGGTCTTGAACATCAAGATTTGAATTTTTAACCAAAATTTTCTGTATAGAAAAGCAATTACGAACAGTTTTTGTAAACTTAGTTGACAGCATTTTACTCACTTTATTTTTGATCATAATGAAAAACCTATGGAATTCAATCCATTATTAGCACCATAAGTCTATACAGCCCACGAGCCTTTATTACAAATGTTAGCACACAAAACATCAATAAAACGCAATTTCATAGGAAGCGGCTCGCTTACGAGAATGCTGATGCGAGGTGAACAAACTCAGAGCAAGGAACCATGATGATAGAGGACCGTCTCACATAACTCTCGATAATCGATGATTCATAATTGAGACTTGGAAGAGTTCTAAATCAATAGATAACTATGAAACATGATCTCATAATTACTGAGACCAACGTCGGTACAAAACCAACAGAGCTGGAAGGAAAGCTGTAATTCAAAGCCATCTGTGGATGCGACCCAGTAATGGCCATCTAAATCACGGGACGTAATCGCAACAGTGATTTTAAACAGAGGTCACGAAGCATTCCTATTGGCCAATATTTATTGAAGCAAAAAAGCACAGACACTTAAAATTCATTTATCAATGTACTCTTAGTCAATTATGTTCTCATGCCAAAAGTTTTGTATCGTGTTCCTCCGAATGCGACGCCCGAGCTTTTGTCTGATAAGCTCGATTGAAACGGTCGTCCGTCCGTATCTGAGCGAGGTGTCTCAGAAGACATTAAGCAGATAATGCTGACAATACATTGAACATAAATTGTGTGAAGTAGGCTGGCCTCGGTCCGGATCACGGAGCCTGCTACAAATGACTGCGTATCCTTATCAGGTAGCGCTGATGCCGGCAGTGAAATATTTTTATAGCGTTTTAAGACAGTCGGCTTCCGTGTCCCTCGTAAGATCTAGTTACATTTTCCTATTACCCCGAGCCTTAATCGCTTATCTTGTAAATCTTGTGTCGGTTTACGTCAAGTACCTACTATTCCATGGCCGTCTATCTCAAACCGAGAAAACCGTCCAGTCTATCGACTATAAATATTTGTATGATGTTGAATATAAATTCCGTTACGGTTTCGTTTTTAATTGGAGTAAAATAATGTACTGAGTCGATAAAAATATTGATTGTGATCGCGCTCGTATGTTTTGTGTTTATGGACAATGTTTGAGTGGCACGCCATAGATACAATAAATCGAGGTTCATTACAGAAATCGCCGTAAAATACCGGAGCGATTCGACATCGAGCGGAGAGGCTTCGATGGTGTTATGGTAGTGTGCGTGCGCGGCGCAGGCACACCTCGCGCGGCGCTCGGGGGCGCGGGCGTCGGGAACAGGTAGTGTTGTGTATAAACAAATAACAAAATCGACTTGTCTTACGGAGCGCGCCAAGGTCGGCCCGCGCCTCGCCTCGTAACCGCCGCGGCCCATCCAGATACTCAACCGTTTTTTTAGTTTTTTCTCTACAAAAGCCCTTATTTATTGTGATCGTTGAGTATTTGGGCGCACGGTTTGTATAAGCAATCAATTTTATTCATTTAGACGAAACCCGGTCCCTTGTAAAAATAAATGAGTGAATATAATAAACATTTTGAGACCCGCGTGCCATAGAGCGATGGGACACGTCCATTACTTTCATGTTTTCATTTACAAAATAAACACGTCAAATTGCGATTAAAAAGACTGTGTACGCCGAAACGCTATAGAATTTAACGGTATGACACAACAGACGTAGAAAACGTGTCCGTGAAATCGATATCTCAAACATTCAGATCGATCGATTTCTTGATGAATGGTGGGTGATATTGGATCCTCGATCGATTCGTGAATGGTGGCCGGAAGTTCCGTACCCGCCGGTCTCTAGAAGCGTGGAGTCTCGAGAATCCACGACCGTAGGCTGTGACAAATCGCTGCGTGCCGTCATTCCTCTAATCGTTCTGCTTTGCTTCGACAATGATCTCAATTTAATTTAATTAACGCTTCAATGCACTTGGGCCATGTGAACGAACCTAGGAAATCGTTTTTAATGACTTTCCTGTTTCTTCTTAATAGGTGCCACACTTTGTCACGTCTTTGGATAATCTCACCTCAGATCTCGCTGATGAATGTGGACAGAATACAGTTTAAATTTTATGAGCACGACTACACGAATAAGGAGGTACTTCACAGAAATAAAGTCATTAATGCTTAGAACACTTACTTTTATTCTTATAATAAGAGCCAGACGCCCACTTCACAAAGAGAAGTTTGAATGTTTATTAGTTTAGAACAATAGAATTCAGAATGTAATTAATATTGTTTTAACCGACTTCTAAATAACCTCTTGCAACTTCTCAATTCGACCCATATATTTAAAGTCATGTACTTACATTCCTATGAAAAGTACTGACATTTAAATATAATATTCTTTGAAATAAATAAGTAGTTAATACATCTAGTATCGTATGTCTTCGGATTCTAGAAATAGCAGGTGACAACAAGTCTAGAGTTACATCACATAGCGTTGGTTAGACTATTTATTTTAACTAATTCGTAAACAGTCTTAGATTTACAACAGCATTCTAAATAGAATAAACTTTAAATTGTTGCCTGGGCCTATACTAACGATTAATAAAAGTTTATTTATATTTTACTCTTGTAGTACCGGATTACATTCTTATAGTTTTTTGTAAACTGACCCATTATTGAACGCGTGCTTGGAGAGAATGGTAAAGCCATCGTCCACCACGCTGACTAAATGCGGGTTGGCGGCACCCATCTTCGAGAACGTTAGGAAACTCTTAGACAGCCCTGTTGGCTAATTGGTAGTATATCTGCTTGAAGAGCTGTATAGAGCTTGGGTTCGAATTCCACCCAGAACAAACATTGTGTAGTATAGTCAAAAATGTTTGTTCTGTGTCTGGGTGTTCTGTATATATTATAAGTATATGTATTTAAAAGAAAAGTATTTAAATATTCTATCAGCTATCCTGACTTCCATTGTACAAGCTTTGCTTAATTTGCGGTCAGATGGCGCTGTGTGTAATGTCCTACGATATTTAATTATTTTACTTATTTATTTATTTTGCAATAAAAATTATTTTTTGTTCTATGACTGGGTGTTCTGTATGTATAATAAGTATGTATTTACAAAAATAAATGTTTAAGTGTTATATCTGTTATCTGATTCCCATAGTACAAGCTTTGCTTAGTTGGGGTCAGATGGCGCTGTGTGTAAATGTCCTACAATATTTATTTGACTCAGGTTCCCTCACGATGACTTTCTTCAACATTTGAAGCTATTAAAATTACGCACATAAATTAGAAAAGAGAGATACGAGCCGTGGGATTTGAACCCAAGACTACCAGTTTGGCAGTTAGACGGTCTCCTAACTAGGCTACCGCAGTTTCTTATTTTTAGTTGTACTTACTTAAAGGCATATATTGTTTTTATTTTTGACAAGCCACGTATGTGACCACAGCTCACCTGATCGTGACGGTGTGGTCGAAGATAATAATCACACCTGGCTTGGATTGGAATACACTGTTAGATGCTTGGCGGCAGATTTTCAACTTGCCTTGTGGCTAGCTAGCCGAGCAGCTTATAATTTAACCCTTTCTATCACAATCTAATAACATCCCAAAACACATTCCATAACTCGTAATAGCTGTCGTGTCCCGAAAATTGCCTCTAATACTAACATTTCTTTCGTCAAGAACCTCCTACTCGTCTTGTTATTAACAAAAACTAGTTATGGGCAACAAGACAGTAGCCGTATATTATTATATATTTAAAAAAAAACATGTAAATCGATCCATGGCACGCAACGGTAGCATGCTAGCATGCAAGTGCAAGAAGTATTATTTTTAGTTTGAAAACTCATTGTTGAGCCAAAGGAAGTCCAGAATTTGTATTCATTGATTTCAAGCCATCTGTTGTTAAAGCATTTTAATTTACTTTTTAAGTACTCAACCACAATTTAAGAACCTTGCGGTTGTGGTTTGAAATACTATGTTGAGAGTAAAGCTGCTTGAAACAACATTTGGTCACTTCTTGAAAAGAAATCTAAATATATATAACTCAAAGGTGACTGACTGACTGACTGACTGACTGACTGACTGACTGACTGACTGACTGACTGACTGACTGACTGACTGACTGACTGACTGACATAGTGATCTATCAACGCACAGCCCAAACCACTGGACGGATCGGGCTGAAATTTGGCATGCAAGTAGATGTTATGACGTAGGCATCCGCTAAGAAAGGATTTTGATTAATTCTACCCCCAAGGGGATAAAATAGGGGATGAAACTTTGTATGAAACTATGTCAATTTTAAACCAATCGGGCTGAGACTTTGCATGCATAAAGCTACTATGACTTAGGCATCTAGCGCGGGTGAAACCGCGGGGCACAGCTAGTTGTACCATATAATAAAACAGTTAATGGGCCGTATTTATTTGACGTTGGGTAAAGGTTACAGAACTCCGCATGAACATTTACAGACCTTAAAATACAAAGGTTAGTAGCATTAACGTCATTGTATACCAAAAAGGAAATATTAATAGAACCTAATATATATACTTCCCTTAACAATAGTCTTAATACCCAACATATCTGTGGAAACATGGTGGAAACAATGAAAGAAGCATTTGGAACGTCAATTACAGAGTTTGCCAATATCGTTGTCTCAATCGAACGCGGTCGTAGAACATAGCAGCTTGAGGACACAATTACAATCCATTATATCCACTGAGACCTTTTAGGGTTCGAAGATATCAATGGTGCTCAAAGTTTATTCGAAGTAAACGAAAAGGTAATACTTACTATACAAGTAAATTATCCTTTTTTTAATTATTTTAATTCAAGGATGTCAAGGATCAAACAATGCTTTTTGGATCAAACCCTTAAGCTAACTACCTAACAAGACCCTTCCAAAATCAAGACTGTTAGCAATAAGGCCTTTTACCGTGACGATTGTCTTAACAATGATCGTCAACTCAACATCCAACATGGCGTCCCATTATCTCGTGAGCCAAATCTAGGTACTTAATACTTATTATTATAAGTATTATGTTTGTACCTATAATAATAAGTAATAAGTACCTAGATAGTAGGCCAATGGTTTAAGCATCGCCAGTATTACTGATTTTTTACTTAGAAAAGAGAATTCAATTTACCCTTGTAATTCAAACTATATACCAGAAGACAAACAGAGCAACTTTCATATGGTTGATAGTTGTGTGAAGTGTGATCTCAATAGTTTAATACTATACCGAACTAAAAAAAAAAAAACTAACAGTTACAGGCGCTGCTAATCTTTAGAAAATAAAAGGAAACTCTAGAAAAACAAATAACTTAGAATAATGAGTTTTTGCCACCATAACTAAGATACGATTTAACCCAATCTTCACAAAATGTTGTTGCGTGCAAAATAATCAAATTTTCAAAATTCAAGTGTCTTATATAAACTTTCTTCATTCTCTAATTTATTTATGTTTCAATCAAGAAAGAGGCTTAGCGAGAGGCTTACATTTGAGAACCTTAAGAATAGGTAACCAGCCGACAGTCGTTTGCAATGCGTATTATGCGAACCAGTCGGCAGAAGGCAGAAGCAGTGTCGGGGCACACAGTGCCACGGCATTATGTCTCACGTTGCGTATTGTTTGTCACTCAGACGGATTTCACGGCGACAAATGGCCCCAGACCCAGAATAAACCAACCAGCACAAAGCCAATTGAAACAAATTAAAACCATAGTAATTCAGTTTAATTCGCATTCACTAATTTACATCACATGCTCGTATCTCGATGGTTCCGATAAGCAAATGTTAATTGAGCGTCAGTTTCTCTAATTGCCAATATCGACGATGAGCATCGGCTGTGGGAACGATCGATGAAGACCATCGTATATTTCTTAATACCTTTACCAATAATGGCCATTATTGCAATTGATTGTGTAACATACGTTTGAAAGTACGAAGTTACGTTCACCGTCGGGCGAATGTAAAAGTGTAACGAATCGTAAAGCACTCATCATTAAGGAATATTGTGAGCGCATGGTCCACTGTTCTAGTGAAAACGTGTATAATGGTGATTGCCGCTATAAATATTAGGTAGATATTCGGAATGCCTTATGACACGTCACCCTGCATTCATTATGCAATAAACCGTGACGATTTGTAAGCTAAAGGGCAAACGAGTGCGTACGATATTGCGTCCAATTTTCCTCTCACACAATTGTAGGATTAGAGGGAAATTTATATGTCTGGCTTTCTCAAATTAGAGGCAGGACTGGGCTTAATTTCATCTGAGGACAGCGCAAGCAATTCCATTTGTCGCCTATCCCAAGGCCATCGGCTATAATGGGCTTACCTTAGCTGGGCTTAGCGCAATCCAGGCATTTAGTGCAGTTTTTTTCTTTATATTTAGTTAAGGCATTAGTTGACTAAATGGAAAAGCTTAAACCTAAATAGGAATCGGGTTTTTTTTCTTCTTTGTGTTTTTCAGATTCAAAAGGAGAAAGCTGTTTCTTTCAGTAACCTTTGAAGGTTGTAACTGATCAAATGCTCGTAGCACTTAGTACTGATTGGAAAAGGTTCTACAATTTCTTAGATCTTCACAGTAGATAATCGGGAAGTAGGAGCTCTTTTCAAGTCTTTAGGAAAAACAAACTGCAGATCAAGTGCAGATAAGGTAGGCATACATGGCTCTAAGAGGCTGATAACCTCTATCTGAACCATATAATTATCGGAGATACCATTGGCCAAGACGACTAATCTCGACCGGAATTTCCATTCACTCAAGGAAATTTGAACTTTATTCTCGGAGCTTCAGAGGTGGAGAGTAGCGAAAACTATCGAAGTGTGGTCCGTCAAGTCACCGTTGGCACGAAGCTCGCGTCCCCGCCACGAATTGGTCTATAATTAAGAAATAAGTTAAGATACGGTTTTTAGCTGACTTTTTACAAAGCGTCTTGCGGGCCAACGCAATTAACCCGCCTTGTAAATTGAATGTTTGCTTTATAGTGATTAGTAATTAACTTCAAAGTTTTTATGGGAGCTCACGACGGCATTGATCTTATTGATGCCCATTTGTTTTGTTTGTTGCCATGCCCAAGTCAATTTTGTACGGTAAATATTAATTTAGAAGGAGCTTTTTATTGTTTGGTACCTACTTGCTTCGCGTAGTACAGTAAATTTTACGTGTTACGTTTTGGCATACATCAATAAAAAAAATATAGTAGATGTTTTTACGACTGTTTCTAGTAATTAAGAATTAACTTAGCTGGATCACATGTTTTTCTTGGTGCCTTTGCTTTTTGCTGTATTAAATCATATGTAATCGTGCTTGATTGTTTTTTGCTTTAACACTAATGAACTAGTTACTTTAAGTACTTAAAAGTTACAAAAGTATTAAGTGAATATCTAATACGTGCTTTTTCTACTCATAGTAACAATTGAGGGCGTAGACAAGGTAACATTCGATTAGCGATTACACTTACAGAAAAGTAAAAAATGTATGAGATTGTCCTAAGCTATCAATATGTCCCGTGGGCAGCTTATATCAATACGTGAGGGAACCATAATGTGGTGGTAGGGTACGTTCTAGTACTCAGCTAGCTACTATCCTCAAGTTCAAAAACTGCCGCTAAGCATGTAACGGTGTGTTCCAACAGCCTCACTTAAGAGCCAGTTCCATTCTAGGCTAGATCATCAGCCATAGCACGTCCACTGCTGGACATAGGCCTCCTCCTGGGGAGGTATTGCCAATACTCGCCACGCCTTGCAGGCGGGTTGGCGAGCGCAGTTAGGTCTGATTGTTCAGGGTAGACGCTGCTGCCCATCTTCCGGATTACATCTCTTAGCTGACTCTTACGGCATCACGGGTAGAGTACAATTCTTACGCCGGCACCACCACGGCAAATACGGCATCTAGGCTAGATGTTTTACCATCTTGGACCACATCATCACTTAACATCAAGTGAGCTGTGGTCAAAAACCTAGCTTGTCAACCATTAAAAAAAGACAATTCTTCCCCTGCACAGGGAGAAGTGTAATAGGTATATTTAACAGTCAGTTTTGGTCATTTCACATTATACCACTTATGAATAATCTTCTATCTGTCTCTATAATTATATATCAAATCTCGTGTCCGGGCGCTTAGGGTCGCACTCCTCCAAAATGGCTCGACCGATTTCTGTAAAAATTTTGGTAGGTATGAAAATAGGGCGTAAAGTATATTTCATGCCACTAGGTGATTAGCTACTTTTTATCAGGTGGGGCGCAACTTGTAAAATAATAAGTATTACGCAGTGTCATAAGTTTTGTTACTGAAAATTTCAAATATAGCATTCAAATAAAAAATTGATGTAAATATGAATATATCGTTGCGACAAGATATTTACCCAGCCCATTTTGCAGTGGTCCAATTCGTTCAATTAGCAATAAACCATTTCACATTGGTGTTGTAATTCTGCATAAATTCAATTAAATCGGCTTGGCACAAACCCCAATGTCTTAGACATGGCCAGGTGGAATAATTGACGATGCCATACTGATACGCTTTAGATTTACATTAGATATTGTTTTACTTTTACAATGTTTCCTCAAATATACGGCAAGGATGTGAAAATCTTTGCCGAAGGCTGTGTTTCCTGAAAACTACAATATGGGTGTCTAAAAATCAACAGTCAACATGTTCCTTCTACGTTAGCATGCTCCATCCTATACCACAGGTCCCACAGGTCACATCCTAGGTACGATGTGGTCAAACGCGAACCTATTGAGAGTAAAAAAGTTAACATATTCTTAAATTTTCTATCAGCTTTTTACCCGACTACCAAGGAAGGATTATGTGTTTTGCGCGTATCTTGTAAGAATGTATATTTGTAAATTTCTTTATTACCTCGTATCATCCAAAAGGCTGGATGGTTTTTGACATTTAAGGTATCGTTATATTCTTCTTGACAATTCAAGTGACCTTAGACAAAAGCTTAAAAAAAAATAAAAAATGGTGAATTTTGTTGCGCGAATTAGTAATTCGTTAATTATAAATAATAATTATCCAAACATATCGAGTAGGGTATCAAAATAAAGGAAATTACAAAATTATATGTTTTAATTTAATTAGAAATAATAAATATGTTAAAAAAATCCTATAATTATAGCTATTGTACCTATTTTTTAAACATTTCAGCTTGTTAATTGCTCACTTCAATGTGTATAGATCTAACATCCTTACATAATGTTGCCATAAAACATATTTTATTAACATATGGCACCAAGAATTTACGAGTAAGTTTATATTGACACTAAGATAAAATGAGTTCTGTAATGTTATGCCAATTTATAAATCCCATGCAGTTAAAGCGTCTTACAAAAGTCGATTTAAAATCTAGAACAGACCTTGAAAAACACTCGTGTCAGAACAACATTGCTGCATCGGCTCGTTCTTTCACATGTTAAAGCAAAACGAGCACTAAATTGCACTTTACGTGCAATGAACAAACCAATAGCTCTATTTCGAACCTATCTCACGCGAAAAAGGTAAACGAATGCCCAGGGTTGGATTTCGTACTATAATTATAGTATTTGTACTACTATTTCATGCTCCGTACTAGATACTATCCATATCTAAGGATAGTACGGAAAAATACTATAATTTCGTTACTTCACTTATAAAATACCAAAATAGGTAAATATGACACCCGTTCATTGCCAAACCACCTGTAAAAAATAGTTTATTGGGCTTTTTCTCTTTGTTTTTGGCATCGCGCTCTGTGCATTCTGCCAATTTCAATGTTTCCGTATTTTGTGTGCCGTCTACAGTTTTCAGCTTCTTTATCTTTATAGTCAAAGTCCAGTCTGGGGCAAGTCCAGTCCGTGCCAGTCAAATCTAGTCATGCTTTTGTTAAGTAGTGGCGACTTTACTATAAGCTTCGATGGAGTTTTGGAAGCAACACTAAAAGTCATCTTTCATCACATTATATCACTTTCCCACACTCGCGCTTGTAATTCGGCACTTTATGAATAAAACACCACTATTTTTATACATAAACACTCGAAAAAACGTTAGTTTTGAAAAACAAAACACTGGAGCAACACTTTTTACTCTCTTTCCGCGTTTCCACCAATACCGAGAAGACATGTTGATAAGATTAGATGCTAACGATGAAGAAAATAATATTCAGGAACTAATAAATTTAGAAGAGGAGATAATTTTCATATCAATGTTGATTCTAACTATTATTGATTAGATTTTTAGATTTACAAAAAACAATAAAAGTTTACTATCGGCGCACTATATTTTTGATATTTTTCAACGTACCTGAATCCAACCCTGCGAATGCCTTACACGAAAGGAAGATATTCAGTACAGCATAATCCACCGCCCAGAGAGGCCGCTCCATTTATTTATTTACGAAGATTATTATCGTGCGTAATAATTCACTAAGTTTCAATTGCATAATGACGGCGGACAGGACTCCCAGTGCTCTGGGCTGCGCCGCACAGATAATCTTCTTCAGGAAGACTATTATTAAATAGGCGCTGTCGGTAAACCTCGAGGCCACTTCTAAGCTGTCTATCTGTAGGGTTAACATCGGTAGCCATGATTGCTCTATATAACGCTATTTTGTATACTGATTGCGATGACAGATTGTGATCGATGGCTGATAGACAAGTGCGTAAGCAGGTGGTAAGTTTTGAGCGCAGTATGTCGCCTACTATTGACAAAGCCTGCTATAAGGTGGCTCATTACGTACAAGACAGGAATATATGGTTGTAGTAGCTTCTCTCTGCACTTGCATCCCCCTGGCTAAGCGACAATTGTAGTAAGCATAATGTATTAATATCTATAACTGTAAACTGTATAAACTGTAACCTAATATGAAAAGAAAGATTCACAAAAAAAAATGCTTTGCTGAGTTTCTTGCCGGAGTCTTCTCAGTTGAAGTGTAATTACGAACCGGTGGTAGATTCAAAAATGTAACTTAACGTTCATAAGTGCCTTACCAGGGCCTAAACTGAATATATGACTTTTTGATTTTGTTTTTGATTGAATTAAGCATACTTATTTAATTACTTATATTTAATTTACAAGATAAATTTACGGAATGAAAGTGAATAATTTTGTTCTTCTTCATTAAAACATCACTTAAAATATTATTTGAAAATATAATCATTATTTAAGAGAACGTTTGTTTCTTCGACAAATAAAACAAAATCCTTAAATAAAGTTACCTTTCGTTATCTGTTCCTAGATTGAAACTAATGAGACGAAGACTAAACTCCACATTGTTACACCAGCCAGCTGCCTACTTTACCCAGTTTCCGTAAGTCATCAAAAGGCAAAGTTCAAGAATGCTTTCACCAAGTCTGATAGCCCTTGGCGCAGTTCCCAGACGTAGGTACCCTATAGTTTGAAATACAAACTGGTAGAAATGTTTTGTTCTCTTTTTTATGTTTAACAGGTTAGGTGTTTGACCACAGCTCACCTGATGTTAAGTGACGATGTGGTCGAAAATGGTAAACACACACAACCTGAAATGGAACTAGCTCTCAAGTGAGGCTCACGGAACATACTATTATGTACTTGGCGGCAGATTTTCAACTTGAGGGTTCTAGCTATCCAGCCGAGTGTTAGAAAATACCCTACCACCACGGTATGCTTTCCTCAGTTTTCCTTCACCGGCAGCTCAAGCTCATTGTTGGAATTCAAACCCACACCCTTTGGTGTGTGAACTGACCTCAATTACCACTGAGCTATCATTGCTACAAATCGCTACACAACTCAAACACTAATGTGTCTAATCTAGAAACAGATTAACTTATTTTTCACCTACGCTGAATTACATTTTCTTACATCATTGTTTTTAAAGCCTTTTTATCGCTTTTTGCTAGCTATGATAAATTAATTTCTTAGTACCAATTGAATCCAATTGAATGTATTTGAAAGTATAGTTGGAGTTCCTATCGTAATTAAACGTGAGTAAAATATCTTAAAAATAAAATAAAAATTTAACATTATAAATGAAAACCACTTCAGTTTCCTTAATAGAATCCAATTTTTAATTTAGATATATCCACATTTGTTTATTACATAATATTGTATTATTGTTTTAGATTCACATAAACTACGCATCATATAGGACTCTTATCTTGAGAAGATTTATCTCAAGTGCCTTTATGCAAAATTCAGATCACAAATCTATCATTGCTATCTCGATAGTGGATTGTTATCTATAGATTTTCAACATAACTAGTGCATGTTTATGACCGATGAAAGTATCTATTCTACATAGTTATTCGACGTCAATGTTTTATTTAAAACATACCAGTTACCTGAATTAAATATTATTATTAAATTAAACACACACACATCATCAGCCACAGGTCGTCCACTGCTGGACATAGGCCTCCTCCTGGAGGGGGTTTGCCAATACTCGCCACGCTTGGCAGGCGAGTTGGCGAGCGCAGTTAGGTGTGATTGTTAAAGGAAGACGCTAGTATTTTAATAATTATGAATAAATGAATATGAATATGAATATGAATATTATAAGTATATATTTACAACAAAAAACGTATTTATGTATTTTATCAGTTATCTGACTTTCATCACACAAGCTCTGCTTAGTTTGGGGTCAGATGGCGCTGTATGTAACGTGTCCTATGATATTTATTATATGATATTTATTTATTATACAAAAGTCCATCACCCTGGCCAAGTGCGGGTTGAAAACGCCAATATTGTACCATGAAGGGAACACAGACTCCAATAGCGAGTTGCACTCGCTGTGTACCAAGTTGTAGCAACTTGGTATTATCTACGTCATCTACGTATGTAAGTTTATGGTGTATATTTACTTTTATAATATATTTTTATCATAAGATTATTATGAAACCGGCTAAAGACAAGAATAAGATAAATGTGCTTACCTAAGACTTATTTTTGTTATCTTAAGACGCCCCATAGTTTGTATAAGCCGTGCTTTTAGTCATAGACAAAATATAGATAATGCCCGTGACTCACTAACCATCAATGAATGCGGTTTAAAAAACTTGGCATTCCATTGAACAATGAAAATGCGAGTACGTGTGAATGTCTGGAACTATTCCAGATACCAACATTCACTTCATCAACTAATTGGTGCCCTTTAATCATTTCTATGGAGCACTGTACTGTACAGCAGACAATAGTGCGAGAAAGCCACGAGATTTACCTTTTATTCGAGAGATTCTCAGCGAAGCAGTTGGAGTATACCGTTACCTAAACAGATATTAATCATAATTTTCACTCGCGTCCTACTCAACTACTATTTGGATGATAGTTATTAGCTCTTTTTGGTTATAAACTCGATGCGTGTGGGCAGGAGTCGACCAGTGGAAAATTGCCGTGCGACAAGCCAGGGTAATGGATTTAAAAGTGCTTCGTTGGGGACACCTTTGAATAGCAAAATAATCACTTCCTTCGCAATTACCCAGGCATTAGTACAACTTGTCTTGATATTTGACGACGTTTTGTTTGGCGCCTCATTTATACATGGGAACATTTCGCAATCTTGTATTTTAACAATTTGCCTAGCTTTCAAATAAACTTAACTCAAACGGAAAGGAACTGACATGTATAATACAAGTCAACACCTAGTTAGTACATGAGTCAGACGCTTACATAAACTCAACTGTAACCGATTTTTTATGATCAATAAGTATTTTTATTTGTATTTGTAAATGAAATTATTATTGAAATAAGAAAATGTACATAAATAAATATTGTAAGACATTTTCTTTATCCATCTAGCCCCAAACAAAGCAAAGCTTGTACTATGGAAACCAGACAGCTGACAGAATACTGTTTTTTTTTTAAAATATATACATACAGAACACCCAGACACAGAACAAACATCTATGTTAGTCACACAAATGTTAGTTCTGAGTGGGAATCGAAACCACACCCTTCAAGACTCGAAGCAGAACTTTACCATAGACTGAGAATAGTTAATTATTAACACCTAATGTACACGCATTTATAATACGAACTGTAGGTGCTTGGAGATTTTTCAAATAAAGCAAAACATTTTCCACTAAATGAATATTTCATGATAGAGTGACTGAATTATAATCAATTAAAAGTATCAATTTAAATGATCTCGTCAATAATAAATACAAACAATTTATGAGACAAATTTCTGCAAGATAGTTAATTTGTTTTTAATTACAAACAAATGAATCTGATCCAGATTTCTAACTTTATTAGCTTCAATTAGCAACTGTTGTCATCGTCTAATATAAGCAATTGTTTTGGACTGGAATCAGCCTAAGTGACCACTTTGGCCACTTGATTTAATCAGAGTATTCAATGCAGATTGCTACGAAGCAATTGAGGCAAATATACATTTTGACACATTTGTTTACTACAAATTTCTGAAATTATGTCATGTAGAAAGAGATAAAGAACACAAATCAGTTGTTTTCGTAAAATTACGAAAATTAGGGTAACAAAACAATATTAAAACGGAGTTCAAATTAAAGGTCAACATATCGACGTTACTACAGTCAAGAATCAATCTAACATCTAACATTTTGCCGAGTAAAAATATGACGGCACACAAGAACGCACGTGTCAAACTTAAATTTTTGAGGATTTTCTCAAATAACACTAAAAATTAACTAAACTGAATTCTTTGGTACGAAGTTCTAAAAACATATCTATTGAAAGCAGTAGAAATATGCGGATGTTAAGAACATTCGCATGTTTTTACGACGAAATCTCTTATAAGGTCTCGATAAATATTTTTTTGTGTCATCTTTGGTTTTAGTTTTTATCAAGCCAAACATTGTAAATTACATTTCAACTTTCACAAATTAATTTTAATAATTTATTTAATATCGTTAGTACAGCAAAACACAAAATAAAATAGCTAAAATTTTATAGACTATCGCCTTAAGTGGCAGCCTTTAGATAGACCTACAATATAACCCACTCATTGATGGACATAATATCTCGATTTCACTTCGCCACACAGATTGCGCTGGAGGAACAATACAGGCTGTGCCACAGAGAAGGTCACGCCGCATCCTTTTCTAAAGTTTGACGTTGACAGATAAAAATAGAACACCGACAGTTTACAAGTTCATGGTGAAGGCGAAAACCTTTTATCTGACAACAGTTGTAGGTATTTAGATTCTCAAAAGAACTAAGTGAAAAAATTTAATAAGCGTTATTGTTTTAGAGCCACTATAAGGCAAAACACCGTGGAATTAATGGACAACCTTTCTAATTCACAACAGAACACTGAAATAATTATACGCACAAATCGTAAGTTTTACAAAAGTGCAATTATTGAATACTATATGGCTAAACATTGATCAAACTAAAGTAAGACTAATTGTTACGTATGAGATAATGAAATACACTTCATTTTAAGTAATTGAAATAAAAATTGGCAGTACTGCCAAAACCTAAATAACGCATTTTGTTAACATCTTTTGCTATCAAGATCGCAAATAGACATTAGTCATAGTAATATACAATCTACTCTTTACTCACTTCTCAAAATAAAAATTCTAAACAAAGAAATTTTACGTAATGCTACCCAGAAATGCGTCAAGATTTCTTTCAGATTTTGACACTACAATGTCATGTAATGTCGGATGGAACATGAGACATTGACGCCTGACAGCTTTTTCCGATTGAGACGTTTCATAAAGATGTATAACAAACATTTCACAACAAATTTTATTTGACGTTGTAACTTTGATATCCTTGCCTCGTTAATGCATCTGTCGCTTCTTTGCTAGGTACTATCTGAATCTGTGGTCTGAAGGTCCTAGGCCTGTGGCTGAGGTTTATAATCGGTCAGCTCTCAATCTATCAAACATTAGATGCCAATCCAAAACGCCCGCACCGATACAGATACCGGGTGTAAGGAAAATACTGGCAAAACAAAGTGGTGCAATGCAATTTTTATCACAAAGAGGTAAAAAAAAATTGAGTTTAAAGTAAGATTTTTATTCCAAAAACACAACATTCCCTTTTATTTTTTTAATAAAGCAATGTTTTTAGCAAATTATAGATTAACGTTGGCACTTAAACAAGCACGTTAACGTTAACAGTTTTTATCGTGTCAGTAATCAAAAGGCCTGTCGCGTCTTCGTTTTCGAGAGCATGTATTTAATGTATGTTGTGTTTGTATATGGTAACAATTTAAGCTATAGTTTCGGCCACATCCGGTGGCCTTCTTCATGGAGACAAAGCCGAGTACAACGCGTGCGCGGCCTCGTCTTGCTTCGCACAAATATATCAAAACCACGTCAGCTTTCATAGTAAAGTTTTGCTGAACTTTTAACATAAGATGAGCTGTTTCTAGTTTTCTATCGAGCTCTATCGAATAGTCTAATCAATGATCCAAATAAATATAACATTTTTTTTTAATTTCTGTTTAGTGTTAGTTTAAAACTAAGACATATCAAATCGTACCTTTCGAACATTTAACGCAACCGATAAAAACATTACTCGCCGCTCTCAATAAATACACATTAATGTCCCGGGGCATTCTGGTTTACATTCCGTGCGGTTTCCAACGAGTTTTATAAAAGCTCTGTTCGGCCGCACACGCAATTACAAGCGCCTCTTTGCGGTACAATCAATATTTATCCTCTTGCGAGACAATGCGATACGCACTACTACAATGAAGTGCCGACTTCGTAGTGCGAACATGGGACACTGTCGAACGCTTACCCATTCACTTCACGCCATTCCTACCTCGAATCAAGTGTACCGATTTATACAAGGGTCTACAATCTACATACACCAGCCAGTTGTATAGTATAGGTACACGCATAAATAGCCCAGCACCAGGCAATGAAGTCGCGATGAATTATTGTTTTAATTAGATCACACAAATCACATCATCAGCCATAGCTCTACTGCTAGACATAGGCCTCCTCCTGGGGGGGTTTTGCCAATACTCGCCACGCTTGACATGCGGGTTGGCAAGCGTAGTTAGGTGGAATTGTTCAAGGAAGACGCTGCTGCCCATCTTCCGGATTACATCCCTTAGCCGACTCTTACGGCAACCACGGGTAGAGAGGGTGGGGTAGGTACTATTCTTACGCCGGCACCACCACTGCAAACTTTTAATGAGATCAATATAGCTAATTTCGTTCCTCAAATCCAATAATACTGAAATACTTCGTGATTGAGCGAGTGTTTTAATCAAAAACCGAAAAACGCGACAGATTAATAAAACAAATTGCTTTCGCATTCGTTTTCAATTAATATCGATTTAAGCCGCACGGCGCGTCATGCCTGTTTATAACTAAAAGAGTAAAAACTGAGATTAATTGCACCGACACAAGATAAAATAAAAGCAATCATAAAATAGCCGGTTGAATTTTATGGCGCGGAAAACAATGCGCTCGATCCGAACAATCGAAATAGTCGTTGCAATACGAAGGGATGTCGGAGTGAAAGCGTTATGCGCTGTAACAAGAAAAAGCCTCGGAACCGACCAGTTATTACACTAATCGCTGCGATATAATTCCAGAGTCAACTTAAACACAGGTTCCTTGCGGATCGAAATGCAAACATGGCGGTCGCTTTGAGCCAATGGCGCGGGAACCGGCGCGTGCGGCCTTGCTACGTCGAACAAAGAAATTAATTTCGTGTAAACTAAAATAACCATTGCTTTTCAGATGAAAACACTAATTGCATTGTGTCCGTTTAAATACTTACCGTATATATTAACTATTTAATTATTATTTTCTATTAAATGTAGAATTGGTACACTGCTTTCTATGATTATGGTATGATCATGAAACACTACGAAATCACTATCCTGTCAATTTGAAATACAATACTGCTTATATTTCTCGCTTATAAAGGTATTAATAAAGCTTAAGATTAAGATAAAGATAAATCCTTGCCTAAAATACCTAATTATGATTTTGTATCTTGCCGCGGTGGTGTCGGCGTATGGTTGCCGTGGTGGTGCCGGTGTAAGAATTGTGCCACACCCTCTCTACCCGTGGTGCCGTAAGAGTCGGCTAAAGGATGTAATCCGGAAGATGGGCAGCAGCGTCTTCTTTAAATAATCACACCTAACTGCGTGCGCCCGCCTGCCAAGCGTGGCGAGTATTGGCAAAACCCACCCTATAGGGGAGGTCTATGTCCAGCAGTGAAATTCTTACGGCTGATGATGATGATGAACAAATTCTATTCGTATTTACAGGCACCAACTAACTTTTGTGTGAAAACCATTAGCACTCACGGTTTATAATTATTTTAAGCACCGGGACCTAATTGTGCACAAATACTAAGTATTAATATTGCGAAAGTTTAAAAATGATTTATTTTAGTTGTAAACAATTCGGACATTGGTGTATTTCGCGACACAGGCTTTTCAGGTTTTTTTTTTTTATTTATGCATATCTGTTTAGTTTTAATAATTGTAAATAATATTTCAAGTATTTTAAGGTAATTTATTAATATATTCGTTTATAGTTTACGGTTATACATAATATGTATGTTTTAAATTATATACACTCGTGATATACTTTAGCTATAAAAAATTCGGACACTAGATTTCACGACTCAGGACAGTTCTTAAATTTAAGTTTTTTACTTCAGAAATATAAAACAATAAATAAATATTATTTTTAAAAAAAACACGCCTAGAGTGATTGCTCAAGCTGCTGGTGGTTAGGGCTGCAGAGTGAGAAACCTCGTCACAATGTGGGCCGTGTCAAGGATCACTGCTTTACTATTTTAGTTATTGCTTTTATGAAAAGCAATAACTAAAATAGTAAATTCACTTATCGCCACTGCAAACATAAAAACTTTGCTTGAAAAATCGCATCAGCAAATCAACACCGGACTGCGTCCCATTTGGTTCAATCAAAAAGCGGTGCTAAATTCGCGAATTCCGTTTTATTGCTTTAGCACGCGTTGCACCAAGCACATGCGCGCGCGCATCCTTCGTTCAACGCTTCGTCAAACAGCGCTTTAGATATTTATCTTGATCTTAGTGGGTAACTAGCTTTATTTATGATGATAATTATAATATTACGAGAGCCGAGTAACACAGCAGAAACAGGGGTTGTTGTATATTATAACATTACATAGGTGATTTTGCAGGATATTTTATGAGATAGGTAGGTACTTAATAACGTCTCGACGGTTTTGTTTTGTTTCAGTTTTTTCAGATTTTCTTTTAAGTTAAAACAGGAAGGACAGGCGAACATGACAATTTAGTAAGGGAAAAACATATAAGGTTACGCGGATCGGTAGTACTAAGAGGAAAGGAACTTATCGTTTGAACAACCTTAACTATGAACCAACCTTGAAACCGCGCAAAAGATCAGCTAGCCATACATTTCATTGGAGATATTTGATATTTGGTATTTCGCCGTGGTGATGATTTTCATGGTCGTGAAATCGCATACTGTGCGGATTCACACGTTCCTTTTTCCCATACGCTTGCAAATTGTGGAGTGATCTTGCTTCCTCCATGTTCCCGCGGAATTACGACATTGAGTTAAAGGCGTGTTAACAGAATCTTAAAAGGTAGGCAACGTATTTGTTTAGGGCCCTTGGTATTGCAGATATCCATAGGTGACGGTGATTGCTTCACATCACACATCATCAGCCATAGGACGTCCACTGCTGGACATAAGCCTCCTCCTGGGGGGGTTTTGCCAATACTCGCCACACTTGGCAGGCGGGTTGGCGAGCGCAGTTAGGTGTGATTTGTTCAAGGAAGACGCTGCTGCCCATCTTCCGGATTACATCCCTTAGCCGACTCTTAGGGCAACCACGGGTAGAGAGGGTGGGGTACTATTCTTACGCTGGCACCACCACGGGAAGTTAGTTAGTTGCCGCTTGTAGCATAAAATAAAATGGTGAACAAGCAACAAATATTCAACGAAATACAGAAAGACAAATCAACGTAACACAGTAAGTGAAATAAATTTACGAGGCACGAGATCAGAAGACAAGCTTGCATCAATGGCACCCAAGAATTTATATTTGGCATCAACGCGTGAGTCAACATTTAAATATAATATGTCTCCGTCATAAAAACAATGATAATGACACATTGTGACGTATTTACAACAGCTTTTAAAAGGAAACTTTTATCACCACACCTGCCCACAGAAAGGCGTGGCTTTATCAATGAGGTGACTTGTGATTGGTTTCGATGTTTTATAAATACCTATTTATTAATGTCGTGATTATAACGAATGATGATTTTTGGAACTTAAGTTTTTAGTTTCTACAGCGACAGATGTAGCGGCCAAAAAATTAACTTATCAACAATGGTATAGCAATAGCAATGCTGCTAGTATTCTGGCTACATTTCCCTCCTCTGATGACACCTAGATTAAGTTTATTTTTATTCAATTAGTAAATAGTATTGGTTATTAATTCAAACATTTTTTAATTTCCACTTGTGGTATAATTTTAGTTTTTGTAAAATATCACGCTAATATTATAAAGGCGAAACTTTGTGTTTGTATATGTGTGTTTGTAAGTTTGTTGCTTTTTCACGCTCAAACGGCTGAACCAATTTTGATGAAATTTTGTATTGAGGTAGCTGACACGCTGGATTTACTACTATTTATCCCAAAAAAGGAAGTGATCACGTGGGAATAGCAGGAAGCACCGCGGGGCGGAGCTATATTTTTTGTAAATCTGTTAAAAAAAATGTGCATTTATATCAATAATCATACTTGGTCTTTAAAAAACATTCAAACTAAAATAATATTCAAAGTCATGTCAGCTCGTCTAATGGACGCGACACCACGTGACAAAACGCTCTACTTTGCACGAAGTATTGCCATACAAGGAAACAAAGGGTCCGCGTTTTGGGA
Source organism: Biston stratarius (assembly GCA_950106695.1). Classification (NCBI taxonomy): domain Eukaryota; kingdom Metazoa; phylum Arthropoda; class Insecta; order Lepidoptera; family Geometridae; genus Biston; species Biston stratarius. Next base: position 32,814,804 of record OX467106.1, on the reverse strand, counting down.
ATTATTCCTAATGGTAGTGTCCTTTCAGATTATTCTAGTTTTAATATGTATAAGATATACTATATCTATTTTAGCAAGGATAGCTTAGTGGTTAGCGCAGTCGGTTCGCAGGGCGTGGGTTTAAACCCCAACAATCTTCAGCGGTCGGTGAAGAAAAATATCGTAATAAAACCTCGCCATTACTGGTAGGGTACTTTCTAGTAATCGGCTGGCTATTTACCACCCTCAAGTTTAAAATCTGTCTCCAAGCATGTAATGGTGTGTTCCGGCAGCCTCTCTTGAGAGCCAGTACCATTCCAGGTTAAATGTGTTTACCATCATCGACCACGCAGTCACATAATTCAGTCAGAATATTTTTTCTCTTTTCCTTCTTATTTTCCTCTGCAACTAAGCGTATAACCATTCCAACTTCTTAAAATATGTCATACATAAATATAGAACAATTAATAGCATATTCAGCAAAATGAAATATCAATCAACATTATTTTATGTGTCAACTGCAAACACATTTAAAGATCTGGACATGTTATAAAATGCTCAATATCAACGGAACCATTATTTTTGAAACAAACTAGTCCATAAATTTCTTTCCTAATGTCCCTTAGAACGTAACACCTCGACGGCTAAGATGACTTTTAGTACCCGGCTGATATCCAAATATTTATTAGCTTAGAGCAAATTAAAAAGTATAAATTTAAATATTAGGGAACTAAATACTATTATAGCTGTGACACTTAACAACCAAATCCTGTATTTAATATTAGAAGCCTACTTGTCTCAGTCGCCCGGAGTGAATATTAATGAAACTCGAATAATTTCTTACCAGCCAGTCGGCGCGACTTTAACGTAAGTTTTATAATAATCCCATAGTATTTTACGATTAAATATTAATTCTGTGTTGTATAGTATCTGTTTGATAAACTGTAATAGTTGTAAATGTAGATGATTTGAATAATTTCATTACATGCTAGGGATATTCACTTGGGAAAGTATGATAAGGGCCGTCGATAAGTGACACGCAATGTTGTAAGAAGCTGATTATATTTCTTTGATTAATTAAATAGTTTTTGAAAATGTAAAACACGCTTTTTATTATGATAAACTAGTTACAACGAATATAGATATTTAATATCTGCATTAACATTCAATATCCCGCCTTGCTGAGATAGCTAGCCGGGTTTAGTAAACCAGATTCACTTACTTCATTGAATTTCTTTGTACATATAGACATAATGTACAATTTTTTAAAAATCCGTACGTCATATGTAATGTTATGTTTTTTTTTTTTTTTTTTTTTTAAGTTTTACAGCCTAGCTGTTTGCCTATAGTTCACCTGATGTTAAGTAAAAGTGTGTTCGAAGATGGTAAAGTACACCTGTCCTGGAATGGAACTGGTCTTAAGAGAGGCTGTCGGAACACATTGTTAGGTGTTCGGCGACAGATTTTTAACTTGATGGTGATAGGTAGCCAGCCGAGTACTAGAAAGTACCCTGGTAGGGTACTTTCTAGTACTCGGCTACCAAGCTATGGATCCATCTTAAGTTCTAAAAATTATCATAAATGTTATGTTTTTTTACGTCATAATCCAAAAATCATATGCTAGCCAAGTTATTTTATTTTATTTTACGTGGAAAACGAGCAGCTGCTAATTGGTAAAATAAATAGGATATAAGTGATAACACAAAAGCCAAAAAAGTTTTCACTTATGCTAACTAGATTAGGTTTAAGTGCCCCGAGCCCGCACCATATTATTATACACATATAAGAATACCATAAGAATACCATATTATTATACACATATAAATATAAATGCGAAATTTAAACAAATTTTTCAATTAAAAACAGATAAATAAATAATAGATTGACAATATAAGCCTCATAGAAGTTTTACATAAATGCTTTTTATCACCAAACTAAAATATAGGAATCGAATACATTGATAAATACTACAATATCAGCCAACACTATCAACCATGTATCATCTCTCGGACCTCCTGCTCTGAAGTTAAAGATTAGACAATTAAAAATACGTTCTTTTAAGGGTAGCTATTAAATCCTAATATATGGCCGACTGGGCCGCGCACAATTCGCTTAGCCATTAACTCAGCCCCCCACAAGGTCCTGATACGAGTATACAAAATATATAGACAGTAGGGACACTTTGAAAAAACATAATTTTACCCAAATACCTAGAAAGAGTTTTTTTTTTTTCAAAAAAATCGGTTTGAACGCTTAAAAAATCATAACATTGCATTGTACTATTTTCCAAAAAGTTTTTTTTTTTAATGGTCGACAGACTAGGTGTTTGACCACATCTCACCTGATGTTAAGTAACGGTGTGGTTGAAGATAATAAAGCATACGTAGCTTTGAATAGAACTGGCTCTCTAGTCAAGCTGCCAGAACACACCATTAGAAACTTGTCGGCATATTTCCAAGTTAAGGGCTAGCTAGGGCTGATAGCTAGCCATTCGAGTACTATAAAGTACCCGACCACCATGCACTGATAAGAGAATTAGACGAATACTGAAAAATGCATTTTTTCATACCTTTCAGTTTTCATCTCTCACACATCACCAGCCATAGGAAGTTCACTGCTGGACATAGGCCTCTTCCTGGGGAGGTTTTGCCAATACTCGCCACACTTGGCAGGTGGGTTGGCGAGCGCAGTTAGGTGTAATTATTCAAGGAAGACGCTGCTGCCCATCTTCCGTCCCTTAGCCGACTCTTACGGCAACCACGGGTAGAGAAGGTGGGGTACAATTCTTACGCCGGCACCACCACGGCACGGTTTTCATCTCTACATAGTATAAAATTCCCGCCACTCCACTCCACTGAGATCTTTTATACTACGCAGCAAATACAAATGCAAACACAAATACAAATATTTTATTGATAACACCAAAGTTACAAGTCAATTCCGTAATATCATTTCAAATATATCATTAAAACAAAATGTCAAAATTTGATTTTGATTTTGAAAACATAATTTCTTTCTAGTAATTTAATAATCTTTTAGTTTGAAATACTTGTCAATGTCATTAAACAAGGTCATTTTAATGGACACAACGGATTTTAATGCGTTTTCCATTAAAAGACAGAGTGATTCAAAAGGAAGGTTTATATGTATAATACATGCATATGCACCACATTAGCATGCGATGCCCGGAACTAATATACCATTAATATTACAAAACTCTGCTACTGTATTCTATTGCTATAGAGTTACTGATTATCTACGTATAGAAGTTGGCTTTGTGCAACACGATATAAAATATATCACGTTATTATTAAATGACAACTCGTATAAGATGAGTAAATTGGTCTCCTAATGAACTGAAAGTTTTCATTTGATCGTGAGAACAGATAGAACCATCGCCACAGAGAATAGTCTCAGCACCGCATTACGCACATTAATAACAAAATTCGTGCACCAACCGTTGGCATATTAAATTTTCATTATCCGAAAGGGATTGATTGTATCTCTATAATAAAATAAGAAGTTCATTATTGTACAAGATTGTAAAATGTAATCAATGTCGATTTGGCATTGTGGCACGGAGAGTTAATCAAGAAGCTTATAAGCACGTTATTTGTTTACGCAATTGAGGGTAGTCGAAATAACGGACTCGAAATAATTGTATTATGCTTTTGTATGATCGATTTGTTATGATCAAATAACAGGTCCGGCTGTTCTTAATCTGTATCGTGTTTTCCGTTCTTGTTTGCCTGGAAGATATTGCTCTTAGCGATAAGGCCGCCACTTATGACACCAGGTCGTAAGATTATTTAGTTTTCTGTCTTATTTCTATTTTTGGTGTGCACAATAAAGAGTTTCTTCTATCTATTATTGTAAAGGAATCACACTAATATTATAAAGGCGAAAGTTTGTGTGTATGCGTGTTTGTATGTTTGTTACTTCTTCGCGCTCAAACGGCTGGACTAATTTTGATGAAATTTGGTATGGAGGTAGGTATGAGATCCAGTTCCATTCCATGTTTACCATCTTCCACCACACCGTCATTTAACACCCAGTGAGCTGTGAACAAACACCCAGCCTGTCAACCATTAAAAAAAGTAATGACTGTATATTTCTTGGAATTTTCTCCTTTCCAAAAATGCTACATATAAGTTTTTTTTACAAATGTGTAAATTTATGATACACGACACGTTATTACATGTACAAAACACTTGAAAGCGTGATTATATATCTACATACATTTTATTCAAAAATTCTCTACTTGATTCAATTTATTCACAACGCCCTCTGGTGAAAACGGGCAATACGATTACGTCAGCTGAAACAAGCTGAAACGGTTCATTGAAACTGAAAGGGTTCTTGTATGGATCTCCGGGAATCTACTGCTGAACGGCATAAATAACTTAGTAGAGCTCTGCGCTAAGGTATTGAGCTCTACGTATAGTTATGATTCCTAATATTACTAGCTGCGCCCCACGGTGTTACTTGCAACATTTTTCTGGGATAAAAACTAACTAATCACCTAGCGGGATGAACTATGAATAACCAACCAAATACAGGAAAAGAATCATAAAAATCGGTCGAGCTGTTTTGGAGGAGTGCGGCCACAAACACCGTGATGCGAGATTTTTATATACATACATAGATTTTTAAGTATAGTTATTGTGACAAATCTATGATAAGGTTTTATATTCTATTATATTTGAAATGAAAACTAGTTGAAAATGTAAGATTGATTTTCCTTGTCAACTCTGACTATGGAAAAATAGCCTAACTTTTTATGAGAAATAAAAATCTACGTTTAGGGATCAATTTACTTGTTGATAAGTGACGAGTTTTCTATTTGATTTCTTTTTTATATACTTTAGCCTTAAAATGCCTAAATTTTCAATACCTTCAAAATTCGATTGGTGTTATATAATATTTAAAACTAATCTTTAGACTGTTCTTAGCCGTTTTTTATGAGTCAAATTGAAAACTATATTACTTACGCATATTTCTTTGCAGTTACTCAACAACAATAGACTATGTTGTTTTTGTTTTGTTACTATATTTTTAGGGTTCCGTACCCAAAGGGTAAAACAGGACCCTATTACTAAGACTCCGCTGTCCGTCCGTCTGTCTGTCTGTCCGTCCGTCTGTCTGTCTGTCCGTCTGTCACCAGGCTGTATCTCATGAACCGTGATAGTTAGACAGTTAAAATTTTCACAGGTGATGTATTGATGTTGCCGCTATAACAACAAATACTAAAAAACAGAATAAAATAAATATTTAAGGGGACATGATTTTTTTGCCGTTTTTATTGATAATGGTACGGAACCCTTCGTGCGCGAGTCCGACTCGCACTTGGCTGGTTTTTATTTTAAGTTTTGTATGTAATAATGTATGTTTGGTACAAAAAAGTTATATTCTATTCTAACAATTTCAACATAAACTTATTAATTATTTATCTTTCTAAGTAAGTGTACTAAATTATTTCAAGCCAAGTTCTTGTTAATTAGCTTTATCTTAGAATTCATTATTTAACGACTCTCCCATTTATTTTTATGTTTTAATTAGCCGCTTATGCGATTAACGCTATTTCCCTAAATGTCTTTAACCACCTACACTCAATCTCAGGGTTTTATCAGTTTCCTTACCATATTACATTATTAGTTATTCCCGCGGTTCCATTCGTAATTTTGTGAAAAGTAATTTTCTTAACCCTTAAATGAATTCCAAAATTGTAATTTCTTGAATTAAAATAACATTACAGTAAACAAATGCGAATTATAAAATGAAATCGCATTGCACGTATAACTATCGCCGGACATTTTAAACAGCGCCATCTAGCACCAAACTAAGCAAAGCTTGTACTATGGGAACCGGATAGTAGATAGAATATTTATATACTTTTTTTGTGAATACTTTTAATACATATACACCCAAAAATTCCCCCAGGAGGCCTATGTCCAGCAGTGGACGACCTATGGCTGATGATGTGATGTGTGATGTGATATACACCCAAACACAGAAAAAACTTTTATCGTCACATAAATGTTTGTTCTGGTGGGAATCGAACCACACATCGAATCGAAGTACAGCTTTTGAAGCAGATATTCTACAAAATGAGCTAACAGTCAACAATTTGTTCGCTATATTTCTCTAAACCACTTGTATGCAACGAATTTTGCACTATAATTTATGTCTGCGAAAAGCCGTAGTAGTTTAGATAGTAGGTTTTAAAATATTAAAGAACTAGGTGATCATAATTTTTGTGAGTACAAACGTATTTTTTTTTAATTGCTTGCAAGCTTGGTGTTTGACCACAACTTACCTGATGTTAAGTGACGGTGTGGTCGAAGATGGTAAAGCACACCCAGCCTTGAATGGAACCGGCTCTCAAGTGATGCTGCCGGAACACACCGTTAGATGATTGGCAGCAGATTTTTAACTTGAGGGTGGTAGCTAGCCAGCCTAGTACTAGAAAGTACCCTACCACCACGCTATAGTATCCTCACGATGTTTTCCTTCACCGGCAGCTCAAGCTCATTGTTGGGGTTTGAACCCACGCCCTTTGGCATGCGAACCGACCGCGCTAACCACTGAGCTATCATCGCTACAAACTACATAGTTACTTTTTATTTCTATGTTATTATATTTTACTCGCCCCAACTTACCTCGGTTATCTTGACCTGTCGTCACTCACGTAGAACATTTGTGTGCTTACTGATTGAAAATATATTATCTGTGGTCGCCCAATACCTTACATAACTCCACGTAAAAGTTATTGTAATGTTCACCTAATGTGGACAGGCGCCACCTACTGTTCGCAACACACCTAAGTTTTCCTCATAATTAGAGTTCCAGCTGTGATTTAAGTTCCAATCGAATGTCCAAGGCCGGGCCAGAAATATCGCCTTATTCAAATTTATTTAAATTTCTAGCTATACGCCCGTCACGCTCGGCAGAATACTTGATAGCGCGCTTTCACTGTCTCCTTAAGTCACAATACAAGGAATGAGCAGCAGGTCAAGCTATTCTAATATAGCTATAATAGTCAGAACAGATTAGATGGTTCTTAACATTTCAATTATAAATATAAATAGCATAGGACTTCTTACTTAATGCCGTCTAGCCCCATACTAAGCAAAGCTTATACTATGGGACCCAGATAACTAATAGAACTTGTAAACACATATACATATATAATACATACAAAACACCCAGAGACAGAACAAATATTTTGTTCTGGGTAGGAATCGAATCCTCGCCCTACAGCTTTTGAAGCAGAAATACTCCTAAATAAACTATCGGGGCATTTGCCAGTAATAAATAAACTAAATCACTTTAATAATAATATATGTATGTATCTACCTATATATTTTATGTCAATGTAGTGTGATTGGTCAAACCAAGACAAATCAAAATGGTTTTTCGTATTAAATTACTTTAACACCACTTTAAAATGTACGATATTGAGAAATATAATCGTTTGTAATTTTAAGATGAGTTATTATTCTCTGATTGATGAGTTATACTTATCATCGGTGTGCTATACCTGAATAATAATACTAGTATAAAAACACCGGACAAATTATGGATTCAAGTGCTAATTGATTTTAATTTTAGTTTACATAGCCGTATGACGTAATAACATGGCGGCTACTATTTTATGTACTTAGTTAAAAAACAGAGTAAAAAAACTCAAAATTTTAGATTGAATTTTAAAATTTATTTTGTTATATCTTGATCTAAAACTAACATTTTCCGACTGCTTTTTAACCTAAGCTATCTCAATAATATATTTTTAGATTTTTTTCTCTTACGGAGTAAAATACCCTATTATGGCCCTACGATGAGGAACAAAGTTTAACACAGGTGGGTCCACACGGCATCGCGTTTCACCGGATTGTGCACTGAGACAACCTTATCGCTGAAGTTGAATTAGGGCGCTACTGTTGTATTTTTCAACAATACTCCCGTGAAAACATTAGTATCGTTACCTTGCCAACGCTGTTTATAAATTTATTGTTCGATGCGCGGATCGAAGCTTTCCGGTCGGAACTGTACCCGCCCATCTTTATTGTGCAATCCGCATTAATTGCCCTCTGCCGCAGACATTTGATATCTCATAAATGTTTGCCGAAAAATAAACTCTCGAACCTGTGATACACGTACATAGTAGTCGAAGATTATATTAAGACAGATACAGAACTTCAGTTATAAAAACAAAAAACAAGCTAATAAATAATAACACTAAAACACTATCCAATTTGTAAACAATTAATAGTGATTAACTATATAATAAACAAATCTCACTTATTAATAAATACAAATTGGTTATTTTTGTATTGGGTGGGAAAAAATCTTCCCTTCGGGTAAAAAGTTCCTCCAAGGAGTTTCAATGTGATCTGTCCATAGTGTTAAGCCAACTTCAATCCATCACCGCTAATATGTCGTCTACCCATCTAGCACACAAGCAGCTTCTCACTCTGATACCATCAGTCAAGAAAAACAACATTAATTACCATTGCTGATATTTTACGAGTATTGCTTGTGTAGGCGAAGTGTCCCAAATAGAATTACGCGGAAATGAAAAAGAGTGTAGTCTATATTTTGTCTCATTTTGTCACTCGAATGAGAATTATAACATTAATAGTATCTTGTGTGACTATTTTTATAGTCAGGGAAGACTCCGATATGATTATGACTTATAATTATTAAAGTAATAAAAATTAGCTTTAAACGTGGTTTTTTATGTAAAAGTAATGAGGCGGATGAGTCGCTCATCTGGTGGAGATATCGCCTGTCCATGACCATTGTAGTAATACACAGAACTTTAAGTAGCAAAACAAAGTCCAGGGCATCGTTGCATTGGCGCTCATTACTTTGAGACTTTCGATAGTCAGTCTCGAGAGCCCTGTAATTTCGATAGCTACAGTACCCTTTAAACCGAAACACAGTAATCATTACACACTACTGGCTGGCGGCATAATATCTGGTACCAAGTATTTGCTCAAGTTTTAATAATTATTAGCGACATGGCCGACATGTAACAAAGACAAAGATTTTAGTTAAGTCTCTGCACTTTTCTTTTTCATTCCCAAACATCCGTGCATTGAATGGCCCACTGTACGAATTGTAACGCGATATTTTCGTTACCGATTTGTTCGCAATGGCAGATGGGTGCACTCAAACAGGAAATCATTTCGAACTTGTTGCCACAGACTGATCTATGACTTTGTTCTCCATTTGTTAGAAACTGAGCATTGATCGCTGCCCTTTTTCTCCTATTTGTGTTTGAAATATGAATACTTGTATACTTACTTATTATAGCAGGTACAAATGCGGACACGCTTTTTATCTAGTTATTGAACGTCGAACGAAAGCCCAGCTGTCTTCCGTCCACGTTCCTTAATAACGAAATATAGACTATTCTAGACGAGATGTATACACGCTATTTTCCTGTAATTTGCTAGCTCTATATTCATGACTAGTTGGTCTGTGTTGCAAGTTGCCTTTGTTTCCATTTACATTGGGAAACATGTCGTCGCGTCGTGTGACAGTCCACTTTTGTTACGAGACTATGAAGATAGACATACATAGCTACCTATGTGTTCAAACTTAGATCCATATAGAGATATGATTTTGAGCCTAGTTTGAATATCAACGTGTTTTAACCGCAAAAATGTAGTCATAATTTATATGGAAAAAAATAAAAGTAAAGTTACTTGTTTAATATTTTTAGTATCTACCCGAAAAAGGACTTTTTTTTAAATATCGAGATTTTTTGTTTCACCTAGTTCCATACATGAATTGTTGATAGGTCTCGTATATCTACTGAACTTGTCTTTGGATTAGTGACCGTAAGTAACATTTTTAACTCAGCGCTACCGTGATGAGGCAAATAACTGAAATAACACATAAAATTAGCTGTTGTTTGTCTCGTAACAACAGCCGTCACGCCAAATTAAAAACATTACGAGGCATATTTACTCTGACATTAGGTTTAGTCACTCAGTCAGTCACAGAAACGTTGCTCAAAAAATAATATCTACTATTATCATCATCACATCATCAGCCATAGAACGTCCACTGCTGGACATAGGCCTCCTCCTGGGGAGGGGTTTTGCCAATACTCGCCACGCTTGGCAGGCGAGTTGGCGAGCGCAGTTAGGTGTGATTGTTCAAGGAAGACGCTGCTGCCCATCTTCCGTATTACATCCCTTAGCCGACTCTTACGGCAACCACGGGTAGAGAGGGTGGGGTACTATTCTTACGCCGGCACCACCACGGCAACACACTCTACATATGCAAAAGTTTAATTAGGAGACATTGTATACAACATAGACATTGTGAGTTTCTATCTATCTATCTATCTATCTACACAAACCTTCCGAAAAAAATATCTAAATATCAGTGAAAATTGTATCAAAATCCGTTGCGTGCTTATACTAAATTAAATATCTTCTAGATGTAAGCGGAGAAAAAGACGACCGCAAACAGCGACTTTATTTTTTTACTATTTAGAGATCATTACGTTACTTTTGCCGTGGTGGTGCCGGCGTAAGAATAGTACCCCACCCTCTCTACCCGTGGTTACCGTAAGAGTCGGCTAAGGGATGTAATACGGAAGATGGGCAGCAGCGTCTTCCTTGAACAATCACACCTAACTGCGCTCGCCAACCCGCCTGCCAAGCGTGGCGAGTATTGGCAAAACCCCCCAGGAGGAGGCCTATGTCCAGCAGTGGACGTCTTATGGCTGATGATGTGATGACGTTACTTTTACTCAAATGTACACCAAGATTTTTTAAACTCTATTGCAACTTTTGTATAAGATTTAGAAAAGTACCAACATAAACTAACTTACCGCATCCTAATCTGTAAAACTATTTCGGTTATTTGCCTAACGGAGCTCCAAGTTTAGCCGACACGTCACCCGGCCAGGTACATATGAAGTTGGAGTATTTTTTCTAAAAACAAGAGCTTCCTGCGTTCGTGATCCCACCACCACGAGGGGGATTATATGAATGCAACATCTGTATGTGTAACATTAACTAGATACTAATAGATAAACCGCGGATGCTTTTTATGCCAGCCCGTTTTTTAATCTTTTGTATTCAGTCGTACACCAAATGTGCATTTTATTTATAAGGGTCGCTTTATGAATAGCGTTTTGGGGCAGATAGTTATGAGAGTTGGATGCGACAATGATAAATGCACTTGTGACCACTTGTTTTAATTGAGCTTTTTAATAATGCAACAGGTTATTTTTGCTTGTGGACTGGAACAAACAAACAGTATTACAAAGTGGTTACATGGAAATTTCACAAGCGTTTTTATCGCTATCTTTCTATCTTATGTAACTAGTGGTTCACCCCAAACTTTGACCTCGCGACCCAATTATCTTCCCAATTCCATGACCGATTTATGTCATATTCATATTTGTTGTATCTACAACACGTAGTGTATTGTCACGAAACATTTCTCAAATTTTCATATTTCATAATTTTCCCTATCAGAAAATTATTTTTGAAAAACATATATACAAACGCTTATTTGTTTCAAAAAACTATAAGACACTTGATGCATTCGAACAAATATTCATCTCTTTATCGTTAAAATAATACAGAATGGAAATCTAAATAAATCTCGAAGCGATTACTTCATTATCCCATAAACTAATAGCTTTTTAAAGTATGTAGGTACGAAGCTTGAAAGTTCCTACCCAATTACGCTCTGGGACATAAATACCTCAAGTTTATTATTCGACGGCGTACTCAATGGCGTTGGAAAGCGACAGGACGCCCCAAAGTTCCAATAAGCTACCGCTAATTACGTAATTCAAGCACCGTGACCGAAATAAAAAGATGGAGCATTGCGGCGAGACGAAAGGGAGACCCCAGACCGATGCAGGGACTTCTTTCCTTCGAGGACATAAAAGCTATAGAGCGCCTCAAAAGTACACTTTTCGACTGCCCTGTTATTTCATTTGGTAAAGTTCTGCTTCGAAAGAAAAAGAGCGAGGATTCGATTCCCATTCAGCACTAACAGTATGTATTTACAAAAAATAAGTATTTAAGTATTTTGTGAGCTGTCTGGTTTCCATAGTACAAGCTTTTCTTAGTTTAGAGCTAGATGGTGCTGTATTCAGGCTAATATTGTGTCAAATAGGGTCGCATTTTCCAGATCAAATAACTATAGCAATAACTTAAATTATTTATTGATGTTTTTTCTCCTATTACTCAAAAAGTATCCTTACTTACTGCCAAACCCAATTCAGCCGTATCAAACCTAAAAAGTAAATAAAAAACTTATTCATTGCTATAACAATCACGTTTTTTTAATAATGGAATTTTTTAAGGCCACCATTTGTTCTACTAGTTAAATTTATGTTGTTATAATTGTTTCTTATTGGTGTGAACAATAAAGAATTATATTATTAATATCTCTTAAAAACGCAAAATGAAATAGCTAAAAGTTATAAAAAATTGTACTAAAGGGTATTGTATGTGCAGTCAGTTTAAGATAATCACATACGTTTCAAAAACAATCATTGATTTCGTTGATTAGATTTATAGATAGATAGAAACTCTTTATTGTGCACACCAAAAATAGAAAAAGAGTACAGATAACAAAAGACAGTTAGATAGTTTTATTGTACGTAAACTAATTAATAGAAACCCTATTCAAAGAATTTCGAGTTAAGGCTTACCCTATTCAGAAGCTCTCAAATTAACAAGTTAACAATTAACATTTACTTTTGAAGATTAAATAATAAATAGCATTAACTAAAACACATTTGGATATTTGCAATCATTATACTTAATTATATAATTTAAACGCTTTAACTACATAATTTTTTTCACATTAGTTGACGATGAAATAGAATAATAGTGAAATAAGTAAAAAGTATTTATCTAATTGAGGAAACTTTCAGTAAAGCTTAAATCATTTATACAAATGTGACCAAACGATAAAAAAAATTACTACTAAACAAACAAGGAAAAATATAACTATAAACGTGGCTTTGTTAATCAATTCTAAGAATAAATAATATTATGATTGATTCCTCATTATACTTTTCCGCATTACATCAAGGCAATTCTTTCCATTCATCTAAGCAAAATCGGTCAAAAACTTTTACAAAGTATATATTTCTATATATTCTCTGTCCATTCGTTATTTTACTTAACTAGATATTGTTATCCTGCAGCTCGTGTCGCGACATTCTGCACTCTAATCAGCATATAATTTATAATTTTTTTTTTGGTTCTACATAGCGATAATAGCTCAGTGGTAAGCGCGGTCGGTTTATACGCTGGAGGGCGTGGGTTCAAATTCCAATAATGAGTTCGATCTGCCAGCGAAGTAAAACATCGTGAGCAAACCATAGCGTGGTGGTAGAATACCTTCTAGTACTCGACTGGCTAGCTACCACCTTCAAGTTGAAAATCTGCCACCAGCACCTAACGGTGTGTTGCGGCATCCTCGCTAGAAGGCAATTCCAAACTAGGTCACTAAATATTAGGTGAACTGTGGTCAAACACTTAGCCAGTCAATAATAAAGAAAGTTTTAAAAATTACCATATCAAGTTTTTTTAATATAAAAATAATGAGACGAACCTAACGCTCCTCTGATGGTAAGAGATAACACATTTCCATGACCATTGCAGCGGTATACAACACTTTGAATAGCAAAACAAATTCCAGGGCATCCCTGCTTTGGCGCTCATTACTTTGAACTATTCGATGGTTAGTCTCAACAGCCCTGTAATTTCGCTAGCTGCAGTACCCTATAAACTAGAACACAGTAATGTTTACACATTATTGCTTGGCGGCAGGATAACTACTGCGGTGGCACCAACCTACACGACGAAGCTTCAAAAGTGAGAGCTAACTTTTCTAACAATTTTAGCAATACATTAGTCATATAAAGTCTTGATAATCCATCCACAAAACAAATAAACTGCACATTACCATTTTAACTAAAAACTAATAATATCTATCTTTTTTTTACTGGCTTACCTAAGGGCGAAGTCCGTATATCGACACAGAAATTAGGGGTTAGAAGCGCACCCTTGATCAATGGTGATAATTAAAATGAGAATTTTATCAATACGATCTCACGAGCCGCAAGGAAGCCACCCAAGTGACGATACGGTAAATTAATTTTAAAAATGTAACATTTAAATTTAATTACATACCTCGTCATAATTTAATTTTATCGTTACCGACCTAATGCTACGAATTATATCAATAAATCTATGTATATCAGGCTGATGTTGCAAATTCCACTATCATAATATTTTTCGAAATAATTCCGTAAGCTCTTCATAATTTTACACTCAGTTTAACGTGAAGATGGCAGGTGGAGCAGCGGGCACAGACAAAGTAACATTCGATTAGCGATAACGCTAACAAAAACGTAAAAAAATACGGGATTGACATAAACTGTCGATATGTCACGTGGGCAGCGTATCCGTACTTTTTTAACTTTTCTAATAGTATTATCGAATATTGAATAAATAGAATGTTACTTTGTCTAGTCCCTCAAGTGTATGACAGTAAGATGACCACACCGCGTGATAATAAGAGCTATCAAAACCCGTCCAGATAAGATACATTGTGTTCCGAAGAATTAGAGCTAAACCGCGGGGCGCACCTAGTACTTAAATAATTGTTATTTATCCATGCTACAACAGTTTTTCTGGACCTAGTTTTAGTTTTATAATCACAATACAATTCATTTATGGCCAAAATAAATACCTACTCGCAAAAAACTAAGTAACTTAATGAACTACATTCCCCAACAGCACACATGCGATACATTCCTCGCTTTCAACAGTGTCGCGGTATTCCCTAGCAAATTTAAATTTGTAATTTCTTCCAATAACAGGGGAACATTTATTAAAAAAATACAGTCAAACTCCGCCCATCGCATCGGCGGAAACAGCTGCAGGGTAATTATTCCAAACATGCCTCCTTAAGCATTGCCCCACAGACAGACTATGCCCTGTTACTGTTAATCTTCGATAGAAAACTGTTATTAGGCGACCACCTGGCTCGATAGCCAAATATAACGAAACATCACGAACCGATAATTAAAATCAAACACACGTATATTTATTGGACGGTGTCAATGAAACAATTTAGCTCCAAACGCAATATCACATTAGAGAAAATGACGGAGACTATAAAATATTCAATGACGTTTCGACTATCGTTTTTGAGGCTCGAATATTATTTGTTTATACGGATAGAGCTATAATGAATAGTTTTATTATGACATGGCTTCCTACGCGACGTACAGAGCCCGAAGTTTCTCTAAAAACGTTTCATTAGCCAGCCAGATATTTACGATTTTGGGTAGCTATGGGCGGTCACGATTACGATTATGAGGAAACTATACATTTAAAGTTGACCGTTAATGGATACAATCTTCATTTACCCTCCTACATCTACGTCACTTGATTATAATAATCGTGAAACATAAAAACTGATACAACATCGTTAACGTTTATCTCACTGTCTAAATAAATCATAAAAATGTTTTAATCAGCTGCGTTCCCGTGGAATCTAAAGTCGGAATGCATAACAATAAACTGATTTTTCTTTGCTAATGGACTTGCAAAATGCGTATCTGAAATGTCGCTCGTATTTTACTGAGTGTACATTTTCATAAGAGGTGCTCAACAGTTTCGTAATAAACCTGTCCGGGATACAGATAACATCACAATCTCGATTCGAAAAGCTAAAAGGTCGTTTATAGCGACATAAACGTTTATAGAATCATAAAGCAGAACCAATCTATTGTTTTCTTCAGCCTACGCGCCTGAGAGACATGACTAATCGGACGATTCCGCTTTTTGTTTCTGTGAAGGGACACAATCAATTGTCACCTCGTGAATATTTCCCACCTAAGTTCCACATCGCATGGATGTTTCTAATATATTTGGATCGGCCCTGGAACGAGTTTCGGCTAGTCCGTAGACAATAAACGATCGGATATCGTATTGCGATAGGGAAATAAAGAAAAAGGTGATGAGTGTCTCGCCCGTGTTGTCGTTGGCGCGAACAGATCGCTCGTGTGTCCGAACCCGGCTCTGTTGATGACTACAATTTAAATCCCATACGTAAGATATTTGACTCTACCCATATAGAGTTACATGAGCAGTTCAATTAAGAAATTTTAGCTGTTTCTTCGGAGAAATGTAGAATTGATATCTTGCATTGCATATGGTCATAATCGTAAGTTAAGAAACGTCAATAACTGTCAAACAATTAAGTATGTCACTAAAATAAGTATTACGAGATACATACATATGTACAATAAACCTATGAACTATAATATATAAACGGGTGTTAGTTTTTAAATTAAAATCTTGTAAATGTTTACGCTGCCCTCCTTCCTTATCATTTAACATTATCCTTTATAATAAACAAAAAAATGTGTAATTAAGTACTCGTATGTATGTACATTTTAGTGTTTTGTACCTGAAACAGGGGCCAATCGGTATTGCTCTATAAGTAAACTTATGTCTCTATATATAGCCATACGTCTCTCGGACCTATTTTGACGTGTGTCTCCGGTTGATATTTTTGTAATCTATGTGTAACTAACTATACAGTTTATTCGGCAAATAAATCTATACTAATATCATAAAGAGGTAAGAATTGATTGTTTTTTTGCATTGAATAGGCTCCAAAACTACTGAACCGATTTCAAAAATTCTTTCACCGTTAGAAAGCTACATTATAGGCTAATTTTTATCCCGGCATTCCCACGGAATCTGGACTAACGCGGGTGAAACCGCGGGGCACAGCTAGTACCTAATAAAATCAGTAGTGTAAGTAAGAATTCAGTACGATAATTATAGTGCGCACTCTAAATTATTACAACATATACTAAAAATGTAACAAGAGCGAGTCGGAATTAGAATTTAAGTCTCGCCAATTTTTGGCATCGGGGTAAATAGGTTTGCTAATTTTATTTTCAACTTATACAACAGCTTCAATTCTCAATTATATAACAGCTCTATAATTATTTTGGTGGTTCGAAACCCTTGATAAGCAAGTCCAAAACGTAGTCAAAAGTTTTTCTTTATTGGATTTTAATGTATTTGTTGGTTTGTTTGTTTTCAAGCAGTAAGATCGCAACAAAATGTGTTTCTAAAACAATGCATATATTTTATTATGGAAACGACAATGCATATATATTAAGAGACATGATAATAAAATAGTACAGGAACATTTCAATTGTACTCTTTCTTTGTATCGAGTGCTCGTTTTTTCTTCCGAATAATCTAGTCTAGATATCTGTTATCTGCATACTCGATGTAAGTTAATAATCGATTCAAGACATAAATCGTTATTGCTCTACTCTCAGTCGTGACCACTCATAAGTTGAACACTTTAGTTACCTACCTAATCGATTGGCCCACTTCCACTTCACTTAACCACAAAGATACATCCTAATGCAATCGAAAGTCAATTAAAACGCTGTTTATTCATCATCATTTTAAGTCCAAGGATGATTTATAGTTTCGCAGCGGGCTGCAGCGCGGCGCGAGAGTACTGTCGCGGCCGCTTTCAAAATTAAAATCTTAAAGGCGCAACTGTGATCTTATCCGACTCGATCAATTTAGATAAAATAAATATTTATACACTCGCCCGTAGATGGGCGAACAAAGCGCCCGGTAAATTGATTATGTCAATGAAGAACGTTTTTGACGTTCGCCCCTATTCGATCACCTGTCTCGATTTTAGATACCATTCGGATTCGGACACGTTCGATGCTACGCCGAAGAATGGAATTCATAACGCTTATTCAGATGCCTTTTTCGTTTTGGATAGCTTTTGTTTCTTGGCGATTTGAATTGAATAGCCATAATGTCTAACGTGAAGAAAAAAGGTGAGCATATTTCTATTACGTTTTATATGCAAAAAATCATAGATGTTAACTAGAATCTCATGTAAAAAAAATCTTTTTAGGATTCCGTACCCAAAGAGTAAAAACGGGGCCCAATTACTAAGACTTCGCTGTCTGTCTGTCCGTCCGTCTGTCTGTCACCGGTTCTTGAGATACAGCCGTATCTCAAGAACCGCGACAGCTAGACAGTTAAAATTTTCACAAATTATGTATTTCTGTTGCTGCTATAACAACAAATACCTACTAATAACAAAATAAAATAAATATTTGAGGGAGGCTCCCATAGAACAAACGCGATTTTTATTTTTTGCTTTTTTCATAGATAATTTTACGGTACCCTTCGTTCGCGAGTCCAACTCGCACTTGGCCGGTTTATTTGGTATTTTTTTTTTGGAAATCTACTTATTATACTGAAATAACTCTATCATATTTCTCTCCATTCGAATCTTTACCTTACAACTAATTATTTTGTGTATTGTACATTAGCGCTCTCGTTATTGATTGCAAGATAAACACAGTGTTTCAATTGTTGCCCAAAAACAAAAAAGTGAAATTTTTCAAAAAGTTACCTGGAGAACGCTGAGTTTATCTGTATATACTAACGTGTATTTTTCATTCTTGGTTATCTGGAAGAGATCGGTTTTAGCGATAAGGTCGCCATTTGTGACACTAGCTCGTAAGGTTACTTTGTTAATTTTTCTTTTACTGGTGTGCACAATAAAGAGTGTCTATTGAATGCCTTATTGCCTTGTTTATTTTGTATATTTGATAGGGTAATGGAGCATTAAAAATCGTGAATAAAGTAGATAAAATATTATTTAATTCATATTTTGCATTTGGAAGCGTAATAAATACGAAAAATTTCATATCCTAGCTAAGAAATTAAAATCACATATTTATGTACTTACACGAATGTCTTATATATAAATCTATTTACAAATTGACTAGGGTACATTTCAGTTCTTCGAAAACATTATACTTTACATTATTTACAACTGCACTAACTACAAACATTTGTGGTAAATGCACACAAAATAAAGTCAGTAAATACTAATCTATGTTTATCACAAATCATTAAGAATTAAGCTGGTTAGGACTTAATCAGGAACCTAAAAGTACTAATTAAATGCTCAGATGCAGTTCAGATGTAAACTTTTGCAGAGAATATAGACTTATCATTAGTCTGCCAACCCACACTTGGCCAGCGTGGTGGACAACGGCCTTATCCTTCTCACAATGAGAAGAGACCCGCGCCCAGCAGTGGGTTACTTTATAAAAAACAGGGCTAACTCGGAAAGACTCATCATTAAGACTACAACAAGCATACGGGAATGTTCAGCGAATTGTCAAAGACATGATACGAACAGGTACAATAAGATAGCTTTTACAAAACATCGTAATGATTAACTCCTATTGCTCGACTTATCGAACTGTAGCAAACACCAAAATTACATTTGTCAATATCTTGCTCAGATATAAAAGGTTGAAGAGCACCAAAACAAAGAATAAACTACACTTATGATAAGGCTATTTACAACATAATTAAAAGTAAAGAATACATCACAACGATTACTGATTACACAAAATAAGTCTTTCGTGAATGTGGAGCATTAGACATAGGAATCTGTTGCGCGGGCCTGAGGGGCCGTTCTTCGCACTGGTGGTTGTCTATGGAGACGTAACTGTGATGGTGGGGAAGGCGATCGTCGCCACGGCCTTCACTGCTGGCCACCGAACACGTCTCGTCCTCGGTACTGCGCGCTGACACTTCTGCACTCGCACTCGTTGAGTGCAAAGGACTCGACATCATCAGTATAGGCGGAGCCATACCATACTTGTACCAAGGGTCGTGAGACGTCGGCGGCGCCGTATACCGCAGGTTCCCGTGACGCCCAAACCCCTCCCTATTACCACTTTTCAAATTATTTGCATTATGAAGCGTTCGATTCGGCAATGTCACGTCCACGTTGGGTAGCCGAAAATTTAGCTTCTCCCAACAATTCTTTTCACCCCACACTATCACTGTACACGTTTTGAGTAACACTTTTAAGTCCGGGTCTATATTTATGGCACTTAAGTCGGTCGTCACTAGGAAAATTATCTTTTGACGTCTATGCCTAACATTCACTGAGTTTATAGCACTCTGTATGGCCGCTTTTGTTTCAGGCGAATACCATTCTTGCTGTAAAAATGTTATAGATAGCACTATAATAAGTCTTTTAGAACTTTCTGACGCACTCACTAAACTATCACTTGTCCGCCTTTCGATCAATTGTAAGTCTCTATGTTGTAAGCACAATGTGTGTCCCGTATTTTCTAACTCGGAGCTGACTGCGCGAGTCACGAAATCTTCATCACGCGGATTGTACACAAAAAATGCATCGAAACGCTTATTTTTGTTGTCATTCATATCTTTAGAAGTGGAACTAAACACTCTAATCCCATATCGAGAATGCATCCACAATTTGAAATCTTCTCTGTACATAAACATCAGAGCGCACATCAATAATAGTATGACTGCTATTACAAGAACTGCTGCAATGTATGGAATGTAATTTTCAACGCCATCATTCGTTTCTATGAACAATCGTTTCAATGTTTCAGTTCCAGTTTCCTCAGTCGTAGTCTCTGTTTTGCATTCTCTCGCTACAGCTGCTATAGTTTTGTTCATCTGTTGGCCATTAGGGAGATAGCACATCATGGTGTCAGTTTCTTTTGATTTTTTTATCAGCCATTGATTGAGCTGGGCTATATCCTTACAGTCGCAAGTCCATTTGTTTCCATCTACAGAGACGCGCAGACGCGGATCACTGTCGGTAATGACTCTCCACGGCATGTAATCAACGTAACCGTTATTGTCCAAGTCCAAGAACTCTACAGAAGGCAGGTAATTGAAGGTATCGTTTTCGATGACTCCGATTTTATTGTTGCTCAAATAAAGCTCGTTCAAGTTTGGCAATCTAGTGAATTGTGTATTTTTCAATACTTCCAAGTTGTTATTTTCCAAATGAAGAACTCTCAGTGACTCGATGCCGTTAAATGTTCTATTTTGTATTGTATTGATATTGCTGTTATTGAGGTGTAAAACTTGCAGCTTCTTTTTACCAATGAAAACGTGATTACCCAATTCTTTTAGATCATTTCCGTCCAAGTATATTTCGGTCGCGTCCATCGGTATTCGGTCCGGTACGTGATCGTACCCGGCATTCGAACAATCGACCACGTTAACGGTGGTCCAAGTCTGATCATGATAACACGAACATCTATCTGGACAAGTCATCTTGCAATCGCAGGCGTCAAAGTCACAACAATGGCACACCGTGAAACAATGTGAATCATACTCGCACAAAAATTCTGAAGATCTCACTTCGAGCAGCCGCAATTCTGGTTTACGTGCATGGGTTAAAGAGCATTTTACACTTTCTAAATCCATTACTCGTGGACGTTGTCTCAGTTCACTATATTGGTTAATTGATTGCAACCATTCCATTGTGCAATCGCAAACAAAAGGATTCTCGCTAATGTAAAATTCAGGCAAATCTTTGTCTTCCGGAACGGATGGTATTGCAAAGGCACCCAATTCTAAAGTTTTTATCTTATTTGAGTAGAGCATAACTTTGTTGAGATTATATTTCTGCAAAAATGTACCCGGGCTGATTTTGTCGATGTTGTTATCATTCAAAACAATTGTCTCAATGCGGCTAGGAAATGAAAGTTTGTCGATACTTCGAATCTTATTGAAACTTACATCGAGCATTTTTATATTTGACGACTCTTTTATTCCGTAGGTATCTTCCAATTTTTCTACATTATTTTCGTGCATGTCTAACCATTCAAGGTTCGTCGGAATATGGCTGTAATCAAACCATAGCAGCTCGTTGCTTGACACATTTAACCAAACCAGCGGTTGAGTATTGGTAAATATGCCTTTCAAATCAACCAACTTGTTTCCGTCTAACCCAATTGCTTTCAACTGCTGGTTTGCAGCAAAAGCTCCGTCATCTATTTGATCTATATTGTTTGAGGCTAAATTTAATATTTGCAGAGAAGGCAGCGCTGCAAACGTGTCCTTTGATATCTTCTCAATTTTATTACCAACAAGCCGTAATCCATATAAATCATCTAAACCTTCAAAGTGCGTTGTTGTAACTTTTGTTATTCTATTCATGCCCAGATCTAGGGACGTCAAAAATCTTAACGTTTTTATTGCTTCGGGCACCTCAGATAACTGGTTCCCACTGAGACCCAAATCGTGGAGCTTCGTTATATTTTCGAAAGAGCGTAAGTCAATTTTAGTTATTCTGTTTCCGTCAAGGAATAACTGGTTGAGTACGTAGAGATTAGAGAAATGCCCGCTGTCCACTTCGATTATGTTGTTATGAGCTAGCGAGAGCGAATGAAGGTTCTTCAAATTTGAAAATGCACCGTCAGCTATGCGAGCTATGTTGTTGAACTCCATACTCAAAAATTGTAGATTATTCAAATCTTGAAACAGTAGGCCGTCAATTTTTGTAATCCGGTTGTGGGACAAGTTCAAGACAATCAAACGAACTAGTCCTGAAAACGTGTCTCTATTCACCCACTCACTAGTCAATTGATTGACAGATAAGTCCAAGATTTGCAATTGGTCCAATCCCTCCAATAATCCCGGTGCCAACACGCTCAACGAGTTGTTATTCAAATATATTTGTTTTATATCTCTCGACGATTGAAACATTTCAGGAGGTAGAGCTGTCAATGCATTTGTAGACATATTAAGAACTTGTAAGTCACTCAAGCCGACAAAAGCTCGATCCGCTACTTGTGAAATCCTGTTGTTTTGTAAAAACATTTTCTGAAGTGCGCGTAAACTTGACAAACCGTTATCAGGGAGGTTGCTTATTTCATTGTAAGACATATCTAATGTTTCTAACACGGTGTTACATGATTTGCCAGGAGCGGTTGGTCCATTGCCCCAGTCGGAAAATCCCAAGTTAGATATATCCTGGAGTCGATTTCGTGTTACATTTAAATCCTTCAAGTTGTACAGCAGACAAAATATCTCCGACGGCAGAGTCCAAATATTATTATCGCCCAAATCCAAGGTTCTAAGATCAGTGAGGCCCCGGAATGTGTCTCTGTGAAACTCCATAGACATCGCAGACCAATCCGTATTATGAGTCCGTATAGATAAACTTCGAAGTCCGCTCAACGGTGATAACACTTCGGAAGGCACGTATCGAATCTTACACGACTCTATCCTGAGTTCTTTGAGGTTGTGGAAACGAGACAGAAGCTGCGTGCCTTCCTCTTTTCTTCGGCCGAGGTCTAGTGAGCTCTCAAAAAAGAGAACATCCGTGCAGTGAAGGTTGAGCACTGTGATGCGCTGCGCCTGTGAGGCGGTGAGGCCGGCCAGCAGGTCGGTGGCGCCGGCGGCTGTGCGCAGCGAGCACGCCAGCTGCACGCTAGTGGCCTCGTTGCCATCGGACACGCGCTGCAGCTCGCACTCCTGCGGCGCCTCCGCCACCCGGCTCGTCAGCGACGCCCCGCTCACCCATAGCCAAAGCCAGCACCACGCCGAGTACCGCACCGCCAATGATCCTAACGATAACATCTCGAAAATTCACTTCAAAACTGTCACTACGATTAAATGATCACCGTTTGCATCACTGTTATCGCGCACATCTCTACGCTAGTCCGACCGCACTCGGAAAACTTTACGAATTTCCCGTCAAACTTGTTTCAAAGTACGTCGCATAACGGCTCGAGTTGGCGCTGAGACGCAGCACGGCCGCTCGCGGTAACGTGTGAAAAGCGACTGAATGCGATCGCGAGGCGAGTTGAGCGACCGGTGGCGAGGCACGCTCCCCGCGCGCGGTCGCTCCTCCCCCGACAGGGTCGTCCGATATCGGCCTCTCTTTTTCTTGAAAAGTTCACAACGGCAACAAGTTGCTCGCCGCAAGATTGGCATGAACAGGAGCGCGCTTTGCGAGCTTTTATAAACATGGCGGTGCTTACTTTGTTTGTTTTGCCTAATCATAAAATTTCAATAGCTTCTCTACGGAAAACCGTGTGAACAGTTATTTTTTACTCGTCTCTGACAGTGTATAATTTATTGCCCGTGTGTGGGATATGAGTAATGTGTGAAACCTGTACTCCAGCTGTTTAGGTTTTATCGATTTTACCCAAAATAACATTCATTTAACGCCTCCATCCAATTGATAAGCATCAGCATTAAAAATCGATTTCCCTTGTTCAGTCCTGCAAAGTACCTGTGCTGACGCATTTGCGATAACCTTATCTCAGCGACTTGTTAACTCAGCCTTGATGTCATCATTCCAAAATAAAGAGTTCCCAGCCGTTTACTATCTCTACCTTGATTGCTCTACCTGCTAGCAGAACACATCATGCCTATTACAGTTTAGTGTTAACTAACTAAATAATCTTAAATTAAGTGATACAAATTAATATTTGTTTTCATTCAATCCTGTAGATTTCTTTACTTAAACAATAAAAAAAAACTATGTTTCTAATAAATACATATAAACTGTTTTAGGATAATTATGTTATCTAATCTTATAGAGATGTTACCAAAGAGGGCATGCAATCGAACACTTGAGTCATTTATATGCAATTCCGCGAGAATAGTTTTTTTCTTCTTCATGAAAACTAGGTATTTCCCACAGCCCACCTGCTGCTAAATGACAGTATGGTCGAAGATGGTATTGCCTGGAATGGAACTGGCTCTCAAGTGAGGCGGGAGAGGGTATTAGTTGCTTGGCAGCAGATTTTCAACTTGAGGGTGGTAATTAGCCAGCCGAATACTAGAAAGTACCCCGCAATCACGCTCAGCTAAAGCTCATTGTTGGGGTTTGAAGCCATGCCCTCGGCGTGTGAACCGATCGCGCTAACCGCTGCGCTACATTATCACCATTGAGCCATCATTGCATTTAGCTGATACCTTTAGTATATCACCTCTGTGTACTAAATATTGATCAAAAAAAAATTGCCGTTAATGTTAGGGTGAAACCATGAGACAATGTTAGTATAGGCACCAGATAAGTTGTCAGATATATCGTATAGAAATTAAAATTGAATATTTAATTGAATATCGAATTTAATCAGACACCTGGGACGATTTTACGACTCGAAAAGCTAACAATATTGAATTTCATAGTGATATTAATGACGTACCGAAATATGAATCTAATTTCATGGCAATTCAAAACTCATATAAGTAAACATTAATTAATTAGTATGAAACTATGAATATTAATTGTAATAAAACTTGACATCTCGCGAGAGAAAGGGATAAGCTAAATATAAAACACCTTCACGTTATACCTACCTTTTAATTATTATTATAATAGCGAATTTAATTATAGTCCCTTTTTACACTTTCATTTGTTAGACTTACAAATGAAAGTGTAAAAAAGGTTCTCTTTCTTTCCCTCTCTCTCCATTTTCCAGGCTAGGTGTGCTTTACCATCTTCGACCACACCGTCACTTAAAATCAGGTGAGTTGTGGTCAAACACCAAGCCTGTCAGCTATAAAAAAAAAAGATCTTTTAGAGGTCATCATCATCATCATCAGCCTCACATTAGTCCACTGACTGGATCTATTCCTAATATATATTTTTTAGATGCCCAATCTTCTTGTTTTCCTTTCCAGATACTAGCCACTGCTTTTCATATATCGTCACTCCGCCGAGTCACATGACGTCCTAACGTACATTTACTGATACGTGGTCTCCACTCTAAAAGACATCTAACCCTATCGTTATCGGTTCTACGACAAATAAAACAAGATCTCTACCACCTTGGCTTAAAATAAATAAATATCGTAGGACTTTATACATAGCGCCATCTAGCCCCAAACTAAGCAAAGCTTGTACTCTGGGAACCAGATAGCTGCTTAATTGCTGCCTAATTTCGCTAATTCACTGTTACATGCAAACTTCAAATTAACTTGTTATCTTTACTTAAATAAGTAAGGTAGGTTCGGGTAATAAAGCCTGTCGGCTAATAAGGCCTAAATAGCAAAAATACAATTTAAAATGACCGGTGCTGCTCAAGGTCGCACTCGCATGGACCTAACATTCATAGATGGCGCTTCAAACCTGTTGTGAAGCGCTAGCTTGCTCATTGCCACCGGTGCAGCGTCATTAATTGTGAGGGGCGGTCATGCTACTCGATTAATAAGAATTCGTCCGAAGCAATCGTAAGTATTTTTTTAAAATATATACTTTTATGTATAATTTTACGCTATAGTTTTGTATTACTTCATGTTATTCCTATTTTTGATGTTTAAATAATAAATCATAATTTGTATAATGTTGTTTTAAGATTTTCTTTACACACGTTGTCGGCGGTTATTAAGGCCTACTAAATTCGACCGTAGGCCTTATTATCCTTCTGCTATATTTATTATATATGTATCGACATTTGTCTGTTTTACAGTTTTTGAAATATTCGGTATAATAAATTAATGAATGAATAAATATAAGTAATTATAAGTGTTTACATTTTTGTTGTAAATCCTCCTGGAATGTTTTATCGCACAACTTACAGTAGTTCTAGTTCAGACGACGATGAAGGTTATGTGCCACTTGCACAAATAAAAAGAACAGCATTTCAGCTTAAAAGCTTCAGGTTAAAAATACTCATAGAACACCAACGGTTAGAAGAAAGGCCATAAATTACAGGGGAACACCAGTCACCAAAGACTTGTTTGACAAAATGAAGGAAGACAACAAAAAAAAAAGACCCCCAAAGGTAGACGTCGTGCTAAACTGAAGTTTTTGGAAAGTTGGTACTGTCACGGTTGTGAGGAGGACAGGATGGCTAGTGTGAGACAATGCTATGCTATGCGGCAAGTGGTATCACGAGGAGTGCGTCGGTCTGTCAGCGGATGATAGAGATAATTTTGAGTGTCTTGATGGATGTTAATCAAAGAAATTTATTACTATTCTTAGGACTACAGCGTGATTAATGTATAATTATTAATTATTGATATCAATTATGAAATATAAGCACCTCATTTTGATTATTTATATATGTTAAAGTCTTAGGCTTTATTATCCTACCATAGTATAATAAGGCCTACGAACAAGGTTTTTGTAAATGTTTAATTTTGTTTTTGTTTACGGCAGAAGTTGCCATGTTTTGTTTATATTCGACAGTGTTTGATTTTTAGTTTTGATTAACATTAAAATTTGTTGATTCTGATAAATACTTTTTATTTTATTTCAAATCTCCCTTAGCTAGGCCTTATTACCCGCACCTACCTTACGTACTATGTAATAACAGCATTGAAATGTCAACCAATAAAAAACAATACCGCAGGTGTTTTAATTGAAGAATTTACAGTACTTAAGTGCTTTTTATCATTTAACTAAAACATTAGATAATTTATGCAATCTATTAAACTACATTCTCTTTATTTCATGATTTATTACACCTATCAACTAATACGACGTAGTTAAAGTTATAAAACAACTGGGTGGCTCTTACTTTTTAATTGGCGATAATCTCGCAATACGTAAACGATAGTCAAATAGGGGAGGCCTATGTCCAACAGTGGACGTCCAACGGCTGAAATGATGATGAGTCAAATGTAAAAAAAGCAGTTTCCATTTACTCCCGCCAGTGGCGCTATCCCAATTTCCATAAATCTGTTATACTCAAAGAACCCTAGGGGACCGCAAAGCCTCTGTGAGGGCTGCGCGAAAATACTGGTCCATAATAAAAAAAGTAAAGAGCTACTATACATCTAAACAATATAATGTTTTAAAAAATACTAAAATTACTAGTAGTAGGTAGTTGTGGAATACGTAATATAAGAGCACGACATTTCAGCCAGGAGCATAGCCAACAGTTCAACACTGACTCAACTGACAATAAAAATACACATAAAACAGTTTTTGATTGCTTAAGGGCTCCGTCGCTAAAAAAGTTTGAGAGCCGCTGCCATTAATTAATCAATTGTTTTCGTAATAGGCATTTTGTAAATATCACAAATTGATATGCTAGCGCCTCTGAAGTTAAAAGTAGCTTCGAGTTCGACACGAACATATGTGCAAGTTCTTTATTATCTTTCAATCGAAATTACAATTTTTTTTTTTTTTTTTTTCGTTTTTGGCATTACACTTTATGCATTTCGGCAGTATCTATTTTGATATATTTTAAAGTATTTGATTAAATAAGTCAAACTCTCACAAAGTAAGTCAGGTTTAAATCTGGTCATGTCCTAATAAAGTAGAAGTGACTTTAATAGAAATTTCACGAAGTTTTGAAAATGACCAGATCATTTAACATTTTTCATCAGATCATCATTATTCACCAGATTACATCACTTACTTGTGGAAAAATCAAATTAAAAATCTAAGTTACATTTGTGTGACGAAGTATCGGAATTAAACACGTAACTTAGAAAAGACAGGCAGAGAAATACGCGCCGTGGGACTCGAACCCAGGCCCTCCAGATTGGAAGCCAGACGGTATAGCAACTGGGCTGCAGAAACTTCCAAAAAAAAACAAATTTAAAAGTCACAACTATATTTTTTAATTTAAAAAAATTATGTATATAATACTTAAAAAATTGGCTAAGTGAGAGTCACGTATTGAGGAACTAAAGCAAAAGAAAATAATGTTCTTTTGGTAAAATTAAAAAAAAAAAATTATAGCCCTTAAAAAAGGACCTGAAAAGGTATATAATTTTTTCCACATCTCATTATTTTGCCTTTTAAACACTCATCAGTCTCTGAGTTCTTCCGGTACAGTACGAGTAAGTGAGGAATTCCTTTGACGACCGGCCGCCTCGAACTAAAGTGCACTCGTTTTGATCAGTTAACTTTACAAGTAATTTTGTACCGCGACTTTCATCCAGTGTGCCAATAAAGCCTTTGCCATTCCGACTGCTTTTGTTTATTTCAGATCTCTTTAGGACGGATTTTTGGCGGAAATGCAAAAATTCATGTCGTAGCATGTTTTATTTTCCAAAACTTGTATTTTTTCAACTGCTTATGTATAAAAATAATGGTATTATAGTCATACAGTGCCGAATTACGTGCGCGATTGTTGGAAAGTGATCTAATGTTATGATACATGACTGTTGTGACTCATGAGTGTTCTTTCCAAATCTCCATTGAAGCTTGTAAAAAAGTCACCATTACTTTACTCTATTTTGGACTGGACTCGTGACATGACTTACTTTGAGTGACTTTGACAGTTACTTAGATATGTTTAATTAAATTTTCATATATGATTGGAAATATCGAAATAGGTACTCGATAGTGGTCACATTGAAAAAACGCGATACGAAATACTAGTGAGGAAATCAAATCAAATCAAATCAAAAAGTCATTTATTCAGTTTAGGCCCTGGTAAGGCACTTGAACGTTAAGTTACATGTTTGAATCTACCACCGGTTCGTAATTACACTTCAACTGAGAAGACTCCGGCAAGAAACTCAGCAAGGCAATTTTTTATTTGTGGATCTTTCTTTTCATATTAGGTAGGTACAGTTATAGATATTAATACATTATGCTTACTTATACAATTGTCACTTAGCCAGGGGGATGCAAGTGCAGAGAGAAGCTACTA
Organism: Biston stratarius; assembly: GCA_950106695.1. Classification (NCBI taxonomy): domain Eukaryota; kingdom Metazoa; phylum Arthropoda; class Insecta; order Lepidoptera; family Geometridae; genus Biston; species Biston stratarius. Next base: position 32,785,328 of record OX467106.1, on the reverse strand, counting down.
CAGCCATATATTCCTGTCTTCCACGTAATGATCCACCTTATAGGTTTTGTCAATTAACCTCTGCTTTATAAAATCTATGAATTTATTATAGGACATTTTAGTTACCTCAAGTGGGATTTTATTATAGAATCTAACGCAATTCCCGAACAATAATAGACAATTCGTTAAAAACAATATGTTCAACAAGCATATCATATTTTACTTTTAAATCGAACTTTCATGCAATTGTAAAGTTCCTACCTTATAGGTGCTGTTTCTCGATGGCGAACGTCTAAAATAAGGAATAATTTAATAATGCATGTCGCAGCCATCAAGTGCAGTGCTAACGCGCGCCCGCTCAGGAAGTTGTAAATCAGACCGGCTACCCAACTCGTCAGCCGATTCTTTTACTGACCAGTATTCATAGATCCGCACCTGAAACATTCACAGATATACATCTTTCTGAAAACACGAGGATCAAGCTGATCTGGTTATGTTCAGACGAACCGCTGAAAAATGTTAAATCTACATTTTATTACACGCGCATCCTGCGTTACTCTGTTGTTCGAATGAGCGATGAGAAAATAAAATTTCCCGGATCTTTAGTGGTGTGTTGCGGTTGACATCCCGAATTAATCACTACCGCCATACAGATGCGTGTCGTTCAAAGGCCCTTGATTACGAAATAACTGTGACTCTTTAGTGAGCTATAACTCATTCCGTTTGATTGAAAAAGTGAGGAAAGCACAGCTACTAAAATTATATGCGGAGGCTTAAAGCATTAATTTAAGTTAATGACGTCGAATGATGCCAACATGTGATTTTGATCACCATAACTAACCGCGTTACAAGTTGAATCGATTCCGAACAACTGTTCGATGCGCATCCTTGGTATTATCTGTCAATAAATAGGGTTCCATTGTGTGAATCCGCAAAAAACGCATAAATCGAATCGATCTTCGTTGCTGTCTGCTATTGGGTGTATGGTCTGATGGCGGGATTCCCTGCGGACCCGTTCGTATGTGGCGGTAGTAAATGTCAAAATATTTTGTATCAGTTGTGCTAATGGCTCCGAATGCGGTGTTAAAGTCGCATTGTTGGCCTCATCTGGGGACATTGTGACCAGATGTGGTATATTTACCGAAAAAACCTTAGCACTATTCATATTCCATCGACTATTACAATCAATAAACACAGTGTAATAAATCACATCACAAGCGACTCTGGAATTAATTCTCATGATATAAGTAATATCATACTACATCAAGTTTATAATTATGACAAGAATTTATAAATATATCATCACCACCAACTTACAAGTGTGCGTAAACAAAATAGCGGATAATAAAAAGAAAAATTCAGATGAAATTATTTGAAATGCAATTTCAAAGTCGATTTCCCTTCGTAATCTCATCATCAAAAGATCTCCAACTCCATTCGCCGACGTCATTCACACAATCAGCACACCGCATTTTTAAATTAGCAAGGAATCCGCCCCTGATTAGATTAATGTTTTTTAACAAGAACATCGGGATGGGAGAAAAAATTGATGCGATCTCGGGATACTTGACGAAATCCGACGAACGAATGTAATGCCATTATGATTAGCATTATTAAGCGGAGGGTCCGCGCATTCCGGTTTACGGGATAAAAGCGAATTTCGCTGTGACAAAGGCAGCAAAGGAGCTTTTTTTTTACTTTTTAATTTATCCCCAAACATCTGTGCAATACTCGTTGGTTGCATTCAGGACGCAGTCGTGGCTTTAATCGCGTTTGTTCCGCACCACGTTATTGATAGCTGGATAGTTTGTTTAATGTTTCGATGACAAACAGAGGCTGCTAGCTGATTGCAAGTTATAGTCCCGTTATTTTTTTCTTAAAGACTTCTTTGGCAAGCAAGTGATACATAGAGTCATGCGTGCGTATTGAAACATTCAAGCCTCTCTGAAATGAAAATAATGATCTAAATGATACAAAACAGTATTTATTAGTTAGACTCTTTATTAATCAACAATTTAAGTATAAAAATTATCATATGTAGGTAATGGCATAACTTCTTTGAATTAAAAAAAATACAAAGTTAGTCAAAATGCGCACAATTACCCCAGTAGTAACTGTTCGCAGTGGTGGGGGTAAGTGTACGCCGCATAAATCAACAAAATTTTGAGTTGCTGTCATACTCAAAAGCTAATTATTAACTTAACTATCTGATTATGTTTCAGTAACGAATAAATTGAAAATAAAAATCAAATAAATACCAACAAATGAGATCAATATCTTAATTAATAAAGTTACTTATTTATCAGCACAATTATCACATGCGAAAATACCATATTCTAAACTGGTGCACTATTCGAGCCAACAGCTATCACGATCGCTACATTATATCCAGTCTTCAGTCGGTGGATATATAATGTATATTTCTCTCCACATAAAGAACAGTAATATTTATTCTTTATATCTTTGCGCACACTTACACGACAAGTTCGTGCGTACACTTAACCCCACCTATCATATATATCATATGTGACTTTTTGAAAAATTATTAATTATTGCGTCATCCAAGAAATTCAAACACTATTATTTGGATTTGTTTTTTTTTTAAAGTAAGTATAGTATAGGTAGTAGTACGTATAGGTCTCTGAATACTTTTCATTGTACTCTCATATTGAGAATGGGAACCCAAGTAATAAATCAATAAGGTATTCGAATAAATAATTATATAAGCGATCTGTAGACGCAAACAGAACAGAACATAAGTTTTTTAGCCGTATTTTATAGAGCTGGTTAATCCGGTTACGTTTGTCACGCACCGTTTACGCTGTTTAGGGACGTTGCACTAAATATGAATCTTTATGTTTGACTATGACATTAATCACAAAAGAACCAGTGATTTATACCCACAACACCTCGTATCGTTGAACGGCTTAGAAATTTTAGAAACATTGGAAATTTAACCTCACACAAGGGACTATAACAAAGCAGCCTTATTCTAATTTTATGAGCACCAATGACCGCTAGACGTTACTGTTATGTATTCCTTGGAAACTATGATTTTATTTACGAGCAGTAAAATTATTACGTGTTATTCCAAATGACGAAATACTTGGACAATGAAGTCTTTATACTTTCAATTGTGTTGTACAGACTCTCCGGGTTCAGCATCATCGTAGAATAATTAAAGGTCGGAATGACTTTTGCTTCAATCTCGAACGCATCCCGACGTATGTCAGTGACCGGATCTGAATGGGCCCTAATTTTTTCAGTCTTCGATTTGTGGGTTCTTGCTTTGTGATACAAAATTAATGATTTTTGGTCTGTGCTCTCGGCACAATGGTCGCAGTGACAATGGTGCCCCGCTGTCCATGATATTGAGGAAGGCTCTCGGGCGAGGCTACCTCCGCTACTCTCGGCTACCCGCAGCCCTTTGTCCACTGGAATTTTGGACACGTCACGAACGAAATGGAAGCTCGTGAGAATAACCACAATATTCTTATAAAAATGAATCCCTAATTATATCGGCGTTGACCGCTTGATCCTACATTTTCAATCTGAATGCATTGTTGGACTAAATCGAAATAATAACTGCATGGGAATGTTAAAATTGTATCTCTCAGAAAATTAATACACAACAAACTTTATTTAAAACTCATCGTTGGAACATGTCTATCTAAATACCTATAAAGCATACATTAGAAATACTCGTTTATCAAATGTGCCTACTACCTATAATCTGGCATCACTTCAAGGATATAACGGGTACCCACTATCTTTCGAGAACCGTATACTTTCAATCCGGAGCATATATATCCTATATAATTAATTCCGGGGTAAGCAAAAAATATATCTTACGATTTAGAATACTAGCTTTACCTCAAGATTTCACCTCCGTTTTTCGCAATAAAAATTTGCATATAAGTTAATCCTAGTGCTTATACGCCTCATGCTGGTTTTAATCAAAAATTTCATCTAAATCTGTCTAGAACTTTTAGCATGAAAAAGTAACAAACATACATACAAACATTCGACTTTATAATATTAGTGTGATAGAATTCCGAAGTTCACTCAGATCCGTTATATCATGCAAAGAGGTAGCAAACGGGAACACAGTCACTCCACACATAAGCTTTCCCATTTATAATACTACTAGCTTACGCCCTCGACTTCATCCGCGTTAACTTTAGTGATTTAGCTTCAGAAAGAAATGAAACATGTTTAACTAACAAATAAGCAATAGTCATAAAACTTTCTTTTGTAGCGATGATAGCTCAGTGGTTACCGCGGTAGGTTCGCATGCTGAAGGGCGTGGGTTCAATCCGCAACAATGAGCTTAAGCTGCCGGTGAAAGAAAACATCGTGAGGAAACCTTAGCGTGGGGGTAGGGTACTTTCTAGTACTCGGCTGTCTAGCTACCACCCTCAAGTTGAAAATCTGCCGCCAAGCATCTAACGGTGTGTTCCGGCAGCCTCATTTGAGAGCCAGTTCTATTCCAGGCTAGGTGTGCTTTACCATCTTCGACCACACCGTCACTTAACATCAGGTGAGTTGTGATCAAACACCTAGCCTGTCAGCGTTAAAAAAAATAAAAACTTACTCTATTTTATTATTAGATTAAAATAAAGGATACTATTCATCCCCGAACAATGTTCCTTAAGACGCATCTATGCCAAATTTTAAATAGATACGTACGTCGTACTGTAATTAGTTTTATGGTAATACCAGTGGATTTAAACATTTTTCTGATATAAAAAGTATTATAGATGTTAATCCAGGTTATAAACTATATGTGTGCCAAATTTCATCCAAATCCGTTCAAACGTTATTGCGCGATTGAGTATCAATTATCCAAACGTCCAAACATACAAACTTTCACATTTATAATATTGTAATAGGACTGTGACATGATGTGGTTGGTCCAATTCAATGGAAGAATCGCTTATAAATTTTAATCAACAATAGCGATAAAAGTTTTGTGAATCTTCCCTTGGAACTGACCAGGCCTGACCACAGTATACCCAAACATTAAGGGTGGTCTACTATTTAACCCAAATAAGAGTTGTATTGTGACCGACCACATTGTTACCGCCCTCGCATTGTCACCTTATTTATGGCAATTCAATATAATTTCATTAACAGAATAGTGCATACGAATACATTACGGTTTTGTTGCATGATTCTAAACCCGTAGATATACAGGGTTATAAGCTTGGGTATACTAAGCCAAAAAAAACGAAGTCAATTTTACAACTATTATTATGAGCAGATCTCTGAGATCCCTAAAAAAATCAACGGCTTCGTACATTTGGTCAAGGGTTAACATACTTTAACTATGAAACAGCCGATTTTTATCATAATGATAAGTTCAAAACCCCCATTCGTCTTTACCTATACATTTTAAGATTATAATTCAGAAAGGGTATTTATTCTACGTCAAAAGTAGTGCAAGTATTTTGCGGAATAACTTTTACATTGGAACCATAACTGAGAAATAAAAATAAAAAAAAGATTAAACAAATCATTACAATAATTACGTTGTCAAATCCAGCCAAAACCACTTGATGCTTCGTAAAAGAAAACAACAGAACGTCAATATACTTGATCAAATTGAATTCGAAGGGATAATTTCGAGAGCTTTCTCTAAATCTCTCACCCAAACGAATAGGTTCTCTAATATTTGAAAAGTGTTTACAGTACATTATTGAAAATACATTTTTCTTCCTTATAAAGTCAGTTTCAGGTACTTACATGATATTATACTAATGTACTTACTGTACTACGCAACTAACTTACTAACAGTAATTATTTAGCGCAAGTCTTTATGTTATTAACAAAAACGAAAAAAACATCTTTTTCGAAGGTGAAAGATATTCAAAAGTACAAAAGGTCATTCCGAATCAGCTTACCCTTTTCAACTAACCTACTTTATATATCTCTACGTGAAGTCAACCGCCAGCAAACAATTTATAAATCGGCACTATAATGTTGACGACATTAGGAACGACCAATAAATTGTGGGATTACCTTGTCTAGCCGTGATTAGCCATCAATAAGATTTGAGGGAAAGCCAAAATTAAATCTGTTAAACCGAGGTAATGGTGGACGTATACAATGCCATAGGAGTAATGATGAATTGCAGCTAATGGCGATCGTAAACGCTGAATAGATAATAGTGGAATGGAGTTATATTTATTTACGGAACTTAATAAGTATCAATAAAATGAACTTTTAAAGAGATCATTTTCACACACCAAATATAACGATATCTATAATAAATGCCTATGCCTATATCTATATCTTACTTACATATAGTAGCTTTTTTGTTAATCTATGCTGTCTAGAAAGTGTTTATATAACAGTGAGGGAGTTCCGAATTACAAGCGTACATTATATTACTTGGTGGTAGATTTCCTTAGCAGGAGGTCGTCTAGGTAGGTACCACCGCAGTACCAGATATTCTGCCGCTAAGCAGTAGTGTGTAAAATTACTGTGTTCCGGTTAGAAGGGTACTGCAGCTAGCGAAATTACTGGGCTGTTGAGACTAACCATCTAGTCTCAAAGTAATGAGCGCCGAGGCAGCGATGCTCTGGACTTTGTTTTATTACTCAAAGTTCTGTGTATCGCTGCAATGGTCATGGACAGGCGTTATCTCTTAACATCAGGAGAGAGTCACGTTCGTCTCATTACTGTTACATAAAAATAAAAAAAGAGTATGGGAAAGTAATATAATGTGGTGAAACATGACTTTTCGTGTTGCTTCCAAAGCACTATCCAGAAGCTTATAGTAAACTCGCTACTACTCTACTAAGGCATGACTTGATTTGACTGGCACGGATTGGACTTGACCAAGACTGGACTTTTACTGTAACTATAGATGTAAGACATGAATTATTGCAAAAAACAAGGCAGTATGGCTTTATAGCTTTAGCCACCCGATAGGGCAAATTAATTAAAAAAAAAAAATAGTGAAATATGTTGCGTAGTTTAGAAGAAGAAAGCGGATATACACAGATGTGGACAGCGACTTTATTTTACACTATACTTACGACCTGCCCAAGCTTTTCACTAGTGCACTTTGGCGACTTGATTATAAAACAGTAAATTTCGCTCGGTGTCTGCAGATAATATATTAAATTTAAAAAAATATTGAATTTCCTTACACAAAAGTGAAAACCGTGCGACTGGCCATCGTGATGCAGGAACAGGAACTCGTACATTATCTACGACTTGCGGCCTGGATGAAGGTATAAAGGCCGTTAAAAAAATATATAATAAATTTAAAAATTAAAGTGTCCGTGTTCCCATTGCTGCCTAACCAAATTTAATATGATTCTATCAACGCTGCTTTAGATACCTACTCTTAGTAAAAATGAATTTACAGATGTTCTTGGCAGGCCAAGGTTTTTTAGTAGATTATAGAGAGATTTTGCTGACGATCCTGTTCCTCCCACTTCTATAGAATATAAACAAACGCGTATTTGAATTGTATGTACAAACCCTCCGTAAAAATATCTCTTGCGTTTAGAAGTAAGCGGAGAAACAGACAGACGAGAACAGCGATTTTATACTATTCAGATATTTAAAACTGTTCTAATGTATAAATTATTCAGCGAGGTATTCACTATTGAAGCTATAAATCGGTACCAAAATCGAATGAACATTTGCCAAAACAAAATCAAGCTGATACTATTGGATTTAAGGTTTTATCACACATGGTCAGTTCGAACGGACATTTTGCTATGTAATCACAGATGCAATAATTTATTTGTTTCACAGATAAATAAGCTTTGTGGAGGGCGCAAGAGTTTGGCAAGTGTTCATTGCGAACATGACACAACCATCAGTTAGTAAAAATAACTTGTTTCGCATATGTATATTCTATTGTGTGTATATTCTGATACACATTTCTACCTGAATTATTTGTTTAAGTAGGCTCTGAAAGTTTCATCTTACTCAGTCACATATATTATAATTCATATTCATGTTAAAAACTAAGTGTAAAATCAATCTACAGTCGAACAATCAAATGTCATGTTTTATTTTTTATTTTTTATACGGAATCTAAAATAAAATCTGACACCATGCTTATAATTTTTATTCTCAGTAGCCTTAGTATTTTTATATTTAAACAATAGTAACCTTATTTCTTTTCAAATAAGCAAGTAGATCCTGTTTAATACATACCTATTTAATCCAGCAACATTTTTCAGAGATTATTTCTAGAAAAAAATTGAAATTTCCATTTCCATTTGTTCGATGAAACTCTTCATCTCCAAAAATAAGGAAAATAGTAATAAATCATTTTTAATTGCCATACTTAATAACCTAGTAATTATTACAAAAGTAACTGAATTAAAATGTTACAATAACTGAATTAACTTGTGTTTGTTCATGTTATGGTATCCCATAGAATTTACCTACGCCTAGTTTACCGCAAGCCCGTAAGTTCTGTTTCACTGACGTGCTGTGAGAATCCAGCAAATTCATTGCGTTCATTGGTTTTATTTTCTCTACGTTTTTGATCAAATCCCGTCAAAATCCGCGCGTATCGGCATATAAACAATTCGCGATTCACGTAATTCATTCCGAATTCACGTTGCGTGTTACACAGATATACTGAAATGACCAATCACATACGTGCTTGGACTACTAAGCCACGCATTTGACTTGGTTCTGTCTTCGTTATTTCTCCAATATGGGGTAAGAATTTTGTCCACTTTAAATAAAAAGCCAGTAAGTACAATATATGTACATATATATATATATATATATATATTTATTTATTTATTTATTCAGGTACTGTTCTTATTTCCAGTTTGCTGAAGTTTTATAAATTATTACGTAGTTATCAATTCTTGTAGAAAAAAAGTCTGAATAGATTTCGTACTTTTTTAAATCAAATTCCTATAACGTATTTCTAAATAGTTTTGTACTAAGAATACCTACTGCTCTAAACTAGACAACCATAGGTACATATTATGTATACATCAAATAGACACAACAGAAAATAATCATAATCATAATCATAATCAATTTATTGGTAATATGTCAATTACAAGTCATTTAAATATAGAATACAATAACAATTACACAATGTCAAAGTTAAAAAAATAAAAAAAAAAAATTTATGTTACATCTCAATCATAATTGTAATGTCAATAATGAAAAATAAAAATTAAATAAGAAATGTCAAGTAAAAAAATAATAATAAAATAAGTTATATTAAAATATGTCAAATTGAAAAAATAAAATTAATAATGAACATTACAGGCATAATTAAAATTTAAAATCAATGAATTCGTTATAGCTGTAAAACGTTTGTTCGATAAGCCAGCGTTTAAGTCGTGCTTTGAAACTATCCAGAGTAGGCGCTGCAGTGATGTGATCTGGCAGTTTGTTGTATTCAATCTCAAAATGTTAGAAACGGCAACTAATATGTGCGTACCTTTTTTATCTCTACATCGTATAAAATAAAGTCGCTTCTCGCCGTCTGTACGTTTAGATCTTTTAAACTACGCAACTTTTTTTAATGCGGTTTCCATCAATAGACAGAGTTTATATTGCATCCGTGCGAAGCCGGAGCGGGTCGCTAGTTATAAATAAAAGGTCTTTCTACAAAAAGCTTCTTCTGAAAGAGTTTTGAACAAAGTTTGTGTAAAGAAAACATTCTGAACTATTAGATTGAAATAGCAACAAAGATTTTACCTTCAATATGTTTCTCTTTCGCTTGTCTCGTACTCTTCCGACCTTTACTTTATAAAGGAGTAAAAGGTAGGCCTTAGAAGCTCAAAATTTCAGTGTAAAAGTAAGACTCTCATTTGCAAAGCTCTATCTGATTATCACAATTTCGACCCCCCGAGTTCATTACTTTAATGTCACTCACTTCCCTCGATTGTACCTATCAGGGAAACGTAACCTATTCTAGTCCTTCAGACATTATTCCAATGACGACCTTCTACGACACACATTGCGTAGGTAGATTGGAAAACACATAATAAATCCATAAAATGTTTCATAGATTTGATTTAAAAAAAACTTTAGATTAGAGAAAAAGAACTTTAGAGAAAAACTGGATTCGGTAATTGCGGAATAAAAAAGGTAAGCAATAGATTCCCATATTATAAGAATTCGATGAATAAATAATTCTCTTATTCCGGCATTAAATATATCGGTACCTAAAGGAACGCACGCAGGTTTTGCGAAATAAAAAAATGTTCTATGGATAAAGCTTTTTTAATTAAATTATTTTCAAAGTACCTACTCTCTGTCAGCGTCTATGCAAAGTTTCAAGCGTCTAAACCTATATTTGAAACATTTTTTCCAGTCTTCCCCAGACATACATATTTTCTACAGCCATTTTAAACGCTGTTAGCGCATCTTCCGACGATGAAATCCCTTAGAGTTAATTTTTTTTATTTTAGGAAATAAAAAGAAGTATTTACAAACAGGCTTTTAACTCTTATTACACATACCTAATAAGTAGGCACCTATATGGATTATGTTAGTACATATTATTCGAAAATTTAATTGGAGCTGAGCAAAATTGATATAAATGGAAAAGGAAAAGCTGTAAGGAGGATGACGCACGTCCGCGTTCAAAAACTTGTAAGGAGCTAGCTGTAAGGAAGGAAAAGGAAAAGCTGTAAAGAGGGTGATGCAAAAGTTTAACCAGCTACAAACGGAATAGTTAAATTCCTCAATAATTAAACAATTTTGTGTGAAGTGCACCTACACTAAAACCTTAACCTTAACTTACCGTTAAAATGACGTTTTTACCTGTTGCATGGAATTCTTTTAAGACCGTAACACCTTAACATAATTGTCACCGCAGAAATTATTATTCTCATTAAATAAACTAGATTGAACGTACTTAACTCGTCAATATAGTAATTGCCGTGAGTCAGGGCTGTTTCATTTCATTTTATGTGCCGTTAAATTTAACAACAATCGCCTTTTAGTGACGAGAAAGTGGACAACTTTATGTTTATATGTCGTTAACTCGTTAAGATTAAAGTGTCTCGCTGCCTTCAATACTGGATTTCTTAGGTACATTGAGATGTGACTAAATTATATGTACCTACAGTTGAGTGAAGGAGCCACTAGCGTTTGGACAAAAGTAATAGTTTTTAGGCAGTTTTAGTTCTATTATTATTTGACTACTGGTATATAAGTTTGTCGAATAACTTGTATGTTATAATTACTGGGTCAGGTTTCTATTGTTAGGTAGATACTAGTAGTGACTATTCAGGAGGATTCGTGGAGAAGATCTATAGGATTCCTTGACTTTTTTAGGCTTAACTGCTACACAAGACTATATTACACTATATGTTTTTATCATTGGTGACAGGATAGTTTTTATACAGCTCACCAGGGTGTAGTTGAAGTTGCTAAACACACTTAGCCTGGAAAGGGAATACGATGTAACGATAGTAAAATGTATGGAAAATTAGCGCACAGCGCTCCTGGCGTGAGTAGGTATATGGAAACTACTTTTTTATACCTTTGACTAAATAAGTAGATATGCTAGAGCCACAGATAACACATAGGAAATATCCTATCCCGTAAAACACTTTTGAAACGGCAAGACGCAGCTAATGTAAGATAAAAACAGAGCTTCAAAATATAATTATTACGTAGGTATAGGTAATTATTATCACGTATGCCTATCGTATCTAATATGGGTAGGTAATTTTGGTTCACTTACAAAAAAAATATCGTTGCAAAAACCATAAAGTCACTCCAATTTTAATATTAGCCAGGTGCGTTGGTAAGAATTCTGACTTGCCAACAATGAATGCTAAGACCACACAAAGGCAATATTTACCGATTTTACTTGCAAGGATCTCGCGCCATTGTCGATGTCACAACAAGATCGGTTACAATAAATCTTATTAAACGCGAGCCCGCCGCAGCGCCATTCAAGCTTTGATCCTTGAAAGAATGGCTGTTTACCGATCGCGGACACCCTTTGTGGTTGATGCTATGCATCTGCTCCTTGGCTGTACGGATCTACCTGGGATAAGTCATTTGCTATGTTTATTTCTGTGGATACATTGGCTTTTAGATGGTTCGAAAAATACCTAAATACCTAAATAATCTAGGTATGTAACTAGGTACGTATGTAGGTAAGTTTAAATTATCTACTTGTAGAAAAGTTCATGTACCTAAGCAATATAATCACCAACCAGGCGTTAGTTATATTATTTCCAGTTGATGAAATTCAATTTAGTTCAATCTTCATGTCGTAAATCCACTCTAAGTTACAAAATACGAAAACACAAAGAACTATGAACATGGGTAAAAGAGGTCGCATGCCGCCATTAAATAAAGTGCCTGATGACCGAGCTTTGCTCGGTTTATCATTGCCTGAAAACACGGATAAAACGGCGTTTCCTAAAAATTAAACCTAGCTATATCAATTTATCGCCCCCAAAACACCCTACATATTAAATTTCACGAAAATCGTTGGAGCCGTTTCCTAGATTCAAATTATATAGGTACGTATATAAATAAATATATACAAGACTTGCTCGTTTAAAGGTATTAGATTAGATAGATAGATAAATATGTACTAACATAATTAAAATAAATTGGTTATATTCATACAACTAAATAAGATATTATGTGGATTCCCTACACGAAGATTTTGGAATACGCCTACTCTAGATTAATAAGCCAACTCTCAAGTGAAACTGCCGAAATATGCAAGGCGCTTGCGTGCGACGATAGACTTTCCGACTCTATAACAACTTCAAAAACATTCTTCAAACTGTTGAGAGTGTGAAACAAACTCTAAAGTCATAATCAACGAACAACGAAACAATAGTGATTTTGAGCTAGTGGTACGGCCATTAAAAATTAAAAGCAAGCATGCTTCTTACACCGAGCATATTTCAACAGCTTTACTTATTTTAGTTGGATAATAAAATATTTAAAGAAAAAAAATCTTCGATTTGTAGAAATATATTCGAGCGTTAAACATAATTATTATCTTAAACTAGCGGTATATCATAAGATAACCATACCAAAACTTTTTCTCCATCCTATCGCCTGTAAAAAGTCAAACGAAGGGTTCAAGAAGCTTCTTGAACGCTTTGGTTGACTTTCACATGACGTGTTTGTCTATATTTATCAGATAACACATATCTTACATGAAGAAATAAAGATTACAATATTGATTGATTGATTGATTAACTCTTTATTGTCCACACCAAAATATTATCCGTCTATTATTGCTGGTGTAGAATATATACACATAATGTGCGAAGCCGAAAACTCGGTGGGTCGAAAATAAAACGTAAATGTAAACGTCAAAATGAAATGCCATAGCGTCAAAATCTTATTCTGTTCCAAATCTCAGATAAGAATTACAGCATAATATTATTTGTGTCCTTGTTTTATCCATGGAACGTAGATGTAGCTGCTTCTTTTTAATGAAAATAGTATATGATTACAAGAATCGACGCCAGTTGCATCATGCAATGCAATGTAAAGCAAAATGCAACAAAAAAAAAGCAAGCAAGGCAAGATGCACTTTGTTTTTAGGATTTGGCTCCGTTTCTAGTTTTCTTATCATTAAGCCCACAGTTATTAATCTTGTCTTTTGTTGTGTGAAGTTGCTGTCAGCTATAGTTTAGCGCGAAGATAATGCATTTTAAACTTTTGAAACGATCACAAACATTTATTTGATATCCCCCGTGGAGTGAAATGCATTCGATGCACGCGCTTTGTTGGTAAGTAGTTAAATTCATTGTTTCATGTATGTGATTTATCAGAATAGTAAGCGCTCTAAATGCTTATAAGCTCGGAATCGACCTACTGGTAAGTGTACAAAGTATTTAGCTTATGATAATTGATTCAGGAAACTAAAAGAAAGTGGATTTTATTACGTGCTTGTCCACCAAATTTAGCTAAAATGTTTCAACTTCATTACCCAAAATTCATACTTATAATGGGACGAACTTTTAAAGTAATTTTAATTCATGTCTTTACAACTATCCATCATGACTGAGACAAGCCACAGGCAGATTTTTAACTTTTAATTTTATAGCACTTTATAATTTGCCAATACTATTTTAGCTATGTTTGTATGTTTTGTTGACTATCACATACCTTCTGTATTATTTATTAAAGGACCCGTTTTAAAAGTGATAATTACCATGCAGGGTAAAAGATGACTCTTTTATGTTCACACCAGAATTACAAAACATCATAACTGAGAAATATTCGCTATGTCACTGATATCTTTGTGATGCTTAAGTATAGGTGTAACTGATTGTAGGATTATGGGTAAAACCACTCAATCCTACAATTGCATTATAGCAAATTTATAAAAATGTTAATTAAATACTTAACTTAGTAGTAAATCTCCTTAGCAGGAAGCCATCTAGGTAAGTACCTCTCTCATACCAGGTTTTCTGCAACCAAGAAGTAATGTGAATACAGTACTATGTTCCGGATTGAAGGGTACTGCAGCTAGGGAAATTACAGCACTATTGAGACTAATTATGAAATGTCTCAAAGTAATGAGCACCAAAGTAGCAATGGCCTGGAATTTGTATTGTTTCTTATAGTTCAGTGTATCACTGCAATGGTCATGGACATGTATCTTATCATATATCTTACCATCATGAAAGTGATTTGTCTCATTAAATAATAAATATTGGATAAATAAATAATCTGCATAGACAAAAATTGCTGTATTCATTACAGGCTATTTGATTTATAAACAAGCACTAAAGATTCCTTCAGGTTTGCGATTATATCTAAAATGATGGCAGCAATATTACACTGAATGGCAATTTATTAAAATAAAGCATTAGTGTGTGAGTTACACAAAATTATCATCAGTTGTTTCTTTTTGTGGAAAAGTAATGAAATAAATGAGACACTCTCCTGATGGTAAGAGATAACGCCTGTCCATGACCATTGCAGTGATACACAGAACTTTGAGTAGCAAATAAAGTCCAGGGCATCACTGCTTTGGGGCTCATTACTTTGAGACTTTCCATGGTTAGTCTCAACAGCCCTGTAATTTCGCTAGCTGCAGTACCCTTCAAACCGGAACACAGTACTGTTTACACACTATTGCTTGACAACAGAATATCTGGTACTGCAGTGGTACCCACCCAGACGACCTCCTGCCAAGGAGATCTACCACCAAGTAAAACACTAAGTATTGTGTTACATTATATCTTTCTTAAGTTCTATTATAACTTAATTCATAATAGAGTAATAAAACAATTTATTAAAGGGTAATATTATTTTTATTACTACTAGTGAAGTAGACAAGTCAATACAAATTACCTACGTACTGTCTACTCAGCTAATGTACACTAAGAAAAATTACCATTTATAGGTAACTCAAAGTGACTCATAATAGTAATGGACAAAATAATTACTGCATTATTTAAACATTGTAATATGATATCATTATTTAAACCTATATTACAGAATGCTAAATCAGTGCAATCTATGTGATTATTTAATTTTGTTCTCATTATGGCTCTCTTTTATTACACCTTCCTGATTGGGGAACGGCTCACTCAATTCCAGTTGGTGTTGTTGGTCTTTTACATGTTTTTTTAGGGTTCCGTACCCAAAAGGTAAAATGGGACCCTATTACTAAGACTCCGCTGTCCGTCCATCTGTATGTGTGTCACCAGGCTGTATCTCATGAACCGTGATAGTTAGACAGTTGAAATTTTCACAGATGATGTATTTCTGTTGCCGCTATAACAAAAAACACTAAAAAAAATGAATAAAATAAATAAGGCTCCCATACAACAGACATGATTTTTTGCCGTTTTTATAGATAATGGTATGGAAACCTTCGTGCGCGAGTCCGATTCGCACTAGGCGGGTTTTTTATTTTTATTTATTTATGACAGGCTAAGGTTTTGACCACAGCTCACCTGATTTTAAGTGACGGTGTGGTCGAAGATGGTAAATATACCTAGCCTGGAATGGAACTGGCGCTCAAGTGGTCCAGAACACACCGTTGGCTTGATGCTTGGCAACAGATTTTGCAACTTGAGGGTGGTGCCAAGCCAATCGAGTACTAGAAAGTACCCTACTACCACGCTATGGTTTCCTCACGATGTTTTACTTCACCGGCAGCTCAAGATCATTCTTGGGGTTTGAACCCACCCCCTTCGGCGTGTGAACCGACCGCACTAACCACTGGGCTATCATTGCTACACAATGTAACTTAAAGAGTAAGAAAATTATGGCAACTGTTGACTGCAAATCTGTTTCACGCACCATGCATTCTAGTATTTAGTAATTTATTATTGTTCTTTGATTGTTGAAGAAAGTAAAATCAGTCACTGACTAGGTATGTCTACCTCGTCATTTTGGCCATGTTACAATAGCTGTGGTCATGTACTGACACACCAGTAAACCTGACTGACTAATTGTAACAATGCAGGTGTCCTAATTCCACCTATTATTAATTATTTTTGCTATTCTGTGGCTTTATTATGACTTGTATTAACTTGTTTATAGATATCTATACTGTTTTTACCTGACTATTGTTTAAATATAGATCTGATTAGTAGTTACTATATGTTATACTATATTATACAGTATGTAAAATCTACAGTACATTAAAGTGTACCCCAGAGAAAAATCGAACGAAACTATTTGATTCCACATTCATTGTGCAGACTGCTAGACAGTGGAATGCACTGCCTGAGTGGGTGTTCCCCGTTGGATATAATCTGGGTGTCTTCAAGTCGAGAATGAATCGGTATCTTCTAGACAAGCGTGCTCTATCTTAGACCGCATCATTACTTAACATCAGGTGAGATGGCGGTCAAACGTAAGCCTATATAATTTTTTTTTTCTAACCTTTTTTATTATTATAAATAGGTATAGAACAGAAATTAATATGATACCTAATCTGTGTTTCTGCAAAAGATCAATTTAATCCTGTATACTTATAGTTCAATTTTAAGCAGTAGTCAATTAACATTGTGCTAATGTGTACTACCAAATGATAATTGAGCTGCTGCTAAAACAATATTATGACCGGTTTCCATGAATCAGCAAACTCATTAAATGTGTAAGCTACCTATTGTTCAACCTTAACATTATTGGTCCCTTATCAACACTTAACCAACTTCCTGTAGACCGCTGCACGATGAGTAAAAAATACCAAACTAGATAACGAAGTGTCCTTGGCATACATATACGGAAACTACAATATATTAAAATACATACAATACATATATTAAATGACACAAATATATATTATGTAACCGTTAATATTTCTCCAGAGAGTCACTTACATGGCGGTTATTACAGAACATAGGTACCTACGACCGGAGCCGACTTTTATCAGACCTACGCCAAGGTAGCATTCTGTATTAAATACCTCTTCCGTTCGCCTGTAAATATACAGTACATGCTGTAAAATAAACAGGTGTAACAACTGGAGACCTCATCGCTAAAAGCGATCTCATCCGGACAACCTTAGGATTGAAAGGATCAGAGGAAATGATACGGAGGATGGGGACGTTGCCTGGTTAGAAGATTATAAATTACGACATATCTTACTACTTTAGTAGGTAACTATAGTAGGTAAAATTACAAAACATTTCTTAGACATAAAGGGTCAATGACTGTACTTACACAAGATAAACGATGGGTAGGAACGATAGCAATGAGTAGGTACGGTAGAACAACATGTTCCTATGTAGGTATATGGGAAGATTTCCAAAAAAAGTCAGACTATTATCTATTCAGTGCTCCACGCTTTGAACAAGGTAAGGACCTACAGTTAAACGCAAGGTAGGTACTTATAATAAAAACACCAGTGAAAATTACGATTTCTTACGACAGTAGGTACCTACCTAAAATTGTTCTGGAAATATAATATTTATGAAAACTGAAAATCGCAGTTTCTTACCACAATGATAAATGTAGGTAGGTACCTAAATATGTTCTGGAAATATAATATTTATGTAAACTCTAAATCACGGTTTCTAACCACAAAGATGTATCTAAAATTGTTTTGGAAATAGGTACCTATTTAGTAAATCAGTCATATATTGTGACAGATTGATATTAAACCTTGGCTTGTAACGCCACATAGGCCACTCGTAAGAAGTCAATGCACCATAGTCCGTCATTTAAAATAGTTATTTACTTATCTCCTTATGTAGGCGGTATGTAATACTCAAGGTCATGAATCAGAGGCTTCCGAACTTGCGAACGGTTCATTAGTTGATTTTGGAATGGAATCCTGAATAGACGTCTTGATGTGCATTTATTTTATATTTTTATTATTTATCGTGGTGGTGTTATTTGTTATTTTATTGCAAAACTATTTCAAAAGTGAGTAAAAAACTCTGACTGTTACTCAGAGAATTTGTGTGGGGTTTTTACTTTTGTTAAATGGATATCTTACCATACATCCAAATCAGTTCTGCTGACGTATGTTTTTTTTTTTATTTAACAACTTAGGCTCTATTATTTTGTATTGTTTCAGTTGTACTATATTTTTTTGCGCTTACACTATGTATTTACTTGTATTTCATCGTAATCAATGATTCAAGATATTACTTCCATACAGTACAAGATGTAAATATAAAATAGTATATGGCACACAGTCAAATACGGACCCTGTCGGGCACCGCAACGTTTAGAAGAGAGGAGAGGAAATCATTATATTAAAAGTCAAAATTTATAAAGTTATTCGTCCATTTTGTTAGTAAATTCTAACAGTGAAAAAGATAGAGACTTGTACTAAACTGTTTACATCTCCTTGTTGTATAAATGCGACTTTTTTTTTACAAGGAAAACAAACTACTTCTACTATTAGTAGTACGGCTAAACATGAAAACTAAATACGCTAGCTATGTTACCTATACACATACTGCTAAGACAAAATTGCTTAATAGTGAATACTCCACAACCAACAACTACTGTTATACTTCTGATCTATTACTTCACATTATTATGACTCCCACGTCAGTTATTTAGAAAGGTGATCAGTTAGATAAAATTGCACAAAATTTAGGTTTTTTTTAACGAGAAATAGTTGCAATCGAGCTACGGGCCACCTGATGGTAAGTAGTCACCGCCGCCTATGGACACCTACAATACCCTGGGCATTGTCAGCCTACCTTTCAGGACCCTATGCACTCTTTGTTTGAAGCAAGATAAATGAAAATAAGTGGGAAACTGTATATGCGTAAAAACAAAAACTATCTCTAACTTTGTGAAAAATTATCTAAAATTTTGTTCATACAGTTATTTTGTTAATTAAAAATATTCGATCGCTATCTTACAGTATCGTCACTCTATCTAGTGTTAGAGATTCCTATGCTTTGTTTACCGATTAGTTAAGGTCTATCCAATAGTGGCTTGAAATGCTCCGATGATAATAACGTACTTTAGAATAAAACCTAGTGTAGGACTGTAGGTTCTAGTGACGTCATTTTTTATTTTTTTTTCATATTCTTGATTTCTTTACTTGTTGAACAATCACACACAAAAAACTAAAGGCATACTAATAATTTATAATTTTTTTTCATATTATAACATAATTAACATTAAATGTGTTCCATAGACTCACAAACTCTACGTTTTTTAATAATCAATATGTTGAATAAATAGGCTTATGTTTACCGGCATCACACCTGATGTTAAGTGATGATGCGATCTAAGATGGAGCACGCATGCCTAGAATATACTGATTCACTTTTGATTTGAAGGCAACCAGATTATATCCATCGGGGAACACCCAGCCACTCAGGCAGCGCATTCCACTGTCTAGCGGTCCGCACAATGAACGTAGAATGCATACGACTGTGTCTTAAGGGCCAGTGCCTTCATTAACCTACATATGTTGCAGTGCTGATATCTAGTATTTTAATTTCCTTCTCGCTCTCTATCTCTCCCTATTTTCCCGCTTGTACCTGTAAAACCTGGTCTACTGTCGTTGAGTTCGAACTTAAAACACAGTCATTGTTGTATATTGGCATAAGAAAATAAACCATCGTCATCGATTCGTGTCCGCTCACAGCAAATCATAGGTGTCTCTACATGTACGTAACTCAAGCCGGTTTCATTATTTTATTTTTGTTAAGATTATAAGCTTATGCAGCTTGTGCTACAAGTATTAGTAACGTAATATATTGCCCTACTATTGTAAGTCATATTACTAGCAATCACTAATCAAGACAAATCAATTGCAAAAAGGACAAACTACATAACTCTTCTTGCTTGACCTAATGCAAAAGTATCTTGTTTTATTCTGTGGACTTCTTTGTTGATGCTAACAAAATAGTTTTTTTTTTATGTTAAAGTAATGAGACGAACGAAACGCTCTGATGGTAAGAGATAACGCATGTCCATGACCATTGCAGCGATACACATAACTTTAAGTAGCAAAACAAAGTCCAGGTCATCGCTGCTTTGGCGCTAATTACTTTGAACCCCTGAATGGTTAGTCTCAATAATAAGCATATGCACGAATAACTTAAATAAAATTTTATATCTACATAGTTTTCACGCGTGGCAATTCCAGTCAGCAAAAATTGAGTTCATGATAGAAGTACATAAATTTAGTTTTTCTCATTTTGTCACACTAGCACGGTGCTCTTTTTCTAGCACATTTATAGAAAGTATGTAATAAAAAATTGCTTATTTTGTTGGCAATCGTGCGTCATATTGACCCATCATCAACAGACCAAAGTGTCCACGTCAAGCCAGTCTGTTGTTGATATGTTCTAATAATGCATACCGTTAAACTACAATTTAGTGTATATAAAAATGCTTGTGCTGTAACGAAAGTGTTAATGATTTGATTATTGACCTACATAATGTGTATCAAATCTATTAAGAGTAGGACGATAGACCTATTGTCGTTTTTACAACTGCAATGATACATAGATTGTTTCACCATTAAAGTTCGTTGTATGGAACGGTTGTAACTACATATTTATCTTGTGGACTTATCTTTGCCTTTGGTCACTGGTCTTCCATCATGCACTGTATTACAATGTTAATGACAGAGACAATTGTGTTTAAATATTTGCCGAGCTTTGTCGATGCGATTTTTTATTTTTATTTTAGTTTTATCATTATAGCACTTATTTTTTTAATGTAAAAGTAACGAGGTGAACTGGACGTTCTTCTGATGGTAAGAGATTGTTCGTTTTTATGACCATTGCAGCGATACACACAACCAACATCTAACTGCTTAATTATGTTTATCAACTGTTAATCAAATACAAAATAAAATTTGTTAACAGATAAAGCAAATACGCAGTTTGCTTTATCTGTTATTTTAGCTTGTCCATTTTCGTCTTCGAAAAATTAATAGAACAGTATAAAAAAGTTAATAAGTAAAACCCTATGTTAATAAAAAACACGTAACAGCAACCGACAAGCATGTATGAAATTTTTTATTGAAGTAGAAGAAGGGAAAGCTGTCTGCCATTATTGCATGTCGGAAGATATAGTATCTGCCTATAAACAAAAACCTGTGTAATGTAATCCTGTTCAAACTATATACCTACCTATTATAAAGCCTATACTCAATATCTAACAGTAAAAATTCAAATGCCTCGTTCATTTCAGATTCCCATGGCAATATGGACGTCAAATACCGCCGGCGGTTGCAGCAGCAACACGAAGCTATAATCAGAGACCTCGACGTCTCTGACATCCAAGACCGCCTCTACGAGAAGGGATACTTTTCGACGGAGGAATATGAGGGGGCTATTGCTTCCAATAAGGTACTAGTAGTATTTTTTTTTATTACTCAATAGGCTTGTATTTGACCGCGGCAGCTCGCCTGTTGTTAAGCGAAGATGCGGTCGACAATGGAGCACGCTTACCTAGAAGAAACTGATTCACTCGCAGCTTGTAGGCACCCAGAATGTAACTAACTAGTACTAATTTATACACTCAAAAAGTGAGTAATTTTAGCATATATGCATGTTTATGTATGTACGTTTATTCATTTGATTGATTCCTCGTATTATCTAAACAACGATTATTTTATCAACTTTTTTTTTTTTAAATTCGCGTACTAGATCGTGCGCATTTAGGCTGGCAACATAACTGGTATTTATCTATGGGGCGATTTTTGTAACGTAAATTAGCACCTGAAAAAATGTAGTATGGGCTTTATACATACAAACATTATAAATAAACTGTTGAAAAAAATGTGGCATGACAAAAGTTAAAATCTTTAAACGCTTTCTTCTAGGTAAGCGTGCTCCAGCGTAGACCACATCTACGCTTAAAATCAGGCGAATTGGCGGTCAAACGTAAGCCCATACAAAAAAGAAAAAAAAGACAGATTTTAGTTTTCAAACCTTGTGAAAGGAAGTTTATTGCCTTTCTCTTAAATACGTATTTACATATCTATATTTGAAGTAAAGTAAAGCCGAAACTAATGCACCGTTTCAGTCGAACCGAGCGGACCGCACGCGCGATCTCTTGGCTATGCTTATGCAATACGGCAACAACTCTAAATACGACATCTTCGTCGAAAGCCTGGCCAAGGACTACGACTGGCTGTGGATGAAGCTCAAAATGGACAGCACGGAGGCTGATATCAATGAAAGCTTTGAAGACAGTCTGAGTAGAGGCGACGTGCCGCGTCTACCGGATCATCATGTGAAGAGGGCTGCTTTGGTAAGATTTATACATGCATTGTAACTGGAAGAACTGCCCCCTAGCACGCAATATCTGGTCAGAATATCTGGTACTGCTGTGGTACCTACCTAGACGACCTCCTAATAAGGAGATAAAAAAAAAAAACAAGTAAAAGTAATTTGGTACTGCTCTGTAAAGGATTTAGGCGTTCCTTATCTCTCTATATCCTCTGCTGGGTATATCACTCTTACAATGCTACCTACCTATATAATATACCAATAATATCTACAGTAAAGACGATGGTAACGATATCGTCAAACGACAAACGCTCCGCTTGCCCTGCTTAGTTTGAATTTGGTCATTTGATTACTTAATTAATTTACTGATGAATTAAAATTTTAATTGACACAGTTTCTTATATACATTAGTAATAAGGCTCAGTTTTATTACAAATGTAAAATAAAATAAATAAAAACGTCATTCTTAGTTAATTGTCATCAAACTTATGCCTTTAATTCTCCAGGAATCAACAGTAACCGCTAAATTAAAACTTCTTATGAGACACAAGATTCTCGCCCTCCACGGCATGTCCGGAAGCGGGAAGACGTGCGTTGCGATCAGTGCGCTGAGGGACAACCCTGAACTAATTACGGACAATTTCAACGGGGTCGTGTTCTGGCTCAATCTGGGAGACTGTAAGACTGATGACGATATTCTTGCTCAACAAACTAAGTAAGTTCATGAACATATTCCCCAGCTTTTTTACCCGATTACGTTAAAATTATGAATTATCACCTATATATGTATGCATAATAAGGTTTATCACCTGGTTTTAATCGCGCACAAAATAGTGTGAAATTAGTTTTGTTAATTAACTCGACATTTTGGTCATGTTGCAATAGCCGTGGTCACGAGTTGACTTGAGAGTGGTCGTCTCGATAAAACAAGTAAAAATGGTACCACAATGTAAGCACCAGCTTTCAAATGAAAAAAGGATCATCAAAATCGGTTCACCCAGTAGAAAGTTCAGAGGTAAAAAATATACAAAAAAACGTCGAATTGATATCCTCCTCCTTTTTTGAAGTCGGTAAAAAATGGGAGTGTTGCGATCCCCTTTGACCTTTATATACTAGCGACCCGCCCTAGCTTCGCACGGGTAGTAAGAATGGGTATAGTAAGCTATTCTTAAATGGTAGATATATTCCACCACGGACTTTTTTGTAGATCTATAAAAGAGGAATATCCCACAATGCATTGTTTTGTTATATCTCAAAGGGATAAGGTAGCGTTTTCGATGAAATCTCCCAGATGGCTTGGTTTTTTTCCGACACTTCCAACGATTATCATCTTATTTCAACCAATTAACACAAAACCTTGACAAGTTACCTTCCTCATGATTCCCTCTAGAAAAAATAGCGAATATTCGTCACGACCCAAATAACAGCTGAGTGTCGCCAAATAGCATGCAAATTGCTGCATCATGAGTTTTGGCGGAGTTTTAAATAAGACGTGATCGTTAAGAATGTATTAAGTTATTGGTTGTAAAACCAAAATCCCTCGACTACCTTTCGCCATTTCATGGTTTTGACTGCAAATTACGCCACTTTTGTTCAACAAAACACTAGCAGACTCGGCCACGCGTTGCTGTGACCAAATTGAACACACGCGTATAACGTGAAATAAACTGTAGCGCATATGAAACGTTTGTACTTTTAACGTAGCGCCATCTATTAGATACTTACTCAATCCAGTTAATAAATTACCTTACACCGCCATCTATTAGAACTTTATGGAACTCACAGAATTATACCTCTTTGTCGTATAACAAACAATTTGAAATAAAAAATATTGTGATCATAAATTGAGATATAAACTATCCTATCTCTCAAATTAGATCAAACTGCACACAGTGTACAAGATTTGGTTAAAATCGGTTCAGTAGTTGAGGAGTTCATCGCGGACAAACAACGTGACACGAAATTTTTATATATAAAGATAGTGTGATTACTATTATTTTCCTTTCAGATTATTTCGAAAGACATCATCTATTTACACGCGGAATTCGTTCATGATCTCGTCTACGTCGATGTCAAGTATAGGCTCAAACGGAGATAGCTCTCTCAATTACGATTTGAACTGCCATGATATGAAAGACAAATTAAAGGTACAGTTCTTAGAGCAACCGCTGAAGGAATCTCTATTGGTGCTTGATGAAGTTAATGATAGGAAATGTTTGGACGCATTTGATATTGGATGCAAGATTCTCATCACTACGAGGGATACGGGAGTCGTTGCTAATTATCAGACGCAAATTATAAAGGTAATTATATATCTTCTTATGTCAAGGTTTTCGATTGGCTCTATAAGGACAAAGTGTACCCAACTTTTCAAAAGAATAACGCGCGAAAATGAACCATAGTCGATTTTAGATCTAACAGACCTATTGGACTTTATAAAGGTCGGCGAAATTAAGACCTGTTTTATACATTTTATGGCACAAAACCTGCTCACTTGATCAAACTATGTTTCATATTTACATGTTTTTATTTAGTGATAATAATTATTGTATGTCCGCAAGGACAAGACTGTCTGTAAGTACTGGCATATGACTAATATCTATAATCTAATATTGTACACAGTTTTACACAATAAAATATTCTGATTCTGAAACTTATACATCTTGATAGAATAGAACTTTATTATAAGTACACTGAAATATACATATCTTAAAAAAAAAAGACAACCACTAAATGATATGTTAACCTTAGTACAAAGATATCCTTATCGCCTGAAGCGATTTCTTCTAGACAACCTTTGTTTTTATTATTTCAAAGAGATAATGTTTTTTTTTTTTTTTTTTCAATGTAAAAATAATGAGCCGAACGGTACGCTCTCCTGATGGTAAAAAATTACGCATGTCCATGACCATTGCAGCGATACATAGAACTTTGAGTACCAAAACAAAGTCCAGGGCATCGCTGCTTTGGCGCTCATTACTTTGAGACTTACGATGGTTAGTCTCAACAGCCCTGTAATTTGGTTAGCTGCAATATCCTTCAAACCGGAACACAGTAATGCTTACACACTACTGCTTGGCGGTAATGGTGCTGTCAACACATTCACAATCACCACTGACACCATGATGATTGTAATGTTTGAATATTTTACCCGACAACGCAAAAATAAGGTTACGACTTTTGCAGGCAATGTATGTACGCGAACGCGACAAAGTCATGTCACTGAGGTATACTATTTTTTAAATTTCTAGTAAAGTGACCGTGACTTGTATTTGTGTGACTTTGACTTGATTTTGTTTTGAGACACTTGAAAATATGAACTAAAAGAATTCGCAAAGCAGGAAATATTTAAAAAAAAGTGTTAATGTATTCCAGGTAGAAAATAGTTTGCAAAAGGCAGAGTCGTTAGAAATGTTCGCGTCGTTTCTAGATGAGTCCGTGGCAAGATTGCCTCGGCAAGCCAAGAAGCTTCACGAGTTATGCAAGGGCAGTCCGTTCCATATCCGACTAATCGGAGCCCAGTTGGCGGAGAACAAAGAACGAATTAAAGACGACCCAAGAGTTTGGGACCAGTTTGTCAAAAAGTTGGAGAAAAAGGAGTATTCATTGTAAGTGTCTTTGATGCTAAACTTTCTTGTAATTGTTGTACTTATTTGTAATTGTTTTTTAGCGATAGCTCAGTGGTTAACGCGGCTGGTTCGCACGCCGTAAGGCATGGGTTCAAATCCTAACAATGAACTTGAGCTGCCGGTGAAGGCTGGCTGGCTACCACACTCATATTGAAAATCTGTCGCCAAGCATCTAACGGTGTGTTCCGGCAGCCTCACTTGAGAGCCAGTTCTATTCCAGGCTAAGTGTGTTTACCATCTTCGACCACACCGTCCCTTAACATCAGGTGAATTGTGGCCAAAAGTAGATACGTCAATAGTATTACTGTTATTTAAAAAGTTATACATATAAAAATTGGCTACAGTTAATCAAAGCTTAAAATGCTTTGTCATTTTCTCGCGGAAGTAATGTCCATATAAATACGTAATATTATGTATACTACAATGACGTACCATTATGTATATGTAATACTAAAGCGGAAGGAGTTCTTTATACTCATTATTTAAAAAACTTACTAGGCTTGCATGGAAAAGATCACTATTAGAATAAGACTGCCGGTAGTTGCGCTACAAAAATTACGAACGTGTTTTGAATGTGTTTTTTTTAGACTTCTATAAACCTTTGTTTTATAGAAGTCTAAAAAAAACACATTTTGTTCAAACTTTTTGGCTTTTGTGTTATCACTTATCTACTATTTATTTTATCAATTAGCAGCTGTTCGTTTTTCATGTAAAATAAAATCAATGACACACTGAAACAGATTTTTTCTCATTGCTATTTCTGGGTTGAGATTTTTTCCATAGAAAAAATGGGTTCGCTGGGCCCATTATAATAATTAAAGTTGTTTGTAACAATGATGTTTCGGCTTAGCACTACCGTTGTGTGTGTGTGTGTGTGTGTGTGCGTGTGTGTGCGGTGTGTGGTTAACTTCCAGTTAGCAACTTTCACATGTTGTAAAATGTTCCTTTAATAATATCTAACAGTTATTCGGTATTTTTTATATATTGCTCTATTTCAGCTTTTTAACAAGACCTAGCGACAACCCAATGAAGCCAATCGAAATGTGTATAAACGCACTAAACGATAACATACGTCCACTGTACAAAAAACTCGCTATATTACCCGACAACGTCAAGGTGTCGGCCAATGTGCTCGCGAAACTGTGGAACAAAAACGTTGAAGAAGTCAACTCAATAATGCAACAACTAAGGAACAAATCCCTCATAATCGCCAATTACGATCGTGGCATGAGAAACTACTTATACGAAGTCCACGATTTAATTATGAACTATCTCAGAACGTGTTTGAGCAAAGACGACAAAATTAGACTACACGACAGCTTCCTTAACAGTTACCATTATACCAAAATCAACACTCCGGTAGAAATAGTAGACGACGGTTATATATCTTTCTATGTCGGTTACCACATTTTAAATTCTCAGAATTATAATGATAAATGGAGCTTGTTCAAAAAGTTGTTTCTCAATTTGAAATTTCTTGGGAACAAAGTGAGATTGACAGGACCGGCCGATGTGATACTCGACTTGAAGAAGTATGAGAACTATATTGTTAATGATGTAAGTTACTTTACATTAAATTGTCAGTAACATATTTTGTGGCGATGGTACTTTAATGATTGGTGCGTTCGAATTTGGTACTTGGTGGTAGATTTCCTTAGCATCGTAGGTAGTCGTCTAGGTAGGTACCACCGCAGTACCAGATATTCTGCCGCTAAGCAGTAGTGTGTAAACATTACTGTGTTCCGATTTGAAGGGTACTGCAGCTAGCGAAATTACAGGGCTGTTGAGACTAACCATCTAGTCTCAAAGTAATGAGCGCCAAAGCAGCGATGCCCTGGACTTTGTTTTACTACTCAAAGTTCTGTGTATCGCTGCAATGGTCATGGACAGGCGTTATCACTTAACATCAGCAGAGTGTCTCGTTCGTCAAATTACTGTTACATAAAAAAATATCGGATTCATTTCTGAGAGTGTGCTTAAGATCTGAATGCTCTAATTCCCCCATGGCCATTTTTCTATCGGACGGCCAGCTCGAAAAAGCAACATCGTTTCATGGTTGACATTCCAATACGAAACGATTTGAATCTACTTTCATTGTTCGAACTGCTAAAGCGTGGAATACGTTACCCGTGTGGGTGTTCCCTGATCCAATTTGGGTGTCTTCAAGTCGAGAGTGGATAGGTATCTTCTAGGCAAGCGTGCTCCATCGTAGATCAGATCTTCATTTAACATCAGTTGAGATGGCGATCAAACGTCATTAAAAACAAAAGACTCCGCTAACTTTTCAGGAATTGGACCGGGATTTGATCCACAATATCGTGGGGTACCTAATGACCCACGGCACCGATCTCCATCGCTATCAGTGCACAGATATCATACAGAGCATTCTCCAACACGAGTCTAAAGGCATCTTGTACACTAAAGCAGCTGAAATAGCGCAAGTTAACTGTTGCAAGAACGAGCTGTATTTTGAATTTCTGTAAGTATTTTCATTAAATTTGCCACTACACCCTACTAATATTAATGTTTGGATGTTTGTTACTCAACGGCTACTGTTTGTTACGGCTGAACGAATTTGAGATTAACATCACACACATCACATCATCAGCCATAGGACGTCCACTGCTGGACATAAGCCTCCTCCTGGGAGGGTTTTGCTAATACTCGCCACGCTTGGCAGGCGGGTTGGCGAGCGCAGTTAGGTGTGATTGTTCAAGGAAGACGCTGCTGCCCATCTTCCGGATTACATCCCTTAGCCGACTCTTACGGCAACCACGGGTAGAGAGGATGGGGTAAACTATTCTTACGCCGGCGCCACCACGGCAATTAAATTTGGATTAACATATAGGATACTTTTTATCCTGTGGGACTATCAAGAAGCTAACTACAGGACGTATTTACTTGAAATTTGGTATAGATTTGTCTTACGGAACATTAATCCAAAATAAAAGGTATCCTTTATATTAATCTAGGTAATTAAGTAGCACAAGTTTTATTATGAATGAAGCCATAGTCAATTTGGTACTTACACATGTTTTATTTCTCCCTAAACCCAATTCTTAAGCCAACACTGACGAAGTTGTAGACGTAAGCTAATATATATAAATGTATAAGTACCTACAGAAGATTCAATAATTTTTAGCAAAAAAACCGACTTCAATCAGGAAACTAAAAAGTAAAAGGTTCCCCTCAATTTCTCTGGGATGCCATCATCCTGGTTTTCTTATCATGGTACCACCCTTGGGATATCTCCTTTCCATCATCAAAGTCGGTTCATAAATGACGAAGTTATCTGCGAACACACATAAAAAAATATATATACGGTTGAATTGAGAAACCTCCTTTTTTGAAGTCGGTTAAAAAGTAGGATTATTTTCAATTCTATCCTTATTTGTTTTTTTTTAAATCACCGATACAAACATAAGTTGTGGTATAAGTTTATTATTTAGATCTGTCTGTGGCATTGAAGCGCTAAACGGCTGAACCGTTTTTATTAATTGATAGCTTACTTGATTGAGAATGTTTTTAGCTTGATCCCTAAGTGATTCTTAACTTCAGTGTTTTTGTTTTTAAATTAAATATTAACCAAACTAATATCTAACAATATTATGGAAACAAACATGGTTTTAACATATTTTTTATTACTTATGCGAGATTACTCACGTTTCATTATGTTGAATAATTCAACGTCCTTCTTCAAGGAGTCAAGGCGGAGTACAACACGCGCGGCTTCGTCTTGCTTCACACCGACTTTAGTGAAAAGCTAGACGAGGCCGCGCGCAGTGACTTGCCTCGTCAGTGACTTGCTTCGCAAGACGAGGCTGACGGAGTATCCGACATAGTTAACGTGAGTAATCCCGCAAAAAAATAAAAAATTAACATTATATTTTTTTTTTTGTGTTTTACTTTGTTTTGTTAATTCTAAACAGGCACGAACAAGACGTGGATGGTATAAAGCATTCCACAATCGACGTCAAAGAGGGAATCACATGTGTTTGCTTCCTGGGAGACTATGTTCTGGTTGGCACTCAAACTGGTGTAGTGAAGGTATGTAACAATACATTGTAAGCTTTGGGTGTACTAAGCTGAAACTGTAACCTAATATGAAAGAAAGATCCACAAAAAAAATGCCTTGCTGAGTTCCTTGCCGGAGTCTTCTCAGTTGAAGTGTAATTACGAGCCGGTGGTAGATTCAAACATGTAACTTAACGTTTATAAGTGCCTTAACTGAATAAATGACATTTTGATTTTGAAAGGGGGTCATTGTACACATCATTTTAAAAAAAAATGTTGACCTTTAATCAAATGTATGTAGCAGTTGATTTTATTTTCGCGATTTTAGACTTTAGCCCATATTAAAATTTATTCAATACAAACGGTCCAGTTTTACTAACAAAATCAGAGTAAGCCGCGCCTTGTGCGTTTTGGGTGCGCTATAATTCAGGGCTCATTTTATACTGGACTCTACACTACCTACATTTTGCTCTATAAATATATAGATAATAATGAAGTTATTTTACTATGGAAACTGGCGTGGTATTTTCACATTTTTGTTTTACTTATGCGAGATTACTCACGTTTAATTTTATCGGAAACTCCGACTATAGTTTCGTCGGCCGCGCGCGCGTTGTACTCAGCTTCGTCCTCATGATAAAGTCCACCAGATGTGGCCGATACTATAATCGGAGTTTCCGATAAAATTAAACGTGAGTAATCCCGCATAAGTAAAACAAAAATGAAGAATATGTTAAACAAAAAACCGGTCAAGTGCGAGTTGGACTCGCGCACCGAGGGTTCCGTACAAACGTGTATATATGTAAGTAAAAGTTGTGGTATTTTTTTTTAAATAGGTATTTATGCTTTTCGCAATTTTTCCTTTATCTGTGCTATAAGACGTTGCTTCGTACCAAATTTCAAGATTCTGAGTTCACGGGAAGTACCCTGTAGGCTTAGATTCCCTTGCGAGTGTCGAAAATTTACAGCATAAACGGCTGTGTCTTTTGATTGCGTTGACTTAGAAACTTGATTTTCTCACAGCTCCAAGGGATAGTATTCCCGATTTCCTAATACCTGAGTATTTGATTTGAATTTCAGCTTGATACCTCCACGCGATCCTGAGAAAAAGGGTCTTGACAGACAGACAGACGGACAACAAAGTGATCCTATAAGGGTTCCGTTTTTTTCCTTTTGAGGTACGGAACCCTAAAAACCATTAATAAATTATTACACTACTAACCAGTTTTTACCATTTTCAGTGTTTCCACAACCCAACAAACAAACTGAAGAAGGAATATTCTGACGTGGAAGCGTCTCACGGCCACCCCGTGAAGTGGATAGGAGTAGCCGTATCTAGGAGCTACCCTATCGTATCTGTCTTGTATTACAACGGTACCCTGAAGCTGTGGAACATTGATGACATTGATACTTATTCGGAAGCGGGAGATATTATTGAAGAAGGTATGTATATTCTATAGAATGTAGAAGGTATACTGAGTTTTAGAGAACGCTCCCAAAAACTAATTATGAAAATGTCAATTGCGAGTTATACTCGAGCACTAAGAGTTCTGTACCACCACACAAAGTATATTAATAGTGTTTGCCTAAAAAGTTGAAAAGCATATTTAAACATGAGTAATCCCACTAATATTATAAATGTGAACGTTTGGATGGATGTTACTCAATCACGCCAGAACGGCTGAACGGATCTAGATGAAATTTTGCACATTAGGCCCTGGAATAAAACATAGGATACTTTTCATCATCATCATCATCCATCACCACGTGGGTAAAACCACGCGGCGCAGCTAGTCCCACATAAGTATAACAAAAAGTTGGGGAAAAGCGTAGATGGAAGACCGTATGACTTCCAATCTGATGGTCTTGGGTTCAAATCCCATGGCAAGCACCTCTGTCTTTTCTAGGTTATGTGCGTATTGATGATAACTTCAAACGGTGAAGAAAAAAGTCGTGATGAAACAAATGTCTGAGAGTCCTTAAAAAACCCCCGAAAATGTCTGAAATCTGCTAACCCGCACTTAGCCAGCAGGGTGGACCATGGACTTATTCATCTTACAATGTTAAGAGATCAGCTACCAGCCGTGGGCCACTTTAAAAAAAAAGACGTGATAACAAAAATGTTTGCTGTTGTTGTCAATTGCAGAGCCAGAAGAGGTTCAAAACAACAACCTACCATGCAACGTCACCATAACGCCCGACAGCCGGCTCGGTGCCATCCGCAACTGTCGCTGGAGCGCCAACGAAGACTTTCTCATCACCCACTCCGACCATCAAATAGTGTTGTACTCCCCTAACGGTGATATAAGAGACGTCATCAACGGATTTGACAATGAAAGCTACTTGGTTTGCTGTGTACCGTGTAATAATGATAGGTAAGTTCTTCCACGTGGTATGGAGTGACGTTGTGTAAGAATTTTGTTTAATGTGTGAAACATCCTACTATATTAATTTATTTAATTGCAGCTGACTGACATATTACATACAGACTTTATGTTCTTTGTGTTTAATTTTTTTATTTTTTATTATCTTTATTTCGTTTTGTATGGATTGTTAAAGCAATGGAAATTTGTTTTACATCATAAATAAAGTGTTGTCTATTGTCAGGGCTGGATTTTAAGGAGCGGAGGCTCCTAATTATTTTTTGAATAAAAATTCAAAATCAAAATCGTTTATTTACAGTTGTTATGACGATGTTAAACGCTCTTCTATATTCTACCATCTGATACGCAAATTGGTAGTCAACAATAATAAACTATGTAGGTCCTAATATATTCACAATTCATTGATATGTCTATAATTACTTAATTTCCGTCAAGTCTTTCAAACAATTATTGCTAACAAATCAAATTATTTCAACAAAGAATGTATTATTATGTTACAAATGTGGGGAGCCCCTCTCTTGTGGACCCTGAATCTCACACTAGGGAGTCCCGTGTCGTGAATTCTTGTATAACTTTGCATATATACTTTTAAAGGCTCCAAACCTGTTCCAGCTAGTCAATAAAAGTTGTTTATAATGACCACCTTTTGGGTTAGGACACCTAACCCAAAAGGTTATAAACCTTACACAATACGAAAAATACTTTCTTTTTTCAGATATCTGGCTACAGCCACAATCGGAACGAAGCAGGGCGTGGATGTGTTTGATTTGAATACAAAGAGTTGTGTCATGAGTTTTGGCAGCGATCTTGACATGGAAAAAGTACAGGATGTACTCGCTTTGCCTGGTAATTATTAATAATTTTATTATATAGTATTTTACTAAAAATGTACACAAGTTTGTTGTGGCCCTTCGTTGTTGGTTTTAGATAGATAGATAGAAACTTTATGGTGCACACAAAAATTAGAAAAAAAGAACAAAGAACAAAAAAATCCTATGAGCTAGTGCCATAAGTGGCGGCCTTATCGCTGAGAGTGATCTCTTCCAGGCAACCAAGAATGGGAAAACACTACAGATTAAGAACAGACGGGAGATGTTTTACATTCCCAATGTTGATGTTTTACATTTGTTTTATGTTTGATATTTTTACATTTTTCACGTGTCCTTTTATAAAATCACAATTTTAACAAACTTACTAATACTAAGTAATATCAAGATTGCAGTGGTAATCTAATTTGATGTGTAATTAAGATAAAGTTCCAAATTATGAGTGTTGTAGGTCAGGGCCACAAACAATCTAACCAGGTTACTGTTATGATTAATTATGCCATTAAGGACATCAATCAATACCAATGTGATATCAAATCAATTAACACAATGTCATCACACTAATATTATAAAGGCAAAAGTTTGTAAGTGTGTATGTATGTTTGTTACTTCTTCACACTTAAACGGCTGGACCAATTTTGATGAAATTTGGTATGAAGGTAGCTGACACCCTGGATTAACACACAAACTTTTATTCCGATTTTTTTTTTGTCTTCATGTGGGAACAGCGGATAACACCGCGGGGCGAAGCTAGTCCAACATTAAAGCTTAAAAAGAAATTGGCATGTATAGTAAATAAATATAGAATATAAAAGCTAGCATAGGAAATTTGCAAGAATATCGTAGTACGAAATCGATAGTTTCTGTATATACCAGTGATGGCGTTGCTATCCCAGTCTTTTTTTAATTTAAAGTAACACTCGACCGACACCGTGTTTTTTTTATTTAAAAGAAAAAATATCGTCGGACATTTCACACAGCGTCATGTAGCCCCAAACTAAGCAAAGCTTGTACTATAGTCCTTGTAGCTCAAATTTTCTTGCGATTTCAATTTGTTAACATAACTAAACCGGTAGGGGTTGTTGACCTTTGTCAGTTGCCGTTGATCTCTCTTCAAATAAAATATGTACATACATGTATTAGTTGAATCATTACTTTTAATTTTGAAGTAACATATACACTTTAGCGTAGCATCATAATCGTTCCATTTTGATAATGTCTGTGTTAACCGTAAATATTTCAGGGAGCAACAAAATTCTAACACTCACCACCACAGAAATAACCCAGCACTCTTTTCATATCAAGAAAGGAAATACGTCCGTAGAATCCAAAGTAATCATAAACAGTCAAGCTATAAAATCGCAGTTGCTGTTCCTTTCTTTCGCTGTGAATATGACAGGGACGCTGCTATTCGTTTCTACGGATGATAGTAGAGTGATATGTGTTGATCTAAAAACTAGCACTAATGTGTTTGAATTGGATAATAGGAGAGGGTAAGTTTATAATGTTAGCTTTAAATGACACTAAAAACTACTTAATCTCAATAATGTTATAAATGCGAACGTCTGTCTGTTTTATATGTACATATATCGCACCCACATAGGAAAAGTGATCTAAGTATAAAAAAAAATTTGTGAGAAATGAGAAAGAAAGTCTTCAAAATGTGTCTCTCAGTTTATAACAAAATCAGAAATTACAGAAATTTTGAGTTAGGTCTCTTTCATTCTAAGAGTGCGATATATATCTAGAAAAATTGTCGACACATACACCGTGAAAGTTTGAGCGATATTGATACAGGAGGTTCAGTACTCGATTGTCGTTCCGAATAATAAAAAAATGGGTAGTTTATATTTGTCCTAATTATCCTGAGCTAACACAAAAATACGGACACTCAAATCACGCGCACCGAAAATGAATTGCTAGTCGCGCGCGATCCCAGATTAGATAACAGTTACTACGTAGTCTACGTGTAGTACTTATGTCTTGCACTAGCTCGGTGCGGTAGGCTACGGGTTGTCCATGAATTCTGGAGTCTTGGGAAAAACTTTAATCTAGGTTAGTTTTTTTTTTGTATTTGTTTCGTTTTTATTTCTTTATACGTTTCATATTCATACTAACTAACATGTCTTTGAATATTGCTAATGTTCAAACTGTCAGCCCGTATATCTAATATAGGTTTAATTAATTTAGGTTAAATCTGGAAAGTTTATAATCCAGATTAACATACAAGCAACTTTTTGTTTTGAAAACCAAGGAGCTGTCAATCATTAAAAAAAAAGTTGTAAATCTGTCGCCAATCATCTAACGGTGTGTTCCGACAGCCTAACTCAAGAGCCAATTCCATTCCAGGCTATGTGTTTACCATATTCTACCACACCGTCATTTAATATCGGTGAGCTGTGGTCAAACACGTAGTCTGCAAACAATAACAAATAAAAAAAATTAAAAAACATTCAGGCCAGACATCTTACTCTTCCCAAGAAGACTATTTATAGAACTTACTGTAGTACCATTGGAAACATTTATCTAAAGACTGCACGATAAAGATAAATAAATATTACTAGCAGACTCGGCCACGCGTTGCTGTGGCCAAATTGAACACACATGTAATGTGATATAAATTATAGCGCATATGAAACGTTTAGACTTTTAACGTAGCGCCATCTATTGGATACTTAGTCAATCCAGTTATAAATTACCTTACACCGCCATCTATTAGAATTTTATGGAACTCACTGATATTTATACCTCTTTGTCGCAAAATAATTTGCAATAAAAATATTGCGATTATAAATTGAGATATAAACTATCCTATCTCTCAAGTTGAATCAAACTGCACACAGTGTGCAAGATTTGGTTAAAATCGGTTCAGTAGTTAAGGAGTTCATCGTGGACAAACAACGTGACACGAAATTTTTATATATAAAGATATGACCTTACAAATAAATTAACTATTAATAGTTACATGTGGTAGTGTTTATATCCTTTTTGATGTTTACTTTTTATCATATTACTTCCAGAAATGTGGTAGCGATAGCAGTAAGCGAGATACTAATGTGGGACGAGTTTATCCCGGGTTATGACGTGTTACTCACCGGGACTGGGACGATTGAAAATACGGTCAAAGTGTGGCATCTCGACAACTCTTACATATCGCAAACTACCAACAAAAATGGGTATATTTAATGTTATATGAATAGTTTAACATTGTTTTACTGTTATTTCAGGATACAATACAATATTTTTTGATCATCATCATCATCATCATCCACAGCCTTCTTTATCCCACTGCTGGATATAGGCCTCTCTCTTTGCTATGCCAACTACCTCAGTCTTGTGCCAATCTGGTCCAGGTTCGACCCGCGACGGTGGCAATATCGTCGACCCATCTTGCGGCTGTACGACCAACGCTCCGCTTACATTGCCTTTACTCTGTTGCAACCTTACTCCACCTGTCATCACTTCGCCTAGCAACTTACTACCAATAACCTACTTACTTAGCAATAAATACTTACCTACTAGTAAACATAGCGATGATAGCCCAGTGGCCCAAACCTTAACAATGAGCTTAAGCTGCCGGTGAAGGGAAACATCGTGAGGAAACCATAGCGTGGTGGTAGGGTACTTCCTAGTACTTGACACACATATTGACATAGACACAGATTGGACATAGGCCGCCTCCTGAGGGGGTTTTGCCAATACTCGCCACGCTTGGCGAGTATAGGCAAAACGATAAAAGTAGGCGGGTTGGCGTGCGCAGTTAGGTGTGATTGTTCAAGGATGACGCTGCTGCCCATCTTCCGGATTACATCCCTTAGTCGCCTCTTACGGCAACCACGGGTAGAGAGGGTGGGGTACTATTCTTACGCCGGCACCACGGCAATTATTTATGGGTAATATCTTTTTTTTTCATCAGGAAAATCCGGTTAACAACAAAATTCGACGTAAGTTTCCTAAACACGGCTTCACCATTGACTCCAACCACCCCAGCAGGCAGCGGCATTTCAAGTCTATCCACGACGCCGAAACGTCACCAATCTTTCAATGAACGAGCCGCCTCTAAGAAAACACTGATAAACACGCTGAGCTTAGATCGACAAACTCTGAAGCCGCTCAATTTGAAAGGCATTTGCAACAACAATGACTCTGCATTGCAACCTCTTTTGACTGTGATAGACGATAAAAACAATATTCAGGTAAGTGCGGATAGAATTTTTGATTTACTTTCAGTGCCTTAAAAAAGCAATAGCAAACCAAAACCTGTCAATGTCAAGTCAACGGCAGTCATAATAACCTCTTCCATACACGTACGTCGATTTGTTTTTCGCTTTATTGAATACAAATGTCTGGATTATTTTACTTTAAACGTTTAACGGACTCTGATATCGCTTTTATTAGGCTATGATATAAGATTTGTTTCCTTCATGTCAATTGTCAAAGTCAATCAAATGTGTCAAAATAGCTATTTATACTTTTTGTTTTACATGACAAGAGCATACATGATCACCCTACTTTATGACGTCATCGATATAAAATAAATACAAAAAAAAACTTCACCTACCGGATTGTGTAATTGATCAAAAATAAAAATGTATGAAAGTAACTCTGAGAAAGTTATACGTGAATTCCCTGATGACAACATATTATTTGCTCAGGTAATGCGCGGCAGAAAAATTCTCACAGAGATATCGGAAAATATTAAAGATCTTATCACAATGGTGAAAATAAGTCCCTGCAACCAACACGTAATTTACGGACTGAAATCGGGAATAGTGAAGAGATACACTCTACGATCTAAAGATGTCATCACGATAATGCACGTAAACAGTGCAGTGCAGTACATGAGATTCGTCAACCCGAATTTGTTGATCGTTGCCGGAGAGAATAAGTCCATAATGGCGCATAAATTGATGGACCTTGGTAACTGGGAGACTATTATGTTACAAAAGGGCAACGCTTTTCTAGGATCGCAGGAATTACTCAATGATTTGCAGGGTAAGTTGTTATTATGTATCATGATAATGAATTGTTTCTTAGTTTCGTAAGTAATCGGAAACAGTCCCAGTTATAATTTTACTAGGTGGTACATCTCCTTAGCAGGAGGTCATCGAGGCAGTTACCACCGTAGTACCAGATATTCTGCCGCCAAGCAGTAGTGTGTAAAGATTATTGTGTTCCGATTTAAAGGGTACTACTTTAAAGGCAGCTAGCGAAATTACAGGGCTGTTGAGACCAATCATCGCTAGTCTTAAAGAAGCGATGCCCTGGACTTTGTTTTGCTACGCAAAGTTCTGTGTATCGCTGCAATGGTTAGGAACAGGCGTTACCAACAGAAGAGCATCTCATTCATTTCATTACTTAATAGTGTATATAGTGATAAGCTAATTAGTGCTATTTAAAGCAATTCCGCGACTGTCAACTTCTCGCTAACGTGAAATGTCACACGTGAAAGCGCCTTTTTCTTTGTTTTTGGCGTCGCACTTTGTGTATTCGCCAGTATCTATTGTTTCGATATTTCGATTTTCTATTAGCGTTATCGTTAATCGAATGTGACTTTTTCTAGGCCCTCAGGAGTGCGCTCCGGTAGTCTCATTATTTTGACATAAAATAAAATGAAAAAAATATTATTGTTTTGCTGCGATAACTACATTGACTATGGTTTGTGCAAGCTAAACATTTTATATAAGATAAGCATCGTCGTTTAAAGCATTCTCTTCCAGGCAACGCTAGTATGGAAAGAATTTGTGACTCCGTTTTTAACTGGCAACATCAGTTCAATTGATATTCCTCCATTGATATAGGGTAATAATAAACAACTAATTAGTTATATACTTTTAACAATAGCTAAATTGTTTCTCAGGCGTAAAGAAAAAGCTCTCAGACGGCATCTCTGCTTCAGAAAGTTACGGCAGCCTCGACTCTCATCGAAATTTCTCGAACGGCGAAAGGAAAACCAACATGTGCAAGAGTAGCAACCTAGTAGAATGCTTCTGGATTAGTGACGTCGGTTTAATTACCGTTGAGAACAATGCTTGCGTGAAATTGTGGAACAAGGAGTTGAAACTGAGCTCTATATTACACGCTAGAAAAGAAGATGTACATATCACGTGTTCGGCTCTGAAGAAAAATGTGTTGGTTATCTGTGACAGCAATAATTTGGCATTTGAGGTAAGTTATAGTTTGGCGTCTTAGTTGAAGTTCACATGCCGACGGGCATGGGTTCACATCACACATCATCAGCCATAGGACATCCACTGCTGGACATAGGCCTCCTCCTGAGGGGATTTTGCCAATACTCGCCACGCTTGGCAGGCGTGTTGGCAAGCGCAGTTAGGTGTGATTGTTCAAGGAAGACGCTGCTGCCCATCTTCCGGATTACATCCCTTAGCCGACTCTTACGGCAACCACGGGTAGAGAGGGTGGGGTACTATTCTTACGCCCGCACCACCACGTCTAAACCCCAACAATAAACTCAACTCTCAAGTAAGGCTGCCGGAACGCACTGTTAAATGCTTGGCAGCACATTTCCAACTTGAGGGTGGTAGCTAGCCAGGTACTCGACCACCAAGGTTTCGTCACGATGTTTTCCTTCACTGGCAGTTCAAGCTTATAATTAGGATTTGAATCCACCTAACATTACATTCCGGCAGCTTCACTTGAGAGCCACTTAACATTCCAGGCTAGATAGTTTACCATCTTCGACAACATCGTCACTTAAATCAAATAAGCTGTGTTGAAACGCCTAGTTTAAAAAAAAAACCTAGATTGTATTATGAGAGGGCTATGTCCTTAATTTCAGACGTTTGTGCTCGAGAATGGGTCTCAAGTGAAACTGAACTCTATACGAGAGCAGAAGCTGAACAACGTGATAACTTGCTGCGATCTCACTGCCGACGGGAAACTGTTAGCGCTCGGCCTGGATTCCGGAGACGTGTTGGTAAAGAGCTAAACACTACTGTCACGTAACTTTTATAAAATAGATGTACTAATCAGTCTTGGATTTGTCAATAGGCCATATAGGCCGCGGCCTAGGGGCGGCAGATTTTTGAGCAATCAATCGAAAGTAAATATCTAAAGTTTACCCTAACTTAGATATAACTCTCCGCATTGCACTTTCCACTCCGGCTAAGAATTGTTCAGGGGAAAGAAGTTTTTCCTGTTTAAAACGTTTAAAAAATTATCAAAGTTCTTCATTGTCTCAAGAATAAATGAATTCTTTGGCTTCTTCTCTACATAGAAGCAGAGATAATGAACACCATAAACTATGATGATATTATAGATGATTTTGCTATTAAAAAGTCCCGTAAAAAATTGCAATTCTTGTTTCTTTAATGCCCTTTCTTAATGACTAATTCATCACCTGATTCCTGAAACTTGTCAAATATTTCTTATCTTTTTGACTTGTAACTTTGGTGTTATTAATAACATTGTATTGTATGTTCATAGGTTTGGAACATAAAAGGTCAGCGTCAGATCACCAATGGCTTGCTCCGTCATCATAAACACAAAGTGCAGTACTGCGCGTTCTCCCCGGTGCCGGAGCGCCTGTACCGGCACTCCGGAACGCCGCACCAGGCGCCGCCGGCGGATGACGAGCCTCCCCTCGTGCTCGTCACCATGGCGTCCGAGGTACTCTGGTGGAACATCACTCACCATATGAAGAGGAGCGGGAAGCACAGGTAAACAAATCTTTTTGTTATGTTAGTACGAGTTAAAAAGATAAACGACTAATGAAAAACATTTACAGCGATACCACTGGTTATACAAAAAAAAATTAAGACAGTTTTTTTTTTTAATTTAGTTTAGTTTTGTTGCAGCGATGTTAACTCTTTGGTTTTCTAACAGAGGGCGTACTATAACATTCTATCCAATGAATACAAAATTGTTAATGTTCATTATTTTATTTTTTTTGACAAATAACACATCTAGATATGAAGTTAAATTACTATGTTAAAGCACAAATCTACAGGCGTGATAGTTTTTCTGTAAAGTGTACCACGAAATTGCTCAGGTTGTGGGATAGTGATAGGGCTCTCTTCGCTCGCCCTGAGAACTAGATTATTTATTTTATTTTTATGTAAAAGTAATTAATCCAAACGAGTATTGTGGTAAGAAATAACGCCTGTCCATGACCATTGCAGCGATGCGACAGAAGTTAGAGTAGCAAAACAAAGTCCAGAACGTCACTGCTTTAGCGCTTATTACTTTGAGACTTTCGTTATTTAGTCTCAACAGCTCTGTAATTTCGCTAGCTACAGTAACCTTTAAACCTGAACACACTACTGCTTGACGGCAGAATATCTTATATAATATATGTATGTATAATTAGTGTAAGTTTTATGCTATACAGGTTTTAGCCTCTGTCGAAGCTAAAACTGGGCCATGCTTAGCCAAAATAGGCTCATTATGTACATTTTTTTTAATCATATCCTCGATATATTTTTCTACTTATTAGGCTGCCACAGCTCCACTTGAGAACCAGTTACCATTCCAGGTTAAGTGCGTTTACCATGTTCTACCACAATGTCACTTAATACTAGAAGATTTGTGGCCAAACCATTAAAATAAAAAATTTCACAATTCCAGGCCAAATGTAAACGTAAACGCGTTGACTCCTGTCGGGACTCCAGTCGAGACCAGAATGGCAGGCCTATCTCTCTCTAACGAGGGAAACTGCGCGAGCGCCTCACAGAATTTCTTCTTTTCGGAGGGTTCCCTCAACCATAACTGCTGGAAGGAACTCTGGAAGGGGAAAACGTAAGTATTATTATTATTTTTTGTAGAATGCTAACCAATCTGTCAATGTATTAACCGAATCGCACTGTATGGACACAAGATGACGTCACAGATTGTCATCATAAATAAAAAATCAACAAGAAGCGGTCATCTCTGAATTTGAAGCTTCACTACTACGAATTCGTCAGGTTCATATATCAGGTTGTATACTTGGTGGTAGATTTTCTTAGCAGGAAGTTCTAGGTAGGTACCATCGCAGTACCAGATATTCTGCCGCTAAGCAGTAGTGTGTAAACATTACTGTGTTCCGGTTTAAAGGGTACTAGCGAAATTACTGGGCTCTTGAGACTAACCATCGAAAGTTAGTAATCAGCGCCAAAACGACGAAGTCCCGGACTTTGTTTTGCTACTCAAAGTTCTGTGTATCGCTGCAAGTCATCAACATGCGTCATCTTTTACCATCGGAACGTATCGTTCGTCTTATTAAGATAAAAAAGAACCGGCCAAGTGCGAGTCGGACTCGCGCACCGAGGGTGCCGTACAAACCTGTAGGTACTATATAAGTAAAAGTTATGGTATTAATTATGGTAATTTATGCTTTTTGCAATTATTCCTTTATCTGTGCTATAAGATGTTGCTTCGTACCAAATTTCAAGATTCTGAGTTCACGGGAAGTACC
Organism: Biston stratarius; assembly: GCA_950106695.1. Taxonomy (NCBI): domain Eukaryota; kingdom Metazoa; phylum Arthropoda; class Insecta; order Lepidoptera; family Geometridae; genus Biston; species Biston stratarius. The sequence goes on along the minus strand of OX467106.1, from coordinate 32,742,449 downwards.
CTGTAGGTTTTGATTCCCTTGCGAGTGTCGAAAATTTTGCAGCATATACGGCTGTATCTTTTGATTGCGTTGGCTTAGAAGTTTGATTTTTTTCACAGCTGTAAGGAACAGTAGACCTGAGTATTTGATATGAATTTCAGCTTGATACCTCCACGCGTTCCTGAGAAAAAGGGCTTGACAACGGACAACAAAGTGATCCTATAAGGGTTCCGTTTTTTACTTTTGAGATACGGAACCCTAAAAATTAAAAATGTTAGCTGACGTAAAGCATGAAAATATCCCGAAACACACACAGAGTTATTATTTGTTTAATTTTTATTAATATTTTTGATTTCCAGGTTCAAACAAGGCTCGAAACGTAAGGAGATACTGGCCTGCATCAAACTATCAGGCATTCACGCGAGCTATCTACGTCACGACGACCGATTCTCTTGCTTCGTGACCGTAGACAATACAGGTCACGTACATATCATGAACGTACTCAAAGACGACTGTTCATAGCACTTAGAAACTATATTAGCCCAGCAGATAACGGCTAATGAGAGTTGTGATAGTACAATGCTAAGTTTACATACACGAGATTATGAACCTTATGAACTTGAATCTATAGATATTAATTTTAACAACGATAAAAGAAGTGTTTATCCAAGGTTTTACGCCAGTGTTGATAGTATAGAAAATGGGCATAATTTTTATGTACAAAATACTAAGAGTCTGTCAGTGAATGAAATAAGTGAAGATTTAGTTTTATATGATTCGTATCAATTTTATACGAAGGTTGTAATGTTGTTAGTGTCCTTTATTTATGCAAGTGTTGCCATATGTGGCATTTATTTCTAATATCAATCATATCCTCTAAACGCATACAATATACTTGTGCATTTATTAATGGCATTACACTAATACAATTTTAAATGTGAAAGTAATGTTTATCCCTATTTTTTTTTTGTTTTTAACTTTCTTATAGTTGAATCAAGTTTGATGAAACAACATCGTGGCCAACTCAGATCTACGAAAAAAATACTTAGTGTTGGCAACTTTGTGTTACTAGTGTGTCCTATATTTTTACTAGATATAGAATTATTGTACTTAATTAAGATTTTCCTACAAAACTGTCCGATGTAAAATATTTCTTACCAGTTTTTACTGATTTTAGAATATACACAATGTTAGGTACATTTATGTTATAAAAGCATCTCACTGGAACAGTTCCTAGAAGAAAAAACTAAAACTTAACACTGCCACCAATGCATTTACTCTACGAAGTCATTAAACACTTATCTACTACAATTTAGTAAATATTTTGCAATCATAAACGCCTTACTCCGAGAGTCGTCTGCCCGCGTTGCAAGGTTCGTAGTCGTGTAGCATTTTCATGAGCGCCTATAATTGATTGTAATAAAACGCTCACAGTATGGGCAACGTATTTGGAGCGCGCGGCCCAGAGTTAGTAGAACATATTCCCTACTAGCGTTGATTCACGCAGGTTTAGCGCGAGGCGCGTGCAGGGATGTCGACGTCGAATCTGCGAACAAATCTTCGATCGATGTTGATTGTTCGTAGCTTCGCTAACATCAAACCTATAAGACACACGTAAACTTCTGCGACTTAAATACCTTTTTATAATCTATTAAATTTTAACATGAACACCTAACTACACAACAGATAACAATGACAGCATGTGTCGCATGACGTGCCAACCCTAACTGCACTGCCGGCACTCAGGTAGTGATCGCCGGCAAGCGCACCGCACCGCCTCTTCCTACTTGTGTCGCTTATTTATCACGAAGATGTTCTACTTATAGATTTATTACTTACTTTGGTATGGGGGCAATATACTAATAAATCGGAACTGTCAAAAAATTGCCTTGACGTCCTTACACATGTAGCAGTGAAATAGTAAGGACATACATTATTGGTAACTTTATAATTTAGTGTAATAATTCGGCTTAAAATACTAACATGCTCAAAATTCATTAAATTATTGATTAAAAAAATTAAAGGAGTAATCTCTTAGTTTAATTCTAGTATGAGCCTAGTGAAGTTTAAGAAATCATTTTTATTCATTGTGCTCAAGTCTTATAGATAATATCATAATATTTTATGATAAAAATATTAATAAAATCGAATACCGTAATTTCGACTGAAGCTTAGTTTTGTTCGAATGTCACAAAGTGTATGCAATTTGCGTATATACATTATTTTAATGCTGAATGTATATAAAATATAGAATGGATTTTGTAAATATGTTTTAGGAAATTTGAACTGATATATTTTGAATATTTTATCTGTAAGATTTTATATTGGTCTAAACGGGATCTAGATAAATAGCTGGACCAAAGTCTGACAGACCACAGAATTATATGAAAAATTTGTTCCAAGTTGAATGAATGTATGGAACGGAACTATTATAAATTTTCGAGTGATATTTTTGAACAACGAATATTTTGCTCATTGTCATGTGATTTTATTCATAAAAGACAAAGATCTCCATAGCAAAATAAACACGCGAACAAATAGTACATAAAGTTTTATTTTAGATTTATTTATTTATAAGATGCATATTTTATGTGAGATAATTTTAAGTAAGTAAATGATATCCCACCATTACGTTGAAAATTCGGTTGTTTTCATACGTATTTATTATCGCTTGTTAATGATAAATACATGACGTTTTAATGAACAATTTATAGAACAAAATAATCACTATCGAATATTAGTTATGCTATTTTTACTGTATCTACTGTTTATGCATAGCAGCAAATAAAAATTAAAAACTATAGACTGTTCCGTCACTGACTAACAACGTCGTGTTGGCGGGACCGACAACGAATTCACGACGATCATATTAGAATAAGTAGATACTAGCGACCCGCCCCGGCTTCACACGGGTACAATATAGATACAAATGTGGTGCATATGTATAATACATATAAACCTACCTATTGAATCATTCTGTCTCTTGATGGAAATCGCATTAAAATCCGTTGCATAGTTTAAAAGATCTAAGCGTACAGACGGCTGGAAGCGACTTTGTTTTATACTATGTAGAGATGGACATCATAACTTTTATTGGCTGGATTAGTTCCTTGTTTTCCATTTAATCGTGTGTTATATTAATAGCATGGACCGGTGCAGTATAGTGTGCTGCAACCTCTACTGTTTTTCTTAAAGGTCTATCCAATTACTATAAAGCTTGATCTACATATAATTATGACGATAAATTGTGTAATAAGGTTATGTTCGTATTGAGATGTAGATAAATTGCAATGCTCTCAACAATGTATAAACATAAAATGTATTAATGGTTGAAAATAAAGTTGTCTTGTTACCCGATATTGCGGACTAAAATCTACTATAATTATGTACTGAATTTACTAGAACCCTTGTAATTATGTGCCATTGTAACTGGCTAATGTAAATAAAGTTAATTAATTTAGAATGTAACATAACGTCTGATGTCGTTTGATTTTACCTGCAAAGTAAACTTGTATTTATGTTCTGTGCAGGTAAAATAAAGCTACATGGTGCTACTTTTATACAATTTGTGCTAGAATCTTTGTTGGACTATAGCAACTCTGTTCTTATCTGTTATAATAAATAAATAAATGACCAAGATATTTTGTTGGCATTTTTGAACATAGTTATGACAAATCAAAACTACATAAATTTGTAAAAGTATTGAAAGGAATCCATGAGATTATGTGCTCAAACTTGTATTTTTAATTTGTTCCTATTTATAATTCACATGCTTAAAATAAAAACTTTAAATATTTCAAGGACAACAACTTTAAATAGTTTTATTAATACGAAATAATCTATTTTTTTACTATATTTGTATTAGTCTAATTATTAAACACAATACTAATTTCATTTTATATAACAACTAATACTTATTTTAAGGAATATTTAATATACAGTTTCCTGTCAACGTATTTGTTTTTTTTTTTGAATCCTTGTTTAGTACAATTGTAATAAATATAAACATCATTCAAAAAATAGAAATGATTTTATTAGACAGGATATGGTGTCATGCTTACAACTGATTTGACTCAGATCCATAAAAATAACGTTTTATCGTACTCAGGTATATTGGCGGCTGGACCAAAAAATAATAGTACGATCCTCAGGTAGAAGTTGCCTCTGTATGAGGCTAAGCTGTACTATACTTTTCTGTTATTCTGTTAAGATTTTCTAGGTCAGCTCTTTGTAGAAATATATTTGGCACACTGATTTTATTGCTACTTTGCTATAATAATCGAGTAGATTTTATCTTGTTTTGCCATCTATTGAGAAGTAGTAAAGCAAAAAAATCAGGAGCGACATTGTTCCACTACTCAACAATAGATGGCGCTGCAAGCTGACATTTCTACTGACACTAACAAAGATTACAAAAATTTGACTGTCAATTTTCAAATTTCAAATTAACGAAATTCGGTTGATATCGGTTTTTGAGTTTTTGACTCAAGTTTTATTTTCTTTTAATCGTAAAGATTTATTACTTTGCCATATTAATGAGTTTTGTGACTACCAATATTACAGATTTATCTGTGTACTTTGTTGATTATACAAAAAATTGTGCAGAGCGTGAAGTGATAAATACCAAACTTGTATTGAAGACATGGCGCAATTCAATTATCTCAATGAACTGAATAGTTTGGCTACTATGGATGGACCTATAACACGAGGCCCGTTACAGCGATGGGCTAAGAAAGGAAATAATGAGAATGTAAACCCTTCCTTGAGTGCATCCTTGAAGAACCATTCGAGTGTGAATTTAAGTGCTTGCAATCAGTCCATGCAGAAATTGTCAATTTCTGCCAACCAAAGCTGTAACAACAGCGTCCTCTCTAGCAACAAAACTCCTACACGCAATGAAAATAAAAAAGGGAAGAAAACTCCATCTAAGAACAAATCTCCAGGTGGGTTGTAAAATTATAAATTGATTCCAAGACGGTTCTCTTGCTTAGCCCACACCCACCGAGTGGGTTATGTTTCACCCAAATTTTAATAATAGTGGGTGTATTTATTTCCGTAATAAACTTGTCTTCTCCGTAATCATAACATGCCACTCTTTTCACCATAAATTTGGTTGATTCACATTTTTCACAGTGGAGGCATTTATAAAGTACAAGTGTCAAATGGCATTACATCTGCTTTCCTTTTATAACACATTTGAATTTTGATTATTGTATAATCAAACTGCAAGTTACTATTACCTTATCTATAGTACTGTTTAAGATTTAAAGATTTGAATTCTATAAAAATTTTATATTTCTATGACATGAATAAAGATTACTATTGTGTGATATTATGTTTTAGGCCGCTCGACAACTCCTACTCCAAATAAAGCCTCTAAGACACCAAACAAAGGTGACAGATTCATACCATCAAGAAGTAACTCTAATTATGATCTGTGTCATTATATGGTAAGTGGATCTGTAATGAATGAATACCATCAAGGAAACAACTGGTAATTTTTTAGTTTTGTATTGCGGACATATTAGGTCTGACCACAGTTTGGCTGATGTTAAGTGACAGTGTAGTTGAAGATGGCAACCTAGACAAAGCACACCTAGCCTGGAATGTAACCAGCTCTTAAGTGAGGCTGGGAAACACACTGTTCAGTACGGTACAAATGTGGTAGGGGTGGTAGCTAGCCAGCTGAATACCCTACCACCACCCTATGGTTTCCTTACAATGTTTTCCTTTGTTAGCAGCTCATTGTTGGGGTTTGAACACCCTTTGTCATTTTCACTTATCAACATTTAGATTATAAGAATATGTACATAAACTAAATTTAATTTTGACCTACTTTATACAAGCTTACAATAGTATAATGTAAGACCTGTAAATATCTAGAGCAAGCTGAATGAAATCAATTGAAACTCATTAAATTAGTTGTTTTGAAAAACTCTACAAGACCAACACTAAACTGGAAAAAACTAATTCTTTAACTGTAAACTACATTTTGATATTGCTCTAGGATATCAGATACTTCATGATATCAATTTGATCATTAGGCTTACAAAAATTTATAAGTATTCATAGTATGATGGGCTTGTGACTGTTTATTACCTTCTGTAATTTCACATCTCTCAAATAAGTGTATACAATACTCTGTGTGTTGTGTTGATACTTTAATAAAACTCTTTTACAGATGAACCGTGAAGATGACAAAGCAGAAGAAGGGACTTCTCAAGCCACTACTAACGAAGTTATAAGTCGAGCACTCAATGACACAGAGCCAGGTAGGCTGCTGCAATACACATGCAAAGCCCCAGCTGCTCCAGAGGGGTACCAGAACAGACTCAGGGTTGTGTATTCACAGGTATTTTATGGGCTTTCACTTCTTTATCAAGTAAAATATAATTTGGTAGAAATTCGCTTTATGAAGCCCTGAATTCTGCCATGCTCTACATACTTAGGCTCGCTTAATAACTGACCTATGGATATCAATTAATATTGGGCGAAACACAGATTGCCAACCATCTGTTCAAATAATGTAACTAAAATCATTTTACATGTATATTCATAAACCTACTAATACTGTAATTCATACCTTTATCGAATCACACACAATTTTGCAGATTTTTTGTAATGCTTTCATATTCTAAATTAATTTACTACCTACTCAGAATAGAAATCAATTGGTGGTGCTTATCATTGCCCAGAAAAGAGCAACTAACAAGTAGTACCAATATTATCACTTTGCTAACGGAAAATGGTTAAGTTTTAACTATTAAATTAATTGTTAATAAATTGACATAATCACTTTACATAGCTATATTATCTAATATATCCCACACCATTACCTGCATTTAAAATATGGTACCTTTTATATAAACTACAGCTAACACCAGTTAATTAATATTATGCTATTATCATCAGGCTAAAGTCCCATCATCGGTGAAGAACACCACAAGATACATTCCCCAAGCTCCAGACAGGATTTTAGATGCGCCGGACATTGTTGATGACTATTGTGAGTAAAATCCAATGTTACACTACTAAGAATTCTAATCCAGATTTACTGATCAAAAAAAAGAGTTTCAAGAGTCAGACAGGCAGGAAACTTTTGTACTGGAGCATTTCTGTTCTATGATATAAATTCATAAAAAATTACATTAACTTATTGATGACGCTTATTCTGACCTGTGTGTTGGCACACAAAATATCAACACATTTGATAAATGGTGCATTTTGATGTAATACACTGGCACATTTCAAATCTGGTGCCATATTTTTGTTTCGGAGTCTGTGACTACCAAATAAAAAATATTGCATAGCTATATGCAATGCACATAGTCACATTCAATCAGTTGGTCAGACAGAACAGCTGATTGAGTTTTGGCGGAAACGCGCAAAGAGTCTTAACGCCCTATTGTATTTTTTTTTCCAAAATTCGTGATTTTCGATTTTTTATGTAAAACAATAGTGGTGTTTTATTCATAAATTGCCGAATTATAAGCGCGAGTGTAGGAAAGTGATATAATGTGTTGAAACATGACTTTTGGTGAGGCTTCCAAAACTTCATCGAAACATATAGTAAATTCCCTACTACTTTACTAAAGCATGGCTAGATTTGTCTGACACGGACAGAACTTTGACTATAAAGATGAATAAACTGATGATTGCACACAAAATAAAGAAACATTGAAACTGGCAGAATGCACAGAGTGTGATGCCAAGAAGAAAGAGAAAAAAATAGCTGATTATATGGTCAAAATTGAACATCTTAAATTTGTAGGCTATTGTGTATATACATATGTTGGTGTCATCAAATAGTAATTGTTGAGTTTGTTGCTCTGTTCCTTTTCTGTTTTTAAGTGTAAGTGCGTTTTTCGATTGTGAGCGAAAGATCATTATATTTATAGTAATCTAAAAGAAAAAGACCTTCATTGTGAACAGGTTTTTGGAAGAATGCAAGCTATGTTAACAATAAATACCATCAATTTACTTTTGAAGTTGGATAATACGCCTCGGCCTCCCCATCAAAGAGTATACAAAAAGAGAGCTGACCCCTTTAAAGCTTTGACAGAAAAAGAGTTCAAAAAGCTATATCGTTTCTCTAAAAAAACCGTTACAACAATTGTTGATCTGGTGAAAGAAGACTTAGAGCTAGATAGAAGAGGCAGTGGAACTACTCCGCTTTTACAAGTACTTACTGCAATAAGATGTTGGGGATGTTGTGAAGTAAGTAAAATGCTTTTCATGATTATTTTCATATTAACATATATATAACTAATTTTACTTTATTCAAATAAATTTACATAGAAGTACACTTTACACAGCACCATCTAGCCCCAAACTAAGCAAAGCTTGTACTCTGGGAACCAGATAACTGATAAAATACTCTACTACACTATAACTACTTTTTTGTAAATTCATATAAATGTTTATCCTGGTGAGAATCAAACCCACACCCTACAGCTCTCAAAGCAGATATTCTGCCAAATGAGCTAACAAGATGGTCAATGAAAATTAAATGAAATGCCCTTATGGAATCTTTACCTAAGCACTCTAACTACAAAGGTAATACAATCATTTTAAACTCTCGACACAAAAAGAGGGGTGTTATAAGTTTGATGTCGATGTCTGTCTCTCTGTCTGTGGCATCTTAGCTCTCAAACGGATGGACCGATTTCGATGCGGTTTTTTTAAATTTAAAAGCCAGTTGCGTTGGTATAGCTAAGAACCACCGGTTGGTTAATTGCATAGAAAGTTTTTTTAATTTTTAATTTAATTACTTGTATTATATTAGGTGAATAGTCAGTTTGTGTTTAGTTACATTTGTATTTTATGAAAACATTATTGTTAAGCTGTTAAAAATTATTCTCTATAGGTATTAGAGTTATGTTTAGAATCTTTTTAAGTGATTAGTAAATGATATGCTTGGTAATCATTATCATTTTAACTTTGTCTATTTCTAGGCACAGGAAAATGCCGGTGACCACCATGGGCTATCTCAATCAACCACAAGTCGTATTTGTATCAGAGTGCAGCATGCAATTGTTCGCCACTCTCCTAAAATGCACCCCAGAGTAGCAGCAGATCTCAGAAGCATCATAGAGAATTATAAGCAATTAAAAAATATGCCATCTAAACTAGTGTTGCATGAACCTGCGGTATGATTTAAGAGTGTAGAGTTATGCAATCCAATATGAAGATGAAAGGATTAATTGTTCAGGTATTTACATATCTCAAAATTGTTTTTATCCAATTAGTAGTTCTCATGACAATAATTAATCTTTGTCCCACAACTAGTATAATATGTAGCGATGATAGGTCAGTAGTTAGCGCGGTCGGTTCGCATGCCGAAGGGCGTAGGTTCAAACCCCAACAATGAGCTTGAGCTGCCGGTGAAGGAAAAACATCGTGAGGAAACCATAGCATGGTGGTAGGGTACTTTCTAGTACTCGGCTGGCTAGCTACCACCCTCAAGTTGAAAATCTGCCGCCAAGCATCTAACGGTGTGTTCCGGCAGCCTCGCTTGAGAGCCAGTTCCATTCCAGGCTAGGTGTGCTTTACCATCTTCGATCACATCGTCACTTCACATCAGGTGAGTTGTGGTAATGCACCTAGCCAGTCAGCGATAAAAAAAAAATTAATAACACCAACTTTTTATGTATTGTAGAGACAGAAATTGCTCTTATCATGTTTGCCAAAATGATAATCGCCATTAATTTTAACCTGTATTATTTAAATCCCTGCATTGCAATGCAGATATTAAATGAAAGTATTATAAGCTGGTTTGTCACAGTGTCTACAATATAATTCAATGTTCAGGTTTATCGGCAACGGAAAGATGAGAAATAAATGCTGTGGTGAGACACCACATACGATGCCTAAATCAATGATGATATCCTGGAACCTGGAAAATCCTGGCAGTCTTAAAAGGGCAAGACACTCAAAGGCCATGAAGGACAAGATGAATTGATAAATAAATGTCACAAACATTTTCATGACTTTTAAATCACTATTTTAGGGATGATGGGATTTGAAGTATGTGGTATGCACATTCTTTTACCAGCATATAACAATAATATAAACATACTACATACATATACAATTAATTTTCTATGCATCAAGATAGCGTGTAGGTGTACAATAGCACCTACAAAATGTACCTATCTTGATAGTATAAAAATTAATTAGTTGCATAACAAATTTTAAATTGAAGTCTCTTGAAAACCTTAAAATGAGCTTTCGGTAAGTAACGAAACAATTTTTTTTTTTTAGGTGTCAATTTATAAATCGCTGTTTATATTGTGTGGGATATAATTCTAATAAAACAATTTTTTTGTTTTATAAGTCGTATTTTTTTACTGATACGAAACATTGTGACAAATTTACCGAATTTATAATAATTGTTATAAATTCGTACCTATTGTCACACTCGTAAATTAGGTATTGTCACCATATGACAACTGAATTTTTTTCAGTCTTAAAAATGAAATTATCCTTCAAATCACTAAAGATAATTCCTTCCACTAGATATAGGTAAACGTGCTCTATCTTCGGCCACATAGTCACTTTCAATTACGTGACCTTTGGTCACTATCACCTAGCCTGTTGTATAAAAGAAATTAAATTATTCACATTGTTCTACTTCTTGTAGGTCCCTGTTGTAAAATAACATTTTTCTTTTGTAATACTCAATTTTGGTGCTATGAAGCACTTCTTCCAAATGAAGAATTCTCGACTTATGTTCTTCGTTGGCGACTTGTAGACTGGCCACTTTCATCTGCATCTTATGTAGCTCACGCCTGCACTCGATTTCGACCGACGCAACTTCAGCTGCCAGAGATTGAGCAGGTGCAGCGGCAACACTCTTGTTCTAAATAAAACATAAATAATTTAAAAAAAAATTACAAACTGTGCTTTAGCCATTAGCCATACAATAAGTGCTTTAGGGTTACAATTGTACGTGGTATATTTGAACCATTGTCGACAGAGACCGTCCACCTTCGGCATGCTACCTCGTATATTTGGCGAAGACTTTTGTAACAAATATTTAAGATTTATGATTGAGTACACTCTGTAATTGGTCAGCTTTACATACAGTTGGTAAGTCCAATATGAAGCTGAGGAAATATAAGAATCGCTTGGCTAAAATTAGAGAAGACTGGCACCGCACGACAAGTCGACACTTTTTTGTATTGCAAGTAATTTCTAACATATTATAGCAAGTGTGCAATAAAGAATTAAATAAATAAATACCGACTAGTGCGTTACAAACGTGTTGCTATTTTTTTATTCGAATAGATTCGCGTTCGACCACATCGCCTGATGTTAAGTACACTCTATGCACTCTATGATGGGACACCTAAAAGGAATATGTTTGATTTGAAGACGCCCATTATGTACCTTTTACAGGGACACAGACTCCGGCAGAGAGATCAACGATCTCGCTTTGCGAATAAATAAAAACGGGCTTGGCTATGTTAGGGCGCACAGCCGTAGGTTTCAACGTGAAACGTTTAATCAGCAAGTCGTTTTTAGTGAAATAAAAATAAAATCGTTATATTTTAATACATTACTGACACTGAAGATAAAATAATAAATAAAAGTTATATTCCTTGGTTCAGTGACGGTTTCAACAGATATATCTACATATGTATGTTACGTTCGTTAAGTCGACAGGTTGATCCGTTACAAGTTAGGTAGGTACTTACCTGCACGGCAAATACTTACTAGAATTTTATGTTTAATTAACTTTTTAGTTCATTGTCCCAGATAAAGGTTGATTATAATTTAAAAAAAATCTTTTAGTCTTTTTACTTTATCGGCGTTATCGCTATTCGAATATACCCCTCTAGTACCCGTAAGTGTAATTTTAAAGGCGTTCCACGTCAAAATGTGGTATCGGAATGTTTGTTGTTGCAAACCGCGCCGCGCGCTAACCTTATATTTTTCTTTCCAGCATTACACGCAATCTTCACTGCCTCTAAGTTTGAGTCGGGTTGTAACAGTTACCTGTTTTCTCTTTTTGATCCCCTCATGAGCTGATATCGACACATCAGAATTATTGACAGCATTTTCAGTGCTGTCACTGCACCACCATCTGTCATTACTGTCGATACCCAATGTTGGATCTTGGGCGATATTAGTTTCTTCTTGTACTGGACTGGCTAGCCTTTCCCTTTTGAGCTCTAATTGGCTTGCTGACTTTTCTGATTTAACCTCATCTTTACTGGATATAGCAGAAATATGAGGCGTGGATACCATCGCTACCTGAAAAAAAATAGAATTTATTTCAAGTTACGTGGTTTTATTGGGCTGTTGAGGCCATTTTTTATCCAGTGAGCACTATTTCGTACGATAACAAGAAATAATACTTAGTCACGCGTCATCACTTCCCAGAACCATCCAAGTTGCGTACATGGCTTAGTAATAAAGTTTCCACATGGATTGTAGTTTCTAGTCTAAAATATTCTATGCTCATTCTTTTTGATTCTCCCAACACGTACATGGTACCTACGTATATTTACTTATATATATTTGTTCTTATCTAATCTTACCTCTTGATTTGTAGCATAAGTCTGAAATTAATCAGTACACAAATTAATAAATAAGTAATTAAGTATCGCATAATAGCGACCACATTCTTGTATGATGGCTTATATTTAAAGACCGATACCTACTTACCGTATCAGATTCGTCAGTTTCTATTTTGACTTCAACCGGTAGCCATACAGGCACATCGACGCTTTCTGGTTCTAAATCCCCATCAGACTTTCCCATACCATTTTTCTTTTTTTCTCTCGTTTTGGATTGCATCTTCATAATGCCCCATTGAGCTTTGATTTGAGAAAGGGTACGAGGAGCTCTTACACAAACCTTATTAAAGCTGAAAGAAACTTCTTGGTGAAATAATTAAACATAGTCAATGCATATTCATATACAGCGGACGCATCGCCAGTTTTGTTTGAGTCGACGGCACACAAAACCGCGGCTTGCGGCGTCGAGGTCACTCATGGTTTCGGATATATGGAGCGTGGTATAAACGTCAAACATATTTGAATAGAATTCACGTTATAAACGATTATAAATTCTTGTGGTACGCTGTTGGTGAAAGACGTAACAAGTGATTATAAACAAAAACATTCAGTGACAAAAATTCCGTCAGGTAATTTGACTTTTGAATTGGGTGGAACTTTCGGTTTCTTTTAATTACTTTGATTAGAACGTAAATTTCGTTAGAAAATGTGATATTTTCTTTATTACGAATATACTCGTATTTTGTTTCTAATCACTTTTCTCCCCGGTCTCGTTGGCATAAGAATGATAACCGCTACATAAGGTTTTTTTTTTCAATTATGGGTTTTATTCTAATATGCTCCTTGCTCTTCATACTTATTATTATAGGTATAGCATGTGTGAATTAAATAACGGAAGTTACCGATCCAATATTTCATCCCATGCCTTTTCTTTCTTCCTGTTAGTAATAGAATCTGTATTTTTGTTTGTAATAATATCAATTCTTTCCCTTATAATATTTCTCAAAATGACCTTTAAAAACAAAACCAAGATTATTCTAATAATACGTACAAATATAAAGAATATCAAAAAATGTATGCAAACTGCAAAATTAATATTTAAGAACGAAAATATTCAACAGGGCAATCCATTTATATCAGGTTAGGTACATGTTGAATAAAAATATCAACATGCTTTTAATGTACGAACCTTATCTTGGTTAATCCAATTTTGACTCCTGTAACGCTTGTTCATATCCCTCTGCATTGTTAGAAATGAGAAAAAATCTACATAAAACTACAAACTTCGATAAATAAAACAAATGTAACTTCGGATGAACGAATAACTTTAGAGTTGCCAAACGAGTTATCAGCTGTTTATTTGACGTTTCTGAATAACAATTTTCTATCGGCGCGGTATGCTGACGAACTAAAGAAAGCGCAGCTGCGAAAGAATTGATTCCGATGTTTTTATGAATTCGAATAGTGGTGGTATTCATAAACGTACAATAGATCCAAATGGTATAAAACTAAAATATGTTTTGTCTCTTTTTCGCGCGTAACTCCGGGTGCACTGAGAAACGCGGTCGTAAACAGTATAGTTTATTCAATTTAAGAAGCCGCGCGTCACGTTTTTATGTATGATGAAGCGCACCTTCGTCAATTGTTAAGATAATAGGATCTCGCTCGAGCTGTTGACAGAGCACTCTGAATAATAGATTTTGTGTTGTACGACGTAGAAGCTTGCTTGAGATTTTAACGATATTATGTTTGCAGATTTATAGTCGGTTTTTAAATGCTGGTTTTGAATTACCGGCAGACCTAAATATAATTATTATACTAGCGATCAACCCTGGCTTTGCACAGGTGTCATTCATTTTGGCACCTTTTTGGCGATTTTTGATTTTTTGACTTTTTGAGACATTGAATTCCTCTATTCATACAAAAAAAAAAAATTAAATGTATTATGTATACAAACCTTTTTAGAAAAAGTCAGCGGAGAGCGTCTTTTTTTTACAATTTATAGATATATCATTTAGAATTACCCAGTACTGGGATTTTAAAGGCTGAAACATTAAATTTAATAAAACACAGCTAAAAAATTATACAAGCTAAGACATTGACAGAATAAATACAATAAGTAAAAAAATACTTTCTAACGCGTTTACCCAACAACTTGACTAGACGCACGTAGACTTAGAGGATACCTATTTTAATAATACTCAATAACGGCAATAACGAAGATAAGACAGCGCTGTTTAGTACGATAATAGTTAGAATAGATTAATACTTACTTTATTCGACGCCAAGAAAAAATGACATTATGTACATTAAGGCAGTGTAAGCACCCGAACAAGAAAGTCTGAATCTCGGGGAATAACTCCTTCCTGAAGCTGGTACTATAATATGCATAGCTAAAAAAGGTTATATGTCTTTTATTTCTTAATCTATATTTAAGTTGGTTTGGTCTAACATGACAACTCTACCACGCTATCCTCATTAGCCTCTCGCATAATTTATACCCGCTTTTTTTTAAATATATTTGATAGGCTTGCGTTTGACCGCCAACTCGCCTGATGACGGTCTATGGTGGAAAAAACCGATTCACTCGCGAATTGAAGGCACCCAGATTATATCTATCAGGGAACACCCATTCGGGTAGCGAAAATTTTAGCTGTAAATACAATGAAAGTAGATTCAAATCGTTTAGTTCGAGTTTTTGTAATATCTACCATGAAGCGGTGCCGCTTTTTAAAGCTTCTAGCTGTCCGATAAAAAAAATGGGCAGGATGGAATTGGGCCATGCATATCTGAACCGCCCGATGCAACAACTCGCCCCCCGAAGGAGTTCAAATCCTAAAAATGAGCTTGAGCTACCGGGAAAGCATCGTGAGGAATGATGGTAGAGTGTAATTTCTGGTAGATACTTGATTGGCTAATTGAATCCTCAAGTTATAATCAGCCGCCATGCACCTATGTTTTCCGGCAGCCTCATTTGACAGCCAATTACCATTCCAGGCTAGATGTGTTTACCATCTACGACCACACCGTCACTTAGCATCACGTGATCACCGGGCCTTAATACTATGAAATTAGTTTTGTTTATCTACCTCGACGTTTCGGCCATGTTACAATAGCCGTGGTCACGAATTGACTGGTGACAATTAAGAATAGAAATAATAATTTTAAAAAATTGTAAATGATTGTTCCAGATTTAAATCTCGTCGATTGGAGCGCATCTAACATCCTAGCAGTGGCGCTAAGTAATACAGTTTACCTGTGGAACGCCGGCACCGGACAGATAGAAGAACTATGCTCCCTCGAAGGGTCGGAGACTGTTTGTTCGGTAGCATGGGTGCCGGGAGGCAGCCCACATCTAGCCATCGGGACCTCCTCGGCATTTGTAGAGCTGTGGGACTGTGAGAAGATCAAGAGATTACGGGTTTGTTTATATTTATGTTTTTTTTTTTTTTTTTTAATGTAATATATTCGCTCCACAGACACCGTAGTCCGTGACCTTTGTCAACTCTTTAATTACTTTTTTTTTTAACTTTTTATATAATACAGGGTCGCATGCCGAAAGGCGTGGGTTCAAACCCCAACAAAGAGCTTGAGCTGCCGGTGAAGGAAAACATCGAGAGGAAACCATAGCGTGGTGGTAGTGTACTTTATAATACTCGGCTGGCTAGCTACCACCCTAAAGTTGAAAATCTGCCGCCAAGCATCTAACGCTGTGTTCCGGCAGCCTCACTTGAGAGCCAGTACCTTTCCAGTCTAGGTGTGCTTAACCATCTTCGACCACAGGTGAACAACATCAGGTGAGTTGTGGTCGTTTGACCTAGCCTGTTAACAATAAAAAAAAATACTTTACAGGTGATGGACGGGCATTCGGGTCGCGTAAGTTCGCTCGCGTGGAACATGTACATTTTGTCGACCGGCGCTCGCGACGGTGCCATCGTGCACCATGACGTGCGCCAACGGGACCACACCGTGGCAACCATAGCGGCGCACACGCAGGAGGTAACTATCATTCAGAACTAGCAAGAATCAATGAATGAATGAAGAAGAATGTGCTTCAGAACTACATAGTATCACATCATCATCAGCCATAGGACGTCCACTGCTGGACATAGGCCTCCTAAGGGGGTTTTGCCAATACTCGCCACGCTTGGCAGGCGGGTTGGCGAGCGCAGTTAGGTGTGGTTGTTCAGGGAAGACGCTGCTGCCCATCTTCCGGATTACATCCCTTAGCAGACTCTTACGGCAACCACGGGTAGAGGGTGGGGTACTATTCTTACGCCGGCACCACCACGGCGACATAGAATAATTACACTACATAGTATAATTCCACCATACCCATTTTTCTATCGACTAGAAGCTTTAAAAAGCGACATCGTATCAAATTTCAAATTCAAATTACTTTATTGACATAAAAACGATAGAAACATTTAGGCATGTCACAAAATCACAATATATTTATTTCATAACACAAAACAAAATTGTGAATTGACAATTTAATCACAATAAGAATATAAACAAACAAAAATAATAGTAATAATATCTTGGTATGTCAAATAAATCTCTAATGTCAATAAAGCCACTATCAGTAAAAAACATCGTCAAAAGTGATAAAGCTGTTACGCTCTTGATATCTATCCCATTAATCGGTCAAGCTTTCAAAATATGTAAAAAAATATGCTAAGATGCTTTTCCAGTTGTCAAATAAAATGTCAAAATCAGTGTTGGTGGCTAGGAGCGCATTAAAGTGGCGGCGGGCGCGAACCAAAGGGGACATGGAGCGCGCAACCGTATCATAGTTGACGTTCCAAAAACTCCAACAAAGCGATTTGATTCCACATTCATTAAGTGGACAGTGGAATGCGCTTCGTGGGTGTTCCACGATGGATACAACCTGGGTGTCTTTAAATCTGCAGGCAACTAGGTTGCCGAAACTTCAATTCGAAACAAAACAAACCCGAAACTGATTGCCGAAATTTTCATTCCATTTTCTTTCCATTTTGAATATCCCCGAACATTTAGTGTCACATTGCTTATAACGAATTTCAGGTATGTGGTCTGAAATGGTCTCCGGACGGCAAGTATCTCGCTTCGGGCGGGAACGACAACTTGCTCAACATTTGGCCCATCGCACAAGGGCAGCACTACACGCAGCCGCAATACTTATACTCGTTTAAGTAAGTATACATAGAAAACATCATTCAGCATTTATACCTAAGAATACGCGGAAAGCTATAACAAGCTCACTTACATACTACTTTGGAGAACCATAATATTCTTTATTACTAATAATTTTTAGAAAATAATTTTATAGCGATGATAGCTCAGTGATTAGCGTGGTCGGTTCGCATGCCAAAGGGCGTAGGTTCAAACCCCAACAATGAGCTTGAGCTGTCGGTGAAGGAAAACATCGTGAGGAAACCATAGCGTGGTGGTAGGGTATTTTCTAGTACACAGCTGGCTAGCTACCACCCTCAAGTTGAAAATCTACCATCGCTACAAAACTCCTCCGTAGTCTCAAAACTCCTTGTTAGTCTGGTTAAGTGGCCAGCCTATTACCATTATAGCCCAAGGGAGTATTGTAAAAATCGGGACTACTTTTGTTTCGTATGTCTGTAACACTTACTCTATCTTGTAATAATTACTAAAATTATTTTAGTCTCATATTGCTTCCCAATGCGCTCTTTTGTACCCATAGTAAAGGTTCCATAGCCTAGATGGCGCCACCCTCTGTGCATGTTTCGAGCTATCTTAACTTGACGTTTTTCATATCGTAGTAGTTAAGCGTCAAATCAATAGATGGCGCTTTTTTTTTTAAGGAATTTTAGTTTCTACTCGATGAGACCGCTTACGTAAACAATGTGATATTTCAGCCAACACCTGGCAGCAGTGAAGGCCATCGCGTGGTGCCCGTGGAGCAGCGGCATCCTGGCGTCGGGCGCCGGCACCGCGGACCGCACCATACGCATATGGAACGTCAACAGCGGCGCCAACATCAACACCGTCGACACAAAGTCGCAGGTATGCTCACACTATCACTAACGCATTAGGTGCCCTGATTTGGGGCAAACTTTTACTTTCGCAATTTCAACATATCACACATCAGATCACATCATCAGCCATAGGTCGTCCACTGCTGGACATAGGCCTCCACCTGGAGGGGTTTTGCCAATACTCGCCACGCTTGGCAGGCGGGTTGGCGAGCGCAGTTAGGTGTGATTGTTCAAGGAAGACGCTGCTGCCCATCTTCCGGATTACATCCCTTAGCCGACTCTTACGGCAACCACGGGTAGAGAGGGTACAATTCTTACGCCGGCACCACCACGGCACAAACAACAATAAAACAAACACGTGAATTAATGACAAAAAACAATCACACAAAGATAAATCAGGGACAGTTACAAATTGGGGACTTAGCTCAGCATAATGCTGGTCATACCAGCGCTGGTCTTCCACTGAGCCTTTGTACGTAATTACGCGCATGAATTCAAATCACGAAAGTTTAAAAGTTACATTGCAATTATTATTTTTTCTAGGTTTGCTCTATATTGTGGAGCAATCACTACAAGGAGTTGATCTCCGGACACGGGTACGCGAACAACCAGCTCGTGATATGGAAGTATCCGCTGATGACGCGCGTCACCGAGCTGACGGGGCACATGGCGCGGGTCTTGCATCTCGCTCTCTCGCCCGACGGGACCACGGTCGTCTCGGCCGGAGCTGACGAAACTCTTAGGTAAACGAGTCTACACGTATTTACAAAGATTTTTGTACTGAACCTTAACTTTGGTGTTATCAATAAAATATTTGTATTACTATAGTAGATATACATATAACACCTGCCCCATAATCTTGGAAATAAAAAATCCGAATTTCTACTGATTGACTACAAAAACAAGCAAATCGGTTTACTCATATTTACAAAGATTTTTTTACTGAACCTCAACTTTGGTGTTATCAATAAAATATTTGTATTACTATAGTAGATATACATATAACACCTGCCCCATAATCTTGGAAATAAAAAATCCGAACTTCTACTGATTGACTACAAAAACAAGCAAATCGGTTTACTCATATTTACAAAGATTTTTTTACTGAACCTCAACTTTGGTGTTATCAATAAAATATTTGTATTAGTAATGGTAGATATACATATTTATGTAACATAACACTTGCCCCGTAACAATGGAAATAAAATATCTGAATATCTACTGATTGACTTCAAAAACAAGCAAATCGGTTTACATAAGTGACGTTGTGTTTATTAAAAGTTAACGAACTAACGTTAAAGTTTTGTTTCGTTAAAATTGTATCGAGAATCAGGATTTCTTTTGTCAGTTCTTTTTTTTTTTTAAGTTAGGTCAACGCAAAGTATATATCTATGTAGAATCTATTCTGCATATAGCTGACTGCGCCATGTTACTTTTAATTATCATTAAAATGCTTAATTTTCAGATTATGGAAGTGTTTCATGCTGGATCCATCGAAGAAGAAGGAGACCACAGACTCTAAAGCAGCTAAATCATTACTCAATATGAACTCTCTCATGAGATAACTTTTCTCGACTAATATTTATGTGTAAATATTTTGACTGAAAAATTGTGATAATGTCATTAACGTTATCACGTTTGCGTTTTTTTAAATAGTTCTTCAAGGTAAATGCAAGCACCAGTGTAATACTGCCTTAAGATCCAAAGTTCACTTCAAAGTTTAGATAGGAAATGGGCCTACTGGAGCGTAGAAAAATCTTTTTTTCTCGGTTCACTTTAAGTTCACAATTGTCCCGCTGCGTCTACACTTCTAAGTTTAGATAGGAAATAGGTTACTGGATACAGAAAAATCAGTTTTTCTCAGTTCACTTTAAGTTCAAAATGATCCCGCCGCGTCTATCTATACTTCTAAGTCTAGATAGAAAATGGGCTTACTGGAGACAAAAATCGATTTTTCTCGGTTCACTTTAAGTTCAAAATTCTCTCGCCGCGTCTATCCTAAGTTCTTTTCTTTTCCTGAGTTGACTTTCTATGCCTATTATACATACACCCGTGTCTCGCTTCAACTCTGCTATGAACGTTTGGGTTTTAGGTGTAATTGCAACTTTCATCGGTGATTTAATTTTATACCTCTTGATACCCATTGAGCTGACAACGCGGTTGATTTTATAATTAATTTCATAATTCGTGTACTTAGTTACATCGTTTTATTTTCGACTAACAAAGTGAAGTTGTGGTCATAAAATGTGGGCTTCTTACAATGAATTATGAACCCTAGACTATACTCTAATTTCTTATTTCCCACGATTTTCATATTTTCAATTCTAATTTCTTATGTCTATGCTATAAGGTACATTTTATCGCCTCGGCTTCTTTGTTTTAAGTACTTTGATGACGTATAAATTCTCCCTACAATGTAGAGGATGTTAATCGAGTGTATTGAATTGTTTAGTTTTAATGCTTATTTAATTATGTGCATGTTTAAGATATTTTGTAATTTTTATAATGAGAAATAAAGAATTTTAATTTTGACGAGTTTTTTGCAATACACGTGGAAGGCCACTTCATCATCGGTACATAGAAAACCCTAGTACCACAAGTGGCGGCCTTATCGCTAAAAGTGATCTCTCTCAAATATCTAGCAGTTTATTTTTTCTTCACATTTTAGATGATGCAATGAAAAAAGGTGCTAAATATAATAAAATTATTCTAGACAACCTTTAGAAAACTCATATTAGTCATCATATTTTATAAGTATTACATACATACACTGCTCTGAAGTGAAACACTACAGGAATGTAGTTAAAGACATCCATCTAAACTAAGTATAAATAATAGATTTCTTGTCTACCTGAACTTTTCAGGGAACTCCGATCAGGCGGTTCAAATTCAAGAGCTGTAAACAGACTCCTTCATAGATCGTAGGTACATCAGGCAGGCAGTGTATGGTGGTCAGTTTTAAAAACTTTAAAATCAACAAAACTAATGTTTATCTGGGACTATTTTTGATTCATCTTAAAGTTGAAGCCATCATTCAGCGGGGTATTAGAGCTTTTATAATAAAATTGTTCACATGCATTATAAATAGGTATAGTTTTTACAATAGATTAGGCATGTGTTTGGCTACATTCTTATCTGATGGAAATTGACGATGTGGCCGAAGATGTAGCACGCTTGTATAGGAAGTACCTATTCACGTCTAGTTTGTAAACATTTCCGACTGAACACATAATTATGTAATTCGATAACGACATTTTTTATAACTATCCAATTGTTAGTTTTCGTTTCGGTTTTGTCCAGTAAATGAATTGAGTTCCGCGATTCGAAAGTTCTCTCTACTAAACGACATTATTATTCACGAATGGTACAAGAATCGATTGAAATAAAACTTCAATACATAAAATATAAAAATGTTCATTACATATTTATTTTATAACATAGCAATAATTTGGAATGCAATACATTCAATAGAATAATATTAAAATTAATAGCAATAGAAAGAAAAAATAATTTGTGATACAAATAAAACTTGAGTAAAATAGAGTGTGATGATTTAGATCCAAAATAAGTGGAAGCTGCTTTTGACTAGAACTAAACAAGATTTCCAAGAACACAGTTTCAGAACACGCGCGACATAAATGCAGGAAAAGGAACTAAGACAGGCAGTAACCTCTATCTACATGGATATAGTGTATTAATATGTATACTACGTCGTTTCCCAACTTATTACGAACCTAAAAGAAAAAATGTTTAATATAAAAGTAATAAGACGAACGATACGCTCTCCTAATAGTAAGAGATAATGTTCATGACCATTGCAGCGATACACAGAATTTTGAATAACAAAACATGGAGCATCACTGCTTTGGTGGTCATTACTTTGAAACTGGATGTTTAGTCTCAACAGCCCTGTAATTTTACTAGCTGCAGTACCCTAAAAACCGAAACACAGTAATATTTACACACTACTGCTTGGCGGCAGAATGTCTAGTACTGCGGTGGTACCAACCTAGACGACCTTCTGCTAAGGAGATCTTCCACCAAGTATATACTAAAATTGATTAAGGTACCAAAAAATAGTAACACTTTATGATTCTTACTACTAAAACTGAATTTGTGTTTGAATAAATTATATTTCTTTATCATGGCAATTTCAACCGTAACGACCCCAAGTTGAGAAACAATGGCATATACACACATAATAAATTCATATACTCTTAAAACACAGCAATAATTATACCACGCTTAAAGTAGTACACTAATCAAATATTGAACCGACAACGCTTACCAATCTAAATTCATTGTACTTCACACGATACCAAACAATCTTTATAACATTTAAACTTATTGTTTACTGGTTTCATTGTCTGCTATTTCTTACTATACAACCCTTTACAAAAATACATTCTGTTTAATTATGTCATAATTTAAACACATGTCATATTGCTTTTTTTAAGACATGGTATCCACCAATCAGCGGTTAAGTGAAATAGTGATGCTTTAACAAATTTTGTACAATTTTATTGGTTAACATTACGCCATACAAATCTACCAATCAAGTCTATTATACACACACAATTTAAACACACAACGATACACCGTCTTTCAAAAATTTTGTATCAACAATTACATTTATATGGGAACACATTCTAATTCGATTGCCTACCTCACATGTCAACTTGTAAACGATTCCAAACTTTACTGAATCCACACTCTCACACTAAGCTCTGGATTTATTTCATGAAAGGACATTAAACACCAAAACAAAGACTAGCCACCAATGTAAAATGAATTTTGTGTCTATTTATATAGTGTATTTATTTGTGTGTCAATAAAATGATATTGTATTATTAGTCGCTAATTCTAATATAGTGACTTTGTATGTCTCCATAATATGCTGCCATTATTAAGCTGCTTTGTTCGAGAGTAGGGGCAAAATGTAAACCAGCGCTGTAAGAACTTAATTCTTACAGCATAAAGCTGATTTTGTCCCATTGACAACATTAATATATTTTTATTTATAAGTCACATATGTATTTTTTTTTCTGTTTTTCTGTTTTACTGTCTGTCATTAAATTTTTATTATTATTATTATATCAGACTAGTTGCCATTATGTTGATAAAAACGTCGCACCCAATTTTAAGCGTCTTCACGGTCATCAATGAGTTTACTTACAAATATAACTTAAAATTAACCTATTTTTAAATAAGTATGTTTCATTTTCATGTTGACGAAAAGTTGCCATTGCATATAAAGCAACATAAGAAAGGATTTTAATGTTTCCTTTGTCTGTCATTTAGTACTAGTGAACCGCCCCGTCGCACCTGTGCAATGTACATATATGCATGTATTATACATATAAACCTTCTACTTGAATCAATCTGTCTATTGATGGAAACGCTTTAAAATCCGTTGCGTAGTTTATAAGATCTAAGCGTACAGACGGCGGGAAGCGACTTTGTTTTATACTATGTAGAGATTTATTGTAAGTTTGAGCTACAATACTAAGCTACTATAAGAGTTCTGCCTTATCTTTGTTTTGGTGTATACGCGCCTTTATTCACGAGTACATTAATTAAATCTAATTATGTATAAATCCTTGTATAACTATCTAAGCTACATGGCTCAAAATTATTGTGCTTACACAAAAATTAACAATACAAAAATAGTGGAGTAACTGAGATTCCCCTCTAGAATTAACATTAACATTCTTTATTTTTTAGACATGTGTTAAATATATATAAAAATTAACTACATCTAAATTAAATTTGAATTACCTTTTTAGTAAAAATGAATTATAAATATTATCTTATGCTATAATGATCTCACTTTTGATGTGGTTTGGGGTACATGCAATGAACTACAAACAACCTTTTAGCCGTCCAAACATTGGAGGAGTTACTACATATTAATAAGTTATGCTACTTTTTATAATGCTAATTCTATTTCTCACTAATCTGTGATGTTCAAATCACAGGTAATTGAAGCTATGGATGTTCAGGCCTGTACAAGATGAAAGATAGAATCATATTGAGTAAATTCAGATAAATCTTTAAAATATTGACAAAAACCTATTTATTGTGGAAACTGACATGGTTTTGACACATTTTTGTTTTACTTATACTAACGTTTATTTTTATCGGAAACTCCGAATATAATTTCGGCCACATCGATAAAATTAAACGTGAGTAATCCCGCATAAGTAAAACAAAAACCTATTTAATTCACTAATTTATTTATGGCTGATTTTTCTATAAACACACTTGTATAATTGCACAAATTACTAAAATATTTAGTATGTTAAATTTAGGTTTGAAGTGGATATTTTTTGCGTCCACCCGAAATCCATAGTTTTAAATATCTTTTAACAGAAATCAATAAGTACATATAAAAAAAATAAAAAATGTAAGTACAATTTTTGATAAATTTGATCTCCTTTATTGGCCATTGGCTATATTGTTCATTGTTTTATTTTGATTTTTATCCGTGTGCGTTTAAAGTCCAATTTTGAAAACAGTTAACCTTTTCACTGAAGAAAAGGACAATCCAATCAGTCGTTCGTGAAATTAATTACTTCTCCGACTTAAATTTACATTCGTGAATTTCGTGAAAACATTCTCGAAAATAGATTAGCTTTTTATTATTCACATCTAGAACTATAAAGCATAGTGATTTAAAAAATGTAATTTCAATAAATTCCCCAAGATTTAAAATCCCTTCTCGTTAAAATCATATGACAGACGCGATGCTACGCGTGTGTGACGTCCCTTCAGTATCCAACATGGCCGACATCGCCACCGTATTGGATATTGGTTCCGCGTCGCGCACCAAATGTTCGTGACTGGTGGTCAACGCGCCCCCATACTTGAAGTTCCTGCGAAGGCTCGAGCGAATGCTCTTAACCGAATCGCTCTTTCTCACGAACGAGCGCCGTAAGTAATCCCTTGTGAGAGACAAAGAGTTTCTCGAATTGGATCGCGGTTGTACGCTAGTTCTAGAGTCTGTTTCGTCTGTGATTGTGATGGAGGGTGTAGTGTATACTCCGCTGTAGTCGGGCGGGTGTGATTCTATGTGTTGTGCATTGTCCACTGTTTCGCTAACTGTGATGGGTATTTGTGATGTTTCGTCGTTTAGCGCATCAGAGCGGACCGTTGTGATTCTGGAAATTAAAACAAAAGATATTTATCGAATGTCAACACACAGTTTTTTAACAAAGTTATTGTGGAAAATTAAACTTTTTTTTGCAGTTTAGTAATGACTAAGCGTACTGCAGGAAATTGGAACACGGTTTGTCAGGTTTTATTTATTTGGATCACCAACACTATATATGTATGTACATCACAACATTTATAAAGGTCATCAACATAAAAAAAAACCCGGCCAAGTGCAAGTCGGACTCGCGTACGAAGGGTTCCGCACCATTATCAGTATTAAAAATGACAGAAAAAATCATGTCTGTTGTATGGGAGCCAAATTTAAAATGTTACGATTTAAGGAGTTCTTGCCTGAAATAAATTATATACAATTTACCTTCTAAGTGTCCTAAAGCTCCTCCTAATAGTATTGAGCAGTCTGGCTCCAGTGGCGGTGGAGTACGAAGGCGGAGGAGTGTACTTCGGCGGCGGGTCCGGAGCGGGGGGCGCGGCTGCGGGGGCGGCGGGGGCGACGCGGGGGGAGCTCTCGGTGGGAGCGTCTAGACGTGGCCGATACAGATTTTGTATCCGCTGAAAAGTATAACAAAAATTATATATATATTATGGCTGTCAGGCTAGGTGTTGACCACATCTCACCTGATGTTAAGTGACGGTGTGGTCGATGATGGTAAACACACCTAGCCTGGAATGGAACTGGCTTTCAAGTGAGACTACGGGAATACACCGTAACCGCAACCTGCGGCAGCGGCTTAACATGCCACCGACTAAAACTGCGGCTAGGCTAGGGCTGACGTGACTTCCCCGGTTTGTGGTGACGGACGCGGCATTAAACTAGGCAACCTGCGATTGTAGTTAAATTTATACCGCATACCGCAGCACTGTGAGGAACGAAGATAAATATATGTTAAACGAATATGAGAGGCGATTTGATTTCCGAAATAATTTCCGTTTAGTTATCTTACAAACATAAGTATTTTTTTTTATGTTGCTGTATATCTATACCCCATGATAGATTTAGCGCAAAAACTTTAGTAAAGAAATCTCTACATAGTATAAAACAAAGTCGCTTCCCGCCGTAATTACGCTTGTATCTTTTAAACTATACAACGGATTTTAATGCGGTTTCCATCAATAAACAGAGTGATTTAAAAGGAAAGGTTTATCTAATCTAATACCTTTAAACGAGCAATTCTTGTATAAATGTATATATACCTATATAATCTGTATCTCGGAAACAGCTACAACGATTTTCATAAAATTTAGTGTGCAGGGGGTTTCGGGGGCGATAAATCGATCTAGCTAGGTTTCATTTTTAGAAATCGTCGTTTTATATATATGTGTGTTTTCAGCCGAGCAAAGCTCGGTCATCCAGGTACTATGTTTAATACATGTATATGCACCACATTAGTACACCTACATTGCACCCGTACGAAGCCGGGGCGGGTCGTTAGTAGATATATAAATACTTTAATGAAGACAGATTACTTTTTTTTTCGTGAATGACACTTATGATATGAGATAACGCTTGTCCATGACCATTGCAGCGATACACAGAACTTTGATTAGCAAAACAAAGAGCAGGGCATCGCTGCTTTGGCACTTATAACTTAGAGACTTTCGATGGTTAGTATTAACAGCCCTGTAATTTCGCTAGCTGCAGTACCCTTAACCGTAACACAGTAATGTTTAACACACTACTGCTTGGCGGCAGAATATTTGGTACTGCGGTGGTAACTACCTAGACGACTTGATTCAAAGAATACCAAATATTTCCCACAACAGATAACACGTAAATTCTTTTGAACTGTAACTATTTATTCGTCACGTACTATTTAAATTTCGTAAGGTAAGGTGTGTCAAGAAATTACAAGGAAGTCACGAATTAATCCGGTCTTACGTAACACATTGAAACAACTTGACCGATAACGTGGAAATAGTTTATCTTGGCATGATTTATGCAAACATATCGCTTTTATCTATAATATTGTCAATACAGTTTACTGTCAATCTTTTACTTGATTTGTAGACGTTGTATCACTTAATCGCACTAATATTATAAAGGCAAAAGTTTGTGAGTGTGTTTGTTTGTTACTGCTTTACGCCCAAACGGCTGGACCAATTTTAATAAAATTTGAAATGGAGGTAGTAGACACCCTGGATTAACACAGGCTACTTTTTATCCCGTAAAATGTAGTGGGTAACACCACAGGGCGCAGCTAGTAATAATATAAAAAGAAGTAGTACTTCGTATGCCTGTTTGTTCCGCTAATTTTTTTAAAACTACGCAACGGATTTTGATACTGATGACTAACATTTAGAGAATGTCTTCCGGAAGGTTTATATGTTCTTGTCGGGGCAAATCGCTAGTAGATTTCGTTTTGTAGCGATGATAGCTTAGTGGTTAGCGTGATCGGTTCGAACCCCAACAATGAGCTTGAGCTGCCGGTGAAGGAAAACATCGTGAGAAAACCATAGTGGTAGTAGGGTACTTTCTAGTACTCAACTGGTTAGCTACCACTAAGTTTATACTGTCACCAAGCACCTAACGATGTGTTCCGGCAGCCTCACTTGAGAGCCAGTTCCATTCCAGGCTAGGTGTGTATACCATTTTCGACTACACCGTCACCGTCACTGTGCTCAAAACACATAGCATGTCAACCATAAAAAATAAACTATATTATGTATAAGTTTAACAAACAAAATCATTTTTGTGACAAAATATGAAGAAACTTACCAGTTCATCAAAACACTCGCTTGTAGCAAAATCCTAGCAGCGAGAAATAGCAAACAATTTTGAAAAATTTATCAAGTTAAATCTAGTATTAACGAACCAAAAATATCTTTGAGCGAATAGTCACAGCATATTCACACGTTAACTGTCGAGCATAAAATTCAAAATATTCATTTGGAGCCATGTCGGTCATCAGCGCGCAGTAAAGTAAGGTAACGCCTCAGGACGAATCAATCAAGCCCAAACTCGATGGGATTATCTTGTTTAGTTCAGAAGTTCCATATCATTGTATTGTCACCGAAGATACATAAGTACACCAACTTTGAGTACAATCGGACATCAGGAATAGTGTCAAATTTAACTTGCAAGATTCCACCCGAACAAACATAGTTACATACATACATATTATATTGTAAGTTAAATAAAAGCTTTTAAAAATGGACGGAAACGTAATTTTCGCCTTGGCTCCAACGAAGTCTTACATGTCGCGTGGAGTTTAACGTGTTAAAAGATAGCAAACACGATAATATATCTATTCGTGGCTGTAATCAAAATGCACAAGTTTGCATAACGCTGAACCCACTATATCAATTATGCAGGTACTGTACTTATACTGCTGGACATAGGCCTCCTCCTGGAGGGGTTTTGCCAATACTCGCCACGCTTGGCAGGCGGTTTGACGAGCGCAGTTAGGTGTGATTGTTCAAGGAAAACGCTGCTGCCCATCTTTCGAATTACATCCCTTAGCCGACTCTTACGGCAACCACGGGTAGAGAGGGTGGGGTACTATTCTCACGCCGGCACCACCACGGCAAATATCTCACTTATATCACACTAATATTATAAAAGCGAAAGTTTATGTGTGCAAGTGTGTTTGTAACTTCCTCACGCTCAAACGGCTGGACCAATTTTGACGAAATTTGTTATGGAGGTAGCTGACACCCTGGATTAACACATAGGCTTTTTATCTCGTTTTTTTTAATTGTAAACCTAATGAGACGAACGAGACGCTCTCCTGATGGTAGGAGATAACGCCTGACCATGACCATTGCTGCGATTATTGTAATGATATTACGGAATTGAATTGTAACTTTGGTGTTATCAATAAAATATTTGTAGTGTAGGTTCTGTGTACCAACAATAAATATGTTCCTAACTAATGTAAATTACACACTACAGCTTGACGGCAGAATATCTAAAATCAAAATTTAGTGTCCATGTGGGAACAGTGAGTAACACCGCAGGGCGCAGCTAGTTTTTTTTTCTTTTCTTCTTGGCATCGCACTCTGTGCATTCTGCCAGTTTCAATGTGACTATATTTTGTGTGCAGTCTGCAGTTTCCAGCTTCTTTATAGTCAAAGTCCAGTCTTGGTCAAGTATAGCCAAATCTAGTCATGCTTTAGTAAGGTAGTGGTGACTTTATTATAAGCTTCGATGGAGTTTTGGAAGCAACACGAAAAGTCATGTTTCACCACATTATATCACTTTCCCACACTCGCGATTGTAATCTGGCACTTTATGAATAAAATACCACTATTTTTATACATAAACACTCGAAAAAACACTAGTTTTGGAAAAAAATACAATGGGGCGACACGACTCTTTCCGCGTTCCCGCCAAAACCACGCGCAGCTAGTTGTATTATAAAGGGAGGCAAGTAAAGTTAAAGCTTAAACTCACGTCCAGTATATCAGGTGGTCCTTTGTTCATGTATCGCCAGGTCTGTATAAAGGCAGCAAGCGGCACGATCAGCACCGTGCCTTGCTGCAAGAACACGCCCACTTGACGTGACCACACTGCCCAATACCTGAGAACAGATGAGATAGCAATAGGTGACAAGGAGCAAGAAAAAATCCTATCAAACAAACATAAAAAACAAATAGAAAGAAATACATTTTATCTCACAAACCGGCCTCAACCCAGCACAATGCCATCGAGGCCGACAGGTGACGTCACGCAAGAGTTTTTTTTTATGGCTGACAGACTAGGTGTTTGACCACAGCTCACCTGATGTTAAGTGACGGTGTGGTCGAAGATGGTAAAGCACACTTAGCCTGGAATGGAACTGGCTCTCAAGTGAAGATGCCGGAACACACCGTTAGATGCTTGGCGGCAGATTTTCAACTTGAGGGTGGTAGCTAGCCAGCCGAGTACTAAAAAGTACCCTACCACCACGCTATGGTTGCCTCACGATGTTTTCCTTCACCGGCAGCTCAAGCTCATTGTTGGGGTTTGAACCCATGCCCTTCGGCATGCGAACCTACCGCGCTAACCACTAAGCTATCATCGCTACAAATATGTTTAAATAAAATATTGACATATGTTTTGACTTTTTCATTATATTGACATAATATGTTGATTTTGATATTTTTTAATATGAATGGAAAACTGTAACTTTGGTTTTATTAATAAAAGATTTGTATTTGGTACACACGCAAAGTTTTTTTACATTAAAGTAATTTCTTACCCGACAGGTTTACGCCAAGTATACATTTGTTTCTGCTGCCCTATTCGGAAATCCATTACGCAGATAGCCTGAAAAGAAAAAACAGTCATAAATAAAATATCAAAATATCATAGGACACGTTACACACAGCACCATCTGACCCCAAACTAAGCAGAGCTTGTGTGATGGAACTCAGATAACTGATAGAATACATAAATACTTTTTTTTTTGTAAATACATACTTATAATACATACAGAACACGTTTCCTTCGTAGCTTTTAAATAAAAGTACCTGGATGACCGAGCTTTGCTCGGCTGAAAACACGGATAAAACGACGTTTTCCAAAAATGAAACCTAGTTAGATCGATTTATCGCCCCCGAAACCCCCTGCATACTAAATTTCATGAAAATCGTTGGAGCCGTTTCCGAGATTCAGATTATATATATATACATATTTTTTTTTACTTCTGACAGGCTAGGTGTTTGACCACAGCTCACCTGATGTTGAGTGACGGTGTGGTCGAAGATGGTAAAGCACACGTAGCCTGGAATGGAACTGGCTCTCAAGTGAGGCTGCCGGAACACACCGTTAGATGCTTGGCGGCTGATTTTCAACTTGAGGGTGGTAGCTAGCCAGCCGAGTACTAGGACGTACCCTACCACCACGCAAAACATATACAAGAATTGCTCGTTTAAAGGTATTAAATTATATTAGATAGATAGATTAGATATATACTTACACAGAGTAAAACAGGTAATACAACAGTCCAAGTAAAGCTAAGCAGAGCCGCGACAGTAGCAGACAACCTCGACCGAGCAGCGTACAACGCCCCCACAACAGCGTCGGGCGAATAAGGCCTGCCCCGAACTACGAAAACACCGCAAACAAGCGCTATTTGTATGATGCAATGCCACCACGCTCCCACCCAAACATAGTCTATGAAGTGGACTATCTTTATACCGGCCTGTGGACAAAATAATGAAGTTATTAACGCTGTAGCTAAGTACCTACAGAGGAAAAAACGCGCCCATAGAATTAAAAAAAAATTGTACACATAATTGCCAATACTTGGTAGGCGAGTTGGCGAGCGCAGTTAGGTGTGATTGTCCAAGGAAGACGCTACTGCCCATCTTCCGGATTACACCCTTGGCCGACTCTTACCGCAACCACGGGTAGAGAGAGTGGGGTACTATTCTTACGCCGGCGCCACCACGGCACAATTTTACTTCACACACTGGAACTACACGCAGACATGGTCATAGACCAGGTTCAATCCATCAGAAGAGCGCTTTGTTTGTCATATTTTTTTTTTTTAATCAGGCCGTATGTCCTTAACGTATGTATTATATTGGAGGACATTTTCGCACAGCCCCAAACTAAGCAAAGCCTGCACTATGGAACCCAGACAACTGACAGAATACTTAGATACATTTTTTTTGTTAATACATACTATAATACATACAGAACACCCAGACATAGAACAAACATGTATGTTACTTTAAAATCATATTTATGAGTTCCTACGTGAAAACTAGAAGTATTCTTGGCATCTACTATGGGTGGTCACCGAGGGGGAGGGGATAAAAAATTGTAAAAATGGGTCACGTAGTATGGGTACATACATAATTTTATTGCTATGAAATCTCAAATAGACGATTGGAATATTAAATATACAATATACAAATTAATAAAGAACAGATGAAAACTAAATATATTATGGGTTTGACATTCAAATCTATTTAATAATTTGTGTTGGCCCCGGATCGTATTTGGTTTGGACAGCCCTGTGTAACTGATAATTAATAATATACTTACATCAGTGCTGAGAAGCAGCCCCATGGCCAGTCCAAAAACGCAGCTAAAGAAGGTAATGCTGGTTTCCCAGACCCTGAGAGCTTCGGCATTGATTGCCATGATGCCGGTTATGACGCAGTGCCAGATAGCGAGCTGCTGTGCTATGCCGAACATTATTAGGATGAAGTAGAATATTACCGCCCAAGCTGGAGAAAGCTGGAACAAGAGATTTATAAATAAGACAACATTAAACAGATGTTCAGCTTCAGGGCGAATATAGCTTTTTTTTATGGCTGACAGGCTAGGTGTTTGACCACAGCTCACCTGATGTTAAGAGACGGTGTGGTCGAAGATGGTAAACACTAGATGCTTGGCGGCAGATTTTCAACTTGAGGGTGGTAGCTAGCCAGCAGAGTACTAGAAAGTACCCTACCACCACGCTATAGTTTCCTCACGTTGTTTTCCGTCACCGGCAGCTCAAGCTCATTGTTGGGATTTGAACCGACGGCCTTCGGCATGCGAACCGATTGAGCTAACCACTGAGCTATCATCGCTAGATTAACTTTTTATTGTTTACACCAAAGATTCCATAGGGTAGAAAAGAATTACTTTAGAAAACCTAGATCACTTTTAGCGATAAGGCAGTTGTAGCCTTATCGCTAAAAGTGATCTCTTTCAGGCAACCTTAGGATGGAGTCTGATTTAAGAAAGAAAACGAGATGTAATAATAAAGAAAAAATATACGAGGATTACATGATTACAACTCATAGTCTGTTTACAATAAGCTTAAAAAAAAAAAACATTGTTTGCACATACAGTCAGAATATTTGTTTGTAATGTTTGATAGGCTAGGTTTTTGATCACAGCCGACCAGATTTTAATAAACTTAGAGTAATTAAACTTAGCAAGATGTACATCTTATACCATATTACGTGATAGCGCTTCTTCAATTTTTTTACTATCTTAGACTTAAATGTGTAAAATAGGTACAAAAAATATTTAATAAGCAGTTAACCAAATAAAAATATTCTGTGCAAAAAACATAGCTACTACGTCAATTTAGTAAATAAAAGAACACTCTGATAATTATAAATAGAGTGAGATTTACAACCGTCTTCAGAAAGGAAGACACCGTCACTTATCATCAGGTGAGTTGTGGTCAAACAACTAGCCTGTCAGCTATTTAAAAAAAAACGACGTAAGAAAAGATTCTTCCTTTCTTTCTTTTTAAAAAGACGGTCTCATATTCAACCCGTACGTTTTTCCTTTTACAAAAGCTATAGAAACTAAAGAAATGATTAGTCGTCAGAAATAACTTGAAAATGATACACGCAAGTGCTCGAGAGATAAGCAATGATGACATTTAATGATAACAGTCATGACTTCCTATATCAATATACCTAAATGACATCCTTTTAAACCTAATATAGAAACGCGAAAATACCTTTTTTTCTGTCTGTTATCTCTTTAATAAATAAAAAAAACGCTAAAAAAACTCGTGCATCTAGATGTTGTTTTATATCGAGAAAGGCGGAAGTATCGATAAATCGCGTGTAATTATATCATAATTATGTATATTTTACGATAGAATCATAAACCACCGCAGTACTAGGTACTCTGCCGCCAAGCAGTAGTGTGTAAACATGACTGTGTTTGACTGTGTGTCCGGTTTGAAGGGTACTGCAGCTAGCGAAATTACAGGGCTATTGAGTCAAACCATCTAGTCTCAAAGTAATTAGCGCCAAAGCAGCGATGCCCTGGACTTTGTTTTAACTGATATGTATCGCTGCAATGGTCATAGAAAGGCGTTATCTCTTACTTTAAGGAGAGCGTCTGGTTCGTCTTATTAACGTTAACAAAAACAACAGATGTTTGCAATTTCTTATCAGGATAACAATGGATAATCCCAGATAGGAAATATATGTACCTAATGATATGTATGTGTGTAAGTCAATAGAACAAGGTGAACTGGGTTAGTCGTCATATTTATCAGTTCATTAGACATGTTTAATGATGTTTATCTATTTGAGTACGATAAAGATCTTTATTTGGGACACACATGATGCTTTGAAATTAGTAGATAAAACACATCTAGTTTAAAAACCTTATTTGTGTTCGTAGTTCTAAGAGTTCTTAAAAAAAGAGTTCTCGAAGATATTCCAAGTCTGCCAATCTGCAATTGGCCATCGTGATGGACTATGGCCTTACCTTCTCACAATGAGAAGAGACAGGCGCCCAGCAGTGGGCCAGTTTTTAAAAACGGGACTGACTCAGAATAATGATGTGGGTAATTAAAATTATCTAATACCTTTAACCAAGCAATTCTTGTATATAATCTGAATCTCGGAAACGGCTCCAAAGATTTTCATGAAATTTAGTATGCAGGAGGTTTCGGGGGCGATAAATTGATCTAGCTAGGTTTGATTTTTAGAAAACGTCGTTTTATTCGTGTTTTCAGCCGAGCAAAGCTCGGTCATCCAGGTACCTTATTATAAAAGACAAGGATTTTTTTTTTTGAAATTAAACATTCTGTCACGTATCTGAGAAAGCCAAAGCATGTGACGTCATGCTATGCGAAATGTCATTACTGTTATTGACATTTTCGTGAAACAACTGTCATAAAGGATTGTTTCACACGGCGCATAGTCATTCAGACGTTATGACAATCCGTTTTCGGCGTATATTTAATTGGTTTTTGAATACGCGAAATACATAATAGACACACGCGAATTTTTTATAGGACTAATAGGTACCGGTATAATCGTTTAATGTAATAAATGAATGGCCCTTTATGAACTATAATGCTTGCAATATGTATAATGTTCTTTTTAGTGAAAGGAATTAAATTAGACAGCAGGTTCATTAGGTAAGGAGGTAATTGAAAAATTACAACTCTTTAAGACAGTTAAACTGAATACGTACTGTTTGATTAACATACTAAAATATATATCATTACATAATACAAATATATTTTAAGCATACTTAACTACTTACTATTTTGTTTCCGAACAAAATTATCATTTATGCAAATAAGTATTGACTATTGTAGGAAAGAACGCGCGGCGTTGTGAAATTGGATTGACTTTCGTTTCAGCGCATTATATACGGATAGCTGTTAGATAACATGACTCGCTGTATTACTTGTGTAATTGGATGCATGCCATTGCAGTGACTGTCCATCTTTACTTCACAATCACTCGGTAGACTTTCAATGCTATTTATATCATAAAGTTCTATCCGTTCCGTTATCCGAAACACGGAAGTTCCGTGTTTGATACAACGTCCAATAACTATTAAGCCTTTTACACGCTGTTAAAATCGTGCTGAAACTGAAATGGTAGCCTCGACTACTAACAGTGAAGCCGAGTTTTGGCGGGAACATGGAAAGAGTCGTGTCGCTCCATTGTACTTTTTACCATAATTAGTGTTTTTTCTAGTGTTTATCTATAAAAATAGTGGTGTTTTATTCATAAAGTGCCGAATTACAAGCGCGAGTGTGGAAAATTTATATAATGCGGTGCAACATGACTTTACATGTTGCTTCCAAAACTACTACTTTACTAAAGCATGACTAGATTTGACTGGCACGGACAGGACTTGACCAAGACTGGACTTTGACTATAAAGATAAAAAAGCTAAAAAAATGACTACACACAAAATAAAGAAACATTGAAATTGGCAGAATGCACAGAGTGCGATGCCAAGAAGAAAGAGAAAAAAAAACAGTGAAGCCCGCTTCGCACATATGTTTTTCAATAATGTAGGTACTTACGAAATAGGAAAAGTTTCTTTATGTAATGAGATCAATTAAATGCTTTTCCGATGGTAAGGTATAACGCCTGTCCATGGCTATTGCAGCGGTACCCAGAACTTTGAGTAACTAAACAAAGTCCAGGACATCGCTGCATTGGCTTGGCGCTTTAAGACATTCATTCATGTGTTATAAACACAATAATTAATATTATCTTCATGTTCTATTCGCTGGTTATTTTGTAAATACAATAATACCATTAGATGCGTCAAACTTGGTGTTTAAGAAAAAGTCATTACAATTTTACTAGGGCATGGGCTAAACTTTGCCGTAACGCATATTTTACTTACACAGTAAAAAAACTTATTGTACTTGATTTTATTATGGAAACACTTCAAACTATAATGGTGCATAGTGTGATGTCAAAAATAAAGAAAAAAACCGGCCAAGCGCGAGCCGGGCTCGCGCACGTAGTGTTCCATACCATTATCTATAAAAACGGCAAAAAAGTCATGTCTGTTGTATGGGCGCCCCCTTAAATATTTATTTTATTCTGTTTTTTAATATTTGTTGTTATAGCAGCAACAGAAATACATCATCTGTGAAAATTTCAACTGTCTAACTATATATGAGATACAGTCTGTCACCGGAGTCTTAGTAATAGGGTCCCGTTTTACCGTTTGGGTACGGAACCCTAAAAAGCGAGTTTAATTTCTAACTTCAATCCTGTCGCGTCATGATTTTAATACTAAAATATATCAAACGTCTTTCGCGGGCGTAAGCGGGTTTCAAAGTTAACATAATGTACAGTTTTCGTATCGAAACATTTACCAAAGTTTTTTCGCAAATTGTCATGTTAAATCTGTAGTTCTAGCGGCTGCTACTTTTCGAGAGTTAGCGCGACGTTGCCAGTTCGCTATTTTCCATTTTACATCAAAAATACTTACCAAGTTAGCTGGCAACACCGCAAGAGTCGCCGGCACAACCTGCGTCGCTAGTTGCAGTGGCTGCCACCCGCTTAGTGTCCGCGCGACGTTGCCAGTTCGCCACACGGTCACGCCAACCAGGCTGCCATAGTGACCCATGAAACGAACTGGGGTCGATGCGACGTTGCCGGGCAGCGGCTCCGTTAAGGGCCATAGGAATTGGGATGATTTTATTGTTTCTGCAGGCAAAGAAACTACTAATTACATTTTGAACCAATTGATTTTTTATCTGAACATTATGCTTACTGTAAGCAATGTGACCCTGTATGGTATACCTAAGTATTTTTAACTTTTATCTTTATTACATAGGACATGATAAGTCTTGCTACAGGCTTATTAGGACTAATATTTGAATTTCCTCTTAGCATTTTGAAAGTACATTTTTACTAACAGATTCTGAGTGACTTTAAGTTTTGAGTGAATCGATTACTTCTAGGCAAGTATGCTCCATCATGGACCAGACCTTTGCTTATAATCAGATGAGATAGTAGTCAAACGCAAGCCTACTGAATAATATTATTTTTAATGTTTGACAAGCTGGGTGTTTCACCACAGATCACCTGATGTTAAGTGACGGTGAAGATAGTAAAGCACCTAACCTAGAATGGAACTGGCTCTCAAGTGAGGCTGCCGGAACACACCGTTAGATGCTTGGCGGCAGATATTCAACTTGAGGGTGGTAGCTAGCCAGCCGAGTACTAGAAAGTACTCCACCCCCACGCTATGGTTTCCTCACGATGTTTTCCTTCACCGACAGCTCAAGCTCATTGTTGGGGTTTGAACCCACGCCCTTCGGCATGCGAACCGACCACGCCAACCACCGAGCTATCATCACTATATCATCGGTAAATCTAACAAAAAATAATAATTGTCAACACGTCTATTCTGTTATCCTTCCGCTATTCTCGTAAAAAAAATCTACCATGACTGACAGTTTAACATGTTAGTCTTAGATAATAATGATACAACAAGACAAAATGCACTCTTCAAACAAAACTCAGTTTTACGTCAAAACAAATAAAGCTCACCGAAACTGCCCGGAACATAAGCATATCCGTAATTTTTCAATATCTGGACACATGTGTTCGCTAGAAACGATCCCAGGAGTAAAACGGCAAACGTGAAAGACACAATGCATGCGCTTTCCTTCTGAAGCATTTTACTAGTCTTGTTCTTAGCGTTTTTGTGTGATGTCAGTTGCATTATACAGGCCCCAAGAAGGCCCCATGTTAGGAACGTTTCCTGCGCGGCGGCTGCCCAACTCTAAAATCAAAGATAAATGATTGATTTAGTTCAAAGTTCGAAGATAATGTAGAAGAAACTGTCTTTGATACGCTATTTGACGCGGAAGCATCAACGATTTGCGAATACCTAATATTTTTATTTTATTTTTAGGGTTCCGTACCTAAAGGGTAAAACGGGACCCTATTACTAAGACTGTCTGCTGTCCGTCCGTCCGTCTGTCACCAGGCTGTATCTCATGAACCGTGATAGTTAGACAGTTGAAATTTTCACAGATGATGTATTTCTATTGCCGCTATAATAACAAGTACTAGAAAACATAATAAAATAAATATTTAAGGGGGCTCCCATACAACACACGTGATTTTTTTGCTCGATATTGATAACGGCAACAGGTAGACGCTTGAAATATTCACGGAATATTTATATTCACTTTAAAACAAAAATAATGGTATGGAAACCTTCGTGCGCGAGGCCGACACGCACTTGGCCGTTTTTTTTTTTTCAACGCGACATATTCTGTTTTTTTTCCTAATCGGCATTCCTATTTCGTTGATTTGTAATTTAATTGATGAGTGACTGAGGAACAAACAAACCGACATACAAAAAATATACGATTTTATAAAAAGAGTTAGTAAGGCATCAAGAATAAGGATTTATTTTTCATGGTCAGTGAACTCGTACTTGCTTCCGCATCACAAAAATTTAAAAACAAAATATTATAATGATATAATATAATCATAATTTTATTTTATTTTCTGCAAAAACTTACAGTATAGCACCAGAACGTTTTTGAGTCACATCTCTTCAACAAATAAACTAATGTTGAATCTTAAATCCATTAAACTACTCTCCTGTAAAGTAGAGTTTTTGCAGAAGTAACTTCGTTCTACGAATAGGTCGGCATTATATCTAGTTAGCTACTCGGATTAACTTTATAGTCTTCGTTGTTTTTTTTTTTATCTTTATTCCTCAAGCTATCTACGTAACGCGGATGAAAACGCAAGGCATAGTTGGTCATACACATATCTCGTTACAAATACATTAATTCTGTTCATAACCATATCGCAGTGTAGACATAAATCAACGTACTTACATTACTATTGATAAAGAACTCGCTCCACTCAGTCTCGGAGAATATATTAGTGACCGTGTCGTAAGGTATGAGCGTTAATAATTTTGTGCATAGAACGAGCGTTCCGCAAATCGGCAGGAAAATCAGCATGTACACAGCCTGAAACAAAAACTGCCGTCATTGAAATACTTGATAAATATTATTAGCATACCGACCACAGACCGTAGAAGCGACTACGCAAGTTGTCTTTTCAATATCTACCTATAGAATAACCGACCTATTTTATGGCGGACGCATAACTTTAAAATCGTAAAAAAGCGATTGTAAATGAAGCCAAAGCGAAAATTTTGTAGCGATGATAGCTCAGTGGTTAGCGCGGTCCACACACCGAAGGGTGTGGGTTCAGACCACAACCATTGACTACCCTTGATTTTAACCTTGAGCTACCGGTGAAGAAAAAACATCGTAACAAAACCATATCATGGTGGTAGAGTATTTTCTAGTACTCTGCTAGCTAGCCACCACCTTCAAGTTGAAAATCTGCCGACAAGCACCTAACGATGTGTTCCGGCAGCCTCACTTGAGAGCCAGTTCCATTCCAGGCTAGATATGCTTTACCATCTTCGACAACACATCATTGTCAACATGTTATTCGAAAACTGTACATTTTTAATTTAATCACAAAAAATAGGGTCAAAACCATAAACTTCACTCGATTCCCGAACTAATTTATCATACCTACTAGTTTGTACGAAGCCCTCAGTGGGCGAGTCTGACTCGCACTTGTCTGCGTTTTTTAAAGCACTTCCATAACAAACAAAGAAGTAAGACGATCTATATCTAGAAAAGGGCAATTCTATTGCTAATCAAAATAACAATACAGATATTGTTATAGCAATAATGCCACTGAATAAATAAATAATTGCTCTCTATTGCATTGCTTGCGTCATTGAAGACATGAAAACATGAACAGACTCATTTGAATATCTGTACTCAGACTTAGAACAGATATTCAAATGAATCATTCAAACAACTACTCAGCCGGAAATCGAACCCGGGACCTTTGGTTATACAATAAAATATAATTTGGTTCTTAAAGCAATCCGCTACCACTGTGACAGAGGTCGTCCATTATTCTTTACTAGCGACCCGCCCTGGCTTCGCACGTGTAATAAGAATGGATATAGTAAGCTATCCTTTAATGGTAGATATATGCCACCGCGGACTTTTTTGTTGATCTATAAAGGAAGAATATTCCACCATGCATTGTTTTGTTATATCTTAAAGGGATTAGGCAGCGTTTTTAATTGAAAGCTTGTAGTTGGCTTTACTTTTTCCGACTATTTCAACAATTATCATCATATTTCAACCAATTGACACAAAACCTTGATAAATTATATACCTAAACCTTCCTCGTGAAACACTTTTATCTATTGATGAAACTCGCGTGATTATTCGTTCAATAGTTTTTAAGTTTATCGCGAACAGACAGACAGATAGACAGACGCGGCAGGCGATTTTGTTTTATAATATGTAGTAATAATAGTTTAATGCTTTAGAATCCTACTATTACAATTTAGGTTTTTCGAACGTTTAGGGTTTGGCGTTATTGGAATGGGTCGAAAGGGGTAAGGAATTTTATCTTTTAAGGTAAGACAAATTCAAGCCATACTTTATTAAACTAGTGATAAAATAGTCAGTTTAATTCGTTGGTATTTAAAAAAAACTATGTAATAGTAATGAGACCGATTTTGTTTCCGCGATTTCAAAGTTCCAAAAAAGTACGTTAACCTTTGACAAAATGTATGGAATTGTTGATTTTATGTACGCGCAATTTCAAAGTTTGACTCATAGTAAAAGTTGTTCATAATGGTGAATACAAAAACCTCCTTTTGTCTTAGTACCCCAAGGTTATAACCATGTACAAATACTACAAACACTAATTTTCAATCGGAATTTAAATCCCATTTTAGTCTATTGTTATGAGCAATAATTTAATTGCACAATCGATAAATTCACTATTAGTGGTTTTCTACGTAAGAGTGGGCTTGACATCGAGATACGAGTTCAAGATAATGACTCAGTTTGGAATTCTACGAACTTGCGTCGTCTACTCTCTATCAGTGGTAATGACGTTGCATACCTTTCCGTACGAGCGAAGTCCTTTACTAAGCGAGACGAATACGATCATCCACACCACAGCCAAATTGAAAGCCACTTGGAATTTTATCGAACCAAAATATGATCCACTCGATCCACTTCTCTGCAGTACTTCCCCGTGAAAATACTGCGGCAATGTCTCCTGTATCTTATAACTGCCGTTTCTCACGCCATCTGCAAGCGTAACACTTTTTCATTGTCGCCCGATCATACAAAAAAATCTAATCGGCTAAATTGGCGTTGACGACCTTCGATACAGTTCCTGTATTTAAGGCCCCAATCCTGGGCGGAGCTACCTACCTATTTAACATTCTTAAACAATTCACTTGAGTGATTAAACAAACAAATTTTACAAGGACAAATCAATATTTAGGAGTAAAAGGAAAATTCGGCATTATTTAACATATAGTACGCAATTAACTAAAAAATATTATGTGCTTGTAAATAAAATATTATTTGATACTATTCAGTATTTTTTTCATTGAAAAAATATATTTCTCAATTTGGCGATGAAGCAGATAAAAAAGTTTGAGTTATTTTCCCTTCAAATTAACATGAACATTTTTTAACAATGTAATGCATGTTATTTCCCGACTAGTGATTATTGAATTGTGAGATAGAATGTATAGTCTTTATTATGTTATTATTATACGGATTTGTAAACGGATGTCGGTACCCTATAAAATAAAACAGCTCTGGCGACGACTGGAGCCTTAAATGAAGATAGTCTATTACCAAATTTGTCGGCAAACAATGACGCCCGGAATCAAACTATTATTCAATCTGTGGCATCGAACTCACCTTCGATATTGTATTCGTGAGGCAGCGCCCACTTGTACTTATCATTTGAATTTATAAAGGAATCTCGGAAGTAAACGAATATCCAAGAAAGTCCTATTATACTGTAACTTCCGATGACAGCTTGAATGATAAGTAAGGCCACGCCGACTCCTTGAAATATGGGAGATATCCGCCACATGTCCACTGGTCCCGATTCCAATATTTG
Organism: Biston stratarius; assembly: GCA_950106695.1. Taxonomy (NCBI): domain Eukaryota; kingdom Metazoa; phylum Arthropoda; class Insecta; order Lepidoptera; family Geometridae; genus Biston; species Biston stratarius. Next base: position 32,699,608 of record OX467106.1, on the reverse strand, counting down.
ACCCAGGCATAGATAAAGAGTGAACAACGGTATTCCGACCAAAAACGACAGTATAAAAAACTGTATTATGAAGCTTGCTGTAACATGAAATTAACAAATTTTGATATCATTGCATTCAAATTCTCACACTAGGTCATTGTGTAACGCGTTTCATACCTCCGAAATGAACACTAAATATGGCAAATCTGGAAATGTTAAATATGCCCACTGTGCAGCTTAAACAAGCGAGCATTGCACTCATACGATGCGGCCAAACTCCAAAAGGAGGCTCATCAGTCTCATCGTTTCTGCAAAATAAAATACGCACTATTACTTAACCAGATGGGATCACATATTTGTTAATGAATCATCATTATGTACGACCTCGTTTTAGATGCGTTTCAAATTGCAACGTTACAAAATTTAGCAAGGTTATTCAATTAATGTTAATACATAGTTGCGTTAATTAGAATTACCTCTCTTCACTGGCACCGTTGGTAGGTTGGTTCACAGGAGGCAACGCTAAAGATTCATTAGAAGAACTCGACGTGCTACTCCTTGCTGTACTTCTAGCGGTATTCCTCTCGGTCCAATCCCCTGCCGTGACGTCACTTTCACCCGGCGATGGTAGAGACAATGCTCGGTTCATGAGCAAAGCTCGCCGCCCTACAATTAGTGGCCCAGAAGTCCCATCGCTGCTGATATTCGCAGCTGTCACCTGTAGCTGTATCGGCGCACTCGTCGGCCGCATGTTCACGTGATCTAAGAAAAGTATTACGGGCAGTGTCAAGGGCTCGCATGATTCTTGTAAACTGAGCGCCGGCAGCACTATAGGATCTAATCTTCTCATGGAATTCCGTAACGTATCATTTGTACTCGCCCTTTCTAAAGACGAGACTAGAACTTGCCGGTTGCACGCGGACAGTTCTGAAAAGCTTTTTGATCGACCGAGACTCGCCAAGTGCGGCCTCTCTGTGACGCTTTCGTTCATTTCCAAATCTTCCAATGAAGGCGCTGATGGTATATAATTCGTACTCGTGACCACTTGTGTATTGTCATCTATTGAACTATGTCCCGACTGTTCTGAGTCCTCCCTCCCGATAACTTCCTTAATTTTACAAATGAGTTCCTCATCGTCGCTGTCTAGAGACTTCGAGCTATCATCGAGACACGCGAGCAGAGATTTATCTAGAACTTCGTCCAAGTCGTTCAAAATGTCCATGAATTGGACTAGAGCCGTCGCCTGAAATTCTTCATCGTTTGTGATGTCGCTGGACGCTTGTGATGAAAAGTTTGAGTCAGATTTGTAGCATTCTGGTATAGTTTTCTGCAGGTCTTCCCTTAGATCGCCGTCACCGGAGAGTTTGTCCAAGTCTTCGCTGAAGTGGTCGCTATCATTATATACGCTGGAAGCGTCGCTTTCCGCGCTGCTACCCGGCACATTTTCAGTTTGTTCGTAGCGACCTTCCCCGATGTTCACCGCTTCCATCTTTATCGCATGGCCTAAGTCATATCCTGCGCGCTTCGGTAACCCTGCAACAATCGCTGCTCTTAGTAATCACAGTTAACTGTCAAAATATAAAACTTTAAAATATGTATGCACATTTCGAGATGACGATATTCCAGAGCTGGTACATGGTGTGTAATGCGACCGATTGCGGCGAGTCTTAGTGTTTACAAGTGAATTAACGCGCTAATTAGCCTAATTGCTGAACGTTACGCGGCGTCAAAGAAGGCTAAACGTTAACATACTGATGCCAAGTAACAAAGTAATACACGCCATGTATCGTACACATGATTCATTATGGATTAGCACGATGATAACAAAAGATCTCACTAAAGGTGACTTGAACAGACATGAAATATAAATTTCTAGACATGAAATAATATTTCATCGCAACTAGCGCCTTTGTTGTTTCATAATAGGTAAAAAAGCATTACACCTGTAAGTATCTATCTATGAAAAGAAAGATCCACAAAAAAAAATGCCTTGCTGAGTTTCTTGCCGGAGTCTTCTCAGTTGAAGTGTAATTACGAGCCGGTGGTAGATTCATAAGTGCCTTGCCAGGGCCTTAACTGAATAAATGACTTTTTGGTTTTGATTTAATAAACATATTCTGTAATATCTACTAAAATAACTAGTTACTTTGCCTAAACTATGACCTTGCTATCTTTGATAATTCTTCACAGCATGTTGCTCAATTAGTTTCTCTAACATTTAAACTTACAAAGTATATTTTTTATATATACTAATACATTAAAAATTCATTAAAATCTCACACACTCATTAAAATTTCCCGAACAGGAAGTGTCTAGGTAGACACCATCTTATTGGTTATTTTACCAACACATTAGTACCACCAAGCAGGAGTGTGTAAACATTAATGTGTTCTGGTTTGAAGAATACTCTAACGAAATACCTGACAGGGCTATTCAGACTAACCATAAATAATGGCTGCCAAAACAGTTATGCCTTGGACTTTGTTTTGTTTTTTGTTACTCAACCAATACCAATGTTTATAGGCAGGCTATGTTAACTCTTACCATCAGGAGAGTGTTACATTCATATCATACCTTCCAAATAAAAAGAAACATTCTTATTTTAATATACATACATAATTATAAAAATGACAGAATGAAAAAAATCTGTTATTTTTCATACAAAAATGTTTTTTTGAAAATGCATGGAACTCCACAATATCATTAGATATTTCTTATACAATAAGCACATTTTGGCTCAGTAATAAACTCCATCAAAAATGAGAATTTCTTCCATTACAAGAACTTTGCTTTATTTTTTCATCACACTGCTGCAGGCACAAAATTAGGCCCATGAGAGACCTTCATGTACATAATAAGTTTTAAATAAATAGGTACATATTAGCATCATTAAGTTTTATTGATTACACATATCATGTTAGTCACAATTCAATGGCAAATATTCTTTTGTCAATTATCTCATGTCTGTTAATTGATAAAGTACTATATCCCAGACGGATTAGCTTTGATTAATTGAAAAAAAAAAATTGTCAACCCCTGACAACATTTAAGCACTGGTGAACATGCCATGTTGAAATGTAATACCTATAATTAGTTAAATTAAATTAATGTTAATTTTTAATATTTATTAATTCATGTTGTGTTTCAAAAACTGATACAACTATTCTGTGTGGGATTTGTTTTGTACAATATAAGTCCATATTTCAATAAGAATATACTTAGGGCCTAGATATTAATTACAATACTTTATCAATGAAAGTTATGACATGGTGATTTAAAAAAATTAACATACCTAATAACCACTTTCCGTAAAATTGTTTAATATTGTTAGATAATTAACTGTAATTAGTAAACAACTTCATTGAATAACAACGAGTTTTGTTGTGCAAACCAGGCATTAACAACTAACTTGGAAAGGTGTATAATGTATATTGCAATAACTTATCAGAACAATGATTATGTAGTTAAGATAAGACAGACAATAAGAGGGAAACAATATAATTCTTGACTAGACATCAGGATAGTGTGTATTTCACAACATGTAATTGATATCAGACTGATATACCTACCTAATATCATCTATTAATATTAATGCATAAATAATAACATAATAATTGAAGCAATAGGTAATAGCATAGTAATAAAAATCTTGAAACACTATACTTTTTTATTTATTAAATGGGAATGGAAATTTGGTTTATTAAATGGAATTTTTCAAATTATTGTTTTTAAAGATTTAACATACACTGCATACAAGTGAAGACTTCATCTATGCAAATCTTGTTATATTTTTGTTTTGTTAATATGGCTCTAGTGGTGTCCTGTGGTGTTACTCAATGAAAAAAGATGACAAATGTATTTTTTTTTCCAATCCTTTAAAATAAAATCTCTATATGACTCTAGAAGTAAATATTACTGTCAAATTTTCAAATTTTCATCTTTGTACTCTGCATGAGTGTTTGGTAGCTCTTAATCTTTTTGACAAGCAACTTACGATTACTAAAAAGAAAAAAAATTACCATCAATTGCTAAATTATTGGTATTACTGATGACAAAGTGACACAGATTTTGGAAAATTGATGCAAAAACCTATAACATGTTGTTACATATGGTCATGTTAATAATATAGAGTATCTCCATAATTTTCTACATCCAGATGATTCAAAACAACACTTAATCGCATCTTAATCATCATTAGCCATTATCACAGATTATAGGTCATGATGCTTAATTCAGTGATGCCTAAACTAATATGACAGGACATATATCATTACTTAGAGCCAGTTCCATAAATAATGATGCCAGTGCAAGTGCGAAACCAGTAGGTACCTTAGATCAAATGTAACATTATATTTTGCCCTTACTGCATATAATAAGATTGATTACTTGATTTATCATCAATATTATAGAGGTTTTGCTTTAAATTGACTTTGTTTTGAACTTTCTCTGGTGAGTTAGTGTATCTAATTTATAATTATGAACTGTCGCATATTACTGACTAGACAGAACACAGTTGAAAAATCTCACAGAACTACATGAAGGTACTTTCTATCCAACCCTTTTCAGTTTAAGCGTGCGTTCTCTAAACAATAGTGGGCACTTTTTTACAAATAATATCACCAAAACCTAAAACTACAAATGATGTTAAACAACTAACCTGGTTTCCTGACTTTTTGTTGACACTACTTCCCTGGCCTTAGTCCTGCCTTCCGTCTACTGTAATGCTATGGTGATCACCACTGATGTGCATTGCTCAATTATTATTTTGATATTATGTGCACTTTATTAATTTAAATGTTAATTCAATAATTCACAAACGACATAAATACAATAATGTGGTGCAATACAATCTTTTTTGAAACGAAATATCTATTAGGCACTAACTAAAATAACGTATGCACAACTGCATACAAGCAAGCCAGCCAGGCGGCCAGGCAGACGAAAACTTGAACTGAACACCAAGATTCTACAAATAAGTACGTAAATATCTTCAACCTTACGAGGAAAATTACTTAACGCGACCAAATTAAAATCGTAATACGACGACATTGTACACAGTGCATAAAACACTTTTTAATTGAGTAGGATACGATAGTTAGTATGTTTTTATAATGTTGGTACAAAGTACCTACATAGTTATTTGATTTCGTAAGTATTATTATCAATTTCGGAATGACATAAGCAGTTAAGAAAATAATGATGTAAATATTGGCGGGAAGGCAGGAAAACCTTAATTATATAATGTCTTGTCATAATAAGTACTTCAGTTTTCACATTCAATTTTAGTCACAGTCAAAGACACACAAATTAAGTTATAGTGAAGGTCAGTCCATGCCCTAATTGACTAGTGGTTCTATTAGAGTTTAAAAAAAAATAGAAAAACATTATGTTTTACCACATTACAATATCACTTACGTTCTGAGGCATGCATTTAATTCAGCACTTTGTAAAGATCATTGTCTACCATTTTTGAAACAGTTGAAGTCTAGTCTTGAGCAAGTGCAGTCATGCGTAGCATAAAGTAGTGGCGAATTTACTATAAACTTTAATGGTGTATTGGAAGCAACACGAAAATGTCATATTTCACAACATTCCACCCTCAAGTTTATAATTTGGCGCTTTATCAATAAAATACTACTATTTTATAACATAAACACTAGAAAAAGTTAAATATACAAAAGGGTGACTCTTTTTGCGTTTCTGCCAAAACACAAACTAGTTCAATCTAGTCCTGCCCCTATTTAGGACTTTGCAAATAATGTATAATATTCTAGTTTTATCAATAGTATTAATATAATATTTTTTGCTAGTACCTACACACTCACGCGTCAAACTCACATTTGCTAATGCGCTTTCATGGTATTGTACATTTATCAGTAATAGTTACATAGGTAACCATCATAAATTTAACAGTTATAATAACATCCATCCATCCACATTTCAAAAGTGCCTTAAATACAGTGCCTACATAAATTAAAAAGGCACAATGGTTGAATTCCCATTTAATTTCAAAGCTTTCATGGTGTTGCGACCTCAGTATAATGTTCAATAATTTTATTAAATTTAGATTTTTGTGTTTTGTTATCTTCCGTTGCACATAATGTAAAGAACGACACTATATTGGTGTGAACTAAGCAAAATCACAATAAAAACTTAGACAAGTAAACACACAAAGCATATATTCAAAAATAATTAGGAACAAAAAAGGTTCATGGGTACACCCCTATTTTAACAAGTAGGTACTGCTCAGTTGAAAGACATTTTAATTATGTTTTTACGGAATATCAAATTTTGATGGTAGAACTGGGCAGCACTGATTTCAAAATTAGAGAGTTTGGCGGGAACGCGGTAAGCGTCATATCGCCCCATTGTATTTTTTTTTCCAAAACTAGTGTTTTTTCGAGTGTTTATGCATAAAAATAGTGGTGTTTTATTCATAAAGTGCCGAATTACAAGCGCGAGTGTGGGAGAATGATATAATGTGATTAAACATGACTTTTCGTGTTGCTTCCAAAACTCCATCCAGAAGCTTATAGTAAAATCGCCACTAGTTTACTAAGCCTTATTAAGGCATGACTTGATTTGACTGGTACCGACTAGACTTGACCAAGACTAGACTTTGACTGTAACTATAGATGTAAGACAAAAGATGCAAAAACGGAAGACAAGTAAAGTGCTGTAATTCTAAATAAAGACATGGTTCAATGGCCTCAGTAGCTAGACCATAAACATAAAATATTTAAAAAAAAAATGTTTTTTTGGCTCTACACGTTTGGCATCGATAATCACTGTTATCTTATAATTGATTAATTTATTTTCAGTTTTATGATTATGCACATAATAAAAATTCAGGTTAATAAATTGACGTTTAATTTCACAATTAGTGTAAATATTTAATAAAAGCTATATATTACACGAATATCATTTTTAAAATTTTATAAATGTTCACACCATAGGATCAAAGTTCTCGATCTTGTAACTGTAGGTATACTGCTGCAATGAATTATTCTACTTTCAACTTTATGCGTGACTAGTTAGAGCATATCGCTGATTAGCAGAGATTTTTATTTTGCTCACTTTGTAGATAGTTGTAATGTGATGTAAAATAATACGCGATAAGCATTATCAACCTACAGTCAGTTTCATCTATATTTTTGCCCTGTGAATACTCGTAATAGCAACAAACGATTTATCATGATCTTCATAGGAAAAAGACTAATTACCATCAAAATGCTGTCAGGAAATAAGGTTCGTCTTCCTCTTTCCAAACTTTGAACTACTAGCCAGTCGACGGTCAGCTGTCTTTCTGTTAAGTTGGCTGTTGTAGAAATATAGTGTTTACTAATATTTTTTGAAAAAATCATACTTATCTAACATACACATTTTTATTGTAACTCTTCAGCTATTAAAAGCGATGGCAGCGTACTCAACAAAAGTTTCCTTGAACGAAGTGGTAATAGCTTCGGCTGTTCGAACTCCCATGGGTTCCTTTAGGGGAAGTCTTGCGAGCCTCTCTGCATCTGAACTAGGCGCAGTCGCCGTGAAAGCTGCCATCGAGCGGGCCGGCATTCCACAAGAAGAAATTAAAGAGGTTAATAGCACTAGATAGCTTTCTCTGTGTACCTAACTGTTAGTTGAACAAAATAGACTGATCAACTGTAAATCTCTTATTTTTCAATGTCATGTACTAATCAAAGCAATCAGTGCCAAACTTTTAGTTGTTATCTCTATTGTAAAATGTTACCTACCTGCTTATCAATTGTTATTTTCTTAGCAACTCTAAGATAACAATTGAATTTCTTGAATGAATTTTAATCACTTTGGTGTCACCTCAACACATCAAATGTTTTGACTGTAAACTTAAATACCTGCTATTTTTTTTTTACATTTTCTAACCTTAACTTTGTATTCTTTATCTTTTGTTTTCATAAAAAAAAATTATCCATTATCCATTCTAATGCACACTATTTCATCAATAGTTTGGTATGTTTATTTTACCATATAACATTATGTAATAAAAAAAGACAAATGAAGTAATTATCATGTACATTATCCTAAAAACCCAATTGATAGTTACTAAAACAACCATTAATCAGAACAAACTTATTTTCAGGTGTATATTGGTAATGTTTGCTCTGCAAGCTTAGGGCAGGCACCAGCACGGCAAGCAGTTATCTTTGCGGGAATGCCTAAAAGCACCATTTGCACTACAGTGAACAAAGTGTGTGCTTCAGGCATGAAATCTATCATGTTGGCTGCTCAAGGCCTGCAAACAGGGGCACAAGATGTCATTTTAGCCGGTGGAATGGAATCTATGTCAAATGTTCCTTTCTACCTAAAGAGAGGTGAAACTACTTATGGTGGTATGCAATTGGTAGATGGAATTGTATTTGATGGTCTCACTGATGTCTACAATAAGTTTCACATGGGTAACTGTGCTGAAAATACAGCAAAAAAATTGGAGATAACCAGACAACAACAAGATGAGTATGCAATCAATAGCTATAAGAGGAGTGCAGCGGCTTATGAAGCAAAAGCCTTTGCTGAAGAGCTAGTCCCTGTTCCAGTACCTCAAAGAAGAGGTGCACCACCAGTAATTTTTGAGCATGATGAAGAATATAAAAGAGTAAACTTTGAAAAATTCACAAAGTTAGCTACAGTCTTTCAGAAAGAAAACGGAACAGTTACTGCAGGAAATGCATCTACTTTAAATGATGGTGCTGCTGCAATGATATTGATGACGGCTGATGCAGCTCAGAGATTGAATGTCAAACCTATTGCTCGAGTAGTTGGCTTTGCTGACGGAGAATGTGACCCTATAGACTTCCCCATTGCACCAGCCGTTGCTATTCCAAAACTGTTAGAAAAGACTGGAGTCAAGAAAGATGATGTAGCTATGTGGGAGATCAATGAAGCATTTAGTGTTGTTGCAGTTGCTAACCAGAAGCTGCTAGGCTTAGACCCGGCTAAAATTAATATTCATGGAGGAGCAGTGAGCTTGGGTCATCCTATTGGCATGTCTGGAGCTCGAATTGTAGTACATTTGTGCCATGCACTCAAGAAAGGAGAAAAGGGTGTTGCTTCAATCTGTAACGGAGGTGGTGGGGCATCATCTATCATGATCGAAAAATTGTAAGTTTGTTGTGAGCTTCTTTTTATTTCTGTTTTTGTGTCTTTATAACTTACTAATAGTTATTATTTATGCAGAGCCCAACTAGTATAACAAATCATGTTATGTATAAGATAGTCTCTAGCTTAAGCATGTTTTTGTTATAAATATATTTTACAAAAAAAAAAAAAAACTTTGTAAGTACCTGTACAGGATAAAGACTTTATTAATCTTTTCTAAGGAAATAAATGATTATTCTTAAATAGTGTTTAATTGTCATGTTTCCAACACCATATGCTATTTTCAGAACACATGAAACAGCAAGACCTCCAGTACTGACTTTTTATACAAAAAACCCCTGCAGCCTGTGTGATATAGTCATAGAAGAATTAGAGCCTTACAAAGATAGAATAGTTATACAGAAAGTATATATAACAGAAAAAGATAATCTAAGATGGCTAAGGCTTTACCGATATGATATACCAGTATTATTCCTCAATGGACAATTTTTATGCAAACACAAATTAGATAAGCATTTACTTGAAAAAAGACTGAGGATAATAGAAGAGGAAAATCACATATACTAATTTGAATAAATTTTAGATTATCAGTAGAACAGAAATCTTTTGAAATGTAAATATGCAAGAAAAGTACCTGTGGCATTTACAACTGTTATCTAGTAGTTTAACCTGTTGTATTATGTGTAACCTATAGCTAGCGTCATAGGAACCGGTTTAGTAAGTGGGTAAGTTTGCTTTATTTTCTAACCTGTTCAGGCTTCGCATGGGTGTAATTTTTTTATTAGGCATTTATTTTTTATAACATTGTATTAGGCCACTTAAATAAAAGATAATTGGAATATATTTATTTATTAAGGTACACCAACATCACACATTGAAAAGTTCAAACACATTACAGAGTTATATTATGCGCCAGTTATAGGAATACACAGCAAGTAAAATATATATAGGTATTGCTTGCAGTTTTATAGAGATAAGATTATAGTTTTATAAAATTTAGAATTAAACAAAAACACAAATTATAATAAATATATTCAAAAGAAAACATTAGGTAAGGTCCTACATCCTCAGGTGGATGTGTTAGCGCATTATCATTTACGAGGAGCTAGCACCTCTCAAACCATTAATTATAATGTATTGTAGGCATAGTCACTAATACCAAAATTAAGGTAACAAACGAGACATAAGTTTCGAACAAGTTTTGGAAAATAATAGGTATAGGGTATACGCTATACGGTAACTTTTTGCATACCCGCCAAAATTCCATTAGATTTAAAAATGTTAAATATAGTCCTAGCAAGTATCGCCATCTAGTGATGAGTAGCAAAAGATAAATTTCTGTAAAGATAAGATAATGAGTTTTTTTTTTCTTCAGCTTTAGTACGTTTTTGTATTGTGCCAACTTTTATAGGGAAATTGGTGTGTCGTCCACTTCTCTCTCTGCATTCTACCGCAGAAGCGGCCGTTGAATTTATGTGTAGCAATAAGCCATAACGCTCGATACAAACCATACCAATCTAATCAACTTAATCGAAAAAGGTGCTGTACCTTTTGCTGTACAAAATCACTATGCGCGCCCATGATGTTGAATTGTTTATTTGTTGCAATGAAAATTTTATTATATATTTTTTTGGATTGACGTTTTTTCTCCTACTGCACAGATAAACAATATTCATTCGTTTTCATTTTAGGAACGTAGTGAATTCTTCGTATAAATTTAGTAATCTGTGCTTTCATTTAAATGGTTGAAAATTATGGTTGCGATTTGAGATGCAAATAATTAAAATATTACAACAGTTTGGTCTTTTCTCTCGATAACTATGTGTCTTTTCAGAAAATTTAATTTGTGTTGTTATTTAAAAGTGTTAGTCAAATAACCTCTCTTTCATTCTTTTGACGAGTTTTTAATACAACAAAAGAAACAATGGTAAATTCAGCAATACAAACACTGGAGGCTGCAGCTCAAATGTTAATGGTAAGAATAAATTTTCGTCTAAGCGGCGTCGTTACACCCTTACCTTACCCTTGTCTAATTATTTCCGGATTTATAATCGAGCTCTTATAAACTGAAACCAATCTCAAGAAAACCTTGCATTTATTGACTTAACAAATGAATAGTTTAATTTAGCTTCCCTAAAGCCCCATAGAACACGCATCTTTATTTATATTTTTTAGGTAAAAAAGATATTATTAGAAACTTATTTTATTTGCCGAAAGTTTTGGCATGCACACACAACTCTTCATATGTCTAGAGATTTTATGACATATTTATCTTTAAGGTTTTTTACATTATTGAGATGGGAATGAGATGTAACAAAACTTCTCAGCATTAAATGATATTGCTGTTGGGTGCCGGGCACAGTGTGTTGCAAAGAGATATCAACACTCACCTTCACTATCTGTGTTCTTATCCATGCCTAACCAAATTTGATAGATCTTCTGACCAATGCTGGTTGGGATACTTTCAAAACCACATATCAATGAATATTTATGATACACTGAAATTCAATAGTATTACTAAATTGGGGTTTATCTTGAGAAATCTTGTATCCAGCAGCTGACTAAATTAGTTTTTATTAGCCAGGGTTAATTGAGACACAAAAACGAAAAAGGTCATAATCTTTCATAACAGCACAATATTTCTAACTATTCCTTTGAAACTTCAATCTGAGTTAGGATTGCTCAATAAGTGATTTGAGTACACCTTTTATTCCAACTTTTTGAGTCTAAACTTTGCATTTTTCAATTTGTAAATAAAACATGTCTTGCTAGACTGGACTCAGGTTGCAAAAAAATTTAAAATATAGAAAAAAGTAAGGGACACTTGCCCCCTAGTGTGACAGTACAGGCTGATAATAAATAATAAGAATAATATGGATCACAGTCCTTCATCAACTAGGTAGAGATGGCTTCTCTGAGCTGCAATACTTAAAAGGACTGAGCGAGGCATCTTCTAGGGTGACAGTCTAGCGCTGAATCATATCTCAATCACTTTGCTAGAGTATAGCATATGGTTTTCTCATGGATGCCTTTGTCAGAACTTTGCCAAATTGGTACCACAAGGGAAGCACCAGCTTTCAAATAAAAAAAGAATCATCAAAATTGGTTCACCCGGTCGAAAGTTATGTTGTAACAAACAAAAAAAAAAACAAAAAAAAGCTATTTGAATTGAGAACTTCAAAAAAGGAAGAAGCTCCTTTTTTGAAGTCGGTTAAAATGCCCAGACTTGATGGAATTTTTAAAAACTATGCAGGTTTTTAGCAGTGCCAACAAGATGGAGTTTGAGGCAGACAAGTGTGCATGTACAATGATGCAAGTAGCATGGAAAAGTAAATTTGCCAGATTTACAGCTTTCCTACACAACATGTTTGAGATATCTCTTCGAGGCAGAGACCTACAAGTACCTCAATATGTCTGATTTTATATTTATCTGCACCCACCTTAATTTCCTCTTTTATGGTAGAGTTTCTTATAACTTTGTTTACATTAGAATTACAGGTGGCTCCCCATAATTGTATCTTGAATGCAGACGAAGTTATCATGACGAACAACTTATCATCCATCAGCAACTTGCTCTACAATATGGCCTTGTATGTATAAATACACATTTTATCTCTTGGTTGCAGGCACCACCAAACACGGTGACATCTGAACAGCGTCACCAAGCAGAGAGTGTGTTCCTTGAGTTCCGTAACACCAAAAACCCCTATGAGATGTGTAGAGAGCTATTAGAGAAGTCCAATTCGGACTATGTTCTGTTTGAAGCAGCTGGGTTGCTGAAATCTGGCTTAGTTAGGGAATGGAATCTATTATCTCAGAGTGATATATCATCTCTCCAAGAGTATTTACTTAATTATCTGATGAGAAAAGATACTCCGCCGTTTTTGAGAGAGAAGTTGTTACAGGTATGAAAGTTTCAACTCTGCATTACCAAAAAAGATGAAACTGCTTTTCTAAAATATATTTTTCCCTTTTTTTGCATTTTAAGAAAACTATTAGTGATGAATATAATCTAAGTTGTTGATCAGCAACAAAATTATATAACTATGATTTGTCTTTATTGTGAAATGAAAAATCATTTTCATCATCATGTTACTAGTCTTGTGATGTATAAATAATTACATCCTTCATAAAACACTTGCCTCCATAAGAGGCAGTATGAAATGAATGTTTTTTGTTTTGTATGTGTTGAAACCTGAAAGGATATCTTATATTTTCAGACTATAGCGATAATTATTAAAAGGGGCAGCATTGACGATAATGGACGTGAACGAAAAGCTTTGCTCGGTGAATTAGAGAAACTGATCCTCAGCTCTCCAATCAACCAACAAAAACTGGCATGTTCTCTCATCCTATCTATCATGCAAGAATATGCTATAACAGTCAAAACTGCTGATGTCGGTCTTATGTGGGAAGTGCACTTCAGATTGAAGAAATCCTTTGAAGCGTCTGATTTGAAAAGGATATTTAGATTCGCTGTGAGTGTATTAGAGCAAATAGTTCGATCTGGCCACCGACCAGAAGGGGAACAAGCATTGCTTACGAAACAACTGCTAACAATAGTTGAGTCAGTACTATGCTGGAGTCATGTATCACCATTATTGTCAAAGAGATTGATTGGAGCATTCGAAGCTATTCATGAAAGTGACTCTGCGCCTGCCCTGAGGCTAAATTTAAGCTGGGTAGACACTATAATGCAACCAGAATTGCTGCAACTATTTTTTGAGATACACGTTTATGTGAGATCCAATCCGGACTTGATAAACACGTCTCTCACATGTTTAGTGCAGTTAGCTAGTCTCAGCGGCCTCGCAGATAATCTTAAGAGGCAATACTTAGAGAATTACGTTACTAGTTTCATGAACGCGATGACGTATATTGAGCCATATGATAAGGAATTTCTGGGATTTAGCGATATTTATAGGAGACTGATTCAGTTCTTCAGGCCGGCGATGATAGCGGCTTTGCCGCCGGCATTTCTGCAGACTTTGACCACACTGACGTGTCATTGTATTAGAGGCTCGATTGTTGAAGAAAACGTAAGTACAAAAACAATATGATTTTTGAACTCGCTCAGATGCATTGGCCGTTCAAATATTATGTAAGCACCAAAGGGTGTCAAAGTAGTGATTACGTTATCAATATTTATTAATTTACTTGTTTTTTAAGGTTCCGTACCCAAAGGGTAAAACAGGAGCCTATTACTAAGACTCTGCTGTCCATCCGTCTGTCTGTCTGTCTGTCTGTCTGTCTGTCTGTCTGTCTGTCTGTCTGTCTGTCTGTCTGTCTGTCTGTCTGTCTGTCTGTCTGTCTGTCTGTCTGTCTGTCTGTCTGTCTGTCTGTCTGTCTGTCTGTCTGTCTGTCTGTCTGTCTGTCTGTCTGTCTGTCTGTCTGTCTGTCCGTCTGTCCGTCTGTCTGTCCGTCTGTGACCAGGCTGTATGTATCTCATACAGTTGAAATTTTCACAGATGATGTATTTCTGTTGCCTCTATAACAACAAATACTAAAAAACAGAATAAAATTAATATTTAAGGGGGCGCCCATACAACAGACATGATTTTTCGCCGTTTTTTATAGATAATGGTACGGAACCCTTCGTGCGCGAGTCGGACTCGCACTTGGCCGGTTTTTATACCAATGCTTACATAAACACAGGAGTGGGGGAACCTTGCTTACTTTCATTGAGAGGGGAAGGGGGTTAAAAATACTAAAATTCAGCTTATATAATACTTGAATTGCCCCCTCATATATTCAGATAGAAATAAAGGACTTCGCATCATCCGTTCTACCTGTTCTCATCATCAACTACACCAAAACGCTTCTTTGCAGAAGTGTTGATCACATTCGCTGCCATTGATTTGGCTATTTATATGTTCAAAATCCATTGACCCATTTTGTTTTAATACTATCAGAACTGTTGTTTTATTGTAAATAAAAAAGGTTTTCACACGAATTTCTTACAAAAAAAGCAATTGCAATGAATTTCGAATCATCGTTTTCAGGTTGGAAATTGTAATCGAACAAATTTAAGTGACATACCGATTTTTTCCATTCACCTCGTTTCACTTAGTAAAGTTTTTTTTTTTTAGGTTGATGAAGACACAGTTTGGAGAGAGTCATTAAATAAGTTCCTGCACACGTGGAGTTCAGTAGTGAACGAATCCGATGGTTATTCAAATGAAACGCTACTGAACCCTTGTATACAAGTATTCAACACTTACTTACAATGTAGACTGGCACCACCTGATGGGACGAGGTAAATATAAGAAATTGTTAGAAATAAAATTCGAAAGAATTAATATATATAATTAATTCTCTTTCAAACTAGCTTCGCATTGCGGTTTTCACTGAGTTCTCTAGGATAAAAAGTGTTGAAAAAGCCTATATGTTATACACTATCTGTATTCCGCATTTCATCTAAATCCGTCCAGCAGTTCCGGCGTGAAAAATGTACAAACATACATGCAGACAACCTTACGCATTTATAATATTAGTGTGATTAATAATATATGTATAATCACGAACGGGACGAGTGTATTAGGCTTTATCTCAAAAAGGAAAAAGAGCTCTAGTTTCTTTTTCACGACCAAATAAAATGTATTAGGTGCTTCCCGTTAACCTAGAATCACGAAACTTGGCAAGAAGCCAGTTCATATAATTATGTAAATTTTAAAATTAATTTGTAATTGTTTTGCATAAAAATATGTATTTCTTTTTAAACAACAACCTTAATTTTGTTCACCAAATCGACTTATCTTTTCGTTACGTTTGTACACTTTTATAGTCTCTTCTCGTGTTTGAGACTCATTCCCCTCAGTGCATGAGTCTCGCATTAGTCTAGATATTTTTTTCTGAAGATGGAACTTGTACTGTGTTGCCAGATGTGGTGACAAGCCAGACGAGGACATTAGAGACGAATATGAAGAAGATGAGCGGAAACTTCACAGTCACAACTTGTTGACAATCGGAGCCATTGCGAGGAAAGCTCCTGCCCATTGCTCACATGTACTCTTTACTTTATTGCGAGATAGGAGCAAACGGTGAGTATTTTTAGCCAACATTTTCATTGTAAAAGTAATGAGACTAACGATGCGCTCTCCTTATGGTAAGAGATAACGCCTGTCCATGACCATTGCAGCGATACACAGAACTTTGAATAGTAAAACAACGTACAGGGCATTGCTACTTTGGCGGTCATTACCTTGAGACTTTTAATAGTTACTCTCAACAGCCCTGTAATTTCACTAGCTGTACATTTACACACTACTGCTTGGAGGTAGAATATCTAACACAGCGGCGACGACCTTATGCGAAGGAAACCATCAAGTACTATGCAAAGAAAGATAAATATATTAGCAGTCAAGGTAGATATTTGACTACTGTTAGCTTGTTCTAAAGTTATATATTTCATGTATGATTTTACAAAAAAAGTGTGTTAATATCAGTTTTATTGTTTTCATAGTTAAGTTTGGTGCTAGACTGTGTTTATAGTACCAGCGGCACTTCGCAGTTTTATTTGAATAGCGATGCAAAGTGTATGACGCTCTTTGACCTATATGATCTATAATATCTATATTGCTTCGTACGGTTCTCGTTGTTGACGGTTTGTGTATTTCGGACAGCACCTATTTGTTTGTTTCGCCCCATTGTATTTTTTCCAAAACTAGTGTTTTTTCGAGTTTTTATGAATTACAAGCGCGAGTGTGGGAAAGTGATATAATGTGGTGAAACATTGACTTCGTGTTGCTTCCAAAACTCCATCGAAGCTTATAATAAAGTCACTACTACTTTAATAAAGCATGACTAGATTTGACTGGCACGAACTGGACTTGACCAAGACTGGACTTTGACTATAAAGATAAAGAAGCTCAAAAATGAAGACTGCACACAAAATATAGAAACATTTAAACTGGCAGAATGCACAGAGTGCGATGCCAAGAAAAAAGAGAAAAAAATAGTGTAGACTGTCCTAATGTTGATTAGATCAAAAAATTTGCAAGACACATTGTTACCGAAAACTATAATTATGGGCTTTTGTCTGCATTTAGGTTAGAGACTCAACTTCATCAGATGCACATGGGGAAATTACAATTGAGTAGTGGATTAGAACTGGCTTCATTGTTTGAAGATCTCCACTGGATTCTAATGATCACAGGTAAGTAAACGGTACACCAAAAATTTCATTTTGATCCATGCAAGTTTTTATATAGGCAAATGACAAAATATAAAATCTCATATTCAACATTCTCAGGGACGAAAACTTCTTAGGATCGAAGTAATATTGGTGTAGAAACTTTTTCTAAAAAAAAGGAATGTTATTTCCACGCATACAATTGAAAATCACAATAATAAATAATCATCATAATGAAATAAATAGGTGTCAAAAATTTATCACAAATTATTAAAATGTCAAGATAATAAATTTATTTATAAAAAAATACAGAAAATTTTAAATATTTAGTTTTAAGTATACATTCGTCCAGAGCTGGTTTATATTTTATCCCCTTTCTCTTAAGTATTCGTAGTGTTATATAACGTTTTTGATACAAAATAATTATTTGTTCCAGGTCATTTTCTAGCCATCGACTGTACTGAAGGCGAAACAGTAATGATTCCAACTGAGATCATCCATTATAGTATTGCTGAAAACTCGAATGTTGAGTTGTCTCTATCATATTTGACGGGCAGCAATAACAATTCAGAAAATGTTGATCCAATAATGAAGTAAGTTTCTTTATTAACCAATTTCAAATCGGAGGAAAATTTCAAATTAGAGGCGTTTTTTACGATTGTTCTGACATTTGTGGACTGATTTTTGTGTTGTTTTTTAATGAGACGAAACTCACAACTTTTCAAAACTTTCGCTAACTTTGGTTTAGTAATTTTTTATCAGCTCTAACGTTGTAAATAATTTGTTTTTTAGCGATAATAGCTCAGTGGTTAGCGCGGTCGGTTCGCACGCCGGAGGTGGTCGGTTCAAACCCCAACAATAAGCTTAAGCTGCCGGTGAAGGAAAAGATTGTATGGAAACCATAGCATGGTTTAGGACTTTTTAGTACTCGACTGGCTAGCTACCACCCTCAAGTTGAAAATCTGTCGCCAAGCATATAACGATGTGTAGTCAGAACTATGCCGATACTTTCGATCATGTTTTTTGCTATAATTGTTGTAAATAAACTAGCCTCTCGTCTTTCGCATTAGCTCGTTCTTAACCTTCAAGGAAAAAGGTTCTCAAGTTTTCTTTTCAACTAAGTATAAGACTTATAAATAAGAATAATATAACTCTTTATTATTCAAACCAATTACAAACAATTATTACATCATAAACTTAACACTAGTGGAACAATTGTCGCTAAGAGCGATCTCTTCCAGGCAACCTTAGGTAACCAAATAAGAAGGTACTTAGAGTGAAATTACAAAAAAATATTATTCCAGAATCCTAGGCGAAGTATTCCGTATAAGCCTGTGGGAGTGTGTTGCATTGGATGCTGGCCTTGGCTGCATGTTCAGTCCAGAACTGTCGGCCACCATATCTTGGCTGCTGAAGATCTGGTCCAATTCGTACTTGATGATAGACTCACATGAGTACAGTGATGTAAGTCTGAATGAAAACTGTTTATATAGTACAGCAAACATAACTTTGACTCTCTCTGTATATAATGTCATTATGTCACGTAATTAAAATGTCATCAAAATAAATTGGGAATTTATTTACGACGAAACTACATATTTGACTAATGATTATATGTGACATATAAATATGTCATCAATTTAGCATCTTGTACTCTAATGCTTTGCTTTCAATAATTTTATATTTATAATAATTTTGACTTATTTTAATGTATTTCCCTGTATGCTGATATATTATTTAATATCGTATTCTAAATATCACAAATCTAAAGTTTGTCTGTGTATGTAAGTTTGCATGTTACTTCTTCACGTTATAACGGCCGGACGAATTTGGATGAAATTTAAAACGGATATAGCTCATTATCTGATATTTTTTTAATGTAATAGTAATGATACTAACAACATACTCTCCTGATGGTATAATGACGCTTGTCTATGACCATTGCAGCGATACACAGAACTTTGAGTAGTAACACAAAGTCCAGGGCTTCGCTGCTTTTGGTCTCATCACTTGACTCGATGGTTAGTCTCAACAGCACTGTAATTTCGCTAATTAACACATAATCTACTTCCTTTCCCGAAAAGCGCGTGGGAAACCAAAGGGAGTAGGTAGTTTACCCATAACCAAAATTTGGTGAGGAAGTATAAAGGATTTAGTTTTCTAACCTTTTTCTTATTATTTTAGATGTCAAACGTTTTATCGAGCGCATTCGGGCGCACGTCTCCAGGAGTGCCGTGGGCGGTATCGCGGCTAGTGTCGCGCGTGTGTGCGTGCTTGCGACACTTACACACACAACCGCAGGCCGCCGACCATGCATTACAGCTGCTCACTACGCTCGTGCAGAGACCACGTCTGTATGTATACAACACATTGTATAATACTAGTTTTGTTCCAACCGTCATATTTACTGCGTGTCTGTTTTTTTTTTGACCAGATTTGTGTTGTTTTTATTCATAAGTGTTTGTTTGTAATATATATAGTAATATTTAAGTAATTAGCATTTGTGTCTTGTATAATTATTGTTCTGTATCTGTACCTATATTATATTTTTGAGTCTAAAACGTTTTGTTATACAACTGTAAGTTTTAGAGCTTTTACGGAAAATAAAATAAAATAAATAGTCCTGATCATCCCATACAACAGTACCATGGTTATATGGTATTCTTCGGGCTATGTTCTAATGTCATGCGGGGTGTCTAGATGACGTCACTCATTGCGTTTCAGGCTATTTTGTGTTTAAATTAAAGGACAAATATAGGATAAATAAATATTAAAGGAGATTTAACAGAGTGCCATCCAGCCTCAAACTAAGCAAATCTTTTCCTATGGAGACCAGATAGTCGATAGAATACTTTTTTTTTTAAATATTAATTAATGAACACCAAGAGACCAAGACACAATAAACATGTATGTTTATTGTGTATCACAATAAACATGTATGTTTATTGTGTCTTGGTCAGGTACGTGCCGTAGGATTCAAACCCCAGGGCAGTCAGATTAGAAGCCAGACGGTCTCAACAAGGCTGTCGAAACTTCTAAATATATCCTTTATGGAGCCGGCAATCAAACATACAAAAAGTTTGTTTGCAAGCTCAAGCATTTGTTTACAGCAGAAACAGTGCCATATCTCGTAGCGAGGAGTTCCTTCAGCTGGTGACGTGGGAGAAATCTGGAAACAATCTACCAGGACCTCAGAGGAAAGAGCTGCATAGAGCTTTCGCTATCGTCGCTAGAGATACTGATGGTAAATATGCTTTTCAGATTCCCATGCAATTTTTTTTTTCAAATGGAGTTTCACTCACTATTTCTTTGTATTCATCATTATAAACAAGTTTTCTATGAGACTATGAAATCACAAAGAAACATTTAAAATATATAAATTTACTTAAAATCTAATATATAAAATTCACGTGTCGCGGTGTTTGTTACCAAACTCCTCCATAACGGCTGGTCCGATTTATATGAAATTTTGTGTGCATATCGGGTAGATCTGAGAATCGGCCAAAAACATTTTTTTTTTTGTGGCAAAGCAAAGTTTGCCTGGTCAGCTAGTATATTATATAAACTTATAATAAAGTCGCTGTTCGCGTCTGTTTGTCTGCTTACTTCTAAACCTCGCAACGGATTTTGATTGATTGATTAACTCTTTACTGTCTACGCCAAAAATTATACAGTACAGAAGAAAAAAAAACAATTAGCGAACTTATCGCTAAAAGATATCTCTTCCAGACAACCTTAGGATGGAGAGGATTAAAAGAAGTGTGTGTCAGTAACGAGGATATTATATGTATTTATATATACATAGGGGAATACATAACTTTAATATAAAAATATATTCCAATGATAACATATCATAATATTAACTAAAAGGACTAAAAATAACTGTTTTTTTAAATAATAAAATAATATTTTTGATACGGTCAATACAATATATATTTTTTATAGATTGTATATTATTGTACAATACAATAGATATCGTAGATAAAGTTATATTATAAATGTTATAGGATTTTAAACCTTATATTAGTTTTTTTTTTACTTTATCATTGAAATGGCCACAGATTCATTTTGTGGGGATAGCTCAGCAGTTAACGCGTTACGACTGCACGTCGAGGGGCGCCGGTTCAAATCTCAACAATGTGCTTGATCTGTCAGAGAAGAAAAATATCGTGAGGAAACTAAAGCATGGTGCATGGGGATAGCGATAGGATACTTTTACTTTTTTTCACTTGGCTGGTTAGCTACCCTACCCTCAAGTGGAAAAATTGAGAGCCATTTACATTACTAGGTGCGTTATCATCTTCGATCACAACATCATTTAACAGGTGTGGTGTGGTAAATAATATAGCCTTTAAAAATAATTGCAGGTCCTATAAGAGATCACCTTGTGGAAAACGTTGTGAGGCTCCAACAAAAGCTGGTCAACTTACTCGATATGAACACTGATACTGAGCTAGTCAGGAACATGCTAGCTGATGTCCTCGACTGCTATATCGGAATCGCTGAAGGATTTCTTGAGGTAAATATGTTTTTATATTATTATTAACCTGTTTAGTCCTGTTCGCCAAGGCCCAAAGTAAACAAAAACACCTACAAATAAAATAGTGCTGCCTAGAGTCTTTATATTGGTAACACACAATGTTTTGTTTTTGTTGGTTTTTATGACTATGACTAATGATAATGACTACTTATAATCAGGGATGTTTTATTTAATCTTGTGATATATTCCACTCTCTAGATAGTTTTAAAGTTTATTTGATGGCATTTATTTTAATCATGTGGCTGACGATAGTTTTATTTCTTACCTTTTGTTTTTTCAAATATCAATAATAATAGAAAAATAATACTGAAATTTGAATAGTTTTCAAAAAATCTAAGCCCGCACCACATCACTAGCGGTCAACTATAGACGACTTTGGCGTGCTGGACATAGAATGCTGCTGCTTGAATAAGAATCCATGTTTTTTATTTCAATATTTCTAAGTACTTGTGGCTCTAGAGAGTTGTTTCTTTATACTCATATGTTGCTGAGATATTCTATTTTGAGGAATGTTGAATTAGAATACCAGTAATAAATTTACATATTTTTTTTTTCGTATTATTGAGGTTCGAGTTTTTCGTTGGCGCACAGGACCCGCAAGTGCTAGTCACGTATAGGTGACTTTGGCGCTCAAAAAGGTTAATAAATGTGCGTTTGGTCACAACTCTCCCGATGTTAAGTGGAGATGCGGTCTACGATGGAGCACGTTTATCTAGAAGAAACCGATTTACGCGATAGACGCGACTAAACAATTTGAATCTGATTCTACCAATACAATAGAAAAATCTTGTGTAACAATTTGAGACCTAAAACCTAGCTAAAAACGATCCCTTCTACTTCTTTCTCCTACAGTTCCAATTATTGGTATATTTTTGTAGAGTGGATCAAACAACTTCCTTGTGTGTCTAATGGTGGCTCTAAAGAAGATTCCCGCGATCGTGGGCCGGTTTCATAATTACGCGGGGGTAGTGTTGCCAGCTTTACAACTTCTGGACCGGTCTGCTAAGAAACTCATTGTACTGGCGTCGGCTGAACCGGACTATATTAACGAGTAAGAACATTTTATTCGTGAGTAAGATGATTGGATTAGTAAGTAAAATGATTTTAATAAAGTGTAAAATATTTGTTTGTATTTACAACAACAAAAAAGTATTTAAGTATTCTGTCAGTTATCTGATTTCCATAGTATAATCTTTTCTTTGTTTGGGGTCAAATGGCGCTGTGTGTACGTCACAGTACACTAAGAACAACGTCATCTTCATAGACATTAAATTTTTTTTTTAAATTGTTATTAGGCTAGTTATTTGACCACAGCTCACCTGATGTTAAGTGACACTGTGGTCGAAGATGGTAAAGCATACCTAGCCTGGAATGGTACTGGCTCTCAAGTGAGGCTGCCGGAACACACCGTTAGATGCTTGGCGGCAGATTTCCAACTTGAGGGTGGTAGCTAGCCAACCGAGTACTAGAAAGTACTATACCACCACGTTATGGTTTCCTCACGATGTTTTCCTTCAACGGCAGCTCAAGCTCATTGTTGGGGTTGAACCCACGCCCTTCGGCATGCTAAACGACCGAGCTATCATCAAATATTATGTTCTTTTAGGTTTCTCGAGATTTGTCACAGTACATTCGATGTATATCAGCGATGGAATTCCGGCAAGATATCGATTATTCCACAGGACGCCGAGGAAGAAGCTTATGAGGTTAGATATTTTTATGTATTCTCACCAAAAATATTTTAGTTTTGAAGAAAGATAAAGATACATTTATTTCACAGAAAGGAGTACAGTATACACAGAAAATACTTCAATTAACTTAGTACATCTAAAGTATTTAGTCTAAAGGTGAATAGTTGACTTTACAATTCAACGTATAAAATGTTAATTATTTATTGGACCCCAAACTAACCACGAGGCTTGTCAAGGGGACCGAGTGTGTTTTTAACTGAATATTCTGCAACTAAATAATTAATTGTGCTTATTCTAAGTAAATTTAATTTTATTCAATTTTTTGGTCATAGTCACAGAATATAGTTTTAAAACTTTCACGACTTGAACAAATAATTAGTTTATCCGGTAAACTAGGTTTATTTTTATAGTTGACAAGCTAGGTGTTTGACCACAGCTCACCTGATGTTAAGTAACGGTGTGGTCGAAGATGGTAAATACACGTACTTAGTCTTAAATAAAATTGGCTCTCAAGTGGAGTTGCCGGAACACACGTGCTTGGCGGCAGATTTTCAACTTGAGGGTGGTAGCTAGCCAGCCGTATATTAGAAAGTACTCTACCACCATGCAATGGTTTGCTTCACTGGCAGCTCAAGCTTATTATTGAGGTTTGAACCCACGCTCGGCATGCGAACCGACCGCGCTAATCACTGAGCAGTTATAAGTACAAAAGGTTCTGGCAGACTTTACTAAAGTTATTGTAGACGCACGGAAGAGAATAAGATGGACTACGTTTGGCAATAAGTAGTGAGATCATGGGACCGGAATTCTACTGGAAAAAGCGGGCTTGTTTTTAGAAGATCATAGTCTTGTAAAAGTAACAAACATACATACACACAGATAAACTTTTGTGCCTTTTATGTGATTCTATCAGTTATCTGTTTCCCATAGCTTAATGGTGGCTTTGCATGGTGTTACTATGGAAACTGACGTCGTTTTGACACATTTTTGTTTTACTTATGCGGGATTCACATCTTCACATCATCAGCCATAGAACGTCCACTGCTGGACATAGACCTCCTTGTGGGGGGGTGTTTACCAATACTCGCCACGCTTGGCAGGCGGGTTGGCGAGCGCAGTTAGGTGTGATTGTTCAAGGACGCTGATGCCCATATTCCGGATTACATCCCTTAGCCGACTCTTACGGCAACCACGGGTAGAGAGGGTGGGGTACTCTTACGCCGGCACCACTACGGACTCCGCACCAACACGGACTCGGCACGGATTACTCATGTTTAATTTTATCGGAAACTCCGTCTGTAGTTAGTTAGTCTATGGTTTGGTTAGTTACTTTTGCTTAGTTTGTATATTATTTTCAGGACATAATAGCGTTAATGGACATCGTGAGCCACGTGGCCCGCCTGTCCGAAGAGCGACCATGCGCCGAGTGCGTGTCGCGGGGCTTAAGGGCGCTGCTACCGCTTATAACGCCGCCGCTTCTCGCTCTGCCGTCTCTCGCCAACCATACATACAAGATGTTACGAGGCTTGGAACGTGCCAACCAGGTGAGAGAGACACACAAACACACATGAGACAGCGAAAGAGATTGTGAATGAAAGGGATAGAATATAACAGAAAAACACTTATTTAAAGATATTACGACATACATAAGAACGGTTTCAAAAAGTAGCGCCGTAGCAATAAAATCATGCCCGTACCATTAAATTAAAAAATTCTTTATTATAATTATAACGACAAAGTAATTTTTTTTTCACACATGATAAAATAATAGGCCATACATATATGTTATAATATTTTATATTCATAATTTTATTTATTTTATATTTAATACATATCATTTAACGAACACAAAACACAGTACAAACAAAAAACTACAAGAAAAGGTAAATCAATGTCAAAATTATTATTTAAATGTCAGTATCATCTTTTTTGATCCAGTCTCATTGGTTCAACAAACCATCGATAGCACAAGTGATACTAATTCGTCCCACTAGTGTCATAGTGGTACGAAAGGTAAGCCACGTGGCTTAAGCGGGGTTATTGCCGTTTATGACGCCACCATTTGTGCCACGACACGTGGCTTTTTTTTTAAATGGCTGATAGGCTAGGTTTTTGACCACAACTCACCTGATGTCAAGTGACGGTGTGGTCGAAGATGGTAAAGCACACCTAGCCTGGAATGGAACTGGCTCTCAAGTGAGGCTGCCGGAACACACCGTTAGATGCTTGGCGGCAGATTTTCAACTTGAGGGTGGTAGCTAGCCAGCCGAGTACTAGAAAGTACCCTACCACCACACTATGGTTTCCTCACTATGTTTTCCTTCAACGACAGCTCAAGCTCATTATTGGGGTTTGAACCCACGCCCTTCGACATGCGAACCGACCGCGCTAACCACTGAGCTATCATCGCTACAAAACTACTTGCTTGGAGCAAGTTACCAATAACTCTTTAAAAATTACTATCAATTTGTATTTCCAGCTCACACTTCTACCATTAGAAGATTTCAACATGGTGGTATCGGCATTGAGAGTGGGTCTTACTGCCGTTTCGAGTGACGTCTCAACTGTCTGTTGCAATATAATAGCAGGTCTGGCTGACAAACCAGACATCATGGCCGCTAACAATCAATACGCTATATCTCTCTTAACTTTAGCAGAGTTATTACTAATGTTGATTATTAAGATGGAAATGCCCGGAGATTCTATTCCGGCTGCCGGAGCAGCTATATACGCTCTAACTTGCCTCAAACCCGCGTTATTAGAAGGTCTTGCGCGCCAAATGATAGAAGCTTTCGCGGCTAACGATCCGGCTAATGTTCCTCGATTGGAAGAAGCGTTCGGTATTCTTACGAACGGTGTATTATTTGACGGTTGTAGACCGCACCGTATTCGCTTCCAAGACAATTTTGACAAATTTCTCACTAGCGTACATGGCTTTTTAATTGTAAAATAATTTTTTCGATCTATTTCTATTGAATTGACGCTTGTATGCTAAAGCTGGAGGATTTGACGGCCAATGCGCCGACGATTTTCAATTAATTGACTAGAGTGAGTCTTGGTGTGTCGGTATGTTTTTCTCGATTTTGGCCATTTCGACTCGAATAGGATGGTATTAGTGGAAAAAAGTGACTTACGAGGTGTATAGATAGCGCGACCCGAAATAGACCAACAGCGCCAACGCCGATTTTGATATAAATGTGAACCAACGCAGCTAAAAAAAGTTGTTCGTACTATTTGGTTCTCATTAGTACTTCTAATTACTTAGGTATTACTGGCGTCTTTCGGGCTAAGCTACGGTCTTACCTTTAATTTTCGGCTCTACTTTTGGTCTAACGCAATCTGAAACTACCAGATTACACGTCTGAAACTACCAGATTTCGCGTCGATACTCGGTCGACGAAACTATGCCGATTATCGTGAATGCGACCATTTGATTAAAATTATTATTCGATATAACATCCCTAACAGAAAAGAGCA
Organism: Biston stratarius; assembly: GCA_950106695.1. Classification (NCBI taxonomy): domain Eukaryota; kingdom Metazoa; phylum Arthropoda; class Insecta; order Lepidoptera; family Geometridae; genus Biston; species Biston stratarius. Next base: position 32,672,661 of record OX467106.1, on the reverse strand, counting down.
GAAGATGAACTGCGAGAGAAGAAAAGAAAGGAATATGTATATTTATAACGCCTTATTACAATTCGCGCCGGCCGCGACATGCTAGTAACAAAAAAAGAGAGGAAAATATATTATTTTTCTCTCTTTCATGGCGATAGTTTTTGGTCGAAAGGCGCAGTTCGGCCAAATCTAATACGCGTGGCTGTTAGGGGTCTAATATTAATAGTTAAGTTAAAGATTTCGTGTCCTTCCGCGGGCTGTGTCAAATACACTATTGTGTCTAGATAGGTTCTGTATCTCATTGTATAAGTGCCATAAGGGCGAATATCGCTTAGTTATTTTTTAATAAATTATGGCCTAAGGTACAGGGTGCATTGCGGCTCGAACTTGTATTGTCATAAATATAAAAGTATAGAAGGAACTACTAAGGTAAGCTGAAAGGGGGTTGTTTTTGCGCTAGCTATATTGTTGATGCTTTACCAACTTAACGTCGTCTACGTATATAATTTTGTTGTAAGTTATATAATTTTGTAGACCATATGAAATTAGTTTTCATGTGTTTAATTTATGCCATTTTTGTCACTTCTGGTTGGTATTATCGTTTTTAGAAAAAACTTTATGATGAACTTGATGATCCCCCATTCCGCTTATAATAGTAAATCTATTCAATCTTGTAGATAATTCTCCTGTGTTACTCCTCCGTATCAGTATAAATATATCTTACGTTTACAACAAAATACCTAAATAGTTATACCCTAACACTATACGGTAATGAGGTTGTGAATGTGCAGAAATATATCGCCTGTTTTGTCACAATATTTCGGTTACAGAAATTTTTATTGGGACGCTGTTCGAAATAAGCCAACATGGCTTCTCGCTATTGGTATATTTCGAAACGCTAATTTACTAGTCATCTGTTAAAACTGATTTACAAAATACTTTTATTATTTTAATTATTTATACATATTTTATTGGCACCGAGTGATTATTTTGCAATTCGCAACTATCGATGGCTAAGGAGCACTTTTGTAGTTTTGTGTGATTCCAAGATATTTCAAGTTAACTAAATCGATTTTAAAAACGATTTGTGAGATAATCATCATTCAGGAATCTGTGTCGTCGGTTGATTTTCTCTTCAAATTAATTGTGTACTTCAAGCACGCTATTGAGCATAGTTTGGTAGTTTTAATATGTTCACGCTGGCCTTATGGACCGATGTTTAGCGACCGTTAAGTGACAAAACAGGCTTATTTTATAGATTTTACTCAGAAATTGCTAAGCGAAAGTACACTATTCGTACTTATAATTAAATGTTAGATAGATACTAATTTTTCAATTCCACCGCGCTAAGCACTAGAAGCAAAATATATTTACTTATGTAATGTTAATCATAATGTTATTTAAGCACACATAACTTAGGATCAAAGAAACATGGAAGCTTGTAACGAATATCAGTGTAAATAAATAATAAACCAATATCTTGCTTTATAAATTAAACACAAAAACATAGAGCTCAATAATTTATTGAACTGTAGGCTCGTTTACGTTAGCGGATATTCGTTTTTATTGGGTTTACTTTGACGTAAACTATTTAGGGAAAATCTTAAGAACGGCTTAATTTTAATTGAAAAAAATGAGCTTATCTAAACACTTATGAGCACTCTTTTTTAGATATATTCTTCAGTGCATCAATATTGCTGTCCCACTCTTTCGATTTAAACACTCGATTTCAGAATCTCTCGAATACTTTTATAAAAAATTCGTTGCGACTGTAAATAAATTATATTTGGTCCATGTGTCTTTGACCTAAGTCTAACATTAAGCGGCCACATTGCGGTCTTTTTAAATTTATTGTAATGCCAACTGTAAATAATCGTCGAGAATATATTCCGACAAATTTACGAAGGCGCATGCCGTTCCGTTATTTTAAATGTGGCGCGTGTCTTCACAAGTTACCCGAACTGTAGTACTCTATCGGATTATCACGGGAAGAGTTTAAGTGGAACCGCCATGGCCGCTCAAATGTACACACCTGTTCTAATGGCTAATTTGTTGTAAGATTGATCATTGGCAAAAAAAAGCTTTTAGAAGCTAATACAGCACCAATTTTTAAGAACTTAAAAAACTTGCTAAACTCTATTTTAGGAGTTAATAGCATCTGAAAAATAATCACTTACCGTGTATTATCATAATAATGGTATATCTTGTTTTGTTATTTTACTATCAATTATGCTTCAATAATGTGGAACTAACATATTTTAATATGACATTGAACTTATCTCACGTTCTTAACTCTAGAAAGAAAGAAAAAGAAGTTCAATTCGATATTAAAATGTAATGTTTTTAGCTTATGTGGGGCAAAATCTCAATTGTTATATTGGGGACTCAATCCACCTCGAAATCTGAACCGATTTGAACATTTGTACAAGAAACGTTATACCTACTTATGACAAATATCGAGATCGCATTGATTTTATTTTCCAATCTAGTCATCTTAGAATAGTTAATCTATCATTTAGATTAATCTAACGGCGGATTCCGAAATAGGCTAACAATCCTAACTGCGCCATTCAAAACATAATTATTATTTATTTTTTTCGTCCCTTTGCTCTCTTGGTGTCGTGGGTGTTATCGGCGTATTTCGGAACGCGCCTAAATCTTTAGCGATCTGCGAACTCAAGCCAAAGTTTTAACTTTTTAGAAATTAGCCATAATAGAGCAGGCTTTACTCCGTCTTATTATATTCTAGTATTAAATTTACACAATGTAATAAAGGCTATTTTTTTTATATAGATAAGCTTTGTTATTATTTTTACGTAATCATTATGTTACATTTTAAGTTTATTTTATTTTGTAGTATTTCTGTGACCCTTGCAAGCAGTAAAAATCTATTTTTTTCTTGTTACTTTATTTAGTTGAATGTTACAGTAAGTATATAATTTTTTTAGTTTTAAGATACCTACATAAATATTTTGAAATTTGGCAATAGACTATATTTCATTATTTAGGTATTTAGATTACAAACATTTAGTATAATATTTTGATATTGTATGAAAGCATTGTATATAATTATGTTAATGTTATCTATTCCTATAGGCGTATTGTGCGCCCACTACTTAGTGGTCATATGAGAAAATTGGTAATTTGTACTAAGTATGGGAAAGTAAGATATCTCTATAAAAACGTCGCAGAAGAGCTTTAATTTAATTATATTATATCTCAAGACACGACCCTTTCACATTAATCAATCATCGTTTCAATGTATAATTACTACCTACATTTATTTACAGAAAGGATCGAAAGTTCCATAACCAAAATACTAGCCAGAAATTTGCAGTCAGCCAATTAGTGAGCTTAAAATCGAATCCAAAAATCATATTAGAGGTTCGAGTAGTAGAGTAAAGAAATTTTGGTGTATTTGCCCTTTTATATCTGGCATCTAATCACAAGATCATTAAATCCTTTTTGATAGAACTTTTAGAACCGGATCTCCAAAAACTGGGAAGGTATTTAGTACAGGTTCCTGACAAAAAAATCCGTGCAAAAATTGTTAGTCCTATCGCATCCAAACACAGCATTGACATGAGAGGTTTCTGCCGCGTCAGACCAACGTCATAAATCGTTTTAAAAAAAATACTCTGATTTTAGCTGTTTCCATGCGAATGTAAAAAAAGTGGAACATATTTATTTTTATTTAGAATTTTATAGTTTTCATATGTAAAGAGGTTTTAACCACCACCCTATTATACATATTTTACCAGATTTTACCGAATGCCATTATGTACTCGAATTTGAGATATAGGCAAAACGATTCCACCAAAATTGTGTGGTGCTCCGTATTGCCTTTTTTATATTTAAATTTATGCCTAACTTGTACAGTGTAAAGTACTTACTCGAACAAATTAAAGTTTTCACAATATGATGCATGTTAAATTTGTGACAGATAAAAATTTACGTGGTACATAAACTTTTAAAAGTGAATGAAAAATGTTGAACAGTAACAGTATGAGGCGAACCATTCGCTCTCCTGATATTAAGAGATAACGCCTGTCCATGACCATTGCAGCGATACACAGAACTTAGAGTAGTAAAACAAAGTCCAGGGCATCGCTGCCCTGGCGCTCATTACTTTGAGACTAGATGGTTAGTCTGTAAATTCAGTAGCTGCAGTACCCTTCAAACCGGAACACATTAATGTTTACACATTACTGCCTGGCGTCAGAGTATCTGGTACTGCGGTGGTACCTACCTAGACGACCTGCTAAGGAAATCTACCACCAAGTATGTTTAGTGATACAGTTTGTATTGTTATAACTTTTACAGAAATATAATTCAGTGAAAACCCGTTAACGCGACCGAAGAGGTTTTCAACGCTACGTTTTAAGAGTCGCCACATCCTAACATAATTTTAAAGCAAGAAATTGATAAGTGAAGCTTTCTTTTTTGTCCTTTTTCGTGATGTGATTTGTAATTAGGTACTTGAGTCCACTGAAAGAAGCATTTTGTACCGTTAACGGTATCGCCTACGTAATGCCACTTTCTGGTAGTATCATACTAATACCCACAACATCATAAAAATGAATGATTTTACGTAAAATATGATACGGCCTTAGTTTGTCATAAAAATTCATGTAAATACTTTAAATATTTTTATTACCTACATTGGTATCTATAATATAATTGAAATAATTTTCCATCACACTACTTTAATGTAGGTATCTATGTTAACTATCAGCCACTTTTAAAAATAAATTGTACAAATTTTATAACTACGTATGTTGTTTTATTTGACTCAATCGTACAAATTTATTTCTTTTCACATCATCAGCCATAGGACGTCCACTGCTGGACATAGGCCTCCTCCTGGGGAGGTTTTGCCAATAGAACTATGAACTATGAACTACGAAATCGAAATTGCGAGGCAGATTCCACTGCAAATTTTTAGGTATCTACCAAGGAGACGGATCGGTGGCGCGGCCTACCTACATTTGCGATTTTCGTTATCATCGAAAATCGTTATTTAGCCTAAATATCCTACTGTAAGTTATAAGTTATTATTTATAGTACCTACGTAGGTACTAATGTTATAAACCTCTTTTGCTGTTGCTGTTTTTTTATGTTCGACAGGCTAAGTGGTTGACCACAGCTCACCTGATGTTATGTGACGGTGTGGTCGAAGATGGTAAACACACCTAGCCTAGAATGGAACTGGCTGTGTACAGCCTTAGTTAATTGTGGTGTCGCACTTTGTGCATATGCCAGTGTCAAGTATTTTATGATAAAACAAAATAGGTCGTCTTGTTATGCTATAAAATAGTGGCGACTTTACTACAAACTTCAAGGGAATTTTGGAAATCTAAACAGATTAGTTACGGTCAGTAGATACCTACATATTTTGTCTATATTACAGTAGGTATAACCTATTATAATACGCCAATACGCCACAGATCTTGGCGGCGCCTAAGAGACAGGGAGTGTGATTCACGGTTAGGCCTTTATTTGACCTAACACATTTGTGAATATGTATATACATTAAGATCTCGAAAAATTTGCAATACGCGGGTTTTTGGGTTTGAAAAATCTCTGAGAAAACGCGTTTTCCCGAGTTTTACATTTTGCTACTACTATAATTATAAGGGTAATGGTATAAAATATAACTTTTAGTGTTGGTTTCAAAATTCCAACAATGATGCAGTTTAAAGTCACCACTACTTAAAATCCTTGACACTGGCAAATGCACAAAGTACGATGTCAAAAATAAATGAAGCTTAAAATAATCGCCAGTGTCACTGTCTGTAGTGCTTACTGTCATTTTAATTTGTATATGTAATGTTTTAGTTTTGTGAAGGTACTCAGAGTACCAAAATAATAGACTTATTTTTCTAAATATTTTAATTTTACTCAATCTCTGGCCAGAATGAGTGTCCTACAACAAACCTCATCATTTAATTCCTCGGCAGCATCATCACGTTTTGATACCAGTGACGATATAGAATCTGTGAAGATTAAAAACTATGCAAAAGAAATCCTAAAATCCCGAATATTTTTAGGCCGTTATATAGAAAGGAGACTCATAAACAAGATCACCGGATATCGTGACATCGTTGTAGTGAGTCCCGCTGAAACGGACCTTAAGAAAGATTTGTTAGAAGTGCAATACAGACTCAAAACTGCACTACACATACAGTGGATTGGAATAACGGAAACAGATGTTATCGGGTGTGGTCCAGCCGGCAACATATGTTTATGTTCAGAAATCGACAATCAACCGTTTGGAGCATTTTGGTTTCAGATCAAAACTTTGAAGTTCAGAGAAGAAGAAATTATTGTTACTCTGAAATGTTTGAGGCATATAACAGACGCTTTTCTAGAACTAGAGCCGATACTAACAGGCGGAACAAAGAAAATAAAAGATAACTCTGACATCACGGCAGTAGCAAGTGACACACTCAATGAAACTTACACAGAGATTGTAGACACAATGAAAACAGCTCTATCAATAAGAAATGTTAAAGAATTTTTTACATTCCTATTTGCATTTATTATTGCAATTTTTACTGGAAGTACAGCATTTATCAATTTTCTCGGAAACTTTGTATTGGCTCTAATCAGAGAGTTGTCTATCTTTGTTAAAAATTCTACTCCAATGTTCCTGGGGGTATTAGATTTCTTTAGTAAAATAGTAGGAGGGTTTTACATACTGCTTGCTATGTTTTTCAAACCCAATGCACCAATGCAGGCAAGTTCAAGGACTATAGCTCGCTATGATCAAACACCCAGGCATAATGTGTATTATGATGATAAACAATTTGACTAAAACCATACCTATAGTATAAAAACTAAATTAAGGATAATTAATTTATGGATTGTGGTTTGGATCTCAAATTTAATTTCATTACATAACTTAAGGTTTGGTGAAGTTTAGACTAGCATTAAAAATTGGCTAATAACATATTTATTACTAAAATATTATTTTATTACAAGTATTGATGTTACGTGGTGCAATTTGTCAAAGTCCTACATTTTCCAAAAGTTGTTGCTTTTCTCTCTGTCTTTCACATGGGGACGGTCCGAGAGGTGCATCAAGTTATGGGCTCCCACTTCGCATGCTTATAGTGTGGTGTGGTACTTACCCACACTATATGCATGTGGAGTGGGAGCCCTTAACTTGATGCATCTCTCGGACCGTCCCCTCATCAAAAAACAGTGAGCAGATATGCTCAAAGTACATGCACTGATATTGATATGGTTAACTAGTATTCTAGTATCCAATCATTTATTGTGTGTAATTATACCTATCCATGCTTTTTAGAACAGTATAGACACTATTCATATAGGATTCTATGTATCTTTGTGTAGAGGTATGTATTTGGTGTGATTCGATATGTATGAAAGATTAGATGAGGTTTTTATTAAAACAATACACACCTACCATAGATCAAGTACACATTCTTGTATTTTTACAGCTCTTTAGTTTATATTTTTTCATAATTTACTTGGTAACTTTCTCCCCAAACCCAATAAGTAAAAAACTATTATAGGCTAAAATAATTTATTTATCACTTACATATTGTTTATATGTTATTTTATACATAATCAGGTGTTATGTTGGTTTTATTGCTTATAAAAAATATACAGCTTATTTTTAACAGATGAATTTTTCATTTTTAACAGGTACTATTATCACTGAATAATTTGGATCTGTAAAACAAAACAATAGTTTAAAACAACTAATAGATAAAAATATTGTATGGTTTTATTTAAAATGTGTCGTTTACAATTAATTGTTTAGTATTGCAATATTGATGTTAGAGCAGCATTTTTTTAAATTTATTGCAGCATTGTTTTTAAGTAAGGCCTTTAACGTGAGTATTTTCACTGGGAAGTGGGAACATTTAATATGATATGTTAGAAGTAAAATTCATCCCTCAAACAGTGTAACTGTGGCCCAGCCTAGTGGTGCTGAATATTTATTTTTCTAGCGATAATTCTTAGACTGGTATCCTACTGTGGTGAAAGGTGTTTGCTACAGTCATGATACCTACCAATATTTGTTTTTTCTAATTAAATGGAGTAATTTTTTCGTGATTTTAAAGAATAAAAAAGAAATTTTACAATATTTTTGATAATTCCGATTTTTTTGTTATAATTTATCGATTTTAGAATCCGATACTATTCGTTTCGTTTGCTAGTTTTAACCATAGACTAGGTATCTTTATGGACTGCTTTCTTAATTCCTAAGTTATAAGTGTCATTTTCTCTAAGACGTATTCTGTTTATCAATTTTTTTTATCGTTGCAAGGACAACACACTAGTGTGTTGTCCTTGCTCAGATACGCTAAAGCAGTACGACACAAGCACTGCAACAAAAATGGAGACGCTGCTTAAGAAATTCGGAGAAAACTCCGTCCAAGGGCCGGGCGAACAATAAATGTGCTGTTTCTTTTCATTTAATGGAAACAAAACGAAACAACCGGTAAGCTAAATTTTACCATTACTAAATAAAATTACAATTAAGTACGTGGTTGACCGAGCATTGCTCGGCTGAAAACCTGGATAAAACGACGTTTTCTGAAAATGAAACCTAGCTAGATCGATTTTTCGCTCCCGAAACCCCCTGGATACAAAATTTCATGAAAATCGTTGGAGCCGTTTCCGAGATTCAGAATATATATATATATATATACAAGAATTGCTCGTTTAAAGATATAGATAGATAGATAGATAGGAAAACCTGTACCAACCTTTAGAACATTTTTTAAAAGAAGGTTCCCTGAAGCCTGTATCTGAAAAGGGATTGATAATAAAATTACGCAACGTGTTCGTATTTCGTTTGTGGATAATATTAAGTATTAGCAAATATTTATTTTGCACATAATTTATCATTTTTCTATACTAGGGCAAGTAATTTAGCATTTTATGAATAAACCCCACTATTTGAACACAATCATATACCTACACTCCAAAAAACACAAAATTATGGAATGAATACTATGCAGCGATAAGATTTTTCGCGTATCTGACAAAACGTTCGTCTTTTTTTGTTACGTTGCGGAAGTTCATTTTGAGTGTTCAAAATATATTATGTAAATACTTTAAACACTTTCAGTATACTTCTGCTTAAAAGTCGTTTTGGTCGCTTAATTTAAATCCCCATCACTGTTTTAACCAAATACACTATTTTACACTAAATACATACATACCTTGAACACTCAAACATTTTATAAATAACCTGATTATGCCTGTACAAATAATATTAGTATTAATATTAATTTTTGTGGTGATTTTCGCGGACGGTTCATACGCCGAAGGCGTGGGTTCAAACCCCAACAATGAGCTTGAGCTGCCGGCGAAGGAAAACATCGCGAGGAAACCATAGCGTGGTGGTAGGGTGCTTTCTAGTACTCAGCTGGCTAGCTACCACCCTCAAGTTGAAAATCTGCCGCCAAGCACCTAACGGTGTATTCCGGCAGTCTCACTTGAGAGCCAGTTCCATTCCACGCTAGGTGTGCTTTACCATCTACGACCACACCATAACTTAACAACAGGTGAGCTGTGGTCAAACACCTAGGCTGTCAACCATAAAAAAAGGTTATTAGAATAACTGTAGGTACTTACAGTTATTTTATACTTACTTTTAACTTTTGATGATTGCCTAAATTTATTCGGTGAGTTTACTCGTAGTTTTGATTTATTTCTTGTATTTTTACCGGGCTTCTTAGCTGGAATTTGATTTATTTGATTTTTCATCATTAGGGGCTGAAATAAATAAAATTGGTATTTACGGTGATGTGATTAAAAAAATAAAATGCCAAAATACTTTTAATCATTAATTACTTCTGTTGCAGTCTCAGCCATAATAAGAATTTTATGACGATCTTTAGGTTTTATCATCTTCCTTGTTACAATTTTATTTATGATATTAGTTATGATAATGTTCATTTCACTATCGTCATATTCTATGAGCATGTATTTGAATAACTTCAACAATGTTGGAAGGAATGAGGCTAGTTCTCTTTTTCCACTGTCATTGTTGCTTAAATTATTCAATAAATCTAACTGTGCATAAACTTCTTCTAATGTCATATATGCGCGATATTGAAGCAAAGTATTTACAGTTTTACTTCCAAAACCTGAAAAAAGATATTTGATAAGTATATTGGTGACACTAAAAGTTATGAAGTTTTGCTTAATAAGTACTTTAAATGTACTTAGTATTTTTTGATTTACAAAAGGAATGAGAGGAAAGTAACGTCCTGATGATAAAAAATAATATGACCATTTCCGCGCTGCCCTGCTGTCTTTACTTCGAGACATTCGATGGTTAGTCTTTATAGCGCTGTAATTTTTGAAGCCTCAGTACCCTTCAAACCGGAGCACATTAATGTTTACACACTACTGCTTGGCGACAGAATATATGGATTCTGATGCTGAGTTGGTACCTACTTTACTGCTAACGAGTTACCACTTAGTAAAGATAAATGTTAAAACAAGGTTAATTAAGAAAATTAAAAAAAAACGTAAGCCAAAATTTTTTTTTTCCAAAAAAAATTTCACTCATTCGGGATAGCGTAAGGATTCTAACAATATCCCATTAATCAAAATCTGTTCAGGCATTTTAAAGTTATGGAGTAATAAAGAATAAGGCATTACACGTATAATATATAGGTACATTAATCCTAAAACAATATTCTGTTCTTGGGCAGTCGTGTAATAAATTGGCGACGCAAAATGTATAATAGGTACCTATTTACTTATAAATTAAAATTAAACCTACCTATTTTAGTTGGTGTAACTCGGAATAATTTTTGGTCTCGATTTTATAGTCGCTGTAAAAGTTTGTATTGTAACGTGGCGTTTGCAACTGGTAAAACTTTGGAATTCATTTTTCTTACAATTTTTTTTGATGTTACCTTCTTTTGCCGGTTTGCAGTAATAAGACACGTTTGAATGTTGCGTTAAAGGTGGCTGCATTAAATTCAATGTATCATTTATAGATTCTAAGGTATCATATTCTAATTTCGGGGATTTCTTTCTTACGACTTTCTTTAAATCGTTTGTAATTTTAGAACTGAACTTTAAATATTTCCGACCTTCTTCTGTTTGGGCTAATTTGTTCAAAAATGATGCTGCTAGTGACTGAAATCAAACAAAATAAGAATTAAATTTCAATGTTAAATAAAGTTAGTGGTATAGCGGTGAATTACCTTTTTATTTAAAATGTAAATAAGATGAAGGAGGCACTCTCCTAATGGCATTAGATAACGTCTGTCTATGACCATTGCAGCGATACACAGAACTTTGAGTAACAAAACAAAGTTTAGGGCATCATTGCTTTGGCGCTCATGACTTTGAGACTTTCGATGGTTAGTTTCCACAGCCCTGTAATTTCGCTAGCTACAGTTCAAACCGAAACACAGTAATGCTTACACACTATTGCTTTGCGGCAGAATATCTGGTACTGCTGTGGTACCTACCTAGACGACCTCCTGCTAAGGAGAACTACCATCAAGTAAAACTACAAACTGTTCTAGTAAATCTACTAGATCTATAGATGTACCTCTCAGACTATATTTTTCTATAAAATATGAGAAAAGTATCCTATTTCCTTACAAAGTTTCTTCACCATTGACAGTACAGTTATCATAACAATAAATATTATAGGTATATAGGTAGCTATAGATACATATTTGTAAAAGATACAAGAGCGGTGCATTGACTGTCATTCTATTAGCCAGCCCGGTACCGGCACCGGCACGGCCGTGCACCGGCACCGGCGCCGGGGCTTCGTTTTCCACTGCGCCGGTGTCGATGCCGGTGCCCTATCTCACCTTCCGCTCCGCGTCCTCCTACCCACCCCGCGCACTCACACACGCACTAGGCTATAATTCATGTACAATACACATGCAATTTTGCCGGGCCGGCACCGAGTGGGAAGCTTGCTACCCCGGCGCCGGTAAGTGAAAAAGCCAGCCATACATTTTCATACATTTTTGCTTCCCCGGCACCGACACCGGTGAGTGGAACGGAAATATTGGCTTTTCTTCTATGTATCTTCATATGTTTTCCGTAGATTACAAATAAACACATTAAAGACCTGAGTGGTAGTATCCCCGTGAGTGTTGTCGTTACATGGCCACGATATACAGACCACCACCATAGACTGATCATCAAAAACATTGCAAACATCGGCGTGAGTGCATCCTTGGATAATATCCAGCTTTTCCATGTGTGTAGAGTATGCCAATCCCTAAAATTATTTATTTGAGTTAGCTTTTGTAGCGATGATAGCTCAGTGGTTAGCGCGGTCGGTTCGTATGCCGAAGGGCGTGGGTTCAAACCCCAACAATGAGCTTGAGCTGCCGGTGAAGGAAAATATCGTGAGGAAACCATAGCGTGGTGGTAGGGTGCTTTCTAGTACTCGGCTGGCTAGCTACCACCCTCAAGTTGAAAATCTGCCGCCAAGCATCTAACGGTGTGTTCCGGCAGCCTCACTTGAGAGCCAGTTCTATTCCAGGCTAGGTGTGCTTTACCATCTTCGACCTCACCGTCACTTAACATCAGGTGAGTTGTGGTCAAACAACAAGACTGTCAGCTACACAAAAAGAAAAAATAATTGCCTTGTTGGTGCATGCGTAAGAATAGTACCCCACCTTCTCTACCCGTGGTTGCCGTAAGAGTCGGCTAAGGGATGTAATCCGGAAGATAGGCAGCAGCATCTCCCTTGAACAATCACACCTAACTGCGCTCGCCAACCCGCCTGCCAACCGAGGCGAGTATTGGCAAACCCCCCCAGGAGGAGGCCTATGTCCAGCAATGGACGTCCTATGGCTGAAGATGATGATGATAAAAAAAAAACTAAAAAAATTATTCAATACCTACCCAAAATTACTTACCTCATTTAGAAACATTAATGCATGCTTTGTGTATTCCCCGCCAATGTATACAAACTTTTTTACAATTCGTAAGTTTTTTATGATTTCTCCAATAGTGCTTGTGAAGTATTTGGTGGTTTCATTGAAATGAATTATAAAGTCATTGTATTCCAATTGGTTTAAACAATTACATTTGCGGGTTAATCTCTTGTAAACAGAGCAATCGTCAGCTTCGGCCTAAAATGTAAATTTTGTATAATTATATTATAATACAGTAGATATAAAATTGTAAAGGTAGGTAAACTATCTGTTGTTTTAGAGGCAAATAATATTTTATTAGGTACCTCACAATCGATCGTGTCTAAACTTCGCGGTTGAGTGTCAGGCTTGGTGAATCCTTTTTCACTTACATCGGTTACTGAAGTATGATACTGTAAAATAATTTTATTAAAGTTTAAAAACGACTCAGGCTACGGCTAGAACACTGCTAGGTTCCACCTTTTATTACGGAGTTTCGGTAACTACTTCCTTCCATACATCATCATCTGATGATGAAGCCGGAAGATAGGTAGTACAATGGGACTATTCTAGTGATCGTTAACACTTCTGACAAGTCACAAGAAAGCAAATTACGCAATTTCGTTCATTTGAATGACATATTTTTTTCCAGTTATTTTGGTTTAGAAATCAAACTACTAAACCGATTTTTATGAAATTTACATGGGACTGGTAATCTGTAATTGTACATCCATTAAAAAAACAGTTTATAAATGAAGGAGTTCTGAGGTAACAAACATTAAAAAAAATACAAACGAATTGAAATCCTCCTCCTTTTTGAAGTCGGTTAAAAACAGAAAAGTATAATTACAAAAGAAGAAAACAAATATTACTTACGACGCCTGCTACTTGATGTAAAGAGCGAGATGGTTGACTTTCATCAGAACAAGTATTTGTTTGAATTTCTTCTAACAGGGTAAGAAGTTGTTTCGTACTATCTTTTAATTTCGCCAATGAAGCCTAAAATGTGTGGATGAAGTAAGATTAAGCAGTTTGCAGATAGGTACCTAGTATTAATTTCTCGAATAATATTGTGATATTTTGGTCTATTGTAAACGAACAAGACTTCACGTGGTGGGCCGTTTGTTAAAAATCACACTTTAATGAACGGGTAAAGCAAGCGTGAAGATTTTCGCACGTTTCTGCAATGGTTACTGCAGCGAGAAGAGGATGTATAGATTTTTGAAATATTTTAGCTAATTTAAGATCGGTTAAATAAGACAGTAAGCGGTAACACTAAATTTCTACCATGTATTGTCGATTTAAAGCTGATTATATTAAGTACATAATAAGACGTAGAACAAGAACATATCAATTATTTATGGCTAACGTAGGAAGCGTTCATTTCAAATAAAGTACCTATAGTTGGTACAAAATCACGTTTCCTCATAGAAGTCGTGGGGTTACGTTGATTATAGTTTAGTGTTCAGTTCTAGAAATCTTATAAAATTACATGGTACATTTATTCACACATATCTATGCCCAAAGCTCGGACAGAACAATACATTTCCTGCAACTCAATTACTCTACACGAGAAGATTAGCCCGACACGCACATTGGCTCACAACAATGTGGCATGAGTATCTATTGTATTAATTAACTAAAAGTTTTAAAATGGTAGTATTGATAGTAAATGGTTACTTACTTATAACTAAAAAATAAAACTATTTTGTTATAACTAACCAATTTTACATGGCAAAATGGTTCCACAGGGCCTACACATTGGGAGCAATCATTTTCGTCAATATAAGTTGGATCAATATTTATAGTCGTTTTGGGGACATGATTAGCTTGGACGCCAAACGTATCAGAGTCTGGTTGCTTAGTCTGGCACCCGAAAGTGGATGGACTTCCTAAATGGTCTCCGAGGTCATTATCTGGAGCTGTTGTACGACTTAATCCAGGAAAGAAGACGCTTGATGTGGATTCATTATTTCCGGAGTCAGTGGTATCATATGTACAAGCTTCGCTGATATCCATGGTGGGAATAAAAAAATTAATTACATCGACTAAAGTTGCATTCTGCTGAAATCAGAAGAAGTTTATGTAAGATTTAGACATAGCGGAGGGTTTTTTATGTTGCCAAAGCGGTAATCACGTCTTGTGTTTCGCCATTGTTTAATTTTCTTGCTATCCGCTTTTATTGTCGTTGTTCTGTCATACTAAAGGACGTTAGTAGAACTTTTTCATAAAGCCGAGCAAAAAGATTAGTAGGTAATGCTGTTGTGCTACTCGCGGATCTGTAAAACTTTTTTCTAATCTCATATGGTCAACAATTCCATCATCAGCTACTCAGCAGCAGTAAGAAAAAATCAATCAGCCTACATTGACTTATAAATAAAAGGAAACCTACATATATAAGAGTTCTTAAAAATATAACATGTGAAGGCTGCTAACTTGCACTTGGCCAGCCCGGTAATGACCTTACTCCGCTCACAATGAGAAGAGGCCCGTGCCCAGCTGTGGGACTGATTATAAAAACAGTGCTGATTCGGAGTAGAGTTTTAGTCGGTTTCAAATATGAGTTCAAATGCTTTGATGTCGTTTCTAAAATTCCGAAAAAGCTTGAAATTAGTCTAACTGACACTGGCTAATGAACAAAGTGCAATGCAAAAACAAAGAAGCAAAAGAATGAAAGAGGTTTGTAACATGAAGCTATAGGTATAGCTTCATGGTTTGTAACAGTAATAAAAACTGTAGGTACATTATTTTTTTGAGCTGTAACAAGAAAAACTATGTAAGTACAGAAACTGTGGTAGTGTGTCTACATGCGAGGGAAGATTATCTAGGTATATCCATTTACTTCTTAGTCACTTGTTTCCTAAACAAGTAAAACAACAATAATGATTATTGTATGTATTTCCTGATTATTATTTACCGCTAGATAATATTTATGACGTTGCTGCCGCATCGAAAGCTTCACTCTTTTATCTTTTTGAATAGATTTTCGTGGCAATGTTAGACATAAACAATGCCGTCACCACATATCAGAAAAAGTAATGATAGAAAAAAGTACACGACAGTTTATAATTTTTAAAGAAATAAAATTTTACTTATGTTTTAGTAACATGGAAATCGTGCTTATTATTTTCGGCTGAAGGACTAGACTAGTATCCATAGATCCATAGCCAAGAATATATAAAAAAAAGTTTGTAATGAATTAAAAAAAAAGTTGTTTACAATTACAAATTTAATAACAAATAGACTTTTGTTTAGTAATATTGTAATTTTCCCATCACTTCAAGGGGTTACCTATTTATCTTGTTTAAATAATTTGTATCATTAATCATTATCCCATTCTAGAGTAAGCACAGTATTTGGTTTACGCTAATACCTATATGCATTATAAAATAAGATAAAAGAGAAATGGAATAAAAAAAAATACATGCATGAGTTAGTTCGATAATTGAAATTGTGTTATTTCGATTTGTCGAGGTGGACGATCATAAGCGAACAGAGTGACAGAGCACTGCATTAATTCAAATTGTATGTAATAAACGTGTAACCTTACCACTGATGTATATTATAAAGGTCTATGAACCTTACCCATACAAAGAAAAGTACCTTATGCCAGTTGTAAATAGTTTTTTAGTATAATGAACGCTTACAAAACCAAAGCCAGTTATGAAAGCCCTTGCGATTCCGACAATGATTGGACTACTTCTTCAAACGATTCAAAATACTCTGATTCAGAAAGGTAAGTTTCTTGTGTTATTAAATTGTGCCTATATATTTAACCTGTTCTTGTCAAGAATAAGGATAAAGAAATTGACACTGATTTCATGATGTTCAGATAATAGTCTCATCGCTTGTTAAAAGTTAATTGATTACAAATCAATATGACTATTTTCAGTGCTTCAAAGTTTACTGTAGATAGTTTTTAAAGCACAATTAATCCAGTGAGTGTATATGCAGTGGCTGGAAGCCAAAAGGTAAAGATTGTCTTGATGCCTTGTGAGCGTGCTATATATAGCGAGCCTGATATATCGAGCATGCAACTCTAACCAAGCTGTGATGTTAGCATATAATACTGACAAAATATCATGTAAAAACATTGTGTTATAACATACCTTACTTAGAAGAAAACATTTCAGTTCAGTACCAGAATGGGATTCCGATGTTGGTGAAGATGGTGAACTGGTCTACATAAAAATCAAAGCCCCTGCAGATAGTATTGTTGAGGAAAATGCACCGTTGTTAGAAAACTGTGAGGCTTTCAAACTAAGAAATAATTTCAAGAGGTCATCAACGAGAAGATCTACTAAAGGTAAAGTTATATTTTTTTATAAGAAAGTAATGAGTTGAACGAGACACTCTCTGATGGTAAGAGATAGCACCTGTCTATGATCATTGCAACAATACACAGAACTTTGAAAACCAAAACAAAGACCAGCAGGCGTACCATGAGGTTTTACATTTCCATCCAATTGCTGGCAGTTCAGTTTAGGTACTTAAACTGTCCTGCTTTATTTTCGTACCATGAGCATGTTAAAATTGGATCGCAATTGCACTGCCTGGCTCTCCAAAGAACGAACAATATTTGTCTCTGGCTCCAATACTGTCTCGCTACCAAAGAAAAAGACAATGCTATACAATAGTATAACTATTTCGTGCAGAAAGTCTGTTCCGAAATTATGATTGTCGGGAAGTATCCGTTTTCTTAATGTTTTATAATGATATGATATTTTAAGGTGAAATATTTCTGAATAGTGTATTGCACTAAAGCATAATCATTGACATGTTTTATTTTTACGATTAGCCTTGCATTAACTTAAATTAAAAAAAAAACATTATTGAGATGATGTGACAATTACGATTTCTTTGTTTTGGAATGCACCTACTAATTTATTTTTTTATGCCTGATCTTTAGATGGAGGGTTTTTGCCGGGAACGCGGAAAGAGTCGTGTATTTTTTCCAAAACTAGTGTTTTTTCGTTTTGTAGGAAATAGTGGTGTTTTATTCATAAAGTGTTGAATTACAAGCGCAATTGTGGGAAAGTTATATAATGTGGTGAAATATGACATTTCGTGTTGCTTCCAAAACTCCATCGAAGCTTATAGTAAAGTCGCCACTACTTTACTAAAGCATGACTAGATTTGATTGGCACGGACTGGACTTGAACAAGACTAGACTTTAACTAAGTATAATGATAAAGAAGTTGAAAACTGAAGACTGCACACAAAATACAGAAACATTGAAACTGGTAGAATGCACAGAGTGCGATGCCAAGAAGAAAGAAAAAAGAAATCTTTAGATGCACTTTTTTTGTCTTTCTTCTTGGCATCACACTGTGTATTCTGCCAGTTTCTGTATTTTGTGTGCAGTTTTCAGCTTCTTGTCAATTCCAATGAACACTATTTTACAATATTAGCACTAAAGTAATTTACTACTAAAGTAATTTTGATAGTTTTCAACTTTATTTTATATAAACGCCAATATAATATCAAGAAAATTCACAAACAAAATGAAACTATGCCAAAACGGTTGGTATTTATTAACATTTTTATTGGATCGTTATTTTGACAACTCGGCGGGACAGTTTAGGTGTAACGAACGTCAAATAACACCTCATGGTACAACTTGAATGAACGAAATGATGTTTTCTAAAAAGTTTGCGGTGATATTTAGTTTTCGGCGGACAATAATTGCGGCGACTTAAACTGTCCTGCTATAAGGACCTCATGATACCAATTTGCCAAACGGTTCAGTTTAGGGCCTATACTGAACTGTGCTAACACCTCATCGTACGCCCGTGGGGCATCATTACTGTGAGACTTAATGGTTAGTTTCAATAGTCCAGTAATTTCACTACCTGCAGTACCATTCAAACTAGAACACAGTAATGCTTACACACTGCTGCTTTATGACAGAATATACGGTAGTGTGGTGGTATCTATTATACATAATATCTACCACCAAGTAAAAAAATTAAGCCCATGTGTGTTAAGTGTTCAATAAAAGAAAATTAATAGTAAACTTGTAAAAAAGGCAATAAGATATGATCTATTAATAAATCATAAATGATCTTTAGTGTACTCATTCAATCTGCAGCGCCCTCTAGTGAGTTACTACCGTAACATCTATTTAACAACTCTTACTAATCATCCACAAACTGCATCAAAACCGGACTAGTAGTTTTGGTTTTGCACAAACAAATGCTTGCTGCAACGCCCTCTGGTGAGTTGTCACCGTAACACCTATCTAGGAACATGCACTAATCAAACCCAAACCCATCACTGAAAACTGCATCAAAATCGAACTGGTAGTTTTAGAGAAAAATGGCAACATAGATTTTTACAAACAAACATCCTCTCACCTCAAAGGCATATACTCGTACCGTCTCCGTTCCGTCGTGGGTTATAGAAAGTTATAGAAAATGTTATTATCTACGAAGATGATCTCAACTATTTTTGTTGCACGATGCATGGTTTACGAGATATTTGATAAAACGTGTTTCCCGAGATGGCGGCTGATGCTCACCCCCCTCCGTCCCGCCAACTTGGATTTACATTCAGGGGACACCCCTGAACATAAACCAGAAAATCAGTTCAGTAAAAAATTGCAATATTAACCTACTTTTGTGTTCTGGCGCTTGAACTATTTAGCTGTACAGCAAAATGATGGGAATAATAGTGTCTAAATTCCACGAAAAGTATTGAAACAAATTTTTTGGAGTTTGCTAAAATAAAAACTAGATGGCGCTGAATTTCTTTACTACGCGAAACCGTTTCGCTCTACGTTGGATAGATTGTCGGTGTTGCGACAACCATGAGATTGAACGACTGAGTATATATATGTATATTGCATTGCATTGCATAATAACAATTAAATCAAAACGAAATTTTTAGACGTTGATGCTTCGAGCTATCAACATAATATGGTTACATGGAGGCCACTGTTATTGCATCTAGCCTCGCTGTTTGTTCACTTAGTTCATTTGACTATATTGTGCAAACCAACGGGCAACGGCAACAGGAGTTGATTGATACGCATAATAAAATAAGATGTATAGATACATTTATATAAATTTACTTGATGGTAGATCTTCTTAACAGGAGGTTGTCTAGGTAGGTACCACCGTAGTATCAGATATTCTGCCTCCAAGCAGTAATGTGTAAACATTACTGTGTTCCGGTTTGAAGGGTACTTGCAGCTAGCGAAATTACAGGGCTGTTGAGACTAACTATCGAAAGTCTCAAAGTAATGAGCGCCAAAGCAGCGATGCCCTGGACTTTGTTTTACTACACAAAGTTCTATGTATCGCTGTAATATTCATGGATTCTTTTATTCATTCTCTTACTATCAGGAGAGAGTCTAGTTCGTCTTACTACTTAAAAAAAAAAACGGTTTACAATAAATTATTTATATACAAACAAACAATTAAGCCAAATATTTAATATTTGGCTATATTAACGCGTACTTGTATTTTAGAATTAGACCCAAAGAACTGACTTATTTTGTTATTCAATATGAGGGTAATGGCTTACTTAAGTTACTTACATTAATAAAAAGTATGGTGTGGCATTAAGGAGTAGATGGATTTTATTTACAGCCTTTACAGTCCTACCGTCTTGTCTGTTCAGTTGACAGCGTCGCTAGTGGAGAATTTGGTATTTGGAAATTCACTAAGAAAAGAGGGAAATTAAAACATAGGACAGTCTTTCAGGTCAATCTTTAATCGATCTTTAAGCACTTGCATATATCATAAGATTTTATATTATGAAACTAAAATAATAATAAAAAAATGCGGAATAATACGGATTCATCAATATTTTATAAAAATAATTGCGATCATGTCGTAGTTCAAGTGGCCACTCTCCAGGAATTCCGGGCATAATTGATATCCCTGAACTATTTGCTGTTTCCCACAATAATTCATCTTCGGAGTCACTCGAGTCGCTTTCACTGTCACTCTGTAACTAGATGATAAAAGGTTCGTCTAAAATCTAAATACATATCTTTTTGTCTATATTAAATATTAATTTTTCAGATTATTTACGATAAATTAATGATAAAAAATTGTTTAATTTCAGTGGCGATTTTATTTAAATATGTACAGCTTTGTTAACATAAAAATTAAACAAAATCACCACTTCAATTTTTTTTAATAAAATGTGTTATTTTCATAACACTGGGCGATTTTATTTTCCTGTATTTGGCAGCACTGACCTATCGCAGCAGCAACGCGATGGATCAGCTTTTTCAATGATAGTATTGGAGCTTGTAAGCACGTTTCTTCTTTCATATAAGATAAAACTTTTGAAATAACTTGCTGCGCATCACTTTTGAGTAGTTTCGTTATTTTATTTGCCTCTTTCACAAAGAAATCTAACAATAAACACGAGGCACTCACACTGAATAGGTTTCTATTCAGTGTGAGTGAAATGACGTTTCAAAATGGCGGCTGACGCGGCTGTAGTTCTACTTTTGGCCACCTGAACAGCTAAGTTGGTGGCAATGTGACTTGTTTTAATACAACAATTCTTTATACATATAATTGGTACCTACAATCAGTTGACTAAAAAATTATTTTTTTAATGTTAGTAAATATTCAAACCTTTGCTTATCGATACTGTATTTAACTTGTGCTGATTGTAATTTCTAGGCAAAATCTTCAAAGTTCTAAAATCACATAAGCCCAAAAATTCAGATGCTGCAAAAAAAGCAGTTATTGGTGGAGTATCGCCATCCACCATTTATAAAAATGATAATTTGGATGAAAACCTCAAACCAATTGTTGTTCAGGTAGTGTGATTTCTTTTGTAGTTAGTTTAGTACATACATAATTTGCAATACATTTTTTTTAAACTCTTACAGGTCAGCAGAAGTATGATATTTACTAGTGAAAAAAACTGCCAAATTGAGAAGCTGTTTGGTATCAGTTTGGAAACACACACAGACAGTAAAACTTTAGTTATTCAGGATTTCCTACTTGAAGCTAGAGCTATCTACCTTCCTCGAATTAAAAAAGGATATTACTTAACAAAAATAAATGGCATCGATGTCAATTCACAGAACTTGAACAGTGTGATTCAAAGAGTAGTAGAAGACTATAATAATCCAAAACTCACATTCCAACTACCAAACGAAGCTTGCAACATTAATTTTGAAAGATTATTAACTAAGATAACTCCTGAGAATTCCTTGATACAATACATTAAAGATTCAATGTGTTCTGTTATTTACATTTGCTGCAATGACATTGAATACAATAGCAATGATGATAAAGGTGTTTTATACTGTTATCCGAGACCATATAACCAAAACTTCTTGTATAATACGCGAGGTGCTTATATTACATTGAATCATTTAGCCCCAAAATCCTTGGGAACAAGTGAACCTATATCTTCTACAGTGCTTTTCAGTGGAAAGCTAATTAACGTGACATACACCCAAAGAGTAAATGATCTACTATTGCTTGCATTTCCTAACAATGATGTTGATCTTTTCGCTGCTAAGAAAGTTATTACAGATATAGTAAGAGTATTAGAGTTCTTATATGGTTCTGTTAAGACATGCTTTACTAAGCCCAACAATGTCGATAAGCTAGACTGTTTGTTTTCTCGTATTTTTGTGAGTTTGTTAAGTGATTCTAAAAGAGATGTCAAAGCTGAGAAAGGGAGCAAGTATGTCGAAAACATTTTAGGAGCACATGCAGTGTCTTTGCCATTGGAAGTAAAAGTACAAGTGGATGATGCCCTAACAGAGTTGGAGGCAGCTGATTATAGAGAATGGGTAAGAATAGTCATATTGTGACTTCGGTACATTATAGCAACTACAAAACTTAAGATAAAGTGTTTATGTGTGTTTTTTTTGTTTTTTTCTTATTCTTATAGTAGTTACTGCAGCGGGAAGTACCTATATAAAGACTTGTGGTTATTTTATTTAGTGTTTTGTTTTAATTTATTTTAAGTTTATGTCAGATTATTAGTTTTATATATTAAGTAATATTTCGGTTAGATTTTTAAAATTGTTGGCAGGTTTTCAAATTTTAATTTAAAATTGTCATAACTGCTGTAACCGAAACGACTTTTTAGGCGGAAACACACTAAATATATTATATACCTTGAACACTTTAGTCATAATGGTGTTTACGCTAATACAATTATTTTTTTATGCCACAAGTGGCAATTAAGCATACAGGTTGCCTGATGGTAAGTAATCACCGTCGCTTATGGATATCTGCAAACCAGGGGCGCAACAAATACGTTGCCGACCTTTTAAATATATTATGATTTTTTATTTATGGGGCATTGTTTTTTACCCGACTGTCAAGGGAGGGTCATGTTTTTCGCGCGTATCTTGTATGTATGTAAATTTCTTTACTACCTCGTATCTTCCAAACGGCCGAATGGATTACGAAAATTAAGGTATTGTTAGATTCGTCTCAACAACCCAAGTGTCCTTAGAGGATCATCCTGGATTTGAAAAAAAAAACAAGATGGTAGATTTTTGTCGTAATAGGTTAATTTAAAAAAAAATACCAAACCTATCAAGTAAGGTCTCTAAGTTAAGGCAATTAAAAGAGGATTACAAAAATGCATATATTAAGTTATATATTTAAATTGAATTAGGAATAACAAATATGTTTAAAAAGTTTATTTTCTTTAATTATAGCTATTTTAATTGCTATTTACACCAAACTTGTTAATATTTTTTAGACTGAAGATGTAGATAACTTCCAAAGACTGTACACTGTTATAGGCGCATGCTTATATTATTCTGGACATTTACTCAGTTCACATTTGCAAGATGAAGATTTAAAGGAAATCAATGCATATTTGAAACTGAATGGAGTGTTGAAATTAAGCATGGAAAAGGAATTAGAAAAGTTAATAATTTGGAAGGAAGTTTTTATAAACGAACATAGGAAGCAAAGTAAAAACGATATATATGAATATAGGTAAGTTTGCATATTATTTTACCTGTCCAAAATTTTAAATAATAGTTACAAATTTTTTACATTAAAATGTAAGTACATGTCATGTGAGCTACAGTCAAAAACCTAGCCGTCACTTAATATCATGTGAGCTACAGTCAAAAACATCTAAGCTTCCAATCACACTTTGACAATAAAAAAAATAACAAAAAAAAACAACTTCGAAACAACAAACTAAAAAGTAAAAGGTTCCCCTCGATTTCTCTGGGATGCCATCATCAGATCCTGGTTTCCCTATCATGGTACCACCCTTGGGATATCTCCTTACCAATTAAAAAAGATTCATCAAAATTGGTTCATAAAAGACAAAGTTATCCGCGTACACGCATAAAAAAAAAATATAGTCGATTTGAGAAACCTGCTTTTTTTTAAGTCGGTAGGTTATCGACACCATTTTTATTTTCCATGCTATAGGCTTATGAGATAACAATAAATCCAATATCGCATATGTTACAACCTAATTTTGCAACTAAAAAAAATTGTGACGAAAGTAGAGTAGGGTTCTATTTTGCTGCATTTAAATTAGGGTAGAAGATCACGTGGTGAATTTGCGCTCGGTTGCCTATATTGTATGACAATTTCATGAGAACTATTTCTATACATATGTATATTAATAGTTGAGGGTCTCTTTAAGTAGAACGTTAAATTCTGTGTTCTGAATGGAACCGTAGGACGTGTTTAGAAATAAATATCCTATATCATTATGTTTCTTTATCTAGGATTCCGGATGGGCGTTGGTTCCTTCATGTCGTTGGCAGAGGTCACTTTATACTGGCAACTCTGATGGAAGCTGGAGGGTGTACTGAAGATGTACGTATAAAGCCTCTCCCAAACAGGTCAGCTTAAGCTAGTCAAAACTCTCGTGGCTTGTAGAGGTATGTGGTAGCAAACAGGGATACCTGCTTCACATAAACACGGCTTCGGATAGTGGTAAAATTAAAAGGAAAAAAAACATTTATTTGACATAATACACACAGACAAACAATAAAAAAACTATAAACTTATGTCAAAAGGGTCATCTCAACATTAGTGTTGGGAAAAAAATGCAAATACAAACTCGAAGCTACTACCATCTCTACAGGAATCTCGTTTTATTATAGTGCCACCAGCATATTTGAATACGTATAATTTTTAACAATAATTATAATAATTTTTAGGCCACTTCTACAAATGCGTTGGTTGCACTATATAATTGGGTAAAACATGGTTTATCTATTAAAGTTTTCAACTATAGACACTTCCTGGACAGTTACTATTATATTGTAAAATTACTTTCTAGGTAACATCTATATTGCTTTGGTTCTTACGATTTTTATCTGGCCTGGACTACTAAACTGCTAGTGGAGGTAAAATTTGTATAAATTTATATATTTATCATCTAGAATGCATGTGTTGATTAATAATTGGGACTCTTTAACACAGCGGTTCTCAAACTTTTTTGGTGACAAAGCCTTTTCTTAGCGAAATATTTGACGGAGCTCTAAAGCAATCAAAAACTTTGTATTTTATATTGTTAGTTGATTCAGTTTTGAACTGTTGACTATATGCTTTTGGTTGAAATATCGCGCTCTCGTATTACGCATTTCACTACTACTATTTTACACTTTTAGTTATTTTTTACTAGCTTTTATTTAACTTGCAATGTATGTATGTTTGTTCGGGTGAAATCTTGCAAGTTGAGTTTGACTCGCTTCCCGATGTCCGATTGTCTAACTTTATGTTGGAATATTTAGATGTATAAACTCTTTAGCTTTTTTTCCATTATGACCAGTGTTTTCGCGGAGCCCTCACAGAGGCTTCGCGAACACCTAGGGTTCCGCGGAGCACAATTTGAGTACATATGGTGGCTTTAGTACTTAAGTCGATTATTGCCAATCCTATTAATTGTTTGCCTTTTAATCCGTTTATGTTATCTGCCTACTGATCCTTTTTAAAGGCTTTCTCGTACTTAGTAAAGTAAGTCATGAGCATGGAACCTGTAGTATCTATGCTAACCAACGTTTATCATGTTTCATTCATGCATGTGAACTGATCTGCTTTAAGTTTGTCAGCGTTTTAGAAAATTGCATCTATTTATTGATACAGACTTGTGGCTCTAGAGACTTGTTTCTTTATACTCATATGTTGCTGAGATATGAGTTCAAAATGACATGAATGAATGAGTTTTGATATTCTATTTTGAGGAATGTTGAATTAGAATACCAGTAATAATTTTTCTATAGGTATATTCTTATTTCATATTATTGTGGCCGGGTTTTTTGTCGCCTATAGACGTCGTTGGCGCACAGGACCCGCAAGTGCTAGTCACGTATAGGTGACTTTGGCGTTCAAAAGATTAAGAGCTGTAGAGCATGGGTTCGATTCCCACAAAGGAAAAACATTTTGCTGTATATTAAAATAAAACTTTTTTCCCAATGAATAACTTTTGGGTCAGTTTCCCTGAAGCTTATAAACTCTGTATACCTGTATCTATTTCGAATGTACATAAGTACCTATTAGAAAAAAAACTTGGAGCGCGCGGCCCCGAGTAAGTAGAACATATTCCCTACTAGCGTTTATCACGCAGGTTTAGCGCGAGATGCGTGGATGGGATGTCGACATCGCATCTACGAACAAATCTACGATCGATCTTTTTTGTTCGTAGCTTCGCTATCTATAAGACGCACGTAAACTTCTGTAACTTTTTAATACTTTTTTTATTAAAAAGTCATTTTAACATGAACACCTACCTACACAACAGAAAACAATGACATTTACGTGCTAACCCTGACTCCTCGGTCGGCACTCACGTAGTGATCGCCGGCAAACGTCCTCTGTGCACTGTGTCGCCTATTTATCGCGAAGATGTTCTACTTGTAGATATTTTACTTACTTTCTTAGGCAGTAGGCGTGACACCGCCCTCGCCATTCTACGTAGAGGAGTGCGAGTGTTGTCTGGAACTGCTGTATGAAGTAGGGCTGGATAAGCACTTGGCTTCTCTGTTCGCTTCCAATACGCAGCCGCAAGTTGAGACGTCGCCCGAGCACCTTACTAAGAACGGTCGGAAGATGAAAGAGTTGACTTGTAAGTAATTGTGGAACTTTTGAACTCATAACTACTTTTATCACTGAGATCGTGTCGCTACCAAGTTACGTAAGTAAGTAAGTTAAGTCATTGTTACCTATCATAATTAAAAACCTTTACTTAAACTTTTACTTTTAAAACAAAACAGCTGAACATTAACAATTTTTTTATGGAACTGCTATTTTTTTGCGATTTAATTGTTGTTGGTCCCAAAGTCAAAGTTCTGCATAATTATGAAATAACACCATGTCGTAACTCCGAGGGAATACTTGGAAAGAGCATCATTCTACAATTTGAAGGTTCTTTTTTTTATTGCTGACAGGCTAGGTGTTTGACCATAGCTCACCTGATGTTAAGTGAAAGTGTGGTCGAAGTTGGTAAACACACCTAGCCTGGAATGGAACTGGCTCTCAAGTGAGGCTGCCGGAACACACCGTTAGATGCTTGGCGGTAGATTTTCACGACGGCTCTGCTTAATACATATCAGATTGAGACTCTGGAGTTAATCGAGAAGCATGCTAGGAGGTTAATAGGTGACGACACTCTGGCTTTGTCTCAGTTACAAAGCCTTGAGCACCGACGTAAAGCTGCTTGTTTGTCTGTCTTGTATCGAATACATTTCGGAGAGTGTGCCTTAGAACTGTATAATTTAGTTCCACCTGCCCCTTTTTATTATCGGACGGCTAGACAGACACGGCTAAAGCGCAGTCCTTACGTGGTGGATATTCCCCATGTTCGGACTAAACACTTCGATTCCACATTCTTAATACGTATGTGGAACTCTCTGCCGGCGTCTGTTTTTCCTGCAAAGTATAACTTCACTGGGTGTCTTCAAATACAGAGTAAATAGGTAAGCGTGCTTCATCTTAGTCTACATCCTGCTCAACATCAGGCAGGGCGTGGTCAAACGCAATCCTATACAGTATTTAAAAAAAAACAATCAATACTCTAGCATTATATCTTGTTGCGTTATGTTTCAGCATTAAAACCAGATTCTACCCTCAAATCATCGAACCTCAAGCTTTCCAAACTCCAACCAGAAGGCAAGAGGCGTCACAACTCTTCGGAGCAAATCAATATTAGTTCAACCAGCGACAATTCTGGGAACTATGGAAGCCACCACAGCTTGTATAGTCCATGGTACAGCACGCAAAAGTACCGACACTCCAGCTTAGATGTTAGCTATTCGGAGGACTCCAACAGCTTGAAAAGCAACAGGTATTTTTTGTAGAATAAAGACAATCAAATTTCTGGTTTCTAGCTATACCAAGATTACAGGTTTAATTATATTCATATCCAGAGTTACAGGTTTAATAATCCAATGAATGGCAAATTGTGATTCCTTTGATTGACTTTGTTTCTCAAAGTTCTAGGTAATTTACAGGTGTTATCTCTTATGAACGTCTTGTTTTTGTCATTACTTGATACCACATAAAAAACCATAAGAAAAATATTTAATAATGGTCAGTTTCCATCACAAGATATATTTTTGTAATTAAAAATAAGTTCGCGTTTGACCATACTCTGCCTGATGTTAAGCAGCAGTGCGGACTAAGATGGAGCACGCTTACCTAGAAGAAACCCTAGATTAAAAGACACCCATATTGTATCTACACAGGGAACACAGACTAGAAAAAAACCTGTGTAAATAAAAAATGTGGAATCAAAACTTTGTGTGTATTATCCACCTTAGTAGCTACCACTAGTTTTAATCGCAGATGTCTGGACGTAATTAAAGATTAAAAGCGTAAGCAGTAAAAGATTAAAACTTCAAACAGTAAAAGATTAAAAGTGTAAACAGTAAAAGATTAAAAGCGTAAACAGTAAAAGATTAAAACTTCAAACAGTAAAAGATTAAAAGTGTAAACAGTACATTTCCGCTCGTGCAAGTTGTGGCTAAATAAGTTTTTCATAGATTGAATTGGAATTCAATTCAATTGTGCTACTCCAATTCCTATCATATTATATTAGCCGTTTTTGTTATTTTGCAGTGAAATCAGCGAAGACCGCGTCCAAGGCCGAAGGGCTGATCGTGAGCAGAAAAACCGTCGAGATTCCTCGGGTTCTGATTCAGATTGGGACAGACAGGTGATACAATCCCGGACGGTAGAGGTAGATTTACCTTTTTCTCTCGCTCTGTGTGTGTGTGTATGTGGGTGTGTGTTAGTGTGTTTGTGAGAGTGTGTATTTGCAAGTGTGTGTGTGGGTGAAATTTGCGATAAATAGGTATGTAGTACATAAAAATACTTTTTCATACATACCATATGAAATTATATGGCTGTTGAGACTAACCATAGAGTCTCAAAGAAATATGCGCCAAAGCAGCGATGCCCTGGACTTTGTTTTGATATTCAAAGTTCTGTGTATCACTCCAAGGGTCATGGATAGACGTTATCTCTTACCATCAGTAGAGTGCCTCGTTTGTCAGATTACTTTTACATAAAAAAATACAGAAGGCTCTACTGACAATATACATAATTTGTTCCTCAGGAAGGTAGCAGAGGAAGCAGTATCGACATGCCCGATATAAGAAAATCTCTTTTGAATGAAATCAACCATGTTGCTATTCAAAGGTAAGATAAGACAACCCTATCAACGTTTTTCCAGTGTCAACGGTTTAAATTTTTTTATCATTACGGTAAACACTATATGTATACTATAAACACAACTCTGAAATCGTTAAATAAAAATCAATTTCACTATAGAAAAACACGGACAAGTGCTAGTCAGACTCGCCCACCGAGGGTTCTGTACAAACTAGTAGGATAAATAGTTCGGGAATCGAGTGGTGGAGTTTTTTTTTTTACTTTTTTCTTCTTTACCGTAAATTATTATTTTGCGTGGTGGTAGGGTACTTTCTAGTACTTGGCAGGCTAGCTACCACCCTCAAGTTGAAAATCTTCCGCCAAGCATCTAACGGTGTGTCTGTCACTTGAGAGCCGGTTCCATTTCAGGCTAGGCGTGCTTCACCATCGTGAACCACACCTTCACTTAACATCAGGTGAGTTGTGGTCAATCACGAAGCCTGTAAGCCATAAAAAAAACAACTCGATACCTAGCACGCGTTTCCGACATTGCCAGACGGACAACAAAGTGATCCTATAAGGGTTCCGTATTTTTCATTTTGCGGTATGGAACCCCAAAAATGTGATTGATCTTTAACAAAATGCATGAATCAGCTCAGATTGTTTATTTTTCACAATTTTCGGGTTACAAAAGTGTGTGTTGAAATTTGTTCTTGTTCATATTGATAAGCATGAAGATTTCGGTTTAGTACTACCGCTCCAAGTAAATCTGCCATTTCATTGTTTTCAGAATAACAGCTGGTGATGACAATGTCTTATTCCACTTCGTCCAGCTGGAATCAGAGAAAGGCGTTTTATTAGCTCCAGTGAGGAATCTAGAACAACAAGCGAACAACATTCTATATTCCTACATTGTAAACACTTTTAAAGTGGCTTGTAAGAAGATACATGACATTTTACAACATAGTATAAGGTAAATATGATTGTATCTAATGTTTATGTAGCGATGATAGCTCAGTGGTTACCGCGGTCGGTTCGCATGCCGAAGGGCGTGGGTTCAAACTCCATCAATGAGTTTGAGCTGCCGGTGATAGAAAAACATCGTGAGGAAACCTTAGCATGGTGGTAGGGTACTTTGCAGTACTTGAATGGCTAGCTACCACCCTCAAGTTGAAAATCTGCTAATCATCTAACGGTGTGTTTCAGCAGCCTCTCTTGAGAGCTAATTCCATTCTAGGCTAGGTCTGTTTATCATCTTCGATCACACCGTCACATCAGGTGAGCTGTGGTCAAAAAGATAATAGGTCAACCCTAAAAAAAGTACATAAAAGTTCCAGAAACGTTGCTTAGAGTTAAAGTTAATCTCTGGTTAAAATGTCTCGACATATATAAGTATATAAATATATTTTTAAACTTTCACGGTTTGAATGCATTATTTTATGTTCGTTACCTCAACCTTTCGGCCATGTTAAATAAAAAAAACTGAATTCACTTTGGCAGTGACAAGTTGACATTTTTAACATTGATTAACGTTAAGCGTCGCTTTTAAGGAAGGCCCTAACCGACGATATTGGCCAATCTTTGAAAATTGGATTAATCCTTCAGTATTTAGAATTTAATAAATTTTTAGAAGCGACATTTACTACATAGCTATGTGGTATCGGCTGATAAGTTGTCTGTCACCATTTTTTACGTAAGAAATCGAGGATGGATTTAGCCTAGCAATGGAATACAAAAGCTTCATCACAAAAAGCAATAACTGGGGGTCTTATCGGTCAAATTTGCCCTAGGTTGCCTTGGTATGGGGTGGATTCATAGAAGGTTAGGTATCTTGGCTTAATCAAACGCGTGAACTGTAAAACTTGTTGTCGGCCCCGAACTGTGACCTCGTAGCTTCTGTATCTTTACAGCCTATTCACTACTTTAGTGTTGATTTTCATGTCCACACATGTATTTGTCTGAATTACTGGCCTACCAATATTCGTGGGCATTGAGAATTTGTATGAAACTGCTTCAGTAGGATATAATGACTTAAATAGACTTATACCCTCGTTTCCACAGATTTAAAAGGAACCACGCTCCTTGCAACCCATTAAACAAAATACTGGTAGCGGTGAAAGAACATGGAATGCTGTTCCAAGCACCGATGGAAATACTTCACCAGTGTGGAGTCAGTAGAAGGAATACGGAACCTTTCCAGTTTTGGGTTGTTGGGTAACATTTCTTTTATATTTATTTCTAGATCTTAAGTTGAAGAATGTAAAACTAATCTCAGCTGGAATAGGAACTACCTCTCAAATAAGCCTGGACACACAACTAGGTACTTGACAGGTTACAGGTTTGCATGGTGGTAGTGTACTGTCTAGTACTCTGCTGGCTAGCTACCACCCTGAAGATGGAAATCTGTCGCCAAGCATCTGTGTGTTCCGGCAGCCTCACTTGAGAGCCAGTTCTATTCCAGGCTAGGCGTGCTTTACCATCTTCGACCACACTGTCACTTACCATCAGGTGAATTGTGGTAAAATACTTAGCCTGTCAGCAATAAAAAAAAAGTTCTCAACTTGAGAGTGGTAACTAACCAGCTAAGACTAGAAAATATGCTATGGTATCCTCACAGTGTTACTCATGTCGGCAGCACAGGCTCACTGGGAGTTGACCAAAACGTCATCTGTACATGGTGGATGTTCCCTATGTACGCACAAAGCGTTTTGATTCCAATTTTTTTTTTGCACAGCGAGGTTTTGGATCTCTGTCGGAGTCTGTGTTCCCTGTTAGGTACAATATGGGTGTCTTCAAATCATTTTTTTTTACATCGGGCTAGGCATGCATTTGGCCACGGTTTCACCTGATGGAAAGCGAAGATGTGGCCGAAGATGGAGCACGCTTGCCTAGGAAATACCTATTCACATTTTTCTTGAACAAAACCGGGTTGTACTTAGTTGGAAACACAGACGCTGGCAACGAGTTCCACACATCCAGTTCTTACAAGGTACGTGGTCTGGAAACGTTTTGTACATTGATAGGAAATTTCCACTGTAAGAGGGAAAAGTCCTTTTGTTTGAGCGTCTGGTCGTTTTGTTGTAAAACGGCGATGGCAAGATTAGGTCATGTAGTTCTTGGGCACACTCAACATAGTGTATACGATAAAAACTGACAGACTAGCCACTTCCCGCCGATGTGTTAGGCTCTGAAGTTTCAAATTCACCATCAAATCGTCATTTATAAGCCTTTTAGCCCTCCTTTCAATAGAATCCAAAACCTCAATCTGGTACTTGGCAGAACCATGCCAAAGATGACAGCAATACTTCATACATGATCGAACTTGAGCTTGGTAAAGAGTTAAGAGCAGTCCTGGTGTGAAGTACCACCCCACCCTCGACAGGATTCCCAACTTCTTAGCTGCAGCTTAGAGCAAATAGGTTTCTCCTAGGTAAGCGTGCTCCATCTTAGACTGCATTACTGCTTACACATTACCTGCTGAAAAAACTCACGTTGTCTTTTTTCTAATGAGTTCGCAGTGCGTGCGTCACGCCCGGCGCGTCAAGCCTACTTACAAGCTCAAAACACACATGCGGTGTTATTTCAAAAGTGCTGAATAACAAGCGCCGAGTGTTTATCAGTTTATTTTTATTTTAAAGAAGCTTTACGACCTCCTGTTTGTAAGAGACAATGCCTTCTCATAACTATTGCAGTGGCATACCGAACTTCACGCCAGTGCGATGAAACATAAGAGGGGTGTAATCCAACG
The DNA here is from genome assembly GCA_950106695.1 of Biston stratarius. NCBI lineage: Eukaryota > Metazoa > Arthropoda > Insecta > Lepidoptera > Geometridae > Biston > Biston stratarius. Next base: position 32,639,473 of record OX467106.1, on the reverse strand, counting down.
GTAGTGCGGCTTTACGCGCCTCGCGTGTACTCGTAAACACGCTCTGCGTGTAATCCCGCACTCATGTTACTCGACGCCAGTGCTGCGGCACTGCCTGGCGTGTAATTTTCGTAGTTTTGGAATTTGACAATAAACACCTCGGCAGATAAAGAGTCAGACTGTGGTAAAGGCAAAAACATTTTGATTGAAAAAAAAATGTTACCCTAGCTGTTTGGTGAAAGTAAACATGGGGCAGCTGATTTTTATTTCAAAGTTGTGCTCACGGTAAAATTTCTGCATAATGATAAGTACAGAGACCCCCTTTGCTTAAACTTATATATTTAAATAGGTAATTTGATTTGTTTGTTCCAGCCGGGTGTTTAGCGAACCAGAGCCCCGAGAGTTGTATGTCTGCTATCATGAGTCAATCCCGCAAGACCTTACTGAAGTTGCATACTTACTATCTTATTTAGAGTAAATAAACAAATAATATATGAATAAATGAGTTTATACATGATGGAACCCGAACAATATAGAAATGGTGTTGAATCAATTTTAATTTTGTTTCAATAATACAACAACAATAATGTGATTGTTTCAAAGACATAGGTATTTCTCAAAATTGTTATAAACCTTTTCATAATGTCTAAGAATGTTTAAAGCAAACTGAGTTGTTCATTACATAGATTCTAAGCCAGTATTATAGAAGAAAGTTTTTTAATAAATCCATAATCTTGTAATAAGTTAAATAAACAATGTATTAATGAATTATGAATTTTATTTCTTGTTATATGGAGAGATGGCGTATCGATGTATATGGTACATTTTGCTTTCTTATCGTTTGTACGATATCGAAATACAAGAGCAAAAAATAAGATTTGCTTGTTAGCCAGAGAGCGGTCTATTCCTCACTACCGCCATGGCTTGCATTAGCTAAAGCCTGTGGTATATTGTCGGTTGGTTGAAAGATCGACTTGGTTGTATAATGGCAAAGAGCTGTTCAGTCAGAATTAGATATAATGTGCGTCAGAATTAGGTACCGACGTAACCTTGGACCCTACATGTGTCGTAACTGTCGGTACCAAAATGGTAGGCCAAGCCGCCAACCAAACTCACTTCGTGAGTAGACCGACCTACTGACATTGACAACACAGTTTACTGAGTGATATGAACATGCTAAATACTTTAATCGAAGCCTGAATTCGTAAATTCATAGTGTTTCTTCATTAACCTGCGCCTGTAATGCATGAAGCAAATAAGCAAATTTTTCTTCATAACAAGTAATGAAACTATTTCACTACTTGACAATAGATGTCACTTTTATGGAAAGAAAAAAATACTTCGAACGCTTCCAAGTCTATAAAAATACTAGGTGTATGTGTCCGGTTCCGGTCATAAGTTACCACGCCGATAATGTAGATCAGTCTAAGTATAAAATACCTTAGTGGCATTTAAAAAAACCTGTACCTTTTGTATTTAAATAACCAGTTATTTACAACAACAATAGGTATAAACCCATTTTAATTCACATCTAGAGCAAAGGGATTGTAATTTGATTGTTGAAAAATGTATCATAGACAACAAGAAAACGCCATTTTAAATTTAATAATGCAAGCAATTATAAACAATAACTCCTTGGCTTAAGGGATTTAATGGCATGTATACTTCGTTAAAAATGTCAACAATAAAGTGCACTGTGGCGCCGCTCTGGGAACTAAGCTCAAAAAGTCTTGTCATGTCAATCAAACTCAAAGTGAAACAAACTCCAGACATTATAAATCCCAAAAATTTGTTATGTGTGAAAAGCTAATTGATATTTTATTATAAACATTCAACGAAGCGTATTGTGCTATTATATGAACTTGCTCACTGATATTCATGGATATAAACTAATAATTGTTTTGTACTTGAACACTTGAAGTTGAACGATGATCACGAAAATGCAAACTCAAGCCAATGTTGCCGTCCCGCAATCTGTCACGACACAGCCGCAGTCTCAGCAGATCGTTGGTGTTCCCGCAAATGCAGTGATACTGAAAATGTCTGATATACAACAGATATCAACAGTGGGTGAGTGAAAATTTTCCTAAATTAAAATTTATCGTCATCGCGGAAAATTTCTTCTAGTTTCCGTGTGGATTCACTCGAACCATCATCTAATGCATTGTGGTAGGTTATATATGGTTGAATGCAAGTGCAAAATCAATGCTATGCTATCTAGTGGAAGGTGTAGTTCATTTACCAAAATTGTAATACATTTAGCAGAAATTGCTTTGTTAGTGGTATAGGTTAGGTGCTTCTAGTGGTATTTCAGTCCTAGAGGTGGGTGGCAACTATATTTTCGTTTCCTGTCAATCTAATCTCACATTGGAATGCCATAGTCATAAATTTTAAAGGATTTATCCAAGTTATTTTATTATACCTAAAAATTATAAACAACCTATCTGAATATGAAATGAAACAAGGATTCAATTATAGAATTAAAAGATGGAGTGTAATACTTAAGTGTTTGATGATAGAAAAGCAGCAAAACTGAAATGCCTTAGAGCAATAGAATGTAAATATTTTTTTGTTTTAATTATTATTTTACTATTTCATCTCTCTTTTTGTGCTTAGAATGTATGTATTTTTTTATGTTACTCAATGTTACAGTTTTAAGTGATTTTGGCAAGGATGCTATTGCAGTATTGACTGAAATCAAATATACTGTTAAATATTTTAACTATAGCTTGTACCTTTACTCAATATAGGACACACAAATGACTACTTGTTAGGTTCTAGGCAAGCAGCATATGTGGATGTTCCTATATCATAGTGTTGAAATTTAGTTCCTGCGTTAAGATAATCCAGCCCTTGCTTGTCAAATTACCTACTAACAATCATACATATTTAATTAGTTAAATAATTATTTAAACATAAAGACATTATTTTTCATTTGTTTTTGTTATATTTTTGTTTTTATTTTTTTTGGCTGGCTGGCTATTTCTTTGACCACAGCTCACCTGACGTTAAGTGACGGTGTGGTCGAAGATGGTAAACACACCTAGCCTGGAATAGAACTGGATCTCTCATGAGGCTGCCGGAACACATCGTTAGATGCTTGGCGGTAGATTTTCAACTTGAGGGTAGTAGCTAGCCAGCCAAGTACTAGAAAGTACCCTACAACCACATGATGGTTTCCTCGCAATGTTTTCCTTAACCGGCAGCTCAAGCTCATTGTTGGGGTTTGAACCCCGATCCTTCGGCGTGCAAACCGACCAGCCTATCACCACTACGAAAAAACGTTTTTAGAGCTTTGTGACATTTGCAATGTTGTATTTAGGGTACCTATATAATGAAAATAGATACGGTAGTGAGTAGACTGTAGAGCCTCAATTATCCAAAACAAATCTTTGTTCAGACCCTCAAAGCGATAGGATAATTGTGTTAAATAAAAAAAATTGTATTTATGTTTACTGTTTTATCAATTTTAGTCTGGCAGGTTCTACATATTAACCTAATTAAAGGTATTATCTGTAAATTTATGTAGTTGGGACACATCTAAGAGCTCTCATAGCTGCAGAAAAGATGTGCTTCTGTGATGCCACATCGAGAGACAGTAGTGTCGGGTACTTGTGGGTGAGTCATTAAGCCCGGGTATAGACTATCAAGCTTCTACTATATATATGAAGTAATGCTGAACACCAAGTACTCAATTTACCAACACATATTGTTTATCATCAGGACTGTTAGAGCTTGCCCATCGAGAATACCAAGCGGGAGACTATGAGAGTGCAGAGCTCCACTGTATGCAATTGTGGCGGCAAGATGGCACCAACACAGGGGTTCTGCTGCTGCTGTCCTCTATCCACTTCCAGTGCCGAAGGCTGGATAAATCTGCTCACTTCTCTACATTGGCGATTAAACAGAACCCTCTATTGGCAGAGGCATACAGGTATTACAGTTATTTTAGTATAAAAAAATATTTGAATAAATTGTCTCACTGTAAGGTTCATGAATTTGTGAAAATATCTATGTAACATTTGAGAAATTAACTACTCTTCGTGCCAGTTAGGATTGACCCTAAGGTTTAGGGAAGATTTAGTAATAAGGGGCTTGTATTAAATGATTTTGGTAATCAATCCAATAAAATGATGTAGGTAACATAATGATACCAAATCTTATCCTGATGCCACCCATTGTTTTTAATTTGGTATTCAATTGTCTGACAAATTTAATACATCTAGGTACTAATACAGATTTTTAAATCTCCTGGCTATCTGATAAAAGAATAGGCAGGGTGGAATTAGGTCAGATTTAATCATGTTAATCTTGCAGGCCATGCAGATGGAGGGATAACATTAAACATTAAGCATAAAATTAAATTTGGGGATTGCTTTATTATACTTTTCAACAGGGATTTGCTTCAACTGTCTTCTAAAATATTAATTTTTACCTAAACTTACTTAAATAATAACAAAACTTAATTCAGTTCTAAATTTTCTGACATTCAGAAATCCACAATCTATGATGGTTTTGTACATTGAAATCTATCTCTTTTACCTAGCAATCTAGGTAACGTTTACAAAGAACGTGGTCAACTCCAAGAGGCGCTGGAAAACTACAGGCATGCAGTTCGTCTAAAGCCAGACTTTATTGATGGTTACATCAACCTTGCAGCGGCACTTGTGGCTGCTGGAGATATGGAGCAAGCTGTACAAGCATATGTGACAGCCCTACAGTATAACCCTGTAAGTATTTTGTTAAATTGACAAGCTAAAAATATCTTGACATGTATTGTCTGTTCTTTATATCATTATTGCAACAGTTACAGGAAATCATAAAAGTTGAAAATTTGTTCTTTATAAAATCTTATTGTCTGCAAAAAAAAGTGTTATGATTAGTATGTAGTTTGTGTATTTATGTTATATTTTGCCTACAAAGATTAAATAAATGTGTGTATGATCTTTATACATACATTTATTTAATCTGTCCTAAATATTGTAAAACATAGTCACTGTTTTACAATATTTAGTGAGTGTGTGTATGTGTCCATGTGTGTGTGTATGTGTCTGTGTGTGTGTATGTGTGTGTGTGTGAGCGTGTGTTTGTGTGTCTTTGTGTGTGTGTCTGGCTGCCACCGATTTTAATTTTGTTTGTAAGGTAGGTAGGTAGTTTTGTGTGAATTAGTTGGGAGTGTTCTTAGCTATGTTTGATTTTTTGTCAGGGGTATTTAAATTTTTAATAATTTACTTGTGTTAGAATGCGAGTGCAAAGCTGAGGCTGGTCGATAGTGTCTCATAACTCTAATTCTATCTTGACAAATGAGGTGTCCAGACTATTCAGCAATACGCGCGTCTTATAAAAAAATATCGTAGGACATTTCACAGTGCCATCTAGCCTAGAATTGAACCATAAATATTTTGTATATACATACTTATACCTAATACTTACAGAATACCAAGACAGAACAAACATTTATTGTCGCATAAATGTTTGTTCTGGTGGGAATCAAACCCAGGTCTCTTGAAACAAATATAGGTCCCGTTTTTACCCTTTGGGTATGGAACCCTAAAAAAGGTGGTTCGGTGTAAGAAAGCAAGCTGTATGTTTCCCAGGCTACCACTAGTTTTGTGTTTTTATACAAGTTATTAATGAGTTAAGCAACTGTATCGCCCGATGGTAACCGTCACGTTTACCGATGACGGTTTAGGATCACTCACGATAAGAATTTTAAATTGAAGATTTTTCGTTGTGTACTCACGTACTTGGATATATATTACGCAAGCCTACTTTAAAATTCTCGTAAAATAATATAAGTTGCAAACAAAATATTCTGCAAGTTTTAATTACCACCGGAATTATTTCAATTACTTTAAATAATTTTTTATACAGTCATGTTTATGTTTAAACTTGAGTGTTTACTCATTAATGAAACTAGTTTAGAAGGTTGTCCCTGAGATAACGTAATAGGAAACTTCTAGGTATTAGATTACATTACAATAGAACTACTGGAGATTAGAGGTAACTTCACACTATAATGTTAGCTTATCTGTTACTACCACGAGATGAAGAATTAAACATAAAGATGAACAAAATATTTATTAGAGAAAACTATGACTAAGATCGTATGACGGTGATTATATAAATGAAAGAAAGAAAACATTTATTTTGTCACACTACTTGGTGGTAGATCTCCTTAGCAGGAAGCCGTCTAGTTAGGTACCTCCGCAGTACCAGATAGTCTGCCGCCATGCAGTAGTGTGTAAACATAACTGTGTTCCGGTTTGAAGGGTACTGCAGCTAGTGGAATTACTGGGCTGTTGAGACTAACCATCTTGTCTCAAAGTAATGAATGCCAAAGCAGAGATGCTCTGGACTTTGTTTTGCTCCTCATAGTTCTGTGTATGGCAATGGTCATGACAGGCGTTATCTATAAACCATCAGGAGAGCGTCTCGTTCATCTCATTACAGTTACATAAAAAAAAAACTACATGTAAATAATAAAAAACATAAATAATAACAAAAAAATATCTGGTACTACGGTGGTACCTACCTAGATGACCTGCTATGGAGATCTATCACCAAGTAAACTAAATGCTATTTAGTACTCATTCCTACAGAATCCATTAAAATGAGAGTAAAATACCAAATTGCGTGGAAACTCGAAAACAACTTGGTCCCTTTCCATCCATACATGATAAATGTAAAAAGGTTCAGCAACGCAACTGAAGCAATTTCTTTTGTATAAAATTTTCACTAACTCATAATGCCACGTATGACGTGTTTCTGAAGCCCTTGATTATCTGATAGTCTATAAATAAAGAATGTATGTTTGTAGCGATGATAGCTCAGTGGTTAGCGCGGTCGTTTCGCATGCCGAAGGGCGTAGGTTCAAGCCCCAACAATGAGCTTGAGCTGCCGGTGAAGGAAAACATTGTGAAGAAACCATAGCATGGTGGTAGGGCACTTTCTAGTACTCGGCTGGCTAGCTACCACCCTCAAGTTGAAAATCTGCCGCCAAGCATCTAACGGTGTGTTCCGACAGCTTCACTTGAGAGCCAGTACCATTCCAGGCTAGGTGTGCTTTACCATCTTCGACCACACCGTCACTTAACATCAGATGAGCTGTGGTCAAACAACTAGCCTGTCAAACATAAAAAATACAGCTTAGATGTGATTATTGACGTGTCTCAAAACATGCATTTCGTACAATGAGCACTTTCCAAAGTACATTTTGTTTAAATTTCTGATTTATACTAACCATCGAATGTCTCAAAGTTAAGAACACCAAAGCAGCGATGTCCTGAACTTTGTTTTGATACTCGAAAGTTCTGGGTATCACTAATGGTGATAATGGGCAGACGTTATCTCTTACCACTCGAAGAACGTTTTATTATACCAATTAAATAGCTAAATAGCTCATTACAAACATCGTAACCTCAATAACGCCAGCATTGCAGGCTCATCAGTTTGTCATAGTGAGAGGAAGTACAACCATGCACAATTTTATTATTTTATGGTTTACTAGCGACCCGCCTCATCTTCGCACGGGTACAATGTAGATACTAATGTGGTGCATACAGTATATTTATAATACATGCGTAATTTGAAAGATCTATGTGCATAGATTGCGGGCAGTGACTTTGTTTTATATTTTTTATTCTTATACCCGTAATTTTTCGATAAATAAAAAGTAGCCATTTATGTTAATCATAGTCAGTCTGTAAATCAAAACTTCAATCAAGTCTGATAAGCTGTTAAAGCTTAAAAGAGCAACGATCATTTACGTAAACACTCGCATTTATAATATTTGTACGATGAGATTAGCGCCCCTTTAGATTCCATTTTCCAGTAATCTTCCCAACAAAAAAGTTTCCTGTCTTTGTAGTGTATACTATGTTATAGTTTACCAGCTGCGCCCCGCGGTGTTTGCCGCTTTTCCCACGTGAACACTAAATTTTTCGGGATAAACATTAGTCTATGTCTTAATCCAGGGTGTCTACAATCATACCAAATTTCATCAAAATTGGTCCAGCAGGGCCAATTGAGCGTGAAGAAGTAACAAACATACAAACACACGCACACTCACAAAGTTTCGCATTTATAATAGTGTGATTAGTCACAATTTTATCGCGATCGTTCCCGCTGTTAAATTGCAAAAAATAACCAACACATATATTTTCAAAATGATGTAGTAAGTCATTAGGCATGCACTTTTTCTGTGGCAGTTTTAAAACATTGAGGCGTATTAACGTCATTCTTTTTTGAAATACGTTAAAAATAATACTATCAGTAGCCTAGTTCGGAGGTCCTGGGGTCAAACCTCGCGCTAATTTGACACATTGAAGGATAACTATATTCCTAATGTTCTTTGTTAACTTCTCTTGCAATGAGAAGAGGTGTGCACCTAGCATCGGGACTGTTATTCACAAAGCTGCTCAGTAGCTTTCATCATCATCATCTCAGTCGTAGGACGTCCACTGCTGGACATAGGCCTCCCCGATTTACTTCCATAAAGAACGGTTGGAAGCGGCTCGCATCCAGCGCGTTCCTGCGGTCTTTATTAGGTCGTCTGTCCACCTTGTGGATGGACGTCCTACGCTGCGCTTGCCGGTCCGTGGTCTTCACTCCAGAACTTTGCAGCCCCATCAGTTCTGCGTGCTATGTGCCCTGCCCACTGCCACTTCAACTTGCTAGTCCGCTGGGCTATGTTACTTTAGTACGTCTACGGATCTCCTCATTTCAGTAGCTTTACATATAATATAAAATATAATTATTGCTAACCAACATCATTATAGTGTTTACACAAGATAATCAATAAAATAACCTTGAACGTGACTTCGTAATGCGATATTAATATCCTTGATTCTCGCAATTATAGCCGTCGTCAAAGGTGTCTATGTTACAGTATTATTCCACATGGTATGTTTCCATCATCGTTGTTATATAAAGACCAATTTATGTGTAAAATTTTATGAGGGCACCACTATCGAATATCCTACAGAAAACTAACGTTCATGTATAGAACATTTTTAGTTGCGTTATTAGATCAACTATTTAGATTATTCGGCCGCTCTGCTCATATTATTTTAACCTTGTTTATTATTCCGCACGGTGATTCATTTCAGTCATTGTTACACGTTTTTCTAAAGTTTATGATAATAAAAATGGATATCGCTATTGATAAAAGAAATTATGGCAAAGCTATGATAAAACAAAGAGTTGAAGTATAAACTAATTCTGAATGTCGATTGTGTATAGCTAAATAGGTGTCCTTAATCCGTCTTATCCGCTTGCGATTTCTATGTTGTTCTCAAAACTAAATTTTCAATTATATGACTGTCGCGTCATCTCGGTCGTCTATTTTTTATTTTTTATGGCTGACAGGCTAGATGTTTGACCACAGCTCACCTGATGTTAAGTGACGGTGTGGTCGAAGTTGGTAAAGTACACCTAGCCTAGAATGGAACTGGCTCTCAAGGGGGGCTGCCGGAACTCACCGTTAGATGCTTGGCGGCAGATTTTCAACTTGAGGGTGGTAGCTAGCCAGCCGAATACTAGAAAGTACCCTACCACCACGCTATGGTTTCCGCACGATGTGTTCCTTCACCGGCAGCTCAAGCCCATTGTTGGGGTTTGAACCCATGCCCTTCGCCATGCGAACCTACCGCACTAACCATTGAGCCATCATCGCTACAAATCCATTCTACATAATAATATACTTTTATTTAATTACGGGTCATGTACGTCAATGTTTCCTATTTTGCGTAATATATGAATTATGCAGAGTTATGCAGAGAGTTGACTATGTATCTAACTATGAATAATGTTGTTTCAGGACCTATACTGCGTCAGGAGTGATTTGGGCAACTTGCTCAAAGCGCTGGGACGTCTCGACGAGGCGAAGGTAAAAGCTATTTCCTGTCACATTAGCTGGTTTGCTCCGAAGTTAACAGGATTTCTTGAAACTAAACTTTATGTAACGTGAAATAGCGTACTCTCGCCCGCATAGCGTATTGTACTGCGATGCGTAAAAACTGCAACAGCGTTTGTCTTTATTTGGTTAAGCGATACTAAACATTACTGAATTAGTTGATAAAGAATGTAAAACGTGGACTTAGATCCGCTATTTTTGAATGACAGTTGGATGGATGACGCCTCTATAATGAGTATATATTTATGATGTCATCGAGTCAAGGTTGTATCTAGAAATAATTTTGGTACGTCTTTAGCGATAAATATTTTATGTTTGTTGATTAAGAACATAATGTTCTTTATTTTATTTTTTAAGTATAATATTAAACATATACCTACATGTACCTATGTACACAATGAAATAAATTATCCAACGCTTAGTTGCATACATATTGTCTCGGAGAACAATGAATTTGAATCATTGATTGTTCCTTGTTGCTATTGTAATACTTTTAAAAGAATAACGAGAAACCAAAGCAAGGAAAAGAAATTACAGCACATCAACATCAAAGTAATTTTTGGTATCGCGCATAGAGCAAATAATGGTTTCACATTTTATAAAATTTCACTTACGAAATTAATAATAGTGTCGAAGCCATTATTTAGTGAAAACAAAGTTGGAAAGCGAATATTTTTCTATATTATGTATTTTTCCAATTTTGTTCCAATAGTCGTACAATGTTCTTGTAATATTTATTTGTTAAAGGAATATTCTGCGACAGCGTCATGCGTAAATTTCTTATCTATTTTCTATACAACATTGCGACGAATCCAAAGTTTTTGATAAGTATGTAAATACAAAATTTTCGTATTCATTTCACAAAACTTGTACATTGTCACTAATTAAATGTTGTATGGAGGATTTGAAAGAGTGTATGCTAATTCGCACTTTCATAAACAGAAAGTAATTAACGATACTCGTCCTGTTTCCTTCACCGTTACATAGTTTTAAATATTTTGAATATTTTGTGCTTGTAGTGTTTTTTTACTCGAATGGAGGATCAAAGAAGTCAGTAGCGTTCGTTTTGTTAGTAGTAAGTTTTGTTCTTTTATACTGTATTGTTTGGTCATCACGTCATGCCTGTCGCAATACTGTTCTTCGACAGCTTGAATTGAAACTGATCCTCACGTATTAACGAATTATCAGCAATAAATAACGTAATATCGGGAACGCTAGTTTTAAAAACAAAAATCAACTAATTTTGTTATATTTTCACAAGGTTGTCTGGTAAGACAAGTGTAGGTGTGACCGGTGGTGTATCTAGCTGGGTTACGGTTGGTACGACACTCGCTTGCCGCCACGTTGCCGGCGACGCGCACTCTGCCGCAGGTAAAGTGGACAAGGTTTGACAACTAAGGACAGGTTTATCGGAACTCGTGCACTGACTCTCATTGTGACCATTTTGTCATCGGCTAGGAAGTGGAAGCGGTTCAGTCGACGTTTCCTGGGCTTTCTTTTGCGAGTGGTAACTTCAGGGTCGCGTCGGCTGCGGCGTCCGTTTGCATTTCCTACTGATGTGTGCTATCGGCGTAGTCTCGTGTCTCTAGGGTGCTCTTGGCGTAACTCCCTTATCCGGAGCCGGGGTTGGCGACCGGCGGTGTGCGTTTTGCGACCGCCCGCCGTCAACCCTCCGAGGGTGTAATCTCGCAACTGGCGTAAAATCTACATTTCAGTAATTCATCACACGACAACGAAAAATACGTTCTGTTTAATATTTTTAACATGTGTTTTTTCCGTGTGTGTAGGCCTGTTATTTGAAGGCCATCGAAACGAGGCCCGATTTTGCAGTCGCATGGAGTAACTTGGGATGCGTTTTTAACGCCCAGAGCGAAATCTGGTTGGCGATACATCACTTTGAGAAGGCTGTCGCATTAGATCCCAATTTCTTGGACGCCTACATCAATTTGGGAAACGTTCTCAAAGAAGCGAGGATATTTGATCGGTGAGACAATTTTATTTAGTTAAACCTCTCGTGCAAATAGATACTGTTCATGCGTAAGTTAGCACCTCATTGTGAGATATCAAATTTAGATTGTCATCGGTTTTGCTCGGTAGTTGCTAATTAACGTCAATTTTTCCCCAGTGCTGTCGCGGCGTATCTTCGTGCCTTGAACCTTTCGCCAAACAACGCCGTCGTACATGGAAACTTGGCGTGTGTTTATTACGAACAGGGACTCATTGACTTGGCCGTCGACACGTACAGGCGCGCCATAGAACTACAACCTAACTTCCCCGATGCGTATTGCAACTTAGCTAACGCATTGAAAGAGAAAGGACAAGTCGTCGACGCGGAAGAATGTTACAACACCGCCCTACGGCTGTGTCCGTCACACGCGGACTCGCTCAACAACTTAGCGAACATAAAACGCGAGCAAGGATACATAGAAGAGGCGACACGTCTGTATCTGAAAGCCCTCGAAGTTTTTCCGGAATTCGCTGCGGCTCACAGTAATTTAGCGTCCGTGTTGCAACAGCAAGGAAAACTCAATGAAGCCCTTATGCATTATAAGGAGGCGATTCGCATCCAGCCCACATTCGCAGATGCGTACAGCAATATGGGTAACACGCTTAAAGAGATGCAAGATGTAGCGGGTGCGTTGCAGTGTTACACCAGAGCTATACAAATTAACCCCGCGTTCGCAGACGCTCACAGTAACTTGGCCAGCATCCATAAGGATTCGGGAAACATTCCCGAAGCTATCCAGTCGTACAGAACTGCGTTGAAACTGAAGCCTGATTTCCCCGACGCGTATTGTAATTTGGCTCACTGCCTGCAAATCGTCTGCGATTGGACTGACTACGAAGCGCGGATGAAGAAATTGGTCAGCATCGTGGCGGAACAGCTCGAGAAGAATAGGCTTCCGTCGGTACACCCGCACCATTCGATGCTGTATCCGTTGACACACGAGTTTAGAAAGGCTATCGCGGCGCGACACGCTAATCTTTGCTTGGAGAAAGTGCAAGTTCTTCACAAGCCGACATACAAATTCCCGCGTGACTTGCAAGGCCGCCTGCGTATCGGCTACGTGAGCAGTGATTTCGGTAATCACCCGACATCTCACTTGATGCAGTCGGTTCCCGGCCTGCACGACCGTACTAAAGTGGAAATCTTCTGTTACGCTCTCAGCCCCGATGACGGGACAACGTTCCGTTCTAAAATCGCCCGGGAAGCGGAACACTTTATTGATTTATCACAGATGCCTTGCAATGGGAAAGCCGCCGATAAGATATACGGCGACGGAATTCATATTCTAGTAAACATGAACGGTTACACTAAAGGCGCGAGGAATGAGATATTCGCTCTGAGACCAGCGCCCGTTCAGGTCATGTGGCTTGGATACCCGGGGACCAGTGGAGCTAGCTACATGGATTACTTGGTTACCGACGCCGTCACGTCTCCAGTGGAACTGGCCAGTCAATATAGCGAGAAGTTGGCTTACATGCCGCACACATATTTCGTCGGTGATCATAAGCAAATGTTCCCGCATTTGCAAGAGCGCCTCATTCTAAGCGACAAAGTGAAAGGACAAAACAGCTTGGGCGGCCTGGCCGATAACGTAGCCGTTATCAACGCTACAGATCTGTCGCCGCTTGTTGAAAACACGGACATCAAAGAAATCAAGGAAATCGTTAGGGCCGCGAGACCGGTTGAGATTTCTTTGAAAGTTGCTGAACTGCCGACTACGACCCCTATTGAGACTATGATAGCATCGGGACAAGTTCAGGTAACTGCACTGATATTATATATTTGTAAACGATTCTATCTTTCACTATTCATATCAAAGTAAATACTTGTAAATAGACAATAGACGACACTTTTTTTGAAAACTTTCTATTACATTTAAATTACATTCATCGACATTATAAAAATACATATAAATAACAATAAATAATTAATTTATAAAAAAGTTACCATAAAAAACAAATACAAAACAAAATGTCACAAACCGGCCTCAACTCAGCATAATGCCATGCCGACTGCAGTCTGGCGCTGATTTTCCGTCGAGGCTAGGGTTACCAGATGATAAAATCAAAAGTCCGGAGAAAAGGCCCTGATTTCGAATGAAAAATCCTGAGATTTTTTAGTTTGAGAATTTTCTCTCAAACATACTTAATAAAATACTTGAATTATATATATTTGAATAATTTGTGTTTCATTATTATTTTGTGTGCAGAAACTCATCGATGTTGTACATTTCAGACGTCAGTAAACGGAGTGATTCTTCAAAATGGTCTGGCTACCACTCAGACGAACAACAAAGCCGCAACTGGAGAGGAAGTGCCTCAGTCTATCGTGATAACCACTCGGCAGCAATACGGGCTGCCGGACGACGCGGTCGTCTATTGTAACTTTAACCAGCTGTACAAGATCGACCCGCTGACTCTGCACATGTGGGTGTACATACTGAAGCACGTGCCCAACAGTGTGCTGTGGCTGTTGAGATTCCCGGCGGTCGGGGAGCCTAATTTACAAGCTACGGCACAGCAACTTGGTAAGTAAATATTTTATGTCTTTTTGCTTCTTTAATGAAAGATAATTCAGTAAACTAATAATATAAAAAAAACAAAACCGACTTTAGGAAAAAAACATCACTAAAAAGCGAAAACTAAACTTACTTTACAAAGTATTATTATATTTGCCGAGCTCCGGCACCTAGCTAGGCTAGGCTAAGTACCGACTTCAAACAGATCAGTAGCGATGATAGCTCAGTGGTTAGCGCGGTCGGTTCGCATGCCGAAGGGCGTGGGTTCAAACCCCAACAATGAGCTTGAGCTGCCGGTGAAGGAAAACATCGTGAGGAAACCATAGCGTGGTGGTAGGGTACTTTCTAGTACTCGGCTGGCTAGCTACCACCCTCAAGTTGAAAATCTGTCGCCAAGCATCTAACGATGTGTTCCGGCAGCCTTACTTGAGAGCCAGTTCTATTCCAGGCTAGGTGTGCTTTACCATCTTCGACCACACCGTCACTTAACTTCAGGTGAGTTGTGGTCAAACACATAGCCTGTCAGCCATAAAAAAAAAAAAAGTAGGTACCCAGCACATATAATAATACTTTGTAAAGTAAGTTTATTTTTCGCTTTTTAGTGCTGATGTTTTTTTCTCCATCTCATCCCGTGGTTGCCGTAAGAGTCGGCTAAGGGATGTAATCCGGAAGATGGGCAGCAGCGTCTTCCTTATAACTATAGAACTCTTGTTTCATACTTTCTTTTGTGGGCGTAGACTTTCTATATATACACATGTTTCCTGTAGGGTTAGGCATTTTTATTCATGTATATCTTAAACTATCACACATCTCAAAGTTTAACTTTTTATTTGTTTCATTTGCAGGTCTCCCTCCAGGCCGCATCATTTTCTCCAACGTGGCCGCTAAAGAGGAGCACGTGAGGCGAGGCCAGCTGGCGGACGTTTGTCTCGACACGCCGCTCTGCAACGGCCACACCACCAGCATGGACATACTATGGACTGGCACGCCGGTCGTCACACTACCCGGAGAAACGCTGGCTTCGAGGTGAATATACTAATGAAATTATTTGTCAGCCCTGTTTGGCCCACTGGCCCACTGCTGGGCGCGGGTCTCTTCTCATTGTGGGAAGGATAAGGCCATAGTCCACCACGCTGGTCAAGTGTGGGTTGCCATATCACTGTATAATGTTTTTCTTTACCGTTTTGAAGTTATCGGCAATACGTACATAACCTAGAAAAGGCAGAGGTGCGTGTCATATGGGATTCGAACCCAGGACATCCTGGTTGGAAGTCAGACAATGTCCCAAGTACGCTGCCGAAACTCGATAAATTTATAACCCTACTTACTACGTAACGGTTTTACCCGCGTGGTGATGGATGATGATGAAAAGTATCCTCTGTGTTATTCCAGGGCCTAAAGTATCTGCATGCAAAATTTCATCCAGATCCGTTCAGCCATTCTGGGGTGATTGACTAACAAACATCCATCCATCCAAACTTTCACATTTATAATATTAGTGGGATTTTTTCATAGTTGGGTAAATATTCATGATAATATTTAAAGATCACTATAAGAATAATATATTCTTTAAAAATAATTATTCTTATCATAAACACAGAGTATCCAATCATTAACCTCGAACCCGGTATGTTTAAAAAACACAAATATTTTATTGATAACACCAAAGTTGCAAGTCATATTCCAATCAAAAAGAATAATAATGTCAAAACGATAGTAATAATTTATATTGTTAATATAAGATTATATTAAGATAATTACCTATTTGATAGTAATTTAATATATTTTTTCATTAAAACAAACTCTGGTAGACTGAGAAAAAGGAAAATAGCTTTATTCAATTTGGTACCTATGAATGAATGAGCTTATGTATTTATAGGTACATATATAAAATATCTAGCAGAACCTTTTTCAGCCACTATCCTAAGGGAACTGTGTATTTTTCTAGGTTAAAACTTGCATATGTTAGTTACTTCCATTGGATTTGCAAATAATCTAAAATTCATTTAGCCATTACACCTAGAAGAAGTAAGAAAGTATACATTCACACACAAACTTTCCCACTTATGTGTAATGAGTGGTATGCACATTACCTAATTAATCCGCACCTTCATATATGTAAATAAAATATGTAAAATGAATATTTTTTTAAATCAAAAACCTGGCTGTGTAAATAGAGACAATTTAAAAGTAATCCATTAAAAAGACAACAAGATTGAGAATAAAAAACAAAATTAAAATATGCTATTAACAAAGTAAACTCTACTTCGGTTTTACGGACTATATTATGAGCTGAAAGCATAAGTCAAATACCCGCATAAGTTGTTTTTAATTTTTTTTTTTCGTTTTATAATTTGCTATTGAGTGCCGCCTTCCTTGGCAGTCAGGTAAAGAATCAAATGATATTTGTCGATCCGCGCTTAACATGAAAATGACTTTATTATATACTTAATTTATTTTTAAAAATTATTGTTATATTTCGTATGAGGTTTGTATATACGTACTTATATGCGAAGGCAAAGACCGAGCGTTACCGTGCCGGGTACGAAGTACCGGGCATCAGCTAGTCACACTAATATTTAAAGACGAAAGTTTGTGAGTGTGTAAGTGTGTTTGTTACTTTTTCACGCTCAAACGGCTGGACAAATTTTGTATGGCGGTAGCTGACTTCCTGGATTAACACATAGGCTACTTTTTGTTCCAAAAAAAGTAGCAGGTAACACCGCGGGGTGAAGTAAATAAAATCGTCATTGTAACCATGGATATTTAATATTTCAGAGTGGCCGCGTCTCAACTGAACACGCTTGGTTGCCCAGATCTGATCGCACGGACGAGACAGGAGTATCAAGACATAGCTGTAAGACTAGGAACAGATAGAGAATAGTAAGTACCTTCTTCCTTTATAATAATAACATAAGTTTCTATATAGTGATTACGCCTCTAAAATTGTTTTAGATTTTATTATTTCCATGTAATATAACCAACTTTTAACCTTTCTAGTTTTGTAAACACACTTGGCCGAAACGTCGAACTAAATAAATAAAACTAATATATATTATTTTGTGTGCAATTAATTCGCTATAAAACAAAGTCTGTATAGTCTAGATCGGCCATACTCGAAAGTGTGCTCCGCGGAACCCTAGAGGTCCGCAAAGCCTCTGTGAGGGCTACGTGAAAATACTGCTCATAAAGAAAAAGACTAAAGAGTTACTATATTTAGTTAAGATAAAAAAATAACTAAAAGTGCAAAAAAAAATTGTGGTGAAATGCATAATAGAGAGCGCGACATTTCCAGGAGCATAGTCAACAGTCCAACACTGACAACTGACAATAAAAATACACATAAAGTTTTTGATTATTTTAGGGCTCCGTCAAATATTTCGCTTTCAGAAAGGGCTCAGTCACCAAAAATGTCTATAGTATAATAGTATTATAGATAGTATAATAGTATTATAGATAGTATAATAGTATTATAGATAATATAATAGTATCATAGATAGTATTACTAGAGGCAAAAGTTGAATATAGGCACATAATTATGTCTACCGACTTGCTTCGAATGAACGTGACCTTCAGCTTCCAGAAGAAACAATCTAATGATGGTGAAAACCGAATCAAAATCCGTTGTGTGGCTTAGAAGTACTAAGCGAAAGGACACGCGAAATGCGACTTCATTTAATAAAATTAAATATTGCTAACTAAATCACCAACTAGTCTAGAACTAAATGTCATTAAAAATAAGTGAAGCAACGACCCCCAGCCTCCTTTGGTGCTTACGTAATATTTGAACTGCGCTAACATCCCCTTGATTGTATCCCCTATTAAAAGAGCCAGAGTGAAGCATTGACCCTTATATATTAAAAACATTCACTTTTTTTTTAGCTTGAAGGCAATTCGCGCAAAAGTATGGACGGCTCGAACGGAGAGTCCATTATTTGACTGCAAGGCGTATGCGACCGGACTGGAGATGCTCTACAACAGAATGTGGGCGCGATACGGGCGCGGCGACAGGCCGGATCACATACAAGCCATCGAGAAATAGGCAAAGAATCCCAGGGGTCCCACCCAGACCGCCAAGAAAAGCCGTTGGTGCTAAGTAAACGTTATACACGTTGTTTCTGAGTGCTTTCTAAAGAAGTTGTGATGTCTATGGCCCGTGTCACAGATATAATATAATACTTGTACAAGTTCGTCATACGGTACTAATCGGGCTTCGGACTACGTTCTAGAGTCATGCGGGGGTCTAGATGACGTCATTGCCTGTTTCGGGCTAGTGAAGTGTAGAGAAACGTTTTTTTTTGTAGTGAATTTTGTTTGTTTTGGGAAACGACCCCGTGTCTGACTATGACTATGACCAGTGTTGTGTTTCGTCGATTTGACGAAGTTGCAAATAACGTTCTTTATTACAGATTGGTTGTATAAAGCTGGCACCGATTTACGTTTTTGTAAAATGAGTACATGTGTCATAAATGACTGTGACTTAGGCTTTTCTCTGTTGGCATGAGTCACAAATTGGTCCGAATTCAATTAGTTTTCATTAAAATGTGCCAGCTTTTAATATCCAACTTGTGTTAAGGTGTTGCCAGTGAAAAAAAAAACTAAAGTTTGCAGATAGGACTGCGAGTGATAAATAAGTGAAATACAAAAGTCTAGTTATATAATTCAATCTAATGAAAATGTGTTTAGATCGAAACGCTAACGGTTCATATGGATAGTTTAATACTAAATGCAGTTTCATTGAAATTTACGTTCTGTTGTGTTCTATCTTGATTGAATCATGATGCTGCTATCAATTGTCTTCTAGTCAAGAATTGTAAGTCCATAGTACATCCTATTCTAATATGACACTAGTAGAATTATAACTCGGTTTCCATGATGATATTTGTAGGCTTGAGTGAAAATGCCATCATTGCAATATTGCACATGATTATTTCTCACTCTAAATACTTCCTAAATCCCGCTGGCATATATAAATTTATGCTAATCTTAGTTTCTATTATCTAGAACAGAGGTTCCCAACCTTTTTTTCTCATAGACCACTTTCAAAATTTTGCTGGTTCCGGTGGACCCCTGCTGCAAATTATCAATATTTGTCTTCAGTTTTGTTAGGAATAACCGAAAATCTCCCCGTTCCATGATATTCAATCTGCTCCTTTTTTGTTTGTTAAAAGTTTTGTAACACTTTGTACATTTGTACGTTGTACTGAATATGGAATATGCAAGTTTTTACAAGTAACAGTCGCTGAGCTTAAAATATTATCTACCTACATTGATAGGTGAAGTCAAGCCAACATTTTAGTTCTTCACTATCGAAACCAGATACATTTTCGTGGACCCCTGCTTATGAATTGTGAACGCCCATTTTTTGTCACGCCAACGTAGACCCCCCTTCGAGTCTCCCGTGAACCCCTGGGGTTCCACTTTGGGAATCAATGATCTAGAATATAGTAATTATTTTGATCTTCTTAGTTCTTTTATATCCTTTCAAGTGAAAAGAAGCATGTTCACATGCATAATCTGTAGCAATAAATAGAAAGGAAACATAATAATAATGAATGAATAAAACGATGAAATTATTAATAAATTGACACGTTATATTTATTATTATTTAGATATATGGACATCTTGGCTGTGTTATGTGTTATTTTGTCTAAAACACAATGACAAGCTGGAGCGTGTGAACGGAAGAAGTTTTGTATCTGATTCGCTATTCATATTTACAATTTATATAAGTTAAACCTTACTAGTTCAATATTAGTTATTTAAGTCTTGACACGATTTCCAGTGACTCGGATATGTCTAGAATTCTAGATGTTATATCGTCTTGGATATTAAGTAATAGTTATAAGTAATTATTTGTGATAAACGATACATTGGCTATGCTTTAGTATACAGCGGCACTCAATCTTGAGGCATCGAATTTATTACACAAAAGTTGGTTTATTGTACACACAACAGACCTGTGTCATCTCATCTGTCTATATGTAATAAGTATGTGGTTACTCTGTTTTTCTCCCAGTGTTAGTTATAGCATTTATATGCTGTATATAGAACTATTGCCGTTACTATCTGTAGTGTATTTTCAATCAATCGCTAAATTATAATTTGTAATTTGTAGTGATGATGGCTCAGTGGTTAGCGCGGTAGATTCGCATGCCGAAGGGCGTGGGTTCAAACCCCAATAATGAGCTTGAGCTGCCGGTGAAGGAAAACATCGTGAGGAAACCATATCATGTGGTAGGGTACTTTCTAGTACTCGGCTGGCTAGCTACCACCCTCAAGTTGAAAATCTGCCGCCAAGCATCTAACGGTGTGTTCCGGCAGCCTCACTTGAGAGTCAGTTCCATTCCAGGCTAGGTGTGCTATATCATCTTTGACCACACCGTCACTTAACATCAAGTGAGCTGTGGTCAAACACCTAGCCTGTCAGCCATAAAAAAAACACTTCCTTTATTTTTAAACAGATTTTGTTTTCTTTCGTCTGTTGATAAATGACCATATTATTTACAAATCAATTCATATAATTAAGTTATTTCTCTAACTTGTGAGTCCCGACTTGCCGTAAGTAATATATATTTTTCTAAAGAGCCATGTTACAATCTCTAAGTACCAAGCTTAAATATTTACGATGAATTGATCGTGGGGTTTGTAAATAATTGTAACGAGTAGCACATGATTTTCTTGATGAATTGTTGCGAGTAGATTTAAGATTTCAATATTTTTTTATTACACTTTCATTGTGTCATATTTAATGTGTTCTGAAGAATCGTTTTTTTTCCATGTGTTTTGAGGAGAAAATATTGTTACATTTGACAAGTAAGTAGTTATTTATTTATTTAGTGAAATGATTGAATATTTACTGAAATATATGATAATAATGTTTTCTACTCTAATTTTGACCGAAAACTTACATTAGTATAAGTTTTGTGGCTAAATCTTGAATATCCAGTTGATTTGTTATGTTCATTGTAAATACTTATTAAATATAGGCAACCATAAGTATTGAATAAATACAATGAAAAAGTTTGACTTTTACTAAAATTCATTTACAACTTTTACAGCACTCATCTGCATTATCAGGTATCTTCATTTATCCCCTGCATATTCTTATAAAGCTGTTTTAATATAAATGTCTTATATTTCTTGAAAATGCGTGGATAGCACAGCCAAAATTTGTTGCTTGATGAAAGCCAAACAAAGGTAAAAAAGCAAGGAAAAAGTTATCCTTTATGGTTTCAGAGTATGTAGGTAACTACTTTTTACTTTCTCAATGCTATACTCATTCATTTTATCCGATGTGTTATCTTGTACTTATAATTGAAACGGTAATGTTTTTTGGAACTTTTCGAATAAATGACAGTATTCAAGAAATATATTTTTAGTGTATTTTCTCTATAAAATCGTTTGGGTTACAACAGTGACGAGGATTTAATGTAATTTAAATATTTATTTAACTTTAAGACAATTTTTAAATATCTATCCTAAATATTCCTTAATATCTAAATTTAAAATCCGTCATAAACTTAAAATCTAGATAAATATATAATATCTAATTAAAATAACCACAAGTGATCTCGCTGTAGTAACCAGTTTCCGACACGTGTTTCGCTTCAACACGAGGTATCCTCGGGACGTGTTGTCAAAACGTGCAAAGTAACGTCTAATAAATGATCGATAAATAATTAACAGTTGCGTAATGACGAATATACAAATTTCTCAGAATAGAAGCTTAAGCGAGACCGATAATAATATAAACATTACTGCTTTCGTAATTTGTAGGTAAACGATATTTTCAAGAAACAGCACCATTTGAAAATTGTGCACCGAACAACAACATATAAAGCGATTTTTCGATGAGGTTAAAACGAAAAATCGAAGAAAAAAAACCAGAGAATGAAATAATTTTTTTTTTCGTCAATCCTGCGTCCTTAAAAAACAAAAGTGGAAAAGGTCGATCGCACTTTTTATTGGCTCGCAGAAAATGCGGATCCGATGAAATAGAGTGCGCTAGTTATTCTAGTCAAAGGTGACGTATATCTAGCTAAATATTATTCTTCTATCACAATCCTAAAATAAGAGCTAAGATTCTATATGATAGGTTCTACAATATTCTTTTGTTTTCTGTACATTTTTTCTGTTTCTGTTGTGCCCTTAAAGAGTTTCTAACTTATATTTTTTAAAGCTTCGATTCAAAAGTAGTACATAGTTCAAAATTAATGTAACAATATATGGTCAAACGTATATTTACCTATTACGAATAAAAACTCTTTCTTTTTTTTTTTTTTTTTTTTATGGCTGACAGGCTAGGTGTTTGACCACAACTCACCTGATGTTAAGTGACGGTGTGGTCGAAGATGGTAAAGCACACCTAGCCTGAAATGGAACTGGCTCTCAAATGAGGCTGCCGGAACACACCTTTAGATGCTTGGCGGCAGATTTTCAACATGAGGGTGGTAGCTAGCCAGCCGAGTACTAGAAAGTACCCTACCACCACGCTATGGTTTCCTCACGATGTTTTCCTTCACCGGCAGCTCAAGCTCATTGTTGGGGTTTGAACCCACGCCCTTCGGCATGCGAACCGACCGCGCTAACCACTGAGCTATCATCGCTACAAAAATCGCGCTTTCTATCTTTTTGTTACCTTTTACGACCTAACTGTTCGGCTGATCGTGATCAAATTTAACATAAATACTTACGCGAAAGGACATGAATTAGTACCTGCTTAGTTTTTATTACTGTACTAGCTGCGCCCCGTGGTGTTACTCGCTACATTTTTTCGGAATAAAAAGTCAAAAAACCTAATCACTTAGCGGTATGAAATATACTTTACGACCTATTCTCATACCTACCAAAAATACATTAAAAAATCATAAAAATCGGTTGAGCCGTTTCGCAGGAGTGCAACCACAAACAACGTGACACGAGATTTTTATATATGTATATAGATATAGGCTCGATTCCCACAGACGCAAAAAAAATTAAATGAAGCGTAAAGATGTTATACAAATGTTCGTCGCAGCTGATTACTATCTCATTTAGAAACCTGGGACGTAAATTAGAAAATATTCTTCTGTACCTAGGTATCTAAAGACCATTTGAATTTACGTGTAGGTGCTTAAAGCGATCGTATCGTGCGCTGCAGGTGGGTTCAAATTCTAACAATGAACCTAATAGGTGAGGTTACTTTCTAGTACTCGATTGGCTAGTAACTGCTCGCAAGCTGAAAATCTGGCGCCAAGCATCTATTTCTATAACCTCGCTTGAGAGTCTGTTCCCATTCTAAACAAGTCTACAATTTCGGATCACACCATCACTTAAAATTAGGTAAAACATAATAAAACACATACCTAGTCAAATTTAAAAAAAGAGAATTAAAAATCCACATACATTTCAGAAATATCTACACTGACATTTTTTCATTATTTTTCTTTGTTTTTCCTTTCCCAATATAAAATAAAAGTTCACAATGAGACCACGTCGTAGTCCTACTACTCCCGAAGGAACACCCTAAACTAAATCTTAGAATCGTGGCCTGAACATTCGTCCTTCTGATACTGAGATCGTGCTGTCCCTTCGGGTAGTCGTGTAGGATAGACTGTCGACGATTACTCAAA
The DNA here is from genome assembly GCA_950106695.1 of Biston stratarius. Classification (NCBI taxonomy): domain Eukaryota; kingdom Metazoa; phylum Arthropoda; class Insecta; order Lepidoptera; family Geometridae; genus Biston; species Biston stratarius. Next base: position 32,615,438 of record OX467106.1, on the reverse strand, counting down.
GGGGACCGCGGAACTATTGCCGAATCTATTATAGGTTACGTGACTCGATTACAGAAGCTGCGAATGCACTGTGCACATATCTTAAAAGGAGGGGGAAAAAAACTTGTTTTTGTTTAAATGAATCGATGATTTGTATACACTAAATATACCACGCAGACAGTTTTGTGAAAAAGTTATAATTTATTTTAAAAACACGATTAACCTTCTAAATTTTCTAGAATTAATAACTTTATAGGTGAAGAAAGATATCGTCCTTTGACGACTGTTACGGAAGGATACGTTAGCAGTGAATATTTTAATTCAAGATAGATGATACGTTATATATATGTAAGTATATGTGTATATTCAGCATATCCTGTAGATTGGATCGGAAAGCGTTCACAAGATTCAACACAAGCATCTTCGCGTAAGGAGTTAATGTAGTATCTCGCTGGGTGCCGAACTCACCGCTGCTCATAAGCAGGCCCGCATGGAATGGTGTCGTGACATGATTGATAAATTTGAAGCAGGCTTGTCTGCGTTTACGACATTATTACAAGTGAAGAATCTTGGATTTCACAAAACGATCCAGAAACGAAGCGTTAGTCAACGGTTTGGCTGTATCAAAATAAAGTACTTGGTTAACCGAGCTTTGTTCGGCTGAAAACACGGATAAAACGACGTTTTCTTAAAATGAAACCTAGCTAGATCGATTTATCGCCCCCGAAGCTCCCTACATACTAAATTTCATGAAAAGATACAAGAATTGCTCGTTTAAAGGTATTAGATAGATTAACGCCTACCAAAGTGAAGCGATCGAAAAGCCCGGGGAAGATTTTGATCGTTAGTTTTTTCTCTTTGACTCTGTGTTTGGTGTCAATTTCTTAACGAAATCAAAGTAGCGTCTATGTCGAATGGTATACCACCAAATGCTTGTCAGAAGTATTTCTTGCTGTGATTAACAAGCGACAGAGCATGGGTCTCCGCGGTCTACTGCTTCACCATGACAACGTGCCCGCGTACTTAGCACTCAAGACAAGGGACTTCGTGGACAACACAGGTTAAACTTTACGGTCACCTTCTTTACAGCCCTGTTTTGGCACCGTGTGACTTCTTATTCCTAAAAAAAAAACGCATATGAAACTTTTTTTTTATCACAGAAAGATGCGCTAACAGCGTTCGAGGAAGTGTTTTAGGAAGACTGGATAAAATATTTCGAAAATTGGTTTGGACGTATTAAACTGCATAGAAGGTGGTGGAGACTTGAATTCTATGAAAAAAAAATTGAAATATGAAAAAAAATAATATATATTTTTTAAAATGTAAATGTAATGCATATCATTACATTTACATTGTGACGTGACGCTCTCCTGATGGAAAGAGGTAACGCCTGTCCATGACAGGTCATAGCTGCAATTAAAAAAGCTTTACTCATAGAACTTTATTTTTAGTATTGCAATTTTTTTGTGCCCCACGTATTTACTGAATTAAAATTCAAAGGACCATATCTACACCCCCAATTTGCCAACAAGCTATAGTTTAGAAAACTAAAATCCACGATTTTAGGGTTGGTCCCATAGTAAAAGTAATTCATAATAATGTGTACCATTACTTCCAGTCCCGCGTTACTCTGTATAGAGCAAACTACTACACATGTTTAAAACCTAAAATTATTAAACCTTAGATCATGATTGTTTGAAACGTAGTGTACCTACTTACACTTTATGTTAGGGTAGAGATACCTTGGTGTAGTCAGAACTATCAGATTGATCTAAAACCTATCTACCTACCTAAAAGAGCTTTAGTAGATTTACATAGATACTTAAATAGTTCATGGCGGGCATTCTACTATATTCGCTTAAATGAAACCGAAGTCGTGGACTCAATGCAAATCGACTTCGTGTGCAAGCCTAAATATTAAACGGTTGTTAAACGAATTAATGCCATTAATGGAAACAAAGTCACGTAACGGTTTCCGTTTCATAAAGTCAAATCTACGGGGCTACCTTGTACCATAGGGGGTTACTTGGTTATTATGCGGCAATAGCAATGTGCGGGTTCGGCGGCGACCGCGAAGGGACGGAGCGGTCGCCACTCGTCGCGCATTCATGGCATTTCATTGTACGGCAGTTGCCGCCGAGCCGCCGCGGGAGGACCGTGTGCCGCCGCTAGTCGCACGCCGGCGCCGCACGCCTCGTCGCTCGCCTCATTGTTTTTCCTAACGTCTGAGTTTCGCCACCGTGCTCTCGCCTCACCGATACTCGAATATGATCGCGCGCGACCCACGGACCCCACTTTCTTTCATCGAAATCCCGCGCGAGTGACCAAAATGACATGGACACAGTGGCTATAATGATAATCAACGCGATACTCTTTTGTTTAGTGATGGGCGCGGCGCTTACGGAAGCGCCGGGCGATGCAGATGCATGTTTCCGTGTGTCCGGTGAGAACGGTTCGGTGGAGTGCAACGTACGGGCGCTGTCGTCCGACAGGGACGTCGGCGGTTCGATGCACTCGGACGGCGCTCAGCGACTCGCAATCCGCTGTGGGCCGCTGCTCGCGGAGAGCACGCTCAAGGATCATCATTTCGGCAAAATGCAAGGTTTGGCGGAGATCTCCATCTACAACTGCAAGCTGCTCCGCCTGCCTGGGAATGTCTTCGAGGGGTTGCGCGGCCTCAAGACACTCACTATCCGCTCCATGAACACTGAGTGGGGCAACAACAAGGAGCTCGAGCTCTCACTCGGAGCCTTCAATGGACTTCGGGAACTTCACACTTTAGATTTGGCGTATAACAACATCAGAAAGATTCCTTCGGATTTGTTCTGCGCTCTAGAGAACATTATCTCTCTAAATCTTACACGAAACAAAATAAAGTTCGTGGATGAGTTGGGTTTCGGCCACAAATGTGGCTCGACGTTGCAGACGGTAGATTTGAGCTACAACGACATCATGTCACTGCCTGCTGACTCCGAGATATTGCATCTGCGACGGCTGACGCAGTTATTTCTCCAAAATAATAAAATAAGCGAGTTGCCCGCGGACGTTTTCAGCGATTTGCTCTCATTGAAATTGGTGAACCTCTCCGATAACGGCATAAATTATTTACCAGAAGGATTATTTCATAATTCCAGAGAAATTCGGGAAATTTATATGCAAAATAATGAGCTGGAAAGTTTGCCCAAGAGAATATTTAATCGGCTGGAACAATTGCTCGTTTTAGATCTTTCGGCGAATAAATTGAGAAGCGACCACATAGAAGATGAAACGTTCGGCGGTCTAATAAGATTAATCGTGCTCGACCTGTCGCACAACTCGGTCGCACGCATCGCCCGCAATATGTTCAAAGACCTTTTCTTTTTACAAATACTCAATCTGAACAATAACACCATAGGATTTATCGAGGACAATGCGTTCTCACCCTTATTTAATCTTCACACGCTCAATTTGGGACAGAATAAGCTACATGCCATCGAAGATCATGTATTCAACGGTTTGTTTATACTTAATAAACTTAATTTGAACAATAACGTACTATCTTATGTGAGTGAAAACGCTTTTAGAAATTGCTCCGATCTCAAAGAGCTAGATTTGAGCTCTAATAAGTTAAGTAAAGTTCCGGAGGCGATATTACAATTACCGTTCTTGAAATCGTTAGACATGGGAGAAAACTTGCTGACGGAAATAGCGAACACTTCGTTTCAGAATCTATCACAGCTGACCGGGTTACGTTTAATCGACAATCAAATTGGAAACCTTACCGCGGGCATGTTCTGGGGTTTGCCGAGCCTGCAAGTGCTCAATTTGGCGAAAAATAAAATACAGTCGATAGAGACCGAAACCTTTCAAAGGAACACGCAATTGGAGGCCGTCCGTTTGGACGGAAACTTCATTTCTGATATCAATGGGGTGTTTGTCGCTTTGACGAAATTGTTATGGTTAAATCTCTCGGAAAATCATTTGGTGTGGTTCGATTTCGCTTTTATTCCGGGAAGTCTAAAATGGTTGGATATCCACGCGAACTTTGTAGAGATTCTTGGCAACTACTATAAAATTCAAAACGAGCTCCACGTGAAAACTTTAGACGCGAGTCATAACCGTTTAGTCACATTATCTCCGATGTCGATCCCCAATAGCGTCGAGCTACTGTTTATAAATAATAACTTTATTACCACTATCGAAACGGATACGTTCCTGGAGAAGAGTAACTTGACCCGTGTCGATATGTATGCCAATGAGATCGAAAGCTTAGACATAAATAGTTTGCGTGTTTCGAGAGTGCCCGAACCCCGAGCTCTGCCAGAGTTTTACATTAGCGGCAATCCCTTTCGATGTGATTGCACAATGAAATGGCTTCTGTTAATTAACTCTCTACCTTCCCGGCAGTACCCACGCGTAATGGATTTAGAAAACGTTATTTGTAAAGAGTCGTACGTTCGTGGTGCGAAGTACCTCCCGGTCAGCTCTCTGCATATCAAAGACTTTTTGTGTAAATATGAAAATTATTGTCCGGAAGATTGTAACTGTTGCGATTTCAATAACTGTAATTGCAAAACTATCTGCCCTAGAAACTGTTCGTGTTATCATGATTCGTCCAAGAGTACCAGTGTTATCGATTGTTCTGTGAAACAATTAAACTCAGTACCTCATAGTTTTCCTGTGGATTCAACTCATATTTATTTGGATGGAAATGTGTACAGCGAGTTGAACGATACTGTTTTCGACTCCATGCGTAGAGCTATAGTTATTTACATGAACGCCAGCAATGTAATAAATATTAACAATAATACTTTCAGCCGCCTCAGCGATCTCAGAATATTACATTTAGATAACAACAAACTAAAACAATTACGAGGACTGGAATTCTCCAAGCTGAGCAACTTGAAGGAATTGTATCTCCAAAGTAATTTAATTGAGTACATTTCAAATGAAACTTTTTCTCTTCTGGGAGCCTTAGAAGTTCTACGTTTGGACGGAAACAGACTCGTGAATTACGGCCTGTGGCACTTGGACAATAATAAAAAGTTGCAAACGTTGTTTATAGGAAACAACCACTGGTCCTGCGACTGTAAATATCTGCAAGGTTTCCTGACTTACGTATCGCAAAACGTCGATAAAGTTATCGACGCTCATAACTTGTGGTGTTTGAATGAGAACATGAACCCGGCGAAGAAGCCATTGAATTTAAATGTGACGGTTTGTAGCGAAATAACCGACACGTCGGTGATAAGCGCGCTCTTCGTCTCCCACAATCTGCCATTATTGGCCTCGGCTCTCACTGGGTTCATGCTTATTTTATTAATATTAGCTTTAGTATTCACATTTAGATACGCTTGTAGAATGTGGTTGTATTCGAATTGCGGAATTAAGCTCACCCCCTTAGCGAGCGCCTTTAAGGATTCCGATAAGCTTTACGATGCGTATATCTGTTATAGTCCTAAGGACGAAGATTTCGTCATAGAGTCGTTAGCGCGCGAGCTGGAGACCGGTTACCCGTCTTATCATCTGTGTCTTCATTACCGCGACGTGCCGCAGTTTGAGGCGACGTACGCACAGTTTCCCGACCTGGTGGTCGAAGCCACGGAGGCCTCCCGTCGTATCATAGTAGTTCTGACTAAGAATTTTATCTCGACCGAATGGTCTCAGATAGAGTTCCGGCAAGCGTTACAGAGAGCGCTCAGAAAGAATCCACATAAATTAATAATAGTCGCCGCAGGGCACATCCCACGAGATCCGGACTTGAAGTCGTATTTCAAAACGGGTTTGGAGATAACGTGGAAAGAGAAACGTTTCTGGGAGAGGTTACGCTACGCGATGCCGTCGTCGAAGCGGCACGGGCACAAGTTGAAAAGGCTTAATTACGGGAGGAATTCTAATACGTACACAATGGATGCGTCGGTTCTCAACAGCACGTGCCAGACGCTCTGTGGCAAGTCCGCCAACTCGGCCGAGCGGTCTCCCTGTGACCGCCCTCTGTCCGAGCACATCTATTCTACGATCGATTCGGATTATTCCTCTAATGATTTCCAAGGCCGCCACCACCAACCGCAGTCCGTGGTATTCCAACACACGGTCCAAACGTACCTGGTATAACGACCTTAGTAGGTAAACAACCCTAACGATCTCTCGATAATGAACGTTGCTTAGACTAAGCCTTAGGCGACCGCTAAACTTGTATCACAGACGACACTCGTCAGATGTTGTAAATACTAATTACTATAGAAATTTGTAACTATTTCAATGTAACTTTTGTACAATAATGATACCAAATTTTCGCATTTGAAAACGTTCGCTTCTTAATAGTATTTATTACTTTTATAAAAAAGTGTTTTAAGTATTAATTGGAAAGACTGTAAATTATTGTGTAGTCGTATTCGAATTGGCTGATGTTTGTATAGGAATGTAATTAAAGAAGTTTACAAAAGACACAGATTTATGCTTTCCACGTTCGGTACCTTAACTTCTGACTTGAGAAATTTGATCTTATGAAGTCGTCAAAAATTTTGGGAGAGCGTCGTCATTAAAGACATGTTTTATTCTATTAGAGATTCAGTTTTTACGACTCTAGGTAAATGCGCGGCAGCTGGTTCGCGTAAACAGAATAAAAATGAATGAAAACATCTACGCCCGACATCTACGCTCTCAATGAGTTTGTATGTAATAAGCTCCACTTGCCTGCATTCGCTTTGAAATGTTCATTTCCATTAACATTTTTTTTTCAATTTTCTGTAAGCAGGCACGGACGCTGATGTGCAAATAGAAATGTTATTGATCGACGCCAAACAAGTAGACGGACGGAGTTGAATATAAAACTTTTGTGATTGAACAGGCTGGCGTTATTCAGTTTGTTTACTTAGGGCGCGAGCGCTAGAGTGGCGAGGTGTTTCGTAGCATCGATACGGTAATGACTGAAGTAAATCTATATGAACATTAAAGGGGCTGGCTCAGGTACTCAATCACCTTACGTGTTGGCTTATAGCTGTATAATAGCAACACATCCTACTAGACGACAGAATGATTCACCTATCTAGTGATCATACATGGGGCGTAACGTACACTGGTAGGTACTGCGACGTAGAGTAATGGTATCAAGCTGTAGCGCTACAACTCTTTGAAATTTGCATAGAAATTGTTGGTAGGCTTGACACAATCTACATTAGCCTCTACGTATGAAATTATGTAGATACCTAACGATGAACTTTGTAGGTAACTATAAAGTCTGATGTTGAGTCTGTAGTAATGCTAACTGATCATGTTATGACTAAGCTTTGGGTAAGTACCGACATTTAAAATAAGTATATATTGATTGAATCAGGCGTTACTTTGTGGAAGTCCATTTTGAGTGTTCTAGGTATATCAATATACCTAGAACACTAAGTATATATTGTTTCGCTCGGGTTCACAACTGTAAAAAAAAGCGCTTAAAATGTTGAATAATTAACCTTGACATATTTACCTGATATGTATTTATATTCGTACAGCACCTGCTATGAAGGGCGAGATAGATAGGTACTATTATGAAAATGGAAATTTTAGCAAAAACTAGAGCTCAAGGTTGACGGAGAGAAATGGTACCAAGCGACTACATTTTGCGATTCGTTTACCATAGATAATGTTGCCTTTGAAATAAGTGGCATACCTAAATAGATTACGGTCTACCAGGTACCTATTTGTTGTAAGGTTAAATAAATTACTTGAACAGTTCATCTAATACGAAATATCAAACATAATATACAACACATATTTAGAAAGTTATATTGCCAAAATGTTTATCATAACTATTATTTTCACCCACAATTTTTTTAATTTTTTATGAAATAGTAATAGGTACGAGACGCTCTCCTGATGGTAAGAGATAACGCCTGTCCGTGACCATTGCAGCGATACACATAACTTTAAGAATTGAACTTTTTTCTATTGAAAGTAAATTCAAGACCATCCACAGACTTCTGTATCCCACAGCTGGGTTTATGTAGGGGTCTCTCTTATTGTGTCAACGGCTTACTATTGATAGATTGATATAAGAGTGACAAGGATAGAAATAATATCGTATGAATTGTGGGTCCATTATTTTCGGGCTCAATCTGTGACTTGACAATAGCGCGTTTTTATAATTCCCTTCACCATTATTCCCTTATTAGGTAACCAGTTTTTGGCAGCATTTCGTCCACATAGACTATAGGTACTAAAATACTTTTGTAGCTATGTTATAATATATAGATTTAAAATTACATATGAGGTATGTAAATGTCGCATATGGAATTTTGTATTAGGTTGTGACCTACTTACATTTAGTCTAAGGTACAAACTGTCATTTACATTTTAAGCTCTCGACGCAAACAGTGTGTCATAAGTTCCACACGTGTATCTGTCTATCTGTAGCATCGTACCTTCCGAACGGATAAACCGATTTTGATTTAGTTTTTTTTAAAGGTCTTTTTTATGTGAAACTAATGAGACGAACGTAACGCTCCCCTGATGGTAAGAGATAACGCATGTCCATGACCTTGACCATTGCAGCGGTACACAGAACTTTGAGTAGTAAAACAAAGTCTAGGGCATCGCTGCTTTGAAACTCATTACTTTGAGACTTTCGATGGTTACTCAACAGCAATTATTACCATTCAAACTGGTACGACCACACTACCTACGGCTTGGCGGCAGAATATCTAGTACTTTATGTCCTGAACTATGTTTCAAGTAATTATGTTCAGTCATTTGAACATTATCATTGCTAGTTCTAGATGATAAATGGATTTGATCATTTATCAGCACGTTCGAATCGAAATTAGATATCTATTATTAGTGTTTTATTTTTCAAATTTTAATTTAGTCTTATTTAAAAGAGACGTCATTTCATCAATAGATCATGCAACTTTAACATAAAATTTAACATCCGTGACGTCCCTGACACAACATCTATTCATGATGGCAGCAAAACTAATGTCAATTTCAAACTTGTTATTATTGGTCTGTTTGTAACTATTTATAAGAACGTTTGCAACCTTTATAAGCTACATTGAATTGCGATTTTATTGTTCGGAACGGTCGTGGCCTTAATATAGTGTTAAATCATTACAATAATGTTTTGGGTAATGATTACTAATCATTAGGTGTGTTGTAGTAGGCGCAATGGCAATGTTTGTAGGAGTTTATTTTGAAGGTTACCTTAGATGCATTCTTTTTTTTAATGGTTGGCAAGCTAGGTGTTTGACCACTGCTCAAGTTCTGATTTTAGTGATGGTGTGGTGAAAGATGTAAAGCACACTAGTCTGGAATAGAACTGGCTTTCAAGTGAGGCTGCCGGACTGCTGCATCGTTTGGTGCTTGGCGGCAGATTTTCATCTCGAGTGTGGTAGCTAGCCAGCCGAGTTCTAAAAAATACCCTACCGTGATTTTATGGTTTCCTTACGAAGTTTTCCGTCACCGATAGCTCAAGCTCATTGTTGAGGTATGAACCCACGTCCTTCGGCGTGTCAACTGACCGCGCTAATCACTTGGCTGTCATCGCTACCGATATAAGTATAATGATATTGAGGGAACTTTGTTTTTTATTGTAAAAGTAATTAGATGAAAACAACGCTCTCCTGATAGAGATAAATCTTGTCTATGATCATTTTTTAAATGTAAATATAATGAGACGAACGTAACGCACCCTGATGGTAAGAGATAACGCAAGTCCATTTTAGTAGTACCCAGATCTATTAGTAACAAAACAAAGTCCAGGGCTTTGCAGCTTTGACGCTCGTTTTTTTGCTATATTCGATGGTGAGACTCAATAATTCTGTAATTTCACTAGCTGCAGTACCTACCTTACAAACCGGATTTTGGTAAGTATAAGTAAGCAGTTCAAACACTTAGACCTGTGACATAGTTACAAAATATTGACTCGATAAAATAACAAATGAGGAACTAATGCAGTCACGATTTAAAAATCTATCTAAATATATATAACTCAAAGATGACTGACTGACTGACATAGTGATCTATCAACGCACAGCCCAAACCACTGGACGGATCGGGCTGAAATTTGGCATGCAGGTAGATGTTATGACGTAGGCATCCGCTAAGAAAGGATTTTGATTAATTCTACTCCCAAGGGGATAAAATAGGGGGTGAAAGTTTGTATGAAACTTTGTCAATTTTAAACCGATCGGGCTGAGACTGCATGCATAAAGCTACTATGACGTAGGCATCTAGCGCGGGTGAAACCGTGGGGCGCAGCTAGTAAATTATAAAGCGTAACCATGTCTACATGTTCATCTTGTTTGAATTACAAATATGTTGAGTTTGACCGTCATTACGACTGATGTTAAGTAAAGATGCGGTCTACGATGGAGCACGCTTGCCTAGAGGAAAACCGAAACACTCGCGACTTGAAGGTACCTAGATTGTATTCATCGGAAACACCGACTCGGCCAGCAAATTTCATTGTTGAGCGGTTTTTAGCGATGAAACTGGAATCGAACTGTTTAGTTAGTTTTTGGAATATCTAACATGTAGCGCACCGCTTTTTATAGCTTCTGGCTGTCCGCACTCTTCAAAGTGTATTCTTTAGAAAACCGACAGACAAGCAACTTTACGTCGATGTTCTAGATTTTCCGTACAAGCTTCACTTACTAATAAAGCAATTTATCACGGCCACGATATAATCATATTATATAATTAGTAGCTAAATATAAAGAAAATTGAAAGTTATGTTTAGATTACCCATTATTGGGCTATTAATGGGCCGGTTATATCTGTTGTAAAAGTGTTCTAAAGTAAAGAAATACCAGAAAAGGTAGCGTAGGACGCCCTTAGACACGGTGGAGTGAATATATACGTAAGGCAGTGACTGGTAACGAAAAGCCGAAGATCGGGCTAAGTAGCGTGCATTAAGACACACCTATCTATATCTAACAGTGGACTTAAGTCGGCTGATGATAATGATGACTTATAATTTCAATTTGATTTAGACTAAATCCCAAATTGTAGGTATTTTAGGAAAAACAGTCTTCATTCCATACCATTTTCAGTACCATCTTACGTCGTGGGAAAAGCTTACCTACCTGCTACCTTATTAATGGAATTGCCTACGGAAAGGGACCTCAGTAAGTACCCATTTATTTTTAAGTACATAGTACTGCTTCTTTATTTATAAGACCGTGCGTTAAGTATGTGTTAAGAGACTAAGAAGCCTGGAATGCTTCTTGTACTAAGTATTTTACCGTTTAAGGCGTTTGCGGAAACCAAACCGACCTTAACTTCACGTACTTACCATGTTAGGGGATAAAGTAACCTGAAAATCCATAGTAGCAACAGCCCCAGATCTAAGACTATTGACCCGGGGCAAAAACTTTATAACAGCCCTCTTCTATAGCGTTTGAGAGAAATTATTTGTTATACAACCAATTTTCTAATAAGTTTTTTCAAGCTCAAAGTCAATAGATATCTTCTAAGGCTGCGTGTTGTTCATCTTCGACCACATCATCGCTTACCATCAGGCGAGTTGGTAGCTAAACGAGGACATAAACGCTTTAAAAAAAAATGGGATTTACATTGACGTTCGGGGAAGATACCCCGGTTGCTTTTAGATCTGTGGCCGAGTAGTATAGAGAAGTAGATAAACGTAGTATAGAACTTTAATTACGGTAAAAACATGTGATTGATTGGGGACACGTCAAAGTTTATGTATAGGATGCAACCTTAATACGCCACACGTGTTTTGTTTTTTTTCAGCCTACGCTACATTTTGTGTACACAACATTTCTAATAAAATGATTTTTTTTCGTAGAATATTTGACAACATGGTTTTTAATAACGTTATGGACTTTCGCGTAGGTACGTAATTTATGTATATTTACGAAGCTTTTTTTTATTTATTTCGAGCTAAATCAGATCGGCAATTTAATCATATTTCTAAAGATGCGGTGACCAGCTGAATGAAAGTCAAAGTGTAATCAAGTTTGAAATAAATCAGGCGTTATTTATTACCTATGTAAATATGTATAGTAAATCATAATTATACCACACTAACGGCTTTGTACCGGCTTTGCACAGACATTATAGACTTGCCGGTTTCTTTTAAATGTTAGTGCTAATCGTATCATAGTCCGTTACGTAGTTTAGAAGAAGTCAGCGGAGAAACAAACAGACCTATCCATTTTTGTCACTTATCATCATACGTCTAATAAAGAGACTATGTTAGTCTTAAAACATCAATTTTTTTATTTTTCAATTTGTGATTGGAGGTTAGGTTAGGTACATCTTATTCCACATCTCTGCAATTTTATAGAACTGAATTGTGTTGATGAGTTAGTTGTTTTCAAAATTATTTAGTAAAAATTAGCTAAGAACATAGTGTCCATAATTTTCAAGTCTTTAAGAAGTTTCTAAGGAAAATAAATCTATAAGTATCACTCCTATTGCTTTAGTAATTTTATGTTCTTAACGATTTATTTATTGCAGCCGCAGTGAAAATAAAAGTCCGTTGTTTTTTTAAAAAAAAAGTATGTTGACCCTGACTAAATGTATGGACTACTGATTTTTATCGCAATCTCAAAGTTGTTACTACAGTAAAAGTTTTTTAGTTTTTTGTGGTTGACAGGCTAGGTGTTAGACCACAGCTCTTCTGATGCTAAGTGATGGTGTGCTCGAAGATAGTAAACAATTTTATTTTTTTATTTCAATTTTGGTTTTACGTCATTGAAACAATAATTTCATTCTAAACAACGGTCATAGATTAGATACATACGACTGATTGATTTAATGCTACAATGACTCGCAGTTTCTCAGTAATGTTGGTGTAATTCAGGGAAGCGGCCGACATCCGGTGTTTAATTCAATAACATGTAAATAAAAAAAGTATTTATTGTAAATGGAATATAATGGACAGGCAGCGTAGCGTGAACAGATCAGCTTTTGTTGTGGTTTGTCGAAGTAGACCAAGGCTTAACTGAGGCTTGTTCATTGTTAATTAGGTTGAAGTACCTGAGTACTTTTATAATATCTTTGTTTTGTGGAATTTTCAGTCAAACGATACAACTGGGAGTGTAAGCTAACAGGGTGACATTATACATATTATTATGAACGACTTTTGTAGCGATGATAGCTCAGTGGTTAGCACGGTCGGTTTGCACGCCGAAAGGCGTGGGTTCCAACCCCAACAATGAGCTTGAGGAAAGAATGGTGAAGGAAAACATCGTGAGGAAACCATATCATGGTAGGGTACTTTCTAGTACTCGGCTGGCTAGCTACCGCCCTCAAGTTGAATATCTGCCGCCAAGCCTCTAGCAGCCTCACTTGAGAGCTAGTTTCCAGGCTTGGTGTGCTGACCATCTTCGATTACCGTCACTTAACATCAGCTGTAGTCAAACACCTAGTAAAGCACTGCCAAAAAAAATAGAAAAACAAATTATTAATACACTTGCGTTTGACTGGCAACTCACCTGATGTTTAAGCGAAGATGCGATCATAATGAAGCACTCTTGCCTACACAGATGTTTATTTAGACATAAACGTCTGTGCTTGCCAATAAGAATCCAATTTACTCGCGACTTGAAGAATTGTACCCATCGGGGTACACCCACCTACTCGGGGAATTAATTCCATTGTTTAACGGTTATTATGTTAATAACACGAATGGTTTTTAACTAGTGTTTATTGTTCCGTACCTAAAGGGTAAAACGGGACCCTATTACTAACACTCCGCTGTCCGTCCGTCTGTCTGTCTGTCCGTCTGTCACCAGGCCGTATCACATGAACCGTGATAGTTAGACAGTTGACAGTTGAAATTTACACAGATGATGTATTTATGTTGCCGCTATAACAACAAATACTAAAAAACAGAATAAAATAATTATTTAAGGGAGCTCCCATACAAGAGACATGATTTTTCTGCCGTTTTTATAGATAATGGTACGGAACCCTTCGTGCGCGAGTCCGTCCGACTCGCACTTGGCCGGCTTTTTTTCAAAAGATATCAGTAAACAAATACAATATAAAAAGTAAAATAAAAATTACACTTGAAGCGATAAGTAAAATATCGTCTCGTTTGTATTAAAATTGTTTGCAAAATCGCTGGACTAATTTCAACGGGCTCTTTTATTGAAAATAAGTTACGTTGCAGTTCTAAACAATTTTTGCTAAAACACTGAAATGTATTACCATTTTAAAAGATTATTATTAAGACTAGTATCAAATTTTTTTGGGTTTTATTTACAGTTAAAAGTTTATTAGTTAAAGTATTTTCAATTGGCAAATGCTTGCCTTGAGGTTTGGTATTAAACAAGGCTTTGGCCGTTCACTAATCACCTTAAGGTCCGGGATCTATTACCAAGCGGCCCAAGTGGCCTGGCCTAAAAGCTTTGAGGTCACAAACGTCTTGATTTATGTTTGGGTATTAAAATAAATAAATATAATGATCGACGAATTTTGTATTGTAGTCTTATGACTTTTTTATAAATAATCTTTGATTTATAGATATTCGACGAAATATGTAGATATCTACCAAATACATATGTACATAGAATAATTTTAGTAATCAAAATTAATAGGGCTCAATATATTTTGTTGCTTCTACTTCGATTTAATAGATAGATGGGTGGATAGAAACACTTTACCAGAAATAAAAAAATACAGAAGACAAAAGAATCTTATGAGTATCAAGTGGCAGCCTTATCGTTAAAAGCGTTTTCTTCCAGGCAATCAAGAATGGGAAACACGTTACAGATTAAGAATAGACGGGAGATGGTATAGCACTATAGAGTCCTTAAAATACACTATACTAATAAAAACAATACATACGTGAAATATTTATGCATTTAAATAAAAAGAACATACCTACTTAAGATTCTTAAGGACGAAGTCGCATAACCACATGATTTGAAGAATAAATATAATTAAAGAAAATATCACACTAAGACATTTGAAACCTAACGGGCCATGCCTGCCAGATGAAGAAAATACTTTCCGTGAACTAGTCGGTAGCTTCAATTTTAACCGTTCCAAATCGATTTATTCATGTGACAAATTGGCCCCCCGTGTTTACTTCGAGGGTGCCTAAGTCAATAAAGTTAAAGTTTATTATTTACTTGTATTCTGATTGCTTCATCATTTGGTTCGAGAAGAATTAAGATCTTGAGAATAAGATTAGCTTGCGCAAATTTTTTAATAGTTTATATGGGGTCTCATGTTCTTTATTAAAAAATGATATCTTTGTAGAAGTAGTTACTATAATATATTTAAATTAATATTTAATATTTTTGTTTTGAAAACAAAATTATGGTGTTACATGATCCTTACACTTAAAAATAAACAAATGAAATTATAGTGCATACTATAATTCCATTTAGTCATGCCAAAATCTTTTTCTATAAGTGAAGTGAAGCCTTTTGGTTGCATATAAGAGACCATTAACATTCCTATATTCTTTCTAATAATACATAGATAATGATTCTATGATTTATTCACTTAAATAATCTAGATATAATAAAAATAATCGATCGATTCAGGCGTTACTTTGCGGAAGTTCAAAGCCAAGCGCGCCAGGAGTCAACACGTCCTGAGGATGCCTTATGTAGAGGTGAACACGTGTCGGTAAGTGGTTACTGCAGCGAGAGGAGGGTTATTTTAGCAATTTTTTATTTATTTAAAAATAAAACAAATATGTATTGGAGGATATTTTCACACAGCGCCATCTAGCCTCAAACTAAGCAAAGCTTGTACTATGGGAACCAGACAGCTGATAGGATACTTAAATGCTTTTTTTTTGTAAATACATACTTATATTACATACAGAGCACCCAGACCAGATAAAACATCCACATTAGTCACACAAATGTTAGTCCTGAGTGGGAATCGAACCCACGCCCTTCAGCTCTCCAAGCAGAACTTTGAACATTAGATTTGAAGTTTATCTTATTTTAAAATTTTCGTTAAGTTAGATCAATTCTAAATTGAATCCCAATCACTGTAGCAAACAAGCGGAGATACACTAAATCACACACACATCATCAGCCATAGGTCGTCCACTGCTGGACATAGGCCTCCTCCTGGGGAGGTTTTGCCAATACTCGCCACGCTTGCCAGGCGGGTTGGCGAGCGCAGTTAGGTGTGATTGTTCAAGGAAGACGCTGCTGCCCATCTTCCGGATTTAGCCAACTTTTACGGCAACCACGGGTAGAGAGAGTGGGTACTATTCTTACGCCGGCACCACCACGGCATACCATGAACACTCAATCTAGATACAGTAAGCTACCTAACTACTATAAAAAGCTTGTGAAATATTGTAGTCTATTGCTTATAATTAAATTACCTACTTATAATTATACATCCAGGCTTTAGTTTGCCAAGTCGTGATCAATGTAAGTTTAATCTCGAGTCAACTTGTAATCCCTTAAACGAATTGTCGCCAAGTTTAAATTTTAACTCGCCCCACCGGGGGTCCATTAAATTTATTGCTTGTAAAGCGAGGAGCTAATTTGGAGTTACATTTTATTGTGTTAGCTTAACTATTTTAGACAAGAGTGCCCCAGTGGCGCCGGGGCGGGGGTGCTAACAAAACTTTCAAAACTAACGGTGACAACTGAAAATTGATACCTATGCCGTTGTAATAGAGCATTGTAAGTGGATATTTTTACAGTAGCAGCTATGAAGCGCGTTTATTAGCCATATGTAATGCGTAGTAAAACAGTGGGGTGTTTGTTTTTACAACTTTCCTGCCCCTGTTACGGGGCGGACGCGCCCTTCTTTGCTCTATGGAAATATGAAAACCTGATATAGTACAACAAATAGATAAAATATTTCTGTCTCTTCCAAATGTAGCGATGATGGCTCAGTGGTTAGCGCGGTATGTTCGCATGCCGAAGGGCGTGGGTTCACTTGCTTGAGCAAGCTTGAGCTGCCGGTGAAGGAAAGCATCGTGAGGAAACCATAGCGTGGTGGTAGGGTACTTTCTAGTACTCGGCTGGCTAGCTACCACCCTCAAGTTGAAAATCTGCCGCCAAGCATCTAACGGTGTGTTCCGGCAGTCTCACTTGAGAGCCAGTTTCATTCCATGCTAGGTGTGCTTTACCATCTTCGACCACACCATCACTTAACAGGTGAGCTGTGGTCAAACAACTATACTGCCAGCAATATAAAAAAAAAAACACTTGTTTACAGCTCGGTATAAGTAGAGGTTTTGTTTTATTTTATAAAAAAATAATGAGTCGAAAGAAATACTCTCTCCTGACCGTAAGAGATAACGCTTGTCCAAGAAGGTCCAGGACTTTGCTTTGGCGCTCATTACTCATTACGAATTTAGTTATTACAAATAATGATGACTTTCCGTGCAGTATTTATCTAGGTTACATTAAGATTTCTTGGGGTTTTGGAATTATTTTATCGAGAAAACTTCAAGTAATCGTGTTTCTAAAAGGTCAATGTGTTTTAACACAGCACCAAAATAAGAGAAGCTTGTACTATGGGAATAACGACTTACCTATACTTATAATACATAAACTTAGAACAACCGGATATAGAACAAAGATTATTATATTTTCTATAGTTTTTTAAACTTGTCATAGTATATCATGCATAATATTATTCACATTTTTATCCTGAGTGGGAATCGAACCCACACCCTACAGTTTATGAATCATAACTACTAACAAGTGAGATAATAGAGCAGTATACAATTGTACATACGAGAGCTTGTGTGTAATGCAGCGAATATTATAAAAACATTTATAACTGTATCACTCTGTCTGTTTGTCGCGCCTAAACGGCTGACCGGATCTCACTGTAATATTACAAGATAATTTATATCATGAGGATTAGCATATACTACTTTCTTGTAATTTTACATACAAAACTAAAACTATATCAGTTTCAAAGACAGATTAAGATTATTTTAGATTTTAATTTTAAAATATAATTGACATTTTTCTTTAAATTATTTTGACTGTATAACTTATCTATTATTATTATTTAATTTAATTTATAATTCTCATCCTAATTAACAATGACATAATTAACAATGACATAATTAACTTTTATATTAATTCTCTAGTGACTTTCTAAATATATAATTATAAATGCGCCTAGATATACATAGTTTTGGAATGTAATATAGATCTGTAAATTTAATTTTGAGTTGTAATTGTAATTAATTGTTATTGCATTCTGTTTTGTTTGTTTTGAAATAAATAAATAAAATACACACGTCTACGCGAGCGAAGCCGCGGGCAACAGCTAGTAATTTATAAGTTTGTTCCCACTCAATTGGGAACGGCTGAACTGATTTAGAAAGCATATTTTAGCATATTCAACTTAATCCAAATTGCTTTTATAGCTTATGCCATGACTTGAAATGGGCTACATTTTAGCTCGGAACAATACACGACAAGATTCTGTATATTCCTGTAGAATGACGCACAAAACAGGGGGAGCCCTAATATGTACAAAGTCTACGACGAAACGGACTGATGTTTACGGATACCATCGGTTTTTTATTCGTCTTCAACTCCAACCCTTCCTATGGCACAAAAATACCACTCTTTGATTAATCTAGTAGGTAAAACGTGGAGGTAAAATAAAACTAATTTTATATTGTTTTGTGCACGATTAAGACCCATTAATAAACCTAATTATGTGTTCAAGTCGCGAAAGCTTAAAAAATACACTATTTAGTAGTTTTTTTTTTTTTTTTTTAATGTAACATTAATGATACGAACGAGACGCTCTCTTGATGTTAAGAGATAACGATACACAAAACTTTGGGTAGTAAAATAAAGTCCAGGGCATAGCTGCTTTGGCGTTCGTTACTTTGAGACTACATATATGGTTAGTCTCAATAGCTCTGTAATTTCGCTAACTACAGTACCCTTCAAACCGGAACGCAGTAATGTTTACACAATACTGCTTAGCGGCAGAATATCTGGTACTGCGGTGGTACCTACCTAGACCGCCTGCTGCTAAGGAAATATACCACCAATTAAAAATATAGAAAGGATTTTGCTATAGAAGCGGAGACGAACCAAAATTAATGGTAAGAGAACGACTGTCTATGACCACTGCAGTGGTAGTCAAAACTTTGCGTAACAATACGAAGTATATTTCTGCTTTGGTAAAAAATCTACGCAAACATTCATAGTACCTATTATAAAATAAATATTGGAGGACATTCCACGCAGCGCTGTCTAGTCCCAAATTAAGTAAATCTTGTGCTATGGGAAACAGACATATTTACACTTTTGTATAAGTACAGAACACATCTCAATGTTTGTCCTGGATGAGAATCGACTCCACATCCAGACGAAGCAAGAAGTTAACTATAAAAAGAGCTAACAGGGACAAATATGTTGCTTCTATTCATTGAGCCCCGTTTCTCGCTGGGACCAATCGTTTTAAATCTTTGAAAGCCTTCCTGGATGCTTATGAACGGAGTGTATCTCTATGCTTTCGAATTGTTTTCCTTACGTGAACAGTGAAAATACCTTCAAAGCATGTAAAAGTAACACTAAATGGTTTGGTAAAAACAACCCATATGCAAGTTTTATTACACGAATCTCGTTCATGGTGAATGAACATCGAACAAAGAGCCAATATTGTAGTCTCCCATTTTTCTTGCTTAGCGCGATTTTTTGGTTCACACACGAATGCGTGCCTATACAGTAATGATATAGAAGAATGTTGCGTAGCTTTATGAAGAAAATTATTGTAGAAAAGAAAAGTAAAACGAGTTATTGAGTTTTTTTTTGTTGAATAAGTCCAATTGACAATCCTTGAAGACCGTCATAAGTAGGTACTCAAGTTTGGGCTGAAAAAGTTAGCTTCCTTTGTGATATTTTTAGAACTTTCGTCATTGTTACAAGCTTTTTTATTCTATACTTAAGCATCTCGCGGTTTAACTCAAAATCCTATAGGAACTGTATATTTTTGGAATAAAAGGTAGAACTATATGGGAAGTTACAAGGTTACAACAACCTAATTAGGGGCCATCTAACTACCGATCTGGAGGTCTTGAGTTCGAAGCCTTCAGCACGCACCTCGTTTTAAGTTGTGCTTACGTATTGCTAATTTCGAACGTCGAACTTTTGGCTGCGTGGTAAAATATGGTGTTAATCTTCTCATATCGGAAAGAGGATCGCGCCCGCAGTAAGACAGTTTTTAAGAAATAAGGCTGACTTGGGACCTTTATGTTTAGCAAATTCAATGTACATAATAGTACAAATTCCTTAGTCATACAATTACGTCTGATATACGCCACCTATGTACATATATATATACATAGAAATACGTGTACGTCGTCAAGGCTTTACTTCACACAAAAACATTAAGGTTCCCGCATTTCAAGCGAGATTGTAGGACAGTGTACAGTGTACTATTTTTAAATCTGTAAGACTTTTAGCGTATACCACATAGTCTTGACAGATACTCGTTTAGATTAGTATGAAGTCATTTGATTGTAATGTTCGAAGAACCACCAGTATTTGTAATGCTGTCAGCGAATGCAGCACGCGCCGACAATTGCAAATGTTATGACATTAGTTGCATACAGAATTAGGCCATTTTTCACCGAACTGCTCACTCCACACCGTTGTAATTGAATTTATATTAAAATCCGATAGGGCTATAAAAATTCCGTGTGATTCGACGAACGGAATATTGTATTGGGAATGCATTCATTATTCCGCGTGTTTCGTTTTGTTACTGATTGATTTTGCTCCGGATTTGTTTTCTTTTATTTAGTTCTGTTTAAAGTACGGGCCATCTTATATTTGGCTCGTCTTTTAATTATTTTGGCGCTTGCTTTAAGTTTTATGTTGTTTGTATTAATTTTATTTATTAGGGTTCACAATAACAACTACAATACATAAAACACCAATTAATTACAACTTAAGGAATGCTGAATGTGTTGCTTAAGGAAGTACAACATTTAATGCCGGATAATAAATTAAATAAAAATCACATCCACAAATAAAAACGTAAACAAAAATTTAAACAACTAAAATTCAAAACTAAAACCATAATCAACATCAAACAATAATCAAAATTTAAAATAATTTAATTATTTATTCATATGTTTAACGTTATTAAAAAATTAAATCCTTGTGGCTTCCAGTCACTCTAACATTCTTTACGTTTATTGACCACCACGTTGTTTAGCGAAACTATTATTTCGATAGTTGATATAATGGCTTTACGCACTGTAAGCCACGGTGCTTTCTCTTTGGTTATCTACTAATCTAAAGAGAGACCTGCGCGTTGCCTTGTGCTGGGCAACTTTCACCCCATGTGCTACCGGTTAGGGTTAGGTTATATAGTCCACGATAGGATTTACGATATAACCGTCGTAAAAGAAAAAAAAGTTGTATATTTACAATTAAATAAAATAATTTTTGATTTAATTAAATTTGAAACAAAACAAAATAAGGTCACACACACACACTTACTCACTGATACGTACACGTACATATATGTATGTCCATATACATACCTTTATATATATATATACTATACACCTTTAAAATACGAGGAACGGACGACAATAGCAATGATAGCTCAGGTTAGCGCGGTCGGTTCGCATGCCGTAGGTCGTGGGTTCAAACGCCAACAATGAGCTTGAGCTGCCGGTGACGGAAAAACATCGCGAGGAAATCATAGCGTGGTGGTAGGGTACTTTCTAGTACTCGGCTGGCTAGCTACCACCCTCAAGTTGAAAATCTTCCGCCAAGCATCTAACGGTGTGTTCCGGCAGCCTCACTTGAGAACCAGTACCATTCCAGGCTAGGTGTGCTTTACCATCTTCGACCACACCGTCACTTAACATGAGATGAGCTGTGGTCAAACACCTAGACTGTCAACCATAAAAAAACTGGATTTTGCGATACAGATTTCCTTGGTGCAAAATCTAGGGAATCCACTTACCTGAATATTGTGTATCATTACTAGTATATATAACTCTTTACAGTTAAAGCCTCTCACTATGAGACCTTGGGCTCTTGGATGCTGTGGAACACGTATAAATTCTGACATCTAACACCCAAATCCAGCGCAAACAAAAACATGTTTACCTACATGCTCAGAAGCACCTCTATTAAACATTTACAATATTAGTACGATTTCGTTCTATCCCTACTCGAGTGTGCCATTCACTAACTATTCAGCATTTCAGCGTCGGTCGCTAATAAAAGCCAGTTTTCGTTATTCAAGTGTGTAATTCAAGTTACCCGTCTTTTTACTAATAGGTGGTTCTCTGCCGGGCACGTACCCACTAATGGCCTTCTATCTGCACCCTGATGACACTCGGAATTAAACTTCAACCAAATTATATCTTCTGTTGACAATTACAGTACTAACGCATTTCTAAATTATAATTGGTAGGCTTTCCAAGGATAGTTTTAGTTCACTCATTTCACCACCCTTGCTGTTAAGTTGGGAGTACTGTTGAGCCATATTTACCTCTGAATCACGCCCTCTGAATGAGGAAATGGTAATTATCACAAGTGCAGATGATAATATCCTTAACGTTTTTGCCGTTTATTTCAGACGTACTTATGTATTATATATAAGTATATATGTACTTAAGTGTGAAAGCAACATTATGTTGCGTCTGCCGTTTGATTCTTTTGGATCGATTTCGATAAAGTTTGAAGAGAAAGTAGAATCATTTTATGGATCATTAGCATAGATATTAGACAAAAAGAAAGAAAAGTAGAAAGCCGTGGAATACATAATAATATGTACACAGGTAACTTTAAAAAATTTCAAAACTCTTTCAACATCTAGAAAACTCTTTCAACAACCTGTAATATTTTTTTGTTATATTCATTGCCGGACTTCCCCGTTGGCTCATTTGTTGGAATATCTGCTTCAAGAGCTGTAGGGGGTGGATTCGATTTCCACTAGAACAAACATTTATGTGACGATAAATATTTGTTCTGTGCCTGGGTGTACTGTATGTATTATAAGTGTGTATTTACAAAAAAGTATTTAAGCATTATATCAGTTATCTGGTTGGTAGATAAGTTGACGGTAAATCTCCTTAGCAGGAGGTCGTCTAGGTAGGGACCACCGCAGTACCAGATATTCTGCCGTCAAGCGGTAGTGTGTAAACATTACAGTGTATCGGTTTGAAGGGTACTGCAGCTAGTGAAGTTACAGCGATGTTGAGACTAACCATCGAAAGTCTCAAAGTAATGAACTCCAAAGCATTTGCTCTGGACTTTGTTTTGCTACTCAAAGATCCGTGTATCGCTGCAATGGTCATGGAAAGGCGTTACCTCTTACCATCAGGAGAGAGTCTCGTTCGTCTCAATACTTTTACATAAAAAAATATGGTTCCAATGGTACAAGCTTTGCTTAGTTCGGGACTAGATAGCGCTGTGCGTAATATCTGATGATAGGTATTTAGTTGGATATTATTTTATTGAATACATCTAGTAATATATTCCATGCAATATTACGTAGTCTCTAACTAGATAATTAATAGCAAGAAGAAGTATTATGAAACATTCCTATCGTGAATTATTCATTACATATGTTTACCTATTTTTAGTATTGCAATTCCAGTCATACGCGACTAACTACAAATTTATCAGTCGGTGCAAAAAAATGTAGTTACAATTCGTAACGGGAACAATGTACTGCGAATTACATATGTAACTCCAATATCAATAAAGGTCTACGTTCACCTATTTGAAATGCATTGTAATTTGAGCTCTGCATAAAGAGAATAATGTTTTATTTTTGTAGTATAAAATGTTGTGGGGGTTTTTGGCACGTGCTGCGATTTATACCGAATTATTATTCGAGTAGAACCTTTTTGGTAGGCTTGCAGCGTGTCTCCGATACAAACTGACAATATTGTATTCGATCTAGAATGATAATCGATTCGCAGTGTGACATGAATGTAAGCTTGTTTAACAATCGTATGGTATCGATAAAAATAGTTTGCAAGTGACGATGACTGACGCATTATGTCGATAAAAATAGATTAAAAGAAAAAAAAATATTTTTTAATACCAGCTTTTATCTGGGACAATGAACTAAAAAATTAAAAATAAATTCTAGTAAGTACGAGTATTTAGCGTGTACTTACCTATATTCTTAAAAGCTTGAGGCACTGAAGTATAGTAAGTACTTAAACTGTAACCTGTAATGGATAGTGCCTTGTACACACCGAGCTCAAAACCTTGTTTAACACTTTCTGTGGTGACCATCGTATCTGGTTTACAATCACATCATCAGCCATAGATCGTCCACTGCTGGACATAGATCTCCTCCTGGGGGGGTTTTGCCAATACTCGCCACGTTTGGCAGGCGGGTTGGCGAGCGCAGCTAAGTGTGATTGTTCAAGAAAGATGCTGCTGCCCATTTTCCAGATAACATCTCTTAGCCGACTCTTACTGCAACCACGGGTTGAGAGGGTGGGGTACTATTCTTACGCCAGCACCACCACGACAAACAATTACAGTACATTGGTTTACAATGCTACACAAAAATGCTCGCTTGTTTGACTTTTTTTTCAAAACCAAGCCTATCTAGCTTGATGTTAAACGAAGGTGCGGTCTAGCGGAGCACGCTCGCCTAGAAGAAATCGATTCACTCGTGACTTGAAGGCACTTAGATTGTATCTATCAGGGAATACCCAGCCGGGTAGCAAATACCATTGTTTAGCAGTTCGTACAATTAAAGTAGAATCAAACCGTTTAGTTCGAGTTTTTGGATCATCTGCCGCTATAACAACAAATACTAAGTATTTATTCTATTTTTTAGTATTTGTTCTTATAGCAGCAACAGAAATACATCATCTGTGAAAATTTCAACTGTCTAACTAGCACGGTTCATGAGATACCGTCTGGTGACAAACGGATGGGCAGCGGAGTTTTAGTAATAGGGTCCCGTTTTACCCTTTGGGTACGGAACCCTAAAACAGAATAAAATTAATATTTAAGGGGGCTCCCATACAACAGACATGATTTGTTTTGCCGTTTTTATAGATAATGGTACAGAACGCTTCGTGCGCGAGTCTGACTCGCACTTGGTCGGTTTTTTATGTAATAGCAATGAGACGAACGAGACGCTCTCCTAACGGTAAGAGATAAGGCATGTCCATGAGCATTGCTGCGATACACAGAACTTTGAGAAGCAAAATAAAGTCCAGGGCAACGTTTTTATGGCGCTCATTACTTTAAGACTTTCGATGGTTAGTCTCAACAGCCCTGTGATTTAGCTAGTTGCAGTTCCCTTCAAATCCAAATATAGTAATGTTTACACACTATTGCTTGGCGCAGAATATCTAATACTGTGGTAGTACCTACTTATACGATCTTCTGCTAAGGCAATCTACCACCAAGTAAAACTAATTTGTATGCTCTAAGTTTGTGTGTAAGCTGCATCTTAGGAAGCTCCGTCGGTAGCATAAACCAGTGTGTAAGTGATAGTTATCAGACACATTAGAATCATAAACAATTATCTGTGCTGAGCTGCATGTGGGCGGGGCAGGAAGCCGGTCGCTACCACGCCTCGCGCGCCACTAACATTAATGGTATGCATGGAAAAACACTTGTACTCGCATGCCTACTGATTTACTTTTTTATTTATATTAGTAAAGAGACGAACGTAAAGTAAGTAAAGAGCTATGCTTTGCTTGGCATTTCTCTAAGGGATTGTATCCGGAACGAAGTAATTCGCCAGAGAACTAAAGTCACAGACATAGCTCAGCGTATTAGCAAGCTGAAGTGGCAATGGGCTGGACATATCTGCCGCAGGACCGATAACCGCTGGGGTCGACGTGTTCTAGAGTGGAGATCGCGAATTGGTAGTGTAGGACGCCCTGAGACTCGATGGAGTGACGATATACGTGGGACAGCTGACAGTGGATGGAAGCGTAAAACCGAAGATCGGGCTGAGTGGCATGTCTTAGGAGAGGCCTATGTCCAGCAGTGGACTACAAAAGGTTGATGATGACGATGAAAGAGACGAACGAGTCACTTAGATGGTAAGAGTCATATATACCTCATTACTATAGCAGCGATACCTACAATTTGCAAAGTAGTAAAGCCAAGTTCTGGGCATCGCTGAATTGGCGCTTTCGAGACTTGGTAAATGCAGCGAATGACGCCCTGAGACGCGATGTAGTGTCTATATAAGCAGGACAGCTAGCCGAAGATCGGGTTGAATGGCGTGTATTGGGAGAGGCCTATGTTCAGTGAACTACGATAGGCTGATGATAATGATTTCGTGACATTCGAGGACAAATCTCATTAGTTCTGTGCTCGCTAGCTGGTATTTTAAACCGGAACACAAATTGCTTTTTTTTTTTTTACGATATTTATAAGCTGTAATATTTACGCTCTATTGCTTGACAGCAGAATACCGATGGAGATCCTGTGGTGGTACCTATTCAGACGATCTTCGGCTAAGGAGATCTACAATGAAGTACTTATTGGTATCGCATCACCAGCCATGACGTCCACTATTGGACATAGGCCTCCTCCTGGGGAGGGGTTTTGCCAATACTCGCCACGCTTGGCAGGCGGGTTGGCGAGTGCAGTTAGGTGTGATTGTTCAAGGAAGACGCTGCTGCCCATCTTCCGGATTACATCCCTTAGCCGACTCTTACGGCAACCACGGGTAGGTGAGGGTGGGGTACTATTCTTACGCCGGCACCACCACAGCACTATATTATGTTAAAAAGATTGATATGAACGATACTCTCTCTCTTTCTGTTCCAACCTTGTGTATTTAAGTCATCTATTATTAAATATATATTAATTAAATTAAACCAGAAGGTAATAAAACATGAACATGTTTCATTTTTGGGATAAAAATAGAAATCTACGTTAGATTTCTATTTTTATCCCAAAAATTTACGATAACTGGGAAATCGCGAGTTATACAACAACAAAAACTGTTCTTATGAGAATCTGTGGGTGACAGTAGTTAGTGTTGTCATAAATTTGGAATGAGGTGGTGTTTCATGATCATCTTGGAATACGCTGGAATTGGACACGGTCCGTTCCGGTGTTTCCACAAATCCGTGAGATATTGTTCTCGGCTCAGCCAAGAAATATGATAGCTTTGTATAAACAAGCTCAACATCTCTCACGTATTATTCCGTCCCTCGAATGTTAAGATGTATCTGAATCCAGCCCTAGAATATTGCCGTAACGCAAATCCTATAAAAATGAAACGTAGTCGCGGCAGCAGGACGGCCGACTGAAGGATCCTCGTAAATAACATACGGTCGCACCTGTCCCACGAAATGTATACCCATTCGAATGATATTACCCTTATCTGTTTGCTTATGAGAAAGGACTTCGCTTTCCTACATATCCAATACAGGATTCACGAAGATACACCTACGTTTTGCAACTATTGGAGGACCCTCAACTTTCCTACCCTTTCGTGTATTTCGAAAGGTGAATAATAGGGCGGCTGCTATTTTCGGCAACGGACAGATTGCAGAAAAACTTCGTGGAAGGAAAGCCCGAAATTTTCCCTGGCTGACGTAATCGATTAAAAAGCGATTGTTCGGTTCGCCGACCGCAAGAATCGTTCGCGGTCCGAAAATACAATGGCGCTAATAGAAAAATAACTGGTGTAATCCAGTGTAGTTAGAGTATTATGCTGTTCAATTTAATAATAGAGGTCCGGCCAATTTGGCAGTGCGCGCTCTCGTGCCGTCGAGGGCCATCGTTCCGAGAGCGGTGCAATTTGCCTGCAGCCAACACTCGGCCCTTCAGCCGACAAGAGCGCACCAATTAGACGAGACAAATTCCGATTTATTATTCAGCGTGGGCGCAATTCAATTGGATAATAGACGACGTCGTTTGTTTCCATCGCGCGGTTACCTAGCCGTAAACAAGTAGGCTGTATCGATTTGAGTCCGACCGGGACTTTTACGGCAAAACAAATAGCCACTCGGCAAAATACATTCTCAATAATAACCGTATCGTCTTCCAGGAAGGACGCAGCATGTAGAATATGTAGATGCAATCGAACGAGCTTATGCGTAGGCAATTTGCTAGGCTAATATAACAAGTCATTAAAGCTCATAGACTACGTGGCTCTTATTAGCGGCTTCCTTTAGCATCGTATTTGTATAAGATTAAAGCATTTCTCTGCATATTGCATTTCATTACTTTGTAGTTGAAAAGCCGGTAGCGGGCAAATATACTTCTCACGATCTTACAAGTCCTAATGAAAGAGAACGAAGTGGAAACGTTGATTACATACAATATCGGTGATTAACCAGTCATTAAGCTATGATTAATAGAGTATCAAGTTATTAAGAGTTTAATAAACTGCTGTTAAACTTAACTTGTTGCTATGTTTTGACAAATGGAAAAGTCGGCGCCGATAAAATCTCGACAACTTGTAATTAGAACGACTGACTAAGCGATATCTATGGGAGCGTTGCCCGGCCGACCTCTCACAAGATTTAAGACTCCATTGTAGATTTCTTTATTGCACACCTCGATCCAAAGTAATGGTCCCATACGTCGTCGAGTCGCCGAAGCTCGTATTCAACTGTGAATAATATTAGTCACAAAATCGAATGCCAACGTTTTGACATTAAATTATAACCTTCGATACCTCGAGGCAATTCGTTTCCAGACGGTATAAATCACGATTTTTTGGGGTAAAAATTCTCACTTAGCATGAGAATAATGTTACCCTCATCATGTTATGACAGGGTGTTCATGAGTGGAGATTGTTTATTTTTTGTGGTATTCCATAATGCATTGCCGTAGCCAATTAGTTATCGGCGATGTTAGATCAAATTGCGTCCCGTATGGGACGGCTGATTCGGTTCGATTGCATCACAATGGCAATGCGAGCAAAAACTTCCCAGTCACTATCGACGATCGCCGCTGACACTATTCCGACCGGAATCGATATCGGGATTCGATTTCATTGCGTCGGTGATGTTACTTTTGTAACCGGATCTATTTTAGGTTCAATTTTAAATATGGAACCAGCGTTACGGCAGCTGAACCGTAATTATATTGATTGATGTGGACGATAAAGAATCGAAAGTTATTTTAAGCGTACCTCTACCCGAAGTAGCCCAAAATAGAATTAACATTTTCATCGATATTTTAACACTTAATAAATAAATGCTACCCTTGCGTCGATACAGACCCGATAACCATCTCGTGTTGTAACGGAGTCTCCGGAATAAGGTTGCGGTCGTTAGGGCTTCGTTTTCGGATGGCTCGGGCAAAAAATGACCGATCCCGTTTAGAAATTAAGTAAATTCACTTCCAAATCAATAAGGACGCAATTAAGAATTTCGGTTAATTATACCGATCGGCGGACCGGAACGACGTCATTGCGTTATTTCGCGCCTTTCACAGTTATTTAGTTAAATGCCTTCGTGTTTTTGTGGAGCCCTCGCCGTCTTTAATTAATCGTTGTAAGTAAACAAGTATCACGACGCTTTCCATTCCAAATATCACGGGGCTGGCAAGTGATCGGCTTGAAATGTCAAAGTTGGACTTGAGTAGGTATCTATCTACGAGAATAAAATATATACCGTGAAAGTTTGAACATTAGCAATATTGATACAGGGGGCTTCAGTACTCGATTGTCGTTCCAAATAATAATAATAAAATAGGTAGTTAATATTTGACCTAATTATCCTGAACAAACACAAAAATACGGACGTTCAAATCAGGCGCACCGAAAATTACATGGTAGCCGTACGCGGTCCCAAATTAGATAAGTTTTTCTTAGTTTTTTTTGTATTTCTTTCGATTTTATTTCATTATACGTGTCATATAACCACTAACTGTCTTTGAATATTACTAATGTTCAAACTGTTACCCCGTATATAGCTTGTGATTTATAAAGTTCAATTAGCTCAAATAGCAAGTATGGTTCAAAAGCTGTCTAGTCTTTAGATACAACATACTAAAATGTTTTTAGGATAAAAGTTCGTTATATAAAAAAGGAATTATTTTATAGAAAATCAAATAATTCATTTTTTTATTTAAAAAAAAAACTAGCTGCGCCCTGTAGCTCGCTATATTTTTTTGGGATAAAAAGTAGTATATGTGTTAATCTAGGATATCAGCTACCTCCATATCTTTCATCAACATTGGTCCAGCCTTTTGAGCGTGAAGAAGTAACAAACATACAGACACACTCACAAACTTTCGCCTTTATAATATAAGTGTGATATCACGTTCTATATGCAATCTTTTTAAAATTAATCCGGAATCATATAAAGTGGAAAACATGGATGCAAGAAGCGAGCAGTTCAGTTAGAAGAAGAAGCAAACGGCTTACAATCGTACGGAGGATTTGATCACGGACCTATTAAAATTAGTTTAAGTTTATAACACAAAAAACTGGGTTTTAATAAAAGGAAACAGTTGGAGAGTAAATAGAAAGAAGCAATATAATTATGCACACTGAACGTGGATTCATACCCTAAGAATGAGCTTGAGCTATCGGTGAATGAAAACATCGTGAGGGAACCATAGCATGGTGGCAGATTACTTTCTAGTACTCGGCTGGCTAGCTACCACCCTATCCTTACCCGGCGAAAGGATTTAAACTTGTAATGTTTTTTTTTTTTATGGCTGACAGTCTAGGTGTTTGACTACAGCTCACCTGATGTTAAGTGATGGTGTGGTCGAAGATGGTAAAGCACACCTAGCCTGGAATGGAACTGGCTCTCAAGTGAGGCTGCCCGAACACACCGTTAGATGCTTGGCGGCAGATTTTTAACTTGAGGGTGGTAGCTAGCCAGCCGAGTACTAGAAAGTACCCTACCACCGCGCTATGGTTTCCTCACGATGTTTTCCTTCACCGGCAGCTCAAGCTCATTGTTGGGGTTTGAACCCACGCCCATCGGCATGCGAACCTAGCGCGCTAATCACTGGACCATCATCGCTATAAAAAAATGAGTGGTTAAATGGAATGTGAAAACTGAATGGTTTAGCGTGGTGGAATGTACAACATCCTCCCGAGATAAGCTCTATGCATATTAGTAGAGCAAACTAACATAGTACATCGATATAAGTGGCCGTGAGTTTTGAAAGTAATGTGAGATGTACATATGTAAAGTGTAGCTGTGAGCAGGTGGCGCCTCGGGACGGAAGCATTTCCACTCCCACGCGAACTATCCACCGACGTGTTTACCGTTATCGACATAAACGAAGTGTCATAACTCAGCATCCTCTAGCCCATTAGCTTAGGGATAGGCACTCTTCGCCGGCTGGCCGGCTGCCAACGCGTTGTCTCCGGCCTAAACAAAAAATAAAAAATGTTTTTTTATTCTCAAGCTTATCGAGTGATATTGGACTGTTGTGATAGTTCTGTAAATTGACAAGTTGCGAAATGGTTCGTAAGACGCACGATCCGTCGTAAATTTGGGAGATTTTTGAGTTTTATAGATTTGCTTTCTCACGCAGAATGTTTATGCGACTAAAATTAGTTTAACTGATTTTATGGTTGTGACTGTAGTACTTTATTTAATAAGAACATTAATGTTATTAGATAGATATAAACTCTTTATTGTGCACACTGAAAAAGAAAAAGAGTACAGAAAACAAAATAATCTTATGAGCTAGTGCCACAAGTGGCGGCCTTATCGCTAATCGCCTTTTCACATCACATCATCAGCCATAGGACGTCCACTGCTGGACATAGGCCTCCTCCTGGGAGGGTTTTGCCAATACTCGCCACGCTTGGCAGGCGGGTTGGCGAGCGCAGTTAGGTGTGATTGTTCAAGGGAGACGCTGCTGCCCATCTTCCGGACTACATCCCTTAGCCGACTCTTACGGCAACCACGGGTAGAGAGGGTGGGGTACTATTCTTACGCCGGCACCACCACGGCAAAACACCATTACATACATACTAGTAAATATTAACCTAGAATCTATCTTGTTTGTATAAAAATGTGTTTCAATTTCTCCAAAATATAATTCTATTATCGAAGAATAAAAATGATGTTGCCAAAGCAACGAGCTAATACAAAAAATTGCGAAATAAATCGCGTCACGGGAGTAATGGATCGTTCACGGTTCCCTACTGTTATCTCTTTAGCTTATTTCCCAAGTTTTTTCCCTTAATCTTTCACGATTCGTTCTTTTTACGTAAACATTTTTGACGTGCAAGAGATTAGACATAAAGCCTGATATCATTTTTTGTGATACCGACGAGACGCGTGAATTTTGTGTTCTTACTCGAGAGAGGTAAGAAGTATTTATAATCACTCGTGGCGTGTCATTTATAAAAGTCTTTATAAGTCATTATTTATCATGAAAATCTTAATTTCTTTCCTAAATGTCCCGTAACACGGTCCATATGTGTGCCTATTAACTTACTTCTTCCCATCATACTACTGATCATTGCTGGCAAACATTTTACAAGCAATGAATATCGTGTTTTTAATGTAGTGGCTAGTGTCTATATAATTTTACGATTTATACTTATTCTCTTGTTGATAACTTGATAGCAATTAGGTTACCTATGTATGTACTCTATATCTATAACTCTATATAAAGCCCTGAGGCGATAGTCAGTGCACAAGACTTCTCATCCTTCAAAGCAAAGCCGAAAAAATGGTTCATTGTACAAGTATTTTATGGTGTGAATGACTTTCTTTTTAAATATTAAAGTATGTCTTATATTAATACAACTAATTTTATATAATTTATTTTAATGATATTACGTTTTAATGCTATGTTTATAACTAAACTTAGAATAAGTGACTGAATCAAGTCTATGCGTAGGTCTTGGTAAGCCAACAACATTTTCATTGTGGTCCACAATTCATAACATTTTTTTCTTTTTTCTATGGCGGACATGCTATGTGTTTCACCACAACTCACCTGATGTTAAGTGACGGTGTGGTCGAAGGTGGTAAAGCACACCTAGCCTGAAATAGAACTGGCTCTCAAGTGAGGCTGCCGGAACACACCGTTAGATGCTTGGCGGCAGATTTTCTACTTGAGGGTGGTAGCTAGCCAGCCGAGTACTAGAAAGTACCCTACCACCACGCTATGGTTTCCTCACGATGTTTTCCTTCACCGGTAGCTCATGCTCATTGTTGGGGTTTGAACCCACGCCCTTCGGCATGCGAACTGAACGCGCTAACCACTGAGCTATCATCGCTACAAAAAGAATGGAAAAAGGAAGCTTAGGAAAGGTAATCAATAATTTAATTAAGTCTCAAATGTCCTTGCTAAAACACGTGCATAACATTAAGATAGCATTACGAGGCCGATAACGTCGTATCACTCATATAATAAGCATCATAACGTTATAACAAGAATGTTATAACCATAATAATGTTGGTGGCCTGGTGAATGGCAAGGGTTGCCAGATTCGAATTACAAAAACGAAGCAACCCGACTCTTTTAATTGGCGGACACGTTCTGGCTGCGGCTTAACTGCTTACACGTGTACGGTCTTTGACAGTGTTGCTAGTTAAAGAAAGCATATTCCTTGAAACTCCAGAAAAAAATAATTTTCACACATCATGATCACACGAAATGTGTTACATGAATGTGAATTATATATATATTATATTGGTGAGTGCATTTGTAAATACATATGTATCTGTGTTTATATGCTGTAACGGCTCTATAGATTTGAGACAAATTCGAAGAGAGGCTCTTATCACCCAACGCCAGTTTAATTAAGCAATGAAGAATGAGAGGACAATAAAGACAGAGAGAGAGAGTGGATAAAATACAGTTTATGGTAGACAGAGACAATTTTCCAGATTAGAAAGTAAATTTTCTCATATGGCAACATCGGTGATACTAGGCTACGTGTGTTTACAGAACCATATGTAGCGACAACAGTTTGCTAACTGACACGTCATGGGAGCAAATAATTAGGACTCAGAATTGCGAATTCATTGGATATTTAAGATAATTAAGATTCGTTGCTTGAAGATAATAATTAACAAATACGACTTAATATTCATCTCTATAACAACAAACTATAGTACTTACTGTGCAAACTAACTTTAAAATATTCATATCTCTCCAAATCTTAGCATAAACTAATATGCCAGATTCATCTTTGTTCTCCCTAATGGCGTTGCTTAATTTGCGAAGTTGCCACATTTGTCATGCGTGGATTAAGCTCTGTGTTGCCAGTTGGAAAACGTTGCATTCCCTCATTGTCAGCCCACACGTTAAATGCTTTCATCTGCGTTGGTTTTATTCTTATTTGTTCTTCAGTTTTATTCTTGTTTCCGTCCTTATGTGTCACTGAGTTTTAAGTGGCTGTGTTGTTAATCATGCTGGTAATTTACACTGTCACTGCTAATTGGAGATAAAACTGCTGGACGGCTTTCATTTTAGCTGTTCTGATACTGGGTTATATTATTTTAACAAGTACGGAATGTTTTTCTGCTGTGAATGAGGTTCGTTCTGTAAATCTGCTTTACTTGCAAGATGTTATTTAATCGAATATTATTATGAGTATTTCCTGCAGTATTGACCGTTACAATTTTAAATTATTAAGAATACTTAACATAACTTACATATTTTAAATTTTAACATTTAGGTATATAGCGGTAGGTTTGTAGCGATGATAGCTCGATGGTTAGCGCGGTCGGTTCGCATGCCGAAGGGCGTGGGTTCAAACCCCAACAATGAGCTTGAGCTGCCGGTGAAGGAAAATATCGTGAGGAAACCATAGCGTGGTGGTAAATTTTTCCTTTATTTGTGCTGTAAGACCTTGCTTTTTGCCAAATTTCGTGATTCTAGGTCAACGGGAACTACCATATAGGTTTTCGACGCAAAACTGATAGAACTTACTTTGACCTACTTCACTTTGACCATAAATCATGAAATTTATCAATAAGCGATGCTTATAGCGCAAGTAAATGGAAAAAATCGAAAACCGTATTTTTCTTTGCGATTTTAAACTTTTTCGCATTAAATAAACTGACCGCGACAAATTTCGTTCGACATTTGGAGACAACTGTTTTCTCAGTTTTCTAACGGCGAAGTTTATCCCTCAATCAAGTTTATATTTTCGTTAAAATGTTCGGTGATTTCATAGTTCTCGTATGTATGTGCATATATACTACTACTTAAGTTTGTACAGAACCCTCGGTACGTGAGTTTGACTCGTACTTGACTGGCTTTTGTTATATTTTTTAAAATATGTACAAAACCAGAGTACGTACAAACATAAATACCTTTTATTGGTCACTGAATATGTATTTGTTTAATGTAATTCAGGTTAGGAAAACTGTTATTCAATCTTGAACACTTTAATTTAGTCAGTTTCATAGTGCGCCAAGAATTAGAGAGTAAGCGGAAACGTGTAAATGGAAATCTTCTGGGAAAGTTCAATTCTTTCTTGATTGAAATACTTTTGAACTGTGCACTAGTTGGGACTTAATTAAATGAAACCGTACTTACCGCGCACTCCAGAGCTCTTGCTTGATTTTGTCGTTTTTGTGGTCATGTTATTTCGAATGTTGTGCAACCTGGATGTAAAAAAAAAGAACAAAATGATACATAAAAATAATTGAAAAGCTATATCGTGGGATAAAGCTATATCAAACAAAAAAATAAAAAATTAACACATAAAACATTAAAAATTAAAACAATAGAAAAATATACATACAAAGATTAATTAATAAACACATGATAAGTGGATAACAGAGCAAAAATCTAAATTTTGGTAGATATAGGGTTCAGATATAGTAAAAATATACATATACCAAAAATACTGAATAAAATTATAATTTGTTTTTGGAATTAAATTAGAAACACTGAAAGAAGAAAATAGGACAAAAATCAATACAACATTGTAAAAAAATATATTTCATACCTGATAATGTCAGGGGTAATAGCGAAGGAGGATGGTGTATTTAAAAATTAAAAAAAACCTGGATGTATATTTACTAAGTATTAAATCTTCTTAGCAGGTTGCCTACGTAGGTACCACTGCAGTACCAAATAAAAAAAAGAAGCTCGTATCCACATAAAAATAATTCTTTAGTTTTGACGTTGTAGGATGAAAAATAAATTCTTATATTTTATAAGTTTTCCAGGTCGAGTGACAAGTTGAAGAGGATTCCTTTGTTATTCTGGCCCTATTCGACCTCACCTTCGCAGGAGCGTCCGTAATTTCATTGAGATTACGCGTTTATTCACAAGGACGTGGTACATAATACACGAAATGCGAGCGACCTGCGTACTATCGGACTTATTAGGGTGTGATCGCACTGCACTTATGCCGGCTGACTTAATATAATAATAATATAGTATAGAGTCTCAACCACCATTTTAAGTAACACTTGCTGGAAGGTTGGGTTAAGGGTCAGATCCAAAAGGCAGTGATCCTTGACATGGCGCGCATTGTAAGAGGTTCTTCACTCTGCAGCTTGAGCCCTGTACAGCTGCCGGCAGCAGCCTTGTGGAAAAAAACAATGAAATGAACAAAAGATATGAATTATAATTTATGGCAGAGAAACAATACAACTAGATACATGGTAGTGTTGCTTAGAAACCTTATATAACTTCAACTTTTCAATGCGTGCTTCTGCGGTGTTGTCACAATTTTTCCAATGTCTGTAAATCTTATGTAATAAGTGTTAAAAGATATGGCAGCGGCGCCTGACATATAAACTTTGCGTGGTGGTAGGGTACTTTCTAGTACTAGGCTGGCTAGCTACCACCCTCAAGTTGAAAATCTGCCGCCAAGCATCTAACGGTGTGTTCCGGCATCCTCACTTGAGAGCCAGTTTCATTCCAGGCTAGGTGTGCTTTACCATCTTCGACCACACCGTCACTTAACATCTGGTGAGCTGTGGTCAAACAACAAGCCTGTCAGCTATATAAAAAAAAAAATTAGACATGTTTTTTTTTTAATTTGGGCAATATACATTTATTATCATATTGACTAAATTATTACACTAAAAAAGGAGGCTAATGTTTTTAGGGTGCATGTGTTTTTTTATATGTATATGTACATATGTATGTATGTGAGTTTCTTTATTTCACTATGACTTTTAAATGCCTGAACAAATTTGGATGTATGGGTATAGTTTTTATGCCTAACCTAACCTAATTTATAAAGACTATTTATTTATGCGTGAAAGGGTATTTGTTTTATCAACGCTCACATGATGGAACAGATGGAATGCAATACAGATGGTAAACACGCCTAGATGGTAGTAGTCAGCTGAGTGGTGCTTACTCTATTGACACGAATTTTTTTACCTGCGTGCAGTGTCCTAATGCGTTCTGACCCTCAAAGGGTAGGTACAACGCCATCTTCCTCATCTTGGCATTATTGCTGTACGACTCCTGATTATGAGGACCCGAGGAATTCTGGCCTTTGCGGCTATTTTTAGAGGTGAGAGTTCATTTGGTGAGAGTATTTTTTGTATCTTTTAATTTAAATCAAAGGACGAGGTATTGTCTAATTTGTACCCGTCGAGTTTTGTTGACCTTTGAAATTTTTCTTTGTATGCTTCACCCATACAAATTATGGCTTCTATTAATTTAGAAATAGATAGCTACTTCTTTTTACAGAAAGGTTTTTTCCTAAAGTGGTGTTTGTGTATGTATATGTTTGTCAAATCTTATCTTAATAGTGACCATAGCTCGCCTGATTTAAAGTGACGGTGTTGTTGAATGTTAATCACACCAAGTCTAGAAAGAAATTGGCTCTCAAGTGAGGCTGCCGGAATACAAATTTAATCGCATGGCTGCTGATTTTCAACTTAAGGGTTGCTAGCCAGCCGAGTAGAAAGTAACCTACCACCTTACTATAGTTTCCTCATAATGTTTTCCTTCACCGGCAGCTCAATCTTATTGTTTGGTTTTGAATCTACGCCCTTTGGCATGCGATCTTTCCGCGCTAACCACTGAGCTATTATCGCTACATATACTTATATAGATTTCGTTATATTCTCTCTATACATATTGGCTCTCAAGTTGAAAATCTGCCTCCAAGCACCTCACAATGTGTTCCGGTAGCCTCACTTGAGAACATGTTCCATTCCAGGCTAGGAGTGCTATTTTTGACCAGAACGTCACTTAACATGAGGTGAGCTATGGTCAAACACCTAGTCTGTCAATCATAAAAAAATCCTCTTTATGGACTGTTTAAATAATATTAAGTTGCCAAAACAAAGTGCACAGTGCGAAACCGGGGCGTGTTGCTAGGTGATAACAAAAACAAATTAATATTACAGTTCGATATAGATTAGAATAGACTGGAATTGATCGAGAGACGTGCTAGGAGGCTAATAGTTGACGACACTACGGCCACGTCTCAGTTGCAAAGCATTGATCGCCGACGTAAAGTCGCTTGTTTGTCTGTCTTTTACTCGTATCGGATACATTTCGGAGAGTGTGCCATAGAATTGCATTATTTAGTTCCATCCACTCTTTTTATTACCAGACGGCTAGGCAGACACGGCCAAGCGCTATCCTTACATGGTGGATATTCCCCACGTACGGACTAAGCGTTTCGATTCCACATTCTTAATATGTACGGCGAGGATGTGGAATTCTCTGCCGGCGTCTGTTGTTTCCGCGAAGTACAACTTGGGTGTCTTCAAATGCAGAGTAAATAGATTTTTTCTAGGTAAGCGTGCTTCATCTCGGGCGGAGCGTGGTAAAACGAGAACTTACTTAGTATAACAAAAAAATCACTAGAAACAGCGTGTCACGAACGGAAGTTACCAAATCTTGTATAACCGTAGATTGCGAAAGCAAAATACTTGGATTACAAAGTCGAATCATTTATCTAGTAGTAGCAATAGCAGACAACAAGGAAGAGCCCACTTGTCTGCGCATGTGTCTACTGGTTCCAAAACTAACACGCATCCACTTGAATCAAATAATAATATCGCTACATCACGCTCGGTGAATAAATATGTCTGCGTAGAGGGCCTCGGAGAGCCCGCACATTGCACGCTAGTTACTGGCCGCTAAACGCCCTTACAGACTATGTTATCATAACATATTGGAGCACACGTTCTGTAATATGTTTCCTTGGATCAGCTATCTTTTGATAAACTGTCTTACTGCTGGGCGCGGCCTTCTCTTTATGAGGGTACTAACCTGGCCAAGTGCGGGTTTGCAGACTTCATAAGTTTTTGGGAGCATTAAGAACTCAGTTTGCTCTCAGTAAATACATTTTATTCCTTAATGATATATACTAAAAGTTTATAAAATTGGAAACGTTTTGATATTTATAATGAATTCACTCGATATAAATTTAAATGAAATGCGATATTAAAAAATGTGTTTTAATATAGTTTCACTGTATTTTTAGCTTCTATTTCCTTATTATTATCCTCATCTTTATCTTTATCTTTATTTCTTTCGTTTTCAATAAAAATTATGCTTGTTTCGAGACCGTTATAGCAACAAAATAGTCTTGTATTTTTTTGACAGAATTTGGCTTAATTTTTTACTTTTCGAGTAATGTGTGAAAAACTTCAAAAACCAAAGTGATACAAGTACGAATTTGCCTAACCACCATTATTTTGCACCATTAAATGAAACCCTGTCTGGCATATCATTAGAATAATTATCGATTACAATATCAACTGTACTTAAAACGTCGGAATATAGGCCCATAAATGAAATGATTATTTTGTGGTATTTAATTATTAGTAATAACTAGCTGTAACCGCGACTTCGTTCGCGTCACCTGAAAACTTTATTTTTCGGACATTTTTCCTTCACTCGCTCGACAAAAACGTGCTTTTCAGTAGTGACTACTTTGAGGTAACGCATACAAAGTTGAGCGTAGGTCAGCTAGTTTACACTATGCTCTTAAAAAAGATTCGCGGCTCGCGAGCAACGTTTCTATTAGTATCTAATCAGATATCATATTAAGTTGTTTGTTTACCTAACAAATACCCAAACCACTAATTAGCTTGTAGATATACCATGTCCCACTTAAAATTAGTGTGAACTAATTTTACACCTAAACTTCGGGTTTAAAAGAAAGAAAGAAAAATATTTCATATTTTTTAGCCAGGATGTGGTCATACGCAAACGTCATTTTTTTCCCTTTCTTATGCCATGCCAATTTTTCTGTCGCAAGCGAAACAATGTATGTATATGCGGTAAGATCAACCTTAGTCTATATTTTTCATGCTCTTTTGTTATCATTGACTTTATTCTTAATAACAAGTGGATATAGTATCACTAAACACTCACAGGCCAAAATTCCTGAAACAAATGGGCCAGCTGCTAACAGATGCGGATAATTGTTATTAGTGGATACCATTACGATTGGCCAAAGTTGAACACAGTTTGGGAGATGACCAACTTCCAAGGGTATTTTATGGACTTTTCAAAGGCGTCGACGGATGTTTAATTATTTGGGTCAAATTTAGATTATCCGCAACATAGTCTTATATGATATGGGTTCTAATTTAACGAATATCATTTAACAACTGCACAATACAACATGGAGCAATGATAACTCATTGGTTAGCGCGGTCGGTTCGCATGCCGAGGGGCGTGGGTTCAATCCCCAACAATGAGCTTGAGCTGTCGGTGAAGGAGGACATCGTGAGGAAACCATAGCATGGTGGTAGGGTCAAGCATCTAACGGTGTGTTCAGCCTCACTTGAGAGGCTAGGTGTGCTTTACCATCTTCGACCACACCGTCATATCAGGTGAGCTGTGGTCAAACTGGTCAAAGACAAAATGAGCAATATTACGAGTACATAGATTTGAATTTTAAGGAAATTGTAGCAAAGGCATTTCATAGAACCCGATAGTATCTTCCTACGCAATCAGTAAAAGCGCAATGTTCGGAAAAATCTAAGTTTCGATTTCGGGAAGTCGAACTCGCAAATTGCTTACACAGTTGCTCTAACTAGGGCGTCTAACTTTAACTTTAACCGGATTTAAGTGAGAACTAAAGAAATAAATGTGTTTTCGGAAACTGAGGATCGGGCTAAAGTCTTGTACCCGGACTAAATGACGACAGACAGATGGGCGAGAAAAAGAATCATGCTATAAAATGAAAATAAATGTTATTAGGTAGATGTAATGCATAAAGTGGTTTTCTTTTGCTTTCTTATAGTTGATTTTGTGTTAGTGCAAGAATTACTTCTGCAAATGGAACAGCATATTTTTATAGAACCGGATGGAAGTTACTTCTATCTAGTCACGTACAAAGCAAATGGTCCACCGATCATATCTTACCACATTTCAGCTAAAACTAAAAAAAAAAACAATTTATTTGGCATAAAATTTGGACACTTTAAAATTAACCCATTGGCTTCGATTTAGTGATAACTGTATTTCGGAGACTAATGGCTTGTTGGAAAAATTACATGAATATTAACCTATATTTATATGTGTGTCTGTGTGTGTGAGGTGTAAACCAATACAACTGTTAATTAATCTGTAATGTCGATCTTCTGCAGACTTCGGGGCTTACGTGGACCATTACACAATATCTCACAGAATAAACTTATATTAACCACACCATTTACAGCGTAAGCGTAAGCTCGATCAGATTGACATTTGACATCCGTGTCATCTATAAAACACCAAGCTCGTCTACTACAGTAAAAAAGAGTAACAAAATATACGATCAAGGGAGTTTTGGGCGGAAACGCAATTGTGGCCGCATTGCATCAATTCCCAAAATTTGTGTTTTTTCGAGTGTTTATGTTTAAAAATAGTAGCGTTTTTAATGCGCGTGTGTGTGGAAAAATTGTATTATGATGAAACATGTCTTTTTGTAAGGTTTTCAAAACACCGACGAGCGCTGTAATGAAGATATCATTACTTTACTGTGGCATGATAGGACTTGACTCCGACTTAGTGTGATTTTGACTGTGACTAGATTTGTTTATTATAAAATACTTCAAAACATTGAAATACTTGACACTGGCAAAATGCACAAAGTGCGATGCAAAAAACAAAGAAAAACGCGTAGTACGAGCAACACAAGTGTTTAACACAAAAATTGCAAACTTCGCGTACATTACAAATAAAAACGCTGTCGTGATAAAATAGCACGGTTATAAAACAACATTTTCTTTATTCTTCGCCGAGAATATAACAAGAAAGTTATTTATACAAAGAGAGGAAGAAAAACTTGTCAAGTAAAATGATTTTGCCATAGTTACAGTCCCGTCTGAAGGGCCTCGAGGGCCCTTAGCCCTGAGGCAGTCCTGACGAGACAAATGCTTTGTCCACCCTTGTTAGCTGACCCCTCTTGTGGGGAGACACTCATGGGGCAGCGGCCAATTAGAATATTAAAAGAAATGCTGAAATGAAGAAAGAAAGCGAAAGATTTCGAATATTTCATATCACACTTGCAATCTGACAATTACTGTATGTTCAATGATGAAAGAAAGACATAGTATTTTTCATTATGAATAACTTCTACGTAAAAAAACCAGCTGTTTAAGTTCCATTACAAGAGCTTTGACCAAATGTATGGACCAGCTGATCTCATTTCGCGAGTTTGTTGTTCTGTCTACCCTGCAATTTCCTTTTTTTCATATTAATCTGGTATAATATATGGATATATTTATTGTATGTATTTTTTAAATATAGTATGTTTTCCTTATCATGTATAGTATATTTAATCATTTTATTCACCTTTTTTTACACCTACCTTAAGCTGTGCCATTATTACTATCCATCCAAAGGTTGCCTGGAAGATAACGCTCTAAGCGATAAGGTCGCCGTTGTGTTATCATTTATGTGTGTTGTTTTTGTTTCGTTATTTTCTTACTCTTTTTTAAGTTTTTTTATGTTATAATGTATGTATGTTTTGTGTATAATAAAGTTATTATATTCTATTCTATTCTATACTAGCTGTTACCCGCGACTTGGTTCGCGTGGAATTTAACAAAATATCTCAAAAGGATTAGGGAGCGTTTTCGATGAAAACTCCCACGTGGCTTGACTTTTTCCGACACTCCCAACAATTATATTATCATAATATTTCAACCAATTTACACAAAACCTTGACAAATTATATGCATAAACTTTCCTCATGAATATCTATTGGTGAAACTCAAACGATATACCGTTCAGTAGTTTTTAAATTTATCACGAACAGACAGACAGATAGACGCGGCGGACGACTTTGTTTTATAATATGTTGTGATTATGCTATCACCGCACTAATTATATCAGATTCCGTTAAATAAAAATAATAAATATCTTACGATGCTAGGTAATCCCACTAATATTGTAAATGTGAAAGCTTGGTTGGACGGATGGATGGAAGAAGAACGAAAGAAAGAAAGAAAGAAAAAAATAAAAGAATATAATTTTATTTTGTACATATCACAACCGAACACATAAAACAAACAAAGAACAGTTTTGTAACAGTTACAAAATAGGGGCTCACCTCAGCATAATGCTGGCCATGCTAAGTGGTATGACCAGCGCTGGTCTTCCGGTGAGCCCTTGTAGGTCGAACAAATGCATTACAATCTGTATACTACAATCATTACATCTGGATGAATTTTTGCATGTAGATACTTTAGGCCCTGGAATAAAACATAGGATAGATAGCAAAACCGCAAGGCGCAGCTAGTATTTAATAAGTAAAAAGAATTTTCTTATCCGAAAAAGGCAAGGTACTAGTTTTTCATCCTTACCAAAACACAGTGAACATAAATCTCGGCCATACATTTTCGTTGATT
The DNA here is from genome assembly GCA_950106695.1 of Biston stratarius. Taxonomy (NCBI): domain Eukaryota; kingdom Metazoa; phylum Arthropoda; class Insecta; order Lepidoptera; family Geometridae; genus Biston; species Biston stratarius. The sequence continues at coordinate 32,571,841 of OX467106.1, read as the reverse complement.
CATATATGTACATATTTATGGCCAAAACAAACCAAACGAACAATTCACCCACTTCCATAATATCCAATAACCATTTTGCTTCCCGTAGAAACTGTTTACACGAGCCACTAAAACCGGGAAATGTTCAATGCTACGCTCCAGAATACACGAATATTGCATCCTTTACTAAAACACGATGACGAACAAAGACAGAAACATGCGCCACAAATTAATTTGTTTATTATTAAGTTAAGGCAGGGTGGGCGCCACTGATCGCGTGACCTGTACGGAATCATGCATCCCTACTCCCGTTTCATTATATTTTCCACAGTAGTAAACCTTATTATTTTACTTGTAAGGTTTAAAATAAGTATAGATACAGATAGAATTATATTTGTAATGTTGTCACGTTATCATTATCAAGGTAATGAGTCATCGAGGAAAGTGGCCTTAATAATATGACTCATGAGGTTCTAACTGAGGGTTGCTTAGCTCATAGAAAGCTAAGTCTATGACTGATATTCTACAAAAGGATTAGCTTAATCCTAATTTAGAGAGTCAAGTGAAAGCTAATAAATTGACACTTTTAGTATGCACTATTCGCTCGCTTTCTTTTAGCTTATTCTGTTGTAATTTAACACGAATAATTCCGTATTTGACCTCCAACTCGCCCGATGGTAAGCGATGATAGCTCAGTAGTTTGCGTGGTCGGTGCGCATGCCGAAGGGCGTGGGTTCAAACCCCAACAATGACCTTAAGCTGCCGGTGAAGGAAAACATCGTTAGAAAACCATAGCGTGGTGGTAGGGTACTTTCTAGTACTCGGCTGGCTAGCTACCACCCTCAAGTTGAAAATCTGCCGCCAAGCATTTAACGGTGCGTTCCGGCAGCCTCACTTGAGAGCCAGTTCCATTCCAGGCTAGGTGCGCTTTACCATCTTCGACCACACCGTCACTTAACATCAGGTGAGTTGTGGTCAAACACATAGCCTGTCAGCCATAAAAAAAAAAACTGCAGCGCCAGTAGCAAAACCTTAGACGTATAATTTATAGTTGAACTATATGGACCCTCATGAATTGTAACTTTGGTTGATTCATTAGAATCGGCCAAGTTTCTTTAGCACACACACACATATCACAATAAACGGTGTATTTAGAAAAAGTAATCGTTACTTTTCAATAACTAAAGTTGTTTAATACAATCACACTTCAATTGCCTTTTGTGTCCAATACGCTACTCGTAGGATTCACTAAGTTTACGAAACTAAAGAGAACGGTTCAACACCATTCGATTTAGCTGGATCATTGAAAGCTGCCACTGTATAAATACTATTTACCTGTTCGGGTTCGGAATCCAGATTAAGGTAGTTAATGGTTACTTTGGGTTAAAGCCCCGGTTTAGGGCGTAAGGCTATTTTTGTAGGTACTAAAAGGGCTGGGAGCTCTCTACCTTTGCTATATGGACGTAGGAAGTTATTACCGTGTTTTATTTGGTTTCTACTTGCTATATGGTCTTTTAGATTATGATGTTTTTATGATTGACATTCTAAGCGTTTGATCATAACTCACCTGATGTTAAGTAACGGTGCGATCGAAGATGATGAACACAATATCTTACCTGGAAAGAAACCGGCTATTAACCACCAACTCATACCCCCGCGCCCGCGCACCAACCGCTGTCTTCAAGTGCGAGGCGCGCGGCGGCCCGCAGTGCGAAGTAAGACGAGGCCGCGCGCGTATTGTACTCGGTTTTGCCTCCATGAAGAAGGCCACCGGATGTGGCCTAAACTAGAGTGGGAGTATCCGATATAATTAAATATGAGTAATCCCGCTTAAGTATAATAAAACAATTATTGAGTTGGCTAACGAAAACCCATATCTATTGTTATTTGATATCATTAAAAAACAGTGAACTTTGGATCAAATCAAATTTGATCCTAGGAACCCATTGGATCAGTGGCTTTTCCTCAATTTTACTACTAAACTCTTTAAAGTCCGATTTACGGATTTGTCTTCCTTTCCGGGGCCACTGAACCTTGTTCCACCCACACACTAAGTAATGTCAATAAGCGTCGGCAACGCCTGCAGTTTGGATATTTCTCTAAGACCGCAACCAATTACGTCGATTGTTTGTACCGTAAAGTTACAAGAATAATTTGCCGTGATTTAGTCTTATGGGTCGTAATTGTACTTAACTGTTTGTTTACGAATCAAAGCTTGACAGATAATTCTCTCAATGTAATATAATTAATTGTTTAGTAGGGTAATTCTTTTAAGTAAAAGTTTTTTTAATTTTACGACGCTAATGAGTCGATCTAGATTCTCTCCTGATGGTAAGAGTTAACACATGACCATAACAATTCGGTGTGTAAAGAAAAAAAAATACAATACTGTTTCTAAAACCATTTCGTAATTTTACATTCTTGTACTTTATTATTACGTTTAAAACTCTTTAAACTAGGATTTTTATTAAAATAAAATACATGATATAAACTTGACTTCCATTTGACCTCTAATGACATCACATAGTAGGCCGTATAGGGCTTCTTTCAGTGCCTGCTCAACTTTGTATACTTTCTTGTTATCCATGACAAGGGCAGCCCACTTTATGACGTCATCGCTATAAAAAGTTTGAAAACGTATTAAAAATCAACTACCGCATAGAAAGCCAAAATATTCAAATTAGTTTCATAAAATAAAGTTTACTATCGGTAAAAAATATAACATAAAAGTTTACATACTGAGTTGTAGCGATATACAGAACTTTGAGTAGAAAAACGAGACCCAGGGCATCGCTGCTTTGGTGCTCATTTGACAAGTTCTGTCATTGTATTTATTGTATAAAAATACGGTTGATGCTACTTATATTGAACTTTTTCCTATTTAAACATAATAAAACAATTGTGTAAAATATAAGTACCCTGTAAGACAAGTTGCAAGGCGAAGTGATGATAGGTAGAGTAAGATTGCAACAGATTGTAGCACAAGATGTTGATCTAAAACGTCTGTATGGCCTAGGCAAGGTAAACGAAGCGTTGGTCGTCCAGCCGCAAGATGGGTCGACGATATTGTCACCGTCGCAAGTCGAACCTGGACCAGAGGGCCTATACAAAGTAACATTCGTATTAGAAAAGCCCAAAAATGTATGGAATTGACTTAAGGTGCCGATAAGTTACGTGGTCTATCGTTAAGGAAATAAAATTGAGAGCCAGTTCTATTCTAGGCTAGGTGTGCTTTACCATCTTCGACCACACCGTCACTTAACATCAGGTTAGTTGTGGTCAAAAATATAGCCTGTCAGAGTTAAAAAAAAAAAAAAAAAAAATTGCTCGACAATGAGAATTTTTTCAATGTATCTTTGGTTCGATTCCATGAAACGAATTGACTTCGTCGATTACTTTCATAGAGATGCGTAGCCAAGTGGCACTTTTGACAATCGTTATGGTTAGTTTGCGACTTAATTGATGGCATAATAAGAGAGAGGCCTATACCCAGTAGTGGGATAAACAAGGCTGTGGATGATGATGATTATGATGAAAAATAATTGATGAGATAAGTAACACAAGTGAAATATATATACATGTTTACGTGATAACGTAGTTTAATTTCTTAGAATAAGATTTATACAGCGTTTCCAGCGTCGGAGGTAGAAATAAGCTGAAAAGAATTATTGTACTTATTAATGGAAGCAAGTTTTATTATGGAGCAAATATTTCTGATATCGTAAATATCAGTTGTCTATGGTACCACTGACCTTTTTTTGTTGATTTTACTATCAGTCCCATAGCAAAAGTTATTCGAAACGATGAGTATAGAGACCTTCTTTCAGCATAGCAATACCGATACACTTACCGGGAAAAAACTTTTTGCAGCTGCGATAGCTCAGTGGTTAGCGCGGTATGTTCGTATGCCGAAGGGCGTGGGTTGAAACCCCAACAACCTTGAGCTGCCGATGAAGGAAAACATCGTGAGGAAACCATAGCGTGGTGGTAGAGTACTTTCTAGTACTCGGCTGGCTAGCTACCCCCTCCTCAAGTTGGAAATCTGCTGCCAAGCATCTAACGGTGTGTTGCAGCATCACTTGAGACCCAGTTTCATTCCAGGCTGTGCTTACCATCTTCGACCACACCGTCACTTTGGCCACCACAGGTGAGCTGTGGTCAAATACCTAGCCTGTCAGCCATAAAAAAAAAACCAAATGCTAGATAACTAATTTGCACACCGGTATAAAAATATGAGGTACAAACTCATTCAATATTTATCGTCTACAGTAGTTCAAGATCGAAAAAGATAACGTTTTTTAGTATCGGTAGCCCAAGTCACATTTTGAGTCGCTGTGCCAGCAAAGTTCATGTTCATCATTAAACAATTTTTTTAGTTCATGGTATAATGGTCTATAAAGGGCGCTATATTAAATTTAAAGTGACCATAACTAGCGGACGATCAAGACGCTTCCAACGACAACTCATTTGTCAAATTATGATGAGTAATTTATATGTTGGGGACAGATGAACATACATACTCACATACATATACATCAAAATCATAACCTTCCTTTTTGATTCGCCGTAGTAGGGTAAAAGGTTAGGTTTAGCTATGAATCACAAAGCTGTTGTGGGTTATGGCAGCGAGGCTTTCGCGGTCAATTTACGTTGATACACTGCTATGATTAACCTCGGTGTTTACTTATATGGAGTCATTAGACCGTTGAGTTAATAAGTGGTACCGTTGGTACCCGAAATTTAATTCTTGAATGGCGTGGGCAAATACAACGTTATGAACAAATTTTGCTATGGGCATAACTCTTACATCACGGAAAGGTAGCAAGCCAAAGCAAGTAGGTCCATACATTTGGTCATACGTACTTCTTTTATAGAACAGTTGAATTTTTCCCCGACTTTTTTTGTATGGCTAAGTATCTTATCACAACTCACCTGATGTTAAGTGACGGTGTGGTCAAAGATGGTCAAACTGCACCAGAAACAAGACGGAACAGGAGTCACCACACCTCTGTCATTCGCCGCCCCAACTTACGCATCAAGTCCTTGGCTTCGGCTCCTATGGTCTCCACGGCAATAGACACAAAAAAGGAATGCCGTGATTCTGCTTCGAGAACCGAAGAAGGTGGGTTCGATTCCTAACATAAGACTGACATTTTTGTGACGAACATAGATGTTTGTTTTGTGTCTGGGTGTTATAAGTATGTGTTATGTATGTATATTTGCGTGGTGGTAGAGTACTTTCTAGTACTCGGCTGGCTAGCTACCACCCTCAAGTTGAAAAATCTATGAATGAAATCGCTGTGTTCCGGCAGCTTCACTTGAGAGCCAGTCCCATTCCAGGCTACGTGTGCTTTACCATCTTCGACCACACCGTCACTTAACATCAGGTCAGTTGTGGTCAAACACCAATCCTGTCAGATATAAAAAAAAAAAGTATTCTAGTATAGTACAAGCTTTGCTTAGTTTGAAGTTAGACGACGCTATGTGAAATGTCCTCTAACATTTATTAATTTATTTCTAATGCTATATTATCTCACGGCGTTTTCGGCAGTAGAGGCTAGTGGCTGAATGAAATGAATAAATTTAAATTTAAATGAAATAATAAAAAAGTTAAAGTCAGCATTTAAAAAAAATAATGATTTATAAATAATAATAGTTATCAAGAATAAAAATAACAATAATAAACAATGTCAAGCAAATATGTCAAAAAAAGGTAAAAATAAAATCATTGATTTTATAGTAGCATTTTTCAACCAGAATTTTCTTCAGGGAACTCTTAAAATGTTGGTTTCAATTTCCTTATCCGCCGTGGTAGCTTATTAAGGACGACATGCACACTACATTATTGCTTATTAACGCTGTCTTTGCTCTAGTCATACAGCATTTGTTTTCATCTCTTCTGTTTTTTACTACACGGTCACCAAGCCGGTTGTATTATTCAATAGAAATTATAGGTCGAAATCTGGGCTATTATAATCTGGTGAACTGTGACGAAACTCCCAGCCCGTCAGGCATAAAAGTACAAGCAAAATAGTGCAGTAAAAGTAATGTATGGACATAGGTCCGGCCTAGTTTGCTAATAACACTTAAACGACATTTAAACCGACACGCTATTTACGTAACTGGACCACCCTGGCTTTTACTTGAACCTATATTTAACTTTAGCCACTCACGAAATAAGGTTTCTTTTCGACTGTTTAAGAAATTGAGATTGTAATGTCTGAGGTTACAAACCGTCGACTAATTAATTAGGATTAGGGTTCCGTGCTCGCGGCAGATAAAACTTTGTGGCGGTGTGACGTCACAGGCCCTAAATCATCGCTGTACTTAAATTTTGCCTAATCCTCGCGGTTTGGGACTTGAATTGCTTTAGGGGTAAAAGCCACAACCCGCAATAAAGTAATCTAACCATATACCATAACCTAACATGAAAAAAGAGTTAATTTTTCGACCAATTAACGTGCTGGGTGTTAAGGCACCACAGTCACTCTAGCACTTAATGCAACAACTCGCATAATATTGCACAGTTATTGCATAGCTACATATCGAAATAATTTCAATGGGGACGATAGGTATTTAACTGTCGCATACTTTCTTTCGAAAAATGTGTCTACCACTTTTGTCAATCTATACGTCTAGAGTTGTTCGATTGTTTCAGTTCCTGCTATCAACTTTATTTATGTTTTTTTTCTAAGCCAACCTGAGAATGCCAATGCTATTTAGCTTTCTGCCAATTTATATAATCGATATATTTTAGATTTACTTGGATAATTTTTTTCATGTAGTGGTCCCATCAGGCGATTCTACTAATAGTAAGATCAAAGCCGCCGTTGATTTAAATAATTACAAATAAATATCGTAGGACATTTCACACAGCGCAAATTAATCTATAAAACTAAGCAAAGCTGCTATGGGCACCAGATAACTTACAATACATATTGAACACCCAGACACAGAACAAACATTTCACATCACACGTCACATCATCAGCCATAGAACGTCCACTGCTGGAAATAGGCCTCCTCCTGGGGGGGTTTTGCCAATACTCGCCACGCTTGGCAAGCGGGTTGGCGAGCGCAGTTAGGTGTGATTGTTCAAGGAAGACGCTGCTGCCCATCTTCTGGATAACATTTACATAATATAAATTTACACAATATTACATTACATTACATTTATACATTACATTTCCGACTCTTACGGCAACCACAAACATTTATTGTCACGTAAATGTTTGTCCTGGTGGGAATCGAACCCACGCCCTACAGCTCTTGAAGCAGATATTCTACCAAATAACAGGGCAGTCAGGCAGTCAATTGAGACAAACTAATATAATAGTTAAGATAATTAAATATTGTATAATTTATTACTGGTATCGTGAGTATTACTGTCGAACATGTTTCAGATAATTATGCGGGACGATAGTATTAAGTATGTATAAGTATTAAAATTTGCCAACATATGGGAGCCGTTTGAGGTGGCAAACAATATTTTTTTTTATGTTTTTGGAAAGGCCGTTGAGTTTTGAACCTTTTCCTAATTGTGGTTGTGCTTTAGATTTCGGGTAAGATTGATATAAATGTTTCTGAAAGCAATTGTAGAAATAGAACTTCGTTACGCAAGACTTTTGATTTTACGTGCTTGATGTCTCGTGTTTTGGGATGCTGATGTAATGAAATTGGAGAACGCGATGTCTGAACGAAATGAGACGGAATTACGCTCATCATAATTGCCAATTAAATCTGTTTTGAAATATTGGAATAAATGCGAAACTTATCTTGTTTCGTATTGAAATTTTATGTCCTTTGAAGACGAGATTCTTGTAATGAGACAACTTACTTCCAAACATAAATTAATGGTAAGTTTAAATCGAATTTTCTTCAAACTTTATTAACTTACCAACATTCCAGGGAAAGCTTGATTTCATAATTTTCCTCAAATATTGAGTAACAGGACCGAAGAACCAGCCTGACCGCCTGGAAAAAAAATGAGCCTCTTTACATATTGACTATGTACATATACGTCAAAGTAACAATATAAATACATTTTAATTTCATCTATCGATAAAAGTAACTGTCGTTCATAAGCATAAGTCTTTTCAACTAGGCTGTATTTACTCATGTCATCTCAAGCGACAAAAGCTTAAGTACGTATATCTACGTTTTCATTCCGACTTTAAAAGTAAAAATGCTCCTTTAAAGAGCTGGTCTACGTATCCAAACTATGTTTAAAATATTGTAGATCTGAAAGCCATATAATATTTAAAAGCCAAGTTTGCTACATATTATGGACTCTCATGCATGCAACCCCGTGCTAGGTAGAGCAAGGAACATGTTAAAACGTAGCGCTTCGGGCAAATATAGAGGTACTGCAGAGCTATGAATAAATTGACTCCGTTACATACGCTGTTAATAAGAAAACAAAAACTGTTTCGCGGGTAAATGACACGTGCGGCTTGTTCCGGTACAACTACTAAGTAAATACAAAACGTTAAAAGTTGTACAGTTTAATAACAATGAGTCTTTTCAATTCTGAACTGAATTATTAAATTCATAGTAAGGTTTTGGTTGATACAGCCCATCAAGTATAAAGTGTATGTAATCAGAGATGGTAAGTTACGTATATTATTTCTAATGCCGTGAGAAAAAAGCATTAGAAATAAATTAATAAATGTTAAAGGACATTTCACAAGGCGCACAAAGCTTGTACTATCTGGATTAGGTAACTGGATATTTTATTTAACAAACATCTATGTTAGTGATTGAGAGTCAAAGACAAACATACTTATGATAGCGATGATAGCTCAGTGGTTAGCGCGGTCGGTTCGCATGCCGAAGGGCGTGGGTTCAAACCCCAACAATAAGCTTGAGCTGCTGGTGAAGGAAAACATCGTGAGGAAACCATAGCGTGGTGGTAGGGTACTTTCTAGTACTCGGCTAGCTAGCTACCACCCTCAAGTTGAAAATCTACCGCCAAGCATCTAACGGTGTGTTCCGGCAGCCTCACTTGAGAGCCAGTTCCATTCCAGGATAGGTGTGCTTTACCATCTTCGACCACACCGTCACTTAACATCAGGTGAGTTGTGGTCTAACACCTAGCCTGTTAGCCATACAAAAAAAAATCTAGTTAATTAACAAGAAGTCCAGTCCAAGAGTCTGATAATCTACTCGTATATTATTGAAGTTTATGGATAGACTAGCGAGCCGCCTCGGCTTCCCACGGGCGCAATGGAGATACTAATGTGGTGCATATGCATGTATTATACATATAAACCTACCTCATGAATCACTGTCTTTTGATGGAAACCGCATTATGATCTGTTGCGTTGTTTAAAAGATCTAAGCGTTCAGTCGGGGGAAGTGACTTTTTTGTATACAAGATAGAAACGATGATAGCTCAGTGGTTAGCGCGATCGGTTCGCATGCCGAAGGGCGTGGGTTCAAACCCCAACAATGAGCTTGAGCTGCCGGTGAAGGAAACATCGTGAGGAAACCATAGCGTGGTGGTAGGGTACTTTCTAGTACTCAGCTGGCTAGCTACCACCCTCAAGTTGAAAATCTACCGCCAAGCATCTAACGGTGTGTTCCGGCAGCCTCACTTGAGAGCCAGTTCCATTCCAGGCTAGGTGTGCTTTACCATCTTCGACCACACCGTCACTTAACATCAGGTGAGTTGTAGACAAACACCAAGTCTGTCAGCTATAAAAAAATAATAGTTGTACAAAATAAAAATTGAAAAAATAAAATGTACAGAAAATAAAAGAATCTTATGAGCTAGTGCCACAAATGGCGATGGTGGTGGTTTATCATATTATCAAGTTATGATTTGGGTTTTTTTATAAGCAACTTTGTCAATCTGGGTCTGCACCAATCACCCCAGTAAAATTGCTGTCTGAGCAAACTTTAATACTAACTTTTCAAAACTTTTCATTATCCAACTAAAACTAATTTGCGAAAATATTGAAGTCCATTTTAAAATATGTGAACTGTTGAAGTGGATTAAAAGTTTTTTGAGCGGATTTTATGCTTAGATATCGGGCTTTTATTACTAAAAGCAGCTGTGAATATTAATGGATGTTTATAGAACATGCTAAGGTTAACTGTGGTTTGAAGGGTAATATTGTATAACTAAAATTAATATCAATAGACGGCTCATAGAACATATAAAATATGCTCATCTACAACGCAAAACGTAAACAATTTATTTCGAGCGGGAAAAGCAAATCACTTAAGATAGGGCCATAACTATGGTATCCGATTTCCCAAATCTTATGGATTATTGTCAACAGCAAATACATTTCCAAGTTCAAGGGGCATACACAAAAAATACTTAAGCTCCACAACGCAGGATGTATTTCATATATGTATACAGAAAACACTCGGAAGCTGTAAATGATCAGCGAAAACCTTTAATACAGGGTAAAAGAAGGAAGCTTCCCTTCGTCCTTTCTAAACTGGGTCAACAAACTCATTCAAGGGCATTACTGGAGAAGTGGGCCACGCCCTCATTTTTCGCGGAAAATACTGATGTTGCAACATCTTGTGATTAAACTTTACGAATTCACTGAATATTTCACCGCGCTTTTATAAAAATGAGGCGACGTGACTGTTGGAACTTTGATAAAGTATGAACTTAATTTCAAATATGAACAAAGTTCCTATTAGTGTAGTTTTGCTATTGAAAATGGCATGCAATTACAGAGTGGCAATATTTAACTATGACATGTAGCTATAATAAAAAGCTGATGATGTTGAATCTTTTACACCTATTGAATTTCGATAGTCATTTTTATTCCGCATATATTGTACTTAGGTGTAGATTCTGAAATTATAGTCATCATCATCATATATCATTAGTGATATTTTGAAAGTATATGTATTTAATGTTTGTGATGATACACAATTTGCCGTGGTGATGCCAGCGTAAGAATGTACTCCACCCTCTCTACCCGTGGTTGCCGTAAGAGTCGGCTAAGGGATGTAATCCGGAAGATGGGCAGCAACGTCTTCCTTGAACAATCACACCTAACTGCGCTCGCATACTGGACTTAGTTTTATATATCGCTGCTATGGTCATGGACAGGCGTTATCTCTTACCACAAGGAGAGCGTCTCATTACTTTTTACATTACCAAAAAATGTAACTGATTTTAAACCATAACTTTTACTACTTGACCAAATATAGTAGTAGATATACTGTAAATTGGAAACTAAATGTAGACAAATCTAGGAGAACATCTTACATTGAAAGTTCTATCAAATTTGCGAGGCGTGAAACTGTTCAACCGCGAGAATTTCTGCCCAAACTAATCTATCAAATTCCACTTCCAAGTGAAGCAGACAAGCAGGTCTGCAGTACCAGTAGCTGTTCGACCAAGTTATTTATTCTGCGCGAAATGTCGGTTAACCGGGCAAGCGCGTCGGTTCATTTCTATGCAAATTCTTGGCCTGGGAACAACATGGCCGTGTCCAGAAGGCACTGCAACTTACTAACTCTTGCATATTCTGCGCTGTAACATGAATTAACTGTAACTCAAACTGTGTATTTTTAGATAGTAACTGTGGTTAGATCTGTGTCGGGTGCTTAGAAACTGTAATGCAATCTGTGGCTCAGATTTGGCCATTGATTAGGGAACAGCTGGCCGCAGGGTCGCCGTGTAATGTTGCTGGTTTTTGAAGGCAATTGCGTCGTGCCGTGTGGTAAATTAGGTAAGCAAGGTTTTACATACATTTTGTGTTATGTTATAGTTTATTAAATTTAATATCACCCATTTTTGTTTATAGTCTCAGAATTAAAAACGCACTCGGTCCCCAAGACACAAGCCTCGTGTTCAGTTTGGGGTCCAATGATTGCCATTTTATACTTTGGATTGTAATGTCAAATATCACCTCTATATAGATGTAAGTTCATTGTTTTCTTTTCTCTGTATACTGTACTCTTTCTGTGAATTAAATGTATCTTATGTTTTGCAGAATAAAATCCAGTGATATTTACTTTCTAAATGAATGGGAGAGCTCAAATATGACAGACTGGTAGGTACGGGACATTGTTTCATCGTGCTAATATTGTAGTTTATATAGAATTGGATAATTATTTTGAGTCATTGGGATTTGTTTTTAATAGTCGGCAAAAACTATGAACTTTTATTTAGGTGTCTTACTCACCCTTATACATAAAAAACTATTTATATAAAAATCGACATGTATCCTATGGACTCTAAATCGGCGTGACCAATTTTGATGAAGTTTTCAGGTAATCTTCAGGCTAGTCCGTGTGTTATCCTGTGAAGTTTGGTAGCGATCGGATCAATAGAATTTTTTTGTTACGTTTTTTTAAAAACCGTTGCGAAGCCGGGGCGGGCCGCTAGTTATACATAAATATCGGAATTTCATAAATTCGATTAATCAGATTATGCCATGAGAAATGATAGATTAATTATAACACTTTTAATGTAAATAAAATATTGCCGCTTTCAACCGGTCTTCATGGAAATCATTGGGGGACGTTTATGTCCAGTAGTGGACGTACTACAGCTGAGATGATAATGATTATAAATAAGTACATGCTTATAATACACACATACATTGTAGCGATGATAGCTCAGTGGTTAGCGCGGTCGGTTCGCATGCCGAAGGGCATGGGTTCAAACCCCACAATGAGCTTGAGCTGCCGGTGATGGAAAACATTGTAAGGAAACCATAGCGTGGTGGTAGGGTACTTTCTAGAACTCGGCTGGCTAGCTACCACCCTCAAGTTGAAAATTTACCGCCAAGCATCTAACGGTGTGTTCCGGCAACCTCACCTGAGAGCCAAGTAACATTCCAGGCTGGGTGTGCTTTACCATCTTCGACCACACCGTCACTTAACATCAGGTGAGCTGTGGTCAAACACTAGCGTGTCAACCATAAAAAAAAAACACATAACACCCAGAAACATCTACATATGTTTACCCTAGGTGGGAATCAACCCCAGACCTTAGAGTTCAGGAAGCTGAGCTACTACCAAATAATGAACAGAAGCTCAATTTTTTTGTATATTAAACTGCAGAAACTCATGTAAAAAGTTCGAAAATATAGTCGAACCCTACAAACTCTTTTATTTAGCTACTGTAAAAAGCCAACAGAAAATGTTTGTAAATCGAGAGTTCTGATAGATAGAATCAAAACATCGATTCCCATAGAAAATGAGTGACGATGTCACGAATGAGTCGGCATCGTAAAATTTAACGCGCCACCCGACGCACAGGCTGATAGTGCCGATGGCAAAGGAAAGTGCCCATAAACAGAATTGATGAACCACAGAATTTAGTGGACGTATTCAGGATGGGGCGATATTTTGACTATGTCCTTTTAACACATTCGGACGCAACTCTGCTTCTTGAACTGACATTTGTTCGATAAACACAGATGTTTGTTTTGTGTCTGGTTATTACTAGCCAAAAGCTGAGCATTGTGAGGGCTTGCGTAATTTTTCTAACGGGTAATTATTATTTTTTTAACTTTATGGTTATTAAATTATTATTTTTTTGACAGATATTACATCTAGATATGAAGTTAAATTACTATGTTAAAGCACAAATCTGAAGGCGTGATAGTTTTTCAGTAAAGTGTACCACAATAATGCTCAGATTGTGGAATAGTAATAGTAAGCAGCTTATATAAATGTATTTAATATAAGCTGCTTACTGCTGATTCACCCACATTTCCTAGGATAAAAAGTAGTCAATGTGCTACCCGCATTATAAGTCTCTAGAAGCAATAAATATAGGAATATACTAAAATAAAACTTCGCGCATATCATATTAGTGTGATAAGTGTTTGTTTTAAAAAAGAAGTATAAACAATTATGATTGAGTTGTTAGCGCATTTGGTAGTAGTAATAAAATAAAAGCCAGCGTTCGGTGAATCCGCTCCACTTTCAATTTATGTAACAAAACTTTTTTTGGACAATACATTAATTTTGCTATTGCATTCTTGTGCCCCATGTCCTGACAGTCCTGAATGCGGCCACCACTAAACCGGCTCGTCGTTATGTCGCGCTGATGTCGACGTACTCACCCTGCAATTGCGTGAGAAATAACTCTAGCAAACATTTTTCTGAGCTCGACGGAGCCTTGATGACGGTTTGTTAGTAGCAAATTGTTTTTGTAGTCTATTCGTTTGTACAACCTCTATGTCCATAAGTTTGTAGAGTCGTGACGAAAGTTTGAGAAACTTCTTGTTCTTTCTTTGCAGTTTTTGTGTGGTGGCTTGGTGTTAGATAGCTATTAATGTTGCGATAAATATATGTATATATTTATTATTTTGTATTTTCTGTCCAGTTCTTAACTAAACCTACCGTGTCTGATGGTCCGTCGGCCTGAACTACATATATTAACCTATATCTCGTGAAAGCTATTAGGTATCTAGATGAAATCTTCATAGATTTTTTTATATATTTTTTTTTATCGCTGACATGCTTGTTGTTTGAGCACAACCCACCTGATAATAAGTGACGGTGTGGTCGAAGATGGTAAAGCACACCTAGCCTGGAATGGAGCTGGCTCTCAAGTGAGGCAGTCGAAACACACCGTTAGATGCTTGGCGGCAGATTTTTAACTTGAGGGTGGTAGCTAGCCAGCCGAGTATTAGAGAGTACCCTAACACCATGCTATGGTTTCGTCACGTTGTTCTGGCAGCTCAAGCTCAATATATCGAACTATATTGAACCCACGCCATTCAGCGTGTCACCCGACCGCGCTAACCACTGAGCTCGCATCGTTTGGTGAAGATATCGTCGATCTATCTTGCAGCAGGACGACCATCGCTACTTTTATCTTACCTTAGCCACTATATTGTGCCAAAATTCAGTATGACGCACCTAAATAAAATTATTATTCCTCTCACACAAGGGTTAGCTAACAATAACAGTAACTACAATTAACTGCTTTAAACTTTTATATCATAAAAACTCTGTTTATACATTCCACGTGCCCATAAATCCCATAATTCCACTAGCTATCTTACTTTTAAACAATTAAACTTGTGCCTGCGTCCAACTACAGCGCAACACAGCTTGTATGAACGAATCATAACCGGAATTCCAGTTTTTCTTATTTCAGCAGTGTTAAAGCATATTATTGGTAACAGTGTTACATTAGTATTTTCATTCAAATCCATCAGCATTTTTTTACCTCTTTGCGTCTGAATAACTAGGTTTGCTCGCGATGATGAATGTGGTAGGTTAAATTAAATTAAGTTAAAAAGTAACTTTATAATTTAAATAAATAAATATCGTATAACATTTTACACAGCACTATCTGACCCAAAACTAAGCAGAGCTTGTGTGATGGAAGTCAGATAACTGATAGAATACATAAATACTTTTTTTTTGTAAATACATACAGAACACCCAGACACAGAACAAACATTTATTTATATCATAAAATGTTTGTCCTTGGCGGGAATCGAACCCACGCCCTACAGCTCAGGCAGACATACTACCAATAGGCCAATAGGGCTGTCAAGGGATTCAAGAAGGAGAGGAATTTCAAGGCAAAACGTCTGAATAGAAATGGTGAAATTGAAGAAAACCCACAGTACAAATCCGAAGGAGATATAAAAATTCTTTACGAAATTACGGGTAACATTGCGAGAAACTATTTACATAATTTTTTCCTAATGTTATCTAGCTTATTGCGATTCCTGTTAGGCAATTAGAAAAAAAGGTATCATAAAAGACCATATATCATATGCCTGCGCAATAATATGAGCGCCTAACAGATTTCGCTATGTAAGAAGCTCAGCGTACAGAGGCTGAAGTAACAAAGTTCACAGGTTTGTCACAATACGAGAGAGAGAGAGAGAGAGAGAGAGAGAGAAAGAGTTTCCGTCCTTTTTGGTTTTGTTAATCCGCTGTGATTGGGTCCACGCGTTTGTTAATAAAGTTATCCCTGTCGCACTGTAGGAACAAATATTTCGTAACGTTGTTGTTGCAGCAAACGACTCCGGAACAAAGGTTTTAATGTCCACAATGGGCGTTGATTGCGTCCGGAACGACATTAAATAAAACATTAACCCATTTACCGGATCGAGGACACATCACAGAAAATGGAATAATTTACCTTAGGCTGGAGGGAAGGTGAAATACGCGCGGAGATTTATGACTGTGCTGCTGGTTTTGAATTGGTGATTTTTTTACGTCTAAAATGAAATTTTACGAGTTATACCTATTTTATTTTCTGATTAAATGTTTATTACATTGAGAAGTTTAAGTACACTATTTTAAAATAGTGCTTTTCGTTTTTACAATTTGTAAAAACTTTGTTTATATTTAAATACGAACAAATAAACATTATTTGTTCGTATTTTATGCGCTGCCATTAGATCAACTTCTTACTTGTACTTGCACGAAGGTTATAGGCCCAGTACTTTTTTTTTACGCGCCGGAGGTAAGCCGTTCTTTGATAAAAATTGATGTGGCATTAGTGTCTGTCATAAGCTGAAAAGAAGGTTACTTATGGCTCGAACATGCGAAAAAAATGAAAACCCTGGAATCTATACATAATTATGCTTCAATCGTTTACTACAACACTTATATTTATTAACCAAGAACTTTAAGATCATATAAGAAGTATCAATCGTGCGTACACTATGAAGTGTAGAACAGTTAAAAACTATATAACGGATGATATAAAATACTCAAAGTATGATGAATACAATAAGTTCCTTTTCGTCTTATACAGGGTTACCTCACATACTGGGCTATAAGATTGGGGTGCATTAAACGGGAAGTAGGTCAGTGTATGAAAAACATCATCATTCTTCGTTATGAAGAATTTTTACTATGGAATAACACGGAAATCGCGAATAAAATCAGCTGCAATATTTATAGCGATGATAGCTCAGTGGTTACTGCGATCATTTTACATGAAGAGCGTGGGTTAAACCCCAAAAATTAGTTAGAGCTGACAAAAACATCGTGAGGAAACTATAACACTGCTGGCTTGGCTGGCTTAAGTTCACACCCAAAATTGAAAATCTGTCGCTAAGCACTTATCAGTGTGTTCCGATAGCCAGTTCCATTCCAGGGTGTTTAACATCTTTGAACATACCGTTACTTAACATCAGGTGAGCTGTGGTCAAACACCTAGCCCGTTAACTATAAAAAAATGCCACTCCATAGATTTGACCAAGAGTCAACCCGATTTTACTATAGAACAAAAAAATTCTATTTCACGATTTCAAACTTGTGCCCCAAGTAAAAGTTGGTCATAATGGCCGATTCCCTTTTTATTATATCCCAAGCTTATAACCAGGTATAATGATCATATATACTTTGTAACCGTAGTTCACAGAACTGAGATGTATCAAAGTTGCAGGTGCACCCAATAAAAGCGTCTTAAAATAGTAATTGCAAACAACAAGGACGACTCACAAGCTAACAAACCAGTCGGTCCATTAATAAGCATTAAGCTCAGTTCGCCATCACAAAATTCTCTCTCTTCTAAAAGGAAATTAAGATTTATGTACAAGCACATACAGCATCTCACCTGAATAATATCTAGGCTTTGTGAGTCGGGCTTTAATAAATTAAAGACATGTTAAAGAGAAAACAGAATTGCCACCCACTCAAATGCAAAGTCGGTAAATCAATACAATTGAATGGCTTCAACGTTAAGTTATTGACATGCCGACACGCGGTCTGAAAGTCCGGAGATATAATATATTCGAACGCAAAATTTAAGACCCTCCCATTAGCGTTATGTTAACTACATCCCTATTATTCGAATATCGAAACATCGAGAATCGAAGACTAGTTCCGCTTATTAAATCGATGTATTCTAAATCACATTGTTGCGAAACATGTCATTACTAGAAAAAAATATTCTTTGTAGATAAAAAGATGGCTACGAAAATATGAACACTGAATATTCCTAATACTGTTATACATGTAAATTGTACATACACAAATATTTATGTGTTTTTTATTATTTGTAGATTTAATATCGGAAAAATATTGATCTAAAGATCGGAGTCATGATAAAAATTCTGTTTTTTGTGTTACCAGCAAAAAAGAGTAACCATGAGTACAATTTATTTTTTATTCTTACATATATTTTTGGGGTTTTGTTTTATTGTTTTTTATAGATGTTTGACCACAGCTCACCTGATGTCAAGTGACGGTGTTGTCGAAGATGTTAAATCTGGAGGCTGCCGTAACACATCGGTATTTGAACTACCTTCACGTACAGAAACCTACCTACTAACTTGGTGGCTTTATCGCTTTTAGCGATCGCCAATTGATACACTAAATATTTTAGTTCAATATACGTTTTTATTTTTCTATCGTATTTGTTATTTATTTAGGTTTCCTCATAATGTTTTGCGGTTTTTCAAACAACATAAAAACATCAAACATTTAAAAAAAAAATTGAATTCGCACTTTTGACCTATATCGATTTATTCTCATATTTATTAGTATAATAGAGAAGTGGGAATTTATAGTTATAGGTTTACAGTTAGTGAGGTCATACAAGATATTTTGAACATGTTATCCTCAGAAGGGGAGGAAGCGTGGCCACCTCACACGCAAGTTTATTTAGTGCAGGCTTTACTGATTATGCCCGGTAACTTTTACTGCAGTCGCGTGATCGGAGACGATTCCTCATGCAGCAGGCATAACAAGTACCTAGTACCCATAAAGTATAGGCATAACCTTGTTGTGTAAGAAGTTCGTTAGTGGAGCATGTTAACATGACTTTAAGGAATTAATGGAGCTCAAGCTTTGGGCTGTTACAACTTATGAGCGGTAAACAACAAGGGATATGGGGAATATGTAGTGATGGTTTTATTGCTTCCTCGTTGAAAGTACCGATGACCGGAGTTCTGGTGAATTTATTTCAATATTTTTTTTTAATTTTGAGAGCCAATCTTACGTATATAGTGCATATAAATGATTCGTATGTTTCATGCCATTTTATTTTTTTTGCGATATTTTTACGTTTATCCGGCGAAGTAGTTTTTTTTTAATAATACTTAACGACAATCAAATTTTTATTCCAGGGCTTTAACAATGCCCTTTTAGCGACGAGCGTTAGCAATTCATGTTTGTGTTACGAATGAAATGTTGCTAGTTTGAGCCGAAAAGTTGCTATTTCTTTTGTGAAGCATTTTCTTCTTGTCAAGCAAACTAACGCTAAAAAGGAGAATTTGCAGTCAGAGTGGGTGTTCCCCGATATATACAGTTGGGTGCAGTTATAAGCAAGTGTGCTCTGTCGTAGACCGCGTCATCACTTAACAACAGGCGAAAGGGGTCGTCAGGGGTGCTTACAAGGGGTGGCACTGACAATGCCCCGGGTATTGTAGGTGTCCATAGGCGGCGGTGACCACGTACCATCAGATGGCCCGTCGCTTGTTCGCCACTTTTACACATAAAAAGGCGAGTTAGAGATCAAACACAACTCTATTTGTAATTAAAATTAAACAGATCCCTAATATACAACAAACACTTACTTAAGCTACAAATATCTAATAGACAATAGAACCTATATTAAGTTAACTGAAGCAAACAAAATTGGATAACACAAAATCTTGGAATATATTTACAATAAAGGCTAACCACTGGAGAACCAATCCTAGTCAGTCAGCAATAACTTTATTATCGGTTTTCCTTTACACGTCAAGATTGTTTACTAGCTGTTTCGACCTCCGAGGAAAATGAAGAACATTTAAAATATGTTTCTGCAGTTATGTATTTAGTACCTGGATGATCGAGCTTTGGTCCGGAGCAGTTGGTCGCCTAGGTAGGTACCACCTCAGTACCAGATACTCTGCCGCTAAGCAGAATCAAATGTGTGTAAATATTACTGTGTTCCGGTTAGAAGGGTACTGCAGCAGCTAGCGAACTTACAGGGCTGTTGAGACTAACCATCGAAAGTCTCAAAATGAGCGCCAAAGCAACGATGCCCTTGACTTTGTTTTGCTGCTCAAAGTTCTGTATATCGCTGTAATGGTCATGGACGGGCGTTGTCTCTTACCATAGGGCGAGCGCCTCGTTGGTCTCAGTACTACTACTGGTTTGTTACTATTACATTTAAAAAAAAAGATAATTCTAAAATATGGTTTTGGCAATATTGTGCATATCATTGTTATATACCTATCTGAAAATGGTTTCCGCAAAACAAGGAATTTTAGAGTAGAGATAAAAAAAGTATGACATATCTTTTTTCCTTAATATTGTTAAAATTTTTGTTAAAGGAAGAAATGTATTTTTAATTTAAAAAAACAATAAATATTACTTGTCACAAATACGAATATATGTCAAAATATTAATATAAAATGTCAACAATAAAAAAAAACGTTGATAAAAAAAACATTATTACAATCTAAGTGCACCGATCGAGCCTGCTCCAAACATTAGATGAAGTAGTCTTTCATCTGAGAAAAGAACCCAATATATAGTATTTTTTAGTCTGTTATAAGTCTGTTAAAAAAGAGGTTAGTTTTTTTTTCGATATAGACTTTTAACCTTTTTAATCGATGAGTCTAAAGAAGCCCATATTCAAGAAGTCAATGTCAATGTCATGTCAACACGAGTCAATGAAGGTTAAAAAGTTTATTGGACTCCTAATATTGGCATCTAGATAATGAACTTGATAAAGTATATTTTATTTATCAATTTTATAAGTCTGTTCATTATTTATTTCTTGTAATCAACTTAACAGATTTTAGCTTACATAATCGTATGATCACTGTTGCAGCTTAATTGGAAGACATCTTATTGCCACTCTGGAAGTCCTGATTTGCTGTATTTTATCATTTATGTGCGTAATGCTTTAAACAGAGAAAAAAAGTGAGGTAATTTCCATGTTTTAACGTTCTTAACTGTTTATTATTAAGTAGTAGCTCAGCTTCCTGAACTCTAAGGTCTGGGGTTGATTCCAACATATGTAGATGTTTCTGGGTGGTATGTGTTTTTTAATGGTTGAAACGCTAGGTGTTTTACCACAGCTCACCTGATGTTAAGTGACCGTGTGGTCGAAGATGGTAAAGCGCACCTAGCCTGGAATGTACTGGCTCTCAAGTGAGGCTGCCGTAATACATCGTTAGATGCTTGGCGGCAGATTATCAATTTGAGGGTGGTAGCTAGCCAGCCGAGTACTAGAAAGTACCCTACCACCACGCTATGGTTTCCTCACTATGTTTTATCAATATGTTTATGTCTATGTTTTCCTCACTATGCTCAAGCTCATTGTTGGGGTTTGAACCCACGCCCTTCGGCATGCGAACCGACCGCGCTAACCACTGAGCTATCATCGCTACAAAAACGTTCTCTAAAATGTGTGATATCTGTTAACTTAGGCAACTCAGTGGACCCTTCTCACAATGAGAAGAGGCCCGCGTCGATCCGGATTTAAATGACACTTACTTAGTATAAATAATTGGAGAACAAAGTAAATATATCTTCAATTTTCAGGTTCGAATCCCACGGTGCGAATCTCTGTATGTCTTTTCTAAATTATGTGCATATTGTCGATGACTTCTAACGTTGACGGAAAACATCGCGAAAAAGTCCGAGAGTTCCTCGTAGGCATGTGAAGACCAACCCGCAATTGGCCAGTGTGGTGGACTACAACCTTACCCTTCTCACACTGAATAAAGGCCCGCGCTCAGCAGTGGGATAGCTTATGAATTATGGGCTATTTCGGTAAATAAATCTTTTCTGTTAACTTTCTATTTAAATGAGTTAAATAATTTTTGCATACGTGCTCATTTAAAACTTCATCAACAAACAAAGTTACAGTTAAATTTAATTAAAGTCCTGGCTATTAACACAATTTAATCAAACCATTTCGCGTGTAGGTCGACCCGCGCTGGGTGGCGAACGCCATCGTGTCACAATAAAAATAACAAGTATGTATAATTACTGTATAATTATTGTATAATTACAGTAATCAGTGTTAATTGCATCCCAGAAGGGACAGGTGACGTATGAAAAACAATGGAGCCCTTTGTTTCTTGAATAATTGTTTAAACTGTCTCATTAAAACGTTGTACGTGGACAGGGCAAAGATTAGAAGGCTTTCTACTTCGCAGAGGGGACTTAAATTTGCGAGTTTTGTTTGACGATAACTTGCTAACTGCTGATTTGATCTTTTAGATAATTAGTAGTACGGGAAAAGAAAATTATAAGTTTAAATTGAGTTGTGAAGATATAAAGCGATGTCGCAGTTCAGGACAAAAGATAAATAGTTATCTATTTATTCTTCCTAATAAACCTAACTGGATGCTAAATATTGGAAGACATTCCACACAACAACATCTAACCCTCAACCTAAATAAGGCTTATACTATGAGAAAGAGGTAACTTATATAATACTTTTTTTTTAAAATATACCTTTTGGATACCCAGACACATAATAAAGATCTATATTTGTCACATAAATGTTTTTGCGGGGTAAAATAATTCCCACAAAAAAAAAAACTATATACTTACAAAGATTTACCAAATGAAACAAAAGGGCGGTTAAATAGCTTTTTGTATGCTGATTCTAGAGTTGTCAATGGTTTCTCGTCGTACTGTGACAGAAGGAAAACAATGATGTGATTCATGCACTGATTACTGAAAAAATCTAAATCTTAATTAATCTTTTAAGTTGATTGATTCAGGTGTTACTTTGTGAAAGTTAATTTTGAGTGTTCAAGGTATATATTTTGTGTAGACACTAAATATACGGGAATAACTTGAACGCTTATTCTTTAATTGTATTTAATATATCTATCTAATACCTTTAAACGAGCAATTCTTGTATATATAGTTCTTGTATGTTGAGAGGTATTAGATAGATATATTATATGATATATAAAGAAAATAATTTTGAATTTAAATGTGTTGTTTAACGAATACTTCTATTTATTTTTAGTAGTAGGTAAGTATAATATTACAAATATTTTAGTCATAAAACCAAAACCTCATAAACCTGAATCATTATTATGCGTAATTCTAAAATTATCATTTTTAATTTTCTTAATCTTTGCTGCTTTGGACGAGGTTTTAATTACCGTTTTTTGTTTAGACTCATTAATATGGCCGCTGTCTATTGCTTCATTTGTATGCTGACTGGTAAAGCAAAATTGCTTGTTAACTGGAGGTAGAGATGCTTATGGGGATGTTTTTAGACTGCCTGAAGCGGCAGAGGAACTTTGTAACTAATGGACTGTTCCCTTTGTGTAGGCAAAGCAAACGAGAAAATAATAAAAACTTATACAATAAACAAAAGTAATGTTTAGAATCGGTAACTACTAACTGAAGATAAATAACTATGTTGACGTTTATAAATGAATAATTGGTGTAGTTTAAAATTGTAATAGTCTTAAAGGTAATTTTAAATGATTGACACAAAAAAATATGATTAAAATTAAAAAAAACGGCCTCTGTTCGGACTTAAAAATGTTAACTTACGAGTGAAAATTAGACATAACACGATTTAAAAAAAAAATTGGAAAATTGGATAAGTGCAAGTCTGACTCGTACTCTGAGGATTTCTCATAAACTTAGTAAATAGGTCATCTTTAATGGGCATCGCGTCTTGAAGAATTTTACTATGAACTGTAATTTTACTTGGTGGTAGATTTCCTTAGCAGAAGTCGTCTAGGTAGGTACCACCGCAGTACCAGATATTCTGCCGCCAAGCAGTAGTGTGTAAGCCGGATTAAAGGCTACATAGGATACATTGATATACGACGCCAATTTACGATCACTTGATCAACTGCAATGTACGTTTCTAATTGTAATTTTTCTTTCAAATTAACATTTTTCTTGTGTTGCTTGCTTGACCTAGCTTCTTGCCACATTTTATGGTTCTAGGTTAAGGGGAATACCTTATATGTTTTGATTTATTATATAGAAGGGAAGACGTACAGAAAAGTAATTCTATGTTTCTTTTTAGGGTTCCGTACCTCAAAAGGAAAAAACGGAACCCTTATAGGAACACTTTGTTTCCCGTCTGTCTGTCTGTCAAGACCCTTTTTCTCAGGAATGCGTGGAGGTATCAAGCTGAAATTCATATCATATACTCAGGTCTATGTAGCTATCTGTCTCTTGGAGCTGTGAAAAAATCACACTTCTAAGCCAACGCCATCAAAAGATATAGCTGTTTACGCTGCAAATTTTCGACACTCGCAAGTAAATCAAAATCTACAGAATCCGTGAACTCAGAATCTTGAAATTTAGTACGAAGCAACGTCTTATATCACAGATAAAGAAAAAATTGCGAAAAGCATAAATTACGATTTAAAAAAATACCATAACTTTTATTTATATACCTACAGGTTTGTACGGAACCCTCGGTGCACGAGTCCGACTCGCACTTGGCCGTTTTTTTTGTTACCCTAAAAATAATGACGAAAATATGAATATGTCAAACTCCTGGTTTAAAAATCTCATTAGCGGCTAAAGTTTGATAAAGTCATCAAAGTGGTCAATTTGAAAAGGCGTTTGCCTGCTTCTATCTACTTCTAAATGCATATTAACATGATTGAACTTATACGTAAAGTTGAAAAAACTTTTTAAAACACAATCCGCAGTCCATTTTTGGGTTTAACAAAACCCTCGTGGAAGGGTCAAACAAAAATTTCTCTAGTTAAAAGTTTAAGGACACTACTTCCTTGTTTTGAAAATTCAGCAAGCAATGTTCTTACAAAAATAAACGTCATTTATATAATAGAAGTTGAATAGTCTTTTGTCTAGTTGTCAATTCTTTAATTGTTGTTTTTTATGAATATTTATGCTTTTGGTCACCTGATTTTAAGTGAAGATGCGATCTACGATGGAGCACGCTTACCTAGAAGATACCGATTCACTCTCGACTCGAAGACACCCAGATTGTATCTGTAAGGGAACAACCACTCGGGTAACGTATTCTGCGCTATAGTCCTTCGAACAATGAAAGTGAAAGTAAAAAAATATTCTAAAAGCGAAAGTTTGTCTGTTTGTATGTATGCTTGATATTTTTTCACGCTATAACGGCTTAACGGATTTGGATGAAATTCAAAATGCAGATAGCTCACCCTGCTAAAACATGGGCTACTTTTTATTGTGGGAATCGTTTAATAATCCACATGCACACTAAGGAATGGTAACTGGCTCTCAAGTGAATCTGACGACATACAACGTCCCCTTAACGTTGTATTTCGTCGTTGTATTTTGTCTAATTCCTCCTTTGAAGTAGAAACACTTTTGTCATAGAAGTTACTCTGGTTTTAATACGTTTTTATTTCAGAAGTTTTCTCTTAAAAACTTATAATTATACTTTTTGCGGGTTGCATTTAAAAGAGACACCAATTCTAAGGGTTCATTCGGTAAAGACCACAAAACCCTTAGTGGGAGCTCAACCATTAATATCCTCGTTCATTCACCAGAAAAACTTAGCACTGGCGCATAAATCTTCTTTTCATTAATTCTAAGCCAATGTCAGTTCTTTTCAGGGAACCATTGGGAAATGCGGCCATATTTCACCAGCTAGTAGAAGTCACATCAAAGTCCTTCCGAGCGAAAGTCAATGATAGTAATCGAAATTACTGTTTGATTTATACGGAACTATTATTCGTTCACCTTTATCACTATCTCGAATTGGTTGTAAGTAGTTTTGTACCGTGTAGGTATCTTATGTGAAACCGATATGCGAGAGATCGAATGGAAATTTTACGGAAATTGAGTTTTCTTTTTGGGAAATTGAGAAATAGTCTTGAGCATGTAATCTGAGAGAACTCTAAATGGCTTGGTTGAATAAATTATCTTTAAAAATTGCGTTATGGAAATCACGTCAGCGATGAGCAAGCTAAAGGAAAAAGGCTTTCCTCTTCCCATATGGTACAAAATTAAAAATATTGTAATTCAAAGTTGACAAATGTCACGGACCCCAGTGTCTGTGGAAAGTAATACTAAATTTAAAAAAAAAAGGAAAAGGGTGACAGCTTGTGAGAGAATGAAACAAATTCGTCAAGTAAAATGTATGAAAAATATATCTGTGCCTCTGACGGGCGTAAACGGTACCTGAATATAGCGGGAAGTAGCAGCCGCTTTTCATATTTTCGTACCTGAAAATTGTAAAAATTATCATGATAGACACAGTTCAGCTGAAAAGTTGCTTGTTTCCATTTATACTGCGCATTTATTATTGTACATTAACATATAAGGTACTTAATGCTTATCGAAGCGTAAGCTCTAAGCATGTTGTACATGACGTCATATTAAAACCAAAATGGCGGATTATAACCTAAATGCGCACCTAAAAAAAGTTGTTTGAGATAAGCGTGCTATGTTTTAATGAGCATATACCAAATACTCATGTATAATTAGTAAAAAGTCACAAGCAAAAATATGACGCGGCTTAAGGAAGTAGGTGAGTTTTAATTTTACAACCTAAAGTTTGTTTTATAATGGAACAGTTTTGCGTTTGACCGCTATCGCGAATAGATGCAGTCTAAGATGGAGCATGCTTGCCTAGAAACTAATTCTCTCTCGTCTTGAAAATAGTTTAAGCTATTGGTAAAGGAATGTACTCTACAGTCTCTAAATCTCCAATGGGAGCACATCGAATAAAATGTATTATAAACACGGTGCAGATAGAATGAAATACTTACTTATCTGCGCTAGTTGACTAATTTTGGAAAGTTGATCAATACTATATTTATCTTGATATCTAACTTACCTCAAAAATGTGTTATGTTTAAAAAAATCGCAAAACATTATGTATTTTGTTGATTCGAAGACCAATTAAAGTTCACTGCAAAAACGGGCTGGACGGCCGGCTGTCATGGCGTCTAAATGACGTTATACCTTGTGAAACAATCATATTTGTATGGCAGTTGTTCTACAAAATTGGCAACAACAGCAATGACGTATCGCACACTGTGTGGTCTTGACATTCTCATGACTTAATGCGTAATTCTATTTGAACCTGACATTCTATTTAAATTTGACATTGTATTTGAGTTTGACATGGTATTTGAATTTGACATTTTATTTTGAATTTGACATATTATTTGGTTTTCTCATTAATTAATGTATAATTTTGTGACACAAAATGTGATTGATTAACCGTTTATATGACAATAAACAAAATTTGAATTTGAATTAGAATGCGTAATTAAGCCACATTTATTTTTCAAAACTTTTAATTAATAATTTTGTTTTTTGTTATATCTATCATATATCATGATAAATGATTAGAAACTAATTCATCCGTTTTGTTCCTAGTGGACGCAGGCCTATTCTCGGTCGGTCGATGCACCGACAGAGATATATTTAAATCGGCGCAATTAACGTTCGTAGGTCTCATTACACGTTCTATACAGACTAATTATACTTCTATTGCGATGCTGAGCTTAGGAATTAGATACAGTAAGTATGCCGCTGGGTGAAGTTAAATCTACCTTTACTGGGAACTTGTAATTTAGTGGTAGTACCTATCTCAGATAGCATCACACTAATATTATTATTGCGAAAGTTTGTCTGTTTCTATGTATGTCTGTTACTTCTTTACTCTGTAACGGCTTAACGGATTTAGATTAAATTTGAAATTGACTACATTGGCTTCTTTTCATATAACACTGGCTGCAGAATGCGGTCAGTTGATTTAGAACGATTTGATTGTCTAGCCGATTTTGGATTGTTTTGTTATATTGTTATGATTCAAATTCAAGTTATTTTATTGATATAAACGACACACATTTACAATTATGTCACAAAATCCTAAAAATGTATAAAGATAATAACAATGTCAAATATTTATCTCAAGTTCATACTTGTAATAAAGGTCACAGATCAGTGAAAAAACATCGCTACAATCAAAGTAATTGAACTGTTACGCTCTTTATACCTATGACCTATTGATTGGTATTTGATATTGATATTGATTGGTCGTTGTAGATGTACTATTTTTCAATAAATTGGGATTTTAGTTTAGAGGTACATCAATAAGAATAAGAGGACAGCGTTTTAGTCACGTGTGGCGTCGACCAAATAAGATGACAACTCTTTGAATATGTTATTTGTTTTAAAGAACTCATTTGGAATCTTGAAACATTCTATCAGTTTTTAACTATGATTTAGTGGAAGTGCCATTAAGGTTGGTTATTATGCGCAACGTACTACAAATTTCCTTCCAAAATTCGATACCGTGTTACAAATACTTCATTAAATCAACAAGAGTTTTTCTTTAATACCAAACTGTCGCATATTAAATACAGTCATTAATAGAAAATTAACCTTAAGTCATCACGTTAGATGTTAAATTCCCGCTGTGGGATGTAACAGAGAAATATATAACGAAATCGAGTTTATAGCTGATAGTATAATATTCACCTAATGAGTTGGTGTTTTGCGCACAACTGCTTGAAATGGGAAGTTAGATTGCATCTTGTGGCGGTACTTAGCTGTAGAATACATTCGTACCTACCTACAGGTTTGAAGTTTAAGTTAAATGGTTTTCTCTCAACATTATTAGCTTTCTCGTTACGCAAGTTCGGAAGTTTCATTTTGATTCCACAAATCAAAGAGAAACCTTTGGAACTCGGAGATATAAATAGGTCGTTTTGAGTAGAAAATTTTAATGAATTTATACGCTTCAGGCTTTTTATGTATAAAATATCGTTTCATAGCAAAAGAGAACAGACAAATTAAAATTTGTTAAGATTTTTTTTATTGGATTTTCAATTAGCCTCTGATCTGTGGCGATAAAAGCCCAGTGGTTCGGTCGGTTCGCACGCCGAATGGCGTGGGTTCAAACCCTAACAATGAGCATGAGCTGCCGGTGAAGGAAAACATCGTGAGGAAATCATAGCATGGTGGTAGGGCACTTTCTAGTACTCGACTGGCTAGCTACCACTGGAATGGAACTGGCTCTCAAGTGAAGCTGCCGGAAAACACTGTCAGATGCTTGGCGACAGATTTTCAACTTGAGGGTGGTAGCTAGCCAGCCGAGTAGGTACTAGAAAATATTATATCACCATGCTATGGTTTCCTTACGAGCGATAAAAAGATAGTTATTTTTTTATGTACTTAGACGGTTTTTAGGTATATAAAACAATTTGGAAATAATGCAAAGCAGTAGAACATTTTAGGATTTGTATGAAAGGTAGCAAACATGTTCAAGGTAAAACGTAAGGTGTGGAAGAGCGAACAGTAAATTACTTTCTGACGAACATAAATCAGTCGTGCGCAACAAAAGTGTGACATTATTCTCCCGGCACCGAATGGCACATTAAAATGTCAAAACGTGACGACAATGTGACGTCATTAAAATGCCTTGACATCTACGTCCGTGACCCATTATTATCAGTGTACCTACTTAATTCGATCCGGTTATTTATTTGTATCGAAAATCAGAATTTAACTGGATCACATGAATCGTATAGTTTCTAGTAAGAATTGGTTATCGATCGAAACTGATGATATGTTTGACGCTTCGATGGTGATGCATTTTCGACTTGGAGGTGGTGGCATCGACATTTGAACTATATTTTCCAAGGCAGTAACGGGTAATCGTGTATTTGCTTACAAATATCGTTGTATTTGACCAGGGGCGGACCGTGAGTTTGTGGGGCCCTAGGTTTTTTATTTTGTCAAAAAGCTGTTTTTGGTAATGTGTACTAGGTACACGATACATGAGAAAAAAAAAATGAATTAGACACAAACAGCAACTGTAAGACATCATTACAAAAGATTTCAACGGGTTTGTATAGGTATGATACAGAAATTATAAAGCAACCTTTCTAAATTGTGCTGCAAATTTATTTATTTGCTCATCACACTGTAAGTCCTTTGTTAGAACACAACATACTGAAAGAACTGATTAATGATTTAGACAATAGTTTGACATGGTTATCTTATATTTGTTTTCTATATACAACGCCCTGGAGTAAGAGCGATCCGCTTAAGAGGTAGTGATAGGCGATATTCTAAATCTTTAAGATAGATAGCAATTTGAGAAAACATCAAGAAGTTTATTTTCATAAATTATTTAAAAATATTACATTATTTTTTAATTTACAATATTGCCCATTTTCTCTTCAATTGAGGCTGAGGCCTTGTATATCCACGGGGCCCTGAGCTGCAGCCAAAATACTTTTATACAAATCCGCCCCTGTATTTGACTGAAAGTTCTACGCACACAAGAGTTTAGTTTTTTGATTAGACAATGGACTAAGATGAACACTGCGTTGTTCATGCTGATACAAGATATTGTATTTCTTAATGCCTCAAAATATGACTAGGAAAATTACTCAACTACTTAGCATGTAAACGTGAAAGCTATATTCACGCCCACAGTAATTTTTGCACATCTGTATGGTGATTGAGTAACTCAGCAGTCGGCAACATGCAGCCCGTTTTGTAAATTAGTCATAAATATCTAAAAAGTTATAGATTCTACAAAGATAGAAAAAATTATAATTATAAATATATATTTTTGGGGTACAGGTTAGTTGTTTGACCACAGCTCATCTGATGTTAAGTGACGGTGTGGTCGAAGATGGCAAACACTCCTAGCCTGGAATGGAACTGGCTCTCAAGTGAGGCTGCCGTAATACATCGTTAGATGCTTGGCGGCAGATTTTCAGCTTGAGGGTGGTAGCTAGCCAGCCGAGTACTAGAAAGTAACCTACCACCACGCTATGGTTTCTTCACGATGATTTCCTTCACCGGCAGCTCAAGCTCATTGTTGGGGTTTGAACCTACGCCTATCGGCATGTGAACCGACCGCGCTAACCACTGAGCTATCATCGCTAATTATATAAGTATTATATTTTAACAATACGCCTATATTTTAACAATATGCCTATATTTTAACAATTTTAATAGTATTTTTGTTTTTTCTATATATTCTACGGGATATGTACATAATAAACACAATTTTTTCTACCTTATGGCTCTTTCCTGTCAAAAGGTAGCCGATCCCTGGTGTAGGTAACTGATAAATGTTTGCCTAGGTGCTATATCTTCAAAAGATACTTTTTTACTTTTTACTAAAGAAAACGCGTTATCTTGCATATTCTTTATTAGTCTAACACAGTGAGTTCCTGACCTAAATTACATTCTTGAAAAGGTCATCGGGAATCGGACGTATCTTCCGTAGGTTGTGAAGTGTGGAGGAAAATTCTTCGAGTGTCTGAAGTAATGACGCATGTATCTTCTCACAGCCGTGGGTGTAAAGATAATTTGGCAACCATGCTTTGTTTGCTAGTCGTGGGCGGTTTTGTCCTGTGAGTCACAATCTAATCTAATACCTTTAAACGAGCAATTCTCGTATATATAATCTGAATCTCGGAAACGGCTCCAACGATTTTCATGAAATTTAGTATGCATAGGGTTTCGGGGGCGATAAATCGATCTTTTTTTAAAAGTCGCACAACGAGCTTTGGAAAGGGCTATGCTCGGTGTTTCTCTAAGGGATCGTATCCGGAACGAAGTAATTCGCCAGAGAACAAAAGTCATCGACATAGCTCAGCGTATTAGCAAGTTGAAGTGGCAGTGGGCCGGCCATATTTGCCGCAGAACCGACAACCGTTGGGGTAGACGTGTTCTAGAGTGAAGACCGCGAATCGGCAAACGTAGTGTAGGACACCCTGAGACTAGATGGAGTGATGATATACGTAAGACAGCTGGCAGTGGCTGGAAGTGAAAAGCCGAAGATCGGGCTGAGTGGCGTGTCCTGGGAGAGACCTATGTCCAGCAGTGGACTAGAAAAGGTTGTTGATGATGATGATGAAATCGATCTAGCTAGGTTTCATTTTTAGCAAACGTCGTTTTATCCTAGTTTTCAGCCGAGCAAAGCTCGGTCAATCAGGTACTGTTGTTATTAACAATAGCAAGTATTTGTCAAATCGATTACTCAAATAGAAAGTATTTGAGTAATCGATTTATTTTTTGGTAAATTGTATTTTGGTAACTTTATAAGCGTGTGGGGTAAAAAGTACAAGATAAATCTATGCTAAAAAATAAATAAATATTAGAGGACATTTCACAAAGCGCCATTTATCCCCAAACTAAGCAAACTTTGTACTATGGGTACCAGACAGCTGACAGAATACTTACACCCAGACCAGAACAAATATTATCTATGTTAGTCCCGAGTGGGAATCGAACCCACGCCCTTCAGCTCTCGAAGCAGAATTTTACCAAATGAGTTAAGTCAAATAATGACTGTATACTTTTGTAGCGATGATAGCTCAGTGGTTAGCGCGGTCGGTTCACACGCCGAAGGTTGTGGGTCCAAACTCCAACAATGAGCTTGAGCTGTCGGTGAAGGAAAACATCGTGAGGAAACCATAGGATGGTGGTAAGGTATTTTACAGTACTCAGCTGAGCTAGCTACCATTCTCAAGTTGAAAAATTGTCACCAAGCACCTAACGGTGTAAAACAGAGCCAGTTACATTTCAGGTTAAGTTGCGCTTTACCACCTTCGAACACATCGTCACTTACCATTAGGTGAGCTGTGGTCAAACACCTACCTTTTCAATCACAAAAAAACTACTATTGTGTTCCGATTAAAGGGCTAGCAAAATTACAGGGTTGATGAGACTAACCATTTAATGTCTCAAAGTAATGTGCCAAAGCAGCGATGGCCTGGACTTTTTTTGCAACTCAAAGTTCTATATATCGCTGCAAAGGTCATGGATATGCGCTTTCTCTTACCATTAGGAAGGCGTCTCGATCGTCTCATTAATTTTACAAAAAAATCTAAAGCGCCGTAGCGGCAAAATATTATGAAAAAAGGACTCGCTTTAATTCAATTTGGATTAATCCTATTTAATCAATTGAAAATTCAACGCGCCATCCTGTAAGCTGGGGACCAAATAGCCTCTTGCCGATTACACTCTACGTAGCTACCTAAAATATCAATATTGCTTAATTGAGTTTTGTATTTTCAGCGACAGATAATCTCAAAGTCACGCTCACCGGAAGTGTTCTAATCATCTTACCCGACCCTATTTATAGGAACAGTTTAACAACGGAGTTGGGTGGTAGTTCCGGCCTCAGGCGACACCTGCGATGTTTCAAACTCCAAACTGAGCTGATCAAAGACAAAGGAATCCCATAAACTATGAACCACTCGATGGTTTAACTGAACTCTAATTTACACTTCCCACATCGCAACTCCGACACTCACTTTGGGTTAGATACTTTGATATCTTACTTTGTAGGTACGGCATATTCTTAGTATCTTTTGACCGTGTGTTCTTTGATTGGGTGACTTTAACTAGTGTTCTTTCAATTTGATTTATTAGCTACTCTTGGACTTGCAACTGATCTTTGATGTGGTTTCTTGAGTTGTTGATTAACATTTATCAAACTTACTTAGCTAGGTTTTGTCACAAGAAAAGAATCTAATTGTCTAAAAATAGCGACGTTAAAAACGTTTCACTTTGTGCTATACCAATAATTTTGCAGTTTCCTTTTTATTCCAACCCTTAGTGAACAGAATTTAAGTGCTAGAGACATAATTAGTCTATCACCAACCCTTCTAGCTAGGCTCTGAAGCCGACAACCTAATAAGGAAGCAGTTTAATTACATATTCCGCTTCGAGTCCGATGAGCGCTTAATACTCTAATTTGACAGTAAATGCTTTCGTCCTAACATCATAACTCAGGTGTTTTATGCCTTAATTGCGTGCTGTACATGATATATTAGATGAGATATATTATCGAGCAAAAAGGCAGGTTTTTACGAGCGTAATTCCTGTAAGGCTCTTTGTACTAAGGCCGACACCTGTACCTACGGCCTACGCGATGGTAATACTGGCTATTCGTGGATTTACTGCTGGACGTCCGGAAAAAGGGAATAAACGGAATAAAATGCGAGTACATAATATAGACTTCGTAATCAGTTTGCGGATTTCTTCGCATGGTCATATTTTCGTATTGCACTTTTTTTATGAAGCGTTTTGTTATCCTTACGCCAGTCATATTGCCTTGAGAATAGCAATAGAAAGCAATAACATGTTTTTGATAGAAATTTGCAGTTAGTTGCTGTGTCGTGGACACCGCTGTGCTGCGCCGTGATATGCGTTTATGAACACTGCGAAGTCCTTCGGATTTCCATGTTTCAAGTCCTCACGTTTCGTAACGAAGCCTTTGGTCTTATTTTTATTCAGAATGGAGGCGATGAGTCCTGCGCTGATGTTCCGCTTTCGGGGTAATTTTCTTAGGCCTTTTCGCTAGAGGCAGGGGCGGATAAGGGCGTTTTGGGCTGCAGCCCAGGGCTCCGTAGATATAAAGGGCCCCCAGTGTGTGTGTGTTTTGTGTATCTAAGGCATACTAAATAAATAAATTATTTGATTGCACTCTTTTTTCCTAAACCGTGCACCTAGTACACATTATCGAATACAGGTTTTTGACAAAATGGCAATTGGTTGATTATCTAGACAGGCCCCTGAGTAGTATTAGCCCAGGGCCCCAGAAAGTCTTGGTCCGCCCCTGGCTAGATGAATGAAAACCCAACTTTATCCTCCAAATTTGTTTTTATTAGTTTTCTGATTTGGTTCCTGCTATGTAAGCAAATCTAAAGATGTATTCTATTAAAGTCAAAAATCAATTGCTATATGTATGACGAATTATCACTTGATAATAGTTCGATTATGTCTGATTTTATGAAATGTCGGAAATTTGGATGGATTATTTTTTAAATTAATTTTGTCCTTTTAAATCACGGAAAAACATGCGGAACGCATTAGATAATAATATAGTACTTTAATTTAGTTGATAATTTGTTTTCTTAATGTTTTTTTTTGTAACACTTGATATTGAATAACTTAATATTATG
This sequence comes from Biston stratarius, assembly GCA_950106695.1. Lineage (NCBI taxonomy): Eukaryota > Metazoa > Arthropoda > Insecta > Lepidoptera > Geometridae > Biston > Biston stratarius. The sequence continues at coordinate 32,537,061 of OX467106.1, read as the reverse complement.
TCGATGATAAACAGTCAAATATTATCGTTTAGTGAAAAACCATTTGCGTAGACACAAACTGCTAAATCAGAGATACTTTTTGAAATGTGTACTTAGCTAACACAAAAGCCGTATCAAGGGTGTAAACATATCAAAAACTTCCGGCTACCTGCTTACCGAAGTGTAAAAAATCCTCTATAAAAAGTACATCAAAAAGAAACCTCGTAAACCTAAAAACTGCTTACATTAAGTCGTCCGTACTGAAAGCGTAAAACTGCAACGTAAAGTGTGTTAGACAGTACCCTGGGGACCAGGGGTCGTGTGGTGTAAACCTTCCACTATATGACTAACTAAATGGGTTTGGTGTACTAACACCTTGTAATAACTAGTGTAAGGAAAGGCTTACATGCTTTGAACTTGGCAATTTATAGGGTGGTAATAAACACCACTTGAAACCTGGGTTACGTATTGAAACTCAATGTGTATTGTTATTTTATTATATGTGATTGGCAGGCTAGTTGTTTGACCACAGCTCACCTGTGGTGTGGTCGAAGATGGTAAAGCACTTTTCACTTGGAATGGAAATAACTCTCAAGTGAGACTGTTGGAACACACCGTTGGTGCTTGGCAGCAGATTTCCAACTTGAGGATGGGAGCTAGTCCACACACAAAAAAACATCGTGAAAAGCATAGCATGGTGGTGGGGTACTTTCTAATACTCGACTAGTACCTACTAGAAAGTGCCCTACCACGATGCTATGCTTTCCCCACGACGTTTTTTTATGGTTGACAGGCTTGGAGTTTGACCGCAGCTCACCTGATGTTAAGTGACGGTGTGGTCGATAGTAAAGCACACCTAGCCTGGAATGATACGAATGTAATGTTTTCCTTCACCGGGAGCTTAAGCTCATTGTTGGGTTCGAACCCACGCTCTTCGGCTTGTGAAGCGTCCGCGCTAACCAATGAGCTATCATCGTTACAAAAAATAAATACCGCAATTTGATATGAAGTGCCCTGTAATTTCATTAGCTTCACTACCGTTGAAACCAGAACACAGTAATCTAGATACATTACTTCGGATTCCTCCTGGTAGGAAGACCCGCCTCCAATACCAACTTGGTAAAGATACCAAGATTATTTAATTTCCATGAATACGTAAATTTTTAGTGACATTGCTATTTTTTTCTAACAGTTATTGGTTTGGATCTCATGTCGCTAGTAATAAAGATCAGATATCAATAAATCAAAAACTTATAAAGAGTAAAACTAAAATCTTTATATTGATATTTTATAATATACATAGGTATGTATGTATGTCTTTCGTATATTATGTTGAAAACATTTTTCATTTTAATTCTTTTATCAACACACCCCGTCCTTAACTTAGTAAAATACTCTCATTACTAAGGTTGCCTGGAAGAGATCGCTCTTAGCGATAAGGCCCCTAATTGTGCCACTACTGTTAAGTTTATAATGTTATAATTGTTTGTAATTGGTGTGAACAGTAAAGAGTTATATTATTATTATTATTGTATAAATGTTTTAATCCAATGTATCTTCAGCATTCCTGCAATAAGCGCGACCTATTTCGGCATACATTAGTCCAATTTAGACTAACACGGAAACGGAAACTATCAATCATCTGGCGACATTTGCAATATAGACATAGCGTATTTCGGTGTTTGCGTAATATAGGCTCTGGTGATAAATTATGGGTTCCACATTGTAGATTTACGCGAGAAATTTCCCGTGGAAAATCCGTGGAATTAATTCGGTAAAGATAACGCAACGTATTCAATGAATAAACGTTATTGTCTAACAATTTGAAAATTCATTAAAACGTAAATTGACAAAAAAGTAAAAAAAAAAAAAACATGGACAATGGATTCTACAATGAGCAGTGCAAAGTGCTAGTTTATTTAAACTTTTCCAGTTTGTTTATGATAGGCCAGATGTTTTACCACAGCTAATCTGATGTTAAGTTTCGGTGTGGTCGAAGATGGTAAACACACCTAGCCTGGAATGGAACTGGCTTAAGTGAGGCTGCCGGAATACACCGTTAGATGCTTGGTGGCAGGTTATCAACTTGAGGGTGGTACCTAGCCAGTCGAGTACTAGAAAGTACCCTACCACCACTATGGTTTCCTCACGGAGTTTTCCTTCACCGCTAGCTCAAGCTCATTGTTGGAGTTTAAAACCACACTCTTCGGCGTGCGAACCGACCGCGCTAACCACTGAGCTATTACCGCTATATAAATACATTTATGTCACTGAAAACGAATGACCTTGATATTGCCACACTTCGTTTGGTGTTTACGCTACAGTAACAGCTTTGCGCCTATCCTTAACGTCAGGTTTTAAGAAAATTTATAGTGCTAACGCTTCGTACGACCATCCCCATCGTATTTTAGTTTCGGAGAGACAATATTTACCTTGACTACTTACATGAATTTAGGTGATTCCCGTTTATGGCTACTATAAACTAACGTTGAAAACCATATTTTATGTCGAGCATTCGTATGTCTCGTAAATACTTACAACTTACATTTAGCACTAACGTGATAACGTATTTGCACGGAAAAGGATACTTACTTTTCATTTATATATATTACTAGCAACCCGCCCCTGCTTCGAACGGGTGCAATGCCGATACCAATGTAGTGCATAATTATGTATTCATAATTATTTATTTCATTATATTACACAAAACAGGATACAGTCATATTAATGAATAGAAGTAAAAGAGGAATATTAAATTACAAGTTAGTTATTATGTTTTTTTTTGTCATTTTATTATATTGACAATATTTTTTTATATTGACATATTTTATAATAATCTATTCACACCCAGGACAACCAATCTTGTACGTGCCATAGATGTTTGTTCTGTGTCCAGATGTATTAAATATCCAATGTCCATATTAACAAAAATAAATAAATTTAAGTGTTCTATGAATTGGCTGGTTTGTTCCCATTGGTTCTTAGTTTAGTTTGGAGCTTGATGACGCACTGAGAAAATGTCTTCTAATATTGATTACCTTTTATCTTAGAGCGAATATCAATACATAATAATTGTATGAGCATCGAACGTTATGAACATGAATGTTCCTCGATAAACGGCGTGTATCACCTATAAATTGTATAGGGATTTATCCTCAATAATTGCTCCATGTATCGTTGAGCCACATTATCCTCGAAGCCTATCGGATAAGGTTGTTGTTGAGACGCAATAACAATTAATTAAGGAACTTATTACCCAGCGGTCGGAGACTCGATCGTTTGTTGTAGTTGGTAGTAAATAACGATCGCGTATATAGGTATATGTACGTGGATTATCATAACGTCTACAGGCTAATTCGCAAATACCCTTAGTTACACAGAGTGATTCGAAAACTGATGTATTATATTAGTTTTCAAATCACTCTGTGTAACTAAGGCTATTTGCGAATTAGCCTGTAGAATTAGTTTTCGAATCACTCTGTGTAACTAAGGCTATTTGCGAATTAGCCTGTAGAGTTAGTTTTCGAATCACTCTGTGTAAGTTAGGCTATTTGCGAATTAGCCTGTAGACGTTATGATAATCCACGTACTATATACGCGATTCTTGTCTATATTTTAAAATCACAAATCTTTTCAAACGGAAATTAGCAATTAACAAAAGATTTTTCGTCCTTCGATACACATCTCAGTCTTCGAATTAGCTTTTGTTTCTTTCTTGTTATCTCGAATCATCGGAACGCTTTCTCCCGACAAACTAATGCGTCAATACGTTCATTATGCCTTGTATTTTGCCAGTCGCCAGTCGGAAAAAATGTGGGACAATTGTTGCTAGGTTCAAAGTTTTACCAGAGGAAATGGTTAGCTTCGATAAAATTTTATGAAATACTGAAGAACGCAGAAATGTCACTTTCTACAGAATCTTTCCTATTAAAATAAACAAATATAGAAAAAAGAAATAATAAAAGTAATTTCGTACAGACTAATTGGCCTGTCCTAATATAAGAGCTAAAAAGGTGACTGAAAGCCTAAAACACGATGACTGAATTTTGATTTCTCTGTGAATAACAAGCTGTGCGTTTCAGCTTATTTGAATATTTATTATGCAAACTTTATTCATATGGTTATTTTGATACCTTTTTGTGGCACAAGGCTCGCTGAACACCCATGAGGGCAACAACGGGTCTATGGTGGCGGAGCCTTCGTTAGGTACGGACACGCTGCATTATATCTGGTTTGATAAGATAAAAATACTAACTCGCGAATAGCTCCATGTGCCCTAGAAAGTTCGGCCAGTAAGAGTTCTAATTTAATATAGAAAGAGGGTAGAGTTTGTTACCGGCTTGGAGATCTTGTTTTTATCGCCCTCGCGAAAGTGGTCGCGTATCTGAAGACGTCGCAGTGAGTTTTTAGTTTGTTGGAATATTCCTGACACCGTAGAGGAGAACTCTCGTGAGAAAGGACTCTAGAGCATACGGACGCATTATGGCACTCTACTCGTTTCCACCCACAGACAAGACCGCGCGCGCGTTGTACTTCTCTTTGACTCCTTGAAAAAGGCTACTATGCTACTATGCTGGATATGACCGAAAATATAGTCGGATTATTGGACACAAACGGGACTAATCCGCGTAAAAAAAAACAAAAAAGCTCATCAGATGTTAGGTTATGATTTAGTATTCTAGTTGAAAGAAGGTAAATCGCTCAATGTGATTTTACACAAGGAAAAAATATGACCGGTTTCGGGGATTTTCTTTTCTGTGTTGGCAACACTGTCGAAGGCCCACACAGATAATAATCGCCGATGAGATCTCTGCCATCGGGCCAGCATTGTTTGTAAATGAGAGCGGCACAAAAATAAAATGCTCATTTGGTCTGAAGCCGATTGTTTCGGACCCTGAATCGAGTCATTGTGACTTTAAAATTAATAATTATTAGTTCTTTTGTTATGTAAATTAACGATTAAGACATTGTTTACTCTTTAAAAGAATGCAGGGCTCGAAAGTTCCTAAACCAAAGAGAAAAATACTGTAACATCTTAACATGGCGTCTCTAACAACACCATTTCTACAGTTATTAATCAAAATAAGATTTTTTTTCTTTTTTTTTTATCGATCCCGATTGGTTTTCAAGCGCTTCCAGACGCTTTTGGTTTGTTAACTCTGATGTTAGTCAGCGGCATCGGTTACATTTTTTTAAAATAATTATCACTACTGGCATCAGCTATGTCTATTACTTGCGGGTATTTGGCAAAATTTACCTACTATTTCAGACGTTTGGCAAATCTGTCTACTACTTTATGCCACTTCACAAATTTGCCCACTATTTGATAATATTTTTACGAACATATTATAAATACTACTTACTATGGGAACTGACGTGGTTTAGATACGTTTTTGTTTTACTTATGCGTGATTACTCACGTTTAATTTTATCGAAAACTCTGACTATAGTTTCGTTCACATCCCGTGGCCTTCATCATGGAAACAAAGCTAAGAAGAACATGCGCGCGGCCTCGTCTTGCACAAAAAATATTATAAGTTAATTTTGATCACATACTTACTAAAGAAAAAATAAAATAAATAAGGTTTCATCAAACTGCGTACAAACATACAAATTATATTTGTAAATATTATAGGTATGTACTTATTCCCTAAATCAGTTTCATCTTCAACCATATCATCGTGGTTGTGAGTTTGTGGTCGAACGTAAACTTCTAACCGTGAAAAATGTTTACCAGAACTCATACAACTCTCAACACGCTAATACAGTGACACGTGATATCATCTAAAACCACGTAAACACACAAAATGACTAAATATTTCCAATAAGACAGTATAGCATCTTGTTTACGAACATAGTTTCCCAATAAAATAGAACAAACTAACCACAAAGGTGCCATTATTAAAGAACGCGACTCAAGAGGCTGTCACAACACTGCAAGAAAACTCATAAAATGGTAAACAAACATCAATGGCCACCCTTTATTGGCGTTTATCGATCAAGTGCGGTGAACGTTGACCGCACCCGCTCAAGCGTGGAATGCTCAAACAGCGTAACTAGAGCACAGAGACATACTCTAGGCAGTGTTATCTGGGCGATGGATAATCCAAAGGGGTGTCTCTTCAAAGTGAACTAAGAAACTTTTGCTTTTAGAAAGAAAGAAAGAAAACATTTATTTTGACACACAACAACACTACATGTAAATAATAAAAAGACGACCAAAATAATTTTTTTTTATTAATTATTATTTTACAATTAGCTTACATTTATTCTACACTATACAAACAGACAAATACAAAAAATTGCAGAATAGGCCTATCTCATCGTGGCTAACAATTGTAACAGACAAGCGGTGGTATTTTTCAGATGGACTTTAAAATTATGTTATACTAAAGTACAATTTATTAACCACAATTATATAATAACAGTTCAATTATCTTTTATAATTTCTACATTATAATGTACAAAAAAAAGTTGTTTGTTTCATTACAGACAACCAGTAGGGTTTCATTCCCGCTAGATGTAAAGAACAGTTCATTTCTCGAATACAATATTGACCTTCATTTCCACAAAATAACAAATTTTCTACCGAGACAAAAACAAAATTAAAATAATAGATACTTAAATTACTTGAGAAATTCGCTAAGTTTCGCTTCCAGAGGAAATCGAACTTACAAGATTTTTTTTACAGTAATCCGAATAAAGCCGCCGCTAGACTGGCTTCTTGTAAATATCTAAAATTATTCTCTAGTTTCACTGAGTCAAGATTATTAATATCTCATCTCATAAAATACATCTTCAAATATCTTAAATACCTTATCTACCTTACCTAATCCTTATATACCTCGTATTTTTGTATTCAATTATGAAAATATTATTTTATGCAGAAAAGGCTTTTGTTTAATCTTGACTTGAAAACAACCCTTTTGTATCTATCGTTACCTAAACAAAGAAGAGGGTTAAAATCTTCCCCTTTCCCATTAAATAAATAAGGCAGCAAAACTCTCTACACGCATATAATAATACCCTATACGACCATACCCTGAATACATACGTGCGTATGCTAGAATGTATAAAGCAGAATCACTTTGCGGTCGGCTGACCATTGTTTTGTACAAAAAAGTTAAGGTAAACTAATTTATCGTGATTGGGAAAAATCCTCGGGAAAATAGCTACGAAAATGTTGGGTGAAACTAGAAATGTTACGAAAACCGTTTTTGAGGTAGAAACAACAGCAAACAAGTTTCAAAAGAGTATTTTAGGCCTGTAAAAGTTTGTAAGTTACCTACTACAGTTATATGTATAAGTAGGTATATAATCATAGTGATGTTATCTTTTACCAGCGATGATTATGCAGATCTTGAAATATTTTCGTAATAATAACATTATTTCAATGGTCGGATCGAAATCATTTAAGTATTAATCTGAAACGTCTACAGAATTTTTAATATTCAATTACTGAGCTAGTCTTTATTAATTTGTAATATTCTAGATTATTCCCGCGGTTCAAGCTATGTATTTTCAAAATCAATTTGTTGGAGCAACGACGCGTTTGAGTTTCAACTAGTGAAAAGCGACAGTGATTGATGTTAGTTTCGCTTCTTCTTTATTTAATGTTATTTACTGCGCTTCCTGTTTTAAGGAATGTTCGCTATGACTAATTACGTTAAAATGGCTCATTATATTTGGTACAAGATTATGTAAAAATTAGTTAAAAGAATGATAAGAGATATTTGTTTTACTTATGCGGGATTACTCACGTTTAATTTATCGAAAACTCTGACTATAGTTTCGGCCACATCCCGTGGCCTTCATCATGGAGACAATTAGAGCGAAGCAAGACGGTTGAAGATGGTAAAGCACACCTAGCCTGGAATGGAATTGGCTCTCGTCGGTCTATTAGGTGTTTGGCGGCAGATTTTCAACTTGGGTGTGATAGTTAGCCAGCCGAGTACTAGAAAGTACCCTACTACCATGCTATGGTTTCCTCACGTTTTCCTTCACCGTAAGCTCAAGCTCATTGATGGAGTTTCAACCCACGCCCTTCCGCGTGTAAATCGACCTCGCTAACCACTGAGCTATTTTCTACTTTATCTGCGTGTGTTTGAAGTCTGTATGGCGTACACTTACTCAAGATAGAAAAGTATCAATTTATATAAGTATACTCGTAGTATTGAAGTGTAAGTCTTTTTGACACGAACGTAAATGCAAAGAGAAAGTAGACTAGAGTGCACTCTGGAACTGCATAGTTTGATTCCGCATGCCCCTTCTTACTAAATGTAAGCTTGAGTACTGTAGTCTAGCGCCTCTGTTTGAGTGAAGATATTGATATTGTGTTCGTCTCGCGCCATTGCAGCGACTGAATGGCTCGATTGCTGCAACTAAATTGTTGAAGCATTTCGTTGGGCTCATTTGAAGCTAATAGATTATTGTTGTTATTTGATAATGGAGACAATTGTCTGCCGATTTATTGATGAGAATGGATTAAGTTCTTAACTTCAATTGAATGAGGAATGCTAAGAAAATGGTTTTGTGAAGCAGTTCGCGCAAAGGTTCTATTTATATGGTATTTTTGTGAAATAGAGCTATCAATTGTTTGGTTAATAACTTTTTTTGAATATTAGGGGATACTATAGGAGCCAGATAGTTGGTAGACAACGTACATACTTTTTTTAAAATTATTATAAATCTAAATACTCAGACACAAATATCTATATGGAGATTTTCTTTTGTGTTCAATTTATTGGTTATATTTGATATTTGTAAGTTAGTGTTATTATTTATACCAATATACGGTCTTATTCAGATTGTGTATACATAAGTATTTAGGTATGTATATGATGAATGCAGGTATTTATGTAAATATTATGTGTTTCTCTAGCTAGCACAGCCCGTCGCTTGATCGAGCCCTATCCGTACAAAAGTTGCCTGAAAGAGTTCGCTACAAGCGTTAAGTCATGAGCGGTAATCTAGAAAGAAACTAAATTTTTAGGGTTCCATACCTCGAAAGGAAAAAAACTGAACCCTTATAAGGTCACTTTGTTGTCCGTCTGTGCGTCTGTTAAGACCTAATATCTCGGGGACGCGTAGGGAGGTATCGAGTTGAAAATGGGCAATTCCGGCGCACTTAATAACAGAGACGAAATGACTTTTGAATTTGGAACACTATTTAATGAAAAAGTTTGAACGCAATTCGCTTCGATAAAGTCCTGGCTGGTAATAAAAAAAGCGCGCTTGGCGACGCGGCATTGTTTAAACAAATAAAAAAAGAACGCGGGAACTTCTTATTCGTTTTTTTATTAAAATATTACAGACAATTTTAATTTTATTCACAAAAATTTAATATAAGATGAGTTCTAGCAGTGAAAGTGAAATATTAACATCAGAAAGAGTAAAATTAAACGCAGTCGTCACTACTAAAAGTATCTCTTATTTATTTTTCTCATAGAGGGGGATGAAAAGCAGTGTGTCACACGGTACCAATATTATTTAACCTCGAGCGACGTACTTTGCATCCCTCGCTACGCTTAGGATACTACTCTAGAATCCTTTGAATACAAACAATCGTTCTCGCCCTTAATAAATGACACAATCTATTATAGTGATTTCAATTTATAATCGCAATATTTTTTTATTGCAAATTGTTTTGCAACAAAGTGGTATAATTATCTGTGAGTTCCATAAAATTTTAATAGATGGCGGTGTAAGGTAATTTATATTTTATTTATTAGTATTGAGTAAATATCCAATAGATGGCGCTACGACGAAAGTCCAAACGTTTCATAAGTATCCAATAGATGTCGCTACGTTAAAAGTACAAACGTTTCATATGCGCTACAATTTATTTCACGTTACACACGTGGGTTCAATTTGGCCACAGCAACGCGTGGCCGGGTCTGCTAGTTATATAGGTAATTATATAGGTAGATAACGCACTAGCACGCACAAATTGATGCAGACAAATTCAGACAATTGTTGCAATTTGATTTGCACTAGTGTACTTTAAGCGCAACACACTACTTATAGCTATCTCTTTCTGTATCATACGTTCTGTATTATCTATCGCATTCGCAGTTGTAAGTGCATTTGTAATAACAACGCAACGAAATCTAAACGTGGCTCAGTATGAACGTAGCGTATCTTTATAATATCATTGCCTACAACTTAACTTATCAATTGTAGGGAAACTAAACACCTAACCATTATCAAGTCCAGAGTCAGTACCTACTGTCGACAGGATTATCGGAAAACTGTCTTGGTAAGGTTATTAATATTTCCATCTATCATTAAAGAGGATTTCGAGCGCACATATAGTCCCTAAAAACTTTCCAAATGCTGTCAAGAATGCTAAAACCCATAAGAAGTTATTTACCGCCTAAACATGTTTATGGATCCATTAATTCCTGCATGCCATTGTGCGTCCACAGTAAAAGTATTTCGTCACATTTACCGAGCAATACGAACTTTAGCTATAAAGCTTTAACGGCGAATACTCCGACGAGACTAAGTGAAAAGTTTGACGATACCGACATAACGCGTCCGTATGAAACGTAAGGACTCTTAGCCACTGTTTTTATCAACGAATCCGGTATCTAATGTTTTTTTTTTGTATTTATTTTAATTTTTTTACTGACAGTAAACTTTATTTTATGGAACTAATTTGAATATTTTGGCTTTTTATGCAGTAATTAGTTGATTTTTAATATGTTTCAATCTTTTTATAGTGATGACGTCATAAAGTAGGCTATTATATATATATATATATATATATATATATATGATACATGAAGTAAACAAGTTTTATATCATATCCTCATAAAAGAGATCTCAGAGTCGTGTACGTGTATTGAAGAGGTTATTATGGCTGCCGTTAACTTAACATTTACAAATTTTGTTTTGGTTTGCCATTGCTTTTTTTACTGAAAGTAGCCATTATACATCTTACTATGTGACGTCATTAAAGGTCAACTGAAAGTCAAGTTTATTTTATGTCCTTTATTAAAATAAACCCCATCTCATAGTTTAAAGAGTTTAAACGTAAATTGTCATTTGCCATAAAGACAGCAATAGAGACCTGAGGGCCTAGACAAAGTAACATTCGATTAGCGATAGCGGTAATAGAAAAGTGTAAAATGGACCGGATTGACATAAGCTGTGGACACGTGGACGGCTTTTATCAATCCCATACAGTTTTTGACTTTTCTATTAGCGCTATCGAATATCAAATATACCGAATGTTACTTTGCCCTCTGTGTTGAAACATTGGCGAAAAACAACGAAATCCCGCGAGGAAACAGTGCGATTGACAAAGCCTACTATAAGGTGGCTCATTACGTGGAAGACAGAAATATATGGTGACTACTTAGTGACAATTGTAGTAAGCATAATGTATTAATATCTATGACTGTAAACTGTATATACTGTAACCTAATATGAAAAGAAAGATCCACAAGAAAATAATGCCATGCTGAGTTTCTTGCCGGAGTCTTCTCAGTTGAAGTGTAATTACGAGCCGGTGGTAGATTCAAAAATGTAACTTAACGTTGATAAGTGCTTTACCAGGGCCTAAACTGAATAAATGACTTTTTGATTTTGATTTTGATTGATCTTGAGATATCATTAGGAGACATTTGTTACTGTCCACACGTTTCTTTAAAACTGACGTCTATGAGAGATAGCTAATCGTTTTAATATAGCATGAGCTAATAAATAACCTTACTGCCACACTACTTTATCGTAGCCCGGTGTCAAGTTACAGCAAAATAAAAGATAATGTTGTAAGGCAAAACTCTTTTTCACCGACTCCACTATGCACTTCAACTGGCTAGTTTTGAGTGCATCTACGTTTTGTAGATAGAGAAAACCTTATTTGTTTTAGAAATACCAACTACTTACATTCCTTTGTTTTTTTTTTCAAATGAAACCTGAAAGAGTTAGGTACCTCAAAGGTCAGACAGTAATGTGGATTTAGAGAGTTTTGACGTCAATGTGAAGAATAGCTTGTCATTGTATTGTTTTATTTTTAGAAAAGTTATGACAGAGCATTATTATGTGCTTAGTTGATTACTTTTTTTTTAAATGTAATATTAATGAGATGAACGAGACGCTCCCGTGATGGTAAGAGATAACGCCTGCCCATGACCATTGCAGCGATATACAGAAATATGAGTAGCAAAACAAAGTCCAGGGAATCGCTGCTTTGGCACTCATTACTTTGAGACAATACATGGTTAGTCTCAACAGCCTAGTAATTTACTGCTTGGCGGCAGAATATTTGGTACTGCGGTGGTACCTACAGAGACGACCTCCTGCTAAGGAGATCTACCACCGAGTAAAAACGAGTGACTTGCGCGAGTGTGGCGCGTTGAAACGCGCCACTTAATTTTTTTCCGAAACTCCACAAATATAAAAAAAATAGCAGTCATGGGGACTGCCAACAGACGTGAAACTTTGTAATAACTCTGTCAACAACTTTACTGTGTAACACATCATATTAGCATGTCGGTGATGCAAACCCATAAGTTTTGCCTCTACCAAAAAAACACTCAACGCGGCTAAAGAAGATTTCACTTCAGAAAAACGTATTACTTTATTACACGTTGCTGACAGCTGTTTATAATACTGACACTTTTTTACTCTGTTGACTTAAAATATATTATGTCGAAATGTACAAAACTAAATTGGAGATATTTCAAAATGTAAGGACAGAATGAACTATCACAGCGGCCTCTTTTCTAAAGGACTTCCATATTAAGTGGCAAAAAGAGATAAACGATGTTTGGGAAATAGTACTTCTATTAACATTCTTGTGCTAAAATAACTCTTAAACACTTTTGTAATAAATTAAAAATAAGATTGACGATTCCTTAAAGGAAAAAGTTTGTATGTTATACTAAAAATAGGGACATTTCAAAATTTAAAAACAGAACAAATTACTGTGCTTGCCTCTTTTTTTTCTTCCTTCTTGGCATCGCACTCTATGCATTCTGCCATTTTCAATATTTCTGTATTTTGTATCCAGTCTTCAGTTTTCAGCTTCTTTATCATTTATAGTCAAAGTCCAGTTTTCATCAAGTCCAGTCCGTGCCAGTCAAATCTAGTCATGCTTTAGTAAAGTAGTGGCGACTTCACTATAATCTTCGATGTAGTTTTGGAAGCGACACGAAAACACATGTTTCACCACATCATGTCTCTTTTCCACACTCGTGCTTGTAATTCGGTGTTTTATTTATAAAGGTAAATAAAACACCACTATTTTTAGATATACATAAACACTCAAAAATACATTAGTTTTGGAAAAAAATACAATGGGGCGACATGACTCTTTCCGCGTTCCCGCCAAAAACCGCTGCCTCTTTAAAGGACTTTCATAACAATACAAAAGCGAGTTAAACAAGATTTAAAATAAATACGAATCTATTATTATCATTATTCTTTGAAAAAATATTTTACTATTTTTTTTTCTTTTTCTACGACTTCATTTATTATCAGAAAATAATATTCAAGAAATTTAAAAAAAAAAACATTAGCTATCTGAGATAACGACATAGCCCTTCTACACTCATTTACCAACTCAGTAACCTACTTAGTAATCTGCTAGATGTATAGATGAAGATGAAATTTCAATTAAAGTATCACCATAATTATGCATTGCATCATTAGGCATTACTGATCGACAAACCAACGTTTACTAACTTAGGTATTTGCGAGTAAATCGTAGCAATTGACTCAACCGCTTAAATGCTTCTGTCACAAGTCTGCAATTTCACTTAGTTTGTATCCATTATGCAAGATAACGTTTGCATTTTATACTATAGTAAGTACTATGAAATTATATGACAAAAAGGGAACGATCCTTGTTCTTCCTTTAAGTAATTTACAGAATGATTCGAGCAATATGTAGCGGTGCTGATCTACCTAAAACGATTTTCTTCGTATTTTGTTGAAAATCATGAAGAGTTTTAAAAAGGACGTCTAACATATCTCTGGGTTGGCAACGCTTCGAAAATATTCCTGATGTTGCAAGTCTTAGGCAAGGTGGCAACAGAGGGCCTGATCTGATCTTTCTACAAATAAAATGGCTATGATATTTTTTACGGAACAGTTGATTTACTTTCGAAATCGTCCCCGTACTTGACTGAATGTTTCTTTTTCAATTATAACATATTTTTTTCACTTTTTTAACTTTTTAGCTTGTTTCATTAATTTACGATATGATTGTATTTTTTTTAAATTTAAATAATGTAACAAATTGTACCCTTTAAAAAATTCTTAAAATTAATACCTATTTTTTTTATTGCTGACAGGCTAGGTGTTTGACCACAACTCACCTGATGTTAAGTGACGGTGTGGTCGCAGATGGTAAAGCACACCTAGCCTGGAATGAAACTGGCTCTCAAGTGAGGCTGCCTGAACACACCGTTAGACGCTTGGCGGTAAATTTTTAACTTGAGGGTGGTAGCTAGCCAGCCGAGTACTAAAAAGTACTCTACCACCACGCTATGGTTTCTTCACGATGTTTACCTTCACTGGCAGCTCAAGCTCATTGTTGGGGTTTGAACCCACGCCCTTCGGGGCGTTCGAACCGACTATTTACAGACTTATAAAAACAAAAACAACCTAATCTAAAAGTACATGAGAAGAGGGAAATCTAGCCAAAATGCTGGCAGTATAAGCTTTTGACCAAAGTAGATGCCAGCATTTCGGTCAGTATTTTTAATTGATTAATATCCAACTCTTATTATATATATTGTTATAACAAAACGTTCATTACGGTTTGAATAATAACAATTCCCTACAAACTGTAGGTCTCAAGCAAGTTCCAATTAGCTGTCAACTGTGACAAGTTCCCAAATGAAGTCACCACTGGAGACCAAAGCTGCAACTTGCAGCTCGGAACTTCAAAGCTTGTATGAAACTCCGCATCACGAAGTTAACTTGTACTTAGTGGATTATTGCCCAACTATATGTTAAGTACTAATAAGCGGAATGAATTTAGTTGACTACCGTACTTATATTTTGGTAACGTTGCATTTGACATATATGTAGGATTGAGGAGTGTTTGCTGTGTGTAATGGAACGTAAGACAAGTGAAAGAGATGGATGAATGAGAATGACAGACGAGTGTAAAAGAGAAAGCAGATTTGATGGATGAACATTATTGAGACATAGAAGGACGGAATATCAAGCTGATGCATAATATTATTTTTATAAAATAATCGAATAAGATTCTGGCCGTTTCTCTCCATTGTCCTCGAAAACTATCCCACATAAGTGAGGACGCGGGATAATAATTATTCCACAATAAATTTTTTGTAGCGATGTTGGCTCAGTGTTTAGTGCGTTCGGTTCGCACGCCGAAGGGTGTGGGTACAAACCCCAACAATGAACTTGAGCTGTCGGTAAAGGAAAACATCGTGAGGAAAACATAGCATGGTGGTAGGGGTACTTTTTAGTACTACTCGGCTGGCTAGTTACCACTCTCAAGTTGAAAATCTGTCGCCAAGCGTCTATCGGTGTGTTCCGGCAGCCTCACTTGAGAGCTAGTTCCATTCCAGGTTAAGTGTGTTTACCATCTTCAACCACACCGTCATTTAACATCAGGTGAGATGTGGTCAATCAACTAGCCTCTCAGCTATAAAAAACACATAAAAATATTTTACTTCGATGTGCGAAATACACATCGGAGTAAAATTACTTCAGATTATCAAAAACGACACCATTATAGCACAGAGAGCCGGTATTTCACATTTTAACATTTCAAAGATATAAAATTACTGAATATAAGAAGTCACAATCGATAAAAATACTGAGAATGACAATAAAAACCCTTGGTTTTTGTGACAGACACAACAGTCTAAAAGGTAAAAAGGTTCAGCAAAAATATATCAACCTCGTACCTTGAAATTTTATATTACAATCATATTATGTTTATGTACTAAAATGTTTTGTTATTCGATGTCAGTTTATATGCCATAGGTACATACTTAAATGTATATACGAAATGCGAAAACGATACAGTAACTATATAATATTACACATCATGAAAACCTTGCGTGCATAAAATAACAGATAACAGGTAGAATTTCCATCCTGCTAAAGTGCATGACAATAGATTGTGACCTACAGCTCCGACTAAGCAGCGAGCGTGTCGCTTGGCGGAGGCAGCACTGCAATTAAAATGGACATATGAACTGTGGGGAACATCGATGTACGAAGCTACTAAACTAACGTCATTAAATTTTAAGCAATAGTGAAGAAGACCTGAAAATAGAGGTGTCTCACATTCTATCCTAGGCCCATATAATGGGTTCTACGGAATTTTAGAACGAAAGACATGACATGTAGGACTCATCAATGTACGAATCAACTGAAATTACCTTACAAATTTGAGGAATGAAGCTTCGATAGATGTGGTAGCCAGTTGGAAAAAGAAGCTCCTTTATCTTTCTCATTACCGAAATATTTAGAATTTTTGTACGGTTTTTGAAAATTATACTATCATTTTGATTATACTAGACTGGCCATTTCATTATTTTGTTTGTTTGACAGGTTAGGTTTGGTTAAAGATGGTATACACACCTAGCCTGGAATAGAACTAGCTCTCAAATGAGGCTGCGGTAGCAGATTTTCGAATTGGTAGCTAGCCAGCCGAGTATCTACTAGAAAATACCTTACCACCATGTCATGGTTTCCTCATAATGTTTTCCTTCACCTCAAGCTCATTGTTGGGGTTTCAACACATGCCCTTCGCCGTGTGAACCGACCGCGGTAACCACTGAGCTATCATCTCTACAAAAATAAGTATGTGCCATACAACGCGGGTTTTGGCAACTATTCTAACTGATAGCGGCCTTTTAGATAAGGTAGTTATTTTTTATTTTAGAATGTATGTATTATTTTAGATAGTTGATTTAGCTAAATTGATACTTATATAAGTACTGTACTTATATAAGTACTGTACTTATATAAGTACATAACCCATCCACTGACTATTGCTCCACGTCTCGAATCCATAAATATTCATACTGAGCAGAAGCGACTGGTGCAAGTGGAAATTGAAGGCATTCCGTACTGTCCTCGAGTCTATTTATCGTCCCCGACTTTGTTAACTGTGGTTTATTGTCGATATTTCAACTAACTAAAATGTACTTTGAAGCGTTGACAGTTGTGGTAGCATAGTTGGGACTTCCAATCTGGAGGAATGTATTCAAATACCACGGAACGTAAGTAATAGATAGAAATTCTTTATTGTGAACACCAAAACTCTTAAAATCAGAAAAAAGATTAGTAAAGTTCCACCATCTTATCTGTACAGTTGACAGCGGCGCTAGTGAAGAGTTTAGTATTGCCAACTAAGAAATTCACCAAGAAAAGAGGGAAATCAAAACATAGGACTGTCTTTCAGGATCATAATATAATATTATGAAACTAAAAAAATAATAAAAGAATGCAGAATAATACGGATTTATTTATATTTTATAAAAATAATTGTGATCATGTTCTCTTAGTTCAAGTCGCCAGGAATTCCGGTCATAATTGTTATCCCTAAGCTATTTGCTGTTTTCCACAACAGTTCATCTTCAGAATCACTCAAGTCGTGTTCACTGTCACTCTATAACTGAATGATAAAAGGTTCGTTTTAAAGCAGCAGAACGAGCTATGGAGCGGGCTATGCTCGGAGTTTCCCTACGAGATCTAATCAGAAATGAGGAGATCCGTAGATGAACTAAAGTATATCGTATACTAATATATCGGTTACGATATAGCCCAGCGGATTAGCAAGTTGAAGTGGGAGTGGGCAGGGCAAATAGCACGCAGAACTGATGGCCGATGGGGCTGCAAAGTTCTGGAGTGAAGACCACGGACCGGCAAGTGCAGCATAGGTGGCTACCCACAAGGTGGAGAGACGACCTAATAAAGACCGCAGGAACGCGCTGGATGCGAGCCGCTTCCAACCGGTCTTTACGGAAGTCAATGGGGGAGGCCTATGTCCAGCAGTGGACGTCCTACGGCTGAGATGACGATGATGATGATTCCAGCAATGAGAAAAAGCCCGCGCCTTATAGTGGAATAATTTATAAAAACAAGTCGTTGTCGTTTTCTCTTTTGTCGCGACCTGATAAACGTTTTCCTAGACAAAGACAGTTTAGCTTCTAAGTAGCAATTTCAGACAAGTCTTAAGCTATGTTTAGAGGTGCCAATCTAAATCATTGCCTAATTAAACATAATAAAATCTAAGCCGTAAATATTTTCGACGCAAATTACAAGCCGCTTTTGTTAAGCTTATTTATCTACAAACGCCTTTTACCAAGATAAAGATCCAAAGCACTCTCGAATTCCAAACATCTTACCGTCGTTTAATCAAGAAACCGCTGACTGTGCAGAAAAAATCTCGAGTCTATCACGGTTTCACCTCAGCCAAATATTGACAAACTCATTACCCTCTCGCAGGCAGTTCAGGCAATTCTGGCACCCTCAGTATCAATCTTGGAACGAGATAAGGGTTGTCGGAACGGTGTCGTTTGGAACACTGTATCGATTCGACGCTAGAACGGAACGATACGACACGCGTTTGGAGAACTCTTATCTTGGAAACGTTTTATGTGATTGGATGGAGTTGCTAGCTAGTTGTAAGTAATACAAGCAACAATGTAGTGTATAATATTTTGTAAGCCCTAGAAAGTTTATCAGTGATTATGAAAGATTCGTTAAGTTTATACTAGTTGTTTTCATTGTACGAAACGCTAAATAATGTAATTTGCTATCCGAGTGGGTGTTCCCTGATAGATACAATCTGGGCGCCTTCAAGTCGCGAGTGATTCGGTTTTTTCTAGGCGGGCCATTCCCATAAAAATTCAAAGCTACCATTCGTATATGCAATGCTACCAGCATGGCATATACGACTGTACAATGTACATTGCCGATTGGAAATGGTCTTGTCTATTTGGATTGTGTCTATATTTTTTTTAATGGCTCGGGCTTTATTTGACCGCAGCTCACCTGATGTCAAGTGACGGTGTGGTCGTAGATGGTAAACACACCTAGCCTAGAATGGATCTGGTTTCAAGTGCGGGTGTCGGAACACACCGTTTAATGCTTGGCGGCAGATTTTCAACTTGAGGGTGGTACCTAGCCAGCCGAGTACTAGAAAGTACCTTACCATCACGTTATGGTTTCCTCACGATGTTTTCCTTCACCGGCAGCTCAAGCTCATTGTTGGGGTTTGAATCGACGCCCTTCGGCGTGCGAACCGACAGCGCTAACCACTGAGCTATCATCGCTACAGAACGCTTTGACATTGAACGGTTCAATTAGTTTTAATATTAGGTTATTTATTTTTGTATGTATATTAACTTAGTGTTCTGAATCAGCCATGCGGGTTGGCACACTTCACATATCTTGGAGAACTTTTTGAAAGACATCTTGGACATGTAGGTTTCTTGACGTTGAAGTTATCAGTTATACGCACATAATTAGGAAAAGACAGAGATGCGTGGGGTTTGAACCCAGAACATCCAGGCATCACACTGTGGTGTGTGTGACTACGGTCTATGTGTGTCCATTTTATTTTAATTTGTTGTATTACGGAAATGAAATTACGAGCATTATAATTTGATTTTATTGTATTTGGCTAAAAGTACCTTTTGAAGATATCTACTTTTATATCGTCGTATCGAAGCTTTCTTAATTTATGGTAAGAACTGTATTCGATTTATGACTGTTGGGTACAAGCCAGTGAACAAAAACGTCGTATTTCTAACAAAAAGCTTTCAACCTAAAACCCTTAAATCTATATTCGTTGCCATCGGCAGCCGCTGAAAAAATTCGCAACATAAACGAGTGCCTAAATATCAGTATTTATGTAATATTATAGGTACAAGCACAATAATCTTTTAGAATTTTACTCACACAAACCGATTATTTTTTAATAAAATACTTAGTATGTTCATAAGTTATCTGGTTCCCGTAGAACATCATCATCATCACATTATCAGCCATAGGACGCCCACTGCTGGACATAGGCCTCCTCCTGGGGGGGGGGGGGGGGGGGTTTGCCAATACTCGCCACGCTTGGCAGGCTGGTTTGCGAGCGCAGTTAGGTATGATTGTTCAAGGAAGACGCTGCTGCCCATCTTCCGGATGACATCCCTTACTCTTACGGCAACCACGGGTAGAGAGGGTGGGGTACTATTCTTACGCCGGCACCACCACGGCGAACAAACTTCGCTTAATTTGAGGCTAGATGGCGCTGTGTTTAAATGTCCAAATTTATTAACTATGTATATTACTAGCTATTACCCACTGGTTTATTCGCATTTTCTGCTATGAATAGTAGCCTATTTGTTAATCCACAGTATACGCTATCATAATCAGTAATAATCATAATGGTAACGATGATAGCTCAGTGGTTAGCGCGGTCGGTTCGCATGCCGAAGGGCGTGGGTTCAAACCTCTACAATTTGCTTGAGCTGCCGGTGAAGGAAAACATCGTAAGGAAACCATAGCATGGTGGTAGGGTACACTCTAGTACACGGCTGGCTATCTACCACCCTCAAGTTGAAAGCATCTAACGGTGTGTTCCGCCAGCCTCACTTGAGAGCCAGTATCATTCCAGGCTAGGTGTGCTTTACCATCTTCGACCACACCGTCACTTAACATCAGGTGAGCTGTGGTCAAAGAAATAGCCAGTCAACCATAAAAAAAAAAAAACTTCATTTTCAGCCCGTAATTGCTCACCGCTGACCCTTTCTTCTTGTACGCCATACATCTAGATCCTGCGCTACCCTTATCCAGGTTCGATCCTCGACCTTTACGATGTCGTCGACCTGGAGGGCGCTCGACGCTGTATATATTCCAAATGCGCTAAGCCGTTACAGAGTTAAGACGTAACAAACATAGATACAAACAGACATACTTGCTCATTTATAACTTAGTATTGTTGACTGATCGAATCTAAATAAACTACAAATCAAAATAAATATAACTTATATATTAGACTACTTATACAAACAAATTAGTAACCCAATTATGTAAACATGATTAATTAGTTAATTTTACTTTGTGCTAGATTTCCTTAGTAGGAGGTCGTCTAGGTAGGTACCACCGCAGTACCAGATATTCTGCCGCCAAGCAGTAGTGTGTAAAAATTACTGTGTTCCGGTTTGAAGGGTACTGCAGCTAGCGAAATCACAGGGCTATTAAGACTAACCATCTAGTCCCAAAGTAATCAGCGTCAAGGCAGCGATGCCCTGGACTTTGTTTTACTACTCAAAGTTCTGTGTATCGCTGCAATGGTCATGGACAGGCTTTATCTCTCAACATCAGGAGAGCGTCTCGTTTGTCTCATTACTGTTACATAAAATAAAAAAAGTGTTCATAGTGGCAATTTATTGAATCATGAATTAGTATCAAAATACTAACACGCAAAGCAGAAATACTTGTTCATAATACACGCCTACTAAATCTCTGTAATGTAAAAACAGACGCGCTAGCTTCGCAAAAGTCATTGATTGGTCAGGCTCTAACGCGATCTACGACCATTCTCTACACAGTGATTGCGATTTGCGATCAACAGATGTATAACTGTATGCTGATATAGGCTGTCCGGAATTGTATTGTAACCTTCGGCCAGTATTGTCAGGGAATAGAGGTCGCAAGGTCCGTTGAGATCCATTCACAAAGATCGGATCACGTTCAGTGCGTAAAACGCTCTCCAACGGGAGCGACACCGCCCGCGGCCTCGCTCGCTGTCAAGAGGATACTTTAGGGGAAGAAATCCCCGCTTTATAAATTGCCCTCCTATCTAAATCTGAGAGATAAGTGCCTCTGAACTTTCCAATTTCGCTACACATCAATAACAGTGACAGCGACGGATAACAAATCAAAAATACTGCTCTTATGGGGCCTGACGGACGGACGCGACGCGAGGTGATGCTTGATTTGTGGCCGGTATTTGATATCAGGGACGGGAAATATTATTCCTGTGGAAAGTGGGACAAAACTATAAATAAATGGATTGAGAACAATATTTAGGACGCTATTCACACTGGGGAAATCTTTAACTACAATGAAAACCGTTTATAAACGGTTAGTCAAATCTAGGTCGCTAGCTTTTCAATAATAGATCACAAAATATAATATGATTCGCATAACTGAAATATTGACCTTTAAAGTATTATTAGGTAATAATACTTTAAAGGTTTCGGTTACAATTTTGATCAGATAACAATACAGTGTAAAACCAAATTCCAACCAAATAATGGAATAATTAGTGCTTTGTTTAACTATCATGAAGTAATTTATTACAAAAGCTTTTAATTTCAGCAAAACGCGTATAATGATTTACAATTATATTGTCCTCATTCCTAAGTAATATACTTAACAGTATAAATGAACCAGAATTATAGTAAGCTTTAGTTAATTTAGTGTCTGTAGATACAGCTGTACCTAGATTCACTTATCACAAAAATTGTTTGTGCTATTAACTGAAAACTTACATCTTTTCAAATACGTCGTAAAATATGCTTTTAAAAGTATGAAAAATGCATGTAACTGATAATCATAACTATATTGAACTAACGGAGAAAATGTTTTACTCATAATACGGTATTCTGGTAATGTCCACAGGGAACCGTTTTAATTTAAAGAATGCATTTGTGTCGCAGTGAATTATGATCCTTTGTACTCGTATAAAATAATGTTAAAAGCTTTTCCATACTTTAAGTGATGAAGGAGGTAAAAAAGCTCGTGAAAATAATAGAATTACTAAGTTTTTAATTATTTTAATGTCGCAAGTGTTCTTCTGTGTATAATGAAATAAGAAATTCAACATATATATATATATACATATATATATACATATATATATATGTGTTTTATATAGGCTATGAAGTACCTAATGATGCTACAGTTACTTGCTTGCACTCTGAATTGAATCTAATCGTGTGACACGAGTGTTCATACTTGGTCGGGCTCCACTAACTCGAAACTGGTTTAGCTGCGGGAATACGGGGTTGCAACTAACCGATATAAATATGGAAATAAATAACCGAATATATAATGTGTTCTTTCAATTAAATAATTTTACTTGACAACAGGTAGGTTGTCAAGTGAGCTTGCATGCCAGGTGGAAGCCGAGTCGTGAGTGGGAACCTAATGCCTTGTGCCTCACGGTGAGGAGAAGCCGTGGAAACTTAAAAAAAGTTAAACTAAACTTAAACTATGGAGAGATACCTCCCTATTTATGTATGTTATACGCAACGTAACTCAGTAACTAAATAGAAGACGGTAACGGTGAGATTGACCGCAATATGGTTGAGAAAGGATTAATTAAATATACATTAAGTAAGACATAAAAACTTGGAGTTAGCTAACAGATACGGAAATAAATAATTAATTTGAAATGCTGGAAGTAAAAGTTTTACGAGATTCAATTCCGACATAAACGTGGTAGCTTTTGGAACTTTACGTTCTGAGGTTACCCACTTTTAAACAGTTCAAAAATTTATCCGTTCATTAGTTAGGTAATGAATATACGTGAATGTTACTTTTGATATATGAGGTGTTTAACTTCTATTACTTGGATCGACTTGAACTGAGAGAAATAATAAAATTAATAAATACTCCGCGTGGTTTCATTGCGTGTACAATTCCCTACAAACTTAATTCCTCATCCTCTCTAATGATGAAGTGGTCAGTGAGTCGTTAGGAATATATGTACATTTAGCGCGGCCGGTTCATACGCTGAAGGGCGTGGGTTCAAACCCCAACAATGAGGTTGTGCTGCCGGTGAAGGAAAACATCGTGAGGAAACTGCGTAACATACGTAACGTACTCGGCTGGCTAGCTACCACCCAAGTAGAAAATCTGCCGCCAAGCACCTAACGGTGTGTTCCGGCAGATTCGCTTGAGAGCCAGTTCCATTCCAGGCTAGGTGTGCTTTACCATCTTCGACTACACCGTCACTTAACGTCAGGTGAGGTGTGGTTAATTAACTAGCCTGTTAGCTATAAAAAAAAGCCTATATCAAGTAACATCTCTCATGTGTTCTTAAGCAGTATCGTGTTTTTTTTTTAAATTCTTTGTTGCCTGGAAGGGATCACCCTTAGCGATAAAACCGCCATCTGTGGCGCTCATAAGATTTTTTCTTTTCTGCACTTTTTTTTGTTGTGCACAATAAAGAGTTTCTGTCTATCTATCGACAAATATATCCACAAAGTCAGTAGGTATAAGATTCCATTCTCTGGGTGTATCTTTGTAAAACCAAAAATTCGCTGTTCTGTTTTTTAGTGCTGTGGGAATGAGGAAGTAACAAAAAATTACTTTTGTGTTTAATAGGTTAATACTGAATAAGGATTGATTCCAAAATCTGAAGCTAAGTTTTCTACGACTACGACATACGTATAATTATTTATATGTCATACCTACTTAATACAAAATGAGGTCATCATCATCATCATAGTTATATACAACACAATACAACTTTATTGTACACCAAACATATTATAACATACAAAAATTAAAAACATAAAAAAAGAGAAAGAAAGTAACAAAACAAAAATACAACACAGAAATAACAAATAAATGTGTACAAGGGCGGCCTTATCGCCTAGAGCGATTTCTTCCAGACAACCTTAGGATGGAAATTAACAGAATAGATTTATTTTTTATTTATAATTATGTATTATATAGTACATATGAACCTTCCTCTTGAATCAATCTGTCTATTGATGGAAATGGTATTAAAATCCGTTGCGTAGCTTAAAAGATCTAAGCGTACAGACGGCGGGAAGCTACTTTGTTTTATACTGTGTAGAGATAGAGACTAACCACTCAGTGAATAGACACCAAATGTAATAAGAATAGTTACTCTAATAATCAAGAGTAAATTATTTTTACGGTAGGCTGTTTGTGGTAGTAAAATGTTACTGTCTTGTTTCTTAGTTCTACTTGAGTACTGTTATTTATACTGTGGTAGTACTGGCGTCGGTTATATTCCCGCCGATATTACAATCCAGTAGTTTTAATACTCTCGATAATCTTGTTTGTTGGCTTAGTTTCAAATTACATTACTATGATTGCAATGGAGATATTACAATTGCTGCCATTTTAAGTTTTATTAAATGACTAGCTGCGCCAGCAGTTTTACCCGCGTGGTGATGGATGATGAGGATGATGAAGTATCCTATGTTTCTAGGGCCTAAAGTATCTACATGCAAAATTTCATCCACATCCGTTTAGCCGTTCTGGCGTGATTGAGTAACAAACATCCATCCATCTATCCATCCAAACTTTCACATTTATAATATTAGTGGGATTAAAGCATCCAAAGGATTCTGGCTTATATATTCGTATTTCTGTGCCTGTAAACAAAAAAAAAGTTATGTTTTTGTCTTTATATGGCGATAAAACCTATTTGACTCTATTAGAACGTAGAAAGCAGCGGAATGTACAAAATACCTACAATCGACTGCTACAGAGCTGTGGATTCAATAAGAAATTTAATTTGCAAAGTTCAGCCTCCTTTTGACTATTTATCATTACGCCTTCAGAGGCATTTAGTATAAAAACTCCTTTATTTTTTTTTAAGTTGACAGACTAGTTATGATGTTAAGTGAATGCCACAACTAAATGCTTCAGTTAGCTTATACTGTAAACAAAATAGTAAATATCATACTAACAATGCTTAAACTGAATAACAACTAAAGCTGCTCATCAGAGATAATTTATTCAGTAACACATCATTTATTCTCACACTTAACATCAACATCAAAGACAGACTATTCGAGCAAGGCTCTATTTTAGAGCATACTAATTCACAGCGTGTTGGCTCCCGCTCAATATCCAGAATTGTCAGCCGAGTGCCCTAATTAGGGTAGCACTGTCGATAGTCGACGACAAATGACAAATGGAAACGCCACAATGGTCCGTGTCGATAGATCGTGCACATCACTAGTCGTTAGTTTCATGAGCGTCTATTTGAGAGGCGATTCAGGATTTACGCGATTTAGCTCTTAGGTGTTTACAGATAGTTGAATAAATTATTTTTCATTATTTTCATCCTAATAACTTTTGATTTATAATGTATTAATTATTTCTTATTCGTAACTTATTAATAAAATAATAGTAACTAATCAATATTTTTTTAAATGTCAAAGTTCCATCGAATTGATTTCAGATGAGTGTTTTACAAATGAAGCAATGCTTCTACCAGGTATTAGTTTATTTTTCATTTAGTTTTTTTGGTTATGCCATAAAATAGATTTTGAAAAAGAAATAAAAACATTAAAATTTACGACAAAACAGCGAAATAAAACTTACATAATTATTAGAAAAATATAAACAAAATTAAATGACAGAATGATTAATCACTCTTAGTAAATTTACATTGCGAAATTTTGTCACGCCTCTCAGAGATATAAATTATACTTTGTACTAGATGACGTGATGATGTTGGTTCGAACACTCACTTCGTTCAGATCAACTGCAGGGCAATGTTTACCTTCACCTTGGTCAGTTCCGAATCAGCCCTGTTTTTTTTTTTAGCTGGCCCACTGTTGGGCGCGTTTCTCTTCTCATTGTGAGAAGGTTAAGGCCATAGTCCACCACGCTGGCCAAGTGCGAGTTGGCAGACAACACACATCTTTCATCATTCGAGAACATTAATTTCTAAAATTCTAAAAAACTCTGACTTTCATGTTTCATCACGATGTTTTCCTTCACCGTTTGAAGTTATCGGCAATACACACATAACCTAGAAAAGACAAAGGTGCGTGCCACGGCATTCGAACCCAAAACCTCCAGATTGGAAGTCAGACGGTTTCCAAACTAAGCTGCCGACACTTGGAGTATTGTTCAGTACTCCACAAAGATATAAGTTTACCTAGTTTAGAGAATAAATTATAAAAAATTGTAACTACACAAAGTACGAAATCGAGCTAGTGAAAAAAAAAATCGATCGTTCAGAAGTCACGAATAACAAAGTCATCAGATCAAAGCAGATTCATTGACCGTTTTGTACGCAATTTATTGATACTTTTATTAAACTTGCAATGTATGTTTGTTAAATGATTTAGGTCAAATTTGGCAAGATGAATTAGAATCACTTCACACTTGGTTCAGTTTCGATAAACCGATAACATTAAACATAATAAATTAACACCTTTGGTCCGATTTTACACTAAGATTAAGTCCTGATGAAGGAACTTCTCAAAGGTCTGTCTACAAACAAATTTTGTATACTAATTAATTTTGATATCGTTTTATAAATTGAACTATTACCTTCGCTGCACATATGCGGCTTGATTTTGAAATTACTTTTTATTAATAACGTTTTTTTTAATTTTCTTATATGTACATTGAATTCAGTGACGCCGTTGCTGTTAAAACGTAGGTGTCAACAAGAATTCGAGGTATGCCAAAGTAAATAAAATGCATCAATACTATTCGGGTTAATCCCTGATCGCTGCTGTATAAATATTGATAAGCCCATAATGAATATTAAACAACACTCAATGAAAAATAAATTATCCCACCGGAGGGGTTTATTAAACATCTCTATAAGCGGCCAGGCAATAAAGTTGTAGTTTTATTTATACGTTGATCCCAGTAGGAGCGCAGTAGGTGGTGAAGAATATATAAAGTAGTTTTAATATTATTTTTCAACCGTAAACCTGACCAATATTTATGTATATTTGATTAAGCCGTTTATGTTTGTATACATAATTAAATAATGCAGTAGATGCACGCGGTTTAGTGATAAATTATAAGATGTTTAAATAGAAAATAAATTACGTCTAATAAGTGGTACAAACGTCTAATGGTAGACGTCGCTTAAACTTTAAATGGAAAGGTAGTTTTCAGTTAAACGATGTTGTAAGACTTATATCTGATGATACAATTAGGTATATTCTTTAATTGATTGATTAAGGCGTTACTTTGCGGAAGTAATAAACTTCCACAAAGTCTGTACATAACTAACGTAACTTTCCGTATAACTTTCACGTTAAGCGGAAATGAACTAAATATCTACCTTGAACATTATTTTATTTAATTCGTTCTTATCTGACCCATTCCAAAAAACTATCTGCTAGTTTGTTAACAACAAGAAGGTAAGACATCCAAAATTTAAGCGGATTTTGTAGTAAAGTCTTGGTAACTATACTACTCAATAGGGCATGACCGGACTTAACTTTTTATCAGATTTTAACTCTGTGAGACGTTGATTTTAACAGTCACTTGATTTATCTTAGAAAGCTTTAACACTGGCAAAATGCACACATTGGGTTGGGACGCTAAAAACAATAAAGAAAAAGGGAAATATAATTGCAAATATTTTAATGAAAATTAAACACGGATATCACACATGAGCTAGAGGTTCTTTATTTTGCCATTGACAGAAGAATGATAAACAGAACTCGCAATTCGATCACGTTCGCTTTGATTCGATTGAGATCGCTTTGAGCGATAACGCCCCCACTTGTGGCACTGGTTCATAAGATTCCTTTGTTTTCTGTACATCTTTTTTTCTGTTATGCACAATATAGAGTTTCTATTTTTATTTTTTTCCATTTTTATTACAATATCTAACTTTTGTTCGAGAGTGGTCCTTTTTTCCGTTCGTACTATTAACCATTTTATGCTATTGTAGAACCTAGCCCAATTCGTCATAAAGGTGCGTTGTACTAATTTTATAGATGGCCAGCGTACTTTTATAGTAAAATCTACCCTAATATGAATAGTTAGTTAGTATAAATACGATAGATTCATTAAGTGATAGTAGGAAGTTACTAATTTGGGTATTTATAGTTAATTGCTTGATGTTGTTAAGATATTTTCAAATAAGAATTAATCGATTGATAGTTAAAAACGCTAAACTAACTTGGTATGTAGGTATGAGTTATCAAGAAGAAAATATGCTTACGGAACATTACAGTATAGAATCATGCTCTGTAATCGATTGTAAATTGGTTACAGAGAACGGTCTATCGTAGACAGAATTATTGCCAATTTTGCAGTTCTAACTAAGACTATTAAGTTACACAAATATTTAAAATAACTTTGTTTTGGTCACGGCATTTTGATATTTATATTTTACTAGCAACCCGCCCTGGTTTCGCATGGGTACAATGTGGTGCATATGCATTTATTATACATATTATATCCCCTTGAATGACTGTCTATTGATGGAAACCGCATTAATATTCGTTGTGTTGCTTAAAAGATCTAAGCGTACAGACGGCGGGAAGCGACTTTGTTTTATACTGTGTATAGTTAATGTGAGTGATTTTACTAAATATTTGTAGTTAGTACTAAATTTATTCTGTATTGTTCGACGATGTAGATTTTTAAAATAAAATTAAAACATTTTTAATTTGTTACACAACTTTATTTAGAAAAATATAAATTCGACAATATTAGTCTAGTTCAAGTTCGGTTCGAGGTGTGTGGATAAATAGCTTTCCAATCGCGTTGACGACCTGCGTGATTATTTCTTTGATGACCGGTTTCCCGATTTCGTTAATAATTTCTTTCCAACTCTGGTCCAAAATGCTTATGATTGGTTCAGCTGAAAAATGAAAGTGCAAACATTATTTTTACTAACTAATTACAGGACTGTTAAGACTAACCATCGAAAGTCTCAAAGTAATGAGCGTCAAAGCAGCGATGTCGCTACTCAAAGTCCTGTGTATCGGTGTAATGGTCTTGGACAGGCGTTATTCCTTATCATCAGGAAAGCGTCTCGTTTGTCCTATTAAATACTATTACATTTAAAAAAAAAGTGAGACGTGTTGCTTCCAAAACTCCATCACATCACATCACATCATCAGCCATAGAACGTCCATTGCTGGACATAGGCTTCCTCTTCTTCGGGTTGCCAACACTCGCCACATTTGGCAGGCAGTTGGCCAGCGCAGTTAAATGTGATTGTTTAAGGAAGACGCTGCTGCCCATCTTCCGGATTACATCCCTTAGCCGACTATAACGGCAACCACGGGTAGAGGTGGGGTACTATTCTTACGCCGGCACCACCACGGCACAAACTCAGTCATACAAGTACTAAAGTCACCACTGCTTTACTACGGACTCGACTAAGTTTTACTTTGCGTGACTGTGACTTAGATCTATTTTACTTGATTTTTCATAAAACACTTGAGTTGACACTTTGTGTCAATTGTTTCCATATTTTCGCCAAAAACAAAACAGAAGACAATATGCAGAGTTACACTGAACGGTAGTGTTATGCTGGAGGTCATTGTACTCATTATGGTGAAATACTTTTGCTGTGAAACCGACAAATAAGAAAAAAAGGGTTTAAAAAACCTGTTCCATTGGAAAATGGTATTCACATTTGACGAGACAAGACGTGTATGTGTGTGCGATCGTTTACTATTCAGAGAATACTGAATATTAAAATAAATAAATAAAATAAATAAATATCTTAGGACAATTCACACAGCGCCATCTAGCCCCATGCTATGCAAAGCTTGTACTATTGAACCACCACCGTGTCTACTACACCGTCACAGGTAAGCTGCGGTCAAACACCTAGCTAGTCTATAAATAAATAAAAAAGGTAAACTGATAGAATATTTGTATTTTTATATATACTTATACTTCATACAGAACACTCATACACAGAACGAACATTTATTACGACATAAATGTTTGTCCTGGTGGAAATTGAACCCACACCCTACAAATCTTGAAGCAGGTTTTTTATGGCTGACAGGCTAGGAAGTACCCTACCACCACGCTATGGTTTCCTCACGGTGTTTTCCTTCACCGGCAGCTCAAGCTCATTGTTGGGGTTTGAACCCACGCCCTTCGGCATGCGAACCGACCGCACTAACCACTAAGCTATCATCGCTACAAATCTCACCTTTGGTTTTATCTCCGTGGTACAGGTTATGGAACGTGAAGTAGAATTTTTCCAGGGCTTCGTACTTGTAGTCGAAATTGACGAACTTATAATATTCCTGACCATTCTTTTCAATCACTTTGAGTGCAATTGAAACAGAAATCTTGATTTTATCTGTAAAAATAAAACGATAATATTTTCATAAATCGAAGTGTAGAATTCTTTTTGAAAACCTAGATAATTTGAAAAAAAGTAGAAAAAAAGTCCGAATTAAAATTATAATTTCCTTTAAAAATAGTTATGTTATCAAATAAAATTTACACTAGGAGTTAAATCTCCTTAGCACGAGGTCGTTTACGTAGGTACCACCGCAGTACCAAATATTCACCAAGTAGTAGTGTGCAAACATTGTGTTCCGGTTTAAAGGGTACTGGCAGCTAGCAAAATTACTGGGATTGACCATCTAATATCTCAAAGTGCCAAATCAGCGTTACCCTGGACTTTGTTTTGTAACTTAAAGTTCTGTGCATCGCTGCAATGGTCATGGAGAGGCGTTATCTATTCCATCAGGAGAGCGTCTCGTCCGTGTCATTACTTTTACATTTAAAAAAAAATGTTATCAAAGCTCGTCGAGCCTGTGTCCGTGCTTAAGAAACATCCTATGATAAATTCAATTTTCATCAATATCCATTGCTTACATCCATTTACACAGGCCATTGAAAAGTTACAAACAGACAGAAACATTTATAATATTAGTTAGGATTAGGATTGATTTACCTGTTTTGATTTCAAAATCCCCATTTCCTTCGACATCGACGACAAATAGCTTTCCGCCGAGAGAATAGTGTCCCGTCGCCGTGATCGGACAAATTAAATCTATATTGGCTTTCAGCTTTTCAGGACGTCTGAAAATAGGCAATTAGTATTTTAGCAGTAGGAGTGTTTTGCTCAGTATGAGTGTTTGCCCAGTATGAGTGTTTTGCCCAGTATGAGTGTTTTTCCCAGTATGAGTGTTTTGCCCAGGATGAGTGTTTTGCCCAGTATGAGTGTTTTGCCCAGTATGAGTGTTTTGCCCAGTTTGAGTGTTTTGGCGCTTACATTTCGAGGAGTGTGCATATACGAATCTAAATGATTTAATTCCATCCTGCTTTTTATTTTCGAATCGGATGACAACGTATAAAAAGCGCATAAGCTGACATTATTATAAACTTTTTACAAAACACTATTTCTTGTACTATTTAAAAAACAGTGTTTGACCTTGTGTCAAAGATGGTAAACATACCTGACCTGGAATGGAACTGGCTCTCAATTGAGGCTGCCGGAACACACTGTTAGTTGCTTGGCAGCAGATTTTCAATTTGAGGGTGGAGTTAGCCAGCCGAGTACTACAAAGTACTATCGTGCTATGGTTTCCTCATGATGTTCCCTTCATCTACAGTTCAAGCTCACTGTTGGGGTTCGAACCCACTCCCTTCAGTGTGCGAACCGACCGCGATCACAGCTTGGATGTATTCCAGTTGCGAGCGAATTGTTTTTTCTTCTAAGTTCGTCATAAAAATAGCTCTATTGTACCACTTTGTTGGAATGTTGTCAAAGCAGAAAAATATGCGAAGTTTCAAACAGATACAATCATTTCAAGTGCCTATGTGAAATAAGGATGGCAGATACTTCTTATTATCAGCTCAGATCCCTGGTGTGAACGCGTTCGAGAATAAAACTAGTACAAATAATTCAAAGCGAATTGTTGATAACCCTATATAGTCGACATGTAGGTAGGAACGACATCAAATTTTTATTAAATATTTTTTTTATGGCTAACAGGCTAGTTTTTTTTATGGCTCACCTGATGTTAAGTGACGGTGTGGTCGAAGATGGTAAAGCACACCTAGCCTGGAATGGAACTGGCTCTCAAGTGAGGCTGCCGGAACACACCGTTACATGCTTGGCGGCAGATTTTCAACTTGAGGGTGGTAGCTAGCCAGCCGAGTACTAGAAAGTACCCTACCACTACGCTATGGTTTCCGCACGATGTTTTCCTTCATCGGCAGCTCAAGCTCATTGTTGGGGTTTGAACCCATGCCCTTCGGCATGCGAACCTACCGCGCTAACCACTGAACCATCATCGCTGTTACTTTGGGATTTACTTTGGGAGCTAAGCAAGTAAGTATCAATATTAATGACTGAATACATACTCAACTTTAGTAATTTCACATTTTGCTATGTCTTTAACGACCATGTCCTTAAACTTTAGTTTGAGGTCACCGTTGTCTCCATTAACGTTATTCAAGGCCAGGGGATCGAAGGAAGGAATCCCAATTTCCGGAATTCCAGCTATGATATAAGGCATAGCCTTTTTGGACGATTTCAGGATGCACGTCGGATCATCATAGTGACACGGATCAATGAAGGAAACTGTAAGCATTTAGATTACAATGAAGCAATATGTTATCTGTGATATAGTTATGTTTTATTTATTCTTTTGCTAATAGAAAATTAAGTGACAAAATCCTAACTAATTAAAATCACTTGACAGTAACAACTTTTAATCATAATTATAAAATTAATACTACATACAGATTTATTAAAAAATCTAGAAAAGAGGACGGAAAATGGTCAGAATGCCAGCAGTATTGTCACGCTGAATAGCAATCCTAAGCTTTTGGTTAAAATAGATGCCAGCATTCTGGCCGCTGGACGCCTCCTCTAAGCGTTTGGCCAGGACCCTATATGTATAGTTCGTGAGCAGACGGCCTCCACTGACCTAGAGTTTTAAATATATGTAGTTATCTTAAAATAAATAAATAATAAATATCATAGGGTACGTTACACACAGCGCCATCTGACCCCAAACTAAGCAGAGCTTGTATGATGTAAGTCAGGTAACTGATAGAATACATACATACATTTTTATTTTTTTGTAAATACATTCTTATAATACATACAAGAACACTCAGACACAAAACCAACATTTGTTTATACCACAAAATGTTTGTCCTTGGCGGGAATCGAACCCACGCCCTACAGCTCAGGCAGATATACTACCAATGAGCCAACAGGGCAGTCAAAAATCTTAAGTCTTAAGTTTCCAACTACTATATTAATTAAATAATATACGAAATAATGCGTTTAAATAATTTTATCCTGCTTTCTGTCATCGTAGAGTATATTTCAGCCATTGGTTTCCGAAATACAGTGTACACTAGTTCGGAGCCAATGGGTTCATTTTAATGTGTCCTAAATTGATGGCAAATAAATTTATTTTGATTTTTTATTTAATTTCAGAAATTCTTCAACGATAAAAAATAAAGAGAATTAATTGCACCGCCCCGCATTTTTGCTATGCATGGCAGTCAGAAATTATTTAGTAAGTTTAATATAAATAAAAGCTGCGTACATGTATAAGCTTTCGCGACTTGAACACGTAATTATGTTAATCACCGGGTCTTAATCGCGCACAAAATACTATGGAATTAGTTTTAACAGTGGTCACGAGTTGACTGGCGAGTGCGGGTCGTCTCGATAAAAAATGAGGGCATGGGTATTTTTGTGCGCGATTAAGACCCCACGATATAAATAATTCAGTACACATGTAATTTTTCAACATTGCAATAAAATATGGAGTGTTGCTGTATCCTATCTTATATTTAAACTTGTCGTTAGATGAGTGAAAAACAAACTCATAAATTTTTTATAAATAACAAGTATTAAACTGTTAAAAACCTCCAACACGAGTAACAAAATATCAAATTTCGATAAGATCAGTCCTGTGGAAAATGCTCACATCCATTCATTAACTAGAAAAGAGCTGATAATCTTCAAACGGCTAAACAGAGCTTTTTGATATATAGCTAAGAATACTATCTTATTCTACAATCAAGCCACCTTTAAAACAAACAGAAAAAGTGAAAAGTATAATGGGTTCAACGTTTTGGGAGCTACAAAGCCACAGACAGACACATACATTTGTATATACACGTAAAATTTATAATAGCCTTAGTTTGCGTCGTCGGTTGAAAAAGAAAATTTGTTTAAAGTATTTATGTTGTGCTATTGAAAGCAAAAGGTGGTCTTTGCAGAGATCATAAGCTATTTTACTTTTAAAAATCGATGATAAAAATGAAAAATAAATGCGTAAAAATTTCTTACCCGATCCAGCATAAGCTTCAAAAATAGCAAAAATCAAACACAAAAATATGATGCGTTTTATGGCGAACATTTTTCTAATTTATTATTTAAATAAATAAGCAACTTTGTATTGTAGCTATCTACTTGCATGTAAATCAAGTCTGAACCGAAATATTTTGAACAGGCATATTTATACACAGGTACCTACTTAGTTTCGTCTTGTATTCTCAAATGCGTACATTGAGTTGGTCGCTGACATTTTTTTGGGCCTTTGCAATTGTTTGCACAAGCGTCATAATGCATTTTTTTTTGTTTGGGTTATGAATATATCAATAAAAATATAATAAGGAAGTGCGATTGCCTGTGTTTGTATTGGTTAGCGCGGTTGGTTCACACACTGAAGGGCGTGGGTTCAAACCCCTACAATTAACTTGAGCCTTCTTAAGCTGCGCGTCAAGGAAAAGCATCGGGAGGAAACCATGGTGGTAGGGTATTTTCTAGTACTCACCTGGCTAGCTACCAGCCTCAAGTTGAAAATCTGCCACACCTAACAGTGAGTGAGAGCCAGTTTCAGTCAGGCTTGGTGAACTTTACCATCTTCGACCACACCGTCACTTAACTACAGGTGAGTTGTGGTCAAACACCAAGCCTGTCAGCCATAAAAAAAGACTAAAACGTCACAATACTCCAATTACAATAGTCCTTAAAAAAATTGTATAAGCAAAACGTCTAAACAAAGTCAAAATGAAAAATATATATATATAAATGTCAAAAGATTGTAAAAATAAAATCATAAAATTATAATTACACAAACTGAATTCATTAAAAAACTAAAAGTACACATTAATAAAATTCCATTAGACACGAGTGTTAATAATCATCATCATCATCAGCCGTATGACGTCCACTGCTGGAGATAGGCCTCCCCCATTGATTTCCATAAAGACCGGTTGGAAGCGGCTCCCATCCAGCGCGTTCCAGCGGTCTTTATTAGGTCGTCTGTCCACCTTGTGGGTGGACGTCCTACGCTGCGCTTGCCGGTCCGTGGTCTCCACTCCAGAACTTTGCAGCCCCATCGGTCATCAGTTCTGCGTGCTATGTGTTCTGCCCACTGCCATTTCAACTTGCTAATCCGCTGGGCTATGTCGGCTACTTTAGTTCGTCTACGGATAATAATAAATAATGTGAAATTACATATGACAATATAATCACAATAATCGATCAATCAGTTCAAATTCATTATATCAATATCCCTCTCCTTGCACGCCTTCATCTCGCAGTACTTCAGACACGCAGATATGACTCTTCTCCTGTATACAATGCGTAAGACTTGCGACCCAGGTGTAAGGTCCCATTTAAATAAGTATTGACGCTCATCTACACTGACCGTGAACCTACCCGTCCCTACCTAACCAAATTAGATTTAATCCTACCAAAGCTACTCTGGATACTCTTTCTAGAATTTAATTTGTAGCGATGATGACTCAGTCGTTAGCGCGGTAGGTTCGCATGCCGAAGGGCGTGGGTTCAAACCCCAACAATGAGCTTGAGCTGCCGGTGAAGGAAAACATCGTGAGGAAACCATAGGGTGGTGGTAGGGTACTTTCTAGTACTCGGCTGGCTGGCTACCACCCTCAAGTTGAAAATCTGCCGCCAAGCATCTAACGGTGTGTCCCGGCAGCCTCACTTGAGAGCCAGTTCCATCCCAGGCTAGGTGTGCTTTACCATGTTCGACCACACCGTCACTTAACATCAGGTGAGCTGTAGTCAAAACACCCAGCCTGTCAGCAATATAAAAAAAAATACGTTCTTGGCAAGCTAGGGTATTTTAGATAGAATGATTTTGCCAGAATTCCTCTTGTTCTCATGTAAATTGACAATGAAATCATTTATGGCCAACACGTTTTTAAGATCATAATAAATATTTAGCTTTATCTTGTGGTTACAGCTCTTAATTCAAGTATTTAAAAAACCGCCCAAGTGCGAGTCGGACTCGCTCACAAAGGGTTCCGTACCATCTATCTAAACGGCAAAAAAATCTCGTTTGTTGTACGGGAGCCCCCTTAAATATTTTTTATTTTGTTTTTTTTATTTGTGGTTATAGAAAACAAAAAAATCTGTAAAAATTTTAACTGTCTATCACGGTTCATGAGATACAGTCTGCGACAGCGGAGTCTTAGTAATAGGGTCCCGTTTTACCCTTTGGGTATATCATCCTCATCACCAGCTATAGAACGTCCACTGCTGGACATAGGCCTCCTCCTGGGGGGATTTTGCCAATACTCACCACGCTTGGCAGGCGAGTTGGCGAGCGCAGTTAGGTGTGATTGTTCAAGGAAGACGCTGCTGCCCATCTTGCGGATTACATCCCTTAGCCGACTCTTACGGCAACCACGGGTAGAGAGGGTGGGGTACTATTCTTACGCCGACACCACCACGGCACCACAACAAACAATCTATCAATTATAAAATAAAAATAAGGAAAGTATTTTTTATTTCAGAAAATGCGGCTATATCCGTGGGGCATAGCTAGTGTATATTTCCACTTCAAAATTATCTTACAACATTAAACATTTACAGTAAAGATTTATGGGGTTACGTTATTTTTATTTCCATAGTGCTGTTTGTCTAAATATCCTAAGAAAATTCTTTGTCATTAAACGGTAACAAACATCAGACAATAGATAACCAGAAGAGAATTTAGTTATTCTTTTAACACATAGTTTTGAAAAGGTCACGACATTTCTCCATTGTTATTAGCTCGTAAAATAAGTAAATATTTTTGGCACAGTAAACTTTTAGATGAATAGAACTTTATTATTGTTCATAGCAAATATTAGTTACAAAATATATAAAAAAATGTCATGGTCTAATTCCCCCGTGCCCATTCTTCCATCGGACAGCTCTAGAAACTTGTGTACACCGCTAAACAGTGGAATGTACTGCCTGAGCAGTGTGCACAACCTGAAGCCAGGTCAATATTATCGTACCCATCAGGATAATGACTATAATATATTTAAAAAAATTGGTGTGCGCTTAAGACCACACCACAGAAGTGAAAATTCTCTCATGTAACTGAGCATGTAACGGTAACTGAGCGAGCTGATATTTCTCTCGCTCCATTAGTCGACGAGAGCCGACTTTACTCGAACGAGCGTTACATAGCTGAGCGTGACGGTTCAGTCTCATTTAATACCCACAAAATAAAGTCCACAGTGCGCCTATATATGTATATACGCGTAACAATTTTTTATTATGTTGCAAATGCTTTATAGCTTAAATCCTGTAAACTTCTGATTAATAAATTTAAAAAATTCTTTTTTAAATTGAATGTTCGCTGCACATTACCGAGATATCGATATCGATCGCTGATTGGAAGACGCTAGCAACCAATAAAATGTTTGAGTCATGATCTGGCAGCATGTGCTTCTAAGAAACAAATGAACAAAAAAATAGCGCTGAAAGCAAAAAAAAAAATAAAAAAAATTTGGGCTATTATTGGCTGTTAGTATAATTGAAAATTTTGATGATGAAAAATTATCATGATGGAAATTATCGTACAATCTGCGTACGATAGTAGAGTACCATTGTACATTGTACGTAGTCATGAAATTATCGCACATGTACGATAATCATCGCACGATTCCAAACCCTGTGCCTGAGTGGATGTTTCCTGTTGGATACAATCTCGGTATCTTTAGTTCGAGAGTGAATCGGTATCATCTAAGGCAAGCGTGCTTCATCCTAGACAGCGTCATCTCTTAACATCAGGTGAGATGGCGATCAATCGTTAGCCTATTAATGATTAAAAAACGAATTTGTAATTATTGATTAAACCCCCTGAAAGTAAACCTTTTTAGTTTTGATTACTTAATTTTATGATCGATTATTTATTATTATTTATAATTTTTTGCTATAGTTCCGATTCTAGTTTGAATATCTTTTTGGTTCTATTTTAGATCAGGGTTTGAAGCAGGCATACTTTTGTGCATGTTAATATCAGATCAATGACCTTACCTTGATCAAAATTAATGATTTCAACTTGATTTGAATATCGTCAGTACAGTAGGAGTGAGTTCCACGTTCAGTAATAATAGCGTTGGATATTCGCAGTAATAAAAATAAGGCTAACATAGACGTTGTCGCATCAACTCGTCAAGTCGGAGAGGTTGAAACAAGTTTAAATTTAGTACTTATTTAAAAAAAACCTACTTGTTACTTTTAGGACTACTAAACGCACTTCTCCAATGAAACAGCGAGATTGATAATGTTGATTTTTTTTTAAAACCGCTCTACCGATTTCTTTATAATTTAAACGGCACCTGGGAAGTATATATACCCTTTGAAACAAAAAACAGAATTTTCCAAATCGGTTCTAGCGTCTTCGAGTTATCGGTGAACATACATTAAAAAAAGATTCCGACGAAATGAGAACCTCTTCCTTTTTTGAAGTCGGTTAAAAAATTGCAAGGCTCAGGTTGCTTGCACCTACCACACGAGCTTCAGAACCAAACTGAAATCTTGGCTACTATTTTATTTTATTAGGTTTGCTTTGTAGAAGCATAGAAACTCTTGACCTAGAAAGAAGCTGTTTATTCTAGATTTGTATACACTTATTTGAAACATTTTGGGAAACGCAAATTCTGGCAAACACATACTCGCCGTGCGAATAAAAATTTGCGTGGTGGTGCCGGCGTAAGAATAGTACCCCACCCTCTCTACCCGTGGTTGCCGTAAGAGTCGGCTAAGGGATGTAATCCGGAAGATGGGCAGCAGCGTCTTCCTTGAACAATCACACCTAACTGCGCTCGCCAACCCGCCTGCCAAGCGTGGCGAGTATTGGCAATACCCCCAAGAGGAGGCCTATATCCAGCAGTGGACGTTCTATGGCTGAAGATGTGTAAAAACAATATATGCAGGTAAATACCTATAAAAAATTCTAGCTTCAAACAATAAGTGTAAATATACTTTTTTTTTTACAATGAATACATATGACAGTTGAAATGAAAGTTACATCTAGTTAGCATCATTGTTACGTGTGTCATACTGTCATTAGGTACAAGGGTAGGTGATTACTGCATAGGTCGGCGACGAGACAAAGTCAAGACAGACAATGGAAATACCCTTTTTTTATTATTACCGCAAAGCAATGAACTTTAAAATAAACAAGATATATACTGTTTCATTTAGCGAATTTTAATAAAGCAGGTAGGTGCTTTATCTTTCCCCAAGTTTTTTTTGTCCCTACAGACTTAATTTTTTTTCTTCATTCTTTTGTGAACCGCTTTTTAATTTTAAGCTCGGAACCATTGAAGGTTCTGCAAACTAGTAGGGATATTGGCTGACTTCTAATCTGGGTTCGCATCCCATGGTGCGATATTTTGTAACGATGATAGCTCAGTGGTTAGCGCGGTCGGTTCGCATGCCGAAGAGCGTGGGTTCAAACCCCTACAATGAGCTTGAGCTGCCGGTGAAGGAAAACATCGTGAGGAAACCATAGCGTGTTGATAGGGTACTTTCTAGTACTCGGCTGGCTAGCTACCACCCTTAAGTTGAAAATCTGCCGCCAAGCATCTAACGGTGTGTCCGGCAGCCTCACTTGAGAGCCAGTTCCATTCCAGGCTAGGTGTGTTTACCATCTTCGACCATACCGTTACTTAACATCAGGTGAGTTGTGGTCAAACACGAAGCCTGTCAGCCATAAAAAAAAGTACCTCTGTCGCTTTTAAATTATGTGCGTATTGCCGATGATGGTGAAGGAAAACATTATGAGGAAAACTATAAGGCTAGCTATACTACTTTTGGCTTTGGATTTCATTGAAAGGCGGACTAAGTGGCTTATAAATGACGATTCGATGGTGAATTTGAAGCTTCAGAGCCTAGCACATCGGCTGGAAGTGGCGAGTCTGTCAGTTTTTTATCAAATACACTACGGTGAGTGTGCCCAAGAACTACATGACCTAATCTTGCCATCACCGTTTTACAACAAAACGACCAGACGCTCGACCAATTCCCTATAAACGTACAAAACGTTTCCAGACCATGTTGCTTGTAAGAACTACTGTAGTGTGGAACTCGTTGCCAGCGTCTGTGTTTCCAACTAAGTAGCACACGGGGTTGTTCAAGAAAAACGTGAATAGGTATTTCCTAGGCAAGCGTGCTCCATCTTCGGCCACATCGTCGCTTTCCATCAGGTGAGATCGTGGCCAAACGCATGCCTAGTCAATTGTAAATAAAAAAATATGTTTAAGTGTTCTTAAAAAAAGTTCTCGAACCCAACCCCAGGCGGGTTGGGCCAAACCGCACTTGGCCAGCATGTTGGAGTATGACCTACACCTCTCTCAAAATGAGAGAGACTCGCGCTCAGCTGTGGGAAAGTTTATAAAAATAAGGCTGACTTTGAACCATCAAATGTCTCAAAGCAATAAGTGCCAAAGCAGCGCGCAATGGACTTTGATTTGTTGCTCAAATTTCTGTGAATCGCTGCAATGGTCATGAACATGCGTTAAGAGCGTCTCGATTGTCTCATAACAATGACATTAAAAAAAATTAGAGCTTTATCAAAAATGTCAGATAAAAAAAATGCATTGAATACAACACGCGCTTTTTTGGTAAAAAAAACGGTAATGTCAACTATTTGCATTCCAAATATTATCCAGTTTCATTTACAAATTACAACGTGAATAACTAACACACACACACACAAGATTTATATAAATATACTTTTTTTTTTCTTTTATAAATCTATAAATATACTTTCTGTGTAGTAAAATAAACAAGTTCAGGGCATCAATGCTTTGACTGGTTATGGGTAGTCTCAACAACCCTGTAATTTCGCTAGCTGCAGTACCCTTCAAAACGGAACACAGTAATGTTTACACGCTTCTGCTTGGCGGCAGAATATCTGGTACTGCGGTGGTACCTACCTAGATGACCTCCTGCTAAGGAGACCGTATAGGTAGGTACCACCGACCACGTAGTAGACCAAGTAATAACTTAGATTAGAGTACGATAACATGCGACTTGTTCAGGCAACTTATTTGAAATAGCTTTTTTTTAAATAATAACTAAGTTGCGACATTATAACCCTGTCAGAACCCTTATCTTTACAGCTAAAATAAAATTTTAAGAAATAAAACCGGCCAAGTGCGAGTCGGACTCGCGCACGAAGGGTTTCGTACCATTTTCTATGAAAAAGGCAAAAAAAAATCGTGTTTGTAGTAAGGGAGCCCCCCTTAAATATTTATTTTATTTTGTTTTTTGTATTTTTTGTTATAGCGGTAACAGAAATACATAATTTGTGAAAATTTCAAGTGCTATCGCGTTTCTTAAGATACAGCCTGGTGACAGACAGACGGACAGACAGACATACAGACAGACAGCGAAGTCTTAGTAATAGGGTCCCGTTTTTATCTTTTGGGTACGGAACCCTAAAAACCAGGCAATTTTTTGTTTCGCAAGGACTAAATAACCTTTCTCACAATAAATACAAAATTGAATGTCATTGTATTTATACCCAATCCCACAAATTAAGTTGTGTCATAACGTTGGAACCATGGCTGAGAAGTACTTAAATAAGTTGTATTTAAATACATACAAAAATTCGATCTTACATTGTGTACCGTTTTCACCTTCGATGGTAATAAGCCAAGTACAGGCTTGACGCGTTAGAGTCCATTGAGAAACGAGATAAAAACTCAGCAACAATTATGAAACTCCCTTGGATGGAATAGACTCCAAAGATTTGAACATCGCCGCAAAGTTGGTCGTCTGTCGGTTTTCTACCGAATACACTTTGGAGGCTGCACTTTAGACCTACACGACTTTATAATAGTCCATCCTGCCCATTCTACCATTAAATAGCTTCAAAAACCGACACCGGTTCATGGTTAATGTTTCAAAAACTCGAACTAAACTCTTCGATTTCACCTTCACTGTACGAACCACTAAACAATGAAAGTTCCTGTCTGTGTGTAAATAGGTGTTCCCCGATAGAAGAAAAAAAGTTCATACATGGTGGACATTCCCTACGTACGGCCTAAACGCTTTGATTCCACATTCTTCATGCGCACAGCGAAGATATAGAACTGCCTCTGTCGGCATCTATTTTTCCCGCGAAGTACAATTTGGTTGTCTTCAAATCCAAAGAAAAAGGTTTTTTCTAGGTAAGCGTGCTTCATTTTAGACTGCATCCTACTTAGCATCAGGCAGGGCGTAGTCAAACGCAAACCTATTTTGTATAAAAAAAAGATACAATGTAGGTGTTACCGCCAGGTAGGGTAGGATTCGCAATTAATGCATATCACTTTCTTACACATGGTTAATGAGCGATTGCTGTCCTCACTCCCTATTCCTAATATTTCCAACTACCGCCATAATAGTTATCAACGAAAAAGTGCAACGTGACCGATCATCGGCGTCATTCGTGTGCATAAAATAATATAAATTAACTACTACGTGAATAAAGAAAAACGATATCAAAACTGAGACATCAAACATTCCTTCTACCGCGAGTGTGTGGATTGCATTACAAAGTGCATACTGTGCTGCGCAGCCAGGACTATTTGCGAGAGGAACGAGGTCAAGGTGCGTGGTCTCCCATTCTTCCTTTTCCTCTGTGTTATCGCTCGGAATTTAATTAATGTGTAATCAGCGTTCCTAGCGAATTAACAGATACAGTCCACTTAACATATTGACGCTATGAAGCCTTCGGGCACATAACGCATCCCGCTCCAGGACGTACTTAAATAATTTGGCGCTTCCAAAAAACCCGAAACAAGTAAAGACATCAAACAAAGAAAAAACAGACAAAGAAGAACCATCTAAATCCCCCTATGACACTAAAACGAAGAATAATCCTATTTAAATAAATAAAAATCGTAGGACATTTTACAGAACGCCGTCTAGCCCCAAACAAAGCCAAGCTTGTACTATGGGATCCAGATAACTGATAGAATACTAAAACACCTTTTTTTTTGTAAATACGTACTTATAAACAGATATTTTATCGAATGAGCTAACAGGCAGGCGCCGTATTTGCTATACTACCGTTTATTGGAATGGATAATGTGATTGTATTTTACTACCTGTGGTAATAACAATCTTGACTTCTATAAAATGACCGCACACTATATATAATCTTAGACCCATATACACTTAAATGCGATTCTTATATGTACGTATAAGATAGATAGCTTTCAGGTGCATACAAAATTCATTACGTCTCAAAGCAGACGGTTGGAGCGAGCGTGCTCGGCTACCTACGGGACGGTATGAGTTATCTACGGGATCACTTTTAGTAGGTACTTTTATAAATGATTATTTCACAATATACGGGATGGTATGAGTTGCCTGCAGGATCTCTTTAACTTGACCTTTTTAGTAGGTACGATTATAAATGACTATTTCACAGTACATGAGACGGTACGAGTTGTCTACGGGATCTCTTTAACTGGACACTTTTTTTACTAGGTACGATTATAAATGACTATTTCACAGTACGAGTTGTCTACAGGATCTCTTTAAATTTACCTTTTTTTAGTAGGTACGATTATAAATGACTATTTCACAATATACGGGACGGTACGAGTTGTCTACGAGATCTCTTTAACTTGGCCTTTTTAGTAGGTACGATTATAAATGTCTGTTTCACATACGGGACGGTACGAGCTATCTACTGTTTAATTTGACCTTTTTTTAGTAGGTAATGATTATTTTGCAG
Source organism: Biston stratarius (assembly GCA_950106695.1). Classification (NCBI taxonomy): domain Eukaryota; kingdom Metazoa; phylum Arthropoda; class Insecta; order Lepidoptera; family Geometridae; genus Biston; species Biston stratarius. The sequence continues at coordinate 32,492,374 of OX467106.1, read as the reverse complement.
TAAAATCAGAGAAAAATATTTTATTGTAATATCTAAAATTAAATAATTTTTTCTAAAATAGCGAGTGATATAGACTCAGTTATGTAGGATGAGAAAAGCTAAAATTGAAAATAACTTAATTTTCACTTCTAAGAAAGTAGCGAAATACTCTATAAATTTATCATTTATATAAGATTTTGTTATAGGCGTACTTCTACAAATTAACGCATGAGTAGTACAAGTTTATAGCTAGCTATGTAAAAAAGATATGAGTTTTTATCTAGAAGTAGTCATCATCTACGAATGAAACAATGCACGTTACAAATTCTAATTTATGTCGGTGAGTAAAAACTTTGTAAATTTTTAGCAACTTGTCTTGCCTTATTTGTTACTTTAAAATATTTTATTCATAACGACAAAAACAATATTTTTACGACAATGCGTTTTTATAGTAGTTTTTTCTATTTCCTTAAAATATATGAGTCGTTTCAAGTCAACAAAAAATATAATATTATGCGATAAAGTAGAAAAATTTATCTAATTGGCGTTAAATTAATTTAATTTATGAGCCAGGCTTGCATATTTCATTTTCTTCGCATATTTAATTTTTTTTGGTCCACGATCGCGTTTCCCATTACAATTAGACGTAGATATTTTTTTATGGTTGATATATTAGGTGTTGACCACAGCTCACCTGTTGTTAAGTGACGGTGTGTTGGAAGATGGTAAACCTAGCCTGCAATGGAACTGGATCTCAAGTGAGGCTGTTGGAACACACTGTTGGGCGCTTGGCGACAGATTATCAACTTTTTCAGGTATCAAGATAAAAGTAGTTTATACAAAGTTATAAATTTTGGATGAATTAAGTCGAACAGGGTATGTACCTACTCATCATTATGAACGACTTTTACTATAGAACTGAAACCAAAATCGCGAAAAGTAGCTTTTCCATAGAGAAATGTCATTGACCTTCTTCACCAAAATATCTGGACAAGATGTCTCTTCGAGTATCATAGATAGATCTATAGATAGATAGATCTATAAATAGATAGATAGAAACTTCTGGTGTTATTAAAAGTTAAAATTATAAAACAAATACTACTGTGGCAAACAATTTCATTAAAAAGTATTTTGGGATCTTCCGTCATACGGCAACCATGGGTAGAGAGGGTGGGGTACTATTCTTACGCCGGCACCACCACGGCATTTTAACACATTAGCCTCTTAAATGCTAAAAAAATTGATTTCAATAAGGTTGTTTTTATTTGAATTAAAGTGTAAATTTTATTTAAAATGAATATTTCAGTGAAACCTGCGCAAATGTCCACAGGAGTAATTCAATGATTAATACAGATACCCGCCCGAGCTGTGAAATTTTTAAGGATCAGGCAGTATTTTTTGTAACCTATGAATATGTAATTCGTATAAAACAACAGATAGCTGCTCAAAATGTATAAGCATGAATATTAACAATGACAGCGTATATGCTTATCCCGGAAAAGCATATTCATCTTGAGCAAATACATTTTTTTATTGACAGTAACATAAATCCGGTACACGCGCCCGTGCCTCCATTTATTTTTATGGAATTGTTTGCGTTGAACATCACTGCTCTCGACTGGCATCAATGCTTAAACAACAAAGACTAGAACGCCTACACTATTCATGAACTAAGAGTAGCTCTTCTGTCAGCATTTTCAAATTGCGCGTATATTTTTATGGAAGTTTTTTTTATAATTCTATACCTACCTACGTACCGGTGCTCGCAACTTGGCAAACAGATTGAGTTTAAGATATTGAATACATGAGGAAAGTATTTAGGTTTATTAATAGACTCAATCTTAACGTAACTAAGTAAAATAAACAAAAAACGAATGTCTAAACAAACATTACTTTTTGCTCATTAAAATAAAGTAGTTTTAAGGATGTCCATGAAGGGAGTTTAAGAGAACCACGTATTTGTTTGCCACTATAATAATTCAAAAGTATTTAAAAAAAATGCGACAAATCTAATTAAATTTGTTCGAGAATATATTGGACGAGCTATTTCTATTTGAATTATAAAGACTTTACATATAAGATTGTATAGTTTATATTGTTTTACCGTGGTGGTGCCGGCGTAAGAATTGTACGCCACCTTCTCTACCCGTGGTTGCCCTAGGAGTCGGCTAAGGGATGTAATACGGAGGATGGGCAGTAGCGTCTTCCTTGAACAATCATATCTAACTGCGCTCGCCAACCCGCCTGTCAAGCGTGGCGAGTATTGGCAAAACCCCTCCCCAGGAGGAGGTCTATGTCCGGCAGTGGACGTCCTATGGCTGCTGATGTGTGATGTGATATTGCTTTAAATCACCAATCTAAATTTAAAGTGATACTTGTATCTGAATTGTAATGTGTGCTATTTTAAATCTCTATTATTTTATGGGTACACATCGTTGTTGCAATTGCTTAACAATACCTAGTTATCACAAGGTACACAATGTAGGCAATCATGAAGCTAGTTCCTGTACTAGGATATGTTCCGGCCAACAGAATTTGCATGCAAATCTAGGTGTTTCAGTTTGACCAAACTATACAATGTTGAGGTATGGGTGAAATATCGGTTGCGCTGCCGTTCTGTCGGCTTCTTATTGCAATTTCTGTGAAGCGTTCACGAAACAGCCAAATGACTGCGAACCTTATTGCGTGCTCATACGATGTATACGATATGTGGTTGCGTAACTTCTTCTTAACTCCCTAATATATATCGCAATAAGAAGCTTGTAGTACGGAGAATAGTACTGAAGTCGGATTTTTTTGCAAAATATTGTTGATAAGCAATTGAATTCTATGTGCCTAGTTCATAATCTAAAGACTATATAGTATAAAAAAACATATTGCGCCATGTTACGATATAATTTTTTTTGTGAAATATTGAGCAAGATGTATACACTTATATACATACAGTGCTCTGCACAAACTGTATGAAGTGAGTGTTTTCCTGTATGTAAGCAGTACATGTATAAATATATATCACTATGTTGAATACTGTAACTCACACATGTTATATTGTGCCGTGGTGGTGCCGGCGTAAGAATAGTACCCCACCCTCTCTACCCGTAGTTGCTAGAAGAGTCGCCTAAGGGATGTCATCCGGAAGGTGGGCAGCAGCGTCTTCCTTTAACAATTACACTTAACTGCGCTCGCCAATCCGCCTGCCAAGCGTAGCGCGTATTGGCAAAACCCCCCCAGGAGGAAGCCTATGTCCAGCAGTAGACGTCCTATGGCTGATGATGTGTGATGTGACGTAATATATCCTTATTACAACTCTGATGTAATTGAACTAAAAACAGTTGAGTTTATAAAAAAAATATTTTTATTTTATTTTCTTTATAAAATACGTCGAGTAGTACATAATAGAGTATAGGATTGCAAACCACGAGCTTGGTTTCTATTTAATTTTAAATCATTCTTAGTACTAAATGAAAAACGTAAAAATACTAACAAAAAATTTAACTTGTATCACGAAGAACTTATTGGGTTTCTCTTTCTCTAGAAAATTTATTATCGTTATAAATAAAAAATCACTTATACTTTGTTTAAGTCAGGCAATACACTTCAAACATTTGAAGGGCGTTAAAAGTAGACTTAGGTACTTAAATAACTATCAACCCGCCCCGACTTCGCACGGGTGCAATGTAGATACTACAGCTATAGCAATATTGTAAATAAACAAAACCGATTTCATAGTGTTTTGTGCGCCTGTACGTTGTACAATAGTCTAATATAGCAAAACTATGTTTTCAGTAGAAAGTATAGCATCCGGCTGCAATACGTACGTACGTACGTTTTTTCCAAGAATTGTCTAGTTATCTAGAACGAGCCAAGACTGCAGGAAAGCTCACTATCTTTATCGTTATTATCCTTACTTTGTTGGGCAGTGCCGCATGCCTGCATTGAACACGGGGTCTACTCCAGATCAGACATGTTTTTATCATTTTTTCCATTGCTGGACGCGAATGAGAAGTTTCTCGTTGCTGAGTAAGCATATAATTATTGTATGTATAATATATAATTGAAATCAGAAATCAGAAATCAGAAAACATTTATTGTAAAACTGTTGTAAAATTGTTGTATAATATATAAGTAGATTTGCAAATTTTTGATTGCAGATCTACAACTAATCTACGGTTGCCTAGTTTTTGAACCGTCTACGAACAATCTAGCCGTCTTAGGCTCAAAACGTTTTTCTCACGTTTTTCTTAAGTTTTTTTCTTCTTTTAGTATCAGGCTAGATTTCTGACCATAACTCACCTGATGTTAATGTATGTATATATCTTAGTGATAAGGATCCTTACCTGTATATGTATATATGCCGACCGAAGATGCAGGCGAATCCATTTATTTTTGTGTAATACATTAGTTTGTATGTATTTCGTCTGAAAGCCCGAATTATAAATTAAAGAAAGAAACGCGCTTTAAAGAGAAAATGCGGCAAATCTTAAAAGTTCTCGTAGATATCCATTGTAGAAATATATAAGAGTTTATTAGTATCCCCCTAACATTCAACTACAAGGTGTTTGCACTAATAAACTGAACTGCCCATGAAATGGTGCAAGTGGTGTGTTGCCAGAATAATAAGATTTTATTAAAAAACTTGCAGACAGATTTATGTTGCGTTTTCCCTGATGTATGGGAAGTGTTTAATGATAAAAGTTAAGTCTTCTTATAACTTTGTTTGAAACAAGTTATGGAAGTTAGCGCGAATATTTTTTGCGACCTTTCTGTCTTTGTCGGTTTTCCTAGCAGGCGACAGGGAAAATGGTATGCGTTTACGATTTGCATAGAAAAGTCGTTCGATTTGAATGTCTTCAATGTAGAAGCAAAGGTAAAGACATACGGAACCAAAAATATTGAATTATGGAAGGAACATAGAAACTCCTATTAAAATTCTGTGGGAAGAATACACATACATACGAGTATATGAGAGCGTCTTATCGAATCTTCCGTGTTGCTATTTTACTTGGTGGTAGATGCCCATAGCAGGAGGTCGTCTAGGTTCTCCCGCCAAACAGTAGTGTGTAAATATTTTGTGTATCGCTGCAATGGTCATGGACGATTGGACATGCGTTATCTTTCACCATCAGGAGGTCGTATAGACGATCTCATTACTTGTACATTGAAAAAAAAATATATACTACAGGTTGACCAATAACAGACAGATATAGATTGCATATATATGTATATATTTTTGAATCTAATTCTATTAAATAAACAGCCTTGTTATATTCTTTGATTTACAGAACTTTTCTGTATTAGGTACTACACTAGTCCAAAATACTAGTGTATTTTTCATTGGGGTATTTCATCTCTTAGTTAGATTAATTTTTAGTGACTCATATTAAAACACAAATATTGTTTTATGCCTTAGGTGACAATCAAGTTGACGGGTTGTCTGATGGTAAGCAATAACCGTCTACATAATCACATCATCAGCCATAGGACATCCATTGCTGGACATAGGCCTCCTCCTGGGGGGGGGGGGGGGGTTTGCCAATAATCGCCACGCTTGGCAGGCGGGTTGGCGAGCGCAGTTAGGTGTGATTGTTCAAGGAAGACGCTGCTGCCCATCTTCCGGATTACATCCCTTAGCCGACTCTTATCGCAACCACGGGTAGAGAGGGTGGGGTACTATTCTAACCCCGGCACCACCACGGCACCGTCTATAATCACTACAAATACATTGTCGACCTTTTAAGATTCTAATAGCACGCCATAAAAAAAGTTTGTAAAGTTTATAAAGAAAGTGTAGTTTATAAACCAAATTCATAATCTCTAATAGAGGAGGTTTGTTCCTTAAAGTCTGCAGATATATTGTTATCAGCTATGAGATTGTGACCCTTATGAGTATTACAAAAAAATAATTTTTGTAAGCCAAGCTCGAACTGTTTCATGATTTATAGCGAAAGGGGACGACGGGAGCACGCTATAAGTCAGATATTAATATTTTAGATTTGTGTCTACTTCAATTTATAGCTAGGTGCGTATGATATGGTATCGATCCAAAGGTATAGCATTGTCTCAACTCGGGGTTGCCTTTTAAAAACGTGAATAGATACTTCTTGGACAAGTGTGTTCTATTGTGTTCTATTGGGCCACATCGTCACTTCTCATCAGCTCGTGGCAATACGCATGCCTATTCTGTTGTAAAAAAAAACATGAAAATTTGCTCTATAGATAAAAAAAAGAACTCTTCGCTTCGCTCTTATTTACAAGAGATGAGTTCTTTCAAGAATTTCATGAGAATTTGTGGAAACGCTTTTGGCAAGTTTTCGATACTAATATGTTTAAAGAACGTATGACCGCGTTGTGGGAGTCTTTATAAATATAAGTGTTAAGAGCAAAGCAAAGTAGAGGAATTCAGTCAATGTCTCATTATTACCAAAGCATACAGCAAATAAACTTATTTGAGAACATAATTTTTGAAGCCATAATTTTTGGCACATTTTTTTTGACAGCCCTATTAGCTCATTCGGTAAAGTTCTGCTTCGAGAACAGAAGGGCGTGGGTTCGATTCCCACTCAGGACTAACATTTGTGTGACTAATATGGATGTTTGTTCTGTGTCTGGGTGTTCTGTATGTATTTACAAAAAAAGAAGAGTATTTAAGTATTCTATCAGCTGTCTGGTTAGTACAAGCTTTGCTTAGTTTGGGGCTAGATGGCACTGTGTGAAAAATGTCCTCCAGTATTTATATTTTTTTATAATCAGGTATAGCGCCTGATAGAGCACTTACTTGGTGGTAGATATCCTAAGCAGGAGGTCGTCTAGGTAGGTACCACCGCAGTACCAGATATTCTACCGCCAAGCCTTAGTATGTAAACATTACTGTGTTCCGGTTTGAAGGGTACTGCAGCTAGCGAAATTACAGGGCTGTTGAGACTAACCAACGAAAGTCTCAAAGAAAGTAATGAGCGTCAAAGCAGCGATGCTCTGGACTTTGTTTTGTTACTCAAAGTTCTGTGTATTGCTGCAATGGTCATGGACAGGCGTTATCTCTTACCATCAGGAGAGCGTACCTTTCGTCTCATTGCTTTTATATTATAAAAAAACTCGTTTAAAAAAATATATGACAGTGATGAACATTAAATACAGGTTGTTTTAGGGAAGTAAACCAATGCAAATGAGAATATTTTAAAATATGAGACCGAGTCCAAAATTAAGAAAAATCAGGTTTTCTATACTCTTTGTTAAAGGTCAATGACATTCATTTTACACAATTTTATTTGGCTAGTATGTTTGTACCCACTTAAATCCTTTACGATAGAACAAAGAATGAAATGTGGCACAGAACCTGCATCTACTCGTATATGCATTTTATAAGTATCAAGAACGTTTCCTTTACTCCTTGCCATATCCCAACTCCCTATGATCTATGTAAAGAATTCCGTTCACGAATCCGAGCGAAATCTATGCGCTGAACGTGACATGTCACTTCCACCAACAAATAAAGATAACACCCGAACTGTGGTAGTTAACAGTGGCGTTGTTGGAGCGTGTTCCGGCTTGTCCAACAAACTTGAGGGGAACTCGAGGGGGACGCTATTGTTCCTGCTCGCAAAGAAAGTTTGGGGAAATAAACGCTGCTATTAATATAACTTGTACAACGATGCTGATAAAATAAACATTGGGCTATCGGTTTCAACTAATGTTTGGGAGGAAATTGCTTTTATTTAAATACGTCACTGTTGACTGAACAAATATTTTGTCAGGACTGTGAAGTGGTTGTGAAACATATGTAAAATTTACGGTCTTGACTGACTCATTGACTGACATGTCAAGGCACCGTCTAAATGACTGGCTCTAGTAACTTTATATTAAAGCATACTCCTTATAAAGAGGTTTATTGGTTGGTTAATGCGGTCGATTTTAACGCCGAAGTGCATGGGTTCAAATCCCAACAATGAGCTTGAGCTGCCGGTGAAGGAAAGCATCCTGAGGAAACCATAGCGTGGTTGTAGGGTACTTTCTAGTACTCGGCTAGCTAGCTACCACTTACAATTTGAAATGCCACCAAGCACTTAACGGTGTAACTTTCAACTTGTAACTTATGCTTATTCTTTCAGGCTGTTGTTTGTTGTGTGTTTACTATCTTCGATAAGTGACGGAGGGCCGGAACTTATCAATAGAAAAGGTATATATTGTTAAACTCTACCATCAAAGGGTAGAAATAGCTTGTGCAAAACTGAGTCCTGTCAAGATCAAAAGAGTTATTAGCTTAAAAATCTACAGCAATTTTTAGCTTACACTTATTATACTATAATAATATATATTTTACGAGAATAAAGCCATGAGCCTACTGCCCATCAAATAATACTATTACACGAAAAAATTTAATTCGATTGAAAAACTTTGGAACTACAATCGGATTATAAATATGGTTCTGACATGGACCTTTTAGTTTTACCAACTTGTATTGGTTGTCCGACGAATTCGGGTGGAAGGTGCCATTGTTTATGTCTGTGAAACTTCTCCAATTTCTCTAAAGATTTTGCTCTCTGAAAATAATTGCGAGAATTTTCTCTACATTTTATTTAAGAACAAAAGATCCACAACGAAACCGATTGTGACGAGCTTTTAGTACAAAGATGATGGTAAATTTAATAAACGTATATACCAACCGGCTCAGGAGAAAGAGCTGAACTTTCATACTAAATCAAAACAAGTTTCATTATTAGAGACAATTATTACTAAGGGCCATGAAAAATAGGCATTATGCAAAACTACCGTTATGTGTTATGCTTGTAGATACCCAAAGTATCTGGGCTTTCCTCGTTGTATGTAAAATTTATTATATAATGAAAACTCAAAAAACGTCTTTTCCCAGAGATATTAGATCTAGCTAGTTCGATTTTTCGCCGCTAAAAATCTTCGTAAAGTAATTTCATCGAAATATTTTGAGTCGTTTTCTAGATCGCAAAATACAGGTATACTATTAGGTGCGCCCCGTGGCTAGCATAGCGGTATAAAATATACTTTACGAACTATACTCATACCTACCAAATATACATAAAAAATTTCGTTTCGGAGGAGCGAGAGTTTCGAGAGCGACCACAAACACCGTGACACGAGATTTATATATATGTATATAATACTATATACTTTTGCCGTGGTGGTGCCGGCGTAAGAATAGTACCCCACCCTCTCTACCCGTGGTTGCCGTAAGAGTCAGCTAAGGGATGTAATCCGGAAGTTGGGCAGCAGCGTCTTCCTTGAACAATCACACCTAACTGCGCTCGCCAACCCGCCTGCCAAGCGTGGCGAGTATTGCCAAAACCGCCCAGGAGGAGGCCTATGTCCAGCAGTGGACGTCCTATGGCTGATGATGTGATATAATAATATATGTATTATAAATAAGTATACTCAAGACACATAACAAACATCTATGTTTGTTGCACAAAAATGTTAGCGACAAGCGCGTCTTATTAGTTACCTAGGATACATTTGACTCACTTTTGAACGTTACTCAAAAACCTAAAATCTTCCTCAATGAAGGGTACTTTCCTCGAGTGAAAAATCGATATGTTAGCATCGTAAAATCGCCCAGAACATCCACTATCCATCGTTCCCCGCGCATCATTATACTGGAGAGCTCTTGTCTCCCCCGAGCACACATTATAATTATTCAGAAAGTTTTCACTAATGTTTAACTCCGAGGGCGTCATCAAAGGATCGCTTATGAGTAATGGAGGTCTTTGTAGCACTAGCTGAGGGAATCTTTCTGGGTGTCTATTAGAATAAGACTTTTAATTGGTTTCGTCTCATTTTTTTTTACAATTTGTAATAAACAACATATATAACAATATGAAAACAATTATTTTATTTACGTTAAAATGTTGCTTGAATCTTTTTTTTAAATGCCCTGTCCGGTTTCACGCATGATATTTCACGTCAGTACAAAATTTCCAAGGCATTTTGAGCCTTGAATAACTATAAGCTACGTTTTTATGTAAAGCTCTTACTGTTCACATTTATTTTAATAGCCATTCAGACGGATGCTACTTTAGATTATCTGACACAAGCCTTAACGGTGTCTTCATCAATCAGTCACTCATAGCTTTTGTGTCGGAATCACCGGAGCATGGTCGACATTGTTCATTCACTATTCGCGAGTATGTAGGTGAACTATTGTTCGGAACTTTGAACCGTGTAGTTCACAGATCATTCACACTTCACGGGACAATGGCGATCACACCTCTGATTTGTGAAGTGACTTGTATTTGAATGGTAATCGGTGATCAATTTGAATTTGTAATAAAAAATTACTGGAAAGTAAAACAAAGATATACCTACTGATATTTTTTAAGGTAGCGGAAGGACAGCGACATGGTAGTCCCACCGTAATTTCTACAATGTTTTTTTACAACTAAAATAAAATAAATTGTACCTACACACAATTGTACTTACACACAACACATTGTACACACTCTCTCATATACACATTCACTACCCCACATACACACTAAACAATCAAGGGTCACTTGCTGCGTCAGAACAGAAAGATGTACTTTTATACATGGTAAGTTGATAATTATTTACCTTTATTAGAACAATCTTTATTTATTTTAGGTATGTAAGTGAGTTTGACTGCTCTGTTAGCTCATTTGGTAGAATATCTGCTTCTAGAACTGTAAGGCGTGGGTTAGATTCCCACCAGGACAAACATTTTTATGACGATAAATGTTAGTTCTGTGTCTAGATGTTCTGTATGTATTATAAGTATGGGTTTACAAAAAAAAAAACAAGTAAATAAGTATCTGGCTCCCATAGTACAAGCTTTGCTTAGTTTGAGGCTAGATGACGCTGTGTAAAATGTTACGATATTTATTTATGGATGTCTTTTTTCTTTTTTACCAGGTTCTCCGTCAGTCAACGATCGTTTTTTTTTTTTTTTTGTTTTTATTTGATACTTTTATATTTCTGCTCTTCTTGAGTTGGTTCCATTGTCGCCAAGTCAGGCAATTGACTAGATGATTTCATAGAAAACGAGAAAGACCTCAATTTTTTTTTTACTTTTTCTAAGCAAGTCATCATCGTCATCATCAGCCTTTCGAAGTCCACTGTTGACATGGCTTGTCCCAGGACACGCCACTCAGCCCGATCTTTGACTTCTCACTTACTGCCAGCGCCAGCTTTTCGACGTGTAAAAAAGTAAAGCTAATCGAGTACACTATTTTTTTTAAATTGTTAATCTTGTATAAATGCTGTTGATTGTCAAGAGTGCATTTCTCTGTGTGGCAATTTTTGACCCGTAACTCTGTAACGGCTTTACCGATTTGAATAAAATTTGGTATAGATATAGTTAATGCCCTAGTCATTGACAAGCATTATCTTGCTTTCGATAGTTTAGTCTTCTTACTTGAACATTAAAATACCTCCAAAGTTTTTAATAAGCATTACATCAAATTATGAAATCTGCTCGCGAAAAGTGCAACTAAAAATTGCACTTACGACTGAACTGAACCAAAGAAATCAAAATGAAAATAGCGTGCAGTATATAACCTTTAATTAATAAAGATAAAGTATATAGGTATTCTGCCAGGTACCTCGTTCCCATAGTACAAAATATGTGGTTGAGAATGCCAACAATTTTCATAATTTATTTTGTACGAATTCTTCAGATAGCTTGCGAAACTTATTTCCGGGACGGTGCCTTTTTAACCGAAAACTTAATTTCAAGGTTCCAATGTATTGGAAAACTTCCTCAATTTCCTCTTTCTGTGCGACAAAACAACTGCGACCGTTTCTGAGAAAAAGGCATTCGCACTTGAGCTCAAGTTAAATTAGAATTTATTTCCTACTCGTAGGTTGTTTGTTCGTGCTGCTCAGGCTTTATACTCGTACTACGGGATTAAACCCCTATCTTGTGAAGCAAGCGATGTAATGCAGTTTCTCTGCGACTTAGGAAGGACTTTTCTAAAGGACTTAGTTTTTGTTGTACCTATGGTACAGATTGTATAATCAATTTGCCGGTTACTTACATCTGTTCCCAACAGACTGTGAGATTAATAATAATAATAAATATCGTAAAACATTTTTGTACACAGCTCCACCTGACCCCAGACTAAAAAAGCTTGTACTATGGAAGTCAGATAACTGATAGAATACATAAATACTTTTCTTTGTTGTACCTAAATACATACTTATAATGCATATAGAACACCCATACACAGAACAAACATTTGTTTATACCATAAAATGTTAGCCCTCGGTGGGAATCGAACCCACGCCCCTTGACAGCCCTGTTGGCTCGTTGGTAGTATATCTGATACTATTAACTAGCCAACAGGGCTATCAAGCGATATAAGTAATTGAATATCTAATCATTACCATAGAAGAAATTAATCTTTTAAATTTTATGGCTGGCCTATTATTGGCCATTCTAGGAAATAAAATACTTTTTGCACCCCATCCCTACATCGGTATCGCTAGAATCAGAATATTCATGTGAAGCGACAGACGTGCAGTTCGGAACTCGGAAGCGGTTTAATTGCACACAGACTCCTGTCGCCGCAGCAACTTCTGCTTAATCACTCGTTACTAAGTTTCATGTGCAATTGTTTGATTGACTCGCGAAATTGAGTTTTACTGCAGAGAAAAGAGAATTCAATTTAATATTACAATTTTTTTATTCGATTTTCAATAAGACTTATGGTTTTTAAGTTTTAAGCATTATGATATCCACTGTAACGGAATAAAAACGTTTTGAGTTGAGTTTCTTACGAATCCGACCCGAAAAAACTTTATTCGCGACTTGAAGACGACCAGATGACCTCTAATAAGAATTGAATATGATACATTGACTTTAAGTGTAAGTAAATTGACATTCTTTAATTAAATCTACCTGCCCTTTTTAGCTCATTTGGCGGTAGTTTTACTTCTAAAGTTAAAAGATGTGGGTTCGATCGCCACTTAGGACAAGCTATTCCATGCTAGGTGTTCTTTACCATCTTCGACCACACCGTCACTTAGCATCAGGTGAGTTGTGGAGAAAAAACTAGCATATCAGCCATTAAAAAAAAAAAAACGGTTGTGTGACGAACATAAATGTTTGTTTGTTGTATGTTGATTTACAGAAGGATATAATTATTCTGTCAGATATCTGGTTCCTATAGTACAAGCTTTGATTAGTTTGGGGCTAGATGGCGCTTTGTGAAATGCCTTACGATATTTACTATTATTAAAAATAAAAATAAAATAAAAAAAGTCATTTATTCAGTTTAGGCCCTGGTAAGGCACTTATGAACGTTAAGTTACATGTTTGAATCTACCACCGGCTCGTAATTACACTTCAACTGAGAAGACTCCGGCAAGAAGAGATTTTGTAGCGATGATGGTCCAGTGGTTAGCGCGGTAGGTTCGCATGCCGAAGGGCGTGGGTTTAAACCCCAACAATGAACTTGAGCTGCCGGTGAAGGAAAACATCGTGAGGAAACCATAGCGTGCTGGTAGGGTACTTTCTAGTACTCGGCTGGCTAGCTAACACCCTCAAGTTGAAAATCTGCCGCCAAGCATCTAACGGTGTATTCCGGCAGCCTCGCTTGAGAGCCAGTTCCATTCCAGGCTAGGTGTGCTTTACCATATTCGACCACACCGTCACTTAACATCAGGTGAGCTGTGGTCAAACACCTAGCCAGTCAGCCATAAAACAAAGCATTTTTTTTTTGTGGATCTTTCTTTTCATATTAGGTTACAGTTTATACAGTTTGCCGTGGTGGTGCCGGCGTAAGAATAGTACCCCACCCTCTCTACCCGTGGTTGCCGTAAGAGTCGGCTAAGGGATGTAATCCGGAAAATGGGCAGCAGCGTCTTCCTTGAACAATCGCACCTAACTGCGCTCGCCAACCCGCCTGCCAAGCGTGGCGAGTATTGGCAAAACCCCCCCGGGAGGAGGCCTATGTCCAACAGTGGACGTCCTATGGCTGTTAATGTGATGTGATGTTATACAGTTTATAAATATTAATACATTATGCTTACTACAATAGTCACTCAGCCAGGGGGATGCAAGTGTAGAGAGAAGCTACTACAACCATATATTCCTGTCTTCCACGTAATGAGCCACCTTATGATGGCTTTGTCAATAAATTCAGAAAAATAATAAAGAATTATTATATTTAGAATTAAATAATAAGGACTGATAGGGTTTATGAATACTGAATACCACACACTGAAATTAGGTTTGCACGGATTAACGTATGTTACAAGTCAATGAAAAGAAATCCATACCTACATGAAATATATATATTATTTGCACCTCATATTTTTCTAAAATTTCAAGCCATCTCAAGTGGGGCTGTTGGAAACAAAATGACCAAAAACATTTCCGCTGAAGTGAAAAGAAAGCTCCGTCAAATGCATAGAACTGCAACCGAGTGGCAATAAGAAAAAGCTGAGCGCATTTCCTGAGTTTTTCTTATAAATAAATCTAGAAATTTCCGTCAGAAGTGAAAAATGCTAGGCACTCGTACACTTAAGTACAAAACGTTCTTTTCACATTCGGATGTGTACCTATGTGTGCTTTCTGTCATACGTAGGTATATCTAACCATCAAACAAATATGATCATTAAGCTGATATCATGTTCAACGTCGTGAAATCGTGATTCGGTACGATGTTATCGCGAAATGATTTACTATAATATATGTATGTTACATCTTTGAGTCTAGCAATATCTTGAGAACATAGACATTTGAAAAAAAAAACTCTTGGCGCTTAGCGATAAAATCGCTGGCTACTGCTGTCTTTCTTAGATAAAAATACAACGACATCCTGTCCCGTGTAGCAAAATTTGTGAAACGCAATTTCTTAAACTTCCATTAGGAAAATGAAGTAGGTATCTGAATAAGGAAAAAATAGGAAAAAGCGACTCTTCATCTTTTCTTCTGAAACAAATCATTCTTTGTAAGTCACTCAAAGCTCGCCGCAAATGGCGTGAGCAAAATTCGTAATGTATTAAAAAATGCCATTGATTTTATCGATGTCAAAGTAAATAAGTATGTAGGTAATTTCGACGATTTTGTTCTTTGTCTCTGTTCATTTGTTTGAGGACTAAATGGCAGAACAGATTATGGACAGAATCAATGTGAATTTTAGGAAGTACTTAGTCTTTTAATATAGTGGCTAGTTTTCCTGGTTGTCAGTTTGTGTGTTTGACCACATTGATAAGATAAGATAACATGAAATTTATTGTTCACACCATAAAATACAAAATTTTGATAACGGAGATCTCAGAAATTTATCTCTACTAGGCAACTTTAGTATGGAAAGAATATGTGGTAACAGTAAAGACGTGCTACAGCAGAAGTTACAAATAATTTGAAACCTAAAAAACAATAGTACATATCAATACTTAAATAATATGTGTATATGTGTTTATATGTGTAACGTATGCGTAAGCGTATGCGTATGCGTATGCGTATACGTATGCGTATGCGTATGCGTATGCGTATGCGTATACGCATACATAGCATGCACACGGCATGCTATGTTCACGGCTGGACTGTTGAAGTAAATAAAAAAAACTAATTTGTAGAATTTTGTACGCGATTTTGTGTCCCGAGATTAACAAAATTATATTTCTCATGTTTAAGAAGTAGTAGGTATTGATCTAATTTTACACGAGACGCTATTGTGTAATTGAAGCAGTACGCTTCAATGAAGATTATAATTGAGTTCTCATAATAAACGTGGCTATATTTATGGTAGGTATTGATTACCATAAACAAAACTATTTTGTGAAATGGTAGTTTTTTTCCTTTGATGATAGGTCTGTAAAACTGTTGCTGCAACTTGTCTCATAGTAAAGGTAGATATGTTTTTTGTATCAATCATTTTTTCATGTCTTGTTACTTACCTATCGATAAAGCGATTTTTAAAGTTGAATAATAAAATCTTAAACCTTGCTCTTTGTCTTTTATTTATATTCTCTATAAAGGTTGGATCTTGCGTTTTTTAATTTTTTTACATTTACCAAGGTATCGATTCGTTAGTCGTCGTCAAAATGAGTCTAACTTTGTGGCGATGATAGCTCAGTGGTTAGGTTAAGTTAGAACTGAACTGAATGAACTTGAGTTGCCGCTGAAGGAAAACATCGTGAGGAAACCATAACATGGTGATAGGGTACTTTAGGGTACTAAGTTGAGAATCTGCTGCCAAGCACCTAATGGTGGGTTCCGGCAGTCTCACTTGAGCCAGTTCCAGTCCAGGCTAGGTGTACTTTACCATATTCGACCACACCGCTACTTAATATCAGGTGAGCTGTGGACAAACACCTAGCTTGTCTAACATTTAAAAAAAAAGTCGTAAAAGCGTAATAAACAAACTGAGGAGTAAAAGATTTGCATGTGAAATATACCTACTACTTACCTACTGTTACTATATACTACTATTAAATATTACTACCTAATATGAAAAGAAAGATCCACAAAAAAAAAATGCTTTTCTGAGTTTCTTGTTTTTTCAGTTGCAGTGTAATTACGAGCCGGTGGTAGATTCAAAAATGTAACTTAACGTTCATAAGTGCCTTACCAGGGCCTAAACTGAATAAATGGCTTATTGATTTGATTTGATTTTTATTGACTACCTAATCAAAGCTTATTCCTAACATAATTAATACTGAAAGCAACTCGGGTAGCAGTAATGAATATCTCCATATGAATACCGATAACTTTTTCTAGCGAAGCAAGTCAGTGCGAAACAATGGTTTCACATCAAAGTAAACTTTATTCGCTGAGTACACGATATAAGTAACGAGCCAACAAAGCTCTTACCTCTCGTAAAGAGCTGTGGACCAACGTTTGGTTCATGATATAAACTGATACAAACAGCTATTTAAATCGATGAAAAAAAATGTCGTAGCAATTTAAAATATACAAATTTCTTTTTGAAGCACATTTTGTGACATGCCGCCATGTTCGGTTATTTTTTTTAAAGATTTTGACACTGTACTATTTCGTTATTGCCGTTTTTTTTTTTTGGCGGGAACGCGGAATAGTAATTTTGCTGTATCGTTATTTTTTTAAACATCTTTTTTTTTGTTTTATGTATGAAAATAGTGGTGTGTTAATCATAAAGTGTCGAATTATACGCATGTATGTATGCACACATAAGACATGTTTACAAAACTTTAAATGTTGTAAGAAAATTCATCGTTACTTTAAGGCATGGACTGGACTTAAATGTGACATAACTTTAACTGTAATTAAGATTTTTTTATTTTAATTTATCATGAGATAATTGATAGCGTGATGCCAAAAATAATTACGTCACGAGGGATGCACGTATGCTGACGTAATGAGGGATGCTCGTTATGCTCGCTTTGATTGCTCGTTATGACTTATAATCCGTACAAAACCTGTGGTTAATTAGTGTTTAATGTACGGACATTGGCAAAATTGTGGCAACACCGCTGAAGCCAGCATCGAAAAGTTGAAATTGAATTAGTGTTTACTGCATCTGTGTGCTACATTTTTTATTTTTTTGTAGATCTTCTAGTAAAAGGTTTCACATGACACGAGAACACGATGAAACCTAAAACTTTACCTAAAGAACCGCATATATACTTAGGTGAGGTAATTAAATTATAGAAACAATTTTTATTTCAATTTTCTTTTGTTACTTCTTTTTCTATTTGAGCGCCTTTAACCTTTTGAGCGCCAAAGTCACCTATACGTGACTAGCACTTGCGGGTCCTGTGCACCAACGACGTCTATAGGCGACAGAAAACTCGGCCCACAATAATATGAAATAAAATTTTAAAAAAAGTTTTACTGGTATTCTAATTCAGCATTCCTCAAAAAAGAATATCTCAGCAATATATGAGTATAAAGAAACAAGCCTCTAGAGCCACAAGTACTGAGAAATTATGAAATAAAAAACATGGTTTCTTATTCAAGCAAATACTATGTCCAGCACGCCAAAGTCGTCTATAGTTGACCGCTAGTGATGTGGTGCGGGCATAGATTTTTTGAAAACTATTCAAATTTCAGTGTTGTTTTTCTATTATTATTAATATTTGAATAAAACAAAAGGTAAGAAATAAAATTATCATCAGCCACATGATTAAAATAAATGCCATCTTAAAATAAATTAAACTTGAAACTATCTAGAGAGCGGAATATATCACAAGATTAAATAAAACATCCCTGATTATAAGTAGTCATTATCATTAGTCATAGTCATAAAAACCAACAAAAACAAAACACTGTGTGTTACCAATATAAAGATTCTAGGCAGCACTATTTTATTTGTAGGTATTTTTGTTTACTTTGGGCCTTGGAGTACAGGACACGGGAATGCGTTTGTGGCGTGGCGCTCAAATGGTTAAAACCATGGTATTTACCACGATACCAGTACCACGATATTTTTTTCTGTGTAATAAGTTCAATCTTTTCTCTCTTGTCTTCTACCACGAGCTAACAGATGCAAAGCATTCTCCGCAGCGTCGAAGTTGAGACTTGCGGCAGCTACCAACTAAGCGTTTTATCGCCGGGGAGCAGCTCAGCTACGATTTTACCGTTTCCCATCGCTCAACCCGTCTTCGCGGCTCAGCACTATACAGCTCTGTTAGGCTTGTTCCGAACTTTGAATTAAAACTAACACTAAAGCCACGACGTCAATGGTAGCTATTATTTATTCTGGGGTAAATAGGAAAAATTAGGTTTATGCTTAGCACTATGATTCTAACATGAGAAAATTCTTTTTTAACTTGTGTCGGGTGGCAAAGCAATGCCATTAAACTTTTTATTGATCAGCCGGTTAAACACGGCAGCTAGATTTAGTTTTTTTTATGGCTGACAGGCTTGGTGTTTGACCACAGCTCACCTGATGTTAAGTGTCGGTGTGGTCGAAGATGGTAAAGCACACCTAGCCTGGAATGGAACTGGCTCTCAAGTGAGGCTGCCGGAACACACCGTTAGATGCTTGGCGGCAGGTTTTCAACTTGAGGGTGGTAGCTAGCCAGCCGAGTACTGGTAAGTACCCTGCCACCACGCTAAATTCCGGCCCAGTCTTGACTTTTCATAAACAATCCCACTGCTATCCGACATTTCGAAAAGTGTAGCCCAGAAGTGCTCAATTTGGTGTCCTTTTTTATTGCCAGGCGGTTAAGCAGACACGGATAAAGCGTATTAGTGCATGGTGGACTTCCATGGACATTCCCCACGTCCGCATCCGTACTAAAAGCTTCGATTTCACAACACACAAATACAACACACAGCCCAATTTGGGTATTTTTTTCCATCTTAGACCGCGTCATTGCTAAACATCAGGCAAGATGTGGAAATTCGCGAACCTATATTTTATTGTTTCTTATTGGGAATGGAGGCGATGTCCTGCACTGACGTCTCGCTTGGGGTGTATTGTGCATGAACCTATAAAGAATTTAAAAAAAAAACTGTCGTATCGCATGTTTTTTTGGACAGATTTTCCGGCTTCGCGACTCTGTTGACAAGATAAAATGCAATGACTGAGACAATAAAAGTTCTTCCTTCAAACATTAAACATACACACATCATCAGCCATAGGACGTCCACTGCTGGACATAGGCCTCCTCCTGGGAGGGCAACATGTTAAATGTAATGCAATTAATCACACAAAATGTTTTAAAATCAACGCGTGCGGATCATGGGTTATGCCTAGTTAACAAAAACGAATATATGTGGAATGACTTTACATATAAAATGATCAAAACCGCACCCTTCAAAGGGTATGTTTGCTCAATCCGATTAATACAATAAAGTTGTTGAGCCTTTAGCAAAACAACCCTTTGAGCGCTAATATTATTATCATGGTTAAACTATATGTGGCATCGTAACTTCATAACCGTGCATAACTTTAGTTGTAAAATGATTATCTAATGATTATGTTTAATTCTATTATTTAAATTCCCGTTTAAATAAAACTTTCTGTATTTATTTGAAATTAACGTAACCAACCGAGTAAAAACGACGTAAGTACCAAGTTTGTTTATGTGAAATTTGAGCCTAGATAAATATGTGATAAACATCGATTTGTGATTATACGTATAAGAATTTGCAAGAATAAATATACAAGTATACTGTCCAGCTAAAGCAATGTAGAAATCGAAACATTGATTACTTTATGTTATGGTGAGACGATAAACTATTAAATGAAAAAAATATATTTTTTTTTTAATTATATTTGTTTTATTGTTGACAAGTTAGGTGTTAGACTACAGCTCACCTGATGTTAAGTAACAGTATGATCAAAGATAGTAAAGCACACCTAGCCTGGAATGGTGTCCGTTAGGTGCTTGGCGGCAGATTTTAAACGGTGGCAGTTAGCCAGCCGAGTAATATACCCTACTTTTCTCGCTATGTATTCCTTCACCGGTAGCTCAAGCTTGTTGGACTTTGAACCCTTCGGCTTGTGAACCGATCACGCGAACACTGAAGAATCGCTACAAAATTCCAGAAAATGGAAGTCTACGAAAATAATTATTATTTGGTTTTAAATTTTTATTTATTAATACTGGAAGTATAACTGCAATGTCAAATTTATTTTTAAACAATTGTCAATAGTATCATAGAATTTAGCAAATTTAAGACTATTACGTACCTTTTATAGTATTCCAGTTTACAAAGTACGCACTAATATAGTAAAAGACGGATTTGAATAGTAAATATATTTATTATTACTCTTACTCAGAAAATAGGTCTGAAGTTGCCTGATACTTTTCAGCCCTAGAGAGCTTAGTTTTCAACTGACAGCTGTTAACTTATTAAAAAAACTAGCTCTATTTACATTTCTATTAAACCATGTTCCAACTTTTTATACAGCCACTCAATTACAGCGCGATGGAAAATTGAAATAACATAAAGGTTATCTAAAGTTTTTTTTTTTTATATAACTTTATTATAATTTACTTTCAACTATTTCTTTAAAATAACATAGATTTGTGCAAAATATTTACCAATTTTTCGATGATGAAAATGAAAAATAATGGCAGAACAGCTGGCCGGACACAGAAAAAAAATGGCGGGAAAGCGGCAATCCGATCTTCATTTATTTTTTCGAGTTGTACAGTTTTGTTTATACTTTCGTATATCGGAGATTTGTATTAACACAATGAGGTCATCTGGTTCAGATATGGATTTAACCCCTGATTTCATAAGAGAAGAGGCGAATGCAGTAGTGGACAACCTTTTACCACCTAAATCAAAACAAAGGTACCTAAAATCGTACGACGATTTTATGAAATGGAGCGTCACTCATTTTTATTTAGCTAATTCATGTTTATTTTTTATTTGTTATTTTTACTTTCCTTGTATTCGTAATTAACAGTGTTAACCTTGGGTTAAAGACTTATTTAGTCCTTCGAACTATTACAAAAAACCCCGTCTCGGGAATAAATAAGTTACTTTGACCCCTAGGGTAACAATATACTATTTCAACTTTTCCATAATCGAGTGTTTTATTATAACCACTATATTATCTCTAAAATAAGGCTCGGATTGAGAATCTCCTCCTTTTTGAAGTCGGTTAAAAGTATGTATTGATGTGGTTTCAAAATATGGGGATCAAACTCTCTTGATTCTCAAATTCTCATCTCCTTAAATTTACGTGTATACATTTGCAAATCGCATGAGGCCACAAATTGTAAACTGGAGTTTGTTAGCGCTGACCGCGAGAATCCTGGTTAACGCACACTTGTTACTTCCACTTGACCGCCGGCGACTTAGTTTCAAATTTATTTAGTTGTACTTAAAACCTCCTGCAAAAAATCCATATTCATTAAAAATATTCAGCGCTAGCGAAAAACATATTTAATAAAGATTGACAAGATTGCTGTAACTAGAAAAGTCCTAATGGAAGACCTTTTTCCAGCAGTGGGATTTCAGAAGCATCAACATCGATAGTTAGTGAAAAATAAATGCAAATTCGTATGAAACAGAATAACGGAGTTTTTCCAGAAATCTGACCTTATCACCGCATTTTATTATATTCTAAAACTTATGTTTAAAAATAGAGATGTTTTAAAAGTGGTGAATTACATGCGTGAGTGTGTGAAAGTGACATAATGTGGTAAAACGTAACTTTTGTTAAGTACAACACGTAAACGTAAGTTTTGTAGCGATGATGGCTCGGTGGTTAGCGCGGTAGGTTTGAATGCCGAAGGGCGTGGGTTCAAACCCCATCAATGAGCTTGAGCTGCCGGTGAAGTAAAACATCGTGAGGAAACCATAGCGTGGTGGTAGGGTACTTTCTAGTACTCGGCTGGCTAGCTACCACCCTCAAGTTGAAAATCTGCCGTCAAGCATCTAACGGTGTGTTCCGGTAGCCTCACTTGAGAGCCAATTCCATTCCAGGCTAGGTGTGCTTTACCATCATCGACCACACCGTCACTTAACATCAGGTGAGCTGTGGTCAAAAACCTAGACTGTCAGACATAAAAAAAAAGCTTCAGAAACTCTGTCGATGATTGCAATAAAGTCACCACTACGTTACTGGGTATGACGGGACCATGATTTACTTATTTCATACTTTGACAGTGGCTTAAGCAAAAACTCGTAACTCAAAATACAAAGAAATAGAATTACGGAATTGATGAGCTAAGGAAATTATAATGTATGAATAGCATTAAAAATGTTTTAAGTTGCCGAGCAAACATCCTTAGTTTAAGGCATGCGCGAGACCTTATGTGAAACGCCGCGTTGCGGTCACACTATTCCCTTAGAGATGATTCATATTTTGTGTGTCATGAGTTTTAGCTCTAAAGCCGACCTCTGAAAACATTTGCTTTGTGAGGGATTTATGACTAAGGAAAATGGTGTTTAGTGGTTTGCGTGAACAGCTGCCTTTAAATTTCTTTCAGTTAGTATACGTACTTGAATAGGTAAAAAAAGTACTTTGCATTTTATTTACTATGTCTTGGTAAATAAAATGCAAAGTACTTTTTTTTGTTTTGTTTTTGAAAATTAATCGATTGATTCTAGCGTTACTTTGCGAAAGTTCATTTTAAGATATTTCGCTTATAAGTCGTTTTGGTTACAACAATGACGTTAATGTAATACAAACAATTTTAAATAAAATAAACTTATGATTTTTGTTTTAATTTGCTATTTACCTTTTTTATTTTACATTCTATAGTCAGCTCCCTGAGCTACTCTTCTAATAATCTCAAGAATGTCATAGGACACACAAAAACGGACAAGTATTTAGCATATAAATCATAGATAGATATAGATAGAAACTCTTTATTGTGCACACCGAAAAAGAAAAAGAGTACAGAAAACAAAAGAATCTTATGAGCTAGTGCCACAAGTGGCGGCCTTATCGCTAAGAGCGATCTCTTCCAGGTAACCAATAATGGAAAAACGATATAAAATAAAGAGTAGACGAGAGATGTTGTAACACTAAAAAGAAATAATATTAATAATAATTTAAAAACAATACACTAATAAAGTAATACTGTCTGATGGAAACAGGCAAAGCATTCCATAACCGAATGGCTTTTACAGTAAAGGCATCACTGTAAAAAGAAGTAGAGTGTTTTGGTGTGTACAGATAAAGGGAGGTCATCTAATTTTAAATTAATTAAAAACGCTGTCCCACCCTGTAGCGATCTCAGCACCTCTAGCATAAATAACACGAACTGTAGAAAGTTATGAAATTGCAAAAAAAAAACCTCATTTTCACTTTTTTGTCTGCTCTGTAGCTCAGTTGGTTGAAGTTCCGCTACTTGAATTGAAGGGTGCGTTTTTGATTCCTAGCCAGGGTAAACATTTTTGTGTCGAATTGATGTTTGTTCTGTACCTGGGTGTTACGTATATATATATATATATATATATATTGTATCGGATATTAGGTTTCCATAATACAAGCCTTGTTTAGTTTGGGCTAAATGACGCTATCTGAAAATCCTTTGCAATTGAACTTTCGAGAGCTTAGTTAAGAGACTGTCTGGCTTTCAATCTGCAGAGGTCTTGGGTTCGAATCCCACAACATATAGTTCTGTCTTTTCAAAGATATGTTATATTCGAACGGTGGAAAACAACGTGAGGAAAAGTACATATACAAAAGTTAAAAAAAAAAAAAGTTCTTGGTTCTATGTGAAGTACAACCCGCACTTAGCCAGCGTGCTGGACTATGATCATACTCTTCTCACAATAAGAAGACGGATTACCTTTGCACCTATATTACTTTGTATGATAAATAAAGAATGTTTTAGGTACAATAATCATCACGAAGCCATTATTCAACTTATACTCAATACCTTGAATTTGAGAAAGCTCTTATTGAAATAAAGATTTGCGTCAATTTTCACGAACACATTAAATGCTTGAGCAACTCACATGTTTTACCAAAGTTCGCCCATACATTATTCAAATTAAAGCACCCGAGAGACCCAGCAGTAACTCAGTGAGTTCTAAAACTCCATTTCTATGTGTCTGTACAAACCTCCCAAGCCTTACTGGGTTCAAAGACTGAAACTTTATTCCAACAGGTCAGCTACTTACAATGCATCAACTGTCAGCCCTTAAATATATCGTCGAAAACCAATTTGTATGAGCAGTTCTACGCTCCAATATAAATAAGTTCTGCGATTTGGTTAACATTGTATGCGTCTGCTTTTATATTGAAAACAGTATCGTACAAAAATATTCATTAGATCTTTGAAAGCAAATCTGTTTGAAGTTGTAAAAGTAAATTGAGATAGAGTTGAGAAAGGCAACATAAACCAAATAGTATAAAACTTCAGCAGAATATCGTCACTTAACATTAGGTGAGTTGTGGTCAAACATCTAGCTTGACAAAAACAAAAGAGTTGAAACTGTCATGCCTAGAATGAGGCAGCTAGCAAATAAAAGGGCTGTTGAGACTAACTATCTAATGAGCGCCAAAGCAGCGATGCCCTAGACCTTGTTTTGTCACTCAAACTTCTGTGTATCGCTGCAATGGTCATGGAAAGACGTTATCACTTACTATCAGGGAAGCGTCTTGTTCGTCTCATTACTATTAAATAAAAAAGGCTTATATTCAAGGATACATCGTTAATCATCATTATAATGGTTAGTTCAATTCATCAAAAAAAATAAAAATAAAGGCACGTTTCATTGACGAATCTACTCAAAGCCGGTAAACATTTCTGTTCAACCTCACACGCTTTGTCGGCACCATAAAATTCCAGAGATTGATTGAAAAGGTGCTGAAATAAGTAAACAAACCAGTCCAATTGCCCAGATAAAATGTTCAAAGAAATCTCGGCAAGAGACAGGTTATTGGAAGAAATAAATTTCCCTAGCGCACCTAAAGATTTTCATTACATCTGAAGTCACTTGACCGACTTCTGGCACAAAGGAATCTAACTTTTATCTCTTTAGCAGAGCATTTATTGCGGTCAGCAAAAAGGTTTTTAGATCAAACGGAGGTATAAAATGTCTTCTTCAAAAGTGGAGGCTTTGTTTTTGTTTTATATTTGTCCGAGCATAGAAGGTTGCTGAACTGAGTTGGATTGCTTTTATATCGATATATATAATAATCAAGGTAAGAATCGAGTTGTTATAATTAAATTTAAAAAATAAAACATTTATATTTGTATTTACAAGCAGCGTGCTTTATCTGCTATATATATATGAATTTCAACGCAGCACCAGCAGTCCATAGCACGTTAGATTTTCGCAGCAATAATAAGAAAGACCAACTTGTAACACCGTCACACCGGCTCGTCAAGTCGGAGAGGTCGGTATACATTCTACAACCGCGTGCCCGCCTCCGTCCGGGATGCACCTTCCATCGCGTGCTTTAGAACCAAATTAATATCTTGGCTGCTACAGACCTTGTTTTATGACATTGAAGAGTATTTCAAATTAAAAGATTATTAAATTACTAGTAATTAATTATGATTTTTTTTGACATTTTATTATTTTGACAATATTTTTTATATTAACATATTTTAATGTTGTCTACTTTATATTGACAGTATTTTTATAGGAACAGTATTTTTTATATTGACATGTTCGTATTTTCTGACATTTTCTTTTTTATTCATTGACATTGTAATCAGTGTTACAAAAATCTCATAATGATATATTTGTAATGATATTACGAAATTGACTTGTAACATTGGTGTTATCAATAAAATATTTATATTTGTATTTGTACGGAAGTAGCTTGTACCTTTACACAATTCTCTTTGTTTAATATTTTCCTATCAATATGATAATCAAGTGAAATATCATTGTTTTCACGCTTATTAAGCACGGATCCAATCAACTGATTCAGTGATTCGGTTCTGAGCAATCACTTTATGTATTTATTGCATAGCTATTATAGCATAGTAGTTGAATATATTTGGGTGTACATTTTAAATTACGAATACTGCAATCGTAATTTTGGTTACATGTTTTTGCAATAAAAACCATAAAATACAAGAACATCTTAAACAACTTCCATTTAAAAAAAATATCGAACACAACTCTTTAGATGGTTAAATGTTCGCAACTTTTATATAATCAAAGATTTATTTGAATTTAATGATAAAAGATACAGTCCAACTCTAAAGTAATCCAGAAATATTTATGTTACAATTTACTTCATTATATTATGACTCATGAAATATTTTAATTGTTAATTAAAATTAAATTAAATTGGTCTGTTACAATTTTAATTTTGTTTGTAAATTTTAATTATGCTTATGTTATAATTTGATTTTATGTTAAGCTTCAATTGTGTATTTTGTTCTTGTATTTGATATAATTTTTGTGCCATACCAATGTAACCCATTTTATATTCAGTCTTATAATATTACTGCTAAGTATTATATTTAAGTATCTATGAAACTTCGTATGCTGAAAAGAGCGATGAATAAATATTTAATTTAATAATCTTTACTCCATACCACTTACTCGATGAGACATCTCTACAAGTGTAATGAAATAAAAAATAATCTACAAAGCTTCGCGCTCAATAAATTCTCCACTAGCAGTTGCAAGTATTGAACTGTCACGTAGTTTCACAATTCCATTTGTCAAATGCTCTCCCAAAGCTCTTTCCGTTCACCCCTTTTGCGATTAAGGAAAGTTATTGTGTTTATTATCTGCTGTAGAATTTACAAATGATGAGTTAGTGTGAATCGGTTGATCCTATTTGACGGTAATGTATTTGTGATTAAACAGGAGCGTATCAACAGATGCGCTGGGATTATTTCGGTCGTTCATATAGCAAGAATGTTTCTGAAGATTTTAGTTAATAGTTTTTTTTTTGTTTTGAATATATTCGCTCTTTTACCGTACCATGCCGGTTGTATATGCTGGATACCAGTTGTACGGTTTAAGATGAAATACGCTTATCTAGGAGAAACCTATTTTCTCCGGATTTAAAGGTTTAGAAGGTTTTTATAACATATACTTTAGCAGAGAGTAACACAACCTCGCTGTGCGAATAAAAAATTCGGAAACTAAACATTTTGATTCCACATTCAAAATCAAAATAAACAAATTAACCTATTTAAATATCGCTGTTCTTGTGTCACCATCATCATCATCAGCCATAGGACGTCCACTGCTGGACACAGGCCTCTTCCTGGGGGGGTTTTGCCAATACTCGTCACGCTTGGCAGGCGGGTTGGCGAGCGCAGTTATGTGTGATTGTTCAAGGAAGACGCTGCTGCCATCTTCCGGATTACATCCCTTAGCCGACTCTTACGGCAACCACGGGTAGAGAGGGTGGGGTACAATTCTTACGCCGGCACTACCACGGCAAAAGTTCTTGAGTAAGTGACTGTAATTAAAAAAATACAGTAATATTTTTAGTAAATTTAGATCAGTCTACGCCTTAACAATTGTTCTTACTGTATATTTTTACTCTGCAGTCGCAGTAAAGGCCACTAACAATAAAACACAAGTACATTATACAAGTACGCTTTACAATAAACGTCAGTGTTGTAAGCTGTCAAGGTATTTTCATGGAATCCAAAATACTCCAAAGTACTTATTCTAGTGTGGAGCAGTCACTGGACACTGCTCTATAAAATTTAACTGTTCTGTAAGCTAATTTGGCACTAGTCCACTTCATGACCCACAGTGTGGGTTCGATTCTCACCTAAGGCTGACATTATGTGATATATAGGTACAAAAATAAAAATTTAAAAATAAAAGTATGTCCGCAAATCAATGTAACTAATTTTATATAATTTATTCTGTAGTATTAATAATTATTAATTAATAAATAATGTCTAATGTCTATAGATGTTTGTTGTGTCTGGGTGTTCTAAATGTAACGTTAATATAAGTTTGTATAAAAAAAGGTATTCTATTAGATATCTGGTTCCCTTTGCTTAGTTCAGGGCTAGATGACGTAGCATGATAAAAAAACTTAAGCAATAACTTAGTGCAACTGGGGTTTCTGGATTCGAAACATTAAAAAAGTTATGTTTTTTCCTGGGCCATATCAAGTGCTTATTTGACTAATATTATAATGGCGAAAGTTTGTGAGTGTGTTTGTTGTTACTTCACGCTCAGGCGGCTGGACCGATTTTGATGAAATTTGTTATGGAGGTAGCTGACACCCTGGATTAACACATAGGCTAAAAAACTGTAAAAAATGTAGCGGGTAACACAGCGGGGAGCAGCTAGTACTAAACCACTTATAAATTTATTCTACATTTACATTTCCTATTCAATTCTTTTTTCAATATTATTTTTCTTTTTCTCAACGTCGATAATCCATCTAAAGTAGATTATAAGGCACTTACAATAAGAACTACACTCAACAAACAATAGATGCCACAGATGTGCAACGAAGTGTCTGCCTTGATTACACCATCGATGTACGAATCTAATTACTGTGCAAGCAAGGGCCGGAGCGGGCTCGGATCAGCTGTGTCTCTTGTCACAAGATAATGGATTTGAGGATGCCCACTGAATACTGATTTGACTAGAAGGGATTCTGCCAAGATGAGTATTTAATTAGGCACCTACGCTGTCTGTGGGAACGCGGTCGGAATACTGATGTCAACCGTCGAGGGAACAAAAATGTTCCTGTTATTGGGGACAAGTTGTTGAACAAATGGTGGACTTTGTTCCAAAAGTTTTGTGTTGAAATCTAATTTCTTTCGAATTGTGGAACAACTCGAATTGTTATGTCGTAAAAGGTAAGTAAGTTTTCCTTTGAGTTTGGGACCGATTGAATGCAATTATGTGACATAGAGCGTGTTTCCACAAGAAAATTGTTGCCAAAATTCATAATTTTTTTACATAGGTATTAAAGCTTTTACAAACACTTCACTTCTCGGAGTTTCCTACGAGATCGAATCGAAAAGAAATCGAATCAGAAATGAGGAGATCCGCACCGAGGACCGCAGGAACGCGCTGGATGCGAGCCGCTTCTAACCGGTCTTTATGGAAGTCAATGGGGGAGGCCTATGTCCAGCAGAGGACGTCCTACAGCTGAGATGACGATGATGATTATGAAACACTTAAACACAGTAAGTAGTTTTAAATTAAGAGCCATGTTTAATTAATCAATTAATAAATATCGTAGTAACATTACACACAGCACCATCTGACCCCAAACTAAGCAAAACTTATACTATGGAAATCAGATAACTGATAAAATACTTAAATACTTTTTTTTGTAAATACATACTTGTAATACATACAGACTACTTTACAGATTACTTTAGCACTTACCTACTAATTCTGTGAAAGAGAGTTAGAGAAATCCTCAGAACATTAAAGTGTGTTTCAAATCGGCTGTGGATCCAGTCACAGGATGATCAGATTAAAAATTACGAAACCGCCATACTAAACTAGTCACCTACTAAAAATATCAACAAAAGTTATCATTCCAACATTGATGTATTAATATGCTGCATTGCCAACCTTTATTGCTGACTTTAAAAATGTATTTATTATTAGTTTTGATAATTATTATCTACATTCTGATTGCTTTAACTTTAATAAGTAACAATCTTTACTGCATAGGTTCACCTAGCGTTTGGTCCGGGGAGATTTTTATGGTTGAAAGGCAAGATATATATTTTTTTTTTTTTTTTTAATATAACAGTAATGAAGCGAACGAGACGCTCTCCTGATGTTAAGAGATAACGCCTGTCCAAGACCATTGCAGCGATACACAGAACTTTGAGTAGTAAAACAAAGTACAGGGCATCGCTGCCTTGGTGCTCATTACTTTGAGACTAGATGGTTAGTCTCAACAGCCCTGTAATTTCGCTACCCTTCAAACCAGAACACAGTAATTTTTACACACTACTGCTTAGCGGCAGAATATCTGGTAATGCGGTGGTACCTACCTAGACGACTTCCTGCTAAGGAAATCTACCATCAAGGAAAATAAAGAATATTAAAGTCAATACAATAATACCTACTTAATTAAATTTATTTATTTTTCTCGATACACAAAACAGAATACAATTTTTGCATTAGCTTTATGTAAATGACAAAAAGGATTTTATCTAAATTCTATTCCTTGACAAATATGTGTATACAACATGAACATTATAAGTAAGAAGCAGCACTAAATATTAATCTGTAGCATAAATTTAATAGTGTAAAGAGTACACAAACCATACACAAATAAATAATAATTATAATAATGTATATAATTTCACATTATCCATTTACGTAACACTCTCATAGATAAGAGAGAAGATAAAAAAGTTTGGAACTGGAATCTTCTGAAGGATTGTCAAAATAGAATCACTTTTGTTTTGAGACAGTCTCACTTTTTGTGTATAGTCTGCGGTGGGCTTAAATCATCGGCTTGTAAGCATGGCCGGGGTCTAATAAATTTATTGGCTGTGAAACGAGAAGTCTAATTTCGACTCGAACGCATTCCGTTTTGTGTTCGAGCA
Source organism: Biston stratarius (assembly GCA_950106695.1). NCBI lineage: Eukaryota > Metazoa > Arthropoda > Insecta > Lepidoptera > Geometridae > Biston > Biston stratarius. The sequence continues at coordinate 32,461,522 of OX467106.1, read as the reverse complement.
CAGACAATACAGAAGGCTGACTCTGAAAGATCTCAATTCACATTACACTGTATTAACAAAGGAACTAAAGAAAAAGATGGGTATCGCTAATTATGTTGTTTTATGGTTGAATGGGTTTACTTTCGTTTTTCTTTAGGTAAACTATACCCGACCGTCGCGATCATTAACCGAATTCAAAAAAGGAGGAGGTTCTCAATTCGACAGTACTTAAAAACAAAACTTTTTTATGTTTGTTACCTCAAAACTTTCGACTGGGTGAACCGATTTTAATAATTATTTCTTAAATTTTTGTTTAAAAAAAAAAAACGCAAGTTGATACAGGAAAAACTATCTGAATTTTAAATCTATTCAACAAACATACATTCAGATAAACTTTTCTATTTATAAGATTTTTTAAATAAACCAAATTCCCATTTGCTTCAGTCTTAGTATTTCTACTGGACATTCACAATAGCGTGGTACTAATGCACGATCTATATTTTGATAGTTATACTTCTGCAGTTTGTTATGGAGTATTCTGAGGGAGATTTAGTGGTACGCGGCGGGTGGTACAATCAACGTTCGATTGTTACAATGCATTGAAAGGAGTGAGTTAATACGTAGATTACTCAGTTTAATGGAAAGGTGCGACCTGGGCCCTACCGCAGGTATGTCAGCAGATCGTTTTACGTTATCTCGGTAAATACCTCGTAAATAGTCACAACATTGCAATGAGAGCATTTCCCGTATTATTTAGGTATGTATTTATTGCCAGTGTAGTGCAAGGGATCATAGGATGGACAAAATAGTCGAACGCTACAGTACCTAATTTTTTTTGTTAATTTATGCATTTTATAAACTTAAAAAATGCATGTATCTGAATGTCAACCAATCACCAACCAATATCGTTTTCACAACTCATTGAACTTGCGCTTATATTAGCTAAAACATATATATACTAACTGTTACCCGGGACTTCCTCCACGTGAAGTTTAATAAAGAGTTTGTTCAGTTCGCAGAATTTGCGAAAATTTAATCCAACTAATATTATAAATGTAAAAGTTTGGATATTTGTTACTCAATCACGGAAAAACGGTTTTGGATGAAATTTGGCATACACAATAGTTATACGTATGTATATATTACTCGCAACGAAATACCCACGCTAAACTTAATCTTTTTTTCCATGTAAATGTAATAAGACGAACGTGACGCTCTCTTGATGATGACAAACTTTCACATTTATAATATTATATTATAGTAGGAAGTAGGTACTAGTACTCTTTATAATATTGGTGTATAATGTAATAGACCTCATAAAGACCGCAGGAACGCGCTGGATGCGAGCCGCTTCCAACCGGTCTTTATGGAAGTCAATGGGGGAGGCCTATGTCTAGCAGTGGACGTCCTACGGCTGAGACGACGACGACGATGATGATGATGATGATGATGATGATGATGATGATGATGATGATGATGATGATGATGATGATGATGATGATGATGATGATGATGATGATGATGATGATGATGATGATGATGATGATGATGATGATGTAATATTAGTGTATAAATGTATAATACTACGGAAACTGATGTGGTTTTAACACATTTTTGTTTTACGGCGAAAGCAAGTGCGAAGAAGCAAGACGAGGCCGCGCGCGCGTTATACTTTGCTTTATCTCCATGAAGAAGGCCACCGGGTGTGGCTGAAACTATATTCGGAGTATCCGAAGTAATTAAACGTGAGTAATCCCGCATAAGTAAAACAAAAATATAAATTTCTAATTTATCGAAATCAGTAAGATGTGTACCTACTTATCATTACTAAATTTCAGCAGGATTGCAGTATTACTCCCATATTGGACTTTTGACCAACTCTTCTGTAGAAGTGAACAAGTTTCGATCTATCTTTATATCAGTTATCTGACTTTCATAGTACAAGCTTTGCTTAGTTTGAGATCAGGTGGCGCTGTGTGGAATGTTCTCTGATATTTATTTATTTAGTGTGCAGTGTAATTAAACCCAGTTAAGATAAAAAAAATTACAGAGAAAACTTAATAGATAAAGTTACCTTCAACCACTTAGAGAAGCAGGTATATATATATATATATATATGTATTTGCATAACTATTCAACTGCCTTCCTCTACTCACAAACGTCCTTGAACTTTACCTCTCGGCGTATCCCCAGTGTTATAATTTAAAGCGCAGTTAACAAGTTTCGTATGGAGCCTTGACAAGCATTTGCATAATTATGGCAAACTTGAAAACACACGTTGCTAAACAGTGTTTTAGCAGGAAAGCGCTGTATCAAGAGCCCTTATCTTTCGAGCGATCAGAAATAAAACATTCACATTATCCATGGAACACTAAAGCAAGATGGAGAAGCTATGGAGGCTACCTTATGTACTGTGTTTAAGAAACTAGTTTTTTAAATCATTATTATTTCAGCTTAACCAACATCGGGGTCCGTGACCTTTGTCAACTTATTAACTACAGTTTTTTAATCTTTAAACACAATACGAGGAGAGGAAAGTTAGTTTGATCTCGATCCTTTTTTATTGTTGACAGTGTGTTCGACCACAGCTTACCTGATGTTAAGTGAAGGTGTGGTCGAAGAATCTAAGGTTAAAGTACTGGTTTTTGCGTATACCGCGAGCAAACCAACGACCCGCTAGCAGCATGACGCATGTGGAAGCCATCGCCTTAAACTACCATCTCTCAGGGAAGACAGCGACCCGACACACGATTCCGCCGCAAGAAAGTGTCATCGATGATGAGGATAAATGCTCGGCATACACACAATCTTTATTTCTAAGCAATTTTCTTTTCTGTGACAGTATTCTCTGGCAGAGTCTTTCATTCTAAAGTCAGTCAGCGATAGCTAACACATTTCCAATTATATTTTAACTATCGGGGGTTTCTAGATGAGGTGGTGTGTTCCCCAGTGGTTTTAGCTCCATCAGTCATGGCTATCACATCGTCTTTTACATTTCAATCGTCTCCTCCCGGCCCTGAGCCTCAATCACTGTCGCGTTCCGATCTTTGATGCCCATCTGCAGCTCCTTGATCGTCTTCCGCAACGCTGCCAACCCTCAACGCACGAATCTACTGATGGCATCGTCTTCAATGTGGTCGGCGTAGTAGACGAAGGTCGCGGTGTGCCGCTACACTGCGACGATCGCGTACAACACGCTCTCGTGAAGCTTCATATTTACTAGGTCTTTACGACGATTACCACTTCGTACGTGAGCCCTTGAGCTTCATGGATGGTAAGGGTCCACAACTTTATACCTCCACCATAACTTTGGCTGATAAGGACAGTTATGCATTAATTGTATTAAACAGTCGGGTTAAGAGACGGAAGAAGTTTTCAAACGGACCGTGAGTGGTGTATAAAATGAAGCACTATCGTGGATTGGATGATACGTTCAAGAAATTTTAGAACTCAGTTAATTATTATCATACCTAATAATGATATATTTGTTCATCTGCGTCAGAGGTCTTCGTCTCAATAAGGTAGAGCTTACGAGAGCTATATGAGTTACGAGTTGTTTTTGAACTAAATTAGAAAATAGAAGGGTATTTTTTATTTGTTTTATACAATTGTTAATTTAATTAAAAAATGTATGTACATTTGCTCTTACTTGGGGCGACAGTTGAGTGACATTCGTGACAATTCCTTTTTGATGTCCTTTGGTAACATACTCGTTTATCAGGTTTGAGGTAACCTGTTCTGCATAACTCTCCACACTTTTTATTCTTATCAGTGTTCAGTCCGGCTATCATTTTAATTGAAACATGCTCGTTAGATCTGATAAAAAATATGTTGTTAGTTTAGAATAAGTTTTATGTCATTGACGTAGATAATTCGCATATATTCGCGTTTATTACATATTAGGGTTGACTGTTAATAGCTTTATTTAAACTAACCTATACTTTGCCGCGGTGGTGCCGGCGTAAGAATAGTACCCCATCCTCTCTACCCGTGGTTGCCGTTAGAGTCGGCTAAGGGATGTAATACGGAAGATGGGAAGCAGCGCCTTCCTTGAACAATCACGCTTAACAGCGCTCGCCAACCCGCCTGCCAAGCGTGGCGAGTATTGGCAAAACTCTCCCAGGAGGAGGCCTATGTCCAGCAGTGGACGTCCTATGGTGATGATGTTGAAACTAACCTATAACTTTAAGAACTTCTATGACCTTTAAAGAAGATTATCTACTATGGCCACATTCTATGCTTATTTTCTTAGCATAATGAGTTACGGTGTACGGCTATGGGGAGCAACTTCAAAAATTATTGTCATTTTTGTGCTGTAGAAAGGTGCTATCCATAATCTGAGACCTCAAACTTCGCTAGTTGATATTTTCAAAGAAACAAAAGTTCAAGCGGTATACACATTTAAAACTTTTATGAAAATGTAATATTTGCTAGCAAAAATTCAAAGATGGGAATAATGAATACCAAAGTAATAGAAAATAATTCTTTTAATTTAGGTATATGTAGATTCGTCTCAATATTGGTGTTGAATGGTGTTTGAAAAAGAGAAAGTAATGTTAAATTTAATTAGAAATAATAAATTGGCTTAAAAAGTATTTTCCTTTAATTATATCTATTTAATTTGCTGTCGGGTTATGTATTTTTTTAACTCTTTAGCTTGTTTGTTACTTTTATTCAATAGTACAGAGTGCTTGTTTGTTGTTGTGTTGTTTGCTTGCTTGCTTGTTTGTTTGTTTGTTTGTTTGTTTGTTTGTTGGTAATCATACTTTTTTCGCACTTTGCATTACGAAATTGAATCATACATACCTATTTGTTGTAACTGAACTCCCTCATCTGAACTTGTAGGTATGTGATGCTGAAACTTCAGCTTTGTAAGCACTGAAAACGTAATTACGAATTACCTCAAGGTAATGATTTCTAGGAATGCTTATGCCGTTTCAGGCTGTTGAATTGCTCGCTCACTTACCTACCTAATTAGCTGTTTCATTAAGGAAACCACGTTTATATTTCGTTGAATTACGTTGAAAACGCTTTATTATTTTCCGCGTTACGATCTTAAGCTTAATTACCGTCTCTTCCAGCCTTTGCATTTAAATGTAACTTAGGAGCTTGTTTCCATTTTTGTGGAATATTGACTTTAATTATTATTCTTGCAAAGTTTTCTGGATAAAATATGAAACTTGATTGGTACAGTGAAGTTTAAATGGAAAATACTTACACAGTCACAAAAAAAAACTTAATAATTGAATCAACATTTTTTTATTAACGTGCTTTTCGTCTTTTTTACCTCCTCAGTGAGTCCTATCCTTACTATAGTTGTCTGGAAAAAATCGCTTTAAACAATATGGTTACCTAGAGCGATTATCGTTAAATTGTTTTTTTTTTTAACGCTTTTGTGCCTTCATGTCGCGAGTGAATCAGTTTCTTCTAGGCAAGCGTGCTCCATCGTAGACCGCATCATCGCTTATCATTAGGCAGTCAAACGCAAGCTTATATAATTTAATGAAAACGTTGAATGTGTTTTTTATTTACATTTTTGTAATTTTGATGGGAACAATAAAGAGTTATTTATTTGTTATTTATCTTTCTATATTTTTTATTTCATGCTTTTATTAGCTTCATTTGCATTGATGTGTGACGGAATCTTCTAATTCAATTTTCAACAATTTATGTGACCGTCTATAAGTTGTTGAACTCTATATTTAACTTGAAAATTTGTATTTAAGAATCGATAACATAAAAATAATTGGTAACTCTGCCCTGATGCCATGGCCAGGATCAAAAGCATAATAAATTTAAAATTTAAAAAACGAATACAATTAATTTGATGGTAAATAAAATCCGGCCAAGTGCGAGTCGGACTTGCGCACTGAGGGTTCCGTACAAACCTGTAAGTATATAAGTAAAAGTTAAGGTATTTTTTTAAATGGTAATTTATGCTTTTCGCAATTGTTCTGTATCTGTGATACGAGTATAAGACGTTGCTTCGTACCAAATTTCAAGATTCTGAGTTCACGGGAAGTACCCTGTAGGTTTTTATACCCTTGCGAGTGTCGAAAATTTGCAGCATAAGCGGCTGTATCTTTTGATTGCGTTGGTTTGATTTTTTTACAGCTCCAAGGGTCAGTAGACCTGAGTATTTGATACGAATTTCAGCTTGATACCTCCGTATTTGATACGCGTTTCTGAGAAAAAGGATCTTGACAGACAGACGGACAACAAAGTGATCCTATAAGGGTTCCGTTTTTACCTATTGAGGTACGGAACCCTAAAAAGAGTGAGGTGGTTAGTTTTTTGAATTTATTAACTTACCAGTGCTCGCTTGCAAGTAACTTCCTGTCTGTCTTGCACGCGAGCCGTAATAAGCAGCAGAGAAAATCAAACGTAGTTAGTTCTATAGTATTTTTTATCTTAGTACGAATTTTAGTCCGATTATTTTGAAATTTAGATTTTCGCGCTGGAATAAAGTTGTTGAAGTCCATGTTTAGGTTCGGTAGGTCTTAGGTACCAACACCATTCTTCTCATCAATCTAGTGTATTGATCAGACAAAAAATAAATTTGTGGTGCGTATCGTAACCTGAGTAAATATGTAACTAGCATTTATAATGGTATGAGCGTTTGACTGTTGAAACTAATTTCACGCACTGCACGACTTTATTTTTCGTCTGATCAATGCCTTAGCCGTGGTGGTGCCGGCGTAAGAATAGTACCCCACCCTCTCTACCCGTGGTTGCCGTAAGAGTAGGCTAAGGGATGTCATCCGGAAGATGGGCAGCAGCGTCTTCCTTGAACAATATCACCGAACTGCGCTCGCCAACCCGCCTGCCAAGCGTGGCGAGTATTGGTAAAACCCCCCCAGGAGGAGGCATATGTCCAGCAGTGGACGTCCTATAGCTGATAATGTGATGATGTGATGTGAATGCCTTAGCTTGATAACGAGACTAGTGTGATGACTGGTAGGTACCTAAGACCCTCCGAATATTTTTTTAGCATTTAGTACATTATCTCCATCATTATTATCTTTATTTTCAATAAAACCGTTTAACTTAAACTTATTTTTTTGCTTATTTTATTTAATTAAATTATTTTACTTATTTTATCATTGTGTGTTTAAGTATTCTATCAGTTATCTGATTCCCATATAGCTTTGTTTGGTATATGAAACTGTAAAATGTCTGACGATATTTATTTATTTAGTTTCGTATTACGATATTTGTAGGTTATCCGGTATTTTAGATGACGGAGTACAATGTAAACCAACCTTACGACATTCAATTTGTATGCAGCAATAGCATGCTTTGTAAAAAATTAGGTCGAAAGAGAACTAAGAATTGGTTCGGTGTTTACTTTTCTTCCGGAAAACATTTAGAAAACAGTGCAGCTTTTGTTAAGGAAATTGCATTCTTTTCTTGTAAACTAAGCCCGTTTTTGTTAGTTTTTGTTTACTGTAAATTTCCTGTTCTAATACGAGTATTATTTTGGTTCTAATGGCGCTGGGGTAGAACTCTGATCAAATGGTTAACGAATCAGATACAAGATTTCAACGTTGACCACCTATCTGATGAGTTGACAGTCTTACACGTATCGTGGGAATACTTATGCACAAGAATATAGTACAATAGAAGCACGAATTTTAGAATGTTAAAATAAGTCTAAAAGTAGAACTAAGAAAAATATTAGTAAAGCAAAAGTTTTCTTTTTATGCCGTAGTGGTGCCGGCGCAACAATAGTACCCCACCCTCTCTACCCGTGGTTGCCGTAACAGTCGGCTAAGGGATGTCATCCGGAAGATGGGCAGCAGCGTCTTCCTTGAACAATCACACCTAACTGCGCTCGCCAACCCGCCTGCCAAGCGTGGCGAGTATTGGTAAAACCCCCCAGGAGGAGGTCTATATCCAACAGTGGACGTCCTATGGCTGATGATGAGTAATTGAAATTACAAACAAAGAGAAGAGATTAGGTAAAGTAATCTTATTACAAAAAAGAACATTAGAAATTTCGGTAAGTGCTAAGATAAAATATTAAATCTAAAAACAATGTGTATGAACGTTACGAAAAATTTTATAGGTCTAAGAGCAGATGAGAGCAGATGGAGATTTAGTGACGGGCAGAGTAAAGTGGAGTGACAAGACGTGTGAAGCCGATACCTAGTGAAATATAGAGCACTAATATTATAAATAAGTAAAATATCGTAGGATATTTCACACAGTGCCATCTAGCCTAAAACTGAGCAAAGCTATAAGAATAGCTATGGCTATTTTTTAAGTTTGACAAGCCAGGTGTTTGACCACAGTTCACCTGATGTGAAGTGACGGTATGGTCGAAAATGGTGAAGCATACCTATCCTACAATGGAACTGGCTCTCAAATGAGGCTGCTGAAACACACCGTTAAGTGCTTGGCAGCAGATTTTTGACTTGATGGTAGCTAGCCAGCCTTGTACTAGAAAATACCTTCCTCACGATGCTTCCAGCTTAAGGTCATTTATTGGGGTTTGAACTCACGCCCTTGGGCGTGTGAACAGACTGCGCTAATCACTGAGCTACCTTTATATTCTTTTCATACCTCTCCTCTTCCCTCTCAATTTAAGTTTTTCTTTTTACCAGATCTAAGAAACCAACAGTATAATTTGTGATTGGAACAAATTCTTTAACAACCCCAAAGACGCTTAGAACGGTTCTTTAGGAAACAATGCGATACGGAATTAGGTCGAAACCGAGATTTGAATAAGTAATTCGCTAGAGATATAAGGTAAACAGCGGCGGGATCCGGATGATGGGATCCGACGGATTTCTGACGGCTACCAACACCAATATTGTGTACATTGTTCATACTTTCGATAGAAACATCCAGGAATTCTTCGGCAAAATAATACCATTTTTTTTCTAGTAAAATAAATAAAACGAACGGAAAGTTCTTCTTGTGGTAAAAAATAACGTATGTCCATGACCATTGCTGCGTTACCCAAAATTATGTCCAGGGCATCGCTGCACGACATTCGATGGTTAGTCACAATAGGCCTGTAATTTATTTTTTGCAGTACCTATCAAACCGGAACACAATAATATTAGCACACTGCTACTTGGCAGCAGAATAACTGATACTCTACAATCTATTGTATGACGTAAGAAGACCTTGACGTATTTGTATGCTTGTAGTTAACGTATGGTAAGCGCAAATTGTAGGAACAAAGAGTCCTAACTTACCTAGACTCCTTCTTGCTTAGAAGATCAAAGATACAACTAAGTCAATTTAGTATGTACTTTCCGAGTCCTTTTATTTGATATAATAAACCCCATATCATATCATAAATGTCAACAGTAGTATTAGCTTAGAAAATACAAGGTAATACGATAACATAATTAACATACACGATATGATTAAATTATTTAATTATCTTTTTGTGTGATCAAATCAAAATGGCACGTGATTAATTGATTAAGTATATCATATACAGGGACACCAGACAGGGTAATATTGATAATTTCGTGAGAAGTTTTTATTTTAATCGTACGGGATCAAACACGTTTAGTAGCGTTAATAGCTCAGTGGTTAGCGTGGTCGGTTCACACGCCCGAGGACGTTGGTTCCAACCACAACAATGAGCTTGAGCTGCCGTTGAAGGAAAATATCGCGAGGAAACCATTGTGGTAGTGTATTTTCTAGTATTCGACTGGCTAGCTACCTAGCTAGCTACCCAGAAATTGACAATTTGCAACAAGCACCTAACGGCGTGTTTTGGCTGCCTCACTTGAGAGCCAGTTCCATTCCAGGCCAGGTGAGTTTACCATCTCAAGCCGAAGGCCCTTACGCTAGTCGCCCTTAAAATTGCACTCAGGCCTAGCGCCATCTGCACTTACTTAAAAGCCGATGACGCTGTACTTGCACGATAGTTATACTACGTAGTACGATAGTGATACGAGGCATAAGTTAAAAACGTGTAGGCTATACTTTCAACAAAAAAATTGAAAATATTTTACAAACCTAAAACTTGCAAGTAGAAGAATCGAAATATTTGTACCAGAATTGTATCGAGTGGAAAGATACAATATATGATCTATCTAGCCCTACGGGAAGATGGCATGATTATATGTACTTATGCATATTTTGAAAAACACAAAAGTGCGGGAGTAATCCTAAAACGTCAAAACTCATTGGCACCACAAGGAGCTCCGCAAGCGTCTTCATAAAGACGAACGCGTTACTACAATCTTTTTCCAATCCATCCATTTCTATCGTAATAAAATATTTTTTCCTTCATTTTCTTCGACTTGTGTTTTTATATATTTCACAAATACTCTAAATATAAGTTTAGTAGGTCTTTTAGAGGGTATTAACCTACTAAGAGATTTTGTGAAATAAAGATTCATATACGCTCAATAAGTTCATTTATGGTTTTTTCTCTTTAAATTTAATAACATTTTGTTAATCAATATTATTATAACCAGTGATGATCGTCATATCGAAGTCTACTGATGGACAAAAACCTCTCCCAAGACATGCCACTGCCAGCTGTCCTACATATATCGGCACTCCAACGAGTCTTACGGCGTCCTATGCTACGTTTGCCAAATACTTTGCGTTTGCGTTTATTAACCACTAATTTGAAATGGTTCTTTTATTTATTATATAAAATTATTTTAAATACTTTTCGAATTTAATCAGATAATCAGTCTAACTTTCGTTAGTAATGTGTGCACATTCATGAGTTCCCTATGTGCCAGTCATCGCTCGCCTCAACCATATTCGAGGAAGTGGTCGACGCGCCACACGACGCCACCGCAAGAAGGAGTCTGTAGTTTTGGTTTAGATAAACTTTAATGAAAATACTACAGTAATAATAACACAGGGGTGTACTTCCGATAAGCGCATTCCGCAGATCGATCTGAAAGGTACAAATACAAATTTGTATTTGTAGTACGTACTGTAAATTATGTAATTTAAACATGTACTGAATATAATCAGTACATCTTTAATGTAAATAAAAAAAATGCCTTTTTGAAGGGGTTGATTTGGAAAGGAAGTTGACTTGGCCAATATGCGTAGTTCTAATACGAAAGTATACATTAGCAGTTAACTCAGTAGTGCGTTAGTAAAGCAGTCCATGAATGTTATCAAACCGATTCTCTACAACACTTTCATGCCAATAATGTCCACTTTTTGGAAATAATTACATATACTTTTTTCGTTCTTGAAATTGACGGAAAGCTTTCTTTTGTGGACAAAGCAACAAGTCGTAGCTAGTCAATAAAGCAATGAACACATTCCTTTCTATTGTATTTGCCAAATGACTGGAAGATCTTCAACCATTTACAAAGTAAACACGAGCCTTTGTGAGGGAATCTCTCAAGTTTATCAAGGATTTCTTGTAAATGCCATTATGTATTAGGAGAAGAATGGTAATAGCTATTCAGAGATTTTGAGACAAGACGCTCTCGTTCAAAACTCCGTGTGACATTGCTGTACAACGAATTCTATTTATATCGAAGGGAACTTGAATACATAGAACTGTGTGTAAAAGGGCTAACCAAGACGGGGTATGGAGTACTCCATCTTGCCCGCACTAAAATAGTTTATGTCAGAACTATATGTCGAAACTATATTTTATTCTCAGCTGTTTTCTTTAAATGAAATTGCAACTTTTTTATGGTTGATAGGCTGGGTGTTTGACCACAGCTCATCTGATTTAAATGTTAAGTGACGGTGTGGTCGAAGATGGTAAACATACCTAGCCTGGAATGGAATTGGCTCTCAAGTGAAACTGCTGGAACACACCGTAAGATGCTTGGCGGCAGATTTTCTACTTAAAAGAGTTAGCTAGCCAGCCGAGTACTAGAAAGTACGTAGTACGTAAGTACCACCACGCTATGGTTTCCTCACGATGTTTTCCTTCACCAGCAGCCCAAGCTCATTGGTAGACTTTGAACCCACGCCCTTTGGCGTGCGAACTGACCGCGCAAACCACTGAGCTGTCATCGCTAAATAACTTTTTTAATAACTTTTCTTTATCACAAAAACCTAGTATTATTTTAGCATAGAAATATCAGTTCTGCGTACCGCTGAAATACTCATGGAGAGGCGAACGATCTGTAAAACGTTTTAATCGACAAAACTTTTATTTTCACATAAAAAATTTGAGCCATTTATTTTTGCACATATGCACATACTAGCTGCGCCCCGAGGTTTTACCCGCGTGGTGATGGATAATGATGACGATGATTATGAAAAGTATCCTGTCTTATTCCAGGGCCTAAGCTACATGCAAATTTCACCCATCCGTTGAGTAGTTTACGCGTAAAGGCGTAACAAACAAACTCACATTCGCATTTAGGTATATTATTAGTTAGGATAAACGAAGAAAGTTAACATTTTTACACTCTTGATCGTTAACTGTACTGTAGTCTTTTATTTCGAGTCTTGTATCTTTGGGCTTTTCTATAAAATATTATATCTGTGGATAACAAAACGAATGAATGCGAGTACAAAATTTGATCAGTTGCCGCTAATAAATACTCGTAATGGCATAAAAATTGTTAATAATCACTAAGACTATACAAATAGGTAAATGTTCCTATGTATCTAAAATCTATAACTATAATAGTAATACTCGTATAGTAAGTACCTAATTGTAAATTAGATGGATTTGATCGGAAAGCATAATAGAGTTTGTGAGGATTACATTATTTGCATACAATCACAAATAAGAAAAGGCAAAATAAAAAAATAAAAAAATAGGACAGCGACGCTTTTTTCACGCTCAACACTTACCGTAGCTAACCAAGAAAACCATTTCATTTGCCTCAACAAAACCTACCGCAAGAATGTTGGATGTAGTTCTACTACTCCTCGATAGATGGCGTTACTAGTAGGACCTGTATCTTTACCCCGAAATATTATTGCTTTAGCGGGAACACGAAAAAATCAGTTTTCAGCATTGTATTATTTTTACAAACATATGTTTTAAATAAAATGTCTATGCTTTAATTATGAAGTACTACGTGGTACGCATGAAAGTGGTCACGTGATGATGCGGAGAAACACTTTTTTTCGTAATGTTGGCAATTTAAGACGTTTCTAGTAAAGTCACATGTACTTTAATAAGACGTGAATTTAAATTAACCGTGACTTGAAACTTATTTTTTCTTATTTAGGTAATAGGCGACTGTTTTCTTGCCTTTTTTATGCCAAAGTACCAAGACGCACAAAACGCTTTCCTTGTCGTAAGCGGGCGGGTGTTTGTTTGTGTGTGTGTGTGTGTGTGTGTGTGTGTTTGCCTTTGACTATGACTCTATGACTTAAAATTATTTTACTTGATATATCATATAACAATTGAAAACGCTTGACATTGGGTAGAAAATAAAACTTTATAAACAGTATTCATTTTTGGAAAGAATATCATAATACTAGTCATGAAAAGAAAGTAAAATTGAGATAATAAATACTTAGTACCTGGTTGACCGAGCATTGCTCGGCTGAAAACATGGATAAAACGACGTTTTCTGAAAATGAAACCTAGCTAGATCGATTTTTCGCCCCCGAAACCCCCTGGATACAAAATTTCATGAAAATCGTTGGAGCCGATTCCGAGATTCAGAATATATATATATATATATATATATATATATATATATATACATACAAGAATTGCTGGTTTAAAGATATAGATAGATAAAAGTCTATCAGTACCTAAAATTTACTCGACAAGAAAGCGACGTGGGAACCAAACTTTTCAGTTTCACCTGGAAAGATTTTTTGTTTGAGTTTCTGCTTTTGTGGGCCTTTCAAGAATCCATTATTTACTTCAAGTACAAGTGTGTCAGAATTTATATTGTTTAGAAAATAGACTGTATGACAACATCTTAGCCTTAACATCATCAGCCATAGGACGTCCACTGCTGGACATAGACATCCTCCTGGGGGGGGTTTTGCCAATACTCGCCACGCTTGGCAGGCGGGTTGGCGAGCGCAGTTAGGCTGCTGTCCATCTTCCGTATTACATCCCTTAGCCGACTCTTACGGCAACCACGGGTAGAGAGGGTGGGGTATAATTACACCGGCACCACCACGGCAACACAAGCGCGCCACGGTTGTTTTTACTCTCTATGATGTTAATAAAAATAATGTCATTCAATTATTAAACATTAAATAAAATTACAATAAAAAATAAGTTAAATTATAAATAAATAATCATATCGTAAATAATCGTAATCGTAATAATCGCTGCCTTGGCGCTCATTACTTTGACACTTTCGATAGTTAGTCTCAATAGCCCTTTATTTTTGCTAGCTGCAGTACCCTTCAAACAAAACACAGTGATGATTACATTACTGCTTGGCGGTTGAATTTCTGGTACTGCGGTGGTACCTACCTAGAAGACCTCCTGCCAATCTATTATTAAGTAATCTCTAAGTTCGTCTATACGGGTCCCAGTTCTCCATGATGTTATTTTTTTTATGTCCTACATCAATTTAAAAATGTTTGATGTTGCCGAATCAGCTTCTGAAACTGTAAGGTATAAGCCTCAATAACTTTACCATGTTAATTCATTACTACTGACGGATTCATTGATATTACTCCATCGCTACCTGATCACCGTCGAATCGCTATCACATTACTAAAACAGTCACGGTCACAACAAAAAGTGCCGACAAAGCCGCCACTGCGACGGCGACGGGCGACGGCACACCACCGGACGTTTTTACCCTTCGCTTTGTGACATACGGCTCTGGAATATAGAAAACTTTGCATCTTTAACTAATGTGTTCATTTCACTCTAACCTCTTTTAAATAAAGGATTTACAACAGTACCAGCTTTGTTGTTCGCACATTTAGTTTGTAGGTACGTGCTTGCAGAACTGTTATCAATTTTAATAAAATGCACATACATTGCATCTACCTATTACGAAAATGTTTTAAAGAAATTATTTCTTTTATTGTTTTTAAAAAAATTTTTTTTTTAAACATTTTGTCTCACTTATGCGATATCAAAATAATATTTTGATCCTTTTGATCTTACAGTATAAAAAAACTTAATGTAAAAACTCATAATTCTGTAGGTATAGGATTATAAATTGTGTTGTTTTTATGGTATACTTATAATATACAGCGTATTTAACCTATATATTTTGTGTTATAAATGTGAAACATATATTTTAAATATTCTTATTATTTTTGGCAGTTGAGGAGTACAATACTGCGTTGAACAATATTATTCTTTGACCATTACCAGTTCTAGACTGGCTAATCGTCAAATCAAACGATATGGAAATTAAACTGTGTTTGGTCACATTGTTTATCCGAACCTTTGAAGACCACACGAAAATACACACAATACACGCACGAATGATATAAAACAACCTTTAACTCAAAATAGTTTGATAGTTTCAGCATAATTATAAAATATAGCTTCAAGCGAATCACATATTGCTATCATAAAAAATGTGTAAAATATACACCGATACTTATTCATTATTATTTTATTTACATATAACCTAAAAGTTCAACTGACAAAGGTCAAGAGAAATAAATTAAACGTTTAATAAGTACAGAAAAGCATACTATTCTTCATGACACTATGTATCTTTTGCAAGAGACGCCTTGTCTTAAAACACACCTGCTTAGAATCTTGATATTGAATTCTCAGACTTCGAAAACCAGTCGAGAAGAGCTCCTATTTCCCGCAAATCTCTTATTTCCTTACACAAATGTTGAGAGATGGAATACTCGATACGGTCTCTGATAATCTGGTGGTTTATCGCTTTAAAAAACGATGGCAGGACATAAATGGCGTCTTATAATTTTTTCAAGTTTAAATCTGATGTTTATGCAACGTGTTACTTGAATTTGGATGGATTGTTTTGTATGCTTACATTGTAAGAGATCATTAAGGAGAAGAAATGTCTCATAATTCACAAAATGCCACGTCCAAAATGTTTTTTGTCGGTTTTTTGGAACCGACATGAATGGAAATTCCACCCTGGCATAGTAATATTTTAATCAAGAATAGCGCCACTTGATTTCTATCCAGCTTATCTTTGTTATTCTTAAAACACTTTGGTAATTAAAACTCTTGTCAAATCCTACTAATATTATAAATGTGAAAGTTTGTGAGGATGGATGGATGGATGGATGGTTGTTACTTAATCACTCAAAAACGGCTGAACGGATTTGGATGAAATTTGGCACATATAGTTTGTGGTCTGGAGAAACATATATGATACTTTGATCAGAATTTTAATCAATTATTATAAAATAAAAAAATATTTTAACATAAAAAATATCTCAGTTTTCATAGCTTTATTTGTATGCACGTCATTTATTGTGAATACATATTCATATATAAAAGTATATCATCAACACAGAGTTACTGTTCGACATTCGTGGTCGTAATTTAATGCAATGTAGGTATACACACCTACAGACCGTTTGGAGAGTTACTCGTCGATCAAAATACATCAAATACATATAACGTGATATACATAAGTATATTATTAATCACAACGAAAAGCCAGTTTCTAACCCACAATTATTTCTCCTGTATACATAGGTCCGTTTTAACAATATTATATCCGAAATAATGAAATGCACATCAAAATCAGTCTAGCCATTTGGGTAACAAGAGATTATTTCAAC
The DNA here is from genome assembly GCA_950106695.1 of Biston stratarius. Lineage (NCBI taxonomy): Eukaryota > Metazoa > Arthropoda > Insecta > Lepidoptera > Geometridae > Biston > Biston stratarius. The sequence continues at coordinate 32,444,911 of OX467106.1, read as the reverse complement.
ATTTCACATCTTTTTAGGGATTTTAATAAAAATACAATCACAAAAGGGACTTTCGCTTCTTGAAAAGGAACTGACTCTGTAATACAAACTAATATCTAGTTTAAGAGTCGGATTCGTAGTATATTCGAGTCAGAGATTTCATAAAATTGTAACCGTTTTTAAGACAAATAAATATACTTGTTGTTTGTTTCTTTATTTTTGGCGACGCCTTTTGTACGTTTTCTAGCGTCAAGTATTTCGTTATTTTTAAATATTTTATAAAGATCAAGTGTTTGACTGTGGCTAAGTCACAATCAAGTCTTGGTCATACTCTGGATGAATCAGAAGCCATTTATGACTTTACTACAAGCTTCGATGGAGTTTTGTAAGCTACACAAAAAGTCATGTTTCTCCACGTTATGCGACTTTCACACACATACGCACTTTATGAATAAACACCACTTTTACACATCTAAATACACGAAAAAATAAAAACAAAAGGTAAAATAACATAATACGGTGACACGAACTTTCCGCGTTCCTACCAAAACTCAAGGAACCTCTTCGTCCTTAATCTATTGGTATTATGGTATATCAGTTCAATATTTTAAGACTATGAAAAACGTGGAATCTTTTTATAAAGTATCAAAAGACTAAACTACAATTTGAACGTTAACGTCAAATCAATCAAGCGTAAAACAATAGGGCCAACATTTACCTTCATTAATTCCCGAAACAAAAGGGCGCAAGGTGTGTGAGCGAAGCGTTACTAAAGCGCTGTATTCATATAAAGCCGAACAAAAAATGTCACAGTGAAATCAACGAAGCAGGTGGTATTGTGTCACCGATATTGAGACTGTTCGCGGCTGCCTTGAGAAATTGAGAGGCTTGGGCAAAGAATTTGTGGGGTGGAAATTGCAGAAGGGACAGCTATCAAAAAATGCCTAAGATTAGTTTCAAGTAGGAGGTTAATAAAAAATTAAATTAAACATACTATTAGGTTGCTGATTTTTGATGAGATTTTACTATAAACTGCACATCTATTTTTTTGTTTCGTTACGAAAAATAAATAAAAATCTAGCCCCAAAACTAAGCGAAGTTTGACTGTCTGATACCCATGACAAACAAAATATTTGTTCTGTGTCTGGATATATAACTATCAAACGAGTAATACTTATATATCTTGAAAAAGACTAACAATGTCGATGAAATTTAATATACGGGGGTTTTTTGGGGCGTAAAATCGAACTTGCTAAGTCTCATAAGAGCGCGTCCGTGTTTTTCATCAGACAATTAATTTTGCATACTCAGAGCCAAGCTCGATCGGTACTATATAAAACCTAAGCGCATAGCTAGAGAATGATTAAACCGCTCTATTTGCTCTTTTTTTTAAATGTTCGTCTTACTTGGAATGAGGTTCATATAGATACCGAGCCTGTGGACATTGTATGAATGCAGGAATCAGATAAATCAATTTAGTTATTCTCAAGTTATGCGTTTAACAACGAAAATTATTTGATTTTTATAAATATACTAGCTCAGAGGTTCTTAAACTTATTTCATTTTAATTGTTCATTATCATATTTATCAATAGTTTTTCAGCGCCCCCCATTCTTTTTACTTTACCACATCTTAAAAACTACGAGGATATTCATAACTTTAATTAATCGATGGTACTCGGCCTTTGTCCTCGCATTTATATATAAGTTTCATTTGAACTACTATGACCATAAAAAAAATTAAGGTACATTCCTAATATGAGATCGCTTTTAGCGATAAGGTTGCCAATTGTTTACGCCTTTTAATTAAGTTCATTTTCTTTTTATTTTATATTTTTTGGTGTGGACAATAATCAATCAATATGTAGTTATAATTTGTTTGTCAAGAAAGTGGCATAATTTCAGTTAAAGTTAAAAAAATTGCGCGGAGTTATTGAGTTTTAGTGTTTCAGAATTAATCAAGAGTTTGTTACTCATACACAAAACTTCCTCTCTATTTTGAGTTACTTAATCTTTGCTAAGATGTCTGGGCAAAAACCACCTGCTTCTCACAGCGATGACGACATTTTTTACTTTTCTCTCCTTCTATTAAAAAGTAGCAGAAACAAAACAAAACATAGATAACATAGAGAGCGTAGCTTAGTGTTAATTGAGATTAATTTTGACCATTTATTTTTTGTTAAGAGAGGAAGTCTCGCTGATATAATACCTAATATATTGTCATATTATTATTACCCGTTGTATATGTATGAAGTACCAACCGCAGGAAGAAGTTAGTTCCCGAGATTCAGAATTTCTTATTCGGGTACCAACAAAACGCATTTCACTTCATTTCATTGTAAAATAACTTACCTACTCATTTATTAATTTGTAATAATTATGCTGTTAGTAATACGTAATAATCAGAGCTTAGTAAGCTCTGATTGTTTTTTTTAGTATTTCGTAGATTCTTGTAATTGGCCATTAGTGATTTATTATTATACTAGCTGCGCCCCGCGATTTTACCCGCGTGGTGATGGATGATGATGATGATGAAAGTATCCTATGTTTTATTCCAGGGCCTAAAGTATCTACTGTTCATTCTGCCAGTTCCAATGTTTCTTTATTTTGTGTGTTCTGTATTCAGTCTTCAGCCTCTTTATCTTGTCTTCGGTTTTTGCTATTCATGTCTAATATTTATAGTAAAAGTCAAAGTCCGGTCTCGGTCAAATCCAGTCATGCTTTAGTAAAGTAGTGGCGACTTTACTATAAGCTTCGATGGAGTTTTGGAAGCAACATAAAAAGTCATGTTTCATCATTTGGTATATCAAATTCCCACACTCGTGCTTGTAATTCAAAATCAAAATCAAAATCAAAAAGTCATTTATTCAGTTTAGGCCCTGGTAAGGCACTTATGAACGTTAAGTTACATGTTTAAATCTACCACCGGCTCGTAATTACACTTTAACTGAGAAGACTCCGGCAAGAAACTCAGCAAGGCATTTTTTTTGTGGATCTTTCTTTTCATATTAGGTTACAATTTACAGTTATAAATATTAATACATACATTATGCTTACTACAATTGTCACTTAGCTAGGGGGATGCAAGTGCAGAGAGAAGCTACAACAACCATATATTTCTGTCTTCCACGTAATGAGCCACCTTATACTACTATTTTCATACATAAACTCAAACACTAGTTTTGGAAAAAAATGCAATGGGGCGACACGACTCTTTCCGCGTTCCCGCCAAAAATCTGTAATGGTCACTATCTACGTCGCAACTATATTTGTTATATATTTGTCGCAATTATATTAATAATATTTTCTATAGCAAAAAACATCGCCGCTTTCTGGTGCGAACCTTCGTAAGCAAATAGATAATAATACGCGTGTCTACTTAGTATTAGTTATCATAAAGTTATTCTCTATCATAACCATCTCCTGTTATCTTGGAATTGTAACTCGCTATCGAACTTATCTTATTACAAGTTCCACGCTACATTTGAACTTTACAAGTTCTTTGTAAACAAGCTCTATGTTATTACTTTAATTTACGGATAAATCAGATAGACAGGCAATTTAGAGTAAAAAGTCAAAATTGACACAAATATAAGGTATACTATTTAGGTCTAAACCTATGAAATTGCCGTTCTGCAGTACTGGTAATTTCAAAGAATTCTAATTTCAAATTAATTTTATTTTAAAGCATGGAATTCTTTTTCCAAAAGTAGTCATTTGTTTATTTTATAGCCTTCTATGTCTAGGGAGTTTAGGAGAATAATGTTTTAACTGTTTTTTTATGTGCTCTACCAGGTCATAGAGGGCGTCTTCGGTTCCTCGTTGGGGCATGAAACCGTACTGTTTCTGACTGATGATGGGGAGGAGATGCCATTGGAGTCGGGTTACCAAAAGCTTTTCGATGATTTTTCCAGGGACGGGCAAAAGACCGATGGGCGGTAAGATTTCGGATGTGTGTAACCTACCTTACCAGGTTTACGTAAGATGACCACACGTGCTGATTTTCACTGCTTGAGGAAGTACTTTAGCGACAAGCACTTGCGGACGGGAAGCCTCCTTAGCAATAGCAATATTGCTAAGGAGGCTTCCCGTCCGCATTAGATTACTGCAGAGCAAATGTTAGCAGTTAGCCCGTCTATTCCGGGGGCTTTTTTCGATTTCAGCGTACGCAACACTGACTCCAGTTCAGCTGACGTAAATGGTGGATCATCTTCCGGGAAGTCCGTCGGTGTTTCCCTAGTCCCGCAATTCTGTATGGCACGGCTGATCTGTGCTTACAGAGTCATCGGCATAGAATGTCTGGCAAGTAGTTCTGCAGAGCGCTGTGGGGACAGGGTGTTGCCTTCGGTATCTCTCATGAGCAAGTCTTCTTGCCTTACCGAGGTTTTTCTTATCATTCTGTAGATCTTGTCCCACATGCATTCCTTCTCCTAGCTCGTGCAGAACTCCCTCCAGCTCTCCATTTCAGCTTTTTCGACTTTTTCCTGAATTGCCTGGCAATTTGATATTGTTCGACTACAAACTCGGCTTTGGAATGAATACATGGTTTACATTTAAAATCGCCTCCTCACAGCTCCTCATGGATTAGGTAACAAAGTCGAATTATCAGTTTAGATTTAGACTAACAGGCTGTGGTTTGACCATTGCTCACCTGGTGTTAAGTGTCGGTGTGGTCGATGTTGTTAAACACACCTAGCCTGGAATGGAACTGGCTCTTAATAAAGTGGCTTTCTATAAAGTGAATAAGACGAACGATCCATGCCATGCTTTAGATTAATATTTCTGTCTCTTTATTATCTACCGTTGAAACCTGACTTCCATTCATGAATTTAAAACACATGAAACTTTAAGCGAGCATACATCATCTTTATCTGAAGAATACGTGATATTTTGGTTAAAGTAGACATTAGGGCAGGGTATAAAATTGTGATAATGTTGGGACGCTAAAGCAAAGTTTGGGAGCGAACGTCTTAATAAATCACTAATGCTTTTTTTTCTACTAGGTTCTTACTACGCGACTAAGCGTTTTTATTATTGCGGTATGTGCTTAAGTCTTCATCCAGTTTCATTATTCTAGGTAAAAAGTTTTGTCTTCAGGATGGGGTATTAATTTTTTACCGAATATTAATAAGATCAGTAAAAAAAAAACGCAAAAAGTTAATAAACAGAAATATGAGGTCACAGTAATTTTTACGGATTAGAGTAGATAATATAGATAATATATAAACATAAATATGAAGTCAGAGTAATTTTCACGAAATGGAGTAGATAATATATAAACAGAAATATGAAGTCAGAGTAATTCACGAAATAGGGTATATAATATATAAACAGAAATATAAAGTCAGAGTAATTTTGATGAAATGGAGTAGATGTTCAGTGTTTTCACGTTTCCAGAGCTAGTGTGTCTAAATGAATTATTGATTATGTAAAATAATTATAATTGCGTTAACTCCCGTACTAACCTTGGTAGAGATTTAGGATGGAAGGTGCCCGTACTAAGGAGCTATAAAGATTACAAGATTTGCTAATGGACCCCCTAATTAATTATTAAGATGTAGGTTTGCGCTATAATTTTAGCGTGTTGGGTGTGATAAGCCAAAGTGGTGGTAAAGTGTTCTGCTTATCATAATATGAGTGAGTGGAGGTGGGTGTAATTGGTCGTTTCTATGGACGACATTGAATTACCAGTAATTCTCGCTAAAACCTCTCGTGGAGCGGGGATATTGTCTTGTCTTGTGAACAATGCTGCTTTTAGGGTTCCGTACCTCAAAAGGAAAAAATGGACTCCTTATAGGATCACTTTGTTGTCCGTCTATCTGTCAAGACCCTTTTTCTCAGGAACGCGTAAAGGTATCATGCTGAAATTCATATCTAATACTCAGGCCTTGGAACTGTGAAAAAATCAAACTTCTAAGCGAACGCAATCAAAAGATACAGCCGCTTATGCTGCAAATTTTCGACACTCATAAGGGAATCAAAACCTACAGAGTAGGTACTTCCCGTGAACTCAGAATCTTGAAATTTGGTACAAAGCAACGTCTTATAGCACAGATAAGAGGAAAAATCGCGAACAGCATAAATTACCATAAAAAATATAAAAATACCATAACTTTTATTTATATACCTACAGGTTTGTACGGAACCCTCGGTGCGCGAGTCTGACTCACACTTGGCCGGTTTTTTATGGTTGATAGACTAGGTGTTTAACCACAACTCACCTAATGTCAAGTGACAGTGTGGTCGAAGATGGTAAACATTGGCTGGTTGGAACTGGCTCTCAAGTGAGGCTTCCGGAACACATGTTAGATGCTTGGCAGCAGATTTTCAACTTGAGGGTGGTAGCTAGCCAGCCGCGTATTAGAGAGTACCCTACCACCATGCTATGGTTTCCTCACCATGTTTTCCTACACCGGCGGCTCAAGCTCATTGTTGGGGCTTGAACCCACGCCATTCGGCGTGCGAACCGTCCCCACTAACCGCTGAGTAGTTAATCTGTTAGAAATCGTTTGACAGTTTGATAGTTTGACCCTTTTAGGTCTTTTCTTAGAATATCTGCTTCTGGAGCTTTAGCATGCAGTTGGCGGCATAGTATATATAGTAAAAATTATCGCGTAAATGTATTGTGTTTTTCATTCTAGGTTGCCTGGAAGACATCGCTCTTAGCGATAAGGCCGCCACTTGCGGCACTAGCTCATAAGATTAAAAATAAAATAAATAAATAAAACTTTCTTTTTGTTGTTGATTCTTTTGTTACTGTCGTACTTTTTTTAAATTTTAGTGTGCTCAATATAGTTTTTGTCTATCTATCTATCTATCTATAATACTGTCTTGGCGTTGCTGATGTTCTACACAAACTATTGTCTTCATTCTATAGTCAATAAGTGTGACCAGGTTGTCAATCGGCCTTTTACAACTTTGTGCTTTTTACAAAATTGAATTTGTCATCTGACATAATGAACTCGGTTCGCTGCATGTTAGTGAACTTAGAACTATTCTTAAAAAGTATTAGGAACTCTAGAACTCATCTGCGACAAGAACTCATTTTTTTTTTGATTTGCTAGAAAATGATCTTCTACGGGAATGATCTGCTAGCAGATCATTTTGACAATTGACTTTTTTATGACAAAATCGCCAAAACTATTCCTAAAAAGTATCAGGAACTATAGAACTCAGGTGCATGCGAAGAGAACTCCCATTTATTTGTGATCTGCTGGACAATGATCTGCTAAGTTCACTAACATGTTCGATGTAAGATACGTATTCATCATGTTATTTTCTCGTTGCATTTCAGTGTGTTTAAACCAGAGTCCACAGTTTGTATATAGATATGTATGCAGTGTTGTTGAGAACAGTGTCAAAGTAGAATACCTCATAAACTTGTTACCTACTTTTGCACTCTAAAACTGATTGTCGCAGCATCCAAGTTATGTTGAGCAATAAATAACACGTGTCTCGCTGCTGGAAGTTGGACGCTTCCAACTTTCTTATTCCATTATAATATTTTCAAGATCGCTCGTAAATTTCCTACACGTGGTGTTAACTAAGTGATTAATTTCCTGAGATGATAGGGATGGCAGATAAACTGTTTTGATCTTAATCGATCTTTAAGAAACTAATTATCTGTATAAACGTTAAAAGAACGAAAACCCAAAAAAAAAAAACAAAAGTACCCTACCACCACGTTATGGTTTACTCATTATGGATATTTTCCTCCACCGGCAGCTCAACCTCATTGTTGGGGTTTGAACCCACGCCCTTCGGCGTCTGAACCCACTGCCATAACCACTGGGCTATCATCGTTAACGATCGAAATTGTAAAGAAGGTAAATGGGGTTCAAAATAAACTCACTCAGCTATACATTAAGGCTCCTTTAACCTTTCCTTTCCTATGCTTGGCATTTCTCTAAGGGATCGTATCCGGAACGAAGTAATTCGCCAGAGAACTAAAGTCACAGACATAGTTCAGCGTATTAGCAAGCTGAAGTGGCAATGGGCTGGACATATCTGTCGCAGAACCGATAACCGCTGGGGTAGACGTGTTCTGGAGTGGAGACCGCGAATTGGAAAACGTAGCGTAGGACGCCTTGTGGCTCGATGGAGTGACGATATACGTAGGACAGTTGGCGGTGAATGGAAGCAAAAAGCCAAGGATCGGGCTGAGTTGCGGGTCTTGAGAGAGGCCTATGTCCAGCAGTGGAATATGGCTGATGATGATGAAACCTTTCTTTACTCTGGGAATGGAAATTTAATTTAGGAGTAATGATATTATAATAGGTACACTTCCATAGTTGTGTCGGTAAGCCGTACGAGTGTTTTAACATTTCTAAAGTTAGAGAAATACATAAAATTACATTATAGCAGCCCTAGTTAAAGTTAACAGCCCAGTTTTATGATTAACCCCCTAATTTGATTACGCATAACATTATTCCTGTTGAGATTCACGTTTTATTTACGACAAACATTAAAACGCCATATAATAAACCTAGAACGATACCCGCAAAGAGACGTAACGAAAGCCATGTTGGAATACATTGAAAAGTTATTAAAAAAAAGTTTACTGCATTTTTGAAACTTTTATAGGTGAAGTTAACGACATTTTCATTATATTAAAATTCAATGTTTTATAAACAATTATGTTTATTCATTTAGACAAACTGCTTATTAAGTACCTCGTGTATGTTAAGTGCACGTAGGAACTTAGCTTGATTTCTCTATTAATTCAATGGTGATTTTATTCATAACTATACATTAAAGTGTTTCCTTAAAATTAAGATTTTTAAATAGTTTCATGTTTATATTATCACATTTTTACTTAAAATTTTTTTGGTGGCGTAGGTACTAACTATTACTTTTTGTGCATTTTAAGTAAATTTCGTTTAATATTCGTTTTATAGTCACAGAATGCCGTGGTGGTGCCGGCGTAAGAATTGTACCCCACCATCTCTACCCGTGGTTGCCGTAAGAGTCGGCTAAGGGATGTAATCCGGAAGATGGGCAGCAGCGTCTTCCTTGAACAATCACACTTAACTGCGAACGCCAACCCGCCTGCCAAGCGTGGCGAGTATTGGCAAAATATTGGCTGCTCCATACATTTCGTCGAGATTGAATTAAAATTTTCTTTAGAATAGTCATTTGTCAGTCAGTTTTGCGTGTTCAGGATAGATCCCTTGGTAGAAGTAGTTCATTATGATGAGTATCAAGACGACCTTTCGACTTACCGTTCCGCGTAACCTTATGCATATATTTAAATGAACTTAGAACTGTGGGCCGAAACCAATTTATGCTAGGTTAGTTTCTAACAATAGTTTCGCTAACTCACAGTAAACTTTGTTGTTTACCGTGATATATAGTTTATATTTACTTATTATTTAATGTAGCCTTTTATTCTATTTAGTCTCTTTAGGTACCACCGCAGCACCAGATAGTCTGCCGCCAAGCAGTAGTGTGTAAACATTACTGTTTTCCGGTTGTAAGGGTATTGCAGCTAGTGAAATTACAGGGCTGTTGAGACTACTCATCTAATGTTTTAGAGTAATGATCGCCAAAGCAGCGATGCCCTGGACTTTGTTGTTACAAAAAGTTCTGTGTACCATTGCAATGGCGTTATTTCTTACCATCAGGAGAGTGTGTAGGTCGTTTCAAATATATTAAAAGAATACTTAGTTTTGAAACTAGGAATCAATACAAGTATCCCTCACTATGAAGACATAGTAAAATTCAAAAGCAATGCTAAGAGTATTTCACAATTAGGCAGCAATACAACATAGCGGTACCGTATTGCAGTTGGCAGCAATTTGCAGGCAAGTAACTGCTGTCAGGTGACATCGCTCGCGTGAGGACCAACACCAATTACGGACTGCAAATAGTACCGTCGTGAACGAAATTCAGGGTTAATAGAAGCAAACATAAAATAATGTGTCAATAAAATTCCTAACACTGACGGACATGGCGTAAAAGCATATTGGTCTAAAAGCATCATATTTTGCATAGGCGTTACATGTTTATTGGATAAGCATTAGGATTTTTTAATAACCCCAAAAGGATAAAATGGAGACTATGGAAATTTGTCTTTTAGAATATTTGCCAGTCTTTTAAATGTTCTTAATAACTTTTTTAATATCTTAATAACCGTGCGTGAATCAAATATATTTGTCAAATAGACGGCTAAAAAGTCTGACAAATATTTTTAGTTTCGCATAGTTAGTTTATCATGCAATAGCCGTGTTCGATAACAACAAAAATATATTAATTCACACGTTAGTAATTATTTGAGGCCATCGCAATAATAATGGAGCAACGACTTTATTGTAATTTTTTATGTTCACGAAAACGTGCCTGCGTTAAATAAAAACGCAAAGTCATGGAGATATAAAACAACATATTAATATTTTTTTAGTTTTTGGCATATCATTTTGTCTTATTTTCTAATGTCAAGTATTTCGATATTTTCAGGTCATCATCATCATTATTTCAGCCGTAAAACGTCCACTGCTGGACATAGGCCTCCCCCATTGACTTCCATAAAGACCAGTTGGAAGCGGCTCGCATCCAGCGTGTTCCTGCGGTCTTTATGAGGTTGTCTGTCCATCTTGTGGGTGGATGTCCTACTCTGCGCTTGCCGGTCCGTGGTTTCCATCAACTTTGCAGCTCCATCGGCCATCAGTTCTGTGTGCTCTGTGCCCTGCCCACTGCCACTTCAACTTGCTAATCCATTGTGCTATGTCGGTATTTCCAAGTGTTTGATAAAAAATTAAGTAGGACGCGTTTAAGCCACAACCAAAGTAACACAAAGTTAGAGTCAACTCCGGTCTTGATAAAGTAAAGTAGTAGCAACTTAACTGAATTGGTCTTCATCCACAAAAGTTTTGGTTAATACGGCGACATTTTAAATTATTTTTCGGCATTCCCACCATCCCATTCCCATTTTCCCATTTTTCTCCATCAAACAACCCCTAAATGTCACTTTCAAGTATTTACAAACATCAATATTATAAAGAACCTTAAAATACAGTGCATACATAAATTAATACATAACGTTTCATCTGAATTAAAACTTTTAACGAAATATAAAGCCACAGTCTGATTAAACTCGATGAATTGTCCGGACGAATCCCTTTAAAGTCGACTGTACAATGACTTTATGCTCACAATTAGAGGGATTCCTAGACGTTGGCTTGTGGGAGAGTTATTCCTGCACTAACACTGTTAACTACTCACATACCCAACTCTTTATAACTCTTCCTGTGTCATGTGAAAAATGTTCAGCTGTTTTGTTTTTTTGTTTTTGAGGCATTTGAAGTACGGCGTGATGTGGATAATTAGGACTTAATATAAAGTAATGACCATCTGAGGGATCTTGTTATAGTTATTTCAATAGCTATGAAGTTGGATTGTAGTGAAAACGGCTCTAGCCGGGTTAAGCATTTTTTTAGTAGGGACAAAACTTATAGGCGCCTCACTGACTTGCTAAAGAGATGTTTTTTAGGTTTTCACTTCTGTCGGCAGTTCCCATGACTGTCTACTTTATTTTTGCAGTGAACATGAATGATTTTGGTAGTTATACAACTTTTAACAAGTAATACTTTAAAAATACGTCTGAAAAAACGAAATAAGAAACATATTTTTTTCGTTCACGTTTTTAAAATGGATATTGTTTTTTTTTGAAGTGATGTACGGATTCTAATGATATCCCATATGTCGAAATCTGTTATTACATTTAAAAGTTATGGTGAAATGAAGAAATACACACATCATACACACATGAAAACGTTGCACTCCTTTTTTGGGCACCTAGGTAAAAATAGGCCAAGAATAAGTAAGACTTATGTGATTCTATAAAAAAAAACGTTTTTGGTCCAGTAATCTTTGTAAGTGTTTCAAGGAACACCTTTTGTGAGGGAACCTTACACATGTTCTTTGATTATTATGTACAAGTACATAGTCAAAGCACATGTTCTAATTTAATAGCTAAATCTCTTAATACCAAACCTCAGACACAAGACCCTTTCGTAGGATGTCAGCTCCCGCATCCTCCTAATTACAAAGACATACAATACGAGGATATAAATCATAAACGTGGTTCGGTGCTAATTCGAAGCGAAATCCGAAGAATGTGGACGGCCGGTCTAAAATTTACTGCAAGACAGTTACTCATCTTTTTACAGCTTCGATCAAGTTCCTCGAAGTTATACGGAGTCAGCAAGTTTAGTTTTGATAGATTGACTGAGCTTCATAGGTCCTTTGTTATTTATTAGTTAGAAATACTTGATACGAACTTAAAATTACAATTTATTTGTGTAACTATACCTAACAAAATTGCTAAATCTATATTTAAAATGTATTCAAAAAAGAAAATAATATAGTTTTCTGTTATAGTTGAAGAATATATAAAAGTAAAGTAATGATATATTTTGAATTTTCGTACGATTCTGGCGCTTATTCTTTTCACGTAATAGCAAAATGTAAACTATTCTTTTAGCGAAAGTGTTTTCGTAAGTTAGAACAAGAATCGTTTTAAGGTTATTTTGACGTTTGAACTTTTGTCACTTTTGTCTAATACTGTCCACGATAAGGTCATATTTAGCAAAGCAAAAAATAAAACGGCTGTTACACTAGCGCAGCAAATATTATTTGCTTGGTCAAATGTGAACATTTTGCGAATTGTGCGTCTCAAACTGCACGCTCGTTCGTTCGTTGACTCATTTTACAAACGTTATTTTTACTAGCTCCTGTTTTTTTATAAATAGCTGTATGACTAACAAAAAAATTGTTTTATTTTTTAAAATATTACGCTAAAAGTCGGAAAATATCGTCTTAAAAAGGCAGCTGCAAATATATCTGGATTAGCAACGCATCAAAAAAGTTGCTCATGTTGCATTCCTTAAGGAAAAGGTGAGTTTATCAGGTGATCCTTTAGTTTGTTTACTGTCCTTTCAGCAAAAACTAAAAAATGATTTTTGTTCGCAGAGCTGTCCAAACTAAACAGAAGTTCGTGTCAGTTTGACGTCATAAAACTCTAGCAGTTTTTAGATGCGGATATGCACGAAACACAACCGCAATAGCTTAGTAACTGATTCAAGGTGAACAACATCGCCTCTTTGAACATAAAAACTTCATTTTCATAATGCTAAGGGCGGAAGCTATAAAGAGGAATTGTTTCGCCCTTTCCGTTGTTCTGTTTTGTTTTTGGTTACGTTTTTAAGTTTTTTATTTTTTCTACATAAAAGAAATGAGACGAACGAGACGATGTCCTGATGGTAAGAGATAACACATGTCCATGACCATTGAAGCGATACACAGAACTCTGAGTAGCAAAACAAAGTCCAGAGCATCGCTGCTTTTACGCTCATTATTTTGACCCTATTATACTTATTTAAATTTTGCTAGCTGCAGTACTCTTTAAACCGGAACACAGTAATGTTTACAGACTACTGCTTGGCGGCAGCATATCTGGTATACTGCCGGTCATCCCTACCTAGATCTACCATCAAGTAAAATCTTGTTATATTCTATATCTTATTTATCAAAATAAAGGTTTAGCCTTTATTTTGTTAGGAAATTCCCAAAAGCGGAAAAAAATAATTTCTAATGCTTCGCCAATATTTAGATTGCAATTGATGTGGACACTTATTGATAAGTGTTTGTTTACCGAATTGAGTGAACTGTGATCTAAGGTGACCATGGAGATAAGGACTTTGAATATAATTTACATCACATTGACGTCATAAATAAAGAATATCCTGTTGCTATGATGAGTTTTAAAATATTGTTTAAATTTAGATATCATTATATTTTTAGTTATTTTTGCGTTAGGCATCATAACTGGTTGCCCTTCATACTATTTATTTATTGTTGTTCTTTTTCATCGCTCTTATTTTATAAGTCATTATTATAGGTTTCTTTTAGGTAAGCATGCTTCATCGTAGACCGAATCTTCGCTTAACATCAGACGAGATGGCTGTTAAACGCAAGCCTCATCATCATCATCATCAACCTAGCATAGTCCACAAGTTAGCAAGTTGAAGTGGCAGTGGGTTGGTCATACACACAGAACCGGCAACCGCTGCGATAAGTGTGTACTAGACCGTGAATTGACAAACGTAGTGTAGGACGCCCTGAGGCTAGATGGAGTGATGAAATACGTAAAACTGCAGTATCGGGCTGAATGGCGTGGGGACAGGTTTATGTACCGCAGTGGACGTTCTATGGCTGATGATGTGATGTGATATGATATATGATTTCTTGCAGTTGCATAAATATCTGTAGATTATTCTTTTTTAATTATTGTATCGAATTTTTGGCACATAAATGTTACGGGTATATGGACTATTTCAAACATTAAAAAAAAGTCATGGATTTCCCAAATGAAACCTATGCTTACCAACGAATAGCATTTCACTTTTTTGTAAAATCGATAAAATTTATTTATAGGTATGGTATAACTAAATTATCTGTAAAGCTTTTATTTAAAAATATATGCAAAGTTCTTCGATTTTCTTACTGGCCTGATTTGTAAGTTTCACGTTAGCATTCCGTTTTTACAAAGGCCAAGCGTTTTCATGATTTACTCGTTCCAATATTACGGGAGTCAGATGGGAGGAACGGACGGTGGAATTAAACTCCCCAGGAAATATGGCCTATCTTGTGTCCTGGAGGAACGTTAGAATATCGGTGAAGCAGGTCTTTGGTATTTTCTGAAAAGTTACGTTGTAATTAAGTGTAGGCGAAAGGCGAACAATTACACACAAACGAATCGAATTTATTTTCTTGTTGATAAATTTAAGTACATTTTGTGTGTGTGTATCTTAAACATAAAAATGTGCTTTATGGTTCATTAGTGAGGTTAATTCTATGGTATGGACGTTTTGATTTCAGCCCGCGCTAACTGTGTTAGTCTACATTTATTACTTAGAGTATCGTTCGCTGTGCTGAAATCAAGACTGGACGTAGCTTGTAGCGATGATGGCTCAGAGGTTAGCGCGGTTGGTTCACACACCGAAAGGCGTGGGTTCAAACCCCTACAATAAGCTTGAGCTGCTGGTTAAGAAAAACGTCGTGAGGAAACCAGGGCATGGTGGTAGGGTTTTTTCTAGTACTTGGTTGGCTAGCCGATATTGACTTGTAGCATTGGTGTTATCAATAAAATCTGCTGCCAAGGACCTAGCATTTTGTTCCGGCAGCCTTAATTGAGAGCCAGTTCCATTCCAGGCTAGATGTGCTTTACCATCTTCGACCACATCGTTACTTAAGCTCCTAGAAGCGACACCGCTTTATGATCGACATTCCAAAAACTCGAACTAAACGGTTCGAATTTACCTTCATTGTGCGAACCGCTAAACAATGGAATTTGTTGCCCGAGTGGGTGTTCCCTGATAGATACAATCTGAATGCTTTCAAGTCGCGAGTGAATCGATTTCTTCCAGGCGAGCGTGCACAACCGCATCTTCGCTTATAACATCAGGCGAGTTGGCGGTCAAACGCAAGCCTAAATTTGTAAAAAAAAACAACACTACTATTTTTGCCGCACTATACTTATTTAAATACATTAATTCTTACGTGTTTACAACACTACTATTTGTGCCACACCATAGTTAATTCGAAATCTTTATTTTTTTTCTCGGTTACAAAGAAAATTTTCATCACTGTAATTGCTAAATAGATAGAGATCCGCACGCATATCATAGGGCCCTTAATCCCGAGATCTTGCACCCTTATCTTCCCCTGTCATTTATAACCTTCGCAGTGACGTATGTGAGGGTCCTTATAGTATTATGGTCACAGATTAAAGAAAACGACAGATGTATAACATTGAACAGACATCTACAGGTTACTTGTCTATTAATATTGACGTTTGGGTAACTTTTGTGTGGTTTCAATGACGGCAAATGTCAAGGGAGCTATACTTTCCACCGCAGAAGCCAGGAAGGAAAAGTTGAAGTAGTTATACTGTCTTTTTGCCGTGGTGGTGCCGGCCTAAGAATAGTACCCCACCCTCTCTACCCGTGGTTGCCGTAAGAGTCGGCTAAGGTATGTAATCCGGAAGGTGGGCAGCAGCGTCTTCCTTGAACAATCACACCTAACTGCGCTCGCCAACCCGCCTGCCAAGCGTGGCGAGTATTGGCAAAACCCCCCCAGGAGGAGGCCTATGTCCAGCAGTGGACGATCTATGGCTGATGATGTTTGCCCCTGACATTACTTAGACTGCAATTCGCGTGTAGCAGTATGTTATATAATTATATTTTTGATGCTTCTTGGTCGTGTTTTCAGTTTTTGTAATTATATAAATCTTCCTGAAAAGGTTTGGTAGGAAAGTAATAAAGATGTATATATAGCATGGAAGAAAAGACGTATTTTTGTCATTGGTGTTTTAAAATCATAGAGTTCCGAATCGCATGCAAGAGTAAATGAAGTAACGTGGTAAAACTCTTTGTACGTCTGGACTTGACTGTGATTTAATTTATGTGACTTTGCCTGTCACTAAGATTTATATCACCTGGTTTTTTAATCAACCATTAGCATTTTGAAATACTTGTCACTGGCAGTTTGTACAAAGTATCAGATACCAAAAACAAAGAAAAAAACCTTACACAAAAAATGGAAAATGTCATTCTTAGTAGTATTTTTGCAATGTATGCCATATGAATTATACGTATGCCCTTGTAATAGATATACTATTTATGTATTAAGAAGTTGTCTATCTGATGTTCTCTTATTCTGCATTAGTAGTAAGGTTTATTTCCAGAGTCTTTGGGGACGTAGAGTGCATATTGTGGCTGATGATAAATCGGTTAGACAAGTAGGTGGTTCCCATCTGAGGTCATTAGCTTTGTGGTGTTGGTAATTATATCAATTATTTCCGTGATAATGTTTAGGGAGAAGCCTATCTATACGCTTTGGAGTGCCTTTTCACAAAATCATTCATGTTTACTCTTATTTAGGTTTCTATCTGTTATTACGTTTTTTTTTAAATGACTAACAAGCTAGGTGCTTGGCTACAGCTCACCTGATGTTAAGTGACGGTGTGATCGAAGATAATAAAACACACCTAGCCTGGAATGGAACTGGCTCTCAAGTGAGGCTGTCGCAACACACCGTTAGGTGCTTGCCGACAGATTTACTACTTAAGGGTTGATGAGAACTTAAGGTTTTCAACTAAAGGGTAGCTGGTCAGCCGAGTACTAGAAAATACCCTAACACCATGCCATGATTTCCTCACGATGTTTTCCTTCACCGACAGCTCAAGCTCGTTGTTGGGGGTTGAATTCACGCCCCTCAACGTGGGAACCGACTGTGCTAACCACTGAGATATCATCGTTACAAATATTGTATCTTTCGCAGAATGCACTAGTTGATGTTGTAATGTATATTTTTTTTACTATGTGTATTATTTTAGTTTTATCGCAAATTTATGTATTAGGGATGTATATTTATTAGAATATATGTTTGTATTATACTTATTTATATTAACCTGATTATATCCTTAGCTTAACTCAACATTTCCATCCTAAAGTTGCCTGAAATCACTTCACCATAAGGCCGTTACTACTCGAGATTTTAAGTTTATTTTTTTCTATTCAATTTATTTATTTATTTACGAACATAACAATTATAGCATATAATCCATCGGACTCCGGATAAGGAATTCTGTTTTCGGGAGCCGACCTCTTCCTGTGGTATACAAAATTTCAAATAAGTTGAAACAAATAATAAATTTCCATAAACTAAGACAAACGTACAATTGTATCAGGTATACATTTTTTGGTGTGAAAACCAAAAATGTATCTATCTATGACCGTAAAATACTTTTTAACACACGATTGCGTAAATATTTTTAAGTACCAACATAAGGTTATTTAAGCGTACGTTAATGATCTGAGCTAAATTTATAAATGTATTCTGGAAACTTTCTGTATCGACTTGTTTCTCGAAACTAATTAATAAAATGGCAAATAACAAACGGTCGAATTAATTATTCAAGATGAATGGGCTATCATGAGTGGAACTGACGCAAGAATCATACCTATATGATTGAACGGAATAAAAATCAATGGACAAGTGAAATAAGTGTTTTAAAGCTTAGTGATTCGCTTAGCTTAGTGAGATTTTTGCATTTGCGTTGTATAAGTTGACAGTAAGTTTCAGTCATATGCTAAGTATTTTTAACTTAATGTTATATTAAGATTATTTTTTTTGTCGCTTATTGGGTACTTTTTTGTTTCTCAAGACCGATTTAATGAATATGGAAGGCGGTGGTTTAAAGTAGACTTTATAAATGAACATCTATTGACTTTTAGACTATTTGATGGCATCGTTGAAAGTAGGAGGCAAAACATTGAGCATAATTACTAGAAAATATGGGAAACGTCTACTACTGCTTAACATTAGGTTTTTTTTTAATGGTTGGCACGGTAAGTGTTTGACCACAGCTCACCTGATATTAAGTGACGGTATGGTTGAAGATGGTAAATAATATGAACGAGACGCTCTCCTGATGGTAAGAGATAACGCCTGTTTATACAGAGAACTTTGAGTAACAAAACAAAGTCCAGGGCATCACTGCTTTGGCGCTCATTACTTTGAGACAGACTTTCGATGGTTAGTCTCAATAGACCTGTAATTTTGCTAGCTGCAGTACCCTTCAAATCGGAACACAGTAATTTTAACACACTACTGCTTGGCTGGAGAATATCTGGTACTGCGGTGGTACCTACCTAGATACCTCCTGTTAAGGATATCTACCACCAATTGTCTACCAAGTCTACGACAAACTCTATCTAAATACTGATTTATTATAATATACTTTAGTTTACACGACTTATAAATATTTTAATTAAGCTTGAATATTGTGATTTTTTGTGTGTGATTGTCAGTCCATTGCCTAATTACTCCACGAGTGACTAAGAACATGTGCTTATTTAATCAATTCTCGTATTTATTTCACGCATATATCATCCACAAGTGAACGCATTAAAATATTTCCCTGACATTTCAAACTTATTGTTCAGAGAAATTCAGTTGGATTTAGAATGATTTCGATTTGTTCTTTGGCACGGCTCTCGGTAATAAATTGAATTAATTACACGCAATTGAGGTTTTATTGGGATAAGAAAATTTATTAATAATGTTATAGTGTATATTTCTGCTATTATATCAAGATTAGATACAAAAGTATGCGTACAAGGTTTTGAAAATTGGTATATCATACTAATATTATAAAAGCGAAAGTTTGCGTATGTAAGTGTGTTCGTATGTTTGTTATTTTTTCACGCTCAAACGGCTGGACCAATTTTGATGAAATTTTGAATGATGAAAAAAAAATTTTAATACATAGGCGACTTTTTATCTTGAAAATTGTAGTATTCACGCGGGAACAGCGGGTAAAACCGCGGGGCGTACCTAGTACCTGATTGTTTTATATTCGATTTATCTTTTTTCTTTTCTTTTTTCATTTAATACATAGAGTGGTTTAAAATGTCTTAAGTCGATAAAGGCCAAGAACCCGAGATCTGTAAAGTAAAAAAAAAAACATACAGATTCTAGGCAAGTTACCAATATGATAAGAGTATTTATAAGAGCTATAGCCTAAAATTTTCATCATCACCATCAGCCATAGATCGTCCACTGCTGGACATAGGCCTCCTCCTGGGGGGGTTTTGCCAATACTCGCCATACTTGGCAGGCGGGTTGGCGAGCGCAGTTAGGTGTGATTGTCCAAGGAAGACGCTGCTGCTCATCTTCCGGATTACATCCCTTAGCCGACTCTTACGGCCACCACGGGTAGAGAGGGTGGGGTACTATTCTTACGCCGGCACCACCACGGCAAAATTTTGATGATGCTCAATGCATGTTACTAGGATTTTTTGTACCAGAAAAGTTTTTAAAGATTTAAGTACCTTTTCATCAAAATGTAGTTAAATTACAAATGAGCAAATCGGTATTTGTTCACGTCGTCAAACGTCGTCACGACTCAAGGACTTAGCTTTTATGTACCTAAATGATAGTTATATAATAACAACACAACTTCTACAATTGTGTTTAGTTTATAGAATAATAATTGAAAATTCAGAACGCTAGTTGCCTTACCACTATAAAAAGTGCTTAAACCGGCTCAACAACAATAATAAAATAAAAAAATTAAATGATTCAATTTTAGTTAAAAACCGCCAAGCGTAATTCCGGTTTACCCCATTAGAGTTCCGTACCATTCAATAGTCACGGACTGCCCTGTTGGCTCATTGGTAGTATGTCTGCTTCAAGAGCCGTAGGGCGTGGGTTCGATTCCCACTCAGGGTAAGCATTTTGTAGTATAATCAAAAAAAATTGTTCTGTGTCTGGATGTTCTGTATACATATATTATAATATGTATTTACAACAACAAAAAAGTATTTAAGTATTCTATCAGCTATCTTACTTCCATAGTGCTTTGCTTAGTTTGGGGTCAGATGGCGCTGTGTGTTAAAAAAAGTACGAAAATATTTTTATTAATTGGTAGTAGGTATTCTTAGCAAAAGGTCGTGTATATAGGTACCACCGCAGTACTAGATATTCTACCGTCAAACAGTAGTGTGCAAACATTACTGTGTTCCGGTTGAAGGGTGCTAAGCAGCTAGCGCTGTTCAGACGATCAGCGATGTTTTGAACTTTGTTTTGCTATTCAAAATTCTGTCAAAATAGCTGCAATGCTTACGAACAGGCGTTATCTCTTACCATAAGGAGAGCGTCTCGTTCATCTCACTACTTTTACATTAAAAAAGTTATGTACGATAAGAGCGGAATTCGTATCACAATCATGTTTTGTTACTTGCTGTTTTAATTTACATTTGTTTATAACTATAAAGTTTGAGATTTGTATGTGTTAAGTAAAACCAAACAAAATGATAGAAAAACATAATATATTTCTTGCACAGAACCCCAAAAGCCGCGAAGTAAGTTTGTAAATTTTGAGCTTTTTTTTCATATAAGTATAAATATATATAAAAACCAAAGTAAATTACTCCTAAATGCCTAGAAATATATACACGTGAAGCGGCATGTGAGTATACGTTGGTTCGCAACCTAATGAATGATATTAATTAACTTTTTCTGCTACCAAGCAAATTAAATTAGCTAGCAACAAATCAAATCTACATAAACTCAACAAAAAAAGCCTTCGGAATCGAATCGTAAAATAAACAGACATTCCTTTTACTTCAAATGTAACATGATGCTATTTAATCGTCGTTTTTTGCTTAGTTAGAGAAGAATTAAAGCTTTGATGAGACAAGTACAAGATGAAATGGACTCCTTAGTCGATAGATCTGGCACGTTACGCCAATTGTGATCTTAAATGCTTCAATATAAAAGAACGAATCGCTTGCATGTTTTATGTTGTTATCGTATTCATAGTACATACAATTGGTTCGAACAATTAATGATGATTTCGATACCGCTATTTGATTTGTATCTAAGTCTAACTGTATCGGTGTATGGGAATCTTACGAATTAAATGGCTTTAGAGCAATCGCTACCTATTTAAAATGGCCCCAGTGACATTGGAAATGCTTCTAAACACATAGTTTTGACCAGTGTATAAAAATTCTAGTTTTGGATAACATTATCTATATCTATACTACATAAGGAGCCAGTGCATTTTTTTTAATTTTGACAATCTAAGTGTTTGACCACAGCTCACCTGATTTCAACTTTATTATACACCAAAAATATTATAACACAAAAATTAAAAACAAAAAAAAAAGAGAAAGAAAATAAAAAACAAAAATACACCATAGAATAACAAATAAATGGTGTACAAGGGCGGCCTTATCGCCTAGAGCGATTTCTTCCAGACAACCTTAGGATGGAAAGTAACAAAATAGATATTAAAGTTGGTGTAAAAAAATTAATAATAATAATTATATAAAATGAAAGAGGGAGAGAGAAAAAAAGGGGAATGAAAAATATTTAGGTATATATATATACAAACAGAAAAACAAGTGGTTAAGATGTAGCACACTTGCCTAAAAGAAACCGATTCACTCGCGACTTGAAGGTACCCAAACTGTAACTATTGGGGAACACCCAACCTGGCAGTAATTTCTTATCTCTATACGGTTCGTACGAAGAAAGTGGAATCAAACCGCTTAGTTCCAGTTTTTTGAATATCAACCATGCAGTAGTGTCGCTTTTTAGAGCTCCTAGCTGTCTGATAGTAGAATGGGCAGGGTAGAATTAAGATTATTAAGATATCCCAAAAGTAGATAAGTGTTATTTAAATATCAAATTATGATAAGCTTTGCGCGTATTGCGTTGGAGACATTCGGCAGTTAAGGCGTGAATGCTGGAGGGATGTGCGTGAGTTAGAACAACACACGGTGACCCCAGTGCCGGCTTGTTCCTGGTGCAAATGTTGGCCGTTGCTATCCAGCCTTATCAGCCAGACATCGTTTGGCTAGGTTCAGTCAGAGATGGGTTTTTTGACTGACGGTTTCTGATTTGAAATGCGACTCTTATATATGCATTGTTCTATATAAAAAACAATTGCTGTGTTAGTCCCGCGAAAACTCCAAAATTTGTTCGACCGATTTTGATGGTTTTTTCCTCTCTAAGTTTGAGTCCATTGATTGTTTAAATTGTATTGTGACCCGGTGTGGCGTTACGAGCGCGGCGTGGGTCAGTTCGTCGTTATTAAAAATAGTACTAATTAAAAAAAAAATGGTTTTCTTAATCCATAGTAATTAATGTAGCGTCGTCATTATACTTTTACTACATATAATCGAATCTTTCGTTCGCGCCAAAATCCAAAAATCTTGATTTTTCTTTGTGTTTGGCTTCGTCCTTTGTGCATTTTGATAAGTATTTCGAATTTTCCAAGTAGGTATTTAATGATGAATCAAGAAAGATATGTCTGAGTCACAGTCAAATTCTGTGTGAGGAAGTAAAGTAGTATTTTACTAAAAGCATCGACGGAGTTTTGAAAGCAACACAAAAAGGCATATGGAAAAGTGAGCATAATTTTGACACTATATGAATAAACACCATTATTTTTTAATATAAAAGTACTCGAAAAATTTTTGGAATTTAAAATGCGCCTCCATATTTTAAAAAAAACTCGAAATTGAATTCTGATTGTCTAACTGCGGCTTCAGTGTTGCCATTATAAAAGATCGGCCCGTGTCCGATTGATTACCAAACAATAAAGACTAAATGAGATCTCGTGTTGTCTAAAGGAGAATTTAGTGCTCATTCGGTAAACTTTAATTAAACAACACATTTGTTTGTAATTCAAGCAAAGCTCGACGTGATTAAATTGAAGAACCGGGTACGTTCTAGTCCTATATGCTAAGTTATATATTTTGGAGTAGTCGTTTTATATACATACATACATACTTCAAATTAAATTATATTTCATGAACGAAAGTCTTCTCGGAGTTTCTTTTTTGGCGGGCATGAGAAAGTGATGTAATGTGGTGAAACATGACTTTCAAAACTCCACAGAAGTTTGTAGTAAAGTCATCACTATTATGGCATGACTGGACTGTACACACTTTTAGCTCAATAATGCGATTGTATAACTTACTTTATATTACTTAATTAATATTTTTTTTATATAATAGGTACTTGAAAATATTGAAACACAATTTGGTTGCATCTGCCCCTTTTCATTACTAGACGGTAGGTACGGCCAAATCGACATCCATACATGGTGGACATTCCCCACGTCCTCTCAAGTTGCGTCGGTTTTTCTCGTGAATGACAATTTAGTCCACATATCCAAAGTACTTACCTAAACAGGTTTCTTCTAACTAAGCGTGCTTCATTTTAGGCCGAATTCTGCTTATTATAGCAGGGCGTGCGGTAATACCGTGTGATGTTAAAAACAGAGAACAAAAGGAAAAGTCTTCTTTCTATGATATTACAGCTCTAATATATAAACAGCTGTTACTTTGATGAGATCTTTGTGAGAAAAAGCGATTTTAGACTATACATACAGTTTTTATATATTTTATCAGATCTTAAATATATTTTTTGTGTTTCTAAGATTCGGCATTTGTCCCGTAAAACGAGTTTTAGTTTGCTTTCTGTATTGAATCGTCAAAGGAACTCACTTTATGCCTTTGGACTAAATCATGCATATGTAAACATAGTGCTATCCACTAGTCAGGGCTGACAAGCGAGCTTTCAAGCTTTCAATATCGTGATTTGCGGCGCCAATGAATTATTGACACGCCAAACCCTGATCGTGTTGGGCAAATATTTGACGGGCAGCACAGGAACTAGTTTACCTATGCTTATAAGAAATACGGAAAATAGAAAATCACATGAATACTATCTCTTTACATCTTCACAGCACCTTGGCCGATTCAGCTCGTATTCAAACTAAAGGTAAGTTGTTATAGAATGAATGACCAGCCCTAGTGTCAGAGTTAATATGCCATGACGGTTGACGGTTATTGTTAGAGAAATATTTGACGATGAGCAACATTTCTGACAGCGCTATCTAGTTCCAAACTAAGCTAAACTTGAACTACGCGAACAGTGTTTTACAGCGATGATAGCTCAGTGGTTAGCGCGGTCGGTTCGCATGCCGAAGGGCGTGGGTTCAAGCCCCAACAATGAGCTTGAGCTGCCGGTGAAGGAAAACATCGTGGGGAAACCAAGCATGGTGGTAGGGTACTTTCTAGTACTCGGCTGGCTAGCTACCACATTCAAGATGAAAATTTGCCGCCAAGCATCTAACGGTGTGACCCATCAGCCTTACTTGAGAGCCAGTTTCATTCCAGGCTAAGTGTGCTTTATCATCTTCGACCACACCGTCACTTACAACAGATGAGCTGTGGTCAAACACCTAGCCTATTAACAATAAAAAATAAGTCACATCTTACAGGTACGCAGCCAAAAAGAAAGACAAAAGCGAATTACAAGACTTTTACGTTTGCCGGTATGAGCTTTCTCACGTGATGCGTTATTTTGCGATATGCAAGAGGTAGTTAGGAAGGAACAGTTTATTTGAATTATCTCCAAAGAAGTTTTTACTTTTTTTCATCTTAAAATCAATTTCCATACTGAGGTTGCCTGGAATAGATCGCTCTTAGCGATAACGCCGCCAATTGTGCCACTGGTCTTAAGTATTAAAATGGTTTGTGTGAGCAATAAAGAGTTATATTATTACTATTTCATACAGATCAATAAACAAAATGGTCGAAAAACCTTTAACGCAAGATTATGTCAAAACTAATTTCTTTTTAAAGTTCTTCAAACCCAATAAGGACGATGCGTTTTTGAACTTTTCACGCCAATTCGTTATTTAACTTCATTTAAATTATAATGTTGGTTAGGTATCTTACCACGAGCTATAAAATTATAATGACTTCTGGAAATTTAATTTTCGTTATCTTTTTGCTATTCAACTGATACAATCTGTTCTGTTTGGCCGTAAAAGCAACGAAGCCCCTTATATTTTACAGGGTTCTTCGGAAAGTGCACAATATGAAAAAATCTGCAATGGAGGGACCAACCCTGATAACGCGACTTAATTATTAACATTTTTTTTTTTTCACGTTTACTGGATTGATCTTGTAATAAATTTTATGTTATTTTAGTTCTCATTCCATTTCACTAATGTAAAATGAATGCTAGAGTGTGTGTTTTTGTGTGCATGTTTGTAACATCTTCATTCTTCATGCTGTAACCCCGGATTTTAATTAAATATTGAGTGAAGATAACTAGTTTATTTATAACTATCGAAACGCCGGACGCTTTGCTCGGAGAAATCTATTGAACGAAATTATCTTAGTTCAGTTTTAAGTTCTGCCCCCTACCTTTGCTGGCGAGGTTAGACACTGGGGGTCACTACCTTCAGGGGAATGTGGAGGGTGCGATTTCGACACCCAGATCACCGGGGGGAGCTCGAGTACTCTCGGGACTCGGTGGCCACTTCATGCCTTTGTGTGGGCCTCATGATTCTCTGTCGTCTCTTAATCGAAATTCTCAATTGAAGTGAAAACCAAACTCGCACATGAGAAATAAGACTTGTAATAGATATGTAGGGGATTTTAAATATTATTATTTTTATTTAAAAATAATGAGACAAATGTTTACACACTAATTGGCGGTAGAATATCTGGTACTACGGTGGTATCTTAGACGACATCTTGCTAAGGAAATCTACCATCAATTAAAATTATGACTGCAATCTATCTTAACTATCAAACTTTTGACTATCAAACGGCATAGGTAAGTCTGGAGGCAATTACAATTACAGGGCTGTTGAGACTAACCATCGAAAAACTCAAATTAACGAACACCAAAGCAGCAATGCCCTGGACTTTATTTTGCTACTCAAAGTTCTGTGTATCGCTACAATGGTCATAAACAGGAGTTATCAAATACAAATAAAAATATTTTATTGATAAAACCAATGATACAAGTCAATTCCGTAATATCATTACATTTTATCATTTAAGAGTTTTGGAACACTAATTACATGTTAATGAAATAAAAACAAAATGTCAAAGTGTACAAACAGGTCAATATAAAATATGTCAATATAAAAATATATCAGCATAAAGATATGCCAATTTAAAAATATATTGTCCATATAATAAAATGCCCAAAAAAATCATAATTACCTCTTAGCATCAGGAGAGCGTCTCATTAATCTCATTAAATTTATATAAAAAAGAATGTTTTAGGTGTCGCTAGTGTTGTAGTTGTTCATAGACGCGGTGACCTCTTACTATCACGAGAACAGCATGCTTGTAAGTCTCTTTAAAAAAATGTAAATAAATAAATAATATACCCATTCTGAATAACCTGGTAGAAAGGGGATTGGGAATTTTGAAGGGGGATCGGAACAAACCTCAGCTCGTTCGTTAGTCGTTTTACAAGAGTAACATTGTGCAGTGACGTCACGCAAATGGTTTCGGCACGTGTCATTTTGCCCGATACGAGCATGATAACTGTGGTACGTTCCCTGTTTACAATTCTATGGGTTGGGTTTGGAACGATACATAGCGTTTTGCGATAATTGTACCTCAGTTTTGGTTTTTCATTTTTGTCATCGAATTTTGTGCATTTTTAGGGTACCGTACCTCAAAAGGAAAAAAACGGAACCCTTATAGGATCACTTCTTTGTCCGTCTGTCAGTCTGTCAAGACCCTTTTTCTCAGGAAATCAAGCTGAAATTAATGTCAAATACTCAAGTCTACTGTCCCTTGGAGCTATGAAAAAATCAAACTTCTAAGCCAACACAATCAAAAGATACAGCCGCTTATGCTGCAAATTTTCGACACGCAAGAGAATCAAAACCTACAGGGTACTTCCCGTAAACTCAGAATCTTGAAATTTGGTACGAAGCAACGTCTTATAGCACAGATAAAGGAAAAATTGCGAAAAGCATAAATTACCTTAAAAAATACTATAACTTTTACTTATATACCTACAGGTTTGTACGGAACCCTCGGTGCGCGAGTCCGAGTCGCACTTGGCCGGTTTTTTAATGTAAATGTAATGAGACCAACGATACACTCACCGTTGACACCATGACAATTGTACCGATACCCAGAACTTGGAGTGATAAAACAACTCCAGATTCTTCGTGATGCAATTCTTAATGCATCACGATGCATCCCGAATGGAGGCGGGTAAGCGGTTGTAGACGTATAATTATATAGCATTATAGCTGATTCTTTTACGATTTTTGAGTTGTATCCATTGTAAAAATTGTTCATGACGAGTCTCGGCTTTATGCACCACAGGCTTATATATAACTCTGTATAGTAAACGGAACTAAATCTTTGACACTTTTGTTAGTCAATCCGCTCACACTCTGCCCTAAGCTTGACGATTCAAAAGATTTCTATCGATATTATTGGTAACCCCCAGAGAATAAATCAGTTTGTTATTGATTGGTTGTTAGTAACGCCCCGGTTAATTCGGTTTTCTTCCTCATTTCCTATCGTAATTTGGGGTTCATATTTCTGAGAATGTGATTGATTATTTTCCGTATTTTCTTTAAATTGGCAGCATTACGGTTCTTTTTCCAATGTATCATGAGATTGGTTGAAAATCTCTATGATTATTTTAAGGAAATATTTTGACTTAATATATGTATATTGAATTAGCCAATTAGTCACACGTGCGTAAACACGAGTTTTAGGATGCTTTACGGTATATAGATGATCTGTAGAGCACTGACTGATAAAAACCAAGAAACAAAGATATAAGGGATCAAATTATAGCAAAAAATGGCTTTCAAAGTTATTTCTAGTACTCAACTGGGTAGCTACCAATATCAAACCAAAATCTGGCGCCAAGCACCTAACTGTTTGTCTGTTCAGACAGCCTCATTTGAGAGTCAGTTTCATTCCAGGCCAGGTGTCTTCACCGTCTTCAACTACACCGTCATTTAACATTAGGTGAGCTGGGCTCAGTAGCCTAATTTGTTTGTAAAAAAAACGAACGCAGAAACGTATTTAAGCGTTTCATAAAAAGACCCAAGTTATGTACCGTGTCTTATAAAATGTTAACGCATAATAAGCTAAAGTGATCTAAATAGGACAATTAATTAATGACTTTACTGCTAGCAGAATATAAAATTACATAAGCCCTCAAAATTTAAGTTTGTAACTTATACAAGCACTCATTCAGTATTTTTCTATAATATTTCCGTATCTATAAAAAAGTTGTTAAAATTATTGGTCGATGTCATAAAATTTCTAACTTTTTTCATTTTGAAACTACCGATTTTACATCCTATTCTGGTGCTTAAATAAACCATCTCTTATTGCCGCCATATGCTTTGAATATCTACCAAAGTGTTGACGTTTTAATGTCCTTAGTACTCGTGTGAAGAACCGAAATAATTATTGTTTTACGGTTTATTGTGCTACCAACGCAGTGTTTAGTGCTGCTGACAGTTTCATTATGAGATAAACACGATTTAGGGAGCGTGAATATCACGGATGTTAGTTTTATGATTTGTTCATTTTGGGGCTACGACGATCCTTGTCTAAAATTTTCGTTCACAGAGAAATACTCGTCGTTGCCAGTTAGACCCTGAATTGGAATGACTTAATATTTGTGTTTACTCAACATACTAGTTTTATGAATAAATCATAACAAAGATAAAATGTGTAGTTGTTTCTTCCATACACTGCTTTGCAAGGCCATGGATTTAAATGTCCACACGAGAAGAAAAGGACATGAGTACAAGATACTTTTGAAAACCAAAAATAATACCACAGGTTTTTTTTATCAGGTTTTGTTTTTTATAAATGATAAATCTCTATAGAAAAGTGACAGTTACAGAAGAGCTAAAGAAGAAGAGATTAGATAAGCACTTGCCGAGACAGTTGAGACAGCTAAAAAGAAGCAAACACCAGCAGTGGGATAAAAATGTTACGGACGATGATGAAGATGATAAAACGAGAATTGAACAACCATTTTCACATAAGTTATTTTATTTCCAAGTCAGTAAATATAAAATCTATTGTTTTATTTAATTCTCGATTAAATATTCCAGTGGGACCTTTTTGAAGAAATGGTGGACTGTTGTGACGATCTTTTCAATAACTGTTGCAATAATCGGAGGTCCCACTTCAGCAATTATCTCATTAGGGCTGTTAGCGAACAAATCTTTGGCGACACGACCTGTAAGATAAAAAATGGTGTTAGCTTCTATAAAAAGAGTAGCAAATAAGCTGATAGTGCTAATGGTAAGCATAACATTGTCTGCATTAGTAATGTTGTTGATGTTACAACTTGGTAAGATGACAATAGTAACTCTCTCTCTCTCTCAAATAAAACATTTATGAAAGTATTACATTAGTAGTATATGCATAACATACTTTGTGCAAATCTACAGAACTTCGAGTATGAAATAGATAAAAGTCAATGCAATGATTCACATATTATCTACAACATTTGCGGATTTATTAATTTTTAAACGATTTGTTGAACTCGAAATGTTCATCAGTTTTTTTTAACTCGAAAGGCGATTAAATGGCTATACTTGAGTTTGAAATGTTTATAATCACCAAGGGAGAAAAATATCTTTATTCTGAATTAAGATTCTTTATTATTAATTTTTGATATTTTAACATTTTATCAAAGAGACAAAGAATATCGTTCACTATATGTACAATTCAGAAATTGCAGCATAGTTTAGTTACTCTAAACACATGATCTCCTTAAACTAAGAGGGTTAAGTCTAAAAATGAGACTGATGTACGAGATTGTTCGTTACAATCCGGACGACAGCTGCCGACAAAAGATTGCCAAACATATACATAGAAAACCGCTGCACCGCAGTGTTTTGGCGGAGTTTTTTTTTTTTAAATGGGATGTGATCAAATGGACAGTAGAAAATCCTTCTTTTCGTTGACCAAAGTATAATAATATAAATTAACCGTTCTGTTTTGTTTGTCCAAAAGCCCGCAAAAATGGTAATACTACATCGGAAACGAGAGAACTCTATGAGTTAAACAAATAATAATAATAATAATAATATCCTAGAATAATAAGTTGCTTCTTGCATATATAATGATGTGAACAGTCCAAAATAATAATTATTTTTAAGGCGTTTAGGCCATGTATTCTAAATAATCAAAAATCAAATCCTTGCCTTGTAATCAAAATCTAAAAATCACGTGAATCCGTCGAAGTGCGCGATATCTTAGCTTACTGCGGTTAGATGTCGCGCCGAAGGATGACTCAATTCAAGATTGAACTTCCATTGAAGAGCTGAATTGTGCGGAAACCATAGCATAGTAAATATATTCTAGTACTAGGCTGGCTTGCTTCTCTTTTCATTTATATAATAGTAGAATAGTGGTGTAATATAGGTGATGATGGCTTACCTAATACTTCATTTCCATTGAATAGGTTTTCTAACTCAATGGTGGCCTTATCTTTCAGTTCATATGAATGTGTGTATCTCTTAATAGACCAGTGTTTCAGTCCATCTTTACCAGTCACCTCTGCGATGTCTGCTACAGCGGATATTAGGGCCTTTCCTAAAATAAAATGGTCATGGATTAAATTATTAAAATAGAGTTAAAAGCGAGAAAAGAAAGAAAATTTATTTTACCACACGACACTAGAAGAACTAAAATAATAAAAATTAAGCTAGGATAAAATATGAATAATATATATAACCTTTGCTTGGTATATGAATATTTATGTTTGGTAGCTTGATGTTCTAAGATATTAGAAATACAAAATGAAATACTATAAAAACATACAGAACAATAAGCATAATTATAGTTTTATACTGCTGTGGTGGTGCCGGCGTAAGAATAGTACCCCACCCTCTCTACCCGTGGTTGCCGTAAGAGTCGGCTAAGGGATGTAATCCAGAAGATGGGCAGCAGCGTCTTCCTTGAACAATCACACTCAACTGCGCTCGCCAACCCGCCTGCCAAGCGTGGCTAGTATTCGCAAACCCCTCCCAAAGGAGGCCTATGTCCAGCAGTGGACGTACTATGGCTGATGATGATAGTTTTGTTACTGCTGTCTAGCTGCAAAAGATTAATTTGAGTAGAGCCTAGAAGAAACCGATTCACTCGCGACTTGAAGGCACCCAGATTGCATCTATCAGGGAACACCCGTTCGGGTAGCAACTAGCTCTTATTTACTTTTTGGTTTTATTACACTATTATTTTCATTTTATCCTAAATGCTAGCTGCTTATAAAACTTATAAATAATTTATTATCATGAATTTTAATTGAGGTAAACGAGTATAAGGTATTTATTTTTGGGGAAGTTTACATTTATGGCTAGTTCATCAAACATTCTGAGCATAAATTTCCGTTTTATGTTTGCTAATACTTTAGTCAATGATGTTTGTGAGAAAACATCCATCTGTTTTAGTCTCTATGCGCTTTTAGTATTCGTTACAACAATTATGTAGGGATAAAAAAGTATGAGAATAAAACATTTTGTTTAGAGTTATTCTTAGCTTTAATATTAGTATATGATGATTCCACTCAGACGTGCAATTAACTAAATAACTGTGCGAATTGTTATTAATTGTAAATTGTTTAAAACAACGTTATTTAAAAACGCTGTTTATGTTAACTGACGTCATTTATATTAGTTAATATTGCGCAGTTTATTTTTATATAACATGTTTATTAATAGACTTTCCAATAACATTAATAGTTAATGGCTAATTAAATATTTTGATTCACAGAAATTTACTCACACGAATAAAAGGAGTTAGAAGTATAAGAATTATTTATTCTGTGCGAATAAAGCTAATTAGATTAGCGTAGAGGGTTATAATGAATGAGGTCTAATAGTAAGTAAAAGGGCTGAAATTTTTCGAGAGAAAGTGTAAGAAACGTAACATCCAAATATACGTACTTAAGACGACATGAGCACGACCATTTCCTTGAATTTCGAATAGTATGATGCTACCGTCAATATCGTACTGGCCGTCAACTTCAACGGTGCATTGCGCTTTTACGTTCAACTTTGATTCAACCTGATCAAATCTGAAAAAAAAAAATGATTCTGTAAGATAAAAACACATTTTATAGAAATTGTTAAACATGACGTTTGAAATAAATCTTAGATCTGATTAGATGTTAGCTGATGATGCAGTCTAAGATGGAACACGCCTTGAAGAATCAGATTGACTCTCGACTTGAAGACAAACAGATTGTATCAATCGAGGAATATTCACTGTCATTCCACTGTCTAGCGGTCAGCACAATGAACGTGGAATCAAATCGTTTCGTTCAGAGTTTTTGGAACTCAACTATGAAATGACGTCGCTTTTTAGAGTTTCTGGGTGTCCAAAAGAAGAGTAGGCTCAGATGAATTAGACCATGTAGTTCTGAAGCACACTATCGGAAATGAATCCAATACAAAACTAGCAACTTTGCGACGAAAAAGAAATAATGTGAATATACTCTATTAGTGAGGGCTACTATAAAATAGAGCGATAAAAAAATTGTGTTTTGATAAAGATATTTTTTTTATGTACCTTTAAAGTAGCAGCTAACAGAAAGACATGAACACGAGGAAAATAAGCAGCAGTGAGACAAAACTTTAGATAGCAAACAAAAATTGCATTTAAACAGAACTTCTACTCGTAATACTAGTAAAATATCAGTGTTCACTATATATGTAGATAGCTTCGATCGTCACGTCAATGATATAGATAGTATATACAATTATACATAGGTAGTAAACGTAATACAAAAAGAGATTTGATTGTTCTCTAAAATTAAAAAAAAAAAAAAACTGATCCAAACACAATTTCGCGATATACCTACTAATATTATTATGAGTAGCTAGAATTGTATATTTTACATTTATAAACACAAGTTCTGATATTTTGTATATTAAATTTAATACCCAAAATAACGCACTTATGGGTCGTAACATTCATGACGCTTAACAACCAGAACGGGAATTAGTTTTATTACTCAAAAACTAGTTTTTTTATTGATAGGTGTTTATTTGTACGAAAACTGGTTCTGATGTAGTATATAAACTTTGCATGGCTAATCTAAGTGTACGAGTATAAGTATGCATTTGCAAAAAATGGTATATAAGTATTTTATTAGTTATATATTCGCATAATAACAAGCTTTACTTGGTTTGGGGTTAGATGGTGCTGTTGGAAATTAATGTACTCCGTGGTATTAAGCGGAACTACAAAAGGTACATCAGTGTTAGGTTGATTATAGACTTAGACTTTATTAGACTTTTTATGGTCGACAGGCTATTTGACCAACCTCACCTGATAATGTGTAAACCGACCGCGCTAACCACTGAGCTATTATCGCTATAAAGCACATGAGGGCAACAAATTAAACTGGTTTAAGAAAAAGAGCGTAAACGAACGGCCTAATATCTGACAAAAGTTAAATATTTATTGATCAGAGAGATATCATCACCGATCAGCGATTTTGAGATTATAGTTCTGTGCCATATCACAAGTGATTCTATATAATAAATAAAAAAAACTACAAAATCGAATTTCTAGACAGCGAGTTAGTTGATTTTTATGACAATCGTTTAAAAGTTTGGAAGCACTATAAAGAAGCTTAGCTTACTAGAAGCTCAATTGTGCGTCCTCTCAAACAAGTCATAAATGATCAGGCTTTTGTTCAAAAAACCTATTAAAATTACCAAGTTTGTTCAAGCTTTCGATTCAAGAAACAATACATTTCTCGGTATCCGTCCGACCGAGTCCCGTTAAAAACTTTGCCAAATGTTATCGTGCAATAGTTTGCATTGTGTGTTCTGTCAAGTTCGGCTATCGTTCAGGTTGTGACAAACTGACTTTGGATTTTTAGCCTTATATATTTAGAGGTGTTACTTGTTTGAATAATCAATATATGCCACAATTTTTGCTTTGCATATTTTTTTTTCGTTAGCTTTAATTTTTTTATCAGACCCTTAGACTTACTGCATCTTCTTAATGTCACAGTGCTCCAAGCCTTTTACTGTGACGTCACTGAGAAGAAGTTTAAGGTTAGGTGAACTGGCATTCAGAGTTTTCACGAAGAATGGTTCCAGAGGTTCTACTCCCCATTCTTTGTTACCAGCAACAAACGTCCCAATAAATGCCTGCGCCGAAGCTTTGATGCATTTCGAGTCGGCAAGATTGCATTTTGTTAGAACAGGTGGCGCTGAAATGATATAAAAGTAATCAATAATCATTTTAAGCGAAGATATGGACTACAAATACACTTCCTAAAAGGAACCAATTCACTCGTGACTAAAGTCATCTAGAGTGTATCTACTGGGGAACATCCACTCGGGCAGCAAATTCCATTGTTTGTATGGTAGAAGTGGAATTGAACCGTTTAGATCCAGTTATCTGAACATTAAGTGGTGTTGGAAAGGTCCAGGCTGTTCGATATAAGAATGGGCAGGGTGGAATTAGACCACGCAGATCTAAAGCGCACTCTATAAAGTATCCGTATCCGATAGATGAGTAACTTAAAGTACCGAGAATGTCGGATACCGAGTCAAATTGCGCGTTGCTTCTAATATTTGGATTTAATTAACTCAAGAAGTAAAAGCACTACACAAATATAAGCCTGCTTGATTAATCGAGCGAAAATACGGATCAAGTTTTCATTATTATTATATTATGTATAAAACAAATGTAGTGTTACTTAAGTTGCAAATAACAAGCTCTAGAGAATAAAGTTGTATTAAAAATGGACATTTTTTTAGATTGTTTTTTTTTTTGTGAATTCTAATAGATTTAATATGAAATCCAAAATGTAGTAGTATCGTTAAATTGAATTAGTTAAACTCCAAATGATAAAAAAAAGACAATTAAAAAAAATAGAATAAAAAGTAAGCTTAATAAAAAAAAACGCGAATACCCAAAGATTGTATAAAATATTTATTTCAAAAAAAATATACCTAGTTAGTATCGTTCAAGATGATGTAATTATTTTCACGATATCCCATACATCCAAATCTATTCAAGCATTCAGTGGAATAAAGAAACTCATATACAACCATACCCTGAAAACATTATACTATTTTTTTTTACAATTCGAAGTTAGATTTTGGAAAAAACCTGATATCTTGTTATAAACTGATATATTTAAAACTTACCTGCTTCTGTCATAAGAGAACACGACAGCAAACACACAAAAGAAATTATCGCGATCATCGTAAAAAAATAATTATCTAATATTTAATCTATACGACGTCAACACAACCGCTTACAGCAACAACTCTCGCTTCATATGAAGAGATCCTTTATAATCTATTTATTATATAGGTTTGTTATTCGTGCATATTGTAAACCAAAGAACAAAAACGTGTTTTCATACACTTTACTGTGGTGTATAATTTTTTAAGGCTTAGTGTTAAAGTTTAAGAGGACACTGACTTTAACTGACAAAATTAACATCGATGGAACTGTTATACAGGGGGTTTCGGTTTAGCGATAAACATACTTTTTTATTTAATTTAAATTTACGCTCATAACCGTCACGCTGCGATCTTTGATAGCCATCTGCAGGTTGTACTCCTTGATGGTCTTCGGCGACGCAGTCGACACTCGTCAACGTCGATAAACATACTTTAAAATATTATTCAGTACATGTAATACTTTATACAGTAAGAATATGACTTTGAACTAATAAAATATAACACTTGATTCGAGTTGTTTTAATTTAATTTTTATTATAATAGGAAAACTTACAGCTAGGTTCACAGACAATTACAATAAATAAGAATGGAACGTCAATTAAATGTTTTCATAAGTAGTACAGAAGAATATGGTAGAAGAAGGTTTCACACAAAAATATACAGTAAGTACAGTACACTTAAAAAGAAACAAGTTAAAAGAAATGTTGTTGAAAATAATTTTTACTAGTAAGTCGTTTTAAATTTAGAAAAGTAGTATTGAGAAGACCAATATCTACTATATTATCGAGATAATTGTAGCACCTACATGCCCTTATAAAATAGTTATTTATATAACTATTATGCTCGGACATAACGTAGAGGAGACTAGATTTTCTTAGGGAAGCGGTGGGTGTGCGCAGCCCCAGCTGACCGAGTCACTCTGGACAATCGATTGTGCCATTTACTATGTTGAGGAGAAATGCTATATCTGCCACTCGTTTTCTTCCCTATAACGGTAGCATGTGGAACTTTTTGCAACGATCAGGATAGTTCGGAAAAATATTTTAGCGCAAGTTGTTATATCTTTTTTTTTATGGTTGACAGGCTAAGTGTTTGATCACAGCTCACCTGATGTTAAGTAACGGTGTGTCGAAGATGGTAAAGATACGAGATATCCAGAGTAATCAGGTTTCTTCTGGGTAAGCGTGTTTAACATTCGAATTCTGCTTAACATCAAGCATGCTGTGATCAAACGCATGCCTATTTTGAATAAAAATAAAGAATGTAATCAAAATCAAAATCAAAAGTCATTTATACAGTTTAAGCCCTGGTAAGGCACTTATGAACGTTAAGTTACATGATTGAATCTACCACCGGCTCGTAATTACACTTCAACTGAGAAGACTCCGGCAAGAAACTCAGCAAGGCATTTTTTGTGGATCTTTCTTTTCATATTAGGTTACAATTTACAGTTATAAATATGAATACATACATTATGCTTACTACAATTGTCACTTAGCCAGGGGGATGCAAGTGCAGAGAGACGCTACAACAACCATATATTCCTGTCTTCCACGTAATGAGCCACCTTATAGTAGGCTTTTTCAATTAACCTCTGCTTTATAAAATCTTTGAATTTATTATAGGACATTAGAGTTACCTCAAGTGGGATTTTATTATAGAATCTAACGCAATTCCTGAGAAAAGACTTATTAGCTTTAGATAACCTGAATCTAGGTGTAATAACTGAGAGATCTTCATATCTAGAGATTAGTTTAAAAAAGGCAATGACTGGCTGGTTCTATCCAATAATTTATTTGTATTCAAATGTTTTAGTTTAGGTAAATTTTTACTATTTCATACAAAAGTTTACAAACTTTGAATAGATAAATATAATTTAATTATCTTCGCATGCGTGCTGAGTCTTATTTCTGTTTACTACGCTTTTTCGACGCGTATAAGTCCGCTCTTGAGTCGCCTTATGGTAAGCAATGATGTAGTCCAAGTTAAAAAACACAGGTTTAGGAGATACTTATTCACTCTAGACCTACTCTATTCCAATTGGAGCTATGCTTGGCGGTTCTCTAAGGGATCGTATCCGGAATGAAGTAACCAAACCAACCAGAGAACCAAAGAAACCAACATAGCCAGAGCATAGAACATAGCGTATTAGTAAGTTGAAGTGGCTGGACATATCTGTAGTAGAGCCGATAAGAGTTGGGGTAGACGTGTTCTAGAGTGAAAACTGCGTATCGGCCCGAGAATCGATGGAGTGACGATATATGTAAGACAGTGGACAGTGGCTGGAAGCAAAAAGCGAAAGATCGAGCTAGGTGGCGAGCATTTAGGAGAGGCCTATATACTTTGACATTTATAGAAGTTTTGATTTACATAGTCATCTAAACATTTTTTATCTTAATCGAACATTATTTATGATCATGGATCCACAAATGGGTATATCTGCAAATTATACGTCGATTCTTAGAACACACTCTATAGATGAAATTACATACTAGAATTATTATTGGGAAGGTAGATTTCACAATTGTTATAGATGAATAAATCACTAGTGTAAAAATTTATTTGAAAGGTATCCATTTTTAACCGACTTCAAAAAAAGGAGGTACTCAATTCAACTGTTTTTTTTTTTTGTTTTTTTATTTAACTCAGAACTTTCGACTGGGTGAAACGATTTTGAAGATTCTCTTTTTATTTGAAAGCTGGTGCTTCTTGTGTGGTCCCAATTTTTGTACAGTTCTTACAATGGAATCCACGAGAAAACCATATGAAGTCGGTTTTTTTGTTAAAATTTTACTTGTACAAATCACGTGGATGAATATAAATGTTTAATGATTCCTCAATTACTATGTTTGTGAATCCTCATTTATGTGTAACACATTAACGGAGCCTACGCTGTACATAGAAGTAGGTTCGTTGTTATTAATTAAATAATTAACTATATAGCTTCATTATTTTATTTTATTTTGTAACAAGTGACTTGCCTGTAACATTATTGTTATTTATGGCTAATAAATATTACTGATTACTGAATTTTCTTATAAATATGGAAGAAAATATATTTCTACTTTTAATTTTTATAATAGTTTTATCAGTTAATTAACTTAGGAAAAATATTTGAGGCCTAAATGAAAAGTAATTGTTGATAGTAGAGTAACAACTACAATGAAGTTTTTAAAAGTTGATAAGAAAAAAAAAAAAGATTTTTTCAAATAAAAGAAAAGATGAACATTCAAAACAAATTAATTTATAAAATCTACCAATGCTACATAGTAATATTGAGTCGTTTGTCTTATGTTCTTAACTAACAAAAAATATGCAAATTCTTGCGGACATAAAATATAGATTGGTGTTTAGTGATTTTATTTTTATTTTACCTGAAGTAACCTTTGGACCGTTTAATTGAGTGATTAGTAACTAAACTTTTTTTTTGCTTAAATATTTACAAAGGATCTGGTGGGTCTGGTGCCGCGTAAAGTTAGATAAAATAAATAGCACCCTTTCTCGGATTTTAAGCATTTTTGTATGTTGATTTCAATGTGACGATATAATTAAAAAATAAAATAGACAATTTTTTTATGGATGCTATTTTATTATGTAATTTATGCGTTATTATCCGCAGTCTATTTTCAGCAATATACGAAAGCGCTTCATTTTAGGAAAAAAATATCTTAAATTTATTTTTTAATTCCTGTAGGGACTAGGAACTACTTCAATTGTTTATGGCCTTATTTAATGTGAAAAAATGTTTATGCTTTTCACTTTTCTACTTACTTTTCATTGTTGGAATTTAAACTCCAACGATGAGCTTGAACTGCCGGTGAAGGAAAACATCGTGAGGAAACCATGTTTTTCTTGTTTTATTTCACCGGCAGCTCAAGTTCATCGTTGCGGTTTTGACCCCTTCTACTCGTAGTACTCGGCTAGCTAGCTACCTGCTCAAGTTAAAAACCTACCAAAAATCACCTAACGGTGTGTTCCTGCAGCCTCTGATCAAACAAGATTCTGACTCTGGTTAACAGACTCAGAGTCAGTCTGTCTAGTTACCTCTAATTACCTATGTAATAAAAAAGCGAGTATAATGACGACATGCCTTTATTAGTCTAAGCTTAGATCTTCAGAGGGTATGGCTTTGAAGAAATAGTTAATATATTTGACGACTCTTGCGATTAGTGCTTTCATCACTGGAGGTCCAATCTCCATGACGACGTCATTACCATTGTTAGCAACTAATTCTTCAGCAGCACGACCTGGAAATATATATAACCAAACTTACTTCAATTGTTACATACTTATGCAAGGTTGTATAAAATCAGGGATTACAAAGACAAGTTTAAATGAACACTTTAAAAATCCCCCCAACATCATATCAAGTTTTGACTAAATGAGATCTATGGAAGATGCTATTCTATCTATTCATCAACCAGAAAAGCGTTAATATAGTTTTCAAACGGCTGAACATTTTTTTTTTTATCATACTTAAGCACAATCTCGATCAAACTCAAATTCAAATGAAATAAAAAACTAAATAGAAATCGATTCAGCCTTTTGAAAGCTACGATGCCACAGATATACAATGAACTTTGAACAATGAACTATTTTCGGCTTGGTAATACAGTTTCTTGTAACCCTTTATGAAGCGGAAATCAATTTGTATATGCTTAATGAAAGCAAATACAAAATTGTACATAGTAACATAACGCAAACAAACTGTAGAGCTTGTGCTAACATAATGCGCTTCAAAGATGATTCATCACATCTTTAAGCCCATTCCGACGTTTCAAGCACGTTTGATAATGCCATCGATTAATTTATGAGTTTAATTTTGTGTAAGGTCAATTTTAGCACACTAAAAATATACCAAACTTCGGTTTTTGGGGATTACAAAATTAAATTTTCTTAAACTTCAAAATTAAAGGAAAAAAAAATCTAATGCTATGATTTCGCATGCTCCTCTCAGCTGATTTTCCAAAATAATACATGCAGTCTTTTAACTTTTATTGCTATAAAGATAAAGGTATATATTTAAAATCTCACCTAACAATGGATTATTTTTGAAAAGATTTTCAAATACGACGTCTGCTTTGTCTTTTAGCTCGAAACTATGATTCCATGATTTAACCTGCCAGTGGTTCTTGCCGTCTTCACCTTGCTTATCGACGATATCAAGCTCTATGCTGACCAAAGCGGATCCTGTGAGACGCCAATTCAATCATAGTTAGTGTTGATAAAGTTAAACCAATAGAAGATTTGACTTTCTCTTTATTTTCTACTGTAAATTAGTTACTTTTATGTTAAATTAGTTTTATTTTTTAAGTAATAGGAACTGATTCACTCGTGACTTGGAGGCACTAAGATTGTATAGGAACTGATTCACTCGTGACTTGGAGGCACTCAGATTGTATAGGAACTGATTCACTCGTGACTTGGAGGCACTCAGATTGTATATAGATACAATAAGAGATTCATTGTTTAGCGGTTCGTACGATGAAAGTAGAATTAAAACAGTGTCGCTTTTTAGAGTTCCGGACTGTCTGATAGTAAAATGTACAGGGTGGAATTGGATCATACAATGATGGCTGAACACGGGTACATACTTAAACAGTGGCCTGCCTTGACTAATACTGTCTCATAGTTTAGTGAGTGTACTTCTCGTGCTTCGAGTTGTGTATCACAAGCGCATTACAGTCTCACGTAATAAGCGATAGGAATAATAAAATTAACGTTAATCAACTTTAAAAAATCACCGAGAATTATCAATATTATTTTCTGAATTACTTATCAAAATATATATGTACATCTATTAAGAAAATAGTTATAAAACAAATTAAATAGGCTAGAAACCGACATATAACTATTTAAATTTTTATCAAGATACATACAGCCATTTCCGATCCATTAAAATTAAATTAGTTAATTAGCGAAATTACAGGACTCTCGAGACTAACTTATAGTCTCAAAGTAATGAGCGCTGAAGCAGCGATACCCTGGGTTTTGTTTTGCTACTCAAAGTTCTGTGTATCGCTGCAATGGTCATGGACAGGCGTTATGTTTTACCATAAGGAAAGCGTCTCTCTCGTCCCATTACTTTTACATCAAAAGAAAAGATTAAAATATTATAATTACGATATTGCGACTTACACTTATTTACGTATGTGAAATGTTTTTTTTATCTACTTTTAAAATTGGAAATAACTTACTCAAATGAACATGTATAGCTCCTTCTCCTTCAAACGGGGCCAAGAACAGATTGCCTTTAAGCTCATATTGACCATCCAGCTTCCCCGTACACAAAACCTTTATGACTATTTTGGACTTGGCTACATCTCGCCTGAAATCATGATAATATATTTCTTTGTAATTATAGAAGTGAGTTTTTGGTTTACAGACTATGAACTTGTTTGTCCACAGGTCATCTGATGTTTAGTGACGGTGTGGTCAAAAATGGTAAAGCATACTTAGCCTGGAATGGAACTGGCTCTCAAGACAGGCTGCTGGAAACAGTGTGTAAAAAAACACTGTTAGGTGCTTAGTGGAAAATTTTCAATTTGAGGGTGGTAGGCAGCCAGCCTAGTACTAGAAAATACCCTACCACCATGCTAAGGTTTCCTTACCATGTTTTCCTTCACTGGCAGGTCAAGCTCATCGTTGCGGTTTTGATCCTTTCTAGTACTCGGCTAGTTAGCTACCCTCAAGTTAAAAATCACCTAATGGATCAGTGGTTTGAACCCACGACCATCAGCATGTGAACAGACCGTGCTAATCACTAAGCTATCATCGCTACAAAACACGCTACATTTCATTTGGCATGGCATGCGTTGTCTTTTGACTTCTAGTAGCTTAGGTTCTATTCTAGATACATGCTTTATGTTTATTTATTTTTCGGACCACCAACACTATATACATCAGAATCTTCATCATGGTCATCAACATAGCAAAAGCAAAAATTTAATATTATAGTTATTACAGGTGACTTAAAAGTTTAGGAATGTTAAAATATTGAACCAATTTGCTTTTATTAACAAACAGTACCTGGATGACCGAGCTTTGCTCGGATGAAAACACGGATAAAACGACGTTTTCTAAAAATGAAACCTAGATCGATTTATCGCCTCCGAAACCCCCTGCATACAAGTTTCATGAAAATCGTTGGTGCCGTTTCCGAGATTCAGATTATGTATATACATATATACAAGAATTGCTTATTTAAAGGTATTAGATAATTGCGTTTAACCATCTTCTGGCCTGATGTTAAATGAAGTTGCGGTCTACGATGGCGCACAATCGCCCAGAAGAACCTGACTCACTCGCGACTTGAAGGCCGTAAAATTGTATTTATCGGAGAACACCCAACCGGGCCGTGTCCTTATTTCTTACTATGAAAAAATTAAAAATAAAAATAAATACATACGATTAAAAAAATTGAGAACTTCATTAAATGAAATATGTAAATACGAAATATGTATTTAAAATACATAATATTTCATAACACTGCTGGAACGTAAAAATATTTTTTGCTATAAACTTTTAGACAGTGACAATCCGCAGTTAAGCTTAATTTTACTCGTATGAAACTAGAATTTTTGCAAAGGGAATTAAAAAAATAAAAAAAATATTTATTTTGTTTTTGTATTTTCATTTGTAGAGTGATACTTTGGGAGACGATATTAGTCATTTTTTTATTATACTTGTTTTTGTTGTTTATATTGCCGTGGTGGTGCCGGCGTAAGAATTGTACCCCACCCTCTCTACCCGTGGTTGCCGTAAGAGTCGGCTAAGGGATGTAATCCGGAGGATGGGCAGCAGCGTCTTCCTTGAACGATCACACCTAACTGCGCTCGCCAACCCGCCTGCCAAGCGTGGCGAGTATTGGCAAAACCCCCCTAGGAAGAGGCCTATGTCCAGCAGTAGACGTCCTATGGCTGATGATGTGATGTGTGTTTATGTTACCAAACTTGATTTTAATATTTTTATGTGTATTTTGTTTATATATTTGTTTTAATTACATTTAATGAAACGTATTCATTGTATATAATTTACCTTATAAAATAAGTTGTTTGCCATAGATGTTCTACAAAAATATTATTACATTTTACTTTGCACTTCATTTTCAGTGTGTTTTTTTAAGTAAAAGTAACGTGAGAAATTTAATGATCTTCTCATGGTAAGACATAACGCGTGCTCATGATCATGAGACACTTTGCGTAACAACACAATAATTATGCCCAAGGCATTGTTGCTTTGGCGCTCATTAATTTGAGACATTAGATGATTCGATGTTATTTCTTAATAGCTCTGTATTTTTTTTGAACGCGTAAGTCTTCGTTTGACCACCAACACGCCTGATGGTTGGTATAGATATGGT
The DNA here is from genome assembly GCA_950106695.1 of Biston stratarius. Lineage (NCBI taxonomy): Eukaryota > Metazoa > Arthropoda > Insecta > Lepidoptera > Geometridae > Biston > Biston stratarius. The sequence goes on along the minus strand of OX467106.1, from coordinate 32,400,954 downwards.
CGAAGATGAACCATGCAGACTTAGAAGATACCTATTCACTCTGGCCTTGAAAATATCTAGATTATATCTCTCAGGAAACAAGGAAGCCGGCAGCTTGCTTTCCTTAGTCGTTGCTGCAATACCATTAAAATCATTTTTTTTTACATTCAGCGCCATCTGACCACAAACTAAGCAAAGCTTTCTATGGGCATCAGATAACTGATAGAATGCTTAAATATTTTTTTTTGTATTTAATTATAACAGAACATACTGACACAGAACAAACATGTGACAGGCTTGTTGGCTCCTTGGTAGAATATCTACCTTAAGAGTTGTAGGGCGTGGGTTCGATTCCCACTTAGGACAAATATTTTGTGATATAAACATAATGTTTGTTCTGTGTCTGGGTGTTCTGTATGTATTATAAGTATGTACTTACAAAAAAACAAAAGTAGTATATATGTATTCTATCAGTTATTCGACTGCCATAGTACAAGCTTTGCTTAGTTTGGGGTAAAATGGTGCTGTGTTCTACGATATTTATTTATTTTACCAAAATCAAACCAAAAAGTCATTTATTCAGTTTAGGCCCTGGTAAGGCACTTATGAACGTTAAGTTACATGTTTGAATCTACCACCGGCTCGTAATTACACTTCAACTGAGAAGACTCCGGCAAGAAACTCAGCATAGATACCATAAAATGTTTGCCCTGTGTGGAAATTGTACCCACGCCCAACAACTCTTAACTACATATATATTACAAATGAGCCAACAGGGCTGTCACTAAATACACTTATGTCTACACACTACTGATTGGCGGCAAAATATTGATAGTTTTTGCTTCGGACGATGAGATCTACCACGTAATAAAAATCAAAAATCATATCACGTTAGGAGAAACGCTGTACTTACTGTATTTTTTTTATTTCACAGTTCTTTAAGCCAACAGCTGTGACATCAGTCAACACAAAGAGAAAGTCTGCTTGACTAGCATTTATGATTTTGAAAATTGTAGGATCTAGACTCGGCACATTGTATTCAGATAGACCTTGTGCAAATATTGGGATGACTTCTTTGGTGGTGTCCTTTAAGCATTTGGAATCGCTGGACTTGCATATCTTGAGGAATGATGCTGAAATGGAAATAACATATTTTTTTAGTACTTACTTAATACTCTATACCTTAATGTAAGTAGGTACTTACACACCAAATATTTACTAGAATTAATTTGTAAATTTTTGATTCAATGTCCCAGATTTATTAGAAAAGTTTGTTTTAAAAAATATTATTTTTTTGCCCTTCGAAATAGTTTTGCGCTTGATCACGCCCTGTCAGATGTTAAGCAAGATGCAGTCTAAGATGAAGCACGCTTAAATAGAAAAAAAAACTGTTTACTCTGGATTTCCCAAGAATTTTTTAAGACACCTAAGTTGTACTACATTTTTTATCCTTGCGCTTTTCTGACCTTGTCCGCGAGCTAATCCCTAACGTAATCAGGGGCATGAGGTGCCGATTTATTTATTGGCTTACTATGTTAACAAGGTTTTTAAGACTAGTTTATATCTGTGTGCTAATTGTATTACTTACGTTCTCTCTACATTTCATTTTTTTTAATATCTTTTTATTTACTAACATTTTTATTGGTTACTCTTCTATCTTATTATTGTTTACATTACTAATTATGACTATGTTTACTGATGCATATCTTAGATTCTTCTGTATTAATTTTTTTATTTATCTTCTTTATTTCTTACTGTTTTTTATTTAATACTATTCTATCCTATTGTTGTGTACATTATATGTCTATGTTCCTTCCTACTTTACATCAGTTTATTAATTATATCAATTTTAACAATTGTTATTAATATATTTTCACGTTATATATTGTCAACATATTTGTATGCATCCTTATTTTTGTTACAGGTTTTTTTTTTTTTTTTTTTTATGTAACAGTAATGGGACGAACGAGACGCTCTCCTGATGATAAGAGATAACGCCTGTCCATGACCATTGCAGCGATACACAGAACTTTGAATAGTAAAACAAAGTCCGGAGCATCGCTGCCTTGGTGCTCATTACTTTGAGACTAGATGGTAAGTCTCAACAGCCCAGTAATTTCGCTAGCTGCAGTACCCTTCAAACCGGAACACAGTAATGTTTACACACTACTGCTTAGCGGCAGAATATCTGGTACTGCGGTGGTACCTACCTAGACGACCTCCTGCTAAGGAAATCTACCACCAAGTAAAACAAGTTAACAATTGTTTTTCCGTATTCCAGAAACATTTGCCTTTTCCGTTTATTTATAACTATTTCCGCGATAGTACCTTTCTTTACAGCCATTCCTAATTCTTGTTCCAGTTCATATCTTTGTTTGCCGTAAATTGGGCAATCAAAGAGGAGGTGAGTGATCGTTTCATCCTTTCCAGGTTCACAGGAGCATGATGGATCATGCCTAAGTTTAAATCTGTGTAAGTATGCCGAAAATCCTCCATACCCGTCAGCATCTGCGTAATGGTTCCGGTTTTTTCTATATCCTTAACACTTCTATACGCACTTGCTACTTCCAGCAGAAACATTCAGGTTACCGAGGTTGTGTCTCCGTTGTTGTATCTCCTATTCCACTCGTCAAGGGTCTCCATGTGGATTTTCTTCTTGACGAATGAATTAGGGCATTTAGGGCTTTAGTTTTTGTGCTGCATTTTTGGCTAGAACGCTCGCTCTTTCGTTCTCCTCGAGTCCTGGGTAGGCTTTGATCCAAAATAATTGAACCTTCTTGCATTTTTCTTCACACTTTCAGATTTTCGCGTATCTGTACTGCGAGGGGATGGAGACAGCGGACATCAGCTATTGACTACAGCGATACTCTTAAATCGATTCCATTCCAAACTCCCTTTCACGACTTTTCAGGACTTCATTTGTAGCTTCAGATATTGCAAGCAATTCTGCCTGGTAGACCGTGCAGTATGACGGTAGTTTCAGTATCTTGTTTTTTATTTTGGCGTTATTGCTCTATAGAGACAAAATTGTACTTTGCAGAAAAACAGATACACAGTTCCACATCCTCGCTGTACATATGAAGAACGTGGAATCAAAGCATTTAGTCTGTGCGTGGGGAATGTACACCATGTATGGATGGCGCGTAGGCCGTCCGGTAATTGAAAGGGGGCAGGTTTTTAGGATACGAGTATGTGAAACATGGAGAAATTTGCATCTCTTAAAGTTCTCAAAATTGATTATTATTGATTCTCATATGGTTCATAAAAATCTGGGTTGGTTTTATCTGAATATTATCTAATGGTAACATAGTACTAGCACTTGACTAATAAATAAATAATAAAATTCATTTATTTCAGGCAACAAGACCCACATACAAATAGAAATGAAACATTACAATCATATACACAAATACACTAAAATATTAACACACTACAAAACAAAACAAATATTTGATAAGACAAGTTACAAGTCAAACATTAAACGTATAAATAATAACAATATAGGTCAAAATAAATGTCGTAGTAATAATTTAATAATAATGTATTTTAGCTCATTCTCATTGGCGCCGGAACCTAATGACTAGATCTAGGTAGATATATATGGCTTGTTTGATTACCTGTTGACCATGAATATACCTGCTGGCAAAATCTACTTCATGTTACTAGTAAATGTATTCGACTATAGCACTGTTTATATGTATTGCATATTTTTTGCATAAAATCAATAAGGTCTCCACTGACACTGGGGTCCGTGACCTTTGTCAACTTTGAAATACAATATTTGGTATTTTTTTTTAGAATATAGGAAGAAAAAAGTTGTTAAGTTGTTTATTGTATTTTGTTTCTGGTGTGAAGAACAAAGAGTTATATTTTCTTAATTGCTGTTGCTAATACAAATGTAAGACATAGCTCAGCATATTAGCAAACTGAATAGTTAAACTGGCAGTGGGCTGGTCATATTTGCCATAGAATCGACAACCGTTTGGGGTAGACATGTCTAGAGTGGAGACCGCGAATCGGTAAACGTAGTGTAGGACGCCCTAAGACTAAATGGAGTGACGATATACGTAAGACAGCTGGCAGTAGCTGGAAGCGAAAAGTCGAAGATCGGGCGGAGTGGCGTATCTTAGGAGATTTTCAACAAACAAATTTACATTTGTATTTATAACTAGATGGTACGCGGTGCGTTGTTGCCGTAAAAGAACAGTTCAAACAAAATACTAATAATTATACTACGCCCTTCATTGACTATGTCTATAGTCCTCGTCCAAGTACAAGCAATATGTCTAAGTTTTATTGCAATCGGATGAACGGTACGGGAGCGTATGAAATACCTACTAACAAACAAACATTAATTTTTGTATATTAGTAGCGACCCGCCCTGGCTTCGTACGAAGTACATTGTAGTAAATACTGATGTGGTGCATATGCATGTATTATATATATAAACATTCCTCTTGAATTACTCTGTCTATTCATTGAAACCGCATTAAAATCCGCGTAGTTTAAAAGATCTAAGCGTACAGAAGCTACTTTGTTTTATACTATGTAGATAAGATAATAGATATACTTACTTAGCATTAGCGAATAAATTAAAAATTACGAAATCGATATGGTCAATTTTAGCTCTAAAATATGTCACAAATTTTTTATCAAGGGCAATCCTCAAACTTTATAGGGACGCATAATGTGTTTTATATATTTTTATTTTAAAGGATATATTCAGATTGGTCTCATAGAAATTACATGAGAAATCGGTTGAGTAGTTTGATTTTTAAACCATAATACCTAAAACCTAGCCGCGTTTGCGCTTAGGGCCACGAAATCAGTTTTTTTAATTGTAATACATGTTTAAAACATAACTTATTAAAACAAAACTTACGTGGAGCGGAATCCGTGGAATAAATAAGAGCAAAACTACAAACAAATAGAAAATATTGTCTGCACATTTTAACAGTAATTGACTAGCAACCAAATCGGTAGTCTATCTTTTAAAGCTATGTAGTCAAATACAGCTAGAGATCACTCATACACTCATATTTATAAACACTGCATCTTATATTTAGCCAAAACTTTTTGTCTCAATGTTATTATAATCAGTTTATATTACAAGGAAACTTCAATAGTTTTTTCCTTTGCAACTACTATTGGATAAGTTTTATCAAAAAAAACGTCCTGAGATTCTCAAGTGAGGATATTAAAATTTTACGCACTGTGATTATTTTAAAATACATACAAACATAAGAGATCGCCTCCACTTTGTTTTTTTTTTATTACTAAATGGCTTGCGTTTGACCGTTATCTTGCCTGACCGTAGGCAAAGATATGATGGAGTACTTTTGCCCCAAAAAAAAAACCGATCCACTCGTGACTTAAAGACACCCAGATTTTATCTATCAAGAATAAAAATAACTATTAACTATAATATATATATATAAGAATAAGAATAACTTATTTATGATTAGGTATTATTATTAAAATAAAATAAATTCATGTCAAATTTCGTCAAAAAATCATCAGGAGTCAAGTTTTTTAAGCCACATACGTAACGTACAGCTCGTTTCTGTAAAATAAATACTTTTTTGGGGTGACATGATCCCCAAAAAAAGTATTCTGTACATCAATTGAATTGAAAAATTCTGTACAATTCGAAAGAGTGAAAGAAGTTGGCCGCGATCTCACCAGATGGAAAGTGAAGATGTGGCCGAAAATGGAGCATCCTTGGTTAGGAAACTGTTGTGATAATTATGTATCATAGAAAAAATGCATACATACATAATTTTATTATTAATTAACACGGGTCGTGTTTTTTTCAATTACTTCCTTGTCTAGCATTAGTATTCATTTTGATGTATGTTTGAGCTGCGTATATATATCAGACAAGTATTAAATTATTTTATTCATTGTCATTGTATTGTTTTTGTGCGTTACAAGGTTACGTATCTTTGGTATCTTTGGTCTGTAGCAATGATAGCTGAGTGGTTAGCGCAGTCGGTTCGCACGCCGATTGGCGTGGGTTCAAACCCCAACAATAAGCTGCCGGAAAACATCGAGAGGAAACCATAGCGCGGTGGTAGGGTACTTTCTAGTACTCGGCTGGCTAGCTACCACCCTCAAGTTGAAATCTACCGCCAAGCATCTTACTGTGTGTTCCGGCAGCCTCGCTTGAGAGCCAGTACCATTTCAGGCTAGGTGTGTTTGCCATCTTCGACCACACCGTCACTTAACATCAGGTGAAATGTGGTCATAAAAAAAAGTAGCCTGCCAGCCATACAAAATCTACATTTAAAGAATCCAACAGATTGAAAACCTCTGTCTTACGTTACTAAGTACAAACCTATAATCATTACCTTTGATCTAATATAACAAAAACAACAAACAATAACAAAAAACTATTAAAATCTTAAAACAATTTGTTATTTTTAGTTTGATCCGCAACCACTTGTCTATTAAGTTGTTTATTAGGGTTCCGTATCAAGGAGTGTAAAAAATAAAACCTATAAGGTAGTGTCTTCTCTCGTGTCTGTCAGTTTGCCTAACTTAATAATGGCCAGTATGTTATCTAGTGCCACCAAGCGAAAATTGTGGATATCTTTTATATTAAATAAAAACTCTTTATTGTGCACACCAGAAACAATACAAGTAGTTAGATACATTTAAAATTTAAAAACCCCCTACGCAAAATTCCTAACATAGCTAAGAACCACCACAAGGAAACTGACTTTCAAATGAAAAAAACCGCATCGAAATAGGTCCATCCGTTTGAGAGCTACGATGCCACAGACAGACAGACATCGACGTCAAATTTATAACACCCTTCTTATTGCGTCGGGGCTTAATAAAAAATTTACAGTAAATAAAATAACTTTATAAACTATTTAAAAAATAAGTGCCACAAGTGCGGCCTAATCTCTTCCGGGCAACCAGTACCGGAAAACATACACATTTTAGACCAAGAGCAAATGGAAAATGTTTTAATACTGTTTATTGATAAGAAATTGAATGAATATAAATTATACTAATAGTAAGTATATATTCACTTATATTCGTAGCGATATTAGCTCAGTGGTTACCGCGGTCGGTTCGCATGCCGAAGGCCGTAGTTGCAAACCCCAACAATGAGTTTGAGCTGCCGGTGAAGGAAAATATCGTGAGGAAATCATAGCATGGCGGTAGGGTACTTTCTAGAACTCGGCTGGCTAGCTACCACCCTCTAGTTGAAAATCTGCCGCCAAGCATTCATCGGTGTGTTCCGGCAGCCTCACTTGAGAGCCAGTACCATTCCATAAGGTGTGCTTTACCATCTTCGACCAGATCGTCACTCAGACGTAATCAGGTGAGTTGTGGTCAAACACCTAGGCTGTCAACCATTAAAAAAAAAACTACTTTTAATTCTACGAGGAACCCTAAATATCACATAATTATGTTTTGCTATTCGTATTTTGCAGGTATATTTTAAAATGAACGCTTTTTGTTTATTAGGTGTTTTATAAGTAAGTATTTATTTTAAACAAGCATTTTTAATCAAGTTCTTTGGAACTATAAAGACATTAGACATGTAATGTTAATTAACAGTTAATTTTATTGTAACTTGGACTTAGATGGTATGGTAAAATTGACAAAAGGTGTGTTTTGGTTTAAAATACAAACAACATTTTTATCATAGAAAAGTAAACATAAATTTCTTAAAACTAAGTTAATACGATTTCAACTTAAACTTATATATTAAGGAATTAAACTTTAGTAAAAAAAAACAAAAATTACACACATTACACACAGAGCCATCTGACCCCAAACTAAGCAAAGCTTGTGTGATGGAAGTCAGATAACTGATATAATACATAAATACTTTTTTTTCGTAAATACATACTTATAATACATACAGAACACTCAGACACAGAACAAACATTTGTTTATACCAAACAAACATTTGTCCTTGGCGGGAATCGAACCCACGCCCTACAGCTCAGGCAGGCATACTCCCAATGAGCCAACAGGGCTGTCGTAATGAAGTAAATTATTGTTCCAAATCTTCCAGTGGCAGCTTCTTTAGTAATTTGTTAATATTTTTGACGATTTTTTTACAATGCGCTGTAAATATGGGGTCTTGAACTTCATCGGCGACTTCGTGCCAATTTTCGTTGGCGAATTTTAATACTTCATCGGCTAAAAAATAAAAAGGTATTTAGTACAATTGTGTTTGTGTAAAATGTAGGTATTTGCTATTAAATATTATTAGTATACAAGTACTTAATGCAAATATAATAAGTACACGAATAGAGTAATCGATTGTAAGAATAAAACAATTTTGGTAACTAAAAACAAGATGCTAAGCTCGGTCAACTAAGACAATTTAGTCGTCATTTTGTTATTTATGTTTACTTAAAATTAATATACTCTCCTGATGGTAAGAGATAGCGACCATTGCAGATATACACAGAACTTTGAGTAACAAAACAAAGTACAGTGCATCGCGATTTTAGTGCTCATTACTTTGAAACTCTCGATGGTTACTCTCAACCGCCCTGTAATTTCGCTAGCTGCAGTACCCTTTAAGAACACAGTAATGCTTACACACTACTGCTTGGCGGCATTATACCTGGTACTGCAGTGAATAACGACTTTTAGCTAAATAGATCTACTAAATAAAATATGCAGACATCTTAAATATGCAAGACAGCTAAACCAAGCAGGTATGTTAATCAAAGCCCACTGATTGTAAATTTCTGATTAAACGGAATTATTATCAAGCAATATATGACTTTTTTACAATTATATTTTATATATATATTGATCTTATCATCGCTATAATATAAGAGCAGAAAATCCAAAAAAAAAAACAATAACTCTAAGATTAGCTACTCGAATTTTACAACAATTTATTTGTTTGTAACTACATGCTAAAAAGTTTGTCTGATCTCTCCTATCTTTTTAATAATCTGTTTCTATTACTTTATCGTTTCCTTAATGAGATTATTTTATTTAAATAATTTATTTATTTATTCAATATTGAAAAAATATTATATATTTATTCTAATTCTATTTTGTAACTATATAGGTACAAAAGTTCTTTTATCAAGTCCCGTGGAGGTTACCGTGACATATGAATGCCATTCAAGTAAGGTGATTACAAAAATGATACGTGACTGCGAACCTTATTGTACGGATATACAATGTGCGGTCACGTAGCTTTTCCATATCATATATATCATATCATATTATAGAACACATTACACACAGCGCCATCTGACCCCAAAATAAGCAGAGCTTGTGTGATGGAAGTCAAATAACTGATAGGATACATAAATACTTTTTTTTTTTGTAAATACATACTTATAATACATACAGACACTGAACAAACATTTTATATCATAAAATGTTTGTCAATGTTATACCATAAGATGTTTGTCATTAGCGGGAATCGAACCCACACCCTACAGTTCAGGCAGACATACTACCAATGAGCCAACAGGGCTGTCCATGATCATCCAACTTAGTGCTGACGGTAACCCTGCTGTCCGTTGTGTGATTAGAGGCTTTACTTGCTTAAAAGAAATCAATTTTTAAAACATGCATGCACTGTTAACATTTCGCTGACGTGAAATACGCGTAAAAATGAAGCAGATCACCTTAAGCATAGATTAAATTTAACTAATGTTCACAACTGTAAGACTATTTATTCGTGTTTTTATGCACTCACTGCTAAATTATACTATTCGTTTTGTACTCCTCAAATGGTTAATAAATTAGAAAACAAAACATTAAGCTTAATGCTTCTTAACATAAAATAAACTGGGAGCCATGGACAGCAGTCCACTTTGCCGTGGCTGCCTTCAGTAGAATGAAACTGTAGAGCATGTGCTGTGGCACTGTAAAGACAGTAGAAACTGGTATTGCCACTTAACTTCATTAGCAACTTCATTTCTATTCAGGACACCACAAAGTACTGACTGTCTTTTACCAATATCAATAGTTCCATCTTACCCACTGGAGCCAATATACCATATGCCGGTGACCTAGAGCCTCGCTCCGGTACCTTAAGGACTGGGTTGGCTCGTGTAGACGCTGGTAGATAGAAATGCATCACATCACACACATCATCAGCCATAGGTCGTCCACTGCTGGACATAGACCTCCTCCTGGGGGGGTTTTGCCAATACTCGCCACGCTTGGCAGGCGGGTTGGAGAGTGCAGTTAGGTATGATTGTTCAAGGAAGACGCTGCTGCCCATCTTCCGGATTACATCCCTTAGCCGACTCTTACGGCAACCACGGGTAGAGAGTGTGGGGTACTATTCTTACGCCGGCACCACCACGGCACACGGAAATGCATAATACACCCCAAACGACACGTCAGTGCAGCACTTATCGCCACCATTCCGAATAAGAATAAGAATGCTTCATAATTATGTGTTAGATTACCTAAGTCCTTTTGTCCGTTAAATAGATTCTGAAAATCAAAATCGAGTCTTTCTAACGGTTCAGATGTCTGCTTGAAGTTCTTTAGAGAAATGTAGTTTTTACCATCTTTACCCGTAGTTACTTTTAGATCAGCGTCGATTGAGATTCTGTATTTATCTGAAATGCCAATAAAATTTATATATATTAGTTTTTTTTTTAATTGTGATCGATTTTCAAACTATCAAACTAATTCAAATGTTGGAAACAGGCTAAAAAATTATAAGGCTATATACAACAACGGATATAATAATTATAATTAAAAGAAAAAAACATATATAGCGATGATAGCTCAGTGGTTAGCGCGGTCGGTTCGCATACCGAAGGGCGTGGGTTCAAACCCCATTAATGAGCTTGAGCTATCGGTGAGGGAAAACACCGTGATCAGTGGTTAGCGCAGGCGGTTCGAACGCCGAAGGGCCTGTGTTTAAACCCTAACTTACCCTAGCTTGACCTGCCGATGAAGGAAAATATCGTGAGGAAACCGTAGCATACTTTCTACTCGGCTGGCTAGCTACCACCCTCAAGTTGAAAATCTGCCACCAAGCATCTAACGGTGTGTTCTGGCAGCCTTATTTCAGAGCCAGTTCAATTCTAGGCTAAGTGTGTTTACCATATTCGACCACACCGTCACTTGACTTGACTTGGTTGACTTTTGGGCTGTCAACCGTAAAAAAATGAGGTAGGTATGTGTCAACTTACTTGCTTTAATGTGAAAGTCTCCTTTTCCCTCCACAGGTAGTAAGATCAAACGTCCATGAATTTCGTATTTTCCAGTGATCAAGAACTTTGGACAAACTATATCGTAATATAACGAAACTAAATCCCCATTAATTCTGAAAAAATACATATACAGAAATATAATAAAGTATAGAATAAATAGATTTTTTTTAAAATGTAAAAGTGATGAGATGAACAGGACGCTCTTCCGATGGTAAGAGACAACGCCTGTCCAATTTTCCAATGACAACTGCGGCGATACACAGAAATTTGAGTAACAAAACAAAGTCCAGAGTATCGTTGATTTGGCGCTTATTACTTTGAGACATTAGAAAGAAGAAAGAAAGAAAGAAAGAAAGGAAGAAAGAAAGAAAGAAAGAAAGAAAGAAAGAAAGAAAGAAAGAAAGAAAGAAAGAAAGAAAGAAAGAAAGAAAGAAAGAAAGAAAGAAAGAAAGAAAGAAAGAAAGAAAGAAAGAAAGAAAGAAAGAAAGAAAGAAAGAAAGAAAGAAAGAATTTTGACACACAACACTACAACAACAACACACTTCTTATAAAATAATAATAATAATAATGAATAGTTATAATAGTTGTCGCTGTAGTATCCAGTGCGACAAAAAAGGTTAGTTCTCACTGTTCTCAGCATTAGTGCTGCCGATTTCTCAGCAGCGCTGGTTTTCAGAACCAACCTTTAGGGACGCACAAGACTGAATAAAATAAATAAGATACAATAGAATAGAGAAATAATAAATATACATATAGATTATAAATATACATTAGATGGTTAGTCTCAACAGCTCAGTAGTTTCGCTAGCTGCAGTACTCTTCAAGCCAGAACATAGTAATGTTAATACACTACTGCTTGACGGCAGAATATCTGGTACTTGGTGGTACCTACCTAGACGACCTCCTGCTAAGGAAATCTAACACCAAGTGAATTAGATACTTAAGTTTCAAATTCAAATTCGATTTCAATTGACTAAGTTTAATTTTTGATCATTCATTGATAGAATGGATTTTTTTTGTATCAATTAATATTCAACTTTAGTAAAACTATGAAAACCTTTTTTTATAAATCCAAATTACCATTAAAATTTGATGTGTTTTAATGTTTTAGTAAAAATAGTTGAGTTTTATCGAAGCATCGAAGCAAAAGATTTGTTTATAAATTGATGGTTTGCGTTTTTCGTGTTTTTATGTAAAAGTAAAGTTGCCGTGGTAGTGTGTCGGCGTAAGGATAGTACCCCACCCTCTCTACCCGTGGTTGCCGTAAGAGTCGGCTAAGGGAAGTAATCCGGAAGATGGGCAGCAGCGTCTTCCGTGAACAATCACACCTAACTGCGCTCGCCAACCCGCCTGCCAAGCGTGGCGAGTAGTAGGTATACATGTTAATTAATCTCACATGCTCACTTACGTGCTTTGATGAATTATTAATGAAGGTACTATTTAGGTTATTATTTGATATTATTACGTACACTTACTTAAAATTATCTGCTTTACAATCTTTGAAACCTGTAGTTATTGAATCGTTTAAATTGTACTTCAATATGGACAAGTTCCCATCGATGACGTCATGGTGCACAGGATCCAAGGTCTCGGTGCCTAGTGCAGGATCCCCGTTGATAATTTGTGAGTAGCTAATCTTCGAGTTGATGTTATCAGTTATTTTCTTGACACATATCTCGTCGTGGTAATCGCACGCTTCCACTGAAAGTATAAGAAAATTAACTAGATTTGACACATGAAGGACATGCAATATAAGGCACTGGGTCAAGCATTCAAGTTTTTAATCATACGCCTAAATTCATGAAATTAAATGCGAACGATCCTGACTTAATGCCTTTTTTTTCATAATCCATTTAAATTCTTTAATTCCACAGAACATTGGCATACTTTTATAGGCATAGGACGTTTAGTGACTTAATGCTAACGCTTAGATACAAAATTTGGTAAATTAAACAGATTAATTTACAGTTTACTAGCTACGCTCTTCGTTGTTACCCGCTGTTCATACGTAAACAATACAGTTTTTCGGAATAAAATTACCTACCTACCTATTAATTACTACCTCCATACCAAATTTCATTAAAACTTGTTGAGGCTTGCCGTTCCCTCACCGTCCTTTTCTTACCCTCGGCCTAGCCATCAGACGAAGAAATCGCGCGCCAGAGGATTCAAATTGCGTGCCCCAAACGATGCCTCAACTCGCCGCTAGGAGGCGCTTCGAACAAAATACCAGATTACCGCAAAACCGAAAAAAAAAAACGTTGTTGTTTTTCTGAGAAGGTGTCGCCGGCACTTTTCTTTTGGTTGAGCTGGCAAAAAGGACATAAATATAATACTATCTCAGCGAGTCTTCCCATTCAATACTAGAAAATGGGATTCCGGGACTCCGAAGACAATTAATTTACGTGTCGTGTTGTGTTCAAACGTTTATAAACATAAATTATCACATAATATTCTGGACTACTCGGTGTGGCAGTGGTTTCCTAGGATCGGAGTGTGGCGATCAAAGGCCGAGATGAGTACTCCCTTTCGTACACCTATCCTGGAGCAAGCCTCAAGTTTTTTTGGAATTACTTTTATTACGGTCGGTTTATTCCACGTTGGAAGCGCTTACAAAACTGGTCCAGCCGTTTGAGTGTGAAGAAGGAACAAACATACACACATGCCCACACATACACGCCCACATACCTTTATAATATTAACGTGACGTAGTGTGGCATTGTACATAAAGATTTTAAGATCAATTTTGAAAATACAAATGCTATGTAATAATTCAAGAAGATAAATAAGACGTGGCATTTAGACGTGAAATACGAACAAACAAATAGAGAACAAAGTTAAAACTTGGAAAAAAACTTCTTGAAGGTCAATTGCGGTTTTGCAGATTTTAAGAGCGGTAAAAAACTACTCTTTACAATATTCATGTGTCTAGTTATTATTGAACTCACTTAACGAACGTGACTTGAAAAGAAAATCTTCTATGAACACAAAAAAACAAAACATTACCTAAAATTCGTAACTAATTAAATATACAAAACTTTGAAGAAATATACACAATAAATTAAATTCAATTTGGAGTTGTAGTTTTTACGATGTAGTTAGTAAATTATGAATTAACACGCCTGTTACTTTTGTTGGTGTAAAAAACAATGGAATCTTATAGCATTGATTCAATGTAAGTAGACACTCGAATGTTCGTTGTTACTGATGATATAAGCAATTATGTAGCGATGATAGCTCAGTGGTTAGCGCTGTCGGTTAACTCGCTGAAGGGCGTGGGTTTTAATCCCAACAATGAGCTTGAGCTGTATCGCGAGGAAACCATAGCATAGCGGTAGGTATTTTCTAGTACTCGGCTGGCTAGCTACCACCCTTTTTTTATTGCTGACAGGCTTGGTGTTTGACCACAACTCACCTGATGTTAAGTGACGGTGTGGTCGAAGATGGTAAAGCAGACTTAGCCTGGAATGGAACTTGCTCTCAAGTGAGGCTGCCGGAACACACCGTTAGATGCTTGGCGGCATATTTTCAACTTGTTTTCAGAGAGAAGACTATTGTTTGTCTTGAGTGGGAATCGAACCCACACCCTACGGCTCTTGACGCAGACATTCTACCAATGAACCAACAGGGCAGTCAAACTTATAAAATGATTCAAGCTGGCACATAGCCGATCTATCCTTAAGGGATACTAATATTTATCACTACAAACACATGTAATTTACTATAAACCTATTCTTTTGTTTTTGCTGTAAGTTAAAAAAAAAACGCAATTTGGAAAAAAAAAATGTTTTTACTTATCTCAACTCTATAATTCTATCTAAAGTTAAATTCAAAAGTGGATCATCTCACCTGGATTACATATGAAGTA
Organism: Biston stratarius; assembly: GCA_950106695.1. NCBI lineage: Eukaryota > Metazoa > Arthropoda > Insecta > Lepidoptera > Geometridae > Biston > Biston stratarius. The sequence continues at coordinate 32,385,927 of OX467106.1, read as the reverse complement.
GGAAAATGCACCAAACACCGCTAAACTAATCCGAAAATTCATTTTATCAAGAGCTACTAATAAGTTTACGTACGTTTTTCTTCAAATGCTAGAGCGTAGTGCCGAGGTCAATATTATATATTACCATTATAATATAAATAAGCGAATTTGTTTAAAGAACCTATTTTTATATTCACTAGAGTTGAGATTGATACGTGATATAGGTACATATCTCTACATAGTAGTATGCATCAAAGTCGCTTCACGCTGTCTGTACGCTTAGGTCTTTTAAACTACGCAACGGATTTTAATGCGGATCAATAGACAGTGATTCAAGAGGAAGGTTTATCAGGGCGAGCGAAAAGTGTCCTAACACTATTACACAACCTGAGAACTTTTGTGGTACACTTTACTGAAAAACTATCACGCTTATAAATTTGTGCTTAAACATAGTAATTTAATTTCATATTTAGATATGTTATCTGTTAAAAAATATAATTTTATAACCACAAAAAAAAAAAAAAAACATTAACAATATTGTATTCATTGGATAGAATGTTATTGTACTACTAACGCCATCTGTTAGAAAACCAAAGAGTTAACATCGCTGCAACAGAACTAAACTCAATACTCCAATACATCTTAGTCAATCTACTTAATACTAGACACCACTAGAATCAGGTCGTAAAATAACAACAGTCTTAAAAATTATTACCCATTAGAAAAACTACGCGAGTCCTCACAAAGCTCAGCTTTTGCTAGTATGTATGATTCATGCATATGCACCACAGTACCTATCTACATTACACCCGTGCGAAGCCGGGGCGGGTCGCTAGTTAACTTGTAATAATTAGTTCAAATCATAAAACAGGTTTGGTAGTGTTGAAACATGTAGATTCTCTGATGTACTACTATAACATTTTTGTGATATAATTATTTAGAAAACATTTTTTTATGTAAAAATATTTAAAACACAATTACACTTTCCAATTGGTAGAAAATAATTATCTATCACCCAAACGGTACCCTGGGCTTCTAACGGTACCCAGAAATTCGAGTAACAAAACAAAATCCAGGACATCATTGGTTTGGTGCTCATTACTTTGAGACATTCGATGGTTAGTTTAAATAGCCCTGCAATTTCGTTAGCTGTAATGTCCTATAAATCAATTCATGGTAATGTTTACACACTATTTTTAAGCGGCAGAATGGCTGATACTGCTTTAGTACCTGCCTAGTCAACCTCCTGCTAAACAACCACATAGTAAACTACTTACGAGACATTTACCATGATTATATCGAACAAGGAGCTCCTATAAATATAATAATATAAGACTTACATATTTTTAATCGCGATTCCACTAATATGTTTTTTTTTGTTTTTGCTACCGAACGCAATTTCTGTCGTAACATTTTTATTTAAATTTAGGCTTGCGTTTGACCGCAGCAGTGTGGTCTCAGATGGAGTAGCTTATTGAGAAGGAACTTATTTATTTGACCACACCTTGCCTGATGTTAAGCCGTAGTGCGGTCTAAGATGGAGCACGCTTACTTAAAATGAACCTGTTTACTCTGGATATGAGGACAGGACCTGTTAGGATACAGACTCCAGCAGAGATATCTACAAAACATATTTATTTCTCAAAAGTTTTTTTTTTTTAAATTAAATAACAAGAAAAAATATTAAAAATTTAAAACATCCCTAAACTACGTAATTAATCAAACATAGCTAAGAATCACTACAAGGAAACTGGCTTTCAAATGAAAAAAACCGCATCGAAATCTTTCCATCCGTTTGAGAGCTACGATGCCACAGACAGACACACACACAGACAAACAGACATCGATGTCAAACTTATAACACCCGCCTTTTTGCGTCGGGGGTTAGAAAGAAAGATTAATACGATTGAAGATCGTATGTTTAACCTTCAAGCGGGCGCGCTTCACTTGTAACGGCAGCGGTCGCGCGTAAGCTAAAAGACCTCGGATATTTCAGGAATTTTAATCACTAATTATTTAATAATCTTTTTTTTTTGTTTTTATCACATTATCATTACGTTAAGACATAAAACAAATAATAAAATCAAAATTATATTCCAATTTTCTTTGGATTAGCAAGTAATTTGGCATCATACATTTTCTTATACCTCTACTAACTTTTTATAATATTTGTTTTTATAGTATAATTAAAATCAAAATTACTTATGATCAATTAGCTAGCGGTCGATAAGTCATTTTTATTTTAAAAAATAATAATAATTTTGATATTGTAAAAAAAAAATATCTTGCATTGAGCGCATTTTCGACGACAGGCGCGAGGAGTGCTTTCGACGACTGCGCCGTGACTCAAACAAATGCGATCTATGCAAGGAGGGGAGATAAGCAGTTAATTTCGTGCACAATGAAACAATAACAGGCTACGAGGGATGGGAAATACATGCGATAAGAAATAACGATATTAAGAACGAAAATGTATCAAGTGCGGACGAATCGACTACGCGCACCCCTCGAAATCAAGAGAGCGTTAATCATGTAGACGACTTACCTACTCGGAAGAGTACTTAGTATTAAATAAAACCATTAAGTTAGATAATGCGATCTGACTAAATTAAATAGCAAATCTCACAACCGCAATATTACAAATATAATCTCCCATTTAACTATTAACGATTTGCGTCAATTATATTTCTCATCAGTTAATATGTTATTAAAATTCTTATTTTTATAAAACATTACGTAACTCAATTTAAACAAAATTTTTAATTTAAATGTACTAAATGTAGATGTTATTTATTGTGTATTAGTGATTTGTAGCTATAAATGTAGTTTTACCCAAGTATTCTTACTTTTGGAAACAAATATTCAATCTTCTTTTTATTTTACATTATTTTTAGCGTATATAACATAGTAAGTAAGTAGAGACAAAGTGGGCAGCCCTAATGTCAGAGTTAGTAAGCCGTCACAAGGCCTCCGACTTTGATTATCGGTTGTTGTAATGGAAATTGGAGAAAAGATCCACAATTTAATGTGTTGTCCGATCAGAAAGAAATACCACTCACGGTCACCCATTCGAAGACTAAACGGACTGATCATTGTAAATCCAAAAGTGTCTGCGTAATTTATACAGAATACTATTTATAAAAGTTATAACAAATGTATGTTAATCAATTGATTTATGTATGATAATTGAAAATATAAAATTAGCAACAAGGAGTCAATTTCCTACATTGTAAAAGTTGTTTTGTTAGTAGGTAACAATAATAATTACTTATTTATCTAACTTTGCCGTACGACTTCATTTACTAGGTAGCCCGGTATAGTGTACAACCATACAAACTTAGATAAATTTTAACGCCGGGGCGCCCTTTAAAGCCCTTCAAATAGTTTATTTTATTTACTATAAAAAGTTTTAAAAGTCAAACAGGGTTTTAAACTTACGATGGACTGAACCGATGGACATTTTATTCGCCATTTTCAATAACTTGTGCACTGGGATAATTATCATCATCATCATCAGCCATAGGACGTCCACTGCTGGACATAGGCCTCCTCCTGAGGCCTATAACATTTTGCCAATACTCGCCACGCTTTACAGGCGGGTTGGCGAGCGCAGTTAGGTATGATTGTTCAAGGAAAACGCTGCTGCCCATCTTCCGTATTACATCCCTTAGCCGACTCTTACGGCAACCACGGGTAGAGAAGGTGGGGTACAATTCTTACGCCGGCAACACCACGGCAAACGCTGGGATACAAAATTGCAAAGAAAAAATTTTGTTATCGAAATCAAAAAAAAAGTTTTTTACAAGATATCATGTTAGCATATACTGCTATACCACATCATCATCATTATTAGCCTATCGAAGTCCAGTGCTGGACATAGGTCTCTCCTAAGACAAGTTTCAGTTTTTCGCTTCCAGCTAGCCAAGTACTAGAAAGTACCCTACCACCATGCTATGGTTTCCTCACAATGTAACCTACACCGGGAGCTCGAGCCCATTGTTAGGGTTTAAACCCACGCCCTTCGGTATGTGAACCGACCGCGCTAACCACTGAGCTGTCATCGCCACAAACTGCCATACGGCCATACATTTAGTATATTGCTAAACGACCTACATTTTTTATTTATTTAAAATATACGCTCCACAGACGTAAATACGTAGATTTTCTGACATAATTGTGTATGAAAAATGAAACTCATCAATGATAGATTCAATGTCTAATTCAAGGTAATATACGCAAATGCAGCAGAACCGTAGACTTTGTTTTGCTACTCAAAGTTATGTACATCGCTGCAGTGGTCATGGTGCAGTTTTATTTCTTACCATCAGGAGAGCGAGTCGATCGTCTCAATACTCCTTGCTATAAAAAAGAGTAATAGAATGACTTTGGCATCCACAATTCAATGTACAACTGCTTGACGAGACAAGCATATCTTCATTAAATGGTAAGGAATATACTTGCCCATGAAAGTCTAACGTCACTTTTTTTTTCTTTTTTTTTATAGCTGACAGGCTTGGTGCTTGACCACAACTCACCTGATGTGAAGTGACGGTGTGGTCAAAGATGGAAAAGCACATCTAGTCTGGAATGAAACTGGCTCTCGAGTGAGGCTGCTGGAACACACCGTTTGATGCTTGGCGGCAGATTTTCAACTTGGGTGGTAGCAGCACTTGTATTTACGCAAAAGAAACGATACCATAAAAAGTAAAAATATATGTAAGTATTTACACGCCAAATACTTACTAGAATTTATTTTTAACCTTTGGGGTTTTATGTTGTTTTATCACAGAGATGCCGTGGTCACCTTCCAGCTTCATCATGAGACCGTGGATATCGTCTACATATAAAGTGCTCCTCAAGCTGAATCAATCGAGTCCAAACTCGGTAGAGTTATGTAGTTTTATCACAGAGATACCGTGGCCACCTACTAGCTTCATCATCAGACCCTAGATATTGTCTAGGCGTAAATTACTCCTCAAGACCAATCAATAGAGCCCAAACTTGATAGGTTTATTTGTTTAGTTCAGAAGTTCCTATGCCCATTTTCCGTCTCCATCAGACCAGTTATATGGTACCATACCATTGTACTGTCACCTAAGAAGTGAAGTGGGTCTAATTTAGCTTGCAAGATTTGACTGCAGGCCGGCAGATAACACGTGAAACTAAATAAAAGCTTGTAAAAACGATTTATTACAAAAAGTATTTTAATGAAGAGGAATAATAATACACTTTATCTCGCTAACACGTTCACTACCATCATGATATAAAATTACTGAGATTGATATGTTTTAAGTTAGTTATCTTTATTACAACGTCTTTATTATCTTCTAAAATTCTTTTTATACCTCAAATATGTGAAATTAATTACCCTACTGCCAAGGAAGGGTTAAGTTTTTCGCGCGTATCTTGTATGTATGTATGAATGTAAATTTCTTTACTAGTACCACGTGTATTCCAAACGGCCGAATGGATTAACACTTAGGTTATTGAGACGAATCTAACGATACCTAAATAGGTATCGTTAGATTCGTCTCAATAACCTAAGTGTTTGAAGAAAAAAATGGCGGATTATTGGCGCGAAATAGTAATACGTAAACGTGTGAGTTTCACAAATAGCAAAGTTTAGGTGTATAATTTGTCAAGGTATTGTGTAAATTAGTTGAAATATGATGATAATTGTTGGAAGTGTCGGAAAAAGTGAAAATACCACCTGGGAGTTTTTTTTTTTTTATAGCTGACAGGCTAGGTGTTTGACCACTACTCACCTGATGTTAAGTGACGGTGTGGTCGAAGATGGTAAAGCACACCTTGCCTGGAATAGAACTGGCTTTCAAGTGAGGCTACCGGAACACACCGTTAGATGCTTGACGGCAGATTTTCAACTTGAGGGTGGTAGCTAGCCAGCCGAGTACTAGAAAGTACGCTACCACCACGCTATGGTTTCCTCACGATGTTTTCCTTCACCGGCAGCTCAAGCTCATTGTTGGGGTTTGAACCCACGCCCTTCGGCATGCGAACCAATCGCGCTTACCACTGAGCTATCATCGCTACAAAAAGCTTTCATCGAAAACGCTGCCTAATATCCCTTTGAGATAGATCAAAAGCCCCGTGTAAACACGTGCGTAGCCGGAGCGGGTCGCTAGTGTCTTATAAAATTGTCACTACAATACACTACACTAACTTGTAATTTTTTTTTAAATCTCGGTGAAAAACAAAATTATGTTTTCAAATTGTAAAACTTTAAAAATAGTTGAAAATAGATAAGTAAGGAAACGAAAGCATTATACTAATTATATTTATCTAAAACTACAACTTTTCACCCACTTGTAGTATTTCAGTAATCGGTATAGCCTCCAAACGTTTGTTTAGAGATTTAACAATGTTTTCAGTGTTTCTGCTGTGAATGGGATAATCCAAGAGACTTGAGAATAGTTTGCCATTGTCTTTAGCCAATTTGATGATGTTCAGAACTGTGTCCGCTGAAAAAAAAATACATACATTGAAAATAGTTTTAATCAATTCCAATTATCCACATTGTTTAATTGTACAGCGAGGATGTGGAATTCTTTGCCGGAGGCTGTTTCCCGAAAAGTAAATTTTTCGTTAAATTTTGTAAATATCTACAAAATGATAGATGTAATTATTTCCTGATGCATATCATCTAACCTTTTACTTATTGTTGGTATGAAAATAAAGTTCTCTACGAGTAGGTTTATAAAATGTAATGAATCACATCATCAGCCATAGGACGTCCACTGCTGGACATAGGCCTCCTCCTGAGGGGGTTTTGCCAATACTCGCCACGCTTGGCAGGCGGGTTGGCGAGCGCAGTTAGGTGGGATTGCTCTAGGAAGACGTTGCTGCCCATCTTCCGGATTACATCCCTTAGCCGACTCTTACGGCAACCACGGGTAGAGAGGGTGGAGTACAATTCTTACGCCGGCACCACCACGGCACCTTAATGACACGACGACAAAATGTAATGAATAAAAAACATATTTTAATCTCTATTTCTCGTCGTGAAAAGAGATAAAAATCAAAATGTGTTTATTTGCTACAGGTGTAAAAATATGTGTACATAAATTTTATTCATGAAATCGCTTAGATCGTACCTAACCCAGAATTGGGTGAGCAAAATTAATTAAAATAGAATTAGTTAATAAATAATGTCAATTTTAGATTATTATTTTTATCTCTGACAGGCTAGATGTTTGACCTTAACTCACCTGATGTTAAGTGACGGTGTGGTCGAAGATGGTAAAGCACACCTAGCCTGGAATGGAACTGGCTCTCAAGTGAGGCTGCCGGAACACACAGTTAGATGCTTGGAGGCAGATTTTTAACTTGAGGGTGGTAGCTAGCCAGCCAAGTTCTAGAAAGTACCCTACCACCATGCTATGGTTTCCTCACGATGTTTTCCTTCACCGGCAGCTCAAGCTCACTGTTGGGGTTTGAACCCACGCCCTTCGGCATGCGAACCGACCGCGCTAATCACTGAGCTATCATCGCTACAAAATATAAATTAATTATGACATGAGTCCAATTATAAAATGTCAACTGGCAAACTATCAAATGTCAAATGATATGTAACTCTAGATTAAATATATAAAATGAAAGATCAAATAAAGATCAAAGTGATCACTTTATTTCCTAGTTTTAAGTATGTTTATAATTTGTGACGTGTGACGTGTCCAAGAGTCCTGTAAGGTCTAAAGGAAATAAAGCACTTTGAGTTTTGAGTTTTGAGTTTTGAATGTAATATGTTTGGCGGCATATATCACCGTCTTCATTAGTTTGCTATACACTTACTCATTTTTTTCTCATTCCCATCAATAGTACTTAGATCGAGGTCCATTTCTCCGAGCAATTCACATTTGAAGTTAGAACTTTTATGATTAGCATATAGCTTACCATTTTGTTTGTAATATGATAAACTAGTGTCATACAAACAAAGATAATTTGCTGGAAAAAAAAACATATTAGATACACATTTAAAGAATCTTTTACCCACCTGCCAAGGAAGGGTTATGTTTTTCGAGCGTATCTTGTATGCATGTATGAAACGTGGTCTCTATGTGCCTTCTTAGTAAGCTTAAAGTAGCACAACGAGCTATGGAGAGGGCTATGCTCGGAGTTTCCCTACGAGATCGTATCAGAAATAAGGAGATACGTAGACGAACCAAAGTAGCTGATATAACCCAGCGGATTAGCATGTTGAAGTGGCGGTGGGCAGGGCACATAGCACGTAGAACTGATGGCCGATAGTGCTGCAAAGTTCTGCAGTGGAGACCACGGACCGGCAAGTGCAGCGTAGGACGTCCACCCACAAGGTGGACAGATGACCTTATAAAGACCGCAGGAACGCGCTGGAGCTGGAGCGAGCCACTTCCAACCGGTCTTTATGGAAGTCAATGGGGGAGGCCTATGTCCAGCAGTGGGCGTCCTATGGCTGATGATAAATGACGAATGTATGTAAATTTCTTTAAAACTTCGTTTCTTCCAAACGGCCGAATGGATTACGACAGTTAAGGTATCGTTAGATTCATCTCAATAACCCGTGTTCAAAGGGGGAAAATCGACGGTCTTGTTTTAAAGAAAAAAAAAAACAAGATCGTGGATTTTTGGCACGAAATATTACGTTAATTTAAAAAAAATAACCAATCCTATCAAGTAGGGTACCTTAATAAAGGCAATTAAAAGAGGATTATAAAAATATATATAAGTTATATGTTTACAGTTAATTAGGAATAATAAATTGGTTTAAAAAGTTTTTCCTAATTATACATAACTATTTTATTTGCTGTCGGGTTATAGATTTTTCGAACTCTTCAGCTTGTTACTTTTAGATTTTATTTCTGAACAAAATGTTCAATTTGATATTTTTGATTTTTGTTTCTGAACAGAATATTAGAAAAAAAAAAGCAATTAATAGTGTTTTGGTTGTCACCTGGACTTAGAACAGCAATCTCTAGTATACTGTGACTTAATTTTGCCACTGTCATTTTACATTGTCAAACATCTATCAAATGACCAGATCTTTGACAAACCTAAGTGCACATGGCGATACTCCACATGTTATGGCAGTATTCTATTAAGAAACATAGAAAAAGAAAGATGATTGCACGATACATTTTCATGCGTGGAATAGATGAGTATTGCTGGCTTTGTTTGGTACGACAAACCGAATACGTTAAAGTTCATTAGGTTAGCTTGAAAAGTCTAGTGAGTATCTTTCAAACGTTTTTTGTTTTATATTTATAGTACAAAGAAATTTTGACCGGTTCAATGTACAATGCGTTTATACTTATATGAAAAGAGGTATACCTGGAATACCTACTGCAAAAATACCCGTAGTAGGTACATAATGTGAAGGTAGACTTATAACTGAAGAAATTATTTTTAAATGTAATAAAGATTTTTAGGGCACCTTTAGTAAAAACAGCTAATGTGTGGAAATCATAATTTGTGTCTGTCTTTCCGATCAAGTACAACATGAGGTTATAGAAATATCTGTGTTCCGCTTTGAATGGTAATTTCACTAAAGACTAATCATCGAAAGTCTCAAAGTAATGAGCGCCAAAACAGCGAAAAAAAAAATCTATTGAATATGCACTTCGTATTTTCTCCGGTTTCTGTTCTAATTATTTGATTGGAATCGAAAATAAAATTATAGTACATCCAATAGATAAAAAAGGTGTTTAACGCTTGATACTCACTAGTGTCTACTTTGAATATTCCTTTTCCTTTTATTGGGTATCTTAGTATTTCTCCTTCAATGTCGTATTCACCATCCATGTGTGTCCGGCGGCATAGAAGCTCCATGTGCATAGAAGTAGCATTCGAGTTAACACTATACATAGAAAAAAGATAATTATTAGATACAATAAACACAGAGAAATAAGGCTATATTTGCACATTGATGTTATATCATTGCCGATCTGGCATAAACGCCAGTCCTAAGAAATGCATAGACAATTGCAGATGTCTTCTAATGTCATTGCACAATCTACCGACATACTTCAGAAATCTGCTAGGTTTTCGTTTTACTTATGCGCAATTATTCACGTTTAATTACGTCGGATACTCCGACTATAGTTTCCGATATGGCCGATATTCGACTTAATAAATCGTGAGTAATCCCATATAAAGACATTTTACTTGGTAGTAAATCTCCTTTAGACGAGGTAGTCTAGGTACCACACCACCACAGCAGTACTAGATATTCTGCCGCCAAGCAGTAGTGTGTAAACATTATTATGTTCCGGTTTGAAGGGTGCTGCAGCTGATGAAATTATAGCGATGACGAGACTAACCATCGAAAGTGTCAAAGTATTGAGTGCTATTTTATATCATAGCATCAGGGGAGTGTCTCGTTTGTCGCATTATTTTTACATTATCTCAAATATAATGACTATTTATAAGTATAGTCTAGAGATCGTTAATTTACAAGCGCTTGTTGACTATGAACTGGCTGCGCCAAAACTCGCGGTGGCCTGCAATCATGATCAGCTACCACTGGGTCACAAGATGAAAAACGAAAATTCACTTTTAAGGAAACGCTATTTGTTGATTTGACGCCTTACTGCTGAAAAGTGGATAGCGTAAATCCAAAATTATACGGAACACACACAAAGAGTGGCGCCACCTAGATAACCGCATAACACTAGAAAAATGCATAAAAAATAGATAGTAATACATACTGTTTATTGTTATTTATGCAAATATCCAAACTACAGAAAAATAAATTTTAACTAAACTAATTTAAAAGGCCGGTATCAATAGGAATGGTTCCCAAAACGCTGGTCCCATTACCGTGTTGTATGGCCATACTCAAACGTTGGGAAAAATAGAGCCAATATTTTGGTCACGAGTGGCGTTAAAAAACGCTAGTCCAATAATTGGAAAAGCCACAATTATTGTAGCTAGAGTTTTAGAAAAATTCGTGTCTCCGAATTATATTACTTTAAGGTATTTAAGTATAAAATAATGGTATTTTATTAATATGTGATATAATGTGGTAAAACTGACTTTTCGTGTTGCTTCCAAAACTTTATGCTTGTAGTTAAGTCATCACTATTTTAGTATTTAGTAGGGCATGACCAGATTCGACTAAGACTTATTTTGGGTGACTTTGACTGTAACGTAGACTTATTTAACATGATTTTTCACAAAACACTTGAAAATATTTGAATCTGGCAAATGTACAAAGTGCGAAGCCAATAACAAAAAAAAAATGTAGCTACAGCTTTGAATAAAAATCTTATTAGGTAGGTATACTAAGTCTTGTTTAGATTTTTAAGATTCAGGATAAAGCTCCTTAAATTGCGTATAATATACTTAGTAGTCTTTCTATTTTGAGATCTTTGGGCTAAATCTTCAGATGGTAAAAGTCAATAATAAAAATATTGTACCCATTTGCAGTCCTAATTTATGCAGATCACGCCTGAGAAGTGGATGTGTCATCTTTATAATAACAGGTGATTTTCATCTCATTTTTCCAGGAAATAATTGAAAGTAAACATCTTCAATCAAGAAAAGGTAATTTATAAAATACCTATCTACAGAGATAAGATTATTAAGTAATTTATTTTTAAAATCACCTCGCTTTGTTCACTTTACATGTTTTGATGCCTTCAATGTGTGTTTTCAACAGCTTGTACTTCACAAACCCAAGATTAACTTCTATAACTTCGTGGTACAATGGGTCTAAGCTCTGAATTCCTAGCTCTGGAATGCCTTGTATAGAAGAACTTATGATCCATTCGGTTGCATCCGTAATGCATTTGACATCGTCTAGCTTGCATGGTATGTTCGATGCTGAAATTTAAGATATAATTTTGATCACGAATTTTGTTACTAACATCTCAATATGCTCTAGATTATATAGATAGATGAATAGAAACTCTTGATTATGCACACCAGAAATAGGAAAATGTACAAAAAACAAAACAAAAGCAATTCACGGGAAGACTTAAAATAGTTTTGACTTTCTGATTCAAGCAAATAATAATATTCTAAGGTAGATTTTTATTTTGACATGATAATAATCTATTTAAAATGAATCCATGTTTTCCTTGGTCACGCTATAACTTGAGAACTTTACCTGTTTCGTTAATTTTTTAATAGTTTTCTAATATTTTGTAGAAGGATCTTACGGAAAGAAAAAATAAGAAAATTGCTTAGAAAAATTGGAAAATTTCAGAATTTTTTCTTAATAAATTCCACGCGGGCGAAGTATTAGTTATCTGTCTTTATTGTAGCCATATACCGTGGTAGCTACCTTTATTCCGGATCTCGAAAATGAATAATTGACTTATTATCACGAAAAAAAATGCTAATAACTGAACTAACAGATATAATATTATGCACGTTCATTATGATTATAATATAACTCTTTATTGCAAAAACCAATTACAAAAAAATATAACAATTTAAATACACTATATGTGAAACAATTGGCGGCCTTATCGCTAAAACCGATCTCTTCCAAGCAACTTCGCATCTATTATTTTGCGTGGATACTCTGGCACCATCAAATGTAGGTAGTTCCTCTCGTAGTGTAGGAACCGCAGCAGAACAAGCCCAGCTCAACAAACAAAGAAAGTATTCTATGCTTAGTATGCATTATAAGTTTGTTGGGCTGGCTGTGGAAACGAAAGGCTCGTAGTCGTCCGATACAAAAAAAAATATTAAGTCATTTTAAAGCGGCTGGACTTCGCTTCGGGGATCTCAGAGCTGGTGCCAAAAGTTGAGGCTAGTAATACCACTAGTGTACTAGGAACTCTACCGCACGGTAGCGACCTCGACGGCGTCTTTGTTTCATAGTAATTATTTATTAGTTCCTTTTTAGGGTACCGTACCCAAAGGGTAAAAACGGGACCCTATTACTAAGACTTCGCTGTCTGTCTGTCCGTCCGTCTGTCTGTCACCAGACTGTATCTCAAGAACCTCGATAGCTAGACCGTTGAAATTTTTACAAATTAAGTATTTCTGTTGCCGCTATAACAACAAATACTAAAAATAAAATAAATATTTAAGGTGGGCTCCCATACAACAAACGCGATTTTTTTTTGCCTTTTTCATAGTTAATGGTACGGAACCCTTCGTGCGCGAGTCCGACTCGCACTTGGCCAGTTTTTTACTATTACATTATATATGTAACTCGATTATTAAATTAACTGATTGAAAAATTAGTAATTGTAAAGTAGTAAACGGGTTTCTTCTAGGTAAGCGTGCTCCATCTTAGACCGCATCCTGCTTAATTGCAGCCAGGGGCTGGTTAAACGCAAAATGCAAGCTATAGACACGAAAACATTTTAAAAATACTTACGTCGCTCTAAAAGCCCACATATAACACTAGATAAATACACAATTAACAGAAGTACATTTAACAAGAACATGATTCCTGTTTGTCAGTCAGTACACCAAGTAAAGTTCATCGCAAATGCAAGTAATAAATGTATTCTCTCTTATATAGCCCTGTTCTATTTTTATTGGAACTTAAAAGCCCAGGATGTGTTGTTGGTTTTGTTTGTAAAAGTGTCTGATAAAAAAATTGAGTTGAACCAGTTTGAAGACTACACTAAGTACGTAGTAGGACAAGTTTAAGACAAAACAAAATCTGAGAGCCATGGCCATTTAATATGTGGTATCTTGGTAAACGTGTTGTATTTGTTTGGAATGGCATTGTTTATCAGATTCTGAATCAGTCCTGTTGTTATAAAGTGTTCCACTGCGGACCTTTTCTTATTGTGAAAAGTGTAGAGGGCCATATTCTACTAGACTGGCCAAGTGTGAGTTGGCAGACTTCACACATCTTTGAGATATTTTAAGAAATCTCTGATATGTGTTTTATCGATGTTTTCCTTCACCGTTTAAAGTCAGAAGTAATATGCACATAGTTTAGAAAAGGCAACGATGCATGCTGTGGGATTCCAACTCAGGACTTCCATATTGGAAGCCAGACGGTTTACCAACTAGACTGCCGAATCTTCTTCGTTTGGCAAAAACCCAAGTGCAAGTCGGACTCGCGCACCGATGGTTCCGTACAAACCTGTAGGTATGTGAGTAAAAGTTATGGTAATTATTTATTTTTTATGGTAATTTACGCTTTTCGCAATTTTTCCTTTATCTGTGCTATAAGACGTTGCGTCGTGACAAACTTCAAGATTCTGAGTTCACGGGAGGAATATCCTGTAGGTTTTGATTCCTTTGCGAGTGTCGAAAATTTGCATCATAAACGGCTGTATCTTTTGATTGTGTTAAATAAATAAATAATAAATAAATAAATATTGTAGGACACATTACACACAGCGCCATCTGACCCCAAACTAAGCAGAGCTTGTGTGATGGAAGTCAGATAACTGATAGAATACATAAATACTTTTTTTTTGTAAATACATACTTATAATACATACAGAACACCCAGACACAGAACAAACATTTGTATATACCAAACAAACATTTGTCCTTGGCGGGAATCGAACCCACGCCCTACAGCTCAGGCAGACATACTCCCAATGAGCCAACAGGGCTGTTGGCTTAGAAGTTTGATTTTTTCACAGCGCCAAGGGACATTAGACCTGAGTATTTGATGTGAATTTCAACTTGATACCTCTACGCGTTTCTGAGAAAAAGAGTCTTGACAGACAGACAGACAGACAGACAACAAAGTGATCATAATTATAAGAATTCCGTTTTTTCCTTTTGAAGTATGGAATCCTAAAAATAGGCATTTTTTATGCCAATGTTAAATGAAAAATTCTGAGCCCCAATTCGCTATGAGCTCAGGACAGGTAACACAACGTCACACAGTCTTAAACTCGTTCAAAAAATATTTATAGATCACATTTGTGAAGAATACAATAAATCCAAATAAAAAAATATATAACGTGGTGGCCTTCGAGGTAGTTGGTAGACTGAAGAATTTTAAAAAAATATGACGAGGTTTTTTTAATTAATATGGTTGACAGGCTAGGTGTTTTGACCACAGCTCACCTGATGTTAAGTGACGGTGTGGTCGAAGATGGTAAAGAACACCTAGCCTGGAATGGTACTGACTCTCAAGTGAGGCTGCCGGAACATACCGTTAGATGCTTGGCGGCAGATTTTCAACTTGAGGGTGGTAGCTAGCCAGCCGAGTACTAGAAAGTACCCTACCACCACGCTATGGTTTCCTCACGATGTTTTCCTTCACCGGCAGCTCAAGCTCATTGTTGTGGTTTGAACGGACGCCCTTTGGAATGCGAACCGACCGCGCTAACCACTGAGCTATCATCGCAACAAAGTCTGTTAGGAGAACAATTTGAATTATCAAAATTGACTTTAAAAGCGCATAAACGCTATACGCTATATACATTTTCGGTAAGGAAGCTTATATGAGCTGGAGAATCAATCCTAACGTCGTGTGTTACGCGCTCGTTTTGAACTGTCAAAGTAAACTTCGTCATTAACTTTAATATTTTATGGTAACGTAAGCTAGTAGCTTACGTTACCATAAAATTGGTATAGTTTCGTTACGATGTTTTCTTTCACTGGTAGTGGAAACTCAATGTTGTCTGCATATACGCCTTTCAGCGTGTGATTCCACCGCGGTAACTACTGAGCTATCATCATCGACATAATATACCTAATGCATATCATATCGTTTAAAAACTTTACGTTATAATTTTTACTATTGTTACGATAATTTACATTAAACTAAAAGTGAGGAAGTATTAATATTAATTATGACATTAAAGTTTTAGAGTTCCATGCTCATATTTGCAATTGAACTTTAATGCTAAGCCTTAGTTCATTTGATTGTTTTAGAGAACACAATGTGCCATTTCTCTATGTCAAAATTGTGAAAGGCTTGAGTTCAAACTTCAACAATGAGCTTAAGCTACCGGTAAAGGAAAACATCGTGAGCAAACCATAGCGTGGTGGTAGGGTACTTTCTAGTACTCGGCTGACTAGCTACCAAGCAAATAACGGCATGTTCCGGCAGCTTCACTAGAGCGCCAGTTCCATGGCTAGCTGTGCTTTACCATCTTCGACCCTACTATCACTTAACATGAGGTAGTTACTAATAATTATATATATAATTGTGTTGTAAAATTGGAAGAGGTTCTGGCACAGGTAGGTCATGCCTAAAAGATTACACCAACATAAATTATAAACTTATAAAATTAACATCATGTGGGCTGTGGTCAAACACCTAGCTTGTTACCACAAAAAAGAACATCGACGTCAAATCAGTGTAGTTATTAACAAAACTAGTAAAGTAAAACAAAAAAAAAAAATGGTATAAGAAAAAATTTATGAAAGACTACATATACAAAACAGATAATTCGTAGTACCCTTGATGCGCTATTCCAACTCTGACTTGGTTGATGGCTGTTTCTTTACAATAAGCAAATGAAAAAAAAAAAAAAACGTAATGAGTTTTTTCACGCGCGGTACTTAAAGTTTATAGATTTAGTTTTGCATACTTAGATTTAATTTCCTTAACTATTAACTATTGAATATAAATGAAATCATTTAAATATATTAAATATCATAAAATTATATTTAAAGGAGTGTGTGCTTTAACTATTTTCAGTTTGGGAAAAACATTTAGATAGAAAAATGCTCAAGTATACTATTTTGGTCTGCATTCTGTGCTCAGCGTCTGCCTTCAGATTTAAGAGTAAGTTTAACTAAAAAAAGTTAAGTTTAAAAATGTACTTAATTACTTTGTTGGTTATAATTCCCGTAGTACAATCTTTGTTAAGTTTAAGGCTAGATGGCGTTGAGTGAAAAGCCTTCCAATATATTTTTTACGTTAATGATAATAATAATTAATGACTTTTTATAATTATAGAGCTCTTAAAATAGTTTTTATGTAAAAGTAATAAGACCAACAAGACGTTCTCCTTATGGTAACGCATGTCCATTATTGTCCATGACCATTGCAACTATACACAGAACTTTGCGTAGCAAAACAAAGTCTACGGCATTGCTGCTTTGTCGCTCATTACTTTGAAACTTGCGATAGCTAGCCAATAGCCCAATAGCCCTATAATTTTGCTAGCCACGGTACCCTTCAAATAGGAATACAGTAACGTTTACACACTACTGGTTGGAGGAAGAATATCTAAATAAAATAGAATATGCTTGTTGAGTAATAATTTCTTTGTTGACTAAATAAATAAATACACAAGCTGAAGAGTTTAAAAAATGTATAACCCGACTGCGATTAAAATAGCTATAAATAAAGGAAAACAATTTTTAAACTTATTTTTTAATTCAAATTACTAAACATACTTTTAATCAGGACATCTGTTCATAAATTTCTAGTTTTCATTTGAATGTTATTTTTAAAAGACTAGAACTTGTTGCTTCCGAAAGATGTAAACTGGTTAAAACTAATATACCTAAGTTTAACGAAAAAAATAAGAATATACGTATAAAATAAAATTATTATGTAAAATGCCTTTTGGTGCTGTGTGTGTGAGAGTGCATAGGTGTAGTGAATACAATAATAATTATTTTTAAATTGCAGGACCTGATGCAGTATGTGATGTCACGGACTTCAAATGCGTAGCTGAAATAGCGAGAAACCTACTTCAAACTTCGTTACCAGGCGTTGCTGAAATTGGTGTTGAACCTTTGGATCCTATGCATCACGAAGTATTAGAAGATCGCCGTCCTGACTCAGAGATCTATTTGACTGATTCTACTGTACGAGGTTTCAACGACATTATATTCAATGAAGTAACGTAAGTATTTTTTTATGGCTGGTAAGTTAGGAGTTTGACCACAACTCACCTTATACTATAAGTGATGGTGTGGTCAAAGATGATAGACACATCCAGTTTGGAATGGAACTGGATCTTAGGTGAACCGTTAGGTTCCTGGTGGCAGACTTCCAACTTGAGGGTTACGTAGACTTCGGAGACACCTAGTCACTTTGATCTTGAAAAGATCCAGATTATAACCCTCAGGAAAGAAGAAAGACGGGTTTTGTTCCATTTCTTGGCCGTTGAGTCAAAACTTTTGATACGTACCTAAAGAAATCCACTATATTTGGGTGGTAGTGGGCCGTCTCTTTACTTGTCCTGTAGTAAAAAGGGGATGGAAGTACAAGGTCGTACAGTTTAAAAGCACATTGTCCGAAATAAATCCTGAAGCAAATTGCTTGGTGCAATTTGCAACTCCGACGTTGTTCAAGTTTTAAAAGTTCTTTTTCTACTAACTTTACACCACCAATAAGTCGAACAGCTCGCCATGCTATGGTTTCCTCACGATGTTTTGCTTCACCGGCAGCTCAAGCTCTTTGTCAAATCTTTGTTTTACAGTACATGTAATCACTATTCTCTGAAGTGTGGCACTCATTTATGTTACATGATGCAAGGGTATTTCACTTCAGTCTAAGTTGTTCATTTTCTTAGCAATAAATCGTCTAGGTAGTATCACCACATAATCAGTCTTTGCTAAGCAGTAGTTGGTAAACATTAATGTGTTCCAGTTTGAAGAGAACTGCACCTAGCAAAATTATGGGGCTGTTGAAATTAACCATCAAATATCTCAAAGTAATGAGCACTAAAGCGGGGATGCCCTAGAATGTGTTTAGTTACTCAAAGTTCTGGGTACCGCTGCCTTGGACAGGCATTATTTCTTACCATCAGGAGAGCATTTTGTTTGTTACATTACTTTTACATAAAAAAATATTTTGAAAGTAAAAAATTATCTCGTTATTGGACTAAGATCTCTCTTACATTCTTCCAAATAGTGCGATCATCTGTAAAATTTAACTAGGCTCCTAAATAGGTACACGTTAATATCATCTCTCCAGTGTTTGTCATCTTGATTTGATTCAATCGTACTAAAACTGAACATCCGTCTTGGCCCATTTATGAGTCAAACCCACATTAAAGCCTTAACTTTTCTCTATGTAACTATTATACATAGATATAAAGTTAGGGACCTACGTTATTGGCGTAAGTATGGTAAGCATCACAATTGAAAACTTAAACAGGATTTCGAATAAGAGTATGCAGTTTAAAAACTTGAAATAACTTTTATTTTTTATCAGTAGAACTTACACTATTTAATTTATTGTTAGAAGTATTATTTTTTGCTGTCCTATTTTGTAAACAATCTTGGTAGGTATCGTTAAAGTAAAAAAAAACGTCCCCAAAATGACTAATTTCAGACATGTAAACTTCGTAAGTAAAAAAGTTAGTAGGTACCTAATAACGTGTAAAACGACAATGTGTTTTCAAAGAGTACATTAAAACGCATTGAAAAAATTATATTAAATTAAAATTGTTTAAGACAGATTTTAGAATAAATACTTTATGATTTCAGTTTATACAAAAAAGATTCAAAAAGATATATACACTGCGACATCTCGTTTCCACATTTTGAAATGACTGGACATTTCAAACTCAATGGTAAAATCAACGACGTAAACCTAAAAGGTGAAGGAACGTATAGTTTCAATACAAGTAAGTAAAAATCGTTTAGAAATATTACACCGTAAAGATTTTTATTCTACGGAATATGTATTTTATAACTTGAAGGTGAAATGTATCTACTTATCACATTTCATTTGGGGATGGGGCACTTAGATACACGGGGCACTTTTATACAGTACCAATACAAACACAGACAAGACAGACTTTTTTATGAAGTAGGTACGAACGCTCAAGGACTTATTATGAACAACTTTTAGTATAAAAACAACTCTGAAATCTTCATAAAAAAATCTTTATGCGAATAAAATCTTTTATATATCTCATGGAAAAATTAAATCCAAAATATTAAATTGTCAGCGTGTGTATCATACGCATTATAATATAATTCATGGAATACGTAACAGATTTCTTCGCAATTTTATTGAAAAAAATGAGCACAAAAAACTTTGACTTATTACTACTACCATTGCATGTATCCTCCCGCGGCAAGAAATATTAATAAGGTACGTTTTCATGATAATCATTATACCTATTTTATACTTTTCTATTCATATTTCAGCCAATGTACACGTGGTTTTTGAAACTTTAAAAGGATACTATGATAAAGATGGCAAAACATATTTGAAACTTACAATTGTTTCAAGTGAAATCGAAATATCAGGGGACGTACAAACGGCTTTCCAGAATAGCGGAAATGATGCGTTCCGTAAGTCTAAAAGCCTTTGTTTATTATCTTATAAGTTACATTGACGACCTTTTCTTCTTTGTTTTTGGCGTCGCCCTCAGTGCATCAGTTTAGAGTGTTTTGATATTTGTAAGTTATTTTATGAAAAATTAACTTAATTAAGAGTCAGGGCCACAGTCAAAGTCACAAAAAGTACGTCTTGGTCGAGTCCGGTCATGCCCTAGTAAGGTAGTGATGACTTTACTACAAGCTTCGACGGAGTTTTGAAAGAAATACGAAAAGTAATGTTTCAGATTTTCATGTTTCAAGTCCTCACTCAACGTAATGTAATGAATTTCTTGATCCTTTAGCTATCAAATGGTGTATTTAAATTTTAAAAGTATAATTATGCTAAATATGTAACTACTACACGAAACTGTATTTCGTTATCATTAATTTTTTGAATCACATCTATGAAAGCAAATATTAATGTTACAGATATTGAAGGTTTTTTTTTAATGTCAGTCATATAATTTTTTGTTATCGTGTACTTTGTTGCTAATTTGTGCTTTATAGTTTTCATCTTAAAATAATTGTCAATTTTATCAGTGAATCGTCGTAATCAGCGTTAATGACTCTTTCCATGAAACGTCATTAACATCTATCAATATCATATATCTTCTATCAATGGTGGTACCGTGGTGGTGCCGGCGTAAGAATTGTACTCCACCTTCTCTACCCGTGGTTGCCGTAAGAGTTGGCTAAGGGATGTAATCCGGAAGATGGGCAGCAGCGTCTTTCTCGCCAACCCGCCTGCCAAGCGTGGCGAGTATTGGCAATCCCCGTGGGGGAGGCCTATGTCCAGCAGTGGACGACTGAGATAATGATATATTATATATAAATCTCGTGTCACGGTGTTTGTGGTCGCATTCCTTCGAAACGGCTCTACCGATTTTTATGATTTTTTTATGTACATATATTTGGTAGGTATGAGAATAGGTCGTAAAGTATATTTCATACCGCTAGGTGATTAGGGACAATTCTTAATTCCAACGCTGACGATGTCACGGGCGTAAGCTTGCAGTACATAACTTTTAGACTGCTAACATTGATTATTTGTACCTATATTACTTTTTTTTTATGGTAGTGACAATGATTTTTATAACATTTTTGTTTGTTTCAGCTGAGCCTATTCACAAATTCCTTAATGAAAATTCGAAGGTTTTGACCAAATTATGGAAAGATAAAATCAATATAGTGAATTTAGGTAAAATGATTGATTCTTTTAATAAAATATTAGCAACAGTTCCATTAGATGAATTAATTTCAGGAGAGATATGAAAAATTAAATGTATGTTGCCTTTGCTTCTTGGTTTGCTAAATTGACACTTACCTTGCAATGTCATAATATAAATTAATTACTTATAAAGAATACAATTTTACTTCATAAAATATAGATTTTTTTATAATTTCTTTAAATCGTGACTGTGTTTTGCGAACCTGAATATCATACAATCTTCAAGTTTTTGTTGTTTAATATTTGTTATTCTTTTGTAAAAGTTTATTATTATTATAATGCTCTTGTATTTGATATTATGTAGCTAAATTGTCTGTGATAAATAAGTAAATTCATAATAATTTATCTACTATATTCAATTATTTACGCTATTGTAGGATTTTTGTAAAATGTATTCTTTTTAGTCTGTGAACAGAGTGTAAAATATATTATTGTTTAATATCATTGAGTTAAGTATCCTATTTATATGTATGTTTGATTTTGTATGGTGGTAGTCATAACGAACAATTAAAGAAAACTTTGTAAATCGATTTTGTTAATTATGTGTTTTATTTCTTCACTAATTTCCATTAATCAACAAGATTCGTTTTATTCGTGACGTGGGGCGTGGCTTGTATTTCCATTCAGGACTAGCATTTGTATCACGAATATAATATGTAGATATTTTTTCTGTGTCTGGGAGTCAAATTATTATAGTACATAAAAAAAGTATTATTGATTCCACCAACCATAGCGTCACTTAACATCAGATGAATTGTGGCCAAGACTGTCTATAATTAAATAAAAAACAATGTTAGATGCTTGGCGACAGATTTTCACCTTAAGGGTGGTAGCTAGCCAGCCGAGTACTAGAAAGTACTCTACCACTACGCTATGTACGATGTTTTCCTTCACCGGCAGCTCAAGCTCATTGTTAGAGTTTAAGCCCACGCACGCCCTTCGGCGTGTAAACCGACCGCGCAAACCACAGGGTTTACTAGTAGCTACGGAACAGTTCAACTATCCACCTTCTGGCTCCAACATCAAACCATCGACTTCAAGTGAAATATATTGGCTTCTTCAAAACCAATCATATGACCCTAACTTGCAGATTTAACTAATAGCCACTAAGCAGTTCGACTATCCACCTTCTGGCTACAACATCAAACCCTCGTCTTCAAGTGTAATATATTGGCCTCAACAAAACCAATCATACGACCCCAAACTTACAGGGTTTACTAGTAGCCACTGAATAGTTCAACTATCCACCATCTGGCTCCAACATCAAACCATTGACTTCAAATGCAATATATTGGTCTCATCAAAATCAATCATATGACCCCAAACTTGCCGAGTTTACTAGTAGCCACTGAACAGTTCTACTAACCACCTTCTGGCTCCAACATCAAATCTTTGACTTTAAGTGCAATATATTGAACTCATTAAAACACCAAACTCGCAGAGTTTACTAGTATTCACTAAAGAGTTTCACTATCCACTTCTTGGTTCCATCATGAGATCGGCTCTAAGATACCAAATTATAATATTATCTTCCAAACTTCTATACGGCAATTAAAAGTTGGTTAAACTTGACTTCCCATATTTGATTACATTGTTACTTAAATTATTAGAAGTGAAGCTAATAAAAAACGTGGTTGCAAATCAACAATGGCTGCAAATAGGAAATTCTATGGTTAGACTAGTTTTTTTGAAAAAAGTATGACGACGTTTAATTGTGGAATGATTCTGATTAAAACAATAACTAAAGATAGGTACTTTATTGCACTAAAGATTTAACGATAAGACGTAATAATAAATCATTCATTGCAGCAAAGTAAGAAATGTTCGCTCATGTTTTTTTGTACTTCTCTGTTATAATTTAATTTAATTAATGCAAATAACTTATATAAGATGGATACAAATTGTATATAAAGACGTAAATAATGAGATTGTTTTCATTTGTAAAGAAAAATCTAATCGAAAAATGCTCTGGTACACAGTTTTTCTTTATGTTTTGTGTTCAGTGTCCGGTTTCAGTTTTACGAGTAAGTTTTATATTGTCCAATAATACTTTATTTAAAATGTAATTGATTCTATC
Organism: Biston stratarius; assembly: GCA_950106695.1. Classification (NCBI taxonomy): domain Eukaryota; kingdom Metazoa; phylum Arthropoda; class Insecta; order Lepidoptera; family Geometridae; genus Biston; species Biston stratarius. The sequence continues at coordinate 32,362,468 of OX467106.1, read as the reverse complement.
TAGGCTAAGGGCGTCCTAAACTACGTTTGCCATTTGCGGTCTCCACTCTAGAATACGTCTACCCCAACGGTTGTCGCTTCTGCGGCAAATATGACCAGCCCACTGCCACTTCAACTTGCTAATACGCTGAGCTATGTATGTCGGTGACTTTTGTTCTCTGACGAATTACTTCGTTCCGGATACGGTTCCTTAGAGAAATACCGAGCTTAGCCCTTTCCATAGCTCGTTGAGCGACTTTAAATTTATGAACCGTTCCAGCTGTGAGTGTCTATGTTTCGGCACCGTATGTCTTGACGGGTAGAACGCACTGGTTGAAAACTTTTGTTTTGAGACTCTGTGGGATGGGTGATACCACCACCAGCTTTCAAGAGCTCAGTTGTAATTCCGTCATCGACCGAGGCTTTTCCATTTTTAAACTGTTAAAGGGCCATCACAATTTCATTCGGGCTGATGTCGGGAAACTCTTCTGTATAGTGGCGTGTCAAGATGGCTCTGTCGTCCTTAGTGACGATATACGTAAGACAGCTGGCAGTGACTGGAAGCGAAAAGCCTAAGAACGGGCTGAGTGGCATATCCTGGGAGAGACCTATGTCTAGCAGTGGATTATGCAAGGTTGCTGATGATGATAATGAATTGATTGGCGTAAAGTATTTTTTCGAAATGGTACTGTAACTGATTATGTGATTTTGTTTATTTGTGTGCAAATTTCGTATGACATTAAATAGATACGATATGTAAAAATTGGTTGTGCTGCAATGATCATGGGTAGGCGTTATCTCTTAACACTAGGAGAGCGTTTAGTATGTCTCATTACGTGTACCTAACATACTTCGAGAAATTGAATATTTTTTTTCAGTATTAACACGCGCTTTTGACAAATCCCTAGCTGATGCTATAACATCTATTTTGAAGTTGAGCTTGTTTTTGTTGTGTTAAAACACACTGAAATTTTGCAGCAAAACAAAGAGTCATTACGTTTGATAAATAATTCCAAGATCATTAAAACAACATTTTTATATGACAGTGGCGGAGTTATGAATCGTATCATCAAACTCTTGAGCAACGAATGGCAATAATAATAACGCAAGTTTTTCTTATGGTTAGAGATATCACCTGTTCATGACCATTGCAGCGGTATCCAGAACCTACTGACACGCCACGAAGCCTATGTTACGTAAATAACACAGTCCGAGTCTTTGTAATCGCTGCTTTTGAACTTTATACTTTGAGATATTGAACGCTATATCGCAATAGCCCTTTAATTTTGTTAGCAGCAAATTGAAATACTTTCTTATACAAGTTTGCTGGTCGATTTCTTTATATTACAGAACCAGATCCAATATGTGTTACCAAAGACTTTCAATGTATTTCTGGAATAATGATGAATGCGTTTAGAGCTGTATTACCTGGTAACAGCGAGTTAGAAGCCGTACCTTTAGATCCTATTCATCAAAGCTTAATAGAAAATAAGCTGCCTGGCTTGGAGTACTCTTTAAGCGATTCTGTTGGAAGAGGATTGAAAGGCATTATTTTAAACAAAATAACGTAAGTGTGAATTAGATATAATATATATCATCTTAATTATTGTATTCAATGGATTGATTTGGGAAAGATAAAATAAATAATGAATAATACCTTAATCAAAGTACTTGGAGCGCGCGGCCCCGAGTAAGTAGAATATCTTCTTTACTAGCGTTGATTCACGCAGGTTTAGCGCGAGGCGATGTCGACATCCCTTGTTGACATCGCATTTAGGAACAAATCTTCGATTGATCTTATTTGTTCGTAGCTTCGCTAACGTCAAATCTATAAGACAAACGTAATCTTCTGTGACTTATTAATACCTTTTTATTAAAAAGTCACTAACTTATTAAATTTTAGCATGAATACTGACCTACCTACACAACAGAAAACAAAGACATTTAAAAATAAATTTGACATTTGACTTAATTTGAAAATAATTTATTTAATTTTTTTGATAATTTTTTATAATTAATTGACTGCACTCGTGTAGTATTTTTTTAATATTCTAAATAGTTTCGCGTTTGACCAAACTCTGCCTGATGTTAAGCAGTAATGCGGTCTAAGATGGAGCACGCTTACCTAGAAGAAACCTATTTACTCTAGATTTGAAGACACCCATATTGTAGTAGTGATCGTAGTAATGATCCCCGGCAAGCGTCCTTTGCCCTCACCGCACGGACTCTTCCCACTTGTGTCGCCTATTTATCGCAAAGATGTTCTACTTATAGATTTTTTACTTACTTTGTCTTAATTCATTTTTGAAGTTGATGCGATAGTATGACACAAGCAATTATCATATTCGTGTGTATGTTAATATAAGACGAGGAAACCTAGAAGATCTCACGAGTAGGTACGCATTTTCCATGTAATTTTTTCTTCTTCTAATGATTCTGTTCTAGGTAATAAAATAGGCAAATATTTTTCATTTCAGAGCAACAGAAAAGAACAAAAAAACAACTTTGCATGTCGATGTAACGATACCATTATATGAAATGAATGGAAATTACAAGATGCATGGTAAAATAGTCACTATGCCAGTAGATGGCGAAGGAAAATACTCCTTTAAAGCCAGTAAGTAAATATATGATTGCAATTTGTGAGACGATAGAAATAAATTTTATCAATTACAATAGGACAATCAATTTCTCACTTTAGTTGCTTTTGTGTGTCAAGACTATCCTACAGTAGACCGTCTAGAGTTCTGACCACTCTAAACTTGAATGAATTCCTGGTATTTCGTACTCGGTGCGGTAGAGCTCGACCTTTGTCCTTGGATGTTTAAATATAAAGCGCATTCGAAGTATCACGACCATTAAAAAAAATAAGAATCGGTTAAATCGGTTCAGCCGTAATAAAGTTTTGTTTCTGAGTTACAGATTTGCGCTCCGCGGTGTTGTCACTCGGTTTTCTCGCGTAAACACTACATTTTATCAAGAAAAAAAGTAGCCTATGTGTTTATTCAGGGTATCAGCTACTTCCATCCCAAATTTCATCAAAATTGGTTTAGCCGTTTGAGCGTGAAGAAGTAACAAACATACATAGCTACACACTCGCAAACTTTCGCTTTTATAATTTTAGTATTAGTACGATAGATTGAGGCTATTTGCCGAATTATAAGGGACGTAGCTATGCAGTTGACATAAATGTTCTTTTTTTTATCCGGCAAATGCAGGAAATGCAGGAATTTGCCGTGGTGGTGCCGGCGTAAGAATTGTACCCACCTTCTCTACCCGTGGTTGCCGTAAGAGTCAGCTAAGGGATGAAATACGGAAGATGGGCAGCAGCGTCTTCCTTGAACAATCATACCTAACTGCACTCGCCAACCCGCCTGCCAAGCGTGGCGAGTATTGGCTACCCCCTCCCCAGCAGGAGGCCTATGCCCAGCAGTAGACGTCCTATGGCTGATGATGTGATGATGATGTGAAATGCAGGAAAATGAAGTTCCAACATAAGGATTTACTTAAGAACGTCGAAATTGAATGAAGTCTGTATTGCGAATTATTGTTTTTTCTTGGCGGAGTTTATAATTAATATCACGTCATCGATGTGAATAATTAATTTAATTTTTAAACTTTTGCGATTCAAACACATAGTTATGTATTCACCGGGACTTAATTGCACACAAAATTTAATCCCCAACAATGAGCTTGAGCTGCCGGAGAAGGAAATCATCGTGAGGAAACCATAGCATGGTGGTAGAGTACCTACTTTCTAGTCCTCAGTTGGCTAGTTACCCTCAAGTTGAAATTCTGCCGCCAAGCATCTAATGGTGTGTTCCGGCAGCTTCACTCGAGACCCAGTTCCATTCCGGGCTAGGTATGTTTACAATCTTTGACCACACCGTCACTTAAAATCAGGTAAGCTGTGGTCAAACGCCTAGCCTGCCAAACATTTAAAAAAAAAACTATGGAAATGGTTTTGTTTTACCTCGAATTCTTGCGATAGTTGTCATTACGGCACACAACGCTAAGTGTGTCAGCAGATTATTCCGCGATATGAGCAATTGCTTATGACCGGATTCCACGACGCCGATAATATAACCGAAATCCATCTTCCTTGAAATTGTATTTTGTTTTCAACCGCTTCACGAACCATTCTTAAATTAATGTCGTTTAGTGGACATTCAGATCGTGAAACTTAATGCAATGAACGGACCCCGCTTTGAGCAAATGCTCAGCTATTGCAAACTTGTGTGATTGACGATTTTCATTACTATTTTGTGCGCGATTAAAACCAGATGATAAACATAATCCTACTATTCTACTAATATTATAAATGTGATAGTTTGTATGTTAAGATGTTTTGGCGTTTGTTACTCAATCGGACAAAAACGAACGGATTTGGATGAAACACATATATAGTTTATTATTTGGATTAACATAAAAGATGTTAGGTTCCTGTGGGATTACCAAAAATGATCAAGGGCACTACCCAGCACCAGATGTCGTCAAGTTTCAAAATACACGATTGTAATGACTATTCTACTCATGACTAAATGACATCTGGCGGTGGTTAGTGGTTAAATTTTTACAAGTAATAGTTGAATTTTCGCTTTTCAGCCAATATACACGTAATTGCTAGCGCTGTTAAAGATTTTTATGAAAAAGACGGCAATGTTTATTTAAAGTTTTTGAACATTAAAACTAAAACCGAGGTAATAGGACCCATACATATAGATTTAGAAAATCTATTTGGAGGAAATAAGGAAAAATGTGAGTATTGTAGATTATCACTAAAGTTCATGATTATAGGATTTAAGGATTCTTTATACTCATTCATGATGAAAAAGTTTTTATACAAACAAAAATCTCAGATTGAATAAAATAAATGCTGCATACATTTCATCAAGGGTCAGCGATGATTTCGCGATGATATTTCAGAGATTGGTGCGGTCAGATCACAGCCGAAGGGCGTGGGTTGAAACCCCAACAATGAGTTTGAGCTGCAGGTGAAGGAAAACATCTTGAAAAACTCTAAGATCGCACGATAAAATATTTACTAAGAGCGTTACTTCAATATTTTTGACTTTGCCGTGGTGGTACCGGCGTAAGAATTGTACCCCTCCTTCTCTACCCGTGGTTGCCGAAAGAGTCGGCTATGGGATGTAATCCGGAAGATGGGCAGCAGCGTCTTCCTTGAACAACTGTCATTCCTTGACACTGTGATCGAAGATGGTAAAACACACCTAGCCTGGAATGGAACTGGCTCTTAAGAGAGTATGCCAGGTCACACTGTTAGGTGCTTGGAGTTTGATTTCACTCTACGCTATAGTTTCCTTACGACGTTTTCTTTCACTAGAAGCTCTAGCTAATTTTTTTGGGGTTTGACCTCACGCACTGTTTATGATCCAACCGCGCTAACCACTGAGCTATCATCGCTACTGAACCCTCTATTCCAGTCTCTTTTTATTATTTGACAATTTGTTGACGTTGTTCACAGCTGACCCTGTCTTCAAGTTCATGAATGATAACCCGAAGGCTGTTGCAGAAATATGGCAAGATTGCATCTCTACTGCTAACTTTAATACCGTATTTGACAATTTCAACAAAGTCCTTGCAACAGTTCCAATCAATCAGTTAGTCTCAGAAAACGTACAAACTACAAATAAAAATTGATACACAAAAAATATAAATAATATCTCTGTCGTGATTTTAAAGGCTCCTAATTTAAAAGTAAGTAATAATAAGTAAGTAAGTAAGTATTGCAGTATGCAGTAAGAATATTTCAAATTTAGACATTTACAATTGCATATTGCCAAAATAACATATAAAAAACAAAGAAATAAATATGATTAAAAAAAACAAATACGTACTTCATCTACGATGGAAATAAAAATTATCATCACTATCATCACTACATCACTATCACTACGTAGTATAAAACAAAGTCGCTTTCTCTGTCCCTATATCCCTATGTATGCTTTATTATAATCTTTAAAACTACGCAACGGATTTTGATGCGGTTTTTTAAATAGATAGAGTGATTGAAGAGGAAGGTTTATATGTATAATACATGCATATGCACCACATTAATATCTTCATTGCACCCGTGCAAAGCGGGGGTGGGTCGCTAGTATTAAATAAAAATATATATATATATATAGTTATAATTATATTTAAAAAAATAACAATTTATCGTTACCAATTTGCCGTTCTATCTTATGTAAGGTAATGGTAGAATAATCAAATTATTTACATAGTTATATTTAGGAAGTTAATTATTATTTTACCTATTAATAACTGATTTTTTTTATATAAGGAATATATAATGTTGTTAATCTTTGTGTTTGTTTGATGTCTTTAGTAATAAATTTGAATTTTATTTATTTGAAAAAGATATGTTATTTACTATTAAATGAGGCATGCCTTGGACTTGACCGTGACTTCCTTTACTCGATTTTGACTTGTATAAATATAATGAAATGGATCCTTTTTCGTCATAAAACTCTTCACTCTGCCAAATGCAAAGTTTTAATACGAGTACTTAATTAAAACTAAATAATATTTTCAAAAGAAACAATTTTATTATTAGCATGCTCCATTTAAGATTACATCCAGTCTCTATAACTATATAATTACTTTCCTTTAGGTTAGTTGTAGTTTGCGTGCTTCATCTTCGGCCACAAGCAATTTGGTGGTCAAACGCGGAGTAATTTGGCATAAAATAAGTGTAAGTGTATAAATGTCTCACAAAATCGTCATTCCTTCAACAGCAGTATGATTTTTTGTTTTTGCAAAGAGTAGACTTTTTTTATGGGTGACAGGCTAGGTGTTTGACCACAGCTCGCCTGATGTTAAGTGACGGTATGTTCGAAGATGGTAAACACACCTAGCCTGGAATGGAAATTACTTTCAAGTGAGGCTGCCGGAACACACCATTAGATGCTTGGCGGCAGATTTTCAACTTTTCAACTTTCTTTTTAGCTAGCCAGCCGAGTACTAGAAAGTATCCTACCATCACGCTATGGTTTCACCACGATGTTTTTCCATCACCGGCAGCTCAAGCTCATTGTTGGAGTTCGAACCCACGCCCTTCAGCATGCGAACCGACCGCGCTAAACACTGAGCTATCATCGCTACAAAATACACATAATCCTGCTGAAAGTTATACAATTTAGTGTGAATAAAAAAAAAATTAATCAAAACGCTTTGGGAAAAATCGGATAGAAAAATTAAAACTCACCAATCTTGTCAAAAAAGAAAACCGGCACCCTTAGGTAAATGTGTTTCTAACAAATCCTAACTGAATCTGATAAAACTCCAGCTCGATCCGTTTCGTAGCAACTTTCCTTTTATCTTGCCTCCCAAGAACCAAAACGCCTATTTGTACAGGTTTATCGCAGCAAACTTCGGCTAATTCTATTTTATATTCAATCTTTCAAGTCACTGTTGGTAGCCGATAAGCCGGCCTTCTTTTCAATTTTCATAATATGCGTTACAGTGGGGACATTACTTTTAGAGAGACGGCTATCTTATGCAAAATTTCTTACAGATTTCAACGTTGCTTTAAATTTTGTCTTGTTTTCTCAACAACGAAGAGAGTAGGACATAATTAAAGTTAATATTGTTGTAAGAATCTGAAAATCAGAGAGCCTACACTAAGTAACATTCTATTAGCGTTATCGCTAAAAGAATGTTACTTTCATTATTTCTTTAACATTTCTATAGGCGTTATCTCTAATAGAATGTTACTTTGATAGCTGTTCACGTGATATATTGACAGGTTATATCAATCGCGTACAGTTGTTTGCTATGTTATATTAATTTAATAACTTTAGAACAGTGCCTTGCCAAGTACTAAATTGAATTTCTATTAATAAACAATCAATATTATTGTATTAAATAAATAATAACCTACGCACAAATTACTAAAAACAAATTCGCTTATTTAAAACAGCGCCATCTATCAAAATACTTTCGAACTACTCGCCTCAGAAGCCTTCGAGTTTTGTAGGTACAAATTGTTACCCAAATTCCAATATAGACCAAACAAATCGTAGTCGGTAACCGAGATATTATATTTTTGCGAACTTTGTGATATAACTTTTGAGGTCTTGTTACTACCGGCGAATGAAGGTTACTTCCAGGACAATTTTTCTGACAGTAAATAAAACGGTAAGTGTCTTTGTTTTTACTACTATATTTCCTGAAGAAAGTGTTTATTTTCTTTGATAACACTTATTCAACAAGACAATAAACAGTAAGACATTTTTTAAGTAGTTGGTGTGGTAAAGCTACCCTCGTAGTCTCGTAATTCATTCATCACTTTATAATAGGTACCTGGAATGAACATTGAATAATGAACTCATCTGGTCAGGAATGCAACTGGCTCTCAAGTGAGGCTGCAGGAATACACAGTATTTTTAAACTTTCGCGACTTGAACATAAATGTTTATCGCCGGTTCTTAATTAAAACTAAAATCATTGTATTTTGTGCGCGATGGTCCCAATAGCGCAAATCACGACCATTTTCAAGCACTGGCGCTAGTGCACAGTGCTTAAAAATAGTGCACACTTATTATTTATGTATTATTACATTAGCTGACGTTAACTTTAGAATTAGGTTCAGAAAGAAGTGAAACATAATTATTATTATGTAAGGAACAAATAAGCTATATGTGTGTCAAATTTCATCCAGATCCGTTCAGCCGCTTTTATGTAACAAACATATAAACTTTAACATTTACATATAATATTAGTAGGATACATATAGTATTGAAGTGTAGTAGATTAGATAAGTAAGTACCTATATAAGCGACAGTACAATAGCAAGCTATAGTTATTAAATAATATCGAAGCATAATAAATAAAAAAAAACGATACACCTAGATATCTATCAAAACTATTGACAACAAACAGCGGGCGTATAAAATCGTGATTCTAAAAACTTTTCACGATAAATTACGGAATCCCATTATAATGTGTTTCAACAAAAAGATATAAATGCTCGTTGCAAGATGATGTGTGGCATGCGTACGCGCATGTCATTCATTGTTAGCCCCGTGGGCTGGCCGCTGTGCAAAAAATAAAACGAATGTGGGAACTGATGTAAAAGGTTTAGTGATGTGAAATTAATATGTCGATGTTTCATGCGAAGAACTAATCATTCCAAGTTAGGTAAATAAACATATCTTTTATGCTTGGCTAGCTAGGTGTTTGGCTACAGCTCACTTTATGTTAAGTGATGGCGTAGTCGAAGATGCTAAAGCACATCTAGCCTGGAATGGAATTGGCTCACAAGTGAGGCTGTCAGGACAAACCGTTGGGTGCTTGACGGCAGATTTTTAACTCGATGGTGGTAGCTAGTCAGCTGAGTACTAGAACATACCCTACCACCACGCTATGATTTTCTCCCTATGTTTTCCTTCACCGGTAGCTCAAGCTCATTGTTAAAGTTTGACGCCCGCCTTTCGGCGTGTGAACCGACTGCGCTAACAACTGAGCTATCATCGCTACAAAAAGAAATTAATAAGTAGGTGTAATAAAATATTTTATTAAAAAAGTTTGTTAATAAAAACTTGAGGTGTTGTATATACTCTAAGCATCATACAAACAGAATTTTCAACGAATCTACTTAGTACATCTACTTCAAATATGTCTAAATAATAAAGCAGTTTAGAATTTTTGATCATCAGAAAGTGAAGTTCTCAAGCTGAATGTACTTAAGCTCTGAAGAGACGAACCAGGAAGTACCCTTTTATAGCTTATTTTCTGGGGAATGTTCTAAAGAGCTTTTTTACCTTATTTTTGCGTCGAAGTTCCACTGCCGTATATTTCCTCGCCGTACTAGTTTTTTATAGGTAACTCGTAGTTCGTTTTTAGCCTAACATCACCCTTGAAACTTGTAAAATATTGACTACTTTTAATTTTTTATTAGAATAAGTTCGCGTTTGTCCACATCCTGCTGATGTTAAGCAACGATGTGGTCTATGATGGAACACGCTTACCTAGAAGGATCCTGTTTACTCTAATTTGAAGACTCCGGCAAAAAGTTGCACATCTTCGCTGTGCGAATAAAGAATGTGGATTCGAAGCGCTTAGTGTGTACATGAGGAACGTCCACCATGTACGGATGGCGCTTTGGTCGCGTTTGTCTGGGCGTCCGGTAGTAAAAAGGGGCGGGATGCCTTCTCTATGAATCTTCTGTCGATATCGACACATACCGACTTTATCCATCACTACGTCAGCATTCACCCCAAATCAACCCAGCCCACCACAACGCGCCTACCTCTCTATTGATACCTTAGTCGACAATGCCATAGCAAATAGCCATTATTATCATCCATGCAAGGGCCTATTCTATTAATACGATAGGCGCAGAAGGTGATTATAGAATCGAGCATCGATATTAAAGGAACTAAATTTTGCAGGTAGCCTCTGATAGTTGTAGAAACTGACAGCCCTATTTGCTCATTGGTACTATATCTGCTTTAAAAGCTGTATTGTGTGGATTCGATTCCCATCCAGAACAAAAATTATGTGGTATAAACAAATTATTGTGCTGTGTGGTTGTTCTGTATGTATCATACGTATGTATTTAACAATAATAATTAAGTGTATTCTATTAGTTATCTGACTGCCATAGTACAAGCTTTGCTTAGTTTGGGGGGGTACAACTTAGGTGTCTACAAATCCATATTCCAGAGTAAGCAGGTTTTTTAAAGTTTGCGTTCTCCATCTTAGACTACATACTGCTTAACATTAGGCAGGGTGTGGTCAAAGTAAAGTATAAAAAAAGATGGTGCTGTGTGTAATGTCCCACGATATTTATTATTATTATTATAGAGTTTACGCTAAAATAGTGCATAATATATATAATTGATAATGTATATAAATGAAGCCAGTAGTCTTTTTGTATTTGATTATAAAAAAAGAAAATCAAAATCTAAAAGTCATTTATTCAGTTTAGGCCCTGGTAAGGCTTTTATGAACGTTAAGATACATGTTTGAATCTACCGCCGGCTCGTAATTACACTTCAACTGAGAAGACTCCGGCAAGGAACTCAGCAAGGCATTTGTTTTGTGGATCTTTCTTTTCATATTAGGTTACAGTTTACAGTTATAAATATTAATACATTATGCTTACTACAATTGTCACTTAGCCAGGGGGATGCAAGTGCAGAGAGAAGCTACAACAACCATATATTCCTGTCTTCCACGTAATGAGCCACCTTATAGTAGGCTTTGTCAATTTTGTCAAAGAAAACCTACCTTTGCTTTGTCAAAGAAAACCTGTTAACTAGCCTATTTACTTACTAACTGCGGCCTACGGCTTAACCGTGTTTACTAGGATACATTATAATACAGTGCAATGCAATTTGATACAATAAAATGCATTGTATGTATTGGTGTACATTCAGGTTACGTAGAATAGCTAATACCTATCTACTAAAACCTGACGGAGGGTACGGGGTCTCCAGAAGAACACACCTGCTAGAAGGGTTTTTAGCAGCTAGCTTTGTCATGGCCCCCAGCGAGTGTTTGTCAATTATTGATACTTATCTTACTAGCTAGAGACAATGTTCTATAGAACAAAAAAAACAATCACATTGAAAAACTCCTCCTTTTTGAAGTCGGTTATAAAGTAAATCGGCTCTTCGACTGACCAACAAACAGCTGATTTTTTCGCAAATTCTGATATGTGCCTGTAGTAAAAGCTGTTCATAGTCATGAGTACAATGACTCCCTTTCGATATTGTATAGGTACGTCAAACTTATGACGCTGTTTAATTCAACTTTAAATAAATAGTCCACCGTTTTTATAGTTCACCAGTAACAACAGTTGTTGCGGACCGAAATTCGTCAGTGGTTTACCACCATTGCATACTACACTGTTATTTATTCTGTGACTGGATGCTAAAAAATAAATTGCACAGAAAATAAAAGACCACCATTCCCCGTCACACAATGCACAAAGCGTTTTTTGTGCGATTGTGCAATGATCAAAACAGAATATAAATAAAACACGCCTTCCTTTGCACCGGATACTGACGGGCTTTAAAATGCTTACCTAGTAAAGCAATTCAGATAAAACATAAATAATAACGTTTGACAGTAAAAACTTTAAAGCATAATTTAGAGAAAGAACTTAAATGCAAATTTAATGAACTAGGTAAGAAATGAAAACAGTTCATAAAAAAAAATTATTTTGTTACAACATTTAAAAAACACAGATGTTTTATAAGCACCGAAAAACCAATAAAAAAACTGAATCTGAAATTAAAATTCTATTTATATTTATTCTATAATTTTTCAAACGTAACTAAAATAATAAATCGGCATTTTTTTTTTTATTTACCTTTATATATTTTCAATAGCGATGTATTGACGAGACTGCGCGTTTTCCGAGATAAAAATAATCTATTTGTTAATTTAGGAAATAAGCTATTGACATTCTATGCATTTTTTTATGGCTGACAGGCTAGTTGTTTGACCATAGCTCACCTGATGTTAAGTGACGGTGTGGTCGAAGATGGTATAGCACACCTAGCCTGGAATGGAACTGGCTCTCAAGTGAGGCTGCCGGAACACACCGTTAGATGCTTGGCAGCAGATTTTTAACTTGAGGGTGGTAGCTAACCAGCCGAGTACTAGAAAGTACCTTACCACCACGCTATTATCATCATGATAATTATTATCATGTTCTATTATCTATACGTTAAAACTAAACTCGAGATATAAGCAGCTTTAAACATACATTAATTTTGTCAATAAACACGTAAGAAGTTTATTTTCGCTAAAAAAAAATACGGTCGGGACCCAAAAGCTTTCATACCGCGATTAAGGCCCCTCGATAAGAACGCCACAAAGACTCACAAATGTGTGCCGAACAGATTCCAGATTGAAAGCCGATAAACTCACTTTTGAGGTTGAAAATGTTTTTGGAGTGAATTATCAAGTTTATCAGAGATCTCTGAGCACGTGTTTTGCCTTGCTATTATGATTTTGCAGGCGCATATGCGGCGGTTTTCAATTGTCTGTTACCATTTGTGAAATGATGCTATCTGCGGCGGAATGTCATCTGAGGTTAATAGACATTATGGCGAAAGAAGTTACATAATAGAAGATCATCAAGAACTAAAGACTATACCAAAGGTTTCGTCAAACAAAATTACGATGTAACTAATGTTATGCAAGTTTAAGTACATTTATTACGTATAGCTCAAAAATGTTAATAAAATGATATACAAAGGAAATATATAAAAGAAGAAACAGAAGAAGAAAGAACAAAAGTAAAACTAAATAGGAAAACACTTTAAATACAAATAAAATTATTTAATTAATATTGAACACACGCACGTCGTGTACGTAGCCGTGGTGGTGCCGGCGTAAGAATAGTACCCCACCCTCACTACCGTGGTTGCCGTAAGAGTCGACTAAGGGATGTAATCTGGAAGATGGGCAGCAGCGTTTTCCTTGAACAATCACACTTAACTGCGCTCGCCAACCCGGCTGCCAAGCGTGGCGAGTATTGGCAAAACCCCCCCAGGAGGAGGCCTATGTCCAGCAGTGGACGACCTGTGGCTGATGATGTGACACGCACGTCGCACACGTCTATTACGAACCAATCGCTGATATGTGTAACCACCGCGACGCTGGTTACAACCAGCTACAGCACCACTCTTTGTTCTTCCTTCTAAGAAAATACAATTATACACATAGAAGCATTCCATAACTTTCACATTTATGAACGAGGACTCCCTGAAACTCGATGCAGTGGCGATATAGATTGCACAGTTGGCTGTAGCAGTAAAATTTACTTCAAAGATTTAAGACAGTTGTAAGAAACAAAACACAACACTAGCTTATAAGATTTTTTTTAAACAACTCGTGTATACGACGTGTACTTGCGATCCGTCCCGGCTTCGCATGGGTGCAATGTAGATACTAATGTGGTGTCAGTGTGGACTTGTGGAGTGATTAATAATATTATTACTACTATAATACGCATGTATTAAACCTTCCTCTTGAATCACTCTGTCTATTGATGGAAACCGCATTAAAATCCGTTACGTAGTCTAAAAGATTTAAGCGTATAGATGACGGGAAGCGACTTTGTTTTATACTATGTAGAGATACTAACACCCAGCGACAAATTGTCTACAATCAATTCTATCACTTTTTATACCTGATAAATTAATGTAAAGGACCATAGCAGTTCTAGCGACGTGTGTGGTGTCTTTTGACGCATAGCTGATCAAAACCACGATAATAACCCCAAAACTCACTGAGCGTTATAAAATTTCATGATGTAAAACTGGTATACACGTTCGTGATGTCCAAACATCACGAACGTGCATACCAGGGTTATCCTACGCTTGATTATCTAAATGTCTTCGAACGCACAAAGGATTAGAGGGACTTTATACGTGGCCTTAATTGTCTATTGTGGATCCAGAACCGCTCGCATCCCTTTAGCTGCTGCTATTATGTCTTGATTACGATTCGAATGTCTTAGATTAGACTGGATTGTATTGCTCTATTTTTTTACTATTGACAGGCTGTTTTTTTATGTGAAAGTAATGCTCTCCTGATGGTAAGAGATAACACCTGTCCATAACCATTGCAGCGATACACAGAACTTTGAGTAGTAAAACAAAGTCCAGGGCATCGCTGCTTTGGCGCTCATTACTTTGAGAGTTTAACACGTTAATCTCAACAGCCCTGTAATTTTGCTAGCTGTAGTACCCTTCGAACCGGAACACAGTAATGTTTAAACACTACTGCCTGGCGGCAGAATATCTGGTACTGCGGTGGTACATAGCTAGACGACCTTTTGCCAAGGAGACCTACCACCAAGTAAAGTATTTGACTACAGCTCACCTGACGTTAAGTTAAAGTCATAGTGTGGTCAAAAATGGTAAGGCGTATCTTAGCCTCAATGGAAATTATTTTCCTGAACACACCGCTAGGAGGCAGATTTTCAACTTGTGGGTGGTAGCTAGCCAGTTAAGGACTAGACATTACGCGATCACGCTATGGTTTCCTCACGATCGATGTTTCCCTTCACCGACAGCTCAAGCTCATTGTTAGGGTTTGAACTCACGGCCTTCAGTGTGTCATCCGACCAATAGCTCAGTGGTTAAGATATCATCGCTACAGAATGCTCTATTCTTATGACGTCATGGTTTGTGATGTTTCCGATATCGGAAGGTCTACGGCGCTATCAAGAAGTAGGTAAGCCGTGGTTTCTGATTATTACAGGAAGATTAATTTTTCATTCAACCCAGCAAATACAATATCCAGGAATCCAATCCTCAGCAAATTAATGAGTTGTTTGTTCAGCGATGACGTCTTTGTCCCGCTCCACGTATTCTGAAGTTATTGTATTGCAGAAAATAAGATTTTTGTGTTGAAAGAAGATGTTGTAAAAGTACTGTATAGTCAGTACATAAGCTCCCAATATCTCCAATAACTTTTGGTGAGATATATCGGAAAGATTTTTTTTAAGATTGTAGTCTCGCTAGATTTAAGATTAAAACTGATATGTTTACCAGCTATTTTTGCTAGTTGCATCGTCTTTTTCATCTTTGTTCCTTCAAATATTTTAAAGTCCAAACGCCAAAGCAGCGATGCCTCGTTATGTTCCTCAAAGTTCTGGGCACATCTGCAATGGTCATGAACATGCGCTGTCTCTTACCATCAGGAGAGCGTTAAATTCGGTTCATTTCTTTAACATTAAAAAAAAAACCTTTTTCTTCCTTTTTTTTGCCAGCCAGTCAGACCAAAGAGTTTTTACCTAACAAAAACAAGTCACCAATCATAATTCGTTAGAAAAAAAAATGCAATTCCATACAAACGTTGATAAAATATCTAGAACAGGTGATTTATTTGCGTTTTCTGAGTTGGTTGAGACCAACTCAAGTTGTCAATAATGATGATACTTCCTTTCAACTTGATACTATCGTTTCGCGTAATGCTGTGTACTGTTTTCCAGAGCGCAGTCGTGGAACTGTTATTGTGAGTATATCCTTGCGGCTGACAGAGTATTTATATAAACAGTCCTGTCTATTGTAGCTGGGATTATAGAATACGTCCTTTAATCCGCCGAAAACAATTTCGCACGAATTGTTGTGCTCAGATATTGTACGTTTGCTCAATCGAGATTTGTATGATGGCCCTGTTTATATGTATAAATTAACGTATACAAAAGAAAATAACGTATGATGTATTTCTGTTATTTACTTCTGTCTTTAGATAAGAAGTATCTAACCTAACCTATTTCACCAGTTTGATTCCACTTATATCATACGAAACTCTATGATACAGTGGAATTTGCTGCCCACGTGGGTGTTCTCTGACAGCCTTCAAGCCGCGAGTGAATCGGTATTTCGACTATCGTAGACCGCGTCTCGCAACTGGCGAGTTGACGGTTAAACGCAAGCCTATTCAGTAATAAAAAAAGTCAAAGCTAGACGCAAAAAGAACATCATTCACCAGTCACAGTATTAATTACATTGTTTTTATTCGGTAATTCATCATCATCATCAGCCATATGACGTCCACTGCTGGACATAGGCCTCTCCTATTGATTTCCATAAAGACCGGTTGGAAGCGGCTCGCATCCAGCGCGTTCCTGCGGTCTTTATTAGGTCGTCTGTCCACCTTGTGGGTGGACGTCCTACGCTGCGCTTGCCGGTCCGTGGTCTCCACTCCAGAACTTTGCAGCCCCATCGGTCATCGGTTCTGCGTGCTATGTGCCCTGCCCACTGCCACTTCAACTTGCTAATCCGCTGGGCTATGTCGGCTACTTTAGTTCGCCTACGGATCTTCTCATTTCTGAATCGATCTCGTAGGGAAACTCCGAGCATAGCCCTCTCCATAGCTCGTTGTGCTACTTTTAGCTTACTAAGAAGGTACATAGTCAGAGACCACGTTTCGGCGCCATAAGTCATCACTGGTAACACACACTGGTTGAAGACTTTCGACTTGAGGCACTGAGGTAATTCGGACGAGAAAACGCTGCGCAGTTTTCCGAACGCTGCCCAGCCGAGTTGGATTTGAGTTTCGAGTTTATTCGGTAATTATAATAACAATGAATAAAATATAACAGGCAAACTGATATGATCGGACCGTCATCTTATAAACGAGAAAGAAAGAGATATTTTGTTGTTTAAGTTTGTCGCATTTTTCCTCCCACTGCTCTAGCAGTTAGCAGATTCGCTTACGCTATATGAATGTGCTATTGTGTATCAGGCCAACGTAATATAGGAAGTAATAACCCAAGCAGCACATAATATAACTAACAATAACTATGACTACGAACTACTTTTCAAGAAGTCCTAGATCCTACTCCCGGAAGTAGGATGAAAGCTGATGCATACGACACATCTTCCTCCTAGCGTCTTTATTCCTCATGTCTGAGGATCGTGACTTTCTACTTCCTAGAATGTGGTAGAGTACTTTCTAGTACTCGGCTGGCTAGCTACCACCCTCAAGTTGAAAATCTGCCGCCAAGCATCTAACAGTGTGTTCCGGCAGCCTCACTTGAAAGCCAGTTCCATTCCAGGCTAGGTGTGCTTCACGATCTTCGACCACACCGTCACTTAACATCAGGTGAGTTGTGGTCAAACACCAATCCTGTCAGCTATAAAATAAAAAAAATGTAGTTCGGTTGGGGTTTTCTTGTGAAAATAATCGCATCAATCTTTTAGAGGGTATTTGGTCCTCATGGTTATTGTTTACCGCTTCACGTGCACTGGGTGGTCGTGTTGATGATCAGCTTATTTACCGCCGACCGAGACTCGGCGTTGGCTTTTTACGGTAAGTATGGGGGATTTGATATTTGGGGATTTGACATTGACTCAGCTGACATTTAAATTATTGTATTGCTATCTAATTTTATCCTTGACTACGTAACAACTACTAATTCGAATTTGTAGCTTTTAACTGAATATTTGATTATAATCCATGCTGTCTTCGCCTATAATTGCTGTGACACTTAACTTGACATTTCCTCGTTAAATGCTTAATATATTAATGTACACTGTGTTGGTGGACTTTTTAAATAAATAAATCATCAAAATGTGATCCAGAGGATGAAATCGATAAATTTTCAGACATTACAAGTAATTTATAAGTAGGTACTATTGTAATTTGATTTATTATTATAACATAGTACAGCGTTTGAAAGCACTTATGTTAATATGGGGGAATATATTATGTTATAGCACTGTAAAATGAAGCTAATAGGGTAATTTCATGTGTTTACTATTATATTTACGGCTTAGGTAACATGTTGGCACAGAGGTCGCGTGCTAGATTCAACGCTAAGATATAGCTCGAAGCTTTTTCAAAATTTAGCGTTTCAAAGAATTCATACAATGTTGCAATGTTTTGTATAACAAATATACTAATAATTACCACTAATACACGTAAAAATAGATTTAACTATGGAAACTCACGAGGTTTTGACACAATTTTGTTTTTCTTATATCGGATACTCCAACTATACTTTTGGCCACGTCTGGTGTTCTTCTTCATGGAGACAAAGCTGATTACAACGCGCGCGCGGCCTCGTCTTGCTTCGCAATACGGGCCGGTGCGCGCCTTTCTTGTGAAGACAGCGGTCGGGAGTAATGCCGCATAATAAACAAAAATGGATATAGATTAGTGATAACCCAGACTTAATATTAATACTAATAATTACCACTAATACACGTAAAAATAGATTTAACTATGGAAACTCACGAGGTTTTGACACATTTTTGTTTTTCTTATATCGGATACTCCAACTATACTTTTAGCCACGTCTGGTGGTCTTCTTCATGGAGACAAAGCTGATTACAACGCGCGCGCGGCCTCGTCTTGCTTCGCAATACGGGCCGCTGCGTGCCTTTCTTGTGAAGACAGCGGTCGGGAGTAATCCCGCATAATAAACAAAAATGGATATAGATTAGTGATAACCCAGACTTAATATTATAATAACGTTGGTCACTCTGTCTGTTTGTTACTTTTTACGCTTTTCACGCCTAAATGGCTGGTCTGAGATAAAAATGAGTTTCTCATTGGTACCTCCTCGCTCATTGCTACTCGCTTGTATCTTGTAAATAATTATAAAAAAATGTCTAGAAACAATTTTACGTCGATTTAAGTAACTAGTATAGCTTCGAAACATTTCATTCTGGAAAAAAAATGTAATACTTAAAGAGCTGGCACTCAGTATGATTAAGGTCACACTGTGAGCTAAAACTTTTTAAAGTTAATTAACTCTGCAATGTTCATTTAATATTTTAACCGTAGTGTAGTGAAACGATAATGGCTTTCATATTTTATAGAAGTAGGTATAGCGTAATATTGAAACATAGGTAGATACTTATATCTGTATATTTCAACTTTTTATTTGTAATGTAAAAGTAAGGATTGCTAAGGAGATCTACCACCGAGTCATATTCTGTATAGTGTCAAGTATAATTTATGTTACTATCAAGCACTTGAAACTTAACTAAAATAATTTAAGTCAGAAAAAATAAATAACTCAATAGAAAACAAACTCAGTTGATGCCAACTTAATGAAGTTCATGATTTATACGTTTGCGTCTTTTCTATGATAGAATTTCACTATAAATCACATCAATAATACAATAATAAATATAAAAAAAGAATATTTTTAGGGCCGATTTAATTTGGTTGAACAAAATTAACAATGAACTACATCTCCCTACAGTTTGAAACTATGCCACAGTATAGCTGTGTACATATATATTAAAACGGAAGCAGCAATAAACGTATTTGTTTACGGTTCATTCGTGCATTTAATGAATATTTTTTAATGAGCTACAAATAAAAACCAAGAATATGGGCATTTATACGACTTTAAGGTATAAACACACTTGAAAGTATGGTTCTTTGGACCTACAAATAAGACAAAAGACAATTAAAAATACATGCAATTGCGAGTGAACCAGTTTCTTCTATGCAAGCGTGCTCCACCGTAGACCGCATTTACGCTTAACATCTGGCGAGTTCGAGGTCAAACGCAAGTCTATTTTTAATAATTAAAATAAATACAACATTTACGTACCTAAAAAGCATTAGCTAGCATTTTGGTTACATTTTTTATTAGCCATGAAAAAAGTTTTTATTTGGGTAACTTTTGTGCAAGATGTGTGCATGAAGATTCACAGGCCAAAACACTTATGGCATAGCTAATTGCCAAGAGTTGAAAATTTTTACGTCTTTTTACCACCAACTTGCCTGATGGTAAGAAATAAAGTGGTTGAAGATAAAGCACGCAGATTTAGGATTATATTCACTCTGATCTTGAAAAGATCCAGATTAAATCGTGGAAGCCGGCAGCTGTTTCGTTCCTTGACCGTTCGAAACTAAGAATGAGTAATGTAGAATCAAAAAGTTTGGTTCGTATTCAAAGAAATTTCGCAATGTATACGTGGCAGTGGGCCTACTTTCTACTTGTGCTGTAGTAAAAAAGGGATATAAGTAAGTACAAGGTAGTTTAGCTCAGTAGAATATTCTCCGAAATGTATCCTCTAAAAAAATTACAGACTTGCTAAGTACCTTCCGACGGTAACATAATTGAGTGAATTTAGTCAGTGCAAACGCGTGAGACTTTCGATCGCCTAAATGCCTTCGTGTTTTGTCACATGGCGTGACGTAGACCGTGATGTAGGTATTCGTAGTGGGTTCATACCCTTACCAACATTATGTGTGTAATACGACAGTGTGACCTAATTTGGATTTTAGGCGCACCTTGCATGATTCAAGTACGTGATTCGATACAATTTTTAACTCGAGCTATTTTATTCAATTCTTAAGTGTTTGCGAGAATTGTTTGTTTTTATCGCTTTATTTGTGAGAAATATGGATGTTGTATATTTTTACGGTCATGAGTGCTGGTTTCTGTAGTAATTGCGATTGTGCCGTCTTATATGAGCTTGTTGGCTTCGCACACAATGCGCCATACATTCTTAGAAATTATGACAAGGTTTTATTCAGTATTTATTTGTTTGAAAAATTTACTTTCCTTCACTAAAGTATTTTTTATAACAAAGGTATTTTAAGTTAGCTCCAGTATACAAAAGAACAACTTTGAAGCAGTATTTTCTAGTTGGAAAAAAATATGATTGGAAAAGATTCTTAACGTCATCGCGTCGTCAAACAGATTTCCGTCTTTATTTATTTCTTTATCCGGTGCGGTAGTGTTTGGTCTTCGGCCTTGCATTTATATAAAACTCATTAGAAGTATCACAAACATAATAAAACTACTGGGTTTTACTTGGTGGTAGACCTCTTTAACAGGAGGTCATCTAGGAAGGTACCATATATTCCACCTGGTGTGTGTTAACATTACTGTATTCCGGTTTGAAGGGCACTGCAGCTAGCGAAATTACTGGCCTGTTGGGACTAACCATCTAATATCTCAAAGTAATGAGCACCATGGCAGCGATGTCCTGAACTTTGTTTTATTATTCAAAGTTTTGTGTATCTCTGTAATGGTCATGGACAGGCTTTATATCTTACCACAAAGAAAGTGACTCGTTCGTCTGATTACTTTTACATAAAAAAAGAATCACCTAAATCTGTTCAGACGTTCTCAAGTCATAAACCAACGAACCTCATTTGATTTTTATTCATACAGATAAAACATTTCACCAGCCCTCTCAAATTTTCAATTTGAACTTCACATATTTATGATCTCATTTAAAATATGCCCCTAAATTATTTACTGTATCTATTATCTGAACACGGGTTCCTATACGCAATTGCTATCATAAGCGTGTATTATATCCGATTAACCATTCACGGTTGAGCTCTCACAGTCTGTGCTATTCACAGTTTATCATTTGTTACTGAAGAGTTGGAAGGAGCTCAGCAACGTACTATATATTACATATTCTGTAACCCAGGTATCTGATTGAATTGGTTGAATTGTTACCCAGGGCACGTTTGACAATTAATTCGAGTCCACTGTCCAGTTCATTAAGGGGATCATATACTATATGCTGTATGGTATTAAGTAAATTAAATAACTTATGTATCACGTATTGAATATTGAAAATGGTATAGACCTTAAGCTGGAGAAGCATGAGAACATCTATATGTATTGATAAAATACTGGTCAAGACAATAATAATTGGTGTAATAAATAAATATTGGTTAAGGATATCGTAGCCAGAAAGACGTTCAGTGTATTCATCTGGAACACTTTCCCAATGAAACGTATTAAAACAAAAATTGAAAGTATTAAAAACATAAAAAAAATATGTTATCTTTTATCTTTTGTAAGTTCTTTAAGTTATAATTTATCGATTTTTAGTGTACAATAAAGTTATATTCTATTCTAAATATATTCTATTTTAGTTCCGTTCTCATGCGCTTACCAACAAACAGGATTAAATTTTTCTTTATATAGATTTATAATGTAGAGATAACACAGAAAAGTTAGTGAGCTAAGTACGATCCTTAGATCAGTGTAGGAACTACTCCAGATGTATTGGAAATTTAAAGCAGCCTTTCCCATCGCGGTGATCCGTCTATGTTCCCCCGGGTTGAAAGCACGACCCGAATTGTCACAATGGACCCGAGTGCTCAGGGACAATGAGCTGCGTATAATTAATGACTGCGACCACGAAATGTCGCTGTCTTGCGCCGGCGATGAAGTGATGCCCGGACTGAGAAAAGAATAGAGTTGGTTATTTCAACTAATTATTGGATATATTGGAGGACATTTTCACACAGCGCCATCTAACTCCAAACTAAGCAAAGCTTGCACTATGGAATACAGACAGCTGATACAATGCTGAGCCTAGATACAGAACAAACATCCATATTAGTCACACAAATGTTAGTCCTGAATGGGAATCGAACCCACGCCCTTCAGCTCTCAAAGCAGAACTTTATCGAATGAGCTAATACGGCTGTCCAAATTAAATACCAACAAGATTATACAGTCCTCCGCCGTACAGTGTGCTCGCAATGCGGAAAATCGCCACAAGTGGAGAGACATCGCGTTACGTGCAACAGCCTTGGGGACAATTGATGCAACCCTGTCCACGACCACTCTGCCAAGAGTGTCCACTTAAGTAAAAAATAACCCTTATATATAATATACAATAATAACTTGTTTCCTTTTATTCAAATCACTTGTTAATTTTTAATTATTGCTAAATCACTCTCCACGAATTATTATTGATAATTTCACATAGATGCTTTTACCAAATATTATTCAGTGAAAAAAAAAAACAAAACATTTTCATTTTACTAATGAATAAAGAACAAAGGAAAATAAAAGTAATTTGCGCTGCAATTTTGTCAGGCACAAGCCGTTTCAATACCTTTCTTGTTCCAGCTGCCATCCCACAGAGCGGCTCATATCGTTAGATTAAGATAAAACTAAAACAATAATCCTTTTCATTCTTCCAGCCTTTTATTTCAAGCCACTATGAATGGAATAGGCTATGTCTTCACATAGTACTAGCATTACAAAAAGGCGTAAGTATCTACATAGTATTACAAGTTCCGTCGTTACTCTACCGAGAGTACCGTGTATCGTTGAAAAAATCTGTGTGGGTTGCCTGACATTGCGTCTTTTGTTATATCGTCGTGGCTATTAACTAAAGAAAACTCATGTGTGATATTGGAGTCCTCATTAGCTTTGAAAATCTAGCTCTCAGTTCTTTGTCGGTATAAACAAAGCCTTATTTACGATGCATTTGAAATGAATTTATGTTCGAGAGTAGTAATTAAAGAGATACTTTTGTTATGTTTGAAAAGAGACATCGGACATTACAGTTACGAGTTTTAAATGGATTAGACATGAATAATTATTGTAAGTATATAGGTACTATGGCTGATAAGATTATAATTATTTGTATATCTCTCGGTATCATATTTGATAGATATTTTGATATTTTAATACACAGAACTACTTAAAGACCAAAGTTCCTTCGTAAACTTTTAATATTTTTTAAACTACCCAGTAGGTAAAATGAAGTTGTTTTTTCCTTATACAGAGTTACGTAGAAGTAGAACTGAATCGCTAATAAAAAGATGTCGTTGTTTTGTAGGCAGAAAATGAAATCCATATCAACAATATTGATCAAGAATGTAATTTATATATTTAAAAAAGAAATCGGTTGGAACAGCACCTTTTAACTTACTGTTCCAAAAAGCTCTGAATAAAATAGTTAATTATGTCTCTTTAAAAGGGTTATATGCTAGGCTTAAAATTAACAACAATTTAAAAAGGTGATATTACACTCCTCACCCTCGGACCTAATATTCCAGTCACTTTGACAAAGTTTAAATTAGCGGACCTCATTTAATCTTCAGTCACGGACGTTTTATATTCAAGAGGTATTTACTACCTCTCTGGGGACCTAGAGTCAGGTAGAAACACTATTCTAGAATCTACAATAATTCTATAATGTACTTATCCTAAATTAAATTTAAATCTCAAAAATAAGCTGAAGAGTTTACAAAATCTACAACCCGGCTGCGATTAAAATAGCTATAATTAGAGAAAAAAACTTTTTAAACAAATTTATTTTACCTAATTAATTTTAAACATAACTTTATATATTTTTGTAATTCTTTTTTAATTGTCTTTATTTCAATACCCTAGTTGATAGGTTTGGTTATTTTTTTTAAATTAACTTATTACTATTTCACGCAAAAATCCACCATCTTGATTTATTAAACCACCCTCGAAGGACACTTGGGTTATTGAGAAGAATCTAACGATACCTTAATTGTCGTAATCCATTCGGCCGTTTGGAAGATAAAGATAAAGATTTGGTAATAAAGAAATTTACATAAATACAAGATACACGCGAAAAACATAACCCTTCCTTGGCAGTCAGGTAAAAATAACAAAAAGCGTGATGCGAATTGCAGCTATTTGGAACGGTAAGCAATTTAAAATAAACTGAATTGCAGCAATATAAATACATTATTTCGGTAGAACATGTAATATGATTGAAGTAGTAAACCAAACGTTTCATTTTAAAATTGTGTGATAAAAATGTGTTGAAAATACAGGATTGCTTTATAAAAGGTCATTAGAAACTACAGTTAACATTTTTAATTTGTTAAACCTTATTGCATAATTATTAACTTTATCGATATCAAAAATAATTGATGCTTTCCCTTTTAAAAAAAAATATAACCTAGTAAAACTTTTAACTAAAAAATAAAATAAATGTATGGTAGTGTCTTATTTTAGCTATCGTTTGTCAAAATCTGTTAGTAAATATAATAAATGATGCAATTTTTTTTATACCTAAGACTAAAAATAATATGATGTATGAAATCATTTTATTAAACGTGCCTTTGATTCCACGTTTAATTAGAGTAGACGCTACGTCTGAAATAAAAGCAATTGCTTGCAGCGCTATAAGGGCTGCTAACCGCACTGTAAGGCTGTATGAAGTTGTACTTTGATACTTGAAGTGTTCGCAAAATGCAGCTGGAAATAGTGTTGTCAAGTGTTGATAACATGGTCAAGTTATAGACAGAATATTTCGAAGAATTTTTTGATCTTTAAGAAAAGCAAGATTTATCTTTGTTCTCACTCTACTTTGCAACTATTAAAATAAATTTGGATCGTTAGTAAGCTATTCCCTGAATAAATATCAAGATTCGTTTCTTCAACAAATTCCTGTTCATAAAATTCCTATCCTACAAATAGCAGATAAAAATGCGAGTATTTTGAATTTGAACAATAAATACCTAACAGGAATTGATAATAACAGTCTACTATTTTAATTTAAGATAAGATGATAACTTTATTTTCACATTTAAAAAAATACAGACATTTCACAAAAAAGGAATTACAAAAAATAAAGACTAAACATTAAACTGAATCGTAGTATAGCAGTGGGTCCCAAACTCGGCAAGGCCGGTCTCTCGGTGACCCTGTTTAAGATATGCCTACTTGTAATTTGCGCACCCTCGCATTCCCAATATATATATGTACTTGTTGAATAAAATAAAAATATATAGTAAAAACATTAATAAAAAATAAAACAATTAAGTACTATAAAATAACTATAACTATGTATAGGTATACCGCCTAATAATAATTGATCACAATTATTATATATATTATAGATCTCTCTAGCAGGAGGCCTTTTAGGTACCACCGCGGTATCAAATACATTTTGTCACCAAGCAGTGGTATTGCAATTTATAAAACGTCAGATTCCGAGTATAAATGATCGACAACGTTTCTTGGAACTAAATCATCGATACTTTCTTGCCTTATAACCCCATCTCTCCAGCTGCAGATTGACGCGTTGCTCGCTACCAACACGTAAAATTGCATCGTAGCAGTTTGTCAGCCAATTAAACACCTTTGCTTTATTAACCAGCCGCAGCGAGCGGTTAACAGGCCGTGAAAGGCGATGCAACGAAGACTCACGAAAGGTTGCGGTTTTGTTTGGATGTTTCCCATTAGTTGGTAATAGTGCTTTGTTGGCATTATGCCTTTTCATTATCTTAACATTATTATACTTGAATGCACGTGGCCTACATCATTGAAGTCTGGGTTCATGTCAAACGCCGACGGTGGACGCGGGTAAACGGGCGAGGAGGATTAAACCATCATTAATGATATTGACAGTAGTGTACTGGAATATTATTGCAAAGACACTCTTTCGAACACGTAATGCGCCCGCGCGAATCGATTACCTCCATTCTCAGATCAAACACTACCCTCCATTGCACAGCACGTCATGTGCATCTTAGTTGCGTCAGAGTGGAGAAACGTCAGCTGTCAGCCATCTACTGCCAACCGTCACTGTCAGTTCAGTTTCTTGCCATTCTAAAAATATCTAAGCGGCGACATACTTGTTTTGAGCTGTCACGGTGTCACTGGGGTGATATGTACAATGTACATAATAACATTTATTGTATTACCTGAATTTATTTAAAGTTGAAAGAAAGAAAACATTTATTTTGACACACACAACACTATAACAACAACACACTACATATAAATAATAAAGATGGCAAAAATAATAACAATATCTTTTTTTTTTAAGTTGTCGCTGTATTGTTTAGTGCTGCAAAAAAGCTTAATTCTAAGCATTAGTTCTCCCGATTTCTCAGCAGTGCTGGTTTTCAGAACTAACCTTTTGGGACGCACAAGATTGAAAAAAATAAAATAAGATACATTCGCGAATATATAATAGAATAAAGAAATTATAAATATACAATTATAGTAAAGAAATTTTGTGAAAAGAAAAGTATATCTAAGTACATACATAAAAAAATGTAGTTTAAGTTTTTAAGTTGTCACTTTTGTTGGCAGGACCTATGACTGCCTGACTTGCAGTGGCTGGAAGCGAAAAGCCAAAGATCGGGTTGAGTAGCGTGTCTTGGGCTAGACCTATGTCCAGCTGACTATGATGATGATTATTTCATTATTTTCTCTTAGCTTGTAATTTGAGTAGTCTTTCTTTTAAGATTAAAGATGCAACTATTGAGGTTGCTATTTAAAGTTATTAGTTTTCACGTTAAGCGTGCACAACTTTTGCTTTGTTTGTCACATATTTAGATATAACATAAAATACTTCTACAATGATCCATCTGCATGCACTGTATTATTATGCAGCCAAAGATATGACAATTCTTGAACTTTTATTGCCGCGATAGCATCAAACTACAACTCTTTATGGACAATTTCGTGCCATTCAGTTTGTTTGTTCTTTATGAATTCATCATCTCTTTGATATGTTATAAAAATAAACAATAAAATATATTGTATCAATGATATAGGTACATATTATGTATAAGCATTATATCTGACTAAATTTAATTATTGACTATGAAAAAACAGTGAAAAAAATTGTTTTCTCACTTTGCTAAAACATTTTGATCTGTTACAGCTTAAAGAAGTAACAAATATTTTAATATAAACAATCACGTAGACAAACTTTTACATTTATATGTATATAGGAAAAGCTGTGAAGTGCGTAATTCGCTCAACTTATTTATGATTAAAAGCCTACTTACCACCATTATACGGTTTTTTCTAGATTCTCATAGTTGAGATTTGAACGCATACCCTGCGATGTGCGATCGCATTGCACTAACCACTGAGCTTTCATCGGCATTATTCTTTATTAAAGACCCGTAGCGGTTATTCACACATATTAAAAACTTTTTGTAAAAAAAGGGTTTTTAAAAACCGTAAAAAAGTTTTTTTAAATATTATTATAGAACTATGTAAACAACCGAAATGTGAGTTACTTAACTCGACTCAATTGACTTAATTTGATTATAGTTTCTAATTATATTTCAGATATTCTATTATTATTTAATTTTTATCGAGCTATTTAATTTATATTTAGATCTCAGATACTTACATGTTAATTCAAAAGCATTAAGCAATTTAATGTTATGCAAATAACAAGCTGCTTTTAGTTTACAATCTACAGTTCATCCCTTAGTTAATTATGAACTTACCTGCAACACTTGATAAGGGAACCCGTGGTTAGTTCACCTTAGATTTTATTGTACGGTTATAAATGGGTTAAATTAAAAGGGTTGTTCAGTTGCTCGAGTTTTGGGCCCAGATATCCCAGAGATATGGAGATATGTTAATTTTCATTTTATATAACTAAACATGGCTGTGCGATGTAGAAGTAACGTTACTCTATCTTATATAATAAAAAATACTGTAAAAATGCCAAAAAAATTACGTTTGAACTCATCTGAACGATCAAGGTCAAGCTTTCTTATTTCTTGATGAATAAATAAATAAAATAAAATAAAATAAATAATCTTGTGAATAATAATGAAATCTTGGTTTTCTAAAAGTCAAAATTAATGGGCATCTTTAAGCTCTGAGTGTTTTGCCTTCAGCCGCATCATCGCTTTCCATCAGCTGAGTTGAAGCTCAAACACATACTTATGCATAAAAAAAATATGGCGGAATGTATATTCGAACGAATGAAACGAACTATATACATTTTAAATATACAAATGACCCTGTTTTAGAACGAAGAATAGTTCTGGGTAGTTTTTATTGCTAATAATATAATAAAAATATTTGCTAAATTAAATTTGCTAGCTCAAGCTATTTGTTTACACAATGTTTTAGTTATATTGTACTTATTATAGTTTTTTTCTTTTCGACACCTTACTTCATAAACTTGACTATTTACGGTCCTTGAAGGTTTCCATGAAATCCAATAAAGAACATAAGGAGTCATGTGTGGTGCTAACAAGCCAATATTGTAAAGATTAGTGGTCAGCTTGGTCATAAAGGTATGGCCAAACTGTTAGCGATATGTCAGTATCAGAAAAACTTGTTACTAGGAAAAACTAGGTTGTATGCCCGGCACTTCATATCCAGTGCGGTAGCGTTTACTCGCATATACGGGCTGACAGTTTGAACATTAGCAATATTCAAAGACATTTTAGTTAGTGGTCATATGAAACGTATAAAGAAATAAAATCTAAACAAATACAAAAAAAAAACTAAGAAACCTTAGTTAAAGTTTTTCCCATGACTCCAGAATTCATGGACAGCGCGCAGCCTTACGCACTGAACCGGCGCAAGACATAACTAACATACGTAGACTACGTAGTAACTGTTATCTAATCTGGGACCTAGCGCGGCTACCATGTAATTTTCGGTGCGCGTGATTTGAGTGTCCGTATTTTTGTGTTTTCTCACGATACTTCGGTCAAATATTAACCACCTATTTTTTTTTAAATTTAGAACTACAATCATATACTGAACCCCCTGTATCAATATTACTGATGTTTAAGCTTTCACGGTGCTTCACGGTGAATCAGCCATGTTATTATAAACTGACCCACTGCTGTTCACGGGCCTCTTTCATTCTGAGAAGGATAAGACGATAATAGTCTATCACGCTGGATAAGTGCGGATTGGCAGATAGCAGAGAACCTTTGAGAACTTTTTTGTTTCATACTCTCGTGCATGCAGGTTCACGAAGTTTTCTTTTACCGTTTGAAGTCAGCGGCGATACATAACTTAGAAAAAAATATGTATATATATATTTTTTTTTAATCTCTACCTACTCGCACTCTAATCGCTAGCAACACTGCTTTCGAATCGCACAGGCCAAGGCAATGTAACGTCGTATATCATAAGTATGTGAATTACTGTTATGATCCCTTTTGCAATAAAGGTGCCGGCTACTGTAGGCTTATTTCGAATAGAGAGTTCTATAGAGGGAACGGGATTGGTTTCATATTACAAGTGGAAATCGATGTTGGTGGCAGGGAGTCTGATAGGCTAAGAAATTTTAGATTTATAATTCATTGTCATAGTATCAAGCTAAACATTGATTCTGTTGTATGGTCAGAATCACGGAGTTTGATCACGAAGTAACGAAAATTAATTGGGGAAAAGTGCCATCTATTGGTTTTTTTTTAATTGACAGGCTAAGTGTTTGACTACAGCTTATCTGATGTTAAGTGACGGTGTGGTCAAAGATGGTGAACACACTTAGCCTGGAATGGAACTGGCTAGTGAAGCTGCCGAAACACATCTGTCATCGCTACTAAAAAGATTTCGCCTTATTACTAAGAATTGGTTAACGAAAATCGACTTGTTCGAAGGCATATTGCAATATTAATGAATTTACGCCTACGCTTCCGTAGAATAATTATTAGGATGTAAATTTATAATTACTGGACATTATTTATTACATATATAATTATATGTATGATACTATAGTCGGAGTTTCCGATAAAATTAAACGAGAGTAATCCCGAATAAGTAAAACAAAAGAAATTATATTGATATTTTTTATGTTAATTGAAACTAATTAGTATTGTAAAAATATGACAAGTTGAAGTTATTTGCAACACGCACAGAAAATGACGCCATCTAGTTCCCCTGCATGACACTACAATATAGTCAAATTTTCCGTCGAAGACTGGTTTTGTAGGATTTTGTATGTCTACAAGTACTATATTATCTGTGCTTTCGCCTTTACGAAGAATATTAAAAATTAAAATATAAAGTTACTTTTTAGTTAACAATAGAATTATGCAGAAGATTGCGAGTAGACATCACTTTTATTTAGGCAAATAATACTACGCCTAATTTCTTTAAAATATTTTAATATGGGGCTTATTACTTATCATGTTTTTTAAAACATTTAACTTAGCTTAGAAGTTTACTCCGAATATCACAAGAACCTAAACTTCTAACGATATCCACTCCTTTGAAATCCAACAGTATCAAAGTAATAAGGTAAATACTTTACAGATCAATAAGCAGTGGAATGACAAAGCAAATTAATAATACTGGGAAAGTTTATGAAACAGCCGTCTAGAAGTTTCCAATAATCGAACGGCAGATGTCAACAAAGACGGTAAACTTCCGAAAGAGTTGGGAAGTAATATCGTTCTCCCACGGGCGAGTCAATAATAAACAATGAGGGGCGTTTGATACACTTGTAAACTAATAACCCTGCCCCTCTATGTTTCTGACTCTTAGCCAGTAAACGAAAGAAACATATTTAAATATTTGCTAAATATTTTACAAGGTTGGTAATTAATTTTAGTTGCCATCAATCTTTAAAATCAACATCTGTATAACCCAATAAACAACTTTTTCTCTACGACTTTAAACATTATAAAGATAAATATTTCAGCTTTTTTGTACATTTTCGTGAGGGTAAATGATTTTTTTTATGTAAAAGTACTAAGACAAACAAGACGCTCTCTTGATGGTATGAGATAACGTATATACATGACCATTGCAGCGATACACAGAACTTTAAATAGCAAAACAAAGTCCAGGACATTGCTGCTTTAGCGCTCATTACTTTTGATGGTAAGTCTCAACAGCCCTGTATGTTCGCTAGCTGCAGTACCAGTTTATTGTAAGATAGCTGGTCATTTCAAACAAATTTGTCATACGACAAATTGTTCTTGTTTTTTTTTTTTTTTAAGTTAATAGAAATGTTGTTTGTAACCAATTATAAGCATGTGAATTATGACAAGAAGCATTAGGGAACTTTTTATTCTATGAGTTTTGGAAATAATGTTTTCACTTCACGAGCTCTGGATGGTTTTTGTGTCTTCTGATTTCTCCAGATAAAAGTTTTTAAAATCGAAATCCAAACTTGACGAAATGATAACTTTTGGTGATCAAGCAGATACTAGTACCATCGCCTATAGACTTAGCCTATTGTCTTTCCAGGACACCGTTATACGTAGTCAAATTTTGAAAACTCTATTGAAACGCTTATCTTATTGTAACATATTTGAATCGTGTCATATCGTTCAATGCAGCTCTTGAATAGTTTTTTTCATTAGATCAAACACCGTGAGGTAACCTTAGCATGGTGGTAACGTACTATCTACCACTCTCATGTTGAAAATCTGCCGCCAAGACTTTGTTGTTTGTTCCGGCAGCCTCACTTTTATCCCAGTTAGCCAGTTTTATCCCAGCCTAGGTGTTTACCATCTTTGACCACACCGTCACTTAACATTAGGTAAGCTGTGATCTGAGCCATTGATCACAGCTTACCTAAGAATGTCCACCATAAAATATTACAGTGATTAATTTTAGCATTTTTAACACAGTCAAGAATAAAATATATATATAGAATACTCAAAAAAAAATTACGAAACATGGTATAAGTATAACGATAAATTAATTTTCTCTTTTGAAAATTATCTAAAATACTTGCTAACCGAAATGGTGTTTTTTATATTTTCTTCATCTAAGTAGATATACAAGTTTAATATTGCTCGTTCGTTCTTCCCTTTATCCACCCCAATTTCTATATTAATAAACAATAAACTTGTGACAAATAAGCTTCTGCTAGAAACAATCGGCTCAAGAATTCCAGGGAAGGAGGGTGACTTGATTGAATTTTTTCGAGGTTCCATTTTGTAAAACGATCTGTACCTCCAAATTGGTTTTATTCGATAACCTGCGATCATAGACATATTTTTTTCTTTTAGTTTTATGCGTTGTTCTGTGGAATCTTTTCTTTTGTGAAAAGAGTTTGGTAGGTACCATAGACAATCGTCTCTATGGTAGGCAGCAAAGAACGAAAATATTACTGGAATTTGTAAATTCTGCCTTGCTGAGTTTCTTGCCGGAGTCTTCTCAGTTGAAGTGTAATTACGAGCCGTTGGTAGATTCAAAAATGTAACTTAACGTTCATAAGTGCCGTACCAGGGCCTAAACTGAATAAATGACTTTTTGATTTTGTATTGATTTATTGTGTTTTTCCAAATAATTTTTCATTATTTTAAATCGTTACAGAAACATTCTAATAGGAAATGACCCCAATATATAATTTACTGTTACATATTGCTGAGTTATGGTGGCCATTTTTATTGTAAGTTGCAAGCTCGTTTTGTCTTTAGATTTTAAAAAAAAATTAATTCACAACTTGCCTTTTTTTAATGTATTAATTTTCTTTTCGTATCACCTATTAGACTTGTGATCTTTTGTATCTATGTATCCAGATAAATATGTTATCCTCATTATAAAATATGTTTTACAATATTTGACAGCCCTGTGGCTCATTAGTAGTATATCTGCTTTAAAGGCTGGAGAGTGTGGGTTCGATTCCCACCCAGGACAAACATTTTACGGTATAAACAAATGTTTGTTCTGTGTCTGGCTGCTCTGTATCCATTATAAGTATGTATTTACAGAAAGAAAGTTTTTAAGTATTCTATCAGTTATCTGATCCATAGTACTAGCTTTGCTTAGTTTGAGCGCTGTGTGTAATATCATTACGATATTTATTTATTTATTTATTATGTATATTTTATCAATTTTCATTCTGCTTTCTAAACGACACGGTAACTTTGTAGTAAGTATATTTAACCGATAACCGCTAGGGTAGACGTGTTCTAGAGTGGAGTCGAATTGGTAAACGTAGCGTAGGACGCCCCGAGACTCGATGGAGTGACGATATACTACGATATAGACGATGTGACTATGTCCAGCAGTGGGCTTCGATAGGCTGATAATGATGAAGTACCCCTAAAAACTAACTGAAAATTTCTTCAAAATACGTTTGTAATCTTTAGTACGAAACCACCCTTTGATACAAAACATTCTAATTTTAATATTGGTTTGTAGAATTTAAATTGAGTCTCCGACCACAACTATGTACTCTTAGAACACAGTGGTTAATTAAACCTAACGAACTTGGTCTATGAAATAATTTCCATAAGCTATTTAGCGAGTACACGTTCCAACCCTGAACAAGTTTGTAAGAGGGCTTTCATCTCCACTTAAGACGATCATTAAGAACTTATTGTAAATCAATGTAGCGACAAATAAGGGTAATATTGCTAAACTTCTATCGCGGTTTTGAGGTGGAGATGTAATTAATGGCAAAATTAAAAGCTGGCTTAGATTATTTTAAAAAATTTACTTCAGATGTTATCAATTTTATTCGCGTGATTGGTTAGCGTTATATTTTTTTTTTTTTACTACTTCCATCCTGGAATTAAATAAGCCTCGATTTGTTAGTAGCTTATACTAAATATAATAGGTATTATTATACACTGATTGCTATTTTAGTATATTGTAATGATAGATTTTATTTCCCCTTCTTATTTTTTTTTCTTTGTATTGGCGTCGAGTTTTGTGCATTTGTCAGCGTTAAGTGTTTCAATATTTTAAATAGTTAATGTAAAATTATGTTAATTTGTTAAATTAAGTTAAACAAGTATAAGTCACAATCAAAGTTAAAAAGTAAGACAATTTCAAGATCTATCTACTATAAACTTCAATAGAGTTTTGGAAGCAAAACGAAAATTAAATTATGAAAAGTCATGTTACTTTCCCACAGTCACACCCTTAATTTGGAACTTTATTGATAAAATATACATTACCTTTTATATACATAAACACTCGAAAAAACTAAAGTTTAAAAAAACAATAATGTAAAAACGACATGATCTTTCCGCGTTCCCGCCAAAAGCACTAACACACATTTTTTTTTTTTATTTGTTGGTATACAGATAACGTTTTAAAAAATGCATTTAATAAACTTATCACTGCACAGATTGCAAGCATAAAGGAAGACGTTAGTTTTTTTTTTCGCAAACAATGGCGGCGGCGGCGTCCCGGTAGGCGCGGCTGAATGAGCTAATTATTTACGATCCGACACGCAACCTGAGCCTTGCCCTTAAAAAGTGTTACGTGAAATCACATTTCCTAACTTCAATTTGTGCCGACATTCAAAAAGTAAACAAAAGAGTACCAGAGGGACAGCATTTGCCTCGACAGTGATAAAACTAACACCAAAAATAAGTCGATTAAGTTTTACGCGCCATGATTTACTCGTATAGCGAGTTTTTTTTTTGGCATAGCATTTTATACATTCTACGAGTGTCAAGTAGTTCTTAATTTCAAGTACCTTTCTCAAGTTCAAATAACGTAAAACAAGTAGCAGTTATAGTCAAAGATATATAAACCAATTCACGGTCTAGTTAATGCTAAAATAGTCGTGAACTAGAAACTTAGACGAAGTTTTGTAAATAACGCGAAATTACATGTTTTACGCACCACGATCGATCGTATAGCGAGTAATTTTTTTTGGCATATGCACTTTATATATTCTACGAGTGACAAGTAGTTTTTAACTTCAAGTACCTTTCTCAAGTTCAAATAACGTAAAACATAACGTTAAAGATATATAAACCAATTCACGGTCTAGTTAATGCTAAAATAGTCGTGAACTAGAAACTTCACGGACTAGACGGAGTTTTGGAATTACTTGTTTACACCTCACTTGCCCACTTTCTAAAGATATATTATATCTACTAGGTGGTAGATCTCTTTAACAGGACCAGATATTCGCCGAGCAGTAGTGTTTAAACATTACTGTGTTCCGGTTTAAAGGGTACTGAAAAAGTTACTACGCAAAAATTACAATACGAAATTACAGCTCTATTGACACTAACAATCGAAAGTCTCAAAGTAATGAGCGCCAAAGTAACGATGACATGAACTTTCATTTTGTTACTCAAAGTTCTGTGTATCGCTGCAACGGTCATAGAAAAGCGTTATCTCTTACCATCAGGAGAGCGGCCCGCTCGTCTCATAACTTTCACATGAAAAAAAATAAATTAATAACCATTAACTTTAAATATGAACACACAAATAAATCAAGTTTTGTAAAATAATACGATACATCGACATATTTATTCCGCGACCTTCCCGCCAAAATTCGTACATCGACTTTTAAATAAAATACGACCTAGTCAAAATTTAAAAATCGAATGTCACTGCATTCGCTGCTGATATTTAAAATCGTTATTTTTTAAAAAGTCTACATGGCCAGTGTTGTGTGTTGAGTGAGGCGAAACGATGCGTTCGTCGCGTGATCGGCTCGCGTGTCCCATGCCAGGCTCAAATTAAAACCAAGCCGATAAGACACCGCGCACCTCACGACTGTCGCTCGACGCGTCTCTTTTAATTACGCACCCCACACCAAACTTATCTACCCCTTTCAAATTAAAACCCAAAAAATAGCAATTTGTTTTGAAAACATGTCTCGAAGCGGTGCTCATTAATAAAATTACAGGCTTAGAAATAGGCCACGTTATTTTGAAACTTGACGTTGTCGTGTCAGTATTATACTGTCCTGCGTTCGTTAAAATGGTACGGAATATTTTCTGAGTAAACAACATCCGACAGAATAAAATTAATGGTATCGATTTACAGGCGTCGCCGGCCAGAGATCGCGTGCGACTGATGTGGAGGCAGACACCTTCTGTGCCTGGGAGCTGTCCGTGTCAATTTTAATTGGGCCAGTCCTTTTGCTCTTGTAGCGATGCGGAGCTTGATTGTCCCATCCTTATTTTATGCGAGGGTCACGAAAATTAATAATGGTCTTTAGTTTTTGCAGCAGCGGTAATGTTTCGTTTGCTCTGAGAAACTCTGAAGGCATCGTGTGAATTCTCACGATTTTTAGCACGAATTAATTTTATTGACAACTTTTTTTTTGTTATAGCTTGCATTTGACCGCACTTTCACGTGATGCTTAACAAAGATAAGAAAATTAGGAGAGACCGATTTACTAGCGACTTGAACGTACCCAGATTGATTTGTTATTTTATGTAAAAGTAATGAGACGGAACGAATAGCTTTCCTGATGGTAAAATATAATGCCTGTCTATACCCATGGCTTTGCAGTGATACCCAGAATTTTAAGTAAGAAAGTCCAAGGCATCGCTGCTTCGTCGCTTATTACTTTGAGACATCCTGTAATTTTGCTAGTTGCAGTACTCTCCAAATCCGAACACAGTATTTTTCATACACTACGAGTAGGTGCTACTTGGCTTAAATAACTGATACTACGACATACTGATTATTATTATAATTATTTCACTACTTCGTGTAAAAAGAACTGAGTGCCGCTTCATGGTCGCTATTTTTTTTATCGCTGATTGGCTAGGTGCTTGACCACAACTCAAGAAAGATGCCTTCTTGCCTGGAAGAGATCGCTTTTGGCGATAAGGTCGCCAGTTGTTACACCCATTAACTAGTTAATTTCTTCTGTATTATGTAATTTAAGTGTGTACAATAAAGAGTTATTCATTCATTCATTCATTCGACTCACCTGATGTTAAGTGACCGTGTGATCGAAGATGGTAAAGCACACATAGCCTGGAATGGAACTGGCTCACAAGTGAGGCTGCCGGAACACACCGTTAGATGCTTGGCGGCAGATTTTCAACTTGAGGGTGGTAGCTAGCCAGCCGAGTACTAGAAAGTACCCTACTACCACGCTTTGGTTTCCTCACGATGTTTTTCCTTCACCGGCAGCTCAAGCTCATTATTGGGGTTTGAACCCAGGCCCTTTGGCATGCGAACCGACCGCGCTAACCACTGAACTATCATCGCTATAAACGAACTAAACGGTTCGAATCTACCGTCATTGTACGAACCGCTAAACAATGGAATTTGCTGCCCGAGTGGGTGTTCGATATATACGATAGATATAATGTGGGTGCTTTCAAGTCGCGAGTGAATCGGTTTCTTCTAGGCGAGCGTACTCCACAGTAGATCGCATCTTCACTTAACATCAAGCGAGTTGGCGGTCAAACCCAAGCCAAGTAATAAAAAAAACATTATAGGAATTATTAATAGGTTCTCACACATCATCAGCCATAGGTCGTCCACTGCTGGACATAAACCTCCTCCTGAGGGGGTTTTAACAATACTCGCCATGCTTGGCAGGCGGGTTGGCGAGCGCAGTTAGGTGTGATTGTTCAAGGAAGACGCTGCTGCCCATCTTCCGGATTACATCCCTTAGCCGACTCTTACGGCAACCACGGGTAGAGAGGGTGGGGTTACTATTCTCACGCCGGCACCACCACGGCAATTTTTTTTATAGGTTATAGGTTATGAATAAATAACGTAGGTAGTATATTAGTATTGTATATATTGTTGTAAGTAGTTCTGGTTTAAGGCTTAAGCAGCTTGAATGAGATCGGACAACGCCAAAATTTTTAGCTTCTGACATCTTTCTGTCGGTCGTCAAGAAGCACTTCGGGGTTAGTGCGCCAATTTTGTAAGTAAATTTCCGTCATAGTTATGCAATACTAACATAACTCTACATTATAAAAACATCAGGGCTCAAATATGGCGTCGCGATGATCTAATTTCATGGCGCGTGGTCCATTCAACGCTCGATTACGTGCCAGCAAATTGGTCCATTCATTGCTGGAGCTAAGTCTCAGAGCGTCTTCGAGCGTTCTATTGTCTAAAGCTGCGTTTAGTAGAGCTCCGAACGAATTTTGTTCAGATTTTTATTATGTCGATTAATTTTATGTTTAACAAGTTTTTATTTGTTTCTGAATTATGATGTTGTTTTATCATGCCAAAAAGTGTATAAAACAACATACATAATTAGAATAATATCCGTGTGTATTCCGTTTCCCTGTCTTTTCTATGATTTACAGGCAAAATGTTTGACCATATCGTACTTAATGTTAAATGACGGCATGGTTGAAGATGGTAAGCACACTTGGCCTCAAATGGGAACTGGCTCAAGTGTGGTTGCCGAATCACACTATCAAGATATTTTCTTTCACCGGTAGCTGAAAATCACTATTAGGATATGAACCCGCGCTTTGTCTGTGATCAAAGCATTCTAACCACTGAGCTTTCATCTGTCATACTTTTAACAGGTTATTATTTTTGATGCTTTTTAGGGTTCCGTACCCAAAGGGTTAACGGGACCCTAAAGACTCCGCTGTCCGTCCGTCTGTCTGTCTGTCCGTCTGTCACCAGGCTGTATATCATGAACCTTGGTAGTTAGACAGTTGAAATTTTCACAGATGATGTATTTCTGTTGCCGCTATAACAAAAAATACTACAGTATAAAATAAATATTTAAGGGGGCTCCCATAAAACAAACATGATTTTTTTGCTCGTTTTTGTTCGATATTGATAACGGCTACGGGTAGACGCTTGAAATATTCACAGAATATTTAGTTAAATATTCACTTTAAAAATAAATAATTAAATAAAACAAACATATAAGGGGGGCTCCCATACAACAAACGTGAGTTTTTTTGCCGTTCTTATAGATAATGGTACGAAACCCTTCGTGCGCGAGCCTGACTCGCACTTGGCTGGTTTTATTACGTGCTCAAAATATTGTGTCGCGTGTCATTGATGGTTCACCATCCTTGGTATAGGGTAAAAAAAGGAACTTGGTGTGGACCAAAATTATTACGAACAAAATAAAAAACCCTTCCTATATCTTATTATTATTATTCTTCCTATATCTTCCTTATCTCATTCTTACTGTTACTTTCATAATGATAAGCAAGACAGCTAAAATACAAAGTTATGTAACATAATCTAACGTAGTAGCAAGGGATTTCGTGTCATCGCATCGCGTTGTCTGGAAATTCCCTAAGTCCCTGAGCATTGTCGAGCTTCCTATTGTCTAAATGAGACTGTTATCTTAGCATTAGTATATACCGTATTACAGCTTCATTGAATGGCCTTTCAGGAAAAGCTTCCTCAGTTATTGTGACGATTTATTTTGATTACATTCTCTACCTGAGACTCTGGAGTCTTTTGAACGGTGCTTATAATGGGTTATCAGAGTGTTTAGGTTCTAGCATTATGTCAAGTATCAAAGTAGAATAGAATAGAATATACCTTTATTGTACACCAACAATTTATACATTATAATATAAGAAACTTAAAAAACCGGTGCGAATTGGACTCGCGCATGAAGGGTTCCGTACCATTATCTATGAAAAAGGAAAAAAAAAACAAAAAAAAAAAAAAAAAAAATTGTTTGTAGTATTTGTTGTTATAGCTGCAACAGGAATACATAATTTGTGAAAATTTCAACTGTCGACGTAAGAATTGTACTCCACCTTCTCTACCCGTGGTTGCCGTAAGAGTTGGCTAAGGGATGTAATCCGGAAGATGGGCAGCAGCGTCTTCTTGAACAATCACACTTAACTGCGCTCGCCAACCCGCTTGCCAAGCGTGACGAGTATTGGCAAAACCCCCCCCAGGAGGAGGCCTATGTCCAGCAGTGGACATCCTATGGCTGATGATGTGATACATATATTGTTTTTTACACAATATCGGTAAAACTTAAATGTCCTAAACTTTCTTCTGTTATTCAAAGTTCTTGGTATCGCCGCAATAGACATACGTTGTCTTTTTCCTAGAGGAGAGCGTTTCTTTTGTATCACAATAAAAAACTTACATACATACATATTTATTATGTACCCTGAAAACAATAAACTTCTTTTTTTTTGGGCAAAAGTGTGAAAATAGATTGAACTATTATGGTAACACCAGGAAATAATGGATTTAAATACAAAACCTTATAGAAAATGAATATCAATTTTCGTTCTAATTCCAGAAGTTGGCACTTCGGAGTAACATTCGTTCGCGTAAGTGCAGACTCGTAGAGAGATCTCCCGGGATTCATACCATCCACTTTATCGACTCTCATAGTTGTAAATTTCAGTTTCTGAAGTTGAACAAAGTGTCTTCAATGTGATTGCCTTCGTAAAATCGACGTAGAGACATTTTTAAATTGAATTGGTAATCGAATTTTCTTTTTTAATCTTGTAAACAGTGCCAAATTTACATCGAGCCGAAAATGTTTCAAAAGTCACATTAATTTACTACAGTGAATTTTATTTAAAAAGAAGGTTCTACTAAATAATATATAGGTTCAAATTACGTCAAAATGTAAAAAATAGGTAGTTTTATATAACTTTTTGGCCCTTGATAGAAACAGAGAGGGTGTTTCAAAGTTTACAGTATATGTCTAGTATGTAGTTGTGTGTCTGTCTGTGACATCATAGCCCCCAAACGGCTGAATCAATTTTGATTTAGTTTGTTTTTAGGGTTCCGTACCTCAAAAGGTAAAACAGGAACCCTTATAAGATCACTATTTTGTCCGTTTGTCCGTCTGACCGTCTGCCCGTCTGTCTGTCCGTGTGTCACCACCAATTTTCTCAGGAATGGATGGACCTAGGTCAATAATCTCTATTAGGTGTATAAAAATCAAAATTCTGAGTCAACACGATAAAAAGATATGAGCAAATTTAGATTTTCACGAAAACTTGTAAGGACCAAAATTTGCCTTAATTTTCAACTTTTATTTTTCGGAATTTTCCCTTTACTTGTGCTGTAAGGCCTTAAGTAAGCTTGTTGTAAGAAACCATAGCGTGGTGGTAGGATACTTTCTAGTACTCACCTTTAAGTAAATCTGTCGCCAAGCACCTAGCAGTGTGTTCCGGCAGCCTCACTTGAGAGCCAATTCCATTCCATGCTAAATATGTTTACAATCTTCGATCACACCGTCACTTAATATCAGGTGAGCTGTAGTCAAACAGTTAGCCTAATTGTTTGTTATATTTTGTATTGTTTTAAGGATATGTTTGCTGTGAACAATTAAGTGTTTATCTATCTATTTTTTGAAGTGGTGTCATATTGAATATATCTATGACATAAAGGAGTACTAAATCAGATGGTTGAAACAAGTCACACGTAAAGTGTTGAAAGGAGAGCGGAAGACATTAATCATACACAGGATACCCTACTCGCCGTTTGTAAGACTCGTCATCTAGATGTGAAATATGCGGTGAATGCGTCATTAGGGGACGTCGGGGACGCCCTTCACCTTGCTTTACTACAAATACCAGTAAGGGTGAAATAAAAAAAAAATCGTATGACATTACACACAGCACCATCTGATCCCAAACTAAGCAAATACTAATATGGAAGTCAGATAACTGGTAGGAAACTTTAAAACTTTTTTGTTAATACATACTTTTAATACAGAACACCCAGACACAAAACAAACATTTGTTTATACCACAAAATGATTTGTTTGGGTGGGAATGGAACCCACACCTTACAGCTTTTAAAGCAGATATACTACCAATAAACCAACAGGAATATATAAAATGAAACATCAGGCTCTTAAAAAAAACTCATCAGTACATTTCAGACTGTGTAAGCTTTGTGAGATTGTTACCACACACTTATTAATTAATTGTACGTAAGATAAGAAAGGACAATATGCATTTTGGATATATGATTATAAAAATCGCCTAACAAAAGTAGCCAGCTAACTGTACTAAGCTTGAAAAGGGTCATTTTACTCCCCATTATTAACGAATTTTAGTATGGAACTGCGAAAAAATAATCGCTGAAAAATGTCATTGCCCTTCAACAAAACGTATGGATGGAATGGCAGATTATTTTGACGGAATTTAGACGGAAGCGGGTAATTTATTTTTCATTATTTCTGTTCGTCCCTCTTATTTGTCCCTTGCGCTACACTTGGAAATACCCACGTAATCCACGTTTCTAGTCATAGTACCTTCTGCGTGTGCACTCTCGCCCACGGCTCTCTTGTCAATAAGTATGACAGTGACAGTTCGCTATTAAACGAGGAGCACGCAAGATTGTGTTCATTCATTCATGAAAGACTGGACGAGTGTATGATTATAAACTTTTACTATAGGCAATGCTCTGAAATTGTGAAAAATAACCATAGAAAAAATTGCACAATGCAGTCTTAGAGACTCAATTACAGTAAAAAGAACTTTGTCAACAGAATAAACAAATTGTTGACGCTGCATGTTTTACCGAGGTCCTTACTTCAAGTTTATTTACTGTTATACTTTGGCCCTTATCATAGAGGACTCGGTAGTTATTTTACCTACAGCATAGAATGTCACTCAGGTCTGTCCATCATCAGCCCTTTTCGGTGCGGGTAAAAATATAATGTTCATTAGTATGATGTCAACAGGAGACTCGAGAAGCTTTTTAAGTATCAAAGCAAAATGATACTTAAGGCACGTGGTTTGCTTTGGTAGATTTATTTTTCACAATACCCAGTCTTGAAAATAATATGTTTAGCAAACATGGGACTTAGATAAAAGGGATGCGAATTAGTGTTATTCACTTATTTTTAAGAGAATTGGGTATAAATATTAAAATATACTTAATTAATTGGGTCTTTTGGACTACGGTGTGAATCCGCCAAGTAGCAATGGTTTGCTAGTATTACTTTAGTTAATTTCATCAAAGTTTTTTTTTGCAATAATCTATATCTTTAAACGAGCAATTCTTGTATATATATTCTGAATCTTGAAAACAGCTCCAACGATTTTCATGAAATTTTGTATCCAGGGGGTTTCGGGGGCGAAAAATCGATCTAGCTAGGTTTCATTTTCAGAAAACGTCGTTTTATCCATGTTTTCAGCCGAGCAATGCTCGGTCAACCAGGTACTGATAATAATTTGACTGTGTTTGTCACTGTTGTATGCAAATAAAACTTTTGACTTTGACTTTTGTGAGTAAAACATACAACTAGCGGATTGAAAATGCAATTGAGGTTATTCATCGAAAGTCTCAAAGTAATGTGTGGTGCAATGCTACGGACTTGGTTTTGTTACCCAATGTTCTGGGCTCCGCTGGAATGGTCATGGAACGTTTTATTCTGTTATTTTTCTCTTGAGTGTATTTTCTTGTTCTGATTACTTCTACATAAAAATAGCCCTTAATTAAATGTTTGGGTGCTACGTGCATACATTGGTTAAATTTAGAAGGCAATCTTATTTTTCTCTTGACATTTAATATCAAAGAGCAGTCTATATTAGCAGTGAAATTCAAGCGTCAACAAGGCTGTCTTACTTTTATGCATTTCACCTTTGCATTAAAAATCCGCAAAGTTATAATTCGTAACTCGCTATTCCATTTGTTAAGCATTTATTCTATTATAGAACAACCAGCTTGAAAACGTATCATCGCTTTATGGTCGATATTCTCAAAAACCAAAATGATGTTTTTGACACCATTTTCATTGTGCGAATTGCTATACAATGCATTGCTTCCGACGGAGAGATTTTATTACATGACTATCATACTTACATTTCTTGTAAATTTACATACTTTAGTTTTTTTATACAAATTTTGGTCATTTTTGCGAACAAAAATTTTACTACAGTCATAATTTGA
Source organism: Biston stratarius (assembly GCA_950106695.1). Taxonomy (NCBI): domain Eukaryota; kingdom Metazoa; phylum Arthropoda; class Insecta; order Lepidoptera; family Geometridae; genus Biston; species Biston stratarius. Next base: position 32,317,987 of record OX467106.1, on the reverse strand, counting down.
TTTTTTCTTGAGATTCCTTCATCCTATCTTTTAGATGTATCTGTAGGTTACGTAAGGGCGTGTGCACACTGTCACGGACATCGACGTCACGTCCCAGGCGCGTGCTCGGATCACGCGCCTCACGCAATGTGTAACCGGCTTAATTTGTTGACGGAACTTTAAGATTGAGACCTTCAATTAGTAACGACAAAACAAATGTTACCAAAATAGTTCTTTTTGTTGTGATGAAAATGTTCGTGAAGTCAGTTTGTTGTATATTATTTTTATGTCTTCAATGTGCCATTAAAACTTTTTTTTATATTTTTCAATATACTTGCGTTTGGTTATCATTTCTTTCGATGAAAAAGGAGGCTAACAATATACGGCGGTTGATTAAAAATCTGATTAAACCAATACTTAAAACTTTCTATTACTAAATACTCCTTCTAATACTTTGTAGCGATGATAGCTCAGTAGCTAGCGCGGTCAGCTCGTATGCCGCAGGGCGTGGGTTCAAACCCCAACAATGAGTTGAGTTGCCGGTGAAGGAAAACATCGTGAGGAAACCATAGCGTGGTAGTAGGGTACTCGACTGGCTAGCTACCACCCTCAAGTTGAAAATCTGCCGCCAAGCATCTAACGGTGTGTTTCGGCAGCCTCATTTGAGAGCCAGTTCCATTCCAGGCTAGGTGTGCTTTACCATCTTCGACCACACCGTTCCTTAACATCAGGTGAGTTGTGGTCAAACACTAAGCCTGTCAGCCATAAAAAAAAACTAACCGGCAAATGTCTCAAAATAATGAGCGCCAAAGCAGTGATGCCTTGGACTTTGTTTTGTTATCCAAAGTTCTGTGTATCACTGCAATGGTCATGGACAGATTTTTTTCTCTGACAGGAGAGCGTCTTAATCGTATCACTGTTTTAATATAAAAAAAAAATGTTTAGGTCCTCACTGAACGTAATGAACTGTTTGTTCCTTTAACTATCGTATGATATTAAATTGTATATATGTATCTTCAAATTTAAATTGTATATATGTATTTGCCGTGGTGGTGCCGGCGTAAGAATAGTACCCCACGCTCTCTACCCGTGGTTGCCGTAAGAGTCGGCTAATGGATGTAATCCGGAAGCAGCGTCTTCCTTGAACAATCACACCTAACTGCGCTCGCCAACACGCCTGCCAAGCGTGGCGAGTATTGGCAAACCCCCCCCCCCCCGGGAGGAGGCCTATGTCCAGCAGTGGACGTCTTATGGCTGATGATGTGATTTATCTGCAACACCAAATTGTATCACCCAATTTTGTTACCATTACTTTTCTGAATTTCTTCTCACTGTGGAAGCAATATTAAAGAAGTATTTACTTCAAAAAAATAAAACAAATTTAACCGTCAACAAAATCAAATTCTTTCTCCAGATTGCAACAGTAAATTACTTTGGTACTTCGCAACCGTTTGTGGTTTCCAGCGCCTTATAATATGGCGTGTATTCTATCGTACTCTGAAGACAGGATAGATTAATTAGCTTCATTCCAGCTTGTATGCTAGATCGAGTTGATATTACGTACACGAGACAAAATTATCTCCGGCTGGTTGAAATTATTTATGAAGAACACATTTAACCTTCTAGCTTTTAATGCGTATGAACGAAGTTAAGTTTTTTTTAAAGTGTTTGTGAGTATTTTCATCATCATCATCATCAGCCTTAGGCCTATGTCCACTGCTGGACATAGCCTCCTCTTGGAGGGTTTTGCCAATACTCGCCACACTTGCCAGGCGGGTTGGCGAGCGCATTTAAGTGTGCTTGTTCAAGGAAGACGTTGCTGCCCATCTTCCGGATTACATCCCTTAGCTGACTCTTACTGCAACCACGGGTAGAGAGGGTAGGGTACAATTCATACGCCAGCACCATCACGGCACATTTGTGAGTTATGGTTAAAGTTAATTAATGCTTAAAATCATCTTTTCTTTGGTGTAAAATGTCACGCGTGTAAGACAGGCTACTTTAAGCATAGATTTAATTTCAGCAATTATAGCCTTCTAAAATGCGATAATCTTTAGTACTTAAATCCTCCTCAGTATTTGTATTTCTGTAGCGATGATAGCGCAGTGGTTAGCGTGGCCGGCTTACACGTCGGGGGGCCTGGGGTCAAACCCCAACAGGTTGAGCTGCCGGTAAAGACAAACATCGCGAGGGAAGTAGGGTATTTTCTAGTACTCTGCTGGCTAGCTACTACCCTCAAGTATAAAATCTAGCGCCAAGCACCTAACGGTGTGTTTGGGAGGCCTCACATCAGAGCTAGTTCCATTCCTGGCTAGGTGTGTACCATCTTCGACCACACGATATCTTAACATCAGATGTGCACCTAGCACACCTAGCTAATCAATCGTAAAAAAGTAGCATCACTTAACATAATGTAATCTGTGGTCAAACATAAAAACTTGTAGGTTTCATCAAAAATTTTTCAACATATAAATAGGAAACAAGCTAATTTATAGAAAAAAAATAATCTAATTCTACATGAATTTAAAGTCAAGATTACTAAAGTCTTAAGTGTAATAATGTGATCTGGACCTCTTAAACAAGACCCTGTTTCAATGCAGCAATGACTTTTAAAAAAAAGTCATGACTCATGACTTGTTCCAAGTCACGTACGGGGCACGCTCCAGCTAACCACTTCTGAGGTATAAGATCATACCTGATCTGTAGCTTAATCAGTATCACGAACCGCATCGACCACCGTCATGCTTACGTGATAACTTACGAGTTGGTTAAATAATTAGTTACTATTTTGAAAAAACTTTAATGGTTTAAATTTTAGCTTAAACTAGGTAATAAGTGTAATTGCGTAAGATTCAAGATTCAAGATTTTATTGTCGAATGTAGACAGTAAAGATCTTGTACAATAATAAATACCTGGATGACCGAGCTTTGCTCGGCTGAAAATACGGATAAAACGACGTTTTCTAAAAATGAAACCTAGCTAGATCGATTTATCGCCCCCGAAACCCCCTGCATACAAAATTTCATGAAAATCGTTGGAGCCGTTTCCGAGATTCAGATTATATATACCTATATATATATATATATATATATATATCCGCATGTACCCACCATATATATATATATATATATATATATATATATGGTGGGTACATGCGGAGCAAGGCGAATTTTATCAAAATGGTCACCGGCCCAATGTAGTGGACTACTGCTTGGAAGAAGAATGGAATCAGAAAGGACTCACCCTTGAAGCAAATGAATCCACTTAGTTATGTACACCGGTGTAGCACACTTTATTTGCCTTTCCGCAAGGAATACAGCTACTATTTCACTTTTCTACGGAGCGCGTGCGGTTACCGAACTCAAGTTCATATTACTTTTTTCATTCGATGCAGCGCCGCACGTAGATCGGGTGAGTGGGCGCGTGGCGCCAAATTTGAATGTGGAAGGGAACAGTTTGGACAGGAAGTGAAGAAGGATTCAGCTTGTAGTCGTTACAATATACATACATATGTATATACAAGAATTGCTCGTTTAAAGGTATTAGATTAGATAGATATGATTTCATATAAATAGAGGTATACAATTAATTAAGTTTTATTTTTTATATTTTTATTATTAATATATTCTGAATATGCGCATACGTATGTAAACAATAAAAGATAATAATTGTATCCGACTATAATTTCATGTATGTTAATTGTTTATTTGTTTAGGTTGCCTGGAAGAGATAGCTATGAAAGCTCAGTGGTCAACACGGGCAGTTTACACGCCATTGGGCGTGGATTCTAATTACAATATGCTTGAGCTGCCGCCGAAGGAAATAGCGTAAGTATACTACAGCATGGTCATAGGGTACTTTCTAGTACTCGGCTGGTTAGCTACTACCCTTAAGTTGAAAATCTGCCGATAAGCATCTATCGGTGTGTTCCAGTAGCCTACCTTGAGTGCCAGTTCTCATCCAGGATAGATGTGTTTACTATCTTCGACCACACCGGTGAGCAGGTGTGGTCAAACACTCAAAAGGTAAAACAATAAAAAAAAATTGTAAATGTTTCTGTCTGTAATCGTGTGTTGTTTTACATAATATATTTGTTGTTTTTATATTTATACTGAGATTGCCAGGAAGAAATTCCTATAAGTGATAAGACCGACAGTTTGTGCATAGTAATTTTTTGTGAACAATTAATAATTATCCGTCTATCTATCTAATTTAATATGTAGTTCTGTGTATCGCTGCAATGGCCATGGCCAGGCGTTATCACCTTTAATCTTTAATCTTTAATCTTTATTTATTTCATTATAGTGCACGTATACATAAGATTAACAGTTACCTGCACTAAGCGAAAGCTTGTATCGCAGGGAACTATCGACAATTTAATAATGATCTCAAATCAGATAAATATACATTTTAGAAATTTAGTTTAAATATAATTTGAACATAAAATACTTGAAGAAAAATCAATGAACAACAAATGGAATTACTAAAATATTAAGGGCTACATAATAAATAAGGGTGTGAGTACGTGTGTGTGCGTTCGTGCGTGTGAGGGTTTGTGTTTTTGTGTGGGTGCGTGTTTGTGGGTGTGTGTGAGTGTGTGTGTGTGTGTGTGTTTGTGTGTGCGGGAGTGTGTTTGAGTGTGTGGGTGTGTAAATGTGTGGGTATGTATGATAGGCGTTTAGAATACTGGAGCCAAATTCAATAAGGATTAAGGGGTTATTTTTAGTATTTCCTCGGTCTCGTGGTATGAAAGGGAGCACAAATATTTTGTTAGAAATAATTTACACTCTCTAATAGTTTTTTGACGGATGCCATGCTGTTTATCAATTTTGTTATATATAAAAGGGAACCTAAATTCTGGAAAACGCTGGGCAAAAGTTGTTTTCATGAACGGCTCTTTTGCACGTGGAGGTCTCCTCTTAGGCGAACTTGAAACGATTTGGAGACCCATTTTCTGATGAACAGTTAAAGTCATCCTTCTTATGTACAATTGACGGACCCTTAACACTTCTGCTCTGGCATATAGGTCGTCTGTTGGGTGCCGGTAGGGCAATTTCAACATGACTTTAAGCACCGCTCGCTGGGCCCGTTCCACTTCCAACATAACTGAGGCTCCAGCACCTCCCCATACAGTTATACAATAAGACAGGATTGACTCACAGAGAGCTACGACCTACCACCAGGAGAGCGTTTCATTCGTGGCAATTACAAAAAGTTACACCTTTATCAGATATTTACGGTGACACTTGTAAGCGTGGCTTAAATTTAAACTATGTTTGAATAAGGCAGTCACATTACCAGGAGTAACGTTTCATGCCAGTGGAAAGTTGACAGAGCATTTATAGCAATTTGACAGAGTATCGAATATAAAAAATAATTTAAAAAAAGTATCTCAGTAAAGAATATTTATTAGGGAACATCTGCATGGGTAATTTATATACAATTATAACTAAACAAAGTCAAGTCCAGACCTAAATGAGACCATATCTAATTGAAGTTCGCAAAAAGTTTTGCTACGATTTACATCATTTGTCTCAACACAAAAAATGTTTTCAATTAGAAACTTTTTCAGGCTCTTAATACAGTTAGAAACACTAATAAGTAATTATAATAAACTTAGTCAAGAGTTCTGGCAAAGAAATCAACTTCATGAAACTTTAAAAAGTAAGTAAATAAATTCAATAACTATGTTCTAAAATTAGAATTTCCGGATGCCGTGCGAAAATGTCTTTCCAATAATGAAACACCCATATCTTCCACGACGTGTGTTTACGTGCTAGAATTTGCGGAAGGCACGTGTATTCATATGTTATCGTTGCTTTATGGGTGGACATTTACCACAGTCTCTAATGGGTAGATTTCTCTTTTTTAACTATTTACTCTACATTTTTAATTACATTTTGCATGCGATCGTTTATTTTATTTTCTTTGTTTTTAGTATTGCACCTCGTAGCAATTTTCAAATGTCTAGTATTTAATGAATAATCAAGTCAAATCTGAGTCACAGTCAAAATCACATAAAGTAAGACGTGACTACATTGACAAAGTGCAGGGTTTTTCACGGTAATAAAAAAAAAAACAATATTTTTAAAAGATTAGCTATAAATTTAGTCTTGGATAATTAATCCAAAGGTGACACGTTCTCGTTTGTATTTTTATTTAATTTTTTTGTACACTTAATAAAGTGTTTCTAACTATTTAATTACTATTCAGGGTGCTTAATCTAATCTTTGCCGTGGTGGTGCCGGCGTAAGAATAGTACCCAACCCTTTCTACCCGTGGTTGCCGTAAGAGTCGGCTAAGGGATGTAATCCGGAAGATGGGCAGCAGCGTCTTCCTTGAACAATTACACCTAACTGCGCTCGCCAACCCGCCTGCCAAGCGTGGCGAGTATTGGCAAACCGATAATTGACACTGGCAGGTGCACGAAGTGTGACGCCAAAATAAAAATAAAAAAGCACTTTAAAATTGGTATAAGACTTTTAGTTTAGCAAGCGTTTGTAGCGATGATAGCTCAGTGGTTAGTGCGGTCGGTTTACACCCCAACACTGAATTTGAGTTACCGGTGAAGGAAAACATCGTGAGGAAACCATAGCATGGTGGTAGGGTATTTTTGGCTGGCTAGCTACCACCCTCAAGTTGAAAATCTGCCGCCAAGCACCTCAAAGTATGTTCCGGCAACCTCACTTGAGAGCAAGTTCCATTACAGGCTAGATGTGCTTTACCATTTTCGACCACGTCACTTAACATCAGGTGAGCTATGGTCAAACTAGCTTGTCAAGAGTAAAAACAAGTTTAGCAAAAGTAAGTACACTGCCAAGGTTTCTATATATTTCAGGAAACATTAAATAAAATGCTATACTGAAATATAACCTTACGACGGGCCGTGCTATTACCATTTATTGTATTTTCGGTCACGAGTTATTCCACTCAATGGCCCATCTATTTATTTATATACGTTTAAATTGTATTTTGGACGTCCGCACGAGTGCACATCAAACGCAATGTTTGCTTAAGGCCGATTTTTTTTTGTCGGAAAGCGTTTGTGCGTGTTGTATGTCGAAGACACATAGTATGAACGTGTTCTATTTGTCTTTTCACAAGCTTAATATTGGTGTTTTGGGTGTGGCGGTGCGTTTAATTGGCATTTTTGTGCGTTTCGTTGTTCAATTCGGTGTTTGTTTTTCATAAAAAATCTACTTCGATATGCTTACTACATCGATTTAATGGTTTATCATGTTAATGATGAAGGACAGTATGTTTTATGGTAATGTTGACAAATAAATGAGGTTTTACTAATAAAATTTGTATTGATTAAATTGGAGAAAATTCTCATACAATTACTCAAACAAATCATTTGAAGTTTCACTGAGTTGACAGGTTTAAGTTTCATTGAGTTCACAGATGACGGTGCTGGTTGAAATTAAAGAAACCGTTGAGGGGTACCTTAGTTCTTTACTCGTAAGAAAGTTTGTATAGGTTTTTTTTTTTTAATGTCTGACAGGCTTGGTGTTTGACCACAACTCACCTGATGTTAAGTGACGTTGTGGTCGAAGATGGTAAAGCACACCTAGCTTGGAATGGAACTGGCTCTCAGGTGAGGCTGCCGAAACACAGCGTTAGATGCTTGGCGGCAGATTTTCAACTTGAGGGTAGCCAGCTAGCCAGCTAGCTAGCCAGCCGAGTACCACCACGCTATGGTTTCCTCACGATGTTTTCCTTCACCGACGGCTCAAGCTCAATGTTGGGGTTTGAACCCACGCCCTTCGGCATACAAACCGACCGCGCTAACCACTGAGCTATAATCGCTACAAACAAGTTAGTTACAAGTCCTTATATCAGAGCTAATATCTCGCCTAAAAACCTCTATCTCAATATAAACAAGAGAGACTGCCTATGTAATTACCCGACTGCCAAGGAAGGGTTATGTTTTTCGCACGTATCTTGTATTTGTATGTAAATTTCTTTATTACCTCATATCTTCCAAGCGGCTAGATGTCTTGAAAACCAAAGTGTTCTTAGGAGCGTCTTTGAAAAAAATACAAAATGGCGGATTTTTGGCTCGAAATATAATACGTTAGTTAAAAAAAAAAACCTATAGAGTAGGGTATCAAAATAAAGGAAATTAAAAGAATTACAAAAATATATATATAAGGTATTATGTTTAAATTTAATTAGGAACAATAAATTTGTTTAAAAAGTTTTTTCTTTATTTATAGCTATATAATCGCAGTTGGGTTATAGATTTTTTAAACCCTTCAGAAGTGGGATAGAATAACTTTCCACGGGTGTTTCCACTTTCCACTGTTCATTAATGGTAGGTATTTTAAGTGTGTGTTAGTGTTAATGTCACGACTAAGTACATGCTCCGTTTGTTCGTAATTAAGTTGCTTTACCCATGTTGATATACATTTCTTATTACATAATTCTGTCTGAACATAATTTTATTGTTATCTGAGTTGAACTGTTAAGATGAACTCTAAAAGTTATTTATTACCTTTACTATATTTCCTTTGTGAAAAATTAATACATATTATTTCTTATTATTATTTCTACTAAGAGTGTTGCTGTATTTTTACTGTTTACTCTATTAGACATGGACGATACATCTAAACTTAAGAATATGTACAACAAAGCGGAAGAGTTTCTTTGTTTAAACACGCGCTAAGCTTTGGAACTATCAGTCGGATTCTGTCAACAATATTTAAAAAAAAAAACAATGAAAATGGCATCATTGACGGGGAGAGCGGGATTACCTTATAGCGCAAATAAACGTAGCCACGAATGTGTTCTAATCGTGAAAGCTCAAAAGTAACTTTTATTCAGTTCATAATCGAGGAAAGGAGAATGTGTTCATTCAAATTTATTCACACTCGTTCACCCTTTATTCGAACAAAGCCTTCGTCAACCTAGATTTCAACTGTAATTAAATTAGGGCTGCCAATTCCCCGTGCGTGTTTATTCAAATTAATACGTTACAATACTTTCCCCTTCGAAAAACTTTAATTAATCAAGATTAATAGCTTACAGTTTAGCACTACAACCCTAAGGAATAGTAATTAGGGAAGGAGAGGGAGAATACAAATTCTTTGTGTATTTACTCAGTGAAAACTAATACAGGAACTGTAGAAAACTTGTTTAGTAGAGTAGCTTTGTTTTTAATTTGATAACTTTTCTTTTTGTTTTATTTATGTCGGATACACTGTATAATTTTGGCTACGTCCGTTGGTATTTTTCAAGGAGACAAAGAACAGTACAAAGCACGCGAGCCATCATTCTGCTTCGTTTCCTTTCTAAAAGTTTTTGTAGCGATTATAGCTAAGTGGATAGAGCGGTCGGATCTTTCTAGGTGTTTGACCACAGCTCACCATGTGATCATTAAGGAACGATGTGGTCGGAAATGGCAAATATACTTAGCCTGGAATGGAACTGGTTCGTGTATCGCTGCAATGGTCATTATCTCTAACATAATAATGTATAGCATAAAATAACAGGCGTTATATCTTACCAGCAGGAGAGCGTCTCATTCGTTGCATAACTTTAAACATTAAAAAAACGTGCCGGAGGGCGTGGTTTCTAATGCTAAAGCTAGAGCTGCCGGTGAAGAAAAACATCAAGAGGAAACCATAGCAAGGTGCTTTCTAGTACCTTCAGTTTGAAATACCGACACCTAGCACCTAGCAGTGTGTATTGGTAGCTTCATTTGAGTGTCCGTTTCCATTCCAGGCTAGATGTGCCTTCTTGTACCACACCACCACTTACCATTACCTGAGTTGTGGTTAAACACCAAGCTATAAAAAAATGTTGTGTTACCTAATTAAAAATTAGGCACCAGCCGTTTTTTTTATTTCAATTTAAGTGCGCACGTACTGTTCTCTTAAAGATTTACCACTTGTTTATCGTCTTAATAAAACCTTTACGTTAATCTATCGCAGCGTCTTAGAAGCAGATTGCTTTTATAATTACGTAATAGTAAAATAAAGAAACTAATTAAAAAAAATAATTATATATTGCTTTTATCCTAATCGACAACATAATTATACATAATTTTTCCATATAAAACATAATACTAAAATGAATGATTTATAGATATAAAACAAATTTTGTTAACAACTAAAACAAACCTACAGTAAACTAACTCAAAACTTAAAGTATCGATATATAATTTAAGCGATCTCTAATTTCAGGGAACGTACCCAAAAAAATACTTGTAAACTAGGATTGCTCTGGCTTATAAGAATGTTAAGTTTTTTTTTTTTAAATATAAGTAAATAATGTTACTATCTTTTGATGGTAAGAGATAACGCCTTTAAGAGAAACACATTACTGCTTAGACGCTTGCTAGACGACCTCCTGCTAACCAAGTAAAAAAGTATAAACTTACTTGGTAGCTTAGTGGTGTAGCTATAATGGCTTAGTAGTTAGCGCAGTCGGTTCACACGCCGAAGGGCGTAAGTTCAAATCCCGATAATGACGTTGAGCTGCCGGCGTAGGATAACATCGTGAGGAAACCACTGCATGGTGGTAAAGTGCTTTATAGTACACGGCTGGCTAGCGACCAGCCTCAAGTTGAAAATTTACCGCAAAGCACTTTACGGTGTGTTTTGGCAGGAGCTCCATTCAATGCGTGTTGTGCTTATCATCACCGTCACTTAACATCAGGTGCGCTGTAGTCAAACGCTTAGCCTGTCACAATTAAAATAAACAAATATTTAATCTTCCTCAATATTATGTAGAACTGTAGTTTGCATATTTTCAAATCATTATCCATATTTTTAAATATAAAGTACAGTAATGTTTTAGGGGAAAAGCTGCAATTTTACCGAAATACGAACGAACACACATAAAATTGCACACTCAAACATGCGTTCACGTTCATAATATTAGTGTGATGAGATATAAAAAACCATAGGCAATGAAATAAAATCCGAATGTAACGTTCCTCGTCTCTTCAAACTTCTATAGCAACTCCTTGAAAACAAAGAATCTTGCCCCTTCAAGGGTACGAAGGGAGAGTATTAAATTTGCATTAGACGAAATTGAAATACGCCCCGCGATGACTGGTTACAAGGGAAGGCTAATAATGTCGTCAATTGGGATCGGGAAGATCTTCAAGTCACGGTGTGACTGCTTGATTAATCGAATCATTTTTTGCGTCCCCTTTAAAAAGGTATAGAGGATAATTTGTCTGCCTGTATCGCCTTGAATCTGGGAAGTTTATGAAGTTTTTGGTGTTCGCTGGATCGTCCTTTGTTTTTGATTGTACACCACTTATTAATAGTAATGAATCTTTCATCCATTGTGTGTAGACATTACTGTGTTCCGTTTCGAAAGACACTATAGTACCTACTACCAATATCATCAACAACCTTTCATAGTCCACTGCTGGACATAGGTCTCTCCCAGGACACGCCATTCAGCCCGATCTTCGGCTTTTCGCTTCCAGTCACTGCCAGCTGTCTTATGTATTTCGCCACTCCATATAGTCTCAGGGCGTTCTACACTACGTTTGCCGATTCGCGGTCTCCGCTCTAGAATACACTACCAATATAATAAAACTAAATATGACATCATCGAACGTTTTAAGAAAAACAATACCCTAGATTATTTTTGCGACTTTGTACCGCTGAAATAATCGTGGGAGGCGTACCATTAGGAGAGCGTCCCATTTGTTTCATTACTTTTATAAAATATACTACTTCAACAAACGATTCATTTTGTCAACCGATGTCATTCGGAGGACTTCGGTTGACAACGCAACATATATTATGTACAATACGATACGATACTATACAATGCGATACGATACGATATATTCTGCCGCGAAGCAGTACTGTGTAAATATAACTGTTTCTGTTTGAAGGATACTGTAGCTAGCGAAATTACAGGGCTGTTGAGATTAACCATCTAAAGTCTCAAATTAGGTAATGAGTGCCAAAGCAGCGATGACCTAGACTTTGTCTTGTTACTCAAACTTTTGGGGCGTTTTTCAGCCGTTATCTCTTACCATCAGGAGAGCGTCTAGTTTCTCTCATTACTTTTACATTAAAAAAAAAAAAAACAATGAACGTCTCGTATTTTTTGTGACCAAGGTTAGACGTAACTATTATTCGTTAGTAAACAAGTTGAAGTGGAATTGGCACATATCACGCAGAACTGATGTCCGATGGGGCTGCAAAGTTCTAGACCTCATAAAGACCGCAGGAACGCGCTGGATGCGAGTCGCTTCCAACCGGTCTTTATGGAAGTCAATGGGGAAGACCTACGTCCAGCAGTAGACGGCTGAAATTATGACGATGATGCAACTAATTTGTGAAAAAAATCGTTTGATTCACAATTTTTTTTAATCCTTTCGTATTAGAGATTATAGCAGTGGAGCTATAAAATGAAAGACGAGTAGAAGGCAAGACAAATTTTGATACAGGGCCCGTCTTAGGCCAGCTACGCCACTGAAATGTAACAACTTAACAAATACCTAATACGCCTATTGTACCTTTGTAACACCTAGTCTTCTAAACGTTTGATAACATTATGTTTTGAAAAGGGATTAGATCCCAAATCCTTTCCCACAGCGTTATGACTCAACACAAGTAAATATTACGCCAAAACAATATAATATTCCAAAAAGTGTTAATGCGGGGACAGATAAGGGGCTTACCTGGAACGGCTCGGGTTGCAGAATACGCAGTAGTTTGTACAGACTTAGGCGTAAAACCGGATGTTCCTAATGGAGGTCTAAGTAAATTGTTATAAAGCATTATCTTATGGCTAAATGTTGGGTAATAACATGTGGGTTTTAAATGGTAGAATGGAATTGTGAGAGAGATTGTATTGAGATTATATTTTTAGGTGAAATGTTTTCGTTACGCATTGAATGACATCGAAGATTTTTTTTTCATTTCGTCGGCAGGGCAACTAGTTGCAACTTGATCGTTATTTTTTTAAATTTACGTCAAGCATTTTTTTTGGAATAGCTCAGTGGTTAGCGCGGTCCGTTTACACGCTGAATGGCGTGGGTTCAAACGCCAACAATAAGCTTATGCTGCTGGTAAAGGAAAACATCCTGAGGAAACCATAGTATGGTGGTAGGGTATTTTCTAGTAGGTACTCGACTGGCTAGCTATTACCCTCAGAACAAATATCTACGTTCTATACCAGGGCAGTCATCATATCAATAAGATTATATTTTAACATTTATTGTATTCTTAATAGAAATAATTCTAAAGCACAACCAAAGAGACAAAATACCTGCATTGCAATTAACGTCCATGCATTAAGTATTGCAGCAATCGTAAAGTTACGAGGTACTAGCAAAAAGCAGAATGGTTCCCGGTCACAACCGCAGAATGGTGCTCGGTCACAATCGCAGAATGCGGGCTACAACTGCAAGTCGCAACTAAATGCTAAATTGTTAGGAGTTCACTCAACTTTTCTAAGCTAAATAGAAAGATATTTATTTTTATTTTTTATAGTTGACAAGCTAGGTGTTTGACCAAAGCTAACATGATGATAAGTAACGGTATGGTAAGTAACACACCAAGCGTGGAATGGAAGTGGCTCTCAATTTTGGTTGCTGGTTCAAACCGTTAGGCGCTTGGCGGCTGAATTTCAATTTGAAGGTAGCTAGCCTGCCAAGTACTAGAAAATATTACGATGTTTACCTTTCACCTGCAACTTAAGCTCATGGTTAGGATTTGAATGCACGCCTTTTGGCGTATGAACTGACCGCGCTAACCACTGAGCTATCATTGCTATAAAAACTTTTATCATATACGCGCAGAATTATGCGGAACCGTAGTATTAATCTGAAGGAAGTTCCTTATACTAGCCATTATGTACTAGCTGTGCCCCGCGGTTTCACCCACGTTAGATGCCTACGTCATAGTAGCTTTATGCATGCAAAGTCTCAGCCCGATCGGTTTAAAATTGACAAAGTTTCATACAAACTTTCATCCCCTATTTTATCTCCTTGGGGGTAGAATTAATCAAAATCCTTTCTTAGCGGATGCCTACGTCATGCCTACGTCGAGCTATGGAGAGGGCTATGCTCGGAGTTTCCCTACGAGATCGAATCAGAAATGAGGAGATCCGTAGGCGAACTAAAGTAGCCGACATAGCCCAGCGGATTAGCAAGTTGAAGTGGCAGTGGGCAGGGCACATAGCACGCAGAACCGATGGCCGATGGGGCTGCAAAGTTCTAGAGTGGAGACCACGGACCGGCAAGCGCAGCGTAGGACGTCCACCCACAAGGTGGACAGACGACCTAATAAAGACCGCAGGAACGCGCTGGATGTGAGCCGCTTCCAACCGGTCTTTATGGAAGTCAATGGGGGAGGCCTATGTCCAGCAGTGGACGTCATGCGGCTGATGATGATGATGATGATGATGACGTCATAACACCTACCTGCATGCCAAATTTTTGCCCGATCCGTCCAGTGGTTTGGGCTGTGCGTTGATAGATCACTATGTCAGTCAGTCAGTCAGTCAGTCAGTCAGTCACCTTTGAGTTATATATATTTAGAGATTTACCTACATCACTGCACTGCACTGTACTACGCTGGTTACGGGAAAAGTCGATGGCAAGAGTACACGAGGCCGTAGTCCGCTGCGTTGGTCCAACCAGAGTCGCACCGCACTCGACACATCGGCTTATGACGCGCTGCATGTCACTGGTGAGAGAAGAAGATGACATAACATCGTACGTGACGGCTCCTGGGAGGTGGAGGTCATGACCCTCAGACTTGAGTAATACGACGCTGGGAGGAAGAGGAGGACCTACACTACCTACCTACACTTTTGTAGTGACGATAGCTCAGTGGTTAGCGCGGTCGGTTCGCATGCCGAAGGGCGTGGGTTCAAACCCCAACAATGAGCTTGAGCTGCCGGTGAAGGAAAACATCTTGAGGAAACCATAGCGTGGTGGTAGGGTACTTTCTAGTACTCGACTGGCTAGCTACCACCCTCAAGTTGAAAATCTGCCGCCAATCATCTAACGGTGATCCGGCAGCCTCACTTGAGAGCCAGTACCATTCCAGGCTAGGCGTGCTTTACCATTTTTGACCACACTGTTACTTAACATCAGGTGAGCTGTGGTCGAACACATAGCACATAGCCTGTCAACAATTTAAAAAAAAAACTAACTGCGATATTGAGAAAAATGCAGCTGTTCAAAATCTGATTTGTATTCAACAGGGAAAAGAAACAGGCTATTTTTCTTTCAACATAAGAGTTGTTCGCATAGTGTAATAAAGAAAGAATGATAGAATTCAATTTTATGCACGAATAAAAAAAGACAACCAATTTTATAATTTCTTTTTGTAAATCCATTATATATAAAACTATTAAACATGTCGTTTGATATAAATATATTTTACTGTCAGTCATATTAGTTTAGTTATAAGGTTATAATTTGATTAAGTGTTCTTAAAAATGATCATCGAAGTTAAGCAACTAATGATCTGGTCATTCGCATGGGTAAAAGTTGTTAATTTTTTTTCGAGCGCTGCCAAGGATATGATGATACGTTACGTTTAAGGTCTCAGTTGTTTACTTTATAATTAAATAACAATAATAATCATTATGTCGTGTCGATGGCGTTCAGGCGGGATTTAACTCAAACACTAGGCCTGGCCAGTTAGCCTAAATTATTAACACCAAAATTACAGGAAAACTTTATCAATACTTACAAAAACGAATAACAAAATATCTTAAAATTAATACTATTTACAAATTTTTACAAATAATTTAGTCAAAAAGTCCGTCAGATTAGGGATATGTAGCCAGAATTCTGGCAGCAGATGGCAATCCTAAGCCTGTGACCAAAGTAGATGCCAGCATTCTGATCACCAGTTACAGGTAATTTTTCCATTCATATATAAAAAACAAAATATAACACATGAAAATATAATGAAATGGCAATATAATAATTACTCTTATTAATGTTTCAAGCCATTGTACAATAAATAATACATCGGTATTATTATTGTTCTACAATTCTTACCAAACTTTAAATAAAATATCCATAAAAATAAAGTGGATACAGGTAGTCGATATACCTTACACGGTACAGCTTTTCGGGATGTCTATTTACATGCCAGGGATACAAGACTTTTCCATTTTTCTCTTTTGTATACGCAACCCACAGACAGAAGCACTTCCCAACGATAAAAACATTAGAACACGATAAAACATTCAACTGAATTTTGAATTTTCTCTTTATAGTCCTCTGTTATGGACGTAAAAATTTGAAACTGCCTTTCATAATAGCTTTTACGATGTCGCCGACGTGATTTACACTAATGATTTGTTTTTATTCTGCAATGAATTTAGAAGGCAAATGAGTCTCGGCGTGTAATGATAATGATGTTTTCACATTTTGTAAATGTGTCTTGTGTATGTTAGTTTTTCGTGAAGTACGAAGTTGCTAGCGACATCTATGAGGGAGTAAATTTGTAGCTTTGATTTGCTTTCAAAAATTAAACTAAACTATTTTATTGACTTAGTATAATGGTATTGCTGGCAATTCACATTTTTAACCGACTTCAAGAAGGAGGAAGTTCTTAATCTTGATTGGTATTTTTTTTTGTAAGAATAAAATACATAAATTGTAGGAAACTTTTACTATTGTACCTCTCCGTAAATTATTATTTGGAGCTAAATATTCTAAAGCTATCCAACAAAAGCCTTTCATAATTCAATAATTCTAAAGATATCCAAAAAACAATA
This sequence comes from Biston stratarius, assembly GCA_950106695.1. NCBI lineage: Eukaryota > Metazoa > Arthropoda > Insecta > Lepidoptera > Geometridae > Biston > Biston stratarius. The sequence goes on along the minus strand of OX467106.1, from coordinate 32,301,282 downwards.
AGATCAGATCCTAATGTTAAAAGCACAATGACATACAATGGTACAATGGTTGCAGTTGTATAACAACCAGTCGCTACTACTCACTAGATGTCGCCAGGAGTCACGTTGGACGGGTTTGGAGCTTAAGCGGGGGGTATAACGAGTGGCGGGCGAGAGGGGCTAAGTTGCGCGCCCCACTGCCTCTTCCACGAGTCAAGCGTTCCGCTTGTCAGTCGCAACGCTACCGCGCCGCGGAGAGGTCGTGCTACACCCCGCGCCGGTCTCTACAACTCGCAATAAATATTTAATAACACAAACTGTACCTGTATAATAAAACGACAATTAATGAGTGAAAACTTCGATTCACGTACGAAGCCGAGGGCTTTTATCGCAATTTACGCTATGGACCACAGTGCAGTGACATGCTAGGAAGTTTTTCTTTAACCCTAGTGTGTATTACGGACTTTGTTTCGGAAATGGTGATATCGACCCACGGGGTGTGTTTATGAGACGTTCTGTAGTGAAATGAAAAATCTGTGATAATGTACACGACCGTGACTTTTTTGTGTGCGCTAGTGCAAGTTGGGTGGACCGTGCAACCCTATGGCTCGGACAAGTGCGTCCGAGTGTCGGACAAGGTTTCGGACAGCAGTATGCTCTGCAGAATACGCACTCTCGACGGAGACGGTAGCAGTATATCCACAGTAGCATCCGATACTAAACAATTATCTATCGAATGCAATCATCTGCTCCTCTTTGAAAGTAGTTTGAGAGCGTACTACTTCAGCTCACTTCCAATTCTCACCGATCTCACAATAAACAACTGCAAGTTCCTACAGCTGCCGGAAAACACTTTTCAAGAATTAAAGAAGCTAAAGAGACTAAAGCTGCGATCAAAGAATTACGAATGGAGCCCTACAAAGAATTTAGAATTGTCTCTAAACGCTTTCAATGGATTGTCGGAACTGCAGTCGTTGGATCTCGCCCAAAATAACATAAAGTTTGTTCCTTCCGGTGTGTTCTGCTCGCTTGAAAATCTGAATACACTAAATTTGACTCACAATAGAATACGAACAGTTGGACAACTTGGATTCGGTCCAGGATGCGGAACGAGTTTGCATAGTTTAGATCTCAGTCACAATGAGATTAAGAGCTTACAGGAAGAATCGGATCTAATGAGACTGAGGAGCTTGCAACATTTGTATTTGCAACATAATAATATCTCCGACATATCAAGTGAAGCATTTAACGGATTGGTTTCCATGAGAGTGCTAAACATATCACATAATCATCTACATACTCTACCGGAAGGGCTATTTGCAAATGCTAGAGAATTAAGAGAGGTATACCTGAATGATAATACACTTTTTGAACTGGCTCGAGGAATCTTTCATCGTTTAGAACAGCTCATTGTTCTAGACTTATCAAGCAATCAGCTAACTAGCAATCATATCGACGATGGAACTTTTTTGGGACTTATTCGCCTGATTGTGTTGAATTTATCAAACAACGCACTCACTAGAATTGATGGAAAGACTTTCAAGGATTTATTCTTCCTTCAGATATTAAACCTGAAAAACAATTCGATTGGGTATATAGAAGACAATGCATTTCTACCTTTGTACAATTTACATACGCTAAATTTAGCAGAAAATCGTCTACATACAATAGAAGAGAACTTATTCAACGGTTTGTTTGTTCTCAGTAAATTGACACTCAACAACAATTTGCTGGTGAATATCGACCGCAAAGCTTTTAAGAATTGCTCAGACTTAAAAGAGTTGGATTTGAGCTCCAATCAATTACTAGAAGTGCCCGAAGCGCTACGAGAGCTTTCCTTTTTGAAGACACTCGATCTTGGAGAGAATCAAATATCCGACTTCCGTAACGGATCTTTCAAAAACCTCAACCAATTAACGGGATTGCGTCTGATTGACAATCAGATTGGAAATCTCTCCGTCGGAATGTTTTGGGACTTACCAAGCTTACAAGTACTTAACATTGCAAAGAACAAGATCCAATCGATTGAGAGAGGGACGTTTAGCCGTAATTCACAACTGGAAGCTATAAGGCTCGACGGCAACTTCCTGTCAGACATCAATGGTGTTTTCTCTACACTAGCAAGTCTTTTGTGGCTAAATCTATCGGAAAATCATTTGGTGTGGTTCGATTATGCTTTTGTGCCTAGTAATCTCAAGTGGTTGGACATTCACGGCAATTTCATTGAACACTTAGGTAATTATTACAAACTGCAAGATGAAATTCGTATAAAAACTTTGGATGCTAGCCATAACCGTATAGCGGAAATATCGTCGATGGCTATACCAAATAGTGTAGAACTGTTGTTTATAAATAATAACTTTTTGAACAATATCCATGTGAATACGTTTTTCGACAAAAAAAATCTGACGCGAGTGGATATGTATGCAAACGAACTTGTGCATTTAGAACTGAATAGTTTGCGGTTATCGCCAGTGCCGACGAATAAAACTCTACCGGAATTCTACATAGGCGGTAATCCGTTTCAGTGTGACTGTACAATGGAATGGCTTCCAATCATAAACAATATGACCACTATGCGTCAATACCCACGAGTGATGGACTTAGAAAATGTATTGTGTAAAATGACAAACACACGGAGTGGAACTCATGTGCCCTTAACTAACCTAAAGACAACGGACTTTCTTTGTAAGTACGAGACTCATTGTTTTGCTATCTGTCATTGTTGTGACTACGACGCGTGTGACTGCGAGATGACCTGCCCACAAAACTGTACTTGTTACCACGACCCATTATGGAACACAAACGTTGTCGACTGCTCGGGACAATCATCAATGGAAATACCACACAAGATACCGATGGATGCAACAGAAGTATTTTTGGATGGAAACAATATTCGTGAACTTCAAAATCACGTCTTCATTGGAAGACAGAAGATGAGATCTTTGTATGTGAACAATAGCAACGTCGATAATATTCAAAACAGAACCTTTGCCGGCTTGAATGCACTTCAGATACTTCACCTTGGAAACAATAAGTTGAAGGAACTGAAAGGATATGAATTTCATCAACTGAGCAACCTAAAAGAGCTGTTTCTACAAAATAATCTGATCAGTCATATCGCAAACATATCATTTCTTTCATTGCGATCTCTTGAAACTTTACGCTTGGATGGCAACAGACTGGTAGATTTTGGAGTATGGATTTTTAATAATAACCCCAATTTAAAAGCGTTGTCACTCGGTAATAACCTGTGGTCTTGTAAATGTCGCTATCTCCAAGAACTAACTGCATATTTGGCCGAGAATGCGCAAAAAATCATCGACATAACCGACGTATGGTGTTGGAACGGTGAAGCGAAACCGCCACAGAAAAAAGAGCTTAACTTAAACGGTACGGCCTGCAGCGATTATTATGCAGATAATTCAGTCATCGGAAACATGTTGGTGTCGAACTATGTTCCCATGATGGTCTCCACTCTCACCGGCTTTATGTTAATTTTATTGGCTCTTGTCGTACTATTTCTTTTTAGAGACTCGCTGAGAGTATGGCTGTATACAAATTGTGGTATAAGATTGTTTTCATTTTCTGGAGCATTTGAAGAGAGCCAAAAGTTATATGACGCATATGTGTGCTACAGTCCCAAAGACGAGGAGTCAGTCGTGCAGACTTTAGCGACGGAGTTAGAAAACGGAAACCCGTCATATCATCTCTGCCTTCATTATAGAGACATTCCACATCACGGCGCACAATACATGCAATGCGCACCTCCAGCCGTAGAGACCGCGGAAGCATCGAAACGAATAATTATCGTGCTAACTAGAAACTTCATGCAAACGGAATGGTCCCGATACGAATTTCGACAAGGTTTACATGAAGCACTCAAAGGGTGCATTTATAAACTAATCCTAATAGAAGAATGCGCCGTAGTGGGAGACGCCATGTGTGACCCCGACCTGCGACCTTACCTCAAAACTGGTTCGCGATTGAGGTGGGGTCAAAAGCGATTCTGGGAGCGACTTAGATACATGATGCCAGATACTTCGCACTCGAATCATAAGTCGCGGAGCCATAGTTATAGAAAGAGCATAAACACCTACACATTAGATTCGTCAGTGCCTAATGGAGGTAATCGAACTTTGCCTTTTCCGGACAAGTCGCCAGTTTTGGGAGTGATGCAGGGAGTGAGTGCACCGCCTGATTATGGGAGTGAAGTACGGCAGTCCCCGTCAGCTGTGAGGCAAACACAAGGAGTCGTATATGGGCCGGACGGTAGGCCGATCTCAGACCACATTTACTCCTCCATAGACTCAGATTACTCGTCTCTAGAGCAAGGCATGGCTCCGGGAAGGCGGCGAGAGATGCGCCAGTGGCCCCCGCCACCGCCTCTGGTCGACACCGGCAGCTCCGTGCAAGCCTACCTAGTCTAGATGGGCTTCCGCCCACTTTCCAGTCAGAATGTAAATATGTAGAAAATGTAGATGCTAATAGCGCGCTGTAAATATTGTAAATTATTAGTTCATAAGTGCTATACCAAAATTATGTAAGTGATTATTGCCTGATCGTTATCCTGTGTATAGAGTAAAATTTTAAAGACTGCTGTAGTATATGATTATTGTAAATAGCGAGAACAAGTGATCATACTATATTATTAGGAATATTGCGTTATTTATACAATAAAAAAATAAAAGTGATGAAGATTTATAACTCAAATTTTTATTTCATATAAACCTTAATAGATATTTATTTAATACAAAGAATTAAAATATCATTATGTTTAGGTAGAAATTAAAATATCAACACAGGGCAATATTTTCGTTTGACAAATTTTGTATTAGGTACATTTTTACAGAAATTGTGAATAATAAAAATGTTAATCTTTTTTCATCTTAATAACAATTTTGATCGTAAATTACATAGTACTTTGCTGTCATTGAGACAAAATAGAACTGAATTCACAACCCATACATTACATACAAAACTCTAGGCTTATACATTTTAGAATATTAATAAATTAATCTTTAATCTTAGATACTATTTACTTCTAGCACAAAATAATGAGTTAAAATACTTAGCTAAATTTGTCAATGTGTTCTATTTCTAAAATAGGTAGGTAAATACGTTATTTTATCATTTTTGTAAGTAAAAGTTCCATACATAATTTACGATAACATTTTACATATATAAATATATACAACGAAGTATAGTTTCAACGAGTATAGTTGTGGTTGCTAACATTTCTTAACGAGCTACTAAAGTATTTTCCTTGATTGCTCTGTCAGCTGATTGTGTAGTAGTTCTGCTTTAAGAGCTGAGAGGCGTGAGTTCGATCCTCACACAGGACAATTATTTGTGTGAACATAGATGATTGTTCTATGTCTAAGCGTTCTGCATGTATTATCAATAAGTATTCATAAAACAAAAGTATATAGGTAGGTATTCTAACAGCTATGTAGTAACCATAGCACAAGCTTTGCTTATTTTGAGATTTGATTTTTTTTTACTCTTGTAAGTCTGCGTTTGAGCACCAACTCGCTCGAGGGTAACTGATGATGTGGTCGAAGATAAAGCTCGCAGATAAAAAAATACCTATTGACTCTGACCTTGAAAAGATAAAGGTTATATCCCTCAGAAAACACGGCGGCTAGTTCCATTCCTTGGCTGTACGGACGAGAAACGTAAAGATAAAACCTAAGGAAATTCCACTATGTATGGGTGGTAGGGCGCCGTCTTTCTACTTGACTTGTAGTAAAAAGGGAATGGAAGTGTAAGGTATAGGTCAGTAGCACATTCTCCGAATTAATCTTGTAGTAAATTGACAGACTTGCTACCTTTCAAGGCTTAAAAGTTTATTTTCTACTATAATGATAGATAGATAACTTTAAGAATGCACTGTGTATAAAAAGACTTAAACTGCTTAAGAAACTTTATTTAATTTAAAAAAAATAACAAATTATTGACAAATTCAATTAAAATTGTTTGAATTTAATGTTCTCGTATTATTTCTAAAATTTGAACAAACTATCCATTATATTAATGATGTTAATAAATTAACGAAATGAAAAGCTCAAACATATTTTTAATCTCGAAAGTGCAATGGCAAACAATATTTACATAAATATGCTCATGGAACGTACTGAAATGGAACACATTGAGACATGAAATATAATTTAAACTCAAATTAATTGCTATTCCGGATAGAATAATGTGTGCATTATTATTTGGATAATATCCGTAGTGTAAAATAAAACACAACATAATTTAATTTTGGTCTAAGAACAACAAAAAATCAAGTACACGAGTACTTCAATTATAAATGCTCTGTATTACGCGAAATAATAGTTCGTAATAGAAAAGAGGTCATTGAACTTATCATTATGAACTGTTTTTACAATGGGTAAACCTCAATGTAAAATCGCAAAGAAATCAGCTGTTCTATTGAAAAACCTCATTAACTCATCGAGAAATGGATCTTCGATTTTAGGATTGGTCTAATATTAAAAGTTGTTTATAATGATAAGTATTATGATTTCTTTTTGGTTTAGTGCTACCGCGCTACTTTATAGGTAAGTAATTTAAACATAAATTAATTATTATTTTATTTAGGATACTAAAGAACATTTGATAATGTTGTAAAGGATAGTATTGAAATAACGTGAAAATATGATTAGAGTTTAGAACAAAAAGAACTATTTTAAATTGGAGTGATTAAAGTGGAAGGATTTCACCAGAACAACAAAGTAAGTACACATTTTTTTACATTTACCGAAGTACGTTTAATAGCCAGAAATAAGTTTACGTGTAAATTACATACATATTTGAAGTATAAAATGACATAATGTTGGCTTCGTACATAAATATCTTGCCACCTAGTGTCCTCTTGTGAACTATTAGATTGTTTTGTTTTTACACAAATGCCCAAAAAGGAGAGTAATATTTTGAGGGTTCATTTTTATAAATCCTTGAACAGATTTGGACGTATGGGATATCTTTAGAATACTTTCATTATCGCGAATGACATTGGATATATTTTTTTTTTATAAAGCGGCAGTAGGGCTCAACTTTCAAATATAAAAACAAACTTCGTCAATATTCAACTCATTCGTGTTTTTTTTTTACTCAATAAAATTATTCTAATTATAAATAATATCTATTTGTATTACCTAATCTTAAAATAGCATTTATAACGTTTGTAGCTATGATAGCTCAGTGATTAGCGCGGTTGGTTTGCATGCCGAAGAGCGCGCGTTCAAACCCCAATAATGAGTTTGAGCTGCCGGTGAAGAAAAACATCGTGAGGAAACCATAGCGTGGTGGTAGGATACTTTCTAGTAGTCGACTGGCTAGCTACCACCCTCAAGTTGAAAATCTGCCGCCAAGCATCTAACGGTGTGTTCCGACAGCCTCACTTGAGAGCCAGTTACATTCCAGGCTAGGTGTGCTTTACCATCTTCGACCACACCGTCATATAACATCAGGTGAGTTGTGGTCAAACACCTAGACTGTCAACCATAAAAAAAACAAACTACTCATATTTTAATTAAGTTAATTACTATGTTTAAAATTGGTTTATTTTCGTAGTCTATATTTATTATCTAGATACTTAATATTATGAAAAAGGTTTTTGTCCTCAATTCAGTTAGAGGCTGTGGTCAACATAGACATGTCAGTCCCATTTCAAGTTGGAAATGTCCGGCAAGATAACAGTATGCACTATTCTGGCTCTTGAATAAATCATTTTACCACCAAACTATGTTATAACTAGTAAATTCTATAAATAATAAAATGATGAAGAGTAAAATATAGTAATAATTCAACTAATAAATAATCAAGACTAATACAATTAAGTTTTAAAAACTACTTGACTTGCAAAGTTGATTTTTGGCAAAAAGATTCCTTGTAAAGTGAAAGGTTCTCCAGGCTTTTAAATACAGTTTTTTTATGTTTGTCAGCCTAGGTATTTGACTATAGCTCACCTAATGTTAAGTGATAGACGATGATGGTAAACAGACCTACCCTGGAATGGAACTGACTCTCAAGTGAGGCTAGCAGAACGCAACGTTAGTTGCACTTAAGGGTGGTACCTAGTCAGCCGAGTACTAGAAAGTATCTACCATCATTCTATGGTTTGCTCACAATGCTTTTTTTTCGCTAAAGCTCAATCTTAATTAAACCACACACTTCGTGTGAACCAACCGCGCTAACCACTAATCAATTTCAATTCAATTTCAATCACTAACTACATATCCTCTACAAAATCCGCGGACTCTGTAAAAAAGGAAGATAGAGATGAATTAGTTTGAATTCAAGCGTACTAAATTGTGAACTTATCTGATAACTATATTGTTTTCACTTTCAATTGAAAAAAAGTAGTAAATTTTTCAATTTCTAATAAAATACGCGGTGGCAGGGCGCCATAAAAATCTCATAACGGAAGCAAGCAAAGCGAAACCACCATTCTTTATCGTTAGTAGATGGTGTGGTACAGTAAAGTACCATAATCGGAAATTCACTTTGGCTTGTATCCAGTCTTCCGAAATAATACTGTCTCGGACAAATTAATCATAGGATATGTTAAAAAAATTATCGATAATTTTTTATTTTAAATCTGTAACAATAATTGAAATACTTTTTTAACCTCTTTATTATATGGCCAAGAAAATCTGCCACGAGGCAACTACCAAAGCATAGCGGCACCCTATCGAGAGATAGTTCTCATTCCAGTAAAGTTAAGCTTGCCATGTTTGACCACACCATCGCTTAATATTAGGTGAACTGAAGATAAATATTACTAGTTTGTCAGCTATTTAAAAAGTATACATTTTAGGCGCTAAATATTTTAAACTGAGCATTAACTAAAAGTTCATATATTATTATATTTACACATGAATTTTTATTTAATATCAATATAATTGATCAGTGTCAATATTACAACAAAATTTAAAATAAATAAATTTAAAAGACCTCATTACATATTTATAATTTTAATTTGCCTAAAGTTGGCAAGATAGCGGAGATTTAGTTTCATTGGTTTCAATCTTTTTCGAAGTTCGTGTTTTTTTTTGCTTGAACTTTGTTTTGTTTTCTTGGCTAGATAGAGTTTTACTAAATTTAGTTCGATAATTTTCTGGATGTTTCATGTCCCGCGTTTTATTTGTCCTCAAGTATTATTCAAAATTCGTCTCCATTACGCGTGATTCAGTGTTATTGTTGTGTTCTCGTGCTTATTTTCGCGGCTTGGCTCTTGTGTGCACAACACAATTTTAGACTTGAATTATTTTCGAGCACAATTTTGTTGTTGAAATTGTTTGGACAATTGGATTAATTTACAGAGAGGTGCTCTACAAGTGTGTCATAATAGTTGGTAACTGCATCTTATTAAAACAAATTTCCAACTCTTTTGTTTCCTGAATATAAAGATAATTTCGGATAACAAATAATTATATTTGTCACGTTTAAGTATAGAACACATGAACAATTCTGGGCATTAGAAAAAATACTGTTTTTACCCCACTGCCAAGGAAGGGTTATGTTTTTCGCGCGTATCTTATATGTATGTAAATTTATTACCTCGTATCTTCCAAACGGCCGAATGGATTACGACATTATATTTGTCTTAAAAATCCAAGTGTTCTAAGGTCGGTGTTTAAAAAAAAAACCAATATGGCGGATTTTTGGCGCGAAATATAATAATTAATATAAAAAATACCAATACCTATCGAGTAGGGTATCAGAATAAAGTAAATTAAAAGAGGTTTACTAAAATATATCTAAGTTATATGTTTAAATTTAATAAGAATAATACATTTGTTTTAAAAGTGTTTTTCCTTTAATTATAGCTATTTTAATTGCAGTCGGGTTACAGATTTTTTTAACCTGTTCAGCTTGTTAAAAGAATTTAGGTATTGTAAAGAGTCTTCGGTACGTGAGTTTCAAAAAAATATTTTCCTACCGGCAAATTAATCAATCAATATTATAAGCCGAAAGGGTTATTGTGTTAATAATTGTAAATAATTTTCATTAAAAGTTCAACTGTTCCATAAAAAAGGTTGTTGATCCTTAATCAAATGCTTGGAGCAACTGGTTTTTTTTAAATGTGTTGCTAGTATGGTAACTCATACAGTGCCTAAGACTTGCGAACTAGATATAGGTTGAAGGGGTCAAATGATGCGTAAACTCTCACGGTCACTGTTTGCATATCTCTGATTAACCAAAAATATATTTTACCATTTGGATATTGTTTCCTGCAATTAACTTATGGTTTCACTATGGAAACTAACGATTTTTTTTTTTGTTTCTGCAACAAGAACTTATGGTTGTTCTTACCAGACCGAGTTCTTGTACATTATAGACATATTACTTGTATTCCATTCACTCTCACTTCTACTTTATAAATTAACCACAAAACCAATTACGGTCTTTTCATTTGTTAGATCATAATATTTATTTAGTTTTATTTTTTTATTATTCGTTAGAGGTCGTTTTTATTATTCGTTTTGTAGCGATGTTAGCTCAGTGCGTGCGTCAGTAAAGGCGTGGGTTCAAACCCCAACAATGACCTTGAGCTGCCGATGAAGAAAAACATCGTGGTGGTAGGGTAAAAACCGAAACACAGTGATGTATATACACTACTGCTTGGCGGCAGAACACCTGGCACTGCGGTGGTACCTACCTAAACGACTTCCAGCTAAGGAGATCCACCATCAAGTAAAAATTAGGAGACGAAAAGAAATAAGAGACTTAAGAGCTAGTGACACAAATGGCGGCCTTATCGCTAAAAGTAATCTCTTCCAGGAAACCATAAAATAGAATTGAACAATGAAACACTCGTGTCACTGGCATGTCTCTCTTATTATGCCACTTACTAACTATAATAGTGTATCATTAATACATGACAGCAAAATAATGACTATGCTCAGTTCTGCGTTACTTTTAGAGGACGGCCGGACCCTAGCACTGAGAATAGTTGCTCGGTAATAGTCTCAAGTTGCTCTGACGTTAATTACACTAATTACAACTAGTTAGACTAATAAAGACATCCTTGATGGAACTGGCTTAGTTTTTAGGTATATTAGTTTTAGGAAATTGACGCTTTTAATTACCAACTTACAGTACCTAATTGCTAAAACAAACCAATTATTTATCAAATAAATAATAACCATTTGTTTCGCTTTAATGTTTTATTTGTTTTTTTTTTTTTATATTTTTCACCAGAATCTACCGGAACACACCGCTAGGTTTTTTTATGATTGATAGGCTAGGTGTTTGACCACAGTTCACCTGATATTAAGTGACGGTGCGGTCGAAGATGGTAAAGCACACCTAGCCTGGAATGGAACTGGCTCTCAAGTGAGGCTGCCAGAACACATCGTTAGATGCTTGGCGGCAGATTTACAACTTGAGGGTGGTAGCCAGCCGAGTACTAGAAAGTACCCTACTACCATGCTATGGTGTCCTCACGATGTTTTCCTTCACCGGCAGTTAAAGCTCATTGTTGGGGTTTGAACCCACGCCCTTCGACATGCGAACCGACCGCGCTAACTACTGAGTTATCATCGCTACAGCGCATGGCTTTGATGGCAGTTTTTGAACTTGGGTGGTAGCTAACCAGCCGAGTACTAGAAAATATCATACCACCATGCTATGGTTTACTTACGATGCTTTCCTTTACCGAAAAACGATGAAACAAAAGATGTTTGGAAAAGAGCAATTTATTACTATCATTGTTCATAAGACGTCCGCGCACAAAGTTGACAGACGACCTTATAAATACCGCAGGAACGCGCTCGCTGGATGCGAGCCACTTTCAACCGGTCTTTATGGAAGTCAATGGGGGAGGCCTATGTCCAGCAGTGCACATCCTACGGCTGAAATGATGATGACGAATGATGTTTGTTCAATGACAAAAAAAAACTTGCAAAAAAATGACATTGAGTTGTTGCTCTACTATTGCTAGTAATTTAGAAGAATCTGTTAAAATAAATACATGTTCACTATAATAATGAGATGAACAATAAACTCTCCTGTCGATTCGAAAAATATGACAACTTCGAATAATAAATCAGTCCAGGCCATCTGCTTTGTTCCTTATTTTAAGATATTCGACGGTGAGACTTAAAGTAATGAACAGACAGCCAAATTGATGAACGTTTTTCCTAAAAATCATCCAATCCATCAAATCCAAAAACCCATGAAATCGTCTATCAACAATTGTTTTTCTCGACCGGACGCGACATCCGTTAAGGCGCGTGACCAGCGTTACCTCCTTAAGTCGGCTTGGGTCGCTTGAATAACAAATGGCGCATTAGCTCATAGAATACGTACAGACTGACAATGCTTGTTTTGAAGAGTTATGCCCGATGATTGTGTTATTTCGGGAGGAAGTTCATTGGCTTGCGGTAAGTGAGCTTACGGATTTGGTGTTTTAAAATGTAGATAGATAAAAAAGTAAAAATCAATCATTTAAAATGTACATTTTGTTCCGGGATCTATAATGTAAGTATTACATTTAAATATTACAATTTTATTTTATTTATGTCTTATATTTATGTGCATATACGTATATTATAGCCTATATATATAAATATATATGTTTGTATATTATGTATATATTTCCTTTTATTTAGATACATAATTCTTTTTACATATGTACTTACTACGTGTATCATTTTTATTAGTTGTTTTTTTTTTACTTAATAGTGTTACATCTCCCGTCTGTTCTTAATCTGCATCGTGTTTCCCATTCTTGGTTGCCTGGAAGAGATCGCTCTTAGCAATAAGGCCGCCACACTAGCTCATAAGATTATTTTGTTTTCTGAATATTTTTTTCTTCTTTTGGTGTCCATGAGTTTCTATCTCTCTATATAAATAAAAATCAAATTATGTTATTGTAAGCGCATAACTTGAGTTCTCAAGGAAGGCTGAACGGATTAAATAAATCAAAATATGAACATACATCTTAATATCAAACTGCCAAGAACTCTAAAAAGCGTCATCGAGATCATGTCATTGTGGATGTTCTGAAAACTCGAGCGAATCGGTTTGATTCTACTTTCATTATACGAACCTCTGTACAGTGGAATTTGCTACACGAGTGGATGTTCCCCGATCGTTCCCATCTGGGTGTTTTCAAGTCGCGAGTGAATTGTTTTCTTTAACATTTTAACATCTGGCGAGTTAGCGGCCACACACGCCTATTTAGTAAAAAAAAAAAAAGCTCCATCAGGATAATGAGTCAAGATTTTCACAAAAAAAGCCAGTTTCCAAATAAGTAACGGTAAAAGCACGGTATAAATGCAGTTAAAAACAAATGCCATTCCCATTTCGAAGATAGATCATAAAACTGCTACTACATTCGGTACAAATAAGTCGATTTTTGTTGGCTATAAACTACTTTTATGGCAACACATTCTAGATCCTGTTGTAAAATGCATTAGCTACTTCGGACTTTAATTGCCAATGATACTGTTAGGAATAATAAATTCGATTGATTGAATATTGAACTGCTTTGTATTTACAAACTCGGAGCCACAGATAGCCCGCTTTACCGTGGCTGCCTTCAGGAGAATGAAACTGTAGAGCATGTGTAGTGGCACTGTGAAGCCACAGTAGAAACTAGTATTGTTACTGGTTTGCATGAGAACACCGCAAAGTTCTGAAGGTTTTTCATCATTATCAACACCTCCATCTCATCCACTGGAGTTACTATGCCAGCAGCCCAGAGCCTGGCTCCGGTATTTCAAGGAGCTGGTTGGTTGTTGATGCTTGTAGGGGGAAATGCACAATACTCCCCAAGCGGGACGCCAGTGCAGGACTCATCGTCTTTATTTCGAAAAAGAATAACTGTTTTGAATTTTAATTTAAATTCTGTTTAGTTTTCTACTAGAAAGTTAGAAGGCAAAAAAAGTCTGCTTTGCACTTCCGATGTCTTCTTCTTCTGCCAAGCGATTATCCTGGCTTGAACCAGGGTCCGCTTTCCTGCTGTGCAACCACCACTTCTCACGGTTCAGAGCATCCTATATGGTGAGTTGGTTGGCTATCATGTCATCTCTTGAGGCATCAAACCATCGCCGCTTTGACCAGCTACCTTATTCGAGGAACTGCAGGATTCAGTAGCTGATTGCCGATATACTCTGCCGGTTTGCAAATTAGGCCTGCATGACCCATCCACCTCAATAGACTTTCCTGCAGCTTGTCGCTACGTTTCTCACTCCCAGACTTGCACTTTCGATGTATATGGTTATATTCTTGAGATGTACTTATTCCTTGGGGAGGCATTTTATAAGATAATAGGAACTCTTTATAATTGTTCATTACATAGACATTTTTTTTAGAAACAATAAAAAAATCTATAATCCAAAAGTGGCAAAGTGGGGGTTCCCACTTTGCCACTTTTGGCGTATTGCTATCGTCCTCAGTAACCCTGTATGGACAGTAATATTGTTGCTTCATAATAAAAGTAGATTCTTAACATGCCGTTAGAATTTGCGATAAAACAGGTTCTCAATCGATTTTTTATGATCAGACGATTCTTATTTCTAATTTTAATTTATTACGAATAACCATGCGAAATTGTCAAATTGCTAAATAGAAGCACGTTGGTGATATTGATTTCATTTATAGAGAATATTTGATTGATTATTAAATTTTGGTTTATTAGTTCTTGGATATTGGTTAGTGATCTGAGTTTCATAGCGAAGTTGCTTTGAAGTTTGGTAACGAATAAAGTTATTTCTGCTCTTGTGATCAACGTTATCGGAAATAATTGAATTCCAGATCTACATTCATTACAACTGAGACAGAATAAGTTACGCTGACAGAATGTTTTTTTTTTTTATTGTGGTGTAAAATATTTAAAACAATCTTGCGCCAGGGACTTCGTCCAGGTTGACTTAAAAAATGAGTTCTTAGAGAAATGAAACATATGTAAGTAACAAAAGAGCAATAGTTTCATCGCTCATGAAACTTTTTCCTAGATTAATGTAAAGGATACCGTTTATTCCGGAATAATCCCACTAATATTATAAATGTGAAAGTTTGGATGGATGGATAGATGTTTGTTACTCAATCACGCCAGAACGGCTGAACAGATCTGGATGAAATTTTGCATGTAAAGACTTTAGGCCCTGGAATAAAACAGGATACTTTTCATCATCATCATCATCCATCACCACGCGGGTAAAACCGCGGGGCGCAGCTAGTGTTCCATAAGACACATCTATACCAAATTTAAAGTGGATACATCCTATGGTTAGCTTTTTGATAATTCCACAGGAACCTAACATTTACCCGGGATAAAAAGTATACTATATGTTAATATAATATACTTTTATAATATAGTATACTATATCCAAGTAATAATCTATATGTGTGTCAAATTTCTTCCATATCCGTACAGCCGTTTTTGCGTGATTGAGTAACAAACCTTCACATTTATAATGTAAGTATGATTCCATTATCATTGCAAAATATTGTACTCGTATGTAAGTGACGATAAGGCTTCCTCACTGAACTCTGTAAGGACTGGATGGACTTAGGTGGAATCTATAATAATGTAGTGGCAAAGTGGGAACCCCCACTTTGCCACTTTTGGCGTATTGCTATCGTCCTCAGTAACCCTGTATGGACAGTAATATTGTTGCTTCATAATAAAAGTAGATTCTTAACATGCCGTTAGAATTTGCGATAAAACAGGTTCTCAATCGATTTTTTATGATCAGACGATTCTTATTTCTAATTTTAATTTATTACGAATAACCATGCGAAATTGTCAAATTGCTAAATAGAAGCACGTTGGTGATATTGATTTCATTTATAGAGAATATTTGATTGATTATTAAATTTTGGTTTATTAGTTCTTGGATATTGGTTAGTGATCTGAGTTTCATAGCGAAGTTGCTTTGAAGTTTGGTAACGAATAAAGTTATTTCTGCTCTTGTGATCAACGTTATCGGAAATAATTGAATTCCAGATCTACATTCATTACAACTGAGACAGAATAAGTTACGCTGACAGAATGTTTTTTTTTTTTATTGTGGTGTAAAATATTTAAAACAATCTTGCGCCAGGGACTTCGTCCAGGTTGACTTAAAAAATGAGTTCTTAGAGAAATGAAACATATGTAAGTAACAAAAGAGCAATAGTTTCATCGCTCATGAAACTTTTTCCTAGATTAATGTAAAGGATACCGTTTATTCCGGAATAATCCCACTAATATTATAAATGTGAAAGTTTGGATGGATGGATAGATGTTTGTTACTCAATCACGCCAGAACGGCTGAACAGATCTGGATGAAATTTTGCATGTAAAGACTTTAGGCCCTGGAATAAAACAGGATACTTTTCATCATCATCATCATCCATCACCACGCGGGTAAAACCGCGGGGCACAGCTAGTGTTCCATAAGACACATCTATACCAAATTTAAAGTGGATACATCCTATGGTTAGCTTTTTGATAATTCCACAGGAACCTAACATTTTCCCGGGATAAAAAGTATACTATATGTTAATCCAAGTAATAATCTATATGTGTGTCAAATTTCTTCCATATCCGTACAGCCGTTTTTGCGTGATTGAGTAACAAACCTTCACATTTATAATATAAGTATGATTCCATTATCATTGCAAAATATTGTACTCGTATGTAAGTGACGATAAGGCTTCCTCACTGAACTCTGTAACGACTGGATGAACTTAGGTGGAATCTATAATAATGTAGCTTATACTATAGTTTAACAGATATCTCGCATTTTATGCCGAATGAAACATGTTCCCGGTAAGCAAAACGGCTGGATGCAATTGTTGTTGGTTAATAAAATTTCGCTTAGACTAAAAGTACTTAGTAATTTATGTTGAAGAAAACAAAGAAGATCTTAAACTTTAATACCTCCTCTATAAAACTTGGTACTCAATTAAGTTTCAATTATGTTCCTGTGTTAAATTTTAAACTCCTCATTAAACTAAACTTGCTTTCTTATTTGTTCGTTAAATATAAGTAGGTACAATTAACTAACCACAACAAAACATAACATTTCACACAAACTCATCTATAATATAATAGAATAAATGTACATATTGTGTTATAACATTTCTAGAAACTCTTGCCGATTTAAAATGATACTTATTGTTAGGTAATGAGATGAAATAAAAGATAAATTACATGCTAGATCATTAAAAAAAATGTAGGTACTTATAAAATAAAATACGAAATACGAGCATTGCTCACATTATATATAATTTTTGACGTTTTTAAACAGTCAATAACAAATTCAAGAATAAAAGTACTTTACAATTACTTATTGTTACCACAACGAATTATAAGAGTAAATTTACTGGAGGTCTAACTTCAAAGTCAAATACAGTAAAAGTGAAATAAAGTAAGTCACATTCAAGTCAAATACATGCCCTAGTAAAGTAGAAGTGACTATACTAGAAGTTTCCACGGAGCTTTAGTCACAGCACCATATTTTATTACTTACTAGCGGCCCGCTCCGGCTTCGCATCGGTATAAAACTCAAAACTAACAGTATTTCTCCACTATTTAATGGATGTTATTATACATATAAACCTTCCTCTTCAATCACTATATCTATTTAAAAAAACCGCATCAAAATCCATTGTGTAGCTTTAAAGATTTAAGCATACATAGGGATATAGGGACAGAGAAAGCGACTTTGTTTTATACTATGTAGTGATGATGATAGTGATAGTGACTCACACTCTCGGGCATAATTCGACATTTTATGAATAAAACACCACTATTTTATACTTAAACAATAGAGAAAAACAAATTTTGGGAAATATTACAATACGGTCAAATGATTATTCCGTTTTTCGGCAACAAAAAAAAAACTTTATGACATCTAATCTGTACCAATTTTGACAACACAAGTATATTAGTTGAACATTCTAATTTGGACTTGTAAACGGATGGTTTCATTAATGACTTCATGACTTTATGCCGCAGCGATACCGCAGTGGCATAAAGTCATTATAAAGGCTGAATAGGTCATTGGCAGAGATCTAAATTTTGTTAAATATACTTTTCGTAGATATTGTTTCCAAAACGCAAATGTGACTAAAATTATCTTATACCTTTAAACGCAATTCTTGCAATTATATATATAACCGCTAAACATTGGAATTCGCTGCCCGAGTGGGTGTTCCCCGATAGGTACAATCTGGGTGCCTTTAAGTCGCGAGTAAATCGAAGTGCCTTTAAGTCGCGTTTCTTCTAGGCGAGCGTGCTCCATCGTAGACCGCATCTTCGCTTATCATCAGGCGAGATGGAGGTCAAACGCAAGCCTATTCGTAAAAAAAAAAAAAATAAATATATATATATATTCTAAATTTCGGAAACGGCTCCAACGAATTTCATGAAATTTAGTATGCAGAGGGTTTTGGAGGCAATAAATCGATCTAGCTAGGTTTCATTTTTGGAAAACATCGTTTTATCCGTGTTTTCAGGCAATGAAAAACCGAGCAAAGCTCGGTCATCCAGGTACTAATTGTTAAATTGGTGATTTAGAAATGTGACTAAAATATTAAAAAATGTACTTTTACAGGGTTATAAGTCTGGCGTGTACTAAGCTATGATTATCATTGTACTCTGAAATTGTAAATAAAATTATCGCTAATGTAGCGATGATAGCTCAGTGGTTAGCGAGGCCGGTTCACACGCTGAAGGGCGTGGGTTCAAACCCCAACAATAAGCTTGAGCTGCCAATGGAGAAAAACATCGTGAGGAAACTTTAGCATGGTAGGTTACTTTCTAGTAGTTACTAGTACACGGCTGGCTTGCTAGCTCCGGCCCTCAAGTTAAAATTCCGGTGTGTTCCGGCAGCCTCACTTGAATGCCAGTTCCATTCTAGTCTTGCCTGGAGTGGAACTACTTCACAAGTGAGGCTGACAGAACGTGAGGATTTGCAACTCTGGAGTGGTAGCTAGCTAGTCGAGTGATATAGTTCCCACCATGCTATGATTTCCTCTCGACGTTTTCCTTCACTGGCAGTGCAAGCTCATTGTTAGGTCTTGAACCCATACCCTCCGGCGTGTGAACCGACCGCGTTAACCATTGAGTTACCATCGCTACAGATACTTCGTACATTATTGTCTGTACACTCCTCTAGGGTAGAAGCTAGCGAACAAAGTTAATTGTAAAAAGATCTATATAATATGTACACGCCGTTACTTAACATCGGCTGAAGTGTGGCGAATCACCTAGCCTGTCAAATATATATTTTAAAAAAAACAGATTTTGCTACAAAAACAATTAACCTAATTAGATACATTCGATGAATACATAATCAGAAGAGGTTCAAGATATATTTCCCCCTCCTATTTTGAGTACTTTTGGCTAAAAATCATGTACACATGGCATCGTATTTTGATTTTTTGAAGAAAATTGTAGTTTCATCCAAATTTGAAAACATTAACTCGACCATTCCCACGCCATCGACGAAATTATTTACCTACCTTCCTGTTGTTCAAACATTAGCATTGGTAATTTAGAGTAAACATTTGAAATTGCTCTGTCATCGCGAATATTAATGATTGCCTTCATTGGCTAAATAAACCAGGCATTTGTAGCATACTTCATTCGACGATAGCTGGCTTTGTTTCAAAGTATTCTGCATGAATAAGTTTCCATAATTATGTATTATCGTTGGTTCCCACATACTGCAACAGTACATATTAAAATGAATTTGAAATCTGTGAGGTCAAATTTTGTATTTAAATCTTTGATTTGGAAAGGTAAAAATTGTCGAGAAATCAAGTATGTAAATTGTTTTTATGTAGTACAAAAAAAAGTACAAAGCAAACTCATTTTTATTGTTAAAATAGTGATAACAGTTTTTTTTTTGTATTAAGTCTTAGGAATCTTTGGGGTAATCCCGTTTAATTAGGCCGATTAGTCTTATAGTTTTCAGTGGCCTTTTTCAAGGTGCCAAAGCTGAGTATTTGCGGGTTGCACGCGGTCGCGTCTCGCTTTACATAGTTTTGAAATCGTTTTGTGACGATGATAGCTCAGTGGTTAGCGCGGTCGAATCGCATGCCGAAGGGTGTTGATTCAAATCCTAATAATGAGCTTGAGCTGTTGTGAAGGAAAACATCGTGAGGAAACCATAGCGTGGTGGTAGGGTACTCTCTAGTAGGTACTCGGCTGGCTAGCTACCACTCTCAAGTTGAAAATCTACCGCCAAGCGTCTAACGGTGTGTTCCGCAGTTTCACTTGAGAACCAGTCCCATTCCAGGTTAGGTGTGTTTACCATCTTCGACCACACCGTCACTTAACATCAAGTGAGTTGTGGTCAAACACCAAGCCTGTCAGCTACAAAAAAAAACTTGGGTTATTGAGACGAATCTAAGGATAACTTAATTGTCGTAATCCATTCCGCCGTTTGGAAGATACGAGGTAAAAAAGAATTTTCCATACATACCTACATACAAGATAAGCGCGAAAAACCTAACCCTTTCTTGGCAGTCGGATAAAAACCCGATAATAAGAGATGGCTGTGCGATTACGAAGTCTATTGGCAGAATTGTTCAAAACAAACATGAGTAACATCCCTAATGATACAGTACAGTTCAGATACGTAGGTGGTCTTCCAGCTGAACCAACTGTTTGCTAGCCGTATAAGGAGTAAACTCGAAATTCTAATGCAAGTGTTAACCCACAAGTACAGTTATATTCTGACATACTTTAGTTTGCGTGTAGTTAAGTTTAGAAATCAGGTATTGCGAACCGTGGAAATGTTATGGTATGTAATGGTGAATTTTAAAGCAATATTTTTTTTAAGTGATTGCTTTTACAGTCAAATTTTACACTCAAATTATGTGTCACTCGTGTTAATTCGTGTTTTCCAGGTTAAAAAGAAGCCTATGTTTTAAACTAGAGTATATTAAGCTCTCTGCATTTCAAGCCGTTAGAACACAGAAATACAGAAACTCAAACTTTTGCATTTATGTTATTAGTGTAATTGAGCGCATATTGATGTTTCATCCGCGGCAACAATCCTACAGAACCCGGTTTTTATGTGTTAAGGTTGTCATTTGATCACGCTTCACTAAAGCGTTTCAAAGTTCCACTAAACAGAACCCTTCTTTAATGCAAAAATATTGAGACGAACGAGATGCTTCCCTGATGGTAAGGGCCAACGCATGATCTGTAATATTATTTATTCTGTGGCATGACCATTACAGTGATACACAGAACAAGCATCAAAAGAAAGTCCAAGGAAAATCACTGCTGAGACGCTCATTATTTCGAGACATTAGATGATTAGTCTCAACAGCCCTATAATTTCGCTTGCTGCAGTACCCTCAAATGGGAACACAGTAATGTTTACACACTACTGCTAGGCGGCAGTATATCTGGTATTACAGTGGTACCTGACTAGCCTACCTCCTGCTCTACCACTAAGCCAATAAAGATTCTAATTTGACCATGCTCCACCAAAGCTTTAAACAAACGCACACACGACACATTACACAGACATCAGTGTAGCTTGTTTATCCGAGATAAAAGACTATATGTCATTTCAATCTACCTACTCCTGCTAAATACGAAAAAACCCTGTATATATTTTTTGAACTTAATAGTGCTATAACACCTCCTGCCTGTTCTTAAACCAGTGACGTGTTTTCCGTTCTTGGTTGCCTGGAAGAGATCGCTTTTTGCGGTAAGGCCGCCACTTGTGGCACTAGCTCATAACATTTATTTTTCTATTTCTGTTAGATAATAAAGAGTTGCTATCTATCTAAATACCAGTTATAAGTATTTGATATATTTGAAGGAAGAACAAACAAACTAACTAACACACTTTAGAGTTATATATTTCATCTCATTTTTGTTTTACTTATGCGGGATTACTCACGTTTAATTTATTATATTTTATTAGTAAGGATTAAATTTATATTTAGGTAGCACAAATGGTATGTAGAAAATTCATAATTATACGTTACTAATTAATACAGATTACTCAATACAGATACCTACAGAGATATATAATGAGTTAAAATTTTACAATTCTGTGTGATCGTAAATCTTCCAGATCTCTAATTAACATAAAAAAAAATTACAACAGTAGTAAAATTACTATCGAGTGGCATAAACAAGTATTCACACATCATTCCCTCCAATTTATTTTATCACATGTTTCTGTCAAAATACCATTCGCACATTAGGAGCACCTGTTATAAAATACAAAGATTATTAAACAGGTAGATGGATAAGTTTAAACAGCAGATACCAAGTGGTATCTAGTAAATAAAAATATGTACACACACAGTATGAGTCATTATGACAGTCATCAGCAGCCTTTTTATCATTTTGCTGGGTATAATGATATTATAATAAATAATAAACAAACTTAAAAAAAAATGTAAAACCAACTTCAGGAAAAACATCAGCACTAGAAAGCGAAAAATAAACTTACTTTACAAAGTATTATTATACCTGCTAGGTACCTACTGATCTGTTTGAAGTCGGTGCTTAGCCTAGCCTAGGTGCCGGTGCTTGGCATGAACTACCAAACATACTAAAAAACGAACTTGGCACGAATCAGGGAACACCCACTTGGGCAGCAAAAACCAATGTCTAGCGGTTCGAACGAAGAAGGTGGAACCGCTTAGTTCTAGTTTTTGGAATATCAACCATGATGCGATGTCGCTTTTAAAAACTCTTGGCAGTCCGATGGTAGAATGGACAGGGTGGAATTAGTTTTCTTTTATTTATTTAGTTGGATTTTTTTTCAGTACAACAAAATAATTCCTATAATTGATTTTGTTAATATAATACTTTGAAATTTATCTTATTTTTGCTTCTTCCGTAGTAATGGTCGTCTCTTAGTAGTAAAATAGGTAGACTATATTAAAAAAAATATCTGAAATAAAATCCAAAATAAAAACAATACAAGGGATAGTTAATTGAGTTTCTGTAGTATATTAAAGTTAGTTATCTGCATCTAGCCGGTCTGTTACAATTTCACCAAGTCCCATTCACGGTGTCAAAAATCAGGCTTTCACTTTGCGGTTTATGAAATTTTAAACGATGCGATATAAAGACGTCGGATCTGAATATTTGTCACGCTCCAGTAGGATGTTTTGTGTGTCGTTTACTTTCACTGTTGAATGGATGTTGCTAGTTGCAGTTTCTATACGTTGAATGAATTGCTTATTTAAATGGCAAAAAGCTGCCGGCCAAGTTCAATGGATTACATAAGTAGAATCCTACGTTTAGTAGTAGTTACGTTTGTAGCGACAATAGCTTAGTCGTTAGTGTGGTTGGTTCACACATTAAAGGATTCAAGTCCGAACAATGAGCTTGAGCTGCCGGTGAAGGAAAACATCGCGAGGAAACCATAGGATTGTAGTAGGGTATTTTCTAGTACTCGGCTGGCTAGCTACCACTATCAAGTAGGAAATCTGCCACCAAGCACCTAATGGTGCGTTCTGGCAGCTTAAATTGAGAGCCAGGTCCATTCTAAGCTTTGTTCTACCGCAACATCACTTAGCATCAGGTGAGCTGAGGTCACCTATAATACCTAGCCTGCCTATTAATAAAAACAATGGTATAAATGTTTGTAGATTTATTATGTTTGATATCGATTCTACTTTTTGTTTTACGATTTTTGTTATGATACTCTACTACTTTACAAGCGGCGTGTGAACCAACCAACCACTGAGCCATCATCGCCACAACATACCATTATCGCTATAAAATTGCCAATCATCACAATTCTTTATTGTTTTGCAACGAGTTTTGTGAAAAGCAATGACATATCACTGCGGTCATAGCCACCATAACAATGGCTGCAATCCGTTCGATAAAAGCAACGTGATACTTATACTTAAAATTATCTTACGCAATGTTATGACTAGACCCGTTATTCTTTTCGCCACGTCTCAGGTCCGCGACTAAGTAAAACAATTGGCTATAAAATCTTCCGTACGTGTCCCTCACAAAAAGAGAAAGCCTCGACGGGGCTAATGCTCCGTTTCTAAGAACATTATGTCTTATTTAAGAGATGCGACAAAAAATAAAATATCTCGCGCCGTCAAAGAATAAGGCAGAATGGGCCATAAACGCAGGCCCCAGACTAAAGACAAAAATCGCGCCACCGTCCCAGAAATATTGTAAAACTAAGTTTATGTTAACATTGTTAAACATCATTTTTTTTTTCATTAAGTAAGTTTTGACAGCGGAACAATGGTAATTTTAGCTTCTGTTTTGTAATGAGCAGCGAGAGAAAAGGACTTGGTCATTTTTGGGCTCCCGTCGCTCGACTATTGTCTTGGCATAATGCAATGTTTCACAAGCGCTGCATTTGAATTTGGAAGTTTATGTTCTTTATTTTGTTTTCTTTGTGGCCTAGTTAACGCTCAGCTGTATAACTTACAACTGAATACTTACAAAGAAAGAACAAAGAGTCTCAGGGTCATAAACATAGCTAAGAGCGACGACAGATGGCTGCCCATGTTTGTTCGCAGTGACAATCTGAACACACATTGCTTTGCAGTACACGGAGATTGAGTCATAAATACGCGACGTCTAAATGAGCCCGTCCCATTACCGACACTATAAACGTACAGAATTATTTTTTTTATTACGAAAACATAAGCCAAGTGTTATTAAAATACCGAGAACTGTATTTAGCTCGGCGACTTGAAAGATAGCGCCGGGCGATTAAGTAATGGAAAAAATACCGAAGGAGTATATTTAATAGCTTTTTTCTACATTACATATGCAGAATCGTCGGAGCAGAACTGAAGTTAATGCGCGAACATACGAAGTTTTATTACCCAGTGGCGTTCGTGACGTCCTGTTTACGTGAAGGAGAATATCTCCCTTAGAGAATTAGGTAGCTGCCGGTAGACTTTAATAAAATTTAATTTGCCCATTGTCTCAGGGTGAAGACGTAGCGAAATAGAAATATCTTTATGGCGGTAGGAGCTACCGTGGTTTATTGTCATGGGGATATTGTACATCATAAAATGCATTGAAGCTTCGTTTGTTGCGTGAATAATGGTCTTGTTTTGTGTCGCAAAAAAATTACAGGATCTATTGGTTGCCTTACTAGGTAAGGACTGTTCGAGGCGATCTCTATTCCTGGGCACAAATTATTTCAATACCTTAACTTCATTAGCGAGATAGTTTTTTTTGCTCTTAATTATTACTGTTCAACATGTGTTACGCAGTGGAATTACGAGCGCCTAACTAATAATACCATTTTTCTTTTACTGTGGCGTTATTGAATTTCCAACATTTGCCACTATCTATAAAGTATAAACAATTATAACATTGGAAATGTCATTCCTAAATTTAAAAAAAAAGAGATATTGAGTGAGAACTTGAAATACGGGACTCCGAAGGTAGTGTAGCGATGATAACTCAGTGGTCAGTGCGGTCGGTTCACACGTCGAAAGGCGTGGGTTCAAACCCCAGCAATGAGTTAGAGTTGCTGGTGAAGGAAAACATCGTGAAAAAACCATAATCATAGTCAAATCCTCTGGCTAGCTAACCTCAAGTTAAAAATCAGCCGAAAAACACCAAACGGTGTGTTCCGACAGCCTCACTAGAGAGCCAGTTCCATTCCAGGCTAGATGTGATTTACCATCTTCGACCATACAGTCACTTGATCCGGTGAGTTGTAGTAAAAACATAGTTTGTCAAATATAAAAAAAATTAACAAGATAGTAGAGCCGAATCGTTCCGTATTAATACTTGGAATGTCCACGAGGAACGAATTATAGTGTCCCGTTCTTCTGTTAGTCCAAAGTAACTTCAATCCGAATATACGATGACACCTAGTCAGGTTGAATAAAGTTTTACAGTTATTTTTATACTTAAGTTTGGAGGTCAGTAGACAAAATTTCTTGCGATCCCATGCTGCGAATTTTAGCTGCTGATAGCTCAGTCCAGTCCACTCCTCGATGTCGTCTATCACGTCTTCCGTCTGGGACGTCCTGGGCTTCGCTTCCCCGAGATTCTATATTCAAGGATCAACCTTGCAAAGTCATTCGGAAATTTTCTTTGTAAGTGCCCCGAAGACAGCGACCTTCCGTCTCATGGCCATGGACATCAGCTCTCCTTTGCGATTAGCCATTTCTAGAACTTCAGATAATTAATTAGACTCTGTTCTAATCAGATTCTGTTCATCTAAATAACATTATTTCAATACAAAACATCGACTTACGAAAAGAAAATAATATGTTACGCCAGCTAAAATATCTAAGGACTTATAGTTTACACGCATAGCTGCATTATCATCAACACGACCTCAAAGTTCGAATTATCATTATTCTTTCTTATCATTGTTGTAAATGGTTAGTGAGAAGAATATTAATTAAATATAGAAGTTTATCTGTGAAATAATTACTTACTATTTTGGCCTTTTCTATTATTTTATCTTTACATAATTTATTTTAGTGTTATCTTTTTATATCCGAAAAGGTTACATACAGTGCTGCTTACAAAGGCTAAAAGATAAATTTGGCAGCAAAGTAATGTTTATATTTAACTTTTTTTTTGTAATTATTTGTTTCTAATAGGGTTAATATCAATGTTGCCTGAAATAATTTAATTATTTTTTGCCAGCCTAGTTAGAGGTTCACCTGGCTTTTTATCTGGAGCTCCTGGGTTTGAAACCTACAACACGCACCTTCCTTTTTTAAAAATTCTGGATAGTCTTGCATTTGACCGCCATCTCGCCTGATGTTAAGCGAATATGCGGTCTATGGTGGAGCACTCTCGCCTAGAAAAAACCGATTTCGCTCGTGACTTGAACCCTGGAGTGTTCCACCTCTGCGCTTTGTGTCGAGGCTGCGGAAGAGTGCGAAA
The DNA here is from genome assembly GCA_950106695.1 of Biston stratarius. Classification (NCBI taxonomy): domain Eukaryota; kingdom Metazoa; phylum Arthropoda; class Insecta; order Lepidoptera; family Geometridae; genus Biston; species Biston stratarius. The sequence goes on along the minus strand of OX467106.1, from coordinate 32,274,461 downwards.
GCGTACCCGAAGCGCTTGTCCACTTGGATACCACCTCGGGGAGTCCAAGCTCACCCCGCAACGATTACGATGTGTCAGAACACCAGACACATCGTTATCCACCTCCGAGATGGACGTCGGACGGAGCAAATAGGCGTCGGATGGGCGTGCGGTGGTATCTGTCTAGATCACATCCTGCTAAGGAGATCTACCACCAAGTAATTGTCAAGGCGTCTATTGCCGACTTCACTACAACACTTTCTAAAAATTTAAAACGATAGATGCGTAACAACTATCATGTGTCGTGTTTTATTTCCTCTAGTTCTACATCTAATTTCATTAAAATACGATAGGACTGGAGAGCGACACTCCGAACACATGTTTGTCTATTCATGGCTAGTTTATATGAAAAGTTTGAGCCAATTGTGTCCCAGTTTTGTCGTAAATCATTGGAGTAAGTACTCCTGTTGCTTGCTACCGAAGTTGGGCACTTCGTTTTATGATTCTTTTGTTTAAAACTTTTATTGGCTCTGCCCGTTCCGAAAACTAATTTATTCAGGACCCTGAGTGTAGCCTTGGAAGTTGGGCTGCTTCAGAACGATCGTTTGCTTTCCTTTTTATGTTTCCTTTCCTTAGACCTGTAAACTGTTGTGTCAAATAGGTTATCGATACGAACTTGCAACGTTATCCAACAAACTTTTAGGGAGAATGTTTAGAGAATGACTTTAAAGGCGAGTCATCTTACTAAGAAAATACTATAAAACGGGTAATTTTCTTGGGAATGATTTTGAAATTACCCCAGTAACATGAAGACGTAACATAACTGTAAATGATATTGAACCATTCGACTAATAAACTTGAAACTAGTAATCTAACAAACTGGCTTGTATTGACTATAACGCACCATATCTTAATATTATGTTGAAATGACATGATTTTCGGCAATTTATACAAGCTCTCTAGTACCCACTTTACTTCACGAACTGGCCACACAAGGTCATTCGCCCTCATAATCAATTCGACAAACGGCCCTCTATCAAAATGTAAGTCACCAAACCGATACTTTACGAGTCGATATTTCGTAACTGCTTGAAACACTTTTTATCTCCTGATTCATTCGATAGTAATAAAATTTTATTTGTCACACTTTCGACAATATCCATAAGGTAGAGATAACGTGCGCTCGATGAAATGGCTTCATACAAAACGTTGGCACCTATGGTATATGGAAATGACGGGCACTAGTGATGTGAAATGCGTATCCGTATTTAAATAATCGGATGTCCAAACCGTGAAGTGACCCGTGACGAAGTTTATGTCTTCATCGAACGTGATGTTCTTAAATTGTCGAATCGAGAGCCGGAAAGAAATAATTTTATACTATTTATGTTCCCGACAATTAGCTGAATAAATAATTCGGTGCATAGTGTATATTATAATTAGGTGTAGTTTTGTTTCATCTTTAAGTCTTATTTAATACGATGGAAGAGTTAAGGTTTGGACCGGCTATTTTTTCACAAAAGCCCAAAAAAGCATTGCTATGTTTTTAAGGTTCATGTATGTACTCGTATGTGAGTTTTTTTATGCCACCATGACTTTTGAATGCCTTAACATTTTTTTTACATTGTTACTACTTTCAGACTGGCTATGACTTAAACTGGCTATGAATTAAAAAAAAGCTTGTTTTTATAAATAAAAATTCTTGTAGTCAGCCCTGTTTATAAACGATCCCACTGCTGGGCGTGGGCTTCTTCTTATTGCGAGTAGGCTAAATTCGTAGTCCGACACTCTGGCCAAGTACGGCCAACTTTTTACGTTTCCTCACCTTTAAAGTTGTGTATATACGTAAGATAAAACGAATTCTTTGGTCCCTTAGATCAATTATCGAGTGGTGTAATTAAATTTTGCGTTTATAGATGATATATATGTAGATGCAACACCAAACTGTATCATCCGATTTTGTTATCATCAGTTTTCAGGATTACCTCCTACTATACAAGCAAAATAAACAAACTTTAAAAAAAAAGTAAAACCGACTTCAAGAAAAAAACATCAGCACTAAAAAGCGAAAAATAAACTTACTTTACAAAGTATTATTATACCTGCTGATCTGTTTGAAGTCGATGCTTAGCCTAGCCTAGGTGCCGGTGCTTGGCACCGACTTCAAACAGATCAGTAGGTACCTAGCAGTAGCTTACTTTGTAAAGTAAGCTTATTTTCCGCTTTTTAGTGCTGATGTTTTTTTCTTGAAGTCGGTTTTACTTTTTTTTAAGGATGATTTATTTTTAATTTTTTTAGTTAATTTATGTTCACGCCACGAAACAAAAAGTCCTGCCAAAGATAATTACATCGTCCACGTAAACAAAAATTTCATTTTTTTTTAAATATGAAAACAACTAGGCTAAACTATGTTAAATATTTATGGGACCTAATAGCAACTATTCCACATCAAACTAAAGAAGAATCACGTAAATCGAATCATAAACTCAGCGATTTCGGTCTACATACATTTAAAAAACGATCAAGTTGAGAACATCCTCCTTTTTGAAGTCGGTTAAAAAGGCCGTATTCACATAAAAAAGTAATAGCAGTGTGGAAGTATAAGCAGTGTAGCTACACTGAAATACAAATACATACAAATACTGCTGCTTATACTTCAATAAAAAATCTAAGCTTGGTAACTTAACACAGGTTTTATTAACAGTACTTTAATAAGTTTTGAAGTTCCAAGATCAACGTTACAGCGGCGATGAATATAGGTGTAATAAGTTCCACTGATGGGCATGTGGGCGTTTTGAGGCGGCCGGATCCGCTACTAGAAATGGCTTCTGTTCAACCGATTAGTGTTATGATTTATTGGCAGTTATTTATGCTCTTAGCACGAAAAGGGAATAGGTAATGCGAATTTCAATACGAGAGAGATGAATGAGTTTTGCGAATTTTATTGCTACTTTTTCAATTCCGGCTAAGTTATTTTATCGAGACGTAAAATAGCTGGAGATGTTAAGGTCCTTTGTTATATTATGATAGCTAATTTATTTATTAATATGATGATGTCTATAAAGCAGTATGTTTTCTTGGAATAAATCTATTCACCTTGAAAATAAGTTACAGATCTATACGCGCGCGCACATTGACTGCTATCTTTACGTGCGAGGTGTGCAGCGGCCCGCAGTGCGAAGCAAGACGAGGTCACGCGCGCGTTGTACTCAGCTTTGTCTCCATGAAGATGGCCACCGGATTTGGCCAAAACTATAGTCGGAGTTTCCAATAAAATTAAACATGAGTAATCCCGCATAAGTGAAATAAAAATGTGTCACGTCACTTTCCATATAAAGAGATTAGTCCTGGCAATTATGTTTTAACTAGAAAAGTGAATAAGAAAACAATTAAAACCAAGCATTTAAACTTAAGAGTTGCCTGTAACACTGAAAACGTTCATTGTAAACAGTACTCACAATTATTTTGTTCGATTTATACATTAGTGTATTTTTAGTCATTGTAACTAATCTAGGTGTAATATGTCTATGTTATAGCTATGTATAACTCGATATTTCGTCGGTATTGTCACGGCCCGTCTTTTTCTCCCTTAAATCCTTTCCGCCCTAAGGTTGTCTGGAAGAAATTGCTTTTAGCGATAAGTTGTTACACTTATAACTTATGTTTTTCCTCCTTTTTTATGTAATCTTTGGTGTGGACTTTTAAAAAGTTAATCAATCAATCTCACGGTCATATACTCTGCGATTTGAGTTATATGAAATAACACTTAATGTTAGATCTCATCAGCAAAAATTTGGTCTCAAACCGTTTCTCATACTTAAACTTCAATATTTGTAAATAAAACATATGGCTTTGAAAGAAAGAAGTTTAATTTATTATAATTTTTTTTAAATACATACTTTCATATCGTATATCTTGCGTCGTCATGTTTTATTGCATCTATAAGTTTTTTCTATGGTCCCTAGCTATATTTTAATCGTCATCGGTCGTTCATCGATATATCCTGTCTTTATCTCTGTCGAAGAACAGTTCTTCTTATTTCATACTCTCATACTGAATAAAGTACTAAATAATACTTGAAGCGAAAGCTATCGTTGTTCAAAGAACATGTTCCGTCGAAATTAGGGTCCAGCGTTTGCATTCCTTATAATCTAACATTAAAACGGTAAACAGTACAGTCAGACCTTGACTATAATGAAATAGTGGCCGAGAACTGGGACTAGCATGTAGTGGCAGAACCGGGTAATTCCTTGTCATTATGGTATTATTTATAACCGGAGAACAGGCGCAGAGCTAGCCGTTGCTTGTTCTACTCCGTCGATCGAGTATAGAGTATAGGAATAGAGGCGGCAGATTACTTAGGTTCTTTGTTAATATGTACTTTTGTGATGCAGTTATAAACAGCCTTTGATGCGATGTGTTTCTTTGAAGTACCAATATATTATATATATAGTGTGCACATACCTACTGACATCTATTTATTTCTTGTTGTTTTTTAGTGTTTGTGTTTGGCTGAGATGTTAGGTAACGGTGTAGTCGAAGATGGTAAAGCACACCTAGCGTGGAATGGACCTGGCTTTCAAGTGAACCTGTCGGAACACACTGTTAGGTGCTTGGCGACAGATTTTCAACTTGAGGGTAGCAAGCCCGACGAGTACTATAAAGTACCCTACAACCATGCTATGGTTTCCTCACGATGTTTTCTGTCACCGGAAGCTCGAGCTCATTGTTGGGGTTTGAACCTACACCCTTCGCATGTGAACCGACCGCCCTAACCACTGAGCTATCTCTACAAAACACACAAATACATTCTAGTTGAGGTTGTAGGTAAGATATTCAAATTATGAGCATAAAGTCTTTCATTAAAGTAATTCTAGACTTCTCAGAGGATCCTAGACAATAGGTACATAAATATAAGACTGTCTGCACTTCTTCTCGGGGTCGTAACGCCGGCGGCAGTACCTGTTCCGGAGAGAGCAGTCATACGTCATTGGGCCGACTCAAAAATTATTCCAACATAAAATAATAAATCATAGTAAACCGGTAATTAAGTCAGTCATAACCAGAACATGAAAATAAAAAGAGTTCATAATTTTTTCACATTAAATAGCCATTTTGGGCGTAGCTCTCCGTCTAAATGATGTTCGATAAAATATTTTCTGTCGAAGTTGTTTTACTTTCTTTCGTGTTGTGTTTTGAATGATTGTTTGAGAATTAGCGATGATAGCTCAGTGGTTAGCGCGATCGGTTCGCATGCTGAAGAGCGTGGGTTCGAACTCCAACAATAAGCTTGAGCTGCCGGTGAAGGAAAACATCGCGAGGAAACCATAGCACGGTAGTAGGGAACTTTCTAGTACTCGGCTCGTTTTTGCCTTCAAGTTGGAAATCCTCACCTTTTGGCAGCCTCACTTGGGAGCTAGTTCCATTCCAGGCTATTCAATGGTCAGGAGAGCGTCTCGTTCGATTCAGTACTTTTTTATATAAAAAGTGGTATCAAAATTTTTCCGCCATTAAAATAGTTTTAAAACGTATAACAACGTTACATGATAAGTAAAATATTGCACCGATACTTTTAAATGTAATAATAAATCAATGCCGTATACTGGGATGTTGTGTAATCCCCGAATATTCGTTGGCCGAGTTTTACTCAATAATTTAATAATCAGAACTACACGGCCAATTTAAATATTTCGATACGGTTTCGGTAATACCTACTCGCTTCATTACATTTTTAAAATGCTTTTTAGGGCTTTGGTAGCGATGACAACTCAGTGGTTAGTGCGGTCGATTTACACGCTGAAAGGTTTGCGTTACAATGAGCTGGAGCTTCTGGTGAAGGAAATCGTATCATTGTAGTAGGGTACTTTCTAGTATTCGGCTGGCTAGCTTTTGCCCTCAAGTTGAAAATCTTCACGTTCTGGCAGCCTCACTTGTGAGCTAGTTCCATTCCAGGCTAGGTTTGTTTACCATATTTAACCACACCGTCACTTAACATCAGGTGAGCTGTGGTCAAACACCTAGCCTGACAGCCATATTCTTTTTTAACTTTGACATTGTTTTTATTGTTAATTGTAATTGTATTGTATACTAATTTACGTGTACCTATTACCAATAAATTGATTAAAATTATGATTATTGTATACACATCACATCATTAGCCATAGGACGTCTACTGCTGGACATAGGCTTCCTCCTGGGGGGGTTTTGCCAATACTCGCCACGCTTGGCAGGCGGGTTGGCGAGCGCAGTTAGGTGTGATTGTTCAAGGAAGACGCTGCTGCCTATCTTCCGGATTACATCCCTTAGCCGACTCTTACGGCAACCACGGGTAGAGAGGGTAGGGTAGGGGAGGGTAGGGTAGGGTAGGGGAGGGTAGGGTAGGGCACCACCACGGCACATTATTATATACGCTATGGATATATACCTAAAATTAACACTAATGTCTTACACACTTAGATATCATTTTCCAGTAATCACTCCAACAATTTCCAATTGTTAAATTTCCAGCTAGTTGCTGACGTCAAGCATCTCACACAAATGGCGATTATTTATCGTCAAACAGAGGCTCGAAACAATGTACTGTAAAGAGCACGAGTCGTTAATTACAAACAAACATGCGCGGTAATATTAAGACTATGTTAGGACGGGAGCCCGATGGGCAGGCGAGTACTCATTCAATATGTTGTATAAATTACATGCTGATAAAATTTATAACATACCAAGATAAAATACTCTTTAGTTAATGCCTTGCTCATATATAGCTATAGAGTCCCGTTTTTACCCTTTGGGTATGGAACCCTAAATACCCTGGGCGCGTGCCAGCCGTAAATACAATGTTCTTTAGCTTTATTGGCAATGCATACAATTCAATCGGTGTTAAAGTTTCTGTCGTTAGAAAAAATCCCTTAAGTGTAACATGTACGTATTTCTTGGAAGCTATTTTCAGTTTTACACAGTGCCTATAAACAATCGGTGTAAAACATCTGAGACCAGTCGGTGACTTTGGCAGAATAGACCCGAATCAGAAGTGAAATAATGGCATAAGTGGATTTGACACCTTAGTGATGTTTCGGTTGCCTAGTTGGGAGACCGTCCGACTTCCAATCTAGAGGTTCTGGGTTCAAATCCCATGGCACGCACATGGCTTTTTTTAATTATAGCATATTGCCGATTACTTCGAACGGTGAAGGAAAACATCACGAGGACACGTACATATCTGAATAGTTCTAGAAAAAAAATTGTTTTAAACTTGTTTAAAGAACAATAAAATGAAATGAAACGAAAAATTTTAAATTAAATTACTTTCACTGTTGTGACCGGAACAACTTTTAAGTGGTAATACACTAAATATATAGTTTGAACACTCAATTTAGTAGAAGTACATAGTTCAAATTGGAATTAAGCGATTTAGTTAGCGATGATGGCTCAGTGGTTAGCGCGGTAGGTTCGCATGCCGAAGGGCGTGGGTTCAAACCCCAACAATGAGCTGGAGGAAAACATCGTGAGGAAACCATAGCGTGGTGGTAGTGTACTTTCTAGTACTCGACTGGCTAGCTACCACCCTCAAGTTGAAAATCTGTTGCCAAGCACTAACAGTGTGTTCCGGCAGCCTCACTTGAGAGCCAGTTCCATTCTAGGCTAGGTGTGTTTTAGCATCTTCGACCACACCGTCACTTAACATCAGGTGAGCTGTGGTCAAGCACTAAGCCTGACAGACATAAAAAATAAAAATAAAAGTACTGCTTTAATGGTCACCTTTTCTTCTCCTTATTCTGATAACTATTCCAGATCGCACAATGTGACAAACATGTTAGCATGCAAATTTTCAGTTGTCTTGAGGTCCTTACATCCAACGTAATGGCTTTGTTTTACTACCGAACGTTTGCCCAGCTTTATTGTATTTTGCAACAGAATCACTGGATCTTTATAGCTGTCACCTTCCGAGTGATTGAATGACTTCCTTTTGAATAAGAGTTATTTTGTTGTAGGTATTAGACTATTATCGTTGTTTTATCGCCTTGCGATGGAAATACTATGATGGTTTGTAAAATTTTATTTTGACTTTGAATGAAAACAAAACATCTCCCAGTGTTTTTTTTTATTTTTTTTTTCTGACTGTGAAGGAAAACCTCGTGACGAAACCACAGCTGAAAGGGTATTTTTTTTGTAGGATCCTCAAGTTAAAAATCTGCCGCTAAGCACCTAACGGTGTGCTTTGGCAGCCTCACTTGACAGCCAATTCTATTCCAGCCTAGGTGTGCTTTACCATCTTCGACCATACCGTTACTTAACATTAGATGAGCTGTAGTCACTTAACTTGTTAACCATTAAAAAAAAAACATAAATAACACAAGCGAAGATAAAGACATCATATTATATCTTTGTAGCTAGTCGTAATATAATATTGACTGTTAACTTTCAAAAGTTGAAAGAGCTTATAGAGCTCTCAGAAGCAAACATCATCAGAACCTTAGCGAAAATATTGGTCGACATAATGAATTTATTATCAAATTGATCGGTCCACAAACAAAGAGCCGGGCACTATTACCATTCAGCGGTGTATCTGTGATTTCGTGACACTAACAAGCATTATCTATACTGCATCTCGAAGTGAGTCTGGTCCATAATCACCCACTGTTTGGCGATATAATCTCTGAGTTGCTGCTGCCAGGCTTTTAATGAGTATTTACTTGCATAAAAAAGTTATTACTAAAGCTTTTGTGTTAATAGTAAGTTGATAGGGAAATTATACATTAGTCTTTTTTAATTTTATTTTTATGGGACTTTTTACACAATGTTTTAGTAAGTGCGGAATAAGTAAAAAACTGGCCAAGTGCAAGTTGGACTCACGCACCGAGGGCTCCGTACGGTGTATAAGTATAAGTAAAAGTTATGTTTTTTTTAATGGCAATTTTTCCTTTATTTGTGCTATAAGACATTGATTCGTACCAAATTTCAAGATTCTGAGTTCACGGGAAGTAGCCTGTTGATTTTGATTCCCTTGCGAGTGTCGAAAATTTGCAGCATAAACGACTTTGATTGCGTTCGCTTAGAAGTTTGATATTTTCACAACTCCAAGGAACAATAGACTTGAATATTTGATATGAATTTCAGGTATGGTCTCCACGCGTTCCTAGAAAAAGGGTTTTGCCAGACAGACAGACAACAAAACGTTTTTTCATTTTGAGGTAAGGAACCTTAAAATGGGAAATTATTTCAAATTTATATTTTTCTTGATGTTTAATTAATAAAACAAACCTTTGTAGCGTTAACTCATTTTTATACAATTGCGTTGAACAACAATTCAACGTCACTCTTAATAATCCGATCCATCATCCAATCTCTGACATCAAACAAGGTAGTTGACATAACATGCAAGCGACTGCTTCCTAGACTGTAAAGTTGTCTATACACTGAAGATTCCGCGCTTGACAGTCAAAGTTCTGTGTATCGCTGCAATGGTCATGGACATGCGTTTCATTGCCGCACTTTTAATTAAAATAAAACTTTTTTTTTACCTGACAGGCTTGGTGTTTGACCACAACTCACCTGATGTTAAGTGACGGTGTGGTCGAAGATGGTAAAGCATACCTAGCCTGGAATGGAACTGGCTCTCAAGTGAGGCTGCCGGAACACACCGTTAGATGCTTGGCGGCAGATTTTCAACTTGAGGGTGGTAGCTAGCCAGCTGAGTACTAGAAAGTACTCTACCACCACGCTATGGTTTCCTCACGATGTTCTCCTTCACCGACACCTCAAGCTCATTGTTGAAGTTTGAACCCACGCCCTTCGGCATGCGAACCGACTACGCTAACCACTGAGCTATCATCGCTATAATATATCAGCGAGTTAAGCCGCCGCGTGGTTGCACATATTCAGGAAGCTTACAGTAGCTCTCATGCCACCAAGTGTGGATAGTAGAGTTGTTTACCAGCGAGTCTCTTGAGATGTTGATCGAGACTCTTTGCTATAAAACGTTTATTATTGTTATTATTGCAGTCTAATGTGTAGTGTATAAGCACATTAATGCTGAGAAACTAGTCTTCGTGTCGCAGCTCCCATTGCAGGGTCCGTTATGATGTGGATCCATGCAATTTGCGGGAACACCTTGGCAATCTAATAAATAATAGGTATGCTTGCAATGCATTCTATTTTGATCATCGCCTGGTTAAACAAGCTTCAATTTTGAGGTGACTGATCAGAAATATGTTTTTTGATAGAATATGCAAATTTTTCTTCGACTTTATTAAAATGTTGCTAGGTTCTTGTCATGTGCTTAATTATTTATTATTGTTTGGACTGTGTTACAAAAGTTACGCTTTTTGTATCCATACACAATTATAATATATATAAGTATATCACAGAATTTATTAAGAATATAATCATCTAGGTTCAAAATAACAGTAAGTATTTCTTAAACTTAAAAAAATCACGATTGAAAAATATTATTGTCGCTACAGGGCTTAAGCACCATAATTCTCTACATTGACTTGTTTCTATGTCTAATTTTAATTAATTTCTTATAGTCGTGTGGTTATTAATAGCTTATTTCATCTCTAACTTGTGTGGCCATCTCAATTGCATTTACAATTGAATGGTAAGGTGACACGAGACGTTGCCAAATGTGAAAGAATGCACTGTGTTCAGTTTGCGCGATACCATATAACTATAAAGAACATTGTCTCAGTTACACAATTAAAACATTCAGCAGTTTTACCGCGAAATTATTATGCGCTAATTAGAGCGACAAAGTTCATATTCATAGTCGGTTATTAAAACTTTTGTTTTAGTACAAAAGAACTTTGTCAAAGTGACATTAGGTATATTCGCAAGAATCGTATCGATATTTTATTGTGATAGAGTACCAGACGTGTTTAATAATTACGCTATAGTTTCTATTGGCGTACGTATGCAACCGAGTGTTAATTTTTAGTAGGAATTGGCCACCCGCATTGATTTCAAGTATTTTGATTGCCAAAACGGTGCGTTTAGTTGCTGTTTGTTTTATATTTTGCTAATTAGGTATGGGATTTGTTACGGGAGGTCGCAGATATTTTTATACTTTTTAGGAGTCCTGTTTTTTACTAAATTAACTTTAAAGATACGGATAATGGTATTCATTCTGTTGCGGATTTAAGAAACAGGTGATGTTTAGTTTTGTTAGCTGTTAACACTGAAACGTAAAAATTTACAAGTTGCTGTGAAATATCACTTCTATATGAGACCAATCTTGAAGGCTTTAGTTGACAGTTCAAAGCTTATTAAAAATATCGCAGTCCTTGTCTAATGGACAACAGTGAAAAAGACAATGATATTTTTAGTAGGTTTAGATTTATAAACTTTCAATATTGGCCTTTAAGTCAAAGTAAATAATGTCTGTTGATTTTTAAATAAAATTAATTTCTTTTGTTGTTTATTTGTAAAATTATGTCTTGGGAGCCTAAGACATAAATTGCAAGCAATGGCTCTTATTAGACCACTTATGATTTTGTTTGACTAGGTGTTTGATCACAGCACACCTGATTTATGAGCTTTATATACACAATAAAGTATACGCTGCATAAATTTACTTTGGGTTATTTTTTAGTTGTTCGAGTGTTTTTGTGTGTGTGCGCGCGTGCGTGTGTTATGTATGTCTCTCTCTCTCTCTGTGTGTATGTGCGTGTATGTATGTATATGCGTGTGCATCTCTCTCTCTCAACGTGTGTGTTGTATGTGGTATGTGTGTCGTGGTTGTGTGTCGTGTGTGTATTTTAGGTTATTAATTAATGATTGCATCGAATAGGAAGAAGTCTTTGGACATAATTTTAGTAAAATCACCAGATTTTCGGTTTGGTTGAAAGGGAATTCCTTTTTAAATTGCGATACCATTACGATTCACCAAAGTAATTACCCCAACGCTGATCATAGATCACCGAAGTACAGAGCAGACTAATCAATAACCCCAGGCTCGAACTACTTGGGCTGATTGCAAACATAGACTAGGAAAGCAATTCCGTTTAATCATAATGGTCGATTCAGTGTAATGGCTTCATAGGGCACCTGCGCCTGCGGTCTACTGACGGGGCTCTAGCCGGGAGTGAGATCTGATAGGTAAATTGTATCTTGCAGACATGTTGCGATGGCAAAGTGGTTAATGTAATTCGTCTCTTTTTTGACTTGACTTTTTTCTGTTTATACTCGTATTTACGTCAACAATGATAGTGTGAGGTATTCAGAAATTACCACAGTTGGTCGTCATTTTCATCATCAGCTTATCGAAGTCCACTGCTGGACATAAGACTCTCCCAATACACGTCACTCAGCTCGATCTTCGGCTTTTTGCTACCATTCACCGCCAGCTACTAACTACCTACGTATAACGTCAGTCCATTAAGCATCAGAGCGTCCTACACTTACCAATTCGTAGTCTCCACTCTAGAAAACGTCTACCCCAGCGGTTGTCGGTTCTGCGACAGATATGTCCAGCCTATTGCCACTTCAGCTTGCTAATACGCTAAGCTATATCTGTGACTTCTTCTTCTTCTGTGTCGTCTTAGTTCTCTGGCGAATAAATTCATTTGGACACGATCCCTTAGAGAAATGCTAAGCATAGTTCTTTCCAAAGCTTCCATTCCTCTAAAATTGATATTTCTAGTAATTGCTAATACGATACGATATAAAAAATGTTTATTTTGATTTCTAGCGTCAGCCTTTTTAACCGACTTCATAAAGAAGAAAGTCTCTCTGAGTCTCGCTTGACAAGTTATTTTGGTATCGCCTTTTTCATCTGAACGGTTTTGACTACAGTTTATCCGATATTAAGTGAATGTATAGTCGAAGACAGTAAGCACACCTAGCCAGGAATGGAAACTGGCTCTCAAGCGAGGTTGCTAGGACATTAATAACATCATTACTAGACTTGAAGTCAGATTTTCAACTTCAGATTGGTAGCCAGCCGAGTACTAGAAAATATACTACCATCACATATACTTTCCTTCAATGCTTTAATTATATGCGTATCTTTACTGTGCTTCTAAGTACGTATGCTCAAAAATACACCTAAATGTAACCACAACAAAGTATGTGTGTTCATTTAAAAACATCTCAATTTCTTCTCGAGTCAAACAACACACTCATATTATTCAAACTTCCTTCTCCGGATTGTCAAAGTATACAAAACAATCCAAAAATAGCCGGTTGTAGTTCAATCACAGTTTAGAACTAGTTTCTATGTAGACGTTAAAACGAGACCACAGATAAGTCATAGTCTCCAAGTAAAACATGACGTAACGTCACTCAGGGTGGGGTATCGTTGAACACCACAGACTATATTATTTCAGTTACATTTAATATGATTGCTATAGAAAACGATTTTTTTTTGGCATCGATATTTGTATATTCTGCCAGTGTCAATTATTTCTTATTTTCAGGTTTTCACTTCATACTTTAAAAAAAAAACCATGGATTACAATTTTGTAAAATAGATAGATACTTAGATACTTTTTATTGTTTACACCAGAAATAGGAATATGTACTGAAAATAATAATAATATTGTGACATGATTTTTCCACGTTCTCGCCTCGACCATCGAGTGGTAGTTGTGACGTCACACGAGAGGTACCGTTCGGTAGCCGCGCTTGGGTGGCGCACGAGCACGCGAGTGAAGCGGCACGAGTAGGTCCGCCTCTCTACGCGGGCGTAGGCAAAGATTATGGATGTAGATGTGGCGTTTGGCAATGAAGCCGATTAAAGAGGAATTATAGGTAGCAAAATTTAATTTCTTTTAAACTTATGAGACTCAGCATCGAATGTCTTTTTTGGATGACGAGCTAACTGTTCGACCACAGCCGCTGTGACGGTGTGTTCAAAAATCGTAAATACATATTGCCTGGAATGTAAAAAAATGTAGATCAAAACAAAATTTGTTGAACATTATTTTGTTGTACTTGTTTATAAGGTTCTCGTCCTACTTTTTACTTTCGACTAGAAAGAACCCTACCTCCATGCTGTGGTTTTCTTACGAGATGTTTTCTTTCGCCGGCAGTTCAAGCCCATTCTGATGATTTGAAACCAACTCCTCTTGCGTGTGAACTGACCGTGCTAACCACTGAGCTATCATAGCTTAAATTACCGAATTTTAATAATGTTTAAACAAGTAAAAAATATTTACCTATTTTTAACAATCACCTATCTCTACCCGTGGTTGTCGTAAGAGTCGGCTAAGGGATGTAATCCGGAAGATGGGCAGCAGCGTCTTCCTTGAACAATCACACTTAACTGCGCTCGCCAACCCGCCTGCCAAGCGTGGCTAGTATTAGCAAAACCCCCCCAGGAGGAGGCCTATGTCCAGCAGTGGACGACCTATGGCTGAAGATGATGATGATGATATTATGTCATATCTGTTCGAACTAATCTCTGACACTGGTCACCCATCCCCACCACGACGCGCGCGCAAGATCCTCATCTCCATAATTACTCCAAGCTCATTGGTGACTATTAACCTCATGATAATTCATGAGTGCGAGGGTTCTTAATTAATGCACATCATGTGGGCTGTCAGATAAAAGTAATGGAACTTGATGGTCTTCTTTAAAATTTATACTTTGGCCGTGTTTGTGCGCAATGGGTAGAATCGAATCAATATAATGATGAATCATATGATGGAGCCTTGGATAGGGTCCGCAGAAAGCGCTGCGTTAAACTTGTTTGTCACAATATCACACTAATTTTATTTTTTAAGTATGTAAGTCATTGTATGTAGGTTTATTTTTGAGTGGCGTTTGCTACATGTAAGTTGAAAATTAGCTTATTTAAAATATTTATTTCCTCAAACAATTATGTTCGCCTGAAAGAACACTTTTAATGATAAGGTCGATTTTGGTAGTTGCTTATAAGGTTCTTTTTAAGGCCAATTTAAGGTTAATTTCTGGTAATAAGTTTTTTTAATATCAGCTCACTGTTTTTTAGTTTCTTTTGTTTTTTTTTTAATTATAGAAATTACTTTTAAATAAAAAAGCTCTCTTTTAACATTAAGTATGTGTATAACTATTTAGGTAGTACAGGTTAGGTTATTACTATACTTCTGTACCTCAAGCTTTTAAGAATATGGCTAACCTACACGCCAAATACTTACTCGAATTTATTTTTGAATTTTTAGTTCCTTGTCCCAGATAAAAGTTTTTTTTTTTAATTATTACTTTAATTTATTTTATTCGACTAACAACTTATTAAGACCCAGTGATAAACTTAATTATGTGTTCAAATCACGAAAGATTTAAAACTACAGCAAGAGATAAATGTCTGTCCATGACTATTGCTGCGATACAAAGAATGTTAAGTAACAAAATGAAGTCCAGGGCTTAGCTGTTTTGGAACTCAGTATGACTCTTTCGATGGCTAGTGTCAACAGGCCTGTAATTCCAATAGCTACAGTACCCTTCACAGTGGAATACAGTAATGTTTACACTCTACTGCTTGACGGCAGATTATTTTTATATACAAAAATTGTACAAGCCACCGAAGTACAGTTGACTCCCAATAACTAGACTCACGGGACCAGAGAAAAAATTCAAATTACCAAAAGTTCAAAATAACACTAGTTTAAATAACCAAGTATTTTCCCTGGGGGATTTTTCTAAATTAATATAATACTTTTATATAATGTGTTAAGTGGCTGTAATAATCTGGATTAAATTATTATTATTATACTGTGCGTATCCGCGCTTATGTGAAGTACGTGTAAGCTATGGAATGCTTACTTTGAATTGATTTAACAGACGTCACCCAGATCTGAACAATGCTTTATTGTGCTTCTGATTTATTACTTCATTCTTTGTATTTAAAACTACGACTGAATGTAGACGCATACTAAACAAAGTATTTACTTACATTAGTCTAAAAGCACAAATAATCGTTTCAACTGCAATGCGTTAATACTATATTTAAACCTCAGCTCTTAAACTAGATAAAAAAAGTATCAAACAAAAGAAAGAATTTTAGACCAGTGTATGCTTCATTCGTTCATTCTTATTTCCTACATCCTGGCAACATTAATCAATTAATTAATTACTGGCAATTTGCTAACTAGATTTTTTTGGTTGTCTTGTTTATTCATACAGATTTTATTAGACTACACTTAGTTGTAATGACTGTTTGGTCATGATCTAGTGTCTACATATTTTATATATCTGTACATAGTATAAAATAAAGTTGTTTCCCGCCGTCTGAGCGCTGCAATCTTTTAAACTACGCAACGAATTTTTATGCGGTTTCCATCAATAGGCAGAGTAATTAAGGAAATGTTTATATATATATATATTATTATATATATAATAAAATACGTGCACTACATTAGTATCTACATTCCACCCGTGCGAAGTCAGGGCGGGTCGCTAGTTTATAATATATATGTATAATAGTAATCTAAAAAACTTACATTTCACTATACAATTTTTTTTTAAAACCAGACAAATGCGAGTCTTACTTGCGCGCCGAGAGTTCCGTACCAACTTGTACCTATGTAGATAGGTCATCCGTCACGGGTAATCTCAATGATTATTATTTCATCACAAAAAGCCCTAAGAAACTAAAAAGAACAAACGTAAGAATGTAGTTAAGAAAATTTCCCCAATAAATCAATACACGTTACTTTCCATTTTACCAACTGCAAATATAAGTTGGTTACAAATTAAATGCTAAACTTTCAGCCTAAAGCACAACACACAGCCACAAACACACAGTAAAATAGACTACGAAGTGATTCCTATAAGTGTTCTTTTTTTCATTTTGAGGTGCTTACGGAACCCTAAACTGTGAGAACAGTATCAAATTTTGTGTTTTTTTTTTACAATTTGTGTGTTTTCCTTTAAGCTATTAGAAGGCGTTCCTCTTTTAATAAGAAATTGGGTTCTCCTAATAACGGTCCAAATTAAGTGTGAAAGTTTTTGTTGGTTTTATTATTAGTTCAAGATAATCAATTAAAATTCAAAGATTTTTAAAGTAGGTTGATTTACTTGGCAAATTTTTGGAAAGATGAAAGTTTAGCGCTGTAAATACAAATAAAAGTTAACATAAAAGTTGAATAGAGCATCCTTAAGAATAAAATTGCTTATGTGCTTAGGCCAGTAGCATATCTATAAGTAATGATTTAAAATAATACATTAATAAAAAAGTTGGACCGTTTAAATGTTGTCCATTATGATGTGGGTACTGTTCTGACCGAATTAAAATCGCATCTTTTTAATTTTAATAATGACTAGCGACCCGGAATTCGCATGGGTAGTAAGAATGGGTATAGTAAGCTATCCTTAAAAGGTAGATATTCCACCGCGGACTTTTTTGTAGATCTATAAAAGAGGAATATCCATGCATTGTTTTTTTATATCTTATAGGGATTAGGCAGCGTTTTCGATGAAAGCTCCCAGTTGGCTTGACTTTTTCCGAAACTTCCAACAATTATATCATTATATTTTAACCAATTTACACACAACCTTGTCAAATTATATACTTAAACTTTCGTCATGAATCACTCTATCTATCAGTGAAACTTGCATGATAATCCATTCAGTAGTTTTTAAGTTTACCGCGAACAGACAGATAGACAGACGCCGCGGACGACTTTGTTGTATAATATGTAGTGATGCTTACTTAACTCGTTGACGCGGGATGTCACGCGTGAAAATGAAACATAGATTTACAAGCAATATTTATAAGTAAATCCCTTAATGTTGAACTAAAAAAGTAATCTTGCACTTTACCTAATGTAATAGTTTTTCATAAGTTAGAAACAGTTTCTTTGACAAGAAAGTAAGGTCTTTACACAATGTCACGCGTCAACATCAAAATAAAACTTGCACTGAAGTTAAACACGGTGGGCTAAAGAATGCCGGTCCTTTGTCGGCACAAAACGGCACAGGTTGTAATTTGATAAAGTCGGACCGCCTCCAACACGGACCTTTTGCTTTGAGGGTGCCCACGCAACCTTCAATCTAGCCGTGATGTGCGAGAATTTGGATGCGGCTGTTGATATTAGGCAGGGACACGCACAATGTTACTCAAATGCAGATTTAGATTCTTTATTCACTTCCCGTTATACTAGATATAAAAAAAAATACTCCGTAAATGAATATTTGGGTATTAAGTAATTCTATTGGAATAGTGATCGATAGTAATTATCAGTAGGTATAGGTATGAACTAACTAAAACCAATAAATTATGTTTCTTTCTTCGGATGCGTTACATCAATGTGTAACACATGTATGTGTATGTGTGTGTCTATTACACGTAAAAAAATTATTCACAAAGTAATAAATATAACAAAATCAAGAAGATGCCGTAAAGGCGTTTGTGATTTGATTGATTAAACTTAAAAAAACAATAATTCATCTAGGTGAGTCGAAGCCACATGTGACCAAAACGCTAGCCTTTATTTTACACAACGATTGAGTATTTCCATACAACACGGCAATGGGTCCAGCGTTTTGTAAACTATTCCCTTTGATAGCGGCCTTTAGATTAGTTTATTTAATTTAAATTTATTAGTATGTATCAAATATTTTAGAAAAAGAAATTGAAGAACCATATTTTATGCCATATCTCCCGAGCATTAGGTTTTCCTACTCCTAATTTCCTGCCCCTAGACCGTCCGAATCAAAATTATACAGGTTTAATGAAATCGACATTAATCCAAGACTATTTGGGATAGTCTTGTAGACTGCTGTCATTATGTCGTTAAGAGTATGGCGACGTTACTGAAATTTGTCCGGAATTCAGATGTTTTGGGATTGTTTTTTGTTTTAATTCTGAGCATGGAGGTATTGAGAAAGAACGAAGGAGTTTTGGCGGGAACGCAATTATTCGTCTCGCTGCGTTACATTATTTCTTAAAGCTTGAGTTTTCGAGTATTGTATGTATAAAATTATAGTGTTTTATTCGTGAAGTTCTGAATGAAATGCGCGAGTGTGAGAATGTGATATAATGTGGAGAAATACGGACTTTTCGTGCTGCTTCCGACACTCCATCAAAGGTTATAGTAAAGCTACCACTACTTTGAATGGGATTGAACAGACTCAACCAAGAATTACTTTGTATGACTTTGACTTACCTAACATGATTTTAATAAAACACTTAAAAATAACAAAACATTTTGACATTGGCAAATGCACAAAGTGCTTCGCCACCGAACGAAGAAGAAGACAAAGAACGAATAAAAAAAACATGAAACTATTAAAATTATAATAACGCATATATCTCTTCATAGGCGTATAGATACAATTAACATAAAGCGGTCACAATTTTAAATTGAAAGAATTCATAAATACAATTGCATAACGCATTTTAATACTTGCGCATCAGTCAGTACATGACCTATACAGCAATGGTTTATGTACTGATAGACAAACCTAATAGCAAACACAACACTGTTTTTTAATTACTAAAATCTGTTATTTAAAATGATACGTATTATTTGTTATATACTACAATAATATTAACTACCTGATCTAAAATGTTAAAGAAATTAATCTTACATACAAAAAAATATGTAACATAGAAATTGAAGATAGCATAACTGCGTACCAATTTGCATTTACTTTTAACATTATTTATTCACCCCCAGGCAACACTTATATAATTTTATTCAAAAATCATATTAATATGCTTAGACGGTAATACCAAATTATTTTAAAATCATAAAACCATTTCGTCGACTTAAGCCGACCTTTGTCAAAATCCAGTTTGCGGTCCAAAGCCCTTTAAAAAGGATAATATTAAAATATAATTTATAATAGTAATAATTCAACATTTTAATCCTTAGATGTGTAAAGTTTTTTACTTTTATCGTATAGGGCAACACTATCACGGAAATCATAACAGTCGTATTGAGGATGGGATCGTCTTAAGGAATTGTTTGCCCTTAAATTTAACATAACAATAAACTGAATTAATTCCGTCGGTTTGTTCTCAACGACCCTTATCTACATATTTCTCGCGGGCAAACTCTAAATTGCCCTTAATCGTTAACATAACAAACCAAGATAACCCTCGACATTGTATAAAAAATCATTAGTTTTAAGAAGTGGGTCATCATTAGCTAATCACTCGTCCAGGTAAGGAGCGAATTTATTGGAATTGACCGAAATACCTTCATTATTTTAATTATAGAGTAAACACACTTTCCGTCTATTCCGACCCCATTTCAGCATCACTTTTTACATTTACTTTTTTCTTGATCCGGCTAATCTAATTCGGAGCGTTGTGACTGGCAATTTTTTTGTACAAGCAGGTAAAATTTTAGACAGCCAGAACTTTCCTAAGGCCGCTTGCTTTATTTGGGTAAGTTAAGTCAGATAGTCAAGTTTACTCGACTAGACGAGCTAGGTGGCTTCATCAATTATTTATATTAAATGTCTATTTTTTTCATTATGAGGAGGCTATGCAATATTGTAGTAAGGTACTAGATATTTTGTATTTTTGTTAAAAAAAGGCCACAAACAACAGTTATTAATAAATTATAGCGATATACTATTGTATTGATATACGATAGTACTAATATGTCAATTAACGTTTTAAAGTAGTATCGTTCAATGGACGCCATTTCGTTATTCAAAGTTTTAGGTTGATCATCGTTCCAATATTCGTCGTGGTGAAGTCGCGTGGCCTTATAGCGAAGTCTTAATACACTTACAAAAATATCTTAATACACTCTCACAAGGTGGGAAGGTCAAGGACACACGCCACGCGACGGATGGATGACACGCGTTGCCAGGAGGTGTGTAATTTTGCAACTATAACCACTGGTTTATGGCTGCAAAACGCTGCTGGTGGCACCCTAGTTTTAGGGTTCCATACCGAAAGGGTAAAAACGGGGCCCTATTATTAAGACTTCGCTGTCTGTCTGTCCGTCCGTCTGTCACCAGGCTGTGTCTCTAGAACAGCAATAGCTAGACAGTTGAAATTTTCACAAATTATGCATTTCTGTTGTTGCTAAAACAATAAATACTAAAAACGAAATAAAATAAATGTTTAAGGGGGGCTCCTATACAACACACGCTTTTTTTACTTTTTCATAGATAATGGTACGGAACCCTTCGTGCGTGAGTCCGACTCGCACTTTGCAAAAAAATTAAATACATAAAAAAATATCGCATTGTTTGTTATAAAAAATGTAGAAAGAAAAAATGCTTCTCTATAAAGTAATAAATGGTACAATTCAAACAAATATTATTCGACGTCATCGTACCGCCATCAATGTCTTAAGAAGTGGAAATGGGCCTAAAAGCTTCGAAACTCTCGTGACAGGACAAAAATCCAAAAGTCCTGATAACGCAAAGGGCAACGTGGCAGAGTCGACATGGATTATCTACCCCAGGACTGCACAGGACTTCGTAATCTTCCCTCGACAGCTTTCACTCATAGCAACCGACATCACACGCGGGATTACACTGTCATTGATGTGGAAACTGATACAAAGCTTACTGAAGCACCTTTAATCACCTGCGCTTTTTGAGGATTCTGAGGGGTCCAGATTGTTTGCCGTCCCATCGAAATTTAACTTTATTTTATTGGAAGAAATTTTTGGTGTTTTTATTTTACTGTAAAACAATAAAGCGAACAATGGTGCAAAACCTATGATACAACGTTCACCTTCAATATACGGATATTGCTACCCCAGACGTGCCGTGCGTTTTGTGCCGTGGTGGTGCCGGCGTAAGGATTATACCCTACCTCCTCTACCCGTGGTTGCCGTAAGTTGTCACCCTCAAGTTGAAAATCTGCCGCCAAGCATCCAACAGTGTGTTCCGGCAGCCTCACTTGAGAGCCAGTTCCATTCCAGGCTAGGTGTGCTTTACCATCTTCGACCACACCGTCACTTAACATTAGATGAAATGTGGTCAAACACCAAGCTTGTCAGCTATAAAGAAAAAGAGTCGGCTTAGGGATGTAATCCGTAAGATGAGCAGCAGCTTCTTCCTTGAAAAATCATACCTAACTGCCAAGCGTGGCGAGTATTGGCAAAACTCCTCCCCAGGAGGAGACCTATGTCCAGCAGTGGACGTCCTATGGCTGATGTGCTACCCCAGATAATAAAAATGCCTTGTATTTCAAAATTAGTGTAATCTTAGAACTAGCAAGAGCACATGTCTAAGAAACATGCACTTGGTGGTAGAGCTCTATAGCAGGAGGTTGTCTAGGTAGGTATTATCGCAGTACCAGATATTTTGCTGATTAGTAGTGAGTATTACCATGTTTCGGTTTGATGGGTACTGCAGCTAGCGAAATTACAGAGCTGTTGAGACTAACCATCAAAATACTCAATGTAATGAGAGCCAAAGCAGCGATGCCTTGGACTTTGTTTAACTACTCAAAGTTCTGTGCACCGCTGCAATGGTCATGGACAGGCATTGTGTCTTACCATCAGGAGAGCGTCTCGTTCGTCTCATTAGTTTTACATTTAAAAAAATCTTAAAAATTATCTTGGGCGGTCGGTTGTAAATGTGTTTATAAGATCAAACGTTTTTTTGTTTTCTGAATGCAAGAAGCGTGACATTCTGACGGATTCTATAGTTTGGTGTAATCAGAATGTTAGAAAAATGTGAGTAAATTTAAAAATGTAGGGTCAACCTCCGTACTTTACGTAACAAAATTGATCAAATATCAACTTTGTAAATAGATGTTAAGATACATTGTAAGTAATGGTTATGAAGAAAACGGTTTTTATTTTATCTCTCTCATCTCAGGACTAGTTTCCTAGCTCTCAATCAAAATGAATGCTATGAAATCCGCTCATAACTCGTACCAAGAAAATATGAGGTGCAAATATGAACACCTTATTTAGTAATGTCGGAACGAAACAAGTTACCAGTAGCCTGAGAAACTCCTAGTCGCTGCAGGGAAGTAAATCATAAAGATTCATTCTGAACATTTCTGAGGTCTGATGTACGAGCGCAGTTGCAGGAACACCGCGGCATAACATGCGCCTGTATCGCTGCAGACGGGAGCTTGAAGATTACAAATCTCTCATCTCACGCATCATTTACTAGTGCAAGCGAGATGCAAGATAATGTGATTAGTCAAACGATACTTGATAGCCCTACGGCATCCAACTCTCGACTGCATAAAAACCAGACGACCAGCAACACGCACGCACTCATAACTCCGATTACACAACACAGCACGCACACATATGCCCCTGGGATTAACTTCAGACAACCCGTTTCCTGTTACCTGCTCTGGAGCAAAAAGACTCGGTAATTTAGAATTAATTTCACATTTGAAATCAAAACACTGGTTAAAATCACATACGAAGAGAGATCGGAGCGAGCGAGATTGAAACTGGAACCGTTCAACCGTTTGAAGTCTCTATTTTCTAACACCGAAAATGTCTGTAACAAATCCGTGCAGCGGACGCAATCTACGGGACTTAAAACAAACAATTACTTCGGTTTATTTGAAAAGGAGAGCAAAAAATCGGAGCAATCAAATCAGTGCAGCTACTGTGCGGCAAAAAACTTGGGCTCGGATGTGCTCAGTTGCTGTAACGGGCCGAAGCACCGGAGACGTAATAAGATGGCCACGGAGAGCATGCCAGATCGTTTCTATGTTCGTACCTATCCACATATCTATCTACACGACTTTCACTACACGATGTACTTATGTACTAAGAACATATCACATTATATTTAATGCAAAAGCAGCTTTGCCGATTAACTAATATGCAAGATTGTTGACTTTTGAGAACTGACTAGCCTTAACTTATGATGTCAAAGCTTCGGGATTCAAAAATAGCCAGAAGCTTGTTTAGTTCTTAAAAATTATGATCTTGATGAAATTAGACAAGACGGTGATTTATCTAATCTTGGGTAAAACCGTGGGAGGCAGCCAGCATTATAAGTATCAATGTTTGTATGTTTCTGTATTTAGTTAATATGTATGTTTAAGCTTAACTCTGTAACGGTTTTAGTGCGTTTGAATGAAAATGTAATTTTGTCACTTCGGCTACATTTATCCCGAAATTTTGATTACCAGATACATCAATTCTGTTTGTTTATTTTATTATATATTTGTTAGATTATTTAGCTCGTATTAATAAATGCGCGTTATATATACATTTTAAACTTTTTTGATGGCTGACAAGCTAGATGTGTGACCACAGCTCATCTAATGTTAAGTGGCGTTGTAGTCGGAGATGGTAAAGCACACTTAACCTGGAATGGAACTGGCTCTCAAGTAAGGCTGCCGGAACACACCGTTAGGTGATTGGCGGCAGACTTTAACTTGAGCTAGCCAGCCGAGCACTAGAAAATGCCTACCACCATGCTATGGTTTCCTCACGATGTTTTCCTTCACCGGCAGCTCAAGCTCATTGTTGGAGTTTGAACCCGCACACTTCGGTGTGTGAACGGAACGCGTGTTATTTTCTTTATTGATGTTAAATTATTTATATTGAATTTTTGTAACATATACAATATTGAAGAACGTACATATCCAGTTTAAACTAGAATAAGATAGAACGCATCAATCACGGTAAATCAAAAATTATAAGACCAACGATATACAACACATCAGCTGGCAACCCGTAACAAATTCCTGGCAAGGTGACACACTTTCAACGAAACCCAGCTCGCAACGGGTACCGTGGCGAAATGAGTACGGATTTTCATAAATAACGTATAAGATCTTCGAACAATAAATAATATGATTCGATGCGTTTGAACCAGCTGCGCTAAGGAGCGCACAGAATCGCGCGATTTGATACGCGCCTTCATCAACATCGCCTTTGTCGAAAGCCAACCTAATAAAGTTTAGCAGATGTGATTTTCTAAACAAGACACTAACAAATGGACGCTCGAAGCGCGATAATACCGGAGAAAATGAACGGCGATCTTCCGAGGCAATTTTCTCTTTCACGTTATGATTAATGTACTTATCCAGAAGATTACATGTTTATCTTTACAGCGCGCAATATGTCTTGCAAAAAGATAATAGGGTACGACGTGAATATTTTATCTGTGCCAATGCAGTTGAATTAATTTAGGAATGTGGGCATCGATGCTTTAGACTTCGTGTTAGGAATTCAACAACACAAATCTGGTAAAAAGTCCAGACCGTTCTTTGCGCTATCGCAACACGATCGATGGGGAATGAATGTTCTAAAAGAGTAACGTCGAGTCTCATCCCGCGAATTCCAAAACATTGTGATACGAACAAAGGAACGGACCTGCATCATTATAGCCTATTGTGACGAATTTAAAATTTTTCAAAAGCAAATTCGTCAAACGTAAAACAATTCGATACGCGTTCGAATTTGTTGTTCGGCTTCAATTCAATTTCTTCGACGTCCGAACCGCTCGCGTGAATTGGGTCGCGTAAACGGGACCGCCCTTTTGGGACCAAAACGTTATTTTTTTCACACAGATTGCGCGTTCTTTGATCTCCAGAATGTGTGTGTTAAGCGTTTCCTTCGCTTTGTGTCAGCGCTGTGTGAGGCTCGTACGAACCGAGTTGAAACGACACCCAGCGGGATGTAAAAATCAAAAACAAGCAACTCGCAATTACTTACCAGTTTTAGGTATATATTAGACGTGCTATTTAATTAGCTCTTACTTCTTATTGTTATCAACATAAATATATCGACTCTGCTTTAACTTTTAAAAAATATGATTTTGTAGCGATGATAGCTCAGTGGTTAGCGCAGTTGGTTCGCATGCCGAAGGGCGTGGGTTCAAACCCCAACAATGAGCTTGAGCTGCTGGTGAAGGAAAACATCGTGAAGAAACCATAGTGGTACCATCGTGGTGGTAGGGTACTTTCTAGTACTCGGCTGGCTAGCTACCACCCTCAAGTTGAAAATTTGCCGCCAAGTATCTAACGGTGTGATCCGGCAGCCTCACTTGAGAGCCCGTTCTATGCCAGGCTAGGTGTGTTTACCATCTACGACCACACCATGTCACTTAACATCAGGTGAGTTGTGGTCAAACACCTAGTCTGTCAGCCATAATTTTTTTTAATTGAAAATATGATTTTGTAACGATGATAGCTCAGTGGTTATTGCGGTCGATTCATACGCCGAAGGACGTGGGCTTAGACCCCAAAAAAAACTAGATCTCTCTCGAAGAAAAAAATCGTGAGGAGAGTACTTTTTTGTACTCGGCTGGCTAGCTCCCATCTTCAAATTGAAAATCTGCCGCCAAACATCTAACAGTGTTCTGGCAGCCTCACTTGAAAGCCAGTTCCATTCTATGCTGAGTGTTTCCTCTACCATCCTCGACCACACTGTCACTTAACATCAGATGAGTCATGGTCAAACAAAAAGCCTCAACCATAAAAAAAAAAACAAACCGCATACGTAAGTCTCTTGCTTGCTTCTTGCTTCTTGTTCCAAACTTTGACGGAACATTTTGCCGTGTCTTGAGTATATGTATCTAGAACTTGGAATTTCATTCTTGACACAGTTCAGTGTTATGAACATTACTCCATCCGCGGCGAGAGAGTTTAGCACGTCATAAAGTGTTGGATCCATTACGCGGGGCGCAAGATTATACCAACCCCTTTACGATGTGCCGGTGAACATGGTCCAATATTTTTATATAGATTCCTTCCCTTTTCTGCTGGAAATCATTTATAAAATATTGCTCACAAATGATTTAATAGTATTGACTGCGTTATACACGAGCTGATCACAAAATGATTGAGACAAGATTAAAACAGATGAACATGATAGCTCAGTGGTTAGCACAGTCGGATCACAAGTCGAAGGGCGTAGGTTTTAATCCTAACAACGAGCTTGAGCTGCCGGTAAAGGTAAAGATTGTGTGCTCCGGGCAGCCTCACTTGAGAGCTAGTTCCATTCCAGGCAAGATGTGTTTAACGTCTTCGAATACACCGTCACTTAACATCAGATGAGCTGTGGTGAAACACCTAACTTGTCAACAATAAAAGAGAAGTGTATGTATCAAAATTTTGGCAGTATATTTGTACAAAAACGATTTTGGCACGTATAATAAGTTAAAATGTCCATCGTCTACAAAAGCCACTTGTGCTGTGACTAATTATGTAATAAAATTAGTAATTACACATTAAACTTTTCATAAAATAATGTTTGAACAAAGGTATACTGACCTTTGTTCAAACTTCTTGTTGTTTTTTAATTACCATGACAAATAAATAATGAATCCAAGAAATTTACATGGAATTCATAATTTTATACGAATAATTCGTCTAATTGTGTATGGGCACGAATTTGGTACATATTTAATTTATCTGCGTCTCAAAGTTTAATTTAAACTTAATGATGAGACAGGCACGTTAATGATCTGTTTATATATTTTATCAAAGAGGGAGAAATTGTGAAGAATTTAGCTTCAGCGGACTTTCTCTTGGAAAGTCGGCTCGCAGGTAAATTGAAGGGGATTTAGTTTGCGCATTTCGTGCGAGAGGCTCGTTCAGGATGTAGTTAGATAGTTACGAGTAGCGAATAGCGAGGCTAGACTGTGTTGAAGTGTAACTCATAAAGTGTCCGACTTGTTGGGTGACGGCTAAATTGTGTCGGAAGGTTCTAGGGCAAAACATGTTACAATTTAATCAGGGAAGATAGCTGTGACCTGTGAAGTTTTGCAGCTATGGAAAATGTGCAAGAGATTTAGAATAGAATGAAACTTTATCGTACTCCTAAACACAAACAGTTATGTAATGATCATTGACATGCGTTGTCTCTTACCATCAGGAGAGTGTCTCGTTTGTTTCATTTATTGTTACATTAAAAAAAACATACATATCGTAAAAACTAAAAGCAAATAGAAATCCGTAAGTACCATGTTTATGTATACTTATCACTACATATTATAAAAAGTCGCCCGCCGCGTCTGTCTGTTCGCGATAAACTTAAAAACTATTAAACGGATTATCATGCGAGTTTCATCAATAGATAGAGTGATTCATGAGGAAGGTTTAGATATATAATTTGTCAAGGTTTTGTGTAAATTGGTTGAAATATGATGATAATTGTTGGAAGTATCGGAAAAAGTCAAGCCACCTGGGAGCTTTAATCGAAAACGCTGTCTAATCCCTCTGAGATATTACAAAACAATGCATGGTGGGTTATTCCTCTATTATAGATCTACAAAAAAGTCCGCGGTGGCATATATCTACCTTTTAAGGATAGCTTACTCGTACCATATCCATTCTTACTACACGTGCAAAGCCAGGTCGGGTCACTCGTTATTTATATATAACACATACATACAAATAAAAACAAATATTTATTAATTAGAGTCAAGTAGTATTTATTCAAAGTGAAAGTGAATTAGACATATAAGATGGATCTAATTGTTTTGTTTTACGCTTTGTGAAAACTTAATAGCTATTAAAGAAATAAGCACCTATTAATCTTTGGCATTATCTTTGTCCTCTCCCGTACTTCATCGTAACGCTACTTTCTAAGTATCTCTTTACGACATCCAGCATACGTTCTATGCCCATGCAACGTCTTCACAATATTAAACTCATAAATAATTACGAAAAGGTCATATCTTACAATTAATGTATGAGATATGGTTACAAAAGGCATCTACATACGAGGTTCTCATGGAATATTTAAAGTCATGGAGATGGCTTTTTTGATATTTTTCTGGGGTACTCTGTTAAAGAAATAATCGACTTGCAGTAATACCATAAACTATCGATCCACCCTGATACATTGGTTATACAAAATTAAATATTCTGTATTTTTTTTTTAAATCCAAGTGACAGGTTAATTTTTTTATTTTTAATCGCTGTTTGACCACAGCTCACCTGATGTTAAGTGACGGTGTGGTCGAAGATAGTAAAGTACACCTAGCCTGGAATGGAACTGGCTCTCAAGCGAGGCTGCCGGAACACACCGTTAGATGCTTGGCGGCAGATTTTCAACTTGAGGGACTTTTCAACTAGCTAGCCGAGTACTAGAAAGTACCCTACTACCACGCTATGGTTTCCTCACGATGTTTTCCTTCACCGGCAGCTCAAGCTCATTGTTGGGGTTTGAACCCACACCCTTCGGCATGCGAACCTACCGCGCTAAACACTGAACCATCATCGCTACAAAAACCGTATCGAAATCCGTTGCGTGTTTTAGAAGAAGTAGGCCGAGAAATAGAGGGACACGGACAGTGATTTAAAAAAAAAAAATTAAGACATGTTTAACAAGATATAGTTTATACTTGTGCTGAGGCATATGATTATTCTTACGATATTAGGTGTACGGTGGGTCTCAAAGGCTCACACGTTCCTGTGAGGTCTAAGAATAAACGAACAATACATTATTTCGTAGTCGCTTATAGTCGGAGGCCAAAATAAGCGTTTTTTTTTTCTATAAGACCCTGTTTTCGGCTCAGGTGACAGAGCAGCGTTACAAATTGGAACGATTCAACAAAAAATCTGTAATCATAAGTTTTAAATGTAGCTAATTCTTTTGTGTCATTCACTACGAATGTTTGAAGCACACACGCTGCGCGCTAATTCTTCTAATTTTGCCCTCCACGGGGCGAATTCTCTAACAAAGATGCACCGTTACAAATGTCAGAGCAAAAATTAATGGCGACAACCTTTTATTCGTCTCTTTTGTCTAGAACAAAGTTGCTTTGTCTATTTCACAGTTAATAATGGAAGTGTTTAGCGTCAAAGCCTTTGTGTCCGAAAAAAATAAGCTTCAGTGTGATGAATAGGTCGCGTGGCGTGTGACAAGACATTGAAGTGTGATTTCTTTGCGCATTAGCTACATACGTAACGGAAATCGTTTTGTGAAAGAACGGCTTAGTATAGATTTTACTTATATATTAATGGCTCAGTAGTAAATGAAATAAATAAGAATTTGTACGCGTTAATTTAGAAACGGCACGCACTTGTCCTTTCTAAGTAATTTTATGTGAATATTGTCGATAACTCCAAACGGTGAAAGATAACATCGTGAACCTACATGCCTTAATGTGAATTCTGCCTTCCTGCACTTGGCTAACATGGTGGCTCACCCTTTTCACAATGAGCTTGCGCCCAGCAATGGGATAATTTATAAAAACAAGTTTAATTCTGAACATTGTAATCGATTTGGTTGTCTTTAAGTCGAGAGTGAATTTTAGAGTGCTATTGTTCTAGGTAAGCTTGAAAAAAAAAAAAAATTATTGATATACATGGTTTAGCGTGGGGTATATTGAGCCGAAATTGGGCCATAGTCAAAATTACAGATAAGTCTAAGTCATAGTCAAAGTCACACAACGTAAGTGTTGGTCAAGTCCGATCACGCTCTAGTAAGGTAGTGATGACTTTACTACAAGCTTCGATGGAGTTTTGGATGCATTACGAAAAAATGTGTTTCACCATATTATATCACTTTCCTACGCTCGCTTACCTACATTTTATTGAATATTGTCTGGCTTGGTGTTTGACCACAGCTCACCTGATCTTAAGTGACGGTGTGGTCGAAGATGGTAAACACACCTAGCCTAGAATGGAACTACATCGCAAGTGAGGCTGCCGGAACACACCGTTAAGTGCTTGGCGGCAAATTTTTAACTTAGCTAGCCAGTCGAGTACAAGAAAATAACCTACCACCATGCTATGGTTCCCTCACGATGTTGTACTTCACCGGCAGCTCAAGCTCATTGTTGGGGTTCGATCCCACGCCCTTCGGCATGTGAAACGACCGCACTAACCGCTGAGCTATCATCGCTACAAACATCTTTAATCAACACTTTATGAATAAAACACCACTATTTTATACATAAACACATGTTTTGAAAAATAATATAATGTAGTGACGCAATCATTTCTCGTTCGCTAAAACTCATATTTATGTTCATTCATCAAAAGTATTTTTAGCACGGTTTTCTTATCAACATAGCTTAACTGTTTTACGAAGAAACAGGTTAGAAGCAGGAAACGCGTGCAGTAAATGACGAAGATTTACATTCTTACGTTTTCTAGTGCGATCTAGTTCAGTTATTTTATGCTTTTTGCCGTCTAACTGTGAGTCAACGGTATGCATCGATCTTCCTGTAATTACGACTGGCAGAGAATTACTATAATGAAAATGTAGGTATTGGAATGTTGAGCATTTCTTTTGACATAAATACATGTTTAAATCTATTATTGTTTTGATTCATTTATTTTTTATTTAATTTTTAAAAAAAGTTGTCTCTGACAGGCTAGGTGATTGACCACAACTCACCTGATGTTAAGTGACGGTGTGGTCGAAGATGGTAAAGCATGTTACGAATTACACTAATCATAATAATAAATTTAAATTATGATTAATAATTATTCTATGGAATTAAAATTCAAATCCAATTTTAAAACAAAGGCAAAATCTAAATTAAAAAAAAAAAACTTATATAATGTCAAAAAACACTGATGACATTTTTTTAATGGACAGGCTAAATGTTTGACCGCAGAGATGTTAAGTGACAGTGTGGTCTAATATTGGAAACACAGCTAGACTGGAATGGAACTGGCTCTCAAGTGAAGCTGCCGGATCATAATCATAATACAGTTTGGTGTTGCAGCTACAGCCTTCAAATCGATAATTTACATCCAAAATTTAATTACCTCACTCTATAGCTAAAGGATCAAAGAATTTGCTACCTTACTGAAGACTACGTAAATCTGCAGGACTTCTTAATGTTCAATAAAATGTTTACGTTTTCATGTATGTACGCACGGCCGTGTCAAGACACAGCCACGCCCCGTTTTTTAAAAAATTGTATCTCGTGTGTGATGCAAATGACATTATTATGTATAGTTGGTTTCGTACATATATATATGTTTATGAACTATATTCTAGATGACATGATCCAAACATTTACTTCGTTTAGTTCAATCGCAGAGCAGTGTATGCACCTTGTATAGCTCTACAGAAAATACTTAAAAATAAAACAAACAAGAAAATGAATTTCGTAACCTTAAATGAATATCATTGGACATTGGTCACAGCGCCATCTAGCCTCAAACTTAACAAAGCTTGTATTATGGGAACCGGATAAAGTTATAGTCCTTCTTTTTGGAAAAAGATACCTACTTATAATAAACATAGAACACCAGACACAGAACAAATATTTATCTATACATAAATTTATAGCTTCGGTGGGAAACGAATATGCTCTTGAAGCAGATATATTAACAGGACGATCAATAAACAATTAATAGAGTTACAAACACAAAAAAGGAAATTACAAAAACAGTAAGAACATAAAAATGAGCATAACATAGTAATATAACACAACAGATATAGTAAAAGTAAGAAATCGATTTATTAAAATTATTAAAAAAATTGTGAATATGACAAAGTTTACAAAAACGTGAGTCTACAAAACAATCACGCAGGTAAGTTGGTCGTTTTGTACACACATTTTTGTTCTAAAATTTCTTCTAAGTAAGTACATAGAATTTGTAGGTTTCTTTACTGATTTTATTTCTTCGAAAGGACAATTCAAATATTTTCTCAATGGTACCAATGCATTAGGTATTAAGCCTCAAATATTTAGTCTCAATTTTCCAACGTCTACTTAATTCCGAGAATGAGTTCATAATACATGTTATGATTCATATAGTTCTAAAAACGGAAGACATATAAATACCATAACTAATTAAAATTCAATACAAAATGTCTCAGAAATGATTAACAATCCAAAACCTATTAATGACTAATAAAGGATTAAGGGAATCCACAGCACCGGCACATCGCTCGTAGAATTTTCTAATATCTCTAAATCATCCGACCGAATAGGCATTCTTAGAATCCCTACTAAATTATAATAATGTCTCCATAAAGTAAGAACCTATCTAAATTATATTTGACGTTGGAGCGAAAAATGCCATCTCTAATCTTCGAGCGATAAATCTCTGATGCAAATTCTGCTCTGTTTTCTTTGGATCTGAACTTCCTGGAACGATTTAAAAAAGCGTCGATTTAAAACAATCAGATTCTCTGTGATATCTCTTCGCATTGACGGGAAATCGAACAATCTGCATAATGCATTCTGTTCACAAAACACGCTATCCTCTGCTCACAGAAACATGGGGAATAATGGGAGACGTTTCCAGAATATTTAGGAATAGTGGCGCCAAACTGATGAATAAAAGCTACCATTTTACATGTGATTTTTGTAGCGATGATAGCTCAGTGGTTAGCGCGGTCGGTTCGCATGCCGAAGGGCGTGGTTTCAAACCCCAACAATGAGCTTGAGCTGCCGGTGAAGGAAAACATCGTGAGGAAACCATAGCGTGCTGGTAGGGTATTTTCTAGTACTCGGCTGGCTAGCTACCACCCTCAAGTTGAAAATCTGTCGCCAAGCATCTAACGGTGTGTTCCGGCAGCCTTACTTGAGAGCCAGTTCCATTCCAGGCTAGGTGTGCTTTACCATCTTCGACTACACCGTCACTTAACATCAGGTGAGTTGTGGCCAAAGACCTAGCCTATCAGCCATAAAAAAAAATAAGTAAACCAAAATTATTTTTTAATCATTCAAGTCATGCGTTTAAAAATGATCGAGTATTTTTTTAGAAAAATCTTGTTAGTTTGAATTTATAAATTACTAGCTGTTACCCGCGACTTCGTTCGCGTGAAATTTGAAGTCTGCTTAGTTCGCAGAATATAAAAAAATAAAAAAATACTTGTAAAACGTATGAATAAGCGAACAAACTTATGAACAAATAAACGAATGAATAAATAAGCTTCTAAATAAAATAAATAAAACCTGATATAAAAACTATTCTATATGTTCAGGTAATAAACTATACGTGCTCCAAATTTCATCCAAATCCGTTCAGTCGTTTTAGCGTAATTGAGTAATAGACATCGAAACATACAAACTTTCTCATTTATAATAATACTAGCTGCGCCCCGCGGTGTTGCCCGCTACACATTTTTTTGGTGATAAAAGGTAGCCATGTGTTAATCTAGAGTATCAGCTACCTCTATACCATCAAAATTGAACCGGCTGTTTGAGCGTGAAGAAGTAACAAACATACTCACAAACTTTCGCTTTTATAATATTAGCGTGAAATAAGATTAAAATTCTGAAAATAACCTGTTTATGTAATTAATTACCTACATAAGGAATTTTAGACAACAACTCTTTTTTAAAGTTGTTTGGTTATTACACAAAATATTATTATTTGTTCCATATGTTTTGGCACGTCGCTGTAGAAATTGTACATTTGTCTTCTGACAGTATGAAAGTGGATCAGTTTCCAGTCAACGAATCCAGTTTTGCTACAGTTGAGGTCTTCTTAGTCACAATCATTTGTTTAAAATATTATGAAAGATAGTAACTAAGATTATCTCAAACTCACCAGAATAGGGACACAGAAAAACAACAATGCAAAATGCAACATTTAACAGGTAGAAACTGGTAAACAAAAGAAATTATGTTTTCCCAAGACAGTTGTTGCAAAAAGAATTCTCACTTCTTATCGTTCAATCTGGACGAACGAGTCTGTTAGTTTTTTCTTGCTTCCTTATTAAGTGTGTTAGAAAGATTTCTGATAATAACACCATAGAGTTAAAATTCTGTCTTTTCATGCATACACTACGCAGTTATAACCCGATATCTACATAATCTAAGCAATATGAAACTAAATACCCTACTTCCTATTCTTTCACCTAAGATATAAATACTAAGAACAGAGTGTGGGTTTAAGCCCCAATAATGAGCTTGAGCTGCCGGTGAAGGAAAACATCGTGGGGAAACCGTAGCATGGTGGTAGGGTACTATCTAGTACTCGACTGGCTAGATCAAGTTGAAACGGCGTGTTCTGGCCTCACTTGAGAACCGGTTCCATACCAGATGGTTTTAAATTGTTGTCAAGTTTTTTAAATTGTTGTCAAGTTTTTTAAATTGTTGTCAATCCTCATTACTGTTGTAACAAACGACTGTTAAGCGGAAATAAACTAAATAAATACCTTGAACAATCAAAATAAACTTCCGCAAAGTAACGCTTGAACGAATCAATCAAGTACCCAGCTTGTCACCAATAACAAAACTAAACGTGGATTAAAATATGGTTAGAGTAAAAATTGTGTGAAGTACACGCTTTATAAAAACATCGCTATATACTAAATCGAAAAGACTAGAATTGATCCGTATACATTCTTATAAAATTGTAAAAATGATTATGTGCAATCAAAATTTTAACTATATAAACTTTTGAATAACGAGATAAAGGTGTTTTAAAACGAAGACTATAATTTCGTCTTAACACTGTGGAACTAGTTCAAGTGTAAGTTATCTGCACTTTACTTTTATCACTATCTGTTAGGAGAGAATGCAACGTTATCAAGAATTAGCGCGAGCCTCGTTGCGTTCACAATAAAGAGGTTGATTATGATTATGAGTGAGGCATTATACGAGGTGCACGACCACCCACATTGGAACACTTGTATGCACCATTGTATTGACTGTCCGACTGTACAGTTGTTGGCAGTGACTTAGCTTAAGTGAAGTCTTTTTCTTTTAATGTGAATGCTATGAGACGAACGAGACGCTCTCCTGATGACAAGATATAACGCCTGTCCATGAACATTGCAGCGATACACAGAACTTTGAGTAACAAAACAAAGCACCGACATTGCTGCTTTGGCGCTCATTACTTTGAGACTTTTGATGGTTAGTCTTAACAGCCCTGTAATTTTGTTAGCTGCAGTACAGTCTATTTTTATTATCATATTAGCAATAAAACATAAATGAAAAAATTTCGAATATTATGTTTACAAAATTGTTCAATTATCTAGTATACAGTAGATTAGTAATTGATAAAACGTAGGTGCTACTATAAAAATTGACGTGGTTTTGGCACATTTTTGGCTTTTCTTATGCGGGTTCATCATCATCATCGTCAGCCATAGGTCGTCCACTGCTGGACATAGGCATCCTCCTGGGGGGGTTTTGTCAATACTCGCCACGCTTGGCAGGCGGGTTGGCGAGCGCAGTTAGGTGTGATTGTTCAAGGAAGACGCTGCCACCCATCTTCCGGATTACATCCCTTAGCCGACTCTTACGGCAACCATGGGTAGATAGGGCTACTCACGTTTAATTATGTCGGTTATTCCGACTGTAGTTTCAGCCATATCCGGTGGCCTACATCATGGAGACAAAGCTAAGTACAACGGACGCACGCGCATCAACTCGCGTGGCCGGATTATCAGATATAGTTAAACGTGAATAATCCAGCATAAGTAAAACAATAACGTAGATACTTTTAACGCTTACTTCAAATAAACCAATTTCTGATCTAAACTTTTACCCCTTACATAACCTAAACATCGCAAGTCTCAAATTAATAGGCGCCTTATCAGCGATGCCCTGGATTTTGTTTTTCTACCTAAAGTTATGTATAACACTGTAGTCATGGACATGCATTATCTCTTACTATCAGGATTGCGTTTCGTTTGTTTCATTATTTTTACATTGCAAAGAGATGAAAAAAAAGGAAACATAAACCTTAAAACATTTTTGTTTTGTTTATGCGGCATTACGTTTAATTATGTCTAATACTCTGACTATAGTTTCAGTCGCATCCAGAGAACAAAACAGAGTACAAAGCTCGCTCGCTCTTTGCTTGCTTCGTACAGTAAGATATATAGAGTTTTTTTTTTCATAATCACGTCTGTTTTAATAGGAAATTAAGCTAAAAAGTTAAAAGAAAAATGTAGCCTTGGTCACCGTTACACAGTTGTTGGGAGATTTTTAACTTGAGAATGGTAGCTAGCTGACTACTAGAAAGTATCCCAACATCATGTTGTAGTGTTTGGTTCGGTGTCAAAGCTCAGTATTCTGATTTGATTCGATCGTGTTTAAGTTCTCATTGGCACCTACTACCATAGCCAGCTTTTCATGTAAGTTTACGTACTGTAATCAAGTTTATTATCCTGACTACCTAATGTAATGCGGTGTGGCTGTGGGAATGTTACGGAAGCCGGCTTTGTGATTAGATTAGTGTGAATGAGTGATTTTGTTTGACATTTTGATGCGTTGAAGATGGAAATCGTTGATGTTCAGTTTGTGTAACTAACGCATTTGAAACGCACTTTATTGTTCGCGTGTTCTGAGAGTATTCCTAGTTCAGTTTATTTATAATAGGTCCATAAAACTTGATATTTGTGGGCATAAATGGAGAGTTTATACTTACCCAGGACAGAAAAGTATCGTTGATACAGCGACATCAACTCACGACCATTGAGATGGTACTAAAAGTAAATAGGGCTTAATGCTTAGGGTGTATTAAGCCGAAAGGGAGTGACTGTACTCATCACTATGAACAACATTTATATGAGCACAACTCTAATCTAAAAATTAGATCCGTCAAAAACTTTGTAGGCTTTTGACCAAACGTTTGGAGCAGCTAATGTTCTTCGCAATTTCGTAGTTGTGTCCCTAGTAAAAGTTGTTCATGATGTGTACAATATCATTCACGTTTAATTAGATCAGATACTCCGACTATAATTTTACTATGAAAACTGACGTGGTTTTGACACATTTTCGTTTTACTTATGCGGGATTACTCACGTTCATATTGGATACTGCGACTATAGTTTAGGCCAAAACTATAGTCACATGATATGATTAAACGTGAGTAAACCCGCATTAATGAAAAAAATCCGACTATAATTACTGACCACTACACCTTAATACAAAAATGTATCAAAGCTGCTAACCAGTTTCCATAGTACAATAACTCTTTTTCGACTTCTTCTATCATACGCTTATAATGTTGTATACTATGTAGATATGTAATTTCATGTTAAATCTACGAATACCTTAATCCCATTTAGTTGGAATATCTCTACTCTCAAATCAGACTCCCTAATATTTTCTAAATATAAAATTTTAAATAAAAATTATTACATTTCATTCGCTGTTCTCATAAGCTGTTGGTCTGGCAATCCACTCGAGGATAACGTCATGTCAATCAACTGAAGATCAGTTTAACATTAAGCATATGCTATATGCGTGAATAATATCATTATAGCATCAGCCTTAAGATAAAAACTCGATAACTATTTCACTGGTTGCAAATCCTTCAATTATATTATGTTATATTATTTATTTTGTAGCGATGTTAGCTCAGTGGTTAGCGCGGTCGGTTCGCATGCCGAAGGGCGTGTGTTCAGACCCAACAATGACCTTGAATTGCCGGTGAAGTAAAACATCGCATGGAAACCATAGCATGGTGGTAAGGTACTTTCTAGTACTCGGTTGGCTAGCTACCATCCTCAAGTTGAATCCGCCACCTAGCATCTAACGGTGTATTCCGGCAGCCTCACTTGCGAGTCAGTTCCATTCCAAGCTAGTTGTGTTTAATATCTTCGATCACAACGCAACCTAACATTAGGCGAGCTGTGGTCAAACATCTACCATACCATAATTATAAAAATCCAGCAAGAACTTTTTTAAATTATTCTTACTGGTCAATTAAGTAGATAAAATAACTTCGTTTATGTACCTGCTACTTTTTTAACGCATAAACCTTTATACAAATCACACAATGGAATTGATGAAAATTGTGTGAAAATTTATTAAAACACTTTTTTTCATGTTTTGTTCGAGATATGAACACGTAGTAGGGTCTATAGTGTCAGTCGACCTATTGAACGACCTATTGAACGACCTATTTATCAAAGTCGAATTAGTAGGTGACATCAAGGCGTAGAACATATGGCGTGTAGCGTTTCGGTCAGTCTGTAATCCATGGTGTTATTATTTCGATTAGGTGTCAGAACTAGTGAGTAAATTATACCAATTTTGTCATAAATTGGCAACACATGTTATCCGATGTGTTTTAGTGAGTCTTCTCGGCAGTACTTTGTTTTGAATATTTTACAAAGAAGATGAATTGAGCGAGTGGGAAATATAATAAGTAAATACATACCTACCAAATTTGTTAAAAAATTATTCAATGTTTGTGAAATATATTCTATTTTCGTACCCGGTACGGCAGCGCTCGGCCTTCGGTCTCATATCTATTACTTTTTTTTTATGGCTGACAGGCTAGTTGTTTTACCACAGCTCACCTGATGTTAAGTGATGGTGTGGTAAAGCACACCTAGCCTGGCTTTCAAGTGAGGCTGCTGGAGCACACCGTTAGATGCTTGGCGGCAGATTTTCAACTTGACGGTGGTAGCTAGCCAGCCGAGTACTAGAAAGTACCCTACTACCACGCTATGGTTTCCTCAGGATGTGTTCCTTCACCGGCAGCTCAAGCTCATTGTTGGGGCTTGAACCCACGCCTTTCGGCATGCGAACCTACCGCGCTAACCACTGAGCCATCATCGCTACTAAAACTACTTTATTCGAAGTATCACAAAACATGTGGTTGACAAGCTAGGTGTTTGACCACAACTCACTTGATGGTAAGTGACGGTATAGTCGAAGATGGTAAACACACCTAGTTTGAAATGGAACTGGCTCTCAAGTGAGCCTGCCGGAACACACCGTTGGGTTCTTGGCGGCAGATTTTCAACTTGAGGGTGGTAGCCAGCCGAGTACTAAAAAATACCATATGCTATAGAATGGTGGTAACCATTCTATACCATATGGTTTCCTCACGATGTTTTCCTTCACCGGCAACTCAAGCTTAATGTTGGGGCTTGAACCAACACCTTTTGGCGTGCGAACCGGCCGCGCTAACCACCCACGGAGCTATCATTGCTACAAAACGCTAACGCAAAGATTTTTTCAGACAATTTTTGTTTTACGGTATAGCTAGATGCATGAAGCGGTCATCACTAATTTACTTGGCGGTAGATTTCCTTGTGGTGGCAGAAAGTCGTCTAGGTAGGTACCACCGCTGTATCAGATATTCTGCCGTCAAGCAGTAGTGTATAAACATAACTGTGTTTCGGTTTGAAAGGTACTGCATCTAGCGAACTTGTTAAGACTAACCATCGAAAGTCTCAAAGTAGTTATCGGTTAAGCACAGATACCTTGGACTATGTTTTGCTATTCAATGTTTTTTGTATTTCTGCAATGGCATGACCATTTATCAGGCGTTATCTTTTACCATCAGGAGAACGTCTCGTTTGTCTCATAACTTTTACATTAAAAAAAATACTTGTGTGTATAAAGAGTTGTCAATTTCATCGCGCCGTCTCGTATACCTCATCCATTCATTACCCTGTTCAAACAAAAAGAAAGATAATAAATCTGGTGTAAAATATCATTGTATGTAGGTAGGTACATTCGCATCAAGATCCAACACAATAAATCAAGAAAGGATATCGTGTAATGGACACCGAGGACCGTCCCAAAGGAGACATAAATTTGTTTTTGTACGGTTTTTACTAAATCATTTTGTTGTTGTAACACGAGAGCTGCCGACAACGTATCGGTGTCTACGTAAATGAGGTAATACTGGGCTTTTCGCATTTGTTTTTACTGATTTTTAGGGTTCCGTACCTCAGAAGGAAAAAACGGAACCCTTATAGGATCACTTTGTTGTCCTTCTGTCTATCTGTCAAGATCCTTTTTCTCAAGAACGCGTGGAGGTATCAAACTGAAATTTATATCAAATACTCAAGTCTACTGTCCCTTGGAGCTGTGAAAAAATCAAACTTTTAAGCCAACGCAATCAAAAGATACAGCCGTTTATGCTGCAAATTTTCGACACTCGCAAGGGAATCAAAACCTACAGGGTACTTACTTCCCGTGAACTCAGAATCTTGAAATTTGTTACGAAACAACGTCTTATAGCACAGATAAAGGAAAAATTGCGAAAAGCATAAATTACCATTTAAAAAAACCACAACTTTTACTTATAATATACCTACAAGTTTGTACGAAACCCTCGTTGCGCGAGCCGACTCGCACTTGACCGGTTTTTTTATTCATTTACTAGTTTTCCGCCCCGGCTTCGC
The DNA here is from genome assembly GCA_950106695.1 of Biston stratarius. Lineage (NCBI taxonomy): Eukaryota > Metazoa > Arthropoda > Insecta > Lepidoptera > Geometridae > Biston > Biston stratarius. The sequence continues at coordinate 32,233,620 of OX467106.1, read as the reverse complement.
ACTGGTATCAAGAATGGGTATAGTAATCTATCGTTAAAAGGTAGATATATGCCACCCCGGACTTTTTTGTAGCTCTATAAAAGAGGAATATCCCACCATGCATTGTTTTGTTATACCATAAGGGGATTAGGCAGCGTTTTCAGTGAAAGCTCCCAGGTGGCTTGACATTTCCCGACACTTCCAACAATTATATCATCATATTTCAACAAATTTATACAAAACCTTGACAAATTATATACCTAAGCGTTCGTCATGAATTATTTATAATATGTAGTGCTTTGAATGTGATTTCGTATACAGAAGATTTTTAAAAGTGCTGCTTTAAGCCACTGATTAAAAAGAAAGTTCTTCATTGCAAAGAATTTTGACTCACTGATTCAACAATTTTCACTTGTCTTAAAATACATGCCCACAAATACCTTGATATATTTTTATGAAATAGGACAAAGAAGACGTTGTCCTTATTGTTAGAAATAATGCGATTTCATGACCATTGCTGGTTTGGCTCTCATTACTTTCAGAAATTAAATGGTTAGACTCCAGAGCCCTGTATTTTTTTTTAAATGTAATCGTAATGAAATATACAAGACGCTTTTCTAATGGTAAGAGATAACGCCAAGACCATTGCAGCTATATACAAAACTCAGAGCAGCAAAACTAAGTCCAAGGCATCGCTGCTTTGGCGCTCATTACTTTGAGACTTTGGATGCCTCATCTCAATAACCCTTTAATTTTGCTAGCTGTACTCCCTTAAAATTGGGACACCGTAATGTTCAAACACTACTACTTGGCACCTTACTGTAGTAGTATCTACATAGACCTGCGATAACCAACATTTGTATGACGGAAGTGTTTGAGGTATTTGAGTGTGTGTAGTAAGCGTATGTAGTAAGTGTATGTACAAGTAAAAATTTTAGGATCAGCCCTACAATTTTCGCCCAAAACGACAATATTATTGTTTGGCCCAAAACAACAATATTGTTTGGCCCATAACATCAATATTGTTTGTTTGTTTATGTATACTGAAACATAAGAGATACACTCCCGTTAAAAAGATATAACGAATATTCCAGCAATTTGCTGCCCGGAACTTTGAGTAAAAGAATCCAATAATCAGACTTATTAAGATAAAAATGAGTGATATATTTAATAAAATATTCACTTCACTTTTACTTAGAATATCTTTTGCTATCGCTAGAATTAATTGATGTATAGACTCGAAATTCAAATTAAGTTAAGCATAAAATTATATCGTAAACCGAGAACGATACATTTCATATAGGTACCTTACTTAATATAAAATTTATAGCCACTAAAGGAGCCTAAATTAATTTCTAGATTTACACATAACGACCTTAGCATGAGATTTAGCTGAACTTGATCTTAATTAATAGTTTTACCCAAAGACGCTAAGGTATTTATTCAAATTGAAGCTATAATATCTAAATTGTAGTGTAATTTTACATATTTCGTCAGAGAGATGATTATCAGTTCTAATAATTTAGCTTTATTGTACACTCTATTTTCGGTTTGAAAGAATTATGGAACCAAAGAAATTCCATATTGGTATCAATTTTACGTTAACTGTTAGAGAGATGTTATACGAAACCTATCGTACAATGACTTCTTTAAAATTTAACGTAACTTCTAAAAAGGGATTACTTGTTTAATTATGTCGTATACTTCGACTATAGTTTCGACGCTAGCAATAACAAAGCTGAAGGAAGACGAGGCCGCGCGCGCGCTGTACTCTGCATTATCGCCATGAAGAAAGGTTTGTCAATTCTCAATCATTGTGTAAACTATGCCAGAGCATTGTTGACGCCACAGATGACCAAAACATTCATTTTGCTCCCGGTCTCCACAGTCCCAAAGTTTCAACACAGATACATTCACAACGCAAATGATGTCCCATACCATCTACCAAGGAAAAACCATTCCGTCCAGTCTCTCACCATAATCACGTACAATGCCGCTCGATTCGATAACAACTATCACTCGAAAGCTATGCACTGATAAAAAACTTATGCACTGACTGGTGAAGGAAACGCACTCAGAAACTAAGCTCTGATAAATAAATAAAAAACACCGACTGGTCCAGAAAATGCGTTTGATAACTATGCGCTAATAAAAAAATAAAGAACTGACTGACCAATTTAATGCAGTCGGAAATTATGTAATGGTGTGAAATTATGTAACAGTGACTGGGTATGTAAATGCATTCAAAAACTATTCACTGATTTAAAAAAAACTATACACTGACTGACCAAGTAAGTGCGCTCGAAAACTACAACAAAAATTCTAAACAAAGAATTTTCAGAAACAGTGCCAGTTGCGGATTATATAAGTGACAGCGAACGAAGATAGTAAGAATGTCAATTACCAAGGTAACGTGGCACGAACACGCTCCAATCAATTTTGTATACGAGCCTCCAAGTTTATGAGCTCGAAGAAGATCGTTTATCTATGCAATGTACCACTTCCTCTATCCCATGTTTTGTTATTTCATATTTATTGCACCTCGACAAACTCCCATTACTTAACAAAGCCTTATACTCTCTCGTTTCTCATTAGGGAATGCATTCGAAGCTCACTCTACATTCTCAATCTAATCTAGCTTCAGTATTTCTCTGATAACGCTCTCAGATGCCTATAAGATGTCGAAATGCTTTCTTTGTTCCCCTTTAGTTAATTTATTGTTAATTAAATACGCTTTAACCGATGATTATTTCGCGTTTAGATCGGTATCGTTTTTGGCCGAATTTGTTGACTAAAAACTATTTAATTTAATGTCTCTTGTCTCGTTCATTTGTTAGACATAAGTAACATGTTGGAATGAAAAACGAAAATTATAAACAAATTTTGGGTCAACACGAGTGTGTCCTCTGTGGTTTCTAATGTCTTTATAAGTGTTGTCTGATACAAACCTAATGAAATAGATGTTTTATTGGTCTACCTGCGAGATGGCACCACACCCGAAGCGTTTCTGTATTATTTTTTGCTTCTCTCTAACTTTTAATGGGAAGGAAGGGTTGGCATTTTTTTATTCCGTGCATTAGACCATTTCATTTGGAAGAGTCCCCGTCATTCCGATAAGCTGATGAGGCTATTTTAGCATCATTTGGATACGAGAAATATTTCAGGTATTTTTGAATTAGGAAGTTTCATAGCACTATTTGACGTTTTTGTTTCAAAAGCTTTAGCTAACTCCGAAGTTACTCTCAAAAATAAAAACACAGCTTAGATCTAGTTATTGAAAATTACCACCAATAAATGAGCTCGTTACATAAATTTAAGATAAGGAATCACACATCATCACCTCTGTGATAATTCTATAATTTCGTAACAATATATTTGGGGATCAACTAGCCCGCATGCCAGACAATTGATGCAATCATCGTCAATGAGATTTCAGGGTGCAAACATAGTATTTTCTTAACAGTACGTAAAATTTGAACTGAAAATAATTTGTGAAATTTACTAAATAGCCTTCTTATTTTATACTAACCGCATCCTGTGGGTGTGCCCGCATTTTCCACAGTATAAAAACTAATAAACATACATACATGCATACATGCATATGAAAACGCTCTTGCATTAATCGGGTATTGTAGGTGTCCAATTGTCCAGTTCCTGCTCCAAGACCGTGTAGGTCGGCCTTCTTTAAGGTCCTAAGTTTGACTTGCTTATCATTAGTTATTACTTTTCTGAGTCGAGCAGTCTCGCTCTCAGATTGTGTTGTGCTGCTGTACTTTTTCCACGAGCTATTTTGGCTCTTTTAGACTTCCACTTTGAACCTGTGTCGCATCTGTTTATAGTCCTGCCAATCAACAATCGAGTTGGTATTCATCGCCCTGTTGTAGTGGTATCTAACCCTTTTCCTTAGTTTAGTTAGATCTTTATTCCACCACCTATCTTTCCTGGAGATCGTGTTGTAGTTTTCTGTATTTATTGGACAACTACGTACGAACTAAGTACAAACTACGCTCCGTGGTGTTACATTATTTACCCGCTACATTATTTCGGGATAAAAGTAGTTAATCACCTAGTGGTATAAAATATATGTACTTTTTAACCTATTCTCATAGCTACCAATTATACTAAAAAAAACATAAAAATCGGTCTAGCCGATTTGAACGAGTAGATGCACTAGTTACCTAAAACCCTCCTTTTTGTAGTCAGCTAAAAATTTGAATATGTATAATGTTAAAAGCTTGGCTTGCATTAATCCCAAAGAGGTCATGGTACTGATTATTTTAATAAATCTATGGCCAGAACTCTTGACAAGGAATTGAGAGTTCCAAAGTAAAAGTATCTTTACTCTTTGTTAAATGTTTGTCGTGGCTGATTTTTTCCGCAATTTCAAGTCACTTACATCCTATCTGCGTAGTACATTTCGAGGTTTTAACCCTGTAATATTGAGATCTTAGGTACTGTTTCAATTGCCCATCTGTCACAGAACTGAACTGTAATTGCATTGGCCACAACTAAATTATTGTATAACAACTATTCAATAATAACTTAGTTTCGGAAGTCTGCGGGCTGGGCAGACGACGCGTGGCTTCAATAAAATATATTTAACTTATAGTATAGCAACAGCTTACATAATACTATATTTGTTACGGAGGATAACTTAAAAATTACTTATTGACACTCGTATACAGGTGAACTGAACCATAGCATGGTGGTAGGGTATTTTATAGTACTCGGCTGGCTAGCTATCACCCTCAAGTTGAAAATCTATCGCCAAGCACCTAACGGTGTGTTCAGGTAACCTCACTTTAGAGCAAGTTTATTCCAGTTTCATTTCTTTCTGTGCTTTACCATCTGCGACCACACCGTCACTTAACATCAGGTGAGCTGTCAAACACCTAGCTTGTTAAATATAAAAAAAGAGAGAAAAAAAGAAGTGATGTAGACACTCATATCGTTCAACTTTATTTTTCTTTTTGCGTAAAAGTACTGAGACGAAGGAGGTGCTTGCCTAATAGTAAGAGATAATGCCAGTCCATGACCATTGCAGCGATACACAGTACTTTTAGTAACAAAACATAGTTCAGGGCATCACAGCTTTGTTGTAGTTCGCTTCAAATCGGAACACAGTAATTACACAGTACTGCTTGGCGGCAGAATACCTGCTACTGCGGTATATAATCTCGATCTTTATAAAGTTAAAATTAATTGTTGTCTCCTAAGTCTGCGTGCTTCATCTTCGACTACTCTTTCGTTTACCATCATCGAGTTAATGGTCACAAACTAATAGGCGTTAAATAAATAAAAAAACAGCTTATTCAAACTGATTAAAACACACATGAGTCTGCACACACAGCAAGGTTTTAATTTAAAAAATACCTTCTTTAAATAGTGTGAAATAATAGTAAAATTTTATATTATATATACACAATTTTATTATCTTTTTTTTAAATCATAGGACACATTAAACACATCGCCATCTGACCCCAAACTAAGCAAAGCTTGTGTGATGGAAGTCAGATAACTGATAGAATACATAAATACTTTTTTTTGTAAATACATACTCATAATACATACAGAACACCCAGACAGAACAAATATTTGTTTATACCATAAAATGTTTGTCCTTGGCGGGAATCGAACCCACGCCCTACAGCTCAGGCAGACATATTACCAAGGAGCCAACAGGACTGTAAAGTTAGTTATAACTAAGTAAAGCGTAAGTTTTAGATGGATAACATTTATAAAAAAAACGCAAAAACACTTTAGATTTTTTTAAACTAATTTGTTTTTATCCACGACTTTACGCATCCTTGATAAATAAGCTTTTATTAGGAGTGTACAGATAAGTAATCTTTGGCAGGCGACAGACACATAAATCAAAAGCTTTGAATGGGTCGGGCCCTAGTTGTATGATAAAACTTTTTTGACGCCCATAATGGTGTTACGGGCTTTGTTTGACATTGAAGGAAGAATGTTGTGATGGATATTGTTTTTTCTAGAATACGGTAGCATTATATCTAATACCTTTAAACGAGCAATTCTTGTATTTATGTATTCTATGTATAAAACAAAACGGAGCGTCTTTGGATTACTTCGACATTTATAATATTAGAGTAATGTGTGACTTTTGGTGTTTCTAATTATTTGAAAACAAGCTTAATTAAGAAAATTAAAAAACACAAATGCCCACTATCAATTATTTTTTTAATTTATATAAATGTTGTGTCATATGGGATGACGTAAATTCTAATGATACCCTATACATCCAAATCTGTTCAGGCATTAAAAAGTTATGGTGGAATTAAGAAACTCACATAAAAACATATATATATATATATACAAAATAATACACTCCTTTTTTATTGGGCAGTCGTATAATTATAACGCGCCCAATCAAAACGCGTGTCTAAAATAGCCAATTCAATTTGTAAGCACAACTAGGGACCTATTTTCTATAGTACTTCAGGGGAACGGAGACAACTACATTTATTTGTAGCCACAAAATGTCCGTAACTGTCTCCCAAGATTTATTCCCAAACATGCCGTAATCTCTGCTCTTGTGGGCGTCGACGCATTTGTTCGCCGAGAACCGTGATATACTTGGCTTTGTATATTTTCGGTCGGAGCATCTTTGATAAGCGCGCTCGGACCCCCATATTCGACGATAAAGGAAAATATGTTAATTCAGACGATACCAAAGAACCAATATGACCTACTAAGTGATTGGATTCCTGATGCGTCCGCGTGTTTTGAATTCGAAGTCGGATCGACCACTTCGAAGATCACTTCAATGTTTACAAATTGCTAGATGGAAAGAAAAAAAAAATTCAATGGAATTGAGATATTCATTTCGATTAGATCCCATTTAAATAAGACTTCGATAAGAATGTTTAGTTCAACGGGTTAGGGTTTCGTGTTATACTTCATTTGGTATTATTAAAACCTTTACGTGCTCGTAAAATGCGAATAAAGTAGGTTGAATAAAGCGGCGAATAAATCCACTTAGTGATGCCAAATATTACCCAAACGGATGCCACAATATGGTGCCACTAAAAATTTCCATCTTTTGTGAAATATTAGGGATTAGGACGAGGTCGTTTCAAAATCTAATTTTAATTAAAAAATAAGCAAACAGCAATTAATTCCTACGGTCGCTTTCTTGGATACAATGGTGTACAAATTAAACGTTTAGAGCTAAAACGCTCTCAGATAAAATTTCACTCTTGGCTTCACCGTCTATAGTATTTATTTTTTTCCATTAAAATTATAACAGCCAGAAATTAATTCTTTCTTTACTGAAACAATTCCGTTTGTTCTTTACCTTTTGAATTATTGCTTTGTTATAATTCAAGGCTTGAATAAATTTTCAGAAAATAAAAATAGGAGTTGTTAATTGCGTTCCTGTCTCTGAAGTCTTCGATAAATTAATTTGGAGTTTAATAAAGTTGAAACGGTTCAATTCCCGAGCGCCTCGAGCGCTGTTATTTTATTTGTCAGCATATCGTTCTAAAATAATTAGAATAGGAATTTATGGATGTCATCGAGGGGACTTGATTTAAGGGCACCGCGATGGAAGCTTATCCACATTGTTTCTATACATCGATGGATCTACTTTTAATAGCAGTGGAGACCATTTTATATGCAAGCTAAAGATAGAAATTGTCAGCTATTGTTTTTTTATGTCCTAAAAGGATTAGACATTTTAGTCTAGTAATTAAGACACTGTTGATAATTAAAATTTATTAAGAATTTTAACAGGTAAGTAAAACACACATCTGAGATTCTAATTAAAGTATTTTGAAATAGTAAAAATACTTAGGTATATATTACCTTTGACGGTATTTTAAGGAAAATATTTTTAATGAAACAAAATTAAAAAAAAAAACACCTGCTGTAAATATTCTGTGTGAATTTTATATTAAGTCCTTCCTATGCTTATTGACAGTACTTATACATGCCATATAGGGTATTTTTTTTTAATTATTGGGCCATCCTTCTCTGTCTTATGCATGACATGACAACTTTTTTCACAACTTTTACTTTTCTACTTTTATTAACTTTAGTCGTTCTCAAGCAAACTGACATGGTAAACCGAATAATGCTCAGAAATTGGATTTTGCATCCTAAATAAAAATATAATAAATTACGTTAATAAATAACAAAATAAAGTACATGATTATATATGACTATTTTTATCAAATATATATATATATATTAAAAGTGATGGGGCAATCATGTGACGAACATAGATGTTTATTCTGCGCCTGAATATTCTTTTTGTAGTTAGTGCATGGAAGTATATTGTAAGATATGGACAAGATAGGCTGTAGAAAAAAAAACCATCAGATCTGTTTTATGTCAAAAACGAACGTGGTCAGTTAATTATAAATAACCCTATATAATGATACCTATGATAGAGTTACTTAAAATAGATAAGTAGATCAGAACAGTTATAAAGTGTTTCATATATGTACGTTTTTTTAAAAAAAACGACTTACAACGTATAAGGAATGTGGTTTTATTCATCCTAATAAGCAAAGATTTTTTTTTTGGTTATTTTTCCAAAACAAATGATATACCGAAAATATCTTGGACACATTTAGACATGGCACTTAATTATTCCACTATTTGTGTTCCATATTTACGTTATGCTAACTATAGAAATAAAAGATTCCTTTGATATTACTTCCACCTACACTGATGACCTTTTCAACATTAGAAACTATAGTTGAATAATTTATATCTTTAAAATCGATAGAAGTGTGGGTGAACCAATTTATAGTAATCGACTAATCACGTATGGTACGTATAAATGCTTTATTAAATTCCGGATTATAATTGTAATTGAGTTTATTTTGTTGATTGTCACTTGGTATAATTTGAACGTTTCACAATTGATAATTGAGTTATTCAATTGATTTTAATAACTCTATAATATCAACGGCGTTCATCAATTTTTCATGGAATCGGTATTAAATATAGTAAAATTAGTCGGCTATTAAGAAATAAAACTATTGAAAACAGACTGACTTATGGTGTGATAAAATTTATTCATAAGTAGATCCTAATTCATATCTTAGTTTATATTAATCAGAAGGTCTAACATATAAATGATTTCTAAATTATCGTATTAAGTTTATTGCGCTTGAGCGTCAAAAAAAAAATTATAATTATCAGCCTGTATTGTCCCACTGTAAGGCGAAAGCCTCCCTTCCTGCCTTCCATATTTCTCTATCTTTTGCAACCTGAGTCCATCTTTTCATACAGGAGTCAAGTTTGTCCCTCCGTCTCCGTCTGGGCTGTCCAGGAGGTGGTAAAACGTTCACTTCAAGATGAAGAAGTTTGTGTGATTGATTATAGATTGATTATAGATGAACGCTGTGATTGATTATAGTAAACACATTTAATCTGGAAACAGGCTCTCAAATGAGAAGGCCAAAAAAAAAAAAGATGAAAGCCACCGGATGTGGACGGTGGCTTCCCGCCAAACAACAAAATTTTGGCCTTCTCATTTGAGAGCCTGTTTCTAGATTAAATGTGTTTACTATAATCAATCACAGCGTCAATTAGCTTCAGGAAGCTGTAAAAAATATCTATTTGTATTACGGAAACTTCATCACGTCACACGTACACCGGGACTACTTGAATCAGATAGCAATCTTTCAAAATGACAAACGCCGTGCGGTAACTTATTTATTCGGTCTCGGGTGAAATTAACTCGATCGGAATAACGAAAGGAGGTTTATTAATCAACGCCTGATCTAACAAATTGTCGGTATGTGGAGATTTCGGTTACCAAGAATGTGTTGTTAGGAGAACGTTTTATTTTACTTTTGGAATTTTGCTTTTTAGTATCTAAAAATAGTAAGAAGGGAAATAGTGTAAATAAAACTAGAGAATACTTAAACAAAAAAAAAACACGGACAAGTGCAAGTCTGACTCGCTCACCGAGGGTTCCGTACCAACTAGTAAGTACAACAAATCCTTGTTCTCATTCTTTGGATAAAGACCATATTTTTAGTACTAGGTCTACGGGAACTTTTGATTCCCTCGTGAGTGTCGAAATATGCAGTTTTTTGCAATATAAACGGCTGTAACTTTTTTTTACATTGTAATTTCCAACGTCACAGTTGCCTAAGAAAATCAAGGAAAGTAACAGCTAATACTTCAAAACCACAGTGTTTTTATGTACTACTGTACTTACCGAGAATAGAAATCTGCCAACACTATTAAGCGCAAACTGAGAATCTCGACAACGCGTTTTAAATATCGGCTTAATTAACTAACTACATCTGTTTTTCATCAATGGAACTACTAGGCTTGATTTCACGTGGTTGAGTTTGTATGTATTGGAATATATAATAGATGCGTGAAGTGTGTTAATAATTGTACTTACTCCATAAAGATAAACTTTAACTATACACAAAGTGCGCAGTGATAGCTTCGAAGCAGTTATCTCGTGGAGTTCGTTATGTTACTGAAAGTTTTGTGTACCGTTTTACGTGTCTCGGTAAAAAGTTACCATATTACCATGAAATCTTGTCATAAAAAAATATATTCAAAAATGGTAAATTATTACGCCTATAAAAAAAAAAAAAAAAACATCATTTAAATTTCTTCAACCAGAAAATTTCATAAATCAAAAAAACTCGTGTTCATTCGTTAAAACAATTTACCAGGATTAAATTTAACATACGAATACCAAAACTTTCGTATCGCTTAATAAGTTTGGTACAATATGTATCCAAGACAGAATGTAGGTTAGTCAAATAATTTATTAGCAAAGTTTGTACCGCGTGGTTTTGTAACTAGCTATATAAGTACTAATCCTTCTGAAACTTTAACCCCTCCGCTACAAGTAGCTTTAATTATAGTCAGAGTTCAAAGGGAGTTTTACCTTAAGAGTACGTCTTAATCGTGTTGCTAACAGTACTCGTTTAAATTGTTTAGTTGTACAAAATAGCTCGGTTTTACTATGGAAACTAACGTGGTTTTACTTATGCGGAAATACTCACGTTAAATTTTATCGGAAACTCTGACTATAGTTTCGGCCACATCCAGTGGCCTTCATCATAAAACAAAGCTAAGAACAACGCGCGCGCCTTAGATTATTTTCATTATGTTTTCTTTCAGCCAATAGCCAGTGCCATCAACCAGTTATTCCTTGTGTATTGTATAATATTCTTCAGTGTGTACAATAATACACAATCAATCAATAAGTGTTGAACATAAATTTTTCAGGAAGTCGGATACAGACCGGAAACACAATTTACAGTCTCAATAGCAAAGAGACCGTCCTCTCAATTTCATATCTGATAATAAAATAAAATGGAGTTTCAATGCGAAATTTTGCGTGTGCTGATCTGCTATGATTGTTCTCAAACCTATTCGCATCAGGCTAGCTTTTTCTATATAAAAGAATCGCTATCCTGATGGTAACATAATTATAACGCCTGCCCGCATTATAGTGGTATCTAGAACTTTAGCTATCAAAACAAAATACAGGTCATCGCTGCTTTGGTGCTCATTATTTTGAGATATTCGATGGTACCTAAATATACAAACTTCTGCTAATATTTTTATCATCATCATCATTAATATATTGAAGTATACTGCTGGATATAGGCCTCTCCCAAGACACGCCGCTTAGCCCGATCTTCGGCTTTTCGCTTCCAGCTACTACCAGCTGTCTTACATATATCGTCATTCTATTGAGTCTCAGGGGGTCCTTCACTACGTCTGCCAACGTTCGACGTTCGCGGTCTCTACTCCAGAACACGTCTATCCCAGCGTTTATCGGTTCTGCGACAGATATGTCTGCGACAGACTCCAACCCTTTGGCACTACAGCTTGCTAATACGCTAAACTTTGTCTAAAGATCACAAGCAAACCTTTATAGATTATAGCTAAATCTTTGTTTCTTCATCCTCACTTGAGAGTTCCATTCCAGTTTAGGTTTGTTTACCAATTTTGACTACACCGGCACTTGACATCAGGTAAATTGTGGTCAAACACATATCCTGTCAACCATATAAAAGGCTAAATCAACCCTTTGAATTATTAAGGATATCGTAGAGATGAATTACTGTGGACTTATGTTGATTTGTTTTTTTCTTTTATCTATGACATAAGTAATAACTTGAGTGAGATTTTGCTCAACAATATCCTATCATTGATAACAAGATCAGCTGCATTGCCATCATTTCTGCTTCCATTCAGATTGCGGATTTGCTCGGTCCACGCAACTTAGCTCGATAAATACCGAGAAAGGGTGTAAACGCATTATCAGGATTGGCCAATACAGACTATAATATTTACTTTTTCATACACGTACGAGATGTTTTCCTGATGATTCTTGAACGGTTGTCCAGGACCATTGTAGCAGCATCTAGAACTTTAAGTAAAAATAATAAAAAAAGCCCTGCTTTGGTACATATGGTGGACATTCCCCATATGTACGGACTAGACGCTTCCATTCCACGAACACATATACAGCGACGATGTGGAGCTTTCTGCCGACGTCTGTTTTTCCCGCAAAGTACAATTTGGGTGTCTTAAAATCCAGAGTAAACATGTTTTTTTTAGGTAAGCGTGCTGCATCTTAGACTACATTCTGCTTAACATCAGGCAGGGCGAGCTTAAACGCAAAAATATTTCGTATAAAAAAAGACATAATTATTTTAGAGACTTTTTGTGTTGAGCCCTGTAACTTCGCTAGCTACAATAGGTAGCAGAATATTTGGTACTGCCGCGGGACCGAACTAGACGACCTACTAAGGAAATTTCCATAGCGGTAAACTATTTTCTAATATTCGATTGTCTGGCTTTACCTAAAGTTGAAAACCTGTCAACAATCACCTAGCGATGTGTTCCATCAGCCTCACTTAAGAGCCAGTTCCCATTCCAGAGTTTTCCATTATGATTACCACCTTCAACCGCACTGCCCCTTAAAATTAGGTGAGCTGACACATAAAAAATTTAGCATCTATTAAATAACACACAAGGTATTAGAGATGTGATGTGGCTTAGACTTTTTTAAACGTGGCGAGATGGATGCGTTAAATTGAATTCGAGACTTGTTTTTGGTTAAGACAATTTTATTATGCTTATCAATTCGATATCCAAATTTATCTGCGTGGATGTAGCTCCGATGTCGACATTATAGAACGCAATTACACGACCGACACAAGTTTGGGCGTTTCGGTTCTGCTGAACCATGTTCAAATATATCAATCTTGGATAGGTGCTCCAATTGACATTATAGTCGTGCGATAAATGTCAGTGAAAACACCTATTTGACATCGATATGTTTGATAGTAGATTTGTACTACCAACATTCGCTGATTTGGTAGACTGATTTCAAAGTGTTTAAAATACTTAAGTTTGTGTCTTATTTTAACTAGTGTAATCGAGGCGACTGTAGCTGTATTTGATGCTTAATTCTTATCAAGATGTTTCTGCAGCCTTGATGGGAGACCATCTAGTTTACAATCAGGAGGTCCTGGGTTCGAATCCTGCGGTTCGCATCATGGTATTGCCTTAGTTATGTTCGTATTGCCGCTAAATTCAAACTTTTTTAAAATCCCTATTCAAAGTACTTTTTCGCACAGCGAAAATATCGCACTGTGAAGTAAAACATTGTAAGTCGGACAAGTAACACTAGTGTCCAAGAGTTCTTAAAGAAAGTTTTCGAAAATGTAAAAAACCTGCTAACCCGCTTTTGGCCAGTGTGGTGAATTATGGCCCTATCATTCTCATAATGAAACGAGGTCTACGCCCAACAGTGGGACAGTTCATGAAAACTGATTCTGAGCAGTTTAAAAAGTATTTATTAAACGGAGAAAAAGTTTTAATAAAATAGGGGTTTTGGCTTTGCCTTTGGGTTTGGCTTAATGCTCATAAGAAGGATTAGACTTCAATAGCACCAACAAAGAGACATGGATAGGAGGAAGATAGTCCTTTGCCCAGCATTGAGTAAAATAGGCTGAAATAATAAAGGGGCTTTGTTATTTTATTTTACATCATTGTTTAGTTATTCAGAACAATTTTCAGCACAACACGAGTAAATTCCCAAGCGGTATACAAGTGCACGTTGACCTTTAACTCCAATAAATACAAAGTTATAGCTTGCAGGAGCCTTAACCCTTCCTTTAAGGCTTCCACAAGAGGATTACGGTCATCATTCATTCTCGTCCAGAACGCCCTAGGCTAAACTGGAAGATGTGTTGGAGACTTTTTGTATTGGTAAGCTATTTTGCCTTTAATAAAAACCTATCATTGAATTATTGAGGTTTGGTTGAGGTTTAATTTATAACTTAGTTCAATTTAAATAACTTACAGTTCTCAAACTTTTTTTTTTAAATATATTAACATCGTCCTGATGATAGATAGATAGAAACTCTTTAGTCAGTTTTTACTTTAAACATTTTTTTTTTAATCTATGTACGTGAGAGAAGCTCTTTATTGTGCACAACACAAATAAAAAAAGTACAAAAAATATAGAATTTTATGATCTAGTGCTACAAATGGTGGCCTTAGCGCTAAGAGCGATTTCTTCCAAGTAACCAAGAATGGATAACACGATACACCTTAAAAACAGACGATGTAGGATGTGAACATTCTTGTAGGTAAATAAAAAAAAAAACTTGGAATTAATTCATTCGTATTGATACAAAATACAAAGGACGTACAATGAAGGTATTCATTGTACGAACCGCTAAGCAATGGAATTTGCTGCCCGAGTGTGAAGTGTTTTCTGATAGATACAATCTGGGTGCCTTTAAATCGCGAGTGAATCGGTTTCTTCTAGGCGAGCGTGCTCCACCGTAAACCGCGTCTTTGCTTAACATCAGGCGAGTTGGCGATCAAACGCAAACCTATTTGTAATAAAAATAAATAAACTTGTAAATAGTTTTCTTTCCGTTGTATGGCAACATTATAAAAAGAACACATAAATATATCAATATAATTTAAAATTAATATATTACGAGTATACGCGCAAATAATATACTATACGAGTATACTTACAACCCTTCTTTGATCTTCAGATTTACCTTCCATTTTTATCCGGAAGCGTTCATTATATTCTAACATTCAATTTAGAATTATTTTTTCTGGAAAGTCTTTTCAGCGAGTATTTTTTTTTCTTTACCCTAAAGGTTTTATTGATTGCCATGTTCCTTTTTATATTGGTCCTAAAAGCGTATCAAACGGGTGTAGGAAAAAGGTTTTCTTAACCTTTGATTGCCGACGATATGTTGTGAGATGAGTAAGATTTCTAAGAAAAATTTCGAATTCAATTTATTATAAATTTTATCAAAATTTGGTCTAAACTTTTGAGCGTGAAGAAGTAACAAACATATAAATACACTTACAAACTTTCGCCTCTATAATATTACTAACTGCGCCCCGCGATTTTAGCCGCGTGGTGATGGATGATGATGATGATTTAAAGTATCCTTTGTCTTATACCTACATGCAAAATTTCACCCAGATCCGTTGAGTAATTTACGCGTCAAGGCCTAACAAACAAATACACATAATATTAGTTGGATTGTTGATGTTAGGACTGTACTTCCTATTTTCGCAACCAGTTACGATATACATATCGTATAGGTACATTTATTACACTATAGTATACATTTATAAGTTTATAAAATGAAAAACATAAAATTAACTCAATCAAAATCAAAATCAAAAGTCATTTATTCAGTTTAGGCCCTGGTAAGGCACTTATGAACGTTAAGTTACATGTTTGAATCTACCACCGGCTCGTAATTACACTTCAACTGAGAAGACTCCGGCAAGAAACTCAGCAAGGCATTTTTTTTGTGGATCTTTCTTTTCATATTAGGTTACAATTTACAGTAATAAATATTAATACATACATTATGCTTACTACAATTGTCACTTAGCCAGGGGGATGCAAGTGCAGAGAGAAGCTACAACAACCATATATTCCTGTCTTCCACGTAATGAGCCACCTTATAGTAGGCTTTGTCAATTAACCTCTGCTTTATAAAATCTTTGAATTTATTATAGGACATTTTAGTTACCTCAAGTGGGATTTTATTATAGAATCTAACGCAATTCCCGAGAAAAGACTTATTAGCTTTAGATAACCTGAATCTAGGTGTCACAATTTTATCTTTATTTCTTGTATTTAAGTTATGGCGACTACTATTAATTTCAAATGAATTTAAATTTTTCCGGACAAACATAATGTTTTCATAAATGTACTGTGACGGTAACGTTAATATCTTAAAATCTTTAAATCGATTTCGTAGTGATTCGCGAGGACCCAAACAATAGATTGCGCGAATTGCACTTTTTTGCAGAATAAAAATAGTTTCAAAGTCTGCAGCTGAGCCCCACAGCAGTAGACTGTAGGACATTAAACTATGGAAATAAGCAAAGTAAACCAACCTGGCTGTAGCCACATCTGTTATTTGTCTAATTTTTCTAATCGCGAAGGCAGCGGAACTCAATTTACTAGCTAACTTTTCTATATGAGGACCCCATTGTATTTTACTATCTAATGTTACGCCGAGAAAGACTGTTTTATCCACTAGATCAAGTCTTTTACCATCGACTAAGATATGAGTGTCCCTCTTTAGCAACATTGGGGAGAGAAAACCTTATACATTTTGTTTTACATGAATTAAGCATAAGATTATTGGTGGCAAACCATTTTGATACAGCTGATAAGGTGTTATTGAGCTGTGTAAGGTCTGTATCTTTTCTATTGACTTTAAAAATTAACGAGGTGTCATCAGCAAATAAAACTACATCGGACAATTCATTTACCATATAGGGCAAATCATTAATATATGCCAAGAACAAGAAAGGGCCTAAGATTGATCCTTGAGGTACGCCCGTTTTTACTAAGGACCCTAGGGACGTAATACCGCTAATACCTACTTTTTACTACAATAATAATCAGATGAGTTAGGAATGTCGTAAATCACGGACCAATACCTGTCTGGTTATTTATTGGAGAGGAATAACTGCCTAGATGCTGAGTAATAGAATTCGTTCTCAGATTTATTTGATCGCGACCATGTGTTTGCTGACGTCATAGCTTGTAAAAAACTGGTTATCTTTACAAAATATCTTTATTAATATAAAATGCTATTTTGTCATGTTTTAAGTAAAGCACTGTTTTACTCTGTTGTACTTGCAGTACAAGTAAGCCGTGGTGGTGCCGGCGTAAGAATAGTACCCCACCCTCTCTACCCGTGGTTGCCGTAAGAGTCGGCTAAGGGATGTAATCCGGAAAATGGGCTGCAACGTCTTCCTTGAACAATCACACCTAACTGCACTTGCCAACCCGCCTGTCAAGCGTGGCGAGTATTGGCAAAACTCCCCCCCCAGGAGGAGGCATATGTCCAGCAGTTGACGTCTTATGACTGATGATGATGATGATGACTGCAAGTATTAGCTGCGATTTTGTCAACTAGACCAATCTTTTTTTTATATGCTTGACAGGCTAAGTGTTTGACCACAGCTCACCTGATTTCTTTTCCCCATTTTTTTTTGTCAGCTTCTATTTAAATTCTCTTACTTTATACAAAACACCCTCATGTATAACGTGATATCATCTTTTTTCTATTCTTAACAAAAAAATTGTAGCGATAATAGCTCAGTGGTTAGTGCGGTCGGTTCACACATCAAAGGGTGTGGGTTCAAACCTCAACAATGAGCTAGAGCCGGTCTAGGAAAACATTCTGAGGAAACCATGGCATGGTGGTAGGGTACTTTGTAGTACTCGGCTGCCTAGCTACCCTCAAGTTGAAAATCTGTTCCCGGCTAAGAATGCTTACCATTTTCGTCCGCGCTACGCTTAACATCAGGTGAGTTGTAGTTATAAGCCTAGCCTATCAACCATAAAAAAATTGTTTAAGATTTTAGGCACATTTACTAAAATTTTATTGTAAAATAGCTGTTTTCAATTTTCCCATTTCCGCACGAGCGCAACAAATCTACAAAATGTTTTTTTTTTTCAATGTCACTTGTAACAAAACCATTTTGTGTGGCCTTTAAGCCCGAACAAAGCTGTGATCGTCAAATAATAATTTATGTTTTACTTTTACAGAAACTAGTACAAAAGATTGTCATTTACGACGTTACAAAGCAAAGACCTTAAACAATTGGCTAGTTTGACAAGCATCACGAAATGACAGAAAGGATTACGTGTCTTTTCCTACATGCCTATTTTGTTAGCTGTATTATAAAAGCTTGTACAAAACTATGCTTAATATCTTTGGGATAAAGAATAAATTGAAATCACCAAACAGAATCCTTAACGTTGTTTATTTATGCGTCATATTTCTTTAGCTGCACCCCAACTCTAAACTTCTGAATAAACACCATTCTATATTTTTTAGTCTCCATTTAATCTGACGGAATAATTCGCAATGATAACATTTCTAGTGTAAACAACCCTTACCAGATTGGATTTTGTACTTCGATTGACACTTTCTTAAACTGGCTTTGCTAAAGTAAATATGGTTTTGAGGTTCCCAAAGCTGACGTTATTATTTCAAGTGGTTATAAAGAAACTTTGTTCCCTCATCTTTGTAAAAATACAACTTAACATTTCAAATTCTTACCGTCATGTGCTCAAACAGCCGTTTTGAAGACTGTATTTAATTTTAAACAATTTGTCTTCTTTGTCTGTTGAATTGAGTTCAAACTCGTTTGGATGTTGTGTCAAAGTTTTTGAATGTAGCAACGCATGACGTAATAAGTATGTTTTTCTTATGTTTGTCTTTGAAGAAGATTACAAATACACATGGCAAGCTCTTCAATCGATGGCTCCCTCTTTTGCTGACATCAGAACTATTTGTCTTTAAAATAACTTGGGACTCTACCGTCTACAGTTGGATTTGAGTTACTGCGTAACTTAGAATGATAAATTAAATTTTCATGCTTATTTAAATTTAGATATGTTAAAACTTTATTTTTAACTTAGATATATTTGAGTCAATGCTTATCTTGAAAACATAATGTAATTTTAAAATTTTCATTATTCTAGCATTTTTTTTTGGACTGTGTTTGGTCACAGTTCACCTGTATGTGACAGAATGGTTGAATACGCTAGATACACATAGCCTGGAATGGAACTGGCTCTCAAGTGAGGCTGCCGGAACACACCGTTAGATGCTTGGCGGCAGATTTTCAACTTGAGGGTGGTAGCTAGCCAGCCGAGTACTAGAAAGTACCCTACCACCACGCTACGGTTTCTTCAATATGTTTTCCTTCACCGGCTCCGGCAGCTCAAGCTCATTGTTGGGGTTTGAACCCACACCTTTCGGCGTGCGAACCGACCGCCTTAACCACCGAGCTATTCGCTTTACCTGATGCTTATTCTGTCACTGATATAAAAAATGTACCAGAATTTATATTCATATACATATTTGAAAATATTGAAATAATTGACGCTGGCAAAATAGATATAGTGCAATGCTAAAAACAATGAAAAAAGGTTGTATCTTGAAAATGTTCGATAAACTATTCGACGCTGCAACAACTCAATGAGACTAAGTCATAAAGAGAGTCATCTTTTATAGTTCATTTTAGTAGATCATCGACATTTATACGAAAGTGTTATTATTTATGCAAAGCGAACTCTCATAATTACACTCAACAAATCAAAACATCCGCAGCTACATCGACATTAGCACTTAATTTGAATGCCTCAAATGCATTACAAAATTACCAGTTGTAAAATTTGCGCCCGCGGCAAACGCGGTGAGCTCCGAGCCAGTTATTAAAACGACTACACCTATGTCATTATTCTCCAAACAAAAAAAAAACGAGTGAATCGTAACAGTCGAGCAACATATCATCGGAGAACTGGCACTTAAACGCGTAGTTTCTATCATAAATCAAAGATATTAAACTGGAGTGCGGAACCTCTTTTGAGTTCACAGTATAAATCATGAAGGCGTAAGAAGACCTCTGGATGCCACACCAATAGGGTCTTTGCAAACGTGTGTAGTAAATCACGTGCGATAAAAAGTACAAAATACTTATCGTGACAAAGTATCGTACAACTTTTAGGTGACAATTTTGTTTTAACTCTGTGACGTCACTCTTCATAATGTTCGTCTCATGTTCTGTGTTTTAAACTTTCGACACAAAAAGAGGGACGTATTAATTTAACATTTATTTGTGTATCTGTGTCTGTCTGTGGCATTGTTATCGGCAGGTAGGTCCAAAAGGTGGACAGACGCCCTAATAAAAACAGCAGGAACGCGCTGAACGAAAGCTGCTTCTAACCGGTCTTTATATAAGTCAATGGGGGAGGCCTTTGTCCAGCAGTGTAGGTACTACGGCCTAGATGATGATGATGATTTATTTCAGTGCAAAAATAATTTCGACAAACTTGATTTAATTTTCGAATGTAATATGTGACAAAAATATATATTATATTTATCGTAAGTATTATGATTTAGCACAATAAAGAGTACAGAAAATTTCAAACAGATATTTTTCCATCTGAACAAATCTAAATTGATATAAGTATTTAACAGCTTGAAACCATCTGCATGAAAAATACATTGAATAACGGCAAAAACTCTACTTTCACTTCATTGCGGACGATTGCAATTGAATTGAAACGTGATCTTGATCTTTGAGCATTCCAATTTAAATGACCAATATTGACCACTAACATAATGTGGTTTCTGCAATTCTCGATTTCATTTTAAAGTCAGATATTGTTATTTTTTGTAGAGATATTTAAGTAAGTGTTATTATGGTTGCACTTGTTAGTAGACTTCCTTAGCAGGAATATTCTACTGCTAAGCCGTATTGTATAAACGTGTTCACGATCAAAGGGCTGGATCAATTTTAATGAAACTTGGTATGGAGGTAGCTGCCAAACTGTTTTTTTTTTTGTCCAGGGAAAATACTTAATGCATACCACTGGCCCTGGGGCGGGCACAGTGGTTATGTGGGACTCTCTGTCCTAATGACGGCCTACCCACTAAAAACCCTGGAGTGTTCCACCTCGGCGCTTGTGTCGCGGCTACGGGCACGCTTTCGCACTCTTCCGCGGCCTTGACAGCGCCTGTCCTCGCGGACTCGCCTCGGGTAGCCCAAGCTCACCCCGCCACGATTACGATGTGTCAAAACACCGGACACACCGTGATCCACCTCGGAGACCTAACCAGCAAATGGGCGTCGGACGGCCCCACGTCCAGACGCCCGTGGTCTCCGTGCGACGGGTCAGATTAGTGGCCCCGTCGCCTGCCACTTTGGCCGCTGGGTTGGTAGCTCAGTTGGGAGACCGTCTGACTTTCAATCTGGAGGTCCTCCGTTCGAACCCCACGGCACGCACCTTAATCTTTTCTTAGTTATGTGTGTATTGCCCCTGACTTCAGACGGTGAAAGAAAAGATAGAAAGAAAACCTACATGTCCGGAGTACATGATAAAAAAAAGTTCCCGAAGATATGTTAAGTCTACTAACCCGTACATGCCCAGTGTGGTGGACTATGCAGGGTTAATTCGGATCATTATCAAAAGTTTGAATGTTTGATACAAAACCGTGTTTCGTGAAAACGGTTACGTAAAATATAGATATCGTACACAATATCTGTAAACACGTCAAGTCATTGGTTTTTGAAGTGTTTCGTAATGAAGGTTTCCTTGTTAGGATCGTGACAAGATGGAGTTAAGATAAGTCCGGTTAACTACTTAGACGTATAATTTTCGGATGTGAAATGATTACAACTGCAGAGTTGAGTTAAAATAGAAAAGTATACGCTTTTGGGATAGCGTTTGCTTCAAAATTGGACATTAAATAAATGACTGCGGGTACTGACTGTTTTTCACCATTATCAACACTTCCATCTCACCCACTGGAGCTACTATGCAAGTAGCCCAGAGTCTCGCTCCGGTATTTCCGGGAGCTGGGTTGTGTCGGGTAAATGCTGGTAGGGGGAAATGCAATGGGGGAATTTACTTGGTGGTAGATTAGCAGGAGGTCGTCTAGGTAGGTACCACCGCAGTACCAGATATTCTGCCGCTAAGCAGTAGTGTGTAAACATTCCGGTTTGAAGGGTACTGCAGCTAGCGAAATTACAGGGTGTAGGAAAAAGGTTTATTGTTTAAAGGTTACATGTTTTGACAGATTTGAATGCAATTTAAAATGTAAATAGCTCGAACAACTTATAGGTTATTAGCACATATCTCTTACCTGTAATTGTTCTATATCTCACTTATAATTTCCGGTAGCCTGGATGACGCGATCAAAATATCAAATTGCATATTCGCGTTACATTAAACTTGTTGATGTTGTGCATGGGTACTTTTTTAATTACAAAGTTTTTTATCTTGGGTCAGAAAAACCATCTATGTATATGTTTACTTTAGCTATTATTGAAAGGTTGGAGTTGAGTAAATACAGCAAAAATACCCAGGTATCACGTCCAATGAATATTCGTCCATGTTCAGATGGCGATAATTCGTGTTGTAACGTTAAGCTTTAAAAGGACACAAAAGCGCTTGTTGTTATTTTGTTGAATGTAATACGGTGTTTAGTTATGCTTTTGAAAGTAAAACAGTTACACAATCGATGTATTGTATTTTAATAGATAGTTTGAAAGAGAGTTAGTTTAAGAGAAAGATACTCTACAATAGTTTCGTATTATACCCAACGATGTACTATATAAACTGAGGTACATATGTTTTAGCCTGCTGTGCGAGGCGAGACAAACTAATTAGCTTGAGTCAACTTAGTCGAACCCAATCTCACAATGTCGACGCTGCACACAGCACGTAATACTTTGAAATATTGAAAAACTAAGTAAAACCTCGTTGCCTATACAAACATAGGTGGGTTAAGCGGTTAAATAAATATAGTACTTTACGAAAATTGAATAAAAAATTCTGGCGAATTCGTGAAACGTATATTATATGTACCTACGTACAAACCCATGGCTTTTATAGAGTGTACTTGGTGGTAGATTTCCTTAGCAGGAGGTTCGTCTAGATAGGTACCACCGCAGTAATAATAATATAATATAATGCCGCCAAATAGTAGTGTGCAAATATAGTTGTGTTCCAATTTGAAGGGTACTGCGTACTGCAGCTAGCGAAATTACAAGGCTGTTGAGATTAACTTGAGTCTCAAAGTAATTAGCGCCAAAGCAGCCTTGCCCCAGACCTTGTTTTGTTACTCAAAGTTCGGTGTATCGCAGCAATGGTCATGGACAGGCGTTATCTCTTAACATCACGAGAACGACTCGTTCGTCACATTACATAAAAAAAGAGTTCTATTGTATTTTTGAAGAAAAAGCAATACGTATTTATCTCACTAAAGTTATCTATACGGTCTGTTCTGCACAAAGTCCGACGTCATATCCGTTGGAGCTTTACAGAAGAATAAGGCTAATCCTAAACTGTTTGGATTAGCTTCGTTCTAGCAACGAAAGCATTGCCGATTCTTTAACAAAGACTGTCCATTGTTAGGAATGAAAGTAAAATTGAAGAAGGATAACGTAACTATCTTTTCAATAGAAGAATAGGTTGTTAAAGTTAGGAATGAATAAATAAAAGTAAGTATGTCCCCACGCCAACGCAATCAAACGATATTTGCCGCACAATTTGAAATCCGCAAGGGAATCAAATCTAAAAGGTATTTCTCGTTGACCTAGAATCATGAAATTTCGCAAAAACCAATGTCTTATAGCACAAGTAATGGACGTAATCTGTAAATTTATAGTTACATCATATTTTTATCAAATGTACATTTATTTGCAGTTGCTTAATTAAACTCGATTTTAGTATGCACAACAGATTGCCAATGGCATTAAGTTTGTCCCTCTATCCATCTTTTCGGTAAAGCAATATTCGGTGTTATAATAGTTTCCGTGATGGGCGAACTGTTTAAATACCTACAAGTGTGTACGGAATTCTCAGTCTGATTCGCACTTAGCTGGTTTTTTAATCACTTATCGCCGTCTAGCTCAAACTAAGTATGTAATATGAACCATTATAGCTGATAGAATACTTATTTTTTATATTATTTATTTTTTTGGCTGCCTTCTAGCTCTTTTGTATCTACTTCAAGAGTTATAGGGCGTGGGTTCGATTCCCACTCAAACCAAACTTAGTAATTGTGACTAACATAAATGTTTGTTCTGAAAATCTGTCGCCAAGCACCTCACGATGTGTTTCGGCAGCCTCACTTGCGAGCTCCCAGACTAGGTATGTTTATCATCTTCGACCACACCGTCACTTAACATAAGGTAAGACCTAGCCAGTCAAAAAAAAAACATCACTTACCTCAAGTTCCTATAGCTAAGATCATGTTTTTCTATTTCTAATTTTAGTCAATAAATTTTAGTATTTTGACATGATTATATAGGTAACCTTCCAAAAAGTACCTACTACATGAGTGTTTTCAAATCAAGAGTAAACAGATTCTTTGTAGGTAAGCGTGTTCCATCCTAGACCACATCGTTGTTTAACGTCAGGCATGGTAAAACGCGAACCTATACCGTAAAAAAAAACATTCGCATTTATAATATTAAGTTAGGTTTTTTTTTTTTAATACAATGAACTAAAAACTTAGCTGTTGAAGTGCTTATCGCTTAATTGGACGTTTATCGAGTGGCATCACCTGTTCCAGTGCGATATGACCTATAAAATCACTTACCCGCAACGCTGGCAACTGAGCCTAGACTTACGCCGCACTCAGTGCCTCACAAATCTTTTAAAGCTTTATTTACAGCCGCCCGCACTGTACGATCGCGTTCATAAATTGAAAAATATGTAAACGAGAGCCGATATTCAATGTGTCGTATAGAAAAAACATGGAGCTGTCATTTTTAACGCCCGATAGATGGCGCAGCGGCAGCGCTAACGCAGATAAATCGTGCGAGATGTCGACGGATGCAGTGACTAAGCTTTAACGTTTCTTTTATGGCTTTGACATACCGTTTCTTTTATTTAAGACCGTAGATAGATTCAATTGATTAATTAGAATCAATTGTATTGTGATAAGTTAGGTAACAACTTACGTAATGTTATGTGGCGGTGTAGTCAAATATTTTTTTTAAATATCTAATACCTTTAAACGAGCAATTCTTGTAGATACATATGTATATATATATATATATTCTGTATCTCGGAAACGGCTCCAAAGATTTTCAAGAAATTTTGTATGCAGGGGTTTCGGGAGCGATACATCGATCTAGCTAGGTTTCATTTTTAGAAAACGACAAATAAACCGAGCAAAGCTCGGTCATCCAGGTACTAAAAGTAATGAGACGAACTAGATGCTCTCTTGATGGTAAAAGATAACGCCTGTCCATGACCAATGCAGCGATACACAAAACTTTTAATAGTAAAACAAAGTCCAGGGCATCGCTGCTTTGGCGCTCATTACTTTGAGACTTTCTATGGTTAGTCTCAATGGATAGTAAACACACCTAGCTTAGAATGGAACTGGCTCTCAAATCAGGCCGCAGAAACAAACCGTTAGGTGCTCAAAGGAAGATTCCAATTTCAAGATGGTAGCTAACCAGCTAAGTACTACAAAGTATTAGCCTTCTTCTGAAATACATATTTAATAAATAAAAACTGTAACACGAATCACATTTCGAGAATAAAATTATTATTATTTATTACGGAATAACAATTTATTTCCTCTAATTAGACAATTAGTAATTATTTATGTCATCATTTCAGCCGTAGAACGTCCACTGATGGACATAGGCTTCCCCTATTGACCGGTTGGAAGCGGCTCGCATCCAGCGTGTTCCTGCGGTCTTTATGAGGTCGTCTGTCCTTGTAGGTGGACGTCCTACGCTGCGCTTGCCGATCCGTGGTCTCTATTCCAAAACTTTGCAGCCCCATCGGCCATCAGTTCTGCGTGCTATGTGCCCTGCCCACTGCCACTTCAACTTGCTAATCCGTTCAAATCGTTAATTATTTATTTATATAAAACTATGTAAAACGATAGTGACTACGTAGATTTTGACACAGTTGCAGACAAACAAACTAACATACCTGCCTACATAAATACACACATACGTAAGGGTCGAATACAGAAACTCTTTCTTTTGAAGTCGGCTTAATATTAGAGTTATTTGGATTTTAAAAAATGTGCGATACATCATTCACTGTCCAGCACTGTGGCGTTAACGTCGATAAATCGGTCGGAAGGCGCCGGTACATTGCCTTCCTTAACGACCTCCACGGAATCAGTTTAGGGTTAAAGGTGATTTTCTTTCCATGTGTGCGAGTCAAAGGAAGTCTCAAAGGTGATATGATTTTGAAAGCAAAATGTTTTATAATGTTGCTACATTTTTTTCGAAAGATTGCCTCGTAATTAATTATGATTTTGGCATTGGCGCTAAGTTTTTTTTTTATGGCTACGTTTTTGACTAATACTCACCTGATGTTAAGTGACGGTGAGGTCGAAGATGGTAAAGCACACCTAGCCTGGAATGGAACTGGCTCTCAAGTGAGGCTGCCGGAACACACCGTCAGATGCTTGGCGGCAGATTTTCAACTCGAGGGTGGTAGCTAGCTAGCCGAGTACTAGAAAGTACCCTATCACCACGCTATGGTTTCCTCACGATGTTTTCCTTCACCGGCAGCTCAAGCTCATTGTTGGGGTTTGACCCCACCCACGCCCTTCGGTATGCGAACCGACCGCGCTAACCACTGAGCTATCATCGCTACATAAATTGATTTCATACTGCCATGCAATGTCTTACTTTAGCTGTAATTAGGAAACTACACTTCTACAACCTTTTATATTTTCATCTCTCGACCACAGACTGTCGCGCTCTAGCGACCTACAGCTATTAATATTGGCAGCCTACAGCAGCACATAAATCGACAAGACAAAACTATAAAGTTGTCAAGTATACAACAATGGTGCGCAAGTGAGGGCGGTGACAGTGTTGCCGTTAGACAAAAGTACATTAGATTAATGTGCGTGCTACATTGACGCGAGGAGAGATTTTTGTGGGAATCTTTTCTGGTAGTGAAGAATTTAGGAGACGGGGAATCGAAAAGTAGTAGAGTAGTATAGCGTTAGAATTTTGATTCTAAACTTTTTAATTACAGTACAACATTAATGACTATATTGTTATTGGAAAGTTTGCAAGTATATTTTTACGAGAAAAAAACTCGCGCACCGAGGGTTCCGTACAAACCTGTAGGTATATAAGTAAAAGTTATGTTTTTTTTTTTTAATGGTAATTTATGCTTTTCACAATTTTTCCTCTATCTGTGCTATAAGACGTTGCTTCGGTTTGTGTTTTGTTGCGTTGATTTGTGTAGAAATGAAATTGTTATCACATATTATTTTAATATCAACTATGTACCACTGGGATCTTCTCGAGAACGTCAAGATATCGTCCTTTTGTCTGTGACACTCCCTCACTATTTGATTTATAGATATCCGCGTCGACTGCTTGTCTCTAAGAAAGTTTATTAATGAATTTATTTTAACGCTAATGAACAAGTTGCGTTAGGGACAAGTGAAACTAATTTATCTGGAAACGTATTTTGAGCTCATAATTCAGCGTCTCTACTTTTGTCGTCTAGTTTAATTATTCTAATGATTTATGATGGTATGCAAGGGTTATGAATGTCTTTGTTTGTCGTCGCATGGGGTAACATTTTTACAAAAATCTTGGTTATTTAAACTAACGTGAAAACCACAGCTTGATATTTTAATTTTTTTTCTCTTAATTATATAATATGACAGTGTAGATCACAGATCATACATCTGTAGATACGATTAGCACAAGATCAGAACGATTAGCGTACAATGCAGATATTTTTTGTTGACTATAGGAAAATCTTTAATACCTACTCGACTGCGCTGTATGGTCTTCGCTGGTTCATGCTGGAGGCCTCAAGCATTTCCAGTTGAAAGCACAGGTGCCTTCCGTTTCTCTAAACGGAAGAGCTCATGGGTTACGCTTAGATAGATGGTTGGAGCCCTAAAACATATCATCCATAGCCTGGCCCACATTACCAGGCTCTTTCTCCAGGTAAAGGATACCGTTGCCATATTTTATTGCATGGGCAAACCAGACGGTTTTAAGCACTACTATATTTTTTTTTTACATTCTAAACAAAACTGTGCAAGTTTTGCTGCTATATGCATTTTAAAGACCCATAGCCCCTGCATGCTGCAACTGAGTTCACTCAAAGACTAGATGCTTTTTACGGATCCTTTGAAAGACTTAATTAGCATCCTTTACACTGAATTAGCAAGTGTGCTTCATTCAAGAGAGATAAATAGAATTCGTATGAGCTGGAATCGTCGAGTAGGTAGACGCTTCAACGTATTAATATTTTAAATGGAATAGGAATGTAAATTTTTGACACTATCAGTCACTTACGATTCACTAATTTTGTTAAAATTATAATTTTTTCAAAGCAATTAACATACTTTAGTAGAATGTGCGTAAATGACAATTTAAAAAAAAAATCAATAAAATATGACATGACAGTGAAGAAAAAAACCGTGCCGTGGTGGTGCCGGCGTAAGAATTGTACCCCACCCTCTCTACCCGTGGTTGCCGTAAGAGTCGGCTAAAGGATGTAATCCGGAAGATGGGCAGCAGCGTCTTCCTTGAACAATCACACCTAACTGCGCTCGCCAACCCGCCTGCCAAGCGAGGCGAGTATTGGCAAAACCCCCCCAGGAGGAGGCCTATGTCCAGCAGTGGACGTCCTATGGCTGATGATGTGATGCGATGTCGGTAACTTTGGTTCGTCTAAGGATCTTCTCATTTCTGATTTGATCTCGTAGGGAAACTCCGAGCATAGCTACCCTCTCCATAGCTCGTTGTGTGACTTTGAGCTTATCAAGAAGGCACATAGTCAGTCTACCTATCATAGGTATATTTAGTTTCAATTCAAAATGAAAAATATTTCCACGCCGTCATTTAACATTAGATGAGCTGTGGTCAAACACCTAGCCTATTAACCATAAAAAAAATCACATAACTTCAACAGACTGAATTTCAGTAACAAAGTAAGTTTTTATTATATGCTACTAAAACAGTTGGACAACAACAGGAAATAGAAAAACAAAATCGTTTTGTCCGATTCGTTCAAATTTTCCTAATGCTTTTACCTCCGTGCGAATTTCCAAGAAACAGTTGCAGGGCAAGTTGTAGCTAGCAGCCAAGTTACAATAGACGACAAACATATAAATTTTCCGTACTGTCTTACCCGATCTTATAAAGATCGAACCTTGTGATGATGACGTAATTAAAACCAGAGCGGTGAATGTTACAATAAAAAAGGATCACGTTATCAAGAGACCTTATCGAATGTTCTTTTTGAATATATCGTGTCGTAGATTGTAAAGAAAAACAGTCGGCTTGAAAGCTTGGAACATGTGAGAATGCGAGGCAAATTCAATTCTTGGCTGCGAACTCATCCACCCGGTGAAGATTTAGGGTTCATTTTAGTCCGCGTAAGTTATTTGCTCACGAACATCTGGAGCGCACAGTGAGACAGTGATTAAGGTTTACGGATGGTTCAAGGTTCATGGAATGGGTTATGACCTACTTTTATTTATACATATAATAAATTTGCGCAGTATATATAATCTATTTTAATAATTTCGTATATTGAAATATGTCAGTTATTTTTAGATCAGTTATTGTTGGGTACTTGCGGAGCAAGGCGAATTTTATCAAAATGGTCACCGGCCCAATGTAGTGGACTACTGCTTGGAAGAAGAATGGAAGTCAGAAAGGACTCACCCTTGAAGCAAATGAATCCACTTAGTTATGTACACCGGTGTAGCACACTTTATTTGCCTTTCCGCAAGGAATACAGCTACTATTTCACTTTTCTACGGAGCGCGTGCGGTTACCGAACTCAAGTTCATATTACTTTTTTCATTCGATGCAGCGCCGCACGTAGATCGGGTGAGAGGGCGCGTGGCGCCAAATTTGAATGTGGAAGGGAACAGTTTGGACAGGAAGTGAAGAAGGATTCAGCTTGTAGTCGTTACAGTTATATTTAAAAAGAACATTTAAGAAGGATTTCCTTATCTTTTTTATTGAAAAGAAATTCTTCTAATATTTCCTTTTAAACAACAGTGTTTTTACTAAATTGCATTCATGGGGGAACACCCACCCAAGCAGTACATTTCATTGTTTGTTTATTGTTCAGTTCGCACAATGACAATGGAATCAAATCGTTTCGTTCTAGCTTTTCGATCGTAGACCGCGAAGCAATGTCGCTTTTCCGAGCTTCTGGCTATCCGATAGAAGAATGGTGGGCATGTGGGAATTAGACATGTAGGTAATTGAAACAATGAAAAGGATGTCGAAAACAACCAATTTAAAAAAATACTATACACCTTATTTTTTTTTTAAACGATTAGCTGTGCGTCGCTGTTTTGTTTCGTAGTCTGAGACTAAGCAATTGTGCTAATTCAGGGAATCTACTTGCGATCTGTTTAGTCAAAAGTTACAAACTAACACAATGTGTAATATCACTAGAAGTGAGATATGATTCTTATATGACAGTCCTGTTGGCTCATTCATGTATGCTGCTTCAGATGTAGGGCGTGGGTTCGATTCCCGCCAAGGACAAACATTTTCTGGTACAAACAAATGTTTGTTCTGTGTCTGGGTGTTCTTTATGTATTATAAGTATGTATTTACAACAAAAAAAGTATTTATGTACTCTATCAGATATCTGACTTCCATCACACAAGCTCTGCTTAGTTTGGGGTCATAATTATGGCGCTGTGTGTAATGTGTCCTATGCTATATTTATTATATTTATTTATCTAGACACGCGGCAGCGTGTCAAACCAAGTTCAAGCTATAACAACAGAACTGGCGAGCAGCACCTTGTGTAATATTACACGAACCATTTGGAGCCACTTTTGACCCCCTCATAATTTAAAAACTATTTCACATAAACATGTCATTTTATATTAGCGGATCTAACTTTTAATTCTAACTTAAAAGTTTACTTGGTGGTAGATTTGCTTAGCAGAAGGTCGTCTAGGTAGGCATCACCGCAGTGCCAGATATTCTGCCGCCGCCAAGCAGTAGTGTGTAAACATTACCGTATTCTAATTTGAACAGAGTTGTTGAGAGACTTACCAAATTCTTACCATCAGGAATGCGTTACGACCGTCCTATTAAATTTCCGTAAAAAAATAACAGAAATTTCAGATAAATATCCTTCAAGGAAGTCCTTATGTTGATTTGTTTTTGACCTTCCTTCCTTGTTAATGATAGGAGTGATATATTTCTTATACATACTTATGTGTAGTGATATATTTCATTAACCATAAACATAAGATTCTTCCTATATTGCTAACTAAAACCAGAACCATTGTCTTTCATGAAGCAACAAGTTCATCACTTATGTTTCGCTCCTCGATTTTGTTTCCTTTCGTAGGCTTGCTCGCACGTAAATAATGTCTCACTCCGCATCTGACATTTGCCTTTATTTACAAAGCTTCGTTCTCGTCTCAGATTGCACATAAATTCCAATAAACTGAGACGTGAATAGTCGCGATTCCATCAATAAAGTTGAAACATCAAAGAATAGGAAGACGGTATACTTCACATTGTTACATTTGAATTTCCTCTTCCGCTAACAAAAAATGGAATGTTTTTTTTCATTGAACTTCTTGTACAAGGTGAACATTAGTTTATTTTTTTAAATGTCTGACAGGCTATTTGTTTGACTACAACTCACCTGATGTTAAGTGACAGTGTGGTCGAAGATGGTAAAGCACACCTAGCCTGGAATAGAACTGGCTCTCAAGTGAGGCTGCCGGAACACACCGTTAGATGCTTGTCGGCAGATTTTCAACTTGAGGGTGGTAGCTAGCCAGCTGAGTACTAAAAAGTACCCTACCACAACGCTATGGTTTCCTCACGATGTTTTCCTTCACCGGCAGCTCAAGCTCATTGCTGGGGTTTGAACCCACGCCCTTCGGCATGCGAACCGACCGCGCTAACCACTGAGCTATCATTGCTAAAGTTAACGCAAAATCTATTCGTAGTTTTCATTGTTTGTGATGAATTTAAGTGTTCCAGGTTATATATTTAGTGTATGTCGGCTTAAAAGTCTTTTGATCACTAAAGTGATGTGAATTTAATTTTAAATTTATCTAACTTGACGACAATTTTTAAATATCTATCGGAAATATTACTTCATATCTAAATTGAAATCCGAAATCGATTTTAAAATGTTAAAAAATGAAAAAATATCTAATTAAAATAGATAAAAGTCTTTATAACCTTTTCTCGTTGCAGTAATTACTTGCCGACACGTGTTTTGATCTTCCACAAGGTATTCTCAGGACGCGTTGACTCTTCGAGAAACTTCCGCGAAGTAACGCTCAAATCAATCAATTAATGAATTTAAGCCTATAATTCCTTTCTCTCCTATATTTCGAAGAACCAATCTAGGGGCCAATTGGAATATTCCGAGAATTAATAATTACGCGCTCATTACTTTGAGACTATAGGCATACAATTATCTTCTTATTTTTATTTACAATTATTTGTAAATACAATTATTGTCTTAGAACCGATTTACTTGCGACTTTAATGCCCGTTTTCACCGACGATTCCTAAATTTTAGGGAACACCTAAGGTGAGTTAGGTGTCACTTAACCGAGATTTGGTTTTCACCAATGTTTAGGGAACACTTAAACGCTAAGGGAACCCCTAAATTTTAGGAGGCCGAGTATCGGCCCCTTATCGAATTCCTAACTAAGAAAGAATATATTGTGACAAACATTCAATAAATAATCTGAAATGGAAGACGTCCTAAGTGATTTTTGGATAGTTTTGTTAGTTATCGCACTTGTTAGTTATTAACTTTTTTTTTAAATTTGTTTTTTATTTTATTTTGTCCACGTTTTCTTTTTTCGGCCTTCGTATTCCAATTTGTAATAGATGCAAGAAATGCAAAACTCAAATACAAAATTAAAAAAACAAACTTAAAAAAATGTTAAACCGACTTCAAGAAATAACATCAGAACGAAAAAGCGAAAAATAAACTTATAAAATTTATTTTTCGCTTTTTATCGCTAATGTTTTTTTTTTGTTGAAGTCGGTTTTTCTTTTTTTTTAAAGATTGTTTATTTTTCAATTTTTAGTTAAATGTTCACGCCAAGAAAAACTTGAACAGTATGAGTCTAGCTAGACTCGCTAAGATTCAAAAACGTCTTGCCGAAGACAATTACATCGTAAACAAATGTGTTCATTATAAAAATGTTTATAAAATGAAAACAACTGGGCCAAACTATGTAAAATTTTTATGGGACCAAGTGGCAACTATTCCGCATCAAAATCACGTAAATCAGATCAATAATCTCAGCGTAATCGGTGTACATACATAAAAAAAAATGAGAACCTCCTCCTTTTTGAAGTCGGTCAATTACTACGAACTGCCGCCTGCCAGATAGAATAGGGGCAATAGTGACATCACAAGGTCACAAGCAAACCAAGTCACTGCCATCCTTTTTTTGGCTTTACACATCTACCATAATGTCATTTGGTCTTTAAATTATAGTGATAATTGGAGAAATATAGATATAAAACACATTTATTTGTATTAAGTGACAAAAAAAATATGTTTATCATGCTTAACATACACAAACCTAAAGAAAATACTAAACGGAAATTTATCGAAAAAAAATCGATAAAAGATATTTCTATGCAGCACCTTACCCGTCACTTACGTAGGTATTCCCAGCTAAGTATTACTTAGCGTGGTGAAACTGAGTTTGAGTTAGAAGATGAGTTAGGGGATGCCTTAAGCGAAGAGATCCCTATGTAGGGATTTGTTTAGGAGCCGTTGGTGAAACCGGGCATAAGGCACCCAGATTATATTTAAAAACAGAAATTTGTTAGTCTTGTAATTATTAAAATTTAGTCACACGATCAAATTACACAGTTATTGTAGTTTCTGGGAGTCTAACTTGGTAGCCAGTTCCTATTCCAGACTAGGTGTGTACCATCTTCGATCATACGGTCACTTCACATCAGGTGAACCAATACACGCCACGCTTGGCAGGCGGGTTAGCGAGCGCAGTAAGGTGTGATTGTTCAAGGAAGACGGTGATGCCCATCTTCCAGATCCCTTAGCCGACTCTTACGGCAACCACGGGTAGAGAGGGTGGGGTTCTATTCTTACGCCGGCACCACCACGGCAAACGTGAGTAATCCCACATAAATAAAATAACAATATTCGCTCTTTGTTCCAAATGATATATTTAAAACAATATTTAGTCTGTTCTTGTCCTAAAATGACACGATGTATATTCATTTTTGAAACCATTTGTCTCATAAATAATGTCTCTAATATGCATTATAAAGAGTCGGAAGTTATAAAGAACCATGGAATTTAATAACTCATGGAATCGTGGCTGGGTTGATACACATTTCCTTAATTTTTCCGCCTACCCCGTCACGGAGTTCTCGAAATTCCGCAGCGATTTGAAATTAATTAAAAACGAACGGGTACTAACGCTCACATTGTGAAAACTTGAATGGCTCTTAATGAATTCCCGTTTAGCGAAGTAGGTCGGGAAGTCGTAATTGGTGGCAAGTCGGATCGGTGACCGCAGGCTGTTCTAGGAGGCTGTGCCAATTTTAGCTTTATTGTTTCGATAATTGCTCGAGGGAGAACGGGACGAATCTGCAATATTGGACCGCATTAGTTTTATAGTTTTCACGCCAGTAATTTAATTATGTACCATATATATATATCAATATATAATTAAATTACTGGCGTGAAAACCATACCAATCAAATTGAGAACCTCCTTCTTTTTGAAGTCGGTTAAGAATAGTTTCAAGGTTTCGTATCACGTAAAGTCATCATCATCATCATCTCAGTCGTAGGACGTCCACTGCTGGGCATAGGCCTTCCCCATACATAGGCCTATACAGTCACGTAATGTACTTTTAAAATTTATCTTAATATTAGGACTTATCTGCATATATCCGGAAGACTGCGCGAGCAAAGTTAAATCGCAAAATACTAAATTCAATGACATCCAACATTCGCCCACGTGTGACAACATGAACTTTATTTATGACTCGACACTACAAATACAGGTGAAACATAATTCAGTAGATAAATTAGTCGCGTTAAAGATAACAAGCATTTATCAAAACCAATAAATTGCAATTTGACCTTTCTGAATAATAGCGCTAATCAATTTCGTCAATACGAAAAATATTCGGTTTTATCTCCGATGAATAATTTTCTGAAGACAAATCACGATCTTTGAACTCTAGAAAAGTGTATAAAAATTAAATTGGGCGCGAGCTTCTTGGATGATCGAGAAATAAGTGTATTATGGTTGAATCGCATCATGACGTAATGCGCGATAGTAATATTTTTTAAATATTTGGCGAGCTATATGACTGCAGCCAGATATAATAATTATTAATTACTAATAGAATACACGACACGTACACAGACACATACAGAAGAATTATTGTATATAGTATGTGTGTTTGTCAAGTAACTTTTAACGTTCGTCAACGGCTACGGATGAAATTTTGAGTGTATATTTCTGGGTGTTCATTGGTACCTGAATGGTTTGAAAACACAATTGAACTCGGTAGCACTGCTGTCGGGAGGTATGTCAACAAATTTGGTGAACAATTGACAACAGTACATAAATTTGAGCGGTACTTTTTATTGCTTTGCTAGAAAGAATAGAAAATATATTTTTTTTTAATGAAAGACTTAATTTTCTTTGCTGTAAATAAATTTAAATTGTTGATTAAATAAAAAGATTGACATGTAACATCTATAAACTACTATTTGGGTTGTATATCGCATCGACATCCTAATGTTGCATAGGCAGCGGTGCGCTTACCATCAGGCATACCGTGTGCTTGATTACTGCTCTTCATAAATAAAGAAAAAAATCTGACAAATCCGGACTAAATTCTTGTGTCATTTTAACACTTTGATGTCCCACCGTAGTATGTTTTGGTCTTATTGTAAGAGGGAAAGTTTATCGTAACGTTGACTAATGTGCTCATACGCGTTCTAACTATCAGAGATTACTGTTATACCATTTAGATGGGCTGCTGCTCTATCACAATTTTTACATTAAGACGATAAATTGTGTCCACTTAATATCTGACCGCGATCATTCATTAAGAATTACTTCAGTACTGACACCACTGTTCTCAATAGTTTCCACGTAACTAGAAAAACCTAACTAGGAATAGATAGATAAAAACGCTTTATTATGTGCACCAGAACTATGTTTTTACTTGGTGGTAGATTTATTTAGCAGTAGGTCGTCCAGGTAGGTACCGCTGCAGTACCAGATATTCTGCCGCCAAGCAATAATGTGGAAACATTTCTGTGTTCCGGTTTGAAGGGTACTGCAGCTAGCGAAATTACAGGGTTGTTGAGACTAACCATCTAGCCCCAAAATAATGAATGCCAAGGCAGCGATGCCCTGGACTTTGTTTTACTACTCAATGTTCTGTGTATTGCTGCAATGGTCATGGACAGGCGTTATCTCTTAGCATCAGGTGAGAGTCTCGTTCGTCTCATTACTGTTACATAAAATAAAAATAAAACAACAAAAAAATGAGCTAAAGCTACAAGTAGCGGTCTTATCGCTATAGGTGATCTCTTCCAGGCAACCATAAATGACTAAGAACAGACGGGAGTTGAAACACTTAACTACTTAATTATAAAAAATAAACTATATAGTTTAAATATTATAGCTGGAATGTACATTGTGAAATAAAAAATAAATATTGTCTTTTTGACAACAATAACTGCTTTCAAGTAAGAATTGTAAATAAAATAATAATTAATTTCAATTAAGCTTAGAAGTATCGGCGCACCAATAGCTGTCCTCACGTGTGAGGTGCGCAACGGCCCACAGTATGAAGCAAGACGAGGACCCGCGCGCGTTGTTCTTTGCTTTAACTCCTTAAAGAAGGCCACTGAGTGTGGTAAAAACTATAGCCCGAGTATCCGACATGATTAAATATGGTAATCCTGCAAAATTAAATAAGTTAAAAAGCTTAGTATATTCTGGAAACGGTTTGAAAAAATTAATACCTACATACTTTTAAGTTTAACTTTAATTCCATATCTGTATTATGATTAGTACCTGGTTGACCGAGCATTGCTCGGCTGAAAACATGGATAAAACGACGTTTTCTGAAAATGAAACCTAGCTAGATCGATTTTTCGCCCCCGAAACCCCCTGGATACAAAATTTCATGAAAATCGTTGGAGCCGTTTCCGAGATTCAGAATATATATATATATATATATATACAAGAATTGCTCGTTTAAAGATATAGATTATTCGAAGTATATGTAGTAGGTAAAAACGAAATTCTAATAATAGCAACTATTTTAAAAAAAGTAATAAAAGTATCTTAATAAATAATTTAATATTGGCCATTATAGTAAAATATATTTTAAGCTTTTTTCATGTAACAATCCTTTGCCTCTACTTCCATCTTGGATTTTGTCAACCGCGACGGAAACTATAAATTATTCTACAATTGGGTCCATCATTGGCGGTTCATTTCACCAACTACAGAGAATAAGACTTCCCCCTTTACTCCGCCCCTCACTATTTGCAATAATTTTGATGTATGTGCTGCGTGTTAACATAATATCTTGCCAATTATACCCAATTACAACAACTTCATATTCGTACGTGAATTCAATAAAAATGGAAGTTTAAAATTTACATTTCAAGTAACAATGTGTGTAAGTTTAAGCCTTACTCGTATTAAATTTTTTCCACATTTTGTTATTATGTCAAAGTTAGTCAGGTTAGTCTTTAAGTTTATACTCGAAATACTTAAGGTACCTCGCAAAACTCTGTCAAACAAAAGATACAACATCAAAAATCGTTTTACAAAGACCTGACGTCTTTGTCTTTGACACGACAAGTATCTAACGGTGTATTCTAACAGCCTTACTTGAGAGCCAGTTCCATTCCAAGCCAGGTGTGTTCACGATCTTCGACCACGCCGTCACTTAACATCAGGTCAGTCATCAAAGTCTGCCAAACTTAAAAAAAAAAACATCTGTGTTAAAACAGTGATGTTACACGTATTTTAGATTCCTTGTTCCATTTATAAAAAGCACTCACAAAAGTTTAAGAACCTCTGCATCTATTTTGGTATATCCGAACATCCAGTACATTTCTCGAGAGATTAAGAACACCCACGTGTTTTATCAATAATCCATTATACGTACAACAAACAATGAGCTATGTTATCAGACGCGTTGCTATCGGCCGGCCATGATGAATGGCCGCTGAGGCACATTAGAAAATGTCAATAAATAAAAAAGATATCAGACGATCGCAGTAACTTGAGATTGGACGATGGTAACGAATAAACATTGAATGATTTAACGGTAGAGGAAAATGTCTAATGAGAACGGAGTTAAACTCTTAATACAATAGTACCTGGTTGACCGAGCTTTGCTCGGCTAAAACACGGATAAAACGACGTTTTCTAAAAATGAAACCTAGCTAGATCGATTTATCGCCCCCGAAACCCCCTGCATACTAAATTTCATGAAAATCGTTGGAGCCGTTTCCGAGATTCAGAATATATATATATATATATATACAAGATTTGCTCGTTTAAAGATATAGATAGATAGATACAAGCTGTTACTTGCGGCGTTGCTCGCGTAAAATAAGGCTCGATGATAAAGCGATTCAAGCTTAGGTGTAAAATACGAAATCAAAATGTATTTGCTAAGTACAGGTGTCAAAATGTTGGTACTTATATTAAAAAGCCTCTTAGACTATACTTAATTTAGAATTGGGTGTACTAAAAATGGATAAAATAGAATTTCATACTTATTAAATAATGTAAATTTTTAGATCAATTAATTATGTCATGTATGATGATGTATAAATTAATCATTTTAAGGTCAACTCATTTGTAACTAATCTTTTTTATCGCACTGGACACTACTTTACTATTATTATTAATGACGTCTTTTATTATGTAAATCCTATGTGTATGTGTTATTGTTGTAGTGTTGTGTGTGATAAAATTAATGTTTCATTCTTCTTTCTTTAATATTATTTTCCTAAACTTTAAATTTTGAATTTCATGCTTCTTCATTCAAAAATGATACACTTACTATATACAGTTTTAACCCCTAATTCACCCTTATACCAGTAAAATTTTGATAAACGCGATATACGTGTACATTTATTTCTAACCAGAAGCAAATATAGTGACATTTAGTGTTGCATATAACTATTCATCCTTTATTGTACCTATTTAAGGATGAAATTTCTAAAAAATCTAAAAAAGAAAAAACTTGTTATTTTATTTTTCTGCGTTGATGAATCAGCCAGTCAGTCGCGACAAGTAATCATACCTATATATTATATACTAACTATGTTTAGCGACATTACTCGAAATTTTACAGTTTTCTCTAATTTTATCAAAGGAAAGGTATATCATGTCCTGTTTTGTGATGTCATCACCACCATGGCAATTTTTTTAAATATTGGTACAGCTAATTAGTTGTGAAAATAATCATAGAAAACAAACAGATAGCGTTATTTTTTGAATGTATCATATTATGTATATATCTCAGTATCATGAGATCTAAATATTATCTAAAGAATTCCTGTTCCAAAAATTTTATCGGAATTCAAAAAAAAAACGTTCTCTAACTTATTGATTTCAAATAGATTACAATTAAATAAAATGACTTTCGTATTCGCAGCAATTAATCATCGTACCATGTTTTCTGCGATGTTTTCGATTCAATAAGTTTTCGATTCAATTATTAATAAAATCCATTTTAATAACTGACATAAAAAGCTGCCTCAAATATCAGTACTACGTAAATATTTCCAGAACTCAATTAAGATATCGTTTTTACAAAACTTCAACAACTCTCTGTCTACAGTGAATTTAAAATTAATTCCGTTAAAATGTAAATTAATAATAAAGTTAAGACATTTTAAGTCTAACAAAGAAGTTGGCTTGATTTCCCCAAGCTCAACGATTAATGAAAAATCTGGAAAAAAAGTTTGAGAATTAGAAAAAGGCAAGAGTTAACATAAGCTTAAAAGGTCAACAACATACGTAAGTAAGCACCTATATCAGTGGCACCTCTGATATTGCAAACTGGTAATAATTCACAGCCTAACCCGATATTCCGAAGGAATCGTAGGTTTTTCGCGATAAAAAGTGTTTTGAACGTGTATGTATATTATACTAATAAAAATAATAATTTATTAGTAATTTGCTTTGGAAACTGACGTGGTTTTGACACATTTTTGTTTTACTTATGCGGGATTACTCACACCTAATTATATCGGGAACTCCGACTATAGTTTTGGTTACATCCGGTGACAAATTTTTAACGTGGTAGCTAGACAGCCGAGTACTAGAAAGTACCCCACCACCACGCTATGGTTTCCTCACGATGTTTTTCCTACACCGGCAGCTCAAGCTCATTGTTTTGATTTAAACCCACGCTCTTCGGCATGCGAACCGACCGCGCTAACCACTGAGCTATCATCGATACAGAAGGAAGTTCCGATTCCGTTGAAGGAGTTTCTGATATAATTTAACGTGAGTAATACCGCATAAGTAAAACAAAAATGTATTCGTAATATCACAAAATATGAATTTCGAATTTGAATTTGTAATAAGTCAATTTCTAATTGTTAGAGCTAATAAGAACTAATTAATCTCTTAATGTTATGAAAGTTGTATGTATGTTGTTGTAAAATGCGAACGAACGTGATTTTTTAAAATAATAAATAGGCTTTCGGTTGCTGTGGTCTACGATGGAGCACGCTTGCCTAGAAAATACCAAACTCAACTCACGTACTTTTTTACCATCCGAAGTATAAAGGAATAAGTTACTCGAAAAAGTATATTTTTGTTAATAATTTTAGAGGTACATTAATGTTACAAACCTTCGACTTTTTACATCGGCCTAGGGAGAGACGCGCAAAATTGTTTCGAACAGTAGGTAATTAAAGCTGATACAATCTTT
Source organism: Biston stratarius (assembly GCA_950106695.1). Lineage (NCBI taxonomy): Eukaryota > Metazoa > Arthropoda > Insecta > Lepidoptera > Geometridae > Biston > Biston stratarius. The sequence continues at coordinate 32,192,605 of OX467106.1, read as the reverse complement.
GCCAGGGGCAACTTTGCGGCCCGTTTTAGATAGCTGATAAGATACTTCATTTTATTTTCGTTCAGTGAGAAAAATGCTTCGCTTACTGTTTTATAGAAAACTATTTACAAAACGCGATTTGTTAGATTTTTCGTAAGAAAAAATGTCTTAGATGATAAACAGCGCTCCAAGATAACACTCGATAATAATATTATAATAGAACAGATCAATACTTAACGCTAATAAATACCAGTTTTTTTATTGGTGGTTTTCCCACAGCGCCATCACGCCCCAAACTAAGCAAAACTTGTACTATGGAAACCATATAGCTGATAGAATACTTACATACTTTTTTCATTGTAAATACATAGAGAACACTCAGATAGGACAAACATCGTCACACAAATGTTAGTCCTGAGTGAGAATCGAACTCACACCCTTCAGCTTCCGATGCAGAAAATCTGCCAAATATATAGGGCAGTCAAAGTCAGTTATTATTATAATTAACAGTATTTGTGTGACTTAAAAACTTTGTTGTAAGAGTACTATCACAACACGTCATCAGCCATAGGACGCCCACTGCTGGACATAGGCCTCCTCCTGGGGAGGGGTTTTGCCAATACTCGCCACGCTTGGCAGGCGGGTTGGCGAGCGCAATTAGGTATGATTGTTCAAGGAAGACGCTGCTGTACATCTGCCGTACTACATGCCTTAGCCGACTCTTACGGCAACCACGGGTAGAGAAGGTGAGGTACAATTCTTACGCCGGCACCAACACGGCATAGTAGTATGCACGGCAAGAGTACTATGCAAGTTTTTAAATATTCACTAAAATTAATTATCTGTACTTTCTACACACTGGCATATTCCCAAACTAAGCAAAGATACATTTTAAACACCCAGACATAAAACAAACATCTATGTTCAATTGACATTAGACGAAAAACAAGCATTAGAATTTCTTACTTTCACACATGGATTAGAAAGCGCAAGTATTTAACACGCAAGTAATAGTAAGTACCCAGCATACATTACCACAATAGTGCAAGCACATCACTAGAAATCGATTTACAAACATCGAATAAAACATCTTTCAAAAGCATCGACTGGCAACCCGACAAACGGAACAAGCGATCAGTTTGCCGAAGCAAATTGAGCGTAGGAGCAAACCTGCATTATCCCAGCATAACTTTGCTTATCTCTAAGTGCTACCGGTTCTTCTATTAGTATGAATGTTTATAGTCTTACTGGTTCCAAATTGACTCTAATTGTATATGGATTTATGTGTCATTTTCTTTCTGGTTTATTTGCCGCTCCCAGTGGATTTTTGCATTTCTACAAGTTATTAAAATAACTTTATAAGGAAAGAATGCTATAACGAATTTAACATATACGACATTTTCTGAGTTGAGATCCGTCAGTCATCTATTGTATCGATAATAATTGATGATTGTAATATAATTTATTCTGATGCTATGACCTGTTTTTTTTTTTACGTTGTTGGGCATCTGATAAATATAATAAAAGCTGTTTTTTTTGACGGAGTTTTGGAAACCATACGAAGAGAAGTTTCACCTCATGTTATAAATTTTCTATATCTGATGAGCATAATATAAAACTAATGACTTTTGAATTGCCGTGGTGGTGTCGGCGTAAGAATAGAGTACCCCACCCTCTCTACCCGTGGTTGCCGTAAGAGCCGGCTGAGGGATGTAATCCGGAAGATGGGCAGCAGCGTCTTCCTTGAACAATCACACCTAACTGCGCTCGCCAACCCGCCTGCCAAGCGTGGCGAGTATTGGTTCACCTGATGTGAAGTGACCGTATGAGCGAAGATGGTTACACACCTAGTCTGGAATAGGAACTGGCTATCAAGTTAGACTTCCAGAAACTACAATTACTGTGTAATTTGATGATGTGACTAAATTTTAATAATTACAAGTCTAACAAATTTTTGTTTTTAAATACAATCTTGGTGCTTTAAAGTCGCAAGTAAATCGGTTCTAAGCAAGCGTGTTCCATCATTGGCCGCAAACGGAAACTTTATTACTTAATAATAATAAAAAGTGTTTCAATTCAAAATCATAGAGCCTCCATCACAATCCCTAGAAGCACGTCTCTATAATAGATGACTATGTCCTTATCAATAAAAATCTCTACTCAAAATGGTTCTACCTACCGTCCTTCCACTACATCGTTAAGATTTTATCCCACTTCTTACGGCTAATCTGTACTTGCTTTGCCACAATGGTAGGGTAAAGTAGGGTTGAATAATAGGACATTTTTTACTATTTTATTAAAGTAGGTATACGTAACCTCAAGCACTTTAAATTAGTAGAACCAGTATGGATACTTCTGAGAAAATTGTTTTGACATTTGATTTATTTATTTATTTTCTGTACAAAAAGCTCCTCTTTTGTTGAATACAAGGTATAAAGAGAACGCTCGCAAAAATTAACAATGTTAAAGTAGTTGGAAAAATAAAATAAGATAGATACAAATAGTCGTAAAGCCCCAAGACGGGTCGACAATATTGTCACCGTCGCGGGTCGAACCTGGACCAGATCGGCACAGGACCGAGGCAGATGGCATAACAAGAGATAGGCCTATACCCAGCAGTGGGATAAAAAAGCTGTGGATGATGATGATGATGATGAAAATAGATATTCTGATTCAGTAATATGCAATGACCTGTAACTTTAACTGCCCTATTAGCTCATTCGGTAGAATATCTGCTTCAACAGCCGTAGGGCGTGAGTTCGATTCCCACCAGGGAAAACATTTGCATGACGTTAAATGTTTATTCTGTGTTTAGTATGTATTACAAGTATGTATTAAAAAAAAGGAAATAAGTATTCTATCAGTTAGTACAAGCTATGCTTAGTTTGGGGCTAGATTGCGCTATGTGAAATGTCCTACGATATTTAATTTTGGTGTTATCAATAAACAAAATATTATTCTAATCGATATGACAAAAACACTTACTGACTTTAGAAGTCAATGAATGTGCACCGTTCGTGGTCAATTGATATTTATTTTTACTTTAGCTCCATTCATTCAGCCAGTTTCAAATATTAAAGCATTTTTAAATACCCTTACTGTTGTTATGTCATTCATGCTCAAGGGACGTAATGCCGTGTCTCATATGACAGATCGATCCTGTTGCCACGGAAAAAATATTGTCACAGGAATACGGATGCTTGAATCATTTCTCATGCGTTTTATTAGAATTATTACATCGTGAAAGAAATTCTATTGAAATCTGGGTGGAAATTGTCCTTTTGTTTTGAAGACTTCCTGCTTTTGATTTCGTATTTTGTTTGTAAGCATTTTTATAAGAAGAAATCTTTTTGTTACTTTTCAATTATTTTCTTTCAATATAGATGAGTTGGATACTCATCTACAACTAATTAATATTAATAAGTATGCATAATTACATTTAATGTTTCATAATGTGTTCTACGCGTTTTTTTTTTAAATAAATATAACGGAACCTGACAGCCCTGTTGGCTCATTAGTAGTACATGTGTTTCAAGAGCTGAAGGGCGTGGGCTCGATTCCCATACAGGACAAACATTTTGTGGTATATACAAATGTGTATTTACAAAAAAAAAAGTATTTAATAATTATATCAGTTATCTAACTCTATAATGCTAGCTTTGCTTAGATAGGTTAGAAGGCGCTGCGTGTAAAGAAAAGCTTACAAATGACATTGTTTATTAAGTGTGGACGATAATCCTGTTTCAAACAGTCTAAATCACTAAATAAAAAATCTATCCTATAGAACGACAAGCATAACAATGGTTCTTTACCTACGCCACCACACGCAGTCTAAAAGCATCAGACAGCTCATGATACGCCTAAAGCTAATTTAGGTAGCATTGTGAATCTCACAAGAGGTACCTCTGAATAAAGATTATCACGAAACTAAACCCCGTTGGGAGTCATCGGTCATAAATCATAACTCATAAAATGAGACTGACAATCACTTCTATCTAAAAACGTTTCCTAGACTTGATATTAACGAAATGTAAGCCATGCCACCAAAAATATAAGTTTCATATTGGGTTGGAGAGAAAGATGTGATTTGGAACGAAGTTAGAGACTGATACTTAAAATGACAAGCGAACTTAATATTCCGTTTGATCGGATCAATTGTTAATATTGTGTTTACTGTCGATTTTTAGAAAGCAGAAAAAGAACAGGCTTAATAAGTATGAAAAGCGCTGGGGTTACAGGACAAACATCAATCACGTTAGACGTCATTTCATTTTCGGCTAATTCAGCGATTTTAGACGCGTGGATGATCAATGGAAAACCGTATGTAATGAGGCATGCTCAGATCTGTCTGTGTCATTGCTTTTTGCGCTCGTGTACATGAATGACAGCTATTTTTTTTCACATTCAATATTTTGATTGCCACTATGTTGTCGAATTTAAAATTGAAAATCTTAGCAATTAGCTTCATAGTTCGCGTAAGCATCAATCAAAATGTTTTATTATTAGAAATGACGGTTCGATTATTAATTGGCAGTTATCTGTCAAATAAAAATCAATTTGGATATAAAAATGCATAGAATTCGCCTATATTATTTTGATAGAGTTGAGGCTATTAATGGTTTGCGTTATAGATTGAAAATGTGATCATTATAGATAGCCATTAAAAGTAACAATGTCTGATCACAGAACGGCATTCCCGCACAATGTATACTCCAACTATCGAGCGTCAACACTTGATAAGATATCCTTTTATATCTCTTATATAATGTCCCGACTTAAATTGGAATTCGTGTACGTTATTGTGGCCTGGGGAATTAGATCCACCGCATTCAAAACTCAGACTATCCTATTGAGACCTCTCGGAAGGGAACCGAATCTGATAAGGCAGATCAAGGATAGGAGCCTTTTTCTTTACGCGACACCTTTGTCACGACAAAAGGGCTGTTTTGCCTCAACTGTGGCATGTGAATAGGCTTGCAATAACACGTCCTGGCGAAGCTCACATCCCGCGAGATCGGCCTCAGATATACTCTTCTCTGCAAAGATTTATTAATCTCTCTCGTTGGTAGGAACAATGAGCGCTTTTGGTAGGCACCTGGCTGGTTTTTTCTCGTCACTCAAGTGCGTTTGAAACGTGTATTCAGTTTTTGCTCGCTGCTCGAGTGAGGTAAGTGGAAATTGGAGAGTGATTGTGGCTACTTTGAGCATACGCTTGTTTTGGAAGCGTGAACATTGAACAGTACCTACTGTTTGAGTATTATTACATTCTTTACAAGTAAGTTGCGTAATAATAAATATTACTTGTAATTAATATATTTATACCACAGATATTGCAACATGCCGAGTTAAGTAAACAAAACTAATTTTGTGGTATTTTTTTAAATTATGTATGGAACTACATAGACAAACTTACAGTATAAAAATTACGAATATCCATAGCACGGATAATTAAGAAAATAGATGGGTATGGTATACCAGATTTAGGCAAGGTTAGTTTTTTTTTTCACTGTCAGGAATTTTATATTTTTAATTGCTTTATCTAGTAATTCATCATCCTATATAGTATTTCATAAAGGTTTAAGTGTCCAATATCGGAATAAAATACCTACTCTCTATTTTATTATACTACTAGCGACTCGCCCCGGCTTCGCACGTGTTCAATTTATTTTGGCAACTTGTTAACAAAACATTGCATTTACCTACTTATAATAAAGTTAATTATAAAAACTCAAAACTCAAAAATAAGCAAAAATTGATTACAAACCTTCCGGAAAAATATCTAAATGACAGTGAAATCGTACCAAAACTCGTTGCATGATTTAGAAGGAGGAGAAACAGACAGACGCGGACAGCGACTTTGTTTTACAATATTTAGTGATTACTAACCTTCCGGAAAAATATCTAAATGACAGTGAAACCGTACCAAAACTCGTTGCATGGTTTAGAAGGAGGAAAAATAGACAGACGCGACAGCGACTTTGTTTTACAATATTTAGTGATTACAAACCTTCCGCAAAAATATCTAAATGACAGTGAAACCGTACCAAAACTCGTTGCATGGTTTAGAAGGAGGAAAAATAGACAGACGCGACAGCGACTTTGTTTTATAATATTTAGTGATTACAAACCTTCCGCAAAAATATCTAAATGACAGTGAAACCGTACCAAAACTCGTTGCATGGTTTAGAAGGAGGTGAAACAGATAGACGCGGACAGCGAATTTGTTTTATACTATTAAGTGATGTACATTAACGTTGTATACCTACGGTTATAAGTGCGCTTGTGATAGCTACCGTATCATGTTCTACAAGATTTCGGAGCGTCCTAGATTAATGTTTTTAATTAACCCAACCACTTTAAAAAATATATCGTATTACAAAGAAGATATCGCATATTAATTTACTTCTTAGAACTTAATACCTACCAAAAGTTATTCCCGACGTGTCGTCCGGTCAAGTTACGCGTTTAATTTGTCTAGATGGCGTGTTATGAGACAGTTTTAATAAATAACGCTTTTTTATCTCGACATCGCTGGGCTCTAGGCAGAAATTCTTACACGTTCCTTCGCTGAATTGACTTATTTTGTTTGTGTTTGGTTACTTTGTTATATGTCTTATTATAATATTGAAAGGACATGTAAATCACGCGATGAAGTGATAAGCTATATTGCAACCAGTTGCCGTAGTAAACGCTAAGGGCTTTACTTATAAACATTGCTTAAAATAATTTATAAAGAAGCCTGTATCTTATTAACGTGACATTTCAGGTTGACAAAGCATTTAAGGATTGATTTAAAGTGAAAGGTTTTATAAACATTTAAATATTTTTTTAAACTGGCTCTCAAGTGAGGTTTCCCGTTCAACTTGAGGGGTGGTAGCTAGACAGCCGAGTTTTAGAAAGTACCTTACCACCACGTCATGGTTTCCTCTCAATATTTTCCTTCACCGACAGCACAAGCTCTTTGTTGGGGTTTGAACCACGCCCTTCGGCATGTGAGCCGACGGCGATAACCACTGAGCTATCATCGCCACAAAACTACTTATTCTACTTGAATTTGGCAAATTGGAGACGTCAACAAGCAGCATATTTGCTATTACTGCAATTTGCGTTTAAAATAATTGGCCAGATTGGTTCAAAAATGCCTTACCATAGATGCAAGAATTCGTAAATTAACGACAAAGTGATTTTCAACCACATTAAAAAGTGGGCCCACAAACTATGAGGCCACCTAAACACAAAAGGCGACAATAAATTGCCCCTGGTTATAAAAATGATAAAGTACCTAATATTGTTGGTAGTTTCGAAGATATAAGTCCAACTATCAGAGTTTGTTGTTGCAGACAAAATGTGCAATGTGTTTATGAAGTGAACAACTGAACAATGAAACCAGCTGCGTGCATCGATGTCAAGATAAGAACCCACATTTTGGCAAATGCATCCCTGCGGGAGACCGTCACAATATTTTAGTATCTACAACTGTATCTATTTATGTGGTCAAAGATTCTGATATAATCGTCTATGGATGATGTCCTTTTGAAGTTTATTTGAAATAGCGTGCCTCCTTGGAGAATCTTTTGTTTTTTTCACTATATTAAAATCTCAATTAAAATATTGTCACATTCACTGGGTCTAGTATATTCATTTGTGAGAAGTAAGTAGCTCGTAAATGATATTCAAATTCTGTTAGTATTAGCCAGGGGCGATTCACATTCCATACATTTTTGTATTGTTTACGTGAGTCTTGCAAACTGATTTGCCAGCCCCTGCGATTTTTACGGAATATCTCAAGAGCGAAACGAAAAGTTGTAGAAAAAAAAATTATGATATACAACTGAAAGAAAGGAAAAATATACAAATTAAGAAAAAGGAAACTATATATACGTGGTGGTAGAGTACTTTCTAGTGCTCGGCTGGCTAGCTACCACCCTCAAGTTGAAAATCTGCCAAGCATCTAACGCTGTATTCCAGCAGCCTCACTTGAGAGTCAGTTCCATTCCAGGCTAGGTGTGCTTTACCATCTTCGACCACACCGTCACTTAACATCAGGTGAGTTGTGGTCAAACACCAAGTACGTAAGCAATATAAAAAAAAAATAAAAAAAATATACTATAGGTAAAAATAATATAAAATTATATTTAAGGTTAACAATCTGGCTAAACATTTTAAACACAAATCGCAAATGTTTTGCTCGATAACGTCTCCGATATGTGTAAGGGGGAGTACAAGTAGAACACCAAAAAAGATAAAAAAATTACATCCACAGCTTTTCAAGGCTTCTCTCTCTCTGTGCAGTGGCCTATAAAGAGAGAAGCAGGCAGAATGAAGCAGTGGCAAACTATGATACATGCCATTACCAACTTAATAAAAAAAAAGTTTTTCATATAGTTTTTACTTATTCAGATCACATCACTTGTCATCTGACTTTTTCTTCTTTAGCAACCGGTGGTTTGCAAACAAAACCAATAAATTATATACCACGAGACATGAATGTTTTGATCACTCCCCTTGTCTCCCTATTGTACAAAAGGGGACGTGGGATAACTCAGAAATGCACTTGAAAAAAAAAGCGGATTTCTTACCAAAAACCTCAACCTTTTGTATTATACTAAACTGCCGTTTGGAAATTTATTGTTGAAGAATGATATGATGTCTTTATGTGGAGTTCCTTTGTGAGACACTTATCTGATCATCTCCCACATTTGGTATAATGGCTTCGATGTGGATCTAATATTTTCGACTATTTTAATCTTCTCGTATTGTTTGTGTCTACGGTTTTCTTTTTTGTTGCTTGTAACATTCCGCTTTGTCATTCGGCTAACGATTTTACAAGAATGTGAAAGACGCAAACTTTGTTGAAGTATAGAGATATATAGTTTATCTTGGTAAAAATATCTTGGCGAATCATAAAAGAAGCGGCTTCTCTTTTGGTATTAGTAAAATAATATAACATAATATATTAATCTTAAATATTTGAACATAGCAACACATTCCTATATTCTAACCAAGATCAATTTGTAACTCATTTATAAAGAATGGTATTGGCTTGATATTCTTCAAAAAAAATAGTTTCGCATTATTATATTATTACAGAACCTTATATACCACAGTCTTATAGGTATATCTAAATATATATAACTCAAAGGTGACTGACTGACTGACTGACTGACTGACTGACTGACTGACTGACTGACTGACTGACGACTGACTGACTGACTGACATAGTGATCTATCAACGCACAGCCCAAACCACTGGACGGATCGGGCTGAAATTTGGCATGCAGGTAGATGTTATGACGTAGGCATCCGCTAAGAAAGGATTTTGATTAATTCTACCCCCAAGGGGATAAAATAGGGGATGAAAGTTTGTATGAAACTTTGTCAATTTTAAACCGATCGGGCTGAGACTTTGCATGCATAAAGCTACTATGACGTAGGCATCTAGCGCGGGTGAAACCGCGGGGCACAGCTAGTAAGAATATAAAATATAAGGTTTTGTCAGGTTTTTCGAGCTCAAAAAGCGACATCACTTCATGGTAGATATAAAACTCGAACCGTTTAGTTTGAGTTTCAGAAAGTCTTACTTTCATTGTACGAACCACTAAGCATAAATAACGCTAAGCAATATTTTTTTTTAATTCAGAATACTTTCGCGTTTTACCACATCCTGCCTGATGTTAAGCAACGATGGAACTAGGACTAGGATGGAACTCGCTTACCTAGAAGGAACCTGTTTACTCTTGATTTATATGTATTTTTTGTACGTACTTTATATGTATATTGTTTATTCATTCTTAAGTGTTTGATGCATGCCTTTAACATCTATTATTAGTAAAAATGCTTTAGTATGACGTCCTATGGCACATATTATTTAGTTTCTTGCGCAATTTTGAATTTTTTAAACAAACATACGACTTACTTCACTACTTACAAACCTGAAAATTCCACCAGCGATTCTTTTCAAATCAAATCAAAACAGATACTTCATAGAAATAACGTAAAGATCAGGTATCTTCTACAGTTTGCGGTCGCGGTAAATCTGTCAATTAGTATTCTGAGGTAGCAGCGCTGTCGTTGGTTTATCGGTCGCGTTCTTCCAATACAAAAATATGTCTAAATATATAAGAAAAACTTTCTTTTATATTATATTTTCTTTATTTTATATTTTCATGGCCAATTTAATATTTCTATTTCTAAATAGTATAAAACAAAGTCGTTTACCGCCACCTATACGCTTAGATCTTTTAAACTACGCAACAGATTTTAATGCGGTTTTTATAAAAATCATGTTTTTGAGCGCTTACATTGCAAACGCAAGCTAAACCTTGCGAGATATATTATATCAAAATAATGTACTACGTTAGTATCTACATTGCACCCGTACGAAGTTGGAGCGGGTCGCTAGTCTGTCTATAGTCTACTAAAACACTGCAAGAATATCTATAGGATCTAAAAGCTAATTGCTGGATAGAGTATCTAACTAACAGCGTTAGTAGGATTGAGTATATACAATTTGGTTGGGTATGGGTTGAAAGACAAAAAGTGAGCGTTCACACGTATTTAAATGGATCCCGCTCTCCTGGATTACAAAGGTCGCAAGGCACAGTACGGGTTCTTATCCCTGTAACGCAATGGACCCGGCACCCACACCGTGACACCATCCAATGCTTTGTCTCATGGTTATGTTTTCATCTCTTACGACCTCAAGAGCTTCTTATTGTATGTTAGAAAAAAACTTCTTTTTTTTTGGTGGTAGGTAAGTATCCTTAGCACAAAGTCGTAGTTAGTACCACCACAGTACCAAATATTCCGCCGCCAAGCAGTAGTCTGTAAACAATACTGTGTTCCGGTTTGAAGGGTACTGCAGCTAGTGAAATTACAGGACTGTTGAGACTAACCATCAAAGTCTCAAAGTAATGAGCGCCAAAGCAGTGATGCCCTGAACTTTGTTTTACTACACAAAATTCTGTGTATCGCTGCAATAGTCATAAACAGGCGTTGTGTCTTACCATCAGTAGAGAGTCTCGTTTATCTCATTACTTTTACATAAAAAAAAACAACGATATAGATTCTATTGGTACTGGTGGTATTTAGATTTATATGGTTAATGCTATCAGCAAATAGAGCAATTAACTTTAAACTGCTTAGAATTATCATGCATCTAAACTCACTCAACGAAACACCAATTTAAATTCAAACCACGTACAATTATGTGTAATCAAATCGGATACCTAAGAACAGCTTCTATCTATAGTAATTAAGACTAAAAGCCTTTATACTAAATAGCCGATATAACAAACCGGTCAGGATTTCACTGTTGAATCTTTCAAATTGGAAGCTAAATTATTCCTTAAAGCTTGTTTTATCTTATTTTATATCCATAGAATTTAATCAAATCAATTAAAGGGGTTTCACATTGTTTATCATAAGAACAAAATGAAGATAATGAAAGTGTTTGAAAATGTATATCACCATTTTTATGGATAGCGGAGACAATATCGTTCAACGAAAAGGTAATAAAACGGTAGGATGTTTTAAGAGTAGATATGGTCCAGATACCCATTAAAATGTAAAATATATAGATAGAGATATATAGAAATTCTTTATTGTTCACATCAGAAATAGAAAAAGAAATGTACAGAAAACAAGAATTTTATAAGCTAGAGTCATAAGTGGCAGCCTTATTGCTAAAGGTGATGTCTTCCAGGCAACCAAGAATGAAAAGCACGTTTTTAATTAAGAACAGACAGGACTGTAACACTATTAAGTTCTAAATTCAAATTCTATAAAAAATTATATAAATTATTAAACAACGTTTATATTTTACTTGGTGATAGATTTCCTTAGCAGAAGATCGTCGAGATAAAAACATCAGGACACCAATACTACCGCTTCATAGTTAATGTTCCAAAAACTCAAACTAAACAGTTTGAATTTACTTTTATTGTTCGAGCCGCTTGCTACCTGAGTGAGTGTTCCCTGATAGATACAATCTGGGTGCCTTCAAGTCGCGAGTGAATCGGTTTCTTCTAGGCTAGCGTGCTCCACCATAGACTGCGTCTTCACTTAACATCAGTCGAGATGGTGGTCAAACGCAAGCCTATCTACAATTTTAAAAAATGTTGCCGCTAAGCAGTAGTGTCTAAACACTACTGTGGTCCGATTTGAAGGGTAAACAGCTAGCGAAATTGCAGGGCTATTAAGACTCACCATCGAATGTCTCAAAGTAATAAGCGCTAAAGCAGCGATGCCCTGGACTTTTTGTTACTCAAAAGTCTGTGTATCACTACAGTGGGCATGGCCATGTGTTATCTCTTATCACCAGTAGAGAACAGAAGATAATTATGTCTATTGCAATACAATTTCGCATCAAACTCTGACAGTCATACAGAACATAAATTATATGTATTATCGTACTATAGTCATGCCTGTCTTTGATAATGCTCTCTGTTTCACCATTGCTTAGCATTCTTACGGTCATGGCCGAAAAGTATCACAAAATCCCATCACAAAAAATACAGAATTTTAGACCTTAAATTTTGAGCCATAGAGAACAATCGTTCATATTTTGGTGATTCTAAATATGTCAGTGTAGTCAAAATGTATGCATTTGAATAATGTAAACCTGTCTTGATGGAGGCTCGAGAGATGACGAGGCATATACCGATCTTAGGAAGAGCTGTGTGTTTTAAAATGCTGATGTTGATATTGATAGGCTCAATATGACTGTTCAAGATATAATAAATAATATTCTGAGCAAGTTTTTGTGGAAACGCGAATAAATCACGTAAAAAAAAAAAAAAACGAAACTGCTTAATATCTAAAACTAAAATTTGTCAACGTGTCGACAAGTGGTTACTGCGGCGAGAAAGGGATATAAATACTTAGGGTTATTTTAATTAGTGTTTTGTTTAATTTGTTTTAGTTTTTGAGTTTATGAGAAATTTTAGTTATAGATATCAAGTAAAGTTTCGGACAAGCTTAAATAAAGCCATTATCAAATTTTTTTAATTGTTGTCAAGTAAGTTAAATTTAAATTCTCATTATTTTTGTAACTGAAACGACTGTTAAGCGGTAGCGGAGTGGTTTTTTTTCGTATTTTATTACAATATTTCTTAATAAATATATACACACCATTAAACCATTAAATGTATTTGATACTCTTAACTATATCCGAGAACGCTTGTGAGCTACCAAGGTTCAGGTTTATTTTACAGTCACTCTGACTGTCGGCGTCCGTAACGTTGACCGTCGACGCGCGTAAAGTTGACCGTCGACGCGCGTAATGTTGACCGTCGACGCGCGTAACGCTGACTACCGAGTACGCGCGCCAGTAGGTAAGTAGCTGATAGACTTAATAGACAACAAACACTTGCCGATACTGGTCAGCGCTGAGTAATCACTAATTAATGTAAATTTAAACAGTTCTTTAGTAGTAATTCAACAAACAGTATTAACGGTCGGCAACGGTCAGCGTGACTGTATAATCAGCCTCACATCCACACAAACCTCGTGCTAGGTTTGCGTTCACGTCCACACAAATTCAACGGCCGATGGAAGCTTGGTCCCAGGAGCGCACAAGTTACAAATTATTCCACCCACATACTTGTGTAAGTGCACCTGAATCAATCAAAACACACATTCGTTCCGCCTTTTATTCGTGTTTTATGCACATTACCTTTCTTGAATCTGTTTTATGAACAGTGAAATTGTAATAAACAATTTGTATGGCAATCAATGTTCTTCGCCTGTGACTATGTAATGTTGTTTTGCTTTCATCGATTACTTTATTAGGTTACGTGAACGTCTTTTAGCCTAATAGGTACTGTCGGTATTAGACATAAAGACGTCTAGGAGTGTCTTTTACATACAAAGAGATTGCTTTAATGCTTTTATCGACAATATCGCTTTTTGTATCTAGGTATTATGGTTTTCTAATAATTTTTATATGTGGTTTTTATTATGGATGACAAGCTAGGTATTTCACCAAAGCGTATCTCTTGTTAAGTAATGGTGTGGTTGATGATGGTAAACACATCTGGCTTTCTAGTGAGGTTGCCGGAACATATCATTAGGCTTGGCAGCATATTTTCAACTCGGTAGCTAGCCAGCCGAGTACTATATAGTACTATCTGGTATGCCAATAAAGTGGTATTTGACCAACTCTGAAATTACGAAAAACCAATTGTTCCGTATGAAAATGTGATTTGCATTTGACGAAATTATTTGAGAAATTATCCCACAGCAATACTTTTGACTTAGTACTGTCGTCCAACGTAACCGTAACGTATTAACGAACTAATTTCATTAAAGTTGCGATTCTGTAATGATTCATCTGCATCATCATAACCATGTCCATCGTCATCATAATCAGCCTAACACAATTACTTTGTTTCACAACGTATCATTTTCATAGTATTGTATCTTTTAATTATATCAATTCGTGACTCGACTAGACATTGTAGATGTCAGAAAGGACAGAGGCCTCTCCCAGGACACGCCACTTACTTAACCTAAAACTTAAACTCAATTTTTACGTTTCCAGCCATTGCCAGTTAGTTGTCCTACGTATATCACCATTCCATCAAATCTCAAAGTGTCCAAAACATTTGCCGGTTCATGGTCACCAATCCAGAATATGTCTATAACACAGCAATTTATTGGTTCTGATAGGACCAGCCAACTTCGGCTTCTATAATATTATTATTGAGATACATGAATGATGCACTTGGTGGTAGATTTCTTTAGCAGGAGGTCGTCTGGGTACCTACCACCGCAGTACCAGATATTCTGTCGCCAAGCAGTAGAGTGTCCTTGTTTGAAGGATACGGCAGCTAGTAAAATTACAGCACAGCTTTTTAAAACTAGCCATCGACAGTTTCAAAATAATGAGCGCCAATGCTACGATGCCTTGTACTTTGTCGCTGCAATGGTCATGGCATTATGGCAGCTTTTACCATCAGGAGAGCGTCTCATTTGTCTTATTACTTTTATATAAAAAAAGAAACTAATCATACAATTACATAGATACATATGTAAAACATTAGAAATTTTAAATAACTATGAAATTCAAATTTTATTCTAAACATTAATTCATTCATTTTCATCAAATTTCATTTGAAAGTTAGCGACAGATAATAAGATTCAAGACACCTTCAATATTTATGTATCCTGCAGTTTTCTCGACTAATTTTATGGTCACCATCATCAATAATTCAAAGATCAACCATGTCATACAAAGCTAGTTCAAGTTGTTACACATGATTGCTGGTTTGTTGCAGTAAACTTCTTCCACGGTGTATACTTACTCGATCTAGTTTTCTGTAATGGTCTTTAATGCGATGTCAATGAACGAACAACATATATTTTATATTAAACTAGCACATGCTCTCATGTTTTAACTGGATTTTTTGACTTGAACGTCTTTGAAATTGCTTCCATAGTGGGAGGCAATTCAGGAAACTGATTATAACAAAATTGGTGTTTGCGTCTATGTACATATTTATCGTCTATATCTAAAATATCTACTTTATATCGCTAAATATATAGTTTATTTAAAATGTCTTAGAAAAGTATATTTATGTGTAAAAGCAGGTGAAACCGCGAGAGTTTAATCATTATTACTACAAACGTTTGAACTTTGATTTGAAGCGATATTGTGAATTTAATAATTTAAGTTTGCCAAGAATGTCTTATTGAGCCATTATTAGCATCTTTGATGTTGAAATTAAACCAGTCCATAAATGTCTGTGGTTTAATATTGTAGTCTTTTAATGTGGAATTTATTGTCATAATAAATAAATATTGAAGGACATTTCACATAGCGCCATCTAACCTCAAACTAAAGAAATTTTGTACTATGATGACAAAAAAAAAACTAATAGAATACTTGTGAAAACTATTTTATGTTGTTCGGTGTGTTATGAACAAAATAAAATTATTTTCTTTCTTTCTTTCTTTCTTTAGTAAAACAAAATATGTCAAAGCCACGTCAGTTTCCATAGTAAAACACTGAAGATTATTTGAAACTTAAAGCTCATTTAATTACTTAGTAATTATTACTAACACTTTCATATTTACAAATTATTGTAATGTAAGATTATTTTTAGGTAAATTTGGTGTTGTCAATAAGATTTTTTTTTATTTTCACTTGTAATTAATGTCGTGGGATAAATGACTTTCATAATACTTACCTAATCGAAACACTAAAAGATGTCTATACAAGACCCTGAAATAAATAAAGAATGTAAATTAATGTAACGCTCATTCCCATGTAACATGTCATAGTCAAAGAAAAAAATATTAAGATCAAACGAACGTTTTGAGGGGTGACAGAAGTTATGCCCGTGACAGTATATGATGGAGGTCTGACAACCTATTTTAGTTGACACTAATACTTTAATAAAAATTCATTAGCTAAAAGTAATGCACCAAACATTAGAAAACTAGAATTGCAATTAAGAAAACCAATCATATAAAAATCAATGTTATACTAACGTTATTTATTATCTTAAAACTTTCTTATGTTCTTAAACATTATGTAAACTTTGTAATATTTAAAAACTGTCTAGAAATATTCATATGGTTTTAATTTTTGGTATTCGAAATTCACGCTGACGATAGTGAACACGAGTGTGAAGAAGCGGAAAATAATATTTCTTAGTTTATTTTTGGTCAGAAGATGGTGTTATGTGTGTGGTTGATGTGAACCAAATCTGCAGATTATTTTAATACTCGCAGCTTTACTTATAAAAGTTGGTATTTAATGTATGCTTAAAATAATCTTATTTTTACGTGTGACTCTTTACGTAAGCGAATTGACAGTGTATATATTTTAGGCTATGATTGACTTTATACAACATTTATATTATACCTGTACCTGAGCTTTGCTCGGCTGAAAACATGGATAAAATTACATTTTCTAAAAATGAAACCTAGCTAGATCGATTTATCGCCCCAGAAATCCCCTGCATACTAAATTTCATGAAAATCGTTATCGTTGGAGCCGTTTCCGAGATCCAGATTATATATATATATACATATATATATATACATATATATATATACGTTTAAAGGTATTAGATAGATAGATAGATTAGATATAAGGCCCATACAGTAATTAAAGAAAACTATACATGCCTACAGTTTTAGTTTAAGTTTAGTGTTGTAGCGATGATAGCTCAACGCGGACGGTTTTCACGCCGGAAGGCGTCGGTTCAAACCCCAACTTGAGAATGAGCTTCTGGTAAACGAAAACATCGTAGGAAAACCATAGCGTGATGGTAGGATACTTTCTAGTACTCGCATGGCTGGCTACCACCCTCAAGTTGAAAATCTCTCGAGAGCCAGTACCATTTCAGTCTAGTCACCGTGTTTATCATCACCATCACTAGTTCGTCGACCATCATTTAACATGAGCTGAGCTGTGGTCAAGCACCTAACCTGTCAACGGTATAAAAAAAGAACAAGGTATTTGTTTTTTTTCGATAATAGCTTTTGTCCCGGAAATTACTCTCAACAACCACAACAAAAAAAACATAGTACCTACAAAAATCTTATCATTACTTTTATACACTGATTATGAAACAACACTTAGATTAAAAGATGCATTTCAAAATATAGAGTTACATATATCAAATTAGCTTATAAAGTACCAACATAACGGAATGAATAGAACTTCACACAAGGCATTGAGATAAACAAGATGTCTATCCTGGACCATCCTCACCATTTGAATATCGACATTGTTCTTAGTGTATTGGATCGTATTGTCTCATCGAGTGGACCTATTTATAGGATAACGTCATACCAATACGGGGTGTAAGTTATAAGAGGTCGATTTCTTACAAAAAAAGTATTTAATTATTTTGTCGTTGGTTCATATAGTACAAGCTTTGTTTCGTTTGGGGCTAGATGGCGCTTTGTGAAATTACCTTCAATATTTATTTATTTTTATTATTAATAATAAGCAACATTAACTAAAAGTATTTGCCTATATTAAAAAATAAACAAATTGTGTCATTATTATCAGCTTATCGAAGTTCACTGTTAGACATCCGAGACACGTCACTACGCCCGATGTCCTGCGTATATCGTCACTCCATCGAGTCTCAGGGTGACCTACGCTACGTTTGTCAATTCGCAGTCTCCACTATAAACGTTTACTCCAGCGGTTATCGGTTCTGATATATCCAGCCAAAAGATATGTCCAGACCATTGCCATTTCAGCTTGCCAATACGCTGAGCTATGTCTGCAACTTTAGTTCTCCAATTACTTTGTTCCAGATACGATCTAGACACATCAAGTGAGCTTTGGTAAAACACAAACATTCCAGATATTACGTACATTCTACTTTTAAAAAGTGCTTGCAAAACTTCATCATCATCATCATCAGCCATAGATTGTCCACTGCTGAACATAGGCCTCCTCCTTCGGTTTGCCAATACTCGCCACGCTTGTCAGGCGGGTTGGCGAGCGCAGTTAGAGGTGATTGTTTAAGGAAGACGCTGCTGCCCATCTTTCGGATTACATCCCTTAGCCGACTCTTACGGCAACCACGGGTTGAGAGGGTGGGGTACTATTTTTACGCCGGCACCACCACGACAACAAAACTTAAGTCGCTGTAAGTTTATACTTTAAAGAATAAAGAACAACAACATGTAATAGCGCAAGCGACTGCGTAACATGTGACTCGACACATGGTAGACACGGGGGTGGGTCCGCGAGATTTGTAGTTGACAAGTGAAATAAAGAATGTCACTTATTTATCCTGCTGGAAATAGTGTTGATAGCTTTTGTTTAATTTTATTGGTTTTAAAAGACTTCTCAAGACTTCTTGATACATAAATTAATGCAGAATCTTACTTTATACTAAACGAGCTTAAAAATAACCGTTATTTTTTTAAGTTTGATAAGCTTTGTCTACAGCTCAACTGAAGTTAAGTGACGGTATGTTTGAAGATGCTAAAGCACCTGGAATGTAACTGGTTCTCAAGTGAGGCTGCCAGAACACACCGTAAGGTGCTTAGCGGCAGATTTTCAACTTGATGAGTGGTAGCTAGCCAGCCGAGTACTAGAAAGTACCCTACCACCACGCTATGGTTTCCTCACGATGTTTTTGCTTCACCGGCAGCTCAAGCTCATTGTTCGGGTTTGTACTCACGGCCTTCAACGTCTGAACCGACTGCGCTTATCACTGAGCAGTCATCATAAATGTCGTTAAAATTAAATTATGTTTTACAAAATTTGCTGTGGTGGTTCTTACGCCGGCACGTAAGAATTGTACCCCACCCTCTCTTCCCGTCGTTGCCGTAAGAGTCGGCTAAAGGATGTTATTCGGAAGATGGGCAGCAATGTCTTCCTTGAATAATCACACCTAACTGCGCTCGCCAACCCGCCTGCCAAGCGTGGCGAGTATTGGCAAAACCCCCCAGGAGGAGGCCTATTTCCAGCAGTGGACGTCCTATGGCTGATGATGTGATGATGATGATGATGTTATTTTTTAATGCAAAAATAATGAGACGTACGCCATGCTCTCCTATTGGTAAGAAATAACGTTATACGTTACGTTATAATAACGTTTTATAATCACAGCAATGGTACACAGAACTTCGAGGGAGAAAACAAAATTCAAGGCATCGCTGCTTTGGCGCTTATTACTTTGAGATATTCGATTGTTAATCTTAACAGCCCTGTAATCTAGTATACAGTAATGTTTAGACACTACTGCTTGGCGGCAGATTATCTGGTACTGCTGTGGAGTTAAGGAGATCGACCAGCACATACGTATACGTTCCTATAAGATATTTAATTTTGCTATAGACTCAAGCTCTAAGAAGCAGTACAAAGGCGGCTCGAAGCTTACCTGTTCCCTTTACTCGTAACCAGTGGGCAGAGAAATTGCCTCCAGTTAGGTAAGCCGCTTTCTTTGATAGATACGTTAGACTTTGTAGTATTGAAGGAGATTTTTGCGAGAAAAAGTACACTGAAAATAGGTTTCAACTCTAGATTTTTTTTATGGTTGACTGGCTTAGTGTTTGACCACAGTTTACCTGGTGTTATGTGATGGCGTGGTTGGTGATGGTAAACACACCTAGCCTGAAATGGAACTGGCTCTCAAGTGAGGCTGCCGGAACACATCGTTAGGTGCATATTTTCAACTTGAAGATGGTAATAGAAAAAATATTCCTTTACAGGCAGCTCAAGCTCATTGTTGGGCGTTGAACTCACGACTTTCGGTGTCAATCGAACGCGCTAACCACTGAGCTGACGACAAAAGTTTTTATCACGAAATAATAAAGTATTCACGTGGGAACAGCGGGTAACACCGCAGGGTGCAGCTAGTTAACCATAAGCTAGCTAGCCATACTAAGTATGCCATTCGAACAAATACAATCATTATGACACTCCATACAATTAAGGCCTAACCACCGAAGTAACTTTCTCCGTAAACTCGTCAAATTAAGTATTATTTAGCAGGTGCAGTTCTGTCACTTGCTAACCGCTGTCCCTAATCACGTTGGTGGTTTCCTCTCTCCGTAATTTGCGAATGTTTTGTGGAAACTCACGACCCGAGTCATTGACCTCACTACTATTTTCTTTGCACTTTATGGGCAAAGATTTGCTATCAACGTCAACCATTTTTTTACTCATTGCTGGAAATAGGGTTCTTTTTGGTTAGTTAACTTTTTCAGTCATGTGCTAATCTAGTCCACCGAGTTCCAAGCTATAGGACTTATACTTAGGTTTGAAGTTCACTGTAAAATTGGAGAGTGTGCTTCAGAACTACATGGTCCATTTACTTCCATCTTTTTCTTTAATGTTTAATTTATGTTTGTTATTTCATTTTGCATGTATTGTTGAATGTAATATTTTATGTCATAAATAAAGTGTGTCTTATCTAATTCCCCCATACCCATTTTTTTATCGGACATCCAGTAGCTCAAAAAAGCAACATCGTTTCATGGTCGACGTTCCAAAAACTCGAACGAAACGATATGATTCCACGTTCATTTTGCTAGACAGTGGAATGCGCTGCCTGAGTGGATGTTTCTCGGTATCTTCTATGCAAGCGTGCCCAATCTTAGACCGCATCATCACTTAACATCAGATGAGAAGGCTGCAAAACGTAAGCCTATTTCTTAAAAAAAAACTGTCTAGCTATAGTACTATATCAAGTAAGCGACGAATTGCGTTTAAGGTCTTATATTGTAATGCACCAGCATTCTTGTTACTATAGTTAAACATAAGTTTATTGTAATGTAAGTAGGGTCTCATTTAGCTGAGCAAATATATCACAGTTGCACAAATACGTGCATATCATCATAGATTTTTGACGTAAAAGTAAAGAGCAATTCTGGTACGCAAACTTGTCATAAAAATAAATGTCTATTGTCATTCATATGTTTTTACTATGGAATCTTCTAGTCCGTTTTCTACTTGTGCTTGAATCATCTACTACAGTCGTGGTTTTGACACACTTTTGTTTAACTTATGCGGGATTACTGATAGTTTTATGATTAAATAACACTCGATTTTAGTGATAAAGTTTTAATTTCAAGCACAGCACTTAGATATTGAACACCGTTCTGAGTACCACCTCTGACAGTGACAGTTTACAATATTCAACACCTAAAAATAAAATTAATGCAAACATGTACAATGTCCTACTAAAATTTTTAGGGTTCCGTACCCAAAGGGTAAGAACGGGATCCTATTACTAAGACTTCGCTGTCTATCTGTCTGTCCGTCTGTCTGTCACCAGGCTGTATCTCAAAAACCGCGATAGCTAGGCAGTTGAAATTTTCACAAATTATGTATTTCTGTTGCCGCTACAACAACAAATACTAAAATAAAAATAAAATAAATATTTAAGGGGAGCTCCTATACAACAAACGCGTTTTTTTTTGCCTTTTTCATAGATAATGGTACGGAACTCTTCGTGTGCGAGTCCGACTTGCACTTGGCCGGCTAATTTAGAATACTGGCGGCCTACAATAAAAATGCTACAGATATATTTTATGAGTCGATTTTACAAGAGTAGGTACGATTACGCTATTTGCGATTCAAGTTTGAATTCTAATTAGCTGTCTTGTAATATATGATTGAAACAATAATAGAACATCTGTTTTAATTAAGATATTTTTTTTTTATTCATCAAACCGCAGCACTTAAAACGATCTTCTGCATTTGATTTGAACTCTTATCGATTCAATATCGATACTTGATCGAAACACTCGTATGCTTTAATTAAAACACTCATGATAACCATCTACAAAACCAGGTGTTATACATATTGGGGATGATAGCTCTCTACCACACAATGCGTAATGACTCTCAAAATTCCGCGGGGTCCAAGGAATCATGTTGCACCGCTTGCTGCAGTACCTAAGCGCAGATAATAATATAAAATTAGTTTTTTTTTGGTTGACAAGCTAGGTAGTTGATCTCATCTGATGTTAGGTGACGGTTTGGTCGAAGATGGTAAAGCACACATAGCCTGGCATGGAACTGGCTCTTAAGTGAGGTTGCCGGAACACAATTTTAGGTGTTCAGCGGCAGATTTTCATTTTGGGTGTGGCAGCTAGCCAGCCAAGTACTAGAAAGTACTCTACCACCTTGCTATGGTTTCCTCACGATGGGCAGCTCAAGCTCATTGTTAGGGTTTGAACTCACGCCCTTCGCCAATTGGTTTGTATCAGATTTAGTTAAATCCTCACTTTGTTGTAACTAAAATGACTTAGAAGTGGAAATACATCATTTATTTATCAAACATTTATAGACATCCACAATACACAAAATATTGCCGTGGTGGTGCCGGCGTAAGAATTTTACCCCACCCTCTCTACCCATGGTTGCCGTAAGAGTCGGCTAAGGGATGTAATCCGGAAGATGGGCAGCAGAGTCTTCCTTGAACAATCACACCTAACTGCGCTCGCCAACCCGCCTGCCAACCGAGTATTGGCAAAACCCCCCCAGGCGGAGGCCTATGTCCAGCAGTGGACATTCTATGGCTGTTGATGTATGTGTGTGTGTGTGTGTGCATGTATATCACACTTATCTTTAGTACTATATTTTTCTTAGTGTTAATAAGGAAATAAATCGTTTTGTTGGTAGTTTAAGTACTGTCGTAAATGGGAATGTCGGGTCTATTAAAACAATTTAGTAGGCCTATTGTTCAAATGTAATAGACAATCCCGTTGGCGCCCCGTGGCGAATTATAATGAGACAAAACTGTATAAAGGAGTGTTATAACAAATGAAGCTATCACATTTCTATCAACATGTGGCGCGAAAAAACTTCACAATTTGCAATCAAGAAAAGCTATTCAAGGTTTTTTTGCTAATATCTTCTAACGTGCGATCTATGAATCTGTATAATAAAAAATGAAAACCGGCCAAGTGCGAGTCGGACTCGCGCACGAAGGGTTCCGTACCATTATGTATGAAAAAGGCAAAAACATCGCGTTTATTGTTTATTGTAGTATTTGTTGTTATAGCGGCAACAGAATTACACAATTTGTGAAAATTTCAACTGTCTAGCTATCGCGGTTTTAAAGAACTTTATTTTAATAACAAAACAAATCAAAATGAGTCGTCAAATTACTGTAACTGTAAGCTACCAATATTTATTGTTTACAAAATTATTCCACATAACAATGAGAGGAGAGTAAAACAATACGTCCAAAGGAAAGCAAGGTGTGACTACAAAAATATGTCCCAAAGAAAACAATGGTCGAAACGCGTTTGGAGTTAAAATAACCTTGAGTTGATACTTCAAAATATGACGGCTCACTGCGTGCGGTAGGCAATATTAAAAGGCATTTGTAAAAGTAGTTATTATGTTTTAACGCGCCCACACGCAAACGAATATACGTGCCTTATAAAGGGAATGCACAACACAGAGAAAAACATAGCTTTTTTGACGAAAGAAATACGTCAGGGGTTCATTTTGACCTCCGGAAGAAAACCTTACGTCAGTCAGTTGCGTTTGCTTAACGATTCCCTCTCGAATTTGGCAGCAAAACAAAAAAAAAAGCTCAACAAATCTGTCTTGAAATTTAAAGATTTATAAAAAAGTCAGTTGTCGGGCAGATTCCTAGGGGACATTTCGAAAAAGTAATCTATTCCGATAAGCCAACAAGGAGACTGTTCATTTTTATTTTGTCCATTCCCTGAGGCTTAGAACATCTTATGTGTGAGGATTGAGTTAAGAGCTCTTAGCGGGGAATAGTTTATTTATCGTGTATTCACTTATGTATATTTCCGATGCCATAATAATATGTTGTAATGGTTTCAATTTATTGAAATTATTTTTAATTATTAAAATATTAAACAGTGTTAAAAACAAAAGAGTTCGACCAGTAAACCAAACGTTTACTAATTCTAATTGGAAGCGCCAAATTATTTTAGTACGTCCTGGAGCGGGATGCGTTATGTACCCGAAGGCTTCATAGCGTCAATATGTTAAGTAGACTGTATCTGTTAATTCGCTAGGCACGCTGATTACACATTAATTAAATTACGAGCGATAACACAGAGGAAAAGGAAGAATAGGAGACCACGCACCTTGACCTCGTTCCTCTCGTAAATAGTCCTGGCTGCGCAGCACAGTATGCACTTTGTAATGCACTTCACACACTCGCGGTAGAAGGAAGGTTTGATGTCTCAGTTTTGATATCGTTTTTCTTTATTCACGTAGTAGTTAATTTATATAATTTTATGCACACGAGTGACGCCGATGATCGGTCACGTTGCACTTTGTCGTTGATAATCATCTATTATGGCGGTAGTTGGAAATATTAGGAATAGGGAGTGAAAAGGACAGCAATTGCGAATCCTACCCTACCTGGCGGTAACACTAATATAAGCCCTTTTGGCTCATGGGTAGTATATCTGCTTTAAGAGCACGGGGCCCGGGTTCGATTCTCGCCCATAACAAACATATTTTTTTTGAATCGTATGACATTACACATAGCTCTATCTGACCCCAAACTAAGTTAAGCTTGTATTATGGAAGTCAAATAACTGATAGAATACTGTTTTTTTTTTTTGTTGTAAATACATACTTGTAATACAAACAGAATACCCAGATACAGAACAAACATTTGTTTATAACACAAAATGTTCGTCATGGGTGAAAATCGAACCCACGCCCTACAGTTCTTAAATAAGATATACTACCAATGAGCCAACAGGGCCGTCATTTTATGGTATAAGCAAAAATATTTTTTAAAAATAGGAAGCGTCGATTCGCTAAGATGAAGATTGAGGTTAAGGTTAGCATAGGTATTTCGTTGAGAATACAGAATATTAACTTTTACTAAATTATGCAAAAAGCTCAAACATTTTTTGTTAAATTCCATGCGGACGTAGTCGCGGGTAACAGCTAGTATGTTTATAAGGACATTATAAAATATCAGAAAGATTGGAACTTTGCAAAAAACAATGTGCTGGCTATAGCGAAGTATCTTGAAGTAATTTGGGAACGTCATGAAAAGAATAAAAATGTATTGCCACTTCTATTACGAGATTATTAATATGAAGTCGCAAATCTTTCATGACTTATTGTCTATATTCAGGGGCATGACGATGCATTCGTCTCCGCCACAGCCTTAATCTCTCTACGATGTGGCCAAGATAACGCTGTGTGGCGACTCTAGTAGGTAGGTAAACTTTGTAACTTAGGATTGTTACATAAATACCTGTGTAAAGACTTTGTTACAAAGTTAGTATGCGAGACTATGTGCCATTAGGTTTGTCCTGTTTTATCTAAAACTTGCTGTATTTCCATGGTTATGATGTATTAATAAGTAAGGATCCGCTTCAGCTTTGCACAGAAACAAATCAATTTTTGGCAATTATTTGGCGACTTGATTACAAAACATTGAACTTCCTTATCTATACAAAAGTTTAATTAGGATGTATTGTTTATTGTGTAAAAGTAATTTATTTACTTAGATCACCAACACTATATACATCACAACATTCATAATGGTCATCAACATAAAACTAGACGTGATAGCAATCACAGGTGACGACGACATGCATAAAAATATAATGTTAACATTATTATTAATAATCTAGAAATGTCAATGAAACGTAATGAGATGAACAAAACGAACAACATGCTCTCCTGAGGTCCTAGACAAAGTAACATTCGATTATCGATAATGCTATTAAAAACGTAAAAATTGTTTACATCACATCACATCACATCATCAGCCATAATTGATCGGAGTTGACATAATTATAAGTTGATATGTCACGTGGGCAGCTTATGTCAATAACGTAGATTTTTCTTTGTATATCGAATGTTACTTTGTCTAGGCCCTCAGGTGAAGGTAAGAGATAACGTATATAATATCCATGACCAATGCAGCGATACATAGAACGTTCAATAGCAAAACAAAGTCCAGCGCATGGCTGCTTTGACGCTCATTACTTTTAAACTTTCGATGTCTTTTGACTAGTCTCAATAGCTGTAATTTCACTAGCTCCAGCAGCCATCAAATCGGAACACAGTAATGTTTACATACTACTGCTTGGCGGTAGAATATATAATACTGCAGTATTACCTATCTAGCCGACTTTCTGCTAAGAACATCTACCACCAAGCAAAAAGCCTTCAATTTCCATAATACAAAACATCCGTAAAGAATATTTAAGTATTATTGAAAACCATATGTAATGTACAATGATCCAGCATAAAGGCTGCTCCACACGATGCTGCCAGTAAAAACAGCTATGATAGAGGTCGCAAATTTAGATGCAACCGCAAGTGGTGACTATGCGGTGATTTCACAAGTTTCACTGCCACCACAAACCGCAGTTTTACTCGACCGCATTTTTAACCGCCATAACAGACCGCATATCTCTTGAGCAAGTTTAATATGACCTAGAATGTAGCAAGCAAAATAAGCACCGAGTCAAAAATCATCAAAATCAAAAAGTCATATATTCAGTTTAGGCCCTGGTAAGGCACTTATGAACGTTAAGTTATATTTTTGAATGTACCACCGGCTTGTAATTACACTTCAACTGAGAAGACTCCGGCAAGAAATTCAGCAAGGCATTTTTTTGTGGATCTTTCTTTTCATATTAGGTTACTGTTTATACAGTTTACTGTTATAGATATTAAGAGATACAGAGATACCTTTAATGTAGCAAGCAAAATGAGCACCCCTGACTAATACCTCCTATACCTTATCATGTTTAAACATCAAAGCTAAAAGGTCCTCAATATAAAATATATCGAAATATTACCAAAACCCAACACAGAAACGGTAACGGAAGCCTAAAAACTCCCTTTTACATATTAAAATCGACCATTGACAGTTAAAATTCATTGGATTCCAAACCCCCAGTCCCTAAATAAGGTCATAATGCCCCATTTAATAACAAATTAGATCTCACCGCATTAATTAAACGAGTCAAAGGTTTGTCCCAAAGTCCCGACATTTTAAATGTGGTCTCTTTGAGACAGATTACATATTAAAACAAAATCAATCGAATTATAAAACAAATTTTTTTCTTGATTGATATATTTCGTTATTGTTACTTGACTTCATCATCATCATAATTATAAAATAAAGTCGTCCTTCGCGTCTGTTTGTCTGTTCGGGATAAACTTAAGGATTATCATGCAAGTTTTATCAATAGATAGAGTGATTCATGAGGAAGGTTTAAGTATTTACTTTGTCAAGGTTTTGTGTAGATTGATTGAAATATGATGATAATTGTTGGAAGTGTCGGAAAAAGTCAAGCCACCTAGGAGCTTTCATCGAAAACGCTGCCTAATGAGATTGATTTACGCCCTTTGAGATACTTGTAGAACAAAACAATGCATTCCTTTTTATATAAATCTATAAAAAACTCCGCTGTGGCATATGTCTACCTTTTAAGGATAGCTTACTATACCCATTCGTACTACCCGTGCGAAGCCGGGGTGGGTCGCTGGTTTAAACATAAATAGTAATAATATAATTATATATTTAGTCAAACGATAGGTGTAGTGTTACTCTTTCAGCTGTATAAGATTACGCAACCTCTACTTTTTCCATGTATTTGTGTTATAAAATCTGAAGACAAAAACAATAAACTATCTTGTAGTAGTGTTATATACTTTAATGTGCTTCATGTATTCAAAACAATAGAACGGCTTTGAGATTAGCAAAGGATTGTATCCTTTGCAGCAATAATTTCAGACAAGATTTTAGCTATCTCCGATAATGCGAAACATATTGCGATCCCTATTTCATTTTAAATTAGAATAAGGACAAAATGAACGCAATGGAATGGCGTGAAAGCGATAATGTTCGAAGATTGCGTTTACGGACAAATAACTTTTGTAACTTTGTCTTCGTTTGTACGAATTTAAATGTATAGACTAAATACTTTTTTGTAGGTAGCGATATTTTGGCGCATTTTTTTTTTAAATTGATGATTTTGTTTAAATATCACTTTGCCTTATTCTATTTCACGTAAGCTATGATAGACGGTCAGTTAAATAAATTTCTGTTTTATACCTAATCAAAACGATTGTAGATTTTAGATAACAAAAAGTGCTGTCGCGATTTCCTTTTTATTTTTTTAATTGTACAGGATCATGAGCTTAGTAAGCCGAAAGGGCGATGTAGCGAAGACAGCTCAGTGGTTTGCGCGGTCGATTCGCACACCAAAAGGTGTGGGTTCAACAATGAGCTTTGAGCGGCCAGTGAAGGAAAACATTGTGAGGAAACCATAGCTGTAGGTGTATTCCGGCAGCCTCACTTGAGACCCGGTTCCATTCCCAACTAGGTGTGCTTAGCATCTTCGACCACACCGTCACTTAACATCTGGTGAGCTGTGGTCAAACACCTAGCCAACCATAATAAAAAAATATCTACATTATTTTACTATAGGTATTCTATTAAAAATTTAAACTTGGCGACTGATTTTAATTTGATAATAATATAAATATACGGATGGTAGCCAGTCAGTCGAGTATTAGAAAGTACCTTACCATAATTTACCCAATAACGCTGACATTAGACTTAAAACTATTTCAATTTTAGTAGTTACTAACTTCACAGGTATTGTGCTACTAAAACTGTTATTAGGGTTATTCTAAATCATTCATAAATGCATCAAAACATTAAACAAATCCAAAAATAAAACCTAAATTACTTCATGCTATGTCAGAGCTTTTAATTATTGCTTTGTTGTTATGTTATCAAACTAGCGATCTTGGAGGGTCTACCGCCCACTTCCTCCAACGTTTCTCGATTATGGTTAGATTTCCGAAAGTTCTCGAAGGAATACATAATACCATACATCACGCCGCGGGATGTCGAGGTGCACTAGTAGATGTGTTTTGATATCTTAATGTAGACGAGGAAAAGATATAACGGTTTTCTGTAAAGTTTGTTCTGTTTGAAAGAAATACTTGACAATCAATACCTACTTACAAAACAAAAATCTTATGTAATAAACAGTTTTCATATTTGGTTAGTGTAGATGTTTTTGTTGAATGTTTTACCTGGTAGAGATCTCTTTAGCTGGAGGTTGGACCACCGCAATACCAGATAGCACGCAGTTGATACCAAGCAGTAGTGTCTAAACATTACTGTGTTCCGGTTTGAAGGGTACTGCAGCTAGCGAAATTACAGGGCTATTGAGACTAACCATCTAGTCCCAAAGTAATGAGCGCCAAGGCAGCGATGCCCTGGACTTTGTTTTACTACTCAAAGTTGTGTATCGCTGCAATGGTCATGGACAGGCGTTATCTCTTAACAATAGGAGAGCGTCTCGTTCGTCTCATGACTGTTACATAAAAAAAGAAAAAAAAAAAGATATTCTTTCTTCAAGCAGTAGTGTGTAATTTTTGTTGTATAGTTGACAAGCTAGGTGTTTGACCACTGCTCACCTAATGTTAAGTGACAGTGTGGTCGAAGATGGTAAAGCACACTTAGCCTGGAATGGAACTGACTCTCAAGTGAGGCTGCTGGAACACACCGTTAGGTGCTCGGCAGCAGATGGGTGGTAAATATTCTCTTTATATGTATATTTATTGTATCCTACTTAATATTATAAATGTGAAAGTTTATATTTGAATGTTTGTTACTCAATCACGTAAAACGGTTAAACGGATTTGGATGAAATTTTGCACAAATACATACTTTGTTACCTACAGAAAAATGTTAGGTTCTGTGGGATTATCAAAAAACGAACTACTGTGTGTATCCACTTGAAATTTGGTACGGATGCGTCTTATAGAACTTATGTATTCCCCTACACGTATCTATATCTTTGTTATTAACACACCGCATCTTTTTCTTCCTTTAATCATTTCCTAAGGTGCCTGGAAGAGATCGCTTTTAGCGATAAGGTCGCCAGTTTTACACTTATCGATTAAGGTTTTTTCTTTTTCTTTTGTACAATGTTATTTTCGGTGTGGACAATAAAGAGTTAATCAATCAATCAACAGTAAATACGCAATTAATTTAACTGCTTTTTAATTTGTTTAGCAAATTGAGCCGGATAATCTCTCCTGATTTCCGAGTCAATCGAAAACCGAAGCTTAATGAAGACATGGTAAAAAAATTGGTAACTACACAGAAACATTCTTACTGGCCGTAAAATTTGGGAATAATGGTGGGATTTGATCTGAATTAATTAAAATTGCAAGCAGGTATTGAATTACCTGGTTTAATTCCTTAAAACACACAAAGATTCTCACGCCACTGTTATCTTTAAAAAAAACTGCGATGTTCGCACTGGTTGGTAGTCTTCTAAGAAAGTCGCTAGGCATAAAAAATCTTATCGGAAATCTTTATCTCGCTACATTACTTTAAAGTTGTAAGCTTTCCGGCCACTTCCCAAATGAATATTTAAGAATAGATACCGCGAATAAAAAAAAAACACAATCGCATAAATTTAAAATCATCCAAACGTTATCATAGCATCTCGTGTGGAACAGTTTTATGAATACTTTGTTAGAAGGATGTTTACGGAGGTAAAGGAGATGATGAGAATATTAATTGGTCCTTGAAATAATTTACTGGAGCTATTTTGAGATAAGCTCCGTCTCAGATAGCGAGTATGCTGTATTATATCAAGTGAATTGTTCGAGTTCTTCTCGGGACCGACAGGCGTGTTTTGGGAAAGTAATGGCTTATTATGATGTTGTTGAAGTGGTTATATCAATGTCTATGCTTAATAAGCTTTGTGTTTGACCACAGCTCATCTGATATTAAGTGACGGTGTGGTCGAAGATGGTAAATTACACCTAACTTAGAATGGAACTGGCTCTCAAGGAAGGCAGTCGGAACACACTGTTTTCAACTTGAAGTTGGTAGCTAGCCAGCAGAGTAATAGAAAATACCTAACCACCATGCTATGGTTTTCTGACGATCTTTTTCCTCTGGCAGCTCAAGCTCATTCTTAGGCTTTGAATCCACCACGGTGTGAACCGACCACGCTAACTACTTGGTTGTCATCGCTACAAATTAAATAATAACTTAAAGTAACAAACGTACATAGGAACATACAAACTTTTACATTAATCATTAATAATCGCAGTAACCAGCCGTGGTGGTGCCGGCGTAAGAATAGTACCCCACCCACTCTACCCGTGGTTGCCGTAAGAGTCGGCTAAAATATGTAATCCGGAAGATGGGCAGCAGCGTCTTCCTTGAACAATCACACCTAACTGGGCTCGCCAACCCACTTGCCAAGCGTGGCGAGTATTGGCAAAACCCCCCCAGGAGGAGGCCTATGTCCAGCAGTGGACGTCCTATGGCTGATGATGTGATGTGAATCGCAATAATCATTATTACCATGACTAGATAACATTCCTTTTATTTCATAACATGTGTACCCAATATCGTACTGCGCGCCAAAGTAAATACGCCTCCGAAACTCGGAATAATTGTTTACTTTACACTCAAAACCAGTCAATAACGATCGTATCAACATAAAATAAATATCCGAAAATTCGAAATCGCATTCATTGAATGACTATTAATTTAAGGTTATCAACGCATTCTGGACCCCTGGTGGGTATCGCGAAAACATGACTAACAATAATGTAAAATTTTCGGTAATAAATATTGAAATTCAACAGTTTGCCTTCTTATGCCACGCTATGTTTTATTGTTCTTTGTCCGATGCAACTTTGCGAGGAGCCGTCGACGCTTTTGATTTGTTATTTTTGGGATGCGAGAAATATTTGGGAACTTGACACTTTACGGTGATATTTATGTAATAAGTTACTTTTATCTTGATGTCTCATTGTCCATGGGTTTCAAGTTGCAGTACAGGAAATAATAACACAACTGAAAGTAAAGTTATTGAGCAAAAATTACCTCCGACACTAGTAAATAATTTAATGTTGTATGCCATAAAATCAATTCTAGATGACCAATTATAGTAACAACAATCAACTTTGAATTCCGCGCTGACTTAGGATGTTTTGTCTTTTTTCATACAAAAAGCTTAAGACTTGCCTAATTATGAGGAAATATAAATATTATAATAAATGAATAATTATATTATCACATCACATCGTCAGCCATCATTTAAGACGCCCTGCTGGACATAGGCCTCCTCCTGGGGGGGTTTTGCCAATACTCGCCACGCTTGGCAGGCGGGTTGGCGAGCCCAGTTAGGTGTGATTGTTCAAGGAAGACGAAAATTTCTCCCGGATTACATCTCTTAGCCGAATCTTACGGCAACCACGGGTAGAGAGGGTGGGGTACTATTCTTACGTCGGCACCACCACGGTCATATATATAATAATTATATTATATTGTAATATATGCCAAAACTATACTGCATATACTGCCAAATTAGTAATGTTGGCGATCCATTACCATCCTAATAAGATGTTTATAGACATCTTTTTAAAATAATCCATGTAATAACTCTGAGGAAAGACATATGCAGGAACGAATTTCCACATTTTGCATCGCGCAAGGAAACTACTGAATGGATTTTATGGATTCGGAAAATGTCGGGGTTTTTCGACAACTATTCTTTGGAATACGTGCCGGTATTTTATTGTTAAACATAAGTTTGCCAACAACAACTTAGGTTAATGATTATCATCCACTAAACTGAGCGAAAATCATTCATTGCAGATTATATCGCGCGTGCATCCGAGGGTCCTACCGAGGAACTCATATCGACGTCGAGCCGGTACTAAAACAAAAGTCAAGTGAGATCCGCTCGTATATCACTTAGAGCCATAGTGTAATGTAACAGAAAGCAAAGTTACAATAGCTCTTTCCATAAATAATTAATAAGTAAATATACAACTTGCAAAACAAAGTAGAGCTGGTCGTGGTATGGACTAGATTAGGTAAAGTTAAAAAGCACGTCAAAAGGACGTCACGTTAAAATATTATACCTGGATGACCGAGTTTTGCTCGGCTGAAAACACGGATAAAACGACATTTTCTAAAAATTAAACCTAGCTAGATCGATTTATCGCCCCCGAAACCCCCTGCATACTAAATTTCATGAAAATCGTTGGAGGCGTTTCCGAGAGTCAGATTATATATATACACATAATTATATACAAGAATTGCTCGTTTAAAGGTAAATTAGATAGATAAATTGCCGTTTGAAAACAATCCCAATCCATTTTACGAATTAAGTGAATATTATGTTTTCGGAGTCTTCATTTTGTGTGACACATAAACGGAGTCTGCACGGTAAATAGTGTTGTAATCGTTGTTGTTAACTTTTAATTTATTCAAAGTGTACCTAGTTGTAAGATTTTTGTAACAAGTCACTTGTCTGTGATATTATTGTTATTTATGGCTAATAAATATTACTGATTACTCGAAATGAACAACCGGAATAGCTTAAAATGAAAACTTTCATGTGCTTGAAATATATACAATTAAATATAAATTGTTCAACATACTAGAGTACCGCTTCGCTATATAGAAATATTCTAAAAGGTTTCGCCACGATGGTCTTTTGCTCAAAAACAAAAAAAAAACCTTCTATTTACTTAAGATAATAAGTATTTATAAAGTTTACATTTCCTTTTTATTAACCCCCGACGCAAAAAGAGAGGTGTTATATGTTTGACGTCGAAGTCTGTCTGTCTGTATGTGTGTGTGTCTGTGTGGCATCGTAGCTCTCACACGGATGGACCGATTTCGATGCGGTTTTTTCATTTGAAAGCCAGTTTCCTTGCGGTGGTTCTTACCTATGTTTGGTCAATTGCGTATGGGTTTATTTTTAAATTTTAAATTTAATTGCTTGTGTCTAGCGTAAATGATAGGAACGACACAGTGACATATGTAAATATTGAATAGATATATTAAAATATAATAATAAATAGTAACCAGTCTATAGTGAACCATTCAAAAATAGTTTGGTAATGACCATACTATTTTTATTTAATCCAAAATTAAACATAATATACCTTCTAATCAAGCTTGCTTCATATTCGGCATCTGCGTCCCATTCCGTTGTAGCAAAACGCATGTCTAGTCTGTTGTAGAAATATAAATATTTCTTAAATAGAAATTATTTGATAACATTTCTTACTTTAGAAATTATTCTGTGTCTTCACTAGGTTGTCCCGTTGCGTGGCAAATAGCCCGTAGTGGTAAATCGTGCGTCGAAACAATATCAATGTGGCTGCAGTTTCATTTCGAGAATGGTCGATTGCACGCACGCGGCATGTGACCTTGCGATAAACGGTTACATTGATGGCAGATTCGGAGTAGACCCTTTTAATGACGTTTTCTACCTTGAAAGAGTGAACATATTTATTCTTTTTTTCCCGTAAAATGCCTTATCTATATTTTGGCTACAGTGATATGTTCTGTAAAAAATTGGCAATTCAAAAGCTACAAATAATTAGTTTAGACATCCTTTTACTGCGCGATTTTCATGCTAACAAATACAAATATTTTATTGATAACACCAATGTTACAAGTCAATTATATAATCATATAGGTACCTATCGATTTAACATCAGAAACCGACTTAGTTTTTTAACTGTAATAGGCATTCAATTTGGTTTCGTTCCCAGAGTGAAAACAAACCAACCACCTTGTCTCAATAAGAACTTTATGAGAATGTGGCGTCAAAGCGAGAACTTTAGGATATTTACTGTGACAAAGTACAAAGGCGTTATCAAATTTTTGTACTCTCTTGTTCCATTGTTTAGATTTCCGTTACGATCTAAGTAAAATACCTAAACACAACATTTTACTTGTCACAAAACCAGTGAACCGGTAACTTTGGGAAACATTGTCGATGTAAAATATCGAAAATTATTATTAAATATTTCGTGTTTCGATTGGTTAGAAACAAAGTCTATCTTAAAAACAATTAAAATTATTGGATTATTAGTGGTTTGCCTCAACCTGTGACCTCGCAACCTATATGACTACATATTTGCTTTTTAGAATTTTTAATTGTATCTGTAAGAAATATCTGTCACCTCTTTGGTGATAGTTGAGATAATAATATTAGTTTTAAAATGAGTTTTTTACAAGTTTTATTTAAGTTCAGAATAAGTAAAGCCTTTGAAGATAAGAGAATAAGTCGTCATATGATGGAGAACAAAACTGTCCAGCCTCGTATCCTAGAACCTGGAGAGCGTTTTAGAACACGGCTTGCGTATTATCGTAAGAGCTGATTAAAATATGAACTCTGTGGGTGGTGGTTCTGACCTTCCACTCAAGTCACATCACATCAGGGTTTTGGCAGGCGGGTTGGCGAGCGCAGTTAAGTGTGATTGTTCAAGGAAGACGCTGCTGCCCATCTTCCGGATTACATCCCTTAGCCGACTCTTACGGCAACCACGGGTAGAGAGGGTGGGGTACTATTCTTACGCCGGCACCACCACGGCAAAGCAAGTAAGCCTAGAAAACAATCGCAAGGTGTGGCCCATGATATATAGAATAAAACTTATATATTTAAATGGAAGTGACAGATGACACAAATACAGTTTCTGAAGTAGCCCACCAGAAAGATGAAAAGATGCCGCGATACCTATTTGAGATACGATATTGGATTTAATCACCAATTCACACGTACTCCTCGTTACCGCTGTCACTCGATCCCCTCACAAACTAGTTGCAATGGGTGCTCGACTCTTGGTATAACTTACGATTAGTGGCAAAAACGGGCAGCGCTTTAAGCGCTTTTTGATGCGATCGCCGCTTCTTGTTTTCTACGTCGACACGATTTCATTAGCAATGCTGTAGATGTACGAAAATGATGTATGTTTGTTTGTACACGATTATCATTATTAATGATTGATTTAGTAAACGATTATCATTATTAATGGAGATATGTATTTAATGTACCTTTATTTAACCATTATTTTATGTGAACATACATTAGTAGATTTCACATAAAAATACTAAAGGGAGAAAGGAAAAGGCCACTACTCGAGCCTATATATGTTTTACTATTGATGTTTACTGACCTACGAATAACCCGTAAATTTGAGTAGGTATATACTTAAATATTTACTTATTTTAATTTGAGAAAACATTTTTTTATAGATGGCTGGCTAGCATTTTGACCACAGCGCAACTGATGTTAATTGACGGTATGCTTGGTGATAGTGAGCACACCTAACCTGGAGTAGCACTAAGCTCTCAAGGGAAGCTGCCGGAATACACCGTTAGGTACAACTTAAGGGGGCTAGCCAGCCAGTCGAGTAAAAGAAAATACCCTAACATCATGATTTGGTTCCCTCACGATATTTTCTTTAACCAGCAGTTTGAGCCGATTGTTAGGGTTCAAACCCACGCCTTTCAGCATGGGATCTGACCGCGCTAACCACTGAGCTATCATTGCTACATACTCTTGATGTCACTCGAACTCAAATAAATCGAACTTCAGTAGTTCAATTCCACCTTGCCGATATTCCGAAAACTCGAACTAAGTGGTTTGGTTCCACTTTCTTCATACGAACCGCTAGACGCTGGAATTCGCTGCCGAGTGGGTGTTCCCCGATAGGTACAGTCTGGGTGCCTTCAAGTCGCGAGTGAATCGGTTTCTTCTAGGCAAGCGTGCTCCATCGTAGACCCCATCTTCGCTTATCATCAGGCGAGATGGTGGTCAAACAAGTTTTAGGAACGAAATTAAAATATAATTATAAAATAAATACTACCGTTCGAAAGAATAAGTATTATTTTTACGCAATGTTACCCAAACTTTTAAAGGGGGCATTTCTAATTTTCATTAGCGAATTAATTCACCGCTTTAATTTACTTCGCGGTTCAAAGTAATTTTATAATATTAGTGGAGCAAATTAACAAATTTGTACGGATAAAGACAAACATCACAGTTAGGCTTACATAAATCTATTTAATGGCTTCATACTCTTGATTAAACTTTGGCATTAGCTCCTAAATTGTGTTTGTGATCAAACAAAAAGTTTAAATACCATCGTCATTGCAAAATGCCGTATCCAATCAATGGTTAGTTTTTTCATCACATTCCCAAGCTTCGGACCTCGGACATCCACGGTTTTTGCTACGCTCGACCATCCGACTTGTCCATGAGGTTTTTACTCGGCACAAACGACCAACTGAATTTTTTGCTTACTCCAAACTCATCACAGGACGTCAAGTGTCCATATATTTCGGTAGGTGACCGCCGATGGTCGTCGTAATTGATTGAATTCACTGTAAATAAGCTTTATATTTACTCGGAACCTTTTTCTTGATCATTGTTCTTTCAAAAAATATACACGCCGTTTAGGTCCGCCGGCTTTTTGCCGACAAAAAGTATCCGCAATGAGTTTTTGTGTTTTATTCATACTTGTGATTGGAGTGAAAATGTTTTTTGAGCATTTTGATTCGCCGAGTACTTATGAAAGGTTCAACTGAATGCTGAAGATACGATTTTTATTGAATCATACAATATTCAAAGGGTCCGAATTGATTAACCAAAAAATAAAATAAAACTTTTTACTTTTGTTGGGAAGCTGTACATCATCACCATAATCGGCCTTATACATATAGTCCCTTTACACACTTAGGCAACTGTAATTAAAATTATAATATTATTATTTGGTAGTAGTTGTTTACTGTACTGTGAGGTGTGAGTTCAATTCCCATCCAGGACAAACAACGCTACCAAATGATCTAACAGGACCACATACCTTTGCTTAGTTTGTGGCTAGCCCGAACTATCTAGAATCATTCTAGATTATTATGGTCGTTTGACGTCCAGATGGCGCAGTGTGAAACGGTCATATTTCACAGTGCACGCTATTTTCATTGGCAGTGCACGCTACTCGAAGGACAAGATGCACATTTTCCTCAAATTAATGCGCAAAGCATGAAAAATCACAAAACATAGGTTTTTTTTTATATTACTCTCCACAGACACTGGGGTCCGTGACCTTTATCAACTTTGAATTACAATATTTTTTATTTTATTGTGTATACCGCGAGCAGACCAGCGACCCGCAAGCAGCACCCGATCACGAGTATGACGCAAGTGCCAGCCATCGCCCTCCTTAACCATATCTGAGGGAAGAGAGCGACCCGACACACGACGCCGCCGCAAGAAGGAGCCTTCGATGGTGAGCATGAATGCTCGAGGCATACACACAATCCTCATTTTTTTCTTCACATTTAATAATTACACTACAACGTTTGAATTTAAATCGCCTCCTCTCGGCCCACGGCCTTCATCACCGCCATAGTATTTTTTATGTTTGCAATACAAAAAATAAAAATATTACATAAATACATCTCATCGTATCGTATATCATATGTATCATCACGTAAAGCAAAGAGGCGGTACACCAAAATAAATCGATACAAGTCAAACATTAAACAATCGAGTTGCTATATATTCGAATCGAATCATTCAATTAAAACGCGTCGATTCCGCTCAAATGCCGAGATCCATATCGCAGTTTAATAAAACAGCCGGAGAACGGGCTCCCATATCCGGCACTTGCTTATTTTTTCCAGCACAAAAAAAATCCAGTGCCCCTCGAAAAGCAATGATAATAGAAACAACGGGGCCGCCGTGGCGATACTAAAGGGTTATTTCGTATTTTTATTTGCGCCTATACAGTTGTTTTTTTCGGAAAAGGAAAAGTCGGAGTTGCTGGGGAGTGCGTGGGTGAAAAAATAAAGCGGGTAAAGTCTGTCGCGGTACCTTTGAATATTTGTGTATCCTGTATCTGTTTTACATGTTATCGACATCTAAATGGCACATGAAATAATGTTTTATAGGGAAATCGATATTAATGCGTGGATTGGGGCTCCGATATGATTCTGTTGTTATGTTGGCCATTTTTCTTGTTTATGTTGTTGACATGTTGTTTGGTACTAGTGAATATTTTTGTACATTGTATTTGCTACAATAGCAAAGAAGGATTTGTCTTGAAATCAATTGTAAAGAAAATGTTATGGTGCACGTTTAATTAAAGGGCTTGGGTAAAGGTATTGAAGGGCGTGGGTTCAAACCTCAACAATGAGCTTGAGCTGCTGGTAAAGGAAAACATCATGAGGAAACCATGGCATTGTGGTAGGGTACTCTCTAGTACTCGGCTGAGATGGCAGGCTAGGAACACATACATGTAACACGGCGTAAAAAAGGAGGTATAGACATGTTTGGTACTTGCACCGCAAAAAACAAATGGAAACAAATGATGGTAAGACCACCATGAAAATATACAAACTGCAAAATACAAAACGCCTCCTTAATTACATTCAATAAATCCTACACTAAAACCCGAGTATTTCCCCAAGAAACCTAACCTAATTGGTGAAGTACGAGCACGCACATTGGCGTGACCGATCCTGGTGACAGTTCCGATGCTTAATTACGTAAAATATGGCTTTCGGTGCCGCCTTACAGAAATAAGCGTTTTGTTTTATGTTGAATTTTCAGGTCATTCAAAATGTAAAGGTACCGACTTATTATGTAACTAGTTTATTTTAAGACGTTATTAGTTCATACAACCACATATAATTGATTTATGAAAATGCGATTCAGACGTTCCTTTTCGCCATACACTGCCAAAATGTGGAATGATACTAATATCATACTCATTCACACATACTTTCTCACAACGCACACACACACACACACACACCCACTCACAAAACACACACACACACCTCATACACATATGTACTTTACTGCATACTTATTAATATATTAGTATCAAATTACATAGTCCAAATAGTACAAGTTTTAATAATAATTTTGTCTTGTAATCGGTTCCAGCCTCCCGCGATACAGGCTAGCCCTTATGCGGGGACTATTATATTATCATTATGTTTGTAATTTTTTTGATAAATACATATTTTTGTATTTGTATTGTTAATATAAAGGATTAAGTTAAAATAAAAAAAAAAACTTAAATCTTCCTTCGTCCGTATTCCCGCGGAATCACAACATTTGATTCTTCAGAAGGCGTATTGCAGAAGCAACTTATCTATTGGTATTGCAGATAGCCATAGGCGACGGTGATTAATCGTAAGGGCGTCAAAAATCCGCCATTACGATTTTTTATAATAATTTTAATATACCAATGACACTCGCGCAATATTGACGAATCTAGAGACATATCATACACACTGCGCCATCTGACCCCAAACTAGGCAAAGCTTGTACTATGGGAATCAAATAACTGATAGAATAAAAGAACAGCCAGACACAGAAAACTCATTTAATTATACCATACAACGTGAACCAAACCAATATATACTACCAATGATCCGATAGAGCTGCTTAACAATACTGTCAAGTGAATAATAAAGCAAATAAATATAGCCCATAATAAAATTCATACAAAAATTAAAACCTAAATATATAATTAATTCAATTCATGTTCATAATTTGCCATGATGGTGCCGGCGTAAGAATTGTACCACATACCTTCTCTACCCGTGGTTGCTGTAAGAGTCGGCTAAGGGATGTAATACGGAAGATGGGCAGCAGCGTCTTCCTTGAACAATCATACCTAACTGCGCTCGCTAACCCACCTGCCAAGCGTGGCGAATACTGGCAAAACCCCTCCTCAGGAGGAGGCCTATGTCCAGCAGTGGACGTCCTATGGCTGATGATGTGATGTGTGATATTCATACTTATTGATTACCTAATTATTAGTTTCTTGAAGTAATACAGATCCATTCAGTTTCATGTTCTTATTGGACTTTTGAAAGTAGTGGATGCTAGTTGGAAGGGTTTGCCTTCAAGTAAGTCATTTCGAAACGATTCCGGATTCGGATGACATAATGGATTGTATACAATTACTTACGTATAGATTGTAAAAAAAAAACATAATTTTTAACCCGTAATGGCCAAAAGTAAAACGTCAAATATACATATTTAGATCTTTATTTGTACCGGTTCTGTGGCAATATTTTCCAATAATTTCCCTCCGTCTTTTTCTTCTTTTAATCCTTTATGTCCTAATGTTGTCTGGAAGAGATCACTTTAAGCGATAAGGTCGCCAGTTTTACATCTATTAAGTTTATTTTTCCTTCTGTATGTAACCATTGGTGTGGGCAATAAAGAGTTAATCAATCAATTAATTTTAATACAGTAATGCTTCTAGCTTTTAGGCGAAAGAAATTAATGTGAAAAAAAACAATAACTACATAATTATCTAAGAAGAATAAACATAATGGAGCAAATAAATTTACCTGCAAGAACTCTAGATGGTAAAATAGGACCGAAGACATAAACAGGTCTATGCATAGACTAACAAAAGTTTCCTGAAGAGAAATAATGGAAACTGACGTGGTTTTGACATGTGCAAAGCATGCAAGACGAGGCTTTGTTGTTGTTATTCAGCTTTGTCTTCCTGATGAAGGCCACTGGAAGAGGTAATTAAGCGATTATCAAATTATTTTATTCAAATTTACCAAAAAACTTTTAAGACTTGCGTTTGGCCGCCATCTTGTCTGATACATATTAAGTGAAGATGCGGTCTACGTTGAAGTGCGCTTGCCTATATCCATTCAGTGACGACATAAAGGTACCCAATTTGTATGTATCGAGAAACTTCCACTCGAGCAGCAAATTCTACTGTTTAGCAGTTTAATTCTATAAAACTATAACCAACAGTATAATTGTGTTTTTGGAATATGGATTATAAAAGATTTACTCTTTTTATAGCTCTTGGCCGTTTTTGTTGGTTTTGAAGCAATCCAAAACACTTGGTACATAAACTAACGATTCAATTTTTTACATATAATAACACAATGTTGAAAGAAAATCAAGTTGAAAATCTGCCGCCAAGCACCTAGCGGTGTGTTCCAGCAGCCTCACTTAAGAGCTTCCATTCCAGGCTAGGTCTGTTTTACCATCTTCGACCACACCTTCATTTAACATTAAGTGATCTGTGGTAAAACGCCTAGCTCGTCAAACATAAAAAAAACCCACCGCTAAAGTAAATATAAAATAACGACAATAAACCAAACCAAGAGCTGATAAAAGAATTATCGAAATTAGTATTTTACCTTTCTCTTTCAAACTGTGTGTTTCTTCTAGATACATAAATCTAATTACATGAAACTATTCGAGCAAAAAAGTACGACATTTTATTCGTATCTCTTTTTGAAGATAAAATGTATGTCCATATATATTTTTAAACGCAAACAAGTCATAACATCACGCACTATATTTAGTCGATTCAAGCCATAGATAACAAATAATGGCTACACACATGATAAAAATGCCGTTCTTACAAGTTTTCAAAATGTTCTTACTAGAATAAAGATAAGGATCTTTTAAGTTTTTTCATCCGAAGGGGTGCGAGTAAAAAACGTATAAAAGTAGGTCCTTGCCCGTTGACGGTCACAACAAGTTTTATTATATACGACAACTTGACGAATAGGCTGTTTAATATAAATGCAAAGAATGATAAATATGAAACAGAAGGTAAAATAGGCATGTCATGTTTTCTATTCTATGAAATAGAGCGCACAATCCAATTATTGAAAAAAAAAATGTTCTGATATTTTCTGTTTCTTTGTTCATTTTTCTCTTGGAAATTAATTGTGTTAGAAAATTACGATACTTGGTATTAGGTCTTATATTAACTGGACTATAATTCTATTTGTAATAAAAAACACGAAAAATAAGATGATGGTCAAACGCGGCTTGCGTTCTTCCATCTTGTTTTTAAGTAAAAGTAATGAGACGAACGATACGCTCTCCTGATGGTAAGAGATGACGCATGTCCATGACCATTGCAACGATACACAGAAGTTTGAGTAGCAAAACAAAGTCTAGGGCATTATGGTTACTGCTTTGATACTCACTATTTTGAGACTTTCGATGGTTAGTCTCAACAGGCCTGTAATTTCGCTAGCCCTTTAAACCGGAACACCCGAAACTTTTATTGACTTTGATTTTTTATCATACATTTATAAAGTTGAAATACTTAACGCTGGCAGATTGCAAGGAGTGCGATGCCAAAAAAAAAAAAGAAAAAGAAGCTAAGTAGGTAGGTACGATTAAAAATCGACAGACATGAACTTCTCTACACTAACTCGTTCTATACAAACTTGGGCTTGGCAAACTGAGAGTCGCGTGACAAAACAGTACGGCACGCACACTGTCAAATGATAACTCCATGTCTATCAATTTCCAGAGGAATAGTCCGCACCGTCGCTTAGTTTATTACGTTGATAAGCTACCCTTAGTGCCAAGGACCGAACAATAAAAGTACCTATAAAGTTACTCTTTTTCACATTTTTAGTTTAACCAAACAAAACGCTTTGTTGCTTATTCTACCCGCAATGCATCTAAATGATTGCCCTTTAAGCGCATTTGGTGGCTTTTTTTAACCCTGAATTGTTTCGCGTTTGAACACTGACGTTAATAAACGATGTGGTCTAGTATAGAACACACTTACCTAGAAAGAACATGTGAACTCTTGATTTGAAGACACTCATATTGTACTTTTCGGGAAACACAGACTCCCGAAAGGGAAGTACCTAATTCTAGTTCATGCGCTGTAGGGCGTGCTGAGATCGAAACCTATCCAGGAGTATTTAAGCGACGACTGTATCGACAATATGAATATACTAACAGCTCCTTGCGGTTTCACTTACGTTTTTCCTCGTAAAAAGTAGCCTACATCTTAATCTAGGTTTATCTGTAGGTTAATATTTGCATTTTAAACCCATTAATCTGTTAAAGGGTAAATAATAATTCAGATTCTTTT
This sequence comes from Biston stratarius, assembly GCA_950106695.1. NCBI lineage: Eukaryota > Metazoa > Arthropoda > Insecta > Lepidoptera > Geometridae > Biston > Biston stratarius. Next base: position 32,148,453 of record OX467106.1, on the reverse strand, counting down.
CACCTCTTAAGAATATTTTTGTTTTTTATACTAGGAAAGTAAATACAACCAATAGGTAATAATGAATATAAAAAACTGGCCAAGTGCAAGTCGGACTCGCGCACGAAGGGTTTCGTACCATTATCTATAAAAACGGCAAAAAAATGTTGTATGGGAGTTGTCGGGAAATGTTGTTGTCCCCTTAAATATTTTATTTTATTCTGTTTTTAGTGCTTATTTGTTATAGCGGCAACAAAAATACATCATCTGTGAAAATTTCAACTGTCCAACTATCACGGTTCATGAGATACAGCCTGGTGACAGACGGGCAGACAAACAGACGGACAGACAGCAGAGTCTTAGAAATAGGGTCTCGTTTTACCCTTTGGGTATGGAACCCAAAAAATTAATATAGCTATTTGGAAATATATTATTCTACATCACATCGAAACGAGTATTCATTCAAATTAGTTTTCATGATGTCAGTAACAAACAATGACGATAAAAATATGCATTTCGCATTACTAAAATCAGCGAAATAAAGCTATTTATTCACAAAGGTACACCTTTTTTGCGTTGAACTTATAGGCCGAGTTATGTTTGCAATGAGGGGATAAAACTCACCTCTGAGGGCAATAAGTTCTCATCATCATTATTAATGGCAACAAATTAAGCTTTATTTAAGGTCTGCTCGATTTTTCTCCCGTCCCTAGTAATGAAATACACAGAATACTACTTACAGCCACACAGAGAACACATTTCAATTTTTAATTACAAAAAAATCATCATCGTAATTTTTTTTTAATGGTGGATAGGCTAGGCAGGTGACGATGTTTTCGAAGATGGTGAATTCCTAGCATGGAATGGAAATGGTTTTCAATAGTGGCTGCTGGAACAGGCAGAATAGGCGTTTGGCAGCAGAATTTCAACTTGAAGGTTGTAGCTAGTCAATTGAGTACCTACTTAAAATACCCTATCACTATAATATGATTTACTCACAATGTTTTCCTTCTTGGATACATTTAAAAATACTCAATCAATACCATTTTCCGACGAGTAAAAGGGATATCAAAATACATTTTTTTATTCGTTTTTCTTTTACTTATGATTTACATGTAAGCACAATGTAAGCTAAATAGTGGCAAAGAGGTAAAACGACGATTCGATATCTAAACATAATTGAAGCTTAGAAAAAAAAATACAAGCATTTTAGCCAACATTTTGCAAATTCGCATTTGACTTTAAATTTCTGCCGAGTAAGTAATTGTAACATTTTTCAAACAAAACAATATCGTTTAAATTAAACCTGGCTATAAAATTAAAAATAACATCTCTGCGTTTCTAAATTTAATTATTTGTAAACAAAGGTTTTCTAAAATCAAAAATGTATTTTCCTTCAAGATGGTAAATCTGTACCGTTAATTTCATACGTCCCTCAGGGCGGGCCCTCTTAATTCTGTTAGGGGGGGCTTAAGCTTTTACGTGTTAATGAAAAAGTTGGATTTTGGAGGCAAAACAACAATTTCTAATTTTAGCTTTTTAACTAAAAATACCCCACTTTTCATATGCTATTTTTACGGAAATCTCATTGTTTGGGATAAATATTTGTTTTGAATCACCCGTATCAAATTAAATTTTTACTAAGCAAACACACAAAGTCATAAAAAAAAAACTGATGGATTAGTCGATTAAAAATTGCCGCTCTATTAATGCTACAAACCACATCACCAAGGTAATTAGCAGACATGTCTGCTGGTTAGGTTAGTGCTGTACTGGCAGCAATTGTTTTTTGGTAATGACTTTGTTGTGTTTTCGTCGCAGCTCAATTCTAAGTGCCACCATAACTACCTAACCTAATGTATATACCTACATAATTAGCAGACATGTCTTCTGACATGTACAAACAGGTATCTGTACCAGCATAACAAAGGTAGTGAAAATGCTGATTATATACCAACATAATTAGTAGAGTACAGTCTGTACCAATCTAATTAGCAGACATGTCTGCTAATTATGTTGGTGATATACTGGCAGCATTTGTTTTTTGGTAATGATTTAGTTGTTTTTTCATCACGACTAAAAACTCCCGCGCTTTTAATGATACCAAATACAATAACACATAATAAGCAGACATGTCTATTGACTAATGTATCAACATAATCAGCAGATATGCATAACAAACTCATTGGACATACTGATTACATGCCAATATAAATAATAGACACTTTTACTGATTATGTTGGTAGCGTGGTTGACAGTATTGAGAGCGCGGAAGTTTTAAACTGGACAAGAAAAACAACAAAGTCCTTACGAAACACAATTTGTGAAATTGACAGACGGTTTTCAAAACAAAGAGCGCGAAAAATTTAATTTTCTTAGCTGCGGGATATCAATTTCGTTTCTAGAAACCTAAACGTTTACTTTTGATCAAAACAACTTCAGGAAACATTTAATTATTAACGCAGAAATATAGAACAAAATCATTAAAGAAAATTAATTATCTGAGATGTGAGTATATTTGTTCTAGAGAACGCTGAGGATCTGGACTGTTTAAGAAGAAGGGTAATGTTTTTCTTTTATAGGCTTATAACAGATGTGTTCAACAAAAGAGTAGATAGACGATTTATATAAATAATTTCCAGTTTTTTAATAAACAGATTATATGTACAAAATTGACTGATAATTATTATTTATATTCACTATTCCATACTGTTTTTTTTTATGGCTGACAGGCTACCTAGCCTGTCACCACAACTCATCTGATGTTAAGTGACGGTGTGGTCGAAGATGGTGTAGCACACCTAGCCTGGACTGGCTCTCAAGTGAGGCTGCAGGAACACACCGTTAGATGCTTGGCGGCATATTTTCAACTTGAGGGTGGTAGCTAGCCAGCCGAGTACTAGAAAGTACCCTACCACCACGCTATGGTTTCCTCACGATGTTTTCCTTCACCGGCAGCTCAAGCTCATTATAGAGGTTTGAACTCATGCCCTTAGGCATGCGAACTGACCACTGAGCTATCATCGCTACAAAACTGAATTGGCATTACAATTGTATTGTTTAGTTTAACTGTAAAATTTGCCAAAGGTCATGGTTTTCATAAAAATTGGATTTTTTTAAGTCTATATACATAAATGTGTAAAATGTTTAAAGCAAAAAAAAAAGAAAAAAAAATATAAAAAAAATACAACCGTAAACAATACAATGTTGTACAAAATCATAGATCAAGATAACCCTCAAGTTCCGCTCCCGGTATTCTGGACCATATCAAAACTTTTGCAAAAACTTATCCCATACTCATAATAAAGCAACGTGAACACAGTAAGGACGTCACTACAAGGCGAAAATGTATTATTATTATTTTGTCGCTAACACATAGTTACATGAAATTAGCGAATATAATTATAGTATAATTATATATATAGTGTATAGTAGAGAATTTCTCTCGTCGTACAAAACTTTTATTAGAAAGTATTAAAGGTACAAACCTTCTGTAATAAAACTGATAAAATAAAAATACAATGACAACCGATTTTTTATTAACGTTTGGTAAAATACATTTTTTTGTATAGTTGACAAGCTAGGTGTTTGACCACAGCTCACCTCATGTTAAGTGACGGTGTGCTCGATTATGTTAAAGCACAACTAGCCTAGAATGGAACTAGCTCTCATTTGAAGTTATCGGAACACACCGTTAGGTGCTTCGCGGCAAATAAACTTGAAAGCTAATAGCCGAGTACTAGAAAATACCCTACCACCACGCTGTAGCTTCTTCACGATGTGATCATGTGTTTCCTCTTTACTTGGTGGTAGATCTCCTTAGCAAAAGGTCGTCTAGGTAGGTACCACAGCACTACCAGATATTCTACCGCCAAGCAGTAGTGTGTAAACTTTTGTTTACACACTACTGCTCGGAACACGGTAATCTGTGTTCCGATTTGAAGGGTACTGCAGCTAGCGAAATTACAGGGCTGTTGAGACTAACCATCGTAAGTCTCAAAGTAATGAGCACCAAAGTAGCAATGCCCTGGACCTTGTTTAGCTACTCGAAGTTCTGTGTATCGCTGCAATGGTCATGGACAGGCGGTTATCTCTTACTATCAGCAGAGCGTCTCGTTCGTTTCATTACATTTACATAAGAAATTTAAAAAAATACAGGTGTTTTCCTTCACCGGCAGGTCAAGCTCATTTTTGGGGTTTGAACCTACGCCTACCTACCTATGAACCTTAGGTGTATGAACCGCCCACGCTAACCACTAAAATATCATCGCCACAAAGAAAATCATTATTAAAAATTAGTTGGGTGAGGATTTCTTTTTTGGCCTATTTTTTTTTTTTTTTTTTTTTTTTATTTATTTATTCATTTCCAAGTAACTTTAGACTCAATTACACTTATAACTTATTACACTTATAAAAATTAAAAAAAACTATACATTTACAAAAATTAATAATAATAATAATCAATAATGTCAAATACAATAATAATAATAAAAATAAATAAAATAAACAATGTCAATAAAATAAAAATAAATAAAATGTGACGACATAGAGCGCGTGCCACAAATGCCGGTTAGTAAACTACTGTTTTCTAATCGGCATTGGGACAGCGACATGCCTGTCACAGCCACGCCTTATGTACACACAGTCAAGCCTGTCGGCAATCATAGCTAGGACGACGTTGGGGCTGGCCCGCACCCGGCGCACAAGGGACGCGCATCGCTTGCGTATAGTAGCGTGGAAACAGTCGGTGCGCGCCACCGCGAACATGCCCGATGCACTGCAGGAGTAGGGCAGCCCCACCACCGCCCGGAACGCGTTGTTGAACTGGACGCGAAGAGCACTGTAAGCTTTATCAGTGTAGTCCACCCACAGGCTACACGTGTACAGAGATGTGCAGAACGCCTTAAACAGCGTGATCTTTACATCATCCGAACAACGTGCAAATCTGCGAGCGATCATATTGGCTCGTACTGACAGTGCCCTTCGCTCCCGCTCCATGTCGGCTAGGTCTCTAAGGTCCTCGGTGAGTATATGTCCCAGGTATTTAAAATGGCTATGCCCTTACTGTTTACACTACAGGAACTCACACGACGGCAGGTAGTGCGCTTATGCGGTTTCTTTGCGTGCAGGAAGTTGCGAATGAATCAGGTGGCCTGAGCGTTTAGGGCGTCTAAGATTTTTTGCATTCCCACGCTCTACGTAGGGTTAAGTTTAAATAATTCGAGTTTTCATAATTGCTTATTCACGCTCATAAGCTAAAATTAACTTTCCTTTATAACACAAATCGGTAAACCGCTTTCTCCGTCATTTTGTTGGAAGTAGATATATTTTAGTTTATCTTGTTCAATGTTACGAGTACATTAAGAAGGATGCTGCTTTATGAATGAGAAGATTATTAACAACGTTAAATTCAGTAAGTTTATTTGTTTGTTCTGTATCTGGGTGTTCTGTATACGTTTAAGTATATATTTACAAAAAAGTATGTAAGTATTCTATCAGTTATCTGGTTTCCATAATACAAGCTTTGATTACTTTGGAGCTAAATAGCCATATGTGTGAACTGTCCTATAATATTTATTTATTTAATAATTATATTAATTTAGTATTTCCAGTTTTCCTGCAATTAAGATTGTTTTTATTTGAGCTATTTATTTATTGAAACTCATATTGATAAGTATTATAATTGTAATCTGGACACATTATGCAAAAGAATCAACTCTACAATTAAGAATCGAAAACAATTATTTACTGAATAAAAAAGAGCTTAACAAAATTGCAAAAAAGATATGTAATTTCAAAATAATTCGAATAAATGGTATTTAAACATAAAAAAATAATCACTACATATTATAAAACAAAGTAATTTATGAGGAAGGTTTGGGTATGTAATTAATGAAGGTTTTGTGTAAATTGGTTGAAATATGATGATAATTGTTGGAAGTGTCGGAAAAAGTTGAGCCACTTCGGAGGTTTCATCGAAAACGGTGCCCAATCCATTTGAGATAAGCGTAAACCCGTGCGTAGCCAGGGCGGGTCGATAGTCAAGTATAAAAAACGCCGCGTGTGGACTTCGCTAGATGCCTCAAACTATATGCGGGGATGGATATTAAATCTTCGTCAAACATACTAAAATGTACGTCCTGTAAAGGAATCTTTCGGAAAAGGTTGCAAAAAGCCATTAATTAAATTTAAAAAAATGCTCTACAACAGGCATTGGCTGCTGATTTAATGGCTTGTGGACTATAAATTTATGGTTACTATTTTCTTTATTTTTGGCATTGTAGGCCTACTTTGTGCATTTTGTGTATTTCATATTTTCAAATATATCAAGCGATTTTATTTAGCTTAGTGACTGAAATGCATTTGAAGTTAACCACGGTCAAGTCTTTCACGGCTTATAAACAACTGAAAAAATTAATTTAAAAAAACAATGCGAGTAATATTCGCGTTCCGAATAAATAAATAATTATGTAAAACTAAATAATTCTGTATTTTTTGTGTATTACTAAATCTTACCCATTCAGTATACGGATATATATATATTATATATATATTTTTGTTCAATTTTGACAGTGATGATGTTAAATGGAGTGCTAAAGCAGAAAGTACAGTTTCCTTTTCACGTTGAATATTTTGATACTTTGATCATCACCTGCCGCTATAAACATTTAAGAGCCGATAAATCTTTTATGAATTATAATAAAAACTGACATATTAGCGAAATATCACGCACACGTTATAAAATATCAGCATAAACGTCATTTTTATTGTCACGCGGTAAAATATAGGTAGTGATCGCGAAAAAAATCTATGCATAGTTAATGATACGAAACATAAGGACACGAGGTCTATAAAGAGTGACTATTAGGTTCTGAAAATAAAGGTTCTGGCACAAATGTAGTACGTTCCGTCTGACTTTTATAGGTCATAAACCGATATAATGTGTTGGAGTAAGCGTATTTCAGAGTGGTACAAATTTAGATCGGAGCTGTGGCGCCACTGTGCTCAGTATTAGCAAAGTACCATTGGTGCAAGTGTTTCTGGGAACCTTAGAAAGTAATATATTAACAAAAGACAAAATCTTAGTTTGTTTATGTTACGAAATGAGTAATTGACAGATAAATCTTAACTGTGTGTGATGAACCCGGTTTTAGTTAACTGAGTACTTTTTTAATGTAAATGTTATGAGGCGAACAAGACGCTCTCCTGATGGTAAGAGATAACGCCTGTCCATGACCATTGCAGCGATACTTTGAGTTATGAAACAAAGATCAGGACATCGCTGCTTTAGCGCTCATTACTTTGAGACATTCGTTGGTAAGTCTCAACAGCCCTCTAATTTCGCTAGCTGCAGTACTCTTCAACACAGGATCTTCTGGAACACAGTAATGCTTACACACTACTGCTTGGTGGCAGAATATCTGGTACTGCGGTGATACATACCTAGACGACCTCCTGCTAAGGAGATCTACCACCAAGTAATACCACCAGTAAAGTAGCATAAAGTAAAATAAAAAAGTGTATATGACTGTAATATTATATTGTTTCTGACATTATAGTTACCTAGACATTTATTATACTGACATTATTATATATCCAATTTGACATTAATAAATTTATATTTTTATGCTCGGACTTAATTGTATTTAATTTTTTGATATTTATAATATTTCATTAACTTTTTTTTTTTACTTTAAAGGCAGAAGTCCTTACCTTGTTTTGTTTAATGTTTGTATTGCATGTACCTACATGTTTTTTTTTATGAAGCTCTTCTGGGTGTGATCAGACCACGTTAACCTCTGAACGAAATATTCTATCGTTACGGTATTAATTAATTGATGAGTCGCAAAGTTCATTTGTGATCTTCATTAAAATTAAACAATATTTTTCCATTACTCAAGGCACAATACACATTTTGTAATAGTAGGAGCCGGAATGTCAAAACACTTCACACTCCAATTGTCAGTTGTACAAATTGGAGTTGATGTGTGAAACGCCTCATTTGACACCTACCATGTTGAAATGGTTTACTGTCGTGCCGTTTAATAGTGGCCATCAAAATAGTTTTAAAATAGCCTTTTTTGGGTACATTTTTACACCGTGCTATAATAGCACTGTGACATTGAAAAAAGTCTTTAAAAGAAAGGTTTTTATACCATAATTTATCAGTCACACCATTAACTATCCTGATACAGTAATCGCAATATTTGACTTGTGATACTTATATCTTCCTTGCTCATCTACAGATTGATATAAGAGTAAAGGGAATAGAAACACATGCACATGCTCTAAAATTGTCGGTATTGATATACGGAACATCGAAATTCGTTTTTTTTTCTATTCGTAATTTGTTTTCCTATACAGTTTTATACATTCTAAGTTCAAACAACAACTATTTTTATTTTTTCTTTTACAAGTCCAAAATGTGTTTTCAATCCCTACGCAAGAACGGTTACTATTCAATACTTAGGTAAACTTTTCCAGGGAAGTCGCACTACATGCCAACAGTTGTTTATTGATATTATGCACTGGCTTTCCTTTGGGGCGCTTTATTTTTATGACTGTAATCTTTTCCGAAAACGGTTTCTTCAAATAGAACCTACTTTTCTATGATTTTGTCGTGTTTTAATTTGCGTGTTGAAATTTCATATACTATATTGTACCTTTAAAGATTACTGTTTTTTATTAGAGTTTTAGTTCTGTACCCTTAGATTATATCTGTTACAAAAATAATTACTTTATTTTGAAAAGCTGTTTCGTTGCAGGGTCGACGAGAGAAAAAAAACAGAACAAAGGAGTTTAATTCTCCTAGCTGGTCAAAGTTAAAGGTAAAGAACAAGTAGAGGGTTTGCCTGATGGTAAGTTCACCGTAACCTATGGACACTTATGACTATAGGTTCCAACCCGGAGAGACGTTAATAGATTCTTTTCAAAACAGTCCATTTTTTTAATGTTTTGATCGGTTAGGTAGACTAGATAGACCACATTCATCTGATATTAATGGAGTGTAGTCAGTGTGGTCCATGTTTTAAATCCACGAGAAAGCGATTTGTCTTAATGAGAAATAATATTATAATTTTTTTTTTGCTCATTTAAAAGTCGAAGTTTTTCTGTTTTTTTATTTTAAAACAAAACTAAACAAGGAAATAAATAAAACTGAAATAGTAAACCGAAATAACATCGTACAAAAAAAGCAAGGTCCAAAATAAAAGTGAGCAAACCGCCGCAAGTACAACATAATATAGATGGAAATCTTTATGGGCATCTACAAATACGCGGTCCCTTAGCGTTGCTCCCCATGCTATAAAACCAACATTACAGACGTTAGATCGTTTAATGACGTCATATTTTCCACTATGTTTCGCGACTGCCGTTAAATGTATTGATACGACCACGAAAAAGCTCTATTGGTAGTTGCCGAGTCGAAAAGGTAGAATTCAAATTGTCAGAGAATTTGAGAAGAAAACGAGAATTAAGAAATTCAAGATTATTTATTAAGTAAGTGAATGAAAAAATCAGCAAAATTTTAGTATGTATTATTGTATGAAACAGTTGCTAATAAGTCCTACATATTGTAATCAAAATACAATTAAATATACATTGATGATTGAAAACACTCATTTTAATGACGTAATTGAGAACATATTTTTCGGTGAGCAGCACAAACAAAGATATAAGGAAGGTTTCTAGGCTGGTTAATTTATAGTATTTGTATGTTAAAGTATTGATACAAACGAAAAGCTCTCCTGGTGGTAAGAGATAAAGCCTATCAATAATGGCCGTTGCAGTACCCAGAACTTTGAGTTTGAGAGACTTTAACAAAATAAAGTCCAGGGCATCGCTGCTTTGGCACTCATTACTTTGAAAAATTCAATGGTTTGTCTTCGTCAATTTGTACGCCTCTTCAGGCATAACATGAAGCTCATAATTTAGTTACGGTCATCATACAATTTACTCATGTTATTGCAAATAAATAAATCTTTATCTTTATCTTTATCTTTAGTAGCTCTGTTATTTTGCTAGCTACAGCATATTTCAAACCGGAACACAATAATGTGAGCACACTACTACTTGGCGGGAGAAATCTCATCTGATACAGCGGTGGCACAGGAGGTCGTATAGGTAGGTAGTTAACTCAGGAGATCTACCACTAAGTAAATGTAATGTATTTGAAATAGTAATTGTTAGTTTTGTTTGTTTTGTTTGTAGTCTATGCAAAAGTTTTTATTGAATGGCTTGTTAAATTCTATTCTATAATTTCACGTCAGGTTATTTCACTCGTAACATGATTTATTGGCTTAAGATTTTCTTCGTTTTTTTTAGACTAATGATTGTTTCCGAAATTAAAGTGAGCTGTTTGAAATCTACCTTTATGTACACAAGCACCAGAAACGAAGCATAAAATTATGTCAATGTCGTTTAGTAGAGCAATATTCTCAGAATTATCAACGTTAATGCTTTGTATAGCGCAAGTTATGGTTCTGCAAATTTGACAGTATTCTTTACAACATGCCTTGTAGATTCTAGAACTTGATAGTGTTTAGTCACGTACAGAAGTGGTTACTGCGGACGAGGCTGCGAGGTGCTTGTTTAGCGGCTTTGGGACTTGAGTGGTGCTCCACGACAGTTTTAATGTCAACATAAACTTACTCAAACTTAGGAATGTATAAGATTATTATCAGAGTCCAACGGACAAGCATTATTTTAGGTATAGTATCTACAACGAATTCTGGGTTTGTAGAAGAGAACTTTAAAATAAACACGTGTGTACTACGGCCAACCAATGTGTGTAGAAGGTCTGTAGATTACAAATAAAATGTAAAAAACCTCTTTAGTTTTCGGTGAAGTAAAATGTGAAACAGATGTTTAGCATTTTTGTTTCACTTATGTGGGATTATAAGGCGAGATGCGGCGCGCGTGGCCTCATCTTGCACGTTGTACTCAGCTTTGTCTCCATAATGAAGGCCATCGGATGTGGTCTAACTATAATCGGAGTTTCCGATAAAATTAAACGTGAGTAAACCTGCATAAGTGAAACAAAAAATATGTCAAAACTACGTCAGTTTCCTAGTACGATTCTTAGCAATAAAAAAAATCAAAGATATGTGTAAATCCTCGAACCTATAATATAGTAGAATCACGAATATATTATATCATCATGGACGTGCGTTGTCTCTTACTATCACAAGAGCGTAAAAAGCGGAATCATACAAATTGCCTGCGATATATATATATATATATATATCTATATATAAATATATATATATAATATGTTTCACATTCAATTTTATCGTGCCTCGGTTACTTTCTGTTATTTGTGCCATTATAAAAAAAAAAGTAACAAAGTTGCATTGTGAACAATGTATCTCAACAAAAGATAAATAATGCTAACGTACATATATATATATAGAAATGCCGACATCGATACAAACCTGAGACAATGGCCGCTTGATTGGTTTAGTTACACAAAACCGACTTCCGATCCCCGACTGTCCGGTCGAAACGTGACTGTATTGCATGATCAATTTGACATTTTTTTTGCCAAATCTCTACTATCTTGTAAGATATTGCCGAACAAAATTGATACTTATAATATAACAGATAAAATATACGATCAAATTATGTTTTGACTATGGACTGAAAGGGTCATTTAGCTAAAGGATTTAACATAGAAACGTGAAGAATACTTCGTGGATGATTTGGAAATTTAAATTTTTGTTCTAACTTTAGCAAATCAATCGCCTACAAAGATGAATTGTTGTGAGAACATTTTCAAGTTCCAGCTTAATTTGTTTAGAAGGCAGAGAAAGGCATCGTCATTAATCATTCCCAAATAATAGAGAACTTTATGAAATATTAATATCTCAGAGATCTAGCTATAGACAAAAATTTAAGCAACAACATAACAAATACAGTAATTCTTCCTACGAAGATTTGTATCAGTGTGCGAGGCGTGAGAGTCTTTAGGTAGTAAGATTTAATTGGTACTCACAAATAGGTTTTTAAAACACGTTACAGCTTAATCGCCTCAGGATTGGCGGTTAATGAGCGGAAAGGTAGTAAGACTTGAAAGTTGTAAACTTATTAACGACGTGGGTAGTCGATACTCATTTAAAGATATACCGAATGATCCTTCAAAAAATAATAATTGATAACATACAGTAAATAAAATTCAATATAGAAAAAAAAACGTTCAATCATTTTAATATTAGATATGATTTACTGACGTATCCGAAATTATGAAATTCAGTAAGCGATCAATTAAATGTCTTATTGATATACTGATTTAGTTTTACTGATTTAACTGATATTATTTTATTTTATTTTTATATAAAAGTAATGAAACGAACGAGACTCTCTCCTAATGGTAAAAGATAACGCATGTCCATGATCATTGCAGCGATACACACAACTTTGAGTAGCAAAACAAAGTCAAAGGCATCGCTGCTTTGGCGCTCATTATTTTGAGACTTTCGATGGTTAGTCTCAACTGCCCAGTAATTTCGCTAGCTGCAGATTATTAGATTGTGAACAATGAATGTTACAATACCTATAGATAATTTTGAGAAACAACAGACAAACCGGTCGTACTTGATAAAATTAATGAATGATTATATGCATTTGATGAGATCGATACTGTCATTTATAAGAAACTTAATCGAATAATTGATTATAATAGAGGAACAATATAGTGATTAGTTTAACAAAAAGTAAGACAATGAGTTATTATTCATCGGATAGATTTCTACTGTCGGAGTTGAGATAACATAAGAACGTTTATCTGACAGCTCGGGTCGTTGACCGATCGTTTGCATCATTTGTTTATACGACGATCGAAGTTTGATATAAAATTACTCAAGAAACAGTAAGGGCTTTTCAAACACTGAAGAAACTGTCTATATTATTGACGCAAAAAGTATTTTATAAACTCTGATAAAGACATAAATATCGCAGGACATTATACATAGCGCCATCTGACCCCTAACTAACCAAAGCTTGTACTATGGGAATCAGATGACTGATAGAATACTTAAAACCTTTTTTTGTAAATACATACAGAACATCCAGACACAGAACACATATTTGTTTATACGACAAAATGTTTGTCCTTGGTGGGAATTGAACCTACTCCCTAAAGCCGTTAAAGTAGATATAATGCCAATGAGTCAACAGGGCTGCCATACATACTCTTAACCATAGATACATATTTTATGTAATATTTAACACGTATTTTTATGTATACGAGTAAAAATGAAAACAATTGGAATAAGAATAAAGGATTTCTCAGCAGTGCACAGAATGTTTCATGCTCGAGTTCTATAATTTTAACAATTTCCATACTGTATCTATAATGTGATATTAATCTCCAACGATGAGGAGTCAGATTTTTCGACACGATACTCAAAGGTTACTTCCAAAATTATATTTATCATTTGTCAAATTTTGTGTTTGATAAATAGCGAAGTGTACCGTTTTGTGTTGATCGTTATCACATGAGCCTATCATGTGAACTCCAAAGAAATTAACGCCTACCGTCATTACTTTGAAAGTAGTTAAAAGTAATTTAAATACTTAATATTAAGACATCAATCTTAATGAATTCACAGAAAACGAATCACTCGCGTGTTATTTTTAACCCAACATTTTTTTTTAACCAGACCTCATTTTGTTAAGTTTCGGTGTGGTTGAATATGGTAAACGCACCTAGCCTGGAATGGAATTGGCTCTCAAGTGAGGGTACCGGAACACATGCTTAGGTGCTTGGCGGCAGATTTTCAACTTGAGGGCGCTAATCACCATGCTATAGTTTCCTCACGATGTTTTACTTCACAGGCAGCTCAAGCTCATTATTGGGTTTTGAACCCAAGCCCTTTGGCGTGTGAACCGACCGCGCTAACCAATGAGCTATCAGCGATACACTGGCTGCTTGCAATATTGTGTTTATAATCTACTATATTATGATAAAGCGTGCACGACGATAAATATTTTATATTTGGTTGAAAACTAAGTACCTACAGTGGCTAAGTACAGTGTGGTGGAGGCCTATGTCCAGCAGTGGATGTCCTACGGCTGAGATGATGATGATGATGATGATAAGTACATACCTAGACACCCTGATTCTCAAACTCATGAAGTAATTACTATAAAAGAATAAAAAAGTGGAAAAAAGAACGCAACTAACCGGGAGTCATAAATGCAAATGGGGTCCGGATTCTCAGCTTTATACCCTCCGAAGCTGATGAGACTAGCTTACCATGTGTTAAATTTGAAATAGGTTTCAGTGAAACACATTAAAGTTTCGTCTTTGATAGACTTAATTAAACTCCAGCTGTTTACATACGTGAAGGTATTTGAGATCTACGACTTAGAACTTCTGTTTGCTGACGAGATACGAGTGAAGTGAAGAGCAAAATTCACACATGACCCGATTGGATTTGCTTTTTTGTTGTAAAGCAAGATTTTCAATTTAAATTTAGTAGCAAGTGAAAATCTACCAATCTACGACAGATTAGGAAAAAAGAACAGATAGAACGATACGTAGAAAATTAATGTTTAAACATGGATTTGTGTGACGTAACACTGGCTTCTATGAGTGCGTGTAGTTTGTGTGAGACAAGCAAAAATATAATAACTTTAAAATTTAGATACCTAGTATAAAATATGAAAGGCCAAATAAAGAACCGAAGAGTACAAACCTTCAAGAAATTAGCAATAAAGATATTAAAAAAAAAAAACAATTCACCATTGCAGCATTTTTGCGCTACAACGTTTTTTAGACCTGTTCTAGAAAACATATTAATATTAAACTTTTTGTATTCCATGTTATATAGCTTGCTTCATTTAGCAAAGAAGAAATCACAGAGGTAATGTTAATAATAAATAAATAAAACTAAACAAACAAACTATTTTATAATAAACTTGAGCATTCTGTGTAAGATCAAATACTGAGTAATATAATAATATATGTAATGCATATGCTACTACAAGAAGAGGTAAACTTAGGTTTATCTGGGTTAACTTAGCAATACCCAATTCTGTTGAGTGAAGTACGAAAACTGAATAAAATAAATTTGAATCCGCAACTTACCCGCGTACACCTAGGTCTATCCTAATTAGCTGGGTAATATTAAGTTAAGTTAGGTTAATTGTGAACTAGTTGTCGTAATTCTAGTTTATATTACATATTACCTACATTACGATTTCTTCATATAATACGTATTGTCGTCTTCAAATTATTTAAATAAAATTTTATGTTATCAACAATTTCGTTTTTTTTTAACATTAACTAATCAACGTTGAGTAGACCCCTTAACCTACTTGACTCTATCCAAATTAAAATCCAAATTCAAATTTGTTATTTTCGTTTTTCGAACTTTACCCAATATACTTATTTAGGTAATGCTAAGTAAAATTGTAAATCTAAATTTACTTCGTGTTCCAGAATTACCCGTAACACAAATAACGCTATATAGAGAGCGGCCTTTGCACGCGATTGGTATAAAGTAAACGAGAAAAATATATCAGTATTTAGGGCCACAGTTAATAAGTTGTTCAGCGGTAAGCGGCTTATGTTCCGAGCGGTCGTGGAAGCCAATAAATTATGGAATCTTTATAATTTTTAGTTCGCCGCCGATACTTTGCTGTCATAAATTGAATATCGTTAAATGCGCGCCGGTTGGCTGTATGCTTTACAAAGATATGTGTAGAGATGAACAAACACTCGAGACTGCAACAATCCTTACCTAGTGAAACCCCTACATGCAATCTATATGGTGGTAGATTTCTTTAGCAGGAAATCGTCTAGGTAGGTACCACTGCAGTACCAGATATTCTGCCGTTAAGCAGTAGTGTGTAAACATTACTGTGTTCCGGTTTGAAGGGTACTGTAGCTAGCGAAATTACAGGGCTGTTGAGACGAACCATCTAGTCTCAAAGTAATGAGCGCCAAGGCAGCGATGCCCTGGACTTTGTTTTACTAACCAAAGTTCTGTGTATCGCTGTAATGGTTATGGACAGGCGTTATCCCTTAACATCAGGAGAGCGTCTTGTTCGTCCGGTAAGCATTTCTGTGTTCTGGTTCGAAGGGTACTGCAGCTAGCGAAATTTCAGGGGGCTGTTGAGACTAACCATCGAAAGTCTCAAAGTTGAGCGACAAAGCAGTGATGCCTCGGACTTTGTTTGTATATCAAAGTTCTGTATATCGCTGCAATGGTCATGGACAGGTGATATCCCTTACCATCAGGTCGACGTCTTGTTTGTGTCATTACAATAACCTAAAAAAAAATATACTATACTGGCGGACCCTGCAGACGTGGTCCTGCCCGGCAATCAGCGCACCATTATTTTTATATACCGATAGCAACACCACCTATCGGGTCCAATTGTATTTTCAAACCATCCAGGAACCTATTGAAAAACTTTAAAACAAAATTTCATCCAAATCGGTCCAGCTGTCTAGCTCTCCAGCTGGAGGAGTTAGGTGAGAAACACACGTACAAAAGATTTATATATATTATTAAGAAATAGATATAGACAGATAAATGTCCTAAAGTACATTGATGCAGTTGATACTAATGCATGACGCTAAATATTTAGGCTTCTCTAAAGAATATCATCTCTGTATTCGTTAAGTAGACATTATTATGAGATAAAGTCGTAACGCGTCTCTTAGACTGCGTTCAGCTTGTACTTAGTTGCCACAGCAGCATAAGGGTTCGTGTTCACTAATGTAAGTAATAAATAAACTTTTCACCAATTTCGTATCAAAATACTTAAAAATATGACACGTAGTCAAAACTGTCCTCCGTTCGAAACATAGAGAGCATACATGAAAACGGTAATTAATTAACAAAATTGTATTTGTTACAAAATTTGGAAACGTAACTAAAAAAAAATTGGTTTTTTTTCCCAAGCTACCGCTATTTTTTTTTTAAAAAGATAGTTTACAAAGTTTTTTATATGTATATATAGGTCCAAATTTGTCTTAGTATTTTTGTTTACAGGCACCTCATCTGATGTTAAGTGGCAGCGTAGTTGAAGATGGTAAACATACTCTAGAATCGAACTGGATATTACTTGAACGAATTAGTTACAACTCTTCAACAGTCATATCGACAAATTTCGTTTCAAAACCTTCTTTTATTTTTAGTCAGTGACATTAAAGTCTTGACGTGGTGGTGCCGGCGTAAGAATTGTACCCCACCTTCTCTACCCGTGGTTGCCGTAAGAGCGTGTGCAGCAGCGTCTTCCTTGAACAATCACACCTAACTGCGCTCGCCAACCCGCCTGCCAAGCGTGGCGAGCATTGGCAAAACCCCCCCAGGAGGAGGCCTATGTCCAACAGTGGACGTCCTATGGCTGATGATGTGATGTGTGATGTGATTAAAATCATACAAATGTATATATGTACATCAAAGAACCATTTCACACAGCGCCATCTAGTCAAATCAAGAAAAACTTGGACTATATCAGTTTTTTTTTTAAACTTACTTGTAAAGTTTTGGCCCAGAATACCTTAGTCAGTAATTACTTTTTTTTATATATATATATACTTATAATATTTTTACTTGGTGGTAAATCTCAGCATGAGATCGCCCAGGTAGGTACTACCGCAGTACCAGATATTCTGCCATTAAGCAGCTGTGTAAACGTAACTGTGTTCCGATTTTGAAGGGTAACTGCAGCTAGCGAAATAACAGTGCTGTTGAGACTAACCATCTTGAGTCTCAAAGTAATTAGCGCCAAATCTGCGATACCCTGGACTTTGATTTGTTACTCAAATATCTGTGTATCAGTGTAATGGTCAAGGACAGCCGTTATCTCTTACCATCAGGAGAGCGCCTGGTTTGTCTCACTACATTTAAATTTAAAAAAAAAATGTGTTCAATTAAGCGTGGATTAAAATTAATATGTCATTTCCAGTCATAAAAACAACATTTTACTGTCTTTCCCGTATTCACTATTTCAGTATGTAGTGGATATAGTCGCGCCGTATAACTTTATTGCCTGGACCCACCTAATCCCTAAAGTGGGAAGCTTAAAGATACCAAGTTTTATTCGGTGTCCAAGGATTCTCGATAAGCTAAAATTTTATACAAGTCGTATTTTTGTCTGGATTTTAGGATTACCCATTTAAATACGATTCAAGATGTTAACATAAACCTACATTATGTTTTTATGCATCAACTTAAAATAAGCGTTAACGTATTGTAATTGTACAGTCTTTATTTCTTAATTATTATTATTTTTTTAATTTAAAATTACTCTCCACAGACACTGGCGTCCGTGACCTCTGTCAAGTTTGAATTACACATTTTTTTTTACAATATGGGAAGAGGAATGTTAGTCAAATTAATCTTAATTTAGGGTTTAATCTAGGGATAAAATACTAGATTGTGTGTATACCGCGAGCAGACCAATGACCCGCAAGCAGTACTCGATCACGAGTATGACGCATGTGCCAGCCATCGCCCTCCTCAACCACATCTGAGGGAAGAGAGCGACCCGACACACCACGACGCCGCCGCAAGAAGGAGCCTTCGATGGTGAGCATGATTGCTCGAGGCATACACACAATCCTCATTTTATTATTTTCCTCTTATATTCCTCTTTATTATTTTAAAGATAAAGCTTGCAAACTGTTTGTTAAAATATCTTCTCAAATATTTCTAGAAAATTTAAATTAGTTGCAACTACTTGGGTTGTGAGATTTACGCAGACAAACAACGTATTGAGGAAAAATTGCTGAGGCACATATGTACTGATATAAAGAAGAATAGATTACTTCATATGCGTGCGTACACATAGAACACTCTTGGTTGCGTTGGTTGCATTTGTGGCAAATGTAAAAACCCCATTTTTATTTATAGTATGTGTTTTTATCACTTATGTATATACACATATATTTTATTTACTTTTTTTCTGAACTTTTTATTACACCTCCATATGGTCGCCGTTGTATTACCACAATTTAGTCGATGTTGTTTCGTTTATAGTATTTTCTTTTCTTTATCTCTTTTTAAAGTTGTTTTATGTTAAAAATAAAGTTATATTTTATTCTATAAGAGTATACTGATTATCAAAAAATAGCTACAATGTATAAATTTACAAGTGACCCGGCTTCCCACGGATGCAAACGTAGTTATGTATTATAAATATATAACCCTCCTCTTGAATTACTCTGTCTAGTGATGGATTGCGTAGCTTAAAAGATCTAAACGTACGTTTTGTAACGATGATAGCATAGTGGTTAGCGCGGTCGGTTCGCATGCCGAAGGGCGTGGGTTCAAACCCCAACAATGAGCTTGAGCTGCCGGTGAAGGAAAACATCGTGAGGAAACCATAGCGTGGTGGTAGGGTACTTTCTAGTACTCGGCTGGCTAGCTACCACCCTCAAGTTGAAAATCTGCCGCCAAGCACCTAACGGTGTATTCTGGCAGTCTCACTTGAGAGCCAGTTCTGTTCCAGGCTAGGTGTACTTTACCATCTTCAACCACACCGTCACTTAACATCAGGTGAATTGTGGTCAAACACAAAGCCTGTCAGGATTAAAAGAAAAAAAAAACTTACAGACGGCGGAAAGCAACTTTGTTTTGTACTATGTAGAGATTTTAAAAAAAATGTAAAAAAAAAAACATATATTAAACTACTGATTTTGTTTTCTGTAATTCAGAGCTATTACATAATAGTAGTTAGTAATAGTTTTTTTTGATGTAATTATAATGAAGTGAACTAGATTCCTCTTCTGATTATTAGAGACAGCATCTGTTCATGACCATTTCAACAGTATCCAGAACTTTGAGTAAGAAAACATAATCCAAGACATCGCTTCTTACACGCTAATTCCTTTCAAATATTCGATGGTTACAAATACAAATATTTTATGTCATGTTTACAACTTACCTTCAATTGTACGAATCGCTAAACAATGGAATTTATTGCCCGTGTGGGTGTTCCTTGATAGATACAATCTGGGTGCCTTCAAGTCGTGAGTGAATCGGTTTCTTCTAGACGACCGTGCTCCACAGTAGACCGCATCTTCGCTTAACATCAGGCGAGATGGCGGTCGAACGCTAGCCTATTTGTAATAAAAAACAATAGGATACTAGTAATGATACTATTTGCTAGCTTACTAATTTAGTTTTTTTAAGAATCTGATACAATACAACATAAACATAGGTTACAAAATATGCAATGGCAAAAGCTCAGAAAACCACAATAATTATGGGAATTCTTTCGTGAAACTATACGCTTCGCTGAGTTTATTTCTAATGAAGTAATCAACTTAATGATGATGTTATACGTTTACGCAAAAAAAAGTCGCACGCATTAATTTTGAATGAAATGGGTATCGCATTGTTGTTCTGTTAGGTAAGCTTTAATTGGTCTATTGTCGCCAACGCTATCTCCAAATATTGAGTTTATAATAGGTTATTTTAAAGTCGGGGCTAAATATTGAATCGATCGTATATTTCTTGTTTCGCCAAGTTTTTTTTTTTTTAAAGCAATCTTTTTAACAATTTAAGTGTAGGTATGTATAATATGAAGATTTGAGAATCCATATTTTTTACCCACTATAATATTATTAATTTATTAATTATTATGAGTACTTACATAATTCTAACAACTTGTTTAGCCCTAAGTTTTAAAAGCAAGCGTAGCGATGATAGCTCGCACGCCGAAGGGCTTGGGTTTAAACCCCAACAATGAGCTTGAGCTGCCGGTGAAGGAAAACATCGTGAGGAAACCATTGCGTGGTGGTAGGGTACTTTCTAGTACTCGGCTGGCTAGCTACCACCCTCAAGTTGAAAATCTGCCGCCAAGCATCTAACGGTGTGTTCCGGCAGCTTCACTTGAGAGCCAGTTCTATTCCAGGCTAGGTGTGCTTTACCATCTTCGACCACACCGTCACTTAACATCAGGTGAGTTGTAGTCAAACAACTAGCCTGTCAGACATTAAAAAAAAAAAAAAAAACACTTAGCCAACTAAACGACATTAAATATAAGGATTACGCTAATCACCGAACGCTGAGTTTTACAAATCCATTTGTTCATGACAAGAAATTTAAATATCTAAATCAATTCAATTAGGGCTAGAACAAAGCCGATTAGATTTTCATGTGAAGATAATTCCATATATGATAACAAGAACAGAGAGATTGGTAACACATTTAAAAGTATCGTATATAAGTTCAAAGAGAGTCATCAGGAGTATTATAAAATAATCCGACAGATTCATTTTTAAATTTGTTGACGCTCGAGTCACGTTTCAAGGATTTCGGGAACTGCTTCAAAAACGCTATTAGGTCGATCGTTAAACTTTGAATGAGTGACATCTTTAACCAAACAACTTTTATTTAACACCTGAAGAACTATCTCACTTGAAATTTCTTCTTTATGCTTTTGTATTAAGGTTTGAAATTTTATATCGGTGGCTCTAAAAGCGTGAAGTTAATATTGCATTTGTAAGTTGTCGACTGCACAGTTACTTTTATACTTTTTGGAACATCACTCGTATTTGATGCGTTTTAAGAAACGTAGGGGATTAATTTTAGTTTTAATAGGAATTTGGATGTTTGAAGCTGAAATTCAAAAGTTCAATTCTAACTTCTATTTATTCGAGTTTTATAGATCTGATGTTAGAAGTGAGAATGGTTATCTTATTTTTAAGAGCTAGGTGCATCCAGATTCATTCATTCACCGTGGTGGTGCCGGCGTAAGAATAGTACCCCACCCTCTCTACCCGCGGTTGCCGTAAGAGTCGGCTAAGGGATGTAATCCGGAAGATGGGCAGCAGCGTCTTCCTTGAACAATCACTCCTAACTGCGCTCGCCAACCCGTCGTCCAAGCGTGGCGAGTATCGGCAAAACCCACTGAGGAGGAGGCCTATGTCCAGTAGTGGACGACCTATGGCTGATGATGTGATGTGTGATGTGTGCATCCACATTACGTTACTCTATTTTTTTTGTTGTGAATACCTCTTTAGTCGCGTTGAGGAATTTTTGGTAGAGGTAAAACTTGTTCTTTCGTGTCACCGACTTTGCATACTAATGTGACGTGTAAGTTTTCACTTCCTTTGGTATTTTCCATAGCTGCCTTTTTTATGGGAGCTATGGGAGCTAGATAACTGATAAAATACTATTTTTTTGGTTGGCTGGAAAATCGCTTCTAGCCAGCTTCTGGCTGCCTTTTTGTGGCACAAGCTCTTTAGTTTCTTGAGTGTTATATTTTTATTTTAAAAGTTGTTGTGTTCACTATAAAGTGTCTATTATATATCTATCTATAAAAAATACATATTTTTTGTAATAACATATTTATAATACATACGGAGCACTCAGACAAAGCACAAACATTTACATAACACCACAAATATTTGTCTGGGTGAAAATCGAACCCACAACTCTTAAAACAGAACCAAACAAGCTAACAGGGCTGTCAATATGTAATATGTATACTTACACATAAAACAATAACGTATTCATTTAAAACAAACACAAATCCACTAAAGAAAGTAAATTAAAAAAAAATACATACAGTCGAACATAGAACCTCCTTTTTTGAAGTCGGTTAAAAATGTACTCGTATGTTGACATAGGTTATACGATAAATATGTATGTAACTCAACTAGCATTAAAGCGTAGCGTTTTTTGCGCCAAATATTTAAATTTATAATTGTTGAATTTTATTTATCTTTTATTTTATTTTACATAGAAAACTAACAGCTGCTAATCAATACAATTATAAACAAACACGAGACAAGTTATAAAACAAAAGCCAATTAAGTTTTCTCTCAAGTTTAGTTGTTAGTTGTTTTCTTGTTCAGTTTTCTTTTAACTTGTTTCCAATTATTTAGATGTTATATTCACAGCGTCTAAATACATATATTATGTATATTCGTAAATTAATTCCTATAAACAGAACCTGTAGATTAAAATATGTCAATACAAAGTCAAAATTTAAAAACGTCAAAAAGATACTTATAAAAAGCTTTTTTACTATACATATATTAAGTTACATAAATTGTTAGTTGTCAGTTTCTTCAAAAAAAAAAAACAACTATACATATCTACGCTTCTAAAAACCTGATTGAATTAACCCGTACGAGTTCTTTTATCGAAAAAGGGTTGTCTACTTTGTTTCTCAACATTTATTTATCGATATAGCGTATAGAAGATTAAGCTATAAAGTCGGATACGAAGCTGAGCTCCGCGGGATGTCAGCCCGAGCATTACATTTTACAACTATTAGGAGGCATGTAGGTTTATAGCTGGGTACCAACGGGAACACACCATGATACCAATAACAACTGTTTGGACCCAAAGTTATTGCATGTAATATTTGTTTAAGACTTTTGACTTAAAAAGAAGAAAAGAAAACGACTTGTGTATGCATATTGATACTCAATTTTACATTGGGACGTGAGATTTTAAAAATAAATAAGATTGTAATTCGGCTATTTTCTTTGAAGTTCATTTTAGGGTTCCATGACAAACTATAGAGTTTCTTATAGCTTATTAGGTATATCTGTTCTGTATGTTGCGACCCATTTATTCCTAGTCTATAAAAATATTGATATCTGATTATTTATTATCGATTGTGGTAACACTGTGATGCATTTTTTATGGTTCCACCTGTACCTCAAAAGGAAAAAAACGGAACCCTTATAGGATCACTTTGTTGTCCGTCTGTCTGTCTGTCAAGACCCTTTTTCTCAGGAACGCGTGGAGGTATCAATCTGAAATTCATATCAAATACTCAAGTCTACTGTCCCTTGGAGCTGTGAAAAAATCAAACTTTTAAGCGAACGCAATCAAAAGATACAGCCGTTTATGCTGCAAATTTTCGACACTCGCAAAGGAATCAAAACCTACAGGGTACTTCCCATGGACTCAGAATCTTGAAATTTGGTACGAAGCAACGTCTTATAGCACAGATAACGGTAAAATGGCGAACAGCATAAATTACTTACAGGTTTGTACGGAACCCTCGTTGCACGAGTCCGACCCGCACTTGGCCGGTTTTTTTTTTTTAAATTACAAATAGGCTTATATTTGACCCCCATTTCCTCTGATGTTAAACGAAGATGCCATCTACGATAGAGCACAATTGCTTGGAAGAAACCTTTTTACACGCGACTTAAAGGCACCCAGATTGCAACTGTAACGACACACTCATTCGGGCAGCAAATTAACTTTTATTCAAATACTTGATATCTATTTTCACTCTTGTCTGTGTTAAAATTAAATTATCACAACTTCAACTCAGTTTGAGTATACAAAATCAATAATTAAATTAAAAAATACTGGAGGACATTTCATACAGCGCCATCTAGCTCCAAACTAGGCAAAGCTCGTACTAGTGGAACCAGATAGCTGGAAGTTATGGTCAAACTTGATAACAGCTATCTAAAATGAAAATATTCCTCTGATCACCAATTCAACATATTGTCTAATTTTCCTGCGACGTTAAAGGCAGAAAAAAATCAAACAGATTTAAAAATAAATATCCAGGTCAGCTTACAATATTTTAAATTCTTTTTACAGAAATGTGTCTGCATATTGCGACATGTTGAAACAATTCTCATAATGTTTGCGGTATTCCTGAAGAATGTTTTGTTAAAAATGTAAAAAAGTGGGACTAATTTTTGAGGAAAGACAAATTCTACTCGGTTTTATTGCTTTGTTTTAGTTCAGGAAGAGTTATTTTGTTTAGAAGGAAATCCTTTTATTTGACGATTTGGACGTTTCCTTTCGAAATTAATTTTGAGAGACGAGAGAGGAAAAATTGTTTTCTATAAATACCTTTTTATGGCTGCCGACCTATCTTCACAACCAAGTAACTGATCGTGGAAGATTTAACATGGTAAACCAAAGCCAAAAAATGACAAAACATCAAATAAAAAAAAAATGATCTAGTTAAAATGCTAAAACTTCGAAATACAAAATTAGAAGATTATGTACGTACGTACTTATTACCAACATTAAAAAAAAACATAATAACTATTGAATTGAAAAGCGATGCACCTATTAAGCGATGTTTAGTCATAAATTATTTTAATTTTAATCGAGATATGCAATTTTCCAACTAATGATTAAATAATAATTATGCAAGTAGAAATAACCTTGTTTTGCCCAGAGTGAACCTTTCTATTTCTATTGCCGTGGTGGTGCCGGTACCCCACCCTCTCTACCCGTGGTTGCCGTAAGAGTCGGCTAAGGGATGTAATTCGGAAGATGGGCAGCAGCGTCTTCCTTGAACAATCACACCTACCTGCGCTCGCTAACCGGCCTGCCAAACGTGGCGAGTATTGGCAAACCCCCCCCCTCCCCGAGGAGGAAGCCTATGTCCAGCAGTGGACTTTCTAAAATGTATCATATTTTCAAAACACGACGACTAGAGCAGCTGCCAATAGACTCTATGTAGACTATGAACAAAGTTCTTTATGTTATAGCCATCTCAACTTCAAACTTAAGCGTTGTCAGAATTTTGTTTAAAATACGTCGCTAAGGAAAAATAAAAGTTAGCTTAGCCATCGAGCTTATGCCCCACTTGAGACTGAAAAACCTTGCAGTCGGGGAAGTTTTTAATAAGTGAAAACATTTGTGCTAACTTTATACAACTCCGGCAAATTATTATGAGTAAGAGAAGGCATAAAGTTGAATCTTATTTTTTTCTCTCCGTTATTTTATTTGCGTCGAATTTATTTACTCTGAAATACAGTATAAAAGATGCAATTTTATTAAAAAAGTTAACTAAAGTCAGGCTCTATATGAAGAAATAACATATTATTTAGTACAGTTTTACCTACCAACATTATTCTTTGATCCCTTTACTACTCCTTCTAAGAATTCTTGAAATAGCTTACGAAAATCGAAGAGAATTTGGTTTGAGTTACTTTTTATTTGAGAGACTACTTCTAAATGAAATATAACAAAAACTATAAACTATCTAGTTCCCTGGAACGATAAGAGCTTGAATACCAATTCTAATAAAACTTTTTCCATTCAGCGGGACTACTGTTTCAATCTGCGTGAATCAAACTTGTATTTGCTTTCTTGCCTCACTGAGCATACTCTTTATGTCTTTATCAAATGATTGGATGAAAAAAGAGATGGGTTTATTTTGGTCAGTTTTCACGTAATTGCTTTCGTAGTGGGAGGCAATTCATAAAACTAATGATAACTAAATCAGGGCGTACAGTTTAAAGTTGCAGTATTTATCATCTAGTGTATTAAAAAATGCAAAATTAAAAAGAGTTTGCCGTGGTGGTTCTGGCGTAAGAATTGTAGCCCACCTTCTCTACCCGTGGTTTCCGTAAGAGTCGGCTAAGAGATGTAATACGGAAGATGGGCAGCAGCGTCTTCCTTGAACAATCATACCTAACTGCGCTCGCCAACCCGCCTGCCAAGCGCCTGCACTGCTATGTCCAGCAGTGGACGTCCTATGGCTGATGATGTGAATAATGATTTTGAGTATGTAATATTCAAAATTTAATTACTCCATTCGATAGCTAAAAGATCTATCGAAGAAGAATTTGTTCCGTTGAGTGAGGACTTGAAACATAAAAATTCTTAGGTTCAAAAATATACACGTATTTATGTCCACGACAAACCCCGATTGAATTGTAGAAAAAATATACCAAGTTAAAAAAAAAAAACGTGAATGAACTTTTAATTTCTTAAACAAAAAAGAGAACAACAAATTGAATATGGATAATAGTCTAATACAATTGTATTACTCGTTTAAAGTCTGCTCCAGACATACGCGATCTAGGGTACCAGCCTGAATACAGCCATCTAAATGGCTAGTCCAACACAAACTACAGCTGTTTAAGGCGACAGACGCACTCAGCGTCTGACGCCCCTATTCTTTTAAGTACCCCGCAAATTTTTCTCTTATCCCACACCTGGCTAATTTCTCAATTCTGCAACGCACCAAAAAAGGATTTTTTTTGATAACAGTATTCTTTCTTTGTTTTTATATCGTAACTGTTGACAATCATTGATGATTTGACACGTATATATATAAAACAAACACATTGACAGATATGTAAATTAAAAATAAATTACACAAATAAAAATATCAATTTTTTAATAAAACCTGCATAAAACGTACAAAGTAAGCAAATCCAATCGAATATATTAACCCAGTAACGAACGTTTGATTGGAATCACATTTAATTAAGGGGCGGTCTCACTGTCACGACAAACATGGCGATTTAAATCGTCGCACAGATCCAAAGCTCACGATCCGTTTTATCGAATGAAACGCATCAATACACTCATTCAGTATGTTCTACGTGCCACCGGTAGCTCTGAACCGTTGCAAAAAGACTGTTTGGAGACATCGAGCTTAGTAGGAGAGCAGAAGAATCGGCTTTTTAGTCAACAGAGTATGAATTTTGTTGTGAAATGGTCCCGTTTTTACCCTTTGGGCACGGAACCCTAAAAAGAGACATCGTTTCATGGTAGCGACTTGGTCATCACGGTTTCTTTGTAGCGATGATAGCTCAGTGGTTAGCACGGTCGGTTCGCATGCCGAAGGGCGTGGGTTCAAACCCCAACAATGAGGTTGAGCTGCCAGTAAAGGAGTGCGGAAACCATAGCATGGTGGTAGGGTACTTTCTAGTACGCGGCTGGCTAGCTACCACCCTCAGTTGAAAATCTGCTGCTAAGCATCTAATTGTGTGTTCCGGTAGCTTCACTTGAGAGCCAGTCCCATTCCAGGCTAGGTGTATTTACCATCTTCGACCACACCGTCACTTAACATCAAGTGAGCTGTGGTCAAACACCGGCCCAACAAAAAAAAAATATTGATGTTCCAAAAACACGAACGAAACGATTTGATTCCACGTTCATTGTGTGCACTGCTAGACAGTGGAATGCGTTGCCTGAGTGGGTGTTCCCCGTTGGATATAATCTGGGTGTCTTCAAGTCAAGAGTGAATTGGTATCTTCAGGCAAGCGTGCTCCATCTTAGACCGCATCATCACTTCACATCAGGTGAGATGGCGGTCAAACGTAAGCCTATTACTAATAAATAAAAATAAAATATTTACAAAAATAACTATGCTATTAAAAGACCTATCAACAAGTAAAGGCCTCTACCATTTTTTCTGAAGCATGTTGGTACTGTACTTTAAAAATAATAGTCGACTAACTTTATGGAACAAGAAAGAGTATAATTTTAAAACTGATCTCTCCGTCTACTTCTGGAGTTCCGTAGATGCATCGCTAATATGGAACGGAAAAGATTTTATGCTCAGCTTAAGTTTCAGTAGAGCGAACGTTCGTAAAAACGGCTATAAAATGAAATTCTACTCTTTATTTGTTTGAATTGTCGTCCATCACTAGTCAGATTATTTTGGGTGTGATTTCACGCTATAAAAATAAAGTGAAAATATTCTTTGGAATGTTAAAACTTGCTTATAGAAGTTATAGATCAGAATTCAAATTACGGTTTCCGATATTTTAATGTAATATAACATTCTTTTTTTTATTAGGAAGATGCATTTTCGTACACACTGCCTGCTCTGTTAGCTCATCTTTTATTAGGAAGATGCATTTTCGTACATACTGCTGGCTCTGTTAGCTCATCTTGAAGTAGAAAAGCTGAGAAGTGTGGGTTCGATTCCTTCCGAGAACAAATTTTACAAACATATATTTTTTGTTATTTGCTGTTCATGAAAAAAGTTTAAGTAATGAACTGCTAGCTAGCATCAGAAACGTAAAGAAATTGAGCTGAAAGAAAAAAAAACCTGAATAGTAATAGAAATACAACTTGTATTCAAAAATTGTATTAAATGATAACGTATATATATAGTGTTTACAATAAAAGTATATAAGTATACTATCAACTATCTCGTTCCCATAGTACAAATTTTGCTTAATTTGCTAGATAGTGTTGTGAAAAACAAATAACCAACGATATATTTTTTTTTTTGCAAATAAATAAATCTTTATCTTTATCTAACTTAAAGGTAAAATTAATATATTATTAAATTCGTTTTTATGTGTGACTTTCACTTAAGTTGACACAGATTTTTAGACATCTGATTTAATCACTCTAGTGGCAGAATCTACTGTCACGGCTTACATGAAATAAGTTGAACACAAAATAATAAATGCGGCAAAGCCGTTTTTTTAAAAAGCTTTTATTAAATTGACTAGAATTTTTTTACAGATCATAACTTAAATTTTGTATTTATTTTTGTAGCGATGATAGCTCAGTGGTTAGCGGGGTCGGTTCGCATGCCGAAATGCGTGGGTTCAAACCCCAACAATGAGCTTGAGCTGCCGGTGAAGGAAAACATCGTGAGGAAACCATAGCGTGGTGGTAGGATACTTTCTAGTACTCGGCTTGCTAGCTACCACCCTCAAGTTGAAAATCTATCGCCAAGCATCTAACGGTGTGTTCTGGGAGCCTCACTTGAGAGCCAGTACCATTCCAGGCTAGGTGTGCTTTACCATCTTCGACCACACCGTCACTTAACATCAGGTGAACTGTGGCCAAACACCTAGCCTGTCAGAGATTTAAAAAAAAATGTTCACGGCATACTAATTCTATCTTTCTATGTACTCATAGATATTTCTTCTGTATGTATTATAAGGTTGTATTTAAAATGTATATGTTAGTTGATTCATCATCATTTGATCAGTCATTTGATTTTCATAGTACAAGATTTTCTTAGTTTGGGGCTAGATGGCGCTGAGTGATTTTTTTATATAAAAGAAATGAGACAAACGAGACGCTCTCCTGATGGTAAGAGACAACACCTGTCCATGACTTTTGCAGTGATACACAGAACTGTACTTCAATGGAATTGGTGAGCTGTGGTCAAACACTTAGCTTGTGAACCTTAGAAAAAATAAAATAAAACATTTAGCCATGAATACAATTTGTATTTCAAAGTGGCAATTTTAAACTTGGAAAACGATTGAAGCTGACTTCGGGAACTTTATCCAAATGTAATCCTTTCAAGAGTTAGATGCAAACTTACTAGTGAGCAAATGAACTAAATTGGATTTGATTTCCGACTGCTACCGTAGTGATTCCACAGACACGAATCTTTCACATCCCAGGAAATGTACATACGTGAGTATTATATTTTGGGTAACCTATTTATGATGATTGTATCTTCTCAAATGTTATTTCTTAGATGTTAAAACTAAAACTGCGTTTGCCGTGGTGGTGCCGGCGTAAGAATTATACCTCACCCTCTCTACCCGTGGTTGCCGTAAGAGTCGGCTAAGGGATGTAATACGGAAGATGGGCAGCAGCGTCTTCCTTGAACAATTACACTTAACTGCGCTCGCCAACCCGCCTGCCAAGCGAGGCGAGTATTGGCAAAACCCCCCCAGGAGGAGGCCTATGTCCAGCAGTGGACGTCCTATGGCTGATGATGTATGTGACGTGACTATGAATTGTAACGTCATCTCTAGTATTAAGTTCAATGTATTCTTTTCTATGTATACTGTACTTCTTTCTGAGAAATAAATGTGTCTTTATCTTTATATTATTTAATTAAACGAACTTTTTTCAATTCCAATTATACAAATTTTGGAGTTCTAAATTAAAAGCCTCCATTACTTTGACATTTCCAACCAATTCTCGTTGGAGAGGTACATCGTCTAGTAATTGGATTAGGCACTAATCAATGATGCCTGACTCAAATGGCCAAGTAAATTAATATGCAAAACTTAAACTTAAAACCGTTTTAGATTAAAACTTAATTTTTACAAACATATTGCTTTTGCTGAACATATTTTTTATATTCTACGGTATTTTATTGGTTGTGTAATTTTTTAATTATTAAATACTAATCACTGTTTTTTTTAATTATATGTTTTAATAAATTAAAAGCCTAATATATTACAGCCCCGTTGGCTCATTGGTAGTATATCTACTTTAAGAGCTCTAGGGTGTGTTCGATTCCCGCCCAGTACAATCATTTTGTGATATAAATAAATGTTTGTTATGTTGTGTTCTGTATGTATTACAAGTATTTACAAAAAAAAGTTATCAATTATCTGACTTCCATAGTACAAGCTTTACATAGTTTGGGGTCAGATGGCGCTGTGTGTAATGTCCTACAACATTTATTTAAATAATGTTTAAAAAGGAACTAGTATAATTAGAACTTCATTGGAGGCTAAAATGATGACGAGTATTAAATTTCAAGGTTTATTGTAGTTGCTACCTCAAAATAAAGAGCTTTTTATTAAATGAATGTGATAAAAAAATTACGATTACGTTTTGAGCGTAATCTGGAAAACTCGAATCGTATGAAGCGGGTTTTGTTACCTCAGTTGATCTTGATTACTATACTTATTATAGAGAAATACTGTGTCTACCTCTCCTCTCTCTTGCCATGGTAGTGCCGGCGTAAGAATAGTACCCCACCCACTCTATCCGTGGTTGCCGTAAGAGTCGGCTAAGGGATGTAATACGGAAGATGGGCAGCAGCGTCTTCCTTGAAAAATCGCACCTGACTGCGCTCGCCAACCCGCCTGCCAAGCGTGGCGAGTGTTGGCAAAAACAGGAGGAGGCCTATGTCCAGCAGTGGACTATCTATAGCTGATGATGATGATAATGTCTACCTCTCATAAATATTCTCAAGATTCATTTTGCATAGCTGCTTTAAAAATGTATACTTATATTTTGCTTTATACCTTTTTTGGGAGCGATGATAGCTCAGTGGCTAGCGCGGTCGGTCACACGCCAAAGGGTTCAAGCCCTAACAATGACATTGAGCTGCCGGTGAAGGAAAACATCGTGAGGAAACCATAGCATGGTGGTAGTATTTTCTAGTACTCTGCTGGCTAGCTACCCTCAAGTTCAAAATCTACCGACAAGCACCTAACGGTTTGTTCCGGCAGCCTCATTTGAGAGCCAGTACCATTCAAGGCTAGGTGTGCTTTACCCCCTTCGACCGCACCGTTACCTAACATCAGGTGAGCTGTGGTCAAACACCAAGCTAACCATTAAAAAAAACCTAGTGTGAAATTATTTTGAGAAAACTGTTTTCGCAAATTAATACAATTTGCATGTCTGTAATTCGTGAATAATGTTTACATAATCTACATTTCTACATTTTATTGAGCTACATTTCTTTATCCAAAGACATTCGAAATAATATTTTGGACATACAATTAAAAATCATAGCATTACTTATGAACACAGCTATTAATTTGCAGCAAGCCGTAAGCACAAGTCACGTCGTACTGTAATTAAGCCGTCGTTCCTTACCTTTAATTTAGCTATCACGGCTCCTGAACCTAAAATATATCGTCAGACCAGTAATTAGTGAAAAGAACGGTCTTTTAGACTAGCGAATACAAGCGTGTATTAGTATGTCTAAGAAATTCAAATGAGACTGTGTATTAAAATAAATGTAGAAATCGTGACTGATAAATAATATGCAACACCAAATTTTTGTAGAAAAGACATATATCGGAATATGTTTACGAATCATGGCTTATTGCCATAAAAAATTGCTGATAATAATTGCTGCTGATTATTAATATTTATATATATATATATAATATATAAATAATTACAAGCAGTGAAGTTATAAGCTTTGTATTAATGAGACGATCAATACGCTCTCCTGATGTTAACAGATAACGCCTGACCATGACCATTGCAGCGATACACAGAACTTTGAGTAGTAAAACAAAGTCCAAGGCATCGCTGCCTTGGCGCTCATTACTTTCAGACTAGATGGTTAGTCTCAACAGCCCTGTAATTTCGCTAGCTGCAGTACCTTTCAAACCGGAACACAGTAATGTTTACACTCTACTGCTTAGCGACAGAACATCTTCTAAATATATATAATTCAAAGGTGACTGACTGACTGACTGACATAGTGCCCTATCAACGCACAGCCCAAACGACTGGACTGATCGGGCTGAAATTTGGCATGCAGGTAGATGTTATGACGTAGGCATCCGCTAAGAAAGGATTTTGATTAATTCTACCCCCAAGGGGATAAAATAGGGGATGAAAGTTTGTATGAAACTTTGTCAATTTTAAACCGATCGGGCTGAGACTTTGCATGCATAAAGCTACTATGACGTAGGCATGTAGCGCGGGTGAAACCACGGGGCACAGCTAGTCTATCTATATATAGTTTTTATAGATACTATATAGCCTAGGCTCATAACGTTTATTAACAAAATAACACGTATACCACCTTCTTTCTCAAAATATATATTTTGTAGTAAATAGTCTTATCCTACTTAATGTAATTATTGTGAAAGTTTGTGAGGATGGATAGATTTTGTTACTTTTTCACGGAAAAACTACTGATCGGATTTTGCACACTTATAGTTGATGGCCTGGATTAACACATAGGATACTTTTTATAGTGTTGAATTCAAGCAAGTAATAAATAAAGTAACTAGGCAAAATTTATAACTGGTTTAGTCTTAAAATCATCTCCGAGAATACAGTTGAAGTAACACTTTAACTCCAAACTTGCTATTGTTTTGTAACTCAATCGTTTCACGAAGGGGCTACATCTTGACATTTCTTTGACTCCCTTTGCTTGCATAAGTCCTGCAAACAATAAAGCCGTGTGTCAATAAAGTAAGCTTATTCTGGGGGAAGCCATTGACAATAGCTTTTCGTCTCAACAAAACAGTATATTACTTGTTTGAAGTAAAATTGAATATTTTTATCTTTTATCGGCATAACCATTGCTGTGTAACACAGAACTTTGAGTAACAAAACAAAGTCCAGGGCATTGCTGATTTGGCGCTTATTACTTTGAGAAATTAGATGGTTAGTCTCAACAGCCCTACTTAATACAAAACTGGACCACAGTAATGTTTTCACACTACTGCTTGGCGGCAGAATATTTGGTACTGCTATGGTGCCTATCTAGATGACCATCAAAGCTATGGAAATTTACCTACAAGTAAAAGTTTTTACATTAAATATATACAAAAATATAATTTATTAAAAAGACTTTAAATATAGGGTGCCATCGACAGCTGGGAAGGGCTCAAGCTGCTGGTGGTTAGGGCTGCAGAGTGAGGAACCTCCTTACAATGCATGTCGTGTCAAGGATTACTGCCTTTTAGATCTGACCCTTGACCCAACTGTCTAGCGAGAGTCTCTTAAAATGTTAGTCGAGACTCTTCGCTATAAGGCCGTTCGCCGTAACGACTATCGGGACAATGGTCGTAGATTCAACATACCAGATGGCGGTTATCTCGTGAGTCAGGGTACCTACTTGCTGATCTTGTCCTTCTCTGTATATATTTTTAATTATTCAGTTAATTGTTTTTTTTAACTTTAAGGATTTCTCACAATACAAATATTCAGCAATTATATTATTGTTAATTTCAACTTAAGGTGGTCGCTTGCAAGCAGAGAACTAGAAAGCACCATGCTATGGTTTCCTCTCCATGCTTATCTTCACTGGCAGCTCATGCTCATTGTTGGGGTTGGAACCCACGCCCATCGGAGTGTAAACCAACCGTGATAACAACGTAACAACTGAGCTATCATCGCTACAAACCTACTATAAGTTACTTAAACCAAGAACAATACCAAATCCAACTTTTTTCCAATTATTAATTTATACTTTAGATAAAATATGAGGGTTGCTCTTTAATTAAAAGTTGGTCAGTAGACTGTGAAATCTTGTCAAAAGTTCAGTTGTCAGATAAATGTATTAAGTGAGGTAATACGAGTGGACAGCCGTGTGATTCGGTCGACCCGTTACGTTTTGGATTAAGCCACATTTTCATTGAGGAGAACGAGTGGAGCCATTCGTTAACTTCCAATTTGTTTTAGGTAGAGATATTTTTTATATTAAATATTTTTATTTTTAGTAAATAGCATAAGTTAGAAGTTAGTTAGTTCAAAAATGTCTAACTATTGTAGTTATTGCTTAACTTTGTTTGTTTGTTGTTGGGTGTTACTTTAAGTTTCTGTTGATTAGTTTCTTAGTTCACACAGTAAAGAGTTTCTATTTACGAGTATATACCTTGTTGATTAGATAAGTGTTGAAAGCTCAGTGGTTAGCGCAATTGTACCACATGGCAAGAGTCGTGAGTTCAAATCCCTACAATGAACTTGAGCTGTAATATCGTAACCAAAGCGTGGTGATATGATTTTTTCTAATACTCAGCTGACCAGTGTTTGCTAGTTTGTTTACTGTTTGTATGTTTATGTTTCAGTGCCTAAAAAGTTATAGGTATTCTATATTATATTCATGTTAGTAAAAATATTTCAGTGTCATATATTTTAATATTCAAAATCCAAAAGCTCCAAATCAGCGATTCCTTGGACTTTTCTTTGCTAAGTTTTTGTTTACGTCTCGTAAATTTTTTCATAAAACAATAATAATTATAAATAATGTAAATACCTACGTGTTTGTATCAAATACATTTTGAAAACATTTATATTTAAAAGTAGACAAAGTTATCTCGTGAGTAAAATAGTACACAAATACTGTTTAAAAATACCAATCTTTATTGTACCCGAATGTGCAATGAAACTGTGCCTTAAATTGTAAAATTAGTAGTTTAGCCCAAATGGGTAGCAGTTGTTCGTATTCAATTTCATGTGTGGTTTTAATATTTTTTGTGAAACGCCTCTACGTTATAACGGACGCGTTGAAATGTCATATTTCGTAGATTTGTTATCTGTGGGAGCTCATTTATTCAACCTCAAAAGGTTCTTACTAATACCTTTATTACAATATTTTTAATAGAGTTATTTCTGTTTAAATGTAGACATGAAAATATCATATTTATTATTTTATGGATATATTTTGTGAGTTCTTACATCTTTGGTCTTTGAGCTCAGGGCTATGAGCCTGGAGGTAATTTTTTTCTTTTTTTTTTGTAAAAGAAGTGAGGCAAGCGATACGTCCGCTTGATGGTAAGATAACGCTTCTCCATGACCATTCATAGCGATACACAGAACGTTGAGTAGCACAACAAAGTTCAAGGCATCGCTGCTTTGGTGCTCATCACATTGAGTCATTAGCTGTTTAATCCAGCCCAGTAATTTTGCAAAAGTAAAAGTAGCTGTAGTCAAACACTTAGCTTGTCAACCATAGAAAAAAAAGGTAAAGCGTAAAAAAATCGCTCAACGGTGCTAAAGAAGATTTCACTTCAAAAATTACTGTTGAATTGAAAAATTGTAATTTATATCTGTACATACTTTTCAATGACCTAATTTCAGTTTAAAAGCGATTATTTATTATTTCTTTTTTACTACCATTCGACTAAATTAAGAACTAAAAACAAATAATGACCAAATGTTCTCATTCCCCTACCTTCCACAGATTTTATGCCAACACTAACAATCTGGAAAATTGCCCACTAAATTACGCCAAATGCCTTGAAAATTTATTGTTCCTTTGGATTTCGTAATTAAGAAGAAGATGAATTGACTAAGCTAATTGGCAAATTTAAACCACGGTGTAATTTTTTTGAATAGAAAATACTTCACAGTCTTATTAAAAGCGTTGAAAAGTGCAATATTTTTAGTTTTAATCTGTATACCTAAATAAAAATTAAATGATAGTTTTGGTAAGCATATAACTTGAAAATGGCTGAACCGATTTAGGTTATTATTAAGTAGTTTTGTCCAATTATAGTTTATATTAGTATTTTCTTTTTACAACTGAGTACTAGAAAATACCCTAACACCAAAATATGATATGGTTTCCTCG
This sequence comes from Biston stratarius, assembly GCA_950106695.1. Taxonomy (NCBI): domain Eukaryota; kingdom Metazoa; phylum Arthropoda; class Insecta; order Lepidoptera; family Geometridae; genus Biston; species Biston stratarius. The sequence continues at coordinate 32,111,781 of OX467106.1, read as the reverse complement.
CGATGTTTTCGTTAAGTTTATTTTTGGGGCTTGAAGCCCCGCTCCTCGCCGTGTCATCCGACCCCGTTTACTACTGAGCTATCATCTCCATATCATCACCAATTCGTAGTTTCCAATCAATTCTGTAAAAAATACTGTTGGAATTGCTGGCTCATCGCTTCAACTAGCTAATATGCTGAGTTATGTTAGTAACGTTGGATTTCCAAGAAATTAGATAGATCCCCTAACATCTCGGATTTTTTATTTAGATTTCTTTACATTTTTGTGATAGTAATAATAAAGCTATGGAGAAGGCAATGGTGTGGCTTTCCCTACTAGATCAAATTAAAGATATGAGGAGATCCGTAGACGAACTAAACCGACATAGCCCTGCGAATTAGGAAATTGAAGTGGCAGTAGGCAGGGCACATGGCACGCACAACTACTGGCTGATGGGTTAGTCAAATTCTGAAGTGGAGAGATTCATGACCCAATGAATATTAAAAGAACGCGTTGAAGCAAGTCGCTTCCAACCAGTCTTCATGGAATTTTTTGGGAGAGAGGGGACTATCTCCAACAGTGGACGTCCTACGGCTGAGATAATGATGATGATGTTGAACAATAAAGTTCCTTAATATAACGGTTGGATGACGAAAAGACTTGACGTAGTTTTCCGAATGTTACCCAGCCCCATTGAATTCTTCTGTTGGCTTCACTTTCAAAATTGTTTGATTGTACCTAGTTCCAGCGTCTGCCTGTAAATATATTTTTGAACAATGTCTAAAGTGAAACCAATTATGGCAACCGGTCCCGGAACAGCGTACTCGTTGAACATGATAACGTTGATAACTCATTGGTGACGATTATTTTTCTAATGAAGCCTCTTTTATAAATACCTACTTATATCCTAAATATATCTAATATCTTTATACATATATCTAATTTAATACCTTTAAACGAGCAATACTGTAATATTTTTTTTTCTGAATCTCTGAAACTACTCCAACGATTTTCGTGAAATTTTGTATGCAGGAGGTTTCGGGGGCGATAAATCGATCTAGATAGGTTTCATTTTTAGAAAACGTAATTTTATTCTTGTTTTCAGGCAATGAAAAACCGAGCAAAGCTCGGTCATCCAGGTACTATGTATATATGCATATATACATATAATCTGAATCACGGAAACTACTCCAACGATTTTCATGAAATTTTGTATCCAGGGGGTTTCAAGGGCAATAAATCTATCTAGATAGATCTCATTTTTAGAAAACGTCGTTTTATCGGCGTTTTCAGAGCAAAGCTCGGTCATATAGGTACTTTTTTTATGGTAATAAACTAAAAATTTAAAGTGTTAAGTGGGATCACAAATCGGATCAATTTTTATGAGTTGCAAAGGTCAACTAAGCGGAGTTTCCCATATAAAAATCTAATAAGCCAGAGTGCACAAGATGTAACTTTAAATGCATACTAACCGCTACAAATATTCTGGTCTGTAAAGCAGCTTATGTGTGTTATTTAGCTATACCTCTATAGCGGTACTGTGTCCGAGACTTTGAATGCAGAGCTAAGTAAAAGTAGAATAGTTTTACTCAGATATCTTCTGGTAGTAATAACTGTTAAAACAGTTAAGTTAAGAATATACACACATATAATTTTTGGAACGGGGGTTATTAAAAAAATAACAGTTTTTCTCACACCGAATGCCATGGTGGTGCCGGCGTAAGAATAGTACCCCACCCTCTCTACCCGTGGTTGCTGTAAGAGTCGGCTAAGGGATGTAATCCGGAAGATGGGCAGCAGCGTCTTCCTTTAACAATCACACCTAACTGCGCTCGCCAACCCGCCTGCCAAGCGTGGCGAGTATTAGCAAAACCCCCCCAGGAGGAGGCCTATGTATCTACCAGCAAGTATGAAATATATTATATTATACAATAATATTTTAATTAATATTTGTAGCGATGATAGCTCAGTGGTTAGCGCGGTCGGTTCGCATGCCGAAGGGCGTGGGTTCAAACAATGAGCTTGAGCTGCCGGTGAAGGAAAACATCGCGAGGAAACCATAGCGTGGTGGTAGGGTACTTTCTAGTACTCGGCTGGCTAGCTACCACCCTCAAGTTGAAAATCTGCTGCCAAGCATCTAACGGTGTGTTCCGGCAGCCTCACTTGAGAGCCAGTTCTATTCCAGGCTAGGTGTGCTTTACCATCTTCGACCACACCGTCACTTAACATCAGGTGAGTTGTGGTCAAAAACAACTAGCCTGTCAGCCATAAAAACAAAATATACATATATTATACAACAAAAGTAACTAAGCTTAACCTAGTAGTTTAAAAAAACGGGACTATTCTGGACGCACCTAAAAGTAATCCAGCATTAACGCAACAGCAGTTCTATCTCAATCACATACTACGCCGTAGTTGTGGACTGACATCTTGCGCAACTAAATATCCGAGTCCGTCAAATCGCAGTTGTAGTAATCGGATTATACTAAATACATTCAGTAACGGCATTACGTAGCTTGATCTATTTCCAAGTAGGCACCGATGCGGCGAGCTTCTCATGATTAGGCCTATAGACACGGTTGTGTTTGACGAGACTATTCTGGTATAGTTATATTATTCTTATGCGTTTTTAATACATTTATTAACTTAAAATATAACTTTGTATTATGGAAACTGATGTGGTCTTGACACAACGTGAGTAATCACGCATAAATAAAACAAAAATGAGTCAAGACCACGTCAGTTTCCATAATACAAAGTAATTTTTGTCATGGAGACAAAACTGAAAACAACGCTTGCGCGGCCTTGTCTTGCTTTGCAAATAGGGCCGCTGCACGTTTAACACGTGAAGATAGCGGTTGAGCGAAGTTTCCGATAAAATTAAACGTGAGTAATCCCGCATAAGAAAAACAAAAATGTAGAAAAATTACATATCTTTTTTTGAACGGTCGTGTTTTCTTTTTTTATTACAAAATAGAGTTGTGTTTGAACGCCAACTCGCCTGATGTTAAGCGAAGAGGCGATTTACAGTGGAGCACGCTCGTCTAGAAGAAACCGATTCACTCGTGACTTGAAGGCACCTATATTGTATCCATCGGGGAACAATTACTCGGGCAGAAAATTTCACTGTTTAGCGGTTCGTACAATGAAGGTTCAAACCGTTTGTTTGTAAAACAAAATAATTTTAATTATATTCATGTTACTCCATTATATTTATGCGGGAAAATTAATAAAATTATTAGTGTTCGCTCTCGCGCCATGGCATAATGAGACCTGTTTATTAATTTTTCTGGCGTAAAAATTATAACGGTGTTATGATATGTGGTCACTTTAATGTCACCAACACCATCAGTTATCAGTCACATTGATTTTAATTTACGCTTTGATTAACCAGATCTAACCGCAAAATCTTAAAGTGTCACCTAAAGTATTTTACAACGCCTTACTAAATAGGTGAATAGATACAATTTGTAATTTAATACTGAATAATGAACTTAACGAACGGAATGCGTGTATATATTAGAAATAATTGGAATATATACATATTCATAATTATTATCAACCTATATTGTATTACCATTATGTCCAATATGTCTCTTTTAATGCCTGCAGGTGCTATGGTAAAAATTGTACTGTGCCGGACAATTAGTCTAGAAATGCTCTGAAAAGATAAGACTTTCGTGGCTATGGTAGCTCAGTGGTTAGCGTGGTCGCTTGACATGCCGAAAGTCGGGGTTCAAACCCCAACAATGACCTTGAGCTTCCGGTGAAGTAAGAACATCGTGAGGAAACCATAGCATGGTGGTATAAATCTGCCGCCAATCACCTAGCGGTCTGTTTCAGCTGCCTCACTTGATATCCAGTTCCATTCCAAATTAAGTGTGCTTTACCATCTTCGACCACACCGTCACTCAACATTGAGTGAGTTGTGGTCAAAAATATAGCCAGTCAGCCATAAAAAATTAAATAAAATAAAATACGGCACCGTACCTCCGTAATGGTATCTATTTTGATTACGCTTTGTACTAATATCCCATATCCATGAGTATGTTATAAATAAAAATTTAATCTGATCCCAAACTAAGCTAATATCGTACTATAGTAAGAAGTATTTAAGCATTCTATCAGTACATGACTGACAGAAAACTTAAATACTTTTTTTTTTGTAAATTAGAACAAACACAGAACACACATTTGTTTATACCACAAAATGTTTGTATTGGGTAGGAATCGAATCCACGCCCTAAAGCTCCTAAAGATATACTACCATTGAGCCAAGATGGCTTTAAATATATTAATTTTTATAATATAGGTTGATATGTATACAAATACGTGTATAGAAACATATCGCACTGTATTGTGAAAACGATAAAGCTTTATTGGAAAATTACAAAGATACGGCGACAGGTGTAATGGTATTTGGTGAAATGGGTCACCGATTGTGATCTTTGGGACTTATTATAGGGGCGATATGGAAATGTAAAGGTCTTTTCTGTAGAGAGTTATTAAATTTTGCGTATTTGCAAATTTACTGAGGGTCGTAGTAAAAAATAAATCATCAATGTTAAAATAACGGACATTATCATGTGTCGTTTTGTATAGGGACTTTTGTGACTTCCACATGGCAGTCCCATCGTATTTTCTAGAAAGTTTTTTAACAAGTAAAAAATAATAAGATAATTCCTAGACACAACACATACTTATACACACTCTCTCATACACACATTCACTCCCCTGCATACACAATTACACACTAAAAAATCAGGTAGGTCACTTGAGGCGACTCACACAAATGAAAAGCTCCCTGGCTGCTTCAGAACAGGGTTTTGACAGCAGCCTATTGTAGCTACCAACATCCAGTCTATTCAAATGGTAAGTCACCTCAAGCGCCTGTCTCTCCCGCTGGAGGCGAACACATTCCACCAGGAGGTGATACACATGTGTCACAAAAGGCGTTGTTTGACGTTTATAAATTAAATCATCAATGCTAAAATAACTGACATTATTATGAAGGTGTTGTTTGACATTTATAAATTAAATCATCAATGCTTAAATAACTGACATCATTATAAATGTGTTGATTGACATTAATAAAATAAATCATCAATGCTAATATAACTGACATTGCTATGAAGGTGTTGTTTGACATTGATAAAATAAATAATGTCAAATAACGCCTTTAGAATGATGTCAGTTATTGTCGTATTAGTTTTTAGTACTCAGTTTACCAATGATGCCAGGTCATGTTATTTATTTATATCGAGTCTATCTTGTACGATGTCATTAATTGACATCTACAATTATCTATACATTTTTATAGTGCCGACGTTAATGAGATATATTTTTTTTTATGGTTCACGAGCTAGTTGTTTGACTACAGCTCACCTGATGTTAAGATTATGATCCAACCTTGGTTAAAATTTTATTCTAATAAGTAATTAGACCTTGCATTTCTTGTTATTACGCCATTTAATTGGGTCGTTAGTTTCCTTCAGTTAGTCAGGAGATTACTAAAAAGTATTCGACCACCTTTCAATAGTTTCCTGATGACTGTTTATAGGTATACATATACATATTATTAGACTACCTGCTATATATTAAAATTAATTTGATTATTTATTTTATTCTAATGGCAACATCTTAAAGAGTATTCAACGATTTTTCAACGAGATTTTAACGTCAAAAAGCTGACATCACTGACTTATAAAGAAGAGACGGTGTAAGTACCTATATTAAAATAAACTCATCTGAATTACTCAAATCACGGTTTTAGTTCTGAGATAAGGATCTGATCCTTGATCAGACGTATTCCTTTTTTAGGATTCCGTACCCAAAGGGTAAAAACGGGACCCTATTACTAAGACTTCACTGTCTGTCTGTCCGTCCGTCTGTCTGTCACCAGACTGTATCTCAAGAACTGCGATAGCTAGACAGTTAAAATTTTCACAAATTATGTATTTCTGTTGCCGCTATAACAACAAATACTACAAACAAACTAAAATAAATATTTAAGGGGGCTCCCATACAACAAGCGCGGTTTTTTTGCCTTTTCCATAGATAATGGTAAAGAATTCTTCGTGCGTGAGTCCGACTCACATTTGGCCGGTTTTTTTGAGAATATTTTTATCAATTTATTCACCAGATTTTGTAACTACCCAGCATTCGGTATCAAACAATTTAATGGCTACTTGAACGCTGCAGAACCAGTCTTTGAAGTGTCGGTGAATGCACTAATTTATAATTTAGCAGTGCATAAACACCAAACTTCAGATTTATTGAGTTTGAACGTCACTTTTATCGAGGGTGACCATTTCTTAGGTATTACTGAGATATTTTTTAAATACAATTGCTGCTAAAATTTACTTGCTTGATAGATAGCTTAATAGCCCTTTTTCCTCATTGGTAGTGTACTTAAAGAGCTGTTTGTAGTGATGATAGCTCAGTGGTTAGCGCGGTCGGTTCGCATGCCAAAGGGCGGGGATTCAAACCCTAACAATGAGCATGAGCTGTCGGTGAAGGAAAACATCGTGAGGAAACCATAGCGTGGTGGTAGGGTACTTTCTAGTACTCGGCTGGCTAGCTACCACCCTCAAGTTGAAAATCTGCCACCAAGCATCTAACGGTATGTTCCAGCAGCCTCACTTGAGTGCCAGTTCCATTCCAGGCTAGAGGTGTGCTTTACTACCTTCGACCACACCGTCACTCAAGATCAGGTGAGTTGTGGTCAAACACCTAGCCTGTAAGCCATAAAATATATATATATATATACATATATTTTTATATATTTTATATATATATATTTATATATTTATATATATATATATATATATATATATATATATATATAACTGGCTCTCAAATGAGGCTGCCGGAACACACTGTTAGATACTTGGCGGCAGATTTTCAACTTGAGGGTGGTAGCTAGCCAGCCGAGTATTACAAAGTACTCTACCACCACGCTATAAAATATTGAATATTCAAATATTTATATTTGAAGTCATCAGACTACATAGAAGTAATATCTCGAACAGAACTTGTAGTACGCACAAAGTTTGACGTGCGTCACACTCGGTCTTACTCGAAGTCTAACTCTGGTCACAACAACACGCGTTTTATATACCAATATTGTATGAATTAAGGCCCGTATGTCTAATATGTATGTATAAAATTTCTTTAAAAAAAATGCAATTATTGCGACCATACTTTTTTTGAACACGCAAAGGGGCGTGATTCATATGTCCAGTTCACGTTTAACTTATCACACGTTTAATTGGGTGTTACTGTCCGTCAGTCAAGATAATCCTTTAACGGTATCTGGATCGAAATCGGTCCTGTGGAATCTGCATCTCGATGCAGAGACGAGAATCTGAACGAGCTATTATTTTAGTCTATAGGGCTGTCAAATTTACCCTCCGTTTTGTAGCTTAGTATGGTTGGCGCCGATGGATTGTATTCAAGTTTATTGTTGAGATTTTAATCTATATAAAAAAAAAAGTTTTTTTTTATTGTTCGGCTAGGTATTTGACCACAGCTCATCTGATGTTAAGTGACGGCGTGGTCGAAGAAGGTAAGCACACCTAGACTGGAACGGAACTGGCTCTCAAGTGAAACTGCCAGAACACACCGTTAGATGCTTAGCGGCAGATTTTCAACTTGATGATGGTGAAGGCCGTGGCTTAAAATCCCAACAATGAACTTGAACGGCCGATTAAAGTTAAAGAACTGAATAATAAGTAAATAGATTGATAATTTAATTGCAAATGGATTTTTAACTGTTCTTTGTTATGTTTTGTAGATCAAAAATAATAAAGCAATAAATAATATGCTAAATAGGGCTTAGACACTTTTCGTTATGGTCTTTCCTTGATATTAGATCACAAAAATAACTTAATCAAGATCTTATGGTACACGCGAGCGGCATCCCTGATCAAAATTTTGTACTAATTGACAGCATACTCCGGGTTCGATTTATATTTCGCAAGTTTCTTGAAAAGTTGAATACTTGTATAATTCGGTCCATAACTTCAGGTTGGAATCTTGAATAAAAAGATTGATAAAAAATTACATCGGCCACTAGTACACACACTACTACAGTAGGTCGTTTAATATGCGAATTATGTTGGCTAGAGATCTATATCTTTGAAGTGATTCGTTCTCAGGTAAAGTAAATAGTTTATAATGATTATAGCTCAGTGGTTAACACGCACAGGTTACAAGCCTCATGGCGTCGGTTGTGATTCCGATATTAGAAATGCCGATGAAAGAAATGATAGAACATGATGATAGGATACTTTCTTGTCAATGTCAGTAAAGCCTACAGATGGCAGATGTTTCTTATACAGGAAATTTAATTAAATACAAGCATAATATTCCACGGTAACATATATTAATTCAGTTAATTTTCTATGTTTCCGGCATATTTCTTACAAATAAAACTAGCGTAATACAACAAAACTGACGTGGTCTCGACACATTTGTTTTATTTATTCTGGATTACTCACGTTTATATAAGTCAAATACTCTGACTATAGTTTCGACCACATCCTAAATCTTGAAAAAAACCTGCCGTATGTGGCCAAAACTATAGTCAGAATATCCGACGTAATTAAACGTGAGTAATCCCGCATTATTTAATTAGACAAGATTACTCCAGAAAAAAATAATACTCGCCATGCTTGTCAGGCGGGTTGACGAGCGCAGTTAGGTGTGATTGTTCAAGGAAGATGCTGCTGCCCATCTTCCGGATTACATCCCTTAGCCGACTCTTACAGCAACCACGGGTAGAGAGGGTGGGGTACTATTCTTACGCCGGCACCACCACGGCACAACCTAACACCTAACACCATAAAATAAGCTCACATACATAAATACAAACATATATGAACTCTGAAAACATTACACTTTTTTTAAGCAGTCGTGTAGAAAAAGAGTCATTCTTTTAAATTGAATACTCCTTAGGTCTAAATGCATCTGGAACTACATCTTTAAAAAAGTGTCTTCCTCATGTACATTTCCCCAGCACCACATACATCGACTACACTCCAACGTCTTACAATCAATCATTAACTATTTACGACTAGGATGTTGCGAACTCGTGTAACAATAATCCATATCTAATAAAGTCACATCAAAGTCTCCCATAAAACATAGTCTGTTTACGATTGAACTATAAACCGATCTTATAGTTTTAAGTTCCAGCATCTCGCCTCACAAATTGAGTTTTATTAGGGAATGAACGTTTTACGACGCGTGATATATAGGAATGAATAAAGTAGGTTACAGACAGACGTAAACATTGGCGTGCACGGAGTTCGCAGCGCTGAAGTACGCAATACTGATCAAATGTTTCAATCTGTGGTCACGCAGCTCATTATGGCTTTGAGAAGCCAGTTAATCTACATCCATTTATACACTAGCTACGTTTTATCTCCTATTATTCGGGAATCGTACATTTATCAGAATAAAAGTAACTTGCATGGGCATAGATCAATCATGTTTTTTTTTTTTTCATTTTATGTATTCGATTATATAGGTACAAAATAGAATGTACTGATATTAATTCCAATTCATTATACACTTTACAGATAATGTGAAGTATGTAAGCTAATTATGTCTAAAAAAAAACAAACACAAAACTAAGTATATCTAGCTAGATGCATATAAAATTAAAAGTAAAAAATAAAATAGTTGAATATTATGTCTTTTTTATTATTAAAAAAAAAAATGCTAGGTCGATTTTTCCCTGCATACTAAATTTCAAGAAAATCATTGGTGCCGTTTCCGAGATTCAGAATATATACCTATATATATACAAATATACAAGAATTGCTCGTTTAAAGGTATTAGATATATATTTTTTACAGAACACCCAGAAACAGAACACAAAATAAACATTAGTCATATAAATGTAAGTCCTAAGTGGGAATCAAACCCACGCCCTTCAACTCTCGAAGCAGAACGTTTACCGAACGAGCTAACAGGGCACTCGTAATACATTAATTGTTTCAGCTAGAAGAAATAATCAATTTATATTTTGGAGCGATTATAGCATAGTGGTAAAGATTATAGCAAAGTGGGGTCGTATCGTACACCAGAGGGCGTGGGTTCAAAGCCCAACAATGAGCTTTATCTGCCGGTGAAGTAAAATATCGTGAGAAGCCATAACATGGTGGCAGGGTACTTTGTATAACTCGATTGGCTAGCTTTTACTCTTAAGTTAAAAATCTGTGCTTCCTATCTCCGGCTACAAAGTCACTTAACAGCAGGTGAGCTGTGGTCTAACACTTAGATAATAACCATTAGCTTATTTTCATACTTATTGATGACATCCCGTTTTTTATTTGTTCTTGAATCCTTTTAAAACTAAAATTGTCTGGATCGATCGGTTTTAGCGATAAGGTCGCCAATTATTACACCTGCTTTACCTTTATATATTTACTATATTTCGAATGTTTAAGATGTAGTCTTTGGTGTAAACACTAAAGAGTATATTTATCTATCTATTTACCCATTAAAAAAATAATTAAATATTTGCATTTTTAATATTAATTTGATGTAATCAACAGACTAAAAGTCACTAAGTTTGTTTATTCGTGTGTTTCCTCTTCAAGTACAAAGTTGATACAAAAGTCGTCGATCATTCTGTTTGCGAAACGTTTTTCGGGGAGACTTTGTTGCTTCTATTCAATTTCATGTTCGCGCATTCGTTTGAAGTTGTTTTACGAAAATTGAATCAGAATTTATAAGGCTGTCCGCAAAATTCCTTTTGGAGACAGCTCACCATATAGTGTGTAAAACTGTTTTATTTGTTATGGTTGACAGGCTAGATGTTTTACTACAGCTCACCTGATGTTATGTGACAGTGTAATCGAAAATGGCAAACGCACCTAGCTTCGAATGAAACTGGCTCTCAAATGAGGCTGTTAGAACACACTGCTACGCTATGGCTAATAAATATTACTGATTACTGCTGGTCGACAGATTTTCAACTTGATATGGTAGCTAGTCAGCCGAGTACTAGAGAGTACCCTACCACCTTACTATGAATTTTTTACCATGTTTCCCTTCACTGGAAGCTCAAGCTCATTGTTGGGAATCTAATTCATGCCCTTAGGCGCGTTAATCAACCGCGTTAACCACTGTCGTCATAGTCTACATGATAAAGACCTTTGAATTTGTAACACCACAATTGCATACAAACTTTTTGTATTTGTCCATTTTCGTGTTTAGGCAATCATTAAAAATGCTGCTCTACCTATCTACATATCTGCCATTAACAGCAAGACCGAAAAAACAGAAAATTAAATTAAATAAGTTACATACATATGAACAAACATTCGTACCGAAACAAAATACGACATCTGTTCATTGGCGCACATTACCTAGGCTCTTTAAAACAGTGTTCAGTAATTAGCATATACTTAATCTAAAACTACCTTATACTTTGGTGGTACCCAGATGACCAGATAAGAAGATCTATCAACTAGCATATTATCATTTAATGCTTTGCGGATAATATTCAGCAATTTCATCCGGAATAATTTAAACTTCACTATTCAAATATGGAAGTCAAATGAAAACCCATTAAAACTTTTTATTAAACACCAGCTTACGTACTGCTGTCGCCCATCTTCGCAACCGTGCCGTCAAATTATACGCCGCGGTCCGAAGTACCCCATTACGAAGGAAATGCGCACTAATGCATCTCATTCTCTATTTGTCAAATTATAGACCCTCTGTGGGCATGTGTATGGCAGAGACAAAGCTTTTAAATTCAAATCAAACGTAAATAGCTTTCTTCTATGTAAGCGTACCTACTCCATCTTACACCTCATCGTTGTTTAGCATCAGGCAGGATATGGTCAAGCGTGAAACTATAATAAATTTAATTTAATTTTATAGAAATCTCCGACTATAGTTTCGGCTACATCCGGTAGCCTTCATCATTGAGACAAAGCTCAGACCTATACGCTATCTTCACGTACGAGACGCGCGGTGGCCCGCAGTGCAAAGCATGACGAGGCCACGCGTGCGTTGTACTCAATTTTATCTCCATGATGAAGGCCACCGGGTGTGGCCGATAAAATTAAACGTGACTAATCCCGCATAAGTAATGCAAAAATATGTCAAAACAACGTCAGTTTGCATATTAAAATTTAAATTAAAGTTATAAGGAAACCAAGAACGTCATAATTCGAAACATTGTAACCTCAGCAACTGGTTCCACATTTTAGAAGCAGCAATCTGACAAAATAAGATAATGGTTGCAAGTGAGAGTACCGTCGTGAGTCGCCCATGGCTTGTTATGACGACTGACATTCGCGAGTTAAAGGTGAAAGTTTTGGTGTAATATTACGATAATAAGGCCTTAATGCACTTACTGTGAGCCTGCGAGGGCCTTGTTTGTAGGGTTGGTATAGTTATGGCGTTGTTAAGTGCATTGTAAGGAATATCATAACAAAATGTAACAAAGCAAAAATTTTAGTAGTAATGTAATTTTGCACCTTATGAAGATCCTGTTATTTTATTAATAGATGATTGTAAATGACATTTACATTGACTTCTTTTAGTGATGATAGCTTAGTGGTTAGCGCGGTCGGTTTGCACGTGGCACGGCCCAAAAACTAGCTTGAGTTGTCGGTGAAAGAAAACATTGCGAGGAAAGCCATAGCGTGGTGGTAGAGTACTTTCTAGTACTCAACAGGCTAGTTACCATCCTTAAGTTAAAAATCTGCCGCCAAGCATCTAGCAGTGTGTTCTGGCAGCCTCACTTGTAAGCCAGTTAAATAGTCCTAATACAATTCAATCCATTGCATTGCATTGCTTCAAATTTTAATTTTATTGTCTTGCTTCCGATCATAAAATGTTTACTAGAGGTTTTTAATATTACTATTTTGCACATCAAAACCGTATTGTTTTTGTTTATTTTCTTACATTCGCAAACAATAATTACCTCTCGCAATCGACTTCCAGATCTGCGACTAATAAAAATATTAAGGTCCAAAATGACTTCACTACCATCATTAGTACACAAACAGTAGAGAAGTGTATATTAAACAAGATAAATTGGTTTGATAAAGTGCTGGTGAAAGAACTAATGTTGCCGTAATTATAGGTAGACCAGCTGAGATGGTAAAAGCTGAACTGAGAGTTAGTTTGGAACATCGTGTCATTTCACAGTAATTTCGCAAAATAAGTCATCATTAGAGGTAGACTACGACAGATACATAATTTCCATAGCTGTAATCATAAGTAAATAAAATTTCACATTTCACTCCATACTTTCCTCTAAATAGTAGGTTTGTAGCGATGGTAGCTCAGTGATTAGCATGGTTGGTTCACACGCCGAAAGGCGTGGGTTCAACGATATGAGCTTGAGCTGCCGGTAAAGTAAAACATCGTGAGGAAACCATAGATAGCATTGTGGTAAGGTATTTTATAGTACTCGGCTGACTAGCTACCACCCTCAAGTTGAAAATTTACCACCAAGCACTTAACGGTGTGTTCCGGCAGCCTCACTTGATAGCCAGTTCCATTCCAGGCTAGGTGTACATAACCATCTTCGACTACACCGTCACTTAACATCAAGTGAGCAGTGGTTAAATACCTAGCCTATAATCTTAAAAAAAAACGTCAGTTTCATGTAAGTAAATAGTATGTGTTTGAACATGAAATTGACGCAATAGCCACTTTGAATATCTCAGTGTCAGTTCAATCTAAAATTTAAATTGCTTCATTTTTTTCGTCATAGCACGTTCGTGCATTATGTTGTTATGTCTCTACATAACAAATAAGAAAAAATAAGAATCTCTATTCTTTAAGAATAGTTCCATATTCGTACAGAAGGGGCGCTTCGAAACGATACAAGCCATTGTCCAAAGTATTAGTACTATAAAGGGAAATTTATACAGAAAATAGTTTAGGTAGGCACTTAGTTATAAGTAACACTTAAATTTAATATAAATAAAGGTTTACAGTTACAAATCTACTGTTGGTGCAAACAAAATTGTCGCTACCTGCATAGTAAAATTAAACAGCGCCAAGCGTCCGTTAAGCAAGCATTAGAAAGAGCAATCAAAATAAAATTATTTTTATTTGAAGTGATAGTCATGAATTTGTTCCGGCTTTAATGGACACCCGGCAGGTGGCAACTGCGGGTCCAAAAAGTAAAGAGACTGATGAAACAACAAAGTCCCGTACAAATATTTTTTACAAAATGTTCATTCGGTGTTCATTAAAAGCCTCTTACAGTATTTGTTGTTTGTGTGTTAGCCGTGGTGGTGCCGGCGTAAGAATAGTACCCCACCCTTTCTACCCGTGGTTGCCGTAAGAGTCGGCTATGGGATGTAATACGGAAGATGGGCAACAGCATCTTCCTTGAACAATAACACTTAACTGCGCTCGCCAACTCGCCTGCCAAGCGTAGCGAGTATTGGTAAAACCCCCCCGAGGAGGAGGCCTATGTCCAGCAGTGGACGTCCTATGGTTGATGATGATGTGTGAATGTTCGTGTGAGCACCATGTTTGTCTGAACAGAAATAAAACCCTTTTTTTTGTTAAACTTGATGTTATTGACGAGTCATTTCCAGTTGACAAACCACGTTTCCGGATTACAATCTCATTATTTTTGTACTTTTACCAGGAACGTGGTACAATCAAGTAGCCGATTTGAAATCACTTTAGAAAAATATATTATATTTTTGAGAAAATAACTGTTTTATTTATAAAAGGCTGGAAAGATTTTGGAGTATGGACAAGTGCTATAATGTATTGTAACATTTTTTTTAAACATTGCAGACATTTCTGTAAATGTACTTATAAATAAATCGTTTACAATAATAATTAATGGCTTAAAGATATGCGTCGTAAATAATCATATATTTGAAAATAATTACATTACTATTCACTTGGTAGTAGATTACTTTTAGTACCAGATATTCTGCCACCAAGCAGTAGTATGTAAGCATTATTGTGTTCTGGTTTGAAGGGAGCTAGCGAAATTACAGAGCTCTTGAGACTAACCATCAAAAGTCTCAAAGTAATAAACGCTAGAGCAGCGATGCTCTGGACTTTGTTTTACTATCCAAAGTTCTGTGTATCGCTGCAATAGTCATGGACAGGCATCATCTCTTACCATCAGAAAAGCGTCTCGTTCGTTTCATTACTATTAAAATTAAATGTATTTTTTTGGCAATGGTAAGGTTACTCTCTAAAAATATTTGGTAGGAAAATAAATTGACAAAATCCCATGCGAGCACTCATAAACTAAAGAGTGCCAAGCCACATTTAATCAATCTATTCCCAGCGGAACCCTAATAAAGTTGTCGATTCACGCGCGACGCGTCGAGTGACCGATTTGACATTACATTGGTGACACCTGCGGCGTACGTTTGTTTTAGTTATCATAACTCGTTTATTATCATCATCATCATCAGCCTATCATAATCCACCGTGTAAAACTATTACAAGTTAAATGAAACTAGTAAACGTAGCAATCACTGATTTATACCTACCCGCATAATAGTAACGAAAATAAAATAAGTTACAACCTACATTCTGCTGGCCATACGCATCAAATTGAATTTTACATTCCTCATGATGTTTTCCTTCACTGGCAGATCAAGCTCATTGCTTGGGTTTAAACCCACGCCCTTCGGAATGCGAACTGACCGCACTAACCACTGAGCTATCATCGCTACAAAAAAAATATCAGCAATTGTTGGAAAATACAACTAATTACCTAAATTGTATAAAGTTTATTTTTATAACTTATTCTTATATGTATATGGGGATATAAAGGCTTCCATTGATGTCCTACTTGAAGTATATTGTGCATACCCCTTCCCTAGCCAACTCAGTTTCCTGAAGTACCGGAGTGAGGCTTAAGGTCGTCATTTAAGTCCAAATAATGATGAAATGCAGTTAATCTGTTGCAGTGTATTTATATAATTATTATTAGTGTATTTATATAGGTACATTTTCTTGAATTGTGAACATTGTTTATCCAGTAGGATTAAGTTTTAAGTATTAAAATGTGACGTGACGTGTAAGAAATTTTTGTGGTTACAAAAATAGATTGATTGATTTCTTGTTCACACCAAAATATATGCAATACAGAAGAAAAAGAAAATAAACTTAGTTAATAAGTGGACAACTGACGACCTTATCGCTTAACTTAAAACGTTCTCTTGAAGGCATTTTCGCTTATAAGCTTTTGATATTTGAAGATTAATTTAAATCTGAAGCAATTAGTTATAATGATTTGTAACAAAATATTATAGCACCAAACAAGTTTTCAAATAAAGAAAAACAATAAACTATTATAAATAACTATAAGTAATAAAATTATATAAATCAGAATATCATAAGATGAACTTCCACAAAGCAAAGCCTGAAGAAATCGATTACGAAAATATTTTTTAATGTAACATTTTTCCAATTTTTTTACCATCATAGAATTTAACCCCATTTCGTTATACAATTTCTGGAATAATTATTAAAAATCATTTTAAACATTTCAAATAAAAAGTATTTGGCATAATATTCCAATTCAAATTCATTGGACGAACATTGAATAAGAAGTAGAGATTGAACATCATAATCAATTAAGATCTTCGGGTGAAAATAAAACACTTATATTAGCATACTTCCTACATAACGTCTAAATTCTCAATCCCAAGTATAATTTTAGCTTAATAATTAACAAAGATAAACCAGCCTAGCAAGAACTCAGAGATGACGTCGAATGTATGCACATTACAAAGAATTCATCGATGAGAAAGGTCACCTTATACCAGCGCCGTAGTGACGCTATAACATTCAATCAGTCGAACTCATTATCAGTAACATTTTGAATGATACTTTTCCATGTTACAGTTGTTTTAGAGAAAATTATGATACACATCAAAAGTAATGTGTCAGTTTACATATATAATTTTTACGCTTGAAACTAATGGGGACTGGTTATTAATGATATTTATAAGCAATTAATAGGTCTATAATACTGACTGCTTACAAAAATATATAAAAATCCTAATATATGTTGCGTGGGTTTGCATTCTTTAAGTTTTGTCGATTAACGTCAGAATTTATTTGACTTTCAACTATGTTAATATACTATACAAAAGCAATCTTACAGATCAGAATATTAGTATAATTATTAATATTAATATCGTAGGACGTTTGACACGGCGTCATCTAGCCCCAAACTCACAAAGCTAGGAACTAGATAACTGATATAATACATTGAAAGATACTTAGAATACATATCGAACATCCGGACATAACAAAAATAAAGATAAAGATAATTTATATGTTTAAGACACAAGTAATATAGATGGATAAATGGGTTTGCCGTGGTGGTGCCGGCGTAAGAATTGTACCCCACCCTCTCTACCCGTGGTTGCCGTAAGAGTCGGCTAAGGGATATGATCTGGAAGATAGGCAGCAGCGTCTTCCTTGAACAATCACACCTAACTGCTCTCGCTAACCCGCCTGCCAAACGTGGCGAGTATTGACAAAACCCCCCCAGGAGGAGGCCTATGTCCAGCACGGGACATTCTATGGCTGATGATGATGATGATGAAGCAAAAATATGTTACTGCACACTACAGTTTTCCTCATATATTTTGTCATTACGAAAAATATGTCTTATTGCATGAGGCCAATTGCAAAAGTCACTCCCTACCGCTGTGTGAGCTCCCCTTAGGTGAAACGATCGAAAATTATGACCTGCCCTTAAGGCTCTGGTCATGGAGATATTTTCCCCTTTAATTTGTAAACATAAGCTATTTTTGTATAAGATTTTAATGTCATAATAAAAATAATCCAGAATGAATAGATCTATCAATTAAATAAATAAGAAAATAGCTAAGGTAAATGTATTTCTAAAAGTTCTAATTTAGATTATATTATCTAATATATATTTGCTATGGTCCCAAATATAATATTAAGTAAGTAGTAGTTTAGTTAATTTAATTTAGTAGTAGTAGTAGTTTAGTATTGCGGATTCTTATTCTAAAAAAAACTACTAAAGATAGCCTAAAAATTGACAATAACGTTGACTACTCCGCTTGTAAAAAAACTTGCCTTATAAACTAAATGGCTTTAACTTTCAATGGTATCGTTGTGCAGGTATCGTCACATTGCATTGATGGATGCCCCCGTACTGAGCCTAGGACTTGGGGCCCAGATATCCAGATATATTTATCAGATAGATAAATGGACTCCTTTCGACACGCATTAACGCTTACCTTCGCTTACCGTGTCCCATCCCTACCTAATAATATAAATAGATACATATAAATATAAATAAATGTAATATAAATAAACATATTATAAATATAAATAAATATATTATAAAGATAAATAAATATATTATAAAGATAAATATATATAATAAAGTATATTATAAATATAGATAAAAAAAGAAAGATATAAATATAAATAAATAAAGGGATATGATAAACGCTTATCGCTCCGCTTACTCAAATACTTCGCACCCTTAACGACCCTCACACCCGCACTCTTGAGACCAACTGCAAAACGCTAACAAGCTATTCATACACTTTTTCCATAAACCAGTTACGTAATATAAAAAACAGACCCTTAATGACTTATGCAGTTATTTACTTATAATTGGGCGGTTTTCTGTGCTTAATACCAATTTAAATTGCAAAACAGCATTTGGAATATTTCTGATTATCTGATTTTATTTGGTCCCAACGGTATAAACGGTTGAGTTTAAAATTAGGGGGCATGAATCGCCAATCGTAAAACATATTTAAGATCCAATTCTGTATTCTACAACTTTTGTATATTTTAACAATTTACGTTCAATTACTTTTAAAATATAACACTAAGTGATATTTTTTCCATTTACAAAAACACATTTTTCATACGTACAGTGAGGATGTGGATCTCTCTGCCGGCGGCCATATATCCCATTAAGTACAATATGGGTTTCATGAAATCTAGAGTAAACAGATTTCTTCCAGGTAAGCGTAATCTATCTTAGTCCGTATCTTGCTAAACATCAGGCAATAACGATGTGTTCAAAAGCACAAAAAAAATAAAATTGAAAAAAAAATTGTGAATGGACACGTTTTTAAATAAAAAGTTACGATACAGTCCGAGTAAAAGCTTAGGAGCCATATTGTGCATTTTCTAAATAATAATTGTGCATTTTCACATTCAAAAGCTTGATAAAAAGTTATTCCTATAATATTGAAAAACATTTCCTGCAAAAATAGATGTCGTTATTATCACACATCATTTATATAATTTAGGTATACCTATGCTAGATTTTCCGTGGTGGTACCAGCGTAAGAATAGTACTCCACCCTCTCTACCCGTGGTTGCCGTAAGAGTCGGCTAAGGGATGTAATCAGGAAGATGGGCAGCAGCGCCTTCCTTGAACAATCACACCTAACTGCGCTCGCCAACCCGCCTGCCAAGCGTGGCGAGTATTGGCAAAACCCCTCCCCAGGAGGAGGCCCATGTCCAGCAGTGGACGTCCTATGGCTGATGATGTATGCTAGATTAGAAAAAAGGAAGCAACATTCGACATCCCTCAAATGACCAGATGCAGAGCAAAATTATATTCCAATGCTGATCTATTAATAATTGGAAGATATTTATACCTTCATCAATAGTGTCGGAGCTAATGGCCCGTATATTTCGGCATTGGACGGCTCGGGAATCGGATGTTATAATTATAACCGTATATGTTATGCTTGGACACACTCGGTATTTTCCGGGGAGTTGAGTTTAGTTTTGTGCTTAATAAGTACTTTCATTATATAAAACAATATTTTTAGCATTTATTTGTTTATTTAATGTAGAGCTGACTGTAACTGATAAACAAGAAGAAGAACAAGAACAAAGCAAAGAAAATGAAGACAACAATAGACTCGTGGTGATTGAAAAGATATTGAGTCAAATGAACATATTAGAGTAAGTGCGTAGGAATGAAGTTAATATTATACATCGTTAGGACAGATAACGGGGAGGTAAAGGAGTTATTTACTAATCAGAATAATTTGGGAATAGGTTTCCATCCCTACAATACGACGGACAGTGATATCATTGAAAGCCAAGGATTTTCGTCATTTTACCGAAAAAAAAAAAAAAAACTTTTGATGGGAACTCGTTTCTCAACTTGAAACATTGCCACTGAATATCCTATAAAAATGCAAATAAATAACTTCAAATTCCACGTGCACTGACATTAAACAAATTGAAACGCCCGCAGCGTACTATGGGCGCATCCCTTTGAATTTTAATACTGATTGACGATTCACCCCCACTTATGGGGCCAACTTATATTTCCCCTGAGCCTGAGGCAGTTTCACGGTAATCCCTTTCTGAACCAAGCATATGTCACTAACTCAGACTCTTCATCTCTTTCCAATATCTAGTTGAAGATAGAGAAGGAGAATCATTTCACGGAGAAACGTCTGGCACAGGTATGTTATTACGGTGGCCACCGAAGTAAACATATTCCCAAGTCTCCCAATAAGGTAAAGTAGACCCCAAAGTTTTAGTCACTATAATAAGCCAACGCGTCTCGCCGGTAGTTGAGGATTGACAAAGATCAATAAAATACAAATACAGATGTGACTGATTGTTCAAAATCTGATTTATGTAACCCTGTTTATTCAGGAAGCTTACAATCTTTATATATAGTTATATTGTGACCTAGACAGGTTGGACATTTTCAAACAAATAAGTGAAAAACTAAATAATTTTGTTGATGTCAATTTTTTCCAATGTACCTATCCACTACTAAAAGTCCCATCCAACACGTCGAAAAAACTATATACAATCTTAAGATAATGCAGAAGTATAACAATTAAATAACCCGTATCCTCCAGAAAAAGAAGGTTACAGCTAGTCTTAGAATTATATACTAGTGCCGCTTGTGGTACCTTATTATAAGGCTCTTTTGTTTACCATACATTTTTATTTCTAGTGAGCCAAAACATCTATCTATAAATCCAATTATTTGTCAGATTATTGTATCAATGTCATACATTTTCCGGCTTCGCACGGGTAGTAAGAATTGGTATAGTAATCTATCCTTAAAAGGCAGATTGCTATCGCTGTCTTTTTTAGATCTACAAAAGAAAAATATCCCACCATGCATTGTTTTGTTATATCTCAAAGGGATCAGGCAGCGTTTCCGATTAAAGCTCCCAGGTGCTAATCTAACCTAAGCCTTCCTCATAAAACACTCTATTTATTAGTAAAACTCGTATGATAATCCGTACAGTAGTTTTTAAGTTTATCGCGAACAGACAAACAGACGCGGTGGACGACTTTATTTTATAATATGTAGTGATGAATAATGACGTAACAAAAAATATAATTGTGTTTAAATGACGTTGAAGACCTGTAAATGTAAAATCTTTTTGTGGAATAATTAAAAACAGGATAAGGCTAATAACATACAGGGAATTTCAAAAGTAAAAGGATACTATGCATTTCTTAATTATTATACTCTTTTAATGAACAAAAAACAATAAAAAGCTGTTATCATACTAATTTTGTAAAGGAGAAAGTGCTAATCTTAGAATTATTGAATTCGAGAAGTACTGAAGAGTTTCAAAAACATAATTGGACAATAAACAAAAATTAAACATAAATTGGATGGTATTAAATATTTTTATTAGTACACTTAGCGGTTGATGTAGTAAAGTAAAAGCCAATCTATACGTATCGCATCTGGCTAGTTATTCACATTTTTATACATTGACCCTTCTGTTTTATGTAATCTTTGACCCAAAGAAGTGAGGTCACGTGATTAATGTGCTAGGGTCCGCTGCTAAGCGCCGCGATCATCAACAAGTTGCAAATTAATATTGTGGCAATAACCTCCCCCCGTTCTATATGACACCTCCCGAGGTGACGTGTTTACTTAGGGGTTGATAGAAAACATAATCATGAAAGGTTAAGAATAAGTAATAAGGTAAATAAGAAATGCTAATGGTTAAAGTTATTTTGTATGTACACAAATAAAGATACTTATTTTAATTTTAACAAATTTTATTGTAAAGTCACATTTTGGACTATGGAACACGGTTAGTATGTTTCATGTTACTAATAATGCTATATCGTAATAGAACTTGTTTTTTTTTTAAATATTTGTACCAATATAAACACAGTTATATATTGAAACCAAGGATAGAAACTCATTCCTTTTTCAAGCAAAACACTAGATCAGGGCTGACCACTGATCCAGACAACGGCCCGCAGCTTGTTTTCATGCGGCCCGCAACGCATGTTTTAATCAGAAAATAGTTTTGGACATAAATAGTTGGGATAATAGAATTCATTGTTAAAACATATAATTAATATTTTGTGTAATATATTTATCTTTGTTGTTAAATATAAATGAACGAAGAACCAATAAACGTATAAAGAATTGATGACCCTGTATTTTTTTCTTGAACACTGAAAATATTTTTTTTTTTTAGCTTTTGTTGTAAATTTAATTAGCCCGCGAAGGTAGTTTGGACAACCCTGTACTAGATTATAATAAATTTCGAGTGACTTTTTGTGAGTGGGTCTTTCGATCGGGTAAAACCGTGGAGTATAAGAGTAAAGGGAAAGAGAATAAATTATCTGTTTATATCTATATCTATCTAATATGTATATTTAAACTGAATCCCCGTTTCCCTTGGTCACTCCATAACTTAAGAACGACTTTACCGATTCCATTCATCTTTTTTAAAGTTTTCTAATACTTTGTAGAAAGTTCTCACGGAAATAAAAATGAAGAAAATTGCGCTAATTTATTTTTGATAAATTTCACGCGGTCAACATTGTGGGTAACAGTTAGTATCTAAATGAGTTATTCATGTATATATCTATATATATAATCTGAATCTTGGAAACGGCTCCAACGATTTTCATGAAATTTAGTATGCTGGGGGCTTCGGGGGCGATAAATTGATCTAGCTAGGTTAAATTTTTAGAAAACGTCGTTTACCAAAATATCATTCACGTAATAAAACACGCACAAGTTTGATGTTACAATTTATTGAATACATAATTCAAAACATTAATTGATTTACAGCCAAATAGTTTCCCAATACAGAGAAAGCCCACCCAGAAAAATAACTATTTACAATTACAAACCACCCATAGTATACTGTCATGGTTGTCCGTACTTAAAGTATTTCATTAGAAAACATTTTATATTATTCAACGTCAATTAAAACAAACTGATCAAAACCAACCGCCCATCATTAACGTACTGTCCATTCTCATTTTCTCAACAAACATTTAATTGGCTTCATTAAAGCCGACGAGATCTTATCAGCCATCTCACCTACATGTGTTTCTTGGTTTTTTTCGTTCACACGTCAAAATATCTTAGGTTATCTGTTTAGATCGGCGCGACGCGTCAACGGGGCACATACTATAATGAAACTTCAAACAAAATTAAGCTCTATTACATTGTAATTAGATAGAATAATGGAGAATCAATTTCCATGATAGCTAACGTACATTTGTACTCAGAGTAAGCTACATCACTTGTGTATGCAGTTTTCCTTAAATTTTTCTTGGGTTTCTATAATTCTTTGGATTTTTAACAAAATGCACCGCATTTAGACCCTTATGGCTTCGAATTTAGTGCTACCAATAAATTATATTTTTTTTTCATCTCATGGTTGGTTTAGTTAAAGTTAAGAAACAAGGCCTTTATGCCAAAATACTAATATACAAATTACCTCCTTGTATCACCGAATTGAATTTTAAAACATTTAAACAGACACTAAAACATTTATTTGAAAGCAATCCATTGTACTATTTAAAGGAACATAATATATCAATGAATATCTCGGAAAACTCATTGTTGTACTCGTATATGGAAATACAGTGAATTACTTGCTACTTATTTTAAAATATAGTGAAAATATTATTTGGTTTCATAACTTAGCTGAAATTTTATTTTAAGATGGTTATTTACTGTCATATTGACTTGCCCATAATAATGGTTGTCATTTATGGCCAATAAATGATTCTGATATAATAAAAGTAAAACAAAAATGTGTCAAAATCACGTTGGTTTCCATTCTAAATTCGAGATTTTCAAATACTAGTGCCATCGCAGTATCAAGTTTTCGGCGTTCAAGCAGTAGTATTATTGTGTAAAGATTACTGTATTCCGCTTTAAAAGATAGCTAGCAAAATGACAGGGCTATTGAATGCTTCAAAGTAATGAGCGTCAAATCAGAGATAATCTGTACTTTGTTTAGTTTACTCAAAGTTCTTGATACCGCCGCATTGACCATGGACTTTTATATTATAGTTTAGTCTGAAGGGGCTCTAAGTAGATATATGAAGATAACATCGCCTGTGGTACAGCAAAAACTGAACGTGTAGATGGAAATATGGTGTCCGCTTCTTGCACGTTTTTGCTGGAGTTTTTCTAGAGATGGTGGCTGGTGGTATCGGTGTTACATCGCTTAATAAACCAGTTTCTAGAAATATAGAAGTGAGTAATGTAAATAAGAAGAATTTGCATAGAAAAGGGAAAGATTAGTATGAAGATAAAGAAATTAAACGTACAGTTATACGTATCTTAAAAGCAGTGTGAAATGTGAAACAATATTTAATACTAGATAATCATAAAAGTTGGATTCGAAGACTTGGAGAATTCAGAAATTCGATAAACTGGCAATATACGTAAGAAAAAAGCTGAGAATTAAACTGAGCGGGCAATGGTTGTTTGATTAGGATGATGATGATTCATGTCGTAAGTCATGTTGACTAGAGAACAATAATAACAGTTGTTTCGCAACAATATTTGGTTATTTATTTAATATGGCTTTCAAGCTTTTGCTGCTGTTTAAAGTTGTGTAAAATGAATCCAGGAATCTCTTATTTCTTCTACTTTAGGATGAATGAGTTGGTAATGATAATTATGACATACCAACTGTTAGATTTCTTTTTAATATGCTACAACCAATAAACAAGCTTGGGCATATATACGCTCACGAATAATTCAGAAATATTGAAAAACGATAAATAAATAGGAAAAACGCAAGAAAAGAAGTGCTAATAAACTTATTTTACTCCATTTTCAAATCGAAGACCATAACAATACACATAAATGTAATGGAATTGTTCCCGTAATGATCTGAATTCTATGTCAACGACGTGTAATAAAAACAAATGCGCGCGTAAAGTTTTGCGCGGGCGCAGTTCCTGGACGGTAACTGTCTCATGATCGTGTCAAATAACTAGTTTAGTATTAGATTTCTCCTAAGCCTTAGAGTTTTTGTTTTATCATTTTGTTCCAGCAACTTGGTAAATAAGCCTAGCCAATCTGAAATAGGAATTGAATCTTGATCCATTAATTGTAACATAAGTTTTTTTTTCACTTAGTCGTAAGGAAGCAACGATCTTTTATAAATTTGTGCTAATATTTATAAATTGAACGTATCTAGATGATCTATCAATCCATATATTCTAGCAAAGGTCAAACTTATGAACTTTGAACCCAGAAAATGTTTCTAAAATATGGCTAAACATTTAGATCAGGCTTCAGGTGACCAGTATGCTGGCATTTACTTTGGTCAAAAGCTTAGCTTTGCCATTCAGCGTACCAATGTTAAACATTTAGAGGACGCTTGAGATGACCAGAATGCTGGCATATACTTTGGTCAAAAGCTTAGCTTTGCTATTCAGCGTGGCAATGTTGCCAGAATTTTGGCCTCATTTCTCTCTGATAGACAACGTAATAAGTTGTTTTTATAAATTTTTAAGTAGAGTAGATAGTATTAATAAAAAAATGGTTATTTTTATATTACCAAAACTTTATTGTAAGCAAAACCACGAGGCGTTGCTTATACCAAGAAACTGCAATTCGATTTGACTGCTTCATTATCATTAAGTGCCATCTTTATAGTGAAGTTTGGAGGTAAGTAGTAAAACTCAGTCCACTTCACTCCTGGCTGTCAACAGCCAGGAGTGAAGTGGACTGAGTTTTTCTGTGGTTTTTACTTAACAACTTCTTTTTGTTATCATGACTTCAAAGTCATGATAACAAAAAGAAGTTGTTGCCAATGAAAAACTTTAATGATTCCAAAAAAAATAATTATTTTCAATTGTCTCTTAATCAGGATAAAGACGAAAACATTCCTAGTGAGAGAAGTGAATTCAATTCAATTTACTTTGCAAGGCTCAATACCATTTTGTTCCTTTTTATAAATCCTTGTGCTATTTTAAATAGTGTTTCTTCATCACGACATCCTGGAACATAAAACATTCGCTTACATAATGAAGGCATAATTTATGCAGACAGAAAAGTATCTGTCTTCAGCGTTGAAAACAGACCACACAAATGGTATCGGCCTGTTTCTACGAGAAATTCCTTGTTTCTATTTAGACAACGACTTGCCATTCTATAGATAATGCTTTTTGGAACACTTGGTATATTTAAAATTTCTTGGTAGGTATATTGGTTAATTTGGGCTCAATCAAGTTTCATAATTATATTGTAAAATGTAATTATGATTATCATCGGGACTTAATCAGTTTTGTTTATTTACTTCAATATTTTGTCCAAGTTGCCAATACCGTGGCCATGGCCGTGGTCACGAGCTGATTAGATAGTATTTTATACAAGATTAAGTAAAGTTGAAATAAATCACTGTGTTTCAATCACAAAAATTTAAATTGGTGAAATGTGATCCTAAAAGCGGTACAAGTCTAATAACATTTAATCCCAGTTGTGATGTTTTTATCTCGATATTTCTTGAAGGATATTTTTTTATCTGAAAGTAATGAGACTTACAAAATGCTCCCTTAATGGTAAGAGATAACGCATACCCATGACCATTGCAGCGATATACAGAACTTTAAGTAGCAAAACAAAGTACAGGTTATCGCTGCTTCAAAATCATCACTTTGAGACTTTCGATGACTAGTCTTAACAGCCCTGTAATTTCCCTAGCTGCAGTATCCTTCAAACCGGAACAGAGTAATGTTTACATACTACTGCTTGGCGGCAGAATATCTGCTATTGCGGTGGTACCTCCCTAGATGACCTCCTGCTAAGGATACCACCACCAAGTATAATAGTAGGGCTGTCCTAACTTTTAGTTTGGTATCGTTCCAATAGTTTTTTTTTTTCTGGTAGAAGTATAATCGTATAATTTATAGTTTACGCTAAATATAAGTGCAATAATTCCTATATGATATTTTAATAACATGAATATGCTAGGAAGATGGGTAAAAGACATGATTACTCTAATTCTGTTATGTTGGTAACCTAAAAGTCAGAAAACTAAATGTAGAACGAGAGAGCAATCTACCACTATAGCTCAAAATAACCAAACAACAAACATCGAAAACCAATTAAAATCGTTGATTGGCTTGTTTGATGATGGCGTGTACAACTTTGGTCTTGGCGATGGCGAGATATTTTGTTAGTACCATTCGAGCTAATGTCATAACTCAAAATTATATCATACGCTCGGCGTCTATACAGCTGAGTCGTTGCATTCCTATCTAACGGAAAGTGCGCAGAATATGCCGTTTTATGGGACAGTGAAGTTCGATAAAGGAAATGATTGCATTTGAGATTCTGATTGGAACGAAGTATTAAACTTATTGCGATAAAGTTTTGAGGAGAGAAAATGTTTGTCGTTAAGTTCGGTAATTAAATTACTGTATAGTTGCGATAACACGTCTCTGTTTTGAATATTTTATTCAAAATTTAATAAGTGCTTCTTAATAATTTTTTAGATTAAATTATGTTTTATGGAAGTGTAGCAATGCTTAAGGGTGACAGTCTATCCATTTAAATATTTTTTTTACTATGACCATAAACAATCAACTGTCTGTCAAAAATCTGTTTCAAGAGCTGTACGACATGGGTTCGAATCCCACTTAGGATACACATTTGTGTGACCAGAATGCATTTTTGTTCTGTCCTGGTGTTCTGTATGTATAATTAGTATATAGTATGTATTTACAAAAAACACGTATGTAAGTATTCTATCAGTTATCTAATTCCAAAAGTACAAGCTTTGCTTAGTTGAGGGCTAGATGGCACTGTATGAAATGTCCTAAGATATTTATTTGGAGAGTACCTTACCACCGCGCTATGGTTTATTCACGATGTTTTTATTCGCCGGCAGCTCAAGCTCTTTGTTTGGATTTGAACCTACATCCTCCAGCCTATGAACCGACCTCACGAACCACTGAGCTATCATCGCTACAAAAATATAGGATAGCGTCCATAAGTTGTGTTATTTGTTGTGGGAGAAAATGATTAAAACATTGTTATCGTAAGCAACTAAACACAAGCCCTATTATATAGTATACAAGAACATAGATAACTATCTAATATAACAACTCTATTAACTGATCCCTGTAGTGCTTAACGAATATATTTTATTTTATGACTTTGGAAATGTACGTGAACATATCAGCCAAAATATAAGAAACTTTTTTAAAGAAAAAGTTGATTTTATTTTCTTATTATGTCATAGAACAAAAGTAGCTGTACAAAATTTGATCTAAAAATGTTCGTTACCAATGAGCGTAAAGCATATTATTATAGAGCGAAATCATTGTATTTCACACATTCCACTCTAAATTGCCAAGAAGTCGTGTACTTACTACCGATGGATATTTACACTCACCCCGCAAAGCTACCGTATATGCAGAAATATTTGCATTTAATTACGCATCTCACCCCTACTAATTGCGTGTTCTGCTGTCCTTTGGAGTACCGTATTTGCGAAGTTGTAAGTACGGTACTATGTCCGCATTCTGATTTATATAAATATTTTTTACACTAAAATACTATTAAACTAGTTTTGAAATAATTATAATGTACAAGGATACTGTTAATCAGTTAGTATCCTTTTAAGAGATTTTATCTAAAATACGGCCTTCCAACATTCTGTAAAGAGATATATTTCTGGGCGATTTCATAGAAAATTAGATGTTTCTAGAATCTAATACTGATTATATAATTCACTGGAAGCCCTTTATTTGTTTTTCTTACATTTTCATGCCGTTAGAATTATCAAACTTTCGCGACTTGAACACATAATTATGTTTATCACCGGGTCTTCGTCGCGCACAAAACACTATGAAAATGGTTTTGTATTGTTTTTCAACTCCTGAGCACGGCTATTGCAACATGGCCGAAACGTCGCGGTAAATAAACAACTATTTTCATAGTATTCTATGTGCGTTTAAGACTCGGTGATAAACATAATTACCTTAGAATTGGTTCTACAGTATAAAGTAACGAATCATGAAAATTCCTTGCTTCTTCTTACTTGAATGTTGGAGTTTAGTAAGATTAGAATGCTCTTCTCACTTAACCCTTTAATTTCGAGTGGTGGTAGGGTACTTTCTAGTACTCGGTTGGCTAGCTACCACCCTCAAGTTGAAAATCTGCCGCCAAGCATCTAACGGTGTGTTCCGGCATCCTCACTTGAGAGCCAGTTCCATTACAGGATAGGTGTGCTTTACCTTTACCATCAAATATTTTCAAATTTTTAAATTTTTGTTAAATTTTGTTATCACTAAGTCGCGCTCAACTCTATTGTTTTACAACTTGTGAACCGGGCCACCAAGATACAGGCTTGCCTAGTTTGGGGCCCAATGGTACTGCAAAACAAAAAAAATATTATTTGTATACTATTCTAGACATAAATGTATAATGTAATAGATAAGTATTATTATCAATAAATTATCAAATTATAAATTATAAATTAAATTATCTTCAAACACACCGTCACTTAACATCAGGTGAGCTGTGGTCACACAAATAGACTGTCAGCCAAAAAAAAAAACCCACTGCTGGGATAAGAAAGGCTGTATAGCTGATGGTAGCATCTGTCTAGTTTAATCTGGCTTCCAATGTGGAGTTTCTATGTTCGAATCTCACGGTGCACGTTTTTATGTTTTCTAAGTTATGTGGATATTGTCAATTGTTGATACCCACCAGCTTCAGATGGTGAAGGAAAACATCTTTGGGAAAGCTGCTTAGGTGAGTGTTTTTAATAATTAAGAAAGATGCAAAGATGTGCGAAGTCTGTCAACCCACATTTGACCGACGTTATGAATATAGTGTTAATTTTCTTACACTGTAAATAAATCCACGCCTAGCACCAACAAAACTTATAAAAAACAGGGCTGATCCTAAAGAAAGGTTGAAAATGAGAAATATTTCCGCAAAAAAACATGCTAGAGATTTGGAACTGCTGATTGCGTATTCTGATAAATCTACCATTAATTTGAGATTTAATATAGAATGTCGTTAAAAACTTCACCTCTGAAATCTTTTATAACACAAAGTAAAAGAGATCGATTTTGTCATTAGTTTCAAGTTTGCAACCAAGCGTATTCGGTCGGCAACATTGTCGATAAAGTTCTGATATCATTTTTTGATATCGCCAAAGGAGCGCTTTGACATCGCATCCACTGCCGACGTTTTAGTCTAAGAGCTTTGAGGTCTTTGATTCATTTGTATCTGAGAATGTGTTTATAGAGGTGAAAACATTTTTCAAAATGTGCGGTTCCTGCTACGTAAAACCACAAGACGCTTCTGATTTATTAAAACTTATTACCGAATAAAATCTAAACGATCTCAGGGTCAACCCAGATCAAGGTGTTGTGACGAAGTATACCTCACGACAAACAATCGACCACGATAGCCGAAGACCGAGCAGCCTGGAAAATGGAAAGGGAGGCATTGCTCAGCAGTTGGAAAGTTGAGGCTAAAAATAATAATAAAAAACTTCTTAAAAAGCTCTCGCTAGGTAGGTAGGTACCAGTTGGGTCAAGGTTCATATCCAAAAAGCTAATCCTTGATTTGGTACCCATTATTAGGGGGATCTGCACCCCGCAGCTCTTACTACTGTCAATTTTAGCCCTTCTAAGCTTACTGATTTAGGGTCTGTAAAAAAATTGTTAATCACATTACTACAAGTAAATATGTTCGAAGCGAGAAAAGTAAAAGACCGCTAGCTCTCCATTAACTTCGTTTTCGATAAACTCGTATCTGAAACCAATATCGACTTTATAAGTTCAGTTTTCTGGAGGGATTATTTCGATTGAAATGCTCTTATGCTAATACTGGTGAAGATAAAAGTTGCGTAACGGTTTATTGAATGATTCGTAAAAAAAAAAAACAGAATTTACTACTATCAACGTCACAGTTTATAACCATACAAAGAAAACTTAATCAATCTATTTTGAAATTCGATACAATACAACCCCTTTCAATAGATACAAATACTAGGGCTGCAGATCTGTCACTCATTTCACGGCGTATGACACGCTTGTATGTTTCATTGTCACGTGTCGCTGACTTAAACCATTTTACATCAATCGAACACTGCGTATTTGCTACTATATTTTTAATTTAATTTTTACTTGAACTGTTTTCCCGTTGCGGGGCAAAGGTCAGCCAATTTTTCATGGGCACGAAGGACTAAAATACCTTAAAAGAAACGTGTCTGTTCTTTAAAATAGCTAGTCATTATGTAATACAGCTGAGTCAACGGTTTGCCTTATTACTTATTACATAAAAGAGAATAAGAGCATAATTATATGCGAGATATATAGGTGCCCTGTAAAAACATTACGAGGAATTTTATTTCCTTATTAAACTAAATACTAACTAGTATTATAAATGCGAATGTGTGTTTGTTTGTATGTTACGCTTTCATGCTTTAACCACTTACATCATCAGCCATAAGACGTCCACTGCTGGACATAGGCCTCTTCATGTGGGGGGTTTTGCCAATACTCGCCACGCTTGGCAGGTGGGTTGCCGAGCGCAGTTAGGTGTAATTGTTCAAGGAAGATGCTGCTGCCCATCTTCCGGATGACATCCCTTAGCTGACTCTTACGGCAACCACGGGTAGAGAGGGTGGGGTACTATTCTTACGCCGGCACCACCACGGCATAACTACTTAAACGATCATGAAAAACATGAAATTTTGTATACACATTGTCAAGGGTAGGAACAGCTGACTTAGGGTACCATCTAAAAAAAACATCAACTATTCCTAAGGTACAGAAAAACAAGATATTAACTCAAAAGCAGCGGGCAGAAACAAGTAGGTAAATAAATTAGTCTTTGATGATTAAGCTGCTTGTTGATATTTTTGTGTGTTATTTGTACAAGTTCTATTCTGAAAGTTACTATTTGTACGTTTAATATAGGTACTCCATATTGTTGTGTTGGTTTATATTTGCGACAAGCGTCAAGAATACGTGCATGTTTCATTGTAGATTCTAGTACAAGGGGAGGGATTTCGTCATGGGAAATCAACCGTACGTTGCGTGGAGGTGTATACTGTTTATTAGAAAGGCTAGCGGGGTTATTTTGTTACAAAGTTGGTTTAAACTTCAAAGTCACAGTCACAACTGGCATAAATCCCAACTCACACAAAACACACGACTTTTGTCTTATAACGTTTTTCAGTAACTTTCTTGTATTAATCGTGAATCTACGTTGCGATGCTCTCAATACTTAATGTGGATGTAATTTGGCAGCTTATGTTAAATTTAATACGCAAAACACATTGTCGCGTTTAGGAAAGCAAAAATATGGTTGTTGTTAACATTGTGATTAGTACGATTTATTTATTTAAAAATAAATTATTAGCAAAAATATGCTGTTATTAAAATAAATACGTACTATAAAATCTAATATTTAATTCATATGCTTTGATATAAAAGTTACACAAAAAACTTAAATCAAGAGACGGCGAGAGGTATGAAGCCCTCAAACAGTACCACAAAGCTAAGGCCACTGAGACCTGAGGATGCTGAGCTCCACCCGGTGACCAGGGCTTCAAGAACCACACCTTCCACCACAACCAGGGGCCAGTGTCCCTCAGTGCCTTGTCTCGGCAAAGAGGTACAACCTTAAACCTCCCTACATCCCCAACAATGGAGGAAGAAGAGCACAGATTCTTTGTACTGTTTTAGAGGTTATTTTATTGTTTTCTTCCGAGAAAACAATACAATAAAGGTTCTCTGAGAAATATCATTAACATCAATACATTATTTTGTTGCTTCAAAATGTACATTTTGCTAATATTTTTAGGGTTCCGTACCGCAAAAGGAAAAAACGGAACACTTATAGGATTACTTTGTTGTCTGTCTGTCTGTCAAGAGCCTTTTTCTTAGGAATGCGTGCGGAGGTATCAAGCTGAAATTCATATCAAATACTCAGGTCTACTGTCCCGTGAAAAAATCAAACTTCTAAGCCAACGCAATCAAAAGATACATTCGTTTATACTGCAAATTTTCGACACTTGCAAGGGAATCAAAACCTACAGGGTACTTCTCGTGAACTCAAATCTTGAAATTTGGTACGAAGCAACGTCTTATAGCATAGATAAAGGAAAAATTGCGAAAAGCATAAATTACCAAAAAAAATACCATAACTTTAACTTATATACATATAGGTTTGTACGGAACCCCCGGTGCGCGAGTCCAACTAGCACTTGGCCGGTTTTTTTTTAAAATTCGAACGCATTTGGCCACCTGCAGCGCTTCAAACGAAAATACGAACTACGATAAATCGTGTTTGCTTGGAAGAAATCGATTTGTTCGCGACCTGAAAACGCCCAGATTGTATCTATCGGAAGTTTTATCCGGAAACAATCAGCCAGTCTATTGCTCAACCGTTGTAACAAAAAAAGTATAATCAAAGTATTCCTTCGGATTTTGAAATATTCATTATTTTGTACGTTCCTAAACACACACAGCTCACATGAAGTGATGATGTGGTCGAAGCTGGTAAAGCACGCTAGCCTGGAATGGAACTGGCTCTTAAGTGAGGCTGCCGAAACACACCGTTAGGTGCTTAGCGGCTGATTTTTAATTTAAGGGTGGTAGCTAGCCAGCCTAGTACTAGAAAATACTCTACCACCATGGTTTCACAATGTTTTCCTTCATCGGCAGCTCAAGCTCATTGTTGGGGTTTGAACCCACGCCTTTTGTAATTGAAAATAAGTAGCAAGTAACTGTGTCTCCATATACAAAAATAAGTTTTCTGAGATATTCATTGACATAATTATTGGTATTCCTTTAAATAGTAAAATGGATTGATTGATTTCAAAGAAATGTTTCAGTGTCTATTTAAACATTTTAAAATTCAACTCGATAATATTCACAATTATTCACAATGATGACTTGTAATGCATTTCTTTTGGTTTGAAAAGTACAACAGCTTGTTCAGTATAAAACTTCCTGTTCACAGCAATTACAGTGTTTAGATACATACATATTAGAGAATACTAATTACCCTTGTGGCTGCTATAAGCTATGTAGACTTATTCATAGTACATTGAGGGCATGCACCGAGCTGGCCACTCCATAGAGCAAAGCCATTAGTCAATTACCTATCATAGATTAGCACATTGCCAGCGAGAGATTAATGACCTCGTGCATCGGATGTGGCGGCAGATTAACACCGGTTGCGTATAACTGGAATTGATATAAGTAGTTGTAGTTGTTGAGACAAGTTGGAAATTATCAAGGTTATGAGCTTAGGGTGTACTAAACCGAGAGGGGATCATTCTAATCATCATTAAGAACAACTTTTACTACGGCCACAACTCTGATATCGTAAAAAAATCAGCTGTTCCATGGATAAATGTCGATCACTCGTGATAAGATAATATATGGAATAGCAATTTTTTTTTCATGATTCACTTTCGGTAGCCTAGTTAAGAGACTGCCTGGTTTTCGGTGTGGAGGTCTTGAGGTAGCATTCCACTGCACGTATATTTTTCTTTTACTCTTTTCTTACTTATTCTATAGTGCTCCTACGATAAATGGAAATAACCTCATGGAACTTGCAAATTAAACCGTTTTTAATAATTCTCGAATATGTGTTGCGCTTCTGTTTATGTGTGTGTTTTGTGGGTGTAAGTGTGTGTTTATGGATATATGCATGTGTGTTGATACGCACTAGGCCAGAGTGATAGACTATTGCCTTACACTTTTGATAATGAGATGACGCGTAGTACTGGGAGAGTTTAGGCCGTTTCCAAGGCATAATTCAAATTGCACTTCGGTGTTTTGAATGATTTTTTTTCAACTATTACATAAAATATATCGTACACTCCATTGAATGTTTGAGCATCGTAAGATGTCTAAGGACAGGAGCGCATGCAATAAGTCGCATGAATATCATACAAAGAGAATATCATACAAAAATTAATAACCAACCCAACAAACATTAAAGTACTCACATCGAAAACGTAATAAAATTTACTCGTCATACCATTCGTGATGGAAACGACGGAATACGTTCAAAGCGGCGACTTTTCTTTGATATTACTTTATTTTCGAGTTCCGTGGGTGTAGAAAGGCTTATTGGGATGAGCCGGGTACAGGCAAATACGTAATGATAATAAATTGAATCTCCATGTGAAGCCGAGATATCAAATTTAGATAAATTTTTGTGGCTGTAACATGGGTGATCGGTATTGACCTTTAGTGTCTTTTTGTTTATTTAATATGATTTTTTGTGATCAAAATAATTGTTGTTACCATGCCGCGTATTGTAGCTGCTAAGTAGCGATGATAGCCCAGTGGTTAGCGCGGTTGGTTCGCATGCCGAAGGGCGTGGGTTCAAACCCCAACAATGAGCTTGAGCTGCCGGTGAAGGAAAACATCATGAGGAAACCATAGCATGGTGGTAGGGTACTTTCTAGTACTCGGCTGGCTAGCTACCACCCTCAAGTTGAAAATCTGCCGCCAAGCATCTAACGGTGTGTTCCGGCAGCCTCACTTGAGAGCCAGTACCATTCCAGGCTAGGTGTGCTTTACCATCTTCGACCGCACCGTCACTTAACATCAGGTGAGCTGTTGTCAACGCAGTCAGTCATTGGTGGTGGGAGCATTTTAGAAATTTTCTTTAGACTTTTATCGGTCTATAGGCTATCAGTTCTGTTATTATTCATAACTATCCCTCTTTAATTTAATCCATAACTTTTCCAGCGTTCTTCTAGCAAAAAGCTGACTAGTCAACTCAAGTTGAAAATCTACCGCCAAGTACTAACGGTTTGATCAGCGCTTAATATTAGGCGAGCTGTGGACAAACTCTTCGTCTGTCGAATATATAGCCGAATATATAATTTTTGTACATGTGTGGATAAGACAGTCTTTATAAGTCAAGATACTCTCTCTCTCTCTAATTGTTTTGAAATTTGTCGGTGCTGATTTTTTTTTTTTTTCTTTCCTTTCGTAGGCAATATCGCAAAATTTTAACAGTAAATTTTGTAATATATATCTATTACTGTGACTAATGTTTACTGATACAATTTACTTCTTTGAATCAAAGATTAATTTATACATTTCAAGTCGATGAGCAAGAATCCGGTATTCTTATGATTAAGTTGAAATGTAATATTTATACTCAATATTTTATACAAAATGTCTATCAAATCCCAATAGGAATTCACAACCCATTAATATTAATTAATTTTTTTTGACACATAAATCATTTGCATAACAAAGAATAGACATAAAACAAAATTGAACTCACTGATTCAACGAGTATCGGGCAACATTGTTGATAGTAAAAATTGTTTATGATGTGAAATTAATTAATTTTAGTTGCTATCAATCACTTTTTAATAGAAATAAACATATCGTTAATAATAATAAATCTTGTAAAGGAAATATAAATAAAGAGCTTTGAAATCGTATAAAGTTTCATATATTGGCATACCTCGACCACCTCTTACTAAGGAGGTCTACCACCCAGCAATTTGAGCTTAAATGTTTTAGTAAAACATCATTTCATAATTTCAGATAAGTTGTGGCCCAGTTTTGAACTATATAAAATAAATAAGAAAAATAATCGGGAATGATTTTTTTTTTTCTTATTTAACACGTTTACTGCGAGACGGAATGGGGCAAAGTTAAACTGTTTTACAGTGCGTATGAGACCTCACAAAACAACGTTTTTCAAAACTCGTTATATCCAGCTGAATAATAGCAATATTTGTGTGAGGTAATACCATATTAAAGTTAAATTATTATTAAAGCTTAATCTACATTTGCCAGCATTTATGACATTTGAATATTGAACAAGTGAAGAAAATATTTATGACATCTGTTCCATCTCACATCGCACTGAAAGAGAGTTTTTCTGAGAGATTTTTGTCTCGATAAGTGATGGGAATAAATGAGAGTTGACGTTACGACATTAAAATGTTTATTAAAAAATCAATCAAAATGATTTTTGATGATTTACCTACCCAAAAACCCTATAATATGGCAATTACCGTACTTGGAACATCACTGCGCTCCTCTCCTTGAGGCTGTAAGGCCTATAATTTATGAGGCACATAAGACCTCGCCCCGTGCTGTACGTGATTTATTTGCATTCAGTGCATTTAAGGCATATTTAACCTTAAAATGTATTAAATATGCCGTTGGGTTAGACTATGTATGAGAAACAATATAATATATTCACCTTTGTCGTATTCATAGAAATGCGAACATAGTAGCAACCCGTATGAGTGAGAGAACACGATTTCGACTACCGCACCAGCGAAAAGTCACGCATGAGGCTATTTAGACCTAATGATAGTCTCTTGCATTTAGACCTCATGATGCAATAAACGTGTTAAAAATGTATAATCTGTATCACTTGGGATTATGTAAAGATTATAACGATACCCCATACATCCGAATCTGTTCAGCCATTTAAAAGTTATAGTGAAATATGTTTATGTTTATTTATTTATAATTATGAAAATTATAAGTCAATTGTGTGTAGAATATGTATAGTTTTTAAATACAACATGTACTTATAAAATTTATAACTTGTATTCGTTACTTATAAGTAAAATCTTTGAAATTGTAAAATGTTCGATAAGTCTTTTTTTATTTATAGGTTTCCCTAGAATACAAAATAAAGAAAAAAAAACGCATATACTATACATATGTGAGCCATGGAAACTGACGTGACATTGGCACATTTCTTGTATTACTTATGCGGGATTACTCGCGTTTAATAAAATCGGAGGCGCACAGCGGCCCACAGTGCGAAGCAAGACGAGACCGCGCACGCGTTTTACTCAGCTTTTATGTCCAGGCCATCAGATGTTGCCGAAACTATAGTCAAAGTATCCGATATAATTAAACGTGAGTAAATAAAAAAATACATAATATCATGAGCCTTGAAAACATTACACCTTTTTTTGGCAGTCTAGTCGTGTAATTAAAGTATTTTGAATTGTTTTTCTTAATTTCGTTTATACCGCTACGGAGTTTTCATTTGTGTTGCAAATTAATACCCAGGCGCATTTACAGTTTGTTAAATGGTTGCAAGCTCATTGAACTTTGCAGCTGATGGTTCTCATAGGATTTATGCATGGAGAATGAATCTGAAAAGGCAGTAGTCCAATTCATGCGATTGTATGTAAAAATTTAAAACGATCAGCCGTACTGTGAACGTCACATTGCGATTCCTTTATGCACTCACAATAACGCTACGTGACCGCCGTATACCCGCGCAGTAAGGTTCGTAGTCGCGTAGTTTTCTCTTGAGCACTTAAAGGGAATCGCAATAAGAATCTCAGACTTCGGGGGCTGGTCAAGTGGATTAAACCAAAGATATTTTAGCAAAGTTTGAGATAAACCTTTTTTTTATAATTTTTTTAGGATTCCGTACCCAAAGGGTAAAACGGGACTCTATTACTAAGACTCCGCTGTCGTCCGTCTGTCTGTCTGTCTGTCTGTCTGTCCGTCTGTCACCAAGCTGTAATCCGTAAGTCTGCAAGTCTGTAAGCCGGTTTCTCATGAACCGTGATAGTTAGACAATTGAAATTTTCACAGATGATGTATTTCTGTTGCCGCTATAACAACAGAATAAAATAAACATTTAAGGGGGCTCCCATACAACAAATGTTATTTTTTGCCGTTTTTATAGATAATGGTACGGAACCCTTCGTGCGCGAGTCCGAC
Source organism: Biston stratarius (assembly GCA_950106695.1). Classification (NCBI taxonomy): domain Eukaryota; kingdom Metazoa; phylum Arthropoda; class Insecta; order Lepidoptera; family Geometridae; genus Biston; species Biston stratarius. The sequence goes on along the minus strand of OX467106.1, from coordinate 32,072,817 downwards.
TCGCACTTGGCCGGTTTTATTTGCTTTTGCCAGGTTAGGTATTTTACCATAGCTCACCCAATGAGGTTTTATACAGGTTTTAGTTTATATAGTACATCGTTGAGCTCACCTGATGTTATCGGATAACAATAAAAGGCGTGAGTTCAAATCCCAGCAATGAGTTTGAACTGGTGAAGAAATACGGAATACATCCTGAAGAAATCGTAGTTATAATACTTTCTAGTACTCGCCTGGATAATTTTGAAAACTTCGATTTGAAAATCTGTCTCCAAACATCTAACGGTGTGTTCCAGCAGCCTCACTTGAGGGTCATCAAGTGAGATATTTCAAATACCATAGCCTCTTATCCGTAATAAAAAAAATGACGTCGGTGGTAACTTGATGTATAATGCTATGTATAAAGCTAGTTCACTCCGTTGTACTGTACAGTGATGTAGTTAAGCTCAATTTTGATTTTGTTTTATTTATTTATGCAAATTGTCGCGATAATATTACGGAGGCGGTTGGAACGCAAGTTTATTGATAAACAAAAATTTGCATGTTTCTCTCTATGTTGATGTTAGGACTTTAGAATTAAGCAACTTGAAATATTTGATGGCGTTATTTTGCTAGTGCTATTGTAATTTTTAAGTCTGATTCCATTTTAGTAAAAGATCAATGTGAGACAAATTTATATATTTTTTGTTTTTATATCGGACTAGGCAAAAATTAGCCACGATCTCCCCTGATGGAAAGCGACGATGTGGCCGAAGATGAAGTACGCTTGCCTAGGCAATAACAATTCGTGTGTTGAACAACTCCGGGCTGTAATATAACATTTACTATGTCACCATTGTACAAGGTGTCCCAAAAGTCTTTTTCAAATAGTAATAGGATATAGTAAAATAACGGACAGGATTATTCAAAATATGTTCATTGGTTTTTAAAATACAACCTTAGGGAATTCATTTCTTAAAAATAATGTTTTCAAAACGGTTTCCATTATTTTGCTGCCACTATTCTTAGCGTGAGGCAAAATTAGCGATCACTGTTTTATAAAAAAATATTTATTTATTTGCCGTGGTGGTGCCGGCGTAAGAACAGTACCCCACCCTCTCTACCCGTGGTTGCCGTAAGAGTCGGCTAAGGGATGTAATCCGGAGGATGGGCAGCAGCGTCTTCCTTGAACAATGACACCTAACTGCGCTCGCCAACCCGCCTGCCAAGCGTGGCGAGTATTGGCAAAACCCCCCCAGGAGGAGGTCCATGTCCAGCAGTGGACGTTCTATGGCTGATGATGTGATGTGAATTAATTTATTTATTTACACTGTTCGGCGCGTATTCCCCGTGATCGCTGCCTTTTCCCCTCGAATATCCTTCTTCAATTCTTCTTGATTTTTCTTTTTTCTTCTTGATGTAAGGTAGCCCCATAAAAAAGCCCATTGGTGTCAAGTCAAAAAAAGGAGGAAATTAAATACATTACCCACATTAAATTAATCATCCATGCGTCTTTCGCAGACTTCAAAATAGAATATGATTTAAATTCTTGCTCATTTACATTTTCACCAAATGTTCACAATCTATCCCCCTATATCATTCCATCATTCCCCCTACAAAACAGGTTAAAAATCTGACAAAAGGCATAACCCACAATAACGTAGTAATCGAGAGCATAATCGCACAGAGCAATCCGGAGTATAACGCAGGGCAATATTGGGCATAAACGCGTGGGGCAATACGAAGTATAATCGCAAACAGCAAGCAATATGCGAGCAACATAAATGAACAATACACTGTAATGACTGCCACTACGACCTGTCATACAGATTCAGTGACAATCGCTGTGTGAGCTTTCGATATCTGACATTTGTTATATTTTAGCACGGAGCAAGGTATAAGAGTTAGCGGAATAGCCAAATAATGTCTAGCCGTAGTTATTGGTAGCCGGTAAAACGGCTTTCCACAGACGACCATTAGAAATAAAAGCCTGTATTTAACCGATCAGTTCATTCCAATCATCGTCATCATCATCAGCCATAAGACGTTCACTGCTAGACATAAGCTTCCTCCTGGGGGGGTTTTGCCAATACTCGCCACGCTTGGCAGGCGGGTTGGCGAGCGCAGTTAGGTGTGATTGTTCAAGGAAAACGCTGCTGCCCATTTTCCAGATTACATCCCTAAGCCGACTCTTACGGCAACCACGGGTAGACAGGGTGGGGTACCATTCTTACGCCGGCACCACCACGGCACATCTATCGGCATTCTATCTATCTATATATTTTAAATAGTTGTAATTTCTACTTTCCAACTTTATTAATGTAATTGCTTTAACCGTTTTAGTCCAATTAAATAAATATAAAAACAGATTGGCGTGACTTAGTCCGTGCAGTGATCGGAGTAACATTACAGATAAAAAATTACAATACATTATAATTGGTAAAGAGAAAAATATATCACTGTTTGCTCAAAATGATACCATTCGAGTGTTTCTTAAATTTTCAAAATAAATTTTACCAAACTGCTATTTATTAGATTGATTTTGATTATATTTATTTTATTGCAGTTCACAACCATCTTTACAGGGTTTCCTTAATACAATGGTGTAAGTCATTATATACCACTCATTCCAACATTTATAGAAAGGATATTTAAAATAGTGTGTATTCTATATGGCCTACGCAACTTACATAAAATACATTTTAATTACAATTGAATGTTGCCAAAAATTACATTTAAATGTAGGGTTCATAAAAGCACTCTCAAGACCTTTTAATTTTCCGGACGAAATTTTGATATTAATCTACGTGTCAAGTCGCTGCAGTATGTAGCTCGCACCAACTCCAAAGAATTAGTACCATAGGCCTACGTAACACGACCCCGCATACATATGGTCTTTATTTTATTCCTCACCCCTACACAAGGGCAAACGTAAAATTTATGTCGCATCCCGAAATACCCACCAAGTTCAATGTTGACATTTATATTAAACAATACAGGCTGTTCCATTGTTCCATGATATTTGGCTTTCGAATCAAATGTCGTCAAAAGGTTGGTAAATTGGCAATTTTGGATATTGTTTCGAGGAAAATGTCGGAGATTCATTATGTTTGGAAACAAAAGTTTTTCCTTGTCATCTGTGGGATTACACGATTTCTTTGTTATCTTTAGAAGAAGTGACTACGGGATGTTTAAGAACATGAAAATGAGTTGTCTATGGGATAGAAAAGCTCTATTTTAAGTAAACATACCGTTTATTTGTTAAACCGTTTTGTATTCCAATAATTACAATGTAAAAGGTAATAAATTGCCGTGGTGGTGTCGGCGTAAGAATTGCACCCCACCCTCTCTATCCGTGGTTGCCGTGAGAGTCGGCTATAGGATGTAATCCGGAAGATGGGCAGCAGCGTCTTCCTTGAACAATCACACCTAACTGCGCTCGCCAACCCGCCTGCCAAGCGTGGCGAGTATTGGTAAAACCCCCCCAGGAGTGAACGTGATGAACTGATGATGTGATGTGATGTAAATAAATAATAACAACGGTCAATAATTAATGATGATGACTTTTTTTAGACATGAGACAAACAAAACGTTTCCCTGTAGGTAACGCATAGACCTGTAGATGACGCATGTCCAATGACCGTGGCAGTGGTAACCAGAACTTTGAGTAGCAAAACAAAATTTGACAGCCCTGTTAGTTCATTGGTAATATGTCTGCCTTAAGAGCCGTAGGGCGTGGGTTCGATTCCCGTCCAGGATAAACGTTTTATGGTATTAACAAATGTTTGTTCTGTGTCTGGGTGTTCTGTATGTATTATAAGTATGTATTTACAAAAAAAAGTATTTATGTATTCTATCAGTTATCTTACTTCCATCACACAAGCTCTGCTTAGTTTAGGGTCAGATGTCGCTGTGTGTATATTGTAGGGCAGTGTTTCTTAAACTTTAACTAGTCATGGACCTCTTTTAAAATTTGAAAGAGCCCACGAAAAAACGAAGTTTAGCTTTTACCAGCTGTTATTAAATGCGATTAAACTTTACATATAATAATAGTTATAGTGACGGATATTGCTGTTTATGCTGGATTTGAACGCCAAATTGAGGAGCCAAATACTGTGCGCTGTGCACAGTTTTTACTCAGAATATATTGTATACCGATTGCAAATTGCATTATGATAGGTAAAGCTTGCCGTGGACAACCATCAATCCTTACACGGACCCTTTAGGGTTCCATAGACCACAGTTAAAAAAACCCTTGTCTAGAGGATCGCTGCCTTTCAAATACAAATTTTATTTACTTATCCTTTTTGAAACTTTTATTACGATATATAATTTTATTTTACAAATCCAAAAAATAATTTTGAACTCTATTCAAATGTTATTAAGATTTATTTGTATTGATTACGAGTATGGAGCTGTTGTTGTTCAAAGAAAACCATTAAAAAGTTTACGGAACTATTTTTACAATTAAACCCCAAACATCCTGACTTAATTGCCTTCAGGCTTAACAAAGACATCGCGTTTGACAAATGAAGAGTTAGCGTGAGCAACCATAACCACCCTGTAGCTATTGTCATACTAACTGTTAGCTAATCTGTTTTCAGTATACAAGCAATGAGTACTTTATTTCCAGGTAAACTTATGTGCACATAATGAGATATGTGATAACTCAAATTGGTAATTAGTAACACTAATACGCTTTTCATATGTTTTAAGGCACTTTATGTCGACGGTGTTGCTAAATCAAAGGCTAATAAATAATTGTGTAGCGGTTAAAGCGCTCAGTTCACACGCAGGAGGGCGTGGGTTCAAATTCTAGCATTGAGTTTGAGTTGCCGGTGAAGGAAAACATCGTGAAGAAATCACAGAATATATAGATACTCTCTAGTACTACCCTTTAGTTTATACCTAACACCTTTCGCGTGGTGGTAGGGTACTTTCTAGTACTCGGCTGGCTAGCTACCACCCTCAAATTGAAAATCTGCCGCTAAGCATCTATCGATGTGTTCCGGCAGCCTCACTTGAGAGCCAGTTCTATTCCAGGCTAGGTGTGCTTTACCATCTTCGACCACACCGTCACTTAACATCAGGTGAGTTGTGGTCAAACACCTAGCCTGTCAGCAATAAAAAATAAATAAAAAAATACCTAGTTTATATACGTAAAGGTGGGTTTGATAGCCTCATTTGAGAGCCAGTTCCATTATAGGCTAGGTGTACTTACCATCTTCGACCTCACCGTCGTTTAATAGGTAAGTTGTGGTTAAGCACCAAGCCTGTCCCTTTAAATAATGTTGAAAATTGAAGTGTAAAAACAGCTTGATGTTTAAAAAAAAACAAATATTTTTTACAACAGCCGGCATTCATACGGATTTTATTCGTGTTCCGGATTTTTTTTAAACAGCTGTAACTTAATTGATCCGCCGCTTTATATATTTCCATAAAATTTCCACTAATCTTAGTGCTTTGGTAACTTTTATGTTCTGAACACATTTAATTATTTTTACTTACTCTCTCGCCGCATACAGTATAACACATAAGGCAAAAGTAATCACCTATTATACAAAAAAGCTTTATTTTATAAAACGACTAGCAGATGTATAATTCAGCAGATTCTACAATTTGACTGCGATATACGTACTAAGATACGTATGCATAAAGATACATTTTAATTACGCTATAGTTGTTTTTTTTTTTTTTTTTTTATGCCTTAGGTTTGTATGTGTAATATTGTGTAAGTATAGACTTTGTGCTGTGTCTTAGCTCTTAGATACTGTCCATAAAGTATAGAGACAACAAATTCGGTCTCCCGCGCGTAGGTTAATCATTTTATTCAACAATATACAGTTACTGAATTATTATTGACACACCAACTGTCGGGGGACGATATAAATTGAATGTGTGATTGGAAAATCGATACACGAGCGTTATGAATTCTGGGGGATTGTTTACAGCTGATATGACCTTTGATGTAGATACGTAAAATAATGGCAACACTTTTTAGTAAAAAAGTTTACTTAATCCTGGCAACAATAACCAGAGGGTTATGATCTTACGTCAGTAAAAGTTTTTTTCTACGAATGCTTTGAGATTCTAAGCTATTACAAAAATATGCTTACGTAATTTCTTGGTAAAAAAGTTTTTATGAACCCTATAACGGTTTCATAACGAATATTATTGTGTCGACAAAAGCATCTCACGAATTCCTATATTAAAAATAAAAATTGAATCGAATACAGTTTTGAAAAAGAATAATCACGTAAATCGGATCATAATCGGTGTACCTACATAGTTAAAAAAAAAACATTCAAGTTGAGAACCTCCGCTTTTTTGAAGTCGGTTAAAAATATATAGTTTTGAGAATATTTCTGACTCTCAAACGATGTTATTATGTAACTGTAGAACTTAATTGTATGCTTAAACTTAGGCGCATAATTCAAATGAGCCCCTTGAACACTCATATTATTTCGTAAGAACTATTAATCTTTCTTTTCTATTTTTGTTTGCCTGGACATTATTTTTTAATGTTAATGTTTGACAAGCTATGTGTTTGACCACAGCTCACCTGATGTTAGGTAACGGTGTGGTCGAAAATGGTAAAGCACTAGTTTTTTAACATAGTGGGTGAAGCCGCCATTGCCAGATTTTAACATAAATTTTACTAGTAATTAATTACTGTTAATAACATCAGTTTTTAACAGTAATTTTATTTTTACAACATTAATTCAATTTTTTTTCTTTATTTTTGACATCGCGTTTTATACAATTTGCCAGAATCTAGTATTTCGATATTTTCAAGTGTATGGGAAATAAAATGAACTTTTTTTATAGCTGATAGGCTGGGTGTTTGACCTTAGCTCATCTAATGTTAAGTGACAGCGTAATTCAAGATGTTAAACACACCTTGCCTGGAATGGAACTGGCTCTCAAGTGAGGCTGCTAGAACACACCGTTAGGTGTTTGGCGGCGGATTTCCAACTTAGCTAGCTAGCCTTAGGTAGCTAGCCAGCCGAATACTAAAAAGTACCCCACCACCACGCTATGGTTTCCTCACGATGTTTTCCTTCACCGGCAGCTCAAGCTCATTATTGCTCAATCTTCCAGCAAACGGGAATGGAACGATACAGCCTAAGAACAGGCGAGAGATGTAATACTATTAAGTTCAAAAATTCTCAATGTTCCAAAAATAATTATTAGTGTCATAGTGTAAGGTAGTTTAATATCATTGTATATATGAAGGTAGTAAAATATATTTAGTTGTTGTCTCGCACACAATGGTTTCATTGACATCACAACATGGTGACAGCGGTTTAATTAGTTTGTGGAGTTAAAACTGCGTAATTTGTGTCGAAAATAAGAGAAATAGATGTCAGTTACCGCGAGTGGTGTTTTCTAATCGTTTGGTGCAAGGTTCGTCACGTATATCGAGGTTTTACAATGGAACACGCTCGGCCGCCCGCTGAACTAAACATAGATGCCGCCGGCGGGCCGGTAGGCCGCGCCGAGGCATGGAAGAAGTGGAGGCAACAATTCATGTTGTTCGTGAAGGCTTCAGGGGTGCATTCGGAGCCTTCCAGCGTCCAAGCCAGCCTACTTGTAAACCTCATAGGATCGGACGGCTTCGATATCTATCAGACATTCCGATTTGACGCCGAACAAGAACGTGATGACGTAAATGTGTTGTTAAAAAAGTTCGATAACCACTTCGGAACAAAACCAAATATTACGCTTGCGAGATACAAGTTCTTTACGCGCAGTCAGGAAGAGGGGGAATCAATTTTGCAATATGTCACGGCTCTCCGTTTACTCAGCAAAAACTGTGAGTTTACAACGTTAGAAGAGGAACTAATCAAAGATCGAATCGTATGTGGGATTCGTCAGGCGGCGGTCAGGGACCGGCTTTTACGCAGTGATGAGCTTTCGCTCGATAAGGCGATTAAAATATGCCAGGCCGAGGAGGTCTCGCAAGAGAGTGGCCGGCAAATGTGTACGGATGCAGCGAGTACGAGCAGGCAGCTCGTGCACGTAGACGGCGTGTTGGACCGCGGGCGGCGCGGCACCGGCGGCGGCGGCGCGGCGCGCGCCCGTGCGCCAGCGCGCCGCGACTTTAGGCCGGCGGCGGTGCCGCAGCCGGCGCCCCGCAACCAGCCATGCAGAGGATGCGGACACGTACGATGTCCTGAGGGCCGGTGCCCGGCACTGTTTGCCGACTGCTTTGCGTGCGGGGGTAAAGGACACTTCGCGCGAGTTTGTAAGTCATTTCAATCTTTTAATAAAAATGGAGCCCGAGATAAGGTGCGACGTGTGTACGAAGTCGACCGCGAGTATCATGAGCAAACTAGTGCGTCTGACGACGACGACGGATTTTACGTTTCGACAATTGACGATAAGAAAACTAGTTCGGAAACCTGGCATCAAGTGCTATTTTGTGAAAACGGAAGTGAAAAATTCAAGTTAGATACGGGAGCGGATTGTAACGTTATAGCATATAAGACATTTTTAAAGTTGGGTTTCACTGATAATATGATAACAAAACAAAGTGTACCGTTACTGTCATACACGCATGATGTTATACCTACGAAGGGAATATGTATTTTGCCGTGGTCATATAAGGGAAAGATTTATGAACTAGAATTTGCGATAGCGAATATGCATTGTAGTAGTGTGCTGGGTCGGAAGTCATGTGAAACAATGGGCTTAGTGAAGCGTATCAAAGCAATCGAAATGTCGAGTTATGATGATTTGTTCAAAGGGATAGGTTGTTTGCCAGGTAAATATCATATAGTAATAGACAAGTCCGTTCCGCCCGTCGTATGTGCATCGCGGAAAATACCTCACGGTCAACGCGATCAACTGCAGGATGAATTGTCAGCTATGGAGCGGAGCGGTGTCATTAGGAAGGTGAGTCATCCCACTCAGTGGGTACACCCACTAGTTCTGGTCGCGAAAAAAGACGCCGGCATCAGGGTGTGCCTGGACCCGCGGGATCTAAACCGCGCAGTGCAGCGCGCGCACTTCCAACTGCCGACACTGGCGGAGCTGGCAGCGCGTCTGCACGGCGCCCGGTACTTTTCGGTGCTGGACGCCAATTCTGGCTTTTGGGCCGTGCAACTCGATGAAGAGAGCGCCGATCTGTGCACTTTCGCCACTCCATTCGGTAGGTACCAATTTTTGAGACTTCCGTTTGGAATCAGTTGCGCGTCTGAAGTTTTCCACGCTAAAATACGTCAATTGCTCGAAGACCTTGAGGGGGTAGAAAATTATATAGATGATATAATTATATGGGGTCCATCCAAGGAGGTACATGATCAGAGATTAAAGAAATTACTAGAGAGAGCGAGAGACATTAATTTAAAATTTAATAAAAAGAAGTGTAAAATCGGTGTAGAGGAAGTGACGTATCTAGGGCATGTATTCGACGCCCACGGTATGAGGCCAGATTACAACAAAATAAAAGCAATTAAAGAAATATGTACCCCTAATGATAGAAAGGGCTTAGAGAGATTTTTGGGGGCTGTAAATTATTTATCAAAATTTATACCCAATTATTCAGAAATAGCGATTCCATTGACTAATTTACTAAAAAAAGATAATGAATGGCGTTGGGAGGAAAGCGAGTGTAGGGCATTCGAGAAATTGAAAGACTGCGTGATGGGGGCTGGTGTGCTGGTGTTGTACGACCCGCGGCGACCGGTGCGGCTCGCCGTGGACGCGTCCGCCGCCGCGCTCGGCGCGGTGCTGCTGCAGGACGGCCGCCCCGTAGAGTACGCCTCGCGAACGCTCACCGATACACAAAAAAGGTACGCACAGATTGAAAAGGAGCTTTTAGCTATAGTGTTTGCATGCGAGAGATTCCACCAATATATATACGGACAACGGGAAGTTGTCGTAGATTCCGACCACAAACCGCTACAAAGCATATTTAAAAAACCGCTAATGTCTGTCCCGGCTCGGCTACAGCGGATGATGCTTAGAATTCAAGGTTATGACTTGATAGTAAATTATGTTCCCGGCAAATATATGTACATCCCTGATATGCTGTCTCGCTCACCCTTACCGGACTTATATAATGAAGAAGTGAGTAAGAACATTCTGTACCAAGTACAGATGATAGTAAATAATGTTCCTATCTCTAATGATAAGCTAACGCTAATTAAGAAAGAAACTAAAAAAGATGTAGACTTAGGCTCACTGGCAAAGTACATAACTTTAGGGTGGCCAGATAACAAATATGATGTCGCGAATAATATGAAAGAATACTGGTCAATAAAGGACGAGTTATATGTGGTCGATGATGTTATTTTTAAAGATAAATCGGTTGTGATTCCGCAAAATTTGCGCAACACGATGTTAAGTATCGTACACGCAGGGCATTTAGGCATAGATCGATGTAAGCGGCGAGCGAGGCAGGTAATGTTCTGGCCGCACATGTCGCGCGATATAGAGCTATATGTAAAACGCTGTAAAGTTTGTCAGGAGTGCTCAAACGCCCCGACGAGAGAGCCCATGTTGCCAATTGAAATTCCTAAGCTACCGTGGTATAAAGTGGGCTCCGATATATTCGAATACAAGAAAAAATATTTCTTAGTAATGGTAGATTACTATTCCAATTATGTAGAAGTCTGTAAATTGAATAACATAACTACAGAAACAGTAATAGAAAAGATCAAAGAGGTGTTTTCACGACACGGGATCCCTAAGACCTTCATGAGCGACAACGCAACTCAATATACTAGTCGCGCTTTCAAGCAATTTGCTCAGGAATGGGGTTTCGATCACGTGACTTCATCTCCAAACTACGCTCAGTCTAATGGCAAAAGTGAACGCGCGGTGCAAACTGTCAAACAGTTACTAATAAAGTCAGTAAAAAGCAACGAGGATTTCAATATAGCACTACTAAACTATCGAAATACTCCACGGGAAGGGCTGAGTTCTCCTGCACAACTACTAATGGGACGAAGGCTGCGTTGCCAATTACCGGTACACCATCAACTTCTAGAGCCACGCTCTATCAGCCCGTCAGAGCATAAAACTATGGTTGATAAACAAAACAGGTCAAAAATATTGTATGACAAACACTGTAAAGTTTTACCGGATTTAAATAAAGGTGATTCTGTTATATATATAGATGGAAAAACAAGAGGAAGGGCCACGGTAATTGGTCACGCAAATACTCCGCGCTCCTACATTGTTCAAACCAAAGTAGGCGCTAGGTACAGACGCAATAGGCGTCACCTAATAAAATGTACTACTGGTGATAATGCGTCACAAGACAACGATGAGTTTAGTGATGCATGGGAGGATGGAGATGTTAAAAATGAGCGCCAAGAATGTTATCATTCTAAAGATATTGTCACTACTTTAAGCAGATCCAACACCCCACCTCTAGCAAAACCGGTTCGTAAAGCTAAAATCCTAGCTCAACAGAAACTGGCAGAAAAATAATATCATAGTTTTTATTTATATTTATGTAACTTAAAAATTATGCAGTCATTATAATTGTCTTAAAAATATAAAATCTAGAGGTACTCAAGTATGCACATTTATACCTAGTTTTAAATATAAGTAAAAATAGATTGTTATACGAGATACAGAATAAAGATAAAAAAAAAAAAAAAAAAAAAAAAAAAAGTAGGAATAGTATTATATAGTATAGTAGGTGTTGGGTAATTTTAAGGGGAAGATGTCATAGTGTAAGGTAGTTTAATATCATTGTATATATGAAGGTAGTAAAATATATTTAGTTGTTGTCTCGCACACAATGGTTTCATTGACATCACAACAATTAGGAAACTTTATAGGTATTACTTTTTCCTTAAAATTTCTATTTTATAAAGTAGAAAAAATAAAAAAAACCCTTCAACAGTAACCAAAGTTAATGGAAACTTGATACTATTTCATAACAGATTTGCGATTCAGGGAAAATGATAATCCGATTTTGGATAACCTTGAGTAACTTACTTACAGCGTTATTGAAAACGGTAGACGTTAGCGGAATATTATCTGTCAGAAATGTAATCTGAAATCTTATTTATTCCAGAATTATACGGGATGGAAATGTGTAAAAAATATGCGCTATTTACACAGAAGTGACTTTAAAAAATATTATTCGACAAATAAGTGAACATATAGATTTGTTACATACTTTTGATGTAGATAGGTTTTCTGTTCTAGAAACGATTTTGGGGAAGACGTGTTTAATAGAGGTGACCGTGATTCGGTAAACTTTGCGTAAAGTGCTTTTTGAATCGATGGAGTGACGATATACCTAAGACAGTGACTGGAAAATAAAAACCAATAATAGGACTAACTGGGGGGGCAGTAGACTGACGATGATGATGGTGCCAAAGTAGATTGAAATTCGGAACATAACATAGGTTACTTTATATTTTAGAAAAACTTACAGAAAGATAATAACTAAGTGGCGTGAATCAAAGGAGGCCCATGTGCCATAGTAGACTGACTAAGATAATGGGAACAAATTATATTGAAAGTCGGAAATTACCAAGCGTTACTATATATTTAAAATAATACAAAAAACTTAACCAAAGAAGCCGATTTTAACTGGTTTTCATGGATACCATTATCAGAAATGGACCAAATTGAAATGGGACTACGGGAAGCACCAGATTAAAAAAAAAAGAATCATTATCATTAAATTCAGTTCACCCAGTCGAAAGTTCTAAGGTGACAAACATAAAAAAATACAGTCCAATTGAGAACCTCCTCCTTTTTTGAAGTGTCAAATGAAGTCGGTTTTTTTTGTTAAAATTTTACTTGTTAGCAGAAGCATCGACGGAGTTTTGGAAGTAATTAGAAAAGTAATGTTTCATAAACCTTTTTACTTTCTCACACTTATGCACATAATTCGGCACTTTATAAAAAAAAATACGACAATTTTAACAAGCTTTTATGGAGGTACGTGTTAGTTGGTCCAATTTAAATTTCGCAAGCTGAATTAGAACCACTTCCTCTTACCCTACAGAGTTGAAATGTGACATGTTACTTGAGTTCCGATGACAATGCATTTCTATGATAAGCATGGCCTGCAAAATCTGTCACCAAGCACCTTACAGTGTGTTCCGGCAGCCTCACTTGAGAGCCAGCTCTATTCCAGGCTTGGTGTGTTTACCATCTTCGACCATACTTAACATCAAGTGAGCTATGGTCAAATAACGAGTCAAACATTAAAAAAATGTGTACGTTTCGTAAATATAATTACATAACGCTTTAAACAGGATAGCATGAAATACTTCCGTATAAATATATCAGGGTATTCGATCGACTCGCGTCACCGGAATGAAATCAATTTCAGAGTTAGTACCCGATCGAGATACCGAGTACCGTTCTTCATTAACTCGATTTTATCGCCGAAGATTTTTAATAATTGGAACTCTCTTCAGATTTTTGACGGACGATTAAAGATTTTTAACTTTCTAAGATAAATCTTTTCCCTGATATCGATTCAGCGAAACCGTTATCGAGATCTGAACCGAACTCGCAACTCGCAAGATACATCGCCTCCAATTGAGAACTCCCAAACTCTCGTGCAAAATGTAACAACGAAGGTTTATTCAAACTTCCCTCAAATCGTAATGAAATATAAACGAACGCGTTATTTACAACTCCTCCCTTTTAAAATCGATTAAAGCTTTCATTCCACTTTATACATTTAACAATCGAATCGGCAAACAAAATTGAAACAAACTGCGAGATAGATTCGATAACGATGTCAATTCTATAACAGATCGTTTAATAAATCTGGTATCGATTCACAATCGTTACGATAAACAAACATTGTATAATTTTTATATAAACCTTAACGATATCTTCCGTATCTCATCTACTTATCTGATTCACACTAACCGTCGTACTCATTGGGTTGGTTTTGCATTTTATTGTTTTCAAATCATCCAAGGCCATTACGGAACGCGCCGCCGTGCGATTTTATCTAAAGCTAAATGTTTCGTGAATAAAATTGGTCGCGCTCGTTCGAATCGGATCTTGATCGTGCGATCGGCAGTAAGAACGATCCTATCAGTCTTACGTAATTATAGTTTTACGGTTGCTTTACTTGGAAACGCATGTGCATAATTCAAACGGTTTTGACTTAAAATTTTTGGGTGATATTAATCTTATACCTACACTTTTGATCGTGATATGGATAAAACATGGTACATTATGTATTATTTTGCCATGGTGGTGCCGGCGTAAGAATAGTACCTCACCCTCACTACCCGTGGTTGCCGTAAGAGTCGGCTAAGGGATGTAATACGGAAGATGGGCAGCAGCGTCTTCCTTGAACAATCACACCTAACTGCGCTCGCCAACCTGCCTGCCAAGCGTGGCGAGTATTGGCAAAACCCCTCCAGGGGGAGGCCTATGTCCAGCAAAATCAAAATCAAAAGTCATTTATTCAGTTTAGGCCCTGGTAAGGCACTTATGAACGTTAAGTTACATGTTTGAATCTACCACCGGCTCGTAATTACGATGATGTGATGTATTATTTTATTATGGTTAAAAGGTTTTACCTTGCAGATGCATATGGTAAGAAAATAATGTGTTCATATCTGTGAACTATGAAGCGAATCCTGAAAACTGTCAACAAAATAACTAGTTCATATAATTACAACAAAAAAACTGACTCCATAACCCTAAGCCCAAACACGACTAAGTTTTAGGTTTAAAGATCAAACTACCTTTCCATGACCACATAGCAGATCTTGTTAAAAATGCCTGCCGTCGTCTGGGGTTCGTATTACGAAACTCTAAAGACTTTGAGAACCCACAGGTTGCTGGAACCTTGTACAACTCTCTTGTCAGAAGCAAGCTAGAAGTATGTGCTTGCGTCTGGAACCCGCATCATGTTATTTATACGAATATGCAGGAGAAATTTCAAAAGGTTTTTCTAAGATCACTGTATAAATAGCTTTATACTACCCGTTCCTATACCCGACCATATTTCTTCTAGGTCAGCTAGGCTACAACTCGCTGGAAATGAGAAGAATGCTCAACCAGTTCACTGTTTGCTGTAAAGTGGTTAGAAGAACAGTTGACTCTATCCACCTACACGATTTATTGTGTACTATTCGTTCCAGACGGAGCCAGTGCTCCAGCCAGTAGGCGTGGTCAGAAGCATAAATTGTTTTACGTGGATCACAACTCTGGTGCGCGCTCGCCGCCATTTCAATACACTCCTTGCCGTTAGCTCTGATTTCGATATATTTTGTGATAATTGGAAAATTGTTACGACTGTTTTTTTGAAATACTTAGAAAACCTTATTGACCAATGGGACAGGAGCAATATGACAATGATATTAATATGTAAATGTGTATTTGAAATAGTTGTAGTTTGTATAATTGTTGTGTGTTTTTGTGTTCGTTTTGCTAAGAATATCTACCACCAAGTAAAATGACAAGATATGTCTGATAGAAAGACAAACGGACAACGTAGTCTCTGGTTGGATATCCCTTGAGTAAAGATCCCTACAAATATGTCAGTAATATTCATGTTCTTATGCGTTTACACTATGTAAGCTAGTTACTATCATTCCATCAACTGCCAGAATGTCATTACACGAGACACTCGACAAACAGGATTTTTTTCTAGAGAATACAAGAGTGATGAATAACAAGATAATGGTTAAGTTTATAATATTCAAGAAAACTAACCAGTTTCTTGAAATGGTTTACAGCATGATGATCTGGTATATTTCTGGGAATGTACACAAAGGTTAAAGCTGAGTAGGTTGCCCTAGTTACTGCGTACTATTCACGTGTATCTCGGAAGTAACTGATAAAAAAGAAACAAATATCTTGTGCAGATTAGATATGACATAGATATACACAATTTCGACTTTTCATTAGAAATCCTTTTTGACCAAGATTTATTAATGTTACAAGTGATACATAGGTGTTATTGTTTATACGTGTGTTTATTTTGACCATAAGTCATATGTTATATATACCTACAATTAAAACAATAAAATACAATAACATTTTCAATTAATAAATTTAAATAATATAATTATAAATATAAATTTATATTAGACTCATCAAAACGAACACTATAACCCCTAATCGAGGGCTTACTAGTCTTACTACTGCCACTGAAGAGTTCTTCTATCTACCTCCTGGCTTCATCATCAAATCAGCTCCGAGATAACAAATTAGAATATTGTCATCTAAACTACATATACAAAGTTTTATTTTGATACGATAATTAGAAGTAGATAATTATTGATTGATTTAGGCGTTACTTTGCGGAATTTCATTTTGAGTGTGTTGTGTTTTAAGTGTGTATGCTTTGTGTGTTAACTTTACCACTCAATTAGAAGTAGGTTATAATTTAATTATAAGATTTGATTACTTAGTAACTTACTTACATAGTAATAAGTGAAGCTGTTATTTTTAACACGCTTTTATAAGCGAAAAGAAAAATAAAGCAACAGAAATTTAATGTGACTTGAAATTATTTAAGTCATGTTATTTTCTCATAAAACATATCTATTTCTATTTTGGATTTGAACCCCGATCGGAGGTTAGACGGTCGCAAGAATCCAAACAATAGTATTTATAAAAAATTATAGTATAGCTTAATTATATGAACACTGAACAGAGATCCTTAACAAAGTGTGGCATAAGGGCCGGTTCAGACGAATGGGAAGCGACGTGCCTCGCATTTGAAACGGCCCCATTAACTGCCGCTGCTTTGAGATGCAAATGAAATTTTTTTTCTTCATAAAATCTCTTCATTGAATATTTCAAGTCGGGACTCGTGGGTCGTTGGTGAATTCATTTCTTTTTCCGCTCTCGATGACTGACTTGGAGTGACAACGGATTTGATTCTGATATCCTTTGATATTAAAGTATGAATTTTATGGTATAGAAAAGTAGAGAAAACTTACTGTATACGACGACATGTTAGAAATTCTTAGGGTGAAAAGATTAATACAGCCCTAAAGCTAAATATTATTTACTAGCGTAAATTATTCCATCCACGCATTTTTTTTTTGTTTTTGACCCCAAACTAATCAAAGCATTTACTATGGATGTCAGATAACTGATAGAATACATAAATACTTTTTTTTGTAAATACATACCTATTATACATAAAGTACACACAGAACATTTGTTTATACCACATAATGTTTTTCCTGGGTGGGCATCGAACCTACAGCTCTTAAAGCAGGTATATTACCAGTGAGCCAACAGGACTGTCAAATGCATTACGTTCCCTGCCCGTGCTCCCAACCTTTTTTTATGGTTGACAGGCTTGGTGTTTGACCACGGCTCACCTGATGTTAAGTGGCAGTGAAGTCGAAGATGGTAAACACACCTAGCCTGGAATGGAACTGGCTCTCAAGTGAGACTGCCGGAACACACCGTTAGATGCTTGGTGGGAGATTTTTAATTTGAGAGTGGTAGCTAGCAATTGGCTAGCTAACCAAATGGCTTGTTAACCAATTTTGATATTACCACATAGCTCTGAATTAAATATTCTTCCCAGCAGTAAAGTCTAGAAACAACAGCTTACCATCAGGAGAAAATTTTGTACAGAAAGAGCGGCAAACAGGCAGATGATATGTATGCCATAAAAATATCTTTTTAATTTTACAAAACACCAACTCACCGATTCTGTAACACAAATGTATGAATAGGGATGTCGCACTGATAAATAGTCCATTGTATCACGCGCCCTCTACTGCATGTTGTAAAATAATGTCTGTATCAGAAGGGCTCAAAGTGTCACCCCAACTAGACGAGTGCACTTGCAACACGTTGCCGAGATACCCTGGCTCGTCACTTTGAATGACGACTAATTCCATTGTTAACGCCTCGCCATATGCGATACATGACGAGATATGGTTTAACAGAAATTGGCAGTTTGGAGTGTTTGTAATTCGAGAGGGAAGACTGAGTCCTGAATCTAATTTCACCCTTCTATTATCACTATCAGACGATTGGAAGTTTTAACAAGTAACAATATTTCATGGTTGATCCAAATACTCAAACGAAATGGTATGATTCTTACTTTCATAGTACGAACCGCTAAGAGTAAAATTTGTTATTCCCTGATAGATACACTCTGGGTGGCTATAAGTCGCTTGTAAATTAATTTCTTCCAGGCAATGGTATTCCTAAGTTTTATCGGAAACTCCGACTATAGTTTCGGCCACATCCGGTGGCCTTCATCATGGAGACAAAGCTGAGTACCTACAACGCGTCTTGCTTCGCACGAAAACACCAATGCTGCAATGCTGCTTTTGCTTCAATGTGTTAAAGCTACGTCAGTTATCATAGAAAAATGGTATTCCATCGTAGACTGTACCTTCCTTTAGCTTCAGGCGGTATGACGGTCAAACGTAAGCCAATAAATAGACTTGCCTTTGTAAGTAATAAAAACAATAATCAAAGACTTTTGGGTGGCATTTTACGTTTAAATAAATACTAGAAATTGCTACTCAGACAATAGATTCAAACCTCAGATCAAAACCGGCTTCTTATTTTTTTTAGGACATTTCAACGGTTTCTAATTCCTATTGTTATCTGTAACGCTAAAGACTTTTTGTAAACTATGGAGGCAATGAGTGTTTTAATCCAGATGTGGTATTTGGCTATGAAATAGCAAACAAAAACACAATTATACATTTAGTACAAGGGTTGCATCACAATAGCGTCCTGAGCACGGGCCACTCTGTTAGTGAATTTACCCTGTCTATAGACATTTTTTACAGAGCACAAACTTTAGGGAATTTGGTGATTTTTTCGCGTTGTTGTCAAAATTTAACTTCTTTTTCTTCGTTTTTGACGTCGCATTTTGATATTTGCTAGTGTCAAGTATTTAACTTCAACTTTTTGATGCTGGCTGCTGCGGTGATCAAGTATTTATATATTATGAAGTTAAATGAGTTACAGTCAAAGTAATTTACGGTAGAGTCCAGTCATGCCTTTGTAACGAAGTGGTGCCATATGTAGCTATAAGTTTCGATGGAGTTGTAGAAGCAACACAAATGTCGTATTTCACAACATTATATAATATTCCCACACTTATAAATATAACAATACAATTTTTATACATTAACACTAAAAAAACTCAAGTTTTAAAAATTACATTGGGTTTAATTTTTTTTATACTAAAGTAAAGGTATAGTTGTTTTTAACGCAGTGAGTGTCGGACCGCGTTATCTAGTTAGCAGTAATGTGCCTACATTTAAGAGTGTATAACTGCTAAAAAATATCTTTATTAAGAACACTCGACCTTTGAAACTGGTCAGCCACAACTTCTCTGTGTTTGGGCCATCTACAACCAACGCAACGTTCGGAGCAGTTACCCTAATTTGTTATTACTGTCAACCGCCAGCGTGCTTGCGGTCGCCTCATGCTAATAATACAAGGTCTCGACAATTGACAACGCCCTTGAAGTTTTGTATATAGTTTTCCCCCAAGCAGATGTTCTGGTAACACGCAAATGTATACGTAAAGTGGTTTTGTACTTGGAAAAATATTTAAGTACTTGTAAGTACGTCAAGGTCTCTGAACATTGTGAAAACAATAGTTCCATTCCAGGCTAGGTTTATTTGCCATCTTTACCACTTCACGACACTTAACATCGGGTGAGCTGTGGTCAAACACCTAGTCAGTCTCAGTCACTTCCAATTATTTTATCATTCTAGCTAAAATACTTTAGTTTCTTACTTCTTAGTCGTTTGCACTCTTGATAGAGTGGTCGTGGTCACTCGCCTGATAGCCTGTAGCGTCAAGTATACACTAGTTCGTTTTATGCTAAAAACTTCTGTGTGTACTATACTAAACTAAACTAAAAAAAAAAAATGTGGCTTTTTAAAAACTTATAAATTTTAATATTTTGGCTCTTCCATCTTAAAAGGCTGCCTTCCCCTGACCTAGTCTGTTAACAAAAAAAAACGACTTAATGATAAAAAGTTGCGGCAGTGTAATTAGGAGATTGTTTGAATATCAAACCAGAGGTCCTAGGATTAAAATGCCTGGGGCATACATTTGTCTTTTCTCTTATCAAACTGGGACGGAAAATATATGAGGTGTTTTCCCTATTTCTTTAAAGTTGTGTAGCCCTGAGTTAGATTTTTTTAATGGCTCACAGGCTGTGATTTACCACAGCTCACCTGATGTTAAGTGACGGTGTGGTCGAAGATAGTAAAGACGCCTAGCCTGGAATGGAACTGGCTTTCAAGTGAGGCTGCCGGAACACACCGCTAGATGCTTGGCGGCAGATTTTTTAGCTTGAGGGTGGTAGCTGGCCAGTCGAGTACTCGTAGGTTTCCTCACGATGTTTTCCTTCACCGGCAGCTCAAACTCATTATTGGGATTCGAACCCACGCTCTCCTGCGTGCGAACCGAACGAGCTAACCACTGAGCTATCATCGCTTTTAAAGTTGTAATGTGGGTTAAGGCGGTACAGCAACATTAATCCGACAGGATAAGATTGTACTCATAACTTTATTGTAAACAACTTCAACAAGAATTAGTTCATTTTTAGAAAGGCAATTTATTTTGCAATTACAGAGTTAATCCTATAACAGAAGTTGTTCATTATGATGGGTACAATGACATCCTTACAGCTTTGTACCACTATACTGCGTAACTTATAGCAATATACAACACACTATTCCAAAAAGTAAATTTCCTAAAGCTACCTATAATGTATTCCAGGGCTTCAACCATTTGCCAACATAATGTACCGATAAGAATACACTGAGAAACAATATTAATCTCGTTATGATTCATCTGTTATCGCTCAAACTTGCATGTATGGCCGAATGCTATAAATCAAAAGCATATTGAGAAGAAGGCACAATATGATGTTTTTTTTTTGACTTCTCAATTTGTGCAATCTTTCAGTAGCAAGTAAAAGAAATCAAATAAAAAGCTCTATAAAAATAATGATGACTCTTATAGAAGCTTCTACGGAGTTCTGGAAAGAACTCTTATCAGTCATGTTCCGCCACATTTAATTACTTGACCATATTTGTGTTTATAATTCGGCATTCAATTATTAAAACACTACTATTTTAAACACAAAAGCTCGAATTTTCTTTAGGAAAATACAAGTAACTCCATTTCGTTTTTTTTTTTCTCTTTATGTTTGATAAGCTAGGTCTTTGACTCACCTGATTTTAAGTGACGGTGTGGTCGAATATGATAAAGCACACCTAGCCTGGAATACAACTGGTTCTCAAGTGAGGCTGCCGGAACACACCGTTAGGTGCTTGGCGGTACATCTTCAACTTGAGTGTGGTAGCTAGCTAGTCGGGTACTAAAAAATTCCCTACCACCATGCTATGGTTTCCTCACTATGTTTTCCTTCATCGGCAGCTCAAGCTCGTTGTTGGAGTTTCTCCCATCCCTTCAGCGTATGAACCGACCGCGCTAACCATTGAGCTATCATCGCTTCAAATTGTCTGATAGTCACTATCTCAGGATCTTTTTTTGGGTACGAAATAATTTTATTTACAATGTTTTTTTTGTGTTCTTATCAAATGATATTTCCAGTATCAATGATTCATCTATATCATTGATGATGTTGATTGGCGGATCATAGTTCGGAACAAAGTACTTTAGCAGCGACGCAGCGATACACAGAACTTTAAGTTACAAAATCTGGTACTGCGGTGGTACCTACCTAGACGACCTCCTGCTAAGGAGGTAAGGAGGAGGTACCGCCAAGTAAACTAAACTTTTGATTTAAAATAAAATGTTTTATTAAAATTACGTACTTTATAAACTAGCCCTAACAGTACTTAGTAACACGATAAAATCGAATCAATAGTGCTCTCGAACCGTGCCAAGTTGTAATAAACGCATGAAAAGTGAACATAGCTGGATCATTTGTTTTACGCTTCTCCAGAAATAGCATCAGAACCTTTATTCCAATGTGTTAGAGTTCAAAACAGAGTTAAATCAAGATAGGTCTTGTGTAAACATGCCAGTTCTAGAATAAAATTAATGATGGCAGTATTGCAAATCGTTTGTTGGGAACTTGTAGCGTGGCAGTCGGTCTTTGTTATGCGATTTTTTCCCACAGTAGTGAAATGTTGAAAGTAACATAGAACATAGAACTTCTAACATAAGGAATGTTCTGGTTGTTCTATATTTCTACGACTACTAAGAGCTGTAGGGCGTGGATTTGATTCCCTCTCAGGACAAACATTTGTGCGACGAGCATTATTGATTGTGTGTTCTGTGTGTATGTAGGTATTTACAAAAAAAGTATTCCATCAGTTATCTGGTTCCCACGGCACAAACTTTGCTTAGTTTGGGGATAGATGGCGCTGTATAAAATGTCCTAGAATATTTATTTTATTAATTATTAGCAACCCGTCCCTACTTCGCACGGGTGCAATGTAGAATGTAGATAGGTACTAAAGTAGTACATACATTATTTTGATCTATCTCGTAATGCAGCCAGCGTTTGCAATGTAAGCGCACAAAAATATGTTTTTACGACATCTCATTACAAATCTTAGAAATTCTCAGATTTTCTGCATGTGGTGGTGTTGCCGAGGTGGTGCCGGCGTAAGAATAGTCCCCGACCCTCTCTACCCGTGGTTGCCGTAAGAGTTGGCTATAGGGTGTAATCCGGAAGATGGGCAGCAGCGTCTTCCTTGAACATTCGCACCTAACTGCGCTCGCCAACCCGCCTGCCAAGCGTGGCGAGTATTGGCAAAACCCCCCCAGGAGGAGGCCTATGTCCAGCAGTGGACGTCCTATGGCTGATGATGAATATGCATGTATTTATTTGCACACCTTTTTGTGATATTTGTCCTAAGGTAGTATATTTGCTACTTAGAACTTTAACAATAAGACCTACAATTTAAGACAATATTCTTACAAATAAACTGATTTGGATTTTGATGTATTGTACATAAACCTTCCTCTTAGATCACTCTGTCTATTGATGGAAACCACGTTAAAATAGGTTGCGTAGATCAAAAGATCTAAGCGCGCAGACTGCGGGAAAAGACTTTGTTTTCTACGTAGAGTTTATGATGAGGTTTTCGGGTGGCATATTAAATCTGACACTATGTTTTCTCAGGATTAATCAACCTAAAAATACTTAATATTAAACTTACTGAGAATTCTGTCAAAAATTTTTGATTATTTTTCAACCAGTTACAACGAAAATTATATATAATAAGTTTATATACGTGTCTTCTACCTTTCACGATTTTAGCGATATAACACAAGCTCTAAATCAAGTACCAGACAGACCACATTTACATACTACAGGGGCGACAAAGAACAAAGGATTCCGTGCTTTTATATTTATTTTCTTTTTAAATACTGTCCGATACGATATCGGCAAAGGCGTAGCACGGACTGTAAATCATTAAACCTTTGAAATATATCGTGTCAGAGCGATATATCTGCGTGCGATAAATTATTTACTTTCGATATGAAAAGCGACGTTAGTGACTGAATTATTTCATGAATAAACACGTGTGACAGTTTTACCGAAGAATCTGTTCTGTCGCTCAGTTGGTAGTAACTCTGTTTAAAGAGTGGGTAAAGGTTCGATTCCCACCCAAGCCAAATATAAGAAACTAGCTGTGCCCCGCAGTTTCACCCGCGCTAGATGCCTACGTCATAGTAGCTTTATGCATGCAAAGTCTCAGCCCGATCGATTTAAAATTGACAAAGTTTCATACAAATTTTCACCCCTTATTTTATCCACTTGGGGGTAGAATTAATCAAAATCCTTTCTTAGCGGATGCCTCTACGTCATAACATCTACCTACATGCCAAATTTCAGCCCGATCCGTCCAGTGGTTTGGGCTATGCGTTGATAGATCACTATGTCAGTCAGTTAGTCAGTCGTCAGTCACCTTTGAGTTATATATAATTATATAAGAAATATACTAATCCTAAACTAAGCAATGTTTGTACTATGGGGACTGATAGAATACTTATATACTTTTTTTTGTAAATACATACTTATAATACATACAGAACACCCTGACACAGAATAAATTAACATTTATCGTCGCATAATTGTTTATCCAGGTGGGAATCGAACCCACGCCCTACAGGGCGTGCTTTGGCGCTCATTACCTCGAGACATTTGACGCTTGCTGTAGTACCTACTTCAAACAGGATCACAGTAATCTTTGCACACTACTACTTAGCGGCAAAATATCTGGTACTACGGTGGTCATATAGCAGTTAAATAATTACAAACACTTCGCTTAATTTAATATCTTCCTGAACATTTATAGTTTTTTATTTCAGTATTACCTAAAAAATAAAAAATAAATCGAAACTATAATTTGTGAAATAAATTCAATTTATATTTGTTACTTGTTGAATATTTTTTACTAAATTAAATATCAATTATTGATTGAAATTGAAACTTGATTTTTCAAAAATGGTGATTTCTTTAAAAACAGACATAATGTACATAGATGTTTTTTTTTTACCAATAGTTTGCTTCTGTGATGCTTAGTTTTAAGAGAAGCCACAAAATATGGCGTTATTTTTCACTGTTTACTAATTTATTTAACTTATACTGGCTAAAATACTCTACATATTTTTTCAATCAACTAATAAAATAATATAAAAAACTGAATAAAACATTAGTTAAATGAATTCTAATCCAAACCAAATCACCCGGTTAAAGTTTGAAGAGGACTTCTAGTGACGAGCTGAATTCCATCTGAGAAAATTGGATTAAGTGAACCAATTTTTATTCAATGAAGTCTCAAAAATAGGCTTTTGAGTAAGAGGCGAAAAAGTAAAGTAAGGAATTTCTTGAAAAGCCTCTACAGCTGAAACTGAATTAAGTAAAAATTAGACAGGCATTTATTTCAATTTGAGAGTTAGATCACAATAATTAGAATACAATGTGTCATTTGTGTTACACAAAATATATTTTGTCAAAATAATTACTTTGCTACGAAAACTTCAACAAAACAATACGAGGCCACACGCGCGTTGTACTCAGCTTTGTCTCTATGATGAAGGCCACCGAATGTGGACGAAACTATAGTCGGCGTATCCAATATAATTAAACGTGAGTAATCCCACATTTGCCGTGGTGGTGCCGGCGTAAGAATAGTACCCCACCCTCTCTACCCGTGGTTGCCGTAAGAGTCGGCTAACGGATGTAATCCGGAAGATGGGCAGCAGTGTCTTCCTTGGACAATCAAACCTAACTGCGCTCGCCAACCCGCCTGCCAAGCGTGGCGAGTATTGGCAAAACCCCCCCCAGGAGGAGGCCTATGTCCAGCAGTGGACGACCTATGGCTGATGATGTGAATCCCACCCACATAAGTAAAACAAAAATAATTACCTACTTAAGAAACAAAAACTCGTACTTATAAAAGACACTAAAACTACTTCATTTAATTGAGTTTATTAGTTTCTATGTTATATTGCTTATTAAAATAAGTATTGTTATTATTTTCTCTCTAAATAAGCCATTGTACGGTAAGAAGTAATGACAGAACAGCGTTTTTATAATGGTAAAAAATATCACCTACTCATGATCCTTTCAGAGGTACTCATAACTTTGAGTAACAAAACCAAATTCAGGAAATATATTTTTCAATACATACAGGGTACATAGCACGTAGAACTGATGGCCGATGGGGCTGTAACATTCTGGAGTAGAGACCACGGACCGGTAAGCGCAGCGTAGGCCGTCCCCCACAAGGTGAAAACCTCATAAAGACCGCAGGAACGCGCTGGATGCGAGCCGCTTCCAACCGGTCTTTATGGAAGTCAATGGAGGAGGCATATGTCCAGCAGTGGACGTCCTACGGCTGTGATGACGTTGATTATTTAAAAAAATAGTATAAAAGTTGTCTCATAGTATAAAAAATAGCTTTTCTTAGTTTGGAGTTAGATGCAGCTGTGAGAAATACTTTACGATATTTATTTAATTAATGAAATTTTATTATTATTATATACAAAGAGTATCGCCAGCGCAGCATTCATCACCTTAACAAAAAAATATAATAATTTCCATTAAAAGAGTTTTCGGTTAATTGGATCCATGAAGACAAAACTAATATTTACAGTTTTAAAGTAATAAATTCCGAAAAGTTGAAATAAGGCTTAATTAATGGTCACACCTACGCAACGCTTCCAATTATCACCTTGCCATAAAAAAACATCAAAAGGCTGCCAATTATGATCCAATATCTTTGATTAGGATTATGGCTTAAAACTTGAAATTAATTAAAAATCAACAAAGGCCTTCTAGAAATATTGATTCGCAAAGGTAAGGATTGTGTTGATCTTTCAACTCTAGATATATAAAATCAAACTCTGAAGTATTGAACTGAAATTGTGTTTTTAGCAGAAACGCGGCATATCTCATGTTGCTGCATTACATTTCACACTAATATAGACGAAAGTTTGTGCGTGTGTTTGTATTTTTGTTTTTTCTTCACGCACAAACGGGTGGACCAATTTTGGTGAAATATCTATGGTGAATATAATTGCGTACATACAAATTAAAAATAAATTAACATATATTACTTATTTATACATATTATGTCTTTTTTTATTATAAAACTATTTAAAACAAATAAAACTTACCCAGCGATTAAAATGGTAGGTGTTCTCTATATATTTTTGACCATTTTGTTGTCGTTGTAAAACCTTATTGCCAAATTAAAACCATTTATTTTACCTAATAAAGAAACTTAAATATTCTCTTGAATATTCTCTAAACATCTTATGTGCTGATAATACTTAATTATAAATTTTGTCTTTATCAGTCCAATCATAACTTATTTTAATCTATATTTTATTCAAAGAATTTCGAGACTTCTTGAATACAAGATTTCTACGATAAGCCGTGTGACCGTGTCCATATTTAAATACACAGAAGTAAGATTTTGAACGTTATTATATAGAAAGTATGATTCCGGTTATATTTGTTGAGATTAGTGCGCACTAAGCTTAATAAATAAAATAATAATGGCTCCAGCTACCGGGCTACAATTTAGATAAATGATATCCCAACCAAACTTCAACGGCTGGTCTTTTGATAGCGATAAAGCCATTTAGTTAAAACATATTTTTAAAAGCAGTGTTATTTACATCTATGATGTGATAGCTCAGTGGTTAGATGATCAAATTGCACGCTGAATGGTATAGATTCAAATCTCAACAACGAGTGTGCGAAGGAAAACGTTAAGAAACCATGGCATGGTGAAGTATTTTATATTACTCCGCTAGCTAACCATCCAAATTCAAAATCTGCTGCGCAGTACCTAACGATGTGTTCAGACACCTTTATGTGAGAGACTGCTTCCATTCCAGGTTAGGTGATTTTCTCATCTTCGAGTGTACTAAACGAAACGAAAGAAAAAAAAAATACATCGACACGAATAACACAATACCAAATTTCGACTGAATCATGGAAGAAGACAAAAGATGCTCAAACCCATTCATCAACTAGAAAAAAGCTGATAATCTTTAAAAAGCTAAACAGACTTCATTAATCACTGGTAAGAACAATCAAGTGACCTCATCATCATTATCATCAGCTTTTTGTAGTCCACTGCTGGATACAGGCCTCTCCCAAGACACGCCACTCAGCCCTATCCTCGGCTTGTCGCTTCCATCCGCCGCCAGCTGTCCCACGTATATCGTCACTTCATCGAGTCTCAGGGCGTCCTACACTACGTTTGCCAATTCGCGGTTTCCACTTTAGAACACGTCTACCACAGTGGTTATCGGTCCTGCGATATGTCGAGCCCATTGCCACTTCAGCTTGCTAATACGCTGAGCTATGTCTGTGACCTTAGTTCTCTGGCGAATTACCTCAAGTGACCTATTAAACAAAAAAACTAAATCAAAATCGGTTTAGCCGTTTCGGAGCTCCAGATTGACATATACTAAATACACACATTAAACTTATAAAATTCTGTTTGCATTGGATATTAATCATATAAACTTAACAAACAAATATTATATGTTACTTTGTGCCTTTCCTTTGTCAATTTCTATATGATCTTAATTTGATACTTTATTCATCCTTTATTAATTTATTATTCATACCAGAGTGAGATACCTACGGGTACATTCGTTAAGACCATGACATTTGTCCCAATTCGGCCCATGTGTCGTGGAAGTCATGATAGAATCCAAATGCCCTATTGCTCCGATTGTTACCGCTCTAGATTCAAAGAACTTGACCTTTCTGATGTTTCGTATTATGATAGAGCTGTGTCGAAATATCAGACTTTGAAATTGTTATGAAATATTGCAATATTTTGACTTAAGACCTATTTACAGCCCTATTGGCTCATTGCTGGTATATCTGCTTCAAAAGCTATAGGGCGTGGGATTCCCAGGACAAACAATTAGTGGTATAAACAAATGTTTTTTCTGTGTCTGGGTGTTTTGTATAAATTATAAGTATGTATTTACAAAAAATTAAGTATTCTATCAGTTATCTGACTTCCATAGTATAAGCTTTGCTTAGTTTGGGGTCTGATGGCGCTGTGTGTATTTTATAACAAAGTTGGTAAGCAAAGTTTGCGTGGTGGTAGGGTACTTTCTAGTACTCGGCTGGCTAGCTACCACCCTCAAATTGAAAATCTGCCGCCAAGCATCTAACGGTGTTCCGGCAGCCTCACTTGAGAGCCAGTTCCATTCCAGGCTAGGTGTGCTTTACCATCTTCGACCACACCGTCACTTAACAACAGGTGGGCCATAAAAAAAAAGTCGTAAGTCAAATCCTAAAAAGTGAACTGAAGTCCTTGGATTATTACAAACGTATAATAGATTTAAAAAAATGAAAAAGTAATGAGACGAACTGGACACTCTCCTGATGGTAAGAGATATCGCATGTCCATGACCATGCCAGTGGTACAAAGAAATATAAGTAACAAAACAAAGTTCAGGGCGTCGCTGCTTTGGCACTCATTACCTTGAGACTTTCGATGGTGAGTCTCGACAGCCCTGTAATTTCGCTGCAGTACCCTTCAAACCGGATCACAGTAATACAACACATGCATACACAGTAGTGTAGCTTGGCGGATGTTTCTAAATCAAGAATTATTTATTAAAATCGACAATTGAACGTTATTTCTTGTGCTTATGATATATTTGTCTTAAGACTTTATACTAAGTAAACGAGTTCATTAAAATATTAACTAGGTAAATTTAAAGAATTTACTTACATATTTCTTTTTTTTTTAAATATTTTTTGGCGAAGCACATTTACTGCTCAAATATATTTGACACTTATACAGCTTTTATTAATTTAAATTACGTTTAGTTACTTATTAATAAGTTGTAACATAAAATATTAGATGTTAAGTTTTTTAATATTAGTTAAAGTATCACTGCATTACTACGCCAAAAATGTTGTAAAACCGGACGAGTACAAAAACAAAATCATTATTATACGCAGTAAAGAATAACAGATTTATTTTTATGGCAATAACAAATGACAATCTATCCATCATAAATGTCTTCAAAAAGTTTATACAGTTTCAAAATAAAATAAAAAATTCAACAAACTCATTTAGTTACATTTAAACATGACTTAAGATATTTTTAATTACGTGTCATTCTATCTTTATTAGTATCAAATTATAATTGGCGCTGGTGTAGTTGCCAGTTACATTTTGTAAGCATGGGTATCCGCCACTGCACGTTGTCGTCCCATTCTTTAAACTACACGACAGCACACGATTACAAATCGGAAATTAGCCTCCTAATTAGCTCGATTTCTGAAACAAAGTGCCCATACGAGAGCACAAAACGAACACAATTAATTGACACGCGTGTTTATGTACAATCGTATAATTAAGATCGGCGTAGGCAGACGAGGCAGCGTTCCATGCATTCGCAAATCGATGACATTAATATCTTAATTTGAAACACAGACTAAAGATAGTGGAACAACAAAAAGATCAATCGTGCCGTTCGCAAAACAATCACTTGAAAGTTTATCAGCATGTGGTTTATATTTGTAGATTCACGATGTCGTTCTTAATTCACATCATGTAGGCTGCGTTGAATTATAAAGGTCGCCGATAACCTGGGGTGGGCCTGCATTAATTAAATAATTATGACATATTGTCCGAACTGTACAATGGAAGGGTTCACTGATAACCAACAATGGGCATGGAAATGTTCATTATTAATTCCGAACGCTTGTTTTGTTTCTGTGCGTATTATGTTGACTTAAGTAGAGTATCTTGTGGGTGTATATATGATGCCGCAGTAACATTCAAACCGAAACATAGTGAAGCTTAGATACTAGTGCTTGGCGGAAAAATATCTGGTTCATTAAAAAAAAATGAATAGGTTTGCGTTTAATCGCCATTTCACTTGATGTTAAGTAAAGATGCGATCTACGATGGTGCACGCTTGCTTAGAAGATACCGATTCACTCTCGACTTGAAGATACCCAGATTGTATATACCTAACCTAACCAACAGCATAATAAATAGAGCCAAAACAGCAATTTGGACTTGGTTTTGTTACTTAAAGTTTTAGATGCTGCAGCAATAGTCATAGGCGCTCTTTATTTTTTTCCATAAAGAGAGCGCAACGTTCGCGTTTATTTTCCATAAAAAAATCGTACTACTAAATCTAAATTATCGAAAATATTCCATTCACCATAAATATTCCTTAGAGTACAAAATATGTAATAAAATCTATGTATGAATCTTTGCAAAAACGTTACACCACAAGCAAAATATTCGCGCTTCCCCACTAAACTTATGCCACTATTGCATATTTCCCAATCTATTCCTTTCTGCCGATGCAGCACTCCGTTCTGTAATTGGTTCCGAGCTATCTACGTCATTACATCAGGTTTCTTCCGCTTTTTTATTCCGGATTCCTCCACTTTTTTATTCGACTTTCCTCCTCTGATCCTGACCGCGATCGTCGTTTGTTTTTGATTCAATTACTTTTTTATGCGCTGATTGTTATCATTAGAGTCGATATTGTTTGTCGTTGAGATGAAAGAGGTTTGTTTCATTGTACCCCACTGCCGAATGTTTTTTGAGCGAATGTCTTCTTTGGCATGCTTTACAACCCAAAGAGAGAGTTTAGGCGGGAACACGGAAAGAGTCGTGTCACCCCATTGTGTTTTTTCCAAAATTAGCGTTTTTTCGAGTGTTTATGTATAAAAATAGTGGTGTTTTATTCATAAAGTGCCGAATTACAAGCACGAGTGTGGGAAGGTGATATAATGTGGTGAAACATATCTTTTCGTGTTGCTTCCAAAACTCCATCGAAGCTGATAGTAAAGTTGCCACTACTTTACTTAAGCATGACTAGATTTCACTGGCACGAACTGGACTTGACCAAGATCGGACTTTGACTATAAAGAAGCTGAAAACTAAAGACTGCACACAAAATATAGACACATTGAAACTGGCAGAATGCACAGAGTGCAATGCCAAGAAAAAAGAGAGAAAAACCATCTAATGTCTATAAGTAATGAGCGCCAAATCAGCGATGCCCTGGACTTTGTTTTGCTACTCAAAGTTATATGTGTCGCTGCAATGGTCATCGACAGGCGTTATCTCTTACCATCAGGAGAGCGTGTCGTTTGTCTCATTTCTTTTACATTTAACAAAGCTGCACTTTGTTCTTATACAGGGTTTTACAGCAAAACATATTTTGTTCTATGACTTTTATAATTAACGATGATAAAAGAGCAGCTATTTATTTGAAATTTTCTACGGGATTCGTGACTGGTTCCCGTAAATTTTATAAGCAAAAAATAATTATGATATACACAAGTCAATCTTCGAGTAATCATGAAAATTAATGAGAATGATAAATTAACTATTGAAATAAACGTAAATTTTTAATGTCAAAACATTTTTATTGGCAAAAGGAAATTGTATCTAATATTGTTATGTCATGCAAGTTAAATTAGTAGCAGTTGTGCATGTTACTTTTTAACATAAAACCATGAACAAAACACAAATGCCGAACTCATAACTTTACACAACCTTTAACGCGATCTAGATAATCCTTTCTTCTCTTCTGTATACTGTTTTAAGGGGTTATTCTTCAGGACACCACATTACTCATACAGTATCGCCCTTCAGATCGGAATTTCACTAAATGAACGCTTCTCAAACGATATTTATAGCCACGGTGGACATAATTTAATAAACAAAGCAGGCCCCAGCCGACATTTTAATGCCACCTCAGGCATACGATCTGATAATGAATCATAACTGGTTTTCAGACCTGGTAGATAGCATTGTAAGGAACTAGTACCACTTCGTTACAGGCTCCCGGTAAAATGTTCCGTGGCTCCAATCGTTAAGCGAATACCCTATCTACGTTCGAGCTATTAATAATTTTATACACAACGCTATCTGATGCATTGAACGCATATTTTTACCCGACTGCCAAGGAAGGGTTATATTTTTCGCGCGTATCTTGTTTGTATGTAAATTTATTTATTACTTAGTATCTTCCAAGCGGCCGAATGGATTACGATAATTAAGGTATCGTTAGATTCGTCTCGTGTCCTTAGAGGTTGGTTTAAAAAAAATCAAGATAGTGGATTTTTGACGCGAAATAGTAATACGTAATTTAAAAACATTACCAAACCTATCAAGTAAGGTATCTAAATAAAGGCAATTAAAAGAGGATTACAAATGTAAATAAGTTAGATAAGATAAGTTTGACATAATTAATATATTCTGTAGTTATATACGTAAAAAATTATAAATTTGATTAAAAAGTTTTTTCCCTTTAATTTTAATTATTTTAATCGCAGTCGCAATCTTGTAAATATATTGGTTTTTCTCTGCAGTTTAGTGTGTTTACCATCATCGACCACACCGTCAGTTAACATCAAAAGCGCTGTGGTCAAACACTTAGCTTGTCACTAGTAAACAAAAAGTTCAGTGGTTTTAAAAACTTAACGTCCGGCACCTGCGATATCTGCTAGGCGCTAACGAAATAGCCATGCGACTGGGAACCTTATTGCGCAGGCATACGATATATGCTCGCTTAGCTATTTCCTGATTACCTAACAGGAGTCGTAATAAGCAGATCAGAGTACGGGAACAAGTTACAATTCCCGGTCTGTCGTTTTATTCGTACTTCAGACAGGCTATGTTTGTCCACAAGTTGCTTGTTTTTGATCGGCGATGCGGTCAAAGATAAAAAATAAGTCTGAAATCAGAACTGGCTTTCAAATAAGGCCGCCAACACCGTGAGGATTTATTATAAAAGTAAGAAATGTAACCATTTTGCTGCAAAGAAATAAAATTATATTACCTTTTTTATGACTGACAAGCTAGGTGTTTGGCCACAGCTCACGTTAAGTGACGGTATGGTCGAAAATGATAAAACGCACCAAGCACAAGTATTTTTGTTTTACTTGTTCGAGATAAACTAAGATTGTTTTTTGTGTGCTTGGTGGTAGATTTCCTTAGCTGGATGTCGTCTAGGTAGGTACCACCGCAGTACCAGATATTCTGCCGCTAAGCAGTAGTGTGTAAACATTACTGTGTTCCGGTCTGAAGGGTACTGCAGCTAGCGAAATTACAGGGCTATTGAGACTAACCATCTAGTCTCAAAGTAATGAGCGCCAAGGCAGCGATGCCCTGGACTTTGTTTTACTACTCAAAGTTCTGTGTATCGCTGCAATGGTCATGGACAGGCGATATCTCTTAACACCAGGAGAGCGTCTCGTTCATCTCATTACTGTTACATAAAAATAAAAAAAATACTCAAGGTTAATTTAATCTCCACTATCTCCACTATCTTCCACAGTAAATTCTATTGCTAGGAAAATTAAAAACTCAATGTTTCCATTTCTTCTGCAAAATCAATGTCTTTTAATTTAGTCATTAAAAATAAACGCACTTTAATCAACTAAATCGATTGCGATACTAGACAAAAAATAAATCTCAAACACTCCATACGCATGACAAATGACTGGCAGTCATATCATCCGAGATTCGAATCAGCCATCGAACAAGCGAGAGAGTATAAACATTTACATTCGAGCCGTCCAGCGGTCAAGAACGTGCTTCATTTCGGGCTTATCTAGCAGGCTTTGTTTCCTTGACAGGTGCATTAGTGGTATCACACAGCAATTAAATGCATCGATGGTGCTGAGTCACCGTGACTCGTGCATCATCTAATTCTTCTTCATGAAGCCGAAATGTATCGTACCTGATGATCGAACGATACAGTTTCTTAAACCTCTCCGATTAGAGTGTAGTCGTCATCATTTGATTTGATCGTGGAATTCTTTTGTTTGAAGCTAGTTGTTAGCTGGCGTGTGTCAAGGTCAATTATGAAGATTTGTTTTATAAATCTGCGAGTAGATTTATAGCTTGTTTTTAGGTATAAACTATGAAATGTGAGCTATAAACAGCACTAACAACATTGTTATCAGCGTGTAAAACTTTTATATTTTTTATTTTGTGGTTAACAAGCTATGTGTTTAACCACAGCTCACTTGATGCTAAGTGACGGTGTGGTTGTAGATGGTAAGGCACACCTAGCCTGGAATGGAACTGGCTCTCAAGTGAGGCTGCACGAACACGCCCTTAGATGCTTGCCGGTAGATACGCCCTTAGATGCTTGCCGGTAGATTTACAACTTGAGGGTGGTAGCCAACTGAGTACTAGAAAATACTCTACCACATGCTGTGGTTTCCTCATGATGTTTTTCTTCACCGACAGTTAAGCCGACAGCGCTAACCACTATCTCTACAAAATAATAGTACGAAAATATAGCTTTTCGCCATCATTAGATTGGTGCCATTTAAGATACGTGATTAACGAAGCATTCAAGTAGGTATATCTAGCTAAATATGACAATAAATTCTAGAGGCACAGATGTAGTCATTTTTTTTTCAAATACTTTCCAGCGATGATAGGCTTTTGGCTTTTGGTTTTCAAAGTTTGTTTCATGAAGGTGTCTTTCCATATGCTTGTAGGTTACCTTACTAAAACAAGAGGTATTGTAGACAATTAATGTCGGAAGTCCCATATCTCAAGTAAATTCGGTCCTCTGTGATATTTTTTGGAAGCAGGATTAAACTCATAATAAACGAGGCACATAATCATAATAATTTTTCCGAATTCTATTCTTTGCTATTTGAATTAAAGATGTTTGTATTTGTTCGTTATATCGTTGGTATGGTTCAATGACTTGAACAAATCTGTGAACAAAAACGAAATACCTTTAACTCTGTATTTTAACTCGATCAATCATCTCCATCGGCCAAATATGTAATTGGCATTAATTTGTTGAACCTACTTTGAGTGTATCTTAAGCGTCGTTAAATTTCGAAAGGTCACCGCACTTTGTACCGTATTCATTTTAACATTATTTGGATTAAATATCTCGCTTCTTATAAAGCAATTTAGGTAGAAACAGAAAGGCAAACAGCTTATTAAAGCATAAACCGATGCCCCCCGGTAATTCCACCTATGTTTAAGAAAGAATCGACTATTAAAATGTACATATTTTCACGCACCCGATATTAGAGGTTGAGTGTCTAAAAAGCAATTTTATAGCTTTTAAATGGCAGGTAACAATTCGTTTCGGCTTCGTCGTAAAACTTTACCTATCTGAGTACCGCCATCCCGTAAGATGTGATGTTACTTAAACTGAGTGGGATGGTCCCACTTTGATGTCTTTTGACAAAAATTGGGCATAAAATAGGCGTGACTCATTAAAATTTTATGATCCAGTTAAGAACCTGGATAGAATGTGACATTTTAGTCTAAAAGCGCACATAAAAGATCACGTATTAGATGAAGTATCTTTTAATCGTTTCCTTCAGTTTATACTTCACTAGTGACCCGCCCCGGCTTCGCACGAGTTCAATGTAGATACTAATGTGTTGCATATGCATATAAACCTTCCTCTTGAATCACACTGTCTATTGATGGAAACCGCTTTAAAATCCGTTGCGTAGTTTAGTTCATAATATCAATAATGATTTTCTATGGTATTCGAAACTGTAACATTGTAATTAGTTAGGCATCAAATGTCAGTAGCTACTAATTTCAAACACAACTACTTCTAATTATCATGGGATAATCTAGTATCAAATTACTTTGGGTATTGGGTTTGTATGTAGTGCAAACATCCGTTACGGGCATGGTCAGAATAAACAAAATATCGAACATTGTAACGATAAATAGTCAAAGATCGAGCTATACCGTATATGGTATTGGGCCGCTTGTGGGAGAGAGGTCATAAGCACGGAAACGTACAAAGGACAAATTATTAAGCGGATTTTGTTTGTGATAACATAAATTTGAAACGGTTATTGTAGAATTTTATAAGTATAATTATTACTACTAGAAACCAGCTTGTATTAATTGTAAAATTTTTTGACAAGATAGGTGTTTGACCACAGCTCACTTGATATTAAATAACGGTGTGGGCGAAGATAGTTAACACACCGTCAGGTGCTTAGCGGCAGATTTTGAACTTGAGAGTGGTAGCTAGCTAGCCGAGTACTAGACTAGTACCCTACCACCATGCTATAGTTTCTTCACGATGTTTTCATTCACCAGTAGCTCAAGCTCATTGTTTGGGTTTAAACTCACGCCCTTGGGCATGCAAACCGAGCACGCTAACCACTAAGCTATCATCGCTATAACTGTAGGCAGGGATAAAAAAAAGAATAACACAAATCATTGTAAAGGCTATATAGAAAGACATGATTAGTCCATTATCCTCCACAAGAAAATAACTTATGAAAGATTCAAATATCTTTGCTTGTGGCTAAATAAGCTTATTTTGGAGCCATAGACGTGCTCACATTTTTTATAGATGTACATAACTAAAAAAAAACACATTTGTTCTAACAATTATGTCAAAATAATTTTTTTTCACATTTATGAACTAACCTTCGAATCAGCTACTAACAGGAACGAATATTTTTTTTTATAATATATGTTCTGTTAATTATCATAGGTTCCTGCGACCAGCTTCCAACCTTATTATTAAAACAGGATAGGTCGATTTCAACACTATCCTTATATTTTATTTCAATAGAGGTCGATCAACTAGGCGCTTGGCATGTGCAAATTCTCCGAAAGGGATCAGTCTTGACAAAAGAAATAGCTCCATTATATGCGCAAAACTATCCGTAATCTTATGTATTTGAAACTGATTCTATTCTTTTAAGCTGGCCAGTGTTATGCGCATGACAGGAAAAACATAAAAAAAAACCTTCAATGTCAAGCATTCCATCAATACAGTTGCACCGTTTCTGTTTACCCACTTCACATTAAAGGTCAGTGCAAGTGAGCTATAAATAAGGTATTTAACCCAATGTGTGTGGGCTCCAAGCCTTAACTGGTGGCACGATTCATGGGAAAGCATGGGATCACAAAGGTTACCATTTATTTGATACTTGAATAGAAGACGAGCTCGATATGGGTGACGGGTAGCTTTTTAGAGGCTCTTAGAAGCAATAACATAGATAGCTAACAAATGAATTGAATTTGAAAAATCTAAAATTGATGTAGAAGAAACGTTGAATGTAGCCGGAATATATAACGCATCTGGAGATAAGTTAGTATTAAAATGTGCCATATCGAATTGTGTATTAATAAATTCCTACGAAGAAACCAAAACCGTGTCGCCTTATCTTCACGGCCGAACAATAAACAGAGACGTAAAAATCCTAAATAATAAAAACAAGTTCAAAAATAAAACTCCCACCGCACAATATAAAATGGTAACCCGATAAATGCGCGCCTCGAAAGCTATAAACAAACGAAAATATGAATCGAGATTACGTTAATACACGAACTACAGTAGAGAGCAGTATAGCTAAAGCGTGGGATGACTTAAAAGGTAGTGAAGCAAAGGTACAGTATGTGAGACACTGCATCATTTGCAATTACATGTTATTGTGCCTTTGTGCTATTTAATGTCCGGCGGTACGCCCTCGGTAATAAGAATGTGGTATTGTAAGCAAAATAGTTTGCTGTATACTTCTGTCAATTTAACTATCAACCGATGGCACGGACAATGCAATTGGATAATCCTTGCCCTGTTTCAGTGGAAGATCAACATTAGGTCCATTTAAACTAGTTACCATTACAAGTTATGAATATTCTTGAACTTAATTAGAATCAAATTAAAAAACTCCTACGTTAATAAGTATCGTGGGCTTACAATCATTAGGCTATACAAGATAGTTGTTTTTGCTTACTCATGGCATCATTAGCTTAACCGGGGCAGTATCAATATACCCGAAGATTACAACCTTTGACCTTTTACTGGCAACCTGACATTTATCCATTCAATTTGCCATCCAACATCATTGAATACATTAATCATCCAGAAGGCTGCCCGCCCAAACAATTTGCCTGCAAAAACAAAGACGGTTAAAACGTCGTATTATAATCTCTAAGCCAAAAATTTTGTTAGTTTATCCTAAGTATAAGCATGCATAGAGCATTAAGCAAATCCTTCAAATAATCCAGCCTGAAAAGCCGTCAAGTCTCTGTCAACACTTGGAGAACGCGATTTCCTTAGCAAAGCGTCGAAGTTCTCAACGTATTTACATTTTCACACATAAAGTAAATTCCTCGTATCCATCTAGAACTCGGTGTG
Organism: Biston stratarius; assembly: GCA_950106695.1. Taxonomy (NCBI): domain Eukaryota; kingdom Metazoa; phylum Arthropoda; class Insecta; order Lepidoptera; family Geometridae; genus Biston; species Biston stratarius. The sequence continues at coordinate 32,034,252 of OX467106.1, read as the reverse complement.
TGGGTAACGAAAATAGCGATTCATCACAAGTTTTAATCTGTTCTACAGTTTGGTCCGCTTGTGGTTGCCGACACGACGAACGAGCGTCTACCATCAGACAAACGTTCCGTTACCAAGACTATTGTTTATTTAAAAAAAAAGAATACTTAGATCAGAAACAAATTCCCGACATATGAAAAATCACAAAATCACACTCTAAAAAAAACAACACCAAACTATTCTCATCTGAAATTGTTATGGACAAACTATTCAATATTTAATAAACAACTTACACGTGATGTATTTTAATATACCTACTTAATACATATTCATATTGATATTTAAAGGATAGCCGTGGTCGATGTCAAATAAGTAAAAAGTAGTACTTATCATAATAAGTAATAAATAGCTGCAAATTCTAATGCATTTTTAACTAAAAAAACTCTATAAATATACCAACTAACTTTTTACACAGAACTCTGAGAAACAAAAAGTGCAGGGCTTCGCTGCTTTGGCGACCATTACTTTGAGGCTATGATGATTAGTCTCAACAGCCCTGTAATTTTGCTGGCTGGAGTACCCTTCAATTCGGGACACAGTAATGTTTACACACTACTGCTTGACGGCAGAATATCTGTACTACGATGGTACATAGCTAGACGACGTTCTGCTAAAGAGATCAACAAGTGAAACCAAGTAAAACTAAAGATGAAATAAGTATATACGGAAGGAAGTAGGTGTAACAGGTGTCCTGGATTTGTCAATAGGCTATACAGGTCGCGGCCCAGGGGCGGCAGCGTCCTAGGGGCGGCAGATTTCAGAGGAAGCTCACTTAATTTCAGAGGATAAAAGTCAAACAAGTTCACCGGTTGTCTCGTGGTTTTTTAAACTAATACTCATAGAAACTCATTTGTATCGAAAGTTATAATCCTAGGTATTTTTACTAGTAATTTTTTTAATTTTTTGTTTCTTTAATGCCCTTTTTTAATGACTAATTCATTCTATTAATTAACTTTAGTTCCTTTCTTACTACATATCGAAAATTATTATTTTAGAAAGGTACATGGGGCGGCGGAAATAAAGTGGCCTACACTCGTAAAAAATATTAATCCGGCATTGAGGTGTAGGAATACGTAATGCCAATTAATTAACATTTTAAATACGATACCATATAGATACGTGGTAGGTACCCCATTACTTTCGAATCTAAGTACAATCATACGGTGTAAATAAGTTCAAGCTGAGTCATCATCAACCCACGGAAGCTACCAATGTATAATAATGGCAATCTTTATTTTTATCTTAAGTCAGTCGCATAGGTTTTCTAGTAAAGCACCAATAAAATACAGTAAACAATATTCAAGTGTTTCTCCTATACGTAAAATGGATTTTATATCGAAAGCTTCAGCAATTACAGACTGTTAAGGTAACTTGTGCGGGTGCGTTATCATTAAGGTGGTTTCATAGTGAAATCGATTCTTTATGACTTATATTAAGTTTTGGTGTGGTCGAAGATGGTAAACACATTTAGCCTGAAATGCGCTATATTTAATATATTTACTTATAAACGCAGCTTAAAGATAATCAGTGATTAAAATATTTTATTGACATTTTGTTGACGTGAAATGTTAAAACGAGTTAAAACGTATTTAATATTTCCATGTTTGAAAGTATAATCTAGTAAAATAAGTCTTAAGTTACAGTCAAAGTAAGTCAAAGCCAAATCTCATGCCCTAGTGCTTTTCCAAACTCGCTTTATAATTCGGCACTTTATGAATAAAACACCACTATTTTTATGCACAAACATTGGAAGAGTCGCAATTAAAAAAAATTAAAAACTATACGGCGACACGACCTTTCCGCGTTCCCGCCAAATATCCTTTGTTCTAAACATGATTCAATAAAAATAAAAAAAATAACTGTCAACGATTTGACTTTAGAATCGCTCGTTTGCTCAGCAGCAATTTGGCATGCAATGTTTAGACGCCGACAGTTATCGCGGCTCACCTCTCCACCCAGCCACCTAAAATATTTCACCTGAATTCCTTCCTACAAATAAAATATTTTAACTTTCATTGCGTGCTGTACTCCGTCACGCGACGCAAAATTGATTTATTCTTGACATTATTATAGCAACTTTTGTTTTCTGAACGGGAATAGTTAATTAAAAATATGATTGCGTAGAAAAAAGTCAAATAAAACCTCCTGGATATATCTCAGAAATACTTTTTTACAACTACATAGATTGCGTAAGTGTACTAACAGGGTATGTTATTTACAGTTTTAGATGACGATTTATTCTGGGTTGTTTTGTAGGCTTTATTTAGGCCAGACCTTCGTTTGTCTCGTGATTAAAATAACGATAAAATTTGTAAAAGCATAAAGTTCACGCGTGTTATGTTAACTTATGAGTAATTTTTTGTAGGTCTAGCGTTTTTATTTGATCTCTTTTACAGCAACTGTGTGACGTAATGAACTGCCCGTCCAATGCCTAACCACAACAAAAAAACCATGAAAATGATCATTCATTGAATTAATTTTGGATATTGTGCTACTGAGTTGTATTAGCTTGTACTTTGATACCCTTTTTACTACAGGACAAGTAGAAAGGCGGCCCGCAACCACCTATACCTACTGGAATTTCCTTGAGTACGTACCGAACGTTTTGACTCTACGTTTCTCATCCGAAAAACCAAGGAATGGAACATATTGTCAGTTTCCTTGTTTCCTGCGGGATATAATCAGGATCTTTTCACGGTCAGAGTAAAAAAGTAAATCCCGTGCTCTTCGAAAAATCATCGCTTACTATCAGACGAGACGATGTGGTCAGACTTAAAGTGTTAAAAATAATAATACAGGGTCTTAAGCTTGGTGTGCCTTGGCCGAAAAGAGGATATTCTACTCATAATTCTGAACAACTTTTTCTACGGGTACCACTCTAAAATCAAAAAATAAATTAGCTGCTTCGTGCATTTTTACTTTATCACAGGTCAACATTACCATCATAGTCAGTTAACTCGTGTCCACGGCTATTGCGACACGGCCGAGACGTCGCGTCGCATTGAGGTAATTAAACAAAACTAATTTACGTAATTACGTTCAAAACACTATGAAAGTCCGAATTATAAAGATAATTTTTAATTTTTTATAGAATTTTTTGCCATTATTTCAATTTTATAATTTGGTTGTGAAATTGTTATTATGAGCGTAATAACACCCTTTAAGCTTAGAAATTCACCCATCATCATCATCATCATCATCAACAACAACAACAACATCATCATCATCATCATCATCATCATCATCGTCATCATCATCATCATCAACAACAACAACAACAACGACCTTTCATAGTCCACTGCTGGACTGTCTCTCTCAGGACACGCTACTCGGCCTGATCTTTGGCTTTGGCTCAGCAACTACCAGCTGTCTTACGTATATCGTCACTCCATCTAGTATCAGGGCGTCCTACACTACACTTACACACCCACATTTACGTTTACGTGTTTTACATGTACACAAGTTCATCTAGGTAGGTTCGCATACCGAAGGGCGTGGGTTCAAACCCCAATAATGAGCATGAGCTCCCGGTGAAGGAAAACATCGTGAAGAAACCATAACATGGTGGTAGGGTATTTTCTAATACTCGACTGGCTAGCTACCACCCTCAAATTGAAAATCTGCCGCCAAACATCTAACGGTGTGTTCCGGCAGCCTCACATGAGAGCCAGCTCTATTCCATACCAGATGTGATTACCATCTTCAAACACCTAGCCTGCGGAACTTTAAAAAACAAAATGCAAAGAACTTTTAAAACGATTAGTTTAATCCGTAATTCGTGTTTGTCAGATTCCAGCACACGATTTAAATACGTCGCCTAAATCAACGATATTAAAAGCTATTTTAATATTGATAGTCCATTACAGTAAGCTTCTACTTTCGTCTTTTGTAACGCGATACCGGCCGTCAAGTTCTAATTGATGCTGTCAGTTAGAATAAGCGGGCTCACAATACTGATGGTCTAGTACACGTTTAATCGTCCCCTGGGAATCTCTTCGTTATTTAGTTTTTGTTGCTTGGAAAGTCGTTTCATTATGAAACACATGGCGTGTGTGTGAGTATTGATATTTTTTTGTGAGAAGACTGTGACAGTTCAGTGTAAGCAAATACATCGCTTTATAGTGTACATCAGTATATTTTGGCCGACTGCCATGGAAGAGTTATGTTTTCGCGCGTACCTTGTATGTATGTATGTATGTAAATTTCTTTATAACCCCTTCCAAACGGCTAAATGGATTTCATTAGATTCGTCTCAATAACGATGTTTTATAGCGATGATAGCTCACTGGTTAGCGTGGTCGGTTCGCATGCCAAAGGGCGTGTGTTCAAACCCCAACAATGAGCTTGAGCTGTCGGTGAAGGAAAACATTGTGAGGAAACCATAGCGTGGTGGTAGAGTACATTCTAGTACTCGGCTGGCTAGCTACCACCCTTAAGTTGAAAAAGCATCTAACGGTGTGTTCCGGCAGCCTCACTTGAGAGCCAGTTCCATTCCAGGCTAGGTGTGCTTTACCATCTTCGACCACACCGTCACTTAACATCAGGTGAGTTGTGGTCAAACACCAAGACTGACAGCTATAAAAAAAAACCCAAGTGTCCTTAGAGGTTGGTTTTTTTTTAAATGAACGTGGTGTTTGTTGAATCTATTTACTCGTTAAACAAATGTTTGTCCTGGGTGGGAATCAAACCCACACTATAGCTCAGGAAGTATGCTGAACTAATAGGGCAGTCCTAGTTTCACCCACGATGGTGAGTATATCGTTAACCCATTTTGAACAAGCTACGTTCTGCTTAACTTCTGTCACAATCCTCCATCTATCAATAAAAACCCTTAGCTACGTGTTCTGAGTAACTTAATTTTAACTTTATAGGCCTTAATATTAGAACTTTTAATTCGAAGGAACCTGGATTCTGTAATTGGAAATATTGTCTACCAATCTTACTTGCAAAATTGCCTTCGCCTTCAAGAGCAGTAGCCTAAAGAAAAAAAAAACTTTTTTCTTCACTTAGGCCACTGACCAGTACTATACTCGTAAGTTAAATACAAAGTTAGGAGGTCAGTCCCCAAACACTCCGAGTGAAGATGTACTCGGTCCCAACTTTGTTTGCCGTCGGCAAACTAAAATGGCAAATCAATAGTTACTGCATATTGCTATCCTCTTGCGTACCAGTCTGTTTTTCGATTTGCTATAAATCGTATGCTTAATTGCCCGAGAAATAAGGGATTAAGTATCAGATTAAGTGGAGTCTTCTCTATACAAGTTTAGCTTTCGAGAAGTTTTTCTGGACATTTGTTGTTCGCTAGGGAGCAATAATGAAGTAAGCTATTATCTGAAAAAGCAGCTATTCATGTAATAAATTATATTCATACTTTGTAGGAAAAATTGAACCATCCATATTATTTTGTCAGTTTTACAATAACACTATACCATTGTACATTAAACCAATCTTAGAGGCTGTAGGTGATAGATCTTAATGCTGTTTTTTACAAAACAATACAATAATTTGATAATAACTCCATAGTTACATGCCATTCAATTGAATATAATTAGAATGTAAAAAGTATACATAAATATACATTAAATTCTAAAATTCCAAAAAGGGCAGATTTTTAGGTTATAAAATAATTAAATTGTATCCTTGAAAGGTGAACAGACGCCCTCATAAAGACCGCAGGAACGCCCTGGATGCGAGCCGCTTCCAACCGGTCTTTATGGAAGTCAATGGGGGAGACCTATGTCCAGCAGTGGACGTCCTACGGCTGAGATGATGTTGATGATCATGATGATTAAGAACAGACGGGGGATGGTGTAACACTATTCAGTTCTAAAAATGTAAACTAATAAAAATAATACACGTTGTAGTACGTTTTAGTTTTCTTAGAAAAATCAATTTAAAAAGTTTTTGTTTATAGTTGTATAATTTAGCAGTTTAAGAGTAAACTGATACCTCAATGGATAAAGATACCTATTTAGTTCGAGACCTAAGAAATAAATTCTTCAATAGATTTAGAAGTGTTTCTTGTGCGCGTAAATAAACCTATCCAAAGAAAACTATCTTTATTCTCGCTGGAAACCTTTATCAATCACGTTCTAGATTTACTTCAGGCGATAAGATAAATTATATTAAATCACTTGTACGGAAATTTGGTAACAGGAGCCACTATATCTATTTGTGAGCTGGACAATTTTATCAAATAAAATGTTATTCAGCCTACCTAAACTATATTTTGTTATATCTTAGTATTCTTATAGCTCTAGACTTTGTTTTATTACTTTAAGTTCTGTATATCGCTGCAATGGTCATGGATAGGCGCTATCTCTTACCATCAAGAGAGCGTTCCGTTCGTCTTATTTACATTTACATTTACATTAAAAAAATCTTTATTTATATAGAAGTAATGGCATCAACGAAACGATGCCTTAAATAGTAAGAGATGACGCTTGTCCACGTAAACTGCAGTGATTTCCAGAACTCGGAGTAGCAAAAAACCAGGGCGTCGTAATTTTGTGGCCTATACATTGAGACGTTTGATGATTAGTCTCAAAAGCCCTGCAATTTCGCTAACTGCAGTACTCTTAAAGATTAGTAATATTATGTAATATACTGCCTTACCAGAACACAGTAATGCTTGGTAGCAGAAATCCTGATGCTACCGGTGATACTTACCTAAATGACCTCCTAAGAAAATGTATCACTGTACAACCAAGTAATATTTTAACATGAAAAAAAGCTTAAAACTAAACCCGACTACGGAAAAAATAACTCTAATTAAAGGAAAAAATGAAACCTAACATAGGTTTAATAACCAGAGCCTAATAACGAATCAATTAACACCTCATTTACTAAAATTGAAGATTGGATTAGAGTAATTTTGGCACAACGGTAGAACATACAAAAATAGGTCTTTCTCTCATATTATACATCAAAAAGTTGCTTGGAAGAAATCGCTTTAAACAATAAGGCCACCGTTGTATTACCTTGTTGTTTATCTAATGTGTTGGTATACCTACAATAAAGTTATATTCTATTCTAATATGTAAATACATACCTAATAATGATCTCTATTGTAAGTTTCAAAATAATGAATAATGATGATAATGATTGCCAATACAGTTCTCCCTTGCACTTCTTTTAGTTATTGAAATTCGTTAGTACAAACATTCAAGCATTCGCATTGCAAACTACAAAGTAAGAAAGCATTACCTCTTCCTATCTTGAGGTGTTATTCTTCTTCTTCCATTTCTTCTTCGATTCATATATTTCTTATTTGTCAAAGCAAAAGGTAGACAAAACAAAATTCAACTCCACTCGATTCCAACCCGAGCCGTGAACCCGCTTCACTTTACTACACGTCTTGTCAAAGCGCTTCGCCTTGGCTGTTTGTCTCATTACTTGAATTCAACAAAAAGTAAAACTTGGTAAACCTTTCAGCCTTCTCATTATATGATTTTAATGCAACCTTCTATCCGGTTGAAATCTTAGTTCAAACACGCAAAACTAGATGGCATTGTACAAAAATGAAAAGCACATAATTTGTATGTTAATTTAATTTGATTGATGGTATCCCGCCATCGATCAAGTTAAATCGATTAAGGATTTTCTTTACGCAAAAAATAGGTACTAATTTCGGGGCCGCAGACACGTGCAAAAGCTTCCCTGTAGTCCTGGCACATATGTGCCAGGAAAAAAAATCCTAGGGGGTCTTTAGTGGGTTGGCTGCGCCGCTCTGGTGGAGAGTCCTCCGAAGCCGGTGGTATCCTCAAGGATTTTTCTTAGGCAAAAAAAAGGTACTCGTGGTATACTTAGGATACAATTCAAAATAGCCGAACCCTGACAATTCGCACCACTGAGTTTACGACAACAAATAAGCCCGAACAAGGCATTTAATCTGGTTACAATGCAAAAAGTCACAATTTTACAACAACCATAAAACATTCAACTCCTGTTTACGTGTTTTGAAAGCTAAACTAATAAGGGTATTAAATTTATACGAGTATGGCCCGACAGGACGTTCTACAATGACGTAACGATTCCGAAGTATGTTTTCAAACACCGGGTCGTATAATTTTATAATACTTGCCCACAAATATAATTCTACATTTATTCGAAATACCCGCTTCAATATTGAACCTTATTTGGGCGTGGAAAGTTTTAAATTTGTACTTTTATAACGTTTTTGTAGTAAAAACAGAGGTGACCATTATAGACGAAACGACAGCAGTATGACTATCTTTGTCAATAGTATCTCTAATCCTACCGAAGCCAACGCCTAGCACGTCACGATAAAAAAAAATCAGGTAATTCCAAATATTCGACTACTAAAATTTTATGATACATTTCTTCTTTAATATCCATAAAATTAAAGAAACGGTTTTTAAGGAGGATTCTATTATGAATAGATGTGATTAAATTTGAGTCGTAAAGTGGTAACTCTGTGTTTACTGCTTGTAAAAGCCGATCAATTCGCCGTTTTGTTGGTACTTTTTATGATGAAATTGCTGGTATCTCAAATTTATGAGCAATATAAATTTTACTTATTTCATAAAAATATATTGTAATGTTGGAGGATTAATGTGCTACTTCGTTAACTGTTGCCAACAAAAGCTATTTAATGCGCTGGGATGCAACGCTCATTACTCGTATACCATAAGTACCTAAACTAAGCAGTAATTTTGTTTTAATATTTGTAGGATAACTTAAAATCCCTTTCAAAATTAGGATATTAAATCTTTATAACACAAAGTAATTTGCATCAAGAAATACTATGCAAATGTCATCATTATAATTTTAAAATACCTCATCATCCTAAACATAGCATGGTCCACTTCTGGAAATCTCCCAGGATACACCACTCAGCCCGATCTTCGGACTTACAGCTACTGCCAGCTGCTTTACGTATTGTCACTTCATCTAGCCTCAGAGCGTCCTACACTACGTTTTCTGATTCGAGGTCTCCACTCTAGAACACGTCTACTATAACATAACTGTGAGATACCTAAGACAAGGCAATTTTGGCGTTTCTTTTAGTGAGACAATTTTTTTTAGTGAGTTTTTTTTTTATTATTAATAGGTTTGCGTTTGACCGCCTTTTCACCTGATGCTGAGCGAAGATGCGGTCTACGATGGCGCACGCTTGCCTAGAAGAAACCGATTCTCTCGCAACTTGAAATAACTATCATCATATATCGCGTTTGATTTTCAACTTTTGTAGCACTGCTGCTGCACCGCTAACTAACCATTAAGTGAAAGCTTATCTTTCTGAAAATTTTAGCCGATTTTTAACGATGACGGTTAACATTACTCAAAATTATCATTAGCAATTACATAGTACTCAAAATTATCATTGGCAATTAAGGTCTTTTTGAACACCTTTTCTAGCGATACTTAAAACAGTCATCAAAACGACTTCCAGATCATTACGAATCCTTTTTAAATTTTCGAGTTCCTTTCAGATGTTCAAGACTAAAAGCTAAAGATTATATATACTATTAAGAGGTTTACACACACGTCGAGTAACACAGCGTGTCGCCTTGTAGCGTGACAAATCCATAATCGACACAGCCGCGCGAGCCGGTATTAAAATGGAATTTATATGCATCTAATAATCCTTTTTATTTTAAGCATAGACATTGGAAGCTTTAGAAGAAACTATTTATATTCACTACTAAATATACTCCCTTTTTATAATATTTATATGTATTATTTGATTACTTTAAATTTTTAGAACTTATAGAGTTACATCTCCCATCTGTTTTGAATCAGTAACATATTTTCTATTCTTGGTTGCCTGGAAAAGATCACTTTTAGCGTTAAGGCTGCTTATAAGATTATTTTATTTTCTGTACATTGTTCTATTTTATGTGTGCACAATTAAGATTTTTATCTATCTATATTAATGCATTCAAAGCAAGGTTTAAAAAAATATAAGGTTTTCTAAAACGTAGTTTAAATTAAGAATCATCGTTTTAACATCTGCTTAACTTTTCGTTATCCTAACTAACGTAGCTTAACTATACGCTATATTTAAACATTTAAGTGAGATTTGAACTCTTATGATGTAGTCAATATAAATTTGATATACAACTTTGTAGCCGAACTCTTTTTACCCGACTATGAGGTACCTGAAAGGAAAGTTATGAGTTTAGTAGTCTGTGTATTTCTACACATCTTTTAAATTATTGATTGTGTTATAACAATCTGTATTTATATCGACACGCCTTGCTAATCCGCTTGTCATAGGCTGTATGACGGCAAAGTAAATCGAATATGGCGGATTATTATAACCGGAATTCACACATCATTTTATGTTTATACATTTTTGACAAACGTTATGAACGGGTTTAGCAATCACACTCCAAACATGTATATGTTTTAGTGAAAATTTTGCGTATTTAGTAAAAATGATCACTAAATAAAAGCTTTTAAAATACTCCGCGTTACAGCGGTTTATTGTAATAAATGAGTTTTAGTCTTTAAATTTTCAAGATCAAGATTGTTCTGCTTAGCTATAAGATAAGGTACCTTATTTGAAGTAATTAGATTATTGACCAATATATAAGTCGATGAAAGTTTGAAAATAATACTGATTTATTATTAGTTGGTAGCGTACCCAATATGTTAACAACAATAAATGTCATGGTTGGCAGTGGTAAAATTGAATTATGGTAAAGTAAATTATGTACTCATACTACATAATTATATTAATACTCGTAATTGGTACGGCAATTCAATCGAAAAGCACCAAAAACTTGTATCCCGAAAATTATAAAACTAAACAAATTACGACAAATCTCGAAAATGTTACACTAATAAAGATCAAATTTAAAGTGAACCATATGAAAGTAAACATTTCCTCAAACGTGGTGCTTCTAAAAATTTACTGTACCAACATATCATCAAAATGTCTCAATTAGTAAGGGCCAATTCACGCATGACTTTCAAATACGATCTTTACGGCCCCATACTGCATTACGGATTAATTATTCCGAACATTTCGGACACGGACATACCTAACCAATCATTGGAACTGTTAAACTCATCGACACAAACTTGCAAAAATTTAAAATAATCGAAACTTGAGGCTTTTTCTTGCTCAAGATTTAAATTTTTCCCCAATAAAGAAATATAATATCTTGTTTTTTTTTTTAAGTCCACCATAATCGTTAATTTAATTTAAAATTAATTAACTGACAGAAATGACAAATAGGTGTGTAGAGAAAATATTACTTCCGCATTTATAGATTTTTATTTTTGCACGGTGGTAGGGTACTTTCTAGTACTCGGCTGGCTAGCTACCACCCTCAAGTTGAAAATCTGCCGCCAAGCATCTAACGGTGTGTTCCGACAGCCTCACTTAAAAGCCAGTTCCATTCCAAGCTAGGTCCAGTTGTGGTCAAACACCTAGTCTGTCAGCCATAAAAAAAATTGCAGGAGGTCGTCTATGTAGGTACCACCGCAGTATCAAATATTCTGTCACCATGCAGTAGTGTGTTAACATTACTATGTTCCAGTTTGAAGGGTAAACTGCAGCTAGCAAAATTAATGAGCACCAAAGCAGCGCTGCTTTGGACTCTGTTTTGTTACTCAAACTTCTAGGTACCACTGCAATGGTTATGGACATGTGTAACATTTTACCATCAGGATCGTCTCGTTCGCTTAATTACTTTTACAGTAAAAAAATGTATTTCTGCAATTCCCTCTGTTATAGGTTTGATAAAAACACACTCATCACGTCACAGTCCCTTGTATTGTTCAGGTATATTTGACATTTTATTTTATCATATAAATTTAGAGAAATACAAAGATAACATGCAAGACATTTTATTTGAGTAGGTTTTACGAAGTCTCGTTAAATATTTAACTTAAAGAAACTCTTGCTCCTTAACGTTTTTATATAAGTATTGGGCGATCTTAATGAAACCTTCTTTGAAATTTGTTTAACTTAAAGTGTCTTTTGAGAGTAAGCGCTATAAAATGGGCGTTGACTCCATGTTTTATCGTAATCGCAGTACTTAATAAACAGAAATACAGTCTTAATGTACCAAATTTTATTTAGATTTTGATTGCTTTCAAGAAACTCTGAGCAACATTTTATGAATTCTAATTAAATTAAGCTACCAAATTGCACATGGTAAAAGCAGCTGAACATTTTATCTTTTCTGTTTTTATTTTGATTTTAGATAACAGACCCTAACTGACTTTCTTCTTTTAAATAATAATAATAAACATCCTATGACATTTCACACAGATCTATCTAGTCCCCAACTAATTAAAGCTTGTACTACGGGAACATTTTTGCAAATACATAATTATAATAGATATACCTATAGAAACTCTTTATTGTGCATACCAGTAATAGAAAAAAAAAAACACAGAAAACAAAAAACTCTTATGAGCTTTCGCCACAAGTGGCGGCCTTATCGCTAAAGGCGAGCCAACACGTTACAGATTAAGAACAGACAATACATATTGAACAACCACTCGTTTAATCTTCTCCTGGAAGAAGTGAAGTAGAAGTGCTCTTTCTAGCATAGATCACGCTTTTTTACAAGTAATATAAATTTTAAATGCTTAAAGGAAATTGTATCGGCTATGAATTTTATATATTTTAGTTCTGCTTAGATAAAAAAGTTTTTTTTTTAATTATTTTTATTTATCACCGGGACTTAATCGCGCACAAAACACTATGAAATTATTTTTGTTTATTTACCTCGACGTTCAATTATTCTTTTGGTATCTATCACCGGGACTTAATCGCGCACAAAACACTATGAAATTATTTTTGTTTATTTACCTCGACGTTCAATTATTCTTTTGGTATCTATCACCGGGACTTAATCGCGCACAAAACACTATGAAATTAGTATTATTATTTTTAGTATATTATTTACCTCGACGTTTTAGTCATATTGCAAAAGCCATAGTCACGAGCTGACTTGGAGAGTGCGGGTCGTCTCCATGAAAAATAAGGGGGTTTTATTCTTATCTCCTTATTAAGATACACCCTCATTTTAAATATGTTTTATGTGTTCAAATTACGAACATTTTAAAAATAGGACTAAAGCAAAGCTCTCTAATCACATCCGAAACCTTTTCTCCTTTCCCAAAATACAAGTTTTATCCCGAATTGATAAGAGTGAACACACTCAACTGAAATAAAAAGCATAATGCTGTATAAGATTACTTATTTAATGTTTCAACTTCTACAGCTGTAATTTTAATGGATTTATTTGGTTCTCTCCTTGTGTTAACTGAAAATTATTGCGATGGTACAGGTAATAAAACTTTGGACGATGAACAGGGCCTTTTGTTTTGTACTTTAAATGGTAGCTCGGGGCAAGTGTAATATCCAACATGTTTTATGTATTGCGGCTTAAAAAATATTATCAGAATATTAATAAATTAATTTGGCGTATATTTTATCTTGATTATGTTTATCACAGGGACTTAATCGCGCACAAAATCGTTTATTGGCATATTTTTATTTTGACATACTGCATTTTGATATTTTTGTTTTTTTTGTGCATTGACATGTTATCAGTGTTTTTTCAAAGTCTGGAATTTCAATTAATCAAAATTATTAGTAACAACTTAAATATATGCTATTTAGAAATATATAAAAACAACCTAATCTATCTATTATGTGGCGAACATAGATGTTTGTTCTGGGTCTGTGTGTTTTAGGTATATGCATTTTAAGTTTTGTCTTGTATTTGGGACAAGATGGCGCTGTGTGAAATGTACTTTTTTTTTTTAATTATTTATTTTGGTAATATATTTGGAATTTTGTAACATAAGACAGTACGTTATTTTTTCAGTATTGAAATAATGTCTCGGTGTACTTAGTCTCGGCCAAGCGCTTGAAGAGTCAACACGTCGTGAGGAAGCCTCGTGTAGAGGCAAAACACGTGTCGGCAAGTGCTTACTGCAGCGAGAAGATGATATAAAGACTTGTGGATTTTTTAGTTTAATTTGATTTAGCTTTTAATTTTATGTCAAATTTCCCAAAAACATATAATTCCAAGAATTCTTTGATAGAATTCTTGGAATCGACCCATACCAAACGGTTGTAAGGTAAGCGTTCTTCCAACGGCTTTTGTATTTCAATCTAATCAATCGTTTCGCATTCTAAGCCTTGTTAGTCTCAACAATTTGTCAAAACAAATTATTGAGATTTTTATTTGTTACCTAAGGAAAATCATTAACGAGTGATTACTACACATTTATTTTGATAGCATACAAAAACTTAACACGTTGCTGTCAAATTAATAAGCAGAGTTATTCAACATTTTCGCTATTTTCATCACACCACGCAGTGTTATAAAAGTCATGGACTGTCATGGTCAATGAACGAAGCGATAATGTGTCATTTTAAGTCATGAGATAAAGCAGTCATAAAATTATCTATATTATTAAAATAATTTAATTTAGTTTCAAGACTCTTCTTTAACTAATTCATAATCTTTTTTAGACAGAGATAAGCTAAACGAAATAAATGTTAAAAAACTATTATTAATATATATGTAGCGATGATAGCTCAGTAGTTAGCGTGGTCTGTTTACACGCCTAAGGCCATGAGCTCAAATTCCGACAATGAGCTTGAGCTGCTGTTTGAGAAAAACGTTGTGAAAAAATCATAGCATGGTGGCTTTCTATTAGAAAGTAAATGAATAAATATTGTAAGACATTTTACACAGTGCCATCTATCCCAAACTAAGCAAAGCTTGTAATATCCCCATAGTCATATTATTGATAGAATATTAATTATATACATTTTTGTTTGTAAATACATTTTTATATACGAAGACACAGAACAAATATTTATCGTCACATAAATGTTTGTCCTGATGGGAATTGAACCCACAAAGTTTCTAGTAATCGGCTTGCTAGATGCTACTCTAAAGATGAAAATCTGCCGTCATGTACCTGACTCCGAAAACCTTACCTAAGATCTAGTTCAATTTTACGCTAGACGCGTTTACTATCATTGCCCATACCACTTTTAACATAAGGTGATTGACATGGATTGAGGTGGTTTTGACAGCCCTGTTGGCTCACTAATAGCAGGTATATCTGTTTTAAGAGTTGTAGGGCGTGGGATCGATTCCCACCTAGGATAAACATTTCGGGGTCAGATAGCGCTGTGTATATTATGATATTTATTAATTCATTAATTTGACTAATAGTATTTAATTAACTTACCTAGATAATAAATAAATAATAAATATCGTAGGACATTACACACAACGCCATCTGACTCCAAACTAAGCAAAACTTGTAGTATGGACGTTAGATAACTAATAGAATACTTTAATACTTTTTTTTGTGAATACACACTTTTAATATATACAGAACACAAAAACATTTTTGTTTATACCACAAAATACTTGTCCTGAGTGGAAATCGAACCCACACCCTACGGCTCTTGAAGCAAAATACTACCAATGAGCCAACAGGGCAGTAGACAACAAGTACAACGGAACATTGTTATAAGACGAATAAAAACATTCTACATTTGAAAAACACTCAACCTATTAACCATAAAATATTTATATACGTATATTTCCTTGAAACGTGATTTAATACTCTTATTTCGTCACGTGTCAAGGTAAAAATATTCGAGCAAACAATTGACACAGTAACTTTTGTTATGACGTTGTTAGGATGTTGAGTGATAATTTTCGACCAAAATCTAAATATTTTACAGTTAATAAATACTACTTACTATTATTTTACGACATTTCAATAGTCATTTCAGAGTCATACCAGTATCTCCAGAGTCTTTCTCATGACATTCCCATGTAAAAGTTTTTGTAAAACGTACTTTCTTTTTACCCAATTGTTTTATATTCACAAATTCAAAATAAATCGCTTTGATCTCATATCTTAAATCCAAACTAAAAAAAGAGGCAGTGATATGGCCTCCGCATCATCGGTCAATTACAAAAAGGTAATCCCGGGGAGGCACTTAATGAATCATTATGGCCGGCGGCCGTCGGACGTAGCCGATGTACGATTTATAGTCGAGTTGGGCTTACAAAATTGACTTTTATTTTTCGGTTAAAATGTTGCCAACGTCTGACAAGACTAGGTGACAGTGACGTGGGGTCCTATGGGGACGATTTGTTGTGAAGTTGTTGCCGCGAAATATTTAAATGACTTTTGTGGAGTTGATAAAGGAAAACGGTTTTATTTTTTTGTTCTACATTTTATAATAATACGATACAATTTAATCGAAATAAAAGATTGTACTGTAAATATAGAGCAAAGAGATGATATACATTATTATTTGCGACTGAACAAGTAATTTAGCATAAATAGTTCGAACACCTAAACAACTAATGAAATGTCACAAAAAAAAATTGTTTGCACAAACATGTTCACACAGACAAGGGTTACTTTATCACTTGTAAAGAACTGGGTAAAGTTTGAAAACGTGTACTAGATTGTATATTTGAGAAAATTAAGAATTGTATGTCTACATTTGATAGTTAAATTATTTTAGTCATAATTTAAATAGGCTAAAGGCGAACGTCAAAAATCTGCTACCATTTTGACTAGCCTCATTTGAGAGCTTATTCCCATTCCAGGCTAAATATTTTTACCCATTAAACAAGACAAAATATGCTAAAACACTCTGCCGGTCAATACTATAAAATAAGATGGTATGGACTTTTGTTATGACGTTGTTCATGAAATTTTTGTTTAGTAAGTTTATTGACTTCATGTCTAAACTATAAGATAATAACGAACCGTGTCTTGGACTCTAAAAGTCAAAGGCGATGTGCGTCAACATCATTCATATCACCTCTCAACTCACCTGTGTGACCTCGCCTTTATTCAGTGAAATGTAGGCGGCGGTGATGGACAACTCCGCCGGTCCGCGGTATGGCACTGACCTAATGTTGGACGCCTTTCGAAGGTAAAGGTTAAAATCTTATTTTAAGATACACTTACTATTATTGATATGATTATCTAAATATTGTAGAAAAGAACATTTTTTTATTTAAAAGCAATGAGATCAACGAGGTTCTCCCAGCGTTGCCAACTCTACGCATTTTGACGTATGTGGATCTACGTATTTTAGACCTTTCTTGCAAACCTTTTTTTCGGACTCAAAATCTAAGGATTTTTTTAAATTTTGATATTAGCTACATAACATGACTTATTACGCTGAAAAGCTATAACTTCCATTACGTTTGAGGTAAAACGTTAGTCTTCTCAAAGTTTCAAGTTCTGCCCTACGGCCCCTTACGAGTACTTACCTATTGGTCTAGTTAACACAAAAAATCACTTTGCTACGTAGTAGTGAAACGTCGATCATAATTTTGTCTTTATCATCCTAATATTATTAGGTATATTAGTTTTTTTTTGCGAACAATCTGATGAAAACTTAAACTAAAACATGTTTGATGATACTGGATAGGTACTTTAATTTAAAAACAGTGTTTTTTATTAAATATCACAAACCTAATTTCTTCATTTTACTTTTTTTTTTAAAGAACGTAAATCTACGAACTTTACTTTATTATTTTTTTACAAATTCTACGTATTTTTCTAGCCTCGTCTAGCACCAGTTTTCAAATAAAAAAAGAATCGTCAAAATCGAATAGAGTATCTCCTCCTTTTTTGAAGTCGGTTAAAAAAAGATTGAGAAACTAGATGTTTGACAACAGCTAATCGCCAAGCTACCATGGCTACAAATTACAAGTCTCAAAGTTTTACTACGCACCATTAGATATTGTTTTTTGTTTGTTAGGGTTCCGTACAGGGTAAAAACGGGACCCTATTACTAAGACTTCGCTGTCTGTCTGTCCGTCCGTCTGTCTGTCACCAGGCTGTATCTCAAGAACCGCGATATAGACAGTTGAAATTTTCACAAATTATGTACCTATTTCTGTTGCCGCTATAACAAATAGTAAAAACAAAATAAAATAAATATTTAAGGGGGCTCCCATACAACAAACGCGATTTTTTTTGCCTTTTTCATAGATAATGGTACAGAACCTTTCGTGCGCGAGTCCGACTCGCACTTGGCCGGGTTTTTTACTTGTAATAAGTTCTAAATCATCAGCAAAATAACTGCAAAAAAATTGCCGTGTGCAGAGGACCTAAGACATTTTATTTCATCGATCAGCTACACATTGGAATTCGAAAGGCACACGCCATTAAAACTCATTATCTTTTATCAAGTATCTAGTCAAATTTGAAGATAAAACAAATTGAAATAATCCTAAGTAAAGATACTTTGATTTTTCACAATAAAATATGTATGACATTAATCAGCTCAAGCATCTCGCAGTCACAGACATTTGAAATGCTTATTTGCCTAAAAAGAAACAAAATACGATCTGAAGCTCAATTTGCTATTTCGAAATTAGTATCCATTTGCCTAAAAATCCGCCTCGACTGATAAAACATTCCAAATTGCATTTTGAATATTTATTTTGCCAAGTGGAATCACGAATTCAGACGAGCGAGCTTTTTGCAAAAGAGTTCAGAAAATCGTCGTCTTGTTAATTATTTATTAAGCTTTTAAAGAAACCCAGAACAGAGGTAATGAACGTTTAGAAAAAAGTATCGAGAGGTAGTAGCTGAGTAGAATATTTAATACTTCACAGGAGCGTAAAGTAGAAGTTTGAAAATACCGAGTTGGGGTAATATTTCGATTACTTTATATTTTTAGGTTTCCGTATCTCAAAAGGAAAAAACAGAACCCTTAGGATCACTTTGTTGTCCGTTTGTTTGTCAAGACCCTTTTTCAGAGGAACACGTGGAAGTGTCAAGCTGAAATTCATATTAAATGCTCAGGTTTACTGTCCCTTGGAGCTGTGCAAAAATCAAACTTCTATGCCAACGCAATCAAAAGCTACAGCCGTTTATGCTGCAAATTTTCGACACTCGCAAGGAAATCAAAACCTACAGGGTACTTTGCATTTTTGTACGAAGCAACGTTTTATAGCACAGATAAAGGAAAAATTGCGAAAAGCATAATTTACCATAAAAAAAAAATACCATAACTTTTACTTATATACCTACAGGTTTGTACGGAACCCTCGGTGCGCGAGTCCAACTCGCACTTGGCCGGTTTTTTAGCTATCGGTACCATTGTGGGTTAAATCTGGGTACTCGTATACCAAGAGAGAGCATACGAGTAAATAAATTAAGGCCTAGGCCTCTTTTCTCACTGTTAAGTATAGGTATAATGGGTAAGAAAAAAACGTCTAATGTTCCAAAATGTGCATTTTGATACTAGTTCTCATAACGTGAATTGCTTGGAAAAAGCATTTCCAATAACGGGCACTTCTCAAAATGAGCATGTTGCAAATTTTATATAATTTTTGTTAGTGGTTTAAGTACCAAGAGTACCAATCTCAATTACAATATTTTTCTTGAAGTTTCGTACTGCAAGAACACTGTAGCTTTAATTTACCAACTCTGTCGTATATCTCTGTCACATTTTTTTTCAGTTTTATTTTAGTTTTGTCTAAATTGACATATTTTAAATATAAAAAAAAAAGTTACACCATTTTTGTAATATTCGTCAAAAATGTGCAGATTTGACATGCTAATTTAAAAAGTGCTCGTCTTGGAGGTCTTTAAAAGAAATGCATGTATTGAAAAGTGTACTAATTGCAAAATACCCATTTTATAATGGTGGACATTTTGGGAATTGTTTATTCTGAATCTAACCTTAGAAAATGATGACAGCGTCCATAAGAATTTGAGTTTTTTTTTTTTATGGTTGAGCGTCTAGGTGTTTGACCGCAGCTCACCTGTTAAGTGACAGTGTGGACGAAGATGGTAAAATACACTAGCCTGTAATGGAGTTACCCTACTTACGATATATATAGGGGATAACGAGACCAAGTTTTAAGTAATTAAAAAAATACTTCTCCAAATCATTGGCTTGAAGTTATTTGCATCATGCCCGCTGGCTACGTAAGTAAAACAGAGTCGCATCCATAAACATGCTTATAATACGATTAACTACGCATATAATGAGAGCATTATGTGCGTTTAAAATATAATTTGATCAAATCATTTTGTTATTTAGACCTTGACTGCTGCAAGCTTGTACCTAATTATACTTTAAGGTGCGTTCTCATTATTGAGTAAAGTTCATATTTTTTTAATGTGAATGCGTCTTTAAATTATCTTCCATAATTGTGAGGCAATTCAATAAACTGATGAAAAAAAAATCAGGTAAACATTACTGTGTTCTGGTTTGAAGGGCTAACGAAATTACAAGGTTAGGTGTGCTTTACCATCTTCGACCACACCGTCAGTTAACATCAGGTGAGTTGTGGTCAAACAACTAGCCAGTCAGCCAGAAAAAAAAAGATTCTTGAGACTAACCATTGAAAGTCTCAAAGTAATGAGCGCCAAAGCAGCGATGCCCTGAACTTTATTTTACTACTCAGTTCTGTGTCTCACTGCAATGGTCATGGACAAGCATTATCTCTTACCATCAGGAGAGAGTCTCGTACGTTTCATTACCTTAAATAAATAAAAAAACAGTGGATACAGTTCATTGTTGTAGCTACATATATATCATCTACATCCAAAATGTAACTTCTTATACTATAGGAATCAGACAACTGATAGAATATACTTAAATGCTTTTTTTGTAAACGCATACTTAATACTTATAATACATACAGAACATCCAGACAGAACACTGATTGACACAACTGAAATCATAACATTCATAAGAACAATCGAGTTGAGAACCTCCTCCTTTTTGAAGTCGGTTAAAAAGAAGAGAAAGAATAAGAAAAAGAAAATAATTTATTTAACAATCACTAGGCACTACAACAAACAAAACTACAAACAACACACACACAAGTAAGAAACTTAGACTATATAATTAGTTTTTTTCTACGACCTTCCCTTATATGAGTTCTATTTCTCTAAGTGAGTGAGTCAGTGGTAATTCAGCTTTATAGTATATGAATATTATGTGTAACAGAAATATTTTGTTCCATTTTTTTTTTGTTTGTATATATTAAACTATTATGGCAGATGTATTTACTTAACTTTTTAAATCCCACTCCAATCAAATTTTGTCTTACTTTTTTTGTAGACAACTTTTTAATGATTTATACAATAATAAGTTAAAGTATATCCTCATGATCTACAATCATTAGATCTATAGCCTAAGGCAACTAAGAAAATTATCATAGACCATCCATATTGTGTAGAGCTCGCTTGTAATATTAGTTTGCTTAAAGTAAGCAGCACAGAACAGGTCAAAATAAGCTGGTTGTTCATTAAAGTGCCCGTAAAAACTATGTGTAACAAACAGAAATTATGTCTTTATTAAAGTTATCACGAGGATTATATAAGCTTAGTAGTCGCTCAAAATAGATAGAAAGACAGATTTTTTTATTTGCATACCAGAATATTAAAAAAAACAGATAACGAAATAAACATAAATAGTAACAAAACAAGGAGATTTTGGCGGGAACGCGGACAAGTTGAGTCACCGCAAATGGTTATTTTCCAAAATATTTTAGTGTGTTATGTTCAAATTTTTTTTCTATTTTATTCATAAAGTACCGAATTACGTGCATGAGTGTGGGAAAACGATATAATGTAGAGAAACATGACTTTTCGTTTGCTTCCAAAACTCCGTCAACGCTTGAAGGAAAATTATCACTATTTTACTAGAGAATATACACGACACTACCATGATTTACTCTGTGTGACTCTGACTATGACTTATCAAATTTATTTTTTTATAAAATATTTAAAACTGGAAAATGCACATAGTGCAACACCAAAAACAAAAAGAAAGAAAAAAAAAACAGACATTGTGTGGAGATTAATGTCGCGACAGAGTGAAATAGTTCTGTTTGTGGATTTTTTTATAAATAGACAAAACGGCAATAAAGCAAACGATTCACCTGAAGGTGGAAACATCGTAGCAACATTACGGATGTTGTCAATGTATTGCCAACCTAAAGATAATTCTGTTTATAGACGTCTTTTCTAAAATGCTTCATGTCGGGACCTTCGCAGGGAGAACATTCTTCATTACGGCAGCCTCACTTGGGAGCCAATTCCATTCCAGGCTAGGTGTGCTTCACCGACTTCGACCACACCATCAATTAACTTTAAGTAAGTTGTGATCAAAACACCTCGCTAGGCAAAAAAAAAAGATTCTGCCTCTTGCAAGTATACGAAAAGAAAGAGCACCAAAACCGTACGGTACGGACGGGATGGAAATATGCAAAAGGAACCCATGTCTATCTCTACAGAAGCTAAGTGGAGTAATCTGGCAACGATGTAATCTTCTTCATTTACACATCATAGTGTTCCTTAATCAGATTGATTTAATTACCGATCTTGCCACGGATACTTCCCGTCATATAATATTAACATACTGTAATGGGTTGTATAGACGACAAACATAATTATAAGAGATCTTTGAACTCGTCATCACACTAATATTATAAAGGTGAAAGTAAGTGTGTTTGTATGTTTGTTACTTCTTCACGCACAAAGACGAGTCGACGATAATAATTATTGTCATCATCACGGGTCGATAGTCTATAGTCAGGTTCAGATTCGATCCAAACAGAACGGAGGCTGCTTGAGCTGCAGGGGATGGAAAACATTGTGAACCAAAGCACGGTTTTCTTTCTAATAATCGGCTACCTAATTATCATCCTCTAGTTGACTATCTGCCGCCAAACCTGACGGTATCTTTTGGTAGTCTCACTTGAGTTCAATTTGTAGCGATGATAGCTCAGTGGTCAACGCGGTCAGTTCATACGCCAAAGGGCGTGGGTTCAAACCTCAACTGAGCTGCCGGTGACTTAAAATATCGTGAGGAAACCATAGCATTGTGGTAGGGTAATTTCTAGTACTCGCCTGGTTAGCTACCACCTTTAAGCTGAAAATAAATCTGCTGCTAAGTATCTAACAGTGTGTCACAACAACCTCACTTGAGAACCAGTTCTATTTTAAGCTAGGTGTGCTTAAACATCTTCCACCACATCGTCACTTAACATCAGATGAGTTGTAGTCAAACACCTAGCTTGTCAAACATAAAAAACCATTCCAGACTAGTTGTTTTACCAACTTTGACAACATCATCATCAGCCATCATTTAAGACGTCCACTGCTGGACATAGGCCTCCTCCTGGGGGGGTTTTGCCAATACTCGCCACGCTTGGCAGGCGGGTCGGCGAGCGCAGTTAGGTGTGATTGTTCAAGAAAGACGCTGCTGCCCATCTTCCGGATTACATCGCTTAGTCGACTACTACGGCAACCCAACCACGGGTAGAGAGGGTGGGGTACTATTCTTACGCCGGCACCACCACGGCAAACTTTGACTACACCGTCAGTATAACAGAACAATAAACAAAAAATAACATAAGAATAGCTTTAATTGTTGATGTAAAAAATTGTATTGTCACAATAATGTATACCTACTTATTATTGTCACAATAATGCATATATTATTTTTATAGAAGAAATAGACAGTTCTTTATTATTTTCATGTTCTTACTAAACGGACTTCATAATAATCTAAAGTGAATAAAGAAGAGAACAAAATGCCGTGAATGCTGTGTATGGGTTACTGGCTAGTGAGGGGACAAACAAGTCTTGAGAAAAAAAAAACAACGTTTTATTATTTATATAGTTATTTTTGTAAGAGTTCATTGTGCAAGCTATCCTACGTCATCGTCTTCGCCATCTCGCTTGATGTTAAACGGCAATCCGGTATGATGAAACATACCGGAAAAAAAAAGATACTATATCTTGCCTAAAAGATACTGAATCACTCTCGATTTGAAGGCATCCAGATTATATTTATCGGGGAACACCTACTCTGGCAGCAAATTCCAATGTTTAGCGTTTCGTACGAAGAAGGTGGAATCTAACCATTTAGTTCGAATATTTGTATCGTCAACCATGAAGTGATATCGCTCTTTGGAGCTTCTTGGCTGTCCGATAGTAAATGTATCTAGTAGAAAACCGACAGACAAGTAACTTTGAAAATAGCAATAGTCTTGTTTCCATACATAATAAAAAAAGGACTATAACAAGCAGACCAGTCTTGACTACTTTCCCATCCTTACCGATCATTACATGGCCCAGTATACTCGCACCAGAGCCCGTAACTTATAATCTGCTATAGTTAACAATCACATTGAAGCAAATTGTCCCCGGGAGCTGTCTGCCGAACACGCATTTAGAACTTACTCGCTTGAGGCTGCCGTACCGAGTATTCGAGGTGTAATATGAACTTAATGCTATAACTTGTACGTATTAACTTTTTTTTAGAAATTGAAATGCGTAATTTTTCTTAACTACTAAATATCAATAACCATTATTATTGAACTAGCTACGGCTCGCGAACCATCTCGTTTATTGACATAAAAACATGATTTTACACGTTAATTTAGAAATTTTATCCAAATCCGTCCGTCAACGTGAAGAAGTAGCAAACATACACACAAAAATTTGCATTGACAATATTGTGATATTCAAACTGTATATAAATATGATAAACAAAATGTGATAATTAAAACCTCTTTGGCTGTATTTCCCGGCAAATACAATTAAGAAACCAATTTGTTCTAGATTTGAAGACCCAGATTCAGAATAAATAGGTATTTTTAAAAAAGCACACTTCGTCCTAGATATCTTCACTATTCAGACAGGGTGTGATTAAACGCAAATATATCACTATCACTACATATTGTAAAACAAAATCGTCCGCCGCGTCTGGCTGTCTGTCTGTTCGCGTTAACTTAAAAACTACTGAACAGATTATCATGTGAGTTTCACTAATAGATAGAGTCATTCATAAGGAAAGTTCAGGTATAATTTGTTAAGGTTTTGTGTAAATTGGTTGAAATATGATGATAATTGTTGGGAGTGTCGGAAAAAGTCAAGCCACCTGGGAGCTTTCAACGAAAACGCTGCCTAATTCCTTTGAGATGTAACAAAACAATGCATGGTGGGATATTCCTCATCTATAGATCTACAAAAAGTCAGCGATGGAATATATCTACCTTTAAACGATAGCTTACTATACCCAATATCTTTAAAAAATGTCACGTACAATACAGGCATAATTATAATATGCTCTACTACCCGTGCGAAGCCGGGGCGTGTTGCTAGTTTCATACCAAAACGTAAAATCGTACCACTGCTTGTCGGTGACGAAAAACATTGTCAGAAAGTTAGCATATCCGGTATAACATTCAAATGATTCACGTGAATCTATGACTAAATCAGGTTATTTTAAACACAAACTCATCACAAAAATTGAAATCGTATTTTATGGGTGATAGACAAACCAGATGTTTGACCACAGCTTATCTGATTTTTAGTAACAGTGTGATAGTCATAGTCATTATTCTTTATTGATAACATCGGTTACAAGTCAATTAAATAATTTAAAAAAAAAGTGTTTGGCGGCCTATCTTCAACATAAAGGTGGTAACTCGCCTGCAGAGTGTCAGAAAATACCCTACCACCATGATCAGAAAAATAATACTAAAATTTTGCATCATAATGAAAATAATTGTAACCAGGCTTATATTTCTTTCAGTACAACTTCCGCAATTTTCATTAAAATAAAGAACTCTATACGATAGAATTTCCTCATAATTAAATCCAAAGCCGGAACATAAAACTGGATACTCTGCTATCATTTTATCCACATTTTCTTTCTAAGGCCTTTTAATGTGGAACAGAATTTCCATCCAGTTTGTTGGTATGGCATTTTGTTGTTACAGGATCACTAGAACCAGTTAACTTTGAGCCGCCTCGTCCCTCTGTAAACGTGTTTAATAGTCGTAATAAGTGGATTCTGTAGTATAGGGACAGGTCTCGGGAAAATGGTCCAGCTATTACGTGAGAGCATGCTTCATTTACTCGATGCCGGAGGCGCTAGCACCCTGTCCATTGTTTGTGAGAATGGCCAATTATGTCTTTAGAACACATTTCTTTATATTTTACGGTATATTTTAATAATACACCATTGCGGTGTGGTATTGCCGTTGTAGCAGTCAATTAAGAAGCACGTAAAAAATATTCTGAATTCTTTTGTCTATTTCTTAGGCTGTTATTATTTTTAACCAATTCAAAAAAATCGGTTGTATTTTTTTTAAATGTTTGTTTCCTTAGCAGTGCATCATTTATGAACTCCGTGACAACTTGATTGTGATATTTGTTATGATAAGTAAAGAACTTTAAAGACTATTTTTTTGACATACCTACTGTAAAACTTTAACTTACCAGGTGGTAGGTGTAAAATAGCTCACAGCTCAGCTTTGACGATTGTGAAATCTTTGACAACCGAGTACTAGAAAATACCATATGGTTGTGGACCTTTAAATCACCTTCATGTTTTTAAAACAAATTAGTTATAACCCAAAACATGTTTTTTTTTTTAAGTTACTAACTAGAGAACTTACATTTAATTACGTCAGATACTTCGAGTTAAGTTTCGACCACACCAAGGCAAGATGAATTTAAAAAAGGCCACTCTTGAATTTTACTCTGCTTTGACTCATTGAAAAAGACCATTGAATATCGCCAAAACTATAGTCAGTGTATCCGCCATAATTAAATATGCGTACTGAGTAAAACATAAGTAAAACAAAAGAATGTCAAAACCACGTCAGTTTCCATAGTGAGATTATTTTGCGAACAGCATAATTTACTAATTGAATACCAAGTCTTTTATAAAGTGCATATTGAACAACGAAACGCAGTCTTTTAAATAATTGCCGCCAATTTTTGCATTATTATTCAGTAAACGTCAGTGTCATATAAACTTGCACCTGTCTGATTTAAGTAGGGATTTATTATCCTAAAGTACCAAGGAAAAGTGCTGGAATAAACTGTAGTAATCGTGTGTCTTGATAGATGTATCAAAGTGTATAAAAAAGTTTTTTCACGCGCTTGACACTGCAGCGACAATCCTTTTATCGACCAACTGTCATTCAAAATTTGTAGAGTAAATCTGTTTGTGTGTATTGTTTGTAGTTTGATTCGTTGTAAACAAAGCATGTTGCAGTTCTTCTCGTTGTCCTAAATCAACAGATACAGCCAGTACATTTTCCTCGAGTTAGTTAAACGCTTCCCAAAGGTATGATACACAGCAATGTTTAATCCACTTCGTGAAATACAGTGCATCGTGCTTATTAATGTGTTTCGAGTATATCTGTTTGTTTTATATTGTATATTTATTTCTTAAGTTTCAATGCTGAGGCGGCTGCAGAATATACAGAAAACCTGATAATACGCAATTAACCTGTATCCTGGATGCAAGTACCCTAGACAGGAGGAAAGTGGCCTTTTGGCGTTAAAAATTTTGGTACCGTGGGGACTGGGATCACAGAAAATATTCAAAGTTGGTTTCTCATCTGGCCATTTAACGCAGCAATGAGGTTAACGTTTTGGGAACTATTCCCATTGATAGCGGCCTTTTAGATTAGTAAATAATACTTTTGTGGTAGTTTTAGGTATATATGTATAATATAATAGCGATGTGCTCAGTGGTTAGTGCGACCGGTTCATACGCTGAAGGGCGTGGGTTCAAACCCCAACAATGAGCTTGAGCTGCCGGTGAAGGAAAACATCGTGAGTAAACCTTAGCATGGTGGTAGGGTATTTTCTAGTACCTACCACCTTCAAGTTGAAAATCTGCCGCCAGTCATAAAGGGATTAATATTTTACGTAAAACATTTTAGGGGGGACGGGGGTCGACCATGTCGGCCTATTCTTATATTTTCTTACATAGGGGGAGAGGGTCAAGACTGTTGTCATCTTACGTAATAAATGAATAGTGTATTAATGTGTCAAAGGTAAAATGTATGTCTATAGAATAACTGTGTATTTCGGCGGCCTCATTTGATACCAACTTCCATTTCAGGGTAGGTGTGTTTTACCATCTTCGACCACACCGTCACTTAACATGAGGCTAGCTATGGTCAAACACTTAGCTTGTCAACCATAGAAAACATAGTATTATCATCTGTTGTAGCCTTATCTTTTCATAATCACTCAATAGTTTTGAGTACATTTTAGAGATCGAAATCGTATTGCTAAATTAATCATTGCATTCCTGGCGTCTTGTTTCCAAGGCAAATTGCCACTCACGTCAAAGTAACGAATGAGTCAACATTCATCTTAATAAAAGTACAGTAGTATCTTAATCAACTAGACAAAAGACTGGCTACCGACCAAGGTCGAGTATTTATCAAATAGTAGTAGCCTTTATCCTTGACACAATTATTGTCCTTTATATCGCTCACTTTAACCTTTTAGGATACAAAACAGTAACGCATCTTGCGCAGTCTTAGAAATCATGCGCAAGTAAAGATGTTATAATACTTATAATTGAGTGGCTTTCTTTTGTATGAAAAAGTGGTAAACAAGCGATGCCGACTAATGGTAAGTGGTCACCGTCTTCTAAAGATATCTACAATACCGGGGCTTTGTCAGTGCGTTGCCTACTTTAAAGAACCTTTGCTTGGTACCAGATTTTTCTTGAAACGTTTAACCAACTTTATAAAAAGGTATCATATGTACCTATGTACGTTTTTGTCAATAACGCAATTTCTTCTAAAACTAAATGATTTTTTCATTATTTTAATGTATTTGCCTTCACATTCTAAGAAGTTTATGCAATTATTTCTATTATTTTTATCCCATTTTATCTTGCATAAATACTTGTTATGAACTTAGTTTCAACCTTTCTTCTTTCTAGACTGCCCAGTCTTCGGCTTTGGTGGTCCAGTGACTATTGTGATAATTTAGTTTGTCACACCACCTTTGAATGGGTCGATCCTGAGCTCGCTTAAATTTTGGCACACAAACTGTGACCTTTCCGCAATGATCGTTTGACGTGCGACAAACGTGGCCCGCCCAGTCCCACTTTAGTCGTCCGGCTTTGTGGCTGACATCAGCGTTGTGGTTTTGGAGTGTAGTATCATGTTCCTTATACGGTCTGTTAATTTGTTTGTAATTACAAAAAAGTATATAATAAAATATTCTATCAGCTATTTCGTTTCAATAGTACAAGTTCACAGCTTATTTTGTGTGCTAAAAAGTAATAAAAATACATAAACAATATTTATCCAGCAGCTAATGTTTTAGCTTCAAAAAAACGTTTTCCATGGGCCTTATCGATCATCAGTTATTAGTTTTGAGGCCATCGTCTGAAGACCGCAGGATTGCTAGCTGCTTCTTGCCGGTCTTCGTGGAAATTGTTGGGGAGGCCTCTGGGCCTATGCCCTACAGTGGACGTCCTACGGTTGAGATGATGATGATCATCAATTATAATTTCTAGATGGCGTTGAATGTACTTTTATTTTTATGTATTGCAACTTTATTCATATCAATTTTTTGATTATCCATAAATTGTCAAAGTCCATAGCTATACAATACTAAGACTAACGTCTTAATTTATTTTGGCCTGTCCTTTTATTATAATCAAATTGATAAAATTTAGATAAAGC
Source organism: Biston stratarius (assembly GCA_950106695.1). Lineage (NCBI taxonomy): Eukaryota > Metazoa > Arthropoda > Insecta > Lepidoptera > Geometridae > Biston > Biston stratarius. The sequence continues at coordinate 32,004,718 of OX467106.1, read as the reverse complement.
TTTAAGACGCTCCTGGCCATTTAAACGTCGAACAAGAATCCACATTGTTCTATGACAAAGTATATTTTTTTACTGTGGGTAAAAATATATGTTATTTTTAAGCATATCTTTCATTTACTCAGACCATCTGATACATGAAATCATTAACTTCGCTCGATCGAAAAAAATTCCAAAGTTACCTCTATTTCAAAAAACAGAATCCACATACGACTAATTCTAGCTATTTAATTATTTTTTGATAATTCTTAAAATATTACGAAATAATGTAACATTTTTATTTATAAATAAAAATTATAAAAAGTTAAAATGGTAATTTTATATGAATTTTAATCACGAATTTATGGCATCACGGCGCGTTTTTCTTCGCTTCAGACCGCTCGCAGAGCTCGTCGACGTCGGACGTGCGCCAAACTATGTAGCGATCGCCGCCGCGACAAGGTTACGGAAAAAATGGCTAACAAAAGCGATCGTAGAAAAAGACTTTCAAGTCTTGCCATAAAAAAATCGTACCAAATGAGGCGCAAACGACGGTAAGTAAATAAAAATGTATCTAGGTAACTAGGCTGAATTGGTAGTAATAAAAATATTTTCACTAAAACCGACATTTCTTGCTATGCTCTCTGTAGTTAGATGTATGTATATGTAATACGCGTATAAATTAGTAGATAGGTATCTAATAATCAAATTAAAGTAAGTAAGTAGATGCTTTCAAATTAGTATTGTGTACTCATCATCATGATCAGTTCTAGCTCGTTACGTATATTTACGAAGTAATAGTATATAGGTAAACATATACCTACATACATTCTTATTGTATTTTTGCAAAAAGTTACAAGAAGTATGAAGCCTTCTTGACAACCCTGTTGGCTCATTGGGAGTATGTCTGCCTGAGCTGTAAGGCGTGGGTTCGATTCCCGCCAAGGACAAATGTTTGTTTGGTATAAACAAATGTTTGTTCTGTGCCTGGGTGTTCTGTATGAATTATAAGTATGTATTTACAACAAAAAAAACTAAGTGACGGTGTGGTCGAAGATGGTAAAGAACACCTAGCCTGGAATGGAACTGACTCTCAAGTGAGGCAGCCGGAACACACCGTTTTTACAGCCCTGTTGGCTCATTGGGAGTATGTCTGCCTGAGCTGTAAGGCGTGGGTTCGATTCCCGCCAAGGACAAATGTTTATTTGGTATAAACAAATGTTTGTTCTGTGTCTGGGTGTTCTGTATGAATTATAAGTATGTATTTACAACAAAAAAACTAAGTGACGGCGTGGTCGAAGATGGTAAAGAACACCTAGCCTGGAATCGAACTGACTCTCAAGTGAGGCAGCCGGAACACACCGTTATGACAGCCCTGTTGGCTCATTGGGAGTATGTCTGCCTGAGCTGTAGGGCGTGGGTTCGATTCCCGCCAAGGACAAATGTTTGTTTGGTATAAACAAATGTTTGTTCTGTGTCTGGGTGTTCTGTATGAATTATAAGTATGTATTTACAACAAAAAAAAAAACTAAGTGACGGTGTGGTCGAAGATGGTAAAGAACACCTAGCCTGGAATGGAACTGACTCTCAAGAGAGGCAGCCGGAACACACCGTTATGACAGCCCTGTTGGCTCAACGGGAGTATGTCTGCCTGAGCTGTAAGGCGTGGGTTCGATTCCCGCCAAGAACAAATGTTTGTTTGGTATAAACAAATGTTTGTTCTGTGTCTGGGTGTTCTGTATGAATTATAAGTATGTATTTACAACAAAAAAAAACTAAGTGACGGTGTGGTCGAAGATGGTAAAGAACACCTAGCCTGGAATGGAATTGACTCTCAAGTGAGGCAGCCGGAACACACCGTTATGACAGCCCTGTTGGCTCATTGGGAGTATGTCTGCCTGAGCTGTAGGGCGTGGGTTCGATTCCCGCCAAGGACAAATGTTTGTTTGGTATAAACAAATGTTTGTTCTGTGTCTGGGTGTTCTGTATGAATTATAAGTATGTATTTACAACAAAAGAACTAAGTGACGGTGTGGTCGAAGATGGTAAAGAACACCTAGCCTGGAATGGAACTGGCTCTCAAGTGAGGCAGCCGGAACACACCGTTATGACAGCCTTGTTGGCTCATTGGGAGTATGTCTGCCTGAGCTGTAGGGCGTGGGTTCGATTCCCGCCAAGGACAAATGTTTGTTTGGTATAAACAAATGTTTGTTCTGTGTCTGGGTGTTCTGTATGAATTATAAGTATGTATTTACAACAAAAAATCTAAGTGACGGTGTGGTCGAAGATGGAAAAGAACACCTAGCCTGGAATGGAACTGGCTCTCAAGTGAGGCAGCCGGAACACACCGTTATGACAGCCCTGTTGGCTCATTGGGAGTATGTCTGCCTGAGCTGTAGGGCGTGGGTTCGATTCCCGCCAAGGACAAATGTTTGTTTGGTATAAACAAATGTTTGTTCTGTGTCTGGGTGTTCTGTATGAATTATAAGTATGTATTTACAACAAAAGAACTAAGTGACGGTGTGGTCGAAGATGGTAAAGAACACCTAGCCTGGAATGGAACTGGCTCTCAAGTGAGGCAGCCGGAACACACCGTTATGACAGCCCTGTTGGCTCATTGGGAGTATGTCTGCCTGAGCTGTAGGGCGTGGGTTCGATTCCCGCCAAGGACAAATGTTTGTTTGGTATAAACAAATGTTTGTTCTGTGTCTGGGTGTTCTGTATGAATTATAAGTATGTATTTACAACAAAAAATCTAAGTGACGGTGTGGTCGAAGATGGAAAAGAACACCTAGCCTGGAATGGAACTGGCTCTCAAGTGAGGCAGCCGGAACACACCGTTATGACAGCCCTGTTGGCTCATTGGGAGTATGTCTGCCTGAGCTGTAGGGCGTGGGTTCGATTCCCGCCAAGGACAAATGTTTGTTTGGTATAAACAAATGTTTGTTCTGTGTCTGGGTGTTCTGTATGAATTATAAGTATGTATTTACAACAAAAGAACTAAGTGACGGTGTGGTCGAAGATGGTAAAGAACACCTAGCCTGGAATGGAACTGGCTCTCAAGTGAGGCAGCCGGAACACACCGTTATGACAGCCCTGTTGGCTCATTGGGAGTATGTCTGCCTGAGCTGTAGGGCGTGGGTTCGATTCCCGCCAAGGACAAATGTTTGTTTGGTATAAACAAATGTTTGTTCTGTGTCTGGGTGTTCTGTATGAATTATAAGTATGTATTTACAACAAAAAATCTAAGTGACGGTGTGGTCGAAGATGGAAAAGAACACCTAGCCTGGAATGGAACTGGCTCTCAAGTGAGGCAGCCGGAACACACCGTTATGACAGCCCTGTTGGCTCATTGGGAGTATGTCTGCCTGAGCTGTAGGGCGTGGGTTCGATTCCCGCCAAGGACAAATGTTTGTTTGGTATAAAAAAATGTTTGTTCTGTGTCTGGGTGTTCTTTTTGAATTATAAGTATGTATTTACAATAAAAGAACTAAGTGACGGTGTGGTCGAAGATGGTAAAGAACACCTAGCCTGGAATGGAACTGGCTCTCAAGTGAGGCAGCCGGAACACACCGTTATGACAGCCCTGTTGGCTCATTGGGAGTATGTCTGCCTGAGCTGTAGGGCGTGGGTTCGATTCCCGCCAAGGACAAATGTTTGTTTGGTATAAACAAATGTTTGTTCTGTGTCTGGGTGTTCTGTATGAATTATAAGTATGTATTTACAACAAAAAATCTAAGTGACGGTGTGGTCGAAGATGGAAAAGAACACCTAGCCTGGAATGGAACTGGCTCTCAAGTGAGGCAGCCGGAACACACCGTTATGACAGCCCTGTTGGCTCATTGGGAGTATGTCTGCCTGAGCTGTAGGGGCGTGGGTTCGATCGTACTTACATTTCCATGATATTTTTTTACTTTGTAAATATTTACCAAAAATTTTTGCTTCATGATGAATACAGGGTGTTCGGTATGAGATTATAGGGCGTCGTACTTACATTTCCATGATATATATTCTACTTTGTAAATATTTACCAAATTTTTTTGCTTCATAATAAATACAGGGTGAAGACAAGAAAAAGTACCAAATGAAATTGGAATTGACGATGCGTAAGTACCTAAGTTTGGTGGCCTTATTTCGTTTAGATTTGATTACGTCTGTCACCTAAACAGAACTTATGAATATATTTTTAATTCATAATAAATACAAGGTGTTCGGTATGATATTATAGGGCGTCGCACTTTAAATTTTCATATTTTTTTAAACCACGTTGTTCATCATCTCAGCCGTAGGACTTCCACTGCTGGACATAGGCCTCCCCCACTGACTTCCATAAAGACAGTTATAGTGACAGTTTGAAGCGGCTCGCATCCAGCGCGTTCCTGCGGTCTTTATGAGGTTGTCTGTCCACCTTGTGGGTGGACGTCCTACGCTGTGCTTGCCGGTCTGTGGTCTCCACTCCAGAACTATTAGCGTTATTATACAAACACTTCAACACTTCGATATACCGATAGTCAATATGGCATCGTTGGAGAGACTCAACCACCACCCATGTCTTGGTCGAATCAAAGGCTTTCTCATAGTCGACAAACGCTAAACATAGTGGCAAACTATACTCTTCGGTCTTCTGTATAATTTGCCGTAACGTGTGGATGTGGTCTATGGTACTGTAATCTTTTCGGAAACCGGCTTGTTCGGAAGGCTGAAAGTCATCGAACCTGCGACTGAGACGGTTCGTAATAACCCTTGAAAACAGCTTATAAACATGGCTCAGAAGCGAGATGGGTCTATGATTCTTCAATAAGGTATTGTCACCTTTTTTAAAGAACAGCACCTCCATGCCTCTGTTCCGTGCCTCTGGCGTTACTTCTTCGAGTACGATGGAATTAAAGACCGCATTGTTACGAAAAATGTTTCTGTTTGACAATCGTAAACGCTCAGCAAGTTGGTTGGATCCCGATTCAGCACCTAAACAATGCCCTAAACGAAAACTTACCCCTAGAAAAGTGATAATCACTGTTTGGGGGTCTAGCGGCGGTGTAATTCATCACAGCTTCTTACCAAACGGGATGAGCATTACTGCAGATACTGTACTGTGAAGAACACAATGATGGAAAAGCTCGCACATCTCCAACCAACTTTGGTCAATCATTCGTCTCCGCTGCTCCTGCACGATAACGAGCAACTTCATACTGCACTGCAGACGATCTCCAAGTTGCAAGAGTTGGAAACTTTCCGTCCTCCGCCGTACTCACCAACCTTGCGCCTACAGACTTCTACTTTTTCCAGAATTTGGATAACTTTTTTGCGGGGAATAAATTAAATACCCGAGATGCAGTAAAAATGCCTTTGAAGAATTTGTTGCCTCCTGTCCAGCTGTTTTTTTAAGAGCATCAACAAACTCCTCAAGCTTTGGCAAAGATGCATCGATTGCATAGGTGATTACTTTGATTAGATAAATTTCATAATGACCTAATATATGTATGATCGCAATAACATTGTTATTGTTCTTTTGTTATGTTGATGATCGTTATGAATGTTTAGACATGTATAGTCTTTATGATCTAAATAAATTAATAACCGCGATAATCTAGTCGTATGATTAATTTTTAAATTATCAAGCTAATGTAAATTATAAACATACTCAATCAATAAAATTTACAAAAAAATATAACAATAACATTTACTTTGTTGTATCTCATTGTACTTATTTGTTATTTTAATGACTTAATCACTCCTACGGGTGTAGGGGTGATTAAGTATATATTTATATATGTATATGTAGACAACACTAACTTAACCCGCTCTCCCAAAAAGAAGCCAATATCTCAAACTAAGACATGGGCTAACTCTATTCTAAATGTCACCCATATCCGTCTAGTCGTTTAGACTTGAAGAAATAACAAGTGACTTTCTAATTTACAATGAAAGGACCGTCGTCTAATAGTAAGCCTTAAGCGAATCAAGTTATTGCAAATAGAAAGAACTGGAGGCTTTGGGGAGTCCACTATGTCATGGCTACATGCAAGAAAACGCTACGTTTATAAAGCGTATACAGTAAATATGAATCTAGAATAAGAAAATAATATGATACAATACAATACAATACAATACAATACAACTTTATTATACACCAAACATTATAAAAATACATACAAAAATTTAAAAAAGAGAAAGAAAGTAACAAAACAAAAAATACATGATAGGACTAGAGTGGTATCAGAATGTCATTTTCTCCTATAAAATTTACCAGATAAGTACAATTTTACAATTTCTAGTTATATACTACTATTTTATACTACAGTTTCTAGTTTTTTAATCGTACCGGTAAATGTGTACATATAGGAGGCATTTTTTTATATTTTAATATTGTAATAATTACTAAACTTACGTTATAGGTCTAACAAAAACATTATAGATCATCAAATAAGCTTTCAAACGATACCTCATTCGGCCAATTTGAGTAAATAGAACTCAAGATATGAATAAATATCTATAACTGTCAGCCACCGCGCCGTGTTTGTGACGTCACAGTGCTGCCAATCCCCACTTTCTCAAGTTACAACTAGCTTTTCAATGAACTAGACGCAACGACGAACACATCTATACCAGCCGTAGATATTTGGAAAAGATGAAAGAAGATTGAAGATTGCTTAAAATAGGTCGATTTCCTCCTGACTAAATATGGTGACAGAAAATTATTATTAAAATTAAGACGTGTGTCCGACGACGTCCTGTGTCCTAACTGGTATTTATCATAAAGCAAAAATATTATAAAAGTTATTTAATTTTCTGGGTGATTAAAAATTATGGTGACAAAATAATCATGAAGATTAAAGTATGGACGACGTCCCGTATCATAAATAACACCCTGTATTTCTTAAAGTTATTTCTGGGTGACATGAAAATTATGATGACAGAAAATAATCACGAAAATGAAATGCACGATGTCCGGTATCATACCTGACACCCTGTATTTATTATGAAGCACAAATATTATCAAATATTATAATGTGCCGTGGTGGTGCCGGCGTAAGAATAGTACCTCACCCTTTCTACCCGGTTGCCGTAAGAGTAAGGGATGTGAATCCGGGCAGCAGCGTCTTCCTTGAACAATCACACCTAACCAAGGGAGGAGGCCTTTGTCCAGCAGTGGACGTCCTATGGCTGATGGCTGATGATGATGATGATGACGACGACGATGATGATGATGACGATGATGATGATGATGATGATGATGGTGATGATGATGATGATAATAATAATAATAATAATATAACTCTTTATTGTTCACACCAATTATTACTAAAAACAATTTTAAAGTAAAAACTTAATACTAGTTGAACAATTGGCGGCCTTATCGCTTAGAGCGATCTCTTCCAGGCAACCTAAGTATGGAGAGGGTTTAGTAGGTTAAGGACGGGGTGTGTTGGTAAGAGAATTAAAATAATATAATATATATATATATAACATTTAAAAACATAATATATAAAAGACACAAATACATACCTAAATCTATTATAAAATATCAATACTTAAATATACCTTATATAATATACATATATATATATATACTTATAGACATACATATATACCTATAATTATACACTTACATATGCTACCATACATAAACATTAAACATATAAGAAGAGATAGCGAATTGCAAGATTATTTTAGAAAGTGCACCTTAACTCTGTTCTTGAAGATCTCTAGTGTTTGAGCCCTCTGTATTTCTACAGGAAGCTCATTCCACAATTTAATAGCTGTCACAGTGAAAGAGGAGTTATAGAAGGAGGTTTTATGTAAAGGGGTATTTAGCGAAAGAAGATGTGCCGATCTCAATGAGCGTGCGTTGATGGAGTCTCGAAACCTGAATCGCTCCTTAAGATAGCACGGGTAAGAAGGGTTAAAGAGAGTGCTGTAAAGGAGGGACAGAATGTGAGCATCCCGGCGACGACGGATAGGGAGCCACTTGAGCTTAGCGCGAAATTCGGAGACGTGGTCATATTTACGCAAGCCAAATATGAACCTTATGCAGTAATTTTGAAGGCGCTCAAGCTTATCCAGCATGGTTTCTGTGACGTCTAGATAGCAAACGTCGGCGTAATCTAGGATTGGAAGTAAAAGAGATTGTACAAGTGCAATTTTAGTGGTAAGAGGCAGAAAGTTACGTAACTTACGCAAAGAACCCCCAGAAGCAAATATTTTACGACTTGTTTCAGCAAGCTGCGGACCCCAAGATAGATGACGATCAAAAGTTATGCCTAGGTTTTTGACAGTTTCACTAAAAGGTATCGTTACACCTTCAAAAACTACTTTTGGTAGTGTATCCCAATCTATATTGCAGATAGTACGCGAACTTCCTACAACGATGACTTGCGTTTTGGATGGGTTAACTTTTAAACCATACGATTTGCCCCATTCAGATATACGACGCAAGTCATCATTGACTGCATCTACAGCTTCAGAAAGCCACCCCAGCGGAGCTTGACAGTACAGCTGTAGATCATCAGCATATAGGTGGTAGGAAGAAGTGAGGTGTTGCGAGATTGAATTAATGAAGATAGCGAAGAGAAGAGGAGATAAAACGCCACCCTGAGGTACACCGGCAGATGTATTACACCAGGAAGAGTAAGATTCGTCAAGGCGAACCCTCTGCCGACGTCCGTACAGGTAACTATGAAACCAGCCAATCACCGTTGGAGATATGTTACTCGAGCGAAGTATTGCAAGAAGGATATCAAAATCTACAGAATTAAAAGCATTGCTGAAGTCTAGGAGCGCCAGCACCGTCAAATCACCATTCTCCATCCCAAGACGTATATCGTCTGATATTTTGACAAGTGCTGTGACCGTGCTGTGCCCCGGACGAAAGCCAGACTGAAAAGGGTTTAGCAGATCATTCTTTGTTAAGAAAAGGTTTAACTGGTTATGAACCAACCGTTCGAGGACCTTGGACAGAAAAGGAAGGATAGATATAGGACGATAATCAGTGAAGGATGCTGGATTGGCTTTCTTAGGCAACGGGATTATTTGAGCATCTTTCCATAAGGAAGGAAAAGTATTGCAGGAAATGGAGCAGTTAAAGATATGACAAATAATTGGGAGCAAATGATCAAGGATAGGAATTATCATATTGCGACTAATAGAGTCAAGTCCAACAGCACTAGAGGTAATTGAGAGTATGCTTTTTCTAACATCACAGTCGGTAAATTGGCGAAAATCAAAAAGAGGCAGGTCAGGAGTTATACAGCTTGAAAGATGATTTAAGGTGGAAGCTTTAGAAGAAGCATCGATAATAGGAGAAGCAGAAAAATGCTGATTTAACGAGTCGATATCCAGATTCTTAGGGATTGACTCCTGGCGCGACTTGCCCACTCCTAAAGACCTTAGAAATTTCCAAACTTTTGCTGGGTCTTTATCCTGCACAGAATTGAAAATATGGCGTCGCTGGGCGTCCCTACACACCAAATTGCAACGATTCCGCAACCGCACATACCGAGCCCTATTATCATCATTTGGATGAGTTTTCAATTTAGTCCTAGCCACCGCTTTTTTGTGCTTAAGAGCCTTGATTTCCTCAGTAAGCCAAGGTGCTGGAACATGCTTAATTTTAATAGATCGAAGCGGCGCGTGAATATCATACAATTTAGTTAGTATTGTATTGAAAGCCGCCACTTTATCGTCAGTTGAGTTCGCACATGTAACTGGAGACCAATCGATATTTGCAGCGTCACTCAGGAGTTTTTCATGATTAATACCACCAAAATTGCGCTGCACGATTATGGTAGGCTTAGCTTTGGGAGGACGGATTTTATAGGATAAGAAGATAAGATCATGATATGAGAAGTCAGCAGAAAGCTGCCCGTGCTTGGCTACGTGCAGTGGTGATGAAACCATTATAAGATCAAGAAGAGAAGGGACTGAGTTAGGAGCATGATGAGTAGCACAAAGAGGGAGGATATGCATGTTACAAGATTTGACTAAATTTTGCAATTTTAAGGAACGATGATCACATCTTAAAAGGCAGGTGTTAAAGTCGCCCATGATTATGGTATGCCCATAAGATGGAGTTAAATCTTCAAGGATCTTTTCAAAAGAGGAAAAGTATTTACTGTGGGAATTATTACTGTAATAGACTCCAAGAAGAATTTTAACATGTGAAAGAAAAATTTCTATGAATAGGTGCTCCCCAATATGGTCGGGTGGCGGCTGCAGGGAAGTGCTTATCACTGAGAATGGAATATGGCTACGGAGATAAATGGCCACACCTCCACCAACACGACCAACCCGATCGTTGCGAATAAGATTAAAGCCTGGTAAAGAGAAAGAGATAGACGGTAGAGAATTTCGGAGCCAGGTTTCGGAAACGAGAATGCCATGGATATTATTGCTATCTAGGCTTGCCTGCATGTCAGAAATATGGCCAGGGATGCTCTGAGCATTTATGTGGATGAGATTTAAGTTTCGAGACACATCGGAGAACTGGGATTCAATAGACTCAGATAGAGTTGGGATACTGGTAAAACTATCTTCAGAGGTACTGTGACCAGGTGAAGAAATAGATACATATTCGCTATCATCGCTGCTATCGTTAAAAATATTTAACATAATATATATAAAAAAAGCAAATAAATAAATTATCTATAACCAAAAATATCAAAAATTTAAATATAAAATTAAAAAAAAAAAAACCTTAATTATATTAATAGTAAGGTATTCAATACCCGCCGGAGAGGTCGGTTTGGTGGAAATTTGGAGAAAGGAATTAAGACGGAGCCGATAAATACACTACACACTATAAACTATATAAGTGCACAACAAGCACGAACACCAAAAAAAAAATAATGAAGTTAAGTCACTACAAAGGATATATTATTATAGCATTAAGTTACAACCTTGTTTGGATCATTCCGCCACACTGTACTGTTCCGAGAACACATTAGTTTCAAATTTCGAGATCAAAATATTTAATAAAAATCTTAATGTATCGAAGTTTTTATAGTAATTAACGTCCATAAGACGTGTACCAGACAAAATCAGCATTGCGGTGATATCCCAATTGACATTGATACATGGCAAAGTGTCTAAATGTGCAAAAAAAAAAAAAAAAAAAAAGAGAAAATATATAATGCAATATGTCAATGTCAAGTAATAATCAGTTCATTTCATAACAACCTAGCCAATAACAATGAGAAGTGAATTGAAATTTTTATGAAAAATCTACCTACCTCTTCGACTTGGTAGTACAGGGTATACACCTAATATACCTTTTACCTTGAAATTTAAAGTACTTAATCAATAGAAGTAGGTAGCCGATCAATGACATGTGCAAGTGTAAGTTTGTACAGAACCAAAAGACAGAAATGATACCCAAACCGACCATTGACTACAGGATATCACCTAAACTCTTGGTTTCGGTACGCGTCTTATTCGTTCACTTGGTACTACTGTTGGAAGCGGTTTAGCTACGGATGACTTCGCCGCCGTAGGCATACTGATCTTGTCAAGCTCTTCGATGCAACTGATGCGGTGCCGCGAACCATCGCTTCCCAGCACGAATATGGAGCCCTCACGAGTCCAGCATTTTGCCACTCCAAACTTCTCACGTGCTGCCATGAATGTATTATGCCGCGCCTTTGTAAGAAACTCCGACATCGTAACTCCCGAACCTTTCAACTTGGTTTTGGTGGCCCAGATCTTAGCACGGAACGACGCATCCCGGACCTTGAACAAGATAGGCCTAGGACGATCCCTGTTTGACGACCCGCCCATTCTGTGGCAGCGACTGATGTCACTAGCTTGGAAATCACCCAACTTCAGAGTCCCAGATACCAACTCAGCTACAGTTGTTATAGTGTCCTCATTACTGTCTTCTGGGATCCCATGCAACAACAGTATTTTGCGTCTGGTGTGCGTTTCTAAGTTGTCATTTTGCTGGGCTAATAACTTAACCTGGGACTGTAGTGCTTGTAGTGCATTGAGTGTAAAAGCTTTAAATGTCGAAAATTGATCAGTCAAATTACTCACACTTGGTGATGTAGAAGCAGTGATTCTCTGTTGCCTTTCTTCAAATTCAGCCATCTTCTGGTTGAAGATTTGAGACATCTGAGACACAGACTCCTTGATGGCATCCATTTAGTTATGCAGTGCCAAATAGTATGAGCAGGAAACAGGTGATTAAAGTGTGTGATTGTACGGATAACACTTCCCGGCAGGTATTGTCACTTACTAATTAATAATACATGTAAATATATACAATTATTTGGGAATAACTATTTTAAATTAAATAAATATTACAGAGCTTTTAAAAACAAGTACTTTCACAAGTACCCCCGACCGGGAAAAAAAAAAATGATGATCATGATGACAAATATTATCAACTTACTGCGCTGCTCTGACCTTACTGACTGCCCTGTTGGTTCATTGGTAGTATGTCTGCTTCAAGAGCCGTAGGGCGTGGGTTCGATTCCCACTCAGGACAAACATTTTTTTTTATGGCTGACATGCTACGTTTTTGACCACAGCTCACCTGATGTTAAGTGACTGTGTGGTCGAAGATGGTAAAGCACACCTAGCCTGCAGTGGAACTGGCTCTCAAGTGAGGCTGCCGGAACACAACGTTAGATGCTTGGTGGCAGATTTTCAACTTGAGGGTGGTAGCTAGCCAGCCGAGTACTAGAAAGTACCCTACCACCACGCTATGGTTTCCTCACGATGTTTTCCTTCACCGGCAGCTCAAGCTCATTGTTGGGGTTTGAACCCACGCCCTTCGGCATACGAATCTACCGCGCTAACCACTGAACCATCATCGCTACAAATTTTGTACTATAATCAAAAATGTTTCTTCTGAGTGTTCGGTATATATTATAAGTACCTACTTATGTATTTACAAAAAAAAAACTGACTTCCATAGTACAAGCTTTGCTTAGTTTGGGGTCAGATGGCGCTGTGTGTAATGTCCTACAATTTTTTTTTATTTATTTGAACAATAAATTGAAAGACCCCCAGTTCTTTACAATAAGTAGGTAGATACGCATCGTCCAATTTCATTTGAGTTCGACACTTTTTCTATAGACTTTCTGAAAACCAAAAAATCATTGAAAGTGCATAGGTAGGTAGTTACATACATATATACCTATATACTATTACTTAGTGAGTATACGTAACGAGCCAAAACTGATCACTATAAGAATATTAAATAAATACAATGACAGTACGTGATCTGCTATTTTATCGATTTCCTAGAAATTGATGTACTGACTTGTTATCCACTACTCCAGTAACGTACACAGCGTGGCTGCCGCGCGAGACGTGCGCGCGGCGCGTCGCAAACAACTTCCGACTCGCGTAAATGAATACGTCGCGCTCCGAAAGAGTGGGCCGGAGGCAGCCTAAAATACCTAAAGCTCGCGGCTTGCCCCGCCTTAACTCTGTTTCATAATTCTATTAAACTCTTAGTTCATTCCTAATTCTATTAGCCCTTTTATGCAAAAGCAGTCTTTATTCCATAGTAATAAAGACGTAAAAGCATTGAGTTCTTTCGAGTTTTTCTGACTAACGATTCCACTTCATCTTTAGTTTTCGAGCTATTGTTCACCTGACAACGTTCGCGATAATATTGAAATACCGCGTAAATAGAACGTCCGTTCGTCTATCTTCTATCGCTTTCTTACACACAAGCAGAAAGTTTGAACAACATTTGAACGTTACAGCAGAAACAAAATAAATTCAATTAAAATTTGAAAAATATATATTTCACTATCCATGTGTTTTTTATTTTTACAATGCTTAAGTTTATTGTTTCTAACTTTCTTTTAAAAATTTCGTACAGTAATAAATTTAATTAAAAATATTCGAGAAATTTCAAGTATTATTAAAAGCTGCAATGAAATCTTACAATCGTAGCCAGAGTACAGGTTTTTGCAAGTCGATTAGTCAATTTCGATACATTTTATTGAGTAACTTGTCGTTCGACAGCTGAGCATTGTTACAACACGTTTTGCTGGCATCTTGAGAAGCTTGTTATTCGACATTGTTCAGTTTTATTGGAATCTCAACCTGATAATGTTTTAAGGCATTTTAACTCCATCAATGAAGGTGTTTAACAATATTTCCCGTAGTTTGTATAATAAAATTAATAAATAAGTGATTTCTATGCCAAAAGAACAAAAGGGGATGGAAGTACAACCTTGCACTTCCTTTCCCTTTTTTACAGAACAAGATGAATCTACTACCCATATATGATGGATATTCCTTAACCTTACGTTTCTCATTCGTGCGCCTAAGGAATGGAACTTCCGTGTTTCCTGAGAGGTATAATCTGGATCTTTTCAAGGTCAGCGTAAATATATTGTATATCCTAAATTTGCTTGCTTCATCTTTGACTACATTATCGCTTACCATCAGACAAGTTAGTAGTCAAACGTAGATCTATATCCGTTAAAACAAATAGTCTTTCCGGGGTATATGTTATCTGTATTCTAAATACGTTGAACCATTACAGCATGATAAAGTAACAAATACGCAGACATTTTACATTTATCATAATTATTTGTGCAGTAATTTTTTTTGTAACCGTCTTTAAGAAAGGAGGTTCACAATCGGTTGTATTTTGTTCCGTCGTCCAAGAACTGATTTGAAAAACCTTTTATTTATTTAAAAGGATATATTATTTATAGTTTTATCGAAATAGGTTTGTTAGTATGATTTTTGAACCAAAATAACTGCAAAAATATGTCATCCAAGTAAACAAAATTGCGTGTTTTGCTTTACTGTGACTTTTCAGTTGCGTTGACAGTCACAAGAGTAGTCCTAATAAATTACTTACCTTCCAACTACCCAACACCGTAATAAAACAATGTAACCTAGCCGTGCTTGGGGTTACTGGAATTGATTCGGTTTTTATACTACCTAATCTGCCTATCCGTATGTAGTTGATATTTACACCAACCTCTTGCAATCGTATGATTAGCTTATTGTATACGGGCTACTGTTTCTTTGACAAGGCCGATGTAATAAACACTATTGAGATATATAATTATAAGTGGCTTTCGTACGTTTTGTATTATAGAAAACAGCTTACATAACACGATTGGCAGTTTTATTGTTGCGTTAATAATAATGGTTTAGCTGCACTAAGCTGTCTTTTACTATTTTTGGTGATATCTTTTTTGTTATGTGAAAGTAATGAGACTAAGGAGAGGCTCTCCTGATGGTAAGAGATAACGCATGCCCATGGCCATTGCAGTGACACACGGAACTTTGAGTAACAACGCAACAGGGTTTCACCGCTTTGGCGCTCACTGCTTTGAGAATTTCGATGGTTAGTCTCAATAGCCTGTAATTTCGATAGGAGCAGTAATCCTTCAAACATGAAAACAGTAATATTAAACCACCACTGTTACTAAGTACCTACCAAGACGAGCTCCGGCTAAGGATATCTACTACAAAATTCATATATGTTTTTTTACATCGAACTAGGTATGTATTTGGCCACGATCTCACCTGATGGAAAGCGACGATGAGGTCGAAGATGGAGCACGATTGCCTAGAAAATACCAATTTAGGTTTTTCTTGAACAACCCCGGGTTGCACTTAGTTGGAAACATAAACGCTGGCGACGACTTACTGACTGACGGCATCAGTAGTCTGAACATGGTCTGGAAATAAATATACTATGTATTACCAGAAATAGGAAAGCGGATAACGAAAAAGAAATTAGTGTAAAATCGGAAGCAAGATAGCGGACAACATTCTGGTGATCCAACAAATTCGTTGAAGATGGCAAACACACTTAGCATAATATGGAAACTGCGAGAATATTCCTTTAAATACTTGGCCACTGAAAGTACATTGAAGGTAGGAGACATCATGGTCGGTCTCCGAATCGTTGGATTGACCTTAATAAAAAGACTACACAGTCCACCGCAGTACAGTGCGCTCGCAATAAGGAAAAGTGGAGAGACATTGTGCGACGTGCAGCAGCCCTAGGGACCAGCAGTGACGATAGGACGCAACCCTGTTCATCTTGTCCACTAACCTTCTGTTAGAGAGATAAAACATCCACGACCACTCTGCCAAGAGTCTCCGACTAAGAAGAAGACTTGGCAATTGATTAAAAAGTATCCTACTAGCATGATTGCTTTTTCTTCCCAATGTTTTTTTACAGACAGCTGAAGCTAAAGCTTTAGATTTAAATTCAAGCTCTTCAGGGTACGATCCAACTGCGCTTATCACTGTACAAAAGTATGCTCCTTCCACCCTGCTCCATCGTTTCAATTATGTCACTCACAACTGTTAATAACTTTAACCTTAACCCTGGGCCAGGATTCCTAATGATACCTCGTGTGAGTGGAGTGGACGCCACCAGCGACATAGAGAAAGTTGGTGAAGTGAGAAGTAGATTTATAAACCCATATGATACCATAGCAAGGTAAAATCGTAATGCGTTTATACCTTTATAAATCAATATATTTGTTTCGCAATACCCGTAGTAATCAGTATTATTGTAATTGAAAATTTTAATTTGATGGACGTTAAATACCTATTTAGTATTTAGTTGGCATTTTGGGTAAGTTTAAATAGCTTTAAGCAAGTACTTTATACAAATGGGTATTATAGACACTTCAGAAAATCTATTCATTATTTTATTAGGAACGGGTTAATCTTGATAATGTTAGTTTATTAAAATCAAGGATACCGTACTTCATTAATTTATTAGGGTGAGTTATTCACGGCATCGCGGAAAAATCATGCCGCCAATAATACACTCAGTATTTTTTTTCTCAAAACCTGTGTTTTTTCGTGTGTTTATATATATAAAAAAAAGCACAAGAGCGAATCAGACTCGCCCACCGAGGGTTCCGTAAAAACTAGTAGGAAAGATAAATAGTTCGGGATAGAGTGTTGAAGTTTATGGTTTTGACCAAATTTTTGTGTACTATAAGTTAATACTTCTTGCTAAATTTCATAGTTCTAGGTCAACGGAAAGTATCCTATAGGTTTTGATTCCCTATAATGTAGAGAAACATTACTTTGTTACTTTCAAAAGTTCATTAAAGCTTGTAGTGAAGCCACCACTACTTTACTAGAGCATGTACGGACTCTACCTTAACTTTACTTTATGTGACTTTGGCTGTGATTAAGACTTAGGTAACATAATTTAAAAAAAAAAAATTAAATAAATTAAAAAAACACTTGATAATGTCAAAACACTTGGCACTGGCATATTCACAAAGAAGATGTCAAAAAAGTAGAAAAATAACAACGCAGATTGATTGATAGATGAACTCTTTATCGTTCACACCAAAGATTACGTACAGAATTAAAAAAAGAGCAGGTTACGTTTAACTCTTCAATGCCGTATAAGATCAAGTCAGTTTTAATAGTAAAATACTTTAAGATACTGACTCGGTGGTAGATTATTTCCTTACTTTAGGAAGTCGTCTAAGTAGCTACCACAGCAGTACCAGATATTCTGTTGCCAAACAGTTTTGTGTAAACAATTATTGTGTTCCGGTTTGAAGGGTACTGCAGCTAGCGAAATAAATGGTCTGTTGAGACTTAACCAGCGAAGTCTCAAAGTAATGAGCGTCAAAGCGGCGATGACTTTGTTTTGTTACTTGAAGTTCTGTGTATTGCCGCAATGGTCACGGGCATGCGTTACCTCATACCATCAGGAGAAAGTATCGTTCGTCTTATTACATAAAAAAGATCATTTTAACTACCTATCGTAATTACAGATATACACACAAACTTTTTTTCTTATAGAAGATTCAGACACTATATTGCTCAGTTAATTAGTAACGGAATGATAATAACTATATTTCGCTTAAATATTGACCAAAACTTTATCAATATCAACTCAAAACTCTTTAAATAGAATTGCAAACTACGTTATACTATAATTACAGTCCAAGGACAAGATTTCACGTTAATTGTGTCCGGCAGTATAAATATGAATAAGTATGTTGTGGATGTAATGGCAGTTATTGACGACCAGATGTTGAAGCGAATAACGAAACAGGAATAAGCAAATTACTGATAATAATAGACTGTAATTAGCCGGCTATTCTTTTGAATCAGCCAACTGTGCAGAAATAATGAATTTCAGTTATGCTAAAGTACTCGTATAAAATGGACATTGAGTTACTGGCGGAACTGATATTTGAGTTAATAGGACGTTAAACATACAATACATATATATTTATATGTATAATCTATAAAAGTTTAATATACATATATTATTAATATTAAATATTTATTTGTTTGCTGTATTTATATGTATACAGTATTCGTTTTGAACAACCATATTTCATATAGGTACTATGGGGATGACTGGCAGAAAATGTTTTAGCATTAAGTCCTTCTTTTATAAATATGACATGAAAATTTATAACATAAACATGAAAAAAAACCAAAGGATACTTTTCCGTCGGTCAAATGATAGGCAATAGACTTTTTGATGTAAAATTAAGGAGACGAACGAGACACTCTCCTGGTGGTAGGAGAAAACGCCTGTTCAGTGTCCATGACCATTGCAGTGAAACTTTGAGTAACAAATCAAGCAATCGTTGCTTTGGCGCTCATTATGACACTTTCAATGCTTCGACTTAGTACTTTCGATTCATGTAAACAAACATGATTAATTTTTATTACATAAGTAAAAAATACAGAGCACAACCGTTTTGAACCATTAGTTAAAACCTTCTTATGAGTTTAGAGGTTCAAAACAGAAATATTACTACATATTATAAAAAAAGACATCCGTCGCGACTGTCTGTCTGTTTGCGATTAAGCTAAAAACTACTAAACAGATTATCATGCGAGTTTCACCACTAGATAGATGTGATTCACGAGGAAGGTTTAAGTATATAATTTGTCAAGGTTATGTGTAAATTGGTTGAAATATGATGATAATTGTTGGAAGTGTCGGAAAAAGTCAAACCAACTGGGAGCTTTCATCGCAAACGCTGCCTAATATCCCTTTGAGATATAACAAAATAATGCATGGTGGGATATTCCTCTTTTATCGTATATTAAACAGATGAGCTCTACGACAGACTAAACATGTAGGCATAATATGCTCTACTACCCGTGCAAAGACGAGGCGGGTCGCTAGAAAGTTATAAAAAGCAACTTATTTTTGAATTTTTTAAATGAAAAAATAAAACTAGACAAAACGCATGGTGTTTTGTAGAAAATTATAGTAATCAAAGAGATTGCGTGCGCTTGATATATTTCAAATAAGGGTGGAAGTGATAAGGTGTCAAAGCTATAATTCCCGTGGGGGAAGGGTTATTTAAAAGCAATCAGCTGACAGGTGGTGTCCTTCATTAAACTTTGCGTAACAGACGCGTTGATATAGCTATATATATATATATATATTTATATACTTGTAGCAATGATAGCTCACTGGTTAGCGCGGTCGGTTCGCATGTCGAAGGGCGTGGGTTCAAACCCCAACAATGAGCTTGAGCTGCCGGTGAAGGAAAACATCGTGAGGAAACCATAGCGTGGTGGTAGGGTACTTTCTAGTACTCGGCTGGCTAGCTACCACCATCAAGTTAAAAATCTGCCGCCAAGCATCTAGCGGTCTATTCCGGCAGCCTCACTTGAGAGCCAGTTCTATTCCAGGCTAGGTGTGCTTTATCATCTTCGACCACACAACCACTTAACATCAGGTGAGTTGTGGTCAAACACCTGGCCTGTCAGCGTTAAAAAAAAATGCTGACGTGTATGCCTCTTGCATCTAGAAATTATTCAACACAATACACTAGAATTGTTTTTGATTGACAGGCTGGGTGTTTGACCACAGCTCACCTGATGTCAAGTGACGGCGTGGTCAAAGATGGATGGCCTTATGGGAACGTTTGGGTGAGTGGGTGTAAAACACGAGAGACTGTTTGTTCACGTCTTAAACTTAGAAGTATGATATTTTACAAAGGAGGAAATCATAGGATAGTGGTAGGGTACTTTCTTGTGCTCGAAGTAACTCTAGTAGAAAATCTGCCGTCAAGCACTTAACGGTCTGTTCCGGCAGCCTCACTTGAGAGCCAGTTCTAAGCTAGGTGTGTTTACCATCATCAACCACGTCGTCACTTGACGTCACTTAGGCGGCGGTGACCACTTACCATCAAGTGGTCACTAAACTTGTTGCCACTTTTACACATAAAATGAAAAACTTAACTTTAGGTAAGCTGTGGTCAACCGCCTAGTCTGTCAAACTTAAAAAAATAACCAACTTTTAAAAAGGAGGTTCTGAAAGGAGTCCCTATAGATCTATATGTAAGTATTTTATAAAATATTTGTATATTTGTTCTCAATTTTCTCATAAACTACTAGATCAAGTTTACACACCGAGTTTAATAGTAATAAGACGAGCAATTTTACTACTAGTTGAAATTATGTGTCACGCTTTATGAAACGCTCGTGTTGTATCAGAGTAAATATTTTCGAACGAACGACAAAATTATGTTTAGTCTGGGTATCAAATCTGAGACGTAGCTCTGAAGAAATCTGGTTAAGGCTACTGACTATTGGAGAAGTCACAATACCTTAGTGCTACTAAATTACAGTACACCGTCAAATCCATTCTTTACCCGTCCAACAGAAGGCGGATAAGTTTCTCCGAAGTGACATTCCATACAAAAATCAGGCGCGCATTGAGCGGGTGACGGTTTGTTTAGCGGCCACAATGCGCAACGCTAACGAGTCTAGCGTCTGAATAAAACATTGTTATGCCGCTATTTACGCATAAGCGACAGCGATTTTATCTATTTGAATACCATCTCGTTGGGAGCATGCAATAATGTTTCTGTCTCTATCGCTGTCATTGCAAATGAGAGAGAAAGTAACGGATCTTTAGGATAGATTTAGACAGATTCCATGTTTATATCCGTGTTTGAAAAAATCCATGAATCAGGTCAGTTGTAATAAACAATACATAAAGAAACATTGTTCTAAATAAACATTGGACTCTTGAAATAAAGTGTGCATATAAAAATACAAACCGCTTATGCTCTCAGCCGCTCATCCTATTGAAGAAGTGTTTGGAAACCACTCCAGAAACTGTGTACTTACTGCTTGAATCTTATAGATGAGCTTGGTGTGGTCATATTGTCAAAAGGGTGATTTAGCGTGTTTTGACCATGTACGATACACGTACAGTCTCGGGAAAGATATTATTCAAATGGACTGTATGAGGTGCATCTAGAAATAGGTGGGAAACGGATAGTCTATCCCCGAATATCCCCCCGAATAATCCCCGATAAGCTGTCGAAGGTATAAGAAAAAACTCCACCAACCTTCAATCCACGACCGCCTATACGGCTTCAGCTTTCTTCGCGGGCTTCGTACGATTCTAGCACGGCTAGAACAGCTGGTGGTCCAAATCTGTTCGCAACTTGACGGCACAATATCACGGACACTGGTTTCGATGATTCTAGATTAATATTATTTTGCACGCGCGCCGTGAGCAGGGAACGTAACGTACGTCCGATCTCGACCGCAACGACAGAGCTTCTCTAGATCCACGGTTGCAAAGTGACAAATTGACGGAGCAAATTTCCGTCTACCCTCTATTGCTTGTTGGGACCGAACAGACCAAAACAAACTTCGACGGCCAATAAAATTATATTATTTAGCTTTTGTAATCTACAGTATTATAAAGTATAATAATATGATAACAATAGACAGCTCTGTTGGCTCATTGGGAGTATGTCTGCCTGAGCTGTAGGGCGTGGGTTCGATTCCCGCCAAGGACAAACATTTTATGGTATAAACAAATGTTTGTTTTGTGTCTGGGTGTTCTATATGTATTATAAGTATGTATTTACAAAAAAAAAAAGTATTTATGTATTCTATCAGTTATCTGACTTCCATCACACAAGCTCTGCTTAGTTTGGGGTCAGATGGCACTGTGTCCTACAATATATATTTATTTATTTTATTTTTATATATTAATTTATGTAATTATTTACCAAAATAATTACATAAATAAAATATAAGTTACAATCATGTGGGCGTGTATGCATGCGGGCGTGTATGCTTGCGTGCGTTTGTGTGTGCCCGTGTGTTTATGGGTGTGATTAAATTCCGTGTCGAGATTGCGAAGCTTTTTTTTTGAAAGGCATCTAGGCTGGAGTAACTGGTTTTTATTATTATTTTAAATTATCGAATTTCCGGTTCATTTCTCAGTGTAGTGTGGAAATAGTCTGAGATACTTAGTTGGTTTATTATTTTACTATACAATATTATATCTATTAAAAAAAAAATGTTTTATAAGTGAATATTACGAGTCTATGTATATATTAGCGCGTGAGCTACCAAATTAACTTGCCTTACAAATGGATGACAGATGGCTTGTTAATAAAAAAAATACTTTGGTCGCAAAAATATCTTTTATAAAAGCAAGGAGATAGTTTTTTTTTTACTTTAATTTCCTCTACATATTCCAAGTGAATAGATTCTGCCGAAAATTCAAAACAAAAGATGAATTCTAGCAATTCAAGTATTATATGAAATATGTTTTTAGTAATTATCATTTCTTTTCTTTATTTTTCTGAGCCCTTTTTACTTATTCCCTACACCAAATAGAAACGTTTCACTTTGCACAATAGACACGGTTTGGCGGTAACCTAAATATCAGATTCCAGCGCAGCAAGCTTAGTTGGTAAACGTTGCTATTTATTTATACGAATATTTAATAAACTATGCAAAATTTAAGACTTAGACGCCTAAGAAATAAATATGTATAGTTTTTATAATACTTTATAGCAGTAGCTAGAAACAGACGCATTGCTGCCTCAAAAAAAAAACGATTGTACAATATCTATAACCAAGTTTCATTGTAATCGAATGAACGATACGATAGCACAAATAATACAAACATTCATTTTTATGTATCAGATTTTTAAGACATACATATTATTTTTATAAAATATAATATTTTAAATGCCAATTAATTGGTTGGAAAGATTAATCTTTCTAATCTTTTATGATACAATTAATATATCTAAAATAAGTTGTTGCCCGCGGCTTCACTGGTGTGGACATAATATGTGCATAAAATTACAAAAAGTAGTATTTCAGTCCTCATGATATATAAAGTATCCACCCTCAAGATGAAAATCTACCGCCAAGCATCTAACGGAGTGTATATATATATATATATCACTTGCGAGCCAGTACCATTCCAAGCTAGGTGTGCTTTACCATCTTCGACCACATCGCCACTTAACATCAGGTGAGCTGTGGTCAAACACTTAGCCTGTCAACCATTAAAAATTCCTTGTTAAATTATAGTAAGATCAGATCAGCCGTTTAGACGTGAAAAGGTAACAAACAGATAGATAGAGTGCCAAAGTTACAAACGTTTTTATAATCGTTTATTTTATCACAAACTGGATGACCGTTTTTAGTACATTAAGAAAATTAAAACATTGTAGGTACCTAGAAACTATTTAACAGTGTCACGATAACATTCATGTTTTAATTCACATAGATAAACTTTGATTTGTCTAAAATTTATCACTGCATTATATTGTTATACATAATTATATGCTATTTTAAAAAGTACTCAGTAGTGTAAAACTATCAGTAAAACTCAAATGTAGTTAAAATTGTTATATTCCAATACTTCAATTGTTTTCTCAATCTTTAGTACATACTTTCACCACCGGTGTCCAACAACGAGTACCAGCCTTCCAAAATGTTCCTCCCGTCATTCTATTTCTTTTTTTTTTTAAAACATGTTGCCATTGTATCTTAACAATTTTAAATTTAACTGTCGAACCTTACACTCGACCATCCTGATAACGTGTATGACCCCATACACGCTTCTGTTGGAAACCTTACACTCGGAACACTTAGGAGGTTGGCTCACTTTGTAAATTATTTAAACTAAATTACACACTTATAACCATGTGAAATTAAATTTATATTATAAATTATATAATATTATTCTTTATTCCAAATTTAAATATTGCAATTAAGTTACCATACAGTTATATATTCTTAAACATATTTTAATGAAACTCATACCCTACTTCTTAACCTAAATCATTCGTAATCATGACTTTATAGTACCGTTTCATTCTAAATACATTAATCTATAACGGCCACTGAACTAGCTCTAATAGTATAGTTAAGTCATTGTAATTCTTAAACCCATCCATTCTTAAGAATTTACAATTATCTGTCATTCATAACAACTGCAATTGTTATCTAGCGTAGCTTAGTTATAACTAATTTCTACAGGTAATTGCAATTCCTAAACCAATCAATTCTTAAGAATATACAATTACCTGTTTACCTCGAACCAATCCATTCTCGAGGGTCTGGCTGCAAGTAGTCCAATCTATGTCAGGTAACGAACCAATCAATTCTCGCTCCCGATCATAGACCAACCAGTTTGCAGCAGCGCTTGTAACTACTCGCTACAGGTAATTGCAATTCCTAAACCAATCAATTCTTAAGAATATACAATTACCTGTTTACCTCGAACCCATCAATTCTCGAGGGTCTGGCTGCAACTAGTCCAATCTATGTCAGGTAACGAACCAATCCATTCTCGCTCCCGATCATAGACCAACTAGTTTGCAGCAACGCTATAGCTTGCCAGGTAGCGAACCAATCAATTCTCGCTTCTGACCATCAGCTAGTGTCGCGGTCCCGTTGATCTCGCTCGACTCGATGCCGGTCCCGTGAACGGCTCGCCTCGCGTCGCCCGTCGACCCGCAGCTCACTGCGAGCCCCGCGCAGCTCGGGTCGCGGTGTGTGACGGCGCCGCTCGTTCTGCCTCGTCCGGTTGTCTTCAACACGTTCTCGCTGAAAGGCCTCCTCGAGGAGGCGAAGTCGCTGTCGTTCACGCTCCAGATCTTGTTCTCGTTTACGAAGACTGGCTGCTGCTGCGCCTATTGGGGTGGCTGCGGCTGTCCCCACTGGCGCGGCTGCGGCCACGACTGTGGCTGCGACTGCGGCTGCGGTCATGCCCACCGAGGCGGCTTCGGCCGCGCCTGGCGGCACTCCACACATGTCGCGGAGTTGCTAGCCGCCGTTGGCCGACCCCAGAATCATCCATGTTTCTGAAGCTCACACCCGTTTTCAATGTTAATCTCGGTTATATAAGTATAAGAAATAATTGTTTTACGTATTATAGATAATGTTCGTTTTTGTGTTTAAATACAACGTGATTGTAGGTGTCTCAGCATAATATAAAACTTCATGACTTAAGCAACCCCAAGAACGTTGCCAAATAATTTATTGCCCGCGTTATTGGGTTAATTTTCAGTTAATTATCACTTAGCATCTCGTAGTATCATGTAACATCAGGCATTGGTATTAAATTAACAAGTTTCAACAAGTTTCCGTATAGTTGAATTCAATAATTTTAAAGATCGAATCATAGAGTAGCCGCTAACCAAATACAAGTACTTATAATGAACACTGCAAGCTTCTAATGTTATTTTCATTGCATATACAAGTACCCTAACCCACATTTTACTCTGAACTTACTTACATAACTATACCTATTAACAGGTGCCTCAAATTACATGTTTTTTTTTAAATATCCGAACCACACGCTTAAAGATTATTTGTAAAGTAACGCTAACATTTTAAACATCAAAATTATAGTAAGTAGGTATATCACGGCTTAATAAAATTATTTACTTACGCAGTTTGCGAGCTCGATACCACTTCTGAATTGTAAAACTATCAGTAAAACTCAAATGTAGTTAAAATTGTTATATTCCAATACTTCAATTGTTTTCTCAATCTTTAGTACATACTTTCACCACCGGTGTCCAACAACGAGTACCAGCCTTCCAAAATGTTCCTCCCGTCATTCTATTTCTTTTTTTTTTTAAAACATGTTGCCATTGTATCTTAACAATTTTAAATTTAACTGTCGAACCTTACAGTAGGTAGATATTACTAGAAAGTATACTAAGACCTTGATTACAAACTTTCACTCATGCAAATGAGAAAATTTACTCTTGATTCGTTTATTTAACAAAATGGCATGAAATAAAAGGCAGATTATCTTCATGTTTCAACGTCCAAGTTTAACGTGCCGTCAGATGACATACGACAGGCTTTAGATTAATTTACTTCAAAGGAAATTAAAATGCGCTCATGCTTCAATTACTGGCATATTCTGATCTATTTTTAACTGGCAGCTGACTCGCTCGTGATAACTAGTTTATCAGGTATTGGACGAAGTGCCTTTAATGCTTTTAATAGTTTTGATGGAATTTTCATAGTTCCATACCCAAATCCAGGAGTTTCCCTACAAGATCGAATCAGAAATGAGGAGATCCGTAGACGAACTAAAGTAGCCGACATAGCCCAGCGGATTAGCATGTTTAAGTGGTAGTGGGTAGGGCACATAGCACGCAGAACTGATGGCCGATGGGGCTGCAAAGTCCTGGAGTGAAGACCACGGACCGGCAAGCGCAGCGTAGGACTTCCACCCACAAGGTGGACAGACGACCTCATAAAGACCGCAGGAACGCGCTGGATGTGAACCGCTTCCAACCGGTCTTTATGGAAATCAATGGGAGAGGCCTATGTCCAGCAGTGGACGTCATACGGCTGTAGATGATGATGATACTCAAATGGCGTCAAAAAGGATAAGTGACGTATTGATTAAATGATCAAATTTAAAATTATCGAAATAAACCTAGATTTTTAACACGAATAAGACTAAACATAAAAATAATTACTTATTTCTTTTTTATAAAGCATGAAAAATACGAATGAATAGCCAGGGCACTCGCTCATTACTTTGAGACATTAGATGGTTAGTAACAACAGATGTGTAATTTTGCTAGTTGCAGTACCCTTCAAACCGATCTATCTAAATAGGTATAGAATTCGTGGATAATTCTCGAAAATGACGCATTATTTCATTGATTAGTGAGTACAATTGAGATCAAAGCGAGAACTAATAGTACCGCAAAGTTTGGACGCAGCGGGTCGTCGGTAAATGCATTTTGTGAATTTATGGCTGGCCAATGTGGTGAGTGGCCAAATTGTTGGCACACTGTGACCAGACGAATCCTTCACACCTGCTTCCAAATGGTGATTTGCTTCAAAGCAAAGCGTTATTACTTTTGCTTTATTTGTTATTTGATTTAGGTTCATATTTGGATTGGTTTTCCCTGAACTGTCTATTTAGCTTTCTCTGAATTTGGCGAGAATATTGTAAGCATTCTAATTTTATAGGCTTAACAGATTTTATAGAATTCTCAGCTTTTTAACCGACGAAAAAACGGAGGAGGTTCTTAAATCGACGCGTATATTTTCTTATAGACCGATTAAATCCCTCTCAAGTGCTAAAAAAGAGGTAGCCCAGCTACCCGGTTTTTTTTTAGCTTTTAATGGGACATTGACTTTATTAAGGTGGTTCTTTTTAACTTTGTTTAGATGCTTTCGTGTATACAATTTTCTTTTAATGACTTTTCTTTTAGTTAACATATTGTGCCGTTTTAGCTAAAAAAAATATTGAAAATAACACAATTAGCTGGCGAACAGTAAATGAACACAGCGAACAGTAAGGTGACTTGGAAATCTCTAGAAAAGACTTGCACC
The DNA here is from genome assembly GCA_950106695.1 of Biston stratarius. Taxonomy (NCBI): domain Eukaryota; kingdom Metazoa; phylum Arthropoda; class Insecta; order Lepidoptera; family Geometridae; genus Biston; species Biston stratarius. The sequence goes on along the minus strand of OX467106.1, from coordinate 31,977,148 downwards.
ATCAAACAATCATAAGTAAATGATACAGGATTAAGGATGGTACACTTAATAATCTAGAAATAAGTATCTTTTGCAACTTTTTTAGCAAGAAATATAAGGTTTATTAATTATAATATATGAAACATCTGTTGCGGCGGGTTAGACTCGCTGTTAGCGTGGCGACCCCACACGCTTCTATTTGTGCGACTATCTTATCACTCGATTCGGCAATCCCCCCTATACAAAATAGTTTAAAATGTGTTTAACATTTCCCTGGCGTCTCGTGATGGCAAACTTTTTCTGACTTTCCAAAGCCTAAGTAAACTTGTTACGCCTCCAATTTTAGTATATTTTAACTTATTCTAGACAATATCTATAGAAGACAACAAATTAACTGTACTGCACTTATACCATTAAACAATTTACTCAGTAAATCAGTTCCAAACTTTGACAATAGTAATATAACTTTATCAACCAGACACCTAGACACGAAATAGGTATTTCCTTTAGACAAAAAGTGAGAGGCAAACGTTTACAAATCGTATTTGGCATTTTACTTGTCACGTCGATATTGCAACATTGGTATTTAGTATCTAAACTTATGATTACATAGACTTCGATAAACGTTTTGAAGATTCCGCTCAATGATCACGAGATAGTAAGGAGGTCCATGAACCATCTGAATTATTAGTCTTCTTTCCTGAGGTTAGCCTATATAGAAATCCTGGATATACATATTATACTCGTACATTCCAAATTTTACCCAAATCCGTTAAAATGTTGCAGCGTGAAGAAGAAACAAACATACATACAAACTTTAGCATGTATTACTGTGATATGTCACTTGTCTTACTCGATGTTCTAGTTGTTCTAGTAGTTCCACGCGTTGTCTTTTTCGTTGTTTTCACTGGTTGTCTCACTGGTTGTTCTCACTTTTTGTCTCACTTTTTGTCTCAAAGGTTGTCTCACTTTTTGTCCTCGTCACTTGTCGTCTTTACGCGTTGTTGTCGCTCGTTGTTTGAACTTCTTGTTTTCTTTTGTTGTGCTCACTAGTTGGTGTCACTTGCTGTTCTCACTCGTAGTCCAAGTTGTTCTCACCCGTAGTTCTGTTTTGTTCTTACTCAATGTCTCGCTGGTAGTCTCACTGGCTGATTTTTTTCACTCGTTCTTACTCTTTGTTTTTAATTGTTGTCTCACTCGTTGTCGCACTAATTGTTTTCACTGGTAGTTCTCACCGTCTATTAATTTTGGTAAATGATATGATCACTCGGCGAAATGTACTCTTGATAAGAAAGTTAATTACAATTTACGAGCCCCAATGATCTTCAGATATTTACAAAAAAAAAAACATTAATACGACATACATACAACTTGAGAGCCGACATGCGTTGTAACGTAAAAATTGGATCTTTCCAACTTGCTGCGCGTCAGACAGAACTCAGTAACGCATGACTGTCAAAGATACCTGAATTACGACATTTTATGACGGGACGTCAATTGTAGCGTTGTGACATCGCAACTGAATGTTGACATATTTGTGTTTGTCTTACCTTAGTGGACAATATATAAGATGAAGGTAAAATTTGGAGCATTCTTGAATGAAATGAATGAATCGTTATTTCGTACGGTGTTCTGATTTCCATGCGGTTTCGTTAAAGCGCTAGACAATCACCTATCTGCATTGAATTCAAGCAGGTTGCTAAATACGTTTAATCAAATTGACAGGTTTATCGAAAACATCTCAAGGAAAAGCGTTCGGATAAATAGCACCTTTCGAAAAGTTGATTACAATCAGATTTATGATTTATACCAATTGGAATAAGTATATTGACGGTATCCTATCTTTGTCTGACCCAGTTAAGTACAAGAAGACCTTGAGCTATGATAGTGATAGATTGCTATCGTATAAGGTGACACAAGAAACAATGCATGGGCTGGATTTACACTGTTTTTTTTAGTATAATTATGCGGTTTTTTTAACTAAGTGAGTACATAATATTTTTTTTTTTTTTTAATCTTTCTTACGTCTTCGCAGTTACAGTTACATGGATTTGGATGAAATTTGAAATGTAGTTTATAATTTTAACACGTAAACTTCATTCTATTTCGGAAAACGTGAGTATAACCGTGGAACGAAGTAAGTAGGCTAGGTGTGTTTACTATCTTCGACCACATCGTCACTTAACATTAGGTGAGCTGTGGTCAAACAACTAGTCTGTCAATCATAAAAAGTAAAAGTATAAAATTAATATATTAGTAAATGGCTTCGCACAAACCGTAGGACCATTTGTTATTTAAACAACAAATTTTTACTTTGATGAATTTACTTCGAGGTTTCTTCACGAATGAATGAATAAATTAATCATTCGATTACTAGTGTCATCTATTGATAAACACTTTCTACTATGAGGTGAACCTAAAAACAGCTCTTAACACGTACACAAAGTGGCGCCATCTAGAATATAATCAGCATAACATTAAAAAAATAACCGGAAAAATAGTTTGATTCATCGTAGTTCTGTTTTTTCCATGGGATTATGTTACTAGTGTTTTATTATCACTATTAATGAATAAAAGTAAAATGATTAAATATCCTGAATATTTATTTATCTTTAGTAAAAGGGTTCGTCATTTGGGAAAGTCCACCTGACAGTAAGCAAAATGTTATTTTATTTTTATTTTGATCGCCATCTCACCCGAAGATAAGTGAAGGTGCGGTCTACGATGGAGCACGCTTGCCTAGAAGAAACCGATTGGACTGTTAGATTAGTGATATTATCGAGATGTGACCAATCCCAAGATTAATCTGGATTCGACTATGGGTATTTTGTAGTATGCCAGGGTAGTAGGGCTATTGAGATCATTAACATTTATTGTTTCAAACTACTTAAATAAATTAATGAAACAAAGTAATGAACAGCAAAGCAACGAGGGGTTGGGCTATTTTCCCAACTACCTGTGGCTGTCATACTTAAGAGACAATCTCCATTCCAGGCTAGGTGTGCTTATCATCCGTGATTGCACCGTCACTTGAAATCATGCAAGCTGTGATCAAAAACTTAGCACGAAGAAGTCAGTTCCGGTACACGGAATTCCTTGGCCAGAATCCGACGGTACGTAATATTTGGTAATGTAATTTTTTTATCATAAATCAATTGAAATTGAAATTTAACAAGCCAATCTTTTATACAAAACAAATGAATTAATAAAAATCGGCAAAGTCTGGATGTAATCTAAATGCTAAAACCCACTACCAGGTAACACCAATGATATAACATAAACAAAGAAACAAATATAAATTAGCCTCTAATAAACTCCATGCTAAAAGTAAATCGCTCCGTTTAATAATGAAGAAAACCCGTCGTTCTGAAGCAGGTGCGATGTGAATAATTGAACTTTTTCCAATAACTCGAAAGGCTGGCCAATCAATCAAATTATACTGCGAGTGCTATATTTTTATCGATTCCGTAATATGGGGTTTGTCTTGTGCTTGTCATGTATCTGGTAAAAGAAAACTAAGTTATTTTTAAAACTAGTTCTTATTAATAACTGTATAAATGTGAAAGTGTCTGTAAGTTTTTATTTACTTATCTCTGCGGCGTCTGTTTTTCCCGTTAAAGTGCAATTTGCGTGTCTTCGAATCCAGAATCTTCGAATGTTTTATGTAGTTGTTGTTTAGTTCAGTAGAATAATAGAAAGAATAAATATCGAAAAAAAAAAAAAAAAAACTCTCTCCCGCCACAACGGTGTTTTGCATTATTGTCTTGGGCCCATAATCGATACAAGGATAGACTTTTTATTCGAATAAACTAAAGAAAAAAGGAAGATAACAGAAATAAAGAAAATAAAGATAAAACGTTTGTGTATAAATAACAAATGGTTAATGTAAGATTTTCAACGAGAGTGAAATCGCATGATTCATACAATGATATACATATTTATGTACAGTTGTTTTGTTTACGATCGCTAATTTTCTAAGTTGCGAGTTGGTTAACTATTACTAGAATTTTCTAAAATTTGTATGTATTGTTGTTGTTTAGTTTAGTAGAAGATTAGAGATATTATGAAAACTAAATGTTAATTCAAAGGATTTAAGAAAAAAGTCAATAAAAACTTATTTAATTACTCTACTAAATATAATTATTAAACATTAAATTTTTAGTACCTACAAAGTTTTGGTTTAAAAATTTCAAACTGGTTACGACAAAATATATTTTTTGCAAATCATAATAAATCATTTTATGGTGCCACGAATTGATCATCCTTGTTCTTCCTCCTCCATTGTTGGAGAGGTAGGGAATCGGTCTCGAGGAGGTCCTCTTTACCGAGGCAGGGCGCTGGGGGGATTCAACCCCCCAGGGGTGGTTTTAGGTGAGTGCTGTCTCGAACGTCCGGCGTTACCGGTCGGAGCATCGCACCCACTGGTTATATTTGACGGGAGAGGTGCAGGGCGGAGTGAAGAACTCACGCCCCTAGCGTTCCTTGGGGGCCGTTCCTCATACAAAAGTTGTATGGCGGCCGCCGCGCGCGCTACGTTCTTGGCGTTGCGCGGGTCCTCTCCCGAGGCCAGTGCGGAGATGAGCTCGACCAGGACCTCCACAATCTTTGTGATCGTGGCCCGGCCGAGCTTTGTTGGCACGCCCGTATCAGGGCGGGGGCGGATGAACTCTTGCTGGTTCTCCTTGGCTTTTTGAAGAGGGATTGTGTCTCGGTATTTCGCCCACTCTTGGGCGTGTGGTGGACATTTGTCGCTTCTATTGGCTTGTGACTCGGAGCATATATCCCGCCAGTTGGAGTCCAGGTTGCCTCCTGATCCCAAGTCGGTAGCCTGTATGTATGAAGGCTCCGACGAGGACCTCTCTAGCCCTCGCTGTGCGGTTTCCTTGTTAGTTGTCTGCCCGCCCCTCACGACGCTAATACCGCGCGACTCGCTCCGAGGTACACGAGCGGACAGAGTACGCGTCGGCGGGTTTCCGGCAGGCAGAATGGGCACTGTATTTGTTTTCTTTGCCGGGGGACCACGTTTCCTACTCCTCTTCCTAGGAACGCTTTCACCCGGCATATTGGCAGGTGGCCTGAGGGTCGTCACAGGCCCTACTTGTGGAGCGACTTCGTCTTGAACGACTTGGTATTGCGGTTTGGTGGCCGCGCGCGTCCGAAGGGCGGGTGTCGGAACAGTTGGGCCTTCCTGTCCGGCCGCGGTCCCGCTCTGTGGGGCGCGCCTGCCCCGCTGTTGTGCCAGTGGTTGATGTGTGTTGGGTTGGGGGTCATGAGGCCGCTGCTGCTGCTGTGCGGGTGCCCGGAAGTCGCCGGGGATGCGGATGTTGCGCTTCCTGGCCTCCCGTCTAAACACAGGGCATTGGCGGCTGTTAGCCGCATGGCTGCCTTGGCAGTTTGCGCATAGCGACGGGGCGCCTGCCTCCTTCGGGCACTCGGACCCGGGGTGGGGGCCCGCGCACTTTACGCACTGCTGGGGGCGGTGGCAGTTGGCGGAGGCGTGGCCAAACTGCTGGCACCTGTGGCACTGAGGTACCGTGGTGCCGCCCCTCCATCCCTCGATTTCCACGCGGGGCATGTTGAGCAGCTCATCTGTGTTGTACAGGCGTGCCAGCTGGTCCTTGCTCATGTTTGCCAGCTGGATGAAGTAAATAGACTTCCGTGCATTTTTTCTCTTCGGCAGGGCCCGCACGAAGGAAACAGGGAAGTCAAGATCCTGGAGTGCCCTCTTGATGAGCTCGGGTTCTGTACCCTCTGGGAGGCCCCACAGCGCCACCTTATGTGGTTTTTCAGACTCCAGGGCATAGCAGTGCCATGCTATCCCCGGAGTCACTTGCTGGGCCTCGATGAGGTACTTTTGGACCGCCCTAAGCTCCTCGGCTGATTTAGGGCGGAACCTTATACCCTTGTCTAGGGGGCGGGCGTTAGGTACATGGCCCAACCTACGCCTCAGCTCCCCTAGGTGGTGTGGCCAGTCTGGAATGGCTGATACGACGATAGGCGGGTAGAATTTCCTTTCAGTAGTGGTCGCGGGCGCAGCCTGTTTCTGAGGCGTACGCCCCGTGGGCGATGAGGCCGATGGCTGGGGTGGTGAGCGCAGCGCTGCCGCATAAGATGCGGTCGCTGCCGGTGGGTCTGTCGACGACGGTGGCGGGGGCGCCCTAATAGTTGGGCGTCGCATTGGAAGTCCGCGTGTCGGGCTCGGCGATGGCGAGGCGGGCGCGGACAACATTATCACTTCAGCCTGCATGGGCTTCGGTGAAGCACTGGTGCGTGGTAATGGGGTTGGCGGGATCAACGGAGGTGATTTTTCCGTCTTGGGACGTTTGTCGTCGACGCTGCTGTCGTCCGACGAACGTTCGACCCTTTTTCTCTGCTGGGCGGCACTAAACCCGGGCCGGTGCGTGGCTTTAAATGGGGTACTGGTAATCACTCTGGACGTACTCGAGCCAGACTTGTGAGCTCCCCTACGCTCAGGCGTCTGGTCACGGTGTGATGATCCAGAAGTGTTGGTGGACACAGTGGAGGCGGAGGTGGACATGGCTTGTTCCAATCCTGCAGTCGGTGGCTTCTTCATAGTGGCGAGACAGCCGCACCGAGCGCGCACAGATCGCTATCCCGTCACGCACCTTGGCGATCAAGGCCAGTCGGGTGGGATCACCGGCGAACCGGTGAAGGCCCAACTAACCCGATCAGCGACAGAGGCGCGGATACGGGGGTCGCGTGTCCGTAACGACACTCGGGGCTCACTCGCTACACTAGTACGAGACGAAGCACTCCGGCTCGCCGTCCGCTAAACCGACGTCTGTTAACAGACGCCAGGTAGGCCGGTCGGCGGAGGGGCGGGTGCGGTGCGCGGGGGTCGCGCTGGAGGGTGGCAGTGTACACTAGTACGTTCCGTAGTCACGGTGTGTCCCGCGCTCAACGCCTCGCGACGGAGCGCATGGGACAACACAGGCGAGCACGGGGGGGTGAGGTGTGGTGAAGGGCCGCTTCGCGTCGGGGTGGGCCAGCCTCAACGCACGGTGCGGAGGCGTGACCGAGTCCGGGGAATACGGGGCGTCACCACTGTAGCTTCGTGAGTCGAGGATAAGCGTATATCAAACTCAAGACACACGAAGCCGCCACGAATTGAGAAAATGGACGAGTCTCGCAAAAGCCACAACCAACCTATTAGACGACCCATGACGACGACCACTCCGCCAGGAGCGTACGACTAAGCAGAAGAATAATATTCACATAAAAACGAAACTTCAAATTTTATTTCGAAAGTTGAATAATCATTTTAATATAAGCTCACCAACACAAAAGTATTACCATAATGCCCAATATCATTAGTCTCAAAATTCAAAATGCAGTACCTAAAATAAATCCCCAAACTCTGAACGGCACGCTCGGCGCAAGTGTAGACAATGTATGAGATAATATTTCATAACTTTAAAAGCAATATCGGACTACTCTTTAGTCCGCAAGAGCTCAAGAACTTTGCCAAATGGAGTGATATTCTAAGTACTTTATTATAAGTGCATTGTTGGCAACTTTGTACTCTCTAAAAGGGCTTTATAGTTGGAGTCTCTATTAATTGGCTGAGTAATTTCAGTAACTTGTTTAACTATTAGGGGATTAATGTTGGCAGAGGGCTGAGATCAATCAAAATTTGAATTCGGAGTTCCACAAGTGAAATTGACTGCTAAACTTGTGTTTAGGGATGGAATGAAACTGTGGAGTGTGTTTACGTGTCGTAAACTTCATTAACGTGCGGCTAGGTTAAGACAAAATTTGTCTTCATAGATTTCTTTTGGTGCAGATATTTATTTGTTAAAAGAATGAGAAATTTCACTAAGCTTGTGAAGTATATAATCCAGCAGCCGTATGTCCACGATCTCAACAAGAAAAATCGTTTAAAAGAAGCGTCATTTATTGATAAAACGCGTCACTGCTACCAAGTAGCCAACTTAAAGTAGAAAAAGCCCAACAACATCTAGATGAAACCATAGTACCGCTTTTTTGTTTGTTTGCCCCCAAGCATATAACGGTGTGTTCCGGCAGCCTCACTTGAGAGCCAGTTCCATTCCAGGCTAGGTGTGCTTTACCATCTTCGACCACACCGTCACTTAACATCAGGTGAGTTGTGGTCAAACACCAAGCTTGTCAGGTATAAAAAAAAAAAAAAAAAAAAAAAAAAAAAAAAAAAAAAAAAAAAAACATCTTCGACCACGCCGTCACTTAACATCCGGTGAGCTGTGGTCAAAAAACTAACCTGTCAACCATTTAAAAAATGGAATTATGTAATATTATATTGCCTGTGCATGTAACATAGCGATGATAACTCAATGATTAGCGAGGTCGGTTCACACGCCAAAAGGCGTGGGCTCAAATCCCAACAATGAGCTTTAAGCCTTTGCCGGCGAAAGTCATTTCACCGAGGAGGGAGCCAGTTCCATTCCAGGCTAGGTGTATTGGCCATCTTCAACCACACCGTCACTTAAAATCAGGTGAGCTGTAGTCAAACACAAAGCCATTAAAAAAAAAAAACATTTTTAATGTACATAAAAAAAAAACAGTTTTCTTAACGGCTTTATGATTTCCATTAATTACTCATTAATATTGTAGGTAGATAGGTGGGCGGGTTAGGTTAGGTACAATAAATAATTGATTAAATATTACATTTTTACTTTTAGCGTATTTTAAACAGAACAGGAATAGTGTCGCTCCGCAACACCCCTCGTTCAAACTTACCCATGACACATTATTTCTAGAACTTTTGAACAATATTGAGCAAGACGACGTCCCGAAGCGTCGAACTTCCACCTTCATTGTGATAAACGCCAAACAAACTCCAAACTGGGACAACTCTATGAATTTTGGCCAAAAGGTGCACTCGTAAATAAACTTTGTCAAAGTTTTAATTGCAGTAGATTGCAACATTGCCACATTCGGCAAACGTATGTAATCTGGTTGTAATCTGGTCACATGTTTACTGAAATATTCAAGATTTAGGTTGAGTTTAGAGAATTTGTCTTCACTCTACTCGGCAATTGTTCCTTCTATAGGTGTTTCTACATTGGAAATGTTAGTCTGGAAATTTTTGATGAGCAAGTAGTTACATTAACCTAAACTTACTTTCTTGAAAATCTACCGCCAAGCATCTAACGGTGTGTTCCAGCAGCCGCACTTGAGAGCCAGTTCCATTCCAGGCTAGGTGTGCTTTACCATCTTCGACCACACCGTCGCTTAACATCAGGTGAGCTGTGGTCAAACACGTAGCATGTCAGCGATTTAAAAAAAATTAAATGTTCAATAGTAAAAAGTCTAAGTCCTTAATAGTTTCCTCGCTCCGACTCGAACCAGGTGCATATGCATGCATATGGTACATGCATATTTTTTTGGTTGACTGTGCTATTCATGCTACGTTTGGTTGAATGCGGCAATGGCACCAGTGTTGTGGGTACCTTTACCACCATGTACAGTTAATGGCGAGTTATTTACTTAGTATTAGTAAGCTAGATATGTAGCTAAAATAGACAAATAAATCATTCATTTTTTGGTTCATTCATCCATTCACTCATTCATAATTCGTTCGTTCGTTTGTTCGTTTTTTTAGTTCATTCGTTCGATCGTTCGTTTGTTCGTTCATTCATTTAGGCTTAAGACTGACATGGCTTAATTATAGAAAAAAAATATCGCCAAAGACTACACTTTAAAACAAAGTAGTTATGATGACCTTACAAATGAATTCGACCATAAATGACTTCGTGGTCAATTTATATGATATCATACAAACATACTTACACACTTAAACTTTCGCCTTTATAATATTAAAGTGTAATCACATGCTTTTCCTTAGCCGCCTTTTGCGGTCTTTTATAAATTTAAATTATTAATACATTATCCAAAAAGTTTAACTGTTGAAAAAAATTTGAACTTTGTTAATTAAAATACTTAACAAACCTAAATATTTAAAATAGCCACTGTTATAAATTCCACGGAGTAATGTTGCCATTAATTTGATTAAATTGTTCATTCTGCAAATTCATGGGAACTGGTTATGAGATTTGTGCAATTTAATTACTGTCATTGTATTTGCATAATATTTCGCAACCAAAAGCAAATCAGTGCACCCACATAGTGCTGTCTATTTGTCAAATTACGCAACGGAGCTTTCGTCCTATTCTATCATTAGATTCTATTCATACAGAATAGATAGGAAAGAAAAAAATCGTTCATTCTAAAATAATTTTGTTCATTCTTTTAATTTTGTATCGTCTTATCGGATCAATCCTGTTTTTTTATTTTTTATAAACTGTCCCACAGCTTTTGTTTATCAATTGACTGCCTTGTCAGTTCACTTAGTAGTTACTCTTCTTTCAGAACTGTAAGACGAGGGACAAACATTTATGTGACAAACATAGGTGTTTGTACGATAAAGGGTTTTTGTAGTATTACGGAACCCTAAAAATGTGAATGGCAGACGCTGATGCCAAACTGATAGAAAAAAAAATACTTAAAAACCCCTAACACAAAATCAAACATAGCTGAGATAGCACAAGATTTTTGCGTCGGGGGTTTAAAAATTGGCTAAAAACTGCGAGTGGAAAAAAAAAACTTGAATCGGTAGTTCCTAGGCAAAGATGCTCCATCTTCAGGCACATGGTCGCTTTCCTTCAGGTAAGATCGTTGTCAAAGGCATGCTAAAAAACATTCCGTTCTGAGAAATATTGTTTCAAGCATTGTGCGAAACAAGAAGAAAGACGATTTAATAAGCGAATTTCTATCTCAAGTTTCATGAAGACGTGTAAAAAGTAAGCTTACATTGCCTAAACGCCTTCCAGATTCCAGAATGTGCTGAGGAATTGCACGAGACAAATGCGAAGTCTACTTGTACCGGTAACCGCTCCAGTTCCCAAGCTTTGTCGCCCGGGCCTCTTTGTGTCTTGACTCTATCTGGATCACATGCTACCGCTGAGCGTGTGGCGCCAGTGATAGAAGTATGCGTGTTTTGATGAACTTTTGATAATGAACTTTTTTTTGATGAAATGAATAGACGACATACATTCCCATTTCTAGGTATATCCTGAAACTTTTTCCCTTTTTTATATAAAAGAAATGAGATGAACGCAACGCTCTCTTGATGGTATGAAATCTAATATACCTATTAATATCTATCTATCTAATACCTTTAAACGAGCAATTCTTTTACATATATGTATACTGAATCTCGGAAACGGTTCCAACGATTTTTATGAAATTTAGTATGCAAGGGGGTTCGAGGGCGATAAATCGATCTATCTAGGTTTCATCTTTAGAAAACGTTGTTTTATCTGTGTTTTCAGGCAATGAAAGACTGCTACAGTATCATTAGAATAAGAAGGTAAATTTCGCCACCATCTACAAGGTTATAATAGCATGGGAAATCGGGCGGTCCCGGAACCAGAAGACCCCGGTTCGAATCCAGATGATTTTACCACCTTTTTTTTCAAGTTCCTTCTTAAAAAACCGAGCAAAGCTCGGTCATCCTGGTACCATGATGGTTATCCAGAGATTTGTTTGTCTTTTGTTTTGCTTAGCAACAAAATAAAGTTCAAGGTATTGCTGCTTAGGTGCTCATAACTTTAAGACTTGAAGATTTGATGGCGGTTTTGGAAGCTGCAGTATTTTTCAAACCGGAGCACCGAAGCGGATGTTTATACACTACTTACTGCTTGGCGGCAGAACATCTGATACTGCGGTGGTACCTACCTAGACGACCTAAGAAATCCATGATTTATCATCTAACAAAAACTGTATTATGTTTAAATCAAAATTATATTTTGCAAAACCTCTGAAATTTTTATTCTTAGTGGATTCACCAATTATAATTGTATATAATCCGTATTCTGTGGAACATATATTTTTTATATCTATTAAAATATTGACATATGCAATTAAAAGCGGTGCGTCATTCTAAATTGTCGAAAATAATAAGTAATTTTGCACCATCAATCTATAGTTTTTTATTTTACCTACAATGTAAAACTCTGTCGCATCGAGTTAGCCGACGGAATCGTGGATATCCATGCACAGTCTGCTATAAAAAACCTGTTTTTATGAACGGACTGAATAAGAGACATGGAGCAATTTTTTTTAATGGAAAAGTAATGGGACTGACAAGACGCTCTCCTGTTGGTAAGAGATAACGCCTGTCCATGACCATTGCACAGAACTTTGAGTTATAAAACAAAAGCCTAGCTAGGGCATCGCTGCTTTGACGCTCATTACTTTGATACATTAAATGGTTAGTCTCAACAGCCCTATAATTTTGCTAGCTGCAGTAACCCTTCGAACTGAAACACAGTAATGTTTACACGCTACTGCTTGGCGCAGAATATCTGGTACTGAGGTGGTACCTACTTAGACCTCCTCCTGTTATAGATATCTACCACCAAGTAAATATCGCATTATATCGCATCGCATATAGATCAATCGCATTGGTTGAATTTAAATGTTATTTTTAGCAATTAGCTGTCATAGTTCACTTGTTTTCACTAAAATCACATCCTTATAGGTGCGTTTCAAAAAACATAATTAGGTACATATAAAAAAAAAAAAACATAATTAACGCTACCGCTACAGCTTTTACTTTAAAATATGTAACAAGTACCGCATGCTTGTACATCGAAGCAAAATTGTTATAGATACCTCGACCTTCCTTTCAAATAATATACCAACAGATCGAACTATATAATTTTAATGAACCAATAATAATCCAAGGCTCTCATTTGACCACTTCTATAATTTATGTCAGCTTAAGTCAATCTCCTATCGCCTCTATTCCAGAGACATAAGGTTTGAAATAAAGCCGATCTTGTATCTGTTAAGTATGTTTCTTACCTAATTACAATCCGGCTACTTATAGATAAAATCTTTGTCTAGCTTTTGTCAACTATCTTGATCTATTTGTTTGGTGCTATCGAGATCAATTGTGTAATAGGTACCTTTATGTAAGTCCAATTAAGAAGTTTACATATTGTTTGGTCTAGTTTTGTCATTTAATAGTTTATTATGTGTATATGTCTTATTTTTATATAGTGAACAGACGTGGTGTTTGATCACATTTTACCTGTTAAGCGTAGTCGAAGATGGTAAAAACAGCTATCGTGGAATGGGAACTAAGTTCCATACAATATGTTGATTTATTGTCGAAGTTTAAAAACAACGTTAAATTAACTTTTTTTATTTGTTCAGCTGTTTACTTTTTATCAAAGATCAAATTGGTTTTCATTGAATACTCAATTTAAACTATTAGTGTAATCGACATACACCGGGAAAGTTTGAACATCAGCAATACATACAGGGGGTTCCGTACTTGATTGTAGTTCCAAATTATAATATGAAATAGGTGATAAATATTTGACCTAATTATCCTGAGCAAACACAAAAATAGACACTCAAATCACGCGCTGCGAAAAATGTATGGTAGTCACGCGTGGTTCCAGATTAGATAACAGTTACAACGTAGTCTAAGTATGGTAGTTATGTCTCGCGCTTACGTTAAACTGCACGCTGTCCATACATTCTGAAGTCTAGGGAAAAACTTTAAATAAAGGTTTTTTTTTTTTTTGTAATTGCTTAGATTTTATTTTACGTTTAACTAACATATCTTTGTATATTGCTAATGTTAAAACTGACAGCCCATATATTAATGCAATTTTTAAACTTCTACGTATGCCTGCGGTTAAAACAAATGCCATAGCTAGACTAGCGTGCTCCATCTTCGATGACTCACTTTCCATCAGGCGAAATCGTGGTCAATATACCTTATTCTTCTTGAAGTGCCTTCTGCTCCCAGTTTATCCAAAAAAAAAACCATGTTTCAAAATTTTTACCATCCGCAGAATATTTCCTCAATACACATTTGACCTACATATTGTCAACTACTAAATTTCAATGCGATCAATCATCAACATTCAATTTGAATTTAAATAATTTCATTAAAACTTAACCTCTAGGCAAATCAAATCTGTCACAGATATTATAATTAAGCTCGTAATAATTCTTTGTTGGGTAACAAAATGACCTTATAACCAGTTGGTAGGAATTGGAACAATATAAGAAGATTTTTTAAACAACAATAATATTCATGACCGTACATTAAAGTAAGTTATTCACAGCTTGATGACTTGATTATGTCAGATGTTTTTTTTTTTTTTTTTTTTTTTTTCCTTTATTTGTGTAGTAAGAAGATCCTTGCTTTCGTGATTTTAGGTTATTGGAAACTACCATATAGGTTTTCGACCCTTTCGACCTTTTCGACCTATAGGGTAGGTACTTCCGGTTGACCTAGAATTGACAATTTTGTACGCCGGGGTATTGGTCCGCTCAGTTTGTTCTACAAATATAATTACTTACTTATTTACTACTACTACTAATTATTTACTTAGTGCTAGATCTCCTTAGCAGGAGTTCGTCTAGGTAGGTACCATCGTAATACCGGATATTCTGCCGCCAAGCAGTAGTTTGTAAACATTACTGTGTTCCGGTTTGAAGGGACTGCAGCTAGCGAAATTACAGGGCTGTTGAGACTAACCATCTAAAGTCTCAAAGTAATTAGCGCTAAAGCATCGATGCACTGGACTTTGTTTGACTACCCAAATTTCTGTGTATTGCCACAATGGTCATAGACAGACGTTATCTCTTACCACCAGGAGAGCGTCTTATTCGTCTCAATACTTCGACATAAAAAAAGTATAAAATTTAATTATTAAATTCTACGGGGAATGGTTTTTGAGCTCATCCCTCTATTACGGTTCTACTAACGAACCAGCTGCCATCGCCAGAATTCCCAGTATTGAAGCGTGGACGTCTCGTCCAATTTAATCAACGGTTTCTTCCACGCACTTGTCTTCTGTTGAACGGCTTAACACCTTAGGATCGCTTCAATCAAAGGGTAAATAGGGTCTTTAAAATGTAGCCAACATACTGACGCGGATATTGTAGGTGTCCATGGGCAGCGGTGGCTATTAAACATCAGTATCATCATAAACAGCTGACCAGTCGCTTGTTTTTCATAAAAAAACCAATTTGTTCGTAATTATCGGCGGTACGGTACGACTAAGGCTATATAATATTATATTCTTATTTTTGATATTTCGTGAAAACAACTGCAATCAAAACGTGATGGAATAACGAGACAGTTCAAAACTTATAATTAAAAACCTTAACGTTGCCCACTTGTGTGAAAACATAATTAAAACAATTAAATAACTAATAGTTAGCGGTGTTGATAGCTCGAATTCTTCAAGTGATGAATGATCGTAAAATACAGCGCTTAATGGTATTACAAAAAATTAAAGAGTAAATCATATGTGTAGAATTTACTAAAGATAATTATAAAATGATGAAAAAAAGATTTCACATTTTGAGCGACAAAATAGCCATGTGAATTGTCAAGCTTCCTTATTCACAATTTACAATTCAAATCTATTTTAGGTGATACGTAGTTCACAGCGTTAACAAGTATATCAATATTTAACAAAATCATTTGATATTTATTTATTTTGTCCTCTATTTTTCTTGTGAAAATATTATTTAATAAAAAATTATATAAATATTATTTTATATTCTTTTTATATTAATATGATAAGATACTAATAGGCTTGCCTCGACGGGACACAAATCTATTTAACGCCACCATTTTAGCTTCTTTCGTGAGTTCTGTAACGAGTTCGATGTGGACACATTTTACAGCCTGGCATATGAAAATGCATATGTAAGCTTTTGTAAGCTTACAAACACTAAATCAACAAAAGGTCGTGTTCCTGTATAGTTCATGTGTATAGTCCTGTATAGACGGACAATATTAATGGAATAAACTATTTTTTTTTTTATCTAAGCGAATAAATCCGCATTTTCCACAAAGCGTTAATATTGCAAAATAATATGCGTTTTTTTTTATTATTAGTGTGCCAGGTGTTTGATTAAACAGCTCACCTAATGTTAAGCGTCAGTGTGGTCGAAGATGGTAAACACACCTAGCCTGGAATTGAGTGAGGCGGCTTAAATACATATGTACATTGATATGTGCTTAGCGACAGATTTTGAACTTAAGAGTGGGAACTAGTCAACCAACTATTAGAAAGTACCCTACCACCATGCTATGGTTTTCCTTCACTGGCAGCTCAAGCTCATTGTTAGGATTTAAGCCCACTCCCTTTATCGTGTGAATCTCGCGAACCATTAAGCCATCATTGCTACAACCTACTATATGTAATCGAAGATTATCAAAATGTTCAAATGAGTCATCAAATAAAAAACTAACTACGTTCATCAAAACTTTTTTGCGCCAGTCATCCATGTTTTTACCCTCACTGACTCGAAGGATGTAATTTACCTGCATTATAGGTAATTAATACAATTGTCCGTAATATAGCTACTACAATGTTTTCAACTTATCTTTGTGGCCCATCTGTAAAATATTTACTAGAGGCACAGAGTAAAAAAACAGAGGGTCAACTTTACAATAATATAATATGTAATTATAATACAATTTGTAATTATTATTTGCGTTTAAACTAATTAGTGACAATAAAATGTCATAAAAGTCCAGCAGTTTGAGCTCGTTGTCTGAAATTATAAATAAGCCAAATGTTAGTACTAAGCCCAAATGTAAAATATTTTATACAATAAGTTTGTCTTTGGAGGGAATTGAACACATCGTACAGCTCATAAAACAGAGCTACCACCACCTAAGCTATAAGAGATAAGTAAGAATATTTTAATTCTGCATCTAGACGCTTCTTTTATTCTGCTTGATTGAGCTAGTTTTTATTATAACCATACGCAATCGCATCCACGAGCATCAAAGTTTGGTCTCACGATGTAAGTTTATCTATATTGAAGTTATGTCTCTGTTTACTTATTATTTTCTTAATATTAGTCAGACTATTTGCGGTTAATATTTCTAAGAAATTGCAAAACATCAGCCTTATTACGGTGATCACCTCGGGGCACAAGTCGACGGTGTTGTTATAGAGGATGTAGAATTGACTCACTTTGTAGAACCGCTTTAAATATTTCTTTTAAAGCGCAAAACACTACTGATGTAATTATTGCAGACAGATTTCCTCAAGATAAGCTAAAGCTTTTTTGCTATTATTTTAAATGCGAAAGTAACTCTATCAATCATATCTTAACTGTCTGTATGTCTGTTTAATGAAATTACGTTATGTGGAATTTTTGCCGTCGAGATATTCGTGGCTCAATTTATCTACTTTGTAAGAATAAAGGTGTGAATCTTTTTCTGAAGTGAAAAAAGTTGAACGATTTTTTGGTAGGGGCAAAACATACCGTTGCGTTACAGACATGCTATTGTGGCGTATTTTACGTTTTCACTTTTGTCAGCAATCCCTATGGCTGCCTTTTTTTTTAAGTTAATAGCCTTGCGTTCGCCCACATCTCGTCTAATGAAATCGATGTAACTACGATGAAATGATTTTGGGTTTTTTTTATAGTTAACTGGCTAAATGTTTGATCATAGTTTACCTGATGTTAATTGATGGTGTGGTCGAAAATGGTAAACACACCTGGGCTGAACTGGAACAAGCTCTCAGAATAGATCGCATTGTTCCCAAAGAGTATCTATATTATTTAATATATTTAGTGTGTTGCAGATAATTCCTAGTGCTCCTTATCTAACGCGCTGACCTTAGCCCGAATAAATCTAAATTTCGTTTAAGGTAACCACAATAAAGCCGTGTTGCCGGCGTAAGAATACTACCCCACCCTTACTACCCGCCTTTGCCGTAAGAGTCGGCTAAGGGGTGTCATCCGGAAGATGGGCAGCAGCGTCTTCCTTGAACAATCACACTTAACTGCGCTCGCCAACCCGCCTGTATAGGCAAAACACCCCCAGGAGGAGGCCTATGTCCAACAGTGGACGTCCTATGGTTGATGATGTGATGTGTGTGTGTAACCACAATAAACTATAATTTTCTATTACGGGTCCATTCTAAATAATATTTATAACAACAGTAACTTTCGTCCTACATTTCTCTAACCATACGAGGAAACCATTCCCTTTACCGCTATCAATATACCTTAATCTAACCTGTTACTTCCATTACAACTATTTAAAGCTTATACAACATAAATCGCAAACCGACTTACAATACTAAAGCACGGTTCGACCAGCTTTTCCATGTGATTACTGTCAGAGGTACTATGCGACAATACAATAAATTCAGACCTTAGACGACGGCAGACATTTTCGAATGCATCAGATGCTTTGTCGATTGTAATTCCATAGACGTGGGTGTTGGTTAAAAAGTAACGGGTAAAGCTATTAGTTATATTAATGTGAAGGGTACAGCTTGGTAATTATGATGTGACACGAATGTGTAGGTTTTATATTTATCTATTGAACGGTTTCTTCACACCAGGTTGATACATGGCGGGAACGATAGGAATCTCTTAATTAGATTTTTATAATTCGGATAGCAATTGGTTTCTTGAGTGTTATTGATTGTGACTTTGCCTAATTCAGAATAGTGTTTTATTAGAATTTATTTTTACACGACTGCCCAAAAAAGGAGTTTAATGTTTAAGGTATATATTTAGTTAGGTTAGGTGCGATAGGTACCACCGCAGTGCTAGATAAGATATTCTGTCGCCAAGCAATAGTATACATTACTGTATTCCGGTTTGAAGGGCACGTAGCTAGTGAAATTACAGGGCTGTTGAGACTAACCATGAAAATCTCAAAGTAATGAGCGCCAAAGCAGTGATACCCTATTGGTATATACCCACTAGTGGCACGCAACACAAAATTTTGGGCACGCCACTCACTAAAACACAGTGCAATATGTTGTTATGAATAAAGAGTTGTGAGTTGATAATATTTAGTTTTATGTAGACGTGATCTGTTCAGGGGTAGACGTGTTCTAGAGTGGAGACCGCGAATTGGCAAACGTAGCATAGAACGCCTTGAGACTCGATGCAATGACGATATACGTAGGATAGCTGACGGTGGATAGAAGCGAAAAGCCACTGATTGGGCTGAGTGGCGTATCTTGAGATAGGCCTATGCCCAGCAGTGGACTACGATAGGCAGATAATGATGATGATGATGAATATTTAGTTTTCATATTTTTCCATTGATCACTAAGTCAAAATTATTTGACGGCACATCGACGGCTTCGTTAACTTTAAAAAAAAAAATGGACGTTGGACCTCAAAGGTTCACCCCTGCCCTAGACTTTGTTTGCTATACAAAGTTCCGTGCGTCGTCGCTACAATGGTCATAGGCTCGCATTATCTTTTACCATCAGGAGAGCGTCTCGTTCGTCTCATTACTTTCACATAAAAAAAAAGTTTTAGACGTTTCGGTTACAACGGTGAGTATTTAAATTACAATTTAAACTAACTTAACGACAATTAAAAAAATTAAAAAAACTTATTATGTATATACCTACCTTGAACACTCAAAATGTTTACAGGGTTTACGTATGTATGTATATATGAGAGTTTCTTTATTCCACAATAATTTTCAAATGATTGAACTTTGGGTGAATGGGGTATGGTTAGAACTGTAACACCATCCCGAGTGACATTGACTATAGATTAAAAAAAAACAGCCAAGTGCGAGTTGGACTCGCGCACCGAGGGTTCCGTATAAACCTGTAGGAATATAAGTAAAAGTTTTTTTTTATGGCAGTTTTTCATTTATCTGTGCTATAAGACGTTGCTTCGTACCAAATTTCAAGATTCTGAGTTCATGGGAAGTACCCTGTAGGTTTTGATTCCCTTGCGAGTATCGAATTTGCAGCATAAACGGCTGTATGTTTTGATTGCGTTGGCTTAGAAGTTTGATTTTTTCACAGCTCCAAGGGATAGTAACTTTGAGTATTTGATATGAATTTCAACTTGATACCTCCACGCGTTCCTGAGAAAAGGGTCTTGACAGACAGACGGGCAACAAAGTGATCCTATAAGGGTTCCACTTTTTCCTTTTGAGGTACGGAACTCTAAAAAACACATTTATTTGTAGACATTCGTGTTTTTTTTTTCGTAATTAAGCTAGTTTAAGTGGATTGTCGCTGAGTCTGCTGCCAAGTATCTAAGCCTGTTCCATTCCAGGTTAGGTATGTTTACCATCTTCGAACACACCGCCACTTAACATCAAATGAGCTGTGGTCAAACACCTAGGCTGTCAGCCATAAAAAAACAGCTTGTTTGTTGATGAAATTCTTTTTCACTATACTTTTTTAGGGTCCAGTAGTCGCAGTAGGCGTGGCAACTTGTTCACGCATCGGTGTTTATTCTTTTGTTACACCTTCCTTATTCAAGGTCTTACCTACGCCCTAAGCCTTCTCTTTAATTACCAGCCGAGTCTTTTAATGACATTTGACATACCATTAAAAGATTGTCGGTGGGGGAACCTAATTTGCAGCTATCGAAATACTGTGAAAAAATACCAAACAGTATGTATATGTTCAGGACTTTTTTAACTGCCCTATTGGTTCATTGGTAGTATGTCCGCTTCAAGAGCTGTAAGGTCGTGGGTTCGATTCCCACTCAGAACAAGCATTTTGTAGTATAATCAAAAATGTTTGTCCTGTGTCTGGGTGTTCTGTATATATTATAAGAATGTATTTACAAAAAAAAAGGTTTTAAGTATTCTATCAGCTATCTAACTTCCATAGTACAAGTTTTGCTTAGTTTAGAATCAGACGGAGCTGTGTTAAAAAAAAAAAACGTGTTCTGCTTTCGAGCACCAGAACGGATATATCCGAGGTTAATAAATAATTAATAGATTTTATCAGTTTCGTATTATTTGGGCTGTCAATTTTTTGTCCTTAATATTTCTAGTAAAAGTAATTGTTTTGTTATTTTTTATTGAATTTGATTCGGAACTATAAGACTTTGAAAACTATTACAGAGAAAAATAAGAACCAGCTGGATTCCAGGAGCTGTACTTTTTTTAGGGACACAATAAACAAGGACGTTATGCGTAATCTATACAGGTCTAATAAGCTAGCGGTGTAACTACTTATCTGAAAGGGGGTCACTATACTTTATCATTACAATTTTACCAATTTTATGGTAAAGTTGTAATGATGAATTTTATGCCAATAAAAGTGTTTTTGTATATTTAAAAGTAATGAGACGAACGAGGCGCTCTCCTAATGGTAAGAGATAACGCCTGTCCATGACCATTGCAGCGATAGAGATAACTTTAAGTTGCTAAACAAAGTCTATTTGAGAGGACACTGCTTTGGCGCTCATTACTTTTAAACTTTCGATGGATAGTCTTAACAGCAAAAGTTGTTTATAATGATAAGTGTAATAATATCTTTTCAACTTAGTATAGCCCAAGCTTATACTCTGAATAGTTACAGTCAAACAGTCAATGGTCATCCATTTAATCCTGCATCTTCTATCTGACGTCAATATATCACCGAGGACTCAGAGGACTATGCATAAATCGCAAGAGACGTGTTCGGACGTAGGACATACTAAGTTTAGCCAGGCGGAAACTTGATATGGGGTATGGAAAGAAGTCAAATAAATCAATGGCAATGTGCGTAGTTTTGCTTGTGAATAAGACTAAATTATGGGACTATAAATTGAATGAATAGATACCTACTCATCTTAAACTGAGAACAATACTATAGAGTTATTTTGGGGTGAATAAGTTTTTAATTTGCTTTCGTAGTTGAAGGCAATTCGGTATGCAAAGAAAAGAAAAAGTGCAAGTGCGAGTCGGACTCGCGCACAAATTCCGTATGTAACGTATTCCGTTTGTCGGTTCCGTATTCCGTATCCGGTTCATTCTCTATAATAACGGCAAAAAAATAATGTGTGTTGTATGGGAACCCTCTTAATTATTTATTTTATTCAGTTTTTTTAGTATTTGTTGTTATAGCGGCAACAGAAATACATCATCTTTGAAAATTTCAACTGTCTAGCTATCGCGGTTCTTGATA
Source organism: Biston stratarius (assembly GCA_950106695.1). Lineage (NCBI taxonomy): Eukaryota > Metazoa > Arthropoda > Insecta > Lepidoptera > Geometridae > Biston > Biston stratarius. The sequence goes on along the minus strand of OX467106.1, from coordinate 31,955,210 downwards.
TACATCCTGGTAACACACAGACGGACAGATAGACAAACAGCGACGTCTTAGTAATAGGGTCCCGTTTTTACACTTTGGGTACGGAATCCTAAAAATACTTTACTGATTCTAAACTGTTTCGAAATATTACATTCCTGTACATTATTAATAATAATAATATGACTCTTTATTGTTCACACCAATAACTAACAGTTATATATAGTTTGTCAATACTCGCCACGCTTGGCAGGCGGGTTGGCGAGCGCAGTTAAGTGTGATTGTTCAAGGAAGACGCTGCTGCCCATCTTCCGGACTACATCCCTTATCCGACTCTTACGGCAACCACGGGTAAAGAGGGTGGAGTAGAATTCTTACGCCGGCACCACCACGGCAAGTACACACGCTAGGATATTCATTTATTTACTTCAATCATAAATTAAAAGTAATAATGATTTATTTGTGTCAACACTGCCATTACTTTGTAAATACAATATAATGACATTTACCAAATATTTATAACCTAACTATGTAGGTACGTAATTTGATATAAAACGCGAGGCTAAGATCAAATAAAAACTCATTAATTACGAACGGACCTCTGAGAATTATTTGATATGATTAATTAAAAGCTTATAATTAATTAAATGGCAATACGCGGGCGCGCCATGGCAATAACTGATAGTAGCCGTCGTAAAAATAAGGTAAAATATTTCGAGGAAGCATTTTTATTGCAACTGCTTTTTAATTGCAATAAAAAGTTTTTACGTTGATTGTAACTTTTAATTTTAGCTCAACTTTGTTTAGTGCTTGGGCGTGTAGCACTGTTACTTATTCTGTGGTATTACTAAAGTCATAAATAAATTTTATTTTAGATTGAGAAATCGTAGTGCTCTCTGGTTAGACATTTGGTTGCAAATCTAGCTTTCTGAACTGTAAGGTATGGGTTCGATTCTCAATAAGGACAAACTTTTATGAGATCTTCATGATAGCTCAGTGGTTGGCAGTCGGTTCAGACGCCGAAGTGTGTGGGTTCAAACCCCAACATTGTGCTTGAGCCGACAAAAGAAAAACATCGTGAGAATACCATAGCGTTGTGGTAGAGTACTTTTTAATACTTTACTGGCTAACCTAACGGTGTATTCCATTAGTCTCTCTTGAGAGCCAGTTCCATTTCAGGCTAGGTTTGCCATCTTCTACCACACCATCAGTTAACATCAGGTCAGCTGTGGTGAAACACTTAGCTTGTCAACAATAAAAACCTACTATTGTCGCTGCGATTAAAATTTCATCATCATCATCATCATCATCATTATCATCATAATATACTGTTAGACATAGGTCTCTTCTAAGACACGCCACGCCACTCAGCCCGATCTACGGCTTTTTGCATCCACCGCCAGCTATCCTACATATATCTTTCTTTTGATGTCCTCTTTGTCTTTTCCCGTTTCTGGGGTACCTACCATTCTAAAACGGCTTTCCTCCTTTTTTCGCTGTTTGTTTGTTACGATGTTTATTTCTTCACCATTAAGCTCAAGCTCATTGTTAGGGTTTGAACCCACGGCCTTCGACGTGGGAACCAACCGCGCTAACCATTGAGCTATCATCGCTACAACAAAGTTTTAATTCGTTCCTTCATTCTTGACTAAACTATATCATTGACTAGGCAAGTTTTGTTTGGAATTAAGTAACATTCCACCTTGTAAGAAAGTGGATAGTTTGACCGTACGTCAAGCTTAGCCTCCGAGAAATCTTCTCACTAGTCACTTGCCTTCCGAGCAACATTTTATTCCGATCAACAATTTATGCAAATGATCGGCCCAACAAAATGTCACCGATACGTAATCCTATACAAGACATCCACCGTCTAGCTTGAATGCATAAGTTAGGTGAGGGGCTATTATCATTTACTGTTACTTATTATTAGAAATATAAATTTACTAACAATTGCGGCTAGCCAATTTAGAATCTATAACATTTAAGTAAGATAATTCTAAATAATTAAGCATCATATTGCTGTTGAAGTTCAGTGATTTGAAAACTTAAAAAAGTATTGAAATAGGTTAAGTACAATCATACAAATGTAATTTCTTTGAATATTGACTTCCTCAATTAATATTTTATTCCTATGTCAAGATTAGGCAAATGACCACTTACCTAGACACCTACAAATATTCACTAATTAGCAGCGATGGTAACTCAGTAGTTAGAGCGGTCAGATATTCCGCTGAGAGGCGTGAATTCAAAACCCAATAATCTTGAGCTTCAGATGAAGGAAAACATCGTGAGGAAACCATATCATGGTAGTAGGGTATATTCTACTACTCGCCTGGCTAGCTACCACCTCTAAGTTGATAGTCATCCGTCAAGTACCTTATGGTGTGTTCCGGCAATCTCACTTGAGATCCAGTTCCCATTCTAAACTAAGCGTGTTTACTATTTTCAACATATGGACCACATATATATCATATAGTATCAAGTAAAAAAATATATTTAGAATAAATGACGTAACTATTTTTCATAAACCACCGTCATGTAAACATTGTGACAATATTTAGTTAATTTGAAGATGTCTAAGAGCTATGACTCGTGACCATTTACAGTTTTAGCCTCCCAAACTAAAGCGATTGCTGTCGCAATACTGCTCTATTTAAAATGTGTCTCAGAGCTAAATAACGTTTGCGCAATAGATCAATGTAGAGATACCTTTGATATGAAACGGGCGCAATGCGATTGCAATAGATAAAATGCACTTGGACTTTTATTAAAAGTTCTAATAAATAATTGAACGTATCCGAGGTTAGTTTCCAATAAATAAATAAAAACTATATTTGTGGCTTGAGCATTTTAATATTATGGTTGAGTTGCTGCGTTTCGTGGTTTTACTCAAAATTTCGGGAATAAATTAATCTATTGTTATATAGTTTTTTTTTATCCACATAATCACAAACCAGTCAAACGCTTTATGAAAAAATCTAATGAAAAACGCACCACTCGGTCGGCGACTAAAATGATGAGACGAATGAGACACTCTTTTGATGATAAGAAATAACGCATGACCATTGCAGCGATACACAAAACTTTGAGTAGCAAAACATAGTCCAGAACATCGCTGCTTTGCCGCTCATTACTTTGAAAATTCCGATGGTTGGTCTCAACAGCCCTGTAATTTCACTAGCTGGTACTGACTGAAGGGTACTGACCCTTAAAACCGGAATACAGTAATGTTTACACACTACTGCTTGGCGGCAGAATATCTGGGTACTGCGGTGTTACCTACCTAGATGACCTGCAAAAGACATCTACCACCCAGTTAATAAAATAGGTTGCGACACAGGTAGCACGAACAAAATACAATAATAGCCAAACCAACTGCTTCATATCCCACTAATGAAGGCGACAGATTGCAGACCAAAAAGTAAAAAAAATAAGTTCATGGCTCACGCTATCTGCAAACCAATTATTATGAATATCTATAAAACCGTTGCCAAGAGATGTAACAAAATGACAAACATACCGACACACCATTTACAAATACAAATAATCTTTATTCGTGAACTACTTACTAATACGTGTGTGTATTAGTAATTAGTTCACACACACACACGCACACACAAACACAAACTCTTTTTTATAACATTAGTGATACACATGCCCTGGAATGTAACCATCAAATGTGGCTGCCGGAACACACCATTAAAGATGATTAGCGGTAATAGCTGAGTAACTATACTGAGTACTAATAGCCAGCTGAGTACTAAAAAGTACCCTACCACCATGCTATAGTTTCCTCACGATGTTTGTCTTTATCGGTAACTTAAGCATATTGTAGACGGCTGAACCCATGACGTGTGAACCAACCGCGCAAACCAAACCACTGAGCTGTCATCACTCTACAACCATCACGTGAATCGGTAACAAAGCACGGCCTTATTTATACGCGCTTAACATTTAATATTAATGTCCACTAACACTTACATTTGTATTAAAATGATTTTTATTTGAATACCTAGTATCTTAATATTTACGTTTAAATAAAAAGTTGTTAGATCTTGTTATTATAAAGCCTCTGAAAACTAAACAAAATACTACTAACTTTTGTTAATTACATATTCACGTCCCAACCAAGAGTTCAGTGCAATTCAAAAACTACCCGCGTCCCCGCCGCGCTGCGTCGGCAAAGTTTGAGCGTTTGCTTACAATTCATACAGTTACCTTGACAAATTCATAGAACCTCGTTTCAACTTCAAGTTTGAGTTAAAGCAATCAATGAAAACTTTGTAGTATTATTGAACAGTAAACATTTAGCGCGATGATAGCTCAGTGGTTAGCGTGGTCGGTTCGCATGCCGAAGGGCGTGGGTTCAAATCCCAACAATGAGCTTGAGCTGTCGGTGAACGAAAATATCGTGAGGAAACCATAGCGTGGTGGTAGGGTACTTTCCAGTACTCGGCTGGCTAGCTACCACCCTCAAGTTGAAAATTTGCCGCCAAGCATCTAACGGTGTGTTCCGGCAGCCTCACTTGAGAGCCAGTTCCATTCCAGGCTAGGTGTGCTTTACTATGGCTAGGCTTGGTGTTTGACCACAACTCACCTGATGTTAAGTGACGGTGTGGTTGAAGATGGTAAAGACACAGCCTGGAATGGCACTGGCTCTCAAGTGCCTGCTGGAACACACCGTTAGTTAGGTGCTTGGCGACTTGAGAGTATCTCAATGTGCTGGTAGCTTGCTGTATCAACGGACAAACTTTTACATTAGGTAAAAATGTGTTTTAGTTGGATTTCAGAACAGAACACTAAATTCTATCCATTCTTAGGTTGCCTGGAAGTGATCGCTTTTAACGATAACGCCGCCGATTGTTACACTATAAGTTGTTGTTGTTCACTAGTTTATAAGTTTATATTTTTCTATCGTATTTGATATTATTTAGTGTGAACAACATAGTAGAGTTTATCTATCTATCTAGCGCTAAAAAACAAGAGTTAATTTTAGCTCTGTACGTAATTTTCAGTTACTTAGTATTCTATCCGCCTACAATACATTTCTCGTAGAACTGCCTTCTCGCAGGGATGTTCCGTACATACGATGACGTCAGGAATTAACTTCTATTTAATCAAGCTTAGTGTTAGTAATTAAGTTTTGTAAATTAATTCGTAGTCTTGTTAAATAATATAGTCAGCTTAGACCTTAAAGAAGCTGAGAATGCGGGTAGATAGTTTGTTTATCCAGAACCTGCATTCCAAATTCCATAAGCAGTATCAAGAAGTAAAAGACATACAAATTTTTACATTTATGACACCACGTTTCTGAAAAAAAAACAAAATTTCATCCAAATCCGTCAAACCGTTCCAGCGTGAAGTATTACTAATCATCACTGCTGTACCTAGGCTGCTGCCAAGATACGTCAAGTACTTGATGATACGTTAGTTAATTTAGTTTAGTTTAAAATTTAAGATAACTTCTTATTTTAGTTTTAGATTTTAAAATTATTTCGGATCAATATTTATAAAAATCTCTTGTCACGGTGTTTTTGGTTGCACTCCTTCAAAACGGCTCAACCAATTTTTATGATTTTTTAATGTATATTTGGTTTGTGTGAGAAAAGGTCGTAAAGTATATTAGTAGACAGCGCTGTTGGCTCATTGGGAGTATGTCTGCCTGAGCTGTAGGGCGTGGGTTCGATTTCCGCCAAGGACAAAACATTTTATGGTATAAACAAATGTTTGTTCTGTGTCTGGGTGTTCTGTACGTATTATAAGTATGTATTTACAAAAAAAAAAAAAAATGTATTCTATCAGTTACCTGACTTCCATCACACAAGCTCTGGTTAGTTTGGGGTCAGATGGCGCTGTGTGTAATGTGTCCTACAATATTTATTTATTTATTTCATACCGCTAGGTGATTAGCTAATTTTTATCTCGAATAAATGTAGCGGGTAACACCGCGGGGCGTAACTAGTAACATATAGGAATTATATTAAAGTCTCGTCTTTGCTATAACCAAAACTTTTTATAAGCGGAAATGCACTAAAGATATACTCTTAAGATAAAAACTTAATGTCTCACACCTTAAAGTTTGCAATAAAATAAATCAACATGTAAGCTAAGCTGATTTTTCTCACAATTTCACATAGTCCTTTCTCATAGCATGTGTCACACGGACGTAGCGGTCGCTATAACGCGGCAATACAAAGCTTAAAATGTTTGTGAGGACATAAAGGCACTACCAAATGGCTCCGGATTGCGTGACGGTCTGGCTACAAGTTAAAAGAGTTAAGAGATTTAGTGTTGGTACCAATTTTCTTAACATTATTGTGCAAATACAAATACAAATTTTCTATTGATAACACCAAAGTTACAGGTTATTTTTCTATTCATATTTAAAAATATCATAATCATAGCATATTATGTCAATATAATGAAAAAGTCAATATACAAATATGTCAAATATAAAATGTGTCAATATGATTAAATGACAATTAAAAAAATATATAATTATACACATACTAGTAATTTAAATATGCAATACACCCTAATAAGAAAAGAAAGATCCACAAAAAAAAATGCTTTGCTGAGTTTCTTGCCGGAGTCTTCTCAGTTGAAATGTAATTACGAGCCGGTGGTAGATTCAAACATGTAACTTAACGTTCATAAGTGCCTTACTAGGGCCTAAACTGAATAAATTACTTTTTGATTTGATTTGAATAATCTCTTATTTTTAAATAATCTTGAAAGTCATAAAACAAGATCTCTGGAAGCTAATTCACATTGTGTTCCGCTTTAAAAGGTACTTACAATAGCTAGCAAAATTACGGTGCTGTTGAGATTACCCATCGAATATCTCAAAGTAATGAGCGCCAAAACAGAAAAGCCCTGCTTGTTTTGTTAATGAAAATTTCGTGTATCGCTGCAATAGTCATGGACATGCAATTCTGACCATCAGGAGAGCGTCTCGTTCGTCTCGTTACTTTTAAATTTAAAAAAATGTTTTAGTTTTAAAATCTTTATCATCGTCTTGATAAAGCAGTAATAAATAAAAATAGACAAAATGAAAATCGCTTAAACTCATCTTTCACGTCGACATAAAGTAATAAAGAGGTGGACAGCCCGCAGCCATTGTTGATGTATGAAACTGGTCGGGAAAGGTAGAGTAAGACATAAGATAAAAACACCATGTGAATGTAACGTGATTGCGGCAGTTAGTACGGTCTCGTTTATGTCAGGAATTTTCCCGAATTATTACATTTACCCGAAACGTTACAGTCTCGTTTTATTAAGGTTTTGAGTTTTATGTTTATCATCAATGCTTGGTGCCCGTGCTTGCAACACACATAAGACTACTTTTTTTTATCGTTGACAAGCTAGGTGCTTGGTCACAGAACACCTGATGTTAGGTGCCGCACATATGATGGTCTGAAGGTTGCCAGAGACATGTAACTTTCATTCTTTTAATTTTCGTGAAAGTGAATTGAAATCTTAAATGAATTTGTAGTATTACTCATTTAAGTTATTATTATTATCACCTGAATAACCGAGATGTGCTCGGTTTTTTAAAGCACTTGAAAAAAGGGGAAAAAAATCATCTGGACTCGAACCACTCGACTCGACCAATTAGTATTATGATACAAAGTTTAATTAGGTTGATGCACAATGAACAATGCACAATTAAATCAAATTTGTTTGCTGATAGAGATGTGAAAAGAAAGAGTATGGTATATTTATTGTGTTATTAAGTAAAAGACAGACAAGGACACAACAACACACACCAATAAGACACCATTCATATATACGTAAATACTATATTTATATAGTTAAATCAACTTGTCAAGTTTTAATGAACGTGAAGGAACACAGCTGTAGATACAGTATTTTAAAACAATCGTATTATTATAAATCTGTGGTACATTTTTTAAATCTTTTTTTTTATTACTATGGTTGCCAATTAAAATCTTAAATAAAGACCTTGCCATTTTGGATAGTTAATCTTTAAAGGTCATTTTATAATTAATCATAAATAGACGAAACAAAACGCTTCTGCTATTTCTACTTTCAATGATCACATATCTCACGACATCTTATTCAAGTTTCACACAATAATTCACATTGCAACACAAACTTCGAATGTAATTAAAATAACTAATCAATATAACAACTGACAGAAGCAAATATCAAATTAAGAAGCCGACAGTCTGTGAACATCATTGACCTCGATACAGTGATGTTACTCAAACGATTAATGATAGTCGATAATTAATATATCGCCACTATCGATTCTTTGTTGCGGCAGCTTTGTTAAGGGAGTGTTTCGCTGAAGCGATTACTGTGGCGACAAGTGAAAAAATTCCGCTTCTCTCACTTAAGAAATTTAATTAAAAACAATTTTTTATGCTAGATTTAAATTGTGCCTTAACGACTTTATTCCACGATTAAGTTTTTAGTTCAGTCTTGATTTCGTTTGTTAAGTGTAATAGATTCGTTATTTCCAAAAACTAAAATAACCTAATCCACAAACTAAAATAACCTAATCCAAAAACTAAAATAACCTAAAAAATTATAATCCGATTAAGGAATATATAACTATAATTAAAGAAAAAAAGTAGCTGATTGGAGCACAATAACGAACCGATTGATTCAAAATCGTGATTCAAAGTCTATGAGTAGTGTCTTTATGGTGGAACCTTTCCTTTTGGCTTCGCCAAAATACTACGTTTCGTACAAAATAAACGAGTACTTTTTGGCCTTACAATTTTTGGTTGTTTTAACGATCTAAAGCAGGGTAAGGCAGGGTAATTTGGGGACACCAAATGGCGGACCGTGACTTAGTTTGTGCGGACTTTAAGTAAACAGTTACTTGTATTACTGAGTAATAATAAATTTCAAACTTGACTTACTGATGAATATCTCCGGAATTTAATGACAATAGCTTGCACCAACTTTACTCCAAGCTTCAGACAAATAGTTCAAGCCAAAAAAAATATTTTTTTTACTTTGATATAAATAAAAAAATCCTTGTTACTTCTGTAAATTATATTTGCTTATTTAATAAACTGAAGTAGAAACGATAATAGGTCTGAAAATGTTATTACATAAAATACATACAGACGTATATAGAACCTTCTTTTTTGAAGACGGTTAAAAACTGGACCCCTGAAGAAACTAATTGGTGATCTCTTATTTAGACTCACACAATTACACCATAGTTTTACGTCACAGAAATGTTTTAAAATAATCGTGTACTCGGTTTGCGTAAGGCAAAAACATACATATATGCCAAATATTCTTTGCCCATTTTCTACGCCGCAATGAATTTTTTTTTTTAATCTATGATTTTCCAACAAACGTCGTACACTTTGAAACAAAAATAAAATGTAATCAAATAAAAACCAAATCCACACACACAAACTTGTGTTATTATACCTTAAACACGGTGCTGAGACTTTGTTTACATTATGTAACCAAACTGTACCTTAACCAACATCACAGTTGAAAGTGGACTTGCCGTGCAATTATTTAAGACGCGTGTACAAAAGAACCGATAATTTTGTCCTCATCAAAGTGCAATAAGTAGTTATGGAGCAAAATTATACAGTCTGCGATCGATTACGTAAAAGTAAGAGTTGATGCTATTGTTGTGTGGAATTTAGCAACAAAATTAGTCTTTCAATACCAAGTTACGGAATCAAATTGGTAGGTACGGAGACGTGTGCTCTGTGATTGATTCTGTGAATAGATATTGTGTCTATTAGAATTTTCATATAACAGAAAACAATCGATAGAGTAAGGTTCTAATTTAAGCCACACACACACAATTAAGTTATTAATTTATTGTGCTAACGAAATTTTGTTTAATTACAGCAGGACAACCAAGTTAGATAACTCTTGATTTCTGAGTACTTACTTTAAAATCATAATCTAGCATTTGATTGCAAATAGTGCCGTAAATCTAATGCATGCTAAAAACGAATTAAACAAAAAAAAACTTTCATCAACATTTGAATATAGAACTCAACTGCCGCCATATTGAATCGTTTAAAAAAAAAAAGTTAGTAATTGTAGATACTGATGTAGAGATTCTAACGATATCCCAGTCTGTTCTAGCGTTTAAAACTTATGGAGGAATAAAAAAAAAACAAATACATAATATAAGTCCATGTTATATGAACCCTGAAAAAATTACATTAATTTTTTAGGCAGTCCTGTAAAAACATTACATCTTTTTTTGGGCAGTCGTGTAATTATGCGAAGGTCTTTCTGCGGAATTACAACAAGGAAGTGTTTTAGAAAGGCCATCTATAAACACCTTTCTAGGTTGGCTACAAAATTCCTAATGTTGCAAGTGTCTATAGAAGACGGTCTGGCGAGCAGTTTTATTGATTGCTCTCGCACTATAAAAAAATAATTAAAAAGAAGAACAAACCTGTAAAAACTCAATCATCATCATCGTTATCATCATCTCAGCCGTAGGACGTACACTGTTTGACATAGGCCTGCCCCACTGATTTTCATGAAGATCGGTTGAAGAACATCCAGCACATTCCTGTGGTCTTTATTACGTTGTTTGTCCACCTTCTTCCAGAATTCATTCCAGAACTTTACAGCCCCATCTGCCATCAGTTCTGCATACTATGTGCTCTGTCCACTGCCACCGCTAACCCGCTGGGCTATTTCGTTCACTTAGATCTCAATAAAAAACGGAAAATAAAGAATGTGACATAAAAATACTGTCACTTGTGTAAATTATTACTAAAGATAAAAGTCAGAAAGTCGAAAGTCAAAAGTTATATTTGCATGACTACAGTTTAAAAAGGTCTTAAATATAATTGTTTGCGTTTGTTGATATACTTATAATAATTAATATTTTTCTTATTAAATAAAAAATAAGTCCGCAAATCGGCCCACAAATAACCGATAGGCGTACTTAGACCATAAAAAGTATACAGATTGAATTGAGAAGTATTTTTGTTGAAGTCGGTTAAAAATACTAAACATTAATTTCGCTTAAGTTCTGGAAAACAATTTTCTAAGCAGAAATTTCCTCTACAAATTTCTAAGCATGAACTAACATTTTACAATCTCGAACTATTTCCTGAGATGTTAAGGATATTCGATCTGTTTCGCCTAGGAACATGGTCTGGTGTGGGTGTCAGCATGTCCTATATTAGTCCCACCTTCATAATGTTGGTATTATTATGTTGGCTTTCTAACCTTAGGTACATATTTGTATTCTGTGTTTCTGTAGACTTTGTTTGGAAAATCTTAAACCTGTGTTAATTGTAGGTATATTTAAGATTTTACAAGGGTTACAACAATTTGTTGCTTTTAATTCGAAATACCGGTTGCTTCTACTAAGCCTTTTTAATTTGGGCAAGTATGTATCTTCTAAATGAATGTATTCACAGAAAAAAGTGTAAGTATTATATTAGTTATCTGATCCCTTAAAGTACAAACCTTGCTTAGTTTGGGCCTAGATGGTGCTGTGTGCAATGTCTTCCAATTCTTTTTTTCTATTTTCAATATGGCCCGAACAGTATCAACCAAACTCATAAATACAAGCCACTTACGGCTTAATATTTGAATGCCTTCTTGTACTAGTACTTGTGTTCTAGTTAGGAGATCGTCTGACTCTCGATCAGAACCCAGGTTCATATCGCACGACACGCACCTCAGACTCTTTTTTAAATTATGTGCAAGTTTCAAACAATGACGGAAAACATCGTGAGAAAACTCTTGTATATCTGAGAGTTCTCAATGTTCTCATAGATGCGTGAAGACTGTCAATCCGTTAACTCGCCAACAAACCCACACTTAGACAGCGTAGTAAGACTATGGCATTATCTTTCTCACAATGAGAAGAAGTCAACGCTCGGAATAGGAACAACATTAATCACGCTCTGGTGTTTTACAAAACAAAACACTAAATAATTGAGTAAGCAAGTTGACTTAGCTCTAGGTGCTTGCTTAATCAATAACGTGTCAAGTAAGGTCGTGTATGGAGTACCTATGGGATGGTTCTGCCAAGTATCAGCTTGAGGTTATGTAGTCGATCGAGAGACGCGCTAGGAGGCTAAGACAACACTCTGGCTACGTCTTAGTTGCAAAACCTAGAGCAACGACGTAAAGTCGCTTGTTTGTCTGTCTGCTATCGGATACATTTCGGAAAGTGTGCCTTGGAGTTGCATAATTTGGTTTCACTTTCCCCTTTTTATTACCGGATGGCAAAGCGCCATCCATACACATGGTAGATATTACACACGTGCGGACTAAACGCTTCGATTCCACATTCTTCATACGTACAGCGAGGATGTGGAACTCTCTGCCGACGTCTGATTTTTCCGCGAAGTAAAACTTGGGTGTTTGTAAATCCAGAGTAAACAGGTTTTTTTCTAGATAAGCGTGCTTCATCTTAGACTAATGTTAAGCAGGATGTGGTCAAACGCAATGCTTTATAGAATAATAACGAAAAGAGTATTTTGATTAAGCAAATTTGAAGCATCTAGAATTCTTGAACAATCTATCATAAACACCATCTGTGCGCTCTCGTTTCCAGTATGATCGAATTGTGTGACGTCCAATTTCGGATGCCACAGTGTAATCGAAGAACTAAAGGCATCTGTTGCCTGCAGCCTCCGGGTTACTGTAATCATCGGACATTTTGAGGGACGTAATTGGTCGACTAATGAGTAAGCCTTAGGCGCAACACAATTGTGTCTACAGTACTCCAGTTGATGCTTTACTTTGCTTTAATTTTTTAAACACCAACAAGCGTTGAAACCCGTGGAAAATTAACGATACCTTATTTGCCAAATTATGTTAAATAGTTTAGAAGTTATGCGGGAACACAATGTTAACAACATGAATGAATGTACGGGCTGAAATTCAGCTTCTTTTGGCAGTTTTTTTTTCGATTTCAAGGTTTTGCCATGGCAGAAGTTGTTCATAATGGTAAGTGCAATGACCTCTGATATCTTTAGCTGGCTTAGTACATCCCGAACATATAACCCTGTATTATTATTAGCCTACTACTACCATTGCTACACAGAAACAAATTATACACTGAATTTTTCAATATAGTAAGAATTGCATGTCTATCCTAGCCGCGGAATAAGAAACAAATGCATTGCTGTAGAACCAGTTAGTTTTTGTCAGTTTTGTTAAACCTTTGATTCTGATACCATGTCCTCGTCAAAGCTTCAGTTTACGTAACGAAAGCAGAGTGTGTCACTTAGCTTATGTTTAAATGTGCTACGGTAAATAAACGCCTTAGGACACGGGGCCAACATGTTCACGAAAGCCACGAATTTGCGGCTATTATTGCCATATCCGCTTTAAGTTTTTAAGTTGATGTATGAGAACTAACTGGAGTTATTTTTATCCGACTACTAAAAAGGAGGATTATGATTTTACAAACTCGTATAATTATATAAATCGACATTTCTTGGCATTCAATGTTATCATATCTATCGCGTCACAAGAACGGGAACTCGGACAGTGCCTAAGATTTGCGACCCAAAGTACGCTTTTTAATACGTATGAACTATGAATTATACTACCCGTGTTCTAACCCGTGTGTCACTTAGTGCATATCTAAAAATGTGCTACGGTAAATAAACGCCTTAGAAAACGGAGCCAGCATGTTCACATAAGCCACGAATTTGCGGCTATTATTGCCATAATCGCCATCGCCGTGCGGTTGCCGCGTCTATTGTTATGCAGGGACAGGATACCGTACAGTGCCCTGGACTTCTAACCTAAAAAATTGTGTAACCCCTTAAAATACGTATTACTATCACTATGTTTCAACCCCTACCCAACCAAATTTGTTGAGAACCTACTAATGTTCATTTGAATACTTTTCCAGTAATGAATTTATAGATGTTCTTGTTTTGCTTCTGCGAAATTACTTACGTTTAACTGGAAACTCCGAATATAGTTTCGACCACATCCGGTGGCCTTCATCATGGAGACAAACCTGAGTAGGTACAATGCGCGCGCGGCCTCGACTTTGCACTGCGGGCCGCTGCGCGCCTGCTTTATAGATGTTCTTGACAGATTTTATCAGATTACTAGCAAGTAATAGTAAAAGTAGCGAGGAAATAAGTAATATTTATACACTACTGATGGGAGGCAGCATATATAATTACTACGGCGATACATCCAGGCAACTTCCTGCTTAGGAAATCTAGCGCTTAATTAATATACATATAAGCATAGAAAGTGTATGGGTATGTGTAATCATTTGTTTCCTCGTAAGTATCCCTAAAAATATTATATTTATTTTGTAAAAAAAAAGTACCTAAATCTTGTGTAATTATGAAGATTAGACGTCTTTATTGTGCATAATAGTCCCTTACCCAATTTAACTAAGATTAGCATTTGTAAGTATTGAAAGAACAAACAACACTGTTACGCTAAAGACTATGACGTAATCTGTATTTACTATTCGTATATAGATAAACATGTTTTATTTCACACATCTAACAAAAATATTGACTTATAGTAAAATTACTAGCAACTTGACAATAACCGTTGTAAATCATGTGGATTTTCGATGTTTGCTTTAAAACGCTCACATGCACCCGTGAATGCTCATGTTATGTTGTCTTGAAACTAGAGGCCGATATTACTATTATTACAAGTGTCTGGGATGAGTACAAATTGGCACTTGTACCTATTTGGAAGTTTTAATAACTTAATGTTGTTAAAAAATATGACACAATGATATTCTGTTGGAGTTGTTGATTCTTCGAGGGCTCGGAAGCACGCCCTGAGAATGCCTCGTAGAGGCGAAACACGTGTTGGTAGCCGACTGTTTTTAATTTTCGGTCCAGGCCGTGTACTTCGTTCCTTACTTTGATTTTGTTGTTGTTGCCCGTATTTTGTTTAGTTTCTAATATAATAATTTAGTTTCTTGCGTAATTTTGTAAATAGATATAATTTGCAAATTTTTTTTTTAATTGTAGTAACTTGTTTTTTAGTTAAATATTTAAGCATTCGCTAAAACTGCACACCGCAGGGCGTGGGCAACTATAGTTTAATTAAATCTTTGTTTTTGTTGTAATCAAAACGACTTATAAGCGGAAATGCACTAGCAATCTAAGCTCCAGATCATCATAAGATGATCTTTCGCGAAGCCTGAATCAATCAGTTACAACAAAATGTATAAAAGTACAAAAAATTTAACAAAATTAAGACATACATAAATAAGTTCCTACAAACTAACCGTTGTCATTACGTGCGAGATGCACTGAGTTTTTCTCTGCTTTGACTTCTTGAAGAAGGCCACAGGATGAGGCCGAAAAAGTAGCAGACATAATTAAAGGTGAGTAATAACGCATAGGTAAAACAAAAAAGTTTCCACAAAGTTTTACGTTGGATCAGGGTATTTTATTCTTAAATTCTACCATTATAACTCTGTCTTTATCTGTTCCGTGTTTCCTATTTTTGATTGCCTTCGCTTCGCTTTAAATAATAAGGCTGCCATCTATGGCACTAGCTCATAAGATTGTTTTGTTTTTTGTAAATTATTATATTTCTGGTGTACACAATATATTATAGAGTTTCGGTCTATCTGTGTATCTATCATAATATACTCAGATTATCATCAGTTTTGATCCTAAATAGCTCTCAAATTTTTTGCATTGGCTTAGCGCCCAGTTTATTAACATACATAAAAATATCCATTTGCCTTAGTTAGTTTATTACACAAATCCTTGTTGCTTATTTAAGCTTTTATTTAAGTCTTTGAAGAGAATGTAGACGTCATCAAAACTTGTAAGCTTTGTAGAAGCGGTCCTCGAATTGTCAATACTGTTTGTCGACTAAATATGTGACCAACATGTTTAGTTATCGTATCTCAGTGTTATCTTAGCGATGCCGAAGCTATATTGTTTGGCTAAGGCTTGAATAAGGTACATTTGATTCGACACCTTTAAATAATAGAATGTAAATATTAGTATAAGGTAAAGGTACGGAGAACATAGATTCCGTTTTTTTTTTAAATATTTATTTTATATTTGTATGCAGCATGCTGGAATCTTCTTTTTCAAAAACTTTGCCATACAGCATGGCAATGATAGTGTATAGTGTATTAATTTAAAGAATTATTTATTTTAAGTAATTTGAGAATTACTAGACAACGATTATTTCTTGTTGCCAAAAAAAAAAATTTGTTTCGGGCTATTAAAAAAAATATTTTTAATATTACTCCAATTTAAGTCAGTAGCTTATTTTGATTAAGTATTTATATTAACTTTGAATAACTATTTATTCCATATTCCGTGCCGTGCCGGCGTAAGAACTGTACCCCACTCTCTCTACCCGTGGTTGCCGTAAGAGTCGGCTAAGGGATGTAATACAGAAGATGGGCAGCAGCGCATTTCTTGAACAATCATACCTAACCAAAAAGGCGGAGGCCTATGTCCAGCAGTGGACGACCTACGGCTGATGATGTGATTCCATATTCAAATTTTGTTTTGAAATACGGGAACTTTACGCAATCCGAAGCAAATGTCTTTATTCGATTAAATTACATAACTATTTTCGTCTCTAAAAATCAAAATGATAACATTATTTCGCAAGGCGTCTTCTTCTCAAGGCTTCTAATGCGACCATTATTTCTCACTCGATTGTCAAATGCGCCCCATTTAATTACCATAGTATTTTAGTTTGCACAATAAGTGTCCCTTTCAATTTAGTGCCTAGTAATCTGACCTAATAACTATAGCAGTTTACGGTCCGACCCACGCTGAATAGATTCGAATAAACGGCAAAATTTAAAGCTTACTTTTGTAGTTTAATTGAATTGAAAATCGAAAGGCTGCTTGGGCAAGCTCTGGCGTTGGCAGTTCTTGCTTATGAATTGTGTCATTGAAAAGCTCGGGTTGCTGATTGAATGTAATTATGAAGCACAAATATTTAATAATAAGATAGTTTTGTTTATCAAAGTGGTTAAAAATGAAAAAAAAATCAAGGCACTCTGAATCAAGATGAAATATTACTAAATATTTATCACTAATAAGACATTTACATTCCTTACTCTTTGTAGCGATGATAGCTCAGTGGTTAGCGCGGTCGGTTCACACCCCGAAGGGAAAAGTAAAGGAAAAAGTCATGAGAAGAGCATGGTGGTAGGTATTTATGGTAGGTACTTGGCTGGCTATCCAACATACCACCCTCAAGTTGAAAATCTGCCGCCAAGCACTTTTCAAGTGTCACTTGGGAGCCAGCTACACTCCAGGCTAAGTGTGCTTTACCATCTTCGACCACACTGTCACTTAACATCAGGTAAGCTGTGGTCAAATAGCTAGCTTCTCAATCGAAAAAACTCTTTAAAAATAAACATATGGTTCATATTATGTTCTTTATTTCAAGTTCTAATCTATTTGGATTGCTAGCTAACCTCGAGTTAAAAATTTGTTGTCAAGTATTTTCACCGCTTTACTTGAAAGACCAGGATATATGACCACAAAAAAAAACAAGTACAAAAAACTACGTAAAAATGTTGCCACAAAAATTATACTTAGTCGCTTAGACCGTACTTAACCCAGAATTGAGTGTGCTAAAATGAATAATATATAATTACAAAATAATGTCACAAGTATCAAATGTCATAAATAATGTCAACTGTAGATTAGTCAATTATATCACGAACTCAAATACAAAATGTTAAAACTGTTTATCACATCGTTACCTAACATTGGCTGGCGTTGTGGTCATACAACTAACCGGTCAAACAGAAAAAAAAAATTCCATAGAATTTTATTTAAAAAACAAAAACATCAATTCAGCTGACGCATCGTACACAAGTTCCTTTCAACTTTTATATCACTGACAGCCTATATCTCAATACCCAAATAAGACAAAAATACTATAACATAGATTCTTACCGAATATGTCATGTTGTGACAATCAATTACTCAAAGGCTCTGACGTTCCGTGGCTACATTAGTATCAATCAACGTCGAATTAATTAGATCAGATACGCCCACTTATACTAATGTATATATACCTGTATATTACCGAAATAGTGTTCGGTATCTGCTGATGAGAAGCTGAATTAGGGAGTTGTGCAAATAGGGATGATCAATGATATTATAAAGATACGCTACGTCCTTACTGAGCGGCGCGGCGTTCAGATTTCGTTGCGTTGTTATTAAAAATGCACTTACAACTGCGAATGCGATAGATAATAGGGAACGTATGATACAGAAAGAGATAGCTATATGTAGTGTGATGCGCTTGAAGTACACTAGTGCAAATCAAATTGCAACAATTGTCTGAATTTGTCTGCAACAATTTGTGCGCGCTAGTGCGATATTTACCTCTTTTTACATAGAGTATCATAGGGAATGATGGTATCTTGTCATTTTTGCGATTGAAATGAATTATGTAGAAATAATATACTATGTGATCTTTGTTTTAATATGTCTATTCATAAAAGTGAGTAATAATAATTAGTTACTTTTTAATAGATAAAAAAAAAGGAAAATAGACAAAACGGTCCGTGGTCTCCACTCCAGAACTTTGCAGCCCCATCGGCCATCAGGTCTGCGTGCTATGTGCCCTGCCCACTGCCACTTCAAATTGCTAATCCGCAAAAAAAATACATACAATATATAAAATAAATACTACACAAAACAAAATAATCTTATGAGTTAGTGCTACAAGCGGCGGCCTTGTTGCTAAAAGCGATCTCTTCTAGGCAAATAAATGTGTGCTTAATGCGGGAATTGAACCCACGCCCCATAGCTCAGGTAGCAGAACCAGTACCAAATGAGCTAACAGGGTAATCAAATAGATACATTTCAATGTATATTTTATTTATGTATTTATAGTAAACATTATCGACAAATTTATCGATAAGCTACAACCCTATCATTACGCATTCACCACTTTCCACTAACTATTGCTTAATAATGCGTCTAAGTAAATTTATGAATTATCTAGTGAGTTTGTCTGGGACTTAGAGACAGTAACATTAAGTTTCGTTTTACGAGAGCCCATGTGAGAACTGTCAAGGTTAGAGTAACCTAAGAAAGTTTTAGAGGCGAAAATTATGTTATCGGTAATTTTTAATCTCAATGTTCAGGCAGGCTATTATAATTTCTCTTAATTTTGATTCACTATTGTTTTAAGCTCTGAGCCGATCCCATTTTTGAAATATCGGACTTTTTTTTTAAAGTTATAAGACGTACTAGACTCTCTCCCGATGGTAAGAGAAAACGCTTGTCCGTGACCATTGCAGCGATACACAGAACTTTGAGTAGCAAAACAAAGTCCAGGGCATCACTGCTTTGGCGCTCATTACTTGGAGACTTTCGACCCTGTAATTTCGCTAGCTGCAGTAACCTTCAAAATACTAAATGCTTAGCGGCAGAATATCTGGTACTGCGGTGGTACCTATCTAGACGACCTCCTGCTAAGGAGATCTACCGCCAAGTAAACCATGGTCTACTGTTAATTTATTTTTAAGTAAGTATGTCAGTAATAAAAAGGTTTTGTAAAATCATTGCATTGTACAATATTTTTTTATGTTGATACTTATATCAATGATATTATTATTGGTTTACGCGGTTTTATTGTAAATACTCTTGTTATTTAAATTATAGTTTTTGGGCAACTAAAACTATTAATGCGCTACAGGCCAAAAAAAGTCGATTGATGATATTTTAAGGCGTCTGTTGTAGTAAAACACAAATCACAACAAAATTTTCTCGATCGAAAAAAATTGTAAAGTAACATCAAAAAAAGATTTTTCTGTAAATGTTATAACAAGATATATTTCTTAAACTATTAAAAGCTGCGCACAATAATTAATTGAATTAATTTGTTGTATTTTTTTGATGGTTTGAAAGTTTTAATTTAATCAATTAATCTATGTTAAATGAATCGTAAGAATCACACCTGAGTCGACCTAACGTTGACACCTAATTACCATAAAATGCCAAAATTAAATTTGACACTGTGTATTACGGACAAAATTTGGAAATCAACTAGGGAACCATTATACGCTTACATTAGCTACTGAAAGCGCCTTTAATCTTTAATCACAATTCCAATATCAATATTATCGAATTACCAATAGATCAACAAAAGCCCAAGAACAATCAATGCTTAAAAAGAAATATTTTAAAAACCCCTTTTTCTATTAATAAATCGTCTAAAACTGAACAACCCTAAAGGTCGAAAGAACTTAAAAAGGTAAAGAAACCGCTTCAATTTCAAAGTTACACTGTTCGATAACTCAAAAGGTTGATTAATTAATCAGAGCTATAAAGTCTTAATTGAAATATACCTTTTCCTTTTGGGTTCCACCTTCTTGGCTTCTTACTCGGACTTCAAGTGTGAGACTGTTCTTAATTATCGAGATCGGGGACTAAACAATCGTTAACAAAGCCAGTGAGGCCAATATTTTGCAATGAACAAAAATAACAAATTAAATTCAGTCTTTGAAGCGTGACCTAAAGGCCTGGATTTATGATTTTAAGGCGAAAGCTTCGAGTGGAGTTTTTGAATTTTCTTGTATTAAGTTAATTTTGTTGTCCGATAATCGTTTGGTAAGGTTTCATTTTACTTAAACCTCTCGGGGTTTAGGAAATATGATATTGTATTTGGGTTTGAGTTAAATATTAAAATATATTTATATTTTCAGATTACTTTTACTCTCTTCTATCGGTCCCACATTTCTGAGGGTCGTGGTCACTGGAACGTCTTAGACGAACAATCTGCCTCCATCGACTCCAATCCGAAGTAGCCCTCACCACCTGGTAGAATTTAGAAGAAGAGGTGGTTGTCAGACTGTCGTGTTGGTGTCCGGCCTCGTATTATCTTTCCTTTGGTGTTTCCAACAATGACCAGATGTACAAAATAACTTTTACAATGTTTTAACAATTTTCAACCGACTCAAAAAACGGAGGAGGTTCGCACTTTCATTGTATTTTTTAAAGTATTAGTTGTTTTACTGTGATCCGTTTTGAAGGGTAGGTACAGCAGCTAACGAAATTACAGATTATACAAATCTGGTCACAATGTGACTTTGTTTTGTTATTCAAAGTTCAGTGTATCGCTCAAATGGGTCGTGGACAGGCGTTATTTCTTATCATCAGAAGAGCGCCTTGTTCGTCTTATTACTTTTACATTTAAAAAAACCGGCCAAGTGCGAGTCGGATTCACGCACGAAGGGTTCCGTACCATTATCTATGAAAAAGGCAAAAAAAAAACAATTAAGCCCGTTAAACCTTTATTTTATTTTGTTTTTAGTATTTTTTGTTATAGCGGCAACAGAAATACATAAATTGTGAAAATTTCAACTGTCTAGCTATCGCGGTTCTTGAGATAGAGCTTGGTGACAGACAGACGGATGAGCAGACAGACAGCGAAGTCTTAGTAATAGGGTCCCGTTTTTACCCTTTGGGTACAGAACCCCAAAAATACCTACTGCCAAAAATACTACCCTTAATTTTGTCTTTGCCATAGTCCGATAAAAATAGGTATAGTAATATTAGATGCGCACAGTCTAAGTCCCCGTCTACAATTATTGTATACCTTATTATCAAACTCTCCTACCCGATTCGATTTTACTAATTTAAAATAGTCAGTCATAAATCTGAAGAAAATTCAATGCTTTAAAGTGTCAGCAAACATTGTGTACGATAATGAGCATACACCGGCTCAATGAGCAGCTTGGTATTTCCATACAAACGCTTCCTTTTTACGACGCAAAGAACAATGGCAGTGTTTTGAAAAATTAACCCGTGGATTAATTAACATATCCAGTGAGCGTGTCTAATTACCCACCCTTTTTAATTAAAACTTTAAGCCTTTCTACGCTTTATTTGCTTCCGTTTGGTTCACGGTCGTAATCTTGGTGTATGTTTTTGCTAACTTTAATGCAGTTAATGTGAGTCATAACTGATCGACATGGCTTTAGTATAGGCTTGAGTGAAAACGCATTCATTCGATATCGAATGAATTACCAATCTCACATAAATGGCAGTACGAAAGCGTATCGCAAACGACGGTCGCAAAACACACCTAATACCCATTGTCCTACGTGAGTGACGACCTACAAGGAAAAACAAGGCGCGATGCAACGTCAAACAACTGACGAATTAGTGCGGGATCGCGAAAACTGATTTCTGCGACGACATAGGCTACGTGCAAAAACAATGGCTGTTTTATATTTTTGTGTCGCGTTGCCACGTTTGTTGCTCACGTAGGACAACAGGTAAGATGACTAATGACATCACACAATCTGTCAATAACCCTTAGAGATCTGCTCGATATCTATATATACTATATACCTATACCAAATGATGATGATTACAAAAAAATGATGAAAAATAAAGGATTATTCCTTAATTTTTAGCTTTGATAATCTATTCCTTGCGCGTATGTTGCTGAGCACTAACTATTTATATGTTTTAATTCGTAAAAGAAGTAGTGGTTTGATCGGGCTGTCGTTTAGGTATAAAGGGATTAAAAAAGTGTTGGTGAGAGTGACGGTAGGGAGTAGTGGCACAAAAATATTAAGATTTTTTTTAAGGTGACTGACAAGGTATGCTAACATCTCATCTGAAGTTAAGTCACGGTGTGGTCGATAACGTTGACCACACCTATCCTACGCTATGCTAACGGAACACACTGTAGGATACTTTGCGGTAGATTTTCATCTTGGGTGTGGTAGCTTGCCAAAGCTCGCTTGCTTGTGGTAGCTTCGAAAAGCCGATTTCTTCACGATGTTAGGTTAGAAACCCACGTCTTTCAGCGTGTGGACAGACTGCGCTATCCATTTTATCGCAAATGTAAATCACAAATTTAAAAGAAAAATCACAAAATCCATGATAGGTAGTATGTTTAGCATAAAACTTATTTTATTAAT
Organism: Biston stratarius; assembly: GCA_950106695.1. Classification (NCBI taxonomy): domain Eukaryota; kingdom Metazoa; phylum Arthropoda; class Insecta; order Lepidoptera; family Geometridae; genus Biston; species Biston stratarius. Next base: position 31,932,352 of record OX467106.1, on the reverse strand, counting down.
TTTACGTAAGTAAATGTCATCGCCTTGACAGATCGCTAATGCATAATAAGTACCAAAATAACAATTTAAATACTGGCTTTCAGTCACAGTGAATCACATACATATTTCTTGGAATTATGTGTTTAATTGGGTTAATCCACATTAAAAGGATAACCGCAGTTCTGTGTCATGATAGAAAGTAAGCATTTTTACATTTAACTGTCGCAACTATTGACTAAATTTTATTTCGAACCAGTTACTAATAAAAAGCGATATGATTCAACTGGCAATGAAGTTTCATTATATTTTTTTAACTAATCAATTGATTTTAGTCATAAAATAGATGATAATTTATTAGTAAGTACCTGGATGACCGAGCTTTGCTCGGCTGAAAACACGGATAAAACGACGTTTTCTGAAAATTAAACCTAGCTAGGTCGATTTATCGCCCCCAAAACGTCCTGCATAGGTACTAAATTTCATGAAAATCGTTGCAGCCATTTCCGAGATTCAGATTATATATATACATATATACAAGAATTGCTCGTTTAAAGGTATAAGATAAGATAGTATTATTTTTTATATTATAATACGGATTAGGTTCGCGTTTGACCACATCCTGACACCCATATTGTACTTTTAAGGAAACACAGACTCCGGCAAAGAGTTCCACATCCTCGCTGTGCGAATAAATAATGTAGATCCGAAGCGCTTAGTGCGCACATGAGGAACGTCCACCATGTACGGGTGACGCTTTATTCGCGTATTTATGTTTGACCGTCCACTAGTAAAAATGGGCGCGGGGAACCAAGTCCTGCAACTCCAAGGAACAATCTCCGAATCGTATATAATTTATAAGTTTTTTTTTTAAATTATAGGTAGTATTTAATTTTATTAAGTATTAAATAATATTCATAAAAACAATGCAATGGAAGCTTTTGTTTTGCATAAAAGTTCTACGAAAAACTATTTTAGGCGGCAGATTTTTTTTATTGGAATTCATAAATTCAGTTTTTCGATATGCTAAACTTGTATCATAATTACGACGTAGATTTTGCTTTTGTTACTTTTTAACGGAACACATTGTCTATAAATGCGAAGCAAATTTTGTTATTTTATCAAAACACCAAGAGAACGACAAAATTGTGTTCGTTTCAAGATTACCTTAACATACTAGGTTTACCGTAACGCTAGCTACTAATAACACATTTTCCATTCCAATTACGTACCCTTGTTCCGACGAGCTCTATTTCATGCCACATAACAAGCCCTTTAAAGGTCTAGAACAAGGCCCTGTATTCAGACTCTGATAATAAGTACACGCTAGCACAGGCCTAGTGTTTTTGCCAATTACCTGCCCTTGTGCTAATAATATGACCTTTTCCTTTTGACTAACAGTAGGTCAATGGCGTTTCTATGTCTTTATGCACGGGCACGCATATGTGTTTCTTAGATATGTGTTTAGAAATTGAACACTCTGTTGCAGTTAAATCTTTAAATTTTGGTACTTGGTGATAGATTTCCTTAGCAGGATATCATCTAGATAGGTACCACCACAGTACCAGATATTCTGCTATCAAGCAGTAGTGTGTAAACATTACTGTGTTCCAGTTTAAGAGAGTACTCCAGTTAGCGAAATTACAGGGCTGTTGAGACTAATTATCGAAAGCCTTGAAGTAATGAGCGCCAAAGCAGCGATGTCCTGGACTTTGTTTTGTGTTATTCAAAGTTCCGTGAATCGCTACAATGATCTTGGACATTACGTTATTACTAATCATCAGATGATCGCCTATTTTGTCTTATTACTTTAAAATTAAAAAAAAACTTACTACCATCTGCACTTAACGTCACGTAACAACAGGTAAGCTGTGGTCAAACAACTAGACTCTCTGACTTAAAAAATAATCTTTTTTATCTAAAAGTATTTAGATAATTGCCGTGGTGGTGGCGACGTAAGAATTGTACCTTGTACCCGTGGTAGCCGTAATAGTCGGCTAAGGGATGTAATACGGAAGACGGGCAGCAGCGTCTTCCTTGAACAATCACACCTAACTGCGCACGCCAACCCGCCTGCCGTGGCGAGTATTGGCAAAACCCCCCCAGGAGAAGGCTTAAGTCCAGCAGTGGACGTCCTATGGCTGATGATGTGATAATGGGATTTAGATAATTAACTATTGTACAAAATGCTGTCCCTATGGTGAGAGATAATGATCCAAAACATTTATTCGTACTAAGGTTAGATCGTGAGTTATTGGCAAATTTAACGGTAACTCATAAAATAAGGTCAACGAAATAGGAATCTTAGTCATTAATGTTAACTAAACTTTCAAAATATGTTATTCACAATCAAAAACCCAGTTTCTTTTTCTAAGAAGCACCACAAAATACCGCATCTTATTTTAATTCCTAATCTCAATTTAGGTATGTGATTTGTCACCACTAATCCGTGTTACTAATTAGTCAGCAAATGTTTGAAACCCGTTCTTTTGTAGGCGTATGCTAAACACTGCGATACATTTCTAATTATGAGACTTTTTACATGTTTGGTGATACAGCCTAGTAGTAATAAGTAACTTTTAGATAGCTCATCGCAGAGCTTAGATAACATTAAATTTTATAATTAGATGGCGAAAAATTTTATTTAAAAATTAGCTTTATAGCAACCTTCAACTTTTCCGGTACAAGGATCAAAACCGCAAGATTAAAATAAAAATGTAATAACGTTATATACCACAAGAGGAGAAATTACAAAAATAATAACCGACTATTATGTTTGGTTTATTAGATGGATAATTATGGACTCATGTTGATTTGATGACGACAGTCGAATCCAACTCGGCTGGGCAGCGTTTGGAAAACTGCGCAGCGTTTTCTCGTCCGAATTACCTCAGTGCCTCAAGTCGAAAGTCTTCGACCAGTGTACGTTACCAGTGATGACTTATGGCGCTGACATATGGTCTCTGACTATGTGCCTTCTTAGTAAGCTTAAAGTAGCACAACGAGCTATAGAGAGGGCTATGCTCAAAGTTTCCCTACGAGATCGAATCAGAAATGAGGACGAACTAAAGTAGCCGACATAGCCCAGCGGATTAGCAAGTTGAAGTGGCAGTGGACAGGGCACATAGCACGCAGGACTGATGGTGATGGGGCTGCAAAGTTCTGGAGTGGACCGGTAAGCGCAGCGTAGGACGTCCACCCACAAGGTGGACAGACGACCTAATAAAGACTGCAGGAACGCGCTGGATGCGAGCCGCTTCCAACCGGTCTTTATGGAAATCAATGAGGGAGGCCTATGTCCAGCAGTGGACGTCTTACGGCTGATGATGATGAGAATAAAATTAAAGTAAAAGAAATAACACACTCCTTTGCTACTCAAAGTTCTGTTAATCGCTGCAATGGTCATGGACAGGCGTTATCCCTTACCATCAAAAGAGCATTTCGTTCATCTCATTACATTTCCATTAAAAAAAACAACAATAAAGAAACAACTCAACACTAAGTTATTTTATAATCTTGCTGATTAGAACTGGAGTCCAAAACACGTTTCCACGTAGGCGTATGGTAATCACCGCAATATTTCACCAATCGCGAGTGTTCTCATTATAATACAGAAGGCATTAGTCGACAAGCAGATAGACAAAGATACCCCGTATCGGATATCAGATGTAAACTGTGGTACGGGTTACCAATCGAAGGCAGCATTCCGCTTTCGAAACTTAATGATAGAGATAGATATAGAGCAGTCAGAGCATATATGTAACAGGAGTAAATTAGTGAGTTAAATGATAGTTGAAAAATTTGATTTGTTTTCTTTTTTTATGGTTGATAGGCTAGGTGTTTGATCACAGCTCACTTGATGTTACGTGACAGTGTGGTTGAAGATGGTAAACACACCTATTCTGGAATAAAACTGACTCTTAAGTGAGACTGCCAGAATACACCGTTAGATGATTGGCGGCAGATTTTCAACTTGAGGGTGGTAGCTAACTAGCCGAGTACTAGAAAGTACCATGCTATGGTTTTCTCACAATGTTTTCCTTCACCGGCAGCTCAAGTTCATTGTTGGGATTTGAACCCACGTTCTTTAGCGTGTGAACTGACTGCGCTAACCACAAAGCTATCATCGCTACAAAGTATTAAAGACAACCAGATACAAACTAATTTAAATTCACTTTTAACAACTACAACTTTCAATAATTACAGACACATTGATGTGCGGTGCTGCAACTAGCCACATCTCAAATGCCTGTATTAGGTCACAAATTTATTTTAACAAGACCTACGTTCCACACCATACAAGAGCGTGGGCCAAACATAGCATCTCATAATGGGGTATCTTTTACTAAAGCTAATTTTGGGGTAGCAAAGGACTTTGGACACTCTGTGAAAGGTTATCTTTGCTTGTCCTATTCTACATTGTACTTCCTGTAGATGACAAAGGTTTGAGGTGAATACACGTCCGAGATATTAAAATCGTCAACATAGTCAACATGGCATCCTCGCAACTGTAGACAAGGTTGGGTTTGACCAAATTTATTCATCCACATATGACTAATAAAATTATATTATTGATTGGTCATCTAAAGGTTTCAACAACTCCATAGACATCGATATCGGAAGGCACCTTTCAGATAATACAGAATTGGAGCGGTGTACGGCAGCTATTAAACGTGAATGCGATTCAATTCCACACTCGCGTCCGTCGTATAACGAAGTGTGCGGCGACCAACGACTTAATATTTTAATAGACACCCTACATAATGTCGCACATACAATAGCACAGTTTTTTGTTATAGCTTTTAGTTTTTGAAGCTATTCATTTTTATTATAAACTCGGCAATATATTTTTAAAATTTAAGCTAATATTACATAAGTTGACTCCAATACAATTCAGTTTTTGCTATGTTAAGATAATATTCAAATGGTTTTAGTCAGTCAACAACTTTTGTTTTTATTTAAAATATAAGCACTGCATATGCAAGCAGTGCATTACTATGTTAAATAAATAGCATTGTATGCATGTTTTTCTTGAATTATCTTGGGTGAATTAAATCGTAATACTTTTTTGGCGTCGTCTTGTGAAGAACAAAGTGAAGCTTGTTGTAATGGAACCAGATAGCTGAAGAAATACTAATACAATTTTACTGTTATAAAAGTAAATACATCTGTTTGGCACATAAACGATAGTCTTGGATGGGAATTGAACCCACGTCATATAGCAGAGCTAATATTGAATGAGCTAAATGAGCAAAATATGGCTGATTGTGAGTGAACAATTTTATAGACAGTCGATAAGTAGAGGTGTCTATGTGGTAAGAAGTCGATGACGACGGACCTATAATGAGGTAAGGGTGACTCGCCAATAACACACGAATGCGTAATGGAATGTTTATCTCTAACCGTTTCGGTGATAGGAGATGTTTTATCTGCGAACGTTTTATTAGAATCAATATTAAATTAACGCTCTACGTTTTTGTGGGTGATGAGGATGGATGTTTTCAATTAGCTTCTGAAACGTACCTAGTTGTTGTGATTATTTTTATGTTAGTTTGCTAGTGTTGTGATAGGGTACTTCATATTACTCGACTGGCTAGCTACCATCCTCAAGTTGAAAATTTGCTGCTAAGCATCTAACAGTATGTTCCGTTAGCCTCACTTGAGAGTCAATTCCATTGCAGGTGTGACTGCCGTATTAGACCACACTGTCACTTAAGCACATCACTCCATCAAGTCTTAGTGCGTATTTGCCGATTTTTTTTAAATGTTTAACACGCAAGGTTTTTGACTACTTCTCACCTGATGTTATATAACGGTGTGGTCGTTGACTGATGACACACCTAGCCTGAAATGGAACTGGTTCTCAAGTAACACTGCCGGAACACACCGCTAGATGCTTGGCGGCAGATTTTCAACTTGAGTGTGGTAGCTATCCAGCCGAGTACTAGAAAGTACCTAAATGTATCATGCATTGGTTTCCTCAATATGTTTTTCCTTCACCGGCAGCTCAAGCTAATTGTTCGCACTTTAGAACAAATTATCCCAAAAGTTATCAGTCTAATTATTAACACCTATGGTACTCGTATTTTATTGCAAGATTACTTCAGCATAAGTACATATGGTGGGAGTCTTCTAGGGTACTAATATGTACCCACATTGTAAACCTCCTCCATTTTCGAATCGGTTAATAATGGGCCTTATCAGAAGATTGTGAAACACGACCTTACGTAATACATTATTCAACTCAAGTGCTCTTATTGCAAAATGTCATGTCTCTTTAACTGTAGGACCAAACGCAGCTGTTATGCTACTTCTGAACTGGTTTTAGAGTTGATAATAGGTTTTTGTCATATCTATAGATATATGTTTAAAATTGCGCAGCAGAAATTTTAATGTTGACAAGTAAGTTGCAGAGTTTAAATGGTTAATTATTATTTTCGTAAACGATTTTAAACTTACGGTCCGAAAGTTATTTGACAGGCTAGTAGCTTGGATTTTAACTGATTTGAACTGATTGGCTGATGAGACTGACTTGCAGATTTTCAACTTGAGTGTGGTAGCTAGGTAGTCCAGTACAGAAAGTACCCTACCACCATGCTATGGTTTCTGCACACTCTTTTCCTTCATCGGCAGCTCAAACACATTGTTGGGATTTGAACCTATGCCCTTCGGTGCGTTAGCCGACCGCGCTAACCACTGAGCTATTATCGCTACAAATTGATATATGCATTTTACTCTGGGCACAGTAAAAAAAAACATTTATTCCATGTCATTATTAATATTATAACATTATAATTGTAAATACCTTTCATCATCCCACAAAGATTCTAAATAAATAGATTTACAAAAATGTGTATTCAAACGTGTGAATATGAATTTTATTAGCCCCTCACTTCAAAAACTGTCCCTAAACTCCTAAAGTATGTTACGCACAAGTTACTTGTTATTCTCTAAATCACATGAGATTCCTCGCCGAAAACCCTAACTTTTATAACGTTTATTTTGACAGTACAAAACGAACACGTAACAGACTTAATCGCGTTTTTAAATTTGACATTGGCAAAATATCATAGCTTGCGAATTAATCGCAGTTAGACAGTTTAACAGTTACACAGCCGTGGTGGTGCCGGCGTAAGAACAGTACCCCACCCTCTCTACCCGTGGTTGCTGTAAGAGTCGGCTAAGGGATGTAATCCAGAAGATGGGCAGCAGCGTCTTCCTTGAACAATCACACCTAACTGCGCTCGCCAACCCGCCTGCCAATCGTGGCGAGCATCGGCAAAACCCCCCCAGAAGGAAGCCTATGTCCAGCAGTAGACGCCCTATGGCTGATGATGTGATTTGTGAGACAGTTTTAGCATTTTTAAGATAAAAAGTTATAGTGTACTACTACGGAATACGACAACCCCAAGCCCAACAATGAGCTTGCCAATGAAATCATAGCATGGTTGTAAGGTACTTTCTAATACTCGGCTGGCACTATAATCAAGTTGAAAATCTGTTGCTAAGCGCCTAAGGTAGATTTACTGCATCCTCACTTCAGAGCCACTTCCATTCCAAGGTAGGTTTGTTTACCATCGTCCACACCGTCACTTAACATCAGATGAGCTCTGAACGCTTATTATAATATTTTATTTATATTTTATTTCAAAGCATGTCCATAACATTAAAATACAAACGAAAAAATTAATACAATTAAAATTAAAACTAAAATCAAAATTAAAATTTAAAGTAAAACATCAAAATTAAAATTACCTTAATCTAAACTTTGGCTTAGATCCGGAATGCTCAATATGCATCTTTGTCCAGTGTTGCATAATTGAGCAATCCAGATCCATCCGCCCGGCGAACAACTGCAGGTAGGTGTTGGAGCTGCTTAACCTAAGTCAAAAAATATTTAAAAAAACACGCACTGCCCCTGCGAGATATAGATTGACATTCAAGTCTAACAACTCTATAAGTTTTTGTATTCACAGCATTTAATATTTTGTTTTCAAAAAAACTGTTTAATACAGTAGCAGTTTCCAAATAAATTAGCAATAAAATAATCTGATGAAGTTTTTATTTCTTAACACTTGAAACCGAACACAATATTGTTATGGTTATAGCGTCGGAAATGGTAGACATCTGACCCTGAGACAATCTCATTTGAATGTCACATAATATTGTTGGTATACAAAACAGCGCAATATATTAGATGGGTATGTAATATGATAGGGTAGATATAATGGCTCTTACGTTCAAAGAAGTGAATCTAAGTGATTAGTTTTTATGTGTATATTCTATTTTGAGTTTTTATGGCAATAATTACTTTGTTATAGGAACGAGCTTTCCAGGTGAAAAAGATAGCGTCTGCCCACAACTATAGCACCCAGAAATATCTATAAAAAACTAAATCTAACAAATAAAAATACAGGACGTTGTCTAGGTAGGTACCACCGCAGTACCAGATATTCTGCCACCAAGCAGTAGTGTGTAAACATTACTGTGTTCCGGTTTGAAGGGTACTGTAGCTATCGAAATTACAGGGCTGTTGAGACTAACCGTCGAAAGTCTCTAATAAGCGCCTAAGCAGCGATGCCCTGTTATTTAAAACTTTAAATAACAAAACACTGTTTGTTTTGTTATTTAAAGTTATGTGTATCGTTGCGATGGTCATGGACAGGCGTTGTCTCATAACATCAGGAGAGCGTCTCATTACTCCTACATACAAAAAAAATACAAATATTTTATTGATAACACCAATGTTACAAGTCAATTCCGTAATATCATTTAAAATATATCATTAAAAGAGTTTTAAAACACTCATTACTTGTCAATTAATAAAAAACCAATAGTTAAAATATAATATTGTTATATTATAAATGGATGGATGGATCCATGGATGGATGGATGGATGTTTTTTACTCAATCACGCCAGAACGGCTAAACGGATCTGGATGAAATTTTGCATGTAGATACTTAAGGCCCTGGAATAAAACATAAGATTATTTTCATCCTCATCATCATCCATCACCACGCTGGTAAAACAGCGGGGCGCAGCAAGTATAAGAAAAATTTGTCAATTTAATAAAATGTTAAAAATATCATAATTACTTACTAGTAATTTAATAATATTTTAGTTTGAAATATTTGTCAATGTCATAAAACAAGGTCCAGCAGCCTTGGTTCTGAAGCAAGCGGAGGAAGGTGCATCCCGGACGGAGGCGGGTAGGCGGTTGTAGACGGCGGGCCCCAGAATGTATACCGACCTCTCAGACTTGACAAGCCTGTGTTACAAGTTAGTCTTTAACACATTGCTGCTATAGATATCAGATCATCAGGCGGACCAGCCTAGTTATGTTAAGCCTAACCTGATGGTGATAGGTATTTACCTGTTTGCCGCGTTTTATTAATTTAAAATGCTATTTTCAATACTGAAAAACGCGAAAGATTGCATGAAAAAGCTTCAAAAGGTAAAGTAAAGCTATTGAGAGTGAATTATTTCACTTGTTCAGTTAGTTATTCCATCACTAACCAAACGGCCTTGTTGAAATCGGTTGCCTAACGCTCTATGACAGTTTTAGTTCGATTTACATTCCTTTATTCATGTCTACAATGCTTGTGCAATTTCAATCTAGCTATTCAATATCAAGCACAATTATTTACTTGGCAGTCTAGACAAATTTGATCACAGATTCGATAGTCAAGACCATTTCATAAAATGACGACATTGTTTTACTATTCTACTTAATATTATAAACGTAAAAGTTTGTATGTTTAGATTTTTGTTGCTCAATCACGAGAAAACGGCTGAACGGATTTGTATGAAATTTCGTACACATATAGTTTATTACCTGGAATAACATATAGGATGCTTTTTATTCCGGAAAAATGAGAGGTTCCTGTGGGATTATCAAAAAAACTAACTGCAGGTCGTATTCAATTGAAATTTGGTATAGATGTGTTTTGCGGAACATTATTCCAAAATAAAACGTATCCTTTATATTAATCTAGGTAATTAAGGTTTGCAAGTTTTATGGTGAATGAAAGTATTGCTCTTTTGTTATTTAACTTCTTTTATTTGTCTCTGAACCCAATTCTTGATTTAAAGCGTACGAAGTCGCAGACGCAAGCTAGTTAAATCATAACTGAGGTGTTGTTAACCAATATTTATTAAATCATTATTTCTTATACTTTATTGGATTTTGAGACATCAAATTAGTAATAGTAGAGCTAGACATACTTGAGCTATTTGAAGTACCCTCTGACCCACAGGCCAGCAATTTTATCTAAGAATTTTTCCTCGAATTCTTATTTTCATCGTCTTTATTTAATTTTGAAGCTTCTGAAGGTAATGAAATTACCTATTACGCTATGATCCCAATATAAAATAGGCAGATAAAACTGAGACCTCTCAGATAAAAGGAAAATCAAGTCCTCCAACTTTACCCAAATTGGTATGCGTACCAACACAATTTCCGGAGAGAACGGGAAGCGCGTCAAAAATTAAATTTTGTCAGAAAACACTAAAAATCCTCAGCCGAAGTACCAAACTCGAGTTTAATTTCTTTTTAAGAGATTTTCTCGGACATTATCGAATCCAGCCGACGAAAGTGAAAATGAAACAATTATGCAAATGCCCAACAAAATAAAACTCATTTTATTAATAATCAAATAACGGGAGTTCGCATTCGCAAATGAAATAAAATTTTCCTAAATGGTGGCATTAATTGTCGGGATGTGGAGGCTGGGAGGAGAGTGTCCCTTGCCTCCCGCCTGGCTTCTATCAAACACAAGTTATCTCAAAGGGGAGAAGTTTTAATAAAATTCCGAATGCCTCGGGCAGTTAGACACAGACTCATAGTATGTGCTATCGTTGAGCTTCATAGACGCTTCTAAGAGAACTTGTTTGCTTCAATTGACGTCTTTGGGACTCTAATATTTGAAGGCAGTCATACTCGATGATTTACTGGTTTATAAAATATGTGCTATAGCGCCTTTCGCAAGAATTTTCGTTTATTAGAATTGCTATTGAAACAAAAATCCTACCACGCACTGGCGCGGCCTACGATAGCAGTAGTGTTGCGTAGATTCAAGGTCGGCACTACTTCAGGCCAACTTGAGTGGATCAACCATCATCACTATCATCACTACATAGTATAAAACAAAGTCGCTTTCTCTGTCCCTATATCCCTATGTATACTTAAATCTTTAAAACTACGCAACGGATTTTGATGCGGTTTTTTTTAATAGATAGAGTGATTGAAGAGGAAGGTTTATATGTATAATAACATCCATTGAATAGTGGAGAAATACTGTTATTTTTGAGGTTTATACCCATGCGAAGCCGGAGCGGGCCGCTAGTCACATATAATCCTATAAAAAACGTACTACGGTAAATCGGACTTTTTTCTACTATATTATCTTCTTATAGATGGCTCTACTCTTTATGTTGCCCTCTTAGTAGTAGTGCAGCGCAAAACCAATAGATGGCGGTTTTTTTCTATACGTAATATGTTCGTGTTTGACTACATCTTGCCTGACGTTAACTAATAATGTGGTTTAGGATGGGACACACTTACCTAGAAGGAACCAGGTCTTTCCTAATTAATACTATTTTCGTTACCTTGTGATGAGACTCTAGTTTCAGCAACGAGGTATTTTACCTAGTTGATACTTTAACAAGAGATTGTCAAAGTATACCACTATAGAATCAGAGGTTCTGCAGCGAAGCAATAGCGAGTAAACAGCTGTGTCCCAGTTCTAGTGAAATTAAAGACACCATTGAATGTCTAAAAATTAACGATGTATTTGATGATTAATTTTTGTAGCGATGATGGCTCAGTGGTTAGCGCGGTAGGTTCGCATGCCGAAGGGCGTGGGTTCAAACCCCCAACAATGAGCTTGAGCTGCCGGAGAAGGAAAACATCGTGAGGAAACCATAGCGTGGTGGTAGGGTACTTTCTAGTACTCGGCTGGCTAGCTACCCTCAAGTTGAAAATCTGCCGCCAAGCATCTAGCGGTGTGTTCCGGCTGCCTCACTTGAGAGCCAGTTCTATTCCAGGCTAGGTGTGCTTTACCATCTTTGACCACGTCGTCACTTAACATCAGGTGAGCTGTGGTCAAACATCTAGCCTGTCAGCGATAAAAAATAAAAACGCTGATGCATCTATGTCATATAATTTATTTTTACATTCATAATTCTGAACACTGTTTTAAGCAGGTGTTTATTTTTCTTTCATTACTTATAACCGAAAAAAATATTATCATACCATTAAAAAGGCGAAATACTGAAAAACAAGTCATACTGGTAAGTCTCAATTAAAACGTTAGCGGAGCTAAGTAAATATTTCAGCGCTACTTTGCCCTATTTATTGCCCTTCTAAGGTTTAATTAAGCGGTCTTTGATGTTCAATCTGTTACACAAAACTCTCTAATTACGTAGGTACGTCGCTAAATTGAGCTCTTATTTTGTGATTTTGTGTGTTATATTTTTCAAACCATCTGGTATTTTGTTATTGGGGTTTTTCTTTTGTTAACTTACTTTTTCTTTATTTTTGGCATCGTACTTTATGCCTTTGTCAGTGTTGCGGTATTTTCAAATATTTTATAATTATTCGAGAGAAATAAGTCTATGTCACAGTCAAAGTCACACAAAGTAAGTTACATCAGAGTCTGGTCAGATAGTCATGCCTAAATAGAGGTAATATTTTGTGTGCTATATTTTTCAAACCTTCTGGCATTTTGTTACTGGGGTTGTTATTTTGTTAACTTACTTTTTCTTTATTTTTTTGACGGAGCTTTGAAGCTTTTTTTTACGGCTGTCAGGCTAGGTGGTTTTCCACAGCTCATCTGATGTTAAGTGACGGTGTGGTTAAAGATGGTAAAGCACACCTAGCCTGGAATGGAACCGACTCTCAAGTGTGGCTGCCGGAACACACCGTTAGATGCTTGGCAGCAGATTTTCAACTTGAGGGTGGTAGCTAGCCAGCCGAGTACTAGAAAGTACCCTACCACCACGCTATGGTTTCCTCACGATGTTTTTCTTCACCGGCAGCTCAAGCTCATTGTTGGGGTTTGAACCAACGCTCTTTAGCATGGGAATCTACCGAGCTAACCACTGAGCCATCGTTGCTACACGAAATGGCTACATGAAATCGCTACACGAAACATGGAATGTTATGTTTAGGTATATATTATAACACATTCCCATTTTCTTGCATGTGATTCATCATTTTATGAATAAAAAAACACCACGATTTTTACAATTACATAAACACGTGGAAAAGCATTAGTAAAAATATAATGCAATGAGACGAATTTCCCGAGTTTTCTCCAAAAATACTACCTAAATATCAACCAGAAAAGACGGCTAATAAAATTAAGGTCATGGAACGATACATTGAAACCATGTTCATTTCGTTCACCTTCACTCCATCCGCGATATGTTTGCCGCCTCCCGTAAACGTGACATGTTTGAATTAAGGAGTTACTCTGAATAAAGAAGAAGATATAAGATATAATGGAAAGAACAGTCTTTGTAAAAGTAAGACAAACGAAACGCATTCCAGGTGGTATGCAGTAAGGCCACGGCCATTGCTGTGGTACTCAGATCTTTGAGTATCAAACAAAATCCAGAGCATCGCTGCTTTGGCGCTCATTGCTTTGAAACATTCAATGGTTAGTCCCTATTGCCTTGTAATTTTGCTAGCTGCAGTATCTTTTAAACCAATACACATACACGATTTATCGTGGTGGTGCCGGAGTGAGAATTGCACCCCACCCTCTCTAGCCGTGGTTGCCGTAAGAGTCGGCTAAGGAATGTAATCCGGAAGATGGGCAGTAGCGTCTTCATTGAACAATCACACTTAACTGCGCTCGCCAACCCTTTCAAAGTCTTACATAATTCTTTATACACTTTAAAAAAGAGAACACTATTTTTATACATAAAAAACACTCTAAAAAATATAATAGCTTTTGGAGAATAATTCAAATACGACGACATATGTGTTATGTTTATGTTTTACACTATGTTTTACCCTCATACGAGATGACTTACGTTTGATTATCAGATTTCTCAAACCAATCAAAAGAAATGTGTCAGGATATGTCAATTTATATATTAAAACAGCTGATAAGTAGGTACTTTAAATTTAACAGCACATCCAGCCAGAACATTTCTTCCTCGCGCACATGTACGCTTTATATTACTGGTAGCTGTATCCTCATTCCAGAATCATTACACGAAATAGTATCACCACACCCTCTAGGGAGGGGGAGCGACTTTGAGGCTGTTTGTTTATACACTCCCATATATATTTCGGTTAATTAAGTTTTTGTGAGGTCGCGGATTAGTGGGGGAGACTAATCGTGATAGAATGTAGAAGGTAGATTATGAGAGGGTATAAAGAAATGAAAAAATATTACATGTTCATAAATGTTTGGTCTAAAGGTATTTTTTTGTAAATTTTGTGTGACTTAGATAAAATAAAATACATTATATAATTCAGTTAAATTTCGAATTGCTGACTTACTAGCATTTACAACTTACGCCTTATTCAGTTCACTTAACTGTCTAGTTGAATTCCTATGCAATGGAATGGAATTTTGTGCAGTAATATTTTGTTAGCTCGTTTTGATTAAGTTCTGCTTTGAGAGCTGAAGCTGAAGTTCAATTCCCACTCAGGACTAACATTTGTGTGACTAACATAGATGATTGTTCTATGTTTGACTGTTCTGTATGTATTATAAGTATATATTCATAATATAAAAAGTATTTAAGAATTCCGTGAGCTGTCTGATACCATAGTACAAGCTTTACTTAGTTTGGATCTAGGTGTCACTATGTGAGAATGTCCTCCAATATTTATTTATTATTAAAAGAGTGTCTAGAGAAGAATTTCTTTAGTCACTGGGAAAATTATTTCTTATGTATGTTTGTATGATATTGAAACATAATTAATAAGATAAATAATAAATATCGCAGTACTTTAAGCACATCGTCATCTGACTCCAAACTAAGCAAAGCTTGTACGATGGAAGTCAGATAACTGATAGAATACTTAAATACTTTTTTGTACTACTTACTAAGATTATTCAAATTACTTTTATACTAAATATTACAATCTTCTAATCCAATCTTTATATTTTTAAAGTAAACTAAACGGAATAATAAAAATTTACACAAGTTTTAGAAAGTTCATTCAACCGTCTTCATAACTCATTCATATTTCCATAATTGAATTCCAAATTTTCACTTGCTGCCCCACACACTCAGCACGCACACATAAAACCTCTCTCATACGAATATTTGTCTCAATGAAAACGGAATTATGAAACTCCCCTACATTTATGGGTAAAAGAAAAATTTATATGCAGTACCTACTGGAATAGTGTAGCCATGTAGCTTCCGGCTAATTTGCTATCCGGCAATTTTATTACGTATTTTATTAAAAAAGAATTCTATCAGTTAAAGTACAAGCTTTGCTTAGTTAGAGGTCAGATGACGCTGTGTTTAATGTCCTATAAAATTTACTTATTTATTAGCTATTTTCATAAGCCACGTTTTTTTAATGTATATTTTGACTCACATGCATGTAATAATGTGAGTTAGTTTGTTTATTTGTGCTCCATGAATTCTAATCAATGAAAGAGTTTTGTGAGTAATATATTGCTACTTTTACTTGTCTGTCTGTATCGTAGCTTATTTCGTTACATTCTTTTTTTTAATTGATAGGTTTGACCACCAACTTACCTAAAATATCAATACAATGTCAATTGCTTAGAAAATACACAGTTTCATAGAATTATATACTTGTAACTAAACTATGATCATTAAAATAAACACGGAAAAATAACCTTTCGTCACTTTTTGATCGCAATAAAATACGTGAGATATTTTTTTATCCGGCCACATCCGACCAAACATTGGGTCCACAACACTTCGACGCAAGAATTTTTCATTACACATCATATTGTTTTAAAAATATTACTGCGATAGCTCTTCTCTATAATGTTATGTGCTATGTATCTTTATGAATACGCCTTTAAGATGAGTTTATTTCTTTGTGTACTCTCAAGATTAAGTTGAGATGTTGGTTTAGGACAAAATCAAATGTTTGTAATAGAATTTCATTGCTCTAATCTACTTTCAATGTTTGATTTTTAAGTTGCAGAGTCAGCTTAGAGTTTTTTTTTTTCAAATATTAAGGATTAAATAATTTGATAAACAAATTAAAATTTTATCAAACTCGTTGCAGAGCTTTTTTTTACTTCAGAATAAAAACTTTACAGTTTAATTTTTGCATTTCTTTTAAAATGAAATATTTAATTTCCAGTCTTATCGAAATAGTTTGTATCTTATTGTATTTTTTTTAGCCTCTAGTGTCCCACTGCTAGACAAAGGCCTCTCTTTCCTAATTCCAGACTACCCAGTTTGAGTTACAGTGTTGGCTTTGATGGTTCAGTGACTGTCGTGACAATTTAGTTCGTCTCACCACCTTGGTTGAGTCGACCCTGAGGTCGCTTGAATTTGTGTGTCCAAACTGTGGTAACCTTTGCCCAGCAGTCGTTTGACATGCGATAAACATGGCCTACCCAGTCCAAGAAATCTAATGTTTTATCAACACTAAAAGCAACAATCTAAAACCACAATTGTTTATCAGCTTAAAAAATATAGTTTCAACATTTTCAAAAGAATTTATTCACCTCTCTAGTTTGCATCTAATTTCAACACTAAAAACTCAAAGCATATCAATTTGGATATAACAAGCATTCAGTTAGCGCTGAACAAACGAAAATTTCCCTTTCACCAAAACGACAATGAAATTCTTCACACAACGTTCCACTTTCGGATTATAAATTGCTTTGACTCTGTAATCGCATCATTGCATTCCCCTAATGAAACTTGATGTACGTTTTGTGTGTTTTGGCTTTATTAAACACATTTGTGCCAACTATCCATTTTGTAATAGGAAGACAACTTTAAGTAGGTATATATGTACCTAGTACCTTTTCAGTTAGTTTTATGGCTTTAGCGGTCTCCCAACTAAGTTAAGGTTGTCTAGTTGGGAGACTGTTTAACTGTCAGTCTAGCAGTCCTGAGTTAAAATACTACGTACCGCTGTTTAAAGCTAGCGGCTATGCTAGTTTTAAACGGTGATGGAAAAACATAGTGAGGAACCAGCATGTCTGATATGTCTTACAAGTTTTTGAAGATGTGTGAACTTGTAAATTCTACCGACGCGCACTTGGCCTGCAAGGAGGCCAAGTGACCTTATCTTTCTCACAATAAGAATAGGCTCTACTGGACTGGGGTGTTTTTGGCTGACAGGCTTTCTAATGTAAGAGTATTACGATATACAACGAATCTTTAAACGTAACGAATGATGCCTTAAGATTAGATGGAGTGACGACATACTCAAAGCCATGGCTGAAAATAAAAAGCCGAAGATCATGCTAAGTGACGTACGATATGCGATGATTTTAGTAATAATACACACATTTTATTAAAAAAATATTGTCTTAAGTTTTTTTTTTATGGCTGATAGGCTGGGTGTTTGACCACAGCTCACCTGATGTTAAGTGAAAGTGTGGTCGAAGATGGTAAAGCACTCCTAGCCTGGAATAGTACCGGCTCTCAAGTCTAAGTCAAGTCAAGTCAAGGCTGCCGGAACACACCGTTAGATACTTGGCGGCAGATTTTCAACTTGAGGGTGGTAGCTAGCCAGCCGAGTGCTAGAAAGTACCCTACCACCACGATATGGTTTTCTCACGACGTTTTCCTTCACCGGCAGCTCAAGCTCATTGTTGGGGTTTGAACCCACGCCTTTCGGCATGCGAACCTACCGCGCTAACCAATGAGCCATCATCACTACAAAATGTGTACGAATGTGTAAAAAAAGTGTACGAAACTAATTGATAACCTAGCTGTACTTCAATACAGCCGGTATCTTTAGCTAATATTAAAATAAAAGAGCAGTATTTATATGTGTCAAGTAACATTAAAACCTTTAAACCAAGCAGTAGCTGAGTGGTTTTGCCATCACTATTCTTAGAAGCCTGCCCCCAAAGTTCCCGTCTGCTAATAAATGGGACTAATTAATCCTGAGTGGCATCTGTCATACTAAAGAACACCCCCTTGGCTGCAGGCTGCAACACTGGTTAGTGACGCCAAGTAATTGCTTTTGTTCATTCAGTGGCCTTTGAGCATTTTGAAAGCTAACAACACTGAGTTTTGTACTCGTACTAAGAAAATATTAAAACAATAGTTTTTGTTGAAAAAAAATTTGCAATTAACTTGAATAACAGTTAAATTACTTTGAAAGTTTTAGATAGGCGATTGTTTTTAAATTATGCTTCGATCAACTTACCAGCGTAGATACTAGTTGTTTATAAATAAAGAATTAATTACACAAGTTTTATTATCATTATATCGAATGGAATGAAGTTTTATTTCGCATGGGACTATTTGTTCTTTTGACTCTTCTAAATTTCGGAGCGAGTTTCGACATTTAGATAGAAATGATTCAGCAATTTTCCCTATTATTTAGAGTTGTTTTCTGGTTGGTTTATATTTATTTATTTAAAAGCATCCTAACATTATATTATCGTGTCGGATCGCTAGTATGTAATCTGGAAGTTAGTCGCTCAAAACATTCGATAAAAAGAAAAATCATGCTTTTGCTTAACATTATTGATTGTGTATAGTGCATTAAACGGGAAACGCGAATTTAGAGTTCAAATTTTAAAGTCTAAAGTTACTGAAACCGAATTTTGGTAAATACAATCTGAAACAATGTAATTCGCCAGAGAAAGAAGACAGAGACAAAGACAAAGTCACAGACAGAGCTCAGCGTATTAGCAAGCTGAAGTGACAATGGGCTGGACATATCTGTCGCAGAAACGATAACCGCCGGGGTAAACGTATTATAGACTGGAGATCGCGAATTGACAAACGAATTGTAGCATAGAACGCCTTGAGACTCGATGGAGTGACGATATACCTAAGATACCCGGCGAAGGATGAAAGTGAAAAGCCGAAGATCGGGCGTATCTGGGAGAGAGGCCTATGTCCAGCATTCGAGACAGCAGTCCAGACTTCGATAGGCTGATGATGATGATGATATTTTAAGGTATTAAGTCTATAGTAAAAAGTGTTAATTGTAACATGAAAAACGCACATTCCGTGGTTGTTCAGAACTATGTTTAATCAAAAAAGACAAAATTTGATATAATGATTTGATATAAATTTGAGATTCTTACTTATTTAAAAAATAAATTCTTTCAAAGGCAGATAGCAATACATAGAAAACCTCATTTTTTTAGGTACAAGTTGATTCTTAGAATTGTTCATTCACTATTATGTAAAGATTTTAATCACAAATTGAAATAGAGGTATCATTGATAAACAGTCCATTCATCATAGTCGTTCAGCCGCAACAAAACAGCAATTGGTAAGATAATTTGCTTAACAACTTGACAGCAACAAAACAATAAAGTGTTACACAACATACAAATTTTGAGAGGAACAATAGACACTTAGCATCAAAACAATAACAGCTTTGTCTGCACTTACGTAATCTATGAACAAGTGCACTTATAGATTTAGAAGTAGAAATTCATTTTATGCTATTGTTCGTACATTTTTATGTATTGTTTTTATTGTTGTTGTTTTTATGTATTGTTTACACTTTTTGTAATTAGTTTTTTTTTTTTATGTGAATGTACTGAGACCTACGAGACGCTCTCTTGATGGTAAGAAATAACGCCTGTCCATTATCATTGCAGCGATACACAGAACCTTATATAACAAAACAGTGTCTATTGCATCGCCGCTTTGGCGCACATTATTTTAAGGCATTCGAATGTTAGTCTTAACAGCCCTGCCAATTATGCTAGATTTTCCAAATTTCTTTTTCCAATTAAAGTGATCTCGCCGCAGTGGCGGGGAGTGGGAGGGGGAGTGGTGGGGTTGCTCTTGCTTCCAGCGTCGATACGCTCAATGCTCGGATGTGAGACATCGTGGGAGTCGGCAGTTTCCTTATGTGAACAAGTGATGTTCCAGAAGGAAACGGCGGAGTGCGAAAGGGGAGGTCACAACAGGTTTCCCAATGCGCCGATCCGCGCCCTCCTCCAATCTCCAGGGGGGGGGTCCATCGTCCGACAAGAGTAGCCCCTAAGGTGAAGCGCGCCCCTCTAGGAAAGAGAGATGGAGGCTCTCTAGTTCTATCCCTAACAAGGAAGGGTCCAAGGGGACCAGTGCCGTCGGGGCCACGGACGAGTGTGAAAGCGTTCCCGTAGCCCCGATACATAGACGCCAGGCAGGTATTTAGTGGGTAGCTCACCACTATAGCGGGAGTACCATATAACCTGCTTCTCCCGAAGCCGGTGGTAAGTATCCATTAAAAATTTCCATGAAAAAAAAAACGCTTTGTATAGTTGTTAAAAGTTAAATTCCCTCGTTCAAACGTATAATTATAGTATCACTACTGTGTACGACTGAATACCATTTTCTTTTATAGTTTTCAGTCCTCGCTAGATACCTAATTATCGCGTTTGTAAGTCCCCGCAAACTGTAATTACAAGATGGTAAATGTTGACGTAAATTTGTTATATGTCTTGTATTTTTGAGTAATTGATACTTACTGAAAAGTATCGATATACGACTATGTTTAGATGCTTGTAATTACTAAACTAATCATTTCATGCTATCTATTTTGTGCTTCATTAATTGGTGTGGTAAGATTTAATGATTACTTAGATATTTCTAACTTCGCACCAAACATATGTACCTAGATTTTCCTAGAAATTCGAATAACAACGGATTTGGTTCCTACATTCTTGAATTTCAAGTTTGGGTTATATTTATGTCTAGGAAAACTTCTACGTTCTTTCAAACGCAATATTTCGATTATTTATAGCAAGGCCTATTTTCCTTCTTCCATTAAATTCGATCCTATTTTACATAAGTTATTGATTGTTTTTTTTATAAATCAAAATAGGTTGTTAAGCAGGATATAGTCTAAGATAAAGCACACTTACCTAGAAAAAATCTGTTTACTCTGGATTTGAAGACACCCACTACTGTACTTCATTTTGTTTTTATTTATTGGTCTGGCCGTATTTTGTCGCATAAATGATTTTTCTTTTTTTATTTACGTCAACACTCACTACAGGTCGCTGTTATATCATCATTCTACTAGTGAAGACTGTTTCAGGTTTGCATAAAAAATATTTTATGATAATAAGTATAATAATATCCTATGTTACACACGCTGACAATAAAATATTTTGAATTTGAATAAGCAGTTTCGATTCCATTGAAAATATAACAAAATTTAAAAAAAAAATTGTACCAGTTTCTTACATATTTGAAAGGGCAAAGTGCAAACCTAAAGAATATGAATTCATATATTTTACCTTAATTTATCAAATAAAAAAATATTAATTAAATTTAAAATAACTTAACTTGTAGAAGCTACATAAAAATCCGTTAAAGATAAATAAATAATTATTAAGCTATAAAATCTAAATTAATAAAAATAATACATATATGTAAAATATTCAATTCAATTGATTATTCCTGCTATCGTAAGACTTAAACGCAAAGCTAGTTCACACAATTTATTTTAAAAAATTGGATTAGGTATGACCCATTTAAAATCACTTTAATGTTCAAAGCTTTGTGATATAGACAATAAATCTGATAAACCAAACGGTTCATGACTCCCCGTAAATTCTGATACTTCAATATATATCAACCGCTACAGAACGACCTTAGCAGTCCACTAGCTTAAGCACAATCAATAAATATAATTATATTTATTGATTATAATCAACCAATGGTAACATATCGTAAGAAGGTTTTAGATAGATAGATACTTTTTTTTTAATGTCTGACAGGCTAAGTGTTTGACCACAACTCACCTGATGTTTTATCGTACACACCAAAAACAAAAAGAAACCATTTATAGAAAACAAAAGAACTTTATAAGCTAGTGCCACTAGTTGCAGTCATATCGCTAAGAGCGATCTCTTCCAGGCAATCAGGTATGAAAAACAGATTACTGACTAAAAACAGACGGGAGATGTGAAACACTATTTGACAATTAGAAATTAAACTACATAATATATAATACATACATGAAGTATATTAAATATACCTACATGCAATTACGTTTGTATAAATAAGTTTAAAAGATATAATAGAATATAATTAACATCATCAGCAGTTCCATACAGTACCATAAAGCGATGATAGCTCAGTGGTTAGAGAAGCCGAAGGGTGTGGATTCAAACCCAACAATGAGATTGAGCTGTTGGTAAAGGAGAACATCGTGGGGAAGCCATAGCGTGGTGGTAGGGTATTTTCTAGTACTCGGCTGGCTAGCTACCACCCTCAAATTAAAAACCTGCCGCCAAGCACTTCTGGTAGCCTCACTTGAGAACCAGTTTCATTTCAGGCTAGGTGTGCTCTACTATCTTCGAACACACAGTCAATTAACATCAGATGAGCTGCGGAAGAACACCTAGCTTGTCAACCATAAAAAAAAAAAATTTTTTAGCACATTCTTAAGCTGAAATCATAAACTTTGTTACTGTGTTTTACTACATTTGGACGATTCGTCCGCGGGCGAAGCGTGGGCAATATTTTAATTCTTATTCCGAGTCATCGAAAGAATTCCTTTGTTTTTAACACCTAAATTTTGTTCACGAACTGACACTATCTGTTTTGTGTGAAGTTCGTTTAGGAAATGTATAAGTTTTAAATAACGAATTCCAAGTAGGTACATAGAAGACATAAAACTTTGTAACGCTGCATTTTGTTTTTAATTCCAATTTAATTATGGGACTTTTGTGACAACCACATGGCAGTCCCATCATATTTTCTATAATGTTTTTTTTAAAACTAAAATAATATAATTTGTACCTACCCAAAACACATGCATATATACACACTCGCTTAAACACACATTCACTCCCCTACATACACACTAATTATAATAAAGGTGGGTTACTTGAGGCGACTTACAGAATTAAACAGCTCTCTGGCTGCGTCAGAGACGCGTTATCTCTCACCATAAAGAGACCATTTTGCTCGTCTCATTACATTTAAAAAAAAGTATGACACTGTGTCATACTAAAAGTATACAGTGTAACAGAAAAAAGACAAAGTTTATTCATCATCATCATTTCTCCTTTATTCAAGATTAGACTTATTTTTGCCAGCAATACGCTAAGCTCAAAAACTGTAAAAAGTAAAAATAGTTAAAAGAAAAAAAATGCCTATGTCAACTGTAGCGATTCGATCCGGACCGAACCGGTACGAACCAGATTCAATTGACACCTCATTCATCAAAATCGCTTGAGTAGTTTCGGCACTACGTTGGAACACACGTAAGTACAAACATAGAGACATACATTCATAGACTGCTAAACATAACCTTTTCTATTGACTTTGCCGTAGTCGGATAAAAATGTTCGCATTTCTTACGTAGGTTATCGAATGTTTGTAACACTTTGACATATGGCTCAGTTGATACTACTGTCTCAAGAACTGTAGGTGTAGGTGCGTATCCTCGTTTTTTAGTTAGAATAATGTCACGAAACTAAAAGTATGTGGATATGTATGTATATTTGGATTTTATTGAAGTTTTTACCTATACCTATAAATTAAAAAACGATCCTCCTCCTCTCGTCGGTTTCCTCATTACTGAGGGTCGTGACTCCCCCGCTGCATCAGTTTCTCCCGTTCAGATTTCCCTCCATCTGCTGCGATCCGTTAGCTTCATGAAAAACATGCGATAAACTAACTGACAAACACAAAAAATGAAAAGAACGATACCAGTACAATAATATAAAATTTTGACTCTATCAAACCTCACCATCAACTAGAAAAGAGCAGATAATCTTCAAACGTCTGAACAGATTATCTTGAATCATAAAATAAGCTAAAGGATACTCGCTATACTCATATTTAAAACAAAAGCAAAATAAATCAAAATCTGTTCAAGTATTTGGGAGCTACAATGTCACAGACACACACATGTTAAACATCCCTCTTTTTGCGTAATGGTTCATCATCATCATCATCAGCCATAGGACGTCCACTGCTGGACATAGGCCTCCTCCTGGGGGGTTTTGCCAATACTCGCCACGCTTGGCACGCGGGTTGGCGAGCGCAGTTAGGTGTGATTGTTCAAGGAAGACGCTGCTGCCCATCTTCCGGATTACATCACTTAGCCGACTCTTACGGCAACCACGGGTAGAGAGGGTGGGGTACTATTCTTACGCCGGCACTACCACGGCAACCTAACGCGTAATGGATTAGTAAATCATTTTTACCTACAATTTTTCTCACTAACAATTATACCCTAGCCAATTATTTAAATTCATACAGCGCCATATGGCCCCAAACTAACCCAAAGTTTGTTCTATGAGAACCAGGTAACTGATAAATACTTACACACTTTTTTTTTGTAAAAACATACTTATAATACATACAGAACACCCAGACACAGAACAAACATTTATTGACCAATAAAAATATTTGTCCTGGTGGGAATTGAAACCGCGCCCTAGAGCTCTGAAGCAGGTATTGAAACCTAGCCTGAGAACCATAAAAACTCTATCATTATCTTTGTTTCATCTCGCTTAATTTTATAGCGAAACAATAGCGGTAACTGATCTATATTAGCCAATAACGTCGGAGAAATGACGTCATCCAACGTCCATGACTGTAATTGGGATAGACAAATGTACGAGCGAAGTTGACGCCGGCGTCCCATGGTGCGAGACGCCTTGTTGTCGCATGACCCAATTTAGTATCATTGTTAAAACTAGAATATATAGCTATCGTTTCTATTGCTTTGAAGTGCTAGATTATATCAGCTGATTGCCTTGATAGCTAATTTGATAGAATATAAACAGTGGCGGATTTACGCATTTTCAAAGTATAGGCTATTAAGTTTTTGCCGCCCTTGCCTCTACAATTGTCAGTTCCTAGATTATTGGTATTGATAACTGGCTGTTTGACTATAAATAGTATAGAAGTTAGCTGCACCGTTGAATGTACAATCAAAATCAAAATCAATAAGTCATTTATTCACTTTAGGCCCTGGTAAGGCACTTATGAACGTTAAGTTACATTATTGAACAAACGATATTGAACTGACCTGCCAGTTTAATCAGAGAATTTACCTTTACGAGCAGTTAACAAGGTATTGCCAGCTATAAAAGGATGGGTTGAGCTACATTAAAGTTTAAAATGTATTCTCGTTTAAAATTATTTTAATATTTTGATAAGCATTTGTAAGTGTTTATACATTAGATAGGTACCTATTTATAAAATGATGATTCAAACTAAAAACTCATAAATTACATTAAAACAAATGAATTGCCTTGTGAAGTTCAACTGGCTCAAAACAGACAATTAATTGATGGACAGAAAATTAAAAGTAATGAACGACGAAGTTCATCTTTTAATATTGTAAAAACTTTTCTAAAACGTTTATACCTTCTGAAATTTGAAAATGCTGAATTCGACATTTCGCTATCCAATGAGAGCTATCTATGAAAAAAAAAATACAATAAAACTCTTGATATTGCACGTTAAAAATCTACATAAGGGTGCGTTGACACTATCCGCGATCTTTATACTTCTTAAACTAAAGAAATATTTACCAAGGGCAAAGTTTGCTTGACAGCCTACTGTTACGTACCTATGTAGGTAACTTACCTACTTATTACTTATTACCTACAAAACTTACTTATTTTCCTGTTTTTTTTTTATGGCTGACAGGCTATGTTTTTACCACAGCTCACCTGATGTTAAGTGACGGTGTGGTCGAAGATGGTAAAGCACACCTAGCCTGGAAAGGAACTGGCTCTCAAGTGAGGCTGCCGGAACACACCGTTAGATGCTTGGCGGCAGATTTTCAACTTGTGGGTGGTAGCTAGCCAGCCGAGTACTATAAAGTAGTCTACCACCACGCACCACCACCATAAATATATTATGCACCATAAATGTCTTTTGATCACGTTGACTTAGAAAACTGATTTTTTTCATAGCTCCGAGCGATTGCAAGCTTGAGTATTTGATATTAACTTCGATTTGACACCTTCAAGTGTTTCTGAAAAAAATGATCTTGACAGACAGACGGACAGCGAAGTAATCCTATAACGATTCCTTTTTTCCATTAAGGTACGGAACCCTAGAAATGCGAAAGTTTGTCTGTTTCTATGTATGTATTTTGGATGAAATGGCTTATAGTGAAATATTAAAAGTATAATGGTATGGTTCACATAAAATATGAGGTTTCGAAACTCCGCCGTCATCGGCACCTCACCTAAATCCGGATGCACCGTGGCACGAACCGTCGGCTCGGCTTGAAATACAGCACCAATTAAAGTTGACACCCCAACGCCTCCAAACAGTTTGCACCTCACACGTAAGCGAAACCAATGGAACGGTGGATTTCCATTGACAAGTACCGACACGATAAAAAAATAAAAAAATAAAACTGGTTTAAGCCTAACAGAATTAAATTCTGAAAACTGCACATATAATTCATGTGCCGTATAATCCGTATATATTGTGGTTATGGTACGTAATTTTAATAATCCTACAGCTATTTTTAAAACACTTAAGATATTTCACAGGCAGTATTTCATCTTTCATCCTTTAAAACATTTTTTTTAACAAGCTTAGTTTTTGACACCTCGGCCTACCTGATGTTAAGTGACAGTGGGGTCTCAAGTGAGGCTGCCGGAACACACCGACAGATTTTCAACTTGAGGGTGGTAGCTAGTCAGTCGAGTACTAGAAAGTACCCTACCACCATACCAAACGCTATATATGGTTTCGTCACGATGTTTTTCTTCACCGGCAGATCAAGCTCATTGTTGGGGTTTGAACCCACGCCCTTCGGCGTGTAAACCGAACACGCTAACTGCTGGTCGTCTAGGTAGGTACCACTGCAGTAGCAGATTTTCTGCCGCCAAGCAGTAGTGTGTAAACATTACTGTGTTCCGGCTTTAAGGGTACTGCAGCTAGCGAAGTTCCTGGGCTGTTGAGACTAACCATCGAAAGTTTCAAAGTAATGAGCACCAAAGCAGCGATGCCCTCGACTTTGTTTCGCTACTCAAAGTTCTGAGTATCGTTGCAATGGTCATGGACAGGCGGTATCTCTTACCATCAAGAGAGCGAATCGTTCGTCTCATAACTTTTTACTTAAAGAAACCTGTGTGTGAAAAGTTGATTAACACTGCCCTGTTGGCTCATTGGCAGTATGTCTGCTTCAAGAGCCGTAGGGCGCGGGTTGAATTCCCACTTAAGACAAGCATTTTGTGGTATATTCAAGTTTGTTCTGTGTCTGGGTGTTCTGTATGTATTTGTAAAAAAAAGTATTTAATCATTCCATCAGCTATCTGACCTCCACAGTACAAACTTTGCTTAGTTTGTAATGTCCTACAATATTTATTTATTTTATTGTAGACCGATAGAGTTACTTTCGACATTAAGACATCAGTATGATCTTATGATAGTGTTCCTATAGCAATGTTTATTACCACTAAAATAATATTAGCATCAGAATTTCATGACAGTGTTAACTGCCACAGCTGGCGTACTACTGTAAAACTGCCTTTGCCGTGTCGGCTTGTGCCAATGGAAAATAACTCTAAGCGTTTGATACTTTCTCACGTGATTGTCTATTTTTGCATAGCTCCGAAGGCTCATTACATGCATTTCATGAGGCAGCCGCCAGTATAAAGTGGTGGTTTAATGGATTTAGTAAGATTGAGCTGTGCAGATAGACTGTGGTGCTTTCTTTATAACGAGGTGAGGAATTTAACTGTTACTCTATTGTGAACTGTTTTTAATTGTATATTAGAGTAATTATCAGTTGAATACATATCTTTTTAAATACGTTTTAGAAAAAATAAATTTCTCATTGTAATTGAAGCCATGTTTTAAAGGTCAAATCGTTCATGTTCATTGTATAATTAGCTTTTAAAAATCGCAATTTTATATCTAAAAATGTTTCTATGGGGCTTCCTCTATCTATACTTTTATAAATGCCCCATGAAAGATATTTCGTTCGTAATAAATGTCTCTTTTTTATGTAGCAAACTTCCCATTTAATATTATAAATGTGAAAGTTTAAATGGATGGATAGATGAATGTTTGTTACTCAATCATGCCAGAACGGCTGAAAGGATCTGGATGAAATTTTGCATGTAGATATTTTAGGCCCTGGAATAAACATAGGATACTTTTCATCATCATCGTCATCCATCAGCATAACACCACGGGGCGCGACTAGTATTTATATAAACTCAAAATGTGCAAAATAAATAAAATTGTGCTTAGAAATAATAATAAACATAACTAGTTTAGAACAACACTACGTTTTTCGAATAGAATAATTAATCATTTTCTTTAACCCTTCAAAACTGAATGTTAGTAGTTATAGAACCAAAACTAAGTTTTTTAGAATGTATAAAGTGGTTTATTCATACTTGGAGCGAGGTGATGGAAGTGATAACCAATGTCAGGATTACCTATATACAGATCGATGGATGCCACTTTTTTATTTAGAAGTATTTAATTGTAGCGGTGATAGCTCAGTGGATAGCGCGGTCGAATTGCATGCAGAAGGGTATGGGTTCAAACCACAACAATGAGCTTAAGCTGCCGGTGAAGGAAACTATCGTGAAGAAATCATAGCATGGCGGTAGGGTACTTTCTAGTACTCGGCTGGTTAGCTACCACCCTCAGGTTGAAAATCTACCGCCAAGCACCTAAGGGCCGGTAGCTTCACTTGAGAGCCAGTTCCAGTCCAGGCTAGCTGTGTTTACTATCTTCAACCACACCGTCACTTTACATCAGGTGAGCTGTGGTCAAACACATACGCTCTCAACCATTAAAAAAATAATCGAACGAGATGATCTCCTGATGGTAAGAGATAACGCATGTCCATGACCATTGCAGCGCTACACAGAAGTTTGAGTAGTAAAACAAAACCCAGGGCATCGCTGCTTTAGCACTCATTACTTTGAGAATTTCGATGGTTAGTCTCAACAGCCCTATCATTACGCTAGCTGTAATCTAGCTGCAGTATCTTTCAAACCGGAACATAATAATATTAGAATATCTGGTACAGCGGTGGTACCTACCTAAACGATCTCCTGTTAAGGAGACCTACCATCGAGTAAGCGTGTAGGCCACTTGTAGGCATCTACGATTATCCATAAACTTTTTAAGACTTAAGCTTATGCAAGATCAGTCATCAAATCGATGTCGCACGACTCATTCAAGCTATATCCAAACATCTTCAAAATTCATATTTATTTATTTTTCCAATAATGTATTCGGATATCTTTATAACAATGGTATGGAATTGTATTCAACTTTACCTTTATTTATCGCAAAAATACGACGATATTGAACAATCAAAGCTCGGAGCCTCGCGTCAAAATGGAAGCCCTTAGCGATAAAGGAACTATAGTCAAAGCGTTGCCTTTTATATTACGGGATGAAAACAAAAAGGCGCTGTTAAAAATTGAAAGCAGCAAGGTTTTATACGATGAAATAGTGAATTGTTGTTAGTTTTTTTGGGCATGTAAGGCTTTTATTATATGTTTTTGGCTTTGGTGGTCCAGTGACTGCCGTGATGATTTAGTTCGTCACACCACCTTCGTAAGGGTCGACCCTGAGGTTGCTTAAATGTTAGCGTCCAAACTGTCTGGAAGGAGGAAAGAGACGCCTTTCTCCAGCAGTGGGACACGGTTTTGAACCACTAAAGCAGCCCATATTGATACTTCAGGGAAGATAGGTCGTAAATGCCAATATATAAACTTTAAATGAAAAACAAATAACGTGATCAAAAAAATAATGCTAATTTTTAGGGTTCCGTGCCGAAAGGGTAAAACAGGACCCATTTACTAAGACTCCACTGTCCGTCCGTGTGTCTGTCTGTCCGTCTGTCACCAGGCTATATCTCATGAACCTTGTTAGTGAGACAGTTTTCTAGACTTATAAACACTTACTTTTACAGCCACATGTTTTTGATTACGATACGCCTAACTTATTAAAAAGGTACGATGAAATCAGGATTCACAAGAAGAAGAAGAAAAATATATGGGTAGCAAAAAGCTTCTTTTATTAATTTAAATATATCAATGGTAATATATCATTAAGTATTTTTCGCCAAAAGTGACTTATACGACCATCTTCCCCGAAGTACAGATATCTATTTCCAAAT
Organism: Biston stratarius; assembly: GCA_950106695.1. Taxonomy (NCBI): domain Eukaryota; kingdom Metazoa; phylum Arthropoda; class Insecta; order Lepidoptera; family Geometridae; genus Biston; species Biston stratarius. The sequence continues at coordinate 31,902,128 of OX467106.1, read as the reverse complement.
TTAATTTAACTTTTTAGCAATTCACAATTAAATTGTTGATTCATAAATGACGAGTTGGAAAATATAAACATGAAAATGTTCATCAATATCAATAGTCTTTCGAATGTATTGCAGTAAAAAAAAAACTATTCTGAGAAATATTTAATTACTAGGTGCCTGCCTACTTAGTAAAAATAAAAACCGTTCTAGAGCCGTCGACAAAGGAAAATATGCAGTGTTTATGTTTATAGTAATAAATGTGGGTTGCATTACAGAAACAACCTGCAGTATATCAACTTCTTGCCTGAGATGTTGTTTTACTTCGGCAAACTTAATATAAAAGATCTAACGTTTTATTTTACATATATCATCTGTTATCATATATGTTTTACACATATTTTAAACACTTTAAAAGTGTTTCTCAAACATATGTATTTATTACGATTGTTACTTACAAAAACCTATCCTAATTTTAAAGATATATTTTTATATAGGTATATTTGCATAAGGATACAGAAATAGCAACTTTGGACTTTCTATAGAAGCATGATGCAGCTAGCAGGCTGTTAAGACTAACCATCAATTTAATTCATGATGATTATTGATTTTATTAATGATTCGCTTGTTCAGAAAAGGCTTTAAAGTCTTGAACATCGACGTAAAGTTGCTTTTCTGTCGGTTTTCTACCGGATACACTTTGGAGAGTGCGCTTCGGATCTGCATGAGCTGATTCCACCTTGCCCATTCTTTTATTGGACAGCCAGAAGCTTTAAGAAGCGGCACCGCTTCATGGTGGATATTCCAAAAACTCGAACTAAGCGATTTGCTTCCACCTTTTTCGTGGGTGTTCCCCGATAAATACAATCTGAGTACCTTCAAGGCGCGAGTGAATCGGTTTCTTCTAGGCAAACGTGCTCCATCGTAAACCACATTTTCGCTTAACATCAGGCGAGATGGTGGTCAAACGCAAGTCTATATGGTAGATTCAAACATGTAACTTAACGTTCATAAGTGCCTTACCAGGGTCTAAACTGCATAAATGACTTTTTGATTTTGATATATTAAAAAAATCAAAAGTTTCACAGTAATGAGCGACGAAGCAGCGATGCGACACCTAGACTGTTTTTACTCCAATTATAAGTATCGCTGCAATGGTCATGGACATACGTTATATCTTACCATCAGGAGAGCGTTTCGTTCGTCTCATTACTTTCACACAAAAATGTTTTTTTTTTTTTAATATTATACTTAAAAAATTCTTATTTAATTTAATTTTGTTTTAGAATGAAATCGCAAGTCCAGCTTCTCTACTAGGCGTTGAGAATAAAAATATCTTAACCCGCGCGTAAAAATGTAAAATATTAATAAGTGTGCTTTGTTTACGCGAATGGAAACACTTTTAATCATGGCTCGTATGCTAGACGTGTAGATGAGCTATGATGCTGTATAAATTTTGATAGTGATTGATTTACTGCTTGCACTGACTTGCAATGGTTGGATCATATACGAAGCCTCCCCAAAGGGTGTTATGGCGTGATGTAAAGAACGCTTTCATGCAAAGTGGATTTGTGAAAGTTTTCGCTTGAAATAATATTTGAATTTGTAATTTTGACGTCACGCTGTACGTAAAGAAAGATGGATGTTGTCTGGGTTACAAACACGCGAGGAAAATTGATATGGTGGCTAGGAAAAGGTGAGGTTAGTTTTATATACTAAACGGAGAAGAAAATGGATGTCTGGAAAATGGAATCAAAACCGTATAATAACTCTGGTGGGTCTACGCAGAGTTTGAAATTATACCAGTAATGTGATAACAAAACAGTCATGTGTCATCTGGAAAAGCATCTAAGCATATTTTTTGACATATTGTGAAAACTTGACCGATTAATGGGATAGGTGTAAAGAGCGTAACAGCTCTATTACTCTAGACGATTCTTATTCTTCTTGATGAGCAATTCTTGTATATATATATATATATATATATACTATATATTTTCTGAGCCTCGGAAACGGCTCCAACAATTTTCATGAAATTTAGTATGCAGGGGGTTTCGGGGGCGATAAATCGATCTAGCTAGGTTTCATTTTTAGAAAACGTTATTTTTTCCGTGTTTTCTGGCAATGAAAAACTGTTACAATATCATCAGAAAACGAAGGTAAATTTCGCCACCATTTACAAGGTTATAATAGCTTAGATGGGAAAGCAGGCGGTCCCGAAACTCGAAGCCCCGGTTCGAGTCCAGATCCTTATTATTATATCTGCTTCAAGAGCTGTAGAGCGTGGGTTTGATTCCCACAAGGACAAATATTTATATAAAAATAAATGTTTGTTCTGTGTCTGGGTGTACTGTATTTACAAAAAAAAATAATAAAAAAAACTATCAGCTATCTGGTTCCAAGCTTTGCTTATTTTGGCGCTACATGGCGCGGTGTGTAAATCCTAAGATATTATTATTGTTTTTTTGTTAATGTGAAATTTTGAGATTTTACGTATAACTTTTATGATTATTGTGACATAAATATAATTTAAATCGTTTTTATGTCAATAAAATAATTTGAATTTTAATTTGTAGTTATAGAGGTGATTTTTAGGCAATTGCTTTTTTTCTAGCATACAAATCGACTCGCATATGTAAATTGCAAATTTTTACAGAACAATCACGAATGTTTTACTATAGAAACATACATGGTTTTGACAATTTTTTTTACGGTATTTGGAATGTCCGATAAAATTAAATGTGAGTAATCTCGCATAAGTAAAACAAAAATGAATCACGAATGTTTTAGGCCGTTTTTAATACATCTTATAAGTCAGTAACTCACCTAACAATAACTGAACATGTGATCTATAGTATATTAAATGGATATTTTTGTGTTTTATAGATATTATTAGAATACATATTAAAATATTTCTTTCCTACCCTGTCTTGTTATCCCTTTTATTGGAATTTTTATAACGCGCTTGTTACACCGATGATGGACGATATGGGCGTTCTAACAGCAATACAACGTTTCCGCAGAAACTAGATAACTTTCAATATAAATCACAGCAAATCGCATGGAATTTGTCCTATGGATTCCGTGAGGTCAACGCCCCTCGCATATTTCACCCTTAGTGCCACCCACTTCCCTGATGCAAACGTTTTATGATAAAGGGATAGTTTTTTAACCCTACGTAAGGAAAAGCCATAAGTTTCGTAATGTTCTTCACGGGGTAGAAATTGCTTTTCACATTTGCACTTTGTGACAGCGTAAAATTCAGATTTGGTTTTGCACAGGTGTTACCTTAAAGTACTTTCTAGTTTCTGTACGTTGTATGAGACAAGTTTTTTTTTTTTATGTAACAGTAATGAGACGAATGGGACGCTGTCTTGATGTTAAGAGATAACGCCTGTCCATGACCATTGCAGCGATTCACAGAACTCTGAGTAGCAAAACAAAGTCCAGGGCATCGCTGCCTTGGCGCTTATTACTTTGAGATTAGATGGTTAGTCTCAATAGCCCTGTAATTTCGCTAGCTGCATTACCCTTCAAACCGAATTACAGTACTGCTTACACACTACTGCTTGGCGGCAGAATATCTGGTACTGCGGTGGTACCTACCTAGACGACCTCCTGCTAAGGAAATCTACCACCAAGTAAGTGCAAAGATAACTTAGTACAAGTTTTTGAGAAATAATCGTAACAAGATGTATTGTTTTTGTCGTCAGGCTATATGTTTTAACTGCAGCTCACTTGATCTTAAGTGACTGTGTGGTCGAAGATGGTATACATGACATAGCTGGCCTGGATTAGAACTGGCTTTCAAATGCAGCTGTTGAATCATACTGTTAGGTGCTTGGCGACAGATTTTCAACTTGATTTTTTAGCTACTTTTTTCCCGAAAAAATGTCGTGTGGAACACCGCGGAGCGCAGCTAGTATCAAAAGAATTTGTTAGAGACCGTGTTTTTTTTTATACTGTTTATAGGTTCACGTTTGACCACATCATGCCCGATGTTAAGCAACGATGCCCTCTAGGATGGTACACGCCTACATAGAAGGAACCTGTTAATTTGAAGACACTATTGTACTTTTCGGGCAAAGAGTTCCACATCCTCGTTGTGCAAATAAAGGATGGATTCGAAATAAAAATGTGTACCTGCGTGCATACGCAAATTTGTCATTCTAAAATAGGCGCGCTTTTGACCCAGGCGATTCATGAATAAATACATATTGCGCTCTGGACGCGAGCCTCATAACCTAAGGGAGGCATAAAAAGTGTCTTCAAGATATCTTCCGACGTGGCTGGAATACAGTATTACAGTAGGGTTGAATTTTATGTGCCCTTTTAACGACATTTGTATGTTTTATTTAGGCTTCTCTTATCATTTTCCGTGACATATTTTCAGAAGAGGTACGTGGATAAAATGAAAAATAAATAAGGTAGTAGTGCAAAACTGTAACATTAACATAAATAAACGCTGGGATGTTTGAAGACATACGTTTTGTTTAGAAGAAAAATGTCAAGAATGAAATATTGAGGCTTTATTAACCTAGAAACAAAGATTATGTATTTTCTTTTTTATTTTGATCGTAAATCATATTTTCACAAACGTTATAGGCTGGTAAAAAAAGCCGTTGTTTTTGGCACTAAATTACTGATCCAATTTTTTTTAAGGTTAAGGGTCACTTGCTGAGCATAAAATCACAAAATGCTGACAGATCCAGGTGGAGCTTCAAGCGTCATATTGAAAAAGTTTTGGCCAATATCTTAGAAACTATTCCCTTAAAGGCAAAAGTTATTGAGACCATTATTGTAGAAAATAAAATAAAATAATTACCGTTTACGATTTATGGCCCATTTAATGAATCCAGAGCTCACACGGCAAAGACATGATCTGTAGCTCCCTATACAGCTGCACGCAAGAGATGTCGCCCTGAACCCCACATATAGCATGAATGGCTGGCTTCGGCATAACACAGGCTCTTTTACGTTCAACGGCCCTACTGCTTCAGAGTGGCTCTGCTTCCTGTGCGTTTCTATGTGCGTCTCCCACTTTAACGCGCCATCAATATGAAAACCCAGAAGTTTCGTGCTGTAGATTTGTCGGAGCGCGGTATTGCCGACTGCTACAAAATGAGTCTCTATCGCGTGGCCATTGAGATTGAAGGAAGGAAGCAGGTCATGTCTTTATTCGGCGCTAGCCCATCCAATCGGAACCAGCTGTCGAGCTCGTTCACCATATCATTCACGACTTTAGCTCATAGTGCGTCGGCGCGGTGATCACTATAGCGACGTCGTCGGCGTACCTTAGCGTGGTCGATGGTACCGGGCAAGTCGTTGAGGAGAAGACTGAATAAGGTGGTGAGTGATAGTAAGTGCACTGCTACCTACTATCACCCACCACACACTAGAAAAAGAGTTTACAGACATACTTTTGAAAACGTTTTAAATGAGTTTACAGTCAAATAAGTCTAATAAAGCTACCATTAAAGCTATATCGTTATCTTTTTTGCTGAACAGCCGTTTTATTACGACCCCAGATAATATGATGGTATAAGAACGTAAATTATTATATCGGTTTTGTGGCATAGGTTTACTATAAAATGGATATAAATTCCTCCTATTATTAGGACAGAGGGTGAACCGTCCATAAAATTTGTCTGAAACTTTCCATAAAAGATTTTCAATGGCCACTCAGACGATTTCTACTTATTCTTTTAGAAAGATAAAATTGAGCATAAAATTTTATTTTAGATCCAATCGTATCTGCAATAAGTTTAGTGAGCTATAGCAGACAATAAACTTTGTCAGTAATCATTTTTGGGCGCCGAAAAATTATATTTTCAAAATACTTACAATTGCATAATCATACTAAAAATAAAAACACACATTGATATATAAGTATCTCACTAATAAATAGCCTTATCTGTCCAATGTAAAGAAATAATAGTTTAAACCTAACTAGATGGCGCGCGCATCGAGATAGCTCGCGGCGATATTTCGTTTGCGAAATTAGCTCGGTTCTAGACAAATTAACGGTGGGTACTCGACTATTTTGCATCTACCTCCTCGAACCTAAAAATCACTTGAAGACTCCAAGTAATTTTATTTAAATATATGGAGGATGGATGGGGATGGATGGGGATGGATGGCTATGGATATGGATGGATATGGATTATGGATGGATATGGATATATGGATATGGATAAGGTTCGATGGATATTTAAAAATGTTAAGTTATCGGCGGCCCAGCTGGAAGACCTTCTGGTTTCCAATCTAGAGTCGAAAACTACGGCACGCACCTAAATTAATACGCACCTCGTATGTGCGTATTGCCGCTGACTTCAAAGTTTCAAACGGTGAAATAAAACATCGTAAGGAAACAAACATGAAAAAAAACGAATATGACGTGTGAAATCTGCTAACACGCATTTGGCCAATGTGGCGGACTATGGCCTTACCCTTCTCATCATGAAGAAGCGCGCGCCCAGCAGTGGGATAGCTTATTAAAACAGGGCTGATCCGTATGAAAAAAGAAAACTTATACTTTAAAGGAAACTTTCTAGTAGTCGGCGCATTATGATATTTTTTAAAAAACTTACAAGAATAATAAAGCTAGCAACTTACCCTTCAGTTCAATCACTGCAATAATCTAATATAGAATTAAGTGGCCAATTTACTTGCAAACTAGCCTATAACGAGCCCAATCGGCATTATTATAATCGTCAATTTAAACTCATAATAATAGATCTCGTTTCTATTTCAAAAGCAATAGGGAAAGCCACTGAATCCACTGAACAATAAATTACTTAGCTAGAAATACGAAAATAAAATTTGATAGATACTTTTAATGGAGTTTTAATAGCCTAGTGGTTAGCGCGGGGTTCACACGCCAAAGAACATGAGTTCAAGTCCCGACAATGAGCTTGAGTAGCCGATCATGGAAGACGAAACCATAGCATAGTGGTAGAGAATCCAGTACTCAACTGACTAGCTACAAAAAATGTAGCGATTTGTAGCGATGATAGCTCAGTCCGTCACTTAACACCAAACGAATTGTAGTGAAAATACATAGTCACTCAACCATAAAAAATTAAATAAGATGGATTCGGTGTTCTTAAAAGATCACTAATGATAAGTAGCGAACGATCCGGTTAATCTTCGGATGGGTGACCGTGACTGGCGTTTACATCTGAGAGCCACAGTGAGTCGTATTACACGTTAAATTATCGGTCACGGTTGTTAATTCTATATTTCTAATAAAACAATCGTCAGAGAGCAGAGTCCTTCGGGCGGCACATTACCTCTAACACTAAGGCTAAACACTCAGCTGATACATACTAAAGAAAAAGCTTCTGTGTGTCCGATCAAAGCAAAAACTGCCACGTTAGTTCATTTGGTAGTGGTTCTACTTTGAAAGCAAAAGAGCGTGGGTTCAATTCTCATTCAAGACTAACATTTGCGTGAGGAAGACAGATGCTTGTAAAATGTCAAAAGTTAAATAATAGAATGTTTTTTACAGAAATTGTTTATTACGTATAGCATTTTAAAAAAACTTTTTCTGGGTGTTCTGTTAGTATCTATTTATTAGCATGTATTTACAATAGCTGATAGAATACATAGACACCTTTAAAAAAAAAATAGTATTCTATCAGCTATTTGGTTCCCATAGAAGAAACTTTGCTTAGCTTGGGGATAGATGGCACTATGTGGAATGTATGCCAATATAAGGTTTCGGTTGCAAATCGCATTTATGTGTTTTAACATTTGTTCAACGATAACTTGATAACTTGAGCAGGTGTTGTTCATCTAATCATATCAAATTTTGCAATTGCAATTCATAAAAATATAGGTTTTAATATTCTAATTGATTTAGTATTATTTATTTTACGGCGATAATTGATAACATATGGAAGGAGTGTCCATTCATGACAATCCATTTCAAAATTCAACATACAATGTAAAATATAGAAAATGGAATAAAATTTGTCTAAATGCTAAAAAGAAATATGCTTAAAAACTTAGATAATTAAAAGTTACTAACATCATTTAACTTTACTAAGATTGACAGTCATAAATTTCAACATCAAAATTAAAAATGACACTTTTACAATTTCTAACGCGTGTCAAAGGCGCGACTTGGAATTGTCGGTTGTCAATTAAAATCGTTAAAACTTCGCTTCACAGTCTAGCAAGTTTTTAATTTCTCTTCGATTTCATTTACTTACATAAATTAGTTTAAAAGGAAAATATTAAAGTTATTGGAATCGATATTCTACTGTTTTTCACAATATCGTGTATAGGTTTTGCCGTGGTGGTGCCGGCGTAAGAATAGTAAGTACCCCACCCTCTCTACCCGTGGTTGCCGTAAGAGTCGGCTAAGGGATATAATCCGGAAGATGGGCAGCAGCACCTAACTGCGCTCGCCAACCCGCCTGTCAAGCGTGGCGAGTATTGGCAAAACCCCCAGGAGAAGGCCTATGTCCAGCAGTTGACATCTTATGGCTGATGATGTGTGTATAGGTTCCTCCGTGTTTTCAAAATACCTTTTAGAATCGAACTTGTTATGTTTTTTGATCTAAAATAAATAACCTGTCAGAGCAATATTAAATCACACAAACAAGACACCGGTTGCGCAGTGCGCGATTGTACACTTGATAGTAAAATAATTTGATCTTGCTTGACCAATTTTATGAGATCCCTCATATTTACTGTAAGCGTCATTTAAGATTTTAACCCTTCCTTACTGACATGGGTCTATATTATTTGGACATCGATGGGCTGCAAAAGAGAACGTATAATATTAGTGCGTGGTTTTTTTTTTAAATTACTTTCCGTCAATAAGACGCGTAATCATCAATCAAGTCAAAAAGATTGATGAATGGGCTCGTAAAATCAATTTTGTTGCGTTGATGTGTTTCGTTTAATTTGACACTAAACATCTGAGATGGCTTACCGATGTCTCATACATTATTAGTAAACGTTACTTAAAAAGTAATTAGTTAGCTTTTTGTGAATGTTAAAATGTAATTACCAATAAAAACTGGTCAAACAGCACGCATTTGTATAATTACTTTAATTGGTTTTATCTTATAAAAACATTGTATTTAAATCAAATGAAATAGCTACTTATAACTATTTGAATAAAGTGCTTAATGTGATGCTCATCAGTCGAAACAATCGACGTTTATCAAGAGTGAAATCGCGACGGTTCGGGCGCTTGGCACAATGAAGCTCTAAATAACGTCCATGGACGTCGGCGAGGCGCCTTAGTGACGTCGACAACGCACGTACGGTCGACTGACGGACAATACGACGACTTTGACTGGCCGCCACTTGCATTCATCTGTACGCCGATTGCACCGCGCGTATTTAAGGGTTAATCGTTCTGGAGTAAAACTTTTTAAGTGAGATTATAATGCTTACTATATTAGAATGCACAAAGAATATATACCGTTTATATACCGATTTTTCAAACAATACTTTTAAGTTGTTTAGCAGACACGATGCTCTTGCGATCTCTTTATATAAATTTGAAAACGTATTGAAATGAAATAATTTTTTAAAGAATATAATAGCGATACACAGCTTATTGTAAAACTAGTGTAGGTACATGGTTACTTTTAACGTTTATTGTGGGAGATTTTGTACTTATTATTGTGAAAAACTTATAATATTCTACCAACATTGAAACCACAAAAAAATAATTTGCTCCGTATCAACGTTTCGACGAAAGTTTTTTTTACATTAAATTGGTTTGCGTTTGACCACACCTTGATTGATTCTAAACAGTAGTGTAATTTAGATTGTAGCAACCTTAACAGCTATAAAGAGGCTGGACAGCTTCATAGTTTCATCCTGTAACGAAAGGGTAATATAAGAATAGAAGACAAGCGATTTAATTTCCCATTTCCACCTTAATACACCACCATTTCTCGAAACAAAAGGAAAAGCAAACCCGCAAAGCAATTTCTTAGCTCTTACTAAACAATAGTTTTAACCCTTACAGGGCCACATCCCGGCCTTTATTCCCTCATTTCCCTAGTCGAGTGTCGTGACTGAGGAAGTCTAATATCTCAGAATGTCGAGACACTCGCGACAGCGCTCGCAATCACGGCCGCGTCTGGTAGTGTCTGTGTCTCGCTGGTGTCTGTAGTGTCTGTACTTCACGTCTTGACGTCTCTTGTTTGCCAGCTGCAGTTTCTACTCTAAAACTAATCTGTGTTATGCGCAGTACTATTATAAAACTTTTCGATCGAAAAATTGACATTTCATATTTCAACTGTTTTTCGACAGACATAGCTCAGCGTATTAGCAATCTGAAGTGGCAATGGGCTGGAGATATTTATCACAGAACCGATAACTACTGGAATAGACATGTTCTAGAGTGGAGACCGCGAATTGGCAAACGTAGCGTAAGACGCCCTGAGACACTATGGAGTGACGATATACGTAGGGCAGCTGGCAGTGGATGGAAGCGTAAAACGTTTTATAGCGATGATAGCTCAGTGGTTAGCGCGGTCGGTTCGCATGCCGAAGGGCGTGGGTTCAAACCCTAACAATGAGCTTGAGCTACCGGTGAAGGAAAACATCGTGAGGAAACCATAGCGTGGTGGTAGGGTACTTTCTATTACTCGGCTGGCTAGCTACCACCCTCAAGTTGAAAATCTGCCGCCAAGCATCTAACGGTGTGTTCCGGCAGCCTCACTTGAGAGCCAGTTCTATCCCAGGCTAGGTGTGCTTTACCATCTTTGACTACACCGTCACTTAACATCAGGTGAGTTGTGGTCAAACACCTAGACTGTCAGCGTTAAAAAAAAAAACAAAGATCGGACTGAGTTGCCTATTATGTCCAGTAGTGGACTTCGATAGGCTGACTGATGATGATAACGATGATGATGCACTATTTTTTAATATATTTCAATTTTTATTTTATATTATCATGTATAATATGATAATATAAATTTTAAACGAATAAAATGTTTAGAATCGTAACGTCTTTCTTACCATCATTCCAAAATATTGGCTTGGTAAGGTTTTGTGAATAGCTTGGCAAATTTTTTTGAAAGAGTTTTTGATTCCAACAAGATCTGCAGCTTATATCATTATGATCATAATATTTGTAGTCTTCACTCATTAAAAAAAATAAGTAAGGATCATTACGTAAATATGCATTTTTAATAGACTTTCATGTTAGCCGAAAATTTCGTACTGAACACCCAGACACAGAACAAACATTTATCGTCACATAAATGGTTGTCCTGGTGGGAATCGAACCCACACCCTACAGTTACTATAGCATATTTTTTTATGGTTGGCTAGTTGTTTGACCACACCTCACCTGACGTTAACTAAAAGTGGGGTCGAAGATGGTAAACACACCTAGCTTGAAATAGAACTGGATCTCAAATAAAATAGCCAGAACACACCGTTAGGTGCTTAGCGGCAGATTTTGAACTTAATGGGTGGTAGCGACGCGACTATTAGAAAATACCATACCATGGTTTCCTCACGATATTTTCCTTCACCGGCACTCATTGTTGGGGTTTGAACCCACGCCCTTCGGCGTGTGAACAAACCGCGCTAACCACTGAACTATCGCTACAATACATAATATCAATAAAGTCACAAACAAAGCCACATTATATTTAAAAGAACTCCTAAACCGAATCCATAACTTGAACAGAGATTATGTCTCCCTCTACCAGATTATTAATGTAGTTTTAAAATGCGCCTTCTAAATGACTTTGCTCAAGTTAAAACCGCGTTAAAGCTTGTCTTTGTGCCCATGACGGCGCCATTTAGCGTAATTCATGAGGAATAACCTGAATCCTCGTTAACTGAATAGAGTTTTCTATTCAAAACCGCACGTAGGTTTGAGCATGAAAGAAAATGCATTTTATGTTTCACGTCTATATAAAATATGGGAATAAATATGTATGTCAATTTTAGTTCATATGGATTTATTAACTTAAAAAAATCATACTCTTAATAATAATAATATGTATGTTGACTTGCGCCATCGCGTTAGGCAAACCCTGTGGAGATGGTGTGAAATGTTGTAAATAAATAATAAATAAATAAACATTAGATCGGTAAAAGTTTCCAAACAATGGCTGTGTTCCGGCTTAAAAGGTACTGCGAAATTACAGGCATGTTGAGACTAACCGTCAAATGTCTTAGAGTAATGATCGCCAAAGCAACGATGCCCTAAACTTTGTTTTGTGTATCGCTGTAATGGTCATGGGCATGCGTTATTTCTTACCATCAGAAGAGCGACTCGTTCGTCTTATTACTTTTAAATAATGAAAATAAAAAAAGAAGTACACTAGTTGTTTAATTGTTGAATAGTTTTATGTTGATATAGATCAATGCCATAAAATTAGTTTAAATTAACCTAGATGGCGTTGATGGTTATCCTAAATTATTAAATTAACTTCAAAACTAATCACTTTGTACCCTACACCACTGGCCTTTAACATCGTGATAATAATCAAAGCCAAAACACTTTAAGAACACAAAAATAATGATCACTGCCATTCGTTATCTTCCCAACTTTTTCCCTTCCCTTTAGCGAAATTTATGTGCAAATATTTTGAAAGTCTATACATTAGTTAATGAATGCAGTCTCTTGGCAATGTATACGCAACGTCTTTGGCACCCTTATTCTGGGAGATATTGGAATCGATAATAGCATTAGAGTTTATTTTGAAATCAAATATCCGTGCCCCTCTAGTTTATTCTAATATCGGATACTTCATTGCTGTTTTACATGATAAATGGTACTGGAAAATTACAGGACTATTACAACTAACCAACAAAGGTCAAAGTAATAAGCGTTGAAGCTACGATGTCTTGGGTTTTGTTTAGTTTCTTGAAGTTCTGGGTATCGCTGCAATGGCCATGACAACCACACTAATATTATAAAGGCGAAAGTTTGTGTGTGTTAGTGTATTTGTACGTTTGTTACTTCTTCACGTTCAAAGGCTGGAGCAATTTTGATGAAATTTATTATGGAGTTATGGAAGTAGCTGCATTAACAAATAGGCTACCTTTTATTTCCAAAAAAAATGTAGTGGATAGCACCGCGGGGCGCAGCCAGTTACTTAATAAAACAAAAAAAAAGACATTGGTGCTTTGGCGCTAAATACAATATGGGTAGACAGGCGTTATTATTATATATTTTTTTATAGAAATATCGTCAAAAAGCAGACATTTCGCCTGATGGTAAGCACGACATTAGCGATGTGTTGACAACCCAAATGTTTATAGACGCTCTTTTTAAAACGCTTCTTGTTGTTACTCAGCAGAAAAACCTTATTAGAAGTTATATCTTTTCATTATAGGAACATTATTATTTTCACGTTTTCGTTCTTTTCAATCGTTTTTTTTTTTTTCACTCAAACCTTTTTCATACTTTATTCTATTAAGAAGATAATATTTTTGCCTTACCGACATAGACTAAGGTCCTTAAAAGATTTTATTTTTAAACAAATATTTTAGATGTTATATTATACGAAATATTACTTTGAAAGTTAAGATCTTAAATCAAAGAAAGTTAGTAACAATAAAATATATTTCTTCTTGTTTTGCTCACATGGGATTACTAACGTACTCTTATGATTAGGTCGGTTACTCCGACTATAGTTTAAATCTCTATTCTAAGTAGTTTGAAGTATTTGTTTCAAAAAGTTTTGATTTCACATTTTTTATTCGCACAGTGAGGTACTTTGGAAACTGACGTGGTCTTGACACATTTATTGTTTTAGTCGGAGTTTCCGATAAAATTAAACGTGAGTAATCCCGCATAAATAAAACAAAAAAGCGAGGTACTCTGCGTTTCCCAAAAAATTCCAATTTACCTACATCGTCAGCCATAGATCGTCCATTGCTAAACATAGGCCTCCTCGTTTGGAAGAAACAAGGTAATAAAGAAATTTACAGACAAACATACAAGATACGCGCGAAAAACAAAACCATTTCTTAGCAGTCGAGTAAAAAAGAGATCCATTGTAATTCTAGAATAAGATCTTGGTTATAATGGATAACAGTGAGACACTCACTTGACGCACCCCTGCACTGCCATTATGCTGAACAGCTAAGGAAGTATTTTGTAACTCACCCCAGAATAATTCATTTACATAGTAGAATAACTGTAGGAACTAAACAAAAAAAAAATTAGATAACATTTCACACAGCGCCATCTAGCCCCAAACTAAGCAAAGTTTGTACCATGGGAACCAGACAGCTGACAGAATACTTAAATACTTTTTTTTTGTAATTACATACTTATAATACATACTGAACAGCCAGATACGGAAACAAACATCTATGTTAGTCCCAAGTGGAATCAAACCCACGCCCTTTAGCTTTCGAAGCAGAAACCAGAAGCTTTACCTAATGAGCTAACAGAGCATTCAAATATAAAAATATCTTTAATAGGTATTTAATTCTCTTTTTTTAACTTTTACGCGATTTCGTCGAGCAGCTTTTTGTTTGACATTCGTATTTACAAAATACGATTTGTCCAAAAAAACAATAAGAGAAACTGGGTATATAGACAATTATGTTTATCACCAAGACTTCGCGCACAAAATACTATGAAATTTATTTATGTAAACATAATTCCGTGTTCGAACTGCAAGTATAAAAATTAACCTATGATTTCCGCGAAAGCCTTTTGTTTATGGAATTCCTTACAAGTTCCTATCAGACAGCAAAAGCTACTAAATATTTTCATAGACAAACTAAAAGATCATTATCTGTCTCAATAACTCTTGACTAATTGACTCCGCTGTAAGATATAGATGCATTTAAATACAATAAAACAAATATATATTTATGTAAACTCCAGTCCAGATTAATTTCTTTTGTTTTATCCCTTGATTGCCTGTAAGAGATCTCTTTTAGCGATAATCTTGTGACACAAACTCTTAAGATTTTTGTCTGCACTTTATTTTTAAACTAGTGAACATAGTAAAAAGTTTCTAGCAATAGTATAGTATAGTAATATAATAGTATTAAAATCTACGGGTGTTCAGATACAATCTGGGTGCCTTCAAGTCGCGAGTGAATCGGTTTCTTCTAGGCGAGTGTGCTCCACCGTAGACCGCGTCTTCGCTTAACATCAGGCGAGTTAGGGGTAAACGCAAGCTTAAACGTTACAAAAAAAAACTATATCTATGAATAGTTATTCAAATAAAAGCCTAAAAAAGAATGGGCATTCTACTATTGGACAGCCAGAAGCTCAAAAAAGAAACACCGCTTCATGGTGGATATTCCAAAAACTCGAACTAAGCGGTTTGGTTCCACCTTCTTCGTACGAACCGCTAGACATTGGAATTTGCTACCCGAGTGGGTGTTCCCCGATAAATACAATCTGGGTGCCTTTAAGTCGTGAGTGAATCGGTTTCTTTTAGGTAAGCGTGCTCAATCGTATGTAGACCGCATCTTAGCTTATCATCGGGCGAGATAGCGGTCAAACGCAAGCCTATTATCATTTAATTTAAAAAAATTGTCATAAAAAAGCTACTGAATCAACGTCATTAACTTGTGAAAATATTCAAAAGATTTAAAGTATTACCTGCGTATAGGTAGTAAAATTTTATAGTACCATAACCAAATACGACTAAAGGTGGATAACATTTCACTTTGTTTTATTTTAACTGATGCTTGGTGTCTTTGAACTCATTAAAAAGCTTTTTGTTTTCATCAAAGCCAACAAGAAATCGTATTTTTTTTCACAATAAAATATTCATGAAAGTCTGATTTGTATATTCAAAATAGATAAATCGACCTCTGTACGTTTATTTATTTCAAAGGTGAAGTATTTTGTAGAACCAAAACAGTTTATTTTATCAATACGAACGAGTAAGTTAAGCTTAAGTTTCTTTTTTGAATAGTAAAAAGTTTAAGTCTGGAGTGAGATCTGTGTCTAGCAGTTATGATACTAAAAGATTTATGATTAGAACTCCAAATAAAATTTATAAGATTTTACTGTATTTATTTTTAAGTAAATAAATGTATTTGTCTTAATTCAATGTAAATGAAGATCAAAATCAGTCCATTCGTTAAGGAGCACTATATACTACAGACAGACACTTAAAACTTATAACGTCCCTCTTTTTGCATCGGGAGCTAAAAACGATATTTACATAAATGATATACGAATAAACATCGAATTTAAGTAAGATTCTAAGTTTGAAATATGCTTCATACTGTATAAAAGACGATATCAACTTACTTATATATCTATACATAACATAATAAAATCGAAAAAAAGAAAACATTGTACTTATTTTGCTAAGGTAAAAAAAGTTTTCAGGATTTTTGCCTGTTTGTCTGTGCGCTTATGCTCACTAATATCAGATTTGAATGCAGTTTACACTGATTTCTTGTGGCAAGTTTTCCATTAAAATAAGTGTTTATTTTATTCCAATCGGTTCACAGAACACACCACATCACACCACAGATCGGTTACAGAAAAGTTATGTAACTTAATTGAAATAATACACGTTATCTAGAAACACGCTTTGGTCGATTTATCTAAAAAGTTTGTGAAACTGTGATTGGAAGTTTTATGAACACAATGTTAAAAAATAATGCATGGTTTCCGAGATATACATACATAGATGTCCAATTTAAATTGAACTCTCATCAATAAGGTCGATATTAATCTTGCCCTTTAACGAACATCCACGCAGACCGAGTCGCGGGCACAGCTAGTCGACACTAAAGTTCAACAAACCCTTTATTACAATAAACTCATATAGACGGCCATATAAAATATCTGTTCGGTGTTTAGTCCCTAGAGCTTATTTCAGGTATATTTTGCTAAAATGTCACAAAGCCAGACAAAAACCTGCTAACGACCACAATTTCGTAGACACCATTATTTTTACACTCTTTGTTTGATACGAACGATAAGATTTACTAGCTGCAAACACGATAGCCATCTAAGCACTGTATAAACACATGAAAAGTGAAATATCAAATAATTTTACCCGACTGCGGCGATGCTAAAAAGGAGGGTTATTAAACAAAAACAAAGGAGTGCAATGTTTTGAGGGTTCATGTGTGTATGTATCATCATCATCATCTCAGCCGTAGGACATCCATTGCTGGGCATATGCTATGACTTCCGTGTAGGTATGTGTGAAAGTTTTTATTCCACAATAAGTTTCTTTTTAATGCAAAATTAATGAGATGAATTAGATGCTCTTCTGGTGGTTATACCTATAACGCTTATCCATGCATCGATACACAAAACTTGAGTATCTAAACAAAGCCCAGGGCATCACTGCTTTGGCGCTGTACGATGGTTATTCTTAACAGCCCTATAATTTCGCTAGCCGTAAACCCTTATTTCCTGTGTACCGGACACAGGAAATAATGTTTATAAACTACTGATTGTTTTAAAATTTATTTTATTAATTTAAATTGGTATGTTATTTATTTATACAAACAAGTATAAGTGTTTTTGGTTTTTGATATTAACATTTAATATATTTAGTTTTATCCACATTTTTTTTATAACTTGCCTTTTTCCGCTAACTCTTCTGATGTTAAGCGAATATGCGGTCTACGGTGGGGTACGGTCACCTAGAAGAATCCGATTCACCCGCGACTTGAAGGCACCCAGATTGTATCTATCAGGGAACACCCATTCGGGCAACAATCCCATTGTTTAGCGGTTCGTACAATGAAGGTAGATTCGAACCGTTAAGTATGAGTTTTCGGAATATATACCTACTCACTCGTACATTTACTAAATGCTACAGTTATCTAAATACCAAAGCTGTCTATAATATTGATTTCCTCATCAAGCAAATCTGTGTCGAAGAGCCCGGATTGCCTGGCAACAATAGATTAACAAGGCCTCAAAGAGAACAAAACCAGAGAAATGAATGTAACAATGTATGGCTATGGCTTTCCATTGTTTTAATTTCTAATAATCTAGCCTAAAATTAGGTTGAATTTCAAGCGTTATTTTCCAGTGAGCTGCTTTGCACGGGTAGTAAGAATGGGTGTAGTAAGCTTTTCTTAAAAGGTAGATAATAATATTTACCACCGCGGACTTTTTTGTAGACCTATAAAAGAGGAATATCCCACCATGCAATGTTTTATTATATCTCAAAGGGATCAGGCAGCTTCCAGGTGGCTTGACTTTTTCCGACACTTCCAATAATGATCATCATATTTCAACCAATTTACAAAAACCTTGACAAATTATATGCTTATAGCTTCCTCATAAATAACTATATCTATTGGTGAAACTCGCATGATAATCCGTTCAGTAGTTTTTAAGTTAAGTTTACCATCTTTGACCACACTGTCAGTGTAGCAAGACACCTAGCCTATCAATAATTTAAAAAAAATCGACTAATGCTATATAGGTACAATAAAATTTAAAAAAAAAAGCTGTTAAAAATGATCACGTAAAATAAAAAATAAAGTCACAGACAAAGCTCAGCGGATTAGCGAGCTGAAGTGGCAATGGACTGGACATATCTGACGCAGAACCGATAAATCGCTGGGCTAGACGTGCTCTAGAGCGGAGACCGCGAACTGACAAACATAGGATAGGACGCCTTGAGACTCGATGGAGATACGAAGTACAGCTGAAGATGGATGGAAGCGAGAAGCTGAAGATCGGGCTGAGTAGGGTGTGTCTTGGGAGACACTTATGTGCAGCTGTGGACTTCGATAGGCTGATAATGATGATGATGACGTAAAATAAAATAATCGAACCAACTATAATATCGCCGCATCCAATATACTTATCTATAAATAGATAGATACTTCTCTTTTATTTTTTCGTGCGTTTCTTTAGCATGCAGTAGCATGTTTAAGTGACATTTTTAAGCCAAGTCTGACGCTATTCTGTGGCTTGTTTCTGATTTTCACGTGTTCTATCGTACCTTTTGTGTCAGCGTGGTCACGCAATCTAGGGGGTGGATAACCTTTACCTACCCTGCTTTAAATTTCATTAGATGCTTTATAAAGTGCTGCTATAAATGTATATGAGCTGTTATGAGTGCATTGTGTTTATGGATTTAGGGACAATGATAAGATTTATGTATTTGTTTATTGCATGTTTGGGATAGTTAAAAGTGCTTGTGAATGCTTTTTACAAAAAAATGTGATGTTTTATTTTTATCAGAAATACATTAATTGACCATCTCGTCTGATAGTACAATTAATCAGATAAGACAAATTTTTGCTTGGTGGTAGATCTCCTTAGCAAGAGGTCATATAGGTAGGTGCCACCGTAGTAGCCGATATTCTGCCGCCAAGCAGTAGTGCGAAAACATTAATGTGTTTCAGTTTGAAGGCTGGGAAATCACAAAGCTGTTGAGACTAACCATCGAAAGTCTCAAAGTAATGAGCGCCAAAGCAGCGATGCCCTGGACTTTGTTTTGCTACTCAAAGTTCTGTGTATCGCTGCAACGGTCATGGACAGACGTTATCTCTTACCATCAGGAGAGCGTCTTGTTCATTTCATTATATACATTTTAATTAACACTTTACAATGCATGTATGCAGAATTATGTTTGATTTTGTCGGATTCTCCTATTATAGTTTCGTCCACATCCGATGGCTTTCTTCAAGGAGTAAAAGCACTGTACAACACGCGCGCGGCCTCGTCTTGCTACCCAAGACCGGTATAAGTATAACAAAAATATGTCAAAAGCACGTCAGTCTTCATACTTCTTATAAATACGAAAGTTTGTTTGTAAAAATTTCGATTACACACTATTTTTCTTCCTACGAAAAATCTTTAATACATACTGTTGTACCGTATAGTGATATTGTTCGAGATAAAATCAAAGGAAATACTATTTAGTATTAATTTTTAGTAAAAAAAAAAATTATCTGAAAACTTATACTTCTCTAATCTAATTTACTTAAAAAACACTATCGATTTGTCTATGGATTTATAAAAATCTTAACCGTACTACCAATAAAAACTTACATTTACAAATAAAAGCATTCTTGCAAGAATGTACAGTTGTGCATTCTTCTTCTTATGTATTTATTGAAAAAGTTGTTCATACTGGCTTTCACCCCGCTTTCAACTTGTTCTTGAAACCTTTCAATTCTAAAGTTAAATGGAAGAGATCGCTTTTAGCGATAAGGTCACCAATTATTAAACTAGATATTAAGTTTATATTTTTTTATTGTATTAGATATGCATTCTTTGATGTGAATAATAAACGGCTTTTTTATCTATCTATTATAGAAGATGAGAGCAATGACTATGATGAGAGCAATGACTATGATGAGAGCAATGACTATGATGAGAGCAATGACTATGATGAGAGCAATGACTATGATGAGAGCAATGACTATGATGAGAGCAATGACTATGATGAGAGCAATGACTATGATGAGAGTAATGACTATGATGAGAGCTGTGACTATGATGAGAGCAATGACTATGATAAAAGCAATGACTATGATGAGAGTAAAACACAAACTATTCAATATTTGAAATTCGTCATGCAATCTAAGTGTTACGCATCACGTTATACACCTAATTTATTTTTCTTGTAAATTTCAAAGAAATTCCACCTTTAATATGAAACCCTATTTTCATATAAAACTCTCGCTCCATTATGCAAGTACATTTCTTTTTTCCTGTGGGTACATTATAACACATTATCACATTGCTGCAAATAATGCGTTAACCTTTCGCTTTGTGACGAGACTAATGACGGTGAAAAATAAGCCAGGCTTAGCTGATGCAAGCAAGTCGACTGAAGGGATGGCTTGGGGTTTATTATAAGTGTTAGCGATATATATCTACTTATAGGGTCAAAATCAATTGTTTTTATGGTTGACAGTTTAGGTGTTTGACCACAGCTCACTTGATGTTAAGTAACGGTGTAGTCAAAGATTGTAAATACATCTAGCATGAAATGGAACTGATTCTCAAGTGAGGCTCGGAACACATTTTAGGTGTTTGGCGACATATTTTCAACTTGAGGGTGGTAGCTAGCCAGCCAAGTACTAGAAAATACCCTGCCACCATGCTATGGTTTTGTCACGATGTTTTCCTTTACCGGCAGCTCAAGCTCATTAAATGTGTAATAATATTACGGCTACGGTTACGGCTGCCTTTAGATAACTGTTAAACCATTATCATTGCCGTAGCGTTACTCAAAGTTTGTTACCGATTTTTTTACGTTTATATTGAAACAATTCAGTTATTTTTTAGTAAAGATTATGACTCGTACAATATCCTCATTTATTATTCCAGGCTATGTGTGCTTTACCATCTTCGACCACATCGTCACTTAACATCAGGTGAGCTGTAGTCAAACACCTAGCTTGTCAACCAAAAAAGCTCTGAATACTTACATGTTCGATCGCTGCTTTGCTATATGTGGGACCACACCCGATGCAGTAGGGTGCCTTACTGATATATCGCGCGTCATATTTCCTGACTATATTACTGCGCGTAATGCAAAAATAACGATGACTTTTCGTTTTGGTTCCTTGACGTAATCATTTCCTGTGTTTTGTATTTTTTTAAAGACTCCATACTGAAATAGTTGTTTTTTTTTTTCATCTGTCTTCATATTTATAAATTTCATGGCTGTCAAACCAATAAGTATTCAAGAACAAAATCGAGTTATTTAGTTGTTGATAGATCTTCTTAGTATACATCAGTATTACAGAGGATTACATTGCAGAGTTCTAGTTTAAAGAGTATTGCAGCTAGTAAAATTACAGAGCAAACAAGACACAAAACAAACAAACACAAACAGAGACAAATAAAATGATTAATTATTATGCCTTTGAGTTTATTTTGTTGCTCAAAGTTCCGGATACCGCTATAGTGGCATTATCTCTTACCACCGGGAAAGCATTTTATTTGAAAAAATTATGGTAAGTAATGTCCAACTTCTACTAGTGTATACATCAAAATCAGCTTAAACCTAGTAATTACAACGCATAAAATTACCTAACAATCTTTTGTACACAGCATACCTGAACCATACAAAGTTACACAAAATAAAACACATTTTACAAAGTTTGTATGTTTTTTAAGAGTACAAAACCCAGTGTCTTACTACACTAACTCTCGTATCTCCATTGACTTAAGATTGTGTATTAATTGTTGTTATTTAAGATTCTAATTAAAATATTTTTTTTTTGTAATTAGGTAAGTATAAATAATAACACACACACATCAACAGCCATAGGAAGTCCACTGCAGGACATAGGCCTTTACTCCAATTTTGCCAATACTCGCCACGCTTGGCAGGCGGGTTGCCGAGCGCAGTTAGGTGTGATTGTTCAAGGAAGACGCTGCTGCCCATCTTCCAGGTTACATCCCTTAGCCGACTCTTACGGTAACCACGTGTAGACTATACGGGTACTATTCTTTCGCCGGCACCACCACGGCTAAGGGAAATCAATATGTTTTTATTTTATTATTATTTCTATATTTTTATCTGAAACAAAAAATTCTGATGCGTTTTATACCAGCGATATACTGAACTGAACCTAGTTAGTTTATTTTGAACGAAATGGGCACAGTGTCACGTGTGCGCTGCAGTGATAAATATCGCTGTCATTTAAAAAGATCGACATCGGCACGTATGTTCGCTGTTTATTGCAGGTAAATATTTCATTTTGAAGCCTACGTACGGGCTGTATCTCACGACCGGCCAATTGAAATTAGATCTTTTATACTTCGTGAAACACGCCACGGAGTTGCCAGTGCATTTACCTTTCTAAATTGGTGTTTTCATTTTATTTCAAGATTACTCACGTGTCTTTATGTCCAATATTTTGACTACAGTTTCGACCACATTTGGTGGCCATTTTCATGGAGAAAAAGCTGAGTAAAACGTGCGTGCGGCCTCGTCTTGCTTCGCACGTGCAAAAGTAGAAAAAAGCTTTTAATCATTCTTAGCGTCTTTTTCATTGCGCTCGTGTTTATTTTACATGGATAATTTAGATACACAATTGTTTTAGACTTCATTATAGTTGACAAGCTAGATGTTTGACCACAGCTGATTTTAAGAGACGGCGTTGTCGAAAATTGTAACCACACCTAGCCTTGAATGGAACTGGCTCTCAGGTATTATTTTGAGTCAAAAGAAGCCTATACCTAAGTTTTTTACATAATGCTCGCACTTTTCAAACTTAACTAACAATGTGCTTGAGTTGTCGGTGAAGGAAAATGTCGTAAGGAAACCATAGCATGGTGGTAGGGTACTTTCTAATGCTCAGCTGGCTAGCTACCAGGTTAAAATCTGCCGCCAAGCACCAATCGGTGTGTTCCAGCAGCCTTACCTGAGAGCCAGTTCCATTCAAGGCTAGGTATGCTTTATCATCTTCGAACACACCGTCACATCAGGTGAGCTGTGGTTATCTAGCTTGTCAACCATAAAAACAGTAAATAAATAATCAAACCAAAAAAAAAAAAATATGTCAGTTAAAAATAATCTGAAGATTTACTTTTCGACACCTGGCAACTCACATTATTCCAAAGCAACCTGACACGCAAACAGCTTTGTTGTGTTACCCTTATATTTGTTATTTCCAAGTTTGATACCACTTTACGACGTGATAATGAAGGCGTAAATTATTTTTGGACGTGGAGTGGCGAGTATAAACATTAAAGCAGTAAAACAAAACAATAAAGGCGGTAGAAGTTCACACAATTAATTCCTTTAATAATAATGGGCAGTAGTTTTATGACACCGCAGAGCCAGAGTTTGGAGGCGCTAGGTGAAATTGTATTTGGACTAGTTTTAATTAAATAACAAGAAATACATAGTCATAAAAGTGAATGTAGATTCTATTTTATTTTTTAGTTTTTGTTCCTTCGATCTATTTTAATGTGGGTACATTTTTCTTCGCACGGCGGAGATGTTAAGCTATTTACTGAAGTTTATGTCTTTAAACCAAGAGTAAACAGGTTTCTTCTAGGTAAGTGTAGCGGTTTTGTAGCGATGATAGCTCAGTGGTTAGTGCGGTAGGTTCGCATGCTGAAGGGCGTGGGTTTAAACCCCAACAATGAGCTTGAGCTGCCGGTGAAGGAAAACATCGTTAGGTAACCATAGCGTGGTAGGGTACTTTCTAGTACTCGGCTGGCTAGCTACCACCATCAAGTTGAAAATCTGCCGTCAAGCATCTAACGGTGTGTTCTGGTAACCTCATTTGAGAGCCAGTACCATTCCAGGCTAGGTGTGCTTTATCATCTTCGACCACACCGTCACTTAACATCAGGTGAGCTGTGTCAAGCACCTAAACTGTCCACCATAAAAAAAAAGTGTTTGTAAATTCTTAACCACATGGTTGAACTTTCGGACGAGACCTGTTTTTATAAACAGTCCCACTGCTGGACGTGGGCCTCTTTTCATTATGAAAAGGGTAAGGTCCACCACGCTGTCCAAATGCGAGTTGACAGACGTCAAACATGTTTGAGAACTTTTTTTTAGAACTCAGACATCTTGGATTCCTCATGATATTTTCCTTTTAAAGTCATCGGCAATACGCACACAACTTGAAAAATACAGTAGTGCGTGCCACGGCATTCGAACCCAGGACCTCCAGATTGAAAGCCAAGCAATAGAATGTAAACGTTACCGTGTTCCAGTTAGGTAGCGAAATTACAGGGCTTTTGAGACTAACCATCGAATATCTCAAAATAATGAGCACCAAGGCAGGGATGCCCTGGAATTTATATTCCTAAAAAAGTTCTATGTATCGCTGCAATATGGATAGGCATTATCCCTGAAGTTCAGGAGAGCGTCTCGTTCGATTCATTACTTTTACATTAAAAAAGTCACAAAGTTTTATGTTTATACACATTCTAAGCGGCACAGTATTTAAGAGTCATTGACATCTGTGGGAACAAAAGCTTTTTTCCGAACTGCATTTCAGACTTGCATTTGCACTATCAGCAATTGTCTTTATAGGTTCAATCTGCACTTATAGAAAATCCCGTATATTGAATTATTCTGAGCCTTTAAAACAATTCCAGTTTGAGTTTGAAACGATATCGGCTTTCGTTTTTTATTTTAAGTTTTTACTGTGAGGGATTTAGATTATACGACTGGATATATAGACTGGATCTTATTTTAGTGACACCAGTTTATAAGGTGACTTTGTACGTTTTGGATTTGCCCTTTTATTTTAAACTAGCTGTGCCCACTGGCGTTACTCACTCTTCCCACGAGACCAGTAATCTTTTTCGGGATAAAAAGTAGCATATCTGTTAATCCAAGGTGTCAGCTTGCCGCTATTCCAAATTTCATTAAAATTCGTCTAGCCAATTGAGCGTGAAGAAGTAACAAACACTCAAAAACTTTCGCCTTTGTAATACAAGTGTAATTGAATATATCGAACTAATTTTAACCTCTGATGCAAATAGAGAGGCGTGTAAGTGTATATATATGTCTGTCTACAGCATCGTAGCTCCTAATCAGCTAAACCGATTTTGATTTAGTTCTTTTTTTGTTTGGAAGATGATTTGATTGAATGTGTTTTCAGCTATGATGTATGAAAACCAGTCAGTCTTATGGAAATTATCAGCTCTTTTCTTTTTGAATGGATGTGAGCATCTTTCACAAAAAGATCGAGTCAAAACTTGATATTCGGTTACCGATGTCGGGGGTTTTTAGTGCTATAAAAATATAGATAACGTATTATTACTAAAAGATGTAAAATCAATAGATATAGGCATGCATAAGTGAAAATGATAAATGCTAATGAAAATAACTTAATTGTATACATCTTTGCTAAGAAAAAAAACAATATCCATTGGTTGCCTTAGTAGGCAAAGACAACCTGTACTCCTGATCACAATATGATTCGATAACCTCAATGGCAAGACAGTACTTTTTCAAGTAAATGTTGGACAGTTTCTTAAACTTTTATTTGGTGGTAGATTTCCTTAGCAGGAAGTCGTCTAGGTAGGTACCACCGTTGTACCAGATATTCTGCCGCCAAGCAGTAGTGTGTAAACATTACTGTGTTCCGGTTTGAAGGGTACTGCAGCTAGAGAAATTACAGGGTTATTGAGACTAACCATCTAGTCTCAAAGTAATGAGCGCCAAGGCAGCGATGCCCTGGACTTTGTTTTACTACTTAAAGTTTTGTGTATCGCTGCAATGGTCATGGATAGGCGTTATCTCTTAACATCAGGCGAGCGTCTCGTTAGTCTCAAAACTATTACATAAAAAAAAATTGAAAAAAACTATAATTTAACGAAAAAAACTTGTAAAACCAATTTATTATTCCTAATTAAATCTAAACATATAACTTCAATATATTTTTGTAATCCCCTTTATGTTTCCTTTATTTAAATACCCTACTTGATAGGTTTGGTTATTTTTTTTTTTTAACGTAGGTATTATATTTCGCGTCAAGAATCCACCATCTTGTTTTTTTTTAGTCCCTCTAAGTACTCTTGGGTTATTGAGACAAATCTACCGATACCTTAATTATCGTAATCCATTCGGCCGTTTGGAAGATACGAGGTAATAAATTAATTTACATAAATATGTTTACATACAAGATATGCGCGAAATACATAACCCTTTCACATTGTAATTATTTAGGGTTAGATTAAATAATAATTACAAAATAGTCACATGTCATTAAAAAATAATTGTTGTAGGTTCAATTTAATCTTTATCTTTATTTTAACCAAAAATATTTCACATCATCAGCCATCAGCCATAGGACGTCCACTGCTGGACATATGCCTCCTCATGGGGGGTTAGGTGTGATTTTTCAAGGAAGACGCTGCTGCTCATCTTCTGGATTACATCCCTTAGCCGACTCTTACGGCAACCACGGGTAGAGAGGGTGGGGTACTATTCTAACGCCGGCACCACCACTGCAAAAATACTTATAAGCGAATATATACTAGAGATCTAACTCTGGATTACCATTAGATGAACGCTAAGAAACGCCTGAATCAATCTGTTAACTGAAAGGAAGCAAAAATGTCATGAAAACAAAACAATCAACAACCACATCTCATCAACGTCCTCGGACCAACAGTTTCGGACGCGTCGAAAGCGTCGGAATTAATGACACTAATAAAACAAATGTGCGACATTCGTTTACACATCCCTCTGTTTATGTCTCATTTAAGACGACATATACTTTAACAACCGAGCCGTAAAAATACAGTACAGTTTTGGTTCTAGTGCATAAGCTCGTGATACAAAGTAACCTCAAATAAACTAACCATTACAGTAAGTAAATCTTCATAAACATAATCATAATAGTACCTTGACTTGACTCACGAAATAATCGCCATGTGGGATGTCAGCTCGACGATCATTGTCCCGATACTCATCACAATGAACGGCCTTATGGCCCTGTTGGCTCATTGGTAGTATATCTGCTTTAAGACCTGTAGGGTGTGGGTTTGATTCCAACCCAGGACGAAAATTTTCTGATATAATTTTTTTTTTATTCTGTGTCGATGTCTGTGTTTGATATTTTGCATGGTTGTAGGATTAAAAAGTTGAAAATCTACCGCCAAGCACCTACCGGTGTATTCCGGCAGCCTTACTTTTCAGTCCAGTTTCGGCTAGTTCCTTTACCATTTTTTAGTTGTGCTTTACCATTTTTGACCACACTTTCACTTAACATCAAGTAAGCTGTGGTCAAACGTCTAGCTTGTTTACCACAAAAAATAAAAATTATACCAAAGGAATAAAAACTATTGTAGGAGATTTCAGATAGCGCCATATAGCCCTAAGCTCAGCGAAACTCGTATTATGGAAACTATATACCTATAACTGGCTACTTATCATTAGATCTTTTTTTTTACAAGAGACCATTTACACTGTCTCCCTCTTTTCGGGGTGTATCCGTGCCGATAACAGACAGCCTCGAACTTCTTGGTGTCACTCTCTCGACGACTCTCAATTTCGGCTCGTTTATTGAGGCGAAAGCGCAATCAGCTGCAAAAAAGCTTGGCATCCTCGCCAAGGTGAGACAGTACTTAACACCTGAACAGTTGCTTTGTTTGTACAAAGCACAGGTGAGGTCGTGTATGGAGTACTGTTCGCATCTGTGGGATGGCTCTGCCAAGTACCAACTTGAGGCACTGGAGTCAGTCGAGAGGCGCGCTAAGAGGTTGATAGGCAATGACATTTTGGTCAAGTCTCGACTGCAAAGTCTTGAGCATCGACGTAAGGTCTCCTGTCTATCGGCTTTCTACCGGATACACTTCGGGGATTGTGCCTTGGAGTTGCACGACTTGGTTCCCCCCGCCCCTTTTTACTACCAGACGGCCAGACAAACGCGACCAAAGCGTCACCCGTACATGGTGGAAGTTCCCCCATGTGCGCACTAAGCGCTTCGAATCCACATTCTTTATTCGCACAGCGAAGATGTGGAACTCTTTGCCGGAGTCTGTATTTCCCGAAAAGTACAATATGAGTGTCTTCAAATCAAGAGTAAATAGGTTCCTTCTAGGTAAGCGTGTTCCATCCTAGGTCACATCGTTGCTTAACATCAGGCAGGATGTGGTCAAAGGCGAACCTATTCTGTGTAAAAAAAAAAAAAAAACTTTTTTTTTAAATATGTATATTTAGAACACGCGTTATCAAAACAAACATCTATGTTTACCACATACCTAAAACCCTGACCAAAGAATCCTTCAAGAACTCATGAAGAGCTACTATAAAATGAGCAATAGCTATGCTATTAAAGTATACTGTGGGGGTTCAGGAAGGATTACTTAATGACGTCATCTATTAGATTCAACGTCAACCCCCCAAAATATCTGCGTGTTCTCCTGTCTGTCGGGTGGTGGTATATAATGAAACTCTATTTCTGGTGATCATCATTTCTATTAAAACACAATAATTACAGACAGACTACATGGTTGTAACCGAGTGGACTCTAGTGCGGCTGTGGGACAACTGACGAGTGGCGGCTAAGCTATGGAATGCGCCACTGTCAGCAAAGACACTGTATCCCTACATATACTAAGTTATGGTTTATGGCTACAAAGCTTAGCGATCGATTTCTTTAAGACCTATCAAATCACCCGTTGAATCCTTAATTGCGGTCTAAACACTGCTGGCTGGATTAAAATATTCGATTCAACCAACTTCAGACA
The DNA here is from genome assembly GCA_950106695.1 of Biston stratarius. Lineage (NCBI taxonomy): Eukaryota > Metazoa > Arthropoda > Insecta > Lepidoptera > Geometridae > Biston > Biston stratarius. The sequence goes on along the minus strand of OX467106.1, from coordinate 31,873,051 downwards.
TTATGAGCTAAGCTTTAGCACTGTTTTCCAGTGTCACTACGTCACATATGGCGCTCTATTATATCATTTGGGACTTAGAAAACCAATTCTTATGAAGTTATGTAATGACACCGAGTGACGATCCAAAATAATTTTCTTTCACTCTAATCTAGCTTTGTTGTTTTCATCGCCGTTTTCACTATATTGTTTTTATAATGCTTTCTGACATCATGATTACGTATTTTGTTACTTGGCTATTAAAAAAAACTGTTAGCTACAACATAGTCCGTAGCCAGTAAAACATAATGGTTACCTATTTTCAACGTTGTTAAAAAAATTATTCGAAAGATTTTGTGTCATTAATTTCGTCATCATTTTCATGTCATAAATTACCGTCTGTCTCACGCCATAAAATACGATACGTTCACAAAATGATTTAGAACTCACAATTAGTGTGATTTGTGAAGAATCACATTCGCATTAGAGAGCAAATTCGTCCATTACTATTGCTGTAAATATTTCGACAACTCGTTGGGCGGTCGATGTCGCAATATAAGTTAAATCTTTTGATTTCACTTCAGTTTCAAGAAAAGGTTGGAGTCACTGAAATAAGTGTTGATCGTAAAACATTAATTAAGCTCATTAGTTTTATAATGTGGTGATAGTTTGTGATCATCCAAATGTTCATTACCAATAATATTAAAGCAAAAGTGTGTAAGTTGATTTATTTATCTTTTTTGAAGTGAAAACATCTTTAGTCGCGTTAAGTGATTCTTGTTAGGGGAAAAACTTGTGGGCTCACGTCATTGATATGCTAATATGACGCATTTTAAGTGTTCACTTCTTTTGGCAGTCTCCACGACTGCATATTTTTTTGATTTGGTAGTAACTACTTCTTGAGCTGAAGCTTGAACAGGAAAAACATTTATATTATGAACGTTGGTCTGTTTCTGGGTCTTCTAAATTCTTGTACTTATTAAGTATGTATTTTCAACAAGAAAAATTATATCAATTATCTAGTTCCTGTAGTTCAAGATTTGTTTAATTTGGGGCTAGAAGGCGTTATGTACTTTATTTTTCACGGAGACCAACATAACAACGGGCTAAAATTACTTTTGCACAAATATAGATGTGACAGGGAAATAGTTTCACCACAGCTCAACTGAAGTTACTTAGTGTTACAGAATTTTTACTAGGTGGTAGATCTCCTTAGCAGGAGGTCGTCTAGATAGGTACCACCACGTTACTATATATTCTACCGCCAAGCAGTAGTGTGTAAGCATTATTGCATTCCAGTTTAAAGCGTACTGCAGATAGCGAAATTACAGGGCTGTTGAGACTAACCATATAATGTCTCAAAGTAATGAGCGCCAAAGCAGCGATGCTCTGGGCTTTGTTTTGCTACTCAAAGTTCTGTGTATCGCTGCAATAGTCATGGATAGGCATTATTTTTTAACATCAGGGGAGCGAAACGTTCGTCTCAATATTACATTTAAAAATATTAGATATATTTTTTTTTTCATGAAAAAACATATATGAGACGATTGAGACCCTCTCCTGATGGTAAAATATAACACCTGTCAATTGCAGCGATACACAACATTTTGAGTAGTAAAACAAAGTCCAGAGATCGCTGCTTTGGCGCTCATTACTTTGAGACTTTCGATGGTTAGCCTTCCTACAGTCTCATAACAAAACACATTACCTAACAAAACAATAAATTATTCAATCGTTTACGGAACAAGCTGTGTTGAAAACAATAAACTAAACGTACGGCATCGTGTGAAACCCGGTTAGTGATGCACCAGAGTCGATATTATTTAAGCATTATTTTAAATATAATGAAAAATCCCCGTAGACTTGGCTCTTTCGTCGTCTGGGCAAGATAATAAACACACCTTTAATTTTCTCGAGATAACTCAAACGTGTAGAAGTTATTGAACTTTTTTTTTTTATTAATATGTTTACGTTTGAGCGCCATCTAATCTGATGATGCGGTCTAAGATGGAGCATGCTTGCCTAGAAAATACCGATTCACTCTCGACTTTAAGAAACCCAGATTATGTCCAACGAGGAACACCCACTCAGGTAGCGCATTTCACTGTCTACCAGTCCGCACAATTAACGTGGAAGTCTGTGGGAGTTTTTGGAACGTCGACCTTGAAATGATGTCGCTCTTTTGAGCTTCTGGCTGTCCGATAGCTAAAATGAGCATAGGGGAATCAGACCGCTTACTGTACTATGCGAAACAAATATCTGGTAAGACCACACGATAAAGCTAAAAAGATATTATTACCTTACAAATGAGTTGGCCTGAAATGGTTTCAGGACCAGAAGACTTTGAGAACTATCACATTCAGCTTAGCTATTTATTTCTTTGGGAGTTAGAATAACTTTTTCAAAAACCAAATAAAAAACTATTACGGTATTTTTGGAATAAGGTAACTAGGTAATTATACCTAGATTAATATAAAAATTACCGTTCATTCTGGAATAATATTCCATAAGACACATCTATTCCAAATATCAAGCAGATACCTCCTGTATTTTGTTTTTTGATATTCCCACAGGAACCTAACATTTTATCGAGATAAAAAGTAATCTATAAGTTAACTCCGGTAATAAACTATATGACGGATAGTGTTTTCATTTTATACTATTTAGAGATTTTTGCCAATTGAGATCTGCAAATTATGCATCTGTATCATACCAGCGTTATTGTGAGTTCTGGGAAGACGTCGCTGTGCCAAAGTAAATGGTGTCCCGTACTGTGGACTGTAACATCGTCCAAGGAATTAAAGTAATTCCATTCCATATGGTCTCATATCATCAAGACGTTATTACATTTTTGACTATCGATATTGTAATAGAAGTACGTCCCTTTTTATCGAACCATCTAATCAGATTCATAGCAAGCACGCATTGATATTGCGGTGTTGCCAATAAGAAAATTGCAGTTCACCTATTGCTTTCATAAGATCTTACGATAGTAGAGCTTATGGTTACTTTGTTATGGAAATGCAGGATCGGTTTGCTCTTTAAATAATACTCCACATTTGAATGTCCCTTTCATACAATTTTTGTATTTATTTTTAAATTTGCATTTTATCTTATTTTACTAACTACAACTCTTAAATTATCTTACAATACAAAGTTACGTGAAAAAGTAGTGCTAAGAAGTTATTATAGTTATGATTATCTTCCTTGGTACTTATCGCCAAGCAGTTGTGTGTAAACATAACTGTATTCCGGTTTAGCTAGCAAAACTACAGGGCCGTTGAGACTAACCATCGAAAGTCTCAAAGTAATGAGCGCTATCGCAGCGACGCCCTGGACTTTGTGTTGTTACTCAAAGTAATGAGCGCTATCGCAGCGACGCCCTAGACTTTATGTTGTTACTCAAAGTAATGAGCGCTATCGCAGTGACGACCTAGACTTTGTGTTGTTACTCAAAGTAATGAGCGCTATCGCAGTGACGCCCTAGACTTTGTGTTGTTACTCAAAGTAATGAGATTTATCGCAGCGACGTCCTAGACTTTGTGTTGTTACTCAAAGTAATGAGCACTATCGCAGCGACGCCCTAGACTTTATGTTGTTACTCAAAGTAATGAGCGCTATCGCAGTGACGCCCTAGACTTTGTGTTGTTACTCAAAGTAATGAGCGTTATCAGAGCGACGCCCTAGACTTTGTGTTGTTACTCAAAGTAATGAGCGCTATCGCAGCGACGCCCTAGACTTTGTGTTGTTACTCAAAGTTTTAGGTACCGCTGTAATGATCATATCTTACCATCAGGAGAACGTGTCATTCGTCTCATTACATTTCCATTAAAAAAAAAAAAACTATGAAATCAAACTTGAAGTAGCGAAAGTAAAACAATTGTTTCATGCATTTCAACAAGTACGAAGAAAGATAGAGATAGATAATTTATTTCACACAAAAAACAAAATAACACAAACATTACGAAAAAAAAGGAATTGCATAAAAATTATAATACATATAAGTCAAATAATTTTTTTAAACAGCTGATTTTTTTTCATTATTTAAGAGTTATTCCGTAGTAAAAGTTATTCGTAATAATCTGTACAATAATCTTTTCCATTTTTCATAACCTATTTAAACCTCATTTTTTGTGATTGGTAGTATTTTTCTTACAGTTCATTTTTAAACTAACAACATTTCAAATCAGCAAATGCTTTACCGTTTCAGTACACGTAACAAGTTATTAGACGACATAACCAAGCATTCATTATGTTTCAGACATCTTTTCCGTATTTCCTATTGCCAGGAAATAAAGTTCACAGTACAACGTTGAAATTTCACAAAATAACATTGGCAGTTCTCCCATGTTGTAGTCATTAACAAGATAATTCCACCGGGGATGCGTTAGAAAATGAGACAAACATGCCCACAGAATTGTAAATGTTGGAACTTATTTGCTTTACAAACCTCAATAGGATGGTAACGTGCTGATAAAATATTCTTGTGTAAGTTTTTAGAATGTTGCAAACAAATTTTAAGTCATGAACATCATCTTCAGCCATAGGACGTCCACTGCTGGACATTGGCCTCCTCCTGGGTGGGTTTTGCCAATACTCGCCGCGCTTGGCAGGCGGGTTGGCGAGCGCAGTTAGGTACGATTGTTCAAGGAAGACGCTGCTGCCCATCTTCCGGATTACATCCCTTAGCCGACTCTTACGGCAAGCACGGGTAGGAGAGGGTGGGGTACTATTCTTACGCCGGCACCGCCACGGCAAGTCATGAACACTTGGAAAAAAATACATGCTAAAAATATTTACATGGTTTTAGCACATTGTCATACTGTAGAAGTACAGAGTGAATATTTCGAAATGCCAGCTTGATATCATAAGGCAATTGTTAGTACTGTAGACTATCATATTATTAATATGCGAGAGTTGCATTTAAATGGGACAGCGTGCTGGGCTAAATAACTCATAAAATACTTATACATATATATTTTTAGTAAATGCTTATAGTTATAGTTATAGCGTGAGTTCGATTCCCACTTAGGACAATTTTTTTTTAGTATAAACAAAAATGATTGTTCTGTGTCTGGATGTTCTGTATATATTATAAGTATGTATAATAAGTATATACATATGTATTCTATCAGTTATTTGACTTCCATAGTACAAGCTTTGCTTAGTTTGGGAGCAGATGGCGCTGTGTATTTGTCCTACGATATTTATTTATTCATACATACAGAACACCCAGACACAGAACAATCTTTCATATTCGCCATATAAATGTCTATCCTGGGCGGAAATCGAACCCATGCCCTCTTGAAGCAGATATTCTACCAAATAAGTTCTCAAGTTACAACACAATTATATTGTAACATAGAGAAGAAAATTGGATTAGAAAATTTCTCCAAATTATCATAATTCAGTATGAACAATTGAACAGTCTCAAATTTAAGTCAACCCTTTCCCGCAAATAAATTTCATTACCGAAAATACACAGCAGCCTAATAGCGCACTCAAAACACCGATCTGATAATTTGATATACACCATAACATCGAAATATTCAACCCATTTGCAACTCTATGCCACTGCAATAAAACCGAGAGCATAGACCGAATAGGGGGCCTAATGGAAGTGTGAAATACGATAGCATTCGGGAGAATACATTATTCAAATTTAGTAACAACGTTTTTATTATATTTTCGAGGATGAGGAGATGAGTGTGCTTTTGTAAATATCTTAGCTTGTTTTAGTTGGGAAACGATAAAACTCTGAGGTGTTTTCGATGGAAAGGTGTTATTTACACGTAGATCTTATACAATATAATTTGTATGATTCCACTTTTTACAATCGGCGTCGTCCGTTTAAAAACACTTGCAGTTTTCAGTTTGAAATATGATGCCTAATTTCTACATAAAAAAAGATTATTTTGTTTAAAAAAAATTGTATGGTAAAAAGTCATGTCTAACCTAGTGCTGTCTCTGTTTATCACAAAAACAAAGTCAAATGATGAACTACTTAGTAAATTAATTTAATTTAATAAATTAAGTAATTCTATATTTATATTTTTTTTCTCTAAAACAACAATTTTTTTGATTGTTATAGGAATGTTTATTTTAATAATCACACATATAAAGATGAAAGTTTGAGTATGTTTGTTACTTCTTCACGCTCAAACTGTTGGACCAATTATGATAAAGTTTTGTATGGAGGTAGCTGACATCCTTTTTTTTTTTTTTTTTTTTTTTTTTTTTTATACTAAATAGGTTTGCGTTTGACCACGCCCTGCCTGATGTTAAGCAGGATTCAGTCTACGATGAAGCACGCTTACCTAGAAAAAACCTGTTTACTCTAGATTTAAAGACACCCAAGTTGTACTTAGCAGGAAAAACAGACGCCGGCAGAGAGTTCCACATCCTCGCTGTACGTATTAAGAATGTGGAATCGAAGCGTTTAGTCCGTACGTGGGGAATATCCACCATGTAAGGATGGCGCTTTGGCCGTGTCTGCCTCGCCGTTCGGTAATAAAAAGGGGCAGGTGGAACCAAATTATGTAAGTCTAAGGCACACTCTCCGAAATGTATCCGATAGAAGACAGACATACCAGCGACTTTGCGACGATGCTCAAGGCTTTGCAACTGAGACGTGGCCAGAATGTTGTCACCTATAAGCCTCCTAGCACGCCTCTCGATGGACTCCAGAGCTTCAAGTTGATACTTAGCAGAGCCATCCCATAGGTGAGAGCAGTACTCCATACACGACCTTACTTGCGCTTTGTACAAACTAAGCAGCTGATCTGGTGTGAAGTACCGCCTCACCCTAGAGAGGATGCCAAGCTTTTTAGCTGCCATTTGAGCTTTAGTCTCTATATACGATTAATTTGATTACATAGACTATTTTTATCACGAAAAAATTTAGTGTAGCACTATATTTCACGTTCACGAACATTCATGTTCATAATGACGAGTACAATAACCTCATTACGCCTCAATACTATTACCTTTCCGCATAGCCTAATACAAAACTTACTTTTGTTTTTCGTTTCTACTTCAAACATTCGTGTAAAGTTTTTTTCTCACGTCTAAAAACTGTTTGAGTAACACAAACCCGTGTCTTTGATATCCCTATGTTTGTCAGCAAACATAGTTGCGCAGCTATTTCTCAAGTAAACGTTGTTAGTAAGTTAGTTTCGAATAAGCTGAATAACTAGCTCTAATGTCAGTGGACTAGAGCTAACATGCCACCCGAAGTCCTATAATTATTAACGAAGTTGTACTACAATAATTATTAGGCCTCTTTTCTTGTGACTAACATTTTTATTTTATAATAATCTTATACAATGTTTAAACTTGAGTTGAACACATAATTATGTTTATCACCGGGCCTTAATCGCGCTCAAAGTTTCATCATAGTTAAATCTGGTCATGACCATGGCAATTATAATAATGACACGGTCAAAACGTTGAGGTAAGTAAACAAAATTAATTTCATATTATAGTATGTAGCATGTTTGTAGCGATGATAGTTCATTGGTTAGCGCGCTCGGTTCACATGCCGAAGGGCGTGGGTTCACATCCTAACAATGGAGCTTGAGCTGGTGAAACAAAACATTTTGAGGAAACCATAGCGTCATTGTAGGGTACTTTCTGGTATTCGACTGGCTAGCTACCAACCCTCAAGTTGAAAATCTGTCGCCTTGCTCCTAACGGTGTATTCCAGCAGCTACACTTGAGAGTCATTCCAGGCTAGGTGTTCACCATTTTCGACCACATCGTCAGTTAACATCAGGTGAGCTGTGGGATAACACTTAACATAAAAACCATTTTTTTTTAAATGTGCGCAATTAAGTACCGATGATAAACATAATTATATCTTTTATCTATTCATCTATATATAAACACAATTTTGATAAATTGATGTAATGGTAATGTGACGAACAGAAAGCTCTCCTGATGGTAAAAGATAATGCCTGGCATGTCTCCAATCAAGTAACCCACCATAATCCAGAATGTTTGTACTTTGAGACATTCGATTGTTAGTCTTAATAGCCCATAATTTTGATAAATGCACTAGCCTATGTACTATTTAAATGTCTAGCGGTCGAAAATCTGATACTGAAGTGGTAGCTATATACCTAAACGACCTCCTAGTAAGAAGATCTTCATTAACGCTTTCCGTCAGAATACCTGACATTGGGGTGGTAACTGCCTATATGAGCTTCTGATAAGGAAATCTATTGTCTATTCGATACGATCCAAATCTGTTTGGACCTGTTTATCATCATCATCATCCTCTCAGCCGTAGGACGTCCACTGCTGGACATAGACCTGCCCTATTGACTTCCACAAAGACCGGTAGGAAGCAGCTCGCATCCAGCGCGTTCCTGCGGTCTTTACGAGGTCGTCTGTCCACCTTGTGGGCGGACGTCCTACACTGCGCTTGTCGGTCCGTGGTCTCCACTCCAGTAATTTGCAGCCATCAGTTTTACGTGCTATGTGCCCTGCTCACTGCCACTTCAACTTGCTAATCCACTGGGCTATGTCGGCTACTTTAGTTCGTCTACGGGTCTACGGTCTCTTCATTTCTGATTCGATCTCGTAGGGAAACCTACCGTACGTATATTTGTATAAACCTGTTTATAATCTTTAATTTTAAATAAATTATGAATAACTCGCTTTGCTTGTTCTAATATGAATTGTTATAACATTGTAGTGCTTACTGAAATGGTTGACAGCTACATCACTATTAATTCCCAACCCTTTCCGTCTTCCCTTACAAGGTAAATGGTCCGGAGAAAAACTTCTTCGTCATCCTTCTCGAGAGTTTATATTATATTTCTTGAAGGGGCTTCGCGGAATAGAAATACTTACTAAACCGAAACGATCATATTGTAAGAACGTTTACTATTTAATCAACTTGACATCGCGAAGGAATGGGTGGTCATTTTGGTCATTAAAATGTATGAAATAGTTGTTTTAATCGCGATTTCAGAGATAGTCCCATGGTAAAAGTTGTTTAAGATAATGGCTATAATTAGCACTATCTCTATCTACTCTTGTAATATTTTCCTCATGACCTTGTATAATATAGGTACTTATTTATTTAGAACATTGACATAATTGTTTAGTTCGAAACAGTTCGACCTCAATATTTTATTTCATAATTTACCTGGCTATGTGAATAACAAATTTCATAGAAAACATAGAACTTCTTAGAATAGTATTATAGAGTAGAGTAAAGAGTATTTTTATTAGAGTATTAAGTATATGAACCCTTTTTTTTCAGTTATCTCGATAACATGAACTGTTAAAAAAAATTACGATATCAGGATCACAATCAGGAAGGAGCACATTATCAATCTTGCACTGACGCATGTGTGGAGCAGCAACTGTTTTTTTCGCGATTTCGAAGATGTGCTTATAATAAAAGTGTTCTTAATTTCTTCGTTTTTTTTCGAGTTTCTTTGTTTTTAATGACGCTTAGTATACCCTAAGCATATAGCCCTGTACGACACAAACTTTCTAGACCAGCCAATCTAATTGGTAGCCAGTGGGGCGACACGCAGTTTGCATAAGCCCGTATATACAGTCTGTAGCTTTATTTTTGCACGTACTCAATTTCTCGCCTCACTGGGCGTCGCGAGGAATATATATTAATTTACATGAATAAATAAAATTTGCATTAAAAGCGCCCTAGAAGATGTTAGAGACACCGCTACTTGAGTGCACCGAGTTGTTTTACAATAATAGGTTGCTTGGGTAAAAAGGAAGGGTGTAAAATGTTCAGTAGCCGTGGGTGAGGACGCTTTATATATATATGTTCCTTAAACATGTTTGTATAATTGATTGTGTAGCAATTATGCATTGCATATTTGCAGGTTAGTAAATTGCGCATGGTTGTAAAATAAAATTAGCATCTATAAAAGTGTAGTCATTATTAAAACCACTATAAAAACACTAAAAACTTAAAGGGGCTTGTTGCTCTAAAAAAACGATGATGAAACTAGATCAGAGTGCGATTTAGGTTTCACAAAACCAATTTTGTAAGACACACCGTGTTGGTCCCAAAAAAAAAGTATTTTGTACCTATTAATGATTGATAGTAGCAAACTAAATTTCTACATGATCTTTGAGAATCACTTTGTATATTTTTATGGTTTACTAGTATGAAGCTTAAGAATATGTTATTAGACTAATGTATACATACCTTTAGAAATTTCCGTTGTGACACGTAGCACAATTCGTGTCACTCGTCGCACAATGGAACCAAAACACTTTACGACCTACCCTAAAATGTTTCACATAGCATAAATTAAACGGAGTAACTAGTAATTTTTACGATATTTCCGAAGTTAAATGTATATAGTTCGTTCTTAACCACTCGTGTTTAGAAAAAAAATCGTAGAAAATACTAAAATCTTTGATCAAAGTCGCAAAATGTTAACGACACGCGGTGCTAACACAAACATAACACCCGACTGACAGATGAACAAGATAGCAAAAATATAAGAAATTTGCTTGACATTTCCTAGTAAGTGTTGCCATTGTAATAATTTAAAAATCTACCGGCATTGTGTGGTAGATTTCTCGTTCGGACGTCGCACAGCTGAAGTTGCACAACGGAAACTAATTTGAGACATTTATAAAATACTTGCTAAATGTAACATTATTTACGCTATTGTATATTTTGAATAGAAATCCGTTGTAGCAAAATCCAAGACACAATATTTACAAATAAAATGTAAGTTGCGCCGGTAATGTTTTAAACAAAACCATAATATTTCATAGTAGTCTTAGTAGGGACATGTTCATTTTCTATGAGATCAGTAATTAAAGAATTTTAAAACAATGACTAAGTTATTCGTATATTAGCTAGAAAATAGTTAATTTACTCAGTAATGGATCTAAAAAGAACTGGTGTATATTAATTTTTTCACAAAAAGTAATTATTAATATAATAAATGCATTATTTTTAGTTAGAAAGGCTGTGGACAAAAAGCTATCCTACCCATTATTTATTAATAATTATTAAAATTACAAGTCAAGTTATAATAAGTGTTCGGTCCCAGCAAGCAATAGAGGGTAGACGGAAATTTGCTCCGTCAATTTGTCACTTTGCAACCGTCGATCGAGAGTAGCTCTGTCGTTGCGGTCGAGATCGGACGTACGTTACGTTCCCTGCTTACGGCGCGCGCGCAAACTAATTAATCTAGAATCATCGAAACCAGTGTCCGTGACATTGTGCCGTCAAGTTGCGAACAGATTTGGACCACCAGCAGTTCTAGCCGTGCTAGAATCGTACGAAGCCCGCGACGGAAGCTGAAGCCGTATAGGCGGTCGTGGATTGAAGGTTGGTGGAGTTTTTTCTTATACCTTCGATAGCTTGCGGGGATAGACTATCCGTTTCCCACCTGGTTCTAGATGCACCTCATACAGTCCATTTAAATCATATCTCTTTCCCGAGACTGTACGTGTATCGTACAATAAGAATAATAATAATTAGAATTAATTATATAAAATTAGTTATATTGTCAACGAGCTATGGAGAGGGATGCTCGGAGTTTCTCTACGAGATCGAGTCAGAAATGAGGAGATCCGTAGACGAACCAAAGTTACCGACATAGCACAACGGATTAGCAAGTTGAAGTGGCAGTGGCGTGAAGTAGCACGCAGAACTGATGGCCGATGGGGCTGCAAAGTTCTGGAATGGAGACCACGGACCGGCAAGCGCAGCGTAGGACGTCCACCCACAAGGTGGACAGACGACCTCATAAAGACCGCAGGAATACGCTGGATGCGAGCCACTTCCAAACGGTCATTATGGAAATCAATGCGGGAGGACTATGTCCAGCAGTGGACGTTCTACGGCTAAAATGATGATGATGATGATGATATTGATATGCGGACATTCTTTTTTTTTTAAATCGGTTATGTCATGATATTCTTTACGAGTATCCGCTGCACGAAGACCAGTTTCTTCACATACCTCATAGAGGGAGACAGCCTCTCTCCACGCGTACGATATACACGCAAGTTGTACTATGTGTATGATATACTCATTCTGAAATATAACTTCAAAAAACCAATAAACGAAATCCTACATTCTCTAGATTCTTGTATCCAATCAAAGAATCACGTAAATTAAAAAAGAACCTCGTAGATTGAGTTGAAAACTTTCAAAATTAGCCAAATAAAGTTTCAGTTAAACCAATAACATTTAATTTAACGTAGACTCGATCGAGATAGCAATCAACCGATTCCAAGAATAACAAACGTCGCGACCTTTAATAAAGTTAATTAAAGTCATGCAGAGTCATGAGAACGGAGACTGTGGAACATTTCGAACCGAGTATTATGAGTAGTTTAGTTATTAATAGTGTTTATATGTATAATATGCCAAATGGCTGGCCATGGTTCCAGATTAAAGTTGACCCCTAAAGCTGCAGTTAGACGAGGCGAATTTGTTTTTGCGGTCACCGCAAAAAAGTATTTATTTTACAGAAAAGCGCCTTTCAAACTTTCAACTAAATAATATTCACATTAATCCATAATATTTTGTGCAAGTAGATATATTAATGTGTGGTTTGTAGCGATGATAGCCTTGTGGTTAGCGCGCGGTCGGTTCACACGCCCAACAATGAGCTTGAGCTGCCGGTAAAGGAAAATTCCAGGTTAGTCCAGGTTCCAGTTCTATTCCAGGTTAGTGTGTATACCATATTCGATCGCACCGTCACTTAACATCAGGTGAGCTATGGTCAAACACTTAGACTGTCAACCAAAAAAGTTTGAATAATAGAATTTCCACAAGTCATAAGAATGAAAAGAACAAAGATTTTTATTTTTTTATTTTGAAACATCACAAACAAAACAACTTAAAAAAATACCAATCCAGTTGAGAACCTCTTTCTTTTTGAAGTCGGTTAAAAACTAAACTACTTAACACTAAACACATATAGGCACGATGCCGCAAAACAGGCCTCATCTCAGCAAAAATGTTGTTTAGGCCATCTGCCAACAGCGCTGATCTTCCGATGAGGTCGTACGGTAATGTCACGAAAAGTCCACCGGTCAGTGTCCAGTTACAAAAAACTCAAATCATTTATTTAAGTACAGCTAACTTTCAGAACAATAACGTTGACCAGACTTTGTCTCTTCCAACTTTAACCAAACCTAATCCGACAGTATCCGAGGGTTCAATTCGTCATAAAATTTATCGCTGTGCCCCGCTCAAAGAGATTGGAAAAATTGTTTTCAGCTATTCTCTTATTAGATGTTCGGACTTTTTCGACCTTTGTGCGTCTTGCCCTTGCCTAGGGGTGTCTATCGGCTGTCCAGTTTGCAAACAAGTTCACATTTCGTAAGAGTTTTGCTGTAATCTATGTAAAAATAATAAAAAAAGAATTTTTTTTACACAAAAAAATGACACGAAGACGTCGCTCTCCTGGTGGTAAAAGATAACACCTGTCCATGACCATTGCAGAGCTTTGAGTAGGTAAAAAATAGTCCCGCGTATCGCTGCTTTGACGCTCATTACTTTGAGACTTTTGATGATTAGTCTCAACAGCCCTGTAATTTCGCTAGCTGAACTTGACACTACTGCTTAGCCTTTTTAATAAGCTCAAAGTAGCACAACGAGCTATGGAGAGGGGTATGCTCGAAGTTTCCCTACGAGATCGAATCAGAAATGAGGAGATCCGTAGACGAACTAAAGTTACCGACATAGCCTAGCGGATTAGCAAGTTGAAGTGGCAGTGGGCAGGGCGCATAGCACGCAGAACTGAAGGCCGATGGGGCTACAAAGTTCTGGAGTGGAGATCACGGACCGGCAAGCGCAGCGTAGGACGTCCACCTACGAGGTTGACAAACGACCTAATATAGACCGCAGGAATGCGCTGGATGCGAGCCGCTTCCAACCGGTCTTTATCGAAGTCAATGAGGGAGACCTATGTCCAGCAGTGGACGTGCTACGACTGAGATGATGATGATGATGGTGGCAGAATATCTGGTAATGCTGTGGTTACCTAGACAACCTCCTGCAAAGGAGATCTACCACCAAGTAAATTATTTTTATAACATCAAAAAAATTATTCATGACCCTAAGCCCAAAGACGGCTAGATTAGGTACATTGTTTTGTTCCGGTGCCTTAGCACTGATTTCATCATAATTCGATGATGTAATCGGAAGGTGGGTGGTTCATTAGGTCTATTCTAGAGACAATAAATACAACTGAAAAGGCAATGGATAGCAAAATACCCATTTTATTTACGTAGATGTAAAACCATAAGAGGAAACCATAGCATGGTGGTAAGGTGTTTTATAGTACTCGGCTGGCTAGCTACCATCCTCAAGTTATACATTTGCCGCCAAGCACCTAACGGTGTATACCGGCTCCATTCTAGGTTAGGTGTGATTTACCATCTTTTTACCGTCACTTAACATCAGGTGAGCTGTGGTTAAACACCTAGCTTGTCAACCTTAAAAAAATGTGCCAATAATACTTTAAAAACTTTAATGTCAGTCAATTCTTTACAGCTCCTCGTTACCAAACACTCTTCCCTAATAGCCGTGCAAGTCAGCATATGAATTGTAGACGTGTCCTTCCAAACACGCTTAACGTGAAAACCCTTATGTTTTACTACCTCAATAAAACCGTTGAGTATCCACACTAGGGTCCGTGGAAGCCTGCAGATTCAAGATACGTAACCACTTTACCGTATAAGGTAATCCTACGACCGCGAATTGCCCTCCGAAATTACACTAGGAGAAGTTAATGGAAAGCTATGGCTTAAGCGTTAGAACAATGTCCTTTTGGAGAACTAAATGATTCGTTTAGTTTTTATGTCGCGTCCATTTTAAGAACTTCTGAATGGTCTTTATATCGAAGATCTTCAAAGTAAAGACCATTGCAGCGATATTCAGAACTTTGACTAGTAAAAAATAGTCCCGGGCATCGCTGCTTTGGCGTTTATTACTTTGAGACTTTCGATGATTAGTCCCAACAGCCCTGTAATTTCGCTAGCTGCAGCGCCCTTTAAATTGGAACACAGTAATGTTGACACTACTGCTTCGCCTTCTTGTTAAGCTCAAAATAGAACAAAGAGCTATGGAGAGGGCTATGCTCCTTTCAAACGTTTTAGTGTTAGTTGTCGATGTGGTGATATAATTAGGAATGAAAATAATTGTAGTCTTATTTCTTACTTTTTAGTTTGTATGCCATTTGTTATGGATGTTATTACTATATTTATATGTATATAGTTATGTAATTTTATCAGAACAGCAGCGCCAGGATTTTACCTGCTATTCTTTAAAAAATATTCGTCATTCTTTCTATAATAATTGTGAAAATAAATATATATATCACTAGCTTACGTCAGTGACTTCATCCGCGTTAACTTTGGAATTAGGTTCAGAGAGAAATGAAACATGTGAATGAGCTATAGTCATGAAACTTGCGCTATTTTATTATTAGATTAAGATAAAGTATACCTTTTATCTCGAAATAATGTGCCATAAGACACTCTATACCAAATATCAAGTATATACTTCCAGTAGTTCGTTTTTTTATAATCCCACACGAACCTAACATTTTTCCGTGATAAAAAGTATCATATTATGTTAATCTAGCGCTTTTGTAGCGATGATAGCTCAGTGGTTAGCGCGGTCGTTTCGCATGGCGAAGGGCATGGGTTCAAACGTCAACAATGAGCTTGAGCTGCCGGTGAAGGAAAACATCGTGAGTAAACCATAGCGTGGTGGTAGACTACTTTCTAGTACTCGGCTGGCCAGCTTCCACCCTCAAGTAGAAAATCTGCCGCCAAGCATCTAACGGTGTGTTCAGGCAGCCTCACTTGAGAGCCAGTTCCATTCCAGGCTAGGTGTACATTACCATCTTCGACCACACCGTCACTTAACATCAGATGAGTTGTGGTAAAACACCTAGCATGTCAGCCATAAAAAAAATCTAGGTAATAAGCTATATATGTGCCAAATTTCAACCAAATCCATTCAGCCGTTTAGGCGTAATTGAGTAATAAACATCCAACAAACTTTCACATTTATAATATTAGCAGGTTGTGTAGGATATACTAAATTGTATACAATTGTTTTCAGTTATTACAGTGGTATTTGCTGAAAATCGTCGTGTTTAGTATATGATCCAATTATCACTTCATCAGGCATAGGACGTCCACTGCTGGACATAGGCCTCCTCCTTGGGCGTTTTGCCAATACTCGCCACGCTTGGCAGGCATTGCCGTGGTGGTGCCGGCGTAAGAATTGTACTCCACCCTCTCAACCCGTGGTTGCCGTATAAGTCGGTTAAGAGATGTAATCCGAAAGATGGGCAGCAGCGTCTTCCTTGAACAATCACACTTTACTGCGCTCGCCAAATTTATTATATTAGTGTGGTAAAATAAGCTCACTACTTCTGGAATAAAATTGTTATATATATCATAAGATTCTTGAACCTTATAACCAATTTCGGATATCATATAGAAAAAGCCTCTTTCGCAATATTTGCGCTGATTTGATTTCCACTCTCGTTTTATTACCCAGATCACAGAGTAAATTTTTACGTTGATGGATATTACATAGTAATATAACCCAATCTTCAATGTCTCGACCCCCCTTTATGTACAAACTCGAAGTATCCATCACATGTTACAAATCCCGGCTTTTTATTTACTCGTTTCCTTGGGCATACAGTTCAAATAAAACCAATTTTTTAAGGTCCGACATCGAAAGGTTCTGTGACCTACATTTTTGGATTCGACCTGCTCGGAGTTTGAACCCTTTGTAACTCAGTGATAGATTGTACTTACTTATTCACTGACCAAAAAGGCTCGAAGTGAAAAAAAATAGTTGACCTAGCTAAGTATTATTTGTTTTCATTTGGAGATTTATTTATGAATTTTTTTAAAGTGTAGCGATCTTTAATGGTTTTTGATTCAATAACTCTTTAGTGTTCACATCAAAGAAGACATTTGTCATCATATTGTAGCGATGATAGCTCAGTGGTTAGCGCGGTAGGTTCGCATGCCGAAGGCCGTGGGTTCAAACCCCAACAATGAGCTTGAGCTGCCGGTGAAGGAAATCATCGCGAGAAAACCATAGCATGGTGGTAGGGTACTTTCTAATACATTAATTAAAGGGTAATTTTTATTTATAGTAAGTTTTTGTTATCATTTATTTGTGTATATTTTATACGCCTTTTTTCTGTATTTTTTTTGACACCACCAACTTTAATATTGCCTTCATTTCTATACATCCAAAGGTTGTATGAAAGAAATCGCTCTAGGCGATAAGGCCGCCATTTTAGTACTACATATTAGTCGATTTTGTTTTGTTATTATCTTTTTTCTTTATCTCTTTTTTAAGTTTTTTTAAATGTTATAATCCATCGATTGTAGGTGTACATTTGAGTTATAATCCATTACGCTTTTGAGAAAGTACTAAACAGAATGCTTTCCCTCTTCAACAGTAAAATCTACATAATCTTGGCTCACAAAATCAGGCCCGAATAATAACCTCTAGAAACAACCAGGTTCTTTCAACTCGTATTTTTTGTATTAAGTATTTTGTTGAAAGCCCTTTTCTAGCCCCAACCCTCTTTGTTGCGGATTCGATATCATCCCTTCAAAATTATGAAAGTGTATAAACATTTTCACGCCCTACGATTCACCCCCTCATTTCCACATTTCCCGTCTCGAAGTTATTATTATCAAATCAAGTTATAGACAGCCACAGTAAAGTAAGTAAAACAGTAAGGGTTGTTAGTGTTTTTAACTGTTTTTTTTTAAAAAGAAAAGTTTTAAGTTAATTAATCTAATAGAAGACAGATACTTATATAGGATTAATAACTACTTATTTTAAGAACATTGCGAGTATACCGCAATGTTCCGCAATATCCAGCACCCGCTAGCATCATACTTTCAAGAGTGTGACGCATGTGCTACCTATTGTCCTTTTCAGCTACATTTAAGAAGGCGAACCGCCTCATGCCTCTACCATAAGACGAACTCTTTTAATTTCGCAGACATGCATCCTAAATACTTTATTGACACTTAAGTTCTACATTTATAACTTACTCTACTTCTTTTTTTAATGTAAAAGTAATGAGATGAACAAGACGCCTTCCTGATGGTAAGAGATAACGCCTGTCCATGGCCATTGCAGCGATACTCAGAACTTTGAGTACCAAAACAAACTCCAGGGCATCGCCACTTTGGCGCTTATTACTTTGAGAGTTTTGGTGGTTAGTCTCAATAGCCCTGTAATTTTGTTAGCTGCAGTATCCGGCGGTACCTTCCTACTCCTGCTCGAAGACCTACCACCAAGAAGTTCTTATCCTCGCTTAGTCCGTTCCTTACTGCTGCGTTCTAATATTTTATGGTCATATGCGGTTGTAGTTTATCATGGTCTGCGGCGATAACGCACGAAATGTCTGATGGGTTTTTTTTCATCGTCAGTATTATATTATGTGCATGTTTTGGTGTACATACCGTAAACTGCGAAAACCGCATGAGGAACGCTTTCGCACGTCAAGTTGTCCTTGTTTTTGTAGGCGTTTACCGACTCATATATAATCCCGGATCTTCAAAAGGATATTATGATTTTACATTTTCCATCAAGAACGTTGAAGAAGAGAAAAACAAATAATAAATACCAGCTTGAGGCGTTGGAGTCTATTGAGAAACGTGCTAAGAAACTCATATAAGCAACGATTAGCTTGTTCAGCATCGAAGTAAAGTTCCTTGTGGTTTTCTACCGGATACACTTCGAGTGCGCACGACCTAATTCTACCCTGGTCATTCTGCTATCGGACTGCCCGAGGCTCTAAAAAGCGACACTGCTTCATGGTCGATATTTCAAAAACTTGAACCAAGCAGTTTGATTCCACTTTCTTTGTACGAACCACTAGACATTGGAATTTGCTGCCCGAGTGAGTGTTCCTGGATAAATGAAATTGGGTACCTTTAAGTCGCGAGTGAATCGATTTTTTTCTAAGCAAGCGTGCTCTATTGTGGATCGCATCTTCGCTTAACATCAGGCGAGATGGCGGTCAAACCCAATCCTATAGTATTAAAAAAAAGTAGTACAAAGTTCTTTACTGGAGTAAAAATACTTTTCACCGTTTCTTCCCTACTGATTTTATCTACACGGAACTGTAGATACCAAGTTAGATAAAAGTGGCATGTCTGTTATTCTCCCCTACAATAATGGAAAAATGAGTTAGGTATCGAGAGCCTAAATCATTGTTTTATGATACTATAATTCTGTTTTGAAGGGATCGAATAAAGTTCGAGTCGTGAACTAGGCTTCATTCACCTAAAGGTTGTTAACATATACAAAAAAAAAAGACATAACCGGATTTATCCAGTTCAACCGGAAGTACGAAATAAAACTAGATAAAATAAAAGTTTCAAATAGTCTTTTATATTGTTGATACAGAATAGGTATCTTTAGTTTTTTTTTTGTTCAAAATATCATTGTAAGGCTTTTTTTTTGGACCAATTTTTTTAATCAGGTTTAGGTATATATATATATATATATATATATATATATATATATAAATATAGATATAGATATAGTAAGAATTGCTCGTTTAAAGATATAGATATAGTAAACGAGCAATTCTTGTATATATATATATATACCTAAACCTGATTAAAAAAATTGGTCCAAAAAAAAAGCCTTACAATGATATTTTGAACAAAAAAAAACTAAAGATACCTATTCTGTATCAACAATATAAAAGACTATTTGAAACTTTTATTTTATCTAGTTTTATTTCGTACTTTAATCCGGTTGAACTGGATAAATCCGGTTTTTTTTTTTTTTAAATGTATATTCTGAATCTCGGAAACGGCTCCAACGATTTTCATGAAACTTTGCATCCAGGGGGTTTCGGGGGCGAAAAATCGATCTAGCTAGGTTTCATTTTCAGAAAACGTCGTTTTATCCATGTTTTCAGCCGAGCAATGCTCGGTCAACCAGGTACTATACATTATATATCGTAGGACATGTCACACAGCGCCATTTTGCCCAAACAGCTAATACTTTGTTCTATGGGATATATTAAATGGTATTATATACTTAAATACTTTTTTTAAACATTACTCAATACGTAAACAGAGAACGTCATAATTATGTCACACAAATGTTAGTCTTGAGTGGGATTCGAATCTTCGCCCTTAAGCTCACGAAGCAGAACCACTAGCAAAAGAGCTCACAGGGCTAGCATCAGACTGGCAGCAGCTAACAGGCAATATAGATTATGAAAATTAACTTAATTTTAGTTTTTTTTTTAATTTGCCTTGTAAACTTTGATTTGTATATACCTACCTAATACCTACTTGTAATATAACGTTTCAGAATGAATACAATATTAATAAATATGTTTATTATCATTACATCATATGCCATAAAACTAAAACCAATATTACAAACCAACCTTCGGTGGTAGACGGCGGCAGTCTCTGTAAACAGCTGAAGACTGTTTACACAGAATTACCGAATAACCACAGCTCAGAATTAATTAGTCGACGCAAAACACTGAATATTCCACTCGGTTACTGATATTGACTTAGCATAGAAGGGTTTTAAGGCAAATAATGTACTTGACGTGACAGAAAATATATTTTGTAAAACATTATCCAATACTTTATTTAAACATCTGTTTTAATTGTGATATACGATCAAACTAAAAGGATGTACATTGTTTAGAGTAACTTTGTCATTTCTGGTGTCCTTAAAGTAATTTGTCCAAACTTACGCGGAGAAGACTTCTGGCTTGAAGGGTACTGCTGTCAGGAATATCTCAAAGTAATGAGCGCAGAAGCAGCGATTGGATTATTTATCGCTACATATTATAAAACAAAGTCACCCGCCGCGTATGTCCGTCTGTTCGCTATAAATTTAATGAGGTATAGTGAGTGATATAGATAGATAGATAGATGATATAGAAGTATAGATAGAGTGATTAATGAGGATAGTTTAGGTTCACAATTTGTCAAGGTTTTGTGTAGTATCTATATTGCACCTATACCAAACAGGGGCGGGACGCTGTTATTATAAGTTCTTAGCTATATTTTATCATCAGAAGAGCATTTCGTTTGTCTCATTAGGTGTACATAAAAAGTAGAATTAACTTGGTGGTAGATTTTCTTAGCAGGAAGTCGTCTAGGTAGGTACCACAGCAGTACCAGATATTCTGCCGCTAAGCAGTAGTGTGTAAAAAATCTGTGTTGCGGTTTGAAGGGTAATGCAGCTAGCGAAATTACTAGGCTGTTGAGACTAACCATCGAAAGTCTGAAAGTAATGAGCGCCATAGCAGCGATGCCCGGTTGTTATTTTACTACTCAAAGTTCAGTGTATCGCTGCAATGGTCATAGACATGCGTTATCTCTTACCATCAGGAGAGCGTATTGTTTGTGTCATTAGAATTACATTTAAAAATGTTTTTTTTATGTACCACAAGTTTTGCCCTTACCAAAAATTTCCCAACCCGGCTAAAGAAGTTCTTGCTTATTTTTTTTAAAATATAATTATATTTATTGATAGAAACGAGACTCTCCTGATGGTAAAAGACAATCCATGTCCACGACCACGGGTATAACAACGATACACAGAACTTGGAGTAACAAAACAAAGTCCAGGGCATCGCCGCTTTGGCCTCATTACCTTGAGACTTTCGATGGTTAGTCTCAACAGCCCTGTAATTCCGCTAGCTGCAGTACTTTTCAAACCAGAACACACTACTGCTTGGCGGTAGAATATCTGATTTTGCTGTGGAATCTACCTAGACGACCTCCGTCTAAGGGAATCTATCTATCAAATGAAGTTTAGTAGAATGATTTAAATGTGTTAGCGTACAAGTACGATAGCTGTTCTACAAACTCAATTTCTATGTAAAATATTACGTCATGTCGTCAGCAACGCCATTAAAACTCATTTAGTGTACGTGATAACAAAGAACGGAAGCGGATATGCATCAATTTGCATAATCCATGCATCAAATTCCGTTAATTTTCTTTTAATCCGCGTCGGCAGATGCGGAACGCAAACGTCGGAGAAATTCAGATGGTCTAGTCACGGAGCAGCTGGAAGTTTTGGCAAAGGTACGACTCGAGAACGAAAATAAATATATGAATTATGATTTCAGTTATTTATTTTCTTAGGATTTAATTTTTTTACTCTAAATATACAAAAAAAAAAAACATAAGTAAAACTTAAAAACTAATGCACCGCTGGCACCGGGGCAAGGTTCAAGCTGTCGGTAGTTAGAGCTGCAGAGGAAGGAACCTCCTAACAATGCGCGCCGTGTCAATGATCACCTGCCTTTGAATTATGATTATTATTATAATAATATATTATGCTGCTATATTAGCATAATATATTATGCTGCAATATTAGCATAATATTATGCTGTTTTAAACTAATCAATTCTTCAATACCAAAACTTAAAAATATAAAAGCAAGATGTTTTAAGTAGTTTGTTAGGTTTTCTGTCACGTAGCAATGATGGTAACAAAGAGTTAACGTGACTTTTGATATTCAGAATAGAAAAATAACATAATATTTTCTAAGCAAAATATCTATTTTAGTCGGATATTCGCTTCGAGCAAAAGCACGATGACTACTCAGTACTCATACACTGCTAAGTTCTATTTTTTTTTTTGTCAACATATATAACCAAACTAAATATAATGATCTAAACTATTATATTATTAAATGAAGTAGGTTTATGATGTAATACGTTTTAGTTTTTTTTTTTTATACTAACTTTATTAATTAACTAGCTGTGCCCCGCGGTTTCACCCGCGCTAGATGCCTGCGTCATAGTAGCTTTATGCATGCAAAGTCTCAGCCCGATCGGTTTAAAATTGACAAAGTTTCATACAAACTTTCATCCCTTATTTTATCCCCTTGAGGGTAGAATTAATCAAAATCCTTTCTTAGCGGATGCCTATGTCATAACATCTACCTGCATGCCAAATTTCAGCCTGATCCGTCCAGTGGTTTGGGCTGTGCGTTGATAGATCACTATGTCAGTCAGTCAGTCAGTCACCTTTGAGTTATATATATTTAGATAGATGTAACATTTTTGTCTACAGATCATCAACGAGATAATGAGCAGCTATTCAGAAATTCTTCTCGTTAGAACTATCTATAAATAAAAAGGACCTTTTAAAACGTGACCGGTATCGCTAAAACTATACGCCATGTTGCACTGTTCCTAGATTTTTGCAGACTTCATAACGTGAATTCTATTTGCGCAAATGAGCTTACCTATTAGTTTTTATACGTCTGACTCGATTTAAAGACGAGGGTTTAATTTTGTGAAAATTTGAGCTACTTAGTTGTTTTGTTGACGGAGAAAACATGTTCTAAAACTAGATTTCAGTTATAATTTTCTACTGTTATAAACTAAATTTTAGTTTTAATGTAATTATCACATTGATTTGACACAAAACACTAAAAGTTTGGTGTTATCAAGTTAACCAAAATACCATTACCTTTTTTAATACAAAAGTAATGCGATGAACGCTAAACGCTCTCCTGATGGTAAGATAAGACATTTTTTAACGCGTAGGGGTTTTTTTTTAATGTAGCGATGTTAGCTCTGTGGTCGGCGTGGTCGGTTCATTTGAACCCACGCTAAAGGGCGTGGGTTCAAATGAGTTTCAAGCTGCTGTTTTTCGGTGAAGGAAAACATCGTGAGGAAAACATATCGTAGTGGTATACTTACTGATACTCGGTTGACTAGTATAGCTATAGTATGGCTATCATCCTCAAGTTGAAAATTTGCTGCCAAGCGCTTATTGATGTGTTCCGGCAGCCTCTCCTGGGAGCCAGTTTCATTCCAGGCTAGGTGTGTATTTACCATCCTCGACCACGCCGCCACTTAACATCAGGAGACCTGTGGCTAAACAATTAGCACCAACAGATTTATGTATATAGCATAAAACGAAAGAGATGCTCTACTGATGGTGAGAGATAATACAGGTCCATGCCCATTGCTAATGTACCCAGAACTTTAAGTAACAAAACAAAATCCAGAACACTGCTGCTTTTGGCGCTCATTACTTTGAGACATTCGATGGTTAGTATAAAAATCCCTAGAATTTAGCTAGGTGTAACATACAACTTCATCGAGAAAACAACCAGTTATTGATGTTCCATACAGTATTCCTAGCTTAACATAATAATATAACTAAAATTTAAAATTAATTGTTGAAAAAAATGTCTCCGGCTTAGAACGTTCAAGTCCTGTTCACTACACAAGATATGTATAAAGTATCACAAGCTTGTGTCTAGAGTCTATACGATGTTCATATAAATAAATACGAATAACTAACACGTCTCGACAGCGGAACTAAAGATCAATGGGCGACAAAGTGAACACTGAGGCAACCTGCTGCCGCATGGAAAATGTAAGTAAAAAAAGAAAAACTTCGTTGCTGAAAAAGGGTTCTATACAACTAAAATATTTTTAGGTATGCTGTACAGAGTAAGCACAGTTTTTTTGTTCTTATGGTAAGGAAAGTCAGTACTAAACTAGAAAGATGCTTCACAATTAAATAAATTTATATCATAGGACACGTTACACACAGCGCCATCTGACCCCAAACTAAGCAGAGCTTGTGTGATGGAAGTCAGATAACTGATAGAATACATAATTTTTTTTTTTTGTAAATACATACTTATAATACATACAGAACACCCAGACACAGAACAAACATTTGTTTATACCATAAAATGTTTGTCCTTGGCGGGAATTGAACCCACGCCATACAGCTCAGGCAGACATACTACCAATGAGCCAACAGGGCTGTCAAAATTCGAGTGATACCAAATGGTGCGTTCCTGCAGCCTCACTTGAGTGCCGTTCTATCCTGGCTATAGGTGTAGCTACCATCTTTGACCACACCGTCACTTAACATCATGTGAGCTGTGGTTAAACACCTGTTCTGTCAACTACAAAAAAATAGTTTTACAATTTTCTTCGCATCGATACTTAACATCAATTTAGTGTCAAACACTGACAAAAAGAAATGGGTACAAAGCAACGCAGAGATGGAATATCAAAGTAAGAAACATTGTGCGTTTGCATTTTCTCCGCAGAAAACTAAACAGATTCGTCACGTATTTACCCCTTTTGTTTCAATCTAGAAGGTGTTGCATAGACGTTCTGTCAAGGTGTTAATATTCGTTAAGGTAACTTCCAGGAGTCTAATAAATGTACGTCTAAGACTTAGATAATGTAGAGTGGAAAACTATCACAGATTTAACCTTGAGTGTTGACATATCGCAGTACCTATATCATGTTAGCTGTACGAGCCGTCTCGTCGTCGTACGAACAAGAATAATAGGTAGGTTGGCACGATGCTCTAATGATCTGACCTTAGACCCAACCATCTCGCGACACTCTCTTAAGATGTTGGTTGAGATTTCGCTATAAGACCATTCACCATAGCGACTATCGGCACAATGGTCTTCAAATCAACATCCCACATGGCGGTTAACCCTTGAGCCAAGTCAAGATACTTGCTGATCTTTATCATATTTAATATTATTTTCTTTAATGTAATGGATTTTATATGTTGGCTGAACAAATGAATTTTAAATTTTGAAAGCCATTTCGAATTATTCAGACACTCGGTTACATGTTTGGGATTTTAACCTTTAACATAATTCATTATTTCTAACTCGTACGTAAATTGGGTAAGGACATGCTACAAAATATGATATTCTCCGTACTTATCCGAAATCCTGAGCAAAATCCTTTCAGCTCTTTAATAAAGGCTCAATGCTACTTATCAATCAAACGACCTATCTTTTCGGTCAATCGATCATCCGTCGTCACGCATGGTAGAAGCTACGAGAACTCTCCCAGTTTTCTTCAAAGATATATTACTGAGACTCTTCAGATGTGATTGAGAGAGCCGATGTCTTACTGATGGGAATCAGTGATCATTTTCACTTTAACTGATTTAATAATACAACAGATCCAAGCACAAGAACAGATATATCTGTTCATGGACTTTTCGTAGAATTTACGTAATGTTCTGGTTTTCGTAGAATTTACTTTATGTTCTGAAGTCTTTCTTACAAATGGTGCTGAAGACTGAGGTAATTTTGAAATCACTTGAAATCTGTTTGTATTTTTAACGTATTATAATTCATATTTCGAAATTTTGATACATTCTTTTAAAACACTTTTGAGGAATAATTTTGTGGAAACTTATGTATAGGTACTATTTATTGTAATATATATATATCGCATTCTATAGGTACAACACTATTACTGATGTATTTACTTTAGTTGAGCAGTTAAAAGAGATTGTATTTTTCTTTACTGGTAGCTGGGGGTTTGACCACAGCTTACCTGATATTATGTGACGTGGGCGAAGATGGGAAGAACGCTTAGCCTAGCATGAAATTTCCTCTTAAATAGAAGCTAGCAAGCCCAGTACTAGAAAGTACCCTAATTGGTAAAATTTAAATATGTATAAAATATGTTTACAATAATACGTATAATAAGTTCCTTTATAAGTGATACCGTTCAACGATACCTAATATACGTGTAATTTTTTTGTTAATCTAGTTTTCATCATTAGTGCAGCTTTCTTTTATTTCCTTTCTTTCTTTCCTTGTCAGTACAATCTAAGGCAAAAAAAAAACTGATTAAAAAATGTCACATAAATAAAATAAAAATAGCCTTTATTTACTCTGGCCATTTAGAAAAATAATTAATTCTTAATATTAAACTAACTAATCAGCTACCCGGTCAGGCTGTCTTGCGACATAGGCCTCCTCTAGCTCTCTCCATTGGTCGCGATCCAAAAAATGTCACATACTCACTCTTAAATGCCAGCAGTAGGGATGAGTTTTCCCGCCAGTTGTAATAACAAGATATGGGAATGTATAATTTGAAATCTTTTCGCTCGCGCTTATCTGCTCGAGCCACTAAAGTCTTACGCACTGGCAGCGATATTTTTAAGTTAAAAAATAAACTAGTATAGACTGCGTAGCCAGTTCTAGCGTACCTACTACTTAGCCTGGAATGGCACTGGCTCTCAAGCGAGACTGCCGGAACGCGCCGTGAAGTGCTTGGTATCAGGTTTTCAACTTGGTGGTGGTAGCTAGGCAGTCGAGTCCAAGAAAATATTATTATTCTTATATGTAGTTATTCCTAATAGCTACTAACTAAAATAGTAGTTAGTAGTTGACGCAGTGGTGCCTGCGTAAGAATCGTACCCCACCCTCTCTACCCGTGGTTGCCGTAAGAGTCGGCTAAGGGATGTAATCCGGAAGATGGGCAGCAGCGTCTTCCTTGAACAATTACACCTAACTGCGCTCGCCAACCCGCCTGCCAAGCGTGGCGAGTATTGGCAAAACTCCCCCAGGAGGAGGCCTATGTCCAGCAGTGGACGTTCTATGGCTGATGATGAATGATGAATGAATGTAGTTATTCTTCTCTATCGATTTTTTTAAAATGTAAATGTAATGAGACGCACTCCTAATGGTAAGAGATAACCATAACCATTGGAGCGATACACAGAACTTTGACTGACAAAACAAGGTCTAGAGCATCACTGCTTTGGCGTTCATTGTTTTGAGACATTTGATGGTTAGACTCAACAGCCCTGTAATTTCGCTAGCTGCAATACCCTTCCAACCAGAACACAGTAATGTTTGCACACTACTGCTTGGCGGCTGAATATATGGTAACGTGGTGGTATCTACCTAGACGACCTCCTGCTAAGTGACAATGGATGACAGTTCCTACCTACAATCTCTGCAGAGATTGTAAGTAGGAACTTTTTTTTTTTGCTGTTAAAGCGTGTTTTTTAACCTGCAAATTTATTTGTGCTAAACTGTCGGTTAGATTAGTGGAAACAATCAAATCGCATTCAGTGCGTATTTATTCTTCTTGTGTATTACAACCTCGCGCCACCAATAGCGTATATTATTTTAATGTTCTCCTTGCATCGTACTCTACGAAGTGTTTCGAGACTATGTTACGCAGTAATTTATGCTATAAAGCGTATTAATGTACTGTAACGATATACGTTTGCGCGCCAAATTGAGCCTGACTTACGCATATTTTACGATACTAGAACTTAGCTGAATATAGGAGAAATTTCGACTTGTATTGTTATATTTATTGAATTTTGTCTATCCACATCTGTTTATCTATATTATGGATAAGGCCATAGTCTACCATGCTGGCTAAGTGCGGGTTGGTAGACTTCACACATCTTCGAGTTTTTTTTTAAATTTTGGTATGTCTGTGGTAGTGTCTGAAAAAGTAAAGCCACCTGGGAGCTTTCATCAAAACGCTGCCTAATCCCTTTGAGATATAACAAAACAGTGCATGGTGGGATATTCCTCTTTTATAGATCTAAAAAATAGTCCACGGTGGCATATTTCTACTTATTAAGGATAGCTTACTATATCCATTCTTACTACCCGTGCGAGGCAGGTCGCTAGTTTAGTTAGTTTCTTATGATACATACGTTTGAGTTTTTGCGTTCAAATTCGGTATGAACTTTTTTGTATACAAAAATGAATTCGCATGATTGAAATACATGTACCACCCAAAAACACTAAACTGTACGGTTATTTTCTTCCACAAATAATACTGAATACTATCCTGCTTAAGATTACCAATAAAATGTTAAAATTGCTATAAAATTTAATAAAATCTAGAGATAATAAATACCGATAAAACCTCATACACACGATTTCACACGATTTTCTGTACATTTTTCCATCAGCCAATAAATCCTTGAGCTACTGCATTTTATTCCTTGCGTCTGGAATCCTGGGAAGTAAAGCAAACATTGTGTTCCTACTGATTTAATTTAAATCGAGAAGCAACTTTGTTTTCTAGCATCTGATAGAGTTACGAACACGTTCAATATAGAGCTTATCGAATGATAACATGTATTTTGAATTTTATCAAATTCTGATACTTATTCAATCAAATAGTAGTTTTCTTACACTGCTCATTGATATTCGTAAGTCTGTTTCATATGTACGTTATTCTTATATTTTTGAACGTTGTCCAAATACTAACATAGTTCTTACTTACATAATTCTGAATGTCATTATTAGACTAAATGACAAAAACACAAAAATTCTTAATCTGAAATAGTGCCAATCAAAAATGCCAATATTTTTTTTTGCCCGGTTTTCGGCTTTGGTTTTCTTTAAATAACATTTATTCATGTTTTTTGGGATGTTCGTAAAAATCACCAAGATGAAAGGCAAAATCATACTATAGGATTATGAGGGTGAAATAATAATAAAACTGCAATACCCTTCAAACCAGGACACAGTAATGTTTGCACACTACTGCTTGGTGGCAAAATATGTGGTAACACGGTGATACCTACTTAGACGAACTCCTGCTAAGGCTATATAGTAACAAGTGGTATGACGATAAAAAAATATAATGGGAGTATCAGACCTAACCAAACGTGAGTAACCTCGTAAAACAGATAAATGTTAAAACCACGTTAATTTCCTTAGCATTAGCCTTAACAGGACAAGTAGTTAAACGGCACACTACCACCTATTCCTCGTGGACGTTCTCGTACGTAATGGTTTTGCTCAACATTTTTGCTAAACTTAGAGCCTTAAAACACAATTTATTTCTAGATCAACGTGCTCCTTGGCCGATCTATTTCATATAAAAAAACATTGGATTTACTTTTCCACTGCGAATGCAGATATTCTATTGTATAAATGACACAGATAGCGTATATCAGCGGCTTAACCTAAAACAAAGGACTTAAGAACTCAGCTTTCCTTGAGTTTTCTGATAATCGTATTGTATGAGTAATCGTATTGAGGTAACTAAAATGTCTTATAATAAATTCAAAGATTTTATAAAGCAGAGGTTAATTGACAAAGCCTACTATAAGGTGGCTCATTACGTGGAAGACAGGAATATATGGTTGTTGTAGCTTCTCTCTGCACTTGCATCCCCCTGGCTAAGTGACAATTGTATTTTATTATTGTTATTGTAATTGTAGTAAGCATAATGTATGTATTAATATTTATAACTGTAAATTGTAACCTAATATGAAGAGAAAGATCCACAAAAAAATGCCTTGCTGAGTTTCTTGCCGGAGTTTTCTCAGTTAAAGTGTAATTACGAGCCGGTGGTAGATTCAAACATGTAACTTAACGTTTATAAGTGCCTTGTATTTTTACCTGAAAACCAAGTTCCAAAACCATACCCTCTTTCTGTCAGTTCTAATACTACCCGCGGTCGCATCGGATCGCAGATTCGATTAAAGACAACGATCGCATTTCCTATTAGGCTCTGTTGCAACGGGTCGTGACGTCACGCGCCACCCTGCGCAACCCTCGCTTTTTTTTTAGTTTTAGAGTTCCGTTGCCAGATTTATAGGCGGAAATAGTTAGTCGTAATTTTGTACTTGGACTTCTTTTTTTACATATAAAAGTAATTGGACAGTCGAGACGCTCTCCTGTTCGTAAAATATAACGCCTGTTTATGACCAATGCAGCGATATACACAACTTTGAGTAACAAAACAAAGTCCAGGACATCGCTGCTTTGGCGTTCATTACTTCAAGAAATTCGATTCAACAGTCCTATAATTTCGCTAGCTGTAAACCAGAACAAAGTAATGTTTACACACTTGCTTGGCAGTAGAATATCTGGTACTGTGGTATTACTTACCTTGACGATCTCACGCTAACTAAATTTAGCACCAAGTAAAAATGTCATAGTGACACATTTTGTGATATTGAAAATTGGTGCAACTGACCGTGATGTCTTGATCTAAAACCAGCACTATTAAACACCGTTGGAAGCTGTTTATATTCTTAAATATAACAACAAGCATTTAAAAAAATAACTGCGTAAACATCTTTCCGGGTCGACAACGTATCGATAAAAAACAATGTTAATTTGCATTTACAAATATACCTACTAAGTTTTAAGCAAAAAAAATGAGAGACTTCATGCGTTTCCATTATAACAGGGGTAAATATCTCATGAACAATCATGCCATTGTAATGAGTAACCGTGATAGCTAAAATAAGAATTAAGTATTTTTGAACAAATTAAAATTGCCCTATCGCTATCAGGGCCTTTCGTTACAGTTGAATAGATCCAAATATAACATAACACAAAAATATAGATTGTACGAGTAATTACAGTGCAACCTCGATATAACAAAGCTCAAGCTGATTTGTTACAATGAGGTTTGTTACATAGAGGTTAGATTGGTCTAAGATTCGCTTTAACAAGATAAGAAAACTAAAGGCATATTATACTTTCTATTTATATCCTGCAATTATTTATAAAGAAGTTTTTGACAAGAAGTATTTTTAATGTAAAGGTATATTTTGTACGCGCAGTTCTAGGGAATTTCGAAGTGTTTTTTAGATCGAGGAAATCGTTATATTGAAGTTTGTTATACTAGTATTAAGGTTACACTGTACTAAGAAATTATATGCGGAACACTGTTTAGATTTCTCGTCACACGCTTGCCTCTTAAAAACATTTTTTCCTGAATTTTTCTTCCACTCAAGCTCTATTGCCGTAATTGGAGTGAGTTGAATATCGTTCCCTAGAAGGTCGTACGGCTTTTCCACTGCACTTGCAGTTTTTTTACTGGAAATAAAGCCGACCCGCTTTATTTTCCGTAAAAAAACTGTATTCGGAGTTTTACGAAATTGTTATGAATTAATATTGTTACTAAATGAATATTTCGGTGGTATATAAAGAATGTCTGGTATGGTTCTGTTGGTAGCTCGGTTATTCTTTGTACAGGAAGCTTAAAGTTTAGTTCTGGTAGTTATTATTTTCTGCTCTAGTGTTTTATTTATGGCATCGTGCGTAAAATGAAGGTAATCATACCAAAGTTTCAAAGAATAGTAATACAAGTGATTAAGCATAAAGACCTAAAGACCTTATGATTTGTTCATCACTTTATTATTATTTAAATTAAAAAGTTTGTTTAATTGTTTTACTATGGAAACTGACGTGGTTTTGACACGTTTTCGTTTTACATGTGCGGTATTACTCATGTTTATTATATCGGATACTCCGACTATAGTTTCGACTACATCCTGTGGCTTTCATCGTGGAGACAAATATGAGTAGAACGCGGGCGTAGCATTGTCTTGCGTCGCCCCACAAGTTAAGACAACAGTTGGTGCGCGGGGGTGGGAGCGGGTAGTGTACTGAGATGCGCCGGTGCGTTTTGACTCATCACCATCATCAGCCATAGGGCGTCCACTGCTGGACATAGGCCTCCTCCTGGGGGGGTTTTGGCAATACTCGCCCTTTGGCACGCTTTGACTATCCGAATGAGTATCCGATTTAATTAAACGTGAGTAATCCCGAATAAGTAAAACAAAAATGAGTGTGTTCGCTTCTTTTTATGTGTGACATACTCGGTGTTTGACCACAGCTCACCTGACTGGTAGAAGATGGTATACACACCTAGGCTTGGAACTAGCTCTTCAGTAAACCTGCTGAAACACACCGTTACAGGATTGGCGGCAAGTTGGCGGACCAAGCGACCTGTCCTCCAGATCACACATTTAGATTTTTCATCAGAGTATAAATCTAACGGCTTATTTCACAATTATTACTGCACCACCTTTCATAGGGTAAATGTGGTTTTTTATCCCTACTGACTGGACTACACAAGTAATATTGATTTAATTTAAATTATGACAATGCAAGCGTATTAATAAATAACGTCACATTTACGAGACGCCATATAAATGAAGACACGTGAAGTCCATTAGAGATATTACAGTTTTATATCTGATTATAAGCAGGTTTATCAAAAGCGAGAGAGCTTTAGTGATGAGATAACTTATTATCCAAATCACTCGAGCGTACAAAGTTACGTTTGAAGCTATCAAAAAACCAGAATCCATTGGGAAAGCCAGAAATCCGGGGTCTCTTGCTAACCGACTTCAAAAAAGGTGGAGGTTCTCAACTCAGTTGAACCTTTTTTTGTTTGTTTCCCGATAACTCCGTTATTTATAAATTGATTTGGAAAATATTATATCCGTAATAAGCATCTTGATAAGAATGCGTTAGCTGGTTTTATATACTAGCTGCGCCCCGCTACATTTTTTCGGGATAAAAAGCCTACACACTCACAAACTTTTACCTTTGTAATATTAAGTGCGATAATAATTATGTTAAATTGATGTTTGGAAATTGCAAAGGAAATTTTGAAAAGTTAAATTTGGCTAAAGTAGTTAATTGTAGCCAAATAGCTATCATGTCTTCCATAATCCATCTCAATTATTTGTCTCAAGGCAAGTCAATTATTAGTCACACTCACTAGCTTAGTAATTTTCTATTTGTGCTAGTGATATTACTTTTGAATCATCGACCATATTTACACATAGAGTTAAAACATTATAGACATAATCCCCGATGACAGCAGCTCAATTTACGCACATGCAAATTCGACCGAAAGCTATTCAGAAACGCAATTCGAATTTCTAGAAGCACTTATTGGTATTCATAGGCTCTTGATGCTTCATAAACCTGGAGATCAATATACGAGCGCCAGTAAGCAGACTGCGCCAGAACAGCCCAGCCTTTGTGCCTGAACTCTCGTTATTTAAGCAACCATTGACATGTAAATCTCTCTAGGCTATTAAATTTGCATTCTAATTAAAACAAGACACCGGTATTTGCTTCGAACAGAGTTTTTGTTTCCGAAACGCAACATTTCCAGATTCAGTGTTCTACGTCAAGAAATGGTAATGTGTTTGTTAACTAAGTTGAAATTCGAAATGGCTACGCCTTAGACATTCCGAGATACAGTGTAACCTCGATATAACAAAGATGTAAGAATTAGAAAATATTCGTTATACCAAGTAATTTGTTACAATGAGATATAGATAGATACAAACTCTTAATTGTGCACACTAAAAAGACAAAAAGAGTACAGAAAACAAAAGAATCTTATAATCGAATGCCACAAGTGGCGGCCTTATTGCTAAGAGCGATCTCTTCCAGGCAACCAAGAATGAAAAAAAACGATACACATTAAGAACAGACGGGAGACGTTGTTACACTAATAAGTAAAAAATAAATAAATAAAAATGAAACCGATGTATGTTATAAATACATAGTATATAAAAATGTATTTAAAATATATAAATATATAAGCTATAATATATACGAGTATGTACGTAAAGATAAAATAAAAATAAAAAACCAACATCAGCAATGAGGCACAAAAACATGAGATTTGTTATATATATATAGAGGTTAGGTTAGTTTAAAGTAATAAAACTTGTTTATTTACCTCAATATTACGTTGTCTTCTACTTGGATTGATTTTTAGCGAACGGTAGGATACAATATGTAATATTGAGGTTCGTTATATAAAGGTTTCACTGTATAATTTAGGTTTATTAATATTTATCCTACATACAAAATAAATACGGCATGAATAAAGTATGAGATTGATTATAATATTTCCGTTTCGATGACTGCTTCTGTATTTTGAGTCAAAGTACAACAATGAGTCGTGTTGTTTTATAAGTGCTAAGATTCCTGTAAATAATTTTATTCCCACTGAATGTCGGGACCGTAAGACGCGTGA
Organism: Biston stratarius; assembly: GCA_950106695.1. Classification (NCBI taxonomy): domain Eukaryota; kingdom Metazoa; phylum Arthropoda; class Insecta; order Lepidoptera; family Geometridae; genus Biston; species Biston stratarius. The sequence continues at coordinate 31,838,456 of OX467106.1, read as the reverse complement.
TAATGCATTATTTATACGACCTAACGCGACCAAAACGAATGCAGATACTAACGAAAAATAAGATACAGAGGCTGACTCGCCTTTTGTCTCGACGACAAAACGTGCCTTGTGAATAAATAACACAAATAAAAATCCTATAAATATTGAAACACCGTATATTTCACACTTTACTGTGAGCCTCTGTAACTGAGATATATTATGACATGGTTTTATATGTCGATACTGGTTTTTGGGTGGTTAAGTTTTTACGTGTCTTTGTTTGTAAAAGAGATGGAACAATGTGAAATTTTTACCACTTTTCTTACATGTTTTATCACAGTAAAGCTTAAGCAAAAGTAACATGACTCCATTTTTTTTGGTAAAAATGTTTAGTGATTCAATCAAAAACGTGCAGTCTCAAGCTCTTTGTTGGGGTTTGAACCCACGCCCTTCGGCATGCGAACCGACCGCGCTAACCACTGAGCTTTTATCGCTACAAGTGTTTCTCGGCAGCCACACTTGAAAGCCAGTTTTATTCCACGCTAAGTGCGCTTTACCATCTTTGATCACACCGTTACTTAATATTAGGTGAGCTGTGGTCAAACACCTAGCTTATCAACCAAAAAATTATTTGTTTAGGTACTCGCAAACAGTGAATAAGATATCTGCATTTCAAATTCATATAAGTCCGTTTATCTGGTACAGCGTAAAAAAATATCAAACGTGTTTACACACATATTTTTGCATTTATTATGATAAGTATGACATAAGATGAAAAGTGATATGAGATAGTAATCAGAACAAGTACTGACTACAGTATCCTCTAGTTATGATAGGCCTTACTCTACATTTCCGAGAAAGTTTTTTTCGCGTGTTTTTTCGAATCATCAAAGTATCGCGAAACTATAGTTTTTACCGCAATAATATAATGAAATTTGAAACATTTTAGCAGAGGCATGTATTGAGTAGATTTGTTTAGTTTTCAATCAATATTTCATAGTCACAGACACCCGGTCACCGTGTAACTTCACTGCTATGGAAAATTGGCACAAAAACAGGAAGAGAAGCTGTTTGAATGATTTTTATGGTGAACTATTAAGAAAAAAATACTGTCTCCAATCACTTACTCACACTAGTGCATATAAATCGGCACTTTGTGCCTATTTTTTAACATAACCAATGAAAAAGCATTAGCTTAAAAACTTAAGATAATGATGATACAATTTACAATAATAAGTAACTTACGGAATAAAAGCTACGAAAAGAAAGAAATTACATTACTATTGTACATATATAATAACAATTTAAACATTACATTAATTTAGATGTTCCCAGTATTCGGTTCTTTTTTGATACGTACAGCTCATGAATGGATCTCATTATCGGCTTCTTTGTTTTCTATGAACTACAATTCGATTGCTCTTTAGAGCTTTTTTTTTTAAATAGATTTCTCCTAGATCAACGTGCCTCATCTTCGGCCGAACATTCGCTTTCCATCAGGCGAGTCGGCCAAACCTATTTTTATTTCATATTAAAAAAATACATAAATTTAATAAAATTAATACGACTCCATAGTATTATTGTTCAATGCATGTGAATAGGCGATGCGTGTATAGCAAAACTGCTGGTGCAATGGCACTCATAAATAAAATAAATCAAATCGCTGCGTGGGGATGTTGTCGGCTCGTCGTAGTTCTGTATTTTTAGAGATAAACTCAATATACCAAATCATATTCGAGCATTTAACCGTCAATATAACTCTTTTATGCTTCAACGCTCGATGAACCTAATCTGAAGTGTAAAAATATTATGTCAAAAACGTTGCTTGCGCGACGTGATAATTTTATAAGTACAATTTTTTTATGATAAATAAGGCGTGTATTTGTCTCAGATCTCGCCAGAGGTCCTAAACCAAAGTAATATTCGATATATTCGATAACGCTAATATAAAAGTGCAAAAAAATTTCGGGATTGACATATACTGCCCACGTGACATGTCGACAGCTTAAGCTGGGGATACACATGTCCGTAGCTTGCACTAACTGGCATGCCTGTAATACTGGCATACTGGCATACATGCAGCTAGCACAACGTTTGATTTACTTGCATGCCCGTTGAGGGAGGGGGCTGCTAACCTGGCACGTGTGAACAGACGCGACAGCTACGGGCATGCCAGTAGCCCTTCTACTAATTCAATCTCTTGCCCAAACCCGTCTTCGTTTCTTTCTTTTTATCTCTCATTAATTTAGCTACACATTCAATTGCTAGTAACAACACGATTTTGTTTAATTCACTTCGATTGTTATCCATCTTTGGCGCGCAAGAATAGGTATGTAGGTACGAGTGACTCTCACTAACTGCCCTGTGTTTACGCGAGGTGTATCCACAGAGTGCTAGTTACTCGTACATGCTAGTAACGTTCATGCTAGCTACTTTACTGGCATGTGTATCCCCAGCTTTATGTCAAGGAAATCATCGTGAGGAATCCTGCAACTTCGAGAGTTCATAAAAAAAAGATGTTACTTCTATATACAAGCATACACTGAATTCTATATCGTCGAATCTCAGGAGTTGCCGGTTTACGGTCTCCACTCTAGAATACGTCTATGCCGGTGGTTATTGTCCTGTGACAGGCATGTCCAGCCTAATCCCGCTTGTGGTTACTAATATTATGAGCTATGACTGTGATCTTTGTTCTTCAGTTGCCTTTATCCTTTACTTGTCCTGAAAGTATCTTAATTAAAATATGTGCAAATTTAAAAACCTCCACGAACCGAATTATTTGTCTAACTCAATTTTACTAAAAAACTATTGAAGTTGCAACGACAGGAATTTCGTCTTTTAGTATGCCTTATAACCGGTCATTGCAATTATAATAGTCACTTGTGTTAAATGGGAGCCACGGATAGCCCACTTTGCCTTGGCTGCCTTCAGGAGCATGAGCATGAGCATGAGCATGTATTGTGGCACTTTAAAGCCACAGTAGTAATTAGGATTGCTACCAGATTGCACGAGGTAGCTTTATCTTCATCCATGTCACCGCAAGGTGCTGACTGTGTTTCACCATTATCATGACTGCCCTGTTAACTCATTTCGTAGAATATCTGCTTCAAGAGTTGTAGGGTGTCGGTTAGATTCCCATGAGGGCAAACATTTATGTGACGATAAATCTTTGTTCTGTGTCCGGGTGGTATGTATTGTAAGTAGGTATTATTTATAAAAAAACGTATCTATGTATTCTATCAAGTTTTTTGCTTCAACAGTACAAGTACAACTTTGCTTAATTTTGGGTGAGATGGCGCTGTGTGTAATGTCGTACGATATTTATATATTTTATTTATTATCAACACTTCCATGTTACCCACTACTACGCCAGCAGCCCAAAGCCTTCCTCCGGTACTTCAAGTACTGGATTGGCTCTGGTAGATGCTGGTAGGTAGAAATGCACAATACACCCCAAGCGGGACGTCATTGCAGAACTTATCGCCCTCATTCCGAATAAGAATACTTGTCTATAACTGAAGTACTTGTCTATTTCACAACAATTTTGGAACATATCCGTTATTACGAAAACATCTTTCGGATACAGTAACAACCTAATTTTATTTCGAAACTACACTAATTATGATATGCGTGATCATGATAATATTAAGACAAATTTAATTTTACAGTTCTGAAAATTACCCGCATGGAAACCCTCGCTGTAATTGTACGTTAGCGTAATATCTTGGACTGCAAATGTATGTTTGCCAAAATTACCAGTATTAGCGGAAAGTTATACATAATTGGACTAGTTATGTACAAAACATTGATAAAGTTTGTTGTAAGCTGTTTGATAACGTTGATTTAGTTTTGTGTAGTGTTTTGTGTACAAATAGAGAGATTAGAAATTGCCTACGGTTGTTTGGATAATTAAATCCAAATTTGCAGACTGCGAAAGTTTTAAACTGAATTTTGATGGTCAGGAACAATAAATTGAAGTACGTGTTTTATATAAATGGATTTAACAAATTAAACTTAGGGATAAATATAATTAATGAGGTGGATAATTTAGGCGGCAATAATAACGACGTCTTTGTATTATTATAGTAGGGTATTTTTCACTGTTTTTATTTTTTGGCAATTATCTTGTTGTAAATTACCTTACAATTTGTTTTTTTTTGTTATCTTAGATGAAGAACACTTTAGCCTGAATCCAAATCCGAGTCAGTGGCCAAATGTGGGCTGACTTCACACTTCTTCGACAACTTTTATTTTTAGGAACTTTTGGACTTGTTTCCTCACGTTTTACTTCACCGTTTAAGGTCATTGGCAATACGCACATAACTAAGAAAAGACAGAGGTGCGTGCTGTGGGATTTGAACCCAAGACATCTAGCTTGGAAGTCAAACGGTCTCCCAACTAGGCTGCCATAACTTCTACACTTTAGTAAAATGTACCTATATGAAACAAAATATGAATAATCATTCACATACGTTAATAGTGCGTTTACGAAAGCTTTTTCTTCGTTCAATATGAACAGAAATTTAAAAAATATATAGAAAGGTACTTCTAGAATAGCAATGAGTTTTCGTGTCTCAGGAGCTTGTTCATTCTGTATAAGTAAAAACGCATTTTATAATAACTCATACCCAATTTCAATCTTATGCCAACATTAAGCACAAGTCATCAAGACTAATTAAGCCAGAGGATCACAACTCCAATAGGATCAAAGGATGTAACGGAACCTTGATAATAGCCAATCCTCAGATTACACTAGTTACTCACAAACGGGACAGATTAAACTGCAGTCACTGCGGAAGTGTGGAATACAAACATTAAGGACCTGCTTTACAGTATTAAAGGTTTCTACGAGAATCAAACATAATTATTTTATGAAATAATTTTACAAATAAAAATATCGATTCCATGCCCCTAAGCTCGAACACGTCTAGATTTTAGGTATTATGGTTTAATGATATGGGTAGGCCAACTAAGCGCACTACTCCATTGAAACAGCGGGGTTTCGGAGTGAACGAAAATATAATCGATGTAGATTTTTTTTGGATTTTTGTTGATTTTTTAGAAACCGCTCAGCCAATTTCGATAAAATTGAAATGGTATTACCTGGTTTATACCCTTAAGTTATACAACAAAAAATAAAAAGAATATTCCAAATCGGTCAAATCAGACGTCTTTGAGTAATCGGTGAACATAGGTACATGAAAAAAAGATTCCGACGAATTGAGAACTTCTTCCTTTTTTGAATTCTTTTAAAAAGATATCCGACTTCTTTCTACTAATCCCAATCACGGTTGATAACATTTTTTTTACGGTTTCCATTATATGCGACAAATTGCAAAGTATATGATATACTCTCATGTTCATGTCTTTCATTTCATACTTAAATAAATAAATATCGTAGCACTTAATATACAGCGCCATCTAACCCCAAAATAAGCAAAGAAAAGTCCTACGACATACACCGTGAAAGTTTGTACAGGGGTTCAGTACTCGATAGTCGTACCAAATCATAAAAATAGGTGGTTAATATTTAACCTAATTATCCTGAGCAAACACAAATATACGGACACTCAAATCACGCGCACCAAAAATTATGGTAGCCGCGCACGGTCCCAGATTAGATAAGCTATTACGTAGTCAACGTATGGTAGTTATGTTTTGCGCTAGCTCGGCGCGTAAGGCTACGCGCTGTCTATAAATTCTGGAGTCTTAGGAAAAACTTTAACGTTTTCTTATTTTTTTTTTGTATTTGTTTAGATTTTATTTCTTTATACATATCATATACTAACTAACATGTCTTTGAATATTGCTAATGTTCAAACTATCAGCCCGTATATTATTTCATTATACTACAGCTAAACATAAAGCACTGCCCACATAAACACAATAGTAATATGTCGCTATATGATGTCGGGATCAGAAATTAGGAGTAACTTGTAAATTCGGAGGGTTATCCCGAGCACTGGATTAAACTTGAGACACATGGTTGTTCGAAGTTATGGGACTATGCTATTGCGAAGGTATTGCGGGTTAGGTGTTAGAAATTTAGTTAAACGTCCTTTGTATCCTCCAAGCTTTTACATTTTAATATATAGGATAATAAGCTCGGGATGTAGAAAGTCGAAAGGGGATTTGTTGTAGGTACACATCATAAACAACTTTTACTGTAGGCACAACTCTAAAATCGGGAAAAAAAACAAATGCTCCATCTGAATGATGATAGCTCAGTGGTTAGCGCGGTCGGTTTGCATGCCGAAGGGCGTGGATTCAAACCCCAACAATGAGTTTGAGCTGCCGGTGAAGGAATACATCGTATAGAAACTATAGCGTACTAATAGGGTACTTTCTAGTACTCTGCTGGCTAGCTACCACCCTAGTAAAAAAAATAACCCTGTTTTTTTATAAACTGTCCCACTGCTGGGTCTCTCCTCATTGTGAGAAGGGCAAGGCCATAGTCCACTACGCTGGTCCTGTGCGGTCCAGACTTCACATATTTTCTAGATCTTTTTCGAGTTCTTCTCGGCAAGCGTGCTCCATTGTAGACTGCATCTTCGTTTATTACCAGGCAAGATGGCGGTCAAACGCAAGCATATTTTTTTTTTTTAAACTTGAGGTTGGTAACTAGCCAGTTAAGTACTAGAAAGTACCAACCATGTCATGGTTTCCTTACGATGTTTTTCTTCACCGGCAGTTTAAGCTCATTGCTGGGATTCGAGAACCTTCGCCTTATAGGCAACTGACTGAATGAGATAATAAGTGAGCTATAATCGCTGCCATTATATTGTTTCGACTCAAAGGGTATTAACAGCTCTAGGTTTTACAGGGCTATTGAAACTTACCATCTAATATCTCGAGGTAATGAGCATCATAGCATCAATGCATCAATTCCCTTAACTGAGTTATGTTACCCAAAGTTCTAGGTACCGTTGGAATCCTTATGTGATTTTACCCGTATTCTAGCTACATTTCTTCCCCATGCTATAAAGGTTACGTAATTAAGTAAAATAACTTCACATGAAGCTACAAATAAATTTTAACGAGTGTCGCATAATCATGTGAAAATTATCGCATCAGTAAATAAGACGGTAGTATCAAATGTTAACCCATTAAAACGTTCTGACGAAGTTTTAATGAACCCATGAACTCAAATATGCGGGATAACATAAACATCGTTCGGATTGACGTCGAACGCTGATTGGAAACACTAAAGTTGAGATCTTTGGTTACAGTTTAACTTTCCCTGTTTGATCTCACATAAGGTTAGAAAAAGAAGTCTAGAAACTATATTCACTTTTTAATGACTGCCTGGAGATATGAAGCGTTTAATATCTTTTATGCTATTGGCATTCGACGACATCAAAGTCAAAGTCAAAGTTAAAGTATTTTATTCATAAATTGGTGCATTTACAAGTCAAATTTATAGGTAAGTGAAATTTTAAAAATATTTTTCAGACATTTAATATGAAAACATTAAACATTTGGGTTTTCCTTTAATTAACAATTGTGTAATTCTTCAAGGCGAACCTGTACAAGAATTATTTTTATTTTTTGGACCCCCTAGACTTTATTTTACTTATCAAAGTTCTGTGTATCGCTGCAATGGATATAGCCATCCATTATCTCATAACTAGCTGCACGCGGTGTTACCAGCTACCCCATGTATTATATGTATGTATAAATAGCCTATTAATCCAGGGTGCCAACTACCTCCATAGCAAATTTCATCAAAATAGCCGTTTGAGCGTGAAGAAGTGAACTCAGTGAAGAACTCACAAACTTTGGCCTCTATAATATTAGTGTGATATCAAGAGACTGTATCGTTCATCTTATTACTTTTACATAATACAAATCTCGAAAAACATCTAGTAAGTTCTAGGACCCTCAATAAGTCACAAGTAATAGTATTTGTGACTTATCCAACATACTTATAAGCTTAGTGTTGCACGACAAAACTACATTTCGTCATCTAATCGATTCTCACCTTACAGCGTCACTAGTGCCCCAGTGAACCGATTCTGTTTAATCAAGTACAGATTGGAATGGAACTATTCGAGTGGGGCGAGAACACCGGCTGACGAGCAATCTTCGACTAATATCCTTCGCGAGAACTCGATTACAATACAACAGCGTCTTTAATTTCCTCATGTAGTGGAAGTTTGCTGGAAAGACGAGAACAAAAGCGTTTGCGAAAAAGTGACGAACTGTTCACTTTATGGGTGGTAACGTATATGAACAACTCAACTCGCAGTTTTCATTTACTCCTGCCGAGAGAGTTGTCTCCCTTTTCATACATTTTCTATCGTTTACTTAGTGCGTAAATTTCTAAACTTTATATACCAGCCCCTCTTATCGAATGAAATATTTGATCCTTTCTGTCTTTTCCCAGGAGGAAGAGATATCATTTAGCGATACAGTCGCCAGTTGTTACACTTATTACATAAGTTTATTTTTCTTCATGTAAATTTTATATACGTATAAATATTTTTTTAAATAAAGGAAATTTATTTTATTTTTGTTATTATATACACACTAGCTTACCCGGCAAACTTCATATCGCCTAACATGTCTGTTGACTGTACCGACAGCAGCGCCACCTACCGGGTTCAATTATATTTACAAACCATACAGGATCCCATTGAAATATACACACAAAATTTCAGCCCAATCGGTCCATTTATTTACACAAAAAATTAAATACGCGTTTTTAAATGTAAATATGTGCATTTATGTGCGAAAAGAGCCCCACGTGTGGCATTCTGAAGAATGGCGACGGCATTTTTACAAGTTTTTCCGGTAAAAACTTTCTATCTGATTCAGATGTCAGCTAATAAATTTCCCCCGTTCTTACAGCAGTCCCTGTAAGTCTTTCAACCTCTGATACCAACTCGAACACTGTCGCGAATTAGAACCATTACAAAGCACTGTTTTAAACTTTTACGATTGTTCATTCCAGTCATTGATTATGTAAGGCAAGCTAAATAAAACCGTTTAAAAATAGGTAAAACGTACATGTATCGAATAAATATTAAATCGTAAGTGAGATATGTACTCGCCATTGATATTGATGACAGACCTATCTAGTTTAGCGTTTCAGATACGTCTTTCATCCGTGAAGATCATGCTAGAGAGTGGCCTATATCCAGCAGTGAACTAAGGTAGACCCCTAATGATGATGATGACGAAGTCGACGATAATAATTATGGTGGCGGCGGTGACTTTGATAACGGTGATAGTGGTGGTGGTGGTGGTAAGTGTGATGATGGTGATGATGAGTCCGATGACAGCGATGGTGGTGATGGTGATAGAGAGTACGATAATGATGATTATCCTTTAAATTGCTTTCAGAACAAAAAAAATTGTATACTCAATATCATTTAATTTTAGACAATAATTGGAATACCGTGTTCGTCACTTTTCACCAACCAACAAAGTTTTAAGAATAAAACAGACCTAAAAGTTTCTAAAAAATTGGACTAAAAGCACACACGATGGAATTACCCGTAGGTACATGAACAGTTCTACGGTAGTAATGTAAAAGTTCTGAAAATGAGTTAGTGTCGTCACTCTATGAGTAGTATTACACATTAGTTTAAACGTCAGTGACGTACATTCTGACAATGAAAAATTTGTTTATTTCATGAGTCACGCTTATTTGAAACTATTTACGCGTTTAGTAAAAGAGGCATCTTTTTTACCTGTAGCGAGCTGATTCACGGCGTATAAGTAATTAAAGCAAATAGTGTCAGTAGTAAGCAATTAGTGGTTTTTAAACGGTTTTGAAGAAGACCTTGACTACTTCACCAGTTTTAACTGCTTAATATCAAAGAGCCGCGTCTACAGTTATAAGCATAAATTTAAAAACCTTTGACACCAATACAAAAATTCCAAAACTTGACTCGATCAGACTTGTAGAACATAATCATCATCAGAAAAGAGCTTAAAACCTTAAACCGCTGAACATACCGAAGGACGTAGGTTCAAACCCCAACGTGCTTGAGCTACCGTTAAAGAAAACATCGTGAGAAAACCATAGGGCACTTACGAGTATACTCGGCTAACTAGCTACCACCCTCAAGTTGATAATCTGTCGCGAAGGACCTAACGGTGTGTTCCGGCAGTCTCACTCGAGAGACAGTTCCATTCTAAATTATAATAATAATTCTAAGGTAAGTGTGTTTACCATCTTCAACCACACCGTCACATCAGGTGAGCTGTGGTCAAACATCTAGTCTGTCAAACATAAACAAAACTCTCAATAAATTACCTACCAAACAGTAAAACTAAATAAGTTTTACTAAGTTTGGGAGCTACGATGCCATTAAAATACACATAGATGTGTATATACGGTAAACTTATAACACCCCTCTGTGCACCTTGGGAGTCAATTAAAAATCATTATTAAAACACAGCCTTCTTTTCCTATTGCTAAGTTCCTACGATCTTACGGCCGTGTGAACTGTATTAAAATGAAATCTAAAAAAGGATTCCGTCGTTTATCAAATCATGTAGGTTCGCTTTTGCGCCAAGAACTACAAGACTTGTTACAACTGGGTCAAGGCATTTGTTTTCAACATAAAACTAATTTATAGTGGTTTCTTTTACAGAATTGCCGTTGTTATGTTTCATGGCGGAAGATAAATCAAGCGTATTTTCAAAAGGAGCAATAAACAAATAGGTTTTCTCATCATTCTTGTAAGAACAATAAAACAGTGAAAAATTGTATGTGGGATATACTTGTTGTTTGTATGAGTAATATGGAATTTGAAGGTCGGGTTAGGCTACGTTGAAAGCTTCTGTTGAAATATTTCATAGCGACGTTTTTCGCACTTATCGAATTTAATTTTATGATTTGAATTGAGAAAGTTTCACTTTTATGAATTTATTTTTAAACATGACTATTGTTAGGCGTTATAAATCATATGTATTATAAACGTATCAAAATTCATCGGCGTGTAAACATCTTGTGTGAATTTTGGGATGAGCTAGTACAACGGAGGCGAGATTGCCGCAGATCTTTTTATAAGGTGTGTGCGTGTGAATATGTTTTATGTAGATGTGTGTATATGTGGTCGCAGGTGCTTTAGTTGTTTACTCAGAATTTTGATAACTTGATATATATAATTACTTTTTAATTTCTTGGCTCTTATTAAAAGAAGAAATAGTTTCATTTGACGAATGATTTATCATCGAGCAATTTTTTTTTATGTATGACGTTTTTAGTATTTGACCACAGTTATCCCGTTGTTGAGTGACGGTGTGAACGAAGATAGTAAACACGCCTGGAATGTAACTGGCTCTCAAATGAAGCTCCTGGAGCACACCGTTAATTGCTAGGTGACAGATTTTTAATTTGAGGGTTGTAGCTAGTAGTAAAAAATACCCTCAACTTATGGTTTCTTTACGATGTTTTCCTTCACTGGCCACTCAAACTTATTGTTGGGATTTAAACCTACGCCATTTGACGTATGAACTGAAAACTCTGAGCATTCATCACTGCAAAACATATCTATATGTCTATATACCTATTATATATTTCAGCAGAACTTCAATATTTTACTCAGTCAACAGGTACGGTAATAGAACACTGTAAAGGTACCCGCAATTTAAAATAGAACACGCGATGGGGCAGTGTCGTCGAATGTGCCGCAGGTGGCGGTCAGGGTAGATCTCTCTGATAGGGCGAGCGCTTCTCTATGCGATACACCGTAATGTTACAAATAGTACTAAACCATTGCGATTTAAATAGATGCGCAGTGGAGATAGTGTTGTTTTAGAGTATGGCCATGCGTAACGTAAGTCTCGGTCGGAGATTTTTTTAATTTTATTTATGAAACAAAATCAGCAATCCTTTTAAAAACATGAAATTACTACCTCACAAACTTAAGGCTAATTACAGATATATATTATATAAAAAGTAAATTTAAAAAAAAAAATGTGCCGTATGATTGTGTGCGTGTGTGTGTGTGTGTGTGTGCGAGTGTGTGGGTGAGTGTGGGTGTGTTTGGGTGGATGTGGGTATGTATGTCTGGGTATTTGTGGGTGTGTATGAATGGGTGTGGATATGTATGAGTTGGTGTGTGTGCGCGCGTGTGTGTTTGTGTAGGTAGGTATTTAAGTAGCAGTTGTATCATATGTATTTAATATGAGACGGTTGATCTTACTCATAATTTACACAATAAAATTATAACATTTATTGAAAAAACACGGCTTGGTCCGTTAGCGTTAGCTTTAGAATTAGGTTCAGAGATAAATTAAACATGTGTCAGTAACAAGTATGTAAGTGATATTCATGACTCTTGCGCTATTTTATTATTATATTTAGATAAAGGTTACCTTTTGTTACTCAATAATGTTCCGTGAGACACATCTATATCAAATTTCTAGTGGATTCGTCCAGTAAGTTCGTTTTTTGATAAAACCACAGGAAGCTAACATTTTTTCAGATACAAAAAAGTTTAATTTTTAAATCCTAAATATTAATTCAGATAATAAACTATATCTGTGCCAAAATTCACTCAAATTTGTTCAGCCGTTTTTGCGTGATTGAGAATCAAATAGCCAAACATAATTATAAACTTTTTATTAGCAGGATAGATAATAACTTAAATTTCTTAAGTACTAGTTACTTAGTTTAGTTTTTATAAACTCGGGTAAAAATTGCGTACTTTGTACTTTTCCCATAAACAATAAAGTGTACAAAATGCACCAATTTTCTCAAATACGAATAAGATGCTTGCTCCTCTTTTGCAATACGCAATCTTCAGGCACACCTGATGTACGGTGGCAAAGCGCTAAATATTCCGAAGATAACGCCTACCAATAACAGCTTCCCAGACATATTTTCCCGATAGCAGATAACAATAGTATAAACCGCGCCTTTGGCTTTCTAGAACTGTAGCCATCGAACTTGAAATAGAAGCGACTAACGCACACATTGAAGTGCTTGCAACGAGACTTGTGATTATTTTTGTAGAATTAATCATGAATAAGCTTTTATATTTTTTTAAGTCTTTCATATCTTAATTCTAAATATATATAACTCAAAGGTGACTAACTGACTGAAACTTTTTGTATGAAACTTTGTCAATTTTAAACCGATCGGGCTGAAACTTTGCATGCATAAAGCTACTGTGACGTAGGCATCTAGCGCGGGTGAAACCGCGGGGCACAAGTTTTTGTATAAATTACTAACTTCTGCTCACGACTTTGACCGCATTTATTGTAGAATCGGGTATGAGTAAATTTACAATATAAAAAAAACTGACTTCATGACTTTTAGGCCTATTAAACGCACTGATCCAATGAAACAGCGAGGTTTCGCAGTAAACGAATATATCACGAAGTATATTTTTTTAAGATTTTCGTTAATTTTGTTTTCTCATGCATGCCATTATCAGACCTGGACCACACGGGAAGCACTAGCTTTCAAATAAAAAAAGAATCATCAGAATCGGTTCATCCAGTCCAAACATCTGAGGTAACAAAAAAAAATACAGTCGAATTCTCCGTTTTTGAAGTCGGTTAATAAACTTTTTTTTTTTATCGCTGACAGGCTAGTTGCTTGACCACAACTCACCTGATGTTAAGTGACGGTGTGGTCGAAGATGGTAAAGCACACCTAGTCTGGAATGGAACTGGCTCTCAGGGTGAGGCTGCCGGAACACACCGTTAGATGCTTGACGGCAGATTTTCAACTTGAGGGTGGTAGCTAGCCAGCCGAGTACTAGAAAGTACCCTACCACCACGCTATGGTTTCATCACGATGTTGTCGTTTTAGCGTGATTTAGCAACAAACGTCAACAAAATAGGTACATCTACTCATATAATTATGATATTTAATATCAACTTCTGTATATGATAACAAACAACTTTTTACTTTATAATCTGGAGAGGAAAAGAAAGGAGAGAAAAAAATCAATAGTTCCGTATAATATTATGGGCGATTCTCCAACTTATAATATTAGTAGCTGAAAAAACAGCCCTATTGGTTACAAAATAACATATCGATTTAAGCAAACTTAAAAAAGAGCATCTTCTTTGAAATATCTTAGACTTAATAACTGCCCAGACTACATGTATTGCGCCTTAGGCCCAGCAAAACGTGTATTTTAATTACACTTCCTTGCTGTTAAAATGTATGCCAGGAATAGTGTCGTTATTCTTAATGGATCAGATAAAGTCTTAAAACATTATTTTGCCGTTTTGAGTTTTAGTGATTGCGCCAGATAGGGTTTTATGTGTGGATTCAGGAAGTTCCGAATGGGCTTCGTTTAGGTTTAATCTATTGCCTTAATAGTGAGGAAGCGTGCGATTAATTCCAATTTAGTTTTTATCTAAATCTTCGTATTAAGTATGCAAAAGTAAAAACTTCCCCTGAGCCAAATACGGGTAATTTAATTATCAAAATTGAAAATAAAAACATCATACCTAAGGAATAGTTGTTTTACAGATTTTTTTATTTTCAAAGTTTTCTTTTGTTCTTTAGTTAAATCATAATGAATATATTTCACTAAATAATACGAAATGAATTTGCGTTTATTTTGTTTATAAGGAATAAACTGCGCATAGGATATTGATATTATTTTCAATAAGTAGGTACCTACAGTTACAAATATTATAATTTACATAGTAAGTGAATATTTTATAAGCATGCAGTAAATTATGTGTAAAAAAACTTTTATGAAAGGAGAAAAAATTAAACATAATTATTTATATATTGCTAAGCAGAGTTGAAAGTTTGAGCTACAAGCAACTTTCAATTTAATTGCTCTTGTGAAATGGTGCGACTTGTGAAGCGGCTGAAAAAGCTAAAGCATGCAAATAAAGGGGTCTAGGCACCGAATATGATTTCGTCCCATTCGGTGTCGAGACCCTTGGTCCGTGGGGTCCTAGCGCTATAAGGCTTTTTAAAGAAAAAAGGTTAGTCCACATCACAGGATACCGAAGAGCTGACAGCTACCTCGGACAAAGAATTAGTCTAGCTATTCAGAGGGTGAATGGCAGCGTTCCCCCTTTGAATAGCTAGACTAATCTAAGTAGTAAGTCTAAGTAGCTAGTCTAAGTAGGTATCTTCGGAACCTTGCTTAAAGGGATCCTTTTAATAATATATTTTAGTTATTATATTATATTTTTTAAGGTTTTAGTTTTAGGTTCATTGTTCTAGTACATATTTTTTTATTTCTGTATGGTTTAAATTTATTTAATAGCCTACATAAGTAAGACAATTTATCAGGTTTTAACACGTTATGACACGTTTGTTTACAAACATTCGAACTTCTTTCGTACGTGCTTTACATTACCTCTTTCATTAAACGATATTTCTATTGACCTTGTAGAATGTCTCCATCATATCGCAGTTATTGTTAGTGTGCGTGCCACCCTCCAGTCGCTTCCTCAAACCTCGTATACTTTCGTATAGAGTGTCACAACTGTGAAAGTCATTTATCAAGCGAGCGTTAAGAACTCTCGACTGGAGGAACTTTTGATACAGGACACGCTGGCACTAGACATTAATATAGGGTATCATAGCATAAGAAGCTCTTTTTTCATGTTCTCAAAGTATTTTGTCACTTAGCCCTGTAAGTTTGCTCCAGTTTTAGTGACGAGGAGATAAGCTACTTGAATAATGAACTGCGCCTTGTGTGTTATTTCGATTTGTAGGTTTCATTTCGAGCCTGAGATTCTACTTAAAAAAATATTAAGTGTAAATTGCATTTCATTATCTCTGCATATTATAAAACAAAGTCGTCCGCCGCGTTTGTCTGTCTGTCTGTTCGCGATAAACTTAAAGACTACTGAATGGATTTTCATATATCATCACCAATAGATAGAGTGATTCATGAGGAAGGTTTAAGTATATAATTTGTCAAGGTTTTTTGTAAATCGGTTGAAATATAATGATAATTGTTGAAGGTGTCGGAAAACGTCAAGCCACCCGGGAGCTTTCAACGAAAACGCTGCCTAATCCCTTTGAGATGTAACAAAACAATGCAAGGTGGGATATTGTTCTTTTATAAATCTACAAAAAAGTCCGTGGTGGCATATATCTACATTTAAGGATAGCTTACTATAGGTACCCATTCTATTTTCAAAAAAAAAATCAGACACAGTGCAAACATAATAGTATGCTCTACTACCCGTGTGAAGCCGGGGCGGTTCGCTAGTGACATTATAAGAAGAAATGCCATTTTACAAAGTATCATCTAGCTAATAAATAAATAATAATAAATATGGTAGGACGTTACACACAGCGCCATCTGACCCCAAACTAAGCAGAGCTTGTGTGATGGAAGTCAGATAAGTGATTGAATACATAAATACTTTTCTTTTGTAAATAGGTACATACTTATAATACACACAGAATACTCAGCCATAGAACAAACATTTGTTTATACTATAAAATGTTTGTCCTGGGCGGGAATTGAACCCACGCCCTACAGCTCTTAAGGCAGACATACTACCAATGAGCCATCAGGGCTCTAAACTAAACAAAGCTTGTTGAACAAACCTAGTGATAACTTAAGTAGGATTGTCAATATAATTTTAGCAAGAGAACGTGTTGTATATCAATTCAACGGTAATGGACATTAGTTATTTCTTACCATCAGGAGAGCGTCTCGTTCGTCTCATAATTTTACATAAAAAAATACTTTTATGTTTTTAGGGCTAACATTCAAAACAAATTTTTTGTAAGTCTCTTTCTTTTAAGTAAGTCAATAAAGTCTTTAAATACCTACAAAAGTTTTTCCGTTCCCTTCTTTTTCGTAGAGCTCCATTTCATTACTAAGATTCTCAAAGAAACAACAAGCAAACTTAATAAACGTATCAAACCAAATATATCGACCCCCAAGCAAGTCCGTATCTTTATTCTCGGCGCTTGCCTCCAAAACTTGCGCCGTATTCTGTAACTAACTTCCAGTTAGACCCGTAAACGACTTTACGTGTTGGACAAGAAAATCAAATTATCAACTCCCACCAACTTCACACCTCTTCCAACTCATACAAGATACTGGAATTTGTTGCCAGAAACGGCAGCCGCCCTCTATTTGAAAATTCTGTACGTCTCTTTGGACAAAAAAATATGTGAAGGGGCACGCGACGCCAAACAAGCTTTATTGGGTATCTTCACCAAAGTATGCGAGCTGGGAATTCAATAAGTGACAGAAAAAGAATTAAAGCTGCCCGCGGAAACATACAATTTTACCCCCGTCTTCAATTTCAAGTACACTTTGTCTCGTGCTACGCAAAAGTTACAAAACTTTTCTTCAAAGGCAAATGAAATAGGTCATCATAATTGCATAACTCATTTCTAAAATGGAATGCCGTGAGTCGTGCCACGTAATGAAGTCACAGGAATTGCCTTCATAAAGAATTCTCTTTTCCCCGTTTATCATTCGCGCAGACGATCGCGCGTCTATTATCATAATTTCTGATGTGAACGCAGGTTTCCTTTTTAACTCGTCGCGGTGGCTCGATTAAGAAAACATTACATAATTGTGTGAACTGTCGGGCGCGCAAGTGGCGCCTTGCGAGGAAACGTGTAACTATGTGGGGGTGAGAGGGCCCGCGGGGGGAAGCTCGAGGGGCGGCTATGAGCGCCACCACTCTCGCCTAACTGACGAAGCGAGTGCCGTCCATTCGACAGTCGCGCACGAGAGCCACGATGAGGCAGACATGCATCCGTGTCGCCTCTCTCCACGCAACTACGTGCTCCGCGAGACGTAAACAATAATAGCCTGTGAAGTGACACAATAATCGTAATGGCTGTATAAAATATTGACTCAAGTTCAGTGAACGTTATCAATCGATGTTTTGTTCGGCATAGACAAATGTGTTTGGAAAATGTTTCAACTGCTGACACTTTTGTTTGTGACTTTTGGTGTTAACGCGGCATATGCGCCAAGCGGTGTTGAAAACTGCAGCCGCCTGGCTAAAGGTGATGAAGGTACCTTATGCCGACTACGGACACTCGATGCAGATGGATCCAGCCTGGTATCTACTCCAACAGAGATTACGAAGAGGCTCTATGTCGAGTGCAATGAGCTGCTACTTTTCGAAAGTTTCCTGGAAGCAAACTATTTTCAAAGATTCCCTGCTCTTGCTGAACTAACACTTCAGAACTGTAAACTTCTAAGGATACCGGGCAACGCGTTCGAAGGCTTACGAGAACTAAAAAAGTTGTCGGTGCGATCAAAAAACTACGATTGGAGCCCGAATAAAAACTTAGAGCTCTCGCTTGGCACTTTCAACGGATTGCGCGAATTGCAGTCGCTCGATTTGAGCCAGAACAATTTGAAAGTAATACCGTCGGATGTTTTTTGTCCTCTAGATAATTTGCAAGTTTTGAATTTAACAAACAATCGTATTAGAAGTGTAGACCGGATTGGTTTTGGGCAAAACTGCGGTTCAAGTTTACTCAGCTTAGATTTGAGTCGTAATGAGCTCAAATCACTTTCGGACGAGTCAGAAGTATCTGGATTAAGAAGACTTCAAGAGTTGAGGCTGCAGCATAATAACATTACGGACATTTCTAGTGAAACATTCAATGGACTAATTTCGTTACGAATACTAAACATTTCGTACAACAACCTTCAATTTGTACCGGAGGGCACGTTTGCTAGCACGAAAGAGCTGCGAGAGGTATATTTGAATAATAACCAGCTATTTGAGTTTGCCACAGGCGTGTTCCATCGATTAGAACAGCTGCTTGTCTTAGACTTATCGAATAATCTGTTATCTAGCGCTCACATCGATGGAGGGACGTTTATTGGCCTTATACGCTTAGTCATTCTGAATTTATCCAATAATGCTCTGACAAGAATCGACGGTAAAACATTTAAGGATCTATTCTTTCTACAAATATTAGATTTAAGGAACAACTCAATAGGTTACATTGAAGAAAATACCTTTCTTCCATTGTATAATCTTCATACGCTAAATTTAGCTGAAAATCGCTTACATACCATTGAAGAGCATCTTTTCAACGGCTTATTTGTACTTAGTAAACTAAATTTAAATAATAACTTATTGATAAACATAGATCCTAAGGCTTTCAAAAATTGTTCTGACCTAAAAGAATTAGATTTAAGCTCAAACCAGCTTACAGATGTTCCCATCGCAATTTGGGAGTTATCTTTGTTAAAAACTTTAGATCTAGGAGAAAATCAGATTACAGATATAAAAAATGGTTCTTTTAAAAATTTGGATCAGTTAACTGGTTTGCGGCTTATAGATAATCAGATTGGTAACTTGACTGAAGGAATGTTTTGGGATTTGCCAAGTTTACAAGTATTGAATTTAGCTAAAAACAAAATTCAAGATATAGAAAGAGGAAGTTTTCTAAGAAATAAACAACTAGAAGCCATAAGGTTGGACGGCAATTTTGTATCAGATATCAACGGAGTTTTTTCGACCTTGCTCAGTCTTTTATGGCTTAATTTGTCTGAAAATCATCTGGTTTGGTTCGACTATGCCTTTGTACCTAGTAATTTAAAATGGCTAGACGTACACGGAAACTTTATCGAGCATCTGGGAAATTACTACAAACTCCAGGAAGAAATTCGCATAAAAACTTTAGACGTGAGCCATAACCGTATTACTGAAATATCGCCCTTAGCAATTCCTAATAGTGTAGAACTTTTGTTCATAAACAATAACCACATAAACAATATACAAGTAAACACTTTCATGGATAAGCGTAATCTAACTCGAGTAGACATCTACGCAAATGAGATATCGCATTTAGATATCAACAGCCTCCGGTTGTCACCGGTTCCTTCAAACAAGTCCTTACCAGAGTTCTACATCGGGGGAAATCCGTTTGACTGCGATTGCTCTATGGAATGGTTGCCTATGATAAACAACATGACTGCTATGAGACAACACCCTAGAATAATGGACCTTGAAAACGTATTGTGCAAAATGACACATACTAGAGGCGTTACGCACATTCCACTTAGCAATTTGGAGTCGACAGACTTTTTGTGTACATATGAAACACACTGTTTCACATTATGCCGCTGTTGTGATTACGTCGCTTGTGATTGCCAAATGACTTGCCCATACAATTGTTCGTGCTACCATGATCCCACGTGGAATAAAAACGTTGTAGATTGTTCCAGTCAGCGCGCTATCGAAATACCAGAAAAAATACCCATGGACGCAACCGAGGTGTACTTAGATGGGAACGATTTTAAAGAACTGCAAAATTATGCATTCATTGGCCGAAAAAATATGAGATCTCTGTATGTAAATTCTAGCCAAGTAGAAAATATACAGAATAAAACGTTTGCTGGTTTATCCTCGCTCATTTTACTGCATCTTGGAAACAATAAACTAAAACATTTGAATGGTTACGAGTTTGAACATCTGACACAGCTTAACGAGCTATATTTGCAAGACAACTTCATCAGCCACATTGCAAATTCAACGTTTATGACACTCCATTCACTTAAAGTTTTGAGACTAGACGGTAATAGATTAGTTGATTTTGCAGTCTGGAGTTTGAATTCGAATATGAATTTAAATGCGGTAGCACTAGGTAACAATATGTGGTCATGTAAGTGCAGGTACTTACAAAGATTGACAACATACATCTCCGATAACGTGCCCAAAATTAATGACATAGCCGATGTTTGGTGTTGGAACACGGACCGTAAAACATCACAAAAGAAGGAGCTCAATCTGAATGGTACAATTTGTAGCGACTATTACGCCGGAGATTCTGTTATAGATAACATGTTGGTCTCAAATTACATGCCCATGATGGTGACTGCGCTCTCTGGATTCATGTTGATTATGCTCGTCATCCTCGTAATTTTCTTATTCAGAGACGCGATTCGCATATGGCTTTATACAAGTTGCGGTGTAAGATTGTTTCCATTCACTGGAGCATTCGACGACACTGATAAATTATATGATGCCTATGTTTGCTACAGCCCGAAGGATGACGATTTTGTTATTCAAACTCTAGCTGGCGAGCTGGAAAATGGAAACCCTTCTTATCATCTCTGTTTACATTACAGAGATATACCACAACATAATGTTGCTTATATGCAATGCACACTACCATTACCCGAGGCCGCAGAGGCATCCAAACGCATAATAATAGTATTGACCAGAAATTTTATTGAAACAGAATGGTCACGTTTCGAGTTTCGACAAGCGTTACATGAAATAATAAAGTCTCGAATTTACACTTTAGTTCTGGTAGAGGAACATTCAGTTCTTGCTGAAGCCGAATGTGATCCTGATTTAAGGCCATATTTGAAGACGAGTTCGAGGATTAGGTGGGGCCAAAATAAATTTTGGGAGAAACTGCGCTACGCAATGCCGGATAAAAGAAGTAAACCGAGAAAATCTGCATATAAGAATAATATAAACTCATATACGATGAGGAGTGGTGTCCAGAATGGGACAATGAGATCGTTTTCGTTTACGGAGAAGATTAGAGGGCCTGCCGAGGGCGTAAGTCCATTACCAGAGTTTGCTGATTGTAGACCTCAGCAAGTACAGGCTTCTTCATATGGACCTGATGGTAGACCACCATCAGATCACATTTACTCTTCAATTGATTCAGACTATTCGTCTTTAGAGCTGGGTGGCAATAATCCTAATAGGAGGCCTAACTTTAGGCACTGGCCTCCACCGCCGCCTTTGATCGATACTCAATCCTCAGGTCAAGCATACCTTGTCTAGTCTGTTCGCTTCTCAAACTATTATTTACAATCATTTAGTCAAAGCTTCATGTGAATATTGTATTATCCGCAACGCGCGCTTTACCAAATAATTAAGATTTTTAATCTATTTTTGTAATCCATCGCCCTTTCAAAGGCGCTTAAGTAATGTTATTGTAAATACATTCTTATAAGACTGCTGTAGTAATATGTGAATTTTGTATATAGAATATGTAAATAGATGTCCATATAAGTCACGAGTATACTATTTATGTACTTTAATAAAGCCATTGTGATAATTTTTGCATAAAAATATTTTTTACTTTGACAATCCTACAAGGTACTATATAACTTACTTTTCAAACATAAAAATCAGTACAATATAATCGTGAATCAGGATATCCTATCCCTACGTAATTTCTATAGCAGAAACCCTCAGGCGACACTTTGATTCTGACACTAAGCCATATGAACTAACTTTTTAGAGACATTGCTTTCCTATTGCGCGAACTCTTCTGACATTTTTTAGGTATCTGTATACAAAATGGTGTCAAACTTGACCCTTTTTTATTAGTTCACACGCAAAGTCCCGTTGACTATTTTAAAGGGACGAGACCCTAAAATATACACAACTTACTACAACAAAAACTAACTCGCAAAGACGTTCTAGATTTTTCTTCTATTTACATTTTTATTGACATCCTTTTAATCCTTGTCAAAACAAACAGTTCCTATGGAGGTGTATTTATTCTGTTGTACTCGTAGTTTTAGTTAGTTGTTTGCTGAACTGTGGTATTAAGCCATAATTGGATCAACAAATAAAATCCCAAAGTCAAGGTTAAGCGACGTTTTATTCTAATATCAATACAATTAATTGCTCTACTATTGTTTACTTCAGTCATTGAGAATTTTAGAAGCCATTAGCAGTTTCAAGCACATTTTGGTTGCATTTCATGAAAAAAATTCGTGACTTTGTGATACGAAATTTTTACAAAAATAATCAGTTAGGCTAACCTGTGATATTTTATCACTGTCACTTTAATTTAAATTTATATATGTAAGAGCAACGAGGACAAATAATATCGCATATCCTAAAACCATCTCATAGAGCATATCTACTATAAATATTGTTTCTCTTTAAATCAAACTGCGCTTAAGTCAATGTTTATGTCCTATGTTATTTTAAACTGTTTTTGGGTGTATTTTACATGCCTAGTGGAGATCGAATATAGAGAAAATAACTTAGATCTGACTTTAGACTGATGCATAAATTTACAATGCATATAAACCATTTAAATTTGAAAATTTTAAATGATAGATTAATAAATATTGGAGAACATTTTTACACAGCGCCATCTAGCCCCAAACTAAGTAAAACTTGTACTTTGGGAACCAGACAGAATTCCTATTTTTTTATTTTAAATACTTTCTTATAATATATACAGTGACACCCAAATGAGAATAACAAATAACAGAAATAACTAGTACTGTAACAGGTTCTGTAATTACCACCAAATACCATTCATGGCACTCTACATATTAATTTAACAAAATGAGGCAAGAGCACGGGCGCGCCCCAAGCCAAGGATTATGAAAAAAGGCTCCTACCTGCACCAACTAAATCTGACAAAGCACTGGAGGATTTACGTGACCAGAATCGTGGTCATTCTACGGACAGTTTGGGAGCCGACGGATTTGTTGGTTACGAGGAAAGGTAAGACATTAAAATAACGTGAGTATGAATTTATTTTGGAATTTAGTAACTTTTTTAGGATTGTTTAAAGATTTTTAGAAGAATAACGCTCTCTTATATCGTGTTATGTTGATTGTTGTAAGTTTTTTTATGTTTGACATGCTAGGTGTTTGACCACAGCTCACCGGATGTTAAGTAACGGTATGGTCGAAGATGGTGAGCACATCTAGCCTGGAATGGAACTGGCTCTTAAGTGAGGCTGCCGGAACACATCGTTAGATGCTTGGCGGCAGATTTTTGATTCGCGAGTGGTGGTGAGTGGTAGCTAGCCAGACGAGTGCTAGAAAGAACTCTACCACCATTCTGTGGTTTCCTCACGATGTTTTCCTTCAACGATAGATCAAGCTCATTATTGGGGTTTGAACCCACGTCCTTCAGCTTGTGAACTGACCGCGCTAATCACTGAGCTATCATCGCTACAAAGTCAAGTGACGGTGTGGTCGAAGATGGTAACGTACACCTAGTTTGGAATGGAACTGCCTCTCAAGTGAGGACACACCGTTAGGTATTTCCAACTTGAGGGTGGTAGCTAGCCAGCCGAATACTAGAAAATACCGTACCACCGTGCTATGGTTTCCTCACGATATTTTCCTTCACCGGCAGTTCTAGCTTATCATTGGGGTTTGAACCCACGCCCTTCGGTGTATATTTTATGTTGCAGTTTTCACTTTATGTAGCTAAGTACATCTTGGGGCTAAGAAGTGACAGCACAGAATCACAGAAAGCGTATTTTTAGTAATAATTTCTAAATGTCAAAGCAAAATTGAGTAAACTCGTAACAAAAATATCCATAAGCACCTTTCTTAGCTTAACTTATCATAATCTCAAAGTAAATTCGCCAGTAGAATTTTAAATTTTACTTTCTTTACTGTTCACAAAGATGCCGCCTGCAAAATGGCGCCCGTTTTGACAGTAGGTAATCTGATAGAGGCCATTTTGGACGTCAATTACATATTACATTACATACATAGTATAATGTAATTAATAGCACACCGGTGAAATCTTTGAGTATCTATAAATAATCTAAATATGGAACTCTTGCCGCTTGTGATTATTATATACTTACAAGCTTACGCCAGCGACTTCGACCGCGTCAACTTTAGAATTAGATTCAGAGAGAACTGAAACATGTGTGTGTGTAAGTTTTATAGCGATGATAGCTCAGTGGTTAGCGTGGTCGGTTCGCATGCCGAAGGGCGTGGGTTCAAACCCCAACAATGAGCTTGAGCTGTCAGTGAAGGAAAACATCGTGAGGAAACCATAGCGTGGTAGTAGAGTACTTTCTAGTACTCGGCTGGCTAGCTACCACCCTCAAGTTGAAAATCTGCCGCCAAGCATCTAACGATGTGTTCCGGCAGCCTTACTTGAGAGCCATTTCCATTCCAGGCTAGGTGTGCTTTACCATCTTCGACCACACCGTCACTTAACATCAGGTGAGTTGTGGTCAAACACCAAGCCTGTCAGCTATAAAAAAAAAAGTAACAAACAAGCAATAGTAAATAAATAAATAAATATTGTAGGACACATTACACACAGCGCCATTTGACCCCAAACTAAGCAGAGCTTGTGTGATGGAAGTCAGATAACTGATAGAATACATACTTTTTTTTTTTGTAAATACATACTTATAATACATACAGAACACCCAGACATAGAACAAACATTTGTTTATACCAAACAAACATTTTGTCCTTGGCGGGAATCGAACCCACGCTCTACAGCTCAGGCAGGCATACTCCCAATGAGCCAACAGGGCTGTCAATAGTCATGAAACTTATGCTGTTATATTATGGGATTAAGTTAAAGGATG
Source organism: Biston stratarius (assembly GCA_950106695.1). Classification (NCBI taxonomy): domain Eukaryota; kingdom Metazoa; phylum Arthropoda; class Insecta; order Lepidoptera; family Geometridae; genus Biston; species Biston stratarius. Next base: position 31,813,237 of record OX467106.1, on the reverse strand, counting down.
CATTTTATCCTTGAATAATGTTTCATAAGCTGCATATATTATTATACCAAAGTTCAAGTGGATACGTACAGTAGTTTAAAAAAAAACTTTATTTTGATAATCCCACAGGAATCTAAAATTTTTCTGATATAAAAAGTATTCTATATCTTAATACAGGTAAATAATCAATAAACTATATGTGAGACAAATTTCATGCAAATTCGTTCGGCTGTTTTTGCGTGATTGAGTAAAAAACATCGAAACATACAAACTGATATTTATAATATTAGTAGACTTAATTGTTTTTTTTAGGGAATGTTGGGAACTGTGCTAATACATTTTTTTGTAAACTTTAAATCATAGGTAATAGTTTTAATCTTCTCCTTTATAGAAACACTTGCTGGTACCAACGACGTCGCCCGCGTGAAATTTAACAAAAAGTTTGTTCGGTTATAAAAAGTATCATATAGGTATATTAATCCAGACCATAAACTATATATGTGCTAAATTTTATCCAAAACTGTTGAGCCGTTTTTGAGTAACATCCATCCATCCATCCTCACAAACTGACATTTATAATATTAGTAAGATAGGATAGGAAGTAGGATAAAAAAGTCATGTATAACAGAAAAATAAGTCCTCATTTATTATATTAGAAAGACTGTTGAGAGGATGTGAATCATAATTTAAGCTCATTAATTAGAAAAGGCGTCATTTTATAGTCCTTTACATAAATTATGTTTACGACGTCAAACGTAGGTACAACCATAAAAGTGTTGAGACACTGACCTGTGAATCATACACTTGTCTTGGAAATGGAACGGTCCCACGACACAGTTCTATAGTTAATAACAATTAAACCACAGATTATTTAATAGTCAGCATATATGTTATATGCGACCCATTTACAAATACAAATATTTCATTAATAACACCAATGTTACTCTCTCAAGTGAGGCTGCCGGAACACACCGTTAGGTATTTCCAACTTGAGAGTGGTAGCTAGCTAGCTGAGTACTAGAAAGTACCCTACCACCATGCTATGGTTTGCTCACGATGTTTTTCTTCACCGGCAGCTCAAGCTCATTGTTTGGGTTTGAACCCAAGCCACCACTCACCCACCCTCTCCTCTCTACCCGTGGTTGCCGTAAGAGTCGGCTAAGGGATGTAATGCGGAAGATGAGCAGCAGCGTCTTCCTGGAACAATCACACCTAACTGCGCTCACCAGCCCGCCTGCCAAGCGTGGCGAGTATTGGCAAAACCCCCCCAGGAGGAGGCCTATGTCCAGCAGTGGACGTCCTATGGCTGATGATGTGATGTGATGTGAACCCAAGCTCTTCGGCATGCGAACCGACCGCGCTAACCACTATCATCTAGCTATCAACTATAACTACAAAATAAGCCCTGCTATATATCCTGAGACTAAATGAATAACGTTATAAGGAAGTTAACAGTGGCTGGAAGCGAAAAGTTGAAGATCGGACTGAGTGCTATCCAGCGGTGGACTGCGATAGCTAAAGATGATCATGATGTAAATACACATGGCAACATTAATAATAGTACCTGGATGACCGGGCATTGCTCGGTTTTTTTTTTCGTTTTGTAAGAAACCTAGCTAGATCGATTTATCGCCTCCAAAACCCCCTGCATACTAAATTTAATGAAAATCGTTGGAGCCGTTTCCGTGATTCAGATTATATATATTTATATGTATACATATATACAAGAATTGCTCGTTTAAAGGTATTAGATAGATAGACTACAAGTACACATCACATCACAGACCATTTATTTCCCTTTCTCGGTCAACAGCGGATTAGCATTCAGAGATCTAATTGGAGGTACTCGATAACTCTTGTCATGCAAAATCAGACTCTATCGGTAGCAGAGCGCAAGAGATTATTGCGGTGGAGCTTCTGAATAGATTATATTGGATGGTTGGTTATAATCGGCTGTCTGTGTACTTGACTAGTTTAGTAGGTACTTGGATGATCTAGTTCAGTGGTTTTCAACACATAGCAGAACTAAATGACTTTAAATTCGCTCGTTGGTTAATTTATTTATTTTTTTATATAAAAGTAATGAGATAAAGTGACACTCTCCTGATGGTAACAGATAACGCGTGTCCATGACTATTACAGCGATATTTAATATTTTAAAACAAGGTCAAGGGCATCGCTGCTTTGGCGCATTACTTTGAGACATTAGATGGTTAGTCTCAACAGCCATGTAATTTAGCTAGCTGCAGTACCCTTCAATCCGAAGCACAGTAATATTTACACACTACTGCTTGGCGAGAGAATATGTGGTACTGCGGTGGTGCCTACCTAGACGACCTCCAGCTAAGGAGATTTACCACTGAGTAGTGAATACTCGTATATTATAATAGGATTTGTTAGTATTCTTTTACAGCATTGTGTTTGTTGACAAACTATTTTTGATACTGTCTTCAATGGCACAATTCTTTCCGCCTCTGAATTATGTCCACTTACCTGAAAAATGATAACTTACTAACATTTTGTCTCGTATACAATAGAATCCTTATTCAGAATAGGTACTATGATTTCTATTACAACAACAATACTCCAACTTATCACTGTGCCGACGACGCCTACGTGTGAAGACGTTACATCAATTTCTGTTGCGACGCACAGCGAGAAGACACGAAGCTCCTCGAAGTAACTCCCACGTCCATTTGACGTTTATTATTTTCATAACAGTGCCAATTTTCTTATATTAGCAGCAATCAACAACACCTACGGCTGATTTAGAAATTATCTTTTGGAAATTGATTTTATACTTGAGTGATGTAGCTAGAGCAACCATACTCAACCTGCGGGCCATTATGTTATTTTATTTTCAATAATTTAAATTTCCGCCCTGGTTAAAAATAAAACACAATGAGTGATGATTAAATAATGCGCTAGATAACCCAACCTTACCACATATAAACAAATGTTTGTTCTGTCTCTGGATGTTCTGTATGTAATATAAATATGCAAATATACAAAAAAAAAGTACTCAAGTATTCTATCAGTTATATTATAATTCCTATAGTACAAGCTTTGCTTATTTTAAGGTCAGATGGCGCTGTGTGTAATAACAACAAACCTACAATACTACAATATTTTTTTGTCCTACAATATTTATCATTACTGTTTATTACCGCGGTGCCTTGTATTGAGCGTTAGTGCGGCCCGCACTAACGCTCTTTTCTGTTCTATTCATTTGGACTGTTTACACAAAGAATGTTTACAGAAACAAGCTGTCACACTCTCACCTGGATGATTTAATAAGTTTAGTATGCAGTAACATGCCAGACCTTAACATTTTTTTTTCATAGTATTAAAAATTTCTTGGAACATATTTATTATGTTTTCAGAATTAGGTATACATTTCATTTAGCTTCATGATAACCTTACATGATAAAGGTTACAAGATATTGTACATCTAGCTTGTTTTATCCTAACATTCATTATTCATTACATTAATACTTCGTTAATTTGGAATTACGTTTTTTATTAAAACCTAAATATTGTTAGTTTGCGGCCCGCGACACCATGACTGAAACGTGTTTGTAGCCCCTATAAAAAAAAGGTTAACTACGGCTGAGCTAGAGTATTAGAAAGTAACTTATCATCCCGCCATGATTTCCTGGTATTCCTTCATCGAAATCTCAATCTCATTGTTGGAATCTGAACCCACATCCTGCAGCGGGAGTGAAAATTGCAAACTGTCTTCACCTGAAATTACTTCACCTGATTTTAATTGACAGTGTGGTCGAAAATGGTAAGCACACGTAGCCTAGAATGGAACTGGCTCTCAATTGAGGTTGCCTGAACACACCGTTAGTTGCTTGGCGACACATTTTCAACTTGAAGGTGTTAGCTAGCCAGTCGAGTACTAAAAAGTACCCTACCGCCACGCTAAGATTTCATCATGATCTTTTCCTTCAGTAGAAACTCAAGCTCATTGTTGAAGTTTGAACTCACGCCCTTCGGCATGTGAACCGACCACGCTAACTATTGAGCTATCATCGCTACAAATAAGGACTTTACGTAAACCATCTAAAAGATTGGAATCATAACTAAGCACTCACTTTGTAAATCCTTCGTGCCATCAACAAAACTGCCAAGCGAAACGATTTACAGCTGAATCCACAAAAAGGTACCATTGTATTTTTTTTCAATACCAAACACTGGTAGCACTTTCCTAGAAAACAAAACTGACGATCATAAAATACGCAATGAGACTTTATGAGTCATTGTTAGCTATTGACATAAATACAAGAGCCAATAAAAGTACCTTAGAGCCACGTGGAAGAAGTTCTAAGTACTTTGAAGGTTTTTGCTACCCTTGTACCATAAAGACTATACGCGAAATATAAGCTCTCATCTTTTATGACTATTTATTTTAAATGTTTACTACTAACATAAGACAAGGCTGTTACAATATAAAACGCAAACATGATTGTTTATAATTATGATTAAAAGTTTTGATATTTAATTTTTTTTTTTTTTTTTATTCCTAAAAAACAAAACAGTATTTTGGTAACTATCCCTTATATATAGGTATTAACAAATAAAATTAAAGTATAAATAATGAAATATATTTATTATTATAAATTAAATATATAAAATTATGAATTTCAAGTGGAGCTGGGCAGGACACGTTGCTAGGCAAAGTGATGACAGGTGAAGTAAGGTTGCAACAGAGTGGTGGCCTAGGCAAGGGAAGCGGAGCGCTGGTCGTCCAGCCGCAAGATGGGTCGACGATATTGTCACCGTCGCGGGTCGAACCTGGACCAGATTGGCACAGGACCGAGGCAGATGGTACCTATAACAAGAGAGAGGCCTATACTTAGTAGTGGGATGAAGAAGGCTGTGGATGATGATGAATGTAGTACAGTTAGTAGTTGTTTGAGGATATATGAATCCTCATTGTTTTTGTAATCAAAACGAATTATAAGCGGATACACTAAAAAATTTAATCCAGAATACCACATAAATAGTACAGTAAAATAAGTACCTATGAGGGTGTGTTTATTATGTGTGTGCGTGCGAGTGTATGTATATGTGTATGTATATGTGTGTGCATGTAAGAGATAAGATGTAGGGAATGAATGAAAAGTAAAATTTCGTACTAAAAAGTAAAATACCTACAATAATTATGAAAACCTCACTGGTAAATTACTTAATCTTAGGTTTCAGTTGAAGGTCAAAGGTAAAAGTGAAAGAACTGATAATGGTTCCATGGTATCGCGTGTAATATTTCAGAGTGTCAGATTGTTAACGGCTTTTCCAATATTTTCGTGGGTATTCTTGGCAAAGATAAAGGAGGGAATTATACAAGTTACTTATTTCAAACTGGCTGGTGATGAAAAAGGGCTAAATTCTTTCTCACCACGGGCGGTGCGGTGGCTCCTGGATATTCGCGGTATTAAATAATATTTTTGCGGATGCGGGGAAAAGACGGAGAGAATCTGAAGGCCAGGGTTCGTGTTCCTTGTAAGAAACTATGTAGGCTGTACATACCAATCCAGCGTCCAGAGGTCGGAGTGGGCGGCGCGGCCAGCGCAGCGTGCGCAGGTCCACAATTCCTCACAAACTATAGGCACAGTTTCCGTGATCCGTAATTCTCACTCGCGAGTAGGGTTAGGTCCCTTTTTGGAAGGTCTCGCGAACTGATTGACGTTAATTATGTTAATTTTAGAAGCGTCGTGCGGTGTCGATGCGGCGGTGGTTAGACACGTGGAAGAACTGCCCTTTGCGAGGTTGCGTCTCGCTAACTAGCGGCGGGTGGCGCCACACTCGCATTTCCGAGCGTGAATTGACATGTTTACAGTCTAACACAATTTCAAAAAAAGAACCATTCCCCCGGCCTTCAGGAGATAAAGAGCGCTCCTGAACTAAATAAACAAGGGAGAGGGAAATAATAGGGATATAAGTGTAATGCGGGTAAAGCGGAAGTACATCTAGTGAGTGCACATAGATGACTAGAAAATTAAAGAATAAGCTAAGTTGGGTTTATGACTAAGATAGCCTAGATAGGCGCGGATTACTTATTAAAGATTATAGTTATTGGGATGGCAAGACACATAGTTTTACCACAGGTCGAACATAGGTGCCATTGCGTGTGCGTACCGAGACTACTCGGACAATCCCGTCTGATGAAGGCATCACGTCCTCAACTATGCCTATAGGCCATTGTAGAGGCGGCGAATTGTCAGTTTTAAGTAAAACTACAGTGCCTTTAGTTACCGGATTAGACTTAGTATTCCACTTAGCGCGAGTTTGGAGTGTGTTAAGATATTCACGTCTCCAACGATTCCAATAATTTTGAACTAGGTTATCGGTCAAACGCTTATTACGGACTAAATCTACCGAGTCTATACGCGGGTCAGAGTGAAACGAGTCAAGCGGGCCTTGAGTCAGAAAATGAGCTGGAGTTAAGGCTTCAGGTTCTGCGGGATCGGAGCTAAGTACGGTTAATGGCCTAGAATTTAGTATCGCCTCAACCTGAGTAACTACCGTGAGCAACTCTTCGTATGTAAGAAGAGCGTTTCCTATGGTTCGTCGAAGATGAACTTTGAGAACACGAATCATGCTTTCCCAGCTGCCGCCCATATGGCTAGCTGCAGGTGGGTTAAGATGCCAATGGATGCCGTGATACAGAGTTTCCCGCGCGAAAGCATCACAGTAGGTTTTAGATTTAAGAAACTCGTTCAAGTCATCAAGTTTGGCTTTCGCGCCTATGAAATTCGTTCCGTTATCGGAAAATAACGAATGAATTTTCCCTCGGCGGGATATGAATCGGCGAAAAGCGCGAAGAAAGGCGTCGGTCGATAAGTCTACCGAGATTTCTATGTGTACGCTCCTAGTTACCATACACGTGAAAAGCGAGAAATAGCAACGTACTTTGCGTGCGCCACGATAGCGACTAATTAATATTTCTACAGGTCCAGCATAATCAACGCCCGAAAAGCAAAAGGGCTTGGGAGCCTCATTGACACGAACTGCGGGAAGAGTTGCCATAAATGGCGTTTCTACGCGGGGATTAGCTTTGAAACAGCTGTTACAAAGCCGAAAGCGTTGCTTCACAGTGCTGCGTCCGGCGATAATCCAAAACTTGTGTCTTAGCAGCGACAACAGCAACTGTGGACCAGCGTGTAAATATTTACGGTGATAATAATCAACGATTAGGTTCACAATGTGGTCTTTTTTGGGAAGCAAGATCGGATGCTTGCTGTCAAAATCAAGAGAAGATTTTTCCAATCGACCACCAACGCGAAGAGTGCCATTATCCAAAAAAGGAGAAAGTGGGAGAAGCGATTTAGAAACTCGATGGCCTTTGGAAAGCGCAGCAATGTCGTTTCTAAAGTATTGTTGTTGAAGTGCTTTTATGACAGCTTTTTCAGCATACTGCAAATGAGCGAGTTGCATCGCTCCAGACCTAGGAAGCTTACCCAAGAAACGGTATAGATATACTACTACGCGTAGGTACTTAGACCAAGAAGAATATCGCTTCGCCAGCGTGCAAAGGAAATGTTCCGTCACATCAGTGGTGATGAAAACATTCAAGTGCCTTTTAAGCTCTAAAAGCTTTTCATCTTGAGCAGGATCAAACGTGAATCGATCGATCGGCCAAGTATGGACTTCGTCACGAGCCCATGTGGGGCCGTGAAGCCAAAGCGGGTGGATTAACAATTGAGCAGGTGTGAGACCACGGCTCAGACAGTCGCTGGGATTCTGTGCACTCTCACAGTGATAGAAATGTTTAGAGCTTAGATTGTCTTGTATTTGAGCGATGCGGTTTGCAACGAAAGTATCGAAGCGATGCGGGGACGAATGAACCTAATGAAGGGCTACCGTCGAATCAGTAAAAGCGAAAATGTCATCAATGTGACAGCGGGAAGAGACAGTATCTATAACAAATCGAAATAGCTTCGATAGTAGTACTAGAGCGCAGAGCTCCAAGCGAGCTAAGGATACTACCTTAAGCGGGGCGACCTTGCTTTTGGCGCTAATCAAGTTAACCTCATTAAGTCCAGAAGAAAGTTGTACACAGACGTACACAGAAGCACCCATGGCCTTTTCAGAGGCGTCTGCAAATCCTAACAGTATGACGCGAGAATCAGGCACAATACCTACGAAGCGTGGTATTTTAAATTCTTGTAGAATGGGAAGCTCATTTAAGAAGCGTTTCCACGCGACACAGATGTCTTTGGCAGGCTCCGCGTCCCAATCGACGTGAGCTGCCCAGAGAGCCTTTATTAATAATTTTGCGTGTAATATTACTGGAGCACAAAATCCATTAATGTCCCATAATTTTGCAACTGTGGAGAGCATGAGTCGCTTAGTACATTTCGTCTGTGGATTAAATTTAACAGCGATGGTAAACTCATCCTCGACAGGAGACCAAATCAAACCTAGCAGCTTCATACTATCCTCCTTATCAAATTCTATCTTGGAAGATAACCGATTGTCCACTGGAATCGACTTTAAAACCTCGGAGGAGTTACTCACAAATTTTACTAAGTCGAAACCTCCGCGCTTAAATAATTCAATTAAATCTAGAGCTAGCTGAGCTCCTTGTTCGGCGGTGGCTACTGAAACTCCAAGGTCATCCATATAGAGATGATTACTTGCGATCTCCGAAGCGATCGGAAAATCGGTCTCATCGCGAGCGAGTTTCTTGACAGTTTTCATTGCGAGATATGGCGAGCACCGTAAACCGAAACAAACTCGATTAAAATGATACAGCTTGGCTGTATCGTCTTCGTCAAATTTATAAAGAATATTTAAAAAGCGTCGATCTTCTTCACGGATTCCTATGGCAAGAAACATTTGTTTAATATCAGCTGTTAAAGCAATCGGAAAGAGTCTGAATTTTAAAATAATCGCGGTTAAGTCTGCCTGTAAGTTAGGGCCAGAATGTAAACAATCGTTCAACGAAACGCTTGTGTCGGTGCATTTCGCACTAGCGTTCAAAACAATGCGCAGCGGCTTGTCCGGCCGACAGACGCCGTGGTGTGGGATCACGTAATAATCCTTATCAGTAAGAGCGGGAGCGGGCGAAATGATATTACGTTCGAGATAGTCTCTCATCACGTTATCATATTCGAGTTTAAGAGCGCTATTCGCCTGGAACCTACGTTCTAGCGAGGACAAACAGCGAGATGCATTTGTTACAGAATCGCCTAACATGAAGGTCGACTGCGAAAAGGGTAAAGCGGTGACGTAATGTCCAGTTAATTTATCGCGATGTGTATGCAAAGCGTAAAAGTTCTCACATTCTTTATCAGCTTTAGACATGTGAGTTTGAGTCGGCACTGACTCAAGTTGCCAAAACTTTGAAACTAAGCTTTCGATCGAGTCATCACTCGATGAGAAAAAAACGTGATCACTATCACTACGCGCAGGATCATTCTGACATGTAAGCGTAGCGATCGAGCCTAAGACTATGTACCCGAATGCTGTTTCCAGCAAATCCGGTTTTCCGGGCGGACCTAACAATTTTGCAGGTCTTAATATTTCCATAAATATCTCAGCGCCCAGCAATATATCAATATCCGCGGGTTTGTAAAAGTTCGGATCTGCGAGCTGTAAATTATCTATGTAGGTTAATGACGAGGTGTCAAATTCGCAGCTGGGTAAGTTACTGGAAATAGTTTTAAGGACCAAAGGTTTTATTTGTAAGCGAAAGTTTATATCGTACTTAGATAGTAAAGTTATATCTGTGATACCAAATATAGTTTGGGAACTACTGCCAATTCCGTTCACTGCTCGTTCGGAATTATCATGGAAGATGCGAGCGCCTAATTTCTTACAAGCACGGCGGGAGATAAAGTGATTCTGAGATCCATTGTCTATTAAAATTCTAACTTGACTTAGAGATCCGTCACTTTTTATTACATTAGCGATCGCGGTACCTAATAAAACATTTTGGGTTTTTCGCGGGCCTTTTGAGTTGGCATTCATACTACAAAATGAAGCGGAATTTTCTATAGGTTTATTAGAAACCGAACTCGAAGACGCGATTGCATTCTGATCGTTAGATCCTACACTAATAGCTCTGTTATCTGTACGGCGATGCAGATAATGACTCGCGGTCATCGACACTGCGCTAGGTGATGCGTTATCGGCCGTAAAACATAACAAGCTATGGTGCGATTTTTTGCAATGAATGCATTTATTTATAGATTTACATGCATTTGTGCTGTGTTGTAAACTTAAACAGTTAATACAGGCGCGTAAATTCTTCACATGATCATACCGTTCGCGTGCGTTAAGCGCTTTGAATTTAGGGCAAATATATAAGCGATAATGACCGGAATCTTTGCAAAACTGACAAGTGTCATTGTTTACAACGAATGAGTTTATGCGCGCGTTATTTTTAGATGCAGTACCTTGCGGTTTAGAGATGGCAGATGTACTAACATTATTTATGTTATCGGACGTTCTATTAAGAACTTTAATGCGGTCACGAACAAATGAAATTAAATCGTTCAAAGTAGGTATTTCTTTGCCTCGGTTTTCCATTTCGAAGAGGCATGCGGTGTCCTTATCAATGCGTTGTAACAAAACATGTAACATAACAAAATCGTGTATGTTAGGTAAATTTAAGTTGTTTAATGCGAGATGCGAGTTTGAAAACTGATCTATCAGATTTTCTAAATTATTGGAGGTAGCTAAAGCGATAGGTTTCAATGAAAACATCTGACGTAAATAAGTCGAAGCGAGATTTCTTTTGTCTTCATATTTTGACACAAGTGCGTTATAAATTGTTTCGTAGTTTTCTGCGCTGGGCACAAAACCAGCATAAACATTTTTAGCTTTATTTTTCAACTTACTAGCGAGGTAAAACATCTTTTCGGTTATAGAAAGAGACGGGTTCAAATGAACAGCGTTTTGGAATGTTGCATAAAAAAGTGGCCAATCTTTAGCATCTCCGTCAAACTCAGGAATTTCAATTCTAGCTAACTTAACTCCCTGAAAAGTGTTATGAATCTGTTTGGCAGGCATAATAGGCTTCGATACAAACAGAGAATGTTTACGTTTGACGCGGCAATAAATATCCTCAAATGCGAGCCATTTATTTGAATCTGGGACCGAATCTTTATCAATTTTTAATAAAACAAGTTGTATATCTTTTACACATTGTTGGAAGTTACTTCTAATTTCGTCTAAAGTTTCTACTGAGCATAAAAAATCTTCTAACTCGTCGGGGTCATTTAAGTTATGACGCGACAAATCGTATATTTGCTGTAAGCGTTCGAAATATACTTGTCGCTGACATTCGAGAAGTTTTATTTTTTGTTCATTAGACGACGTCATTGTTACCTATTGTCTGAGCTAATGATTAAACGTAAACGGGAGGTAGGACCGAGCGCCTACCGGCGAGCGAGCGTTCCGAGACAACGGAATGCACTATGAAGTGCTATGCGAATCTAAATAAAATGCGGGTGCGACGCGACAGTAATAAATACTGATGCGAATAAATGTAATAAATGCGCTGTTATACAATAACAATATATGTATATTATGCGGAATATAAATAAATAATGCGGTAACCAAAGGAGTTCTTCAAAATTATACTTTGGTTTAAGACTAACGACGCACACACAAAATGGCAGCCTAGTCAGCAATGCAAAAAATGTGATATTGAAGTAGTTTGAAAGAAATATAGGAAAAATATTATAAAAATACTGAAAATATCCAGAATCCGGCTCGAAGGACCATCAAATGGTGATGAAAAAGGGCTAAATTCTTTCTCACCACGGGCGGTGCGGTGGCTCCTGGATATTCGCGGTATTAAATAATATTTTTGCGGATGCGGGGAAAAGACGGAGAGAATCTGAAGGCCAGGGTTCGTGTTCCTTGTAAGAAACTATGTAGGCTGTACATACCAATCCAGCGTCCAGAGGTCGGAGTGGGCGGCGCGGCCAGCGCAGCGTGCGCAGGTCCACAATTCCTCACAAACTATAGGCACAGTTTCCGTGATCCGTAATTCTCACTCGCGAGTAGGGTTAGGTCCCTTTTTGGAAGGTCTCGCGAACTGATTGACGTTAATTATGTTAATTTTAGAAGCGTCGTGCGGTGTCGATGCGGCGGTGGTTAGACACGTGGAAGAACTGCCCTTTGCGAGGTTGCGTCTCGCTAACTAGCGGCGGGTGGCGCCACACTCGCATTTCCGAGCGTGAATTGACATGTTTACAGTCTAACACAATTTCAAAAAAAGAACCACTGGCAGTGCACCGGTTTTACTCATTATAGTTTTTTATTGTGGAATAAAGTAGTCAAAATAGCCTTATTGTAATTGATTATAATTTCATTTAAATCCACTTAATCGTCACAATAGGTACATTTTTTTTTTTTATAAATACTTTCTTATATTATTTACCTATGTAAAACGTTTAAACACCAAACAAATGTCTATGTTCTCTAACGAATAAATAACACACATTTTTATGGAATGCCTTACCATTCTCCATCCAGTCACAGTTCCTAAATGTTTTCAAGGACAGAGTGAAGTAGCGATTTTTATCAATTTTTTTTTTTGTAGCTTTGTTAGCTCAGTGTTTAGCGCAGTAGGTTCGCATTCCGAAGGGCGTGGGTTTAAACCCCAACAATGAGCTCGAGCTGACGGTGAAGAAAAACATCGTGAGGAAACCATAGCGTGGTGGTAGGGTACTTTCTAGAACTCGGCTGGCTAGCTACCAGCCTCAAGTTGAAAATCTGCCGCCAAGCATCTAACGGTGTGTTCTGGCAGCCTCACTTGAGAGTTAGTACCATTGCAGGCTAGGTGTGCTTTACCATCTTCGACCACACTGTCACTTAACATCAAGTGAGCTGTGGTCAAACACCTAGCTTGTCAAACATAAAAAAAAAAACACTAAAAAACATTCATTTTTGTAGGATATGATAGATTACCTTTTTTCACCTTGACAGCCCTGTTGGCTCATTGGTTGTATATCTGCTTTAAGAGCTGCAAGGTGTGGGTTCGATTCCCACCCAGGATAACCATTTTGTGGTATAAACATATATTTATTATGTGTCTGGGTGATCTGTATGTGTTATAAGTAAGTATTTACAAAAAAAGTATATTATCAGTTAGACTGCTTAGTTAGGGGTCAGATGACGTTGTGATAACGTAGGTACGATATTTTTATTTATTTTGTAAATACATAGATACTTTGATACACTTAGAACACCGAGGCGGAAGAAACATTAGTAAATCAGTAATATTTATTGCCCATAAACAACAATAATGTTAAAGGCAAGTCAGTCGTGCAAAAAAATTCTTACAATTACACATTAATGAATGAAGCTATATAATAGACAGCCCTGTTGGCTCATTGGGAGTATGCCTGCCTGAGCTGTAGGGTGTGGGTTCGATTCCCGCCAAGGATAAATGTTTGTTTGGTATAAACAAATGTTTGTTCTGTGTCTGGGTGTTCTGTATGTATTATAAGTATGTATTTAAAAAAAAAAAGTATTTATGAATTCTATCAGTTATCTAATTTTCATCACACAAGCTCTGCTTAGTTTGGGGTCAGATGGCGCTGTGTGTAATGTGTCCTAAAATATAAAAAAAAAAAAAAAATAATTAACAACAACGAACATACTTCTGTTTACAGTGCAGTACATCTATATACTTCACATTAATGTTTCTCCTGGATGGATACCCAAACCACGCTCTACGGCTCTTGAAGCAAAACTATAGCTAATTATATAGGCTGTCAAATTATCTGTTTTCAGTCAAATTTCACATCATCAGCCATAGGACGTCCACTGCTGGACATAGGCGTCCTCCTGCGGGGGTTTTGCCAATACTCGCCACACTTGGCAGGCGGGTTGGCGAGCGCAGTGAGGTGTGTTTGTTCAAGGAAGACGCTGCTGCTCATCTTCCGGATGACATCCCTTAGCCGACTCTTACGGCAACCACGAGTAGAGAGGGTGGGGTACTATTCTTACGCCGACACCACCACGGCAAATTTATTTGATTCTAATTCGGAAAACTTTCAGTTTCTGTTTGAAAAGAAATTATACATATAATATTATAGATAAGATCGTAGATAGGACTGAAAGGCGTTGCTTGTTTGTAATATACTCTAAGCTCCCATAATACCGAATATTCAATATAGCGTACATTCCCTGTTGCCATTTAATTAGTATCTGCTCCATAATTACTCAAATTCAAACCGCCGTCGCTTACATCCCACACATTTGTACCCAAGGCTGTATAATTATAGCCATATTTTGTCACAAATAGATTAATTGCTAGATATTAATCACAGTATTTCAGGACAATTCAAGGACTTCAGAGACAAGACGTTATATTCGTCCTCAACACTGATTGATTACTTTCAGTGTTAGCTATGAGAATCTAGAGTAAAACAACATCTTCAGTCATTAAGGCAGTTTGTTTATTTGTAAATTTTAAAGATATTTTTAGGGTTCCGTACTTCAAAAGGAAAAAACATTACCCTTATAGGATCACTATGTTGCCTGTCTGTCCGTCTGTCAAGACCCTTTTTCTCAGGAACGCGTGCAGGTATCAAGCTGAAATTCATATCAAATACTCAAGTTTACTATCCCTTGGAGCTGTGAAAAAAACAAACTTGTAAGCCAACGCAATCAAAAGATACAGCCGTTTATGCTGCAAATTTTCGACACTCGCAAGGGAATCAAAACCTACAGGGTACTTCCCGTGAACTCAGAATCTTGAAGTTTGGTACGAAGCAACGTCTTATAGCACAGATAAAGGAAAAATTGCGAAAATCATAAATTAATATTTACCGTAACTTTTACTTATACGCCTACAAGTTTGTACGGGATCCATGGTGCGCGAGCCCGACTCGCACTTGGCCGGGTTTTTTGTAGTGCACTTTACTACCGAAGCAAACATAAATATATTGTTACGTTTATCGATGAGACGTTTGGTAACACAACAAAACGATAGACAAAGTAATATAGTTCATTATTCATTCCGTAGATAAATAGGAAGAAAAATATTTTTAGCATAAAATCTTGCGATTTCGATTGTGACATAAATACACTTTTTAGTGGGCACAGAATCAAATAAATAAAAGATATGGAATTATGGAAAAATTTACTTATTATATAGGGTTATAAGTATGAAGTTTGCTAAGCTAAAGTACGCATCATTGAGAACAACTTTCATTATAGACATCTCTAATATCGTGAAAAGAAAGAACGGCTGTTTTATATTCAACTTAGTACCTGGACGACCGAGCTTCGGCTGTAAACACGGATAAAACGACGTTTTCCAAAAATGAAACCTAGCTAGATCGATTTATCGCTCCCGAAACCCCCTGCATACTAAACTTCATGAAAATCGTTGGAGCCGTTTCCGAGATTCAGAATATACATATGTAGAATACATATATACATATATAGAAGAACTGCTCGTTTAAACGTATTCGATGAAAATCGTTGGAGCCGTTTCCGAGATTCAGAAAATATATAATATACATATATACAAGAATTGCTCGTTTAAAGGTATTAGATAGATAGATTAATGCGTTAAATATAGACTTAAAAATAATACAGTTTTGTGTGTGTTAGTGTGTGCGTGCGCGTGTGGTGTGTGTATTAGTATGTGCGTGCGCGAGTAGTGTGCGTACATATAGCAAATTAAACAAATCAGTCGTCCAACATAAAAAAATAAGAAGCAATTCGTCTCATTACATGGTAGATATAACTGAAATTGTGACGATTACGCTGGAACTGAATTGTGAAATTAATTCAGTGAACATAGTGCCTCTATTGACGGTAATATAAAGAGAAGTGCAAATACAGAGAAACCTTATTATATTTAGACCATGAAATGATTTGCTTATGAATTGCCTGTTAGCTCATTTGGTAAAGTTCTGCTTCGAAAGCTGAGGGTCGTGGGTCCGATTCCCACTCAGGACTAACATTGTGACTAACATAAATGTGATGTTTGTTCTGTATGTAGTTACAAGAAAGTGCAGGTCAGACGTCACACACCTTCGAAACCTCTTTTTTATGAACTCTCGCTTAGCGGCAATTCGTACATAACTTAGAAAAGACAGAAGTGCGTGCCGTAGAATTTGAACCCAGATCTCTCAACAAGGCTGATGAAACTTCACAATGATTAAACTTTAGGTTAAATTGCGACATCAATTTTTAAATTGAGCAGATGTTAAAAATGACTATTGTTAATTTAATCAGCGTGGATATCGTACCTAATGTCGCCGTATCATTGAAAATAATAACTCAATAACTGAAGGCGGCAAAATTGAGGCTTCTGCTAAAGCGTCAATCATTACCTTTATCATCGATCAATTCACGAACCATGATAAAATTTTTACGTAACTCGATCTGTCTTTAATGAATGCCCACTGATTCACTTTCATTGCCTTCTTTTACAACTTACATAACCGTCATAATAATCGTGACCTCAGTAGCAGATCTATTGTTACCTATCACATTGATAACAACTTATTCCATGAGTCGGTTTTGTAAAGAAACTATTTTTTAAACAACGGGTAGTATCCATTTTTGTTTATAGCTTACGATGGCGGCTCCCCCACTCAAATGTTTACAAAACTTGGTTGGTCTCCAACTCAAGTCTCTGGTTCAATATTACCAATAATTAAAGCTTCTTCATTACACTTTGGAATTCGATTTTAGTCATCAATATCTTCATTTTCGGGTGACGAAACTTTGGAGTGCTGCTGGAAGTTTTGATTACTCATGTTCGATAGGTATATATAAATACCAATATTTGTTGGCTATTTCAATATTCAATTCAATTCAATTCAATTCAATTCAATTCAATTCAATGCAATTGTTTATTTTATCTTTTGGCACCATCTCGATGCACTTAGATACGTCAAAAATACACAAATTGTTTACAAATAATAATCGATAAAATAGGTACAAATTATGAGTTGCAGCTGTATAGGGGCCTTGTCAAACTATAGTACAAATATACAATAATCATTATACCATTTTAAAAAATGAGAAATATACTGCGCAGGGTCAAATTATAGCCAGACCATTTTATCATTAACATAGTGATCATATTCATAGTAAGCATTTTGAATTAGTTTTTTCTTAATGTGAATTTTAAATTGGTGCTCATAAAGTAACAAAGTAACAAACACTTAGTGTTATTGTCATCTACAAAATTATAGGTATAAGTAAATATAATAACCTTGTAATGTAGATTAACAGAGCAGTAAATTTAAAAACATTTATTTGTGCTTAATAAATCCATTATAGTTACACCAATTATAATTATAATAGTGAAAAAATAAATCATAGAAAATCAAAAGTTTTTTAGGAAGATCAGAAAAAAATACCTGGAATCTATAGGTAAATGTTCTTCTCAAATTTTTTAATTGTACTCAAATTTTAGATCACAAAAATACTTGGATTCAAAGAATTAATAACAAGTAAACGTAAATGCTGTAAATTTTAAACAAAATCATAATCACATACATCATGTGAGGTAACTGACAATATTAATTTTATTGTTTTTAATAATCTATATTAAAAACAATAAAATTAATATTGTCAGTTACCTCACAGTTAAAAGTTAAATTAATTTGTCACAAATTTCATTTCTTAAAAATTATTCTATGTATCTGCGTCAATTTCTATGGTAATCAAACCAAACACCAGCTCCCATACTGTGGCGTAATCACGCATTCATTCATTAGTCAGAGAGCTAAGGCTTTTATTGAACACTTTAATTACACAATGGGGCAACACTTCATTAAATTGTCACTCACTCGGTTCTTTTCGTAATGAACATCATTGCGTTACGTAAGGCGACGTTTTGACACGAATGTGACTTATTGATTTTTAGGTTATGGTATTACTTCTATTAGAAATATATGCCTATTATACTCGTACTATATTTTAATTGTAAGAACGCTGTCTGTTGGAAATCATTTATTTAACATAAATATTTGTGTGTGTGTGTTTGCATGCACGTGTTTGTGTGTATCACATCATCAGCCATAGGTCGTCCACTGCTGGGCATAGACCTCCTCCTGGTGGGGTTTTGCCAATACTCGCAACGCTAGGCAGGCGGGTTGGCGAGCGCAGTTAGGTGTGATTGTTCAAGGAGTACGCTGCTGCCCATCTTCCGGATTACATCCCTTAGCCGACTCTTACGGCAACCACGGGTAGAGAGGATGGGGTACTATTCTTACGCCGGCACCACCTGTATGAGTGCTGTCACTTTTATGCTCCGATTCCATAAAGAAGTGTACAAAATGGATACATGTCAAAATTCTACATCACAGGTAACCGACGTAGGACGTTCAAAACTCAAAGATAAAACGAGCTATCACGAACTCTTTTTAAAGTTTCTCAAAAAAAAAGATAAAAAATATTAAAAAAACAAAACGGCTCTTCTATTCATTACTGTCCTTGTTTTTAGGGTAGCACGTATTTATTTTCATCTAGAACTTTACAAAAAGTAATCGCATGGCCTACGTGACACAGGGTATATTCATAAACAGTGGATGTTACGCGTCATGAGTTTTTATTAAAAATTCCTTTAACAATTTCAACTCGCAAGTGGGTCAGCCGACTTTTACATAGTTTACTCTTGTATGAGAGTGGCTACAATGTGCTTATTTAACAGGACAAAATAATATAAGAGTTAATGTCATTATTATACTAAGTATATAAAAACACAACATACATATTATGTATACGAAGAAAATAATATAAAAAATATTTCAATACTTGAAAATCATGCTGAAAATCACGTTTATTCAAATATTTTTATCCAGAAACAGAAATCTGCTTCATTTTGATGTTCCTAAACCGGTTAAAGTTTTAAGAAAATATTAGTTACTGACTCCTTCTGCGCTACTCCTAAGTTACCATAACTCGGCTGTCGATACGAATATTTTCAGGTTAAATTATTTAATATTTTTTATGCAACATTTAGGCACTTTCTAAACAGTACATTTATGTACAAGATATGTCAGATAACTATGTTTATTAGTGGGACTAAATCGGGGACAAAATAACAACTTCAAAATAAAAAAAATACAAACGTATGTGTATGTGATTTTAAGTGTTAAGTCTAGAAAACCCAGATAACTCTTAACGCGGGTTGCGGTTAGCGTAGTAGGTAATACTTAAGAGGTGCTCGTCTATCTATTAAAGCAATCACTTTTTAACATATTAGACGACTTTAACATTAGTAAAACAATAACCAACTGCTTCATCGAAAACTGTCGAATTCAAGTAAAAGTTGTTCACATAGATGAGCAGATCCGTCAACCTTTAGTTATATTTCACACGCTTCTTGAAAACAGATCTCATGGGAACAATTTGATATATAAAACTTTTCATAAAATTATGTGCAAAACTAGTAAGTTTTTATAGTAAAAAGTAATGCGACAAATGAAGCGTTATCTGTGTGATTTAGTTTCTTGTCATAAAATATGGATACCCTACCTCTACACGGTCACTCGTCCGCAAGCCCGCAATGAACGCAGAATACGAAATAGTTTCAAGTGTAGAACCACAGACCAGAAAAACATAGACGGACAACTATGAATAAACAGCGTAACGTATGTTGAAACAAACGCAATGTATAAACACGGGCATTTTGCATATACTTATGATTCAAATTCAAAAAATCTACAACTGCCTATTCTATAATTATCTATCTCACCTATATCTAACTTTGTCTAAATCTTTCTACTTCTGCTTATGGAAGCCCTACAGCCATATACATAGAAGAGATTTTATATGATTTTATCTAATTCTTCCTCTAGATCTGTCAAAGATGAGCATTTGGGTACTTACTAAATGTATATTCATAATTATCAAGTAATACTAAAACAGATTTTAATCGCTTATCGGAAGTATAAATAATAGAAAAAGAAACTATTTATTGTTTATACTACGATTTAAAATGTACAGGCAACTAAACAATCTTTTGAACCTTTACGCTAAAAGCGATCACATCTAATCAATGGAACTATGGAAGAAAAACAATTTACAAAACAAGAAACAGGAAACAGATGTTGTAATACTTATAATTATAAAATAGTAAGTCAAACGTTCTTTTCATTGTCTTCTTGACAGGCTAGATTAGACACGGATCAGTTAACAATGTAGTCAAAAATGTTAAATATACAATCTGGAAGATAGGAAATATTTTTTCAAATAAAGTTGCTGATATTATTTGCTTCGTGATAGATTTTCTAGAAAGGTCAGTTGACTGTATGTCATGATTTGTTTCCCTTACGATGAATTACTACACCTTCAGTTTAAGTTATTAGTTACATTAAAATTTTTCTTTTATCTTTTAATCCACGTAATTTGTTATTTATTATACTAATTTATAGTTTAAAGAAAGTTTAGCATCTGTACTTTTCCGTTTTTGTGGCAGTCCTTTGGCATTCGCTCCGGGCTCTATCTCAGCTAGTTCGGATTTCAATTATACGATTTGTTTATTGAACGAAAAGGAAATAAACGGAGTCCGTCCGGGATCGGATGGAAGAAGATATTGGGTAAAGTTTTAAAGTGCTTAATTTAGAGCAAACGGCAAATGGTTTTGTTCGCTTACAAGAAACGTCGTATTATTTTATCTGGTTATTATAAGTATAGCGTAATTTTTTCGGGTAAAAGAAATTAGTGTAAAAATTGATTGATTTACAGCTATAAAATACAGTATAACTATAGTTTATAATTATAGTTTAACTAGCGACCCGCCCTGGCTACGCACGGGTTTATATGGGGCTTTTGATCTATCTCAAAGGGATAAGACAGCGTTTTCGATGAAAGCTCACAGATAGGTTGACTTTTTCCGACACCTCCAACTATTTTCATCATATTTCAACCAATTTATACAAAACCTTGACGAATTATATACCTAAACCTTCCTCATGAATTCCTCACTCTATTTATTGGCGAAGCTCGCGTGATAATCCGTTCAGTAGTTTTTAAGTTTATCGCGAACGGACAGACAGGCAGACAGACAGACGCGGCGGGCGACTTTGTTTTATAATATGTAGTCATGTACATTGTACAAGCATGATAGTATCTACTGAATTATAAATGCAGTCTTAAATTAATAAGCGCTAAAGCACCACGCTTGGCAATCGGGTTGGCGAGCGCAGTTAGGTGTGATTGTTCAAGGAAGACGCTGCTGCCCATCTTCCGGATTACATCCCTTAGCCGACTCTTACGGCCACCACGGGTAGAGAGGGTGGGTAACAAATGTATAGTAGTGAAACGGAATGCCTGCATCAAAATCCATTTTTATTTTTTCAACATTCATCAGCTGTTTAAATGCAAGCATTTCACAAATCTGAAAACCTTCCTAAGGTTACAAAACCCTGCTCAATCTCAACAAGACTACGGAAATGTTAACATACAATACTGAGATTGTTCATTTGTTATTTTAGGTCGGATATTCACTGCACACTTACGCATAAAGGCCGCCTTTAGCACATTATTATAAAGGGTTTTTGCGGTAAATAACAATATTATGATAATATCCGTTTATATTCAGCTATAACGAGAATCCGACGAGCCCGCAACCAACTCAAACTACTCGTTAACATGGAATCAAAATATTTATTATGAATTAATTTACATAAACAGCCTACGAAATATGCATGCTCTAGAAAAATAATGATATCTCGTGGCGAATGTATTATTTATTCGCTTCAAAACTCATTGTGCGAATAAGAAAGTTTGCACAATGCAATTATTATAAAGTTACATTCTTATATTCAGAAGAAAAGTTATATAATTTGCTAGCTTTGTTAACCTTATCGAAATGAAGTAGGTACTTTCTGTACTTCATTTAAAATATAAACATTTTGTTTGTAGATAGGGTTTTAATTTTAAAATAGTTTTTTATCTTGAAAATTATTTAATTCAAGATTGTTCTGTTATAGTTACAAATTAAGTTCACAGTTTTATATTATATTTTACAAGGGATTCGGTTCAGAGTAATATATAAATCGAATGTTTTTTTTTTGTTTTATAGCTGACAGGCTTGGTGTTTGACCACAACTCACCGGATGTTAAGTGACGGTGTGGTCGAAGATGGTAAAGCACACATAGCCTAGAAGTGAACTGGCTCTCAAGTGAGGCTGCCGGAACACACCGTTAGATGCTTGGCGGCACATTTTCAACTTGAGGGTGGTAGCTAGCCAGCCGAGTACTAGAAAGTACTCTACCACCACGCTATGGTTTCCCCACGATGTTTTCCTTCACCGACAGCTCAAGCTAATTGTTGGGGTTTGAACCCACGCCCTTCGGCATGCGAACCGACCGCGCCAACCACTGAGCTATCATCGCTATGAAAAAAAAAGATTGTTGTTAATATGTGAGGATTGTATTGTAGGTGGCAGTTTTTTTTATGCAGAAAGATAGGCAAAGATGCATTCGACTTGCTGATGGGAAGATAAGATAAGGGAACTATATTTTCACACAAAAAATAAAACAAACATTACGCAAAAATGAGATTATTGTAACAGCTGTCGGCTTTATTATTAAGAGCGATCTTTTTAAAGGTGGTGGTGGTTCACTAGGTGGTAGATTGCCCTAGCAGGTCAAGGTACTACGTACCAACGCAGTATAAGATTTTGCCGTCAAGCAGTAGTATGTGGAAGTTGCTGCGTCCCGATTTGAAGGATAGGTACTGCTAGCGAAATTACAATTCTATTGAGTCCAACCTTCAAATATTTTTTTTCGTCTAATTAGTTTTATATAAAATACTAATGGTAAACAAAACCGCCACATATAGAAACCTGGAACATAAGTAATATTGTTGATGCGTTACCAGCATAGAAAGATGATAGAATCCCTTTTCAAAACGCCCTATGTTGTAGCATCGAGAAAGCACATACCTACCTACACGGGAAAATCCAGATTTAGAAATATTTATTGAATAACTGATACACTAAATGTTATGCTAGATGTACAAGCAACATCGTGTCATCATTCAATAGTTTAAATTAATTCTTGTCAGCCCTGTTGGCTCATTGGTAATGTGTCTGCCTGAGCTGTAGAGCGTGGGTTCGATTCCCGCCAAAGACAAACATTTTATAGTATAAACAAATGTTTGTTCTGTGTCTGAATGTTCTGTATGTATTATAAGTACGTATTTAAAAAAAAAAAGTATTTATGTATTCTATCAGTTATCTGACTTCCATCACAGAAGCGCTGCTGAGCTTGGGGTCAGATGGCGCTGTGTGTAACGTGTCCTATGATATTTATGTTTTATATTTAGTTCAGATCTTATGGCACTCCACATTTTACTCCTGCGCGGCAAGAATAAGCGTCAAAACCGTAATATGTTCTCAGATTTTCAAAATGAAACGAGAGATGTAAAATAAATTATTTCTACACATTACGTATGTAAAGCTGATTTTCGTTTTTGTTTTATCTTCGTGTTTGGAATGTTCTGTTTAACGAATATTGAGCTGTCAAAGAAACTTCAAATACGCACCGAGCGTATAATTATTTCTTTGAATGCAACATTTGGGCTAGAAGAGAGTATTAAATTACATGCTTCTGCACCGTTTTATATGGCAGCATTTTAAAGTAGAGCCTACACTATTTCTTAAAAAAAGATCACGGTTGTACAAAATTTGGTTTCAGCACGAAATTTTTGCAAAGTGTTTTAAATTATTTTTTGCACTAATGCGAGTTTAAATACTATTTTAGGCTGGTTCTGCAATTTATTGTTTTAGTGTTGCTATCAAAAGATGGAAAAATTAAACTACATAATCTTGTGAAGTTTTAAAACTAAATCTCACACACCGTCAACATAATTTTCGGCGTTTTACTGTCAACAGATTGACGTGTTCTTTTCATGTAGGTATACATTTGCATAATACAATTTATTAAAATTCTATTTTTCCCCGGTAATTTACGCAATGCGTCATTTCTAACGGCCACAAGGAATGTACTTGTCAAAAATTACGAACTTTTTGGGTGTGAAACAAGCTTAACATCATACAATTTTCACACGCAAAGTTTATCTCCATTCAAATGAGTAACGTCTTCATTGTTTCAAATAAGACAATAATTAAACTGAATGCAATTTGTGAACTCATTAGTGATACAAAAATATTCAAATTAGACGTACGAGTGGAGTTAGAAAATAAACCTTTTTGACAGCATAAAAACATGAGTTAGAATTTAAAACAACACAATTTAACCTGTGTTTTTATGAATATTTTATTGTAAATGCTAAACATATTTACTTACTGACTCAGTAATTTTTAATTTAAATAAGTTACGGTGAAATATTTAAATTCAGATCGTTAAAAAAAATCTATTCTATGCTAGGTGTGTACCATCTTGGACCATACCGTCACTTAGATGAGCTTTGGTCAAACGCCTAACCTGTCAACTATAATAACAAAAATATGAACTAATGAAACTAACCACCAAATGTCTCAAAATAATGAGTGCTTAAGCAATGCAAGCAATGGAAAGACCGCAATATATTCCGCAAAACTAAAACGAGGCTGATGCGTAAGTTGCAAAAAAAGCGCGCGTAAAAAGCAATGCCCTAGACTATTCGTAACTAAATTGTATATTAAAACATTACTTCTATTCACAAGAGCGTCTTGTGTTATAATGTATATTATCATAATAATTATATAAAGGTTTAGTTTCATGATTCCTATCCTTACATTTATTTGGAAAATGTTATTATTAACAAATTGTAGTGTAAAATACTTTTTTTAACGTTGGCGGTGAGATTGTACAAACTGAAAGTTTAGATTGAGTCACTAGATCACAGGTATGCCAACACAAAATTAAGAGACGTAAAAGTAATAACCAAAACTCTTTCAAAACTCAATATACTTTAAACGCATTAAAAATTATCCTCAAGTCCAACGGGAAGCAAACGACGGTAATAAAAATTCAAACAGACAATGATAACAAACTTTATGGGGGACGGGAATAATTTTATGGTGTAAAAATGGGTCATGTCACAAAATGAGATGTAGGCTCCGACTTTATTTGCCCATTGTCAACGCGATGTTTAAACTGTGACTTTCACCCAGCCTACCTGGAAACAAGGAAGAAGGCTATAATTTACCCAAGTGTGGACAGCGACGTGAGACTTTTTATATTATTTTAAGAATGACTTATCGCTAAGCGCACCTGTTGTGTTGACACCCAAAGTTTTAGATAATGGATATGGTTTTTTGAGTTGAATATGTAGTTGCGATGACGAAATTATCTTTTCTACTTCACTACTGGAAACTGACGTGGTTTTGACACATTTTTGTTTTACTTATGCGAGATTACTCACTTGTAATAATATCGTTGATGACTTTGGAAATGTGCCGTTTACCTTGCTTTTTATGAATTGAATACTCAATGTTGTGGAGCTAAAACTATTTGATTCCATAGATGCTTAGTAAGTACAAACTTACAAGTTTAATGTCATAATAGAAATGGTATTTGGAGAAGCTACATATTTTTAGTTCTATTTAACATCTAGCATTTAGTGGAGATATACTTCCCAAAGACATCACATTTATTGGTGATATTATTCTGACATTAGTGAGACTCAAAATGGACGGTACAATAATTGTACTGTCAATTTTGAGTGAAGGTGTAATTGTTACACCTTCAATTTTACAATACAAATTTTGCGTCCTATTTGATTCCCATTAGCACTAAGTTGTAAGCGTCATTCACAGTCTCCCATCCAAAGACTACTTAGATCATCCATTGTTTACCATTATTGATATACAAATCATTTTTTTATGCTTGACCACAGCTCACCTAGTATTAAGTGATGTGTTCGAAGATGGTAAACACGTTTGGCCTGGAATGAAACTGGCTCTCATGTGAGGTTGCTGGACCACACCGTTACGCATGGCAGCAGGTTTTCAACTTGAGGGTGGTAGCTAGCCAGCCGAATACTAGAAAGTACCCTACCACCATACTCTGGTTTCTTCACGATGTTTTCCTTCATCAGCAGCTTAAGCTCATTGTTAAGGTTTAACTTACACTCTTTGACATGTGAACCGACCGAGCTAAATAATAAGCTATCATCGCTACAATATAGATATTATGTTCTATATTTATAGATAGTATGTTTTAAACTTAAATTAATTTTCTTAAATGTTACTACGCAAATTTAATTCCGCTTTTCATAATACGCCCGCATGTTCGTGTTCTTAATGTTCGTCTTAAATACAGATAATAATCCGTATTTAATACGAACATTTAGCGCGCACAAGTATGTATTTCTTAGGCTCTGTTTTTGCTTGTTCGCTGTAATGATACGGTTAGCTCGCTAACGAAGGCTTGTTTTGCAAGAAAGCCGACATTTCCCTTAATTGGATTTTAATTTTCGTTTCGCTCGTGCTTTGTCTTTAATTAGACGTATTTACTTTATTTTATTCCATATTCTAACATTGATTACTGGAAACAAAAAATATTTTTTTTGGCTGACATGCTTGGCGTTTGACCACAACTCACCTGATATTAAGTGAGGTTGTGGTCGAAGATGGTAAAGCACACCTAGCCTGGAATGGAACTGGAATTAAATACATGTTTTTTTTAAACGATGAAATAGGCTTGCGTTTGATCGCCATCTCACCTGATGTTAGGTGAAGATGCGATCTACGATGGAGCACGCTCGCCTAGAAGATACCGATTCAATCTCGACTTGAAGACACACAATTCCATCAGGAAGCACCCACTCGGGTAACGCATTCCACGCTTTAGCCGTTTGAACAAAGAGAGTACATAGATTCAAATCGTTTCGTACGGGTTCTTGGAATGTCAACCATAAAACGATGTCGCTTCTTCGAGTTTCTTGCCGTCCGATAGAAAAATGGGCATGGGAAATTAGAGCATGCAGTTCCGAAGCACACTCTCCGAAATGAATCCGATATAAAACCGATAAACTAGCAACTTTTCGACGATGTTCAAGACTATGAAGTTTAGCTTCAACGAGGTATAATAACGATATAGGGTAAGGTATACTACTGCGTGTGATAGAACTGGAATTAATGATCGAGACGCTTCATTAATTGTAAACGAAAAATTAGTGCAAAGGGAAGAAAGTTCGCGATCACACCGTCACTTAATATCAGGTGAGTGAGCCGTGATCAAACACCTAGCCTATCAACCATATAGAAAAAAAGGTGCTTGACAGTAGATTTTCATCTTGAGTTTAATAGTTAGTGAGACTGGTACTAGAAAGTACTCTTTCCTACCGCCATTCTACGGATTCCTTGCGATGTTTTTATTTATCTGGTAGCATGCCCTACCAGATCATATAGTCGAAATACTTATCATATTAAAGATCTATTCATAAAATAGCTTGTCACTCACTCTCTTCAATAAACTACAACTTAACTCGCAAATCAACATTGCAGATCCACACATCATGATTTTATTTATAAATCTTCCACTGGCAGCGGAAGACATTTAATATAATATAACAGATGTTCTCATTTCGAGCGACACGCCTGGTAGACAATCCTTTGAGTTTCGTCACGGGCTTTTAAGACACAACTTTCTGTAATGTATTGTTATTACAAGTGCAATAAAAAAATGATAAGATTGACTATTGTGTCAGATGCAGAAATTTGGTCAGTAAGATATGGTCTTATGTCCTACAGTTGACTAAGCTGCTGATGATGATGCTTACATTCTTTCTGATCTGATTTTTTTGTTTGAAGTTTTCTCCTTCCTGTTGTGTAATATTGACATTGTTTTTCGGTTTCTTTTTGGTAGAGATATCAATAAATATTTTCATGCTTATTAAGAAAGTAAGATCGCATTTACTGCCTCTATTGTTTTTGAGGCAAACTGACCGAGAAATGTGCTTATTCATAAGATTAAAAAGAATAATCAATTTTATTTGTATAGCCCTGTTTGCACTAGCTTGTAGCGATGATAGCTCAGCGTTTTACGTGTCCGGATCACAAGCTAAGGCGAGCTTGAGCTGCCGTTGAAGAAAAACAGCTTAAGGAAACCAAAGAATGGTGGTAGGTACGGGTTGTATGTAGTACTTGCGTCACTAACTACCAACCTCAAGATGAAAATCTACTGTTAAACACCTTTCTAGTTTTAACACCTACTTTCTAGTACTCGTAGTAAAAAAATTGCCGCTAATCTGTGCTGGCAGTCTCACTTGAGAGCTAGCTCCATTCCAGGCTATATGTGTTTGCCATCTTCGATCACACCATCATTTATCATCAGGCGACGTGTAGTCAAAACATCTAGCTTGTCGAGCATAAAAAAATAAATTACCTCCTCCTAAAAAGATCTACAACCTAATAAAATGCAAATAAATGCCTAATTCAATCGTTTACTTTATATCTTACGTCCAAAGTAAATTTTAAGTAATATAACTTTGTTTAAGGATACTTCTATGCTTAGTTTCTCAGTACGTCCCTATCGATCCATCAGGCACAAGGCATCGAAACATCAATCACGCTGGACAAACATCGAAGCCATTATATCGGGCAAACAGACTTCTGGGCTTCAGTTTGTTTCTTATAAACTTGGATTGTTTGCCTTTAGGCCGAAGTGTACAGACTTGGATATATCTAAAGCCATTAGGATTTATAAACATTCCTCAATGTTGATCTATGCTTATTAACTTTAACCGTTATTTATTAATAAACTTAATTAAGAAAATTAAAAAACACGAAAATAAGCTAGCGTCACTTGGTAACGATACCCCATAACATCCAAATCAATTCTGGCATTTAAAAGTTATGGTAGAATAATGACCTAACTGGCTTAAACTTCGCGTAAACACTTTCGATAAAACCCTTTCACAACAAGTTGTAAAACTGTAAGCCTTGACAAAACATTGCTAAAATTTCTTTGTTCCAGTTATTTATCAAACACTCAAATCAGTCATAAGATTTGTTTATTTAAATTGCAACTAAAAATGGAAAGAACTATCAAACTACGCGGGTCGCGCGATGTTATTAGGTACGTCCCGTTTCTCACGCCTCGTCGCTAAGCCACGTTGCTAACTAATCAATCAAAAAAAAAAAAACAAAAGTCATTTATTCAGTTTAGGCCCTGGTAAGGCACTTATGAACGTTAAGTTACATGTTTGAATCTACCACCGGCTCGTAATTACACTTCAACTGAGAAGACTCCGGCAAGAAACTCAGCAAGGCATTTTTTTTTGTGGATCTTTCTTTTCATATTAGGTTACAATTTACAGTAATAAATATTAATACATACATTATGCTTACTACAATTGTCACTTAGCCAGGGGGATGCAAGTGCAGAGAGAAGCTACAACAACCATATATTCTTGTCTTCCACGTAATGAGCCACCTTATAGTAGGCTTTGTCAATTAACCTCTGCTTTATAAAATCTTTGAATTTATTATAGGACATTTTAGTTACCTCAAGTGGGATTTTATTATAGAATCTAACGCAATTCCCGAGAAAAGACTTATTAGCTTTAGATAACCTGAATCTAGGTGTCACAATTTTATCTTTATTTCTTGTATAAGTTATGGCGGCTACTATTAATTTCAAATGAATTTAAATTTTTCCGGACAAACATAATAATAATAATAATAAGCCCCCCAAAGTCCAACCACACGTCCGAATCGAACACATGATCACGTGGGGGGCGGGCAACGCAATGAGAAATTACTGGTGCGGCCAACGTGGCTCTGGGAGTAGGTAGGTGAGGAAGGTGAGTATGTATGTGTGTAGGTGTGTATGTATGTATGTATGTATGTATGTATGTTTGTGTGTGTTTGTATGTATTTACGTGTGTATGTAGGTATGTAGGTATGTAAGTATTAATTAAATATATAAAATTGATAGCCACATTAGAGCTCTTAGACAAGAAAGTAATGTCTTATAGAGGTTTATGTGGAACAATCGGCGTTAGTGTAGGACGTCGGTTTTGGGTGGCGGCGGAAGAGTATATTTAATACCAACGGCGGCGCCCTCGGGCTCAGTGAGGCAGCCCACTACGCACTCACTCACTTCGGACAAAGTGTAGTGAGTTTTTACTGTCCAAAAATGATACATGAATATAAATCCGCAAAATTTGCCCCAAGTTCCCGGCGGTTCCACGGGGGACGCTGATGATAGTAGGCAGGTACCTCGTGGCGCCAGGGGCCAGATGAATCTCCGGGCGAGGGTCTTTAACTATCGAACGACTCGTGCTAGCAATACGGACTCCGATACTTCTGAAGCGATTTCGGTAACATCGTCAGCTGAGGACGTTGTGCGGGAGGCAAGCGCCGACAACCCTGCACCCGCCAAAGCTAGAAGTGCACGCAGGAAATGGACCGAAGACATGAACATCTTTATCCTGCGCACATACTTAACACTTACAAACATGGAAACAAATGTAAGATCATATCTGCCTGAGTTACATTCAAGATTTTTACAAGAATTTCCGGACATGGACGTTAGTAGGCAACGTGTAGGTGACCAGCGAAGAGCTATTATCCGCAATAATTTATTAACTTCTGAACAGATACAAATCGTACATAGAGAAGCAAATGCTCAATTAAACAACAATACTAATGAGCTCACACAAAGCTTCGTTAGCATAGGAGGTAGTCAGAGAATGAGATGGGACAATGACTTAAACGAGTTCATCATAAAAAGTTACTATAGAATCACAGACGTAGAGACAAACAAAACCGCATACAGACGACCATTACACCAATCTTTCATAACCCAATATCCGCATCTTTCCCATATATCTGAACAACGTGTGGCAGATCAACGTAGAGTCATTGTTAACAACAAACTCATAAGTAACTCTAGACTTCAAGAGCTACGAGATGAAATTGCAATAGAACTAGCAACAAATAGAAACTACACACCTATTCACTCTGAAACTATGTCATCCCCATATAATACACCAATACCCCCATATATTGAAAATCTTGATACCCACATCTCTCAATCTCCGTCAGATATACTAATCACCCCACAAACACCCGAATATATACCGAATTCGACGGAATCTTCACCCATCACTTACACAAACATAGAACAAGAAGAAGTGAACCATTCACAAACAAATCAACAGGATTTGCCTAACGAAGTAAAACTCAGAATTGAAGACACTTTTTTAACGACATTAGATAAATTCAAATACGTAGACCCAACTTCTAGACCTAATATCCCCAAACAGAAAACATCTAAAAAACTTGCAAGCATTGTTCAATATATAAACCAAACAGTGCTACCAAGATACATACCATCAGACGCTGATTTCAACACGACCCAGAATGCTATCTATAGTGGAGCCTACACGGCAGCAGTTTGTAATGGATGTAAAATTGACGAATCTACTAACCACAACACCATCAGATCAAAAATTGCCCCTAAATGGCAAAAAAGACTTGAAAATAGAGTTACTGACCTTAGAGCTAAAATAGGAAGATTAACAGAATATATAAACGGCAACACTAGTCCAGCACTAAAACATCAAGTTGATAAAATAAAATTAGCTTACAAAATACACTCGCGACATGAAAATGAAAACTCCAATCTTAATCATTTCCTTGACACCCTCAAACAGAAACTTAGTGCGCTGTCAAACAGATTACGCAGATACAAAGAAACTTCCACCCGAAAGAAACAGAATACATTATTCAATAATAATGAAAAACTATTTTACAGGAATCTAACAAGTCCACAAACTAACGTACAAGGCAACACTTCAGAAAATACACATACCCCAGAACCAGAATCTTTCCATCAGTATTGGTCAAACATTTGGTCAATCCCTAAAACACACAACGAAAGCGATTGGATAAAACAAGATAGAGAACTATTATCAGAAACCCCGGAAATGACATTTGAGGAAATAGATATAGATACCTTAAAATTTGTTATAAACAAAACACATAATTGGAAAGCTACTGGATCTGATAAAATTCACAACTACTGGTATAAAAAATTCACGCATATACAACCGCTTCTACTTACTCATATCAACAACTTTATTAAATTTCCAACTAATGTACCTGACTACATCACAGTAGGGACAACATATATGATACCCAAAGATAGAACTGACCCAAAAAATCCCGCTAAGTACAGACCGATAACTTGCCTTCAAAATATTTACAAGATCATCACATCATGCATAGGCCAACTAATTTATAGACACGTCGCCACTCATAATTTGCTCGCAGAACAACAAAAGGGCTGTAGAAAGGGAAGTTTGGGCTGTAAGGAACAATTAACTATTGATGCAGTAGTTTCTAAGCAAGCACTAAAGAAAAAACGTAATATTTTTACCATGTTTATTGATTACAAAAAAGCTTTTGACTCCGTACCCCATAGCTGGCTTTTGTATATTCTAGACCACTACAAGATCCACCCAAAAATAATAAATTTCTTACGTGAAGCAATGTTGAAATGGAAAACAACACTAAAAGCATTTAATGAAGGTTCCTGTTTAGAAACTGACCCAATAGCAATCCGCAGAGGAATTTTTCAGGGGGACGCTTTCAGCCCTCTCTGGTTCTGCATGGCATTAAACCCATTATCTACTCTGCTCAACAAAAGTAATAACGGATACAAAATCACACACGATAACGCACACTATACTCTGTCACATTTACTCTATATGGACGATATCAAGCTTTACGGAAGTAGTTTACAAGAAATCCATAACCTTGCAGATATAACTGAAACTTTTTCTTCTGATATACAAATGGAATTTGGCATCGATAAATGTAAAATACAGTCCACACGCGATGGAAAACTTGAAAAAAATTCATATTCTTTGCGAACCGGTGAAGTAGTAGAGCCATTGGATGAGTACGCAGGATATAAATACTTAGGTTTTACCCAAACACAACAGATTCATCAAAAACGCACAAAAAAAGTACTAGAAGAACAGTTTAAATCAAGACTACATAAAATACTTAATACTCAGCTTAACGCAAGAAACACCATAAAAGCCACAAACACCTACGCTATTCCGATACTAACTTATTCATTCGGTATAATTAAATGGTCTAAAACTGATCTGATAAAACTGCAACGACTTATAAACACTACTATGACAAAATACAGAAAGCACCATCCCCGCTCATGTATAGAAAGATTGACACTTCCCAAAATAGA
This sequence comes from Biston stratarius, assembly GCA_950106695.1. Lineage (NCBI taxonomy): Eukaryota > Metazoa > Arthropoda > Insecta > Lepidoptera > Geometridae > Biston > Biston stratarius. The sequence continues at coordinate 31,780,135 of OX467106.1, read as the reverse complement.
AGGTGGTAGAGGAATCATAGACATTCAAAACCTTCATAACTCTCAAATAACCTCAATTCGTCGGTTTTTTCATCAACAAGCTGGCAAAACTTCACTCCACAATGCCATAGTTAAAGCAGACACAAAATTCACTCCTTTAAACTTAAAATCACAAGCGATACAGAAAAACGAAATTATTGTTTCCGCAGATGAGAAAATTAACCGCTGGCTGCAAAAATCCTTACACGGAAGACATCGCCGCGACTTGATAAACCCGATAGTAGATAAAGTAGCGTCTAACATGTGGCTCAAGCGCGGCGAACTCTTCCCTGAAACAGAGGGTTTCATGCTGGCAATCCAAGATCAAACTATCCACACGCTGAACTATAGGAAACACATTATCAAAGATCATTCTTTAGTATCAGATTTATGCAGACACTGTCACAACAGCCCAGAAACCATCCAGCACATCACTGGAGCCTGTAGCTCAATTACACAAAATGATTATAAGCACAGACACGACCAGATTGCTGCCGTTATCCACCAATACCTCGCTTTTAAGTACAAACTTATTAATCAAAAAGTAGCGTATTACAAATACAAACCCGAAACTATTTTAGATTCAAAAGACTACAAGCTCTACTGGGATAGGACTATAATTACAGACAAGACAGTGCACTTTAATAGACCAGACATCACACTCCACGACAAAAATAATGACACAGTATACCTAATCGATATTGCCGTACCTAACACACACAATATTGCTAATACTCATACTGAAAAAATTGCTAAATATACAGATTTAGCCATTGAAATTAAGTCACAATGGAAAGTCAAAACTGTTAAAACTATACCCATCATTATTTCAACAACTGGCATAATTCCTCGCTCACTTTTAACGAGCTTAGACATTTTAAATATACATAAACTAACATTCATTTTACTACAAAAAGCAGCAATATTAAATACATGCAGAATAGTCCGCAAATTTTTATCGTCTGACCAACCAAATATAAATTAACCCTTCTGTTTTTGTTTGGCCAAAAGCCCGCAAAAATGGTAATATTACCTCGGAAACGAGAGAACTCTATGAGTTAAACAAAAAAAATAATAATAATAATAATAATATAACTCTTTATTATTCACACCAATTACAAACAATTATTACAACATAAACTTAACACTAGTGGAACAATTGGCGGCCTTATCGCTAAGAGCGATCTCTTCCAGGCAACCTTAGTATGGAGAGGATTTTACTAAGTTGAGGACGGGGTGTCTTGACAAGAGAATTAAAATTAAGTCAAAGCGTTTAAGCATTATATATAAAATACATTCATATCATACATAACCTATCCATATCTAAAATATCAATACATATACATAATTATATACCTTACAGAATATATACTTATAGAGATACATAATATATACCCATAGACATACTTACATACGATACTATACATAAACATTAAACATATTATATACTAAGAGATAGCAGTTAGCGAATTGCAAAGTTATTTTAAGAAGTGCAGTTTAATACTATTCTTGAAAACCTCGAGAGACTGGGCCCTCTGTATTTCTACAGGAAGTTCATTCCACAATCTAACAGCTTTTACAGTGAAAGAGGAGTTATAGAAGGAGGTTTTATGCAAAGGGGTATTTAATGAAAGAAGATGTGCCGATCTCAATGAGCGTGCTTTGATGGAATCTCGAAAACTGAATCGTTCCCGAAGGTAGCATGGGAAAGAGGGGTTAAAAAGAGTGCTGTAAAGAAGGGACAGGATGTGAGCATCCCGGCGACGACGGATGGGGAGCCACTTGAGCTTAGCGCGAAATTCGGAGACGTGGTCATATTTACGCAAGCCAAATATGAACCTTATGCAGTAATTTTGAAGGCGCTCAAGCTTATCCAGCAAGTTTTCTGTAAGGTCTAGATAGCAAACGTCAGCGTAGTCTAGGATTGGAAGTAAAAGGGATTGTACAAGTGCAATTTTTGTGGTATGAGGCAAAAAGTTACGCAACCTACGCAAGGAGCCCCCAGAAGCAAATATTTTACGACTTGTTTCAGCAAGCTGCGGACCCCAAGATAGATGACGATCAAAGGTTATGCCCAGATTTTTGACAGTATCGCTAAAAGGTATCGTTACCCCTTCAAAAACTACTTTTGGTAGTAAATCCCAATCTATATTACAGATAGTACGTGAGCTTCCTATAACGATGACTTGCGTTTTGGATGGGTTAACTTTCAAACCATACGATTTGCTCCATTCAGATATACAACGCAAGTCATCATTTACTGTATCTACGGCCTCGGAAAGCCACCCCAGCGGAGCTTGACAGTACAGCTGCAGATCATCAGCGTAGAGGTGGTAGGAAGAAGTGAGGTGTCGAGAGATTGAATTAATGAAGATAGCAAAGAGAAGAGGAGACAGAACTCCACCCTGAGGTACACCGGCAGATGTATTACACCAGGAAGAGTAAGATTCGTCAAGGCGAACTCTCTGCCGACGACCGTACAGGTAGCTACGAAACCAGCCAATTACCGTTGGAGATATGTTATTAGAGCGAAGTACAGCAAGAAGGATATCAAAATCTACAGAATTAAAAGCATTGCTGAAGTCAAGGAGCGCTAGCACGGTTAAATCGCCGTTTTCCATCCCAAGACGGATATCATCAGTAATTTTGACAAGTGCTGTAACCGTGCTGTGTCCCGGACGAAAGCCAGACTGGAAAGGGTTTAGCAAATCATTCCTGGTTAAGAAAAGGTTTAACTGGTTATGAACTAACCGTTCGAGGACTTTGGACAGGAAAGGTAGGATAGATATAGGACGATATTCAGTGAAAGATGCTGGATTGGCTTTCTTGGGTAAAGGAATTATTTGAGCATCTTTCCATAATGAAGGAAATGTGTTACTAGAAATGGACCAGTTAAAAATATGACAAAGAATTGGGAGCAAATGATCAAGGATAGGAATTATCATGTTGCGACTGATCAAATCAAGCCCAACAGCGCTAGAGGTAATTGAGAGTATGCTTTTCCTAACATCACAGTCGGTAAATTGGCGAAAATCAAAAAGAGGCAGGTCAGGAGCTAAAGAGCTTGAAAGATGATATAAAGTGGAAGCTTTAGAAGAAGCATCGATAATAGGAGAAGCAGAAAAATACTGATTTAACGAGTCAATATCCAGATTCTTAGGGATTGACTCCTGGCGCGACTTACCCACTCCTAAGGACCTTAGAAATTTCCAGACTTTTGCTGGATCCTTATCCTGCACAGAATTGAAAATATGGCGTCGCTGGGCGTCCCTACACACCAAATTGCAACGATTCCGCAACCGCACATACCGAGCCCTATTATCATCATTTGGATGAGTTTTTAATTTAGCCCTAGCCACCGCTTTTTTGTGCTTAAGAGCCTTGATTTCCTCTGTGAGCCAAGGTGCTGGTACATGCTTAATCTTAATGGATCGGAGCGGCGCATGAATATCATACAATTTAGTAAGTATTGTGTTGAAAGCCGCTACTTTATCGTCAGTTGCGCTCGCACATGTAACCGGTGACCAATCGATATTTGCAGCGTCACTCTGGAGTTTTTCATGAACTATACCACAAAAATTGCGCTGCACGATAATGGTAGGTTTAGCTTTGGGAGGACGAACTTTATAGGATAAGAAGATAAGGTCATGATATGAAAAGTCAGCAGAAAGCTGCCCGTGCTTGGCTACGTGCAGCGGGGATGAAACAATTATAAGATCAAGAAGAGAGGGGACTGAGTTAGGAGCATGATGGGTTGCACAAAGAGGAAGGATATGCATGTTACAAGATTTTACTACATTTTTCAATTTTAAGGAACGATGATCACACCTTAATAGGCAAGTATTAAAGTCGCCCATGATTATGGTATGCTCATAGGACGGAGCTAAATCTTCGAGGATCTTTTCAAACGAGGAAAAGTATTTATTGTGAGAATTATTACTGTAATAGACTCCAAGAAGAATTTTGACATGTGAAAGAAAAATTTCTACGAATAGGTGCTCACCAATGTGATCAGGTGGCGGCTGGAGGGACGTGCTAATGACTGAGAAAGGAATGTGGCTACGGAGATAAATAGCTACACCCCCACCAACACGACCAACCCGATCGTTGCGAATAAGATTAAAGCCGGGTAAAGAGAAAGAGGTAGACGGTAGAGAATTTCGGAGCCAGGTTTCGGAAACAAGAATTCCATGAATATTATTGCTATCTAGGGTTGCCTGCATATCGGAAATATGGCCAGGGATGCTCTGAGCATTCATGTGGATGAAAAAAAAAATGTCAATGTCATTAAGTCACGTATTAATTAATTCATAGCATAACATAATAACAAGACGAGAAATGAACTGAGATTTCTTATGAAATATTCTACCTACCTCTTTAATTTAGTAGTACAATTTAAAGTATTCAATAGAAGTAAGTAGCCGACCAATAACATGTAATGTGCAAGTGCAAGTTCGTACAGAACTACAAGATAGAAATGATACCTGCTAAACCGGCTAGAAAACCTAAACACTGGATATCACCTAGACTTTAGGTTTCGGCACGCGTCTTACTCGTTCGCTCGCCACTACTGCCGGAAGCGGCTTAGCTACGGATGACTTCATTGCCGTAGGCGTGCTAATTTTGTTGAGCTCTTCGATACAACTGATGCGGTGCCGCACACCATCCGTTCCCAGCACGAATACGGAGCCTTCACGAGTCCAGCATTTTGCCACTCCAAACTTCTCACGCGCTGCCATGAATGTATTATGCCGCGCTTTTGTAAGAAACTCCGACATTGTAACACCTGAACCTTTCAACTTGGTTTTAGTGGCCCAGATCTTAGATCGGATAGACGCATCTCGGACTTTGAACAAGATAGGCCTAGGACGATCCTTGTTTGATGACCCGCCCATCCTGTGGCAGCGGCTGACGGCGCTGGCTTGGAAATCGTCCAGCTTCAGAGTCTGAGATACCAACTCAACTACAGTTGTTACAGTGTCCTCATTAATGTCTTCCGGGATCCCATGCAACAACAATATTTTGCGTCTGGTGTGCGTTTCCAAGTTGTCATTTTGCTGGGCTAGCAACTCAACTTGGGACTGTAGTGTTTGTAGTGCATTGAGTGTGAAAGCTTTAAAAGTAGAAAATTGGTCGGCCAGATTACTCACACTTGGTGATGTAGAAGCAGTGATTCTCTGTTGCCTTTCTTCGAATTCAGACATCTTTTGGTTGAAGATTTGAGACATCTGAGACACAGACTCCTTGATGGCATCCATTTTTAGAGTTATTGTAGTGCCAAAATAGTATGAACAGGAAACAGGTGATTACAGCGTGTGATTGTATGGATAACACTTCCCGGCAGGTATGGTCACTTACTAATTAATAATACATGTAAATATTTACAATTAATTGAGAAAAACAAATTAAAATAAAATATATATTACTGAGCTTTTAAAAACAAGTACTTTCACAAGTACCCCCCGAACCGAAAAAAGTTTTAATGAAAAAAGTTATAATGTTTTCATAAATGTACTGTGACGGTAACGTTAATATCTTAAAATTTTTAAATCGATTTCGTAGTGATTCGCGAGGACCCAAACAATAGATTGCGCGAATTGCACTTTTTTGCAGAATAAAAATAGTTTCAAAGTCTGCAGCTGAGCCCCACAGCAGTAGACTGTAGGACATTAAACTATGGAAATAAGCAAAGTAAACCAACCTGGCTGTAGCCACATCTGTTATTTGTCTAATTTTTCTAATCGCGAAGGCAGCGGAACTCAATTTACTAGCTAACTTTTCTATATGAGGACCCCATTGTATTTTACTATCTAATGTTACGCCGAGAAAGACTGTTTTATCCACTAGATCAAGTCTTTTACCATCGACTAAGATATGAGTGTCCCTCTTAGCAACATTGGGGAGAGAAAACCTTATACATTTTGTTTTACATGAATTAAGCATAAGATTATTGGCGGCAAACCATTTTGATACAGCTGATAAGGTGTTATTGAGCTGTGTAAGGTCTGTATCTTTTCTATTGACTTTAAAAATTAACGAGGTGTCATCAGCAAATAAAACTATATCGGACAATTCATTTACCATATAGGGCAAATCATTAATATATGCCAAGAACAAGAAAGGGCCTAAGATTGATCCTTGAGGTACGCCCGTTTTTACTAAGGACCCTAGGGACGTAATACCGCTAATACCTACTTTTTTGTCAATATCAACCTTCATAATAAATCAGTCAACCTTCAAAATATTGTTGCAAAACTGATTTTCTTAAATCAGATTAATTGTTTTATAAAAGTAAATACTCGTAGTAAAAATTAAGCAAACAATATGCTTTCGAAGGTTAATGCGCATATATTTTGAACGGGAACTTAAATTCTAAAACCATGTAGCGTAAAATACGGAACGTTGTGAACGAATGTAGTTCAAATGAATGAACTTTGTTTGTATTTCATCTATGACCAATATTTAAACCATGGATGATCTTTGGTATCATCTAGTCTTCGATTAGTCGACGATTTGTAATATAATCAAGAACTAACCTCTTAGTACGGAAACGAACAAAAAAACAAACTCGGGGGCGGGGCGGGTCGCAAATTTATTTATAACTAAAGAATTTTAGTAAGACTAAAAACTCAATGTGACGATATTTTTAACTTCATTCTACTGCTGTGTAGCTTTTATTATTCCTTATCTGATATTATATAAATTTCAAAATGTACAAAAGGTTTCCAACTCTTTGAGTTTAGGCTTTATTATCTTTTAGTTAGAATCTAAAGGAAATGACTAAGGAATCACGGCTGATGGTTAGAGCTCAGTCAAAGAGTCGAGATTTAAATATAAATCTTTTGATCCGCAAGACATCTGTAGAATCTGTATCATTACTGATGATAGATATCACTTTAATTCATAACATTTATTTATTTATTTAGTTGAATTTTTTTATGTGAAGGCAGTAAACGCCCTGATGCTAAATAGCAACGCATTTCCGATGAGACCACGTATCCATTACCGTTATTGCAGCAGTACCCAAAATTAGCAAAACAATACACCGCGGCACTAGCTCATAAGAAGTTTTGTTTTGTGTACTTTTTTTTATTTTTGGTGTGCACAATAAAAAATTACTATCTATCTAAAACACAGTCCATGACCTCGCTGGCATAGTTATTAACCGACTTCAAAAAGCAAGAGGTTCTCAATTCTCGGAATCTTTTTTTATAATGTATGTTCCCCGATTATTCGAACACGCCTGGACCGATTCGAAAATCATATTTTTGTTTAAAAAGTATACTTCCCAAGTGAGAGTTCCTATCTATAGGTCACATGGGCAGCTTATGGCCATCACGTACGTTTTTGGACTTTTCTATTAACGCTATCGAATACCGAATATAGAATGTCACTTTGCCTAGGCCCCCTAAGCGGTGTTCCTACCACAGATTATTGTTTTAATTTAGACTCAAACCAATTTTGAAGGCTTTAATTGCCAGATCTAAACTTTTTTTTTTTTGTAAAAAATGGCTTGCGCTTGACTGTCATCTCATAAGTGATTATTCGGAATAAGATGGAACACGCTTGCCTATGTGTTAAACCAATTCATTTTCGACTTGAAGACATCCAAAACTTAACTTTATCTAAGCATATCTGCTACAATTAGACAAGGAAAGAAATATTTGCAATAAAATGTTTCGTTCTTTGTCTAATGGTTGCAATAAAACAGACACTGCAACATATTATTAATTTTAGATCTGTCAACACAAACCATCAAAATTAGTTTACAGATTGAAGAGATCTTGGTAAATAAAAAAACTATACTGATGTCTGATATCGTCATTATAGACCAACTCCGCCATAAATGGTTTTGACAGCCGTTTAAAACTTCCTAAAGTAAATCACCAGTTCGAAGTACAAAAACGAGAGCGTTCTTTCGACTAGAAAATTTATTTCTTTCTACCACATTTCACTGGTTCTTGTTAAAGTTTTTAATTATTCGGCGGATGCGCTCGGGCGCCTTGTTTGAGATCAACGCACTGCTGTGTTTGACTGTCTATATTTTTTATTGTCTAAGGTAGAATTGAAAAAGGAACTATATATTTCTTATTTGAATTGTCATCTTTGTTTCTTTTGTTCTAATAATGAGGTGATCATTAAAACTTATGTTCGAGAATGAAAAATTACTGGCAGGTGATGACGGCGTTTTAAAGTATTTTTTTAAATTTGGGAAACGATTAAACTTCCTATTCTTATTGTCTCGTCTCTTCAGACATAGCACGTTCGTGTATTGTGCCAATTTACAAGTTTTCATTCAATAAATAAAATACCTATATAAAAAAATCGTAACTAAACTTAATCCACAGTCTTTTACGACCACTATTTACGTACCGACACTAAACTTGTTAGTTTGATTACAACTTTAAAATAAGTATAAACTTGTACCTAATTCAGGGTCAGTAAATTTAACTTTTCCGATAGAAATGAGAATACATGATCATGAGAGTGTTTTATTGAATTAATCATGATGTTCTTTTTTTTCAAATGTCTGTATTTGGTATTTATGATCGCAAAAAATGTAGCTTGTGGCCATCCAAGTTCGCTATAAGTCTTCTCGTAATTACTAACACCTATGACAAAATTAAAAAAAAAAACTGTTACAGATGTCATTAAAAATTATTTGGCGGGCCAAAATTTCGCCAGTATTATTTTCGAAAGCTTACGTTTTTACGTGGTTTTTATTCACAAAGTAGCAAGCTACGTAGATAAGTGTCATATTGTGATTGAACACGTCTTTTCTGGTTGTTTGCTTTGACAAAGCCATTAGTAAATTTCTCGTAAATTTATAACAGCTTAACTTAGGTATTTCCAAACTTGACATCGACTTATTTTTTGTGACTTTGACTCAGATTTTTCATTTAATACAAGATAATATAGAATACTGGCAAAACGCACAACGTGCTATGACATAAAGTAAACAAAACGAAAACCACTCAACAACCAACCAACCAACTCAACCTATACATATACGTATAGTGTTACATAGATGCATACCTTGTATATTACATATTGTATATGTACACATACATTTTTATTTTTTTCAAAAACCCTAAATTAAATGCACAAATACATTTGTATTAGATACAAATACATTCAGTGCCGTGGTGGTGCCGGCGTAAGAATAGTACCTACCCCACCCTCTCTACCCGTGGTTTCCGTCAGAGTCGGCTAAGGGATGTAATCCGGAAGATGGGCAGCAGCGTCTTCCTTAAACAATCATACCTAACTGCGCCCGCCAACCCGCCTGCCAAGCGTGACGAGTATTGGCAAAACCCCGCCCAGAAGGAGGCCTATGTCCAGCAGTGGACGTCCTATGGCTGATGATGATTTATGTTTTATTTTTTACTTAAATCATTATGCAAGTTTGTTCTTTGTTTCAATATTTACTAACATGAAATAAAATTCTCGTTAACAATGCTAAAAATTCACGTTACATTACCAAAACAAATAACTTAAAGGTGCATACACATCGTTTTACCGAATATCGTATTACCGATATAATTGGTCGGGCCTTTAGCAGTTGCAGTAAGCACAAATAAATAAAAGTACAGAAGCTAAAGGAATAACAAAACTCACAAGTGCATGTTTTTATCTCATTAAATAAAAAACAAAAACATTACTCTAGCTAAGAATTAGAAAAAAAAAAATATCTAGCAGGTTTTGACTTAACAATTGACTATACTATTATAAATAAACTAGCTGCGCCCCGCGGTGCTACCCGCAACTTTTTCGAAATAAAAAGTAGTCTATGTATTAATCCAAGGTATCAGCTACCTTTAAACCAAATTTTATCAAAATTGGTCCAGCCGTTTTAGCGTGAAGGAGTAATAAACATTCAAACACACTCACAAACATTCGCCTATAATACTGGTGTAATTTTGAAATTGTTAATTTCATTTAGTTATCATCATTAACCTGTAAGCCTGTAATCGCCCACTGCTGAGCATAGGCCTCTATTCTTATACACCACTCATCCCGGTCCCGTTTTCCAGTCTAGTCCACGTTCGACCCGCGGTTTTTATTATGTCGTCTACCCAACAAGCTGGTGGACGACCAACGCTCCGTTTACCAGTTCGTTATAGATAAAATAAGTACAAAATATATAATATAATATAAAATAAAGAGTTATTCATTCATTCATTCAATACATTGAGTGCCATGACTTTCCACGTTCCCGCCAAAACGTCTGGTATTCTACTTATATGGACTTTTTATTCTGTATGTACATATAATCAGTGACGCAAGACTAATGCAACAGTTTACGGAACCGCTCGTGTGCAAATTGGTAGGCCTTTGTTAGCCGCCCGGTCCAGTCAGTCTTTGTCGTCCGGGTGCGTATGCAACCGGCTCTATACGCGCAAAATAGTACCGGAATAATAAAATATAAATAACAAAACAGTACTCATCGGAAAAAAATATGTAGCTATTCGATTATTTAGGTTTCGATCTTTTATGTTGTAATATTTACGCTTCCTATATCTAGGTTCCTCGTTATCTCTACTTGACTTTTTTATGGTAAATTAATATGCGAAAATATTTATATTTTGTTTATGCTTGCTGGGTAGTTGTTTGACCACAGCTCACCTGATGTTAAGTGACGGTGAGGTCGATGATGGTAAACACACCCTCATCCACAGCCTGGAATGGAACTGGCTCTCAAGTAAGGCTGCCTGAACACACCGTTAGATGCTTGGCGGCAGATTTTCAATATGAGGGTGGTAGCTAGCTATCCGAATACCTACTAGAAAGTACCCCTACTACCATGCTATTTCCTCACAATATTTTCCTTCATCACCAGCCCAAGCTTATTGTTGAGTCTAAACCCACGCCCTATGGCGTGCGAACCGACCGCGCTAACCACTGAGCTATTATCGCTACAAAACGCTACAAATCGCTAAATAACGCTAGCCCATAATCTATGCAGCGGTACCCAAAACTTTGGGTAACAAAACAAAGTCACTAATCTACAATGTGAAAGCAAAATAAGATGTGATGAAAGTACCTACAAGTACAAATTCCAAATTAATCTACACCATATTTAACATAATATCTAAAAACTATCGCTGTTACCGCCAGGTAGGGTAAGATTCGCAATTAATGCATATTACTTTCTTACACATGGTAAATGAGCGATTGCTGTCCTTTTCACTCCCTATTCCTAATATTTCCAACTACCGCCATAATAGTTATCAACGACCAAGTGCAACGTGACCGATCATCGGCGTCACTCGTGTGCATAAATAATATAAATTAACTACTACGAGAATAAAGAAAAACGATATCAAAATCTGGGACATCAAACATTCCTTCTACCGCGAGTGTGTGAAGTGCATTACATAGTGCATACTGTGCTGCGCAGCCAGGACTATTTACGAGAGGAACGAGGTCAAGGTGCGTGGTCTCCTATTCTTCCTTTTCCTCTGTGCTATCGCTCGTAATTTAATTAATGAGTAATCAGCGTGCCTAGCGAATTAACAGATACAATCCACTAAACATATTGACGCTATGAAGCCTTCGGGCACATAACGCATCCCGCTCCAGGAAGTACTAAAATAATTTGGCTGTTCCAATCGCATTTAAAATCTTATGCTTTTACTAAAAAAACGATAATTACAAAAAACATCAAATACTTTAAATTACTTTAGTTGTGTTACAAAAAAGGTTGTAAAACATTTTTTTTTAAATACATTACGTGTAATTTAACTCATAATTATTAAAATAACATACTTTAATAAATTTATGTTAATATCATTCAATAAAATATTCAGTAATCCGCTAAATTATAATACCAAAACAAAATCGTAAACTATTCTATAAATGATCTCCTTTAGATTTGATCCGCTTTAATGTCAATAGACGACCGTTAAATATTTCTTTTTCATCAATAAAACGGTGATAAAGTAATAAAAATCATCTAGTATAAAATCAGATCACACTAACGAACTGGCTACTACTTTTATGGTATTTAATTTATTGTAACTTGAAAATTATGGTAGGTAATTTGTGGTCAAATTATTTTTATAATATGAATCCGGTTAAAAAGATATAGGCAAGTAAATATTGGAATGGCTTTTTTTATCTAAACACATATGTTTGATGTATTTTATAAGAATCATTCTACCTTGGTTACAAAAATTTGATTATGGAAACTTAGAAAAACTCTTAGAAAGTTTATATTTATAACTTTAGTATCCAGACAGTTTTTTTTTCTATTTTATTTACAAAAAGATGAGTATATATAGACACAGTTGTGCACTCACACTGACACACACACACACACGCACATTTCCTCTTTCTCTTACACACACACACTTACACACACTATCACTCGCTCTCTTACACGCACACACACTCCCTCATTCAGGAACACACACACTTACACAACACACACATATACAACATACACACTGCTCAATATTGTTTTATTAGATATATTTATCTTGTATTAGGAGAAGCCACTGGCTCCTGACACACATTCTAGTTCGGGAGCCTATGGAACTAAATCTATACTTTCGAATAAAATTAATATTATTATATTATCAACAAGCTAAGCCCCGCAGTAGTAATTGGGTTTTCTAGGACTAAAAGTAACCTATGTGGTCCTGAGGTTCTGAGTTCGAATCCAATGGCGCGCACCTTTGTTTGTCTTTGTTTTTTATTTTTTATTTATTGCTGATGGCTTCAAACGGTGAAGGAAAACACCGTGAAAAAACCTACAAGTCCAAGAGTTCTTATAAAAAAGTTCTCGTAGATTATTGAAGTCTGTACTACTAGTATAAGTTCAAATAATGGAATTGGATCGCCACACCGGCTAAAAATAAAACGAAAACTAAGGATCTGTAAAGATGTCTCTTTTGTATACAGCTCAAGTGTGTCAATCAAACAGGCATTGAATATAAGCTTGTTCTCCTTTAAAAAATAGCGTTGCTTTTCATAGGAGACTAAAATATCTTTCAGACTATGACAAACTGCAATATACATATATAACATCGAATTGATATGCGAACTTTTCCATGAAATTATGCTTGTGAGAAAAAAAATCGTGTTTTAAAATTATTAAATCTACGATGTAATTTTTTTTATGTAACCTATATAATATAGCGTGGTGGTAGGGTACTTTTTAGTACTCGGCTGGCTAGCTACCACCGGCAACTTCAAAATCTGCTGCCAAGCATCTAACGGTGTTAGAGCCAGTTCCATTCCTAGGTGTGTTTAGCATCTTCAACCACGCCGTCACTTAACATCAGGTGAGCTGTGGTCAAATACCTAGCCAGTCAACAATAAAAAGTAATGCAGGATACAAGAGTTGAGAGAGTTTTACATTATTGATACACCACTTGTCTCTATCGTTACATGAGCACTCCCATTTATGAAGCACGGTTATGTTCTAGGTAATGTTATCAGATCCACGAATTCTTCGAGTTGTACCCAGAACCACACACAAACACACACACACACACACACACGCACACACATTCACTCATATAAATGTTTATACGTACATATAGGTTTAATATTCATGTATTATTATGGCATTTTGTGTTTGATTAAGATATGTGCCCATAATAGGTACATGACAAAAAAAAAAATTTTAATTTAATAATTAAGGTTAGTTTTAAGAGTAACACAGCAAATATGGAAAAGGCTATGAAGCTAATGTAGTATGAATGAAAGACGTACATATGACGTAGTCTGAAAGCTCAATGTACGTTCCTTGCAGTCAATTAAAACACGTTTAAGGGACCATACGCACCTGGTAGCGATAAACATCATAACTATTGTGAAACCCGAGAATTTCGAACCTCAATTTTGACAACAAAAAGCCCATAATCGATTTTTGACACACAAAGGGAGCATTATATTTGACGATTCAACTGCAGAAACGTTGTTTGCGGTAGAGATTATTTCGGTTGAAATGAATGAAGGCTAAACACGATCCGAATGTAGGCTCGTAATTGAAATTCAAAGGTCCTTAAGGGTGTATTTCTTAATTTTTTTCTGGGATATTTGATAGGTTCGAGTGTCGCATACGGATCGAGCATAAAAAATAATTCTATTTCATGTCTCAAAACGTACTAAAATACGAGCTATAAAAAGAAATTCAATACCAATTGACAGGCGGAAACATTAATGATTATTATGACACGTATGTCAAAATAAAGAGTAAATTCTCATGAACTTTTTCCATGCAAGTCTTTACTGATAACTTATGAAATTCTTTTTGCGATTTCTGTTAGGCGTTCACCACTACAAATCTTATTGCGAAGTCCAGTTGCGTAACTTTTTGCAAGCTGTTCGCTTGTAATTTTGTAATTAAAAACTGCAGCTAAAAAATGCGACAACATTTAAACTATTATAGCTGTGGAAATTATCAGAGTAACGTAAAGGAACATAATGTACCTAAACGTCACGATGATAGCTCAGTGGTTAGCGTGGTCAGTTCACACACAGAAAGGCGTGGGTTCAAACCCCAACAATAAACTTGAGCCACTGGTGAAGCTAAACATCGTGAGGAAACAATATCATTGTGATAGGGTATTTTTATTCTGCTGGCTAGCTTCCACCCTCAAGTTGAAAATCTGCCTTCAAACACCTAACGCTTTACCATCTTCTACCACACCTTCACTTAACATCAATAAACACCTAGCTTAACAACCATTAAAAAAACCGTTACCAAAAATACATCTTGTTATCTGTGCCAATATGTATACAATCAAACTATTTTCTCCTTTGTAACTTACTGGTCATATTAACGTAATAAATAATATAAAAAAAGTCACAAACCTTTGTGTTCTATTGATTAATAACTAAAAACAGGAAACGTATGGTAAATGGTTTAATAGAAAACAAGCCCGCGGGCAGTCGTCATTACCTTACCATCTCCAGGGAAGGGTTCAGTAGGAAATAATGATTAATTATAGTAATTTAGTCCATGTCATCGGGACCTCCACATGGGTAGAGGCACAGCGTAAACTATGATTTAGTAGGTTAAGTGTACCTATAATGTTAACCCTAAAATGATAACTAAATAGCAGTTAAATAGTCTTAAACTTTCACGATTGAAATATACACACATATATATATATTATATAGTTTACAATAGCCGTGGTTACGAGCTGACTAGAGAATATTGGTCGCCACGGAAAACTATAAATCTAAATGAATAAAACTAAAGTATTTTGTGCGCAATTAAGTCCTGGTGATAAAAAATGTATTTTTTTATATTTTTTTTACTACCCGACTTCCAAGGTTGGGTTATGTTATTCGCGTGTATCTTGTATGTATGTAAATTTCTTTATGGCCTTGTATCCTATTAATGGCTGGATGGATTTCGACAGTTAAGGTATCGTTATATTTGTCTAAAAACCCAAGTATTCTTAGGTAGATGTTTGAAAAAAAAAATGACGGGTTTTTGGCGTGAAATATAATACATTAATAAAAAATAAAAAAAAAACATATCGATTAGAATATCAAAGTAAAGGAAATTAAAAGAGGATTACAAAAATAACTATAAATTATATTTTTAAATTTAATTAGATTTTTTTTCATTTTTTTTGTTGTAGCTATTTTAATCGCAGTCGAGTTATAAATTTTTTAAATTCTTTAGCTTGTTAATAGTATTTCATTGCTATTGTAGACATAACGTTTGTTTTATGGTTGACAAGCTAGTTGTTTGAGCATAGCTCACCTTATGTTAAGTGACGATGAGATCGAAGATGGTAAAGCACTCCTAGCCTGGAATAGAACTGGCACTCAAGTGAGCCAGTGGAACACACCGTTAGGAGCTTGGCGGTCGATTTTCAACTTGAGGGTGGTAGCTAACCAGCCGAGTTCTAGAAAATACACTACTACTATGCTATGTTTTCATTCACCGTACGAAGTCATCGGCTATACTCACATAATTTAAAAAAGACATAGGTACCTAAATAGTTGCGTCATGTAGGATTCGAACATAGGACCTCCAGATTGGAAGCCAGATAGTCTACTAACTAAGCTTCCGATACTTAATAGGCTACTGAAAATGAATTATTATCAGCCTGTACTGTCCCACTGCAGGGTAAAGGCCTCCCTTCCCTCCTTCCATCTTTCTCAATGTCTTTCAAGCAGGAGTCAAGTTCGTCCCTCCATCTCCGTCTGGGCCGTCCAGGAGGTCGTTTGCCATCTTGAGGGAACCACTGTGTCGTGATTTTGGCCCAACGATCTTCCGGCATGTATGTAGCTAAGATGGCCCAGTCCCACTTTGAAAGGCGGCTTTCTGAGCTACATCGGCTATCTGAGTCCTGAAAATGAATTATTAATCCGTAATAAATAACCTTTCTGTAATAATGCAAGCGACTTAACTTATCCTACTTCTAGTTGTTCTACTGGAAGCTTATTTCTCTATACTGCAGAAAGGCCCTCCCTACAGTTTAATCTTATGCCAGGTGCTGTTTATCTGATTGTACGCCGTAAAAGGGTTTAATGGACATCACGGAAAGTAGTAGTTAGTTTTTGGAACTGTTTAGCTGCTATGGCTTGATGGATCATTATTGTGGAATTTCTTCATAAACAAAACCTGTTTCATCTCAATCCGAGTCACGGTCATTATGGTACTATGTCAAATATGTCATTTTTTTTTGTGTGTGCGGTTACGTAGCCGTGTCGAACATAACAAAGTGTAATTAAATATTGTTTGGCTTTTTTACTAACATTAATTTTCGGTAATTAATAATAGTGAAGTTATAATGAAAAAATTTAGTACAATATGTTACAGTAGCACTAGAAAAGTCGCAAAGAAAGAAAGTGATATGACAAAAATAAACATATCGAAAAACTATTATAACTTAATAACGTATAAAACAATGTTTCACTCAGTGTTTTTTGACTTAATAAATCCAGGATATAAGCTATCTGCTTTCCAAATATCATGCAAATCCGTTAAGACATTACAACGTGAAGAAGAAATATACATACAAGCTTTCGAACTTATGATATTAGTATGATTTGAATACTTATTACGTAAACTCTGTCTGTAATTTTTATTTTAACAAAAAAAAACCACTCTGGACTTACTCCCACCTTTTCCGACAATTCCACTAATAGCTGGACCAATGAAGCACGCAAAAACCGTGCAATCTACGTTAAATGAACAACGTCACCGCAGTTTGTGCACAAAGTATAGTCAGTATGGGCATAACCTTACGGGACCTATATGGCTTTCTTATTCTTATTCAAAGTGGTAGGAGGTAACAAGTCCTGCACTGACGTTTCGCTTGGGGTGTTTTGTACATGTCCCCTACCTGAGTCTGCTCGAGCCAACCCATCTCCTTGCTAGCATAGTAGCTCTAGTGAGTTGAGTAGAATATATAATGGCAGTGATCATGAGAAGCATTCACGCTGTTGCGGCAACATGGATAAGAGCGAAGCAGCTTCATTTAGTAATCTCGTGGCAATTGTTGTTCTTTCTGTGGTTTTACTTTTTGGCTTTTAACAAATAAAAGATATTGGAATGCTTATGATTCTCGGAATTTACGATCAGACCTAGCTGCTGCAATGCTAGTATCGTATAGAAAATAAAAATGAGTGGTATAGAAATCGTTACATAAAAAAAACTATTATATTTTTTCGTCATTTGTATGCGAAGTATTGAAAATGTTTCCAAAGTAAGCAATCTCTAATAAGTAGTGGACGCAAGCAAAGCAAAACAAAGTGGAAGCAGCGTGAGGAAAAAGTCTTTAAATATCTAGACACTGGCAAATGTGCAAGAAGTGCGACGCCAAATTATTAAGAAAAAATATCCGGCATTATACCTATTACAAACTTTTACGTTAGATATTAATTCAGATGTGAAAAAAAAACACTTGAAAATTTCTTTGTAAACATTCCAATTTACAAATTAAGTGAATATATAACAATGAGGTTCACGGAATCCTTTTCCTCGGAATCATTTTTGTGTAATATATAAACGAGTCTGCAGTGTAAATAGTTAAATGAATGTTATCAATTATAGGTACATATAGCTTAATTTATAAATATTTATGTAACTTTATTTATTCAGAGTGATATTTTTTTATTTTTTTTATAACAAATGTCTTGCCATTTTATTGGCCATAAATAACATCATTGTTATTAATGGCTAATAAATATTACTGATTACTGAAAGTGAAGTATAACATAAAATAAAATATTACTGGTTAAGATATTGTTCGTAAAACATTTATGTTCTTTTTAGGTTTCTTATTCGGCCACATCGTCGGCTTTGCCCTTACTGTATTCAAGTTTGTGAATGTCGTGCAGAGAGGAGACATATATCAAACAACAAAAACAGGACTCTCGACGGAAGGGCGGCAGGCGAACACTATCATTTAAGGCAACTATTTGTCATCGAGATTCGGGTGGTGCTTCTACCATCAGCTTTTGTTACAAAAAAACTCGTATTTTTTTTGTAATTCACATAGAGTAGATGCAATGTACATAGATCTGATCTTCGTATACCTTTTCAGATAAAAATTTTTCATATTTGCCAAAATAGGTACATATAAGCTATCTAGAGTTTTTGGCAGGATCACGGCAAGATTATATCGCCGTATTGAAATGTTTTACCATGTTTTTATGTATAAATACAGTGTTGTTTTTATTTATGCCAGATTACATGCGCGCGTGTGGGAAAGCAATAAATAAAACGTGTTTTTTAGCTATCAAAAAATTCACCACTAAGGCATGACCGGACTGAACATTGAGTAGCTTTGTGTGACCTTAATTTACACTTATTTAACTAGATTCGTTACACAATACCTACTTAAAAATATCGAAATACTTGACTCTGGCAAATGTACAAAGTGCGATGTGAAAAAAAGAAAAAAGAAAAACAATCGACCTTGTCTATTTAACCCTCTTCTGCCGTATATTTAAGCTGTCGCGAATGATGTATTTTACGCTTACATTGAGAATTTTTTATTCTAACCTACTATAACATAGGTATATATTATATAAAAACTAATGAAAGTCTAGACTCTAGAGAAAAATTCAAACAAAATATAAATGAAATATGTACCTAGAGGCCGTTCAAGTATTACATAAGCACCAAAGGGGTCTTTGCTTTGCTTATTTTTGATTACATTAGGGATGAAGCGATCAGAATGGCGATTGAAGCTTGTTTTTTTTGGCATGTAACTAAAGAAGAAAGCTATAAAAATCATGATTTTTATTTTCTATTTTCATTAAAAAATATTAATTTCACTTTGCACTACTAGCATAATTATTTAGGCAACATTAAAAAATAATAATTATGGATGCATTATTAATGCTATGTAATCTAAAACATTCTTACGAAAATTAAAAACACGTTCTATTTATAAGGGAGTACACTACATCCATTCTTTAAAAAGTCGCTTTAAAAATATCTCTCCAAATACAGCGCGTCATTTGCGCACGCGCCGCGCCGTTTACGCCGTCGTGAGTGCAAATAACATTCGAGATCAAAGCCCGCGGTAGCACCCCCGGAAGCAGGATTAACGGTTGTCACCATGATTGACGACGTGAATAAGCTACACGACAATGGAATGCGTGTGTCCTATTTGCCCCCTACCGTCTTATACGCGGTTGTTCAATTACTTATGATATTTTTTGTTTTAGAGCAAGAAAGTCAAAAGTCTTCTTCCCTATTACTGCTTGATTCTCTATTTTTGTGACATCTGCTTTGGTACTGTGCTAATCTAAGTCATACTTTTTTTTTTTTTTTTTTATGTTATTCCACCTGTACTTCCCCGACACAAATCGGGGGCATTGTCAAGCTGAACAATTTGCTTTCTTATATTGATTTCTTATTAGAAATGAATTGCCTTAGCTTTTTTCTTGAATTTATTTTTATCCGTGTGTCTTATAATAGACCAGCAATAGTCACCTAACATGGCATGACATATCCTTATATGACATATCCTTGATAAATTTTGCCAAAAAAGTTAAGTTAATTATAATTAACGTAAAATACGTTTTATTTTGCGTTGATATTTGTCGCACAATGATAGCAGATTTAACAGCTGCAGAGATTTTTTCACAGCGCCATTTTTCTCACAAAATCGGAAATCCGTGACAATTTTCTGAAACAAGACAATACTATTAAAAATAACGATCTTTTGTTTAAATTCAACAGTTCGAGATAAACGAAACATTACATGGATTTAGAAGCAAATCGTGTTTCAATGTTATGGAACCATTGCGACGTAACAGAAATAAAGTCTTGCATCTGTAAAACAGTTCACGAACTACATTTACCGTGAAGAAATTATAAGGGTTTTATACTAACTTCCAAGTCATGTTGAAAACGTTCGAGCGGCTTATTAACTCTAATACTAGAGCTGGTATCTCAGCTTAGACGAACTTAGACAACCAAAAACTGGTCAGGTGGAAATCAGAATTGCGCTAAGAGTTTCAACCTTTTTTCTGTAGGTAATTATTAATACAACCCCATCGAGATATTTTTTTTATTTTTTATTTTATTTGTTTCAACTAATGCAATATACTTAAAGTCACAGTATGGGATCTATTGTACCCTCACAAAATATCCACATTCGTGAATATTCAAAATTTAATCATCTATGAATAAGGTACATTTATTAATAAAAACATATTTAAGTAAAACACAAAATTGAATCTTTCTATTGACTGTTTTTGTCAGCCCACTTTAGTCCGCTGCTAAACATAGGCCTTTCTTGATACATAGTTACCGAATCTTCGGTATCTTGTGTTCAGTCACTGCTTGGCTTACGTATATGTACATATATCGTCATTCCAGCGACTCTCACGAAGTTCTACGCTACGTTTTCCGTAGTGTTAGTTAAACGTAACAAACGTTAAACGTGGTAAACGTTTTATAGCGATGATAGCTCACTGGTTAGCGCGGTCGGTTCGCATGCCGAAGGGTGTGGGTTCAAACCCCAACAATGAGCTTGAGCTGCCGGTGAAGGAAAATCATCGTGAGGAAACCATAGCGTGGTGGTAGGGTACTTTCTAGTACCTACTCGGCTGGCTAGCTACCACCCTCAAGTTGAAAATCTGCCGCCAAGCATCTAACGGTGTGTTCCGGCAGCCTCACTTGAGAGCCAGTTCCATTCCAGGCTAGGTGTGCTTTACCATCTTCGACCGCACCGTCACTTAACATCAGGTGAGTTGTGATCAAACATCTAGCCTGTCAGAGATATTAAAAAAAAAAACGTTATAACCAATAATTTTTTGTTTAAAGTTCTAGTATTTTACTGGAAGTGTTAGAAACAGCTACATAAGCTACTGTTTAACAATATACTGCTTAGGGTAGGTTCGGGAAAGCCATTGCCTGTCTTAACAATCTTCTAAGAATGAGGTCCCACTGCGAAATACAATCGAGCGTTGCATTTAGCTTAGTAAATACTCCATTGTTACAAGATTTGGAAGTGTGCCATTGAACACCGTCTTTTGTTTTCTTTTTCAACAGTAGCACATATCAATAGAAATGTTTGTGACATCGATAAAAAATATTACCTATTTTGCAGAAAAAAAAATAACAATAGTATCCTACATTGTTTCCTGATTGGCTGGTCTTTTTAATTACCCAGAAATTCGGGACAATACTTTTACAGTTTGTATTGCTTGACAAATTGTTGAAATTAGATTGTTCTTTGAAATGGATGATGAATAGATTGTGCTTTCCATTCAGTTTTGTTTGATTGCTATGCCTAAATTCCATTTCGGTGTTAAAATATTCTTTGTTATTTGAATGCCTGTGTGATGTCGTTTGGCTTCGTTTTGGATAGCTTGCGTCCAAAACGAAGCCAAAAGCAACAAAGTAAAAAAATAAATCCTATTCATTAATAAATTATTTTTGTTTTTTGTTTTTAAACTTAATAGGTTCGCGTTTATCCACATCCTGCCTGATGTTAAGCAACAATGTGGTCTAGGATGGAACACGCTTACCTAGAAGGAACCTGTTTACTCTTGATTTAAAGACACTCATATATATATTTTTTACTTGTGGTAGATTTACTTAGCATGAGGTCTTCTAGGTAGGCACGACCACAGTACCTACTAGATATTCTGCCGCCAAGCAGTAGTGTGTAAACATTACTGTGTTCCGGTTTGAAGGGTACTGCTACTACTCAAAAGTCTCAAAGTAATAAGCGCCAAAGCCTTTGTTTTGCTACGCAAAGTTCTGTGTATCACTGCAATGGTCAAGGACAGGCATTATCTCTTACCATCAGGAGAGCGTCTCTTTATTCTTCCATTAAAAAAAAACATTATTGTTAAAGGTTCTTCTTTTTCCTTTTTTATGTAACAATGATAGCTCAATGGTTAGCACGGTCGCCTCACACGCCAAAAGGCATGGTTTCAAATCCCAACAATGAGATTGAGCTGTCGTTGAAGTAAAACATCGTGAAAAAACCATAGCATTGTTTTTTTTATTTTTTGCGTGGTGGTAGGGTACTTTCTAGTACTCGGCTGGCTAGCTACCACCCTCAAGTTGAAAATCTGCCACCAAGCATCTAACAGTGTGTTCCGGCAGCCTCCCTTGAGAGCCAGTACCATTCCAGGCTAGGTGTGCTTTACCATCTTCGATCACACCGTCACTTAACATCAAGTGAGATTTGTGGTCAAATATCTAGCCTGTCAGCAATAAAAAAATAAATTAAAAAAAACACCAGATGAGCATAGGCCAAACACCTAGCTTGTCAAACATAAAAAAAATATGTTATAGTAATGAGACAAACGAAACGCTCTCCTAATGGTATGAGATAACCAAGCTCTTGACCATTGCAGCGATACACAAAACTTTAAGTAACAAAACAAAGTCTAGGGTATCGCTGCTTTGAAACTTGAAGTACGCTATTTGTGAATACTAGATAGTCTTTTTTATACTTTATCTAAATCGATTTAGCTGCTTTTGTCAATCTGTTTCTTTTTGTATTCATTCTGATGATCTACCGCGTAAGATAAATAACTTTAGAAGACAGTCATGTACAGAGAAATTTCTGTAAAATGTATTTTTAAACCGATTAAAATACTGACAAGGCTACCTCAAAGAAGTTAACCTAGTTATTTTACTATTGCTTAATATTAAGTTTTTTTTTTTTTTAATATTAGTGTCGATAATATAGATTAATTTATCTATAATACAACATATAAAGAAAAAAATACTGATACAGTATCATACCACCTTACCAGATTGATTTAGAGATAACTAATTTTAAAAAAAAACTGAATAAAATTATGTGTTTTTTTTTCTTTTTTGTATGTATTTCATTCGGGGTTTCAAAGCGTTTTCTCTCGCTCCGTTTAATTGAATATAAATTAACGCAACAACCTCACAAAATAATTAAGACAGAGTAGGTAATAATTAAGCTATCGAACGGTCACGAGTCTACGAAATGCTCCATAAACAAACACAACATCTCAATATAAGGAGAGGATAGAGAAATCATACCTGAGCGGTTAGGCCGACGCAGTACTTAAAATTTTGTTTTGTATTTGTCGTCATCCGTACACATGTGACCCGATGTTTTGTTGTTATTGTTGTAATTTATCATTTTAATTCCCACGGGTTCTATAATGGTAAGCAAGCATGGACAATACAAATACGTTGCTGACCTTTTAAAATTCTACTAACACGTCTTTTGAAGAACTCGAACTTATCTTACCATACCATGGGATTCGAACCCAGTACCTTCAGATTGGAAGTCAGACGGTCTTCCATCTAGGCTCCCAAAACTTCGCAATATTCTCGCAAACAATATCGTCATATTTAAAGTGAATATTTATTTTAAGTCACGTCACATGGCTACGACAAAAAAATTAATGACAAAATTCGTATTCGTAAAAAACATCTAAGTTTTTTATTCGTTCCGTCGCTTATGAGCAATAATTTTATTATCATTAAAATGCCTGATTCATTTAAAAACATTTATCGTAAAAAATGTTGCTAACAGACCACTAAAATACACATTACACATTCGTAAGAAACAGTTTATTAAAATAATAATCGTCGACATTACATTTTGTACATCTATGTAAATAAAATGCATCGTTTGTCCAAAACTGACAAAGTGAGACATAACGTGTTTTTTGTTTGATACTCCAACGTGAGCTTTTTGTAGTCGAGGCTGTCGCCTAGGTGTCAACGAAACTTCGAGCATTAACATAAACATCAGTTCGATCTACTCCGCTACAAGTATACACTCACAGTTTGAATACATTACGAACCGCGTTGTTTTTTACTACCTCAATAATTTTAGAATGAAACTGTTACCGATTCGGATATCCACTCATATCGATTCTCAACTCGATTTTTTTCGATTGTTTCTACGTTTCTTCCGCCGCTCTCCAGTGATATAGCTCGATAGACACGTACGAGTTGGTCCTTAGATCGTAAAAATCGATTACTTTATTCTCTTACATGCCGGCAGTAAATGATCGGATGGCATTGATGCATTTTATGGCGCCACAAGAGGTTTAATGATGTTTTGTTTTTGTTCCAACTATACTCTATTTTAATTTTATTGACTTTATCTACATCGACTAAGTAAGGTCAAATGTAATTTTTTCGCGTCTCTTACCAAGCATATTATCTATTTATACTAACGAAAAAACATATGTATGTACATTTTTCCATTTATTGTTTATGATAGTAAAATGCGGTTCAAAACACACGAAACCCTTATAGGATCACTTTGTTGTCCGTCTGTCTGTCTGCCAAGACCCTTTTTCTCAAGAACGCGTAGAGGTATTAATGAAATTCATATCAAATACTCAAGTCTACTGTCCCTTGGAGCTGTTAAAAATTAAACTTCTAAACTAACGCAATCAAAAGATACAGCCATTTATGCTGCAAATTTTCAACAGTTGCAAGGGAATCAAAACCTACAGGGTACTCCCCGTGAACTCAGAATCTTGAAATTTGGTGCGAAGCAACGTCTTATATATAGCACAGGTAAAGGAAACATTGCGAAAAGCATGAATTACCATTAAAAAAAACTCAATTTTTACTTATATACCTACAGGTTTGTAAGGAACCATCGGTGCGCGAGCCTGACTCGCACTTGGCTGGTTTTTTTTTCTTAATTTATTTTCATAGGCTTGTGTGCTTGTCATAGTATACCACATCTTAAAATAGTAAAATAGTGAACCTTTTGTACATATTATTTCTTAATTGTGCAATAAAGAATTAAATAATAAATAAAGTAGGTATGTGTCGACCATATACTTTAAAAAGCAATGCGACTCACCTAGGGAGCGTAGGTAGGATTTTAATTCTAAACGCGACAGTTAATAAATGTACACATGATCCTAACTAAAATTATTAAATGAAATCTTTTGCCAGAAATTGCATATATAAGTGGAAAACGTTGCTTACTTTAGATTGTGTTACCTATAAGTGTCAACTTGCTGTAGCATGACACTGTTCAAAAATAAGTGTATTCCACGTCAATTCTTATATTCAAAAGTGTGGTTGACAGCAAAAGTCGTAAAAGCGGCTAAAGGTATTTTTGAGGATATAAAATTAGGTGAGTGTATAGTTTTTTCTGTCGCGAGCTATTTTAAAATGCTATATAAATTTAACTTTGATTTCCTAAAAGCTTTTAGGGAATTCGTTTATTTTTGTTGATGTATTGTTAAATAATTTCTAAGATAGGTAATTCATTATTTTGATGCTACAATTATTATTAATATTTATTTATTGATAAAATGTAGATACATTATTAATTTCTCAAAATAAGTACTATTTACGAATTACATTAGTAATAATCATATTTTTTATACCTACTATTTGTGTCTTAAATATATATAAAGAAAAAATTCAAAATTTAAAATAACAAATAAATAACTGCTGTAAAAAACTTAATTATTAATAATCACTAACTTTAAATAAATTCAGTAAAAAATGAATGTAAATTATTAAAACAACACTTAATACATTAACATAATAAACAATACAGAAAGAAAAACATAATCAAAAAGTCCACCACCCACCGAACCATGACATAACGTGTCTACTACGCTCGCGGCGTTATAAGCATTGTATGGCGAGGGAAGGTTGCTGGACCGGGAACCAACCGGATCGCCCTTTATCTTACGAGAGAATTCTGAGAATTTGCGAATTTCTAATTTCGCCCTTTCTCCCTTTTTTTATATATATGTATCTGACAGTCTAGGTGTTTGACTACAGCTCACCTGGTGTTAAGTGACGGTGTGGTCGAAAATAGTAAAGCACACCTAGCCTGGAATGGAACTGGCTCTCAAGTGAGACGTCGAGTGACACACCGTTAGATGCTTGGCGGTAGATTTTCAACTTGAAAATTTCTAGGTAGCTAGCCAGCCGAGTACTAGAAAGTACCCTACCACTACGCTATGGTTTCCTCACGATGTTTTCCTTCACCGGCAGCTCAAGCTCATTGTTGGTTTGAACCCACGCCCTTCGGCATGCGAACCTACCACGCTAACCACTGAGCCATCGTCGCTACATAATGCTGGACGCTCCCTAAAGCGTCCCAGGTCCATCACAAATTTACTCGCCTCAGAAAAAATCTTTAATTTTATCTATAATAGTTAGCCTAGTTGGGACACCCGCCAGATTGGAATCCAGACGGTGTCCCAACTGACTGCCAAAACTTCAACTTCATTCTACATAATATATTTCCTATTCATTACGTCTGTATTATCTCTTCAACTTATCGAGAGACTTTTCCTAACTTTTAACTTAACGCGTAAACTTGGCAAATTGAATTCGGCAAAGAAGATTGACTGACCACAAATTGGGGACTCGTTGTCAAGGGAGACCTTGGATGTTATGCAAACAAAGATACGTTGGAGCAAACTGGCAAAATACTTAGATACAACATGTTAATATTGTATGACAAATTTTCTAGGGTGGACTCCTAGGGCAATTATTTTAGAAAAATTTGTTTCCTAGGGCTGACAAATATCCTAGGGGGTTTTGTGCGATTTTACTGGAGATAAAATACTTTGTAAAAGTAATGAGATGAACGGGATGCTCTCCTGATGGTAAGAGATAACGCTAGTTCATGACCATTGCAAAGATATACAGAACTTTGAGTAACAAAACAAAGTCCAAGGCATCGCTGCTTTAGCGCTGATTACTTTGAGACATTGGATGGTTAGTCTCAACAACCCTGTAATTTCGCTAGTGACTACTTGGCGGCCGAATATCTGGTACTGCGGGGCTACCTAGACTACCTCCTGCTTAGGTCATCTAACACCATACTTCACTTATAGTTGTGACAATATCTGTATGTGACTAGTACATTTAAATAATAAGTACCTGGTTGACCGAGCATTGCTCGGCTGAAAACATGGATAAAACGACGTTTTCTGAAAATGAAACCTAGCTAGATCGATTTTTCGCCCCCGAAATTTCATATTTCATATTATATTATAATATATTGGATACAAAATTTCATGAAAATCGTTGGAGCCGTTTCCGAGATTCAGAATATATATACAAGAATTGCTCGATTAAAGATATAGATATTCTGCGGGGCGCTGGTTTAAACCCAATAATGAACTTGAGCTTCCAGTGAAAACAAACGTACATCAAATGTTTGCAAATTAATTAATTATGCTTTTTGGTTTCAAGACAACCACATAGATTATAACTATATGATAAGTAGGTATAGTACGCGTAAATCGTGTGTTTTTTTGAGTTATGTCCCATATATTTTTAGGGTTAAAGGAAAAATTGCGAAAAGCATAAACTTTTACTTATATACCTACAGGTTTGTACGGAACCCTCGGATAACTTTTACTTATATACCTACAGGTTTGTACGGAACCCTCGGTGCGCGAGTCCGACTCGCACATGGCCAGTTTTTTTAAATATCGTAGTATATTTCACACAACGTCATTTAGTTTCAAACTAAGCAAAGCTTGTACTGTGGGAACACAGAAGAACACGTACAGAGCATACATCTTTTCCTGGGTGGAAATGGAATCCACACCCTACAGCTTTTGAAGCAGTTACCCTACCAAATGAGTGAACAGGGCAGCAAAATATTTAACTTATTACATATTTCTTGAGATAAAAATATATTTTTCAAACTTATTGTACAAAAAGTAGTATCTTTTTTAACTCATCCAAGGAAGATACCGTCTCTGGAATCTCATTACTACAACATTCGTCTCGAGGATCGCAGATTCCTTTACATGTTAGACTTGGGTGCAAGAATCTTGAAGGGGTTAGATTGTTCAAGTTTCGGGAGTAGTCAGGGCAGTGGTCTGTAAGATTATTGTGCGAGTTATTGTGCTAGATATCGTATCAGTATTTGGTAGAATTTTATTTTAATGTTATCAGCATAATGCCAATAAAGTAGTTTTACAGGGAAGGTTTTTAACACACATTTTGGAGAGTGGTCTTCAGATCTACATGGTCTAATTCCTCCGTAAATTCATTCTACTATCAGAAAGCCAGGAGCTTCAAAATCGTTTCATTGTTTATATACAAAGTCAAAAGTTAATTTTAGCTTAGCTCAAGTTTAGATTAAGATAAAGATATTTTTGTTTCTATGTCCAATTGTAGCTTATTTTAAATTTTGATTTTGTATTATTATATTTGTATTATTTTTTATTTTTTATTTTTTTAAATATAATTCTATGGACATGGTCTGCAATAAATAAATATAATAATAATACGTGTGGGATGTTGATTCGACGATCATTGTGCCGATAGTCTTCACGGTGAACGGTTTTATAGCGAAGAGTCTCGACCAACATCTTAAGAGACTCGCTTGACGGTTGGGTCAAGGGTCAGATCTAAAAGGCAGTGATCCTTGACACGGCGCGCATTGTTAGGAGGTTCCTCACTCTGCAGCCCTAACCACCGGCAGCTTGAGCCCTGCCCCGCTGCCGACGGCACCCTAGTTTTAAAGTTTTATATATATTTAAAGCAAAAAATTCAAAAATTAAGAAGAAAAATAAATGACAATGTATAATAATTACGAAATCTCGAAGGAAACGGAACGGAATCTTGTAGGTAAGCTTCATCGTAGATCACATCTTCACTTAACCAAGAAGTCAAATTAATGCAAGCCAATTTATTGTAAAAAAGCTCTAAGATTTTTAACTTACAGTAAGGACTTCTTCCCCTGAGGAGTCCCACTAGTAAATCCAAATGAAATAATATTGAATTAACCACCCACTATCACAGAGCCCGCCAGCGGCAAGCGGAAAATTAAAAAAGCAAAGCGTCTACCGTTTCCCGCCATTCTTTTTAATTCTTGCTCGTCTCGATGGACGAAGAGAAATCATTAAAATTTTCATTGCAGCCCGCCTTGGCAGAATTATTTGATATTTACTACGTTTCTCATTTTATTCTTGTAAAATTTGAACTAGAGACATTCGAAATATTAAGTCTTTGACATAGCATAATTAATGTGCTTTTTATGTCAAATTCAAGTCGTGGGTTCGATTACCAAAAGAACAAACAATTATTTGATTTGATTTTTACTTGGTAGTTAAAAAGAGGTTGTTTGGGTAGTTACTACCGCAGTTCCAGATATTCTGCGCCAAGCAGAAGTATAAGCAGTACGATTATATTACATTATTTTGCATGGTGGTAGGGTTTTTTCTTGTACTCGGCTGGCTAGCTACCACCCTCAAGTTGAAAATCTGCCGTCAAGCACCTAACGGTGTGTTCTGGCATCCTTACTTCAGAGCCAGTTGTATTCCAGGCTAGTTGTGCTCTACCCTCTTCGACCACACCATCACTTAACATCAGATGAGCTGTTGTTAAAAACTTGTCAAATATATTTTTTTAAATTACCCCCTACTGTGTAAACTTTTCTAGCTTACAGCAAAACCAAAAATGTTTATGACTCTAACATCCTTAATGTCGATAAAAGCAATTAATTTTGTTTGGATTTTTTGCTCTCACTTCATTACTATAGCATTACGACTTTTAACAAATTAATCACTGAATATGACTAAACGGTTTCACTCCTTTTAGTTTACTGTGAAAAATTCTTGCAATTTGTTAAAAACACTTTTTAATGACAAGCAATCAATGAAGTTTTTTTATGCAAAAGTTGGAAAAACCTTCTTATTACTAGATTGTACCATAATACTGAATTAATATCATGACTTTACAAATTAATTTAACATTGATTATTTTGTAGTTAGTTTATATACACTAGAAGTGGGAGCGAAAGCTACGAGTATACCAGCAAAATCTCTTTATGAAGACTATTAAAAGATTGTTTGCCAAGAGAGCAGTGTAAGTAGACTTAAATCAAATTTGATTGATTGATTGATTGGTTGATTGATTTATTGGTTGATTGATTGATTGCTGGATTGATTGCTTGGTTGATTGCTTGGTTAATTGCTTGGTTGATTGATTGATTGATTGGTTGTTTGATTGATTGCTTGCTCGATTGATTGATTGATAGATTGATTGAAGTCTCTATTGTACACACAAAAAAATTATACAATACGGAAGAAATAAACTTAATTAAAAGTGTAACAACTGGCGACCTTATAGCTAAAAGCGATCTCTTACAGGCAACTTTAGGATGGAAAGAATCAGAGGAAGAAAAAGGCGGGGTGTGTTAATAATGAGGATACGCATGTAGGAGAATACATAAATATTCTTCATCTACATAGATTACCTAAAAATACAATAAAATATACCTATAAAACTAGCTGACCTAGCGAGTTTCGTATCGCCTAACAGTCAAGAGACATACCAACAACAGCGCCACCTACCGGGTCCAATTGTGTTTACAAACCATTCAGGAACCCATTGAAATATACACACAAAATTTCGTCCACATCCAATTCATTGAAATTAAAAAAAAAACAGATGACAAACACACGTGCAGGAGATTTATATATATTATGATTAATATTATTTAAATATAAAATAAATATTTGTTGTTAGATGATATATATATATATATACAAATAAGCGACAAACGGTTATAACATCAATTTAATTATTTATTGTATACAGGAATAGAATACTTTTTATCTCGAAAAAATGTAGTGTTCACAGGGAACACCGCGGGGCTCAATTAGTAATATTATAAATGTGAAAGTTTGGATGTTTGTTACTCAATCACGCAAAACAGCTGAACGGATTTCGATGAAATTTTGCACACATGAACATATAGGATACTTTTTATATTTATTCTTTCGTTCATTTTTTATTGCTGCCAACGAACGAAATTTTTTTTGTTACTACTTTTACTCGTTTTAACTCCACTTGGACGAAGTAACAGCTAGTAACATTAAAAAAAGAGGTATTAAAAACAAAACAACATCGACTAAACTCGACTAATTGATCGATAGTGCTATGTTCAGGTGAACGTGCTTAAAATGGAATATTTAAATTAATACAAAAATGTATATTTGAAAAAATACCAAGTCACTAACTAAATTATGACATTACAAACGAGTAGAGAAACGACATAAATATCTTTTAATCCGCTTAGCATAGCGTTAAAGTAAATAGGATTTAAGCAGGCAGATATACTTACGAAGTGTCTCAAATTTGAATCAATGTGAAAAATTTATATATATATCACCTTTTCCAAATTAACAACGTGAATAAACAAATATACATATCTGTAAATTGAACATTTTAGTAAAAAAACGATCTTTTATTTGTTACACACAAATTAGACTTTATTTGAAGAAAATAATTTTCTAATTGGCCGAACGAAGGTTTCAAAGTTCAGAATATAGCTATTAGTATATTTTGTAGCGATGATAGCCCAGTGTTGGGCGTGGGTTCAAACCCCAATAATGAGCTTGAGCTGCCGGTGAAGGAAAACATCGTAAGGAAACCATAGCGTGGTGGTAGAATACTTTCTAGTACTCGGCTGGCTAGCTACCCTCAAGTTGAAGTTCGGTTGCCAAGCATCTAACGGTGTGTTCCGGCAGCCTCACTTCAGAGCCATCTCCATTCCAGGCTAGGTGTGTTGACCACCTTCGACCACACCGACAATTTGAATAGACTGGATGTTGGTAGCTACAACAGGCTGCTGTCCGAACCCAGTTCTGAAGCAGCCAGGGAGCTTTTCATTTATGTGATGCGCCTCAAGTGACCTACCTTGATTTTTTAGTGTGTATGTAGGGGAGTGAATATGTGTATGAGAGAGTGTGTATAAGTATGTGTTGTGTCTAGGTATTATTTTATTATTTTTTACTTGTTAAAAAACATTCTAGAAAATACGATGGGACTGCCATGTAGATGTCACAAAAGTCCCTTAACTAAATTGGAATAAAAAAAAATAAAGACCACACCGTCACTTAACATCAGGTAAGGTGTGGTCAAACACCTAGCCTGTCAACAATTTAAAAATAAAATAAGAAATTATACACATAGCTTTGTATTCGCAATAAGAAACAAAATCAAAAAACCAGACATCATAAACAAATTAATAAATAACTTAATATGTAAAACAAATTTCACATTAGTGTAAAAAAGAAATAGTCTTAAACATTTACATAATTAAATTTAAATCTTGTTTTTATATTTATTTTTATCATCATTCATGGATCCGTGTGACGCAGTTCTAGAGTGAACTAACACAAATTTTACAAAAAAACAACTTGTGGACGTTATTATTAATCCTAAATCTCCCTTATGATCCCCACCTTCGCAACAAAATGCAAATAAATATCTCATTTTACAGCGTCTATTAACAATCATTAAGCCATCGCCAAACCTTCTTTGCGTGGGTGAGCGCGAACAAGCCCGAGGAATACAATTTATTAACCGTTCTCGTATATAAATTGCTAATTATCTTTGCCGATCAAAAAGTCATAGGAAAGATTAATGCGCGGTAATTTAATCTATATGCGTTAGATTGTAATATAGAGTTGTCAGAGTTTTAATTTGATGACATTGAAATGCGGAGGTAACATAAGAGTGACTACTTAAATATTTATTTTATTTATTACTAGCGGCCCGCTCCGGCTTCGCACGGGTATAAACCTCAAGAAGAACAGTATTTCTCCACTATTTAATGGATGTTATTATACATATAAACCTATCTCTTCAATCACTCTATCTATTAAAAAAACCGCATCAAAATCTGTTGCGTAGTTTTAAAGATTTAAGCATACATAGGGGTATAGGGACAGAGAAAGCGACTTTGTTTTATACTATGTAGTGAAGTGATTTGCGTCCTATAATTTCATCATCATCATCATTTCGGCCGTTGGACGTCCACTGCTGGACATAGGCCTCCCCTATTGAGTTTCATAAAGACCGGTTGAAAACGGCTCGCATTCAGCACGTTCTTGCGGTAGGTTGTCTATCCACCTTGTGTCCTACGCTGCCCTTGCCGGTCCGTGATCTCCACTCCAGAACTTTGCAGCCCCATCAGCCATCAGTTCTGCGTGCTATGTTCCCTGCCCACTGCCATTTCAACCTGCTAATCCATTGGGCTCGGTCGGTAACTATGGTCCTATAACTCAATAGTATTATATTTGTTAATCCAGCTGTTTCGTCCAAATCAGTCCAGCCGTTTCCGCACGGACATACAAATATGCATGTAATTTTGAAACTATTTTTATGTTTGACATGCTAGGTGTTAACCACAGCTCACCTAATGTTAAGTGACGGTGGCGTCGAAGGTGGTAAAGCACTTCTAGCCTGGAATCGAACTGGCTCTAAAGTGAAGCGGCTAGAACACACCGTGGTGCTTGGCGGCAGATTTTAAATTTCGCGATTACAACCTTACGATCTTATAAAAATAAGATCTAAATGAGGGTAGAAGTTCTAACACCCTTATTTTTCACCGAAACGACCCGCGATCTTCAGTCAACTCGTGACCACGGCTATGGCAACATAGCCGAAACGTCAAGGTAAATAACTAATTACAAAAAAAAAGATTTCTTTTTCAAACAATCAACAATATTCAAAACCAAAACATTTTTAAGGCATATTGAATGAGATTTCAAAGTTAAATTGCATTTAACATAATTATTTAAATGTAACATTGAAGTAACCCACATATTATAAGTAAATTTTGGATTAAAACAGATTATAATAATTCGGACAGACGGACAAATAGACAGACGCGGTTGGCTTAATTCCTTAATAATCCTGCAAGACACCTTCTGGTACGAAACTCTAAATACATACCAAAATCATAATGTGTATACAAAGCTTGAACACGTCACGTCAAAATAATTTATCGATGAAAAACTTTAGAACATATTCTGACCATTAATGTGACGTCAATAAATACCGTTATAACCTTGTTTTTAGTATTTGTCTCACTGTTTGGGGTAACCATAATCAGTAACCAGTCGACATTTTGCTATGACACCCGCACATCTGCCAAGCAGCTGGTTTGTTGTTCTACTTTACTAAGAACACGTGGTGTCTGCGAAGAAATGATGAGAACCTATTGCGATTTTATTATATATTTGTTTGTGTTACAGCGTGTTTTGATCCGCGAGTGAGTAATTAAATGAAATCTCTGTGCAATTATTTATTTTTACGAAAATAACACATTTAGTTGTCATTGTAATTTATTATCGAACTGCGTGTACAATATCTTTGCCAATACTCGCCACGCTCGGCAGGCGGGTTGGCGAGCGCAGTTAGGTGTGATTGTTCAAGGAAGACGCTGCTGCCCATCTTCCGGATTACATCCCTTAGCCGACTCTTACGGCAACCACGGGTAGAGAGGGTGGGGTACTATTCTTACGCCGGCACCACCACGGCAATAATTTGATTAATTAATACATAGTAAAAATATTTACATAGCAAAGTTTATTTTATTTAAATATATACCCCACAGAGGTTACATATTCATCATCATCAGCCTATCGAAGTACACTGCTGGACATAGGCCTCTCCCAAGACACGCCACTCAGCCCGATCTTCGGCTTTTCGCTTCCATCCACCGACAGCTGTCCTACGTATATCGTCACTCCATCGAGTCTCAGGGCATCCTACGCTACGTTTGCCAATTCGCGGTCTCCACTTCAGATCACGTCTACCCCAGCGGTTATCGGTTCTGCGACAGATATGTCCAGCCCATTGCCACTTCAGCTTGCTAATACGCTGAGCTATGTCTGTAACTTTAGTTCTCTGGCGAATTACTTCGTTACATATTACAAATGGGTAATGAGTAACCTATGAAAGGTAAACTATCACACGAACAAAACGCTCTCCTGATGGTTAGAGATAACGATTTATTATTTGGGCCATTTTAGCCGCGTGTCGGGAGATAGTTGGGTCAAAATCATGACACAGTAGTTTCTTCAAGATGGCAAACGACCTGCTGGGCGGCCAAGATGGAGATGGAGGAACGAACTTGACTCCTGTATGAAAGAATGGACTTAGATTGCAAAAGATAGAGAAAGATTGAAAGAGGGAAGGAAGGCATTTGCCCTGCAGTGGGAGAGTACAGGCTGATAATAATAATTTATTTATAATTATTTGTAAAGTCAGTGTACTGGTGATTTTGGTTTCAGCTTGCTAATAAATAAGTAAAAAATTTGAGAATGTAATGAAGCCATTAAATAATGACGCCAACAAAATACAATAAATTTCCGTAATTACGAAAACTCGTTAATCAAACTCAAATTACAATACAATTCAAAAAGCGTACAGTGTTTCACTAAATTTGGTGATAAATAACAATTCAAGAACCATAGTTCATATATAATGCCCATAGTTCATTGGAGAGGTTCGTAGTTCATTCGTGAGATCTATAGTTCATAGCTAGTAGAGATAGACGATTACGTCGACTAAATATAACTTGGGTTTGGATAAATTTGATAAAATGTTTCCAGATTTTTTAAAGGATACTTTATTTTTTAGGATATTAGCTTACGCCCGCGACTTCGTCCTCGTTAACATTAGACTTAGGTTCAGAGAGAAATGAAACATTTGTAAGTAATAAATAAGGAATAGTCATGAAACTTGCGCTATTCCATTATTAGATTAAAATAAAGGATACCTTTTATTCCTGAATAATGAATAAGACACATCTTGCTAATTTAAAACTACCTAACTATTACTAACTAGCTATTTTAACTAATTCTTGTTTCTAATTTTCAAGTGTTTTAAATTTTTGACAAGTTTTTAAAATTTAAATCCTTATTTTTGTTGTAGTTGAAACGACTGTTAAGCGGAAATAAACTAAATATATACCTACATAGAACACTCAAAATGGTCCGCAAAGTAAAGCCTGAATCAATCAATTATTATCTGAAGACATCTCTATACAAAATTTCAAATAGATACGTCCATTTTTTGATAATTCCATAGGAACCTAACTTTTTTTGACATAAAAAATATTATAGGTATATGTTAATCCAAGTAATAAACTATAAGTATACCAAACTTCTTTCAAATCTGTTCGTTCACCTGTTTTTGCGTGATTAGGTAACAAATTTTCACATTTATAATATTAGTAGGTTAGCACAAAGTACTTCACATGGTGGTAGATCTCCTTAGCAGAAGGTTGTCTAGGTAGGTACCACCGCAGCATCAGATATTCTACCGCCAAGCATTAATGTGTAAACATGACTAAGTTCTGGTTTGAAGAGTATCTAATGCTGCTAGCGAAATACAGGGCTATTGAGATTTAAAGTCTCAATGTAATGAGCGCCAAATCAGCTGCGCGATGGACTTTGGTTTGTTTTAAGTTTAAAGTTCTGTGTATCACTGCAATCATGTACTTACGTTATCTGTTGCCATCAGGATAACGTCTCGTTTGTCTCATTACTTTTATATTAAATTATACAGTGAGGTCATGCTAATCTGGTCTTTTAATTAACATGTCTGATCAAATCCTCAGAAAAAAAAAGTAAAAAAAATAATTTACCAATCGTTTTTCTTATCTCTAGTTTCTACACAAGTCATAGCTCATTCGAACCATAACTCCGTATATTAAAACTGCTGAGATTTGTCTAACATACCAGTAAATTACCTCCCAGTGCTCATGCGAGCTGACATCGAATTCAACAATATTAAGCCTGACACATTTTTCATATAATTTATCTGAAGATTCTCGCATGGCGACGTCGTCGGCTCATAATTTAGAAAATAAGACAGGGATGTATTAAGATTGATAAACACAGGACTATATTTTAAGAAAGATATTTTAAGACTAGGATCCAGTAAGTATGTAACAATCAATGTCTTCTTCTGAATTGATTTATTAATTTAATGATGATTTTTAGGGTTCCGTACCCAAAGAGTAAAAACGGGATCCTATTACTAAGACTTCGCTGTCTTTCTGTCCGTCCGTCTGTCTGTCTGTCTCAAGAACCGCGATAGCTAAATAGTTGAAATTTTCACAAATTATGTACATATCTCTTGCCGCTATAACAACAAATACTAATAACAAAATAAAATAAATATTTAGGGGGCGCCTATACAACAAACACGATTTTTTTGCCTTTTTCATAGATAATGGTACCTATAAATGGAACCCTTAGTGCGCGAGTCCGACTCGCACTTGGCCGGTTTTTTTATTAAGTTAAGGTGTGATCTAATATCAAACGTAAAACACTTCACTCAAACCTTAGCATAACATGTTTTTTTAATAATAAGACTTATACCGTTATGCCCCTGAAGCCTTAACTACGGCCCATACAACTTTGCTTACAAACTCCAGTACAATAAAACAGTATGCTGCGACATTAATTACGAGTTATCGTAAAGTATGGAGTCGTCACAGAGCTTGTTTCCTGCAATGAATACGACGCGACACCCTGTACACTGCAGGCAACTTTTGCAGTAACGTTCAAATGTTTAGACATTAATGTTTGGCCTTTTGTTCTTGACATTTAATTTTGTGCTATCTAGCCATCAGGTTGAAGCTAACATGACTTCGATGCTTATAAAGGCTTGCAGATAATTTTCACACAATTTAGCCAAACAGGCTTTGTTCTTAAAATGTTTGTTCTGTGTCTGGGTGTTCTGTGTGTATTTACAACAAAAAAAAAAGTACTTTTTTTATCTGGTTTCCATAATTTTGCATAGTTGGGTACTGCGGCTAGCGAAATTACGGGTCGGTTCAGACAAAACATAGAAAGTCTCAAAGTAATGAGCGCCAAAGCAGCGATGCCCTGGGCTTTGTTTTACTACTCAAAGTTCTGTGTATCGCTGCAATAGTCATGGACATGCGTTATCTCTTACCATCACGAGAGGGTCTCGTTCGTTTTTGTCGAAAAATGTGAAATATCCAACGATATTTATTAGGTAGACCTAATAAATGAAAATGTTCTGTAAATAAATTTGCAAAAGTTACCGTATCAACAAATATCGTTGCATATCAGAGTCAACAAGTTTTTTTTGTAAGTTTGCTTGACCTTGACTACATCCTGCTTAACATCAGGCCGGGCATGGTCAAACGCAAACCTATAAAATATTTAAAAAAAATATCAAAATTATTTTGCGGTCCTAATTATCAATAGAAACACATGCCACGTTATTAAGTACCTTTATAACTGGACTCACCATATCACGGATGTTTCTTAGCTAAATCAGACCTAACTCCCTTTGATCTAATAAAGGGAGACTTAGCAGAATTCTAAACTAGAAAATATCAGTTTGAAACAGCTGCAGTCTGAGCCTAGGTATCTCATAGTCTAAGAGCTGATGACCGAAACGTCTATCACTATAAATAACAAGATGAAACATTTGTATGTTTGCGGAACAAATACTTAAATAATTAAACGCGAATTGGTCGTTTTCAATACATAATACATAAATTGATTGCATTGAGTACTCACATAGATTTATTGTTTATATTTATACAGTCAAAATTGTATAGTTGAATCCACTGAGTTTTTTTTTTTTTTTGGTATACCATATAAGAAACACATAAATGTATAAACGAGAATGGACAGCGGACCAGTTGTATGAAATAACACAGTACTTTTTTTATAGTTGACAAACTCTGTGTTTTTACCACAGCTAATCTGATATTAAGTGACGGTGCGGTCGAAGATGGTAAAGCACTTCAAGCCTGAAATGGAATTGGCTCTTAAATGAGGCTGCCGGAGCACACCGTTAGATGTTTGGCGGCAGATGTTCAACTAGCCAGCCGAGTACTAGAAAGTACTATACCACTATGCTATGGTTTCCTCACAATAATTTCCTATACCAGCAGCTCAAGCTCATTGTTTGAACCCACGCCCTTCGGCATGTGAACCGATCGTGCTAACCACTAAACTATCATCGCTACATACTTTAAGTTAGTTTCGGTTTCCTAGAAACATAGAACTTCCTAAGCGTTTCTCCTTCCTAAGCTTCTAGGCATTGTGAATATAGTTCACAAAGCCTAGAGAAGTTCACTCTTTGTTGATAAGTGAGGCTGTCGCAATACATCGTTAGTGCTTGGCAGCATATTTTCTACTTGAGGGTTGTAGGTATCTAGCCAGTAATGTACTAATAACTAGAGAGCACCACCAAGCTACAGTTTTCTTACGATATTTTGCTTCACCGACAGCTTAAGCTTATTGTTGAGATTTGATTCCACGCCCCTCAGTGTGCGGTCCGAATACGCTAACAAGTAACAACTTCATAAGCTATCAAGCCTTTTTTATACATGTTGGCATCGAAAACAGGTTAAAAGTTTTTTAGCAAGTTGCCATGCTAGACCATCTGCTAAAAACTCCTTAACTTACATGATTCTATACTTATGCGTGCTTTATTACATTAAATACTTCTAATTCAAACGCTCGCGGCACGATGTCGTATGCTGCTGATTAATGGCTGGATTATCCGAGATTATGTTTGGGGTTTATCGGTTTTTGTGTTTGATTTAGTTTGAATTTATTTTCGTCGAAGTTTCTATAAAAGTTAACTGCTATAAGGTAAGGTTTGAATCAGACTAAGTATCTATCTATACATAGCAAACAAGTAAATCAGTAATATTTATTTTCCATAAATAACAACAGTACTACAGTCAAGTCACTTGTACTAATAAAAACTTACACTTACACTTTAATGAATGAATTAATTAATAAGTTAACAGCAACGAATATACTTCTGTTTACAGTGCAGGCTCCGCTTATGTGTTACACACAAATGAGGATTTCGAGAACCTCATTAACATATATTCACTTAATTTATAAAAAGGATTTGCTTTCAAAGAAATTTTGAATGGTGTTTATAAATTCGGTAGATTTTACAATTATTAATTTACAAGCATTTGTAAATAAATAAATATTGGAGGACATTTTTTACACAGCACCATCTAACCCCAAACTATTGAGTTTTAGCGGGAACGCGGAAAGAGTCGTGTCGCCCCATTGTATTTTTTTTTCCA
Organism: Biston stratarius; assembly: GCA_950106695.1. NCBI lineage: Eukaryota > Metazoa > Arthropoda > Insecta > Lepidoptera > Geometridae > Biston > Biston stratarius. Next base: position 31,739,810 of record OX467106.1, on the reverse strand, counting down.
AAACTAGTGTTTTTTCGAGTGTTTATGTTTAAAAATAGTGGTGTTTAATTAATAAAGTACTGAACCATAAGCGCGAGTGTGGGAAAGTGATATAATGTGGTGAAAAATTACTTTTCGTGTTGCTTACAAAACTCTATCGAAGCTTATGGTAAAGACGCCACTACTTTACTAAAACATGACTAGATTTGACTGGCATGGACTGGACTTGAAAAAGACTGGACTTTTATTATAAAGATAATGAAGCTGAAAACTGAAGACTGCACACAAAATACAGAAACATTGAAACTGGTGGAATGCACAAGTGCGATGCCAAGAAGAAAAAGAAAAAAATAAAAACCCCCAAAACTAAGCAAAGCTTGTATTATGGGAACCAGACAGCTGAAAGAATACATAAATACTTTTCTTTTGTAAATACATACAGAAAACCCAGACACAGAACAAATATCTATGTTAGTCCTGAGTGGGAATCCACCCTGACACCTGACAGATCCAGTCCTGACACCCTTTAGCTCTCGAAGTAGAACTTTACCAAATAAGCAGGACAGTCTGTGAGTTGATGTATCATTTGGTAGTATATCTATTTCTTTGTACATAACCATTGCAGCGATACACAGAACTTTGAACAAAGTTCAGGGCATTGCTGCTTTGGCGCTCATCACCTTGAGACTTTCGATGGTTAGTCTCAACAACCTTGTAATTCAATTCTAATATCTGCTTCAAGAGCTGTAAGGCGTGACCATAATTCCCACCCAGTTTCGACGTGATCCTCTTTCAAGATACGGACAGACAGATAATAATTAAAGAAATATTTTTATTTCAGCCCAATAATATCCAACAAAGAAATCAAAATATTATCTTCAATGTACAGATTTTGACCTCCACCAATTTTATTATAGTATGTATAGATATAAAACAGAATTAATCTAATAAGATTTCTTATTCCAGTAATAAGTGTCCCCTTTCATTAAGTTCTCACACAGCTAACCCACAAACAGGTTTAAAAGTGCATTATTCAGAATTACAACTACCACTTAGGTCTTGGCAATATACCTAGGGATATAATCTCGAATCATTATAGCGGCCGATGCAAACATCTGAGGGACATTTTTTCAATTATGCTTGCCGTTGCCACTGAGAATTCAATCAGATTTTACTTATAAGAACGTGCAATTTGTGTTATGATTGTTTATTTCCAACAGTACATTAAGGCAAGAAGTCATCTAAATGCTGATATGATTTTTGTGTTTTATCCTGTCGGAGGTGTTATTTTGGAATGGCATTATTGTTGCGTAATGTGTTTACTTTAGAATATGAATGTAAAGCCTTATAAAGAAGAACGAATGAATGAAAATAAAGCACGTTTTAATGTAAAACATTCTTTCACGTTGCTCATAAGTGGAGTGTTTATTTTTTAGTAAAGAATACAAAAAAACTGGATTAGTTTTTGTTTTGTATGTAATTAATAAAGTTTAGATATTAGTGTAGTTTTTTAAAAAATAGATATGTTAAAATTGTATGAGGCTACTTAACAAAGAGAAAAACGTGTACTCAGCAGTATGTGATCCATAGCTGAAAATGATGATGATGGTGGTGGTGACAGTAGTGTATGAATACCACACACACACGGTGGTCATCATGGTACCGCTGTAAATGATAAAGATATTGGTAGTGATTATGGTGCAGGTGAAAATGATGATGATGGTGGTGGTGACAGTAGTGTATGAATACCACATACACACGGTGGTCATCATGGTACCACTGTAAGTGATAAAGATATTGGTAGTGATTATGGTGCAGGTGAAAATGATGATGATGATGATGATGGTGGAGATAATAGTACGGGTAATAAATTATAATGGTGATGGTGGTAATTATGGTACAGGTGAAAATGATGATGATGGTGGAGAAAATGGTACGGGTGATAATGATTATGATGATAATGGTAAGATGTAATGTTATACTTGAGTCACAGAACTAGAAAATAGAGTAGCATAAGTACAGATTTTTTTGTTAATTGGTCTAACGTTATTTGTGCTAGAGGCTCTGTTTCGTTTTTTTTTTATAGTTCTATTTTTTTAAATTTTGTCAAATTCCAAAGTTGTTAAGTCTCATTACTGGTCAAAGATATTTTTTTTTGTTCATTTTGTCTCATTGTTTTTTGTAAGACTGATCTGAAGAAAACTGATTTTCTTTACATACATAAATGCTAATCATAATTATCGAATAAATAATGTTATAAAAAAATAACACATACATACATCACAAAATGACATAACGAATCATTAAGATGTCAAGGCGGCACAAATTAATATAAAATAGTCTCCCTTAAAAAATGCAAACGAATAAAACTGCAAAATATTTCAATTACATCGAGATCTCAATATTGTGAAGATATTTATATCTTGCTCTATTGAATTAATTAAGGTGAGTTCTCTTGATTAGTTTCATTCAGTCGCATCTGTATTCAACGAATAACAATGTCCTAGATGCAAGTGCATCCAACGTTTTCTATTGTCACTTAACTGCCGTCCATTTGCAACAATTAGCTAAACTGCTTCAGTTAACAAGCCAATTGTCGTTTCAGTGTAATGAATATCGCTCAAATGATTATTTCAGATGAGATTCACGAGTTCTATGGAAGTAAAGTCTGATATTGAGTTTTATAATGAATGATTTTAAAACTAAGGATATGATTATATCAATAGATTTTGAATTGTTTTTATGGTAATCAATGTAATGCGAGACACAAGATATTCTCGTAGTGATAAATGCCTCACAAGGATTCTTAGATCTTTGAATATCAAAACATTATTTTGGGTATCACAGTACTGTGCGCTAATTATTTACTAGCGCTTATGACTTTGACATACTTGATTATTGAAATCAAACGTGAGTAATCCCGTATTAGTCTTATCGACTGACTTATAATCTCATTTGGTTCAAACATTTTGCCAAAAAAAAAGTTTTAAACTATTTATCTGATTCCTATATCACAAGCTTTGCTTAATTTGGGGCTAAACGGTGCTGTGTAAAAAACAAATTAAAAACTATAAGTAAAACAAAAAGTCTCAATAACTTTGTAAATAAGCGTAAACAAACGAATTGTTTTCTACTATGTTCCATAAAATCCCTCGAAAAAATAACAACCGGCCACTATCACGATTGGAGTACATTTGATTTTACACTGGAGATAAATTTACTAGTGCACACCGCTTAGTCGGCAATATTGAAGACATATCATTTGCCTTGTCTTTACAACACAGTATAAATCAATGATTACAATTAATTATACTCACTTGAGCGGTGATTGGTGATGAAATTTAAATTGATATGTGAGGGATATGCTGTTAGATTAATCCTTCAGCGCATAATGCTACACTGCAAATGAAAATTAATTAATTTGCATTGTATTAGCCACAGTTAAATACATAATATTTTTTGTTTAATTTGGATCACCACAATTCTTTTAATTCAGCAATTCTTTTAACTTAATAAAAGCATCCACAAAAAATTTGAGATGTTTCAACTCAGGTGAGCTTTAGAGTGGGGTAAAAGCGAGTGAAATTCTTACTAGAAAATGATATTGTGCTGTCTTCCCTCTTTTTCTCTCATAAAGGGTTATAAACTGTGTCAGTATATTAGGCAGAAAGAGAGTATTTGAATGGTAGACAGGCTATATGTTTGACAATAGCTTACCTGATGTTAGTGACGGTATAGTCAAAGATGACAAACACACTTAACCTAGATTGAAACTGATTTTCAAGTGAGGCTATCGGATTATACTGTTAGGTACTTGGTGGCAGATTTTCACCTTGATGGTAGCTAACCAGCCGAATAATAAGGTACCCTACCACCATACTAGGGTTTCTTCACGATGTTTTCCTTCGCAGGCAGCTCAAGCTTATTGTTGGGGTTTGAATCCACGCTCTTCAGCGTGTGAACCGACTGCACTAACCCCTGAGCTGTCATCGGTACAAAACAGTAATTGTATTGATCATTATGAACAACTATTTACTAACTCGGAGTTTCCCTACAATCGAATCAGAAATGAGGAGATCCGTAGATGAACTAAAGTAACCGATATAGCTCAGCGAATTAACAAGTTGAAGTGGCAGTGGGCAGGGCGCATGTAGAACTGTTGGCCTATGGGGTTGCAAAGTTCTGGAGAGAAGACCACGGACCGGCAAGCGCAGCGTAGGACAGACGACTTAATAAAGACCGCAGGCACGCGCTGGATGCAAGCCACTTCCAACTGGTCTTTATGGAGGACAATGGGAAAGGTAGTAGTGAACGTCCTACGGTTGTGATGATGATGATGATTTACTAACTACTTTCTTTGGACATAATTCTAAAATCGCAAAAAATCATCTGCTCTATAAATTCCATCAAAGATCATATAATATATAGAGGTCTATATATTATTCTATGTGCATCTATATTAGTCATATTGTGCTCCTCTATACGTATATGTATTTATAGAAATTTGGCCTTTAAGTATATATATATATATATATATATATATATTACAAGAATTAATTTTCTTTTGAACAGACAAATGCTTTGTGTCTAAATGTGAACTCCATATAACAACTCCCCTGGACATAATGCGTGATGATTTTTATCGCTCTATAACTCGTATCTATGTCAACATAATTTACGATGGTCGTAAGTTCATCACTTCTATTTATATCCTTTGTTGGAGCTGTTTCAGTTATGTTGGACGCGGAGCTAATTTTTAATATGGTGTGTCGACGTTCAATACTATCATTTGATTAATATGAATATGATAAAATATAGCAAGGTTTTTCATCTCGATTGTCCTATTATAAATGTAAAACTACGTAAATTTATATGAGCATAATTTTGATGTCATAATCCAAACGAATAACAGCAGCAAATAAATTAAAACTAGCATCACCTAAAATAATATGTTCGATCAAATTTATTTTCGTAACGTTCCCCCTTATTTAATAAAATCACTGGAGAGAGAGGAAACAATGAATAGATAGACTCATCCGCTAGTAAAACCAAAATAGTTCAACTTTTAAAATAGTTTTAACTAGTATTATCATAAAAATTCTATAAACGTGAACGTGAACTTTCTTGTATTGTTACTCAGACACATAAAAATATAATAAGTAACGAACTCTATGTACTTAGAAAAGATCATTAAAACAAAACCTTTCTGGTTCTTTGTGCAAAACGGCATACCAATTTTTTTTTTTTATATGTGACTTTTTTGTTATACCTAAATTAATAATTTTAATTCCTAATCGTGTACTACTACGAAAATTTTATTTTATTTACTAAATATGTTAATATTGTTTAATGCAAAGTTGTATAACACGTCTGTGTTCAGTCTATATGTGTGTATTTTTTAAATGTTAAATAATTGAGATTTACAAGACGCTGTTGAGAGATAACACCTGTCCATGACCGTTGCAACGATACACAGAACTTTTTGTAGGAAACCAAAGTGCAAGGCATCACTGCTTTGTCGCTCATTACTTTGAGACTTTCAATAGTTTGTCTTAACAGCCCTGTAATTTCGCTAGCTGCAGTGGCCTTCAAACCGGAACACAAATAATATATCAGCTTGTCGGCAGAATATTTGGAACTACGGTGGTACCTACCTAGGCGACCTCCTGCTACCACCAAGTAAACTATACTTGTTTTACACTTGTATAATAGAAAAAAAGCAGGTTGATATGTAAGGTGTCCCATATTCTAGCTATCTAAATCTAAATATATACAATAACTCAAAGGTGACTGACTGACATAGTGATCTATCAACGCACAGCCCAAACCACTGGATGGATCGGGCTGAAATTTGGCATGCAGGTAGATGTTATGACGTAGGCATCCGCTAAGAAAGGATTTTGATTAATTCTACCCCCAAGGGAATAAAATAGGGCATGAAAGTTTGTATGATACTTTGTCAATTTTATACCGAACGGGCTGAGACTTTGCATGCATAAAGCTACTATGACGTAGGCATCTAGCGCGGGTGAAACCACGGGCACAGCTAGTTATTATATATTATTGTTTTGTAAGACTGGCAGTGTTTAGCAATGAAGCAATTTAATGGAATATCTGCGGTGGTCGACTCACTCAACCGTAACTAGACACTCAACTTGATGGGTTACGTGTTTACCTTGTAACTATATATTAGGAACCAGAACTAGAAGCTTCATAATGCTTTGTCCTACTTCAGTTTGTTTGTCCACGTCCACAAATACAGAAATGTTTGGACAAACCGTAAATTTAGCTTGTTTTTCTTGTTCCCATCCTGTTATTTATTTCGTTGGTCAAAGCTTTTGCTCTATATTTTAATGATTAAATATATTTTTACTATTGAATTTATTTTATAGAAAAAATTGCTGTTTCAAAAAAATAAAATCATTATTTATTTACAAGACTTTATTATTAACCAAAAAGATTTTTTATTCAAAATTATAGAGACAAACTAGACGTTCTCCTGGTAGTAAGAGATATCGCACGTCCATGACTATTTCAGCGGTACACAGAAATTTGAGTTGCAATACAAAATTACAAGCATACAAACCTGGTATTTATCTGATGGGACTAATGTAATGTATAATGTATGGATTGTTTGTATAGTGACTACATATGTAATACACAGGGGTATATACAGGATTATACTGTGAAATTAATAAGTGTAAATGTGAATATAAACGTATAGAAATAAGGATTGTGTGTATGGCTCGAGGATTCTACAGAAACGTAATTTGCTGCCCTAGTGGATGTTCCTCGATAGATATAATCTAAGTGCCTTGAAACCGCGAATGAATCGGTTTCTATAGGTGCGCCATCGTGGACTGGTTAACATCAGGCGAGATGACAGTCAAACTGAATTCCTATTTATAATAAAAACAAGTCTAAATTAACAACAGCCGACTCACAAATTTGCCTTAAGCCCAAATATGGCTAGGTATTTTGGTTTAAAAATAAAACCACATAACTGATATTAATGACATTTCTATGGCATCAATCTAAAAGTATGTTATACTTTTAAACCACAATTTAAAAAAAATAGTTTGTATATGACGGAGTTCGAAAGTAACAAAAAAAATCGAGCCTTTTTTGAAGTCAGTTATTAAAGTAACAAACGTGCTCGAACCGTCGGATTATAGGACTTTAACTCGTACTGCACATCCATGACTTTTTGATTTTTAATTATATTTTTTTATATTTCTAATATCCTTTAATTAAATTTGGATAGTTCAAAGTACGGTGGGCACGCGCCTTGTCGCATTAGCGATAACAGACCATACATAAATTCTGTTTTCTATTAGATTCCCCAGCAACTAATCTCTTCACCACGTTTATCTGTGGAATAAATTATTAGGCTAGAAATCTGTCCCGTGTGAGCCGTAGAGAAATTATTTTATGGTCGTAAGGATTATTTTATTTTATCGCGACCCCAAACTCGGGTCAGAAATCACTTGCCTATTGAATTATCATTTGAATATGTGATTTATATGGGGCGATGGTAAATCCGGCCTCGAACAATCGCTGTGAAATTGTTGAGGGTCCGTTTGATTAGATAAAAATTGAATTATTGCTTTGATGTACGATAATGTGACGAAGATTGATAAAGGGAAATAACGTGAAGCTGTTTACTCGAATTAAGTTTGTATTTGTTTTTGAATTGCGAAATAAATCATGTATGTATATGAATTACACAATGACAATACACATTAAGAGTCACTGACAATGAGTTACACATTGTCTTTATGAAACAGATATTTTTATAAAATTGAATTGTATTTCGAATTCAAATCATTTCACTCTATCTACGAATAGGTATATATAAATCCCGTAGATAATACACCACGACGACATTATGAGGATATCCGTAGACGAATTAAAGTTACCGATATAGCATATTTTTATAAATATAGCGTGAATTAGCAAGTTGAAGTGGCAGTTGACAGGGCATATAGCACGTAGAACTGATGGTCAATGGGGCTACAAAGTTCTGGTGTGGAGACCACGGACCGGTAAGCGCAGGGCAGGACGTCCACCCACAAGGTAGGCAGACGACCTAATGAAAACCGCAGAAACCCGTTGGATGCGAGCCACTGCCAACCGGTCTTTATGGAAGTCAATGGGGAGGCCTATGTCCAGCAGTGGATGTTTTACAGCTGAGATGCTGATGATGACGATGATGGTGATAATGATGTTGATGATGATAAGATATTTGAAGTTCGTTTTTTTTTGTTAATATAAATTAAGGGATATAGTTGAAATTTTTTTATTTTCGTTTTGTTATTTAATGTTAATTGGTTTTTTTTTAATGATTCAGTACACGAACATAAATTTTTTTGTGAAAATGTAAAAAACTTAAGCTTAATGTATGAAAAATAAGGAAACAACTCTAAACGAGTAGGTATTTTTAAATTTTAAAACCCATCAATGTGAACTTATAACTCATTTCTTCTAGCATTTAACGTATCCCAGCGTATTAGGGAAATAGCCGTCACTCAGAAAGCAATTTGTCTTGAAATAGCACCGCGTCGTGGGCCCCTAACCAGCTGCAAACTTTCAAGAAGGGAGCTGACAAACAATTAAAATATCTGGCTAATGGACTTGTAGGAATCTAAAACACGTTAATGAACATATCGCTGTCTTGTTCTTTATTTGTTAACGCATTTTGTTGAAAAAAAAAATGCATCAATCACTTCGACAGGTTCGTTATTTCATTAATTTTTGCCATGGTCTGGTGGTTTCAGGAAGTTTGTTTTAATTAGCTGAAATAGTTTTGTTTGAAAAATTTGTTGATACGTTATGATTTGTTAGTTATATACTTAAACTATTTATTATTCACACCATAATATTGTATATCTAATACATTTTACTACAATGGAGATAAAAATCTTGTGTATTGGCGACCTTTTATCTAAAAGTATTTTTTTCTAGGCAACCTTAGACTGGAAAGGTTGGGGATAAAGTAATGGTTAGTTTCTAGTTCTGTATTAGAATTTTATAACTTTAACTTCTGCTCGTTTGCTCTGCTGTAACATCTAAACATATGTATTTTACCCAAAACTGTTAACACGTTTCAGAGTTTACTGAAAACAAACTTAAAAACGACAAGTTTTTCATACTATGTTTACAATTCTACAACTATTAACGATGGCTTGAGTATTTTTTTTTTGAATTGTCTTAATAGATATATACATAACTTTTTATACATATACACACAACATACAGACAACCATATTACAGTACCAGTGATTACCATCTTCGACCACACCTTCATTTAACATCAGGTGAGCTGTGGTCAAACCTGTAACCTAGCCTGTAAAAATATTTTAAATTATCCAAGGAAACATCATTGTTAATTCACAACTCAATCATCCTTCACGCGCGATTTTGATATCATAATTAATGTGAGTTGATTCCTCCAAAAGTCTAATTAAAAATTTCAAGGACAAGCAGAAGAACGGCACACTACTTTTCATTCCTAGTGGACGTTGCGCCACTCAGTCATGTGAACTAGTGAGTGGACCCAGTGACGAGGGCAGAACGTATCATGCCCTAGAATGGAACTTACTGGCGGGTTCTTTATTTCCTGAGCACTGCAATCTGGGCGTTTTAAGAGCTCGAGTGAAATTATTTTGCTTCATCTTCAAACGTCATGGACAATTCTAAATTAAAAAAAAAAAAAAAAAAACAATGTCTCCGGTCTCAAATCGCTATGCAAACACAATTATACGAAATTTCATTGGACATCGACCTATCTGATGGCACACGTGTTGATTTTGCGAAAGTCTCCGTGGACCCCATTGACAATACGAACCGAGTGTAGACCCTGACAATAATAGAAATATGCAAATAATGAAATGATATTCAAATAAGACTCGCGTATGTAAACGTTGACACAAGTAATTTTAATGTTCATAAATCTAAAGAGGTTTATAAAGGGTTATATTGTGATGTTTGGGCAATGGTTAATAAGAAATTTATATTAAACTTTTGTGGAAAACTAGCTACAACTGCAGTTTCAGCTCTAGTTACAATTGTGTAATTTATCGACATATTCTTTTTTTTTTATTACTCTCCACTGACACCGGTGTCCGTGACCTTTGTCAACTTTTAATTACAATATTATTATTTTTTTACAATATGGGAAGAGGAATGTTTGTCAAATTAATCTTAATCTAGGGATAAAATACTAGATTGTGTGTATACCGCGAGCAGACCAGAACCCGCAAGCAGCACCCGATCACGAGTATAACGCATGTGCCAGCCATCGCCCTCCTCAATAATATCTGAGGGAAGAGAGCACACTTATACGTACTGTATATCCTTAAGTGATCAGTAATCTTTACCCATTTTATATATAACAAGCAATCCGTAAATTTTAAAATCCGTGCATTATCCAGAACACACTAGAATCTGTATGCACTATACCATTTTTGCTCACGTTACGACGGATACTCTGACTATTGTTTCGACGTAATTAAACGTGAGTAATCAACAATGTTTTAAAACTACGTTAGTTTCCATTGGACTATACCATCATCTAGCTGAGTATGTGTTTGAATAAGTAGGTCTTTGTGCTAACATTTATTATGTTAAATGATGTGTGTAAATTACTCGTATATACATACGTTCATTCATGAGAAATTTACTTCGAATGTTTCAAGGTTCTTTAATCAATAACTCAAACATTTCTAATATTTACATCCCTCCCAATATAAATTCATAAGAATGAAAATCCCTGTTTTTATGACTTTGACGTCATAACTTTATAGCATTTCTTCTTTTTACTGCTTATTTCAAATTAAGTTTTTATTCTCCCCTCTCCATTAACGCTCTTGTGAAAGTTTTCACAACTTTTTATTATTGTAACGTAATGAATTTTTAACTTAGTAGAAGTTGATTAAAAAGTTATGTTAGTAATAGATGTAACACGCAAACTTGACTTAAAACAAATATAAATATATGTAGCAATAGAGTACTCATATTGCTAATGGAAAGTGTTTATTTAAGTAGTTTTTCTATTTCTGATAAAAACGCTAATATTGTCTATTACGCTTTTTTTTAAATAAAAATCTATCTATGTATATAATGTATGTACATATACTAAAACTGTAACGAAATGATTACTTCTTTACTATAGAAATTGACGTGGTTTTGACAATTTTATTTTGATGAAGTCCAACGTATGTGGCCGAAACTATAGTCTGAGTTTCCATTAAAATTAAACGTGAGTAATTCCGTATAAATAAAACATAAACATTGATTTTTTTTTTAATTAAAAGGAAGCAAAGAAGCAAATATTTTAGACCACGTCTACGTCAACGTACACGTTTACGTCTCTATATATATCTATAATGTAAATGTTTTATTTATAATTATTAATAAAAATTATTGTCTTGGTACACCCCAGTTTATAATCCTGTATATTTATTCTGTTAACATTTTTTAGTTTGTTTGTAATGTTTGTGTTACCAACTGAAAGTAAAATCTGACCACATGCTATTAAACAAATTAAATTTTAAAATACTATTCAAATTTATAAGATCAGAAATACCTACATAATTATGTCCATTTCTCACTGTTGTAATCCTACGTTAGCAAGTAAGACAACTACAAACTTTACTTAACTCGGCTTAACGTCAGCCTCAACCAAAGCGAATTAAGCATCAAGTTTACGCGTGAAAGAAAAATGAAAGCAAATCAAAAACTCACATTAATAACATACGTATTTCATACCCGTATCCAAGTGGAGCAAATATTTAAAGATAAAATCAAATGAGTTCACGTAAAATATAAGGTTGAAAGAATGAGGTGTACTAACCTAAGGTGCAGTTAAAAGTGCCAGGCTAGATGTTTGACCACAGCTCACCTGATGTTTAGTGACGGTGTCGTAGTAAACACATAATTATGTACTCAGAAATGAGAACTAGTTTTTAAGTGAGGCTATGAAACACCCTGTTAGAGCCATACACTGTTTTACGATTTTTTTTGGCTGAACAAGATACGTCATATACGTTTGCCAATACTCGCCACGCTTGGCAGGCGGGTTGGCGAGCGCAGTTAGGTGTGATTGTTCAAAGAAGACACTGCTGCCGATCTTCCGGATTACATCCTTTAGCCGACTCTTACGGCAACCACGGGTAGAGAGGGTGGGGTACAATTCTTACGCCGGCACCACCACAGCACGGCATGTATTATACATAAATATAATACATAATAAATAAATGCCGTAGGACTTTTCACACAGCGCCATCTAGCCTCAAACTAAGCAAAGCATGTACTATAGGAACCAAATAACTGACACAATGCTTATATCTTATATACTTTTTTTGTAATAATACATTCTTATAATACTACATACAGAACACCCAGACACAGAACAAACATTTATTGTCACATAAATGTTTGTGCTGATGATAATCGAACCCACGCCTTATACGCCTTATTTGTCTTGAAGCAGATATTCTACCAAATGAGTTAACAGGGCAGTCGAACATATTTTTACGCTAATCTAAAATGTATCAAAAAATTATTGCAAAATCATTTTGACATTATAGAGCGTGAGCTAGCAGACCGAGTAGAAGAAAGTACCACTACTATATCATTAAAAAAATAGTTTATCTACTGGAAAAAATACTTATTATACATTATAGCGTTCCCGGTAAAAATATGATTTCTTTTAAAATATTATAGAGTTATGTTAGTTAGAGATTTATGTTAGTTCCATAATCCTCTTCAATTTATGGGATTTTCGCCTTTAATCTATAGTTTGTTTAAAATGGCATTCTGTCTCATACATTTATCCAATTGAATACAAAGTCCAGAAAATCTCTTAATTTACGCCCCAGTGGGATTTGCTAAAGCCAAATATTGTACGCTAATTATAACGGACGCATATGTTCTTCGTCGCACGAGGATCTTATACAGCGAGTAATTCTTTTGTTCCCACGAGGTTTTGGAGGTAACAGCTTTCTATATATAGAATTCAAAATTTGTAGGACACTTATTACCTCAATGATTCAAGACGCCATTCAAACCGAAAATTCCATGATTAATAAGTTACTTGACAAATTTCATACAAGAATCAAACGTGGTGTGATTATTGAGAACTTTTTATAAACATTACAAAATTATTTTGTTTCAAAAATATAATCTTAGTTTTGGAGCTATTGTGAAATTTAATCCGATATTTGTTATTATTTCTTCATTATGACTCCCAAACATTAACTTCATACTAGAATTTTCAACTTCAATTAAAATTTGTTTTTTAAAAATCTTCTTCCGCGTAGCTTATTCCTACAATGTTTGTTTTGTAAACGCATTATGCAAATTCCTACGTTTAAAACGTAGTAGAGCCACTATAACAGTCATAAAGACTTGCCCCAGGACACGTTGGCACGTGGTCGAATCACATCCTCTGCTTCACCTAAAAACTCTATAAGCACCTATCAGATAAACCCATCTTAATGCCAACTCAAAATTGCACCATGCTCGGCTATAAATGAACACTATGACAAACACATTAAGGTTCGCTTTAGTTAACCTTGGGGGTTTGTATAAATTTGTTAATAGGGCCAAGCTAATCTGTCAGCTGAGCCGCTGGAGATCGTTTAAAAGCAGAGGTCCCCTACTTGTTATTGTTTATTTAGGACGGCGATTCGCGGCGAAAGCTCGTTTTTGAGGCGTGTGCTAAAGCGATTGTCCTTCCGCCACAATATACTGAATGATATGCTCTGATAACACTACGTGCTCGTTTCGAGTATTTTGAATGAGGGTTACTAGGGACCTGATTGAGATATTAGCGCGATAAAACGAAATCGTATGCAAAGTACAGGTTTGATGTTTGCATGTCTACTCCGGTGCTGTTGTTTATCTGCTAACACGGTCTGTTTTGACTAAACGGTTTATTATTGTCGTAAACATTTTAATTGTGTTTGAACGTTTTGTTTACTGAGAAATAAAGTAAGTACAGTCAGTTTACATTGTCTATTTTCCTTATTTTCTAGAAATGTGTAATCTGTTATAAATTTTGCTGAACCATATTCACGTATTATTTAAGCCCTAAATCTTGTATCAGATGACCAATCACAGAAACAGCCCCTAAAGGCAGACAAAAGCACAATTAAGTACAGCAGGGACCGTTAACAAAAGACTAGAGAGCACACAATTTGTTGCAGCCCATCTTTACCCCGGCCTACTATTGACCCTTTACCCTAATTCAACGAGTCCAACCCACATCGACATGGGTAGTTTAGACCCACACAAAACAATTACGTTCTGCATTTTGGTAACCTATTTGGTATTACACTTTTCTAGTCTATGTAGAGGCATAGTGGAATAAAATTGGAGCAAGGGTTCTATTTTCGAACCGTACGCATATGTACTCGTATACGAGTATTGCCATTATTTGACCAAAATAATAGAAGCCATATTTTTGAAATACCTATTCACATTATTCACTAACGCAAGTGTCACTAGCGCAATGGTTTCAACCACCATAATTTCAATTCTAGCATTCAAAAATTTGATAGGTCCAATAGACACATAATATAGTTTTTTTTTAATCGTCCTAAATGAATTGCGCTATAGCACATTTGCGCATTTTCCATTGTTTTCAAAGTTGATACAAAGAGTAAACTAAATATTAATGTTTCTTTTTAAAATTGACGTTTCTTTTGACATGGCAAAAAGTAGCAGTTTGCCGGTTTTTGTTTCTAATTGTTAATATTTAAGTTATTTTTTGCGTGGAATAAAAAAATTATAAATGTATATGAAATTGATGACACAGTTTTTGAATGGTTTTATAATGCGCAAAATCGAATGTATCAAATGTAATCAAATTAAAACTCGTATGCCGAAAATAGAAAAGGGGATTCTGACGTACGATTCCAAAATAGTGCCCCGCTGCGTATTATTTGATGCGAACAAAGCATGTGGTCGGAGTTTTCGCATTATGCACGCTTAGGTGACATTTGAAGAGTGATTCGCGGGTCTATTGAATACGGAACCCTAGTTACGGATGCGTTGATAATGATAGCGATCATTAGACACTTTTAGAGCGCACGTGTAAATGGGTTGGATTGTTATTAAATTAACAGCTTTAAGCGCCCACGGTCCGGATTTGATGCTACATTTCTAAAATGACTCAGAGATATAATATTTTATGACGTCATTTGGATAACGCTAACTTCCTCCGCATCGTTTAGATACCTAACAGAAATAATTTCTACTCAATTTCAGGAAAAAAAATATGTAAAAAGATTAATTTGTATGCTTAATTTTTTTCGATTGCAAATATTGAACAGTATAGAACATAACTTTATTGTACATCGCACATATATAGAATATAACATACAAAACTTAAAAACAGATAAAGTAAAAAGATAATAACAGAACAAAAACAACATAGACTAATACATATATGGAGTACAACGGCGGCCTTATCGCCTAGGAGCGTTTTTTTTTTTTTTTTTTAATGTATTTGTAATGAGACGAACGAGACTGTCCATGACCATTGCAGCGGTATACAGAACTTTGAGTAGTTAATACGACACTCTTCGGCCCTAATTCTTACAAAATCTGGAAGTGATAAGTTCAATAGTTTTTAGATGTGGTTTCATAAAATAGAAGTAGCAATCATAAAGAATAACTATAATTATTATTACTTTATTGTATGAAATTTAGCTTTTTTATTTATTATTGAAATGTTATTTTGTATGATTATAGGTACAAAGGGTATTATTTTCTTTTCTGAAAACGACTTGTAAATGTACTCATATTTATTAATAAAATACTTTGACTAAGGTATTAATGGCATTTTTTTATTAATAGAATAAAATTTCGATTTCGGTAGAGAAAGGGCTAGATAGCGTATTAGAATACAATACCATATAATAAATACTTTGTTGATAAATAACGCACTTACATGTCATTATTATTGTATTACTTACTCATTTAGTAATAACCTTTACCCTGTAATAATTAATTTAATTTATATTTGAAGATGCACTTCATGAAGATCCGGTAAGTGGTTGTATATTTATAAGAATAAATGAATAAGAAGTTCTTCTTTTCAATTTATAAATAATATTGAAAAGAATCGATAAATTTCCAGACGATAATTTCAACCCTCAACCGCTACCACGGGTCAACCAGACCAAACTTCTCATTGCATTCTGAAAGTCGCCAGCTACACTAATTAGAGCACTCGGTTTCGCTCATCGAACATACGCCCGGCAAACAAGCGAAAAGAGCAAAGTTTGCAATCGCTACGCTACGAGTATAACGAGCGAAACAAGCGATGTCGCAATCTAGTTTTGTTTCGGAGGAACTTTTGAAAGTTGGTAATTAATAGGTCGGTAAGTTGTATTCTAGTCTTTTTATATTTACGGATCGAATTGAGTGTCTAGAACTACGAGAATAAATTGGTGTTTTTTGATGTACCTACACCAAGATGTAACTTAAAATCTTTAAACTTTCGTCACTTGCCTAGAAGTGTTCTTCGGCCTTCGGCTCCATTGCTTGCTTTACTTCGTGCTCTATCTTCAGCCACATCGTCGCTTCCCATCAGTTGATATCGTATTCATACGTACATCATCAGCCAAAGGACGTCCACTGCTGGACATAGGCCTCCTCCTGGGGGGCTTTTGCCAATACTCGCCACGCTTGGCAGGCGGGTTGGCGAGTGCAGTTAGGTGTGATTATTCGAGGAAGACGCTGCTGCCCATCTTCCAGATTACATCCCTTAGCCGACTCTTACGGCTACCACGGGTAGAGAGGGCGGGGTACTATTCTTACGCCGGCACCACCACGGCGATTTAACGTATTCATAGGTTAAACGTATTCCTGTTTTATAATTAAAAATCTTCTTAGCGTTCACCTGAATGTGTGGTTGCCATCATGTTGCAGGAATGGAAATCCGTATACTACCTACTACCTAAATTCTTAATCCAATCTTTGTATAATTTTGTACTTTTTTGTATTCAAAAAATAGCTACCGCTATTATAATGATTAAGTAGAAATGCGGCCAAGAATTTGGTTCTGAGCATAAAATTATTGCAATTCTTTATTGCGGAGCAAAATTTTAGTTTTAAAGTTTAGGGGAACAAATAGACGGTTTTAATAAGAATGTTTATACATTTACGTGATCGCCAATAAGTTTTTATTGGAGATGAAGTTGATATATCTATTTCCGTTTAATATTGTAGGCTACGTATAACTACAAATGTTATGTTTGAAATTAAATAAATTATGGCAAAAGTTTTTCTGCTGTCAATTCACATTTTAGGATAAATTTAATATATGGACTATAAACGTATTGCTTTTATAATTAAATCTTAGACAATAGTTCAAGATCTGTATATATATGTGATTTATAGTACCATGTGCTTTTGTATTTTTATACTCAACCAACCTTAATAGCTTTGCACACATTTCTGTTTATACAAAGGTTGTCTGAAAGAAATGTCTCTAGATGATAAGGCCGCCGATGTACTATTAACACAAATTAATAGATGTTGTTTTGTTTTGTTATTATATTTTTTTCTTTTTTTTAGTCATAAATAAAGTTGTATTCTATTAATCATTCTATCACTGGAAAAGTTTGTCTATGAAAGTTGAATATGATTTCACGACGTAAGTATCTATAGATTAAACATTGTAGAACAAACGTACTCTCAATCGCATTTTGATGACGGCCGAAATGCCTATCATTTTATAACATGTGAAAAGTATAACGAAAGAAATTAACTATGCATTAATGAAGCAGACGTTTGTAGAGAGCTAAAGTAGTTTTTAATTGGTGAATCATACACGCAACAATTGAAATGAATGTAGGTTATGTTGGTCCGTTCATCTTAGTTTCTATAACCTCAAGAAAAATCAAGTACTTTATTATAAGAATTTCAGTATAGAATCGAAAATAATATCATTGTTATTGCATGCAAAACTTCTATATATCAAAACCAAAAGACACCTCTTACGGTGGAAATTCCCTTTAAACGCACAACGCGTTTTCGGACCACCTTCCTTGTAAGAACTGCCAACTGTCGTTGCCAGCGTCTGTGTTTCTAACTAAGTACAACCTGGGGTTGCTCAAGAAATACGTGAATAGGTATTTTCTAGGCAAGCGTGCTCCATTTTCGGCCACATCGCCGCTTTCCATCAGGTGAGATAGTGGCGAAAGCATGCCTAGACCGTTGCAAAAAAAAAAAATTGTTGAACTTGTTGCCAGCGTCTGTGTTTCTAACCATGTACAACCTGGGGTTGCTCAAGAAAAACGTGAATAGGTATTTCATTGAGAAGCGTGCTCCATCTTCAGCCAGTTCATCACTTTCTATCAGGTGAGATTATAGTCAAACGCATGCCTAATCCGATGTAAAAAAAAAAGATATATAATAATAATCAGTTATATATCTTTTTTTACATTGTCGATAGTTTTTAGCACTATTACTTGGATAAGTGCCAATTTAAATGTATATATTATTCAGACATACTCATACCAACACGTATATCATATTCGTAGAAACAGTCCCATTTCCCTAACCCCATTAACATTCTGACGTGACTTAGAGCTATCCATCCTATTCTCAGTGTTTCAAAGTTCAAACGAGACACTTTGTTATTAACTCGCTGTTTCCAATTACCAAGAAAAGTGCAGTCAATCACGCCTTCAGATGACAGTTCATGTGCACCTCAACCAACACCTCGTGGTACGCCAATTACTTCAGTTCGAATTACATCTATATGTCTTAACACATAAAGTCAAAAATTATATAGCAAAGCTTCGGATGTAGGTGGAGAGTTTTGCGTTATATAGTTAAGGGACGTTTAAACAAAACTCTTTTATTCAGAATAACATAATTTTAGGTGATCTCATCCTTATCCTCGGCTTTTTGCATCCGTCCACCACCAGCTGTCCTACATCGTATGTAGTAGCTGTCGTATATCGTCACTTCATCGAGTCTCAGGGCGGCCTACGCTACGTTTGCCAATTCGCGGTCTCCATTCTAGAACACGTCTACCCCAGCGGTTATCGGTCCTGCGATAGATATGTCCGGCCCATTTTTACTTTTTTCATTTATTTTAAACAATTATGTATATAACCGAGACTAGGATTTAGTTTTTTTTTTACTTTTAGAGTTATTTATTATTAAGTTATTATTAAAAATCGTGTTTTGCCTTATTTTGCTCCGCTAAATGAAACCTTATTTAAAGCCACTTTAGGCGGATGATTAATTGCAGTAAAAACGTACTAGAAACGTTGGGATGTAGGAGCTTAATCATCAAACAAGTATTGAAACCAAAGTATGGTCAGTCTTCATAAATCTGTAATCCAATATTTACAAATGCTCAACTCTGTTAGGTTTAAAATATCCATAATAAGAAAGACTTTTAACTCCTAACTTATACGCTTTTTAGTGCGTCCAAAGTTATCGCTTCAAACCACCTTATGGTTTGAGATCCCGAGACTTAATAACCCGTGTGGTTTGAGGTTTATACTAGAGTTCCTGACGTATATTGCACTGGTCAGAGGACAAAAGACAATAGGAAACACTAGCAGTTCTAAGAATATTCAGAGTGTAATTGTGATCAAAGTTAACATCTACAAAAAACAAGATAAATTCTTCGATATTAAGCTAATCAATAAATACACTCAAATAAAAATGCTTTTATTGTTGCCGAATCTCTTATGATTTTCGAAAGTTCCAGTAGGAAAACAGCATAATTATTCGTTCGTTAATAAACGCATAACTTGAGAACTAAATATAACTAACGAAGCTAAACCGATTTAAATGTTTTTTCTTTTTAAATTGTCGTGATGTATATTATTATTATATTTTCCATCCATCTACTGTATTGTATATAAATTTATGCAATAAATACATCATGAATTATGCAATTTTGAAGAGCCTAAATGATGCCACGGATAGTGTCAATAGGGTGATCAACTTCTGGCCAAATATTTTTTATTTATGTTAGTAATCAGACGAAATAGACGCTCTCCTGATGGTAAGAGATAACGCCTATCCATTAAAAGTTCCAGCTATACACACAATTTTGAGTAGCAAAACCAAGTTCAGGGAATCGCTGCTTTGGCACCCATTACTTTGAGACTTTCGATGGTTAGTCTTCAATCTGGAACACAGTAATGTTTGCACACTACTGCTTGGCGGCAGGTTATATGATACTGCGGTGGTACCTTCCTAAATGACTTCCGGATTAGGAGATCTACCATCAAGTAAAAATGATTTTGTATCAAAATAATATTAGTACAAAACACTGATTCGAAGAATGACCAGCGTCTACAATATTTATATTTTCATCTTTTACCACAAGCCAGTCAAGCTGAGATTATTTAAATCCACAGCTCTAACACTTTGACCACCGATTACCAGCTTTATGCGAAGATTGTAAATCATTCAATAACTTAAACCTTTTTGCCTCGGATCGGAGAATGTATGAACTATGAACTATAAAATTGAAGTATTGCTTCTTATCGTACAAAAGGGCTCCATATCTCGTTATAGCCGTCCAACAAAAGAGTCTCGTAAAAATTGCAAATAAGCTGGTTTTATATGGATGGGTCACTGACAAAGACCGAGTATCCGGAAATTCCGGTACTAGAATATTTAAATTCATACATCATAACGTTTCTACTTCTCTGTGATGTCCTTACTGCTGAAAATAGTAGCGACGTTTTATGAATATATCCATAGATGGAAATTCATTGTTCGGAATGATTTCAAATTGTTACTTACTTCTGATATAGTAAGTACCTAATAGTTATAAAGTTGGTGACCGTTGAGAGACCGTCTGGCCTCTAATCTGGAGGTCCTGAATTTGAACCCTACAGCACGCACCTCTGTCTTTTCTAAGTACCGACGGTTTCAAAGGGCAAAGGAAACGTTCTTAAAAGTTCTTAAAAAAAAAATGGCGATGAAATATGAAGTCTGCAAACCCACACTTGGTCAGCGTCATGGACTACATGCTTCCCTTTCTCACAATGAGAATAGGCCCGCATCCAGCAGAGGGATAGTTTATGAAAACGAATCATTTGGAAGCAGACCTTGTTTTTTCCGGTTATTGAAAATCAGTAATTTGTCATTACTCATAGGTTTATATAACACATTTAAATCCAATTTAGGTTTTCATATATCGTGTGCTACATTGCAACGGCAACCTTGCCCATAAAAATAAATACAGTTATTTTTAAATTTACAATTTTGTTTTGAGTTAGGTAAAATGTAATAATTAGAAAACACATAAATGTAGTTAATCGTATTTATGATTAAATAAGGTGTATGAAAATATACGCAGTTGAAATACGTAAAAAAACTAGGGAAAATATCGGATTTTTTTTAAATTTTCAGTCTTTTCCGATTTTATATGGACAACTTGGTCGTAATGAGATGGATGGGCAGAATTTATTATATCATAACAATATGGAATCCTGGCCGATTTATGGCGTCATCTGGCAATTTTCGCTTACCTTTGGAAATGTCAAGAGTATGTTAGTGATGCCCTAAACCACTAAACTTTGTTATAGGTAATATTCGATATTGCTTGAATGAAGCAAGTTTGTAAAAGAGATCAAATATATTATGTAGGTTACTATAATACCATAGGTATATGAAATATATTTTTTAACCCTCGACGCAAAAACGACGGGGTGTTATAAGTTTAACGTGACTGAGTGTGTGTGTGTGTGTGTGTATTTGTGAGTGAGTGTGAGTGTGTGTATTTGTGAGTGAGTGTGTGTGTGTGTCTGTGGCATCGTAGCCCCCGAACGGATGACCCGATTTTGATTTTGTTTTTTTTTTGTGTTCTTTGGGACAGTTCTTACAAGTACCAACTTCAAGCTCTTGATTCGGTAGAGCGGCGAGGTGTTCGACTTATTGATGATGAAAAGTTGGTAGAAAAATAACTTTAAAGCTTTGAACACCGCCGGAAGATAGCAAGTCTGTCAATTTTCTACAGGATTCATTTCGGAGAATGTGCTACTGAGCTGTACGACCTTGTACTTCCATCCCCTCTTTACTACAGGACAAGTAGAAAAACGGCCCACTACCACCTATACATAGTGGAATTTCCTTGGGTACGTACCAAACGTTTTGACTCTAATCCGTACTCTTCTCATCCGTACGGCCAAGGAATCGAACAAGCTGCCGGCGTCCTTGTTTCCTAAGAGATATAATCTAGATCTTTTCAAGGCCAGAGTGAATAGATATCTTCTAAGTCTGCATGCTTTATCTTCGACCACATCATCGCTTACCATCAGGCGAGTAAGTGGTCAAACGCGAACGTATCCGAATTTAAAAAAAAAAACGAACTAAACGGTTCGAATCTTCCTTCAGTGTGCGGACCGCTAGACAATGGAATTTGCTGCCCGAGTGGGTGTTCCCTGATGGATACAATCTGGGTGCCTTCAAGGCGCGAGTGAACCGGTTTCTTCTAGGCGAGCGTGTTCCACAGTAGAACGCATCTTCGCTTAACATCCGGCGAGTTGGCGGTCAAACGCAAGCCACTTATTAATTTTTAAAAAAATGAGCTAACAAGGCAAGGCAATGTTTGATGAGCAATTTGTTTTAGACAATAGAACATTTATATGTCTCAAATGTTAGATGTTCTAGACAACAAATGCCACAAATGATAAAAAGTTAGTAGCTTAGAGCTAGATTCAAACAATGTCCTCTTGAACACTTAGTTGCAGTGTTCACAAGTCTCAAAACTAAATGTCTGTGAACATCTCGAGGGTCTCGCAAGGACGATTGGCTTTGAAGTCTAGACAACAGATAGCAATATGTATACTTATAGTAAAGATCGGATGCTGGCACTCAGCGCATTTGATTAGAATGTGATAGGACACAGTTTGGCGAGTATAAGACAGCGTTTAATTTCATTTACCAAATTCTTAGAGACTGCGATAAGACAACGAAACGGTTTCTTTAAATTAAAGGTATCATCTGTTTTCTTCAAATAATTGTAAGATGCAAAACTGTTTCATAAATATTAATAAAACGTCATTATAAATTTTGATAAACATATTTATACGCATATAACAATATTTGTATATACTTAGAAGCAAATATAAATAATTGTTGTTTCTTTATTCAACCGACTCCCAGTATGATACAGTATTTAGCCTGCGTTGTTTAAAGTATCAGTTTACCGGCAAAGCGTATTGTATACGAATAGTGTTTTCCTACTCAAACATATATAACTTAATTTAGAACAACCCCAAAAAAGCACAATAGCACAATAACTTTTATTTTAATACACATGTGAAGCTGCTGGCTACACTGGCTCTCAAGTGAAGCTGCCGGAACACACCGTTGATGCTTGGCGGCAGATTTTCAACTTGACTTTTTTATTTTGGGTGGTAGCTAGCCAGCCGAGTACTAGAAAGTACTCTACCACCACGCTATGGTTTCCTCACGATATTTTCCTTCACCGGCAGCTCAAGCTCATTGGTGGGGTTTGAACCCACGCCCTTCGGCATGCGGACCGACCGCGCTTACCACTCAGCTATCATCGCTACAAAATTAATGTCATATAAGTATATGTGTATTTACAATTATAAAATATATAGAAAAAGTATTACATATAAGTGTAAAAAATCTCTAAATAAAATCAAATCATGCAAAAATACATAATATAAAGTCAAGTTACATAAATATTTAAATTAAATTAAATTCTCGTCACTGTTGTAATCAAAACAACTTTTAAGCGGAAATACACTAAAATATATATCTCTCGAATACTCAAAATGAACTTCTACAAAGTAACGCCTAAATCAATCAATTGACATACAAACGATGCAAGTTAAATAAAAGCTTAAGAAAATAAATCTAATCCAATTTTTTTGCCACTGAAATACGTTTATAAACCTTATTTCACTCTTCAGACTAATAGTTGTTCAACTGTATCACGACGATAATTCAATCCGTCAACGAAATAACATCTGACTAAAACTTTCCCAGTTCCGTGCTCAAAATTGACTCCACCAAAAAGCCATTCTATTCACAAATTACTTAAAATTAGTCATCGCTACGAGCGATCTCATCTCCAGTACCCTCATTATAATGTTGTTAGTAACATGTACTGAATATAATTTTAATATTAGCATTTAATTTTACGGACCGACGGTTCACGTCGATTTTGATAAGATCCCAAATAGTTAAAAGTTTGTTAATGTTATTTTTTGCTGAAGATCAATTTCATTTTAGGTAAAATGAGTCAAGATATGATTTTTACTTATTAACAACTGAAATAAGTTTCGGAAAATTGATAAGGAAAGAAACAAGAAAGGTAGAAAGAAATTAATTTTTATTATGTGTTTTTTTAAACCAAACACACAAAAACAAACAAACAGATACAAATAAGATACAGTTACAAAATAGGGGCTCACCTCACCTGATGTTAAACAAGACACGGTCTAAGATGGAGCACGCTTACTTAAGTAACCTGTTTACTTCGGATATATATTTGTTTCAATGTTTTTGTAGCTTATTTATAAGTGAAATAAAGAAAAGACTAAGTCTAGGCTAAAGCATTTTGTCGATTTTAAGACGATATTTTCACAATTTTAATTATAGCTACATTAACTTTTAGCAATTTTAATAAATTTTTAAATCGATTTTTTTACAATTTTTTTATTGTTGACAATTGTTTGACATTTTTTAAAGTTATTGGACTTTAACGAAGTTGTTGAAAAATGTAACACAACTTTATAAAACAAAAAACACAATTTAAATAATTGTCTCGATAGAGATTTAAGTCAATGATACTAAAGATAGATATAACTATTAATTGTATACACCAAAACTCTAAAAAAATTATAAAAATATTAGGGGAAAAAAAAGGAAAGAATGTATTTTAGATGCTAACAAATCGATCGTAAAAATATGCCAATGCTATAAAAACAGATAAGATTTATTTTTATTTTTAGGACTTTGTATTGTGATAAAGTTTGACACGTACTAAACTTGCGTAGCTGCCATATATTTGTTTTGCTAAATGTGACTCCATGAATTACAATATTAAATCAATAAATAATAGACTGCAGTAATAAGATATCTCGAAATGTCGGTACATAGAGTTTTAACCATAATTTTATAGTCATCGTATCACATGAGTATGTAAATAGGTGCGTGATTATTTTGTCCCAAAATAGTTTTGAGATTATGTCTACGTATACGCTATGTATACGTTGACGTCGGTATCTATACGGTACGTTAGAAAAGGACACTTGCTAATCTATTTCATCTTATAATACAAAAGTTTATTACAATTTTTTTTTACGTAAATGCTTTGTGACAAACGTGAAGCTTCCTTGGTGGTAAGAGAAAACGCATGTCCATGATCATTGTAGCGATACACAGAACTTTGAGTCGCTTAACAAAGTCCAGGGCATCGCTGCTTTGGCGCTTATTACTTTCAAACTTCCGATGGTTAGTCTCAACAGCCTTGTAATTTTGCTAGCTGCTGCTTTATCTTTGACCTCTAAATGGGTTCATGTCATGTACATCGTAATAGAATTTTACGAAAATTAGCAGTTGCGAGGCAATTAAAGTTTTAACGGAAATGTAGAACCGAATGATAATTTGCATAATTTGTTAAATTATTTAAGCGAGTAGATTAATTTTATAAAGTTTTCAAGAAAGTATTTTTGTTGTTGAAAGTACACTATTTGGGGCAGTTGTCTAAAGTTCTTGCAATAATATCTATTTATATATATTGTTTATTAAGATTTTATCTCAAAATAGTACAAAACAAAGTCGCTGTCCATGTCTGTTGTTTCTCCGCTCACTTCTTCTAAGCACGCAACAGATTTTGATACGGTTTTCATTGTAATTTAGGTATATTTTAACAAAAGGTTTGTTAATTATACAATACATTTTAATTGAACTTTTGTATAAGTAGATAAATTGAATGTTTTGTAATCAAAATAAACTGCATCCGTGCAAAGCGGGTCACTATTTAATTATATAGGTAGAGTTTCTAGAAAGTACCTTTGTTATTGAAATTTTACTGTTGAAGAAGTCTGTGGGGATTTTTTGTTATGCTTGTCAAGCTACGTTGTTGACCACAGCTCACCTGATGCTATGTGACGGTGTGGTGTGGTAAAAATCACTTAGCCTGGAATAGAACTCGCTCTCAAGTGAGGCTGCCGGAACACACAAATGCTTGGCCGCAAATTTTCAACTTGATAGCGTGATAGGGTGATTACAAGCCAGCCCAGTACTAGAAAATACCCTACTACTATGTTATGGTTTCCTCATAATGTTTACCTTTACCGGCAGCTCAAGCTCATTGTTGGGTTATAACCCAAGCCGAAGGGCGTGTGAACCGACAGCGCTAAACGCTGAGCTACCATCGCTACATACCTTTTCTATTCATAATTATTATCATAGTAAGTAAAATTAAAATTATAATTTTCAAAATATGAGATAATGATTTGATAAGCAACCGTGGAAATCCATAATCTATAAATAATAACAACTCTGAAATGTTCCAAATCTCAATTATAATCCGTTTAGGTGAGCAAATCTCCATGTTCTTAGAACCGATACTTCGTAATGTTGAGGAAGATCCATAACCAAACATTAAAAAAGTTATGCCGGCTGTGGTTCACTATCCTTTGATAAATCAAAATTTATCTGCCAGATATATTCAACTAATGTCTTAATTTGGGTCACGTAGACCTCAGTGTAGCTGACCAGCGAGAAAGAAAAGGGAAAGTAAAGTTTTTTTTATTGTTATTTCTATTTATTTTTAGCTTTTCTTTATATTTATTTTTACAAAACATAAGTACCCGGTAAGATCATGAGAGGTTAGTAAGAGACATACTGGTATTAATAAATATCACTATAAATTTATCCATGAAAAAATTCTCAATTGAAACTGATCAAATAAAGATAATAATGTGTGTGTGCGTAAAATATGAATGATACTACTAGAAAAAAAAACTACTCTACAATAATACAAATAACAACTTAAAATCTTAAAATTAATAGGTACTAACACTATTTACAAATTTATAAAAACAATCTAATCTAAAGGACCATCAGAGGAGGGAAATGTGGCCAGAATGGTTTTTATTGTTTACCCATGGTTAGATGTGTGCTTCTACAATTAATTCAAAACAGCTTTAATGATAAACAATAATCCGAAATTGTGTTCTCCCCAGTACAAACGTGATATAAATTTAAATAATTAAAAATAATATTGTTCTGACCTAATCAGTAATAGATATACCTAGGTACTAAAACAATTAGTTCTCATCATAAAATATAACATATAGCTACTTCATGTAGCTTTGTTTTTTTTTATCAAGAGGTTTCGAAAATCACAACTTTCAGATAAAATTAACAGCAACATTGTAAAAGAAATATCTCGTACAGCAGTTTAAAGATTGTTAAACGCTTATTACGGATAATCGCGAGGGTGTAAGCAACCATGACGCGGAGTCATTATGAAAAGATACTTAATTTATATAATAAAGAATTTAGATTCATAAAACGGTTGATGACATAATGGGATAGGTAATTTTGGGTTGATGCTGACCATCATATGTGAATCGGCAAAGCTTATGAGTAGGGTTGCCATTACTAGGTACCTACCCAGTTTATTTATACGGCGTTTTATGGAATGGTACTAAATCGAAACAATACATTTTTTGATATAGGTTTGAACTGCGGTTTCGACCGTGTTTTTCGAGCTAAAAAGTAGCCTATGTGTTCCATCTAAGGTTAAATTGAAATGGAGATAGCTTTCCAAATTTCATTGAAATCCGCTCAGTATTTCAGCGTAAAGTAATGAACATATTATAAACAAACTTTTATATTTATTACATTAGTGTTATTAAATCAGTTATCTGATTCATATAATAGAAGTTTTAATTTGGTTGGAGTTAAATGATGATGTAAGAAAAAAAGTTACGTAGGTAAATGTAAAAAACTCATTGTACTCCAAATTTTATTCTGACTAAGTTTTACTATAAGATCAACTATGATCCCAAAAAAAAATGCATTTCCATACAAAAATGCGTGGAATTGCTGAGTTTTTGCAAATTCATAGTTACGTCCCATAGTAAAAGTTTTTCATAATGAGGAGTGAACACATCACGACCTCCTTTTGGGTTAATGCCACCGTTCCGCGTATGTCTAAGTTTAACCACATTTCACGACGCGCTTTGTTCAATTATCATATTATCTTCAATGACCTCAAAAAACCTTTTGAACATGATTAGGTAGCTTACTAAAATATTGTTGTGTAAACTAAGTTTCAGAATTTGCGAATTTTCTCAAGATCAGCGAATTCACTCTCATTACTTTAACAGCTAAGATAACAAAAAATATTTTTATTAAAATTTTATTATAAGTACACTATATTACAAACTAAATTCAACATCTTGAGGCTTGGCAACACAGCTCATGAATAAATAAATGGAATCACAATTTGGGTTGCCATTAAGCAATTATGCCGTTGTTACCATTATGTTTTTGAAATGCTTTTAATTTTTTATTACACCAAATTATTGTGAGCAAAGGTGTCCAGCTTTAACTGTCAACTATTAAATATCAATCAGGTATTAGAATAGACTTTTTCTAGGACCAATATTTCGACCTTTGGCATTTTTTGGCATTTAGTGTTTATTATTCGTGCTGTCAGTCAAGTAAATATGTTTAGTAAACAATTAAGACAAAATCATCTTCTTTATAAATTAAATAATATTATTTATCAATATTAAGAATTTATCGGCATTAAAATATATTTTTTAATACATACCTACGTTACATACTTTTCCGTTTCTATATTTTACTAGTTCTTATTTATTTTTCACAGAAAATAAAAAAAATATTACTTACCTCTTACTTACTTACTTTTAATGTTTAAAAAGTTTGGAGTATTTTTTAACCTTATATAAAACATTCAATTTTTCTATAAATAAAAATAAACTATTATTATCAGATCAGATATTATTATAAAATTATAATAATATATGTAACTATAATTATAGTGTATGCATCTTTT
Source organism: Biston stratarius (assembly GCA_950106695.1). Lineage (NCBI taxonomy): Eukaryota > Metazoa > Arthropoda > Insecta > Lepidoptera > Geometridae > Biston > Biston stratarius. The sequence goes on along the minus strand of OX467106.1, from coordinate 31,710,760 downwards.
CCTAAAACAATTTTCCTTAATTATTTTCAAAGAATTATACTTATGCATTATGACTAAAAACTAAACCAGCTTATTTTGAACAAAATTAATTGTAATTTACATAAAGATCAGTTCACACAGTCCTGCAATATAATGATAGTATTTACTGTTCTCTTCATAATCGATTTTTGTCCTAAAACCATAATGAGCACGATAACGGGTAGGTATCTGAAATTATACATGGTGTAAAAATTTATTAGAATTAAAAATTAAATGTCATGTTACAGGTAAATGTCCTAGATGTTTTATTCTATGAAGAGGCTCAAAGACTTCGCTTATGGATGTTTTTATATATTAATTTTTATATGATGCTATAAAATCACCACATTATCAACTTGATTGCGTAAGCGTTTAAGCGAATGAATTTTATACAATTGACTTTATATACAACTGTCTAAAAGAAGAAAAGAAGTATGTTTTAAAAATTCGTGTATTATTTATGTATGGGGTATCCATTCATCATTCAGAGTAATAATGGCTAAGCATTTCTTTAAATAATTATTGGGTGGTTAAAGCTGGGTTCTAGATCAGCCCTGTTTTTATGCGCTGCCCCAATGCCCCTATATCCAATGCCAATGCTCTCATAGTGAGAAGGGTAGGATCCACTACGCTAGCAATGTGCAATACAAATGAATAGACGTACTTCACAAATCTTCGAGGATATTAAGAATTCTCAGTTTTCTTCAATGTTTCTCACAAAGTTTTCCCGTTTCTTCCGTTTGAAGTTAGTTCCAATACCAATATAATATATAAAACAAACATTGTTAGTCAGACAGTGTCTAACTAGCTTCATAGTATTGTAGGGTTTGATAAACGTTAAGTAAGTTTTCACATTAGTGGCCTCACTAAAGCTAAGCGAACTTCGAGTTTTTAAGCATCTCTATTGAATTCTCTTTGATTAAACGTTTTTTTTACTTTGGAATAAAATGTAATAGTGAAAACTTTCCTACAAAAAAAAAGTGGAAAGATAATTTATAGTCTGTGTCAACTCCTGCGATGGAAAATGTGTGATGAATGTACATATACATCGATAAGCGTTAAAGTGAGTCTTCGATCATATAACGGCTATCAAAACATCTTTTCGCTTACACCCTGTATTATTTGTGGTATCCAGATGAATACTTTCCGGAGTTCAACTAAATGAAACGTTTTGGGACGGTCCCTGATCACAGTTTTTACGTGCGACCTTTTACTAAATCGAGTCGTAAGTGTAGGTTCCTTCTTCTTATTAACGTTTTTTTGGAAATTGTATTAAATGAGCGTTTTCGATACATTTTGATGATGATTTTTTACGTCACTTAGGTTTTTAAATATGCGGCATGTTAAAACTCTTCACAGAAATCCAATCGTCAAAATATTTTTATTACGCTGTAAAAGTGATATGTTTATTTTTCAAAATCCACAAAGTGTTTAATTAATCCTATCTTTTTAGAATTAATAATTAAACAAATTAAATTATCAAATTGAGTACCAATAAGACATTTAATTTTAATTAAGAGCACCAATGAAGAGTTTAAATAATCTATAACCTGACTGCGATTAAAATAGCTATTTAAAGGAAAAAAACTTCTTAAAAAATGTGTTACCTATTACTAATTCAATTTAAACATATATAACTTATTAATATTTTGTAATTATCTTTTTATTTCCTTTATTTTGATATCCTACTCGATAGGTTTGGTATTTTTTATTGTTAACTTATTATATTTCGCGCCAAAAATCCGCCATTTTGAAACACCTACCTAAGAACACTTGAGTCCATCTAGCCGTATGGAAGTTACGAGGTAAAGACATTTACATACATACAAGATACGCACAAAAAGCCCCTTCCTTAGTAGTCAGGTAAAAAAGACACGCATAAAGGATTAAATAGCTTAATACTAACTAAATAAGTCAGCTTGTAAGAATTTTCTGAACAAAAATTTTTAAACTGTGCCCGTACTCGTGAGTCATTCTACCCCAAATATCAATCAAGAATCTCATCTCACCCACCGACTTCTCTTCGCAATAAATAAAGCCGCAAACAAATGACAGTCAATCTCAAGTGAAGCTACGTCATTTGCAAGATTCCGCAACAATACAAGTGCCACAGATTACAAAGTAGTATACAGTACTAAATAAGTTACTGCGGGACTCATTAGGCCCTTTATTTCGATCTCACGTTGGAGACAAAGCCGTGGGGTTCATTATTCATAAATGCTGATTCCGATGCTTTGCGTGCATATTTGATTCAGCGGAGTTATTAAAGTCAATAGGTACTGGAGTATCTAGAAGTTTTTTTTTTTAATTTAGAAGTAATGAGACAAACAAGACATTCTCCTGATGGTAAGAGAAATAGGGTATCGTTACTTTCTATGGAGTGTCTCAACAGCCCTGTAATTTCGCTAACTGCGGTACCCTTCAAACCGGAACAAAGTAATGTTTACACACTACTGCTTGTCGGCAGAATATCTGATACTGCGGTGGTACCTAAGGAGATCCACTACCAAGTGTAAGTAGTAGTATTATTAGTAGTCAATGGGTTTGTCTACAATGTTTAACTACAGCTCACCTGATGTTAAGTGACGGTGTAGTCGAAGATGGTAGACACCTCTGATACGAAATGGCTCTCAATGGTTGCCGAAACATAACTTTAGGCGCTTAGAAGCAGACTTTTGACTTGAAGTTGGGAGCTAGCCAGCCGAATACTAGAAAGTACCCTGCCAGTATGGTATGGTTTCCTCACGATGTTTTCCTTCACCGGCAGCTCAAGCTTATTGACTACGATGTGCGGTCCGACGCTAACTATTAAGCTATAATCCCTACGAAGAATCGTTAAAGAGCGTAGGTGAATGAGAAAGTAGGTGGGCTTGAGTTTTCAAACCTATAGCTCGTAATAAGATATTTCAATCTTGTCCTGTATAATCTTGGATATTGGACAATCGTCGATTCCATCTTCCATTATCGAAATGCATTTGAATTATCGACATTCATTATACATTCATTACGATCACAATGAGTCCGTAGGTGTCGATAGATATACTGGAAGATAGAGTTGTGGGGGCGAACTCAATGTCATTTACTACCGGGGTAGATGAACTATTGTGTGACATTAGGTGTACACTGTACAGTCAGCGTCAAGTAGATTTTAACATTCAAAGTAGTCAATAGTAATATTTTATTTATTTTTTAGGGTTCCGTACCTCAAAAGGAAAAAACGGAACCCTTATAGGATCACTTTGTTGTCCGTCTGTCAAGACCCTTTTTCTCAGGAACGCGTGAAGGTATCAAGCTGAAATTCATATCAAATACTTAGGTCTACTGTCCCTTGGAGCTGTGAAAAAATCAAACTTCTAAGCCAACGCAATCAAAAGATACAGCCGTTTATATTGCAAATGTTCGACACTCGCAAGGGAATCAAAATCTACAGGGTAAGTGAACTCAGAATCTTGAGTTTTGCTACGAAGCAACGTCTTATAGCACAGATAAAGGAAAAATTACGAAAAGCATAAATTACCATAAAAAAAAATACCATAACTTTTACTTATATACCTTCAGGTTTGTATGGAAACCTCGGTGCGCGAGTCCGACTCGCCGTTTTTTTTTTATTGAGACAGGTACAGGTACAGACCTTAGGCAAAGCGATTAAAAATCTATAAGTAGAACATCTTTGCAATAAATAGGCGACACAAGTGGAAAGAGGTGGTACGGTGGGGGCAGAGGACGCTTGCCGGCGATCATTACGTGAGTGCCGGCAGAGCAGTCGGGGTTGGCACGTCATGCGACTCACGCTGTCATTGTTTTCTGTTGTGTAGGTAGGTGGGTGTTCATATTAAAATTTAATAGGTAAGTGATTGTTTAGTAAAAGGCACAAAAGTTTACGTGTATTTTATAGATTTGATGCGAGCTACGAACAAATAAGCTCGATTGAAGATTTGTTCGTATGTGATGTCGACATGCTTAAACGCGCGTCGCGCTAAACTTGCGTGAATTAACGCTAGTAGAGAAGATGTTCTACTTACTCGGGGCCGCGCGCTCCAACTACTTTGCCTTAAGCTACTTTGTTTAGTTTATAAGTAGAATTAACGTAGTTTATTTTATTAAAAATCATTCGTTTGTATTAAATATTTTAAGTGCCTCAAATTGCGCATTTTTTTTATATTTTTTATTTCCTACATGCTAGTTGTTTGACCACACCTGATGTTAAGTGACAGTGTAGTCGAAGATGGTAAAGCACACCTAGCCTGGAATGGAACAGGCTCTCAAGTGAGGCTGCCGATACACACCTTTAGATGCTTGGCGGCAGATTTTCAACTTGAGGGTGGTAGCTAGCCAGCCGAGTACTAGAAAGTACCCTACCACCACGCTATGGTTTCCTCACGATGCTTTCCTTCACCGGCAGCTCAAGCTCATTATTGGGGTTTGAACCCACGCCCTTCGGCATGCGAACCTACCGCGCTAACCACTGAGCTATCATCGCCACAAAATGTGGCAATGATAGCTCAGTGGTTAAAAATGTTGGAGGGCGTAGGTTCAAATCTTAAGAATGAGCTTCAGGTGCTAGTGCAGAAAAACATCGTGAAGAATGCTATGGTAGTAGAGTACTTTCTACTAGTCAGCTAGCTAGCTAGCTACCCTCAAGTTGAAAATCTGCCGCCAAGCACATAACGATGTGTTCCGACACTTGAGAGCCAGTTCCATTCCAGGCTAGCTATGTCCACTATCTTCAACCACACCGTCACTTAGGTCAAAATCAGGCGAGATGTGTAAAACAAACCATAAAATAAAAAAATATAATGTAATAACGTTTTTCACAATAAATAGATGAATACCAAATTCGATTACAAGTTTTAAAAATAAAAATAGGTAAAGTAAATTATCTTAACATGCATTCAGAGATACATAATCGGGTTCCCATTTAGATCATATAGGTACCTAAAACATAAAGCTATTTAAAAACATTAAATCCAGCTATATAACCTTAAAACAGCGACATTGTTACCTTAATCGCTCATTATAATAACAACAAAATAGCAGCCTATCAAAATACAAATAACCTACCATCAGTTTTTCCTTTTTAATAAATAATCCTACTTCCTAGCCGTTATGCCGTGAAAACAAAGCAAAAGGAAAAATTCACCCGGTGTTTCCGCACGAAGGAACCCTCTAGTGTAGGGGAGCTTTAACACGAGACCTACAACTCTAGTGCTCCGGCGACTCATTAGGGGACGAGGTGGGGCCCTGAGGGGTCTCTACCTTGCAGAAGGGTTCCTCAGATCTTGAGAGTGTTTCCTAACCTCACGCACACATTTTCAGACTAGTTTGTTCTTCGTACGTGGAGAATGTCATAGTGATGTTCCAACCTTCAATTCATTCATCAGTGTTATTTTTTTTTAACTTTGATACAAAAAGTCAAGTAAGAACAACGTATACCTATAATCATTCACATTTGTTATGTTTAATAAAGCTATAATTGCTCTATTCTTATCCTAGCTACTAGCTAAAGGCGCCTTGAATTTTCATGTTTTTCTGTAAAAAAATCACCAATATTTACGATTCACGACGTTTTTATTTGTAAAAATTAACTTGAGCTTTTATACAGTTTAAAACAGTGTGAGTTTTAAACCTTTTGCAACATAGATTATTAACTACCATACATCTATTATTGTCTGTTTTTTGGTCTATTTAGGGCCTTATGAATATTGAAATAATTTTGTAGCGATGATAGCTCAGTTGTTAACGCGGTCGGTTCACACGCAGAAAGGCGTGGGTTCAAACCCCAATAATGAGCTTGAGTTGCTTGTAAAAGAAAACATCGTGAGGAAACCATAGCATGGTGGTATGGTATTTTCTAGTACTCGGCTGGCTAGCTACCAATCAAGTTCAAAATCTGCCGACAAGCATCTAACGGCGTATTCCAGTAGCCTCACTTGAAAGCCAGTTCCATTGTAGGCTAGGTGTGCTTTACCATCTTCGATCACACCGTCACTTGACATCAGGGAGCTGTGGTCAAACAGTTAGATTGTCCGCCATAAAAAATTTAAAAAAAACACCGGTGAAGACGAACCTAAGAACACTACTCAACGTTTGGAATTCATCTCAAGTAGGTACCTATCACAACTTTCTGTTTTACACATTCATTTTCTAATAAGCTACAATGTTTTAGTTGCTTGTTTAATATTGTGAAGGAAAGATAGGTGACTTAGCATTTTCCTTCCATAGTGTATTGCAAGTCTTTCCCTTAAGTACAGTTAAGTCCCAAGTTCCAAGAATGTGTGCCTCGCATTTCTGCGCGAATATATCTCAGTTTGCAGTCTGTGTTAATTTCAAATTGTCTTAATTTGTTTTGTACGAACGGCACATTTGTTTTGTGGCCTCTCGGGTGTTTCTGGGTACTGGAAGGCGACATAACTTGTGTTGTCACGGCACGTTTGTTACGTTTCAATTAAAATGGATAGCTCTGATTTTGTTGTGGTATTAGAAAACTAGCTGCTATGTGTTGTGTCTTTTGAAAATCTATGAAACGGTATGATTTATAAGGCGAGTGTGAATGGGCAGTACGGTAATGGTAGATATAGACGTACTCATAATAAATTATGAAAAAGAAAACGTTACAATGGCCAAGTCAAAAACATAGTGTCGGGGTTTGACAGCCCTGTTGGTTCTATGGTATCTGCTTTTTAAGAGCTGTAGGGCGTGGGTTCGATTTCCGCCCAGGACAAACCGACCGTAGCAATTAACATAGTCGTATGTGAAAAATCGCTACTTTAGGGTACGGCCGTTTAAAGTTTCAAATGTGTATAAACTGAATAATAGTCAATGTACCGTAACCAAATTTGGAATGTCATATAAATATTAATTACCTGATATATTAGTATATGCAAATTTATTAAAAATGTATCGAAAATATAAGAAACTGCACATGCAACGTTGTTAACCGCTAAATCATGCATTTTTTTGTCGGAAATGGCAGATCCATCATTATTGTTAGCCGAACAATTTCTGAATTTGGTCGGATGTGGTACAACCCACAGTATTCCCTGGACTTTGAATTCTTTTTTGTGTTGGATGTACCACTTAATACGTTATTGCCTGTAAGATATAATTGTTTTATGCCTAAATTATTTCGGGCACTTAGGTTATACAATGTTGAGTTACATAGAAGTGCACATCAACAAAACCAACGAGTGCGCTCCTCCCGCTAACATTGTCCGAAGTGGCAGATCCGCGCGTCTTCTCTGCTCCTGCGCCTCACAGTTACCGTCTCAACGTACTATGCGACAATATTAATCGTGCGCACTGAACACATACGACTTTTTCCACTTGGAAAAATAAAGATGGTTGATTTTAGGAATTTAATAATTTGCGAGGGCAATTTTAGACTTATTCTAAGACCTTTAATGCAATAAAATGAAAATAGCAAAAATGTAGATCCGACAATGTTAATTGCTACGGTCGAAACATTTTATGGCATAAACAAATGTTTGTTCTGTCTGGGTGTTCTGTATATTATAAGTATGTATTTACAAAAAAAGTATTTATGTAAGCTATCAGTTATCTGACTTCCATCATACTGCTTAGTTTACTGTAGCTATGATGGCTCAGTGGTTAGCGCTAGGTTCGCATACCGAAGGGCGTGGGTTCAAACCTCAATAATGAGCTTGAGGTGCCGGTGAAGGAAAACATCGTGAGGAAACCATAGCGTGTTGGTAGGGTACTTTCTAGTACTCGGCTGGCTAGCTACCACCCTCAAGTTGAAAATCTGCCGCCAAGCATCTAACAGTGTGTTCCGGCAGCCTCACTTGAGAGCCAGTTCCATTCTAGGCTAGGTGTGCTTTACCATCTTCGACCACACTGTCACTTAACATCAGGTGAATTGTGGTCAAGCACCCAACCTGTCAGCGATAAAAAAAACAAGCTCTGCTTAGTTTGGGGTCAGATGGCGCTGTGTGTAATGTTCTACGATATTAATCTGCTTTAAGAGCTGTAGGTTGTGGGTTCGATTCTCACCCAAGACAAAACATTTGTGGTATAGACAATATTTCTCTGTCTGTGTGTATTATAAGTATGTATTTAAAACAACAAATAAATATTTAAGTATTCCATCAGTTAGCTGACTGCCATAATACAAGCTTCGCTTAGTTAGTTTGAGTTCAGATGGCGCTGTGTGTAATGTCCTACGATTTCATTTATTTATTTTTATTAATATTTATTTAAAATGAAAGTTAAAGAAGCGAAGTATGTGTATATAGTACCGAGTGAAAAGATTAGTTACATTTTATATTCACACGTTTATGTATAAGTTCTTGATCGATTTTACTGAATGTTTTTTTTTGTTCAAGTGTATATTTTAGCATTTCATAACAAAATTATAATTGCTGAAACTCGGAAAGTTCCGCCTTAAAATAAAGATGGATGCATTGTTTACAGAGGTCATACTCGATCACTTCTAAGTACACAACATTGATCGAGTTTTCGAATTTATTCAATCCTCACATTACCACCCTTCACTAGATTATCAACAGAATATCTACAATGATTGGAATATGACTCATATATGAGCAAGTGTCGTAACATGTATGAGCAACTTTTAGGTAACATTATCTTTATCTATTTATATAAAAATCGATATATGCATGTGTGTTTGTTTCCCATTGGCTCCAAAACGGTTGATGAATTTTTCAAGCAATTTTCAGATTAGCCCAGCTGTAAAATCCTGTTTTTTTGTCAAAGTGCTTGCTTGCAATGTCGAGGCGGGCCGTTCCATAAAAAACCATTAATGCGTATGTAATTTTTTTCCAGTTACTATTTCAATTATGGCAGTAGTCATTTTAATTAAGGCTCATTCTCATTGCTAGCTGCTTTGTTTTCTTTAAACTACAATTTGGACGTTTTTAAGGCTAGAGTGAATAGATTTCTTCTAGATCGCCGTGTTCTATCCTCGGCCGCACCGTCGCTTTCCACCAGACGAGTTGGTGGCCAAACGTAGACAAGCGATTGGTGATGCAAAGAAATCTCAACAATATACCTAAACAAAAGCTTGTAAATACAAATTGTTCAGATTTAGTAACAAAACCAGTGTATACTGAGCCCAAACCAGTGTACATTAATAATTTGTGAATTTTTAAAAACTAAAAGTATATTGATTGCAAAGTAATTTGAGTTACTTCTCCAATACTACATGTTGTTCTATGGATCGGTCACCCTTTTTCCCCAATGGAAACCTCAGACAAATCTGTAGGGTAACGTCCATCAGTCTTAATACGTGGATCATGATATAGATTGATAAGCAACTTTAGTGTTAGGAGCTGATAGAAATTTAAATTTTAAATAGACATGGCGGTTTTTTTCTTTTTTGCAAAAGCAACTCAAATTGCGAAAAAGAGCATTGCCTTTAGAAATTAAAAAATAAGCTATTGAGTATATTTACACTTGTACAAATCATTTTACATGCATGCATAACTGTCAATTTCCTGAACAAACATTCGCAATTAATAAAATATTTTTACCTAGATCTAGATTAGCAACGTACATCCTAACTAATATTATAAATGTGAATGTTAGTAATCTTTGTTTGGTACGCCTTCACGCGTAAACTACTCAACGGATCTGGGTGAAATTTTGCAATTTTTTTGTAGGCCCTGGAATAAGACATAGGATACTTTCATCATCATCATCATCCATCACCACGTAGCTAAAACCGCGGGGCGTAGTATTAAAATAATTATTTCATGGTCTGACGTTATCTGAGCAAAAAAATTCGTAAGTAACACTGTTCTAAACATTATTAGCTCTATGTTCTGTTACCTCATCATTACTTAAAAGGATTACATTTTTATCCCATTCGACGGATCCGGGATCCCTGACTCCAGCCTTCTTAGCTGTTGATTGATGTGCTGGCAACTTAGCAGATATCTATAGAAAAGTCCCTATAGTTACTGACTTGACAAAATGTTTGGTTCGAAACTAACATTTTCTACTGAGTTGTTGTAAAGAACAGCTTATCAACGTACACATTAATTAATATACCATTTTTTTGTAACGATGGTAGCTCAGTGGTTAGCGCGGTCAGTTCGCATACCGAAGGGCTCGGGTTCTAACCCGAACAATGAGTTTGAGCTGTTGGTGAAGGAAAACATCGTAAGAAAACCATAGCGCGGTTGTAAGGTATTTGGCTGGCTAGCTACCACCCTCAAATTGAAAACCTACCGTCAAGCACCTAACGGCAGCCTCACTTGAGAGACAGTTCCATTCTTGGCTAGCTGTGTTTTACCATCTTCGACCACACCGTCATTAAACACCAGATGAGCTGTGGTCAGACAACTCGTAAACAATAAAAAAAAACTTTTTAGTATCTTCGATTTGCTATTGTAGTAATATTTCATGTTAATACACAACATAGCATTCGCGTGCATGGTTTTCAAAACATTTCAATAATTCTAAATGTTAAACAAAAACTAGCCTAAGAAAAATCAGCATTTATTAAAATTCCCCAGTGGTTTAACGTCTGAAAGCGCTGCCAAGCTGCGTTCTGTAATAGAGTCATCATCGACCGTCGCCAATCAACCGAGACCATCAAAAGCATTCGAGAGTCGTGAAACTGTGGAACACAAACGTGTCCACACATCCTCCCGTACCTAATTGAGACATTTTACACGAAAGGATGTGATTATGACCGAACATAAAACTTTGTTTGAGGAACCCCAATCGGAACTTTAAAAATAGTGTTGATCGTAATACAAAGAAACACAGTAAGTCAACTCGTAAAATGATGGAAAAAAAACAAATATGGCGTCATCACACACAACGCCGTAATACGCCGTATGTTAGTAGTTAAGTATAATACGATTTTTTTCTAATAGGTGAAGAAAATGCACCAAGCATCTAACGGTGTGTTCCAGCAGCCTCACTAAAGAGCCACTACCATTCCAGGGTAGGTGTGCTTTACCATCTTCGACCACACCGTCACTTAACATCAGGTGAGCTGTGGTCAAACACTTAGCCTGTCAAGCATTTAAAAAATGTGAGGCTGCTGGAACACATCGTTATGTGCTTGGCGGTAGATTTGTAACGTAACGGTGGTAGCTAGCCAGATGAGTTCTAGAATGTACTAACACTATGCTATGGTTTTCTCACGATGACTTCCTTCACCGGCATGTCAAACTCATCGTTTTCATTTAAAAATCTCTTTTTTAATTAAAAGTCCGGGAAACATCCATCGATCCCAGCAATCGAGAAAGGATTTTTTATAAATATACTAAAGTTGATCTACTGTTTATTAAAATATTGAAGAAATTAAAGGCCCAGAATATTTCGCGGTCGGTTATGCCACTACACGATTCAGCTCAATACAATGAAACTTAATTTACTCGTATTGAACGGTGATTAAGAGATGTGCTGGAATTATGCTCGATTTGCAAGCCTGGCGAATTGTGTAAAAGTACATTCGAATGAAGGTTTATTCGTTTCGGAACAACAAGAAAAAAGAATATTTGTTTCAGAACTTTATGCTCATCGTTTTTTAAATGTAAAAGTAATGAGACGAATTAGACGCGCGATCTTAATGGACGAGATAATACATGCCAAGACCATGACATTTTGCTTTTTTTTAGTTTTGACATGTTGATGTGAAATTTTCAAAATTCAATCCATACATAGTTACGATAAAAAAGTTGTATACGTGCCGGTAGATTAAATATTTTTTTCAAAAATCAATTTATACACGCTGTACTTATGTGTGTCATCGTGGCCAAGAAAATATTTTTTTTAATTTTTGTCTGTTTTTCTGTGTGGCTATGCACGCTAATACGATTTTCACTTATGTATTGTGGTCAATCAGTTCACAAACAAAAATAAAAGTTATTTGAAATTATACGCGCTATTCTAGTAACGCGCGTCAGTCGATTTAGCTGAAGCATAATATCGTCCTTACTGAACATCCACGCGGACAAAGACGTGGGCACAGCTAGTCACACTAAATGCACTGATATTGTAAAGGCGACAGTTTTTGAGTGTGTAAATGTGTTTATATGTTTTTTACTTCTTCACGCTCAAACGGATGGACCAATTTTGATGAAATTTGGTATGGAGGTAGCTGACATCCTGGCTTAACACACTACTTTTTATCCCAGAAAAATGTAGAAGGCAACACCACGGGGCGTAGTTAGTATTACATTATAAAACAACCATCTGTCTCTAGACAATAAATTCCGTTTCCCGAAGTCAACCTGTTTACACAATACTCAAAATCCATCGAAATTATAAAATGTGAATTTGCATATTTAGACAGTTGAAAACAAATTTTCGTCTACACTTAAATAATAATGAAAGCATACACTTATATAAATAACTAATGAAAAACATTATGTCATTCAGACCAATTTACTTAGTTTATGGTATCCATTAGTTAACCCATTACAAGGGGGAAGACAATAGAAAAATACGTTTAACTCTATCGCCCAATGATCGTATCAAAATGGGGCCTTACGAAGGTCTACGTAGAAACCGTTACAACAAAATCTATGATCATTATCTTTAGAAGAATTTGGGAATTCTATCCACGCTACACTAAGTTTGCTGCTTGCTGTGTAAGCTAGATAACCGATCTCAGAGTGGAATTTTTGGCATCATAGTATACTTATTATCAGCCTATACTGTCCCAGTGCAAAGCAAAGGCCTCCTTTCCCTCCTTCCATCTTTTGCAACCTGAGCCCATTCTTTCGAACATGAAGATCGGGCTGTGTGGCGTGTCTTGAGAGAGACCCATGTCCAGCTGTGGATTTAGATAAGCTGATGATCATGATGATGAACATCTATGCAGCCTAACATTTTATCCATCTAAAGACTATTTATGTCGAGATTGGCTTTAATTCTTCCCATTCAGATTCATGCAATAGTACTATAACTAAACTTATTAAGAGTTTAGATAAGGTTTCATATTAAAGTCTGTTCGCCAATCATCATAAATCCCGTTGATATTGGATATTTACACAACAAACCGTGTTTTTAGCATCACATCACCTTCAAGCAGTCACTTATTTTTTATTTTATGCTTTCTTTATCGCCTACTTAAATCCAATCTGGGGAATATCAAAGCGGACTCTAAGAAGCGTTCTCGAGACGATCAAAAGGTTTTGATATGACACCGTGTATAACGGGCCTAACTCATGTTGGGTCGAACCTTCTTGGCTCTTTGAAATATGAAACGTACGAAACCAGACTTAATGAGGAACTATCTGGTCAACGGGAGCTCGTGGGAGTCATCGTTTTATTTTTAATTAAGCTGTTAGATTCGCTTGATATTTTTGGGAGAAAACAATTTGGATATTTTTTTTATGGTTGACAGGCTAGGTGTTTCACCACAGTTCACCTGAAATTTAGTGATAGTGTGGTCAAAGATGGTAAAGCACACCTAGCCTGGAATGGTACAGGCTCTCGACTGAGGCTGCCGGAACACATCGTTAGATACTTGGCGGCAGATTTTTCAACTTGAGGGTGGTAGCTAGCGAGCCAAGCTTAGCTAGCCCTAATTCAGTGCTCATCTTTCAATTTAGTGCTCATATGGGAACAGTGGGTAACACTGCAGGGCACAGCTAGTATTACAAGTAGGTATTACATATAGTATCTAGTAATGTTCTATTAATAACATCATAAAAAAGCAGCAATATTTAGGTCCCAACAAAGGTAATAACGAGAGAATCGCATGACAGTGAGCGTCTTTTTGCTATGGAATTCATTCAACTCTCCACGTTCAAGTATCGGACTTTTTCATATGTCCAATGCAATGCAATCGGAAAATGAAAACGGCCGCAGAGCGTACAAGATGCAAAGAGCTACAATTTTCACCTGCACGTTGAAAAAGGCAAAGCCCGTAACGTGAAGTGCCCTGAACATTCAGTGACGGCAGTGCTTGATATTCATATTTCAGTGATAGTATAAAGTGCCGTACTTTTATGTCCAACTAACCTGCGACTTACGACTGCGTGGAATTACAAAATACAAAATATTTTATTATTGCAAAAACAGTGTGGCTTATATAGAGTGATAACCCTGTCTGCTGCTTTAGCGTGTAGCTGTAGTGCAGCAGCCAGTGCTTTCCCTTAAACTATGTACAAATTAAGTAGGTAACAATAAACAAGAGTTATAGTTAATTTAAAGAACGTAAGATAGAACGAAAGAATGAAATAACGAATGAACGAACAAAAGACCGAATGAATAAATAAGCTTTTAAATAAAAAGTTTCTATAAGTTAATCCAGGTAATAAACTATAATTATGTGTACCAAATTTATTTATATTTGTCGTTTTTGCGTGATTGAGTTACAAACATCCAAACAACCACAGACTAGCGTGGAATGGAACTGGCTCTCAGGTGAGGCTGCCGGAACATACCGTTAGATGCTTGGCGGCAGATTTTCAGCTTGAAACTGGTGAAACGGTGGTAACTAGCCCGCGTACTAGAAAATATCTTATTATAGTGCTTGTAATTGTATTTTGGCCTGGTGAATTTAACCGGTTCTGTACAGGACAGGACAATGTCATGCCCGCTGCATTTAGAACATCACAGTTGCGAACCGTCCCTCGCATATGCGACTGTCAAAGTGTGCAATCCTACGTAAACCTACGAACATTGTTAACGCATTAACTCCCTAATGGGAGGGTTTATTTTTAGTTTTATTTTTGGGGATGGCACGCGTCGGTGTCTCCAGTTTGAGGGATGCCGATGACGTTGGACTTTGTTTCTCGTTACACCGTAGACAAATTAAATACTACTAACTTTTACTTGGTGGTAGATTTCCTTAGCAGCAGGTCGTCTAGGTAGGTACCACCGTAAGATATTCTGCCGCCAAGCAGTAGTGTGTAAACATTACTGTGTTCCGGTTTGAAGGGTACTGCAGCTAGCGAAATTACAGGGCTGTTGAAACTAACCATCTAGTCTCAAAGTAATGAGCGCCAAGGCAGCGATGCCCTGGACTTTGTTTTACTACTCAAAGTTCTGTGCAATGGTCATGGACAGGCGTTATCTCTTAACATCAGGAGAGCTTCGCGTTCATCTCATTACTGATACATAAAAAAAAAACTTTTATGACTGAAGTAAAGTTTCTGTAAACCCGTTCAGGCGCATGATATTTAATTCGCAGAATGCCTTGCTATTGCAAAACGTCATGTCCCCGGAATATCTAATGTGTGTCATTATCCCATTCACGAAATTCCACAAAGAAGATTTTTTTTTTTTGTTTAATTTAAAATTTCTCTCCACTGTTTACTGACACTGGGGTCCGTGACCTTTGTCAACTTTGAATTGCATTTTTTTTTTACAATATGGGAAGAGGAATGTTAGTCTAATTAATCTTAATCTAGGGATAAAATACTAGATTGTGTGTATACCGCGAGCAGACCAGCGACCCGCAAGCAGCACCCGATCACGAGTATGACGCATGTGCCAGCCATCGCCCTCCTCAACCATATCTGAGGGAAGAGAGCGACACGACACACGACGCCGCAGAAGAAAATATTCATTTAAAAAAATTATTAGTACGTGCTCACAAAAAAAAAGTATTTAGTTGTCAGGCAAGCTTTTCTTAGTATGGGGCTAGATGTCGTTGTGTTAAATCATGAAACATGCTTTGATATTTAAATTTATAATTATTGCCCCGCGGCTTATCATATAGGTAAGTAGGCTTGTATATTTTTGTAGTCATGATAACTATACCGCATGGAAAGGTATAAAATATTAGTAATAACAAAATATGTGTGAGTGGGTGTGTGCTAGTGTGTGTGTCTCTGTGTGTGTGTGTGTTAGAGTATATGAGTGTGAATGTGTGTGTGAGCGTGTGTACGTGCTTGTTTGTTGGTGTGTGTGCGTTTGTGTGGGTGTGTATGTGTGTGCGTGTATGTGTGTATGTGCGTGCGTGAATGTGTTGGTGAACTTTTATATATATATATAGATATAGAATATCAGTGTAACGGTCTTCCAATTTAAAGATACACTACATATTTTTGCGTGTCCTCAAATCTGTGCCTCTAAAACACGTGACCGGCACGTGCAGTATGTTTCTGCCCTTTATCTCATCTCGGAATGCACATTCACATTTTGGCGCTTCTGACGAGTTTGTTATTGGATTACTATTGAGTTGAGCCTTTTATATCTCTTAGATAGGTTAGATAATGTTTGCATTATTAGTAGCATGAGAAGATGATTTTAAGGCGATGACATTTGAAATAAAGAAAGAAAAAGAAAGAAAGTCTAATTTACACTGAAGTCTAGAAACTGAACTCTATCATATTACACGTAAGCACATAAAAACTTAATTTTAAAAACAAAGTAAAGTATGTTAATCCATTATCAAAATTAATTAAAGAGCAATAAACTATCTGCAAAAGCATCGTCACAATCAAGTAAAATAATGCATAATTAGCAAATTATAAAAATTAATCAATTGCAAAAATATCTTTCCACGATATAGCACCCGTTAATCTGTAACAGGTTTTGTGCATTAGCTGCTTACTCAATAATAATTAATTGTTACAAAATTAATTAAAAGATATTTATTAACTATGATTGTTATTTAAAAATAATAAATAGGTAATTGTAATGTTTATTTTTAAATATAATTTGATTAAAAAGTTAAAATTGAGAAGGGATAATTGATTAAACACGCTCAACTTTGCACAATGATGTTTCTAAGTGCGTAATGTAATATGTCATCAGAAATAAATACATTTTAATTTTCTAACGCTTAACGTTAACTGTAGGTACTGTTTTTTGATAGCAAATATATCGATTTTAGAGCATATGAAGTAAAATATTAAATAAAAACTACAAATCAAATTTCGCACACTTGTTATGCTTAAAAAACATGTGATAAATTTTGCTTATTAAATTAACAAATTACCTAGTTCAAATATTTTTTTATTACCGTGTACCAAATTAACGAGATACAAGACATGATGAAGAAACTCGATATTTAAATGACACGAGTCAACACTGGTCCGTGTTAAGACAGACTACACCGACATGAAACGGTAGTTTTGTATACCAGATTGATATTTGTGTTAGTGTGTTTATATGAGAAAATACTAACTTAATTTACCTGCTTTTTAACTAGTTTACAACCTTTTAAGATACATTTTTGAAACTTCTATACAGAGTAACAAACAAGTTTTGCTCTATGTCTGTGTTTTGTTGTATTTTTTTTAGATCAGCATGCTCCATCTTCGGCTGCACTGTCGCTTTTCTCAGCGTTCGTACTAAGCGCTTCGATTCTACATTTTTTGTACATACATTGTGGATGTGGAACTTTCTATAAGCGTCTATATTTCTCGTAAAGTACAATTTGAGCCTTCAAATACAAATTAAACAGGTTTCTTCTAGGTAAGCGTGCTCCGTCTTAGACCGCATCCTGCTTAGCAAAAGACAGGGCGTGGGCAAACTTAAACATATTTTGAATAATAAAAAAGCTGTTTTTTTCTCTAGTCTTAAAAACTCTGACATGGTATGGATTTAAAACGCCTGGCCTCTTAAATATGACTTTAAAAACATTCGCTATCACAACATTAATGAATATTGAACAACATTTCTAACAGCACCATCTATCCCCAAGTTAAGCAAAGCTACTATAATATCAACTAAAAGATTATTAAATTACTAGTTATGATTTTTTTGACATTTTATTATATAGACATTATTTTTATATTGATATATTTTATATTCACATTATTTTTATATTGACAATATTTTTTTATATTGACATGTTTGTATATTTTGACGTTTTTTTTTCTATTCATTGACATGTAATCAGTTTTCTAAAACTCTTATTATGATTTATTGTAATGATATTACGGAATTGACTTGTAACATTAGTGTCATCAATAAAATATTTGTATTTGTATTTCTATACGTATAGCATATCTATCTATCTAATCTAATACCTTTAAACGAGAATCTCGGAAACGGCACCAACGATTTTCATGAAATTTAGTATGCTGGGGGTTTCGGAGGCGATAAATCGATCTAGCTAGGTTTCATTTTTAGATGACGTCGTTTTATCCGTGTTTTCAGGCAATGAAAAACTGCTACAATATCATTAGAATACGAAGGTAAATTTCGTCACCTTCTACAAGGTTATAATTGTTCAGGTGTGAAATCGAGCGGTCCCGAATCCAGAAGACCCCAGTTCGAATCCAGATGATCATATTATTCCCCTTTTTTTCAAGTTCCTTAAAAAAACCGAGCTAAGCTCGGTCATCCATATACTGTATACTATGAGACAACACACAGAAAAACAAAGCCACAGAGGTAACTAGGATATTCACTAGATAGCATGAAGCAACTTCATCCACATCTAAATCACCGCCATAGACAGACTACTTTTTGCTATCATGTATAACTCACTCACGCTCTCCCACTGGAGCTACTATGCCAGCGTCCCAGAGCCTCGCTCCGATACTTCAAGGAGATGGGTTGCCTTGGGTAGATGCCGGTGGGGGCAATACACAAAACAACCCAAGCGGGACGTCAGTGCAGAACCCATCCCATCGCCCCCATCCCGAATAAGAATAATAATGTATACTATGAGAACCAGCCGATAGAATACTTGTAATATCATCATCATCATCTCAGCCGTAGGACGTCCACTGCTGGACATAGGCCTCCCCGATTGACTTCCATAAAGACCGGTTGGAAGCGACCCGCATCCAGCGCGTTCCTTGTAGTATCACATCACACACATCATCAGACATAGGACGTCCACTGCTGGACATAGGCCTCCTCTTGGGGGGGTTTTGCAATACTCGCCATGCTTGGCAGGCGGGTTGGCGAGCGCAGGTAGGTGTGATTGTTCAAGGAAGACGCTGCTGCCCATCTTTGGGATTACATTCCTTAGCCGACTCTTACGGCAACCACGGGTAGAGAGGGTGGGGTACTATTCTTACGCCGGCACCACCACGGCGACCACCACCTTGTAGTATACTTGTTCGTAAATATAT
Source organism: Biston stratarius (assembly GCA_950106695.1). Lineage (NCBI taxonomy): Eukaryota > Metazoa > Arthropoda > Insecta > Lepidoptera > Geometridae > Biston > Biston stratarius. The sequence continues at coordinate 31,691,756 of OX467106.1, read as the reverse complement.
TGTGGAGAGTTTTTACTAGTATTGCTCTTTCTCCCACTTCTACTGCATATAAATTTATTATGAAACCATGGTCAAATCATTTGTAGAATCATAATATTCATTATGCGATATTTCCAGCACAAGTAATTATAAGTTTGAGCAATTTCAACATCTCTGAAATGTTAACTACAAAAGTTAATTTACCGATTGTTCAAAGCTAAATCGAACCACCCACTCTGGCGTATAACTTTGAACCTAACACTGCCAACACTCCGATCGATTCATTAAAACAACCTCATCTACCGTAGGCGTAAAATCTACAGCAGATTAGCATAAATTCTAATTTACAACCACTTTTACGGATCGTTACTTCAAATAGACAGTTAAATCATTTAATTTATGTCACATTTCTTTAATATTTTTCACCAACACCGGTTTTAGAATTAACATTAGTTAGTGAAATAGCATTAGTTCTATCGACGGTTATTAGCTATAACGGATAATGTTAACGTCTCTATTATTTTGAATTTTAATAGATGATATAGTTTTTAGGTAAATCATTCTTGACAATGTTATTTAGTTTAGAATAAATCTTGAATTAGACGTGGATAGAGATTGTTAATATTCTTTTATATCTATGAAAATTAAGCCCTTTATTTTTAAGTTGCAATCCAGCGCGAGAACGCAGCCAGCGTTTTTGGGGACGTTTGGGTAGGGCTCGGTGCGCGGTGACTGTTTGACAGACAAAAATATACTTTTTTATTTTACTTATTTTTATTTTAGTAATCCTACTCACGCTGAATTATGTCGGATACTCCGACTATAGTTTCAGCCACATACAGTGGCCTTCTTCAAGGAGATAAAGCAGAGCGCATATAACGCTCGTGGCTTCGTCTTGCTTCGTACTATGAGCCGTACTACGTTTCTATATTAAAATAATACTAAGAGAAATTATTTTAGCCACGAAGACGAACTTCAACAAAAACATAATAAACTTTGTAAGTATCTTAGTAAAAGCCATTTTACTCGGGTTGTGGGCTATGTCCTTTCTAGCAACGAAAATGTTTTATTATTTATATTATTATTTAAACGATCTTCGTCCATCTTGCCGCACTAAGTGCACCTTTACAGAGAGGGTGCTTAGTTCTCAACTATAAAGACTGTAAGTAAACCTACATGTTTATGCATTTTATTTAGTGCACTTGAAACGCTAGCTTAGAATCTGTCGTAGGTTAACAACCATCTAAAACTTGGATCCATTTTTACATGACCACGCCACAAGCTGAATAAATTATAAAAAACCGGCCAAGTGCGAGTCGGACTCGCGCACGAAAGGTTCCGTACCATTATCTATGAAAAAGGCAAAAAAATCGTGTTTGTTGTGTAGGAGCCCCCCTTAAATATTTATTTTATTTTGTTTTTAGTATTTGTTGTTATAGCGGCAACAGAAATACATAATTTGTGAAAATTTCAATTGTCTAGCTATCGCGGTTGTTGAGATACAACCTGGTGGCAGACAGACGGACGAACAGACAGACGGACGTACAGACAGACAGCGAAGTCTTAGTAATAGGGTCCCGTTTTTACCCTTTGGGTACGAAACCCTAAAAACTATAACACGACTACGAATAAAACAGCTATAATTAAAGGGAAATGACTTTTTAAACCAATTTATTATTCGTAATTAAATTTAAGCATATAACTAATAATATATTTGTAATTTCCTTCATTTTGATACGCTACTACTACGGATTTTCTTAAAACATCGATGAGACGAATCTAACGATACCCTAATTGTCGTAATCCATTCGGCCGTTTGGAAGATACGAGGTAATAAAGAAATTTACATACAAACAAGAAATGCGCAAAAAACATAACCCTTCCTTGGCAAATGGATAAAAAATTAAGGAAAGTCATGTCATTGTAGTGCATTATATTCCAATGCTTTTGCTTCGATGAGTTTATAAATATAGTCTTAATTATAAAGTACAAAATGAATCAGCAGTGTTGGTAAGTGATATAATGCTGAGAAACGTGTTTTGGTAAGTTCCCAAAACTCTGTAATAGCTTCTAGTCAAGTCACTGCAAACCTTGCAGTGACTTGACTGGTACAGTACCTTGCAGCGCAAGGTACTGTACCAGAACAAAGACTGGACTTTACCATGACTTGCTTTAAGTGTCTTTAGAAAGATACAAAGTGGTAGATTTTCTTAGCAGAAGTTTGTCTAGGTAGGTACTACCGCAGTACCAGATATTCTGCCGCCATGCAATAGTGTGTAAACATTACTGTGTTCCAGATTAAAGGATACTTCAGCTAGGGCTGTTGAGACTAATCATCGAATGTTGCAAAGTACTGGATAACGCTACAATGGTCATAGACTGGCATTATCTCATTACCGTCAGTAGAGCATCTCGTTCGTCTCATTACTTTCATATAAAAAACGTACTATTATTTTTATTCTATGGTAATACGGCAGATATTTTCACGAGTTGCTTGTAAAAGTGTGAAGTCAAATTCTCTCTGATATTTTCAAGTAAGTCTTCGCTTTGAAACGGTTGTTACACCGCTATAACACTTAACCTCTGGTTACGTTAACCTCGGCTTAACAGTAACAATAACCCAAGGTCAACACAAGATTCCCTGTCATAACAGTCAAGTGAATTCACGATGTTGGAACAATGTTTCGACAAGATGCGCCTCCACGCAATTCATAGAAATATTATTTTATTTGTTATATTTTATAACGATGATGATAGCTTAATGGTTAGCGTGGTCGGTTCACACGAAGAAGAGCGTGGTATAAAATCCCAAAAATGTGCTTGAGCTGTCGGTGAAGATAAACATCGTGAGGAAACCACATAGTGTTAGGGTACTTTCTAATTTTAGGCTGGTTAGCTACCACCCTTCGTTGAAAATCTGCATGGTGGTAAGGTATCTTCTAGTAGTGGGCTGGCTACCTACCACCAAGTAGAAAATCTACCGCCAAGCATCTAACAGTGTGTTTCGGCAGCTTCGCTTGAGATCCAGTTCCATAACAGGGCGTTGCCATTTTCCATATTTTGAAATTCCAATAACATTATATCATTCACTTTTTTTCCCAAAAATTTAATATCTTCGAATTTTTATTTTTTTTAAATGTCATACCTTTATGTTTTTTTTACCAAAAACATCTTTCCTTTTCGTTTCTTTTTTCTTAGAAAATATCATGTCTTTCTGGTTTTTATTTCCAAAAATTAATGCTTTTCTGTTTTTTTACGAAAACATCAAGCTCAGGAACTAAGTTTTGCACCTATGAAATTTAAAACTTAAAACAACCACCAGGAACTTTAAAAAGCAACAATGTAACGCCAACGACTGTTTCATCGTTGTTAATGTTTCAAAAATTCGAAACAAAACGCTTTTATTTCATTTTCATCATATGAACCGCTGTACAATGGAATTAGATGCCCGAGTGGGTGTTCCCAAATAGTTACAATTTAGGTGCCTTCAAGTCACGAGTGAATCGGTTTCTACTCGGTAAACGTGCTCCATCGTAGACAATTTCTTCCTTAACATCAGGCGAGTTAGCGGTCTAGCGGTTCGTATAATGAAGGTAGATTCAAACCGATTAGTTTGAGTTTTTGGAATATCGACCATGAAGCGGTGTCGCTTCTTGGAGCTAGCTCCGATAGCAGAATGGGCAGAGTAAAACTAGGTCAGGTAGATCAGAAGCGCACTCACCAAAGTGTATCCGGTAGAAAACTGACCGACAAGCCACTTTGCGACGATGTTCAAGGCCTGTCTGCCTGTTCGCGATAAACTTAAAAACTACTGAATGGAATATCATGCGAGTTGCACGAATAGATAAAGTGATTCATGAGAAAGATTTAGGTATATAATTTGTCAAGGTTTATTGTAAACTGGTTGAAATATGATGATAATTGTTGGAAGTGTCGCAAAACGTCAAGCAACCCGAGAGCTTTCATTAAAAACACTGCCTTTGAGATATAACAAAACTATGCACGGTGCGATATTCATCTTTTATAGGTCTACAAAAAAGTTCGCGGTGGCATATATCTTCCTTTTAAGGATAGCTTACTATACCCATTTTTACTAACCGTGCGAAGCCGGGGCGGGTCGCTAGTTCAGTAATAAAAAAATGCTAGGCTACTTGGTTACTGCAGTATAACTTAACATTTTTTTATTAGGAATATATTGATTTTTATCTCAAGTCATTAAACAAAAGTTGGTATGGATGTCTTGAAGCTGCCTGCAATAGGTATGCCGGTTAATTAAATACTGATCCTGTATAGTAAGCCCCAGTTTTGGTGTAATAATAGAGAACGTGCACAAAATGGCATAATATGCGCGAGCTAGTTAGCACAGTGACGGTAGTCGGCGCATCACATCGCTCGCGTCTCACGCTTGGTGTGATCTTGCTCTATGTATAGTTTAGTAAATTTTCTAAGGAATATTCCATAAATTTCATAATTTTTAGGGTTCAGTATGTACCTCAAAAGGTACAGGAAAAAAACGGAACCCTTATAGAATCACTTTGTTGTCTTTCTGTCTGTCGTATTCCGTTTATCGTAACAAAATTTCAGAAGTTTATGTCGCAAAAAACCGCATATTTCGACACTCGCAAGGGAATCAAAACCTATAAGGCTTCCCGTTGACCTAGAACTATGAAATTTGGCTAGAAGCATTGTCTTATAGCACACATAAACAAAAAAATCCGAAAAAGGTACATTTTTAATTTGATCTAAAAAAGTAGAGTATTTTTGCAATGAATGAGGGTCCAAATTTTAAAGTGAGTTAACCGTGTCATGTGGAGTATTATGTGAAAGAACTTCATTTGTACACAATATGCTAGTAATCAATTTTACGTGTGTAATTTTCGGTTTATGACGAAAAATATAAAAGTAAACTTCAAGAATAGATTCCCGAACTATTTATCATACTTACAAGTTGGTACGGAACCCCCGGTGGGCGAGTTTGACTTGCACTTGTCCGTGTTTTTGCAGTCAATGTCAAAGCAGCAGTTTCAAAGTCTATACTTGTGATATTACGAAGCTTTTAACTTAACACATGTCACACTTTGTTGACACCTTCGCTCTCTTTGAACTTGTGACTTTTATGTATGTCCCATAAAACTGAAAATCAGATTGACAATAGCAAAATTAAAGAGATTTATCTATAGAAGCGAATTAAGAAATTAATAAAGGTCTAAAAAAATATATGACTGTGATTTATAAAAAAAAAAAAAATATATTTAATACGTTTGTAATTGCATGTATGTAAAACAGTATTATAAAAACACTCGTAATTAGAGCTTAATTGCCTGTATATGAACTTGCAATAGTAAACTACAAAAGCACTGCATTCAAGCAACATTTCATTGGTAGTAATAATAAGCGCTTATAGTAATAAGATTAAATACATGCGGAATAACTAAAAATAAAATAAAACTATTAATAACTAAAAGTAACAATATTTATACTCCGTGGTGGTTACCCTGAAACTCAGTGTGAGTTTCAGGGTCTGTCAGGTGACTAGTCCTTTATCGTGAGGTTCAGTAACTTTTTTTTGTAAATATATAATTAATTTTTTATATATAATTATACAAGTGAGTAGTCTACTGCCAAAGTATTTTTAAAACAACAAACGTATAGTTTCTCGTGCTTGGATTATTGCTAATATACATAAATCATGTCTATTATTGTTTTATTAATTTTAAATATTTTTTACAATTTGGTTGCATTGAAGTCACTATTGAATCGGGTTTGTCTAGGCAAATATACACCATGTAGGCTCCTTTTTTTGCTTAATATCAGACGGGCGGTCAAACGAAAGCTTAAAATTAATATAAAAAATCGACTGCATCTGCACTATGAATAAGGGCCAGCCAACCCCAGCGCAGCCGATCGCACGATGCGCCGCGGAGTCAGAGGCTACGGACGTCACATCACTCATCGCGCCCCTTTTACCTCTCACGTGTTCCGTGTCCTTCCATCGATGAACACGACCACACAGAAATACACTTTAATATCTAGTGCACATGAAACAAATTTGAACGAAATTTGCAGGTTTGTAATGACTACATTCTCAAGCGGTTCTATGTTTTCGATAGGAGCAGTATAAGGTTAGAATTGGTGTGTAGTGAGTTTGGACATAAAGGTGGCATCACGAGAATGGACCAGACACGGTAACGTGTCGGTCTGTAATTCAATAAGGACTACCCAAATTGACTCAGATGTGCTCCGGATCTGCGGGCTTGCTAATTTGTTAGCAAACATATTGTTCGATGGATGTTTGTAAATGTGTAGTATGATTTAATATAACCAAACTTAGTATAATAAAGTATTTAGATGGTGTTTTTTATTGGAGATTTATTAAAAACAACAAATTTAATAAAGAAATTAATTTTCGAAAAAAACTAATCGTAGCGAGGATGCTCAGTAGTTAGCGCGGTAGGTTTTCATGGTGAAGGGCGTGGGTTCAAACCCCAACAGCAGCCGGTGAAGGAAAACATCGTGAGGAAACCATAGCATGGTGGTAGGGTACTTTCTAGTACTCAGCTGGCTAGCTACCACCCTCAAGTTGAAAATCTGCCGCCAAGCATCTAACAGTGTGTTCCGGCAGTCTCACTTGAGAGCCAGTCGAGCCACCCGAGTACTAGAAAATACCCTACCACCATACTAAGGTTTTCTCTCTATGATTTCCTTCACCGGTAGCTCATTGTTGGGTTCCCAACAATGAGCTACCCACGACCTTTGGCGTGTGGACCGCCAAAGGTCGTGTCTCTTTCTGGCTGATTTACTTAGAGCGCTTAGAAATGACGGCACGTTTGTCTATTATGCGCTGTTTTTCTAGCTACTTACAGAGATTTTAATTTACTTTTTGTTGACCAGATTTACTTTTTAGTCAGACTTTCAAGACTTTCAATTTCAAATTTGGTTTGAGCTGAATTACTATAACTAATATACTACTATTTACTATTTGTACTCTATTTTTTTTTTTTTTTTATTGTGTTATTATAATTAATATGCATTAAATAATAATGTGTGTAATATGGACGTACATGGTCTAAAATAAGTGATTATTTAATTATTTACTATTATTATAGCATTTGGCAGAATAAGAAAGATGATACACAAAACTTTATTTAGGGCATTTTTTTTAAATGACCGATAGATTTAACCTTTCAAAACGAAGTCATTAATCTTATTGTTTTGACCGCGTCTTCCAGAGACGTTAATTTAAATTGGCTTTTGCTTAATAAGAAGTTTCACGTAATATGATTTATTGTTTTAAATAAACTTGAGCTTTTAGAGTTTTTAAATTTATTGCTTGCTTCTTGGACTTTTCATTATTACTCGCATAATTTGTGTAAATTAAGTGAACACGTTTGTTTTTATGTGTTGTGGTCAACTGTCTGTTACTTGGTAATTATTTTATTAATGTTTTCTGTCTGTTAAACGAATCTTACATACCTAAATAAAATTTAGTTTTCTGGACAAATGGTCACAATTTTATTTGTGTAAGTAATATTTTATTCTAAATAGAAAAATAGTTTTATTTGTTAAGGCTGGTGTTCTGCCGGCAACTCGCCTGATATTAAGCGAAGATGCGGTCTACGGTGGTCTACGTCAAAACACCTGATGTTAAGCGAAGATGCGGTCTACGATGGTCTGCGTCAACTCACCTGATGATAAGCGAAGTTGCGGTCTACGATGGTCTACGTCAACTCACCTGATGTTAAGCGAAGATGCGGTCTACGGTAGAGCACGCTCGCCTAGAAGAAACCAATTCACTCGTGACTTGAAGGCACCCAGATTATATATATCAGGTAACACCCTCTCGGGTACCAAGTTCTATTATCTAGCAGTTCGTACAATGAAGACAGATTTTGAATATCGACCATGAAGCGATGCTTTTTAGAGCTCCTGGCTGGCCGATAGCAGAATGAGCTACATAGAATTAGGTCATATAGATCTGAAGCGCATTGTCCAAAGTGTATCCGATAGAAAACTGACAGACAAGCCACTTTGCGATGTTCTACAAAGCTAGTTTGAGTTGTTTTATAGTTTCAACAAACAAAATCAGCATGAAATTCAAATAGCAGATAACTCAATCAACATCGTCAATCGAACTGAATCCGACACGGTTTTAACAAGTAACGGTGGTACGTCACTGCACATGGTTCAGACAAGTTACGCTAGCCAGTCCAATGTTTGCGAACACGCTATCCACGTAACTTAATTCCGAAATCGGGTTGTGTGCCAGGCCGGGCCCAACAAGCTTGTCACTACAATGAATGCGCCCCACAAATCACCGGTTCGGTTGTACGACCATTTTAGGGTTCCGGGTCATTAAACTCAGCATATTAAACTCAAAAAACGCAGAACCGATGAGCTTTATTTTGAACATATATCAAAGCATAGGTGGGCAGACGACCTCACAAAGACCGCAGGAATGCGCTGGATGCGAGGTGCTTCCAACCGGTCTTTATCTTTCATCTTATCAATGGGGGAGGCCTATGTCCAGCAGTGGACGTCCTACGGCTGATGATGTTGATGTTATATACAGAGCACACCGCAAATTATCAAACGTAGTATAGAATGCCCTGAGACACGGTAGAATGACAATAATTATATGAAAGATTGGCTATGTTTGAAGGAAGAAAACTTAATGTTGGTTTGAGTGACGTGTCTTTGGATAAGGTTTTTTGTTCACAAGGTACAAGGTTTTGAAAGACTGAAAGGTGATAAAAGGCTGAACTTCATGTAATTATTATTATAAACTTTATGTTATTATGAACCATGCAAATGGTCCATATTAATAACAAAACCATTTTTGTAGGCACGATATTTTTTTGCGTGACAGTACGGAACTTCTGCGCGTGAAAGCGATTCGCACTTGGCCGGTTTTATTTGGGTTTTTGTCGTTCCGTTCATTCCGCAACGAAATTGAGTTCGGACAAAAATTTGAGGCTTCTGTCTGGACATAGAAAAAAGAGTTTTGTAAACAAAAATATTCGCCGTCGATATATCATGGGTGCGGAAGCAATGGGATTTGGATTTCCGCGTCCATCTTGTTTTGGGATTTTGGTCGACACTCGAAAGAGGGATTTTAAAATACCAGATGCCTGTTGGGAATACGGTTTTTTGTTGATTTAGATGCCCTTTACAGGATGATGACTTTGACGTGGGTAACAGGAAAGATTGCATTCAAAGTGTTACATTGTTTTTTTTTGTTTTCAAATAGGTAGTTAAATTTAGGGACTTAAAAACTAAATTAAAATACTTGCTGCCGATTTGGAGACTTTAATGCTTATGCTTAATAACTATTACAGAGTTTATATCTAGACTATGCTATTCCGGTGGTCCAGTCGCCGGTACACGGATAAAAAGAATTCGTTGATCCAAGCAAATATACGTATATATATGCACCATGCAGTAAAATGTTTTGATCTAAGACGATATACTTCTTTAAATTCCAAAAGAATATTCAATTAGACAAATTTAAGTTGCGTTCAATTAAAATAATACTGTAGATTTATTGAATATACATAAATCTTGAATTAAGATAATGGTAGTCTTCGTTCCAGTGAACGATTTTCAAAAACATTAGCAAGACGACTGTTTCTTACAATCAAAATAAATAAAATCTTGTTCTAAGCTTTGGCGTATTTAGATTAAAGAAATATACAGGATCCGATACAAAACAAACTGTTTTTTTGTTTAAATAAAACAATAACAGTCTTGGTTCAAATTATTCGATGTTTTAAAAAACCTCTATTTAGACGATAACTTCTTATAGTCAAGATAACGGATATCTTATCCTAAGCTCTGCGCGTTTTACATTAAGTTACTATATTTTTCCAGATAGCAAATAAAATCTTATTTCAAGTGAATAAATGTATCAAACTAAGTTGAGTTTTTCCAGATAAAACCGTTATTTGTTTATGCAGAAGAAATCGTAATATTGAGTGAAAAATTTAGTGTATCGTAACAAAATGATAAATTTTTGCCTTGGAACTAATATCTGGTTCGTATACAAGCGTTGATATATTAGCACAAAGTAATATTTGGACTCGCACAAAACGATTGAGTTTTGTCCTGAACTATGATTTGCTTAATTTAATAACGTTTGTATATTAGCATAAAGCATTATGTGATTCTTGTAAGAAATTAGCCTTTGAATCCAAGCATATAAAGTTTTCTTTTAAGAAAATATTTACTCTGTCTAAAATATAAGAGATCTATAAAGAAACTGACAAAAACTTGACTCAATTGTATGTATCCATCAGAGCTAACCCACTGGGTAGCCCCCTATTCAGGGGGTTGAGCTCCAACAAATCCATCCAACTGAGTCAAGAAGACTAACCATTCCTGAAACATAACAAAACAAATGTGAAAATCAAGAAGCTATGTATATTAAAACACTTCTAACTACATTGAGATTTATATCACAATTACACTATCATATTGTTAGTTTCCTTTTTGATGTCTTTTGGGAGTGATTAGAGAAAAAAGAGTAATTAACTGAGCATTCAATATATTTTAGTAATATCACATACAATTAAAAATAATAGTAGATACAATTAAAAACACAATAGTATAATTTAACAAACAATAGTATACAATTAAATGTAGAATGGTAGTATATACAGAATATCATATTGCTGGACTGTTAAATAAATATTTTCACTCGGCTTAGGGGATTGTGCATTTAACACATGAAATGACTTGAATAGCAAGTCAAATGCTTCTTTCATAGAGGTGAAAGCGTATGTAACACTGTCTATGACAATATAGGTTTGCACGACCTTTTGCAAACTTCCAAGCAAGAATATGTATGGTTGGACTTGCAGTTTTCTTTTCGTAGATTTTACAATTTGTTTCAAGAATTAATGTCATCAGGGTTCTGAAAGAAAATAATACAAATTTTAATACTATAAGAATCAAAGTTCTGACTAGATACTGGATAGACTCATAGATAATGCACAACCTAAACCACTGCTCGTAGAGACTTGAAATTTGGAGGGTGTATTGTTTTAAAGCGTAGAGGTGTACCTACTAAAATATTTTTTTGAAACTCAACCCCTAAGGGTGTAAAATGCATGAAAACTTTTGTATGAAAGTCCTTTGTTTTTGAACTTATAGTTGTGGAAGTTAGTATTTGGATAGTTCATTTAAAAAAAAAACTTTGGCTTAAACAACTTTCAAGAGTATGCCTAAATCTAGGATTGCATTTAAGGAAGGCTGATAATTTATTGTCACTATTATTATACACTCGTTTCTTTTTTAAATCAGTTTAAAAAAAAATTTACAATAATGTGAATATAAAACATAATCAAATAATATAAAATATGTACCTACTTAATAACTTGTGTCTCACTGGCACAAGCTGCCTGTGGAACAGAATAGGAGTTTAAGAGTTATGAACATACTGTTCCTTTATTTTCTATTGATGATTTGTTATTCTACTCACCAATTCCGCTCCACCTGGTAATTGCAACACTTTTCCCTTCGATGAAAAGTCCCGGCCATTCTCATACTTAAGCTCTTGCCTTGTCTGTGAAGTTTTGCGCCATCTTGAATTTACTTCCTATTTACGACCATGGTTCTGTTTGATAGTCAGCCATTGAATGTCATCTTCATGAACACCTGAAATAAACAAACATTGTTCTTTGGTCATAAATACATAAATATATGTATAATACTAGAGACAACTTCAATATCAAAAGGAAGAATTAACCGACAGCATATAGCTACTACCTTTTATCCTATTTAGAGATGAAAGCTTCTTACATATAAAATTGCAGTCAGGAAAAAGAAAAGAAAAATTAATATTTTACAACTAAGCACTCACTCAGTAGGACGTGATGTTTTTTTTTTGTAACTGCATTTTCTGCCTCAGACCCTCTCCTTCTCTCGGAGCTTTTAATCAGGAAGTTTTTGAGTTTATCGACTAGTTTACCTCTTGCTGCAATGGTTCCAGAGCTATTTTTTTACCGGCCGAGTAAAATATGTTTCAGCTGTTTCATGTGGAAAAAGAGTTATGATTTTCCCAGCAACCATCATAAGTGAGACGCCTGTAACAAATATATATTTCAAATTACAGACACAAACACTAATTAACACTAGCTAACTGTAAAATTCACCAATACGAGTACATACAGAAAACAGTTCAAAGGTAAGGTAAATAAAAAGTTAAGTATAGCACAATAATAAAATTGGTTTAAAGGTTACTCACTACAAAATGCTTGAAGTTACATCTTGGGGCATCTGCCGTGATATCAATAGAGCTACAAGATTTTGCGTTTCTTCGTTTGGATCCGCCGCTTCCATGGCTTATATATCATATACTTAGATTGCTTTGCAACCTACACTAATTATTATTGAAGTCGAAGCTTAGGTTTCGAAGATTCACAATTTTACAGTTCAGTGTGCAGTCTGCACAGCCACAACGACAACTACTGAATAGAACGGCTGACGGCAACGGCATACTTTTTCCCGCTTAAAACTACAGGTGTTGTCACCTATCAAGAAATAAATGTAGCCAAATCTCCCAAGGTGCCAAAGGTCACTTAATAATATTTCAAAGTATGTACGAAAACAGCAATCAACAGCACGATAGTTTTGTGGTGGTAGTGCGAGGCCTGTGTGAATTTTTTCTTTGAAACTGCTGGTTTTTTCCCCAATCACAGAGTTGGCCTTATATCACATCATCAGCCATAGAACGTCCCCTGCTGGACATAGGCCTCCTCCTGGGGGGGTTTTGCCAATACTCGCCACGCTTGGCAGGCGGGTTGGCGAGCGCAATTAGGTGTGATTGTTCAAGGAAGACGCTGCTGCCCATCTTCCGGATTACATCCCTTAGCCGACTCTTACGGCAACCACGGTAGAGAAGATGGGGTACAATTCTTACGCCAGCACCACACTGCCCTATATCATAAGCTTTTATTCTCAACGATGACTTTTTCGGCTTTTTAAAATCCAAGCTTAAAAAGTTGATTAAAATAATTAAAATATCGTATATACTCGGTGGGGGCGATTGGGACGATCAAAAAGAGCTAGATTTAGAAACGAAAGGTGTAAGCTGGCAACACTGGTTATGTCTACAGATAGTTTCAAAAGAACACCACCGTGTTTTCGATGCAAGAAAATAGTTTTCTTATATTAAAGAAATATTAGATTTTACTAGAGTAATATCGCTTTCGTTTAATTTGATTATATATCTTGAACGAAAGACTAATACATTTTTGAATTGACATAAAATCTCATTGATCTGATGCTATTTATGTTCTTTAAACAAGAAAATTTGAGTATTAGAAGAAACCATTAGGTATTTTCGATATATAATGTATTATATCGAAACAACGAAATTTACTTCAGGATAAATTAATAATTACGAATAAAATAAGAAGAACATTATTTTACTTCAATATATCACCATTACTTTTTCAAAATAAATTGCTTAGATGGAAAAGAAAAAAAAGGTGTAGCGAAAATAACGAGAGTTTGAAGTCAATGATATTGTGTGTTCAAACCAAGCCAACGGTTATCCTTGTTTTAAAGAAATACAACATTTCATTAACATGCTCTTTGCTTCAGTTTAATCAAATTATTCACTTTCTTTGAAGATGAATTATTTTGGATATCTTCAGATAAACTAAATGTATTGTATTGGAGCAACAACACTCTTTAAAATAGTAACAGTAGCTTCATGACAATGACATCGAGTATTTGAACCAAGACATTTGTATTCTTAGTTTAATCAAATGTTACATTGAGATAACATTTTATTACTTTCTTTTAGCTTTTTCTTTTATTTTATGCAAAACCGTCAAATCATTTCATCCGATACCATATATTTTTATAACAGGTAAATTAAAGTATTGAAACAAAAAATTGGGTTATTTTTTGGCAAGTAGGATTTATTGTGTTGAAACAACGATGTTTGGTTCACGTTAAAGTAATATTGCTAAATTCAATCAAGAAAGTTACAAATTTAATTTAAAATCCTATCATTATATTTTAAAATAATTTCTTTGACTGAAGGAAATATGTTCAAGAAAACGAAATGTCTTGACCAAAAGAAACCCTTTCGACTCTTTTTTTTCCGTGTAGGTACTGACTACTCAGCGATGTGCTGAGTAAGACATTCCAGAAAACAAACTCTAAACAACATGTATTAGTCGAGGATAGCAGGACCAGGGATACATAACTAGATATATATATATTTTTACTTTAATTTATACATAATGGATTTAATATTTTAATTGATTACATCTAATATTGATTTACTTATTATTTACAAATTTGTAAAGAGAAGGGAAATGTAGTCAGATTGTTAGCAGCACGCTGGGTGCTTAGTTTTTGGCAGAAGTAGATGCCAGCATTCTGTGCACTCAACTAACAGCCACCTCTCTAAGTTTGGTCAGGCCAAAGTTTCAGTCTCAAATAAAACAAACAAGTACATTCTATCTAAATACCTATTTTTATGCTAAGATATAATATAATAAAATATGACAATAATAAATCATTTGATTCTTCAATAAGATCAAGTCCACATTAAAAGTCACATATTGTTCATAAAATAATAAAATAAAAACCAAACGCGAATTAAAAAAAAAAAATGTCAAAAATATATTAAATGTAAAAAAAAAATTGAAATTGAAATTGTCAATAATAAAATAACCGTAATCTATATTTAGGTTTGAACTCAAATACGTTTATGGTAGGCTTTCGACGCGAATGTATAAAATCGAAACACTCACAAATAGCATTATTTATCAATAGCTTAATTTAGCTACTCACGCAAGCAACGCAAACTTTACCATTATTCTATTAGAGTTAGATTTATGACTACATCAAATCAGGTATTCAACTATTCATGGAACAGTAGTAGGTACGAAAGGAGTCATAAGAGAAACCATAAAATAACAATACATTTACGGCGCCGCAAGATGTGAAGACCAGAACAATTCCGGTTTACGGCCCATCAATAATATCATACACATGTCAAAGAAAACATCGAATTATAGTTTTTCGACTATTCGAGTGTCAAAAAAGTTGAAAAAGTCGAAAGGCGCGCAGAGGGCTTATAAACTTTAATTTATTGCACACGGTCGGTAATTTAACTCGTATGTTATTATATTTCAAAGTTTTCTGTCGTAAATCAAGGTGGATTTGATTTTTTATATGACTTCGAAGCTTTCTGTGGATCCTAAAAAGCAGTCGTAACTCTCGGAGTCGTAACAATTCATTTGTGAGAACGTAGGCACTAATTTGTGAGGTATTACATGAAAGCCTTTTATAGTTGCCGTGCTTTGGTATCTGTAGTTATTTTCTTAGGAAACAAATAATTTATATTGATTAATGATTTTTGCTATCGATTGTAGCGCCGTGTTTAAAGAAACCATTTTACACGATTTACCATCACTACATCACTACGTAGTATAAAACAAATTCGCTTTCTCTGTCCCTATATACCTATGTATGCTTAAATCTTTAAAACTACGCAACGGATTTTGATGCGGTTTTTTTAATAGATAGAGTGATTGAAGAGGAAGGTTTATATGTATAATACATGCATACGTACCACATTAATATCTACATTGCACCCGTGCGAAGCGGGGGCGGGTCGCTAGTTGTAATATAAATTATAAAAATTTAAGACTAAACATGAATAATTTGCAATGTTATACATATATATGAGGTCTTGACGCAGAACGACACTTTCGCATAATGTCAATTCAGCAGAACGTCAGTTTCGCAGAACATTATTTTCTCAAAACGTAACTTTTGCAGAATGACATTTAAGCTATTTTTTCTCAGGAGAGACCTTAGGTAAGTAATTAATAAAAAAGTTAATAATTAGTGATCAGTAACTAATTAGTGATGAAGTGTCGTTCTGCGTCAAGACCAAATATGAGACTATTTTTATAACTGTAATATGTTCATAATTATGTCTATTTGTTTACGCTTAGTCCTCATTGTAAGTATACGGAGTTATGAGCACGGGTTGTACGAAACCAAAAGGCCACAATGCCCGTTACGAACAACTTTTATTACGGCCACAACTCTGTAATCGCATAAAAAGTAAAGGAGTATTTCGACAGAGAAATTTTAAATTTGGTTTTGATATATAATATTTATGTCAGTTAAAAAGACGATAATTTTGTTTACCTACAAATATCAATACTAAATACATTTTAAAATTACCTATAGGTTGTTTACTATAATTAACAACACTTTCGTTGTTTTCTTAAGTAACGATAGTATTTAATTTTGTCCGTCGGTACAGTGTCTGTCGTCTGTGACAGACGACGAACGGTTTTTTTTTTAAATATTTGACACGCTTTATTTTGACCACAGCTCATCTGATATTGAGTGACATGACGGTCTGGTCAAAGATAGTAAACACACTAAGTCTGGAAAGGAACTGGCTCTCTCGCTGCTGGTAGCTAGACGAGTAGTAGAAAGTACCTACTCTACTCGTGCTGCGGTTTCCTTACGATGTTTTTCTTTATTGGCGGCAGCTCAAGCACTACACTTACGGCGCGTAATCCGACCGCGCTAACCACTGAGCTATCATCGCTACAAACATTGAGTGTTTTTGATTGGTTTACAAATCACAAAAATGAAAAAATAACGGTTTCTATTCTACAACAAAATCCTGAAACGTTGGAACACTGATCTCGACAACCTGTTACAATGACCAATAAAGGTATTTTGTTATTCTGTATCGCATTAAAATCCGTTGTACTTTTCATTTTGCCCAATTCGCTTCCCATCTTTTATTTAGATTCACATTCCACGAATGTCAAACAAAACACGTTAATTTGTTTACAATTAATGAAAAAGGGACCACGGATGGCAGAAAAATTAATCTAATATGTTTCGAGTTCATAGGCTACGAGACATTGTTAAATTTTATAACAAATAGACGCAACTTTTTTACAAGTGTTGAACATAAATAATTTAAAAATAGACCTTTTACTCATGCACCTGTAAGTTTACCAAGTTGTATATTGTTTTAAAGAAAATTCACTTTAATGATCTATCGTCACTTACAGTGGTATTTTTATATTTATTTACGGGATATTTGCCGCGATTATATTGAGTATTTATTAAAGAATCTATTTCAGGAAATGTGTTAATGAGGTGTATGACCTTGTACTTCCATCTGCTTTTTACTACAAGTATTACCGAACATGAATTTTGCAAATAGCTTGAATTTTCTTATACGTTTAAAGCATTTTGACTCTACGTTTCTCATTCGTATGGCCAAGGAATGAAACATACTGCCGGCTTTCATATTTTCTGAGGAATATAAACTGGAATATCTATAAAAGCCGTGGTGGTGCCGGCGTAAGAATAGTAACCTCTCTACCTCACCCTCTCTACCCGTGGTTACCGTAAGAGTCGGCTAAGGGATGTAATCCGGAAGATGGGCAGCAGCGTCTTCCTTGAACAATCACACCTAACTGCGCTCGCCAAGCTGCCTGCCAAGCGTGGGGAGTATTGGCAAAACCCCCCAGGAGGAGGCCTATATCCAGCAGTGGACGATCTATGGCTGATGATGTGTGTGTGTGATAATCTGGATATTTATCAAGGTCACGATAAATAAGTATTGTTTAAGTCGGTGTGCTTTGTATTCAATATAATACATCTTCACTTACCATCAACCGAGTTGGTAGTCAAACGTAGACTTAAACGCGTTTAAACAAACAAGCTCCCTATATTTCGCCGCAATTGCAAATACCATGTTCACGAGCGGACATATTGGTAAGAAATCTGAATACTATACTTGAAGAAAAATACTTTAACATGGAAGCTCTTGTTATAGGTTTTATGGTTTGGGGTCATTTCTGTCTCTTCATATCCTGCAAAAAGGGAATGCGCATAATTTTTTTTTTATATTTGGGACTTTTGTGTTAACCGCATGTTAGTTCCACCTTTCTTCTGACAGTTTTTTTTTATAATAAGATAAAATAGCTTAAGTATACCTTCCTACACACTCTCTCATACCATCACTCCCTCACCCCCCGCATACACGATAACTATGATGACACACACAACTGAACAGCTCTTTGGCAGTGTCAGAACGGCTCAAACAGCAGCTTATTGAATCTTCCAACATCCAGTCTATTCGGCTAGTCACTCAAGTGCCCGTCTCTCCCGCTGGATGTGAACACATTCCACCAGGACATGGTACACATACTAATTTTAGTGGCTATAAAAAGTTTATATATAACACTGGTGTTATATAATAACGTAATTTTATAATGCTATGTTTCTATTGCTTTTTTTTTAAACTACTATCTTGTCTAAATTTGCCAAGACAAAACTGGGAAAGAACCAGACACGCAAAAGAAACAATCAAGTACATTATATAGATGTGTGTGGAAAACTTCTTTAATTTTTAAATATTAATTGTAACAATAGTGTCCAACACCTCCCAATCTATAATGCCTGGAGTACAATATTTTATTTCGGTCCAACGGTCGAGAGCTTAGTTAAAAGTGTAATTGGTTTCAAGTGGCACATACAAGGACGTGAGGCGTATTTTTAACGTGTTCGCTCTTATCAAATATAGGGCAATGTAACTAGATCGAATACGTAATTAACTAGGTACTACTATACTAAAGTATCGTGATCAATTACAATAACTCAGCACTCTGTTGTGTATGCAAAAACTCGTGTCCACGGCCACTGAGAAACAAATGAAGACAAAAATAAACTTTGTCTTTTTTTATTTTGTCGACAGTCTAGGTATTTGACCACAGCTCACCTGATGTTGACGGTTTGGTCGAAGATGTTAGAACACACCTAGCCTGGAATAACTACACACTGTTAGGTTTTTTTAAATAACGCAACAAGCTTAATGTCCTTTAAATAAATCGTACAAATTATAACTTAGAAATGTAATTTAAATTTTTCTTGTCTGTTAATCGCGACTCTGAACACCGCCTTAAATATTATACTTATTTTCGACAAAACCTTTAAGTATGGCTGGGATGAAAACCAGATTTCCATAGTCAGACACAGTATTTCAACATTTTTTTATTTAACACATTTGCTACCACATAAAAGCAACACCGCCTTGCCATCAGCTAAGTGTATTTTTTTGTTCGTAAAAAGGTGTTTACGCAAAAGTACTGATAACACTTTTTATATTTCAAAAACGTAGATGCGTGCATTTAAATGGGTTCCGCACAATAGTTGTGGCACTTAAATATCTATAGTAAGGCTGCAAATTCTGTTAAATCTGAAATCTTTAATTTTTCTACAGATTTAGTCCAAAGAGCCGACAAGATAATAATTAATATTATGAAAACTTATTGCTTTTTTAATTTTAAAATTTGGATTGTTTATATTTTTACTTGTAAAACAACAGCTTCTATAGTTCACAAAGTTAGTTTCTAAAAACAAAAATATATCGACAATTTTGACATTTATTGTTTACTAGCTTCGCACGGGTGAAATGTAGATACTAATGTGGTGCGTATACACAGGTATTATAGATACAAACTGACACAGACAGATAGACGTGGCGGACGACTTTGTTTGATAATCAAGAGAGGATTGTTTGCCGATTAAAACGGTATAATTATACTCATCTACTTAATTATAGGACATCGCAACAATAGATATTCTGTCACCAGAGCATTATATCTTACTGCTGGATATACTGATAAATGAATAGATCAAAACTATGTCATTCCGTTTTCCTATGATACGTTACTTCCAGTGATCTTACCTTCTAGCTCAAGTTTAGTATAATTTAAATAAGAGCCTCTCGAACCATATTATTCCACTGCTAGACATAGGCCTGTCCTAATACATCTTCTGCTTTATGCTCTCGTCACTGTTATTTATATATATGTCATTTCATGGAATCCTACGATAGTCCTATGCTACGTTCGCCGATTTGTAGTCTCTGCTCTAAAACAAAGAAATAGAAACAAAAGAGACAGTGAACCATAGATATTTTAATAGCGATCCATTTTTGCATCCATACACGCGTACCCTAAAAATCCGTCATACTCGCATCGAAGCCACCAACGAGGGATTGTATTCAATCATGGCGTACCCTCGGGGGATGAATAAAAAAGCTTGTGTGAAAATTAACAACACATCTCTTCTTTCGGATGTAGATGGATACGGTGCGCTTAGAATACTGTTCATAATATTCTCTTGGGGATATTTTTTCGTTTAATAACTTTCTTTTCAATGACCTCTTCTGATACGCTGTATTGTTAGGAGTAATAGTGACTTGATACTACTTTTAATAGGTAAAATAAAATACTACTTTTACTATTGAACAGTAGTTAATGCTACTTTTCCTAATAGACTTATGTGCTATACGTTATAAAGACACTTTTAAAATATGGCAATAAATAAAATTTAATATCGTGGGAAATTAAACACAGCGCCATCTGACTCCAAACTACGAAAAAATATGTACTATGGAAGTCAGATAACTGACAGAATACATAAATGCTTTTTTTTTGTAAATACATACTTATAATACATACATAACACCCAGACACAGAACAAACATTTGTTTATAGGGGGAAGTCACTTAGCGCCGGACGGCACCTAGCGCCGGACACTCCTATTATTTCGAAAAATTACAGTGTGAACGAATCAAACGCGGGTGAAAAAAGTGCGGGGGAGAGTAGGGGTACAGGATCACGCGACGCCATTTGCCAGTGACTCTCACAGCAATATTGGCAGCGGCCGATTTCTGTTTTTGTCAGGAGCACAATGCGTCATTTAATATCCAGGTGAGTCTTACCGCTAGATTTTTGTGTTTAGGCCTTTAATGTATTAGTTAATGAAGATAGTGTTCCATTATTATTCGTAGACCAAAATTATTCTTTGTTGATTTTCAATACGAATTAAGATAAAATCACGTAAATTTGGCATTATCCTGTCCCATAGTACCGGACACAAAGATATCCCTTACTGTCGGACAGTGAAAATGTTTTTTTTTTTACGTATAGTTACGTATAATTCATTGTAGTAAGTTTTGTACGTTATTTCAGACAAAAGAACAATATAGAGCGGTTGAAATGGAAGAGAAGAATAATAAAGAACAATGGAACCAAAAAAAACTTTAAAAACTCTTTTTAATTTGACTTGAGTCTATGAAGATTCCTCATCGCTTTAACGAGGATAAAGGTTGTGCTGAAAAGCATTTTTACTACGATTGTATGCGGAAACATCCTGACCTTTCGCTGAGAGCACCAGAATCGAGAAGCATGTTAAACAAACCACAAGTACCACTATTACGATAATCTGAAAAAACTAATGTCACAATACAAATTTCACCTTCCAATATTTATAACTGTGATGAAACTGGAGTCTGCCTGCTTTCATAAGCATCAAAAAGATAAAGTTTAAAAAAATTCCGGTGCTAGGAAATCGACGTAAAGTCCGTCCGGTACTAGGTGCCACTTTTAGATGTTGCATTTTTTTTCACCAAAGTTTAACGTTTAATTTTATTTCCAGTTATGTAGAAGAAGCATTTTTGTTAAGTTATGTTGATTTTAAAGTTTGTTGAGTTAATGAATTAGTAAATAAAGTTTAATTTTTGGAAGTGGTTTTTACTTTATCTCCTAAAAAGCTTAGGTGTCCGCCACTAGGAGACTTCCCCCTACTACAAAATGTTTGTCCTAGGTGGGAATCGAACCCACGCCCTACAGATCTTGAAGCAGATATACTACCAATGAGCCATCAGGGCTGTCATATATCTGTTGTGCTGCAGAATTGGCTGCAATACCTATCACTTTTACATAAATCGTTTTTTTTTTAAATTGTAAATACGAAATTAACGCTCTATGTCTTTCTTTTTGAATCTTTTCTTGAATAGACCTTATCTGACCTTTCACCGACTGATATCTAATGGAATAGATCTTTATAAAACTCCAAACGGTCGTCATCAACGAACATCAAAAGACTAGCTGTGTAAGCTAAAGAAAAACTGTTTTTTACCTAATGGTTTTTATCTGTACATATACGTATGTATAAGGATCGTGGCTGGTTACATTATACAGTTTATGAATGCGTAATTTTACATTAAAATAATGCCCTAAATAAAATAAAAACTACTGTACTGATTTAAATAAATAAATATTGGAGGACATTTTTCACACAGCGCCATCTAGCCGCAAACTAAGCAAAGCATGTCATATGGGACAGAATACTTAAATACTTTTTATTTTTCTAAATACATACTTATAATATATACAGAACACCCAGACACAGAACAAACATCTATGTTAGTCACACATAATATGTTAATCCTTTGTGGGAATCGAACCCACCTCTCGAAGCAGAACTTCACCAAATGAGCTAAAGGCCAGTCTGTTATTTGCTTATAATGTAAGTGTCCTCAAATTAAATACTAGATCCTTACTTCAAATTTAGTATATATTTTTTTTATATAAAAATTTTTCATAGATATTTTTCTTCATTTACGATTGACATTGACACCCACTGACTTTTGTTCAATGTTTTACTTTAGGTACTACTTGTATTTTTATTTTTCAATAATGGAATTCAATTTCCCCAAGGAGCTACTTAGTCATTGAACAAATTGAATCTTGTACGTACAATGACTTGTATAGTAAATGTAACATCAGAATACAGAGGTATTTTCTTGATTTAGTTTTTGAACATAACACATTTATGAACAAAGGTTAACGAAAATAATACAGGGAGATCGCAAAATCACAGCTTAAACTAAAACCTCAGATAAAATTATACAAGACTAAAACATACAATAGCCACCTAAAGCTTAGCGTACGCGGCCAAAACTAAAGCAATTAATGCGATTACAGCTGGATGGTTGCACACGAGCTTTATCTAATCTCCCCCTGCTTCCTCTCATGAGCCACTTGCGAGTCATAATGAGCCAGCTTAAACTATTATGGATAATGACAAAAAACTTGACGAAGGATGTAAAACAAGAATTCTGAAATGGGGAGGAACACGCTTGTTAGAAAATCTAAATAGAACCTTTACATTACATAAAAAAACACTCCTAGAATCCAGTATAAGGGCTGTATAAATAGGTGATACCGGCCATAAGAGAAATTAGAATAGGTATTGAAGTTTTGAAAAACATATTTTTGGGGTTAGATTTGGTATGAAAAGTAAAAACACTTACTTAACTAGGTACTATATCGTGGGTATCAGTGAAAAAGTAATCAAAAATGATCATAAGTTCCCTAAAACTAATAAAAATAAGGCTTTAAAACTTCCTAGTCAAAAAAATAGCCACGTATTCGGCATCAAGGATCTGCCAAGATTTTGTCAAAGTATTTATCTGAATAATAACACTATCAATGAAAATTGATCTATCTATTAAAATTAGCATTCCTACCCATTAATATAATGATTGCGAAACTTAAAATATCAGAATTCCAGGTTAAATATTTCTCGTAAATGTTTAAATTTAGCTTGGATTCCCTATCTTTTGCGCACACGGTTTAATCCTTTATATTCCTTGCAGATTTGCATTGCATTTCCCACCAGCATGTAGTTAACACTGAACATTACACATATGTTAAATCAAGCTGGCAGTATTGCCATTAAACAGCTTAAGCTTCGAGACTCATATCCTGAAACGATATTTCAACATTAACCACCACGCAAATACCATCACAGGTTAACTTATCTGTTTTTACCCTAAATTAGGACACTAAAAATTCTATACAGAAATCTGATAATATTGTTCAGGAATTACAATAGTGGCTCCGCCACGTAATTCTGTGCATTAGTTGGTAGAACAGTGTAACGAATGTTTCCTGCAAAGGGCACGTAAACTCGACTTCAAAAACAGGTGGTCTTATTTAAGATAATCCGTTCTAATGCCACATCTGTCCGCTTCATGTATCACCTAAAAGACATACATGAAACTGAAGCAGTAACTCATCTCTAAACTAGCATTGCTTAAAGAGTTAAGAGACACATTGACAGTTATACATGGAAAATTGTGTGAAGAAAAGACAACGTAGTAAAAATAAAAAGTTTACACCTGTTAACCTCATCGGTAGAGGACCCGTGGAAAATTGTCACTTTAGTGTTGTAACGGAATTGCAGTATGTAGGTACATAAATGTACATACATTCATACTTATAGTAGATACAATAACTGTGCAGAATTTTCTGTCAAGTCATCTGTCAAACAAAAAAATACAGCGCCACAGACACAGGTACGTAAACTTTTATAACACCCCTGTTTGCGTTAGGGGTTATGAAAACCGAATCTCAAAGCCCACAAAAGGAGATAAATGTGGCCAGAATGCTAGCAGCGTTAGCCCCCCTGGATAAGAATAGATGAAACCCAAAAGATCCAATGAAATAACTCTTCCCATGAAAGATGGGACGCCACAGGCGTTGATACCCTGGCGCTTCTAATAAAATAATATATCTTCTAATAACATCTTTCTGTGACTACGGAACAAGTTGGTGCTACCGTGTCTAAAGCAGAAAACCTCAAACGGCACAAATATAGCTATTAGTTATTTAAATTGAATATACTTATTTGTGCCGTTTGGGGTTTATTAAGTCCGTGAGGGCCGGCCCCTCACGAGTTATGGACCTTGCCAAATGCTTAGAAGAAACATTTGGAGACTGAAATCCTGGTATCTATTTCGGTCTAACACTTAGCATTTCCAATATTTTTACATGTTTGTATGAAAATAAGCTACTGTTTCTCTTGTTGATATCCCAAAACGCTTGCCTTTGCTGCAGTCTGAATTTATGCTACTGCCTGTGACACATGTTAAAATCCTCATCGAAATATGCGAGGCGTCGACCCGTGACATATTTTTTTCTGTCTTTTTCTACTAGTTTGAATTTCTTTGCCTTTTTGTAAGAGTTATAGTTTGAAATATTGCTGTCGCGTGGTCCTCGAATTGCAGTCTTTAAAAATTGTTTGAAAACTTTAGGAACTGATTATAGTTTAATCTTTTAGCTTTTCTCTTTTTGACGGGTTTTAATGTTTGATACATTTGCTGCCGATGAAAATACATATAGATAGAAACTCTTTATTTGAACATCAGAACTCTTCAAAATAGGATTTAAAATATAACACAAACAAGAGACTTAGAGCAAGTGCCAGAAACGGCAGCCTTAAAATAAAAAGCGATCCAGGTAACCTTCCAGGCAATCATAGAATGGAATGAAACAAAAAAAAAAACACGGGATACGTCAAAACACTTTTATACATAAATATATGCATATATACAATATAAATATGTATCTTAATATAAATACAAATAGTAACACTAGAAATAAATAAACTAACATAATAAAAATATGTGTAAGTATATAAATAAATAACATACAAATAAACGCGTAAATACATATTTTGCTACATTTACAGACTGATCGAGTCAAAAATCTATAAATTAATAGCACAGATGCTCAGCAAATCAGAATCTTAATATTCTATAGAATCAAACTGACACCTTTATAAATCTCTCTTTATAAAATTTGAAATCAGAAGTTACCTACATCAAACAAATAGATTTTTAGGCTAAAGATATGTTTAGAAGAGTCATTTGTACAGGAGTATCAAGGTGTCCGAGACAAGTAACTGATTCCGATAGATTCCTATGTTCCTCAAAAAAGATTAATAAGCTCTATCGACTTAGTTACATTAAAAAACCAGTTAGATGTGCTTAACATTATCCTTAAAGTCTTAAGCCATTAGTCACATTTATTCAGAAAAAAATCTCATCATGCGTAAAGATCGTATCATTAACATCACACGGCGTTTATTTATTTCATGGCTGTCACTCACATGTAGGACTGAGTCTATCTCAGTTCACAGAAAAACCTTAAAAAAAAGCATTACACAAATTTAATGTCAATTTTATTATTACCTAGTTCAGTTCATGAAATAAAATGTCTTTGAAGTTCTGGGATTCTTTGATTCGTCCGTCTAAATTTGCATTTATTTGTTTGCGAATATAATTATGTAATCGAACTAAGTCAATCCTGATTTGATACATTTTGAACTGTTTTATGTAACTTATCATAATACATTTAAAACTTTCATTCCACGCAGTAAATAACGTTTGCTAACATAATAAGAGCAATTTTGAAGGATTTATTTAATTAAAAACTATTCTATTAGATAAAGACTACGATAAAAAAAACAGCAACAGTGCCTCCAAAATTGGTCTTTATGTTAATTAATATAATATAAACAGAATAATCGGTAAACTATTACTAATTACTAATAATCGGTTGAAAGAAACATCAATATTAAAAAAAAAACTAGTTTATTCTATGTCAGAATTTGGCGTCAATTTTGAAAACGGGCAAATGTACAAACATGCATAAGGCGTCATCCAGTCAAGAAGGATAAAAAATACCGTTGGAACCTATGAATATATGTGAATATTTTATATCGGAAAACTTTTTAGAAATATTGGCCATATTCGTACTCGAATATATACGGTCCAATCGTTTCTCTCGCACGTTTGTGTGACTAATGAGGCTTCTAAATACCTCTTACATATAATTTTTGACAACACTACACTAGTTATCGTTTTGGTTTAGTATGACAATCGAGTTGAAGTATGACGTCATGTTAAGGTTGCCGCCGACGCAGTCGTTACGGAGTGACATATGGCTGTCAGAATTACGAGGATTAGTGATTTCACGGAGTTCGGAACCGCTGTATCCAATTACGGCCGGAAGAACAGTACAACACAGCGGTTAAAGTATGAACGAAATCTAAGTTCACACTAAAATGAAATCCGTATTTTCTAATCTATAAGTATTTTGTTTTATGTGTTTGTCTTTTTTTTAAATGTGTTATGTTCTTTATTATACTTGTTATAAACTAGTTGTTATCTGCTGTTTCACTCTTTTTTGGGATTCATATTAGCTTGTTTTAATCCAGGATACTCTTCGACTACCCTTTTAGTTCATTTGGTAGTGTACGAGTATATGCTTCAAGAGCTGTTGGGCATGCAATTTTTTTGTATTGACAATATTTTTTTATATTGACATGTTATTATATCGACATACTTTATTTTGACATTTTGTTTTTTATTGATTGTTTTGTTTTACTTGTAATACTTGTTATAAACTATTTGTAACCTGCTCTTTCACTCTTTTCTGGGATTAATATTAGCTTGTTTTAGTCCAAGATATAATAAATACTCTTTGACTACCCTGTTAGTTCATTTGGTAGTGTATATGCTTCAAGAGCTGTTAGGCATGCAATTTTTTTGTATTGACAATGTTTTTTTTTTATATTGACATGTTATTATATCGACTTACTTTATTTTGACATTTTGTTTTTTATTGATTGACTTATAATTAGTGTTTTAATGATATATTTGAAATGATATTACGGAATTTGACTTGTACCAGTGGTGTTCTTATTCTTATTCAAAGTGGAGTTCACTGACGTCCTGCTTGGGGTGTTTTGTCCATTTCCCCCTACCAGCGTCTACATGAGCCAACCCAGCTCCTTGAAGTAACGGAGCGAGGCTCTGGGCCGCTGGCATAGTAGCTCCAGTGAGATAGGTGTAACATTGGTGTTGTTATCAATAAAATATTTGTAGAGTTTCGATACCCACTTGGGACAAACATTTGTGTGAGCGTAAACGTTTTTTCTGTGTCTGGGTGTTTTGTATGTATTATAATAAATAGTATTCTAACAGTCATTTGGTTTAGTTTGGGGCTAGATGACGCTGTGTGAAATGTAGAATATTCGTTTCCTTCTTTATTTTTATCTAATATCTACAAACCAAATATCATCTTGATCCGTTAATCTCAATAGTTGAATTACTTCTACATGCTGATTAGAACGTAAAGAAATAGTAACTAATTTTAAATATACAGACTAAGTTTCGCATTTATAATCTTTGTGTAATTTTGGTGGGTTTGCCACTCATTCATTTTAATTGCGTTTTGACGAGACAAATCAAGTAAGATTAGCTACTGTTTTTACCAATACCGAAAGAGAATTAACGCAAAAAATACCTACACGACAATCGGCTTTTTAAATGGAACGCAATCCTGATATCTTGTTTATGAAATAGGTACATACATATATTTAGATACTTTTATATGATCGTATAGTATTCTATGGATGTCACGCAATGAGCACATAGACAAGTGAAATTAGAGTTAACAATATTCCTATGATTTTCTAAGGAATTATTTAATTACCAATTCCACTTGGTATTAAAGTAATTGTATAATTAAATAAAGTAATTGTAAACAAGAATAAGAAAAATAATGAAGAAGTTACATTCAGTATTTTACTGGATTAGTTACCTAAAATTTTACTAGATGGCGCTGGGATAGATTTAACTCGCGGTGACATTTCATTCATTTAAAAAATAATATACTGGACGCAATTCCTTATTGTTAACTTTGCGCAGAGGCAATATCGTAACCAATGAGGTTAACCCGAGGTGCGATTATTGCTAGTTGAAAACTTTACCAATACCCCGCCACGTGGACGTGAAATACCGTCCGCTACGGCAATTTTTGAATGGCCGCTTAGGCCTACGTTATCACTTTATCAAATGAGGAAATTGGAGTTAGGTCGCGTTTCACGTGTTCAATGAATGTTAACATTATTTATTTAAACCAGCACATTGTCCCCGGTACTTCGTAACCTCTACCGGAATGTAATGTTCCGGATTAGGTATGAACATGTAAATCATTTAGGTAAATAAGTTCAGCATTTCTTAAGTTATGAGCTTACATAGATTTTATTATTCAACGGATATTAATAAGGTTCAATAAATAATCATAGATAATTTTATCGATGTTTGTAAATGTACGTGTAAAGCAGTTTGTCACTTAATAAAATAATAATTATTAAGCTGCTATATTAAAGAACTAATCGCAAATCACAATTTATCTCTTTGGACTTCATGTCGCGAACTTAGTATATTTTTAAACCGGGGAGTGTATTAAAACAGCTAAGTTCACCGTGACACTCCTGCGCATCTGAACCTTGTGCCGCCATCTATGTAAAATTTTGCGAACTAATTTCTGTCTCTACTCTGCAATAGATGGCGCATCAACTTGACATTTATTGAAAATTAAATCACGGGTTGAAATAAAAATCATTTACCTATATTGTCATTATAAGTAATTAATTTACTTTTTTTTTTTTTATATATAGTTGTTTAATATCATTTACAGAAAAAGTCCAAGCATTCAAGATAAATAAAATTTCGAAGTATAAATAAATAAAACACATTATTGTAAGCAAATGGCTAAAAAGACCAACTTGCCGCAAGCTTAATGGTAAGCGCCACCACTTGCTCGAAATGGTTCATCAAATAATTAATTGGCGTAATTTTCCATCAGTACCTATCAATCCTTCGTCAACCATTTTCCATTTACCCCCATTATTTATTCAAAACTTTAATTAAAACAATTCAAGTTATATAACTCGAAAATTATATAAAATGATTTCACCCTAATCCCGCCGTAGACTCAACAATTCCTTACAGTCCATCAAAATTAATCTAACCTAATACCGGCTGTCTCGATTTAAAACAAAGATATTGCAAACTCAATAACAAGTGGAGATGAAAACATACGGGAAGGTAAATACTACTAACGCGCGTTAATAATAACTTAGATATTTTTTCAGCCTCCTAGTTGGAAGACCAATTGACTTTCAATCTGGAGGTCATGGGTTCGAAATCCTGCTTTCATATTGACTACAAATGGTGAATGAATACATCGTGGGGTACCCTACATGACCGATATTTAAAAAAAAATATCGAAGATGTGTGAAGTCTAGCCCAACCCGCATTTGGCCAGTGTAGTAGAATAATAAGAGGCCCAAGCGCACAGCAGTGGGAACACTTATAAATACAGGGCTGATTCGATTAAGGACTTTGATAAAACTTAAACTTGCCATAATATAATCAATATGGCAAGTTTTGGCAATATCACTTGTCGGTACTAACCATCTTGTGTACCTACATAAGAATTAAGACTAAATCCACTATAAATAGCATATCCATTCGTAACTACTTTTATAGTGTTTCGTTATTGTAATTGTGTTTTTAAACAAATAATTATAATAAAATTGTAAATGTTTTATAAGGATTTCAAATATTATCACTAACCTAACTATAATGACTTAATGTACCTGCAATTTAGAGTGAATAAATAACTTAATGAAATATTTTTTCTTGATCAACTAGTCAAATTTATTATAATTTTACATAAATATGTCAATATATGCTATTGACGTCGTGCCGATCTAAATAAGTTCGTCTAACGTCCGAAGTATTAACCCGTACATTTTCAAGAGACCCAGAGTTGCAGAGTTGCCCCCACTTTAATCGTCGCTTATTAAACTTCCCCCATAACAGTTTGTCGAAATAACGATCCAGTTTCAAAAGTAAACATTCGATAACTTCGCAAAATTATGTGAAGGAAATAATTGATCGACGCCTATTAGGAAATCCGAGACAAGTTTATGAAGGTTCTCGTGTAATGAAAATGGATAGCTTAATTGGGGTAAAACAATAACATTATAAAAGCATAATAAAAAATAAAAAAGGTTTAAAAATTTAACCAATTATTATTGCCCCGTAAGCTCATTTGGTAGAATATCTGCTTCAAGAGCTGTAGGGCGTGGGTTCGATTCCCACCTAGGACAATCATTTATCCAACGATAAATATTTGTTCTGTGCCTGGGTGTTCTGTATCTGTTAAAATCATGTATTTTTTTTAATTAGTATGTAAGTGTTCTATCAATTATCTGGT
This sequence comes from Biston stratarius, assembly GCA_950106695.1. Lineage (NCBI taxonomy): Eukaryota > Metazoa > Arthropoda > Insecta > Lepidoptera > Geometridae > Biston > Biston stratarius. The sequence goes on along the minus strand of OX467106.1, from coordinate 31,660,995 downwards.
TCCCATGGTACAAACTTTGCTTAGTTCGAGGCTAGATGGCGCTAAATGTCCTAAAACATTTATTTATTATTATTATATTGTTAAAGGTGATATGTTACGTGTATGACTACAGCTCAGCCGTTATGACAAAAAAATTAGAAACAATAAAAACAATTTTTTTTGTTTATATATACTACTTTTGTAAAAGTATAGGCCTTGTATGTATTTGGGACGGGTATGATTTGATTTTTATTTTTTTTATTTTTATGAACTAAAGAACTCGTTAAACTCAGCATTCGTGATTAACGCAACAATTTATCTTAATAAAGTACGTCGTTTTATATTTGTAGCGCCTTTTAAAACCTAGAAATGGGATGCGCTGCGTATAGGAGGATAAATATTACGTAACAAAGAGGTTACTAAATTAGGCATGTAGGTACGTATAACAAAAAGAGATTAATAATTTGGAAAATTACCTATTTATATTTGTATACATATTGTAGCGATGATAGCTTAGTGGTTAACGCGGTCGGTTCACACGCCGTAGGGCGTAGGTTCTAACCTTAACAATGAGCTTGAGCTGCCGAGGAAGGAAAACACTTTGTAGTACTCGACTGGCTAGCCATCTGCCGCCAAGAATCTAACGGTGTGTTCCGGCAGCCTCACTTGTGAGCCAGTTCCATTCCAGGTCATTCAGTTCCATTACCATCTTCGAGCACACCGTCACTTAACATCAGGTGAGCTGTGGTCAATTAGCCTGTCATCCATAAAAAATATCCCTCCCTCCCTCTAAACGTAGCATCACATCGCTAAGGGGATAAAAACATATATCATACGCTATCATTATCGAAAACAGCTTAAACTAACAAAGGCGACAGAAGCTATTATTTATCACCAACACCATAACCAACATCATTATTTTTAACGAGCATGGATTCACGCGCCAAAATATCTGCCCAATTTAGTGGAAAAAATAAAATAGCTAAAAGATTACCAAAAGGCGGTACAATACTTATAGTTCCTTTAAATTAAAAATGACTCAAATTTCAGTTTTTCTAGAATACTGATCTCTCATCATCCTAATCATTGGTTGAATCCTCGATCACCGATATCAAAGCTAAACCAACCTTTCAAGACTAAAAGCATCTCTATCCGTTTTCATTTCAATGTTTTAGAACATGAAACATCTTTACAGCTTTCTTTATGTCAATATGTATCTTTTTCCCGTTACCTACTTTTATATATGTAAAAGCGGCGATTCGCCGTGTAAAAGTAGTTAGACGACCACCTACCTAAACGACCTCCTGCTAAGGAAATCTACCACTTTGTAAACCTTACTTCTTCCTTCCTATTCCAGGCTAGGTATGCTTTACTATCTTCGACCATACCGTCACTTAACATCAGGTGAGCTGTAGATAAACACCCAACTAGTTAACCATAAAAAAAACCTTACACGCTATAGTATAATGTATACTTTATTTTGACATTTTGTTTTTTATTCATTGTCATGTACTTAATTAGTGTTTCAAAACTCTTTTAATGATATTACGGATTTTGACAATGTTACAAACATTGGTGTTATCAATAAAATATTTGTATTTGTACCTTAAGTGATATATTGAATTTAGTTTATATTCCCCGTTTTATTTTCCTTAATTTAGACAATAATAAAACTAATGTAAAAGGAAAATACTAGTAAAAAAATCTAGAAAAAAAAACATTTCTTTCAATTTGTTTTCCTACACACCTATTTCATCACATCGACCTATCATAGTCTACTGCTATGATAGGTCGATAGGTAACCGAAGGCCTCCCTCAAGACACACCTCGCAGCCCAATCTGTGGCTATTGGAAAATTACTTTATTAGGATGTACCTGTTTAAAAAGTGTAAAAGCCATGACACAGTGCAGATATAATTTTATCATTTTTGTTTACCCTTCCCAAAACCAAAATTAAACTGAACTAATCAACGAGTACATCAAATTTCCTAATTTAGTCTGGCTACAAATTTTATCATGGACCAAAGCAATTACCGTAAGTATTGTGGCAAAATCGACCCAGCTAAACATTTTGCAATATTGTATGGCGTATGGTGTTGGCTATTATTTCACAATAACCAATCAGTGCCATACATGTCACTTGCCTGACGCACCCCAATGCCAGTACGTCATGAAGGCTGGTTCTGTACTTTTATTAAGGTCTTGGAATTAGATACAGTTACAAAATTATATGAACCGCTGCGCAGTAGAGTTTTCTGCCTGTGTCGGTGTTCCCCGGTGTATTTTTATATGGTTGACACACTAGGTGTTTACCCCTTTTTTTTTTTTTTTTATTTGTTTTTTTTTTTTTTGCGTGGGGGAAATGCCTTTACGCACTTCCGCCCGCCAGGGCAGACGGGCGGGGTGTGTCGGGCTCGACACCAGAGTGGTGCCCCTACCGACTAAAACCCCCACGTGTTCCCTCGGCAGTGACAATATGACAGGGTCGCGGGACCGCTCGCGCATTCGCCGCGACCCTGTACTGCCAGTGTCCTTCCGGACCCACCTCAGGGAGGATGAACCTCCCTTACGGCTCCAGCGACGCGCCGGGAACAAGTGGCGCGTCGCCTACTCTCGAGGGCCTATCCCTGGTGTGGGACGTCAGACGGCCCCGCATCCGACGCCCCAGGCCCTCCGATCGGAGACGGAGTACGAGCCCGGTCGGCTCGAATATAGGTACATTGATATAAAAGTTTCTAAATACAAGTCTCATAGTTTTCGTAAATAAATCAAACCAATACACCGATAAACCAAATAAAAAGTAATTCTTTAACCACAAAAGAGGAAGAAAACGACGACCGGCGGTGGCCGGATATCCGGTTACGCACTCCAATCAAAGATGGTTGGCAAATTGTGCGCAGCTTAGAAAGATCAGTCCGCATAAAGGGTGACAAAATTCCAATTTTCCTTAACGTTCCGAAGAGAACGGATGATTGAGTTGTATACCCTTCCTTAGAGGTTTCGGCAGACGGTAGGGTTGTCAAAAATAAAAATGCAGTTTGATCAATTTACATTATACTGTGTGTATATAAAATATAACTACCGCAGTAGCTAATATTCGGCTGCGAAGCAGTAGTTCCAGTTTGAAAGGTGCAGCTAACGAAATTATAGGGCTGTTGATACTAACCATAGAAAGTCTCAAAGTAATGAGCGCCAAAATGGCGATGCCCTGGACTTTGTTTTGTAATTCAAAGTGCTACGTTATGCTGCAATGGTCATGGACAAGCGTCATCTCTTACCATCAGAAGCTAAAAACTTCAAACAGAGATGTATGTACAAAATGGCTAACCTGCGTGATTGTTCTTTTGCTTTTGTTATCAATTTCTTATGAAATAGATGTAGATCGAGCGTTGATTAAGGCTAAACAATTTTTGACGTCTTAGTCGCTATCACCTGTCTACCTCATAACAGGTCTGCCCAGGTCCACTGCTTACAAGGTTTCCAGCTGTTATTCTAGGATTTTGGTAGTGTGGTAGGCGTGTATTGTGTTATGCTACAAAATCAGTAATTTATTTCCTGATATACTTATCTGATATTAAGCGAAGATGCGGTGTGAGGTCTACGATAGAGAACGCTAACTTAGAAGAAACAAATCCACTCGCAACTTGAAGACACTCATATCTTGTATTTATTATTTATATATAAAGACTAGTATTTCACGTGGTTGCGGGGGGTGTACAGCGGGGGTAGATCAGACAATTTTTTTTTTGTTTTTTATGTTTCATTTGTCTTTGTTTGATTCTTATGTTTCATTCTAAAAACTTTAAAAAAGAAGGAGCAGTAGGATAAATGGTTAAAGAATCGCAATACGGTTCAATATTGGCTGATGATGATGATGATGATGATGATTTTCAACTGTGTTAGTGGCTGCTTTGTTGGTATGACAATAAAATATAATAAAATGATTAAGACTAATTTATAACAGACACCGTAAAACGAAGTCCAAATATAAAAAAAACTTAAAACAAAGTAAAAATTAGTGTTGTTAAAAGTTGTGTAGATACAGTTGGGATTATACTGGCCGATTTGTGCCACAAAGATATATTTTTTTGTGCATATTTGTTGTCTATTGTCTTAATATCGCAAATAAAGTGTTCTCTATTGTATATTTTATTTATCGAGAAAAACCTTCAAGGGTAGCGCAGTAAAACGTGTGTAGTGAGTTTTAGTTTCAACTTTTAATTATTTAATTTTAATTTTAGTGGGAACCCTAAGCAAAGCTATTGCAGAGAAATTTAGGCTAGACAGCGTTTGGATTTTATGTTATGATTTAGTTTACACTCTCCTGCCTCCATGACTTTACCGATTCAGGCGCTATTTGAAAATGTGCAGCGCTTGGAAAATCTTATATCAGGAATAGCTTGTTTGAGGCATCAGCGCCAGTGTATATTTATTAATTTTTGATCGAACTGAGTTGTTTGTATAATACAACAGATAATTGAGGCATAGGTTATAACTGTGAAATCCGATAAATTTACATCTTAGGTTTTCAGCATTGTCAAGTTAACCGATCAATTCTTCTATACGTCTCCAACGATGTTCATGAAATTTTATATGCAGGAGATTTCAGGGGCGATAAATCGATCTAGATAGGTTTCATTTTTAGAAAACGTCTTTGAAAAAACCGGTCATCCAGGTACTAATACAAATATGTTGAGTCGCTTTTAGAATTTAAATTTCCATGAATTATAATTCGAGTGTCTTAACATCCAGAGTAAACAGGTTTTTTGTAAACACCTTCACGTGAACGTGCTTCATCTTAAACTGCATCAGGCAGGGTTTGGTCAAACGCAAACCTATTTCGTATTTTAAAAAAAATAGGCATGTTAAAATAATAGACGAAGAAGGTGAATCGTATCGTTTTTAATATTTTTTTAAAGAATACAAAAATAGCTTAGTCCTGATGGTGATGTTAATGATGAAAATAACACTAGACATCCTCGACGTGATAAATATATCACGTTCAGGGGTTTGAAGTTGTAATGAACGAGGCGAGCGAAGGGTGATTGCGGTAGGCCGGACAGTTTGCGGTCAGCTGGCACGGACGAAGCGGTACCCATTGTCGAAATTCATTTATACAGGTGGAGATACTATAGCGACGTTAACTTCATACACGCGTAGAGCTACTGGCCAGTAATTATAAAAAAAAGTATTTAATAAAATAATAATAGAAGAAAAATCTGCTGCTCTGTATATTTTGTTCAGTCAGAGTTTCAAAAGCAAGGCGGGGCTCTAGCCCCTGGTGGTTAGAGCTGTGCAGTGTATAGTGAAGAACCTCCTGACAATGCATGCCTTATCTATGTATTAGGATTTATTATTTTTAGAATGTAAATATATTGATGTTATAGTTATGTATTCTCTTATATGCATATCCTTGTTATTGACATACCCCGTCTTTTTCTTCATCTGATCCTTTCCATCCTAAGGTTGTCAGGAAGAAACCCCTTCTAGCGATAAGGTCGCCAGTTGTTACATCTGTTAATTAAGTTTATTTCTTCTGTATTGTATAATTTTTGGTGTGTTCATTAAAGAGTTAAACAATAAATCTAGAATTATTTTTGGATGTGACCCTTGACCATTCATCATCATGACTTATTATGATTCATCATCATCTTATTGAAGCCCACTTCTGGGTACAGGCCTCTCCTAAGATACGCCACTAAGTCCGATCTTCGGCTTTTCGCTTCCATCCACCGCTAGCTATTTTACGTATATCGACACCCCATTGCGTCTAAACGCTATATTTCACTTAAGCTCTAAGTCTGTGATATCTGCGACTTTAGGTCTGTGGCGAATTACTTCGTTCCGGATACGATCAGAAAAATTCCAATCGTAATTCTTTCCATATTCAGTAACTATCCATAATTATTACTATTGTTAATTTTTGACAAAATAGAGGCGCTCATTTTAAAAGCTATAGCAGCCGTATTGGGAAAAAGTCTGACTGAAAATCTTGAGGTCCTATATAGGTTCAAATACAACGACACACAACTTAATTTTTTCTAAGTTATATGCTTGCTGCTAGTTTCAAACGGTAAAGGAAAACATTATGTGAAAACTTGCATGTCTGAGAGTTACTAACATTCTCGAAAATGTGTATAAAATTTGCCAATCCGCATGATAGACTATCGGCTCAACCTTCTCACAAAGAGGGCCGTGCCCAGCAGTAGGATAGCTTACAAAAAATAAGGATGATTCAGACGCTCTCATTTTACGTAGAGCATAAATCTAAATCTCATCATCATCATCATCATCATCAGCCCTTTATAGTCCACTGCTGGACATAGGCCTCTCCCATGATACACCACTCAGTCCGATCCTCGGTTTTTCGCTTCCATCTACTGCCAGTTTTCCTACGTATATCGTCACTCCATTGAATCTCAGGGCGCCCTACGTTACGTTTGCTAACTCGCGGTCTCCACTCTAGAACACGTCTAATATGTTCAGCCCATTGCCATTTCAGCTTGTTAATACGCTGATCTATGTCTGTGCCTTTAGTTCTGTGGCGAATTACTTCGTTCCGGATACGATCTCTATTATTTATATATCCAAGCATAAATCTATCTATTAACAAATATATTTTATCTATCACTAACTCGATAGTGCCAGTACATCGCAAGTAGTCTGCAAACTTACATTGCTTCTAAGATCTTGCACGAGGGACTTCTGAAACTTTGCTCAGCCAATGGAGCCAATTTCCTGTATTCGTGACATAGATAGGTACTCCAGGGACTCCTATATCGTACTAATACACTCTAGGTACAAAGTATTTGACATGCTGAAACTTCTCCAGTTCTGATAGTTCCTAGAAAGTTTTTAATAAGTAGATATCTTTCACATGTTCTTTAACAGTTCCCATAGGAAATTTTCTGTAACAGAATTCGCCGCTCCATTTTCCTAGCTCACGCTACGTTAAGTAAGAAAGTAGAAATTTTACTATGTTATGACAAATAGTTTTTTATTTATTTAAGTTAATTAATTATACAGCTTAAAAAGTTTATTTTTGTATCACAGTACTAATTAGTGCTTTACCATCTTCGACCACACGTAAAGTCAAGCGAGCTGCGGTAAAACTCATACCTTTTAAAAAAGTCACTAATCGAATCTGGATAAATTGACACGATTTGATTTTTGTAGCGATGATAGCTGAGTGGTTAGCGTGGCCGGTTCACACGCCGGATGGCGTTGGTTCAAACCCCAACAATGTGCTTTAGCTGCCGGTGAAAGAAAACATCGTGAGGAAACCATGGCGTTGTGGTAGTACTCGGCTAGCTAGCTTACCATCCTCAGGTTCAAAATCTACCTTCACACAACTAACGGCGTGTTCCGGCAGCCCCTAAAAGGTAGTTTCTTTCCAGACTAGCTGTGTTTACCGTCATCGACCACACCGTCACTTAACATCAAGTGAGCTGTGGTCTTCACACCTAGCTAGATTAAAGTGATAATCGTAATCATGATAGTACAAAAATATGGTCTTCAACAAACAAAAAGCTTTTATCAAAATCGGACAAAGTAAGCGGAAGATGTTTGATGCCTCGCGATACCGGATGAATCAGTATGTATCGGCCCACAGCATGATAATTCATTAAATTATTTATTTTCACAGCGACATCCTAGTATATAGGTAAATATGTCTTGTGTTCGGAGATTTACTACAGTACATAAAGGGGCGATTATATCACTTGTATTTTTTAATTTATTCTTTTGTATTGTTTTATCTGAAGACAGAACTGATTATACTTCATTATTAGTCCATTTATTTTGCTTGCGCGTACTAATCCGGTACAAGCGCATAATATAGAAAAGTATAATATGAGTGACTTCATATCAAGAGTAAACAGGTTCCTTCTAGGTAGGCGTGTTCCATCCTAGACCACATCGTTGTTTAATATCAGGCAGGATGTGGTCACACGCGAATCTATTACGTATATAAAAAAAGCGTCATCTAGTATTAAGGTTGGCGCAAAGTTATACACTTTCAAATCCCGAGTGCCTAAGTATGTATTAGTCAATCGCCTTTAAAGTATCATCAACCACACAAATTAAAATTTACGACACCGCATTTTAAATACTCATAAATCAAGTAGGTTCGTTTCGTTTTCTACATAGTACAATGACTAATATCTGAGTTGGATGCTTTTAAGTTGTTTTGCGGTAACATTAATCTTATTTTTAAGGCTTTATCTGACTTATTCTTAGTCAAGGGACATGTTTTAATTGCATTTCTAGAAAACTGTTAAATCATTGTAATTTATTGAGGATAAAGAAAGTCTTATGAAATCTGGTGTTAGTCAGTAGATGACTAAAACCCATTAAAAACAAAAAATTAATTTGTCCAATGTCCAATAATAATAACATGTCAATACGAATAAAAAAATTACCAACTAGTAATTCAATAGTCTCTTAGTTTTAAATATTTGTCAGTAATACAACAAGGTCTTTTTTTGCCTAAATTTAGTCTAGCCAATAAAATAATGCATCAAAAATATCAAAATCGAGTGGAAATCTTGAATAGAAAACTAATTTTGTTTTCATTACATATGAAAAGAAAATTTACTGCTTGTTTTGTGTAAAACCTCCAAAATAAGTATTAAATACCAAATTTTGACTCATACGGACCTGTGGAAGATTCACGACCATTCACCAACTAGAAAAAAGGTGGCAATCTTCAAACGGCTGAACAGATCTTCAATCATACCTAAATCAAATCAAATCAAATCAAAAAGTCATTTATACAGTTTAGGCCCTGGTAAGGCACTTATGAACGTTAAGTTACATGTTTAAATCTACCACCGGCTCGTAATTACACTTCAACTGAGAAGACTCCGGCTAGAAACTCAGCAAGGCATTTTTTTGTGGATCTTTCTTTTCATATTAGGTTACAATTTACAGTTATAAATATTAATACATACCTACATTATGCCTACTACAATTGTCACTTAGCCAAGGAGATGCAAGTGCAGAGAGAACACACAATCAAGTCACCTTCCAAACAATACAAAATCAAAATCGGTTCAACCGTTTGGGAGTTATGATGTCGTAGATAGACACGCAAACATACGTTGAACTTATAACAATCACAAACAGAAGGTTTTTTTTTAACCCTTAACTTGGAATAAGGGTTAAAAAAAAATATTTAAAGGTTTAAAAATTTTTAGCATAAACGGCTGTATCTGTTGATTGCGCTGGACAGCTCCAAGGACAGTAGACTTGTGTATTTGATATGAATTTCAGCAGCTTGATACCTCCACGTGTTTCTGAGAAAAAGGGTCTTGACAGACAGACAGACGGACAACAAAGTGATCCTATAAGGGTTTCATTTCTTCCTTTTGAAGTACGGAACCCTAAAAACAGGGCTGTATCGGTAAGTAACCGTAAATTGTTAAAGATATCCAGTAGGTATATTTAAGGAACTATATAAATGTACAAGATTATTCATTCATAACTCACTCAAAATTAAATTCAATAACGAACAAGATCCAATTTATATTACTGATCAAATTGTGAAGTCGTGTTTGTGTTGATTTATATTCACGTCTGCGCAAAAAGTTAATTAAAGTAAAACACGGAGACATTGAATGAAGAGTCTGCACCGCCTCTTCTGTATCGTGATTAATCTTCGACAATGTGGTGCACTGTAACCACGATTTAGTTGTCCACCTGCCCATTCATGTTGCTATAAATATCGATCCCCGTACTTTTTTTTTTACTGCTGACAAGCTAGGTGTTTGACCACAGCTCATCTGATGTTAAGTGACGGAGTGATCGACGATGGCAAAAAAGGCGTTTTTAATAGTTGGAAAACAATTGAACGATATTTTCGAATTTTGACACGGTTTTTAATGTCATTTAGATACTATTATTCGATAAGTTTTATTATACAACTGACTATGTCCCGCGGTGTTACCCTACTTTCCCTACGTAAACGCTACATTTTTCGGGATAAAAAGTTGCCAGCTACTTCCATACCAGATTTCATCAAAATTGGTCCAGCCGTTTGAGCGTGAAGAAGTATCAAACATACAAACACACACACTCACAATATTATAGTTTGATATAGTTATCTTAAACAACATTTTATAAGTAGCTTTTTAATTAAATTACCAAAGTAAATTGCACATGCGCAAAGCCAGAGCGAGTTACTAGTTCACCTAACAATAAATAAATTATAATTGAAATCAATCTTTAAAATAAATTGAATACACTTGAATTCGAAAATAAAAATTAAATAAATGTAGCTTGTAGTTTACTTATAAAGAAAGTCGAGATACACAAACATCTTAATTAGTGTAAAGTTAACACTTATCAATTATCTACATCGAAGGCAGCGTTTCATTACCAATGTTTTAATTAACAACTGGATTAATAGCCACTTCATATTTAATTTCATTTACGAACTTAGAGTGGAAGCACAAATTTAAACGCCGATGTAAGAATAAAAAGATTTTTTTTAATAGACTGGTGAAACACCCTAATTAAAAAAAATATATAACTTAATTTCATAAGAATGAGGGATGAGTAATAGATAGATGCCATTGTAATATTTTTTATTATATAGCTTCTTCTTCAATCGGTTCCTCATTTCTGATCGTGGTCAATGAAACTTCTTAGACGGACAATCTGCCTCCATAGACTCCGGTTCGAAGTAGCCTTCGCCACCTGATAGAATTGTGAAAAGATCATGCTATTGGCGACCGGCCTCGTGTTCTCTTTCCTGCAGTATTGCCAACAATCACCAGCTTTTCAAGGCTGCTATTCCCTCTTCACATTGTATGGCCGAAATATGACAGTAATCGCTGTAGACATATGCTGGACAGTCGGTTCTCAATGCGAAGAGGGGATGGTATTGAAATATACATATACATTTGTGCGTTTGGCCGTCCTTGATATCAGGAGCATTCGAATTTCTAATGCATCTATTCTGTCTCTCTCTTGCTCGGATTGTCCGCGTCTCCACTCCATAGTTATAAGTACACAATTCATTTATAAAATACAAATCTAAGTACTTATAGGCTAATATTTAAAAAATAAAACAATTACATTTACTACACATAATTCCATAAATTGTGTAGCGATGACAGCTTAGTGGTTAGCGCGGTCGCTTCGCATGTCGAAGGGCGTGGGTTCATACCCCGACAATGAGCTTGAGCTTCCGGTGAAAGAAAACATGGTGAAGAAACCATAGCGTGGTAGTAGGGTACTTTCTAGTACCTACTCGACTGGCTAGCTACCAACCTCAAGTTGAAAATCTGCCGCCAAGCATCTAACGATGTGTTCCGGCAGCCTCACTTGAGAGCCAGTTCTATTCCAGGCTAGGTATGTTTACCATCTTCGACCGCACCGCTACTTAACATCAAGTGAGCTGTGATCAAACAACAAGCCTGTCAATCATTAAAAAAAAAAAACAAATTAAGTACCTAGTTATAAAATTAAGTACTTTTTTAAAAGTAAAATCGAACTACTTTTACTATCCACTTTTCTTTGATCCATTGTATCAAATGATTAAATATTTATGTAAAACCATCAAGATATCTAAATCAATTGAATGTCGTATCAGTGAAATAAATCTTTCATTCATTACACATCTCGTAATTCAGTAGGTATCTCTTGGAATCTTTTTAAATCGACTATATGCAGCCATAACTTTAACTTTATCTCTACTCTCAGCGGACGTCACTTGGTGAACAGTTTCTTATTAATTAATTTTATGGCTTCGTTATACTACTTTCTAGAGATCATAAATATATAATGTCGATGTTGATGAATATTTTTTTTTATTGTTTTATATATAATAAATAAAAATAAATTGCTGAATGAATGTAAGCGTATCACTTCAGAACCGTTGCAGCTATTTGGCTAATTATTTATAATTGACACAGCAAGGTCTGTATGTAAAAAAAAAATAAGCGTGCTCTTTTACTGCTTAACATCAGACAGAGTGTGGTCAAACACGAACCTATCTAAAATAAAACAGATATGATTTTATATAGTTTTGGAAGATCTAGTACATCCAAACAAGTACATCCAACAATTTTTACAAGATAGATAAACACGAGTAAAAGAAGCAAGTGTGTTATGGCCTTTAAAATAATCATCAGAATTTTTCGATCTACAGATAGGTTATCTTAACCATTGATTAAAGCTGGAATACATCACGGTTTATAGCACGGTCGGTTGCTTTGAATGTGTTTAATCGGGCCTGTTTTTCAAACGAAATAAATTTTACACGTGTTAAAAGAATCTTTTGACGAATGAAATTGCAACTTAATTAATTATAATACAATAAAAAAAATATTAAACAGGCTTGTTTCAACACCATCTCGCTTGGTGTCAAGCGAAGATGCGGTCTACGATATCGATTGACTAGCGACTTGCGACTAGCGACCCAGAATGTATCTATCGGGGAACACCTTCTTGAGCAAACCCCATTGTAACCCCAAGTACTTAGAACGGTAGAACATCAAGAATGAACAAAAATTTAAGCGGAACATCAACTATGTAAATGTAACAATGCAACGATATCGCAATTTAGACCTCCTAATCGAACCGATTCCAATTATAATTCGTTCGTCGCTATGCTAGAATAAGTGTTATATTTTAATAGCTGATAATAAAATAAATATACTACTACTACTGAAGTCTACTACGATACTGAAGTTCTTTGGGCATATCTCCAGAAATGAGGACTCAATCGAGAGACTTGTAGTGCAAGGCCGCATTGAAGGTAGGAGACATCGTGGTCGGTCTCCGAATCGCTGGATTGACCTTATAAAAAGACTACACAGTCCACCGCAGTACAGTACGCTCGCAATGCGGAAAATCGGCACAAGTGGAGAGACATCGCGCGACGTGCAGCAGCCCTAGAGACCAGCGGTGACGACGGGACGCAACCCTGTTCATCTACAGCCACGACCACTCTGCCAAGAGTGTCCGACTAAGAAGAAGAGAAGAAGAAGAATAAAATAAATAGTCAGATAATTGTTTAATTCAAACGTTACTTTGCGGAAGTCCATTTTGAATGTTCAAGGTATATATTTAGTTTATTTCCGCTTAACAGTCGTTTCAAATTCTCAAGTCCAGGGCATCGCTGCTTTGGCGCTCATTACTTTGAGACTTTTAATGGTAAGTCTCAACAGCCCTGTAATTTCGCTAGCTGCGTAGTACCCCTAAAAACCGGAACACATTATTGTTTACACACTATTACTCGGCGACAGAATATCTGGTACTGCGGTGGTTGCCTAGACAACCTCCTAAGGAGATCTACCACCTAGAAAAAAAAGTTAAGGCGCATGTGGGATTGTACTTACTAAACTCCCTGGGTGGGTTTCCGCGGTGCTTGATGGAGTACTCTGGGGTTCCTAGTGGAAAACACCATAACCACCTACGATTACTCGGACCACCCAAACCTCTCCGGAATCTTTCGATAGACGGATGGAACACCATCTCTAACAATCCTGAGCATATTCTCCTATAAGCTCTTATAAACTGAATACTGATGCTGTATTCTATTGCTGCCCCATTAGGGTGAATACAGAACATATTTAAAATGACATGTCCGAGGTTGTATATTACCTTAATCTATATTTCGGTTTGGATTCGGATTGCTCAATATGGATTTTGGTCCAGTGTTGCATTATCGGTCAGTCTAATTCTATCCGCCACACAAACAGCTGCAGGTAGCTGTTGGAGCTCCAACGCACGCGGCGCATCAGGGTCACGACTCGTATGCGCATGACCGCTGCAAAGAAAAAAAAAAACTTAATAAAACACTTGTAAGCTTGTACCACTTGCTCCCGACTTTCGATACACAGGACCGTCGGAGGCTCATTGAAGTTATCGATAAAGTCGATTTACGCTGATGAGACGCGTGGCCTTGCATATTAACGAGACGGGTGCACAAGTAATGTGCTCGGACGGTAGGTGCAAGTTTATTTTGGTCCTAGAACGATGTGGCCGAACGTGCATATTGAGTAGCCGGTCTTATAGCTTTATCATATTATCTTAAAATACCAGGGGGCTCCATGAGCTCTCATTACATTATATATATATATATATATATATATAAATATATATATATAATTATGTATTTATATATTCCGTTTTATCTAAATACATAATAATTATTTTTATTAGTTTAAATATTTTAACTTTATAATGTTACAACATCTCTCGTCAGTTCTTAATCTGTATCGTGTTTTCCATTCTCGGTTGCCTGGAAGAGATCGCTTTTAACGATAAGGATGCAACTTTAAAGAGTTTCTATCTATCTATTTTTCGTGATTGCCTATCTTGAATGGTAATGAGAGCTCATGGAGCCCCCTGGTATTATATATATATATATATATATATATATATATATATACTTATATAAAGATAAAATTAAAAAAAAAACAACATCTGCAGCGAGATACAAAACATATCTAATAAAAATGTTTGTGATCGTTAAATTTAAAAACAGGCCAAGTGCGAGTCGGACTCGCGCACGAAGGGATCCGTACCATTATCTATGAAAAGGCAAAAAAATCACGTTTGTTGTATGGGAGCCCCCCTTAAATATTTATTTTATTTTGTTTTTAGTATTTGTTGTTATAGCGGCAACAGAAATACATAATTTGTGAAAACTTCAACTGTCTATCGCGGTTCTTGAGATACAGCCTGGTGACAGACAGACAGACAAATAGACAGCGAAGTCTTAGTAATAGGGTCCTGTTTTTACCCTTTGGGAGCGGAACCCTAAAAAGCATTTAGAGCACATAGTACACCCGCTAGATATTATTATGAAAGGTACTGACTAACGTGCATCCTGTCATATTTACTGGTACAGGAGTTTAGCGGGAGTTTATAGTTGACAGGCAATGTGGCACACCTTTTGGTGCTTAATGGCAGATTTTCATTATGAGGGTGGTAGCTAGCTAGCCGAATACTAGAAAGTTCTCTTCCACCACGCTATGGTTTCCTCACGATGTTTTCCTTTACCGACACCTCAAGCTTATTGTTGGGTATGAAACCACGCCCATCGACGTGCGAACCGACCACGCTAACCACTGAGCTACATAACAATCATTGCTACAAAATAGGTATCTTATTTTAATATTAAGACTGAAATATATGACAATGTAAAATGTCTCAAATTACTCGTTTATTTAAATGTCTCAAATTATTCCTTTATTTAAATATCTCAAATTATTCGTAACATGTGTTCTGTGTAATAATTAGCTAGATACTAGTAAAAGAACATTAAAAAAGACTAAGATTATACATAACTTAAAGTGTTGTATGATGTCTGTGAAACAAAAGAATCTCCTAATTAATTTACTATAGAAATAAAACTTTCACTTAACTTTATGAAGTCGGCGTCTCTAGAAACAAAATCTAAATCGAAACGGTCGATTCCACTGCTTTTATTTTAAACTTTCCCTCCGACTAACAACCATGAAAAGTCCCAAAGCCCTATTTCTTGAAATAGGATTAAGAACAGTTCTGTTACTAGCTGAAATAAAAAGAAAACACAAAAAGGAACTAGCAAACTCTGTTTAAACGGACACCGATAAAACGTCTCAAAATTCGTCCTCAAGGAGTTGTCGCTTCACAAAAGATTCTTTTCAGCTATTTCGGAGACACGCTGGTACAAAGAGTGGTCGTTGAAAGGAACTATTTTTTTCTATTTTGGCGCAATCTCTTTACAAATGATTATGCGGGCTCGAACTAAGTTGCAGGCTTGCACGATGCTTATTTTGTGAATTTGTGTCTTCTATTCAATAGAAAAAAGAATAAAATTGTATGCACCGTGCATTATCCATGCATCTTTTGGTAATATTTGTTTTCGCCACACGTTGGTTAATTCTTACATATCATGCTCATAGTTACAAATAAATAAAAAGTCTTTGCTAGAAGTTTAGAACATCTTAAGTAAACTTCACAAACCTAGTCTTATTTATAAGTTTCTTGACGTGAAAATCATATCTGTTTACATAGAACCATACTTATAAACGTTGCGTAAAGTTAACCAATGCATAAATAACACTTTGTCAACGTGAAATGTTACGTATAGCAATGAGATAGGCTATGTAAAGCAATGTAAATAAGTGACGACACTAGGGCGAAAAATATTATATAATAAAAGTAATTTATGAAGACTCATCTCTAAATATCATAAAACAAAGTCGTTGTTCGTATCTGTCTGTTTATCCGTTTACTTCTTAACAACGCAACAGATTCTGATACTGTTTTAACTATAATTTTTTGTTTTACATAAGCGGGATTACTCACGTTTAACTATAGTCGGATTATCCAATATAATTAAACGTGAGTAATTCCAAATAAATAAATAAAAAATATATCAAAACCACGTCAGTTTCCATTGTATTTTCACTATTATATAGATATTTTTTACGAAAGGTTTGTTTTTGCTGACATCTCAATTATACATCTACTCACTACTATACATTACAACTCACTACTCACGTTTAACTATGGCCAGAGTAGATATTTGATATAGTTAAACGTGAGTAATTTTGAATAAGTTAACAAAAATACGTGAAAATCACGTTAGTTTCCATAATATATTTTCACAATTATATTTTTTTTTTACGAAATGTTTGTTTGCTAACATGACATTGTAATAAAATCTATGTGTGAATAGATTCATTTATGTAACCATAACGCTAAAATGAATTGTTCCCGTGCGTTTTTGTAGCGATGATGGCTCAGTGGTTAGCGCGGTAGGTTCGCATGCCGAAGGGCGTGGGTTCAAATCCCAACAATGAGCTTGAGCTGCCGGTGAAGTAAAACATCGTGAGGAAACCACAGCGTGGTGGTAGGGTACTTTCTAGTACTCGGCTGACTAGCTACCACCCTCAAGTTGAAAATCTGCCGCCAAGCATCTAACGGTGTGTTCCGGCAGCCTCACTTGAGAGCCAGTTCCATTCCAGGCTAGGTGTGCTTTACCATCTTTGACCACACCGTCACTAACAATAGGTGAGCTGTGGTCAAACACCTAGCATGTCCGCAATATGAAAATAAAAAAAAACCGGGACGGTGTCTCTAGCTCCTTGATATAGCATGTATTTTGAACTATGTGAATTTTAGAAAGCACTAAGCTAACTTTCAAGCACGTGCAAAACTAATCACTTAATGCAAGTCTACAGCTTGAAGCTGTATTTTCTGTTTCTAGTAGATACATAAGCGGACATTACTGAAATGTATTACCAAATTTGTGAACCGCAGACGAAATGCAACCTTATTTATTAACATTTAAGATATAAATTAGATAGCGTTGTTTGCTAAGGATGTTGTATTGATATTGTATTGGACGATGCCAACAATACACTTGTCCGGAACACTGTCCACCCAAACTGGAGACAGCTGACTTATTTCATGAACTATCTTGTGATCCTTGCGATATTGTTGGCGTTCTTGCTTTATAATTTGTAAGTTCGTAATATTTTCTGGAAAATTGAAAAAATAATACAATATTCAAAGAACTTACATACTCATTAAGTCATAACTCACTTAGCTTACTAACTTATTTATGTTAAGCCTTTGCAGTAAAAAAGTATTAGCAGACATACACTTAATACACATTGAACACGCACAAAGTTTTGCGTTTTAAATTACCATTTTTTTATTTATGCCACAGGTGATGGTAAACAATCACCGTCGCCTATGGATATCTGCGTTACCAGTGACACTACAAAGACGTTACCGTCCATCAAAGTTTTGTGTATCGCTGCAATGGTCATAGACATGCGTTATCTCTTACCGTCAGGAGAACGTCTCGTTCTTCTCATTAAATTTACATTTTTTTTAAAACATACATTAGAAGTAATTTTGAGATTATTGCCCGCCCCGCGGATTTTTTCATGATAAAAAGTAATGAAATTGGTCCATAGTACGGCGGTAGCTGACACCCTGGATTAAAATATAGGGTTCTTCTTATCCTGAAAAAATGTAGTGTTCACGTGAGCCAATTTCATCAATATTGGTCCAGCCGTTTGAGCGTGAAGAAGTAACAAGCATATAAACATACTAACACACTCGCAAACTTACGTATTTATTATATTATATTTAATTTTGGAATTATAAAAATATAATTAAATTGTTTCCTTCTTCAGGAGTTCAAGACCAATATTTGATGTTTGATCTACACTGGGAAATGAAGCTGTTATTTCTTAAAATCCCACTGCTGGACATAAGTCAACATTAGTAGGGGATTGTGGACCCGATGCCAAATAACGAATTCACACACGGGCTCAGAATCGAACCCACAATCTTACGACTACTTATAAAGCAAGCATATTTCTAATGAACTACCATTGTCACTTTACTTTACACTTTAGCTTCTATGTATTTAATCCAAACAGCTGTGGTCAAACACCTAGCCTGTCAAGCATGGAAAAAATCCTTTCAGACTATAAATCTAAATACGAGTATTAATTTCATCCCATGAAAAGCGTTCCACATTACAGATTCCAAACATTAACATTGGAAATCGGAAACGCGAATAAAATAGGCCTTTCAAACAAACTATCTGTAACTGGGTCGCTCCGTGTTCATTCCATTTACCAGATTGATATCGAATTCAATTCGAGCATTGACCATTGAGATATTATGTTGCTATTACAAAGTAGAGATGACATCCTTCAGAATAAGAGAGTGCATTTTGAGACGAACAGCAAAACAAAGGGCATAGATAAAGTAAAGTGTCGGTTAGCGATAACGGTAATAGAAAAGCCAAAAATTTATGAGAATGTGTGTATAGTGGTTGATGAGCGGCGCGGGGGAGGACGTCCACTGCTGGACATAGGCCTCCTCCTGGGGGGGTTTTGCCAATACTCGCCACGCTTGGCAGGCGGGTTGGCGAGCGCAGTTGGGTGTGATTGTTCAAGGAAGACGCTGCTGCCCATCTTCCGGATTACATCCCTAATCCGACTCTTACGGCAACCACGGGTAGAGAGGGTGGGCTACAATTCGCCGGCACCACCACGGTAATTCTATCACATTTTTTAAATTTTTGATCTTTACTAAATCCTTAGCCAAAATCAGTATGGACCGGACCAGCTGTTTTGAAAAACTGTCCTATTTTTGGGTGCGGTGACTTCTAACCGTGAGAAGGGTAAAGCCATAGTCTACACTGGTCAAGTGTGGGTTGGCAGACTTAACACACCTTCGAGATTTTTTAAAGAACTCTCTACATATTGGGTTCCTCACGATATTTTCCTTTACCGTTTGAAGTCAGCTACTATGCTCATAACTATAAAATGATACAGGTGTGCGCCAATGGATTCGAACCCAGTACCTGCAGATTGGAAGCCAGACAAAATCCCA
The DNA here is from genome assembly GCA_950106695.1 of Biston stratarius. Taxonomy (NCBI): domain Eukaryota; kingdom Metazoa; phylum Arthropoda; class Insecta; order Lepidoptera; family Geometridae; genus Biston; species Biston stratarius. Next base: position 31,641,651 of record OX467106.1, on the reverse strand, counting down.
ACTAGGCTGCTGAAATTTAATAAAAAATGCCGGAATCCGACCACCATATAAATAAAATTGTTTTATGCTACTAACATAAAAACATTAATGTCAAACACACAAATCCCCCAATTTCGCATTATCTATAATCGGATTTGTATTCTACTAACAATAAACCTTGTCTCGTACACTTTAGCGCTATTTTATTACAACACACTAAGACGAGGAATTGAGAAGTTCCTATCTTAGGAACAACTAAAAGTCTTGAGTCAGTTCTTATCGTCCTGCCGCTCCACTGACAGGGGTCTTCATAAAAATTTAATAGCTTTAATCTTTAAAAGCCTTCCAAAGTTTAGGGTCGTGATAGCCCTACGTTTACGTTGAAGCCATAAAAGTTTGAAATGCTATACTATGTGCCACTTTGTACTTTAAAACTTCTTAGCTTTGAAGTGGACTAGTTACTTTTAAAATATGACTTATGAACTTGTGTTTTAGGAAACTATTATCTCTTAAGAGTAAATGGAAAGTTCAAATAAAATTTAAACAAACTATATTATTATGTTGCTTAATATATTTTGATACAATCTATGGTTAAACACCTAGCTTATCAAACATAAAAAAAACATAAGCTTTTCTTGTGTGTCCAGTACTTCACGAAATATCTTGAAACTATTTTTATATTTCTTTGGCATGTGAAAATCTTCATCTAGTTGGTCTGTAACTCTGTATACGGCACTATTGCAGCCTGACATTGTACTGATAAGGCTTCAGATTAAAATCCCAGACGTGCCCTCCGGTGGAATTTTCTTTAAACGGCAGCTGCGTAATTTTGTAACGTTATCTATTTTTCTTTAATTTAATTAAAATTTATTTCATTCAAAAGTCAGCTCTAAAATAATACGTATTTTAGTACTTTATCATTGACATCAATTAAACAGTTCACCAGATCTTCATTTTTAACATTTTCTTTTATTTTAATAAAAAGTAGAGAAAATCTGCATATCTTTATTAAAAATAAAATTAATTGAAACCGTTTGCATAAAACACCTAAGTTTTAATTAAAACCGCGTCGTGGTTTTTCTAGTAAAAACTTAGTAAGCCGTAAGCTCATTTTCAACCTCGTATTACCTTCTAGAAACAAGCCTCGTTCGTACATTGCTTGCCAAGCAATATTTTATTTATTTATTATATTGAATATATTATGTGGTTTTCAGCTTTTTATTAGAGTGAAAGCTTTTAGCGTAAATATTATATTTAATTGGAACTTTAGTGCAGATCCTTAAGATTGTATTCTTTTGAGATTTCCAACAGATTATCGTCTGAAGAAACCGAAGACTTAATAGCATAATCACTATCGTTAAATCATATCCTACTAATCCTAACTTAATATTATAAATGCGAATGTGAGTTTATTTGTTGTTACGCCTTCACGCGTAAATTACTCAACGGATTTGGGTGAAATTTTTCATATAGGTACTTTATTTAGGCTTTGGAATAATACATAGGATACTTTTCATCATCATCATCCATCACCACGCGGGTAATACCGCGGAGCGCAGCTAGTATTATAATAGATAGATAGTTGGATGAATGTTTGTTACTTTTTCGTGCAAAAACTACAAAACGGATTTGGATAAACTTGGCACACATATAGTTTATGGCCTGAATTAACATATAGGGTACTTTCTTATACCGCAAACTGAACAAATTTTTTGTTAAATTCCACGCCGACAGTGTCGCGGGTAAGAGTTAGTAGTAATATAAAACAAAGTTGATGTGTTCGTTTATCTCCTTTAAACACTACGCAATTGATAATTACGCTCTTCTCTATCATTTACAAAACTAATAGATTCACGTGACTGGGAGCCAGGAAAGGTCACCAGTAATTTATAGTATTTAAATGTACTCTATTGTTTAATCGGGACAAATCAAATTCCATACTCTTACACAAAACAAAACAAAGAATGAACAAAGAAGTCTATTAGTATAATGTCTAAGGTACATCTAGTTAATTGAATAACGTGACTCATATAGTGAGTCCTAATGTAAAAGCTTTTAGGGCACCTGAAAGCCAACTTTTTTTTGTAAGATATAGAGATAACAACCCTATCCGGAACCTTGCTTTACTTTTTCATGGTTATATTTCATCGCTGCTTATATGGATAACAAAAAAAAACGAATACACAACTAACTAGATAGATAGAACCTTATGTACGGGATATATATATTTTTTTATTGCTGACAGGCTATTTTTTTAACCACGACTTACCTGATGTTAAGTGACGGTGTGGTCGAAGATGGTAAAGCAGAACTAGCCTGGAATGGGACTGGCTCTCAAGTGAGGCTGCCGGAACATACCGTTAGATGCTTGGCGGCAGATTTTCAACTTGAGGTGGTAGCTAGCCAGCCGAGTACTAGAAAGTACCCTACCACCATGTTATGGTTTCCTCACGATGTTTTCCTTCACACCGGTAGCTCAAGCTCATTGTTGGGGTTTGAGCCCACGTCTTCGGCATGCGAACTTACCGCGCTAACCACTGAGCCATCATCGCTTCAGCTAGTATGCCACAGGCGACCCTGAAACAGAAACCAGACTATATGTAAATTAAGAACAAACGGGAGATGTTTTAATACTTTTTATTCAAAAAAAAAATTACGAATATTTGAAACAAAAAATTGTGTGCATCTGAATCAAAACATCTACAATCACATGTAATCAATACAAGTCATATTATTATAATATATGTCAATAAACATAATTAAACACTAAGTTATTACACGTTATGAGTTAAATACACAATCCATTAAACAATTACTCTCAAAATTAACATCAGCATTGCTCGTATAAACAGATCAGATCACTGATTAAATATTGAGATAAAAGTGCATAATAATATATGTGGGTATTATTAGTGCTAAAAATTTCGTCGGCCGATGTTCTAATGCAGCCTTTCTCAAAGTGGGCGATAACGCCCCCTTGTGGGCGCTGCAGGCCTAAAGGAGGGTAAGAGAAACCCAGAAAAAAAAAATGGGGGCGTTGTGTAGAGGCTTGGGGGGTGATTTAGTTATAGTGGTTATTCAGTAGGTGAAAAATGGGGGCGCTAAAAAATAATTTATTCTTAAAATGGGCAGTAGACAAATTAAGTTTGGGAACCCCTGTTCTAATGCTACGTGAAATTGTAACAAACGACTATTGGAAACGTTGTTAGAACTATTTATTAGAAACAAGACTTTGAGCCCGTACTTTGAACAAACTTCGCGTGCCATCTAAACATAAAGCACTGCTAGGAAAGAAAGCGCGGTTATTGTTTTAAATCGCCGCCCGCCTATAATGTGACAGTGGGTGGAATGGCTAAGCAGTCGATGGAAAAAAACAACGCGATTCGACGCGATTTTACAATGGATGGAAATACCCTGTATTTTGTAAATTAATCATAGTAAAATTACTTATAACGAAAGAACAATGAAGATTCACAATTTGTTTTGTTAGATTTCGCAATCGTGGGTCAAACTTGGTGCAGCTTGCTAAAGGACCGAATCAAATGGCATATCAAGCGAGAGCACTATCCGACTGTGGGATAAAGAAGCCTGTGAATGATGATGATGATAACAACAGACAAATTCATCTAAATATTTGACAGGCTTGGTGTTTGACCACAGCTCACCTATTGTTAAGTGGCGGTGTGGCCGAAGATTGTAAAAACACTTAACCTGGAATGGAACTGGCTCTCAAGTGAGACTGCCGTAATACATCGTTAGGTGCTTGGCATTAGGTTAGGTGTTGCCGTGGTGGTGCCGGCGTAAGAATAGTACCCCACCCTCTCTACCCGTGGTTGCGCGCTTGTCGAGCGTGGCGAGTATTGGCAAATAAACGTAATTTTACGTGTGTATACATGTCCTCGCCTGATGTAGCGTACAAATATTATAGCGAGAATATGTCAAAAATAAGACATAAAATATAAACGTGTTTTTTTTAAATGACAATTTATTTACGTATTTTAAATTATTAATATATATCAGTAGGTACATACAAAAGAGAGTACAAATTATTTATTCATATCCAAACATCTTCGTTTGTTCAAAATTCTGTAATTCTGTAAAAACTAGAAATTGAATCTTATTAAAATGTGATTCCGCAGCAAAATGCCAACATTACGCGGTGTTCCCAGGCGGTCACCCATCCAAGTACTGACCGCGCCCGACGTTGCTTAACTTCGGTGATCGGACGAGAACCGGTGTTTTCAACGTAGTATGAACGTTGGCGAATGGACATAGAGTAACTAGTTCTGTTTTCACATTTTTGACAGCCCTGTTGGTTCATTGGGAGTATGTCTGCCTGAGCTGTAGGGCGTGGGTTCGATTCCCGCCAAGGACAAATGTTTGTTTGGTATAAACAAATGTTTGTTCAGTGTCTGGTTGTTCTGTATGTATTTACAAAAAAAAAAGTATTTATGTATTCTATCAGTTATCTGACTTCCATCACACAAGCTCTGCTTAGTTTGGGGTCAGATGGCGCTGTGTGTAATGTGTCCTACAATATATTTATATTTATTTACAATATATATATAAAGTAAATTGTCCCATTTCTATCGAATCATGTTCCAATATTCTATACAGCCACACAATTACAGCGCGATGGAAAATCGAAATAACATAAAGTTAAGTATTAATTAAAGAATATTTTTAATTTAAATTACAGTATTATAAATTACTTTCAACTATTTCTTCAAAATAAGATACATTTAGACCAAATATTTGTTTTTTTTTTAAATATTTTAAGGTGACGTTCACAGTCTATTGTTGCGCAAGATTTCAAACTGTTGATATAAATATATTTTTGTTGGTATCGCGAATAAGGTCGTGTTAGACCACAACCTCGCCTGTTTATAAGCAATGATTTTTGATCTACCATTAAAGTTGAATATTGTATGAAAACACTAAAAATAAAATAAATATCCAAAGATATTTGCACAACTCTATCTAACCCCAAACTAAGCAAATAGATTTTTTTTTAGTAGGTAATCGTTACGTGACAAGTAACTTGTTTGGTTCAACACTCAGTCAAAAAATGAATTCTACTATTCCTACTAATATTATAAATGTGAATATTTGTTACTCAATCACGCAAAATGGCTAAACAAATTTGGATGAAATTTGGCAAACATATAGTCTCTGAATCTAATTCTAAATTTAACGCGGACGAAGTCGCGGGCATAAGCTAGTTCATGGCAAACATATAGTTTATTACCTGGATTAACTTATAGAATACTTTTTATATCAGAAAAATTGTACGTTCCTGTGCGATTATCAAAAACGAACAACTGGACGTATCCACTTGATATTTATTATTAGATGCTTCCTATAGAACGTTATTCAGGGATAAAAGGTATCCTTTATCTTAATCTTATAATAAAAGAGCACAAGTTTCATGACTATTGCTTATTTGTTGACATGTTTTGTTTCTATCTGCATCTAATTCTAAATTTAACGCGAACGAAGTCTCGAGCATAAGCTATTAAGCTATAAGTAGTTCATAAATAAAAAATTTGGCTATGTATTAATACTAATATACGAAAACTAACTCCTTTCAAATAAAAAATATTATAAATTATTTTACAGAAAGGTACTCATTAAAGACTATAAAACAGAATGACTCCAGCTTTTTAAATGTCACTCAAACCTAATGCCTTATTTTTTATTCAGGTTCATACTACTTTAGTAAGGCTTAGTAATATTTATGTAAAATCACCTTTTAATTACCTTTAATTTGAAATACAATAAGTTACGTGGTGTAATTATGTATATATATATATATGTATATAATAGATTACAAGTCAAATAATCAAGTGAACAAGGTGACTTTCGCACTGGGTTTCAGTCACGCAAACAAATTCCACTGACCGCAACAATAAACAGAAATTGAAGCATAAAAATTCCTCACATGGCTAGCATTTGACGTAAAAACAAATATTAACAATGTGGTAAAAAGGTTCCACGTAACATTAACATAGTATCACGTCATACGAAGAATGTAGCCTTTCCGTCGTCAGGTTCATCGGCTTTTTTTATTATGAAAGGAAGGCGTTTACTGCAAAATAAATAGGAGCTATTGACATATCGCTCGAGCTTTGTTCTTGACATTAAAAGTGAGTCAACTACATTAACACAAGATTTATAGTCATTGCTTGCAAAGTTCTACTGTTAATTTACTATTTCAGTCTAACCGCGCAATGAATGTGGTTCAATGCCGAACGAAGCAGATTTTAATTGATTGTAAAATTTATTAGTACAGGGAAAGCTCGCGTGCGTTATTCGCGTGATTTGTAAGGCTGGAAGTCACGCGCAACGCTCAGAAGCCTCGACTATCGGAGACCACACCGCAGCAAGTGCTATTTTGACATATTTTAGTAAAGATTGATGAAACATTAAATATCAGATAAGTTTTTAAGTACCATTAAGTTAGTTTTCCCTGAGAAACATCAGTAAATACCTGTTAGTTTTAATGTTGTTATGTATGTATGTATGTGCTATATTTTATGCGGCATAATTGTGACCCAAGGGCCGCCCTGACACACCAAAACTGTATGCTCCTTTTAAACTGAGTTTAACTGTGCTACTACGTACCTATTTATTATTATTATTATGTCTTATGTCAAGGGCTGGCTCTCAAGTGGGGCTACCAGTGCACGTCGTTAGGTGTTTGGCGAAAAAAATTCAACTCGAGGGTGGTAGCTAGCCAACCGTGGATTAGAAAGTACCCTACCACCGTGCTATGGTTTTCTCATGTGTTTCTTCACCGACAGGTCAAGCTCATTGTTGGGGTTTGAATCCACGCCCTTCGGCGTGTTAACCGATCATGCCAACTCCTGAGGTATCATCGCTACAATCTTTAATATTTCTAAATTTTGTGTCCACAGAAACTAATGTTACATGAAAGTTTTCACTTACGCAGTGATTAAAATGGAACTATGCTAAAATACATTCACATAAATTTGACGAACAGGAAACATAATCCCAAACTAAAATAAACCTTTTTCAGTATCGATTGTGGATATTTTTTTTTACATAAAACTCGATTTAATTCTCAAGTTTGAACAATGTTTAGGCCTGATAATGTTTACTATCAACAAAATCTCGTAACTCGTTTTTTTTTTTAATCTACCTTTACTGTGTTTTGGTTTCGAATAGCCGACTTGACGGAGAGCCCTCTACAAACAGGGGGGACAGTGAAACCCGCATACCACCGGGTACAGTAACATATCTAACCCCGTGACGCTATGAAACGGCAGTTTTATTTCCCTCCAAGTCGAGACAAGAGCAAGAAATCGGATTTCTCGGTTCCCAACATAGAAAGGTTGATTTCGTTCATGGTCGTGTATTATAGTTTCGCCTGGGGGTGAGAATGTACTATATTTTAGAATAAAATTGATGCTCAGATACGGTTAAAATGGTAAAGATAAGACTTATGACAGAACTTATATGACTAGAACGTTTGTATAAAGTAGAAATAGTGGTAGTTTACTTACATAAAAAATACTATCTACAAATTACATCCTAACATGCAAACTATAATGTTTCTAATACAACAGAGGAACTAATAAATAAATTAAAATTAAATGAACTAATCTAGAAGGCAGCTATCAATGGGAATAGTTCCCAAAACGCGCCCCATAGCCGCGTTGTATGGAACGAATATGAATTTGAAATTATTTAATATTTGAATTGGAACTGAACATATCAGCATTTTTATGATTAGTTGTGAGCGGAAAATTCAGGTTGAAAACGAATGTATGCAGAATAATATCTAAAAAATATCTAATCGTCGTAAAAATTCCTATTTTTTGTTCAAATAAAGACCCTCTGTCCAAGCAAAGACCTTGACCTAAATATAAAACTAGGCGCAAACAGGTAAGCAAATCCTTACCGTAATAAATTAAGGTAGCGCAAAGCCATTCGCTCTTTCATTAACGAATCCCTTAAGAAATCCCCAAATAGTAGGAAGGATAGGTATCAGAGCAAGGACATTAATAAAAGATACTTTAGAAACGGATTATTCTCTTCCCTTTTCCTTGAGGGTGACGTCGCAAATTCCTGAAGACAGTTGATTATCGCAAAACGAGCGCTTGGAAAGAGGTCGAAGAGGTAATTATGTGTAGTACTGGATATGGCATCATAATACCAACTATATTATAATCTGTGGACATCACTTAAGCTTTATTAAATAATAATTCTAAAATAAATTTTAATTTTATTATTCTTCTTCTTTATTTTTTATAGGGCAACAGAAAGAAGTTCTCGTTGCAGGGGATATATCTAGCAGTGGTCTAAGATAGGCTTATGACGATTAAGTTACTTAGCTCTCTCATTTCCATACAATTAAATGTCAAGTTTTTTTTTTTTAATGGTATACAAATACAAATAGGTGGTTTAGAAAAAACAAAATTGGTTGATGATCTATTTGATATAGTAATTTTGTTGGGGATTGCCAGTTTAAATTACTTTCAATAGATGACGTTCGTAGTGGACCTATCGTTTGAGAGCTGCGTCTTGCATATATTAGATATGATGGCGGCTCAGTGGTAAGCGCGATCGCTTCACATGCCGAAGGGCGTAGGTTCAAACTCCAATAATGAGCTAGAGTACTGGTGAAGAAAAAGATCGTAAGGAAATCATAGCATGTGATGGTGGTAGGGTACTTTCTAGTACTCGTCTAGCTAGCTACCACTCTTAAATTGAAAATCCGTCGCCAAACACCTAACAGTGTATTCCGATAGTCTCACTTGAGAGTCAGTTCCATTCTGAACTAGATGTGTTTACCATCTTTAATCACAACATCACTTAACATCAGGTAAGCCGTGATCAAACACCTAGCCGGTCAACCATCAACAAAAAAAAAACAGTTTTAGATAATACGAAGTTCACCTTATCATCTGGCCGTGAATAAAAATCCAGTTCATAATTATGTAAAGAAATATTTCATTGATATTTTTTTGATAATTTAGTGTACATATTATGTACTTTAGTATGAGACAGCCCTGTTGACTCATTGATAGTATTGATAGTTCGATTCCCACCCAAGTTTTCTGTGTCTGGGTGTTCTCTATGTATTATAAATATTTACAAAAAAAAAACATAAGTATTCTATCAGTTATCTGACTTCCATAGTGCAAGCTTTGCTTAGTTTGAGGTCAGATGGCGCTGTGTGTAATCTTCTACGATATTTGATTATTTTAGAATGAGTCCTTTCCAGTTCTATTAAAATCACTAGAGGCAACTTTAGAAAACCGTCCACAGAAGCAAGAGTAAAAAAGAATGAATATTACAAATGATTCAATTTGGCCCGACATTATTTTTTTGTTGCTCCATTTTGCGAGGACTAGCGATTTCTTGAGATGAAATCACTTATTCGTCTTTTTGTACGATGATAGCAATGAAATTTTGTGGAGTTAGCGATGAACTTGAAAAAACTCAAGTTTACTGCTTTCATGATTTATTATAACAATAAAGTAATAAGTATTTGGAATCTAAATTTGATGAATTCTAATCACAGAGATTATACTCGTGGTCGCGTGTTGCTTGCGGGTCGCTGGTCTGCTCGCGGTATACTTATAAACTGGTACTTTAATCTTAGATTAAGATTAATTAAACTAGCTACCCTCTCCCTGTATGGTATATTAAATCACTTGGTGGTGGATCTCCTTACCAGAAGGTCGTCTACCATCGCAGTACCGAATATTCTGCTGCCAAACAGTAGTTGAAGGTTTAAAGGGTACTGCAGCTAGCAAAATCACAGAGCCCTTGTGGACTAACCGTCTAATGTCTCAAAGTAATGAGTGCCAAACTAAAGATGTCCTGGACTTTGTTTTACTACTCAAAGCTTAGGTATCGCTGCAATAGTCATGGACAGGCGTTATCTCTAACCATCAGAAGAGCATCTCGTTCGATTAATTACTTTTACATATCAAAAAATTGTTTAAAAGTTGCATTGTTGCTACTCACATGACCACATCTTCTCGTCTAGTATAAATAGGTATAAGTATATTAATTCATAACGTATATTAATTAATTATATATTAATTTTTAAAAAAATCCTCTATAAGACCTGCAAACCTACCTGCATAGTAGACTGTGTAAGAGTAATCATAAGGAACAAAGCTAACGCACCCACATACTGCGTTAGCTTTTTTAAACATGGATGCATTTTAATCAATCTTGCCCGAGTTTCTGTATACCAATATATCCGTATCTCCGTTCAATATCGTTCGATAGTCGGCCATATTTAAATGTGAAAACTCAGACGTAAGATTCGAAACTAGGGCCTCAGGAACCCTAATTGTTTAAATTAAAATTGATATTTGTTAGAAGTGTATCTATTGTATAAGCTTAGGGTTACTATGCTAAAAGGGGGTTATTGCACTCATCAATAAGATCGATGTTTAGCACACTGAAAAAATATTCAGGTCATACTTACTTCATCATCATCAGCCATAGGACGTCCACTGCTGGACACAGGCCTCTTCCTGGGGGGGGTTTTCCAATACTCGCCACGCTTGGCAGGCGGGTTGGCGAGCGCAGTTAGGTGTGATTTTTCAAGGAAGACGCTGCTGCCCATCTTCCGGATTACATCCCTTAGTCGACTCTTACGGCAACCACGGGTAGAGAGGGTGGGGTACTATTCTTACGCCGGCACCACCACGGCAAATACTTACTTACTCATATATTATATATGTGTATGCGTTCAGGGGATATTCTGCTATCAAGCAGTTATGTGTAAAAATTACTGTGTTCTAGTTTGTAGACAGCTAGCGAAATTACAGGGCTGTTGCGACTAACCATCGAAAGTCTCAAAGTAATGAGCGCCAAAGCAGCAATGCCCTAGGCTTTGTTTTGTTACTCAAAGTTCTGTGTATCGCTGCAATGGTCATAGACAGGCGTTATCTCTTACCATCGGGAAAGTGTTTGTCTCTTTACTTTTACATAAAAATAAAATAGTAATAAATATAAAATTTCAACACGACTACTATTTCTATGTTACGATTTCTTTGTACCCGTTGTAAAAGATTTCAACTTGAGGGTTGTAGCTAGCCTGTTGAGTACTAGGAAGTAACCTACCACCACGCATAATATTTCAATGGTTTCACATAGATAAAACTATATATATACAGTTGTTAGAAACATTATGAAACATACCCTATGTTTCACCAAGCAGACAATGGACGAGTAGTTTCATACAATAACCCAACCGTTCATCCGACCTTCTTACTTATTCGGGCCACACTTCTGTTAGTCCTAATCAACAAGAAAAGGCTTTCTCGTCTGATCTCGTTGCAAATACTGAGCTATTTTTACTGAATTCGAAAAACTTTAGCGAATAAATTTAATGAGCAATTGGCAAGCGTAAAAATGTTAGTATAATACTATGATATAGTCTTTTATTTATTACTAAATAGGCTTTCTTTTGTCCACAAACTTTAGTAATAACTTGTAGTGGTTAGCGCGGTCGATTCACACGCCGAAAGGGCGTGGGATCAAACCCCAACAATGAGCTTGAGCTGTTGGTGAAGTAAAAGATTGTGAGGAAACCATAGCATGGTGGTAGGGCTTTTTCTAGTATTCGAATGGCAGACAGATTTTCAACTTGAGGGTGGTAGCTATACTCCCTCAAGTTGAAAATCTGCCGCCAAGCAACTAATCTAATGGTGTGTACCGGCAGCCTCACTTGAGAGCCAGTTCCATTCCAGGCTAGGTATGCTTTATCATCTTCGACCACACCGTCACTTAACATCAGGTGAGCTGTGGTCAAACACCTAACTTGTCAACTATAAAAAACTCGCCTAATGTTGAGCGAAGAAACTGTTTACGATAGAGCACGCCTACCTAGAATAAACCAATTCACTCGTGACTTGAAAACACCCAGGTTGTAACTTTCAGGGAACACTCACTCGGGTAGCAAATTCCAGTAGCTAGGTCACTTTTAATAACAAAAAAAAAAAACAATTATATAAAAAAGTTTTTCTTCGTCGGATTAACAAAAGATATTTCTATGTATAAAATATACGTACTATATTCAGTATGCTTTAGTCAACTTTTGGTGCTATGAAACGATTTATAAAATCTGATATAAGTCTGGTGAAAGCTTTATGATATGGAACGTGCGCTCCGAAATGTAATCCAGGTTTTACTACGATTTACGTGGGTCACCTGGTTTGAACTGGAATAAACTAGTTTTACCTAAAGTTGAAGCAGAAATTTCTGTAGTTTGTGTTTTTTTAAATGTTTTGTTAATTGGACTACTTTATTGACATTGGACATTTATTGACTACTTTAGTGTCAAGGTTTCATTCCGGACTAGGTGTGCTTTACCATCTTCGACCACACCGTCACTTAACATCAGGTGAGCTGTGGTCAAACACCTAGCCTATCAGCCATTAAAAAAAAGTTATTTCATACATGTGTAAGTAGAAAAACAAACTTTTGAAAAAACAAAGTAAAACCGACTTCAAGAAAAAAACATCAGCACTAAAAAGCAAAAAATAAACTTACTTTACAAAGTATCATTATTATACCTGCTAGTTACCTAAAAAACAATCTAGTTAAGAACCTCCTTCTTTTTGAAGTCGGTTAGAAAGAAACCATATAATTTTCTAATGTACTTTAATAATTGCTAGTCACTATTACAATTACAAAAAAAAATACAATTAATTTTTTGAATAATGACTGTCGACTGATTGTCGAGGATTTTTCAATCATCATCATCATCGTCCACTGACTTTGTCTTGTATGTGTCGCTTTCTTATTGTGCCATCTATCTTGGTCTCACGCCAATCGTCTCGCACGGATCGATGAGTATATGTTCTAGTACTTCTATGAATGTAATGAAGTATTCTATGAATGTTTTGTGGAAAAAAGTGCATATTAATCAACAGTAATACCACAATAGATAGCCAATAAATTTTCCAATTTTGCGGCAAACTAGTGAATTTCTCGTATCGGAGCGGCGACCATTTCTCATTGAATAAGGCTATTCACAAAATCTGTCTGTGCCTACATCGCCTGCTCAAAAACTTGGAGCAACTTAGTCTGAAGTTAGAAATCGAATTGACTTCATAAGTTCATGCTCGTATGAAAGGATCGCCACAAATTTTTATTTCAATGGATAAGTGTACGCCGAAGGTTAACTTATAAATGTTGAATAAGAGAACAGACTATCGTTTAACTTCATCTTCTTTTTGGTATAACACATTGTGCATTTTGCCAGTACCAGAATAAATAAATAAATAAATATCGTAGGACATTACACACAGCGCCATCTGACCCCAAATTAAGCAAAGCTTGTACTATGGCAGTCAAATAACTGATAGAATACATATATACTTTTTTTTTGTAAATATATACTTCTAATACATGAATAAAACCCACACACAGAACAAAGATTTTGTTTATACCACAAAGAGCTTGTCCTAAGTGGGAATCGAACCCACGCCCTACAGCTCTAAAGGCAGATATTCTACCAATGAACCAATAGGGATGTCAAAGGTTATGGGTAGGGGATGGGTAGGTCTAAGTAGCAGTCAAAGTCACAAAAAGTAAGTGTAATTAAACTCCGGTCATGTCCTAGAATAGTAGAGGCAACTTCAGAACAACTGTAGAATCTACGACAGAGTTTTGTAAGTAATACGATGAAACGTGGTGATAGGGTGCTTCTGGCTAGCCACCACCCTCAAGTTGAAAATCTGCCACCAAGCATCTAACAGTTTGTTCCGGCAGCCTCACTTGAGAGCCAATTCAATTCCAGGCTAGGTGTGCTTTACCATTTTCGACTACACCGTGTGAGTCGTGGTCAAACACCTAGCCTGTCAGCCATAAAAAAACCATCGGTATGATACTTGTAAAGTACTAGTTTATTTCTGTATTTAAATTGTAGTACCTATGTGTGAAATATTGTCCACTTTATTTAATGGAGCCCCTAGCTTTTGGCCTCAGAAATCAAGTAGTCCATTTCTGGCTAGACGCCAACTTGCAAGTAGTGATCTTTTTACATTTAATGCTCTTAAGTTTCATGTACCTAGTAGACTCTTAACTTATAAGTTCTACGATGTTGTTAAAAGAGGTTTATTTTAAATTGGATTTTTATGAAATATCTAGTATAACGTAACTTAGTACCTAAAAACAACAACAACTTAAAACAATTCTTACAATTAAAACGTGATAGAATAACTATGTTCGAATTATAGGTTTTTTCTAGCGATGATAGCTCAGTGGTTAGCACAGTCGGTTAAACGCTTGAGATGTTGATGAACGAAAACATCGTGAGGAAACCATAGCATGGTGGGAGGATACTCTCTAGTACGTGGCGGGCTAGCTAGCTTTGCCGTGGTGGTGCCGGCGTAAGAATAGTACCCCACCTTCTCTCCCCGTGGTTGCCGTAAGAGTCGGCTAAGGGATGTAATCCGGAAGATGGGCAGCAGTGTCTTCTTTGAACAATCGCACCTAACTGCGCTCGCCAACGCGCCTGCCAAGCGTGGCGAGTATTGGCAAAACCCCCCCAGGAGGAGGCCTATGTACAGCAGTGGACGTTCTATGGCTGATGAAGTGGCTGGCTAGCTGCCACCCTCAAGTTGAAAATTGACCGCCAAGCACATAACGGTGTGTTCCGGCAGCCTCATTTGAGAGCTAATTCCATTCCAGGCTAGGTGCTTACCATCTTCGACCACACCGTCACTTATTATCATCCGAGCCTTGGTATGGTCGTTTGGTTTTATACGATTCCAGAGCAAGTGCTTCTACATATAAAGTAAATAATCCAATCTATGATGGTAGGCACTTAAGTATTTTAATATAAATCAGCTAGCCAGCCGAGTTGGTACTAGAATATTATATACCCTTCCACCACGCTATGGGTTTCCTCACGAGGTTTTTCTTCACTGACAAGTCAAGCTTATTGTTGGGGTTTGAGCTTGCACCCTTCGGCGAGTCATTCGATCACACTAACCACTGAACTATCATCGCTACACCACAATTTCAGGGTTAATCCTGTATTAAAAATTGTTCAACCTCTTTTTACCATCAACATCGTGCTGCATAATTCTGTATTTTGCAGAATTTATTTAAGTAGGACAGCCATCAGTTTTACTTGTGTACCCTGCCTACTGCTACTTCAACTTGCTAATCCCCTAGACTATGTTAGTAACTTTAGTTCGTCTACGGATTTCCTCATTACTGATTGGATTCGATCTGAACTGATAGCCGATGGGGCTGTAAAGTTCTGGAGTGGAGACCACGGACCGGTGGACAGACGATCTAATGAAGACCGCAGGAACGCGCTGGATGCGAGCCGCTTCCAACCGCTTTTCTTTGAAATCATCGGGGGAGGCCTATGTCCAACAGTGGACGTCCTACGGCTCAGATGATAATGATGATGATTCAATTACGTGAGGAACACATGCAAACTTTATTTTCCACTCTAGATTCTGTTTACGACATCCGCAGCTCACGCTCAGCAAGTTTTTATTATGCTCGCGTCGTTTGTCACCGTGAGACAGAGGAAGCGTTAATTTGACAAGGGATCGTCGCCCGCGGCTCCGAGTAAAATATTTGGCAGAGAGAAAACTTCGAAGTTTTTTTTTACAAAAATAAACTTGCGTCTGACCTCCATCTTGTTTAATGTTAAACGGTCTACGTTGAAGCACGCTTACCTAGAAGAAATGGATTAAATCACGACTTAAAAGCACTCTGATTGTACACCAGTTTCATTCCAGGCTAGGTGTGCTTTACTATCTTCGACCACACCGTCACTTAAAATCAGGTGAGCTGTGGTCAAACACCTAGCCTGTCAGCTATAAAAAAAAAAAAAAAACTGTCGGGCAACACATTCGAGCAGCAAATTCCACTGTCTACACTCTACATTTCACATACTTTACACGTTAGCTCTTCGTATGATAAAAATGCAAAAAACCGTTCAAGTCGAATTAAAATTTAGAAACATGGTGATATAAACCCTTTCCTATGCACATCAGAAATCAAAACATACTGATAAAAAAGTGTGTTTTCTTCACATG
Source organism: Biston stratarius (assembly GCA_950106695.1). Lineage (NCBI taxonomy): Eukaryota > Metazoa > Arthropoda > Insecta > Lepidoptera > Geometridae > Biston > Biston stratarius. Next base: position 31,625,614 of record OX467106.1, on the reverse strand, counting down.
AAACACTCAAAATCTAAGTTGTGTGATTTTTAATGACGATCATATACGAACGCTAAGGGAGCAAATATCAGTATTGTTTCATCGCAGAACAACGAGCGTACCTGTTAGGTAAAATTATAAGGCAACCATAGGCATTATAAGAGATATAATTATTTAAAAATGTAAAAAAAAATGTTGCTTAATTTTTTTTATTTAGAATGTCGAATTGATCATATAATAATATCAGTGGGTTATATATAACTAATTTAATAATAATGTTTATAAGGTTTATAATTTTATCATAACCCTATATTATGTTTAACATTTCGTCACCGCCATGTTTTTTTATAACCAACCAACTTGTACGACATAATGAAAGAAGAGAACCTTCTTTTCTGTAGGATTTTCTATTCAGTCCCCTCAGTGACCCACTTGCGTGAGGATTAGGTTATTCCGCGTGTTACCTTGTCACAGTTTCAGGTTATAAATTGTACGGAAGTGACGTTTTGGGAGTAGCTCTTGATGTTCGCAAGTTCTTTCCGAGTTACCTGTTTGGAAGCGGTTTGTGAAAGTTAAACTTGTTAAGCATTTTATTTGGGAAGAAAATGAAAATGGATGTTGGCGGATGTCACGAAGCAAACTTTCAAGGACGATCTCTAATAATGTATTTGGAATTTTTGAAGCAATTTCATTAATCATCATCATCATCATCAGCCTGTAATCGCCCATTGCTGAGCATAGGCCTTTCTTCTTATACGCTACACATCCCGGTCTTGTGCCAACTTTTAAAAATCGAAGGACAAATCTGTTATCCTACATTTTACTTGTAATTCAAATTGATAGTCAGACGAAGATCAATAAAAAAAACTATTATCTCAAACTGAATTATACAACAATATAAACATATCTAGCCTATACTCTTGCAAAGGATGAAAAGGGGTGGCTAGAAATAAACTTAAAACTATTTTCAACAACGCCTAGCGGTACTTCCTACCCGAAAGCCTGTTTTAGACTCATAAAATATTTAAAATGTGTTCCCAAACCTACAGGAAAGTGTATAAATCTGACAGATGAAAAGTTTGTAACTAGGAAACTAATTGGTCCGTCGAGTCTTGATAGCCGGCGCGAATGGCTCTCTTGGGCATGACGAGACAAAATTCGGAAGGTATTATAATATTTTAGGGAAATTTCGTATTTAAAATACTGATATTTACTGTTACGCGTTCGATTCTGTTAAGAGAATGTTTGATATGACTTGCAATAGATGAAACTAGTTGTTGTGAGCTATCCAACACCTAAGTGACATTTCTTGTCGTTTAAGTGTCATGTTAAGTGAATCGTTTTTTTAGATCGCTGTGTTCCACCCTCTTTCGTATAGTTGTCGCATATTATTAGGTAAGTTGGTAGCCAAGCATAGACTAATTTCTAACAACAAAATATCGTTTTAACTATTAAAAATCATTAGTTATTTTAGATACTTATAGTTGTAAGATTAGCAGTAGTGTTTTAGGAATTAAACCACTTATGCAATTGTGTTGCAACGTTACTTAAAATAACTTTTTTCTTACCGCGCCATCTAGCTCCAAACTAAGCAAGGCTTGTACTATGGGAACCAAACAGCTGACAGAATTAATGTTACATACAGTACACCCAGACAACAACAAACATCTAAACTAGTCTTAAATGTCTTGAGTGCGTATCGAACCCACATCCTCTCGAAGCAGAACTTTACCAACTGAGCTAACAGGGCAGTCACGAATATAGCTATCATAAATTATATGGGAACGCATAATTATAAGCAAATAAACTACTTTTCTAGCTGTCACATGATTAGTGATGGCTTTTTAAAAAAACTGCGTAGAAAATGTTCAAATTACTTTTTAACATACATTGTTCACTTTCTTATTCAAACTCTAATAAACTTAATTGCAATAAATAAATAAAAACCTGGAGGCCTCATTCTCCCCGCACTTAAATATAAAATATTGTCTTCAAGTAATAAAGCTAAACTGGTAGAAATAACAGCATTAAACGCAGACGTCTGAATACATCAGGCACGCCATTGACCACAAACGGCATCCAAACATGAGTGAAAACCACCACTCTAGAATAAAAACCAACCTACACTGACACCCATATCCTTCTATAAATAAGTGTAAATATGGTAAATGCGCGGGTCAAATTAAATCAGTCGTGCTGTATTCAAAGAGCGGGAGCGATTTTATGATCCGTGAATATCGCTGAGGCATTTCTAGATGTTCGGATCACATTTTTATTGTTATGGAAATACGAGAGTTTCCCTTTAGTTGGGATTTCAAAAGGGTCGATTAGAACGTCTGGTTTTGAAGGTTCTGTACAATGAGGAGTTTTCCCGTTTCCCCCCCTATTTGTAAGAACGCGAACTGGGATGCATTCTTCTTGAGGGTTTCCGAATTTTTAACCCCGATTCCTTTCGATATTGGAGCGACTTTAAAAGTTAGCGGTATTGAGTTATGAGTTGAACGCTCGATTGAATTTTACTGCAGTGTGAAATTTATTAAAATGGCAAGCACAAAAGGCGCTACGGACTGGGATATTATCGTCTTATTTTTGGCACCATGAGCATTGCAATTATTTTTTTGCGAATAATCATTAAGGTGATATCGCTTTACTTGTTTATTAAGGGTTTTTTTTTTACATGTCAATTTCATTGTTAATTTAGTCTGTTGTATTTATTTGTAGATAATTATGTTTAGCAATCCAGTAGAGTAATGCGGCTGGGCTTATCACAGTCACCATCTTTGAACTATTTATAGATAATTAGCGCTTTTTCATTTACTTTTGACAGGATAGGTGTTTGACCGTAAACCACCTGATGTTAAGTAACGGTGTGGTCGAAGATGTTGAAGCACACATAGCCTGGAATGGAAGTGGCCCTCAACTGAGGCTGCAGGTAGGTGTTTGGTGGTAGATTTTAAATTTGGGGGTAGTAGCTAGCCAGCCGTCAATACCTAACGCTACGGTTTCCTTGCGATTTTTTTCACTAGCAAGCTCATTGTTGGGGTTTGAACACACGTCTTTTGGCGTGACAACCAACCACGCTTACCGCTGAGTTTTTATCGCTTTTAGTGGTTTTTATTGTTATTTAAATGAACAGTAATGCCACCGATTATAATGGTATGAATTTCGTAACACATTTTTATTTGAGTAAAATTCATCGCGGAAACAGTTATTTAAAATAACATCTAGACTGACGTTTGACCGCTATCACGCCTGATGTTAAGCAAAGATGCGGTCTAAGATGTAGCACGCTTGTCTAAAAGAAAGCGATTCACTCGCGACTATATCTATCGGGGAATATACACTGCACAGATAGATTAAATAAAAGTGGGTTTTATTTCTAGTGGAGTTATTTGTCTCCTTTTATTTAACACACTCATATTTTACAGACCGTCATTACATGTCGATCCACAATCGAGACGGTCGAGATGACCAGGGAGTATTGCCATGCCTCTAAATCTAACTCAATATTACATTGCCATATTAAATGTTAACAGGGAACACCCACATGGGCAGCAAATTCCAATGCTTAGCGGTTCGTATGAAGAATAAAAAAAAATCTAGTGAATGTTCAAAGTATATGTTAAGTTTATTTCCGCTTAATAGTCGTTTTAGTTACAACAGTGATGAGGATTTGAATTTAACTAACTTAACAACAATTTATAAAAATTAACCAAAACTTTACTTAATATATTTAACAAAAATTTGACATAAACTTAAAGATTAAAACAAATTTAAACAATACACGAATTAAAAGAAAAAAACAAACTTAAACAAAACACTAATTTAAAAAAAAACAAATTCAAACAAAACACTAATTAAAATAACCACAAGTCTTTATATCCTATTCTCGCATGCAGTAACCACTTGCCAAAAAAAATAATCTTGTGAGTGGCGCCTAAGTATAACATTTTCCACGATCGTTGAAAGTTTTGCATCATACGTTTTAGCGCTCTTTGCTGCGTCATAATGCATCCATCAATCAATAGCTGCCTCATATTGGATGGAAACTTTTTAGAAAATTTTATCATCTTCTTCCTGATTTTCACTTGTATAATAATAGTGACTTCGACACAGGCTGTTGAATGTTGAATTTTCCATATAATGTAAAGACAAACAAACGGCAAAACAGTACCGTAAATTGTGACACCCACAAAGAGCTTAAGCTGCTAGTAAATAAAAACATCGTGAGAAAATCATATTACTTTAAGCTCTTGATTCGGTAGAGCGGCGTGCTGTTCGATTTGTTGGTGATGAAAAGTTGGTAAAGAAATATTTTAAGCCTTGAACACCGCCGGAAGGTAGCTAGTCTGTCAATTTTCTACAACACTCATTTCGAAGAATGTGCTACTGAGCTGTACGACTTTTTACTTCCATACCCTTTTACTACAGGACAAGTAGAAAGATGATCCACTACTACTCATACATAGTGGAATTTCCTTGGGTACATACCAAGCGTATTGACTCTACGTTTCTCATTCGTACGGCCAAGAAATGGAAGAAGCTGTCAGCTTCCTTATTTCGTGAGAGATATAATCTATTTCAAGGTTAGAGTGAATAGGTATTTTCTAAGTCTGCTTGCTTCATCTTCGACTACATCATCGCCTACCATCGGGTGAGTCGGTCAAACGCAAACTTATTCTTATTAAAAAAAAAACATCATCACGGTAAGAACCATTGTAGTTTTTTTATTTTATTTAGAAGAGACCACGTTTGACCACTACCCTGCCACTACCATAATCCATTTTACTATATCTAATAAAAGCAGTAGTGCTAAGATAAAGCACGCTTCCCTAGAAGGAATAAATTGACCAAGGCACGGCACACCACAGACACTCTAAACCACACGAGAACGGGACAAAAGTAGAATACATATGTCTGTCTTGTTCTTACGAGTAGAAAAACTTTTATCACAAGTCGCGTGCTAGGCTGGCAGCTGTATTTAAAACCCCCAGTAGAAATTTTGTAACCAAGTATTTAACGGTGTGTTTCGCCAGCCACATTTTTAATAGTTTACAGGCTAGTTTTTTTACCATAGCAAAGCTAATGTTAACTGACGGCGTAGTCGAGAACTTTTCACGTAATTAAACACCCTTCAAACCTACCCTGGAATGGGAACTGGCTTTTAATTCAAACTGGCGAAACACACCGTTATGTGTTTGGTAGCTGATTGACAAACTTGTCATTTTATAATATAGTACCTGGTTGACCGAGCATTGCTCTGCTGAAAACATAAATAAAACGACGTTTTCAGAAAATGAAACCTAGCTAGATCGATTTTTCGCCCTCGAAACCCCCTGGATACAAAATTTCATGAAAATCGTTGGAGCCGTTTCCAAGATTCAAAATATATATATATACAAGAATTGCTCTTTTAAAGATATAGATAGATGTATAGATACAAGTTTGAATTAGATTAAAAGTTCACAGTAATCGTGAAATAATTACGCGACAGCGAACCTTATTGCGCAGTCATATATGGTTGCGTAACTTTATCGTTTATTTGTAGCGATGATAACTCAGTGGTTAGAGCGGTCGGTTCGCATGCCGAAGGGCGTGGGTTCAAAACCCCAACAATGAGCTTGAGCTGCCGGTGAAGGAAAACATCGTGAGGAAACCATAACGTGGTGTTAGGGTACGTTCTAGTATTCGGCTGGCTAGCTACCACCCTCAAGTTGAAAATCTACCGCCAAGCATCTAACGGTGTGTTCCGGCAGCCTCACTTGAGAGCCAGTTCTATTCCAGGCAAGGTGTGCTTTACCATCTTCGACCACACCGTCACTTAACATCAGGTGAGTTGTGGTCAAACACCTAGCCTGTCAGACATAAAAAAGATTAAAAAATAAAATCGTGATCAACATTTTTTATGGTTGACAAGCTAGTTGTTTGGACCACAGCTTGCCTGATGTTGAGTGATGTTGTGGTCGAAGATGGTAAAGTACACTTAGACAAGAATAGAACTGGCTCTCAAGTGAGGCCGCCGGAACACACTATTAGGTGCTTGACGGCAGATTTTTAACTTGAGGGTGGTAGTTAGCCAGTCGAGTACTAGAAAATACCCTACCACCATGCTATGATTTGATGTTTTCAAGTTCAATGTTGGTATTTGAATTGTATGTTCAAATCCCTTTAAACTTGTGAGCCAGTTCTCTCTAGTCTATTGTATTTTTTTCTATCTTAGACCACACTGCCATTATACACAAAATTTGGAAAAATAAGTGAAAACCTCATTTAAAACCAGCATGCAAACTTTATTGCCGTTAACCGGCAAACTGCAAAAATCCTATGCAAAGCTAAACGTGGGCAGTAAATTAAACCCGTTATCGGTTTCCGGTTGAAACACCGCGTGTACAAACTGCAGGGTGAAATACCGCCATGGAAACTACTCCTGAGTGTATTTCTACCCAACTACACAAAAAAGAGGACTATGATTCTAGCAATCCATATGTATATTTTGTAGCACTGATAGCTCAGTTGTTAGCGCGGACTTATCTTAAATCTTTTATCACATTTATTTTTTGTCTTAGTAATGAGAGGAACAAGACGCTTTTCTAATGTTAAGAGATAAAGCAGGTTCATAACCAAAAAAGTCATTAAATAGAATAGAATATTTTTATTATTATAGAATAGAATTTTTTTTTTGACACATTTTTGTTTTATTTATGCGGGATTACTCACGTTCAATTTTATCGAAAACTCCGACTAAAGCTCCGAGACCACGTCAGTTTCTATAGCATCACATTATAAGCCGTATAGTAATCAGACATATTTAAAGTAACCATTTAAATTTAAGTCAAATACGGGACATTCTCAAAACTGTAACGACTGTTAATAATATTCACTTTTGTTATTAACATAGCTTTGATATCTGAAACAAAAGTTTTTAAATGTATACTATTTATTTATTAAAGAGAATACTTGAGCCAGTCCGAAACTAAAGTTTACATGATTCAAATTGATACTTCAAGCCAGCGATTTTCGTTCGAAACGACTAGATTATTTCAATCTGTCACTTTTCAGTATAATTGTCAGTGTCTTTTATAAATTTTAATATAAGTATTGATCGTTCTGTAACTGTAAACGGAACGATTTGCTTCCCTCAAGGACACCGGGGCGGAGCACTGGAAAAAAGGACAGTCCCGTATAATGCGGGACTTATGGTCACTTTAGGCATATTATAACTATTGATTTAATTCATATTATAATGGTAACGTATATAAGGGCAAGGGCAATAATATAAGATTTATTCTATAACCACTAATTTAAAATGTAAAACGTTTGTAAAATAATTTAAACCGAAAATATATTGAGGTTTGTAGGTTATGTGTAATGTAAGTATAAGGTCATATAAAAAAGCAAATATGAACTATTGGGGCTTTACTTATAAACATTGCTTAAAATTAACCAATGCATATAATTCTCTTCCAATAGCTCGCTGACGTGAAATAAATAACTTTTTTGATGAGATTGTGCTGCCAGTAAAGGAAAATGTCTTGAGAAAAACATCTCGGCTGGCTAGCTACCAACCTCACCCTTAAGTCAAAATCTATCGCTAAGCTTCTAACAGTGTGCTGCGGCAGCTTCGTTTGAGAGCCAGATTCCATTCCAAGTGCAATTCCAGTTGGTGTGCTTATATTATTTTACCATACTGTCTACATCAGGTATATCATTAATAAAGAATTAAACGTAAATCTGTCGATTAATTTTATTGTAGCTCTGTGTTAGTGTCCTAGAATAGCCACGAAGCAGAGTTCAAATCACAAATATCAATGTTTAACCAGCGATTACATTAAACAGCTCTCTATCATCCATCATCGCAGATTGATGGATAGCGTCAAGTTGACAGTAATGAAATTTCACGCCCGCATCGGTGCATCAGTTCTGGTAATTACCCGTTATACGGTTAAAGTGGTCTGTGGTTATAATATTCTTATTTTATTGTTAATCATGGTAAAAAACATTTAGTAGAATTGTCTGATTGTACCGGTTATTTTTGTGAAATGGATAATGAATCAAAATTTGTTAATAATTATAAAAGGATATAGGATCACCTTGTTGGGCAACGAAGTCAGCCTTTTTATCGATACTCTTGTCTCAGGAACACGTGGAAGTAAGTTGAAATGAATATCAAATACTCAAATCTGCAAACCCTTGAAGTAAGAAAATCAAACTTCGAAGTCATGCAATAAAAAAAAATACGGCCATTTAAGTCAGAAATTTGGCGCAAGTATGACTTGTACTTAGCTGGTTTTATTATTAAATCTAGTGTCACAATGAGTGTTTACAGATAACCTTGAAATTGCAAGTCCAACGAAACTCATTAAATATCTTGGAAACATTTCAAATAATAGGCACGTTGACATAACACCTGCTTCATTACAGTACCATAATGTAAAACGATACCATAATATTACCGAGAAAAATATCGGTGTCATTTATTTTTTTCCTAAGCCTTTCTCAGAAATTACAATCATCTCAGCCGTAGGACGTCCACTGCTGAACATAGGCCTCCCCCATTGACTTACATAAAGACCGGTTGGGAACGGCTCGCAACCAGCGCGTTCCTGCGGTCTTTATGAGGTCGTATGTCCACATAAAAAAAAAAAAAATATTTCTCAGAAATATCAATGTCAATTGATAACATTTTACACAAATTGCGAAACATTTTACGTATAATATAAAATGTCATACATAAGAATAGTATGGTGGAATGTTAATAGCGACTGCTTATTAATTGAATACAACTTTTTATTTAATTTTTTGTAAAACTCGTGATATTATTATGCTCTACGTATTAATACGCTTGTCAACTTTAAAATTCATCTGAAATCCGAACACCCGCGAGTTAATAAGACACATTTTGTTAAGGCGATGATAAAATCTTTTTTATCATCGCAAGCAATTTTTTTTTCTCTGCAAACGGACATTATATTTATAATAATAATAAAGTCGAAGTTTCTTTTATATTACCCATTCGGATACGTGGCAACAGCGATGGATGCAAAGTACTTTTTTACAAGAATATCAAAAGTCTGCCATCGCAATGTATGGGTTAATACTAAAATACTCGAAATTAGCCCCCCTACCCCCGGATTCTGCCTTCTTCTACGCGCATAGAGTAGAGAAAAAATAAACCTAAATTGCAGGTCAGTTTTTAGAATTTATAGCAAGACAATAAATAAATAAATTAAACTATGATAAGTAAACAAAAAAATTGTCTATGATTATTTTCTAGAATAAAATATATTATTCTAATAAATAAAATAAAATAAACTATATAAATATGTTTGTAACTAACTCAGATATTTTGGTAACCGGCAAGGAATATAAAAAACTACTATTAAAAAAACTATCAAAAGTCTATTCGTTTGCAAAATTAAACAAATATAATAAACGTGTTTGTACTACAGAACACAATATAAGTTAAGTTGGGCTAAAATTTATTAGTTGAAGAATATTTACTTTTTATACTGAAACTTCACTGGTACTGGTACTTTATAAGTAGAGAGGTATCTATATTAAACTAGACACATCAGAATTACATCATTAATCAAATGTAAAAAAACACACACAGTAAACAACTGTCACCGATAATACTACCTGATAATGACAATAATATTATTACTCTAATACGTTTAATGTTAAAGCGAAATAGTCATGCACGCATTGAAGAGCCTTAAATCGAAACGTTAAGAAACTGGACAAAAAATGACGTCAAGACGTGGATCAGAATAAACGAACACTGGGACATCCACAGTAACCAATCCTCAACAAAACTAACTGCTACATAAAAATTTTAAAACACTCCAAAGAGTTCTAAAGCACAACGAAATAAAGGTTTATATGGTTTGTTGGTCAGACACTTAAAGTTGCAAAAATAAACAGTATTTCGACGTCTTTAGGTGTAAATTATTCAAAAGTACCTCATCCAAGGAAGGTTTCGGCGCTTCTACTTTTTGCCGCCGTAAGCCTGGCTTAAACTTAAACGAAGGAATTATTTAAAGAGGATCAAGAATTAAGGAGAGACGAAAATGTTCGGTCAAACTGTGGAAGGCCAAATATGACTGACAGTCAAATTTTAAAAACAGGACAGTAGAATACACTGATCGAGGACGATGAACGAGACACCAAGATATAAAGAATAGATTGTTTGTGAGTCATCTTGAAGATATTTATGATGAGACAGATAAAAGGAAAATAATCTCGAAGTAGATGCTACGAAAATAAGACACATTATAACTATATCTATACTCTCGTTTTTTGTATAAAAAGTATCTAGTGTTAGAGGATAAGCCATCTACATTCATCCAAATCTTTAGAGCCATTATAGTGAGAAGTAAAAACATAGAGACAAACTTTCGCTCTTTTAATATCAATGTGATTTCGTTCCTATTTAGGGGCAACGGCCCGAAGTATGAAACCGCGAGCGTGTTGTAAGCTCACCAGAAATGAACAAAATTAGTCAAAGTATCTGACTTAATTAAACATTGTTGTGAATCTCATGAAGTGCATTCAAAGATACAAACTAACCATACTTATTGCTTTACCATTCAGACATTTGCCGTTAGGGGATCCAACCTTCAGGCTCTTTACAACTTTTACATATGCGCTAACATTAAAACATGATGATCGTGAAAATAACTAGTACCGTATTTTGTAACTAAAATAAATTATAAATGTGGCCGAGTGAACACATGTTGTAGCAACTGTTTACCGATACAATTACACAAAATCATGTCGATAATGGCACGTAATTAGAGAAAATCCCACTTATTCCGCTAGATAATAGCTGTTCGAAACATTTATGGCGTTTATTCACAGTGGCGTGTTATGACGCCATTATGTGCTTTAATTATATTGTCAATTCACTGGTTTATTTTTTGATATGGTTATACGCTATTAATCTAATTTAATTAAGCAAAATACTCCGACTATAGCTTCCATCACATCCCATGAATTTTAGCAATGAAGTAAAAATGACTCCGAATTCAAGAGTAGATTCAGCAGTCTAGCAACCGACGGGCTTCCAATTTGAAGTTCCTGAGTTGGAATGTCACAGCATGCAGCTCTGTCTTTACTAAGTCTAGTAGTTTTCTAAGCGTAATGTTAATGACTTCAAGACTTAACGCGACCAAAGCGTCACCCGTACATGGTGGACGTTCCCCATGTGCGCACTAAGCGCTTCGAACCCACATTCACATTCGAGTCTGTGTTTCCCGAAAAGTGCAATATGAGTGTCTTCAAATCAAGAGTAAACAGGTCCCTTCTAGGTAAGCGTGTTCCATACTAGACAACATCGTTGTTTAACATCAGGCAAGATGTGGAAAATCCGAATTCTATTCCGTATTTTTAAAAAAAACCTTGTCAACAAGATGATCTTAAAAAGGGAGTAAAACGATATCTGCTAGGCTAGCTTCAACAAGTTCGATAGTTCGGTTATAATAAGGATGATGCTGTAAACAAACATGAAACAATCATTATTATTAGTCCTAGGAGAATTATTTATTTTATCAATGACCTGAAACAATTTAATTATTTATCTAAACTAAACTTACTAAAAATCCAAAACAAAAAAATATCATCCATATGATAAAAAAATCCGGTATGTTCCGATAGCTTTACTTGAAAGTCATTTGGGTTCCAGGCTCAATGTGTTTTTATTTTTGACTACGTTGTCACTAAACATAATGTGAGCTGTGGTCAAAGATCCAGACTGTCAAAAAAAAAACGATTGATTAAAATCGGATGAGTAGTTTCGACGCTACAGTGGTAGATAACAAACGTACACACAAAGATTTCTAAAAATATAATCTCTGACAACCGTATTCGGGTAAAAAATGCAAAGAACATTGGTGGGATGTGGTATAGCCATAATACTATATGTTTCACTGCTCAACGAAAGTGTCGTGACCACGCCACCATCGATTCGTACCACACACTGTTTTATGGGACAGCCGCCGGCACCTATTCCCCTCCACAGCATTCACTTCACATTCAGGTCACTATTCTAAGGAGCAATTTTAAAACGAAATAAATCTATCTATAGTAGTCTATAAATAAAACGTCGTTAGTTGGTAAGCGCATAACTTGAGAACGGCTCAACAGATTTTTTTAAATGATCCTGATACTTTGATTGAAGTTTATACATATTATTGTAGCGATGGTAGCGCAGTGGTTAGCAAGATCAGTTCACACGCAGACGGGCATGGATTCAAACCCCAACAATGAGCTTGAGCTGCCGGTGAAGGAAAACATAGTGAGGAAATCATAGCATTGTGGTATTCTTATAATAGACTGGTTAGGTACCACCTTAAGTTGAAAATCTGTCGCCCCGGTAGTCTTACTTGAGAGCCAGTTCTATTCCAGAGTAGGTGTATTTATCATCTTTAATCACACCGTCACTTAACATCAGGTTAGCTAAAATAAATAAATACATCTAGCCTAAAATTATGATAATGAAAAAGAAATAAATTTATGAATTATTCTAAAAAAAAAATCAATTTTCTTATGAGTTTCTGAAATAAAGCACAAAATACTACTCGACAACAATCATTACAAGACTTGCGCCAATTTGTAAGCTTTCAGAATAGCCCCGCGGCGGATTCGGTTCGTGGTTACCATTTTAGGATAGAACCTGACATTGGTTACAGTGTCCGATTAGGGTTCTACTATACCAATATAGCTTCTACCAATACGAATAAACAGTTATACAATGTAACCTAGGCACAATAGAATACGTTTTTTAGCAAAGTTAATTAAGATAAAATGGACAATACAGATTTTAAATGCTACATCACGAAAAACTTCACATTCAGGCCAAAAACACAATGATAAAACTGCGGTTTTGTTTAACGAAAGTCGTTGGCGTTTCGGGCTAACCTCCTTACCTATACATTATTTTTTAGAATCTCACAACCGCAGCAAAGGGCATTCATTTAAAATATTTCAGCAAATAAATTCCAGTTTAAGAGTTTCCCGCTTTGATATTAAAAACATTTCATTCCTCGTTCCAGTAGTTGCGCTACCAGGCGTGCAGAAATCTACGGGAGGTCGGTTCAGTGCACACTACAAAGGTCGACTGTGATGTGTTTTCCTTTTATTTATGTTCTCCTGGTACCTGGTGTTCACGGACACTTCTTAAAATTGCTTGATTCTTTGCTTGGTATATTGTGTCTAAAAGGCGTACATTCGGTGTTTTCCTATAAATACTTACATTTTAAATAGATACTACTTATCTCAATACGTATATCTATCATTCTACGGATCTATTACTGCGGATATACGGACTAGGTACAAAAAAACCCTGTTATGTTGGGCTATGTTTTTTTACTAAAACTACTTTTTTAATCTGTGAGGTTAGACTACTCGTAAATCGTAAATTAGATTAACAGGTTCTATCTGTTGCAATTTTGCAATTACGACATCGCAGCCTTTTTTCTCAATTTAGAATTTAGCAAAAAAAAATCATAAAACAAATTGTTTTGAAAAATCTAGTTTTTTTTTACATCATATTGCGTCGGTGTAACTTCAAGTAAATTTTAAATACTTAATGTACATAAAAAAATTATGAATAAGTAACAATATAATTCCTACTATGGAAACTGACGTGGTTTTGACACATTTTGTTTTACTTATACTCACGTTTAATTATATCGGATACTCCGACTATAATTTCGGCCGCATCCGATGGCCTGCCTTCTGCCTTGGACCCAAAGCTGAGTACATTGCGTGCGGCCTCGGCTTGCTTTACTATAGTCAGTGTATCCGATAATAATTTAACGTGAGTAAAACAAAAATCTAATAACTTTTTTCAAATTGTTTCGTAATAAAAAAAACGTCGTAATTTAAGGTTAATGAACTATAATAAAATAATGAAGAAAAAATCTTGTTACATTTTAGAATAGCTTCCATACATCCCAACGTAAAATACAAGTTTCCATATTATTTTTCTGTACAACGTCGACTTTTAGATCTATTTACACCCAAACTCCACTATTCAGAACTCCGATTCCGTGCGCGTCGTGCCTGACTCGATCCTTGCATTCCGATTCCATATCGAGACGTTATCGCGTCATCGCACCCCCCGTCGCGGCATGATCCGTCTTCGAGGGTGCTGGGAGCGTTGTAAGCGAGCGTGACTCTGTTAGCTCATTTATAAGTAGCTACTTCAAGAGGTGTAGGGCGTGGATTCGTTTTTTTTTTAAACTACAAATAGGCTTACGTTTGACCCCCAATAAGTGTTATTTTTCTGTGACTTCGGGTACTGCCGCATCTAAAGCCGATAACCTGAAACGACACAAATATAGCTATTTAGATAGAATGTATCTACTTATCTACCGGGGGTTCGGCCACTCACAACCTATATAGGGCCAAACGTTTAGAGAAGGCTTGAAGTGACCAGAATGCTGGCATTTACTTTGGTCATTGCCATCTAGCGTGGCAATGCTGCCAGTATTCTGGCATTCTTAGATTAGGTTGTTTTTATAAATTTGTAAATAAGGTAGGTAGTATTTATTATACGATTTTTTTGTTGATAATAATTGTTTATAATTTAAATTAAATTTTGTAAATAAAATCTCCTATTAAAACAGTGTTATATCATTTATATTATTCTTATAGTATAATTTTTGCTTAGTGTGGGATTAATTGATGCAGTCAATATATTGTTCAAGTATTTAATTTAAAATTTTACACGTTAATTTGTAAATAAAATAATTACTGAGAAATTAGTAACTTCTGCTCAAAAAGCGCATATTTGTAATCATTGTTAAATCTGAATTTAAAAATCTATTTATTGAAAAAGTGCATACTTAGTATAGATAATTTCTTAATTTGGAGAAACTTAACAAGAATTGTTTAAAGGGGGTACCTGCTTATCTAAAATTTAAAGGCGTTAAATTCTTGGTGAACAGTAAATTTGCTTGATCTATAGGTAAGTAATCTAACTGTTTATACTATAGATTGTAGTTGATGGTAGGTAATTAGCTTTAGTTAATAAACTTTAAGATCTTTTTTCACAGTCAGCGCTTGAACAACTCGTCTGCAATAGAATTTGTCGCGCGCCAATGATCCATCTTCGTGAAAACACGCGCAAGCGACGCGTGATTCCACCAACAAGGGCGGGAAGGGACACAACACGGACGAAAGAAAATATATGGACGCCCCAAGAACACAAACAGATGCACCTCAGTGGTATACGTATTACAGAACTGCAGAGCAGTGTATACACATTGTTCAGTACGCTACAAAAATATCCGAGGCCATGGATTTGATTCGTGAGTTGGGGTGCTAAATGGAAAAGAGTGGTGACCCCCATTCCTGCTTGTTTGTAGTGCATAGGTTGGACATTCTTATGGCCAGCATGAAAATGCGGCCAGTGTTATGGGCATCTTTGCACCAGATATTTAATATGTCATAATGTACAAAAAGTCTTAACAGCAAGGTTGGTACCGTACCGTTAGTCTACCGTACTGGTATCGTATAGAAAGAGAAAGAGTTTATCTAACTTTGAGTAACAAAATAATATATTACTTGGTGGTAGATCATCTTAGCAGGAGGTCATCTAGTTTGGTACCACCTCAGTACCAGATATTCTGCCGCCAAGCAGTCATGTATAAACATTACTGTGTTCCGGTTTGAAGGGTACTGCAGCTAGAGAAATTACAAGGCTGTTGAGACTAACCATCGTCAAAGTAATGACCATGATGACCGTGATGTCTAGGACATCGCTGCATTGGCGCTCATTTCTTTGAGAAATTCAATGGTTCCAACGATGGACGAATAGTTACAATAGCTCTGTGCTTTCCCTAGTTGCATAACTCTTCAAACCGGAGCACAGTAATATATACACACTACTGCTTGGCGGCAGAATATCTGAAACTGGTAAAAAAATGCCGCCCTCGTTTTTTCCAACATTCGTCGAATGCAATATTTTATTTTTTCCCCTTCCAAACTCGCACGGGCAAGTTTGTCTCCAAGTTGAAGGCAACAAATGGCGGCCATGTCCAGGGGAATGTGACATGTTTGGCTAAAGGGATTAGTTTTATTCGATCTGGCTGGTGAGGAAACAGGTTCGAATGATGATTGTTTGAGACATGAGCTGAAGTTAAGGATCTGACGTTAAGACGGTATTTAAAACGAAATATTTTAGGCTTACACAAAAAATATTTTTACTATGGATTCAGGCGTTACTTTGCGAAAGTTAATCTTATGGTAGTCTGGATCTCTAGTATGTTTCTGCTTATAAGTCGTTTTGGATACAACAAGGATGGAACAATAAACAAGCTTAAGATATTTATAAAAAAAAAACTGGAAACTGACGTGGTACTTATACACATTTTTGTTTTACTTAAGTGGAATTACTCACGTTTAATTATATCAGATACTCCGACTATAGTTTGGCCTTCTTCAAGGAGAGAAATCAGAGTACAATACGCGCGCAGCCTTCTTCTGCTTCGCACTACGGACCGCTACGCGTCTCTCACGTGAAAACAGCGGTATATAATAGTGCGCAAGCTCGCGTATGGGAGAGAGTAGAGTGCGCGCAGAAATGAAGTGAGAGCATAAATGCGCCGGTACGCTCTGCAGCCTTTCCTAATCGGAGTCCTCTTCTACGGCATCAGGAATATTCCAACACACAGAGCTCATTGCAACGTCTTCAGATCCGCGACCTCTCTCACGAGCTTTATGAAGATAAGGTCTCCAAGTCGGTGACAGATTTCACCCTCAGCTCAGCTGTGTTAAGTGACGGCGTATCGCAGATTGACACCTAGCCCGGAATTGGAAATGGCTCTCAAGTGTCACTTCTAGAACACTTAATAAAGTGGCAACAAGTCAGCCGAGTACTTGAAAGTACTCTACCACCATGCTATGGCTTCTTCACGATGTTTTGCTTTCGTTAGTCAAGCTTACTGCTGAATTTGAACCCACCCCCTTCGGCGTGTAATTCGACTGCGCTAACCATTGCTACATTCAGCTACTACGAGTAGCAGAAAGTAGTTCTGCTCGTAGTTGAGTAGTCTACCGTTGACTTTGGGCTATTAACATAAATAATTATTCTTCGCAAAGCCCTTTGCTCGCTCGATCAATTTTTAACTAGTACAAATACCTGCACCATAAACCATAGTTATTTAAATCGTTATTACGATTTTCTCTACCCGGTATCACGATTCATCATTTTGTTGTTATTTTGACATGTGTAACGAACGCGAAAAACAGTCTATGGAGGGTGCGCTTAGAGAGGGCTGGTCACAGCGCAAATAGACAGAAGGAATGATTTTCTAGCACTTTTCATTTTTTTTTATTTGGTATTACTATGTTGGATTTATAAATGCCTAGTAAAATAAATTTACCTTTTCACAACAACTAATGAAACGCACTATCTTAAAACGAAGTTTTGGCGACTTGGTGTCCGAAGTTTATCGGGTTAGCTTCAGAATATGTACTTCCCAAAATGCCAACTGCTTAAGAATTTCAATATTTGTTTTGCTTACATTTTGGATATTAAAATGAACCCACTGGCTCCAACCTACCGATAATTGTATTTCGTAAACCAATGGCTTCTTCCGATATCTAAAATGTGTATTTACCAATTGATGCACTTGACAAAACTTGCATTTCTCTTAAAGAACACTTCCAATATGACAAAAATAGCAAATAAAAATATAATAATAATAGGCGTATACCATAATTATATGAGAAAAAAATTAGGACAAAATTTACACTGATCTTGATAAGCTCAAAATCTACGTTGTAATATAATATTTTGATGTCTTGGTAAAATATATTACTATTCTTTTATTAACCTCCTTTCTTGTGGAGCCATTTAAAAATTATATAATATACTCTTAAATTAAAAAAATAATAATTCATTCGTGACTTGAAAACACAAAAACTTTGATTTTATATTTGCTGCCCAAATGATGTTACCCGATAGTTGCAATCTGGTTGCCTTCAAGTCTCGAGTGAATCGGATTCTTCTATATTTGCCTAACATCGGGAGAGTGGGCGTTCAATCGCAAGTAATAGAAAACAGCTCTGTTTAATAGGAAAGTGGAATCAAACCGTTTTGTCCCAATCCGATTAAACTCTAAAGTTTGATAGTATCCGTGCAGTTTACTTACTAGTCTTTGCCATTCTGTGGCAAAATAGTGAGCTAGGGTCATAAGTGAGACGTCAGGGGTCGATGAAAATTGATTTTCCGCCATCAGTCATAACTTCTGTGCGTGCAGACAAAGCGACCTTTTGTGCGGTATGTTGACTTTCCTCGTTTTTACATCGTTTTCAGGTTTTAAACAATGGATCAGTGTACGCCGTGAATAAATATTGAACGTTGCCGAACAGCAACGAACCGTTGAACGGAATACATCATGCGGAAAAGAAAGAATGAACAAGGTTTTAGTTAATTTTTGGTCCGTTTTTTTGGCACTTTGATAAATTTAGTTTTTTTTTTGCCAAATGTCATTGGCTAGTAAGTTATTCGTAAAAAAAGTATTTATCGCATTTATTGTGATAGAATTTGGGTACTAGGTTATCTTTACGGATTGGCAATGCTGATGCTTTGCCAACATTATTGTTGCAAATAACCATCTAATACTTATTGTTATCAGGCGTAATTACAACTTACCATTTGTTTGTCTGTCGCTCCTTCTAAAAAAGGTGAGCAGGTAAAACTCGGTTGTAGTTTCAACTGTCAGTAGAAAGTCCTATGTGTGTATATTGACAAGCTGATCCACAATATTACTAATTTTTTTTAAATGGAAAAGTAGTGAGATACGAGTCGCTCTCTTAATGGTAAGACATAACGTTTGCCCATGATCATTGCAGCGATACACAGAACTTTGAGTAACAAAACAAAGTCCAGAGGATCGCAGCTTTGGCGGTCATTACTTTGACGATGGTTAGTCTCAACAGCCTTGTAATTTCTCTAGCTGCAGTAGCCCTTCAAACCGGAACACAGTAATGTTTATATATGACTGCTTGGCGGCAGAATATCTGGTACTGAGGTGGTACCAAACTAGATGACCTCCTGCTAAGATGATCTACCACCAAGTAATGCTACTAGCTAATGGTTGCAACTACCAAACTTAACTAGATATGTCTCTATTCGAAAATTTCGTCAGTTTAATTTGAGGCAACCAAAGATACTTGGGTTTTAAGGTGAATATATTTCTTCTAGATTGACGTGCTCCATCCTCGGCTGCACTGATTTTTCTATCTGGTGAATTGGTGGCTAATCGTTGATCTATTCCAAACATTAAAATATAAACAGGATCATAAATAAAACCTGTAATCTTTGGACTTTATTTATTTTCTATAGTCAAAAATTTCACATCACTACATAGTATAAAACAAAGTCGCTTTCTCTGTCCCTATATCCCTATGTATGCTTAAATCTTTAAAACTACGCAACGGATTTTAATGCGGTTTTTTAAAATAGATATAGTGATTGAAGAGGAAGGTTTATATGTATAATACATGCATTTATGTAACACATTAATATCTACATTGCACCCGTGCGAAGCGGGGGCGGGTCGCTAGTGTAATATAAAGGAACACTGACACCATAATATAACAGGATTTGCATTGTTAAACAAAACGGAAGCCCAATTTCAGCATATATCAATACAGAGTACTTAGCAAACGTAGTTTATCGGGCCGTACCTAGTTAGCAAGTTGGGACGAGCACTCGCTCGCTAATGGCTCAGCACACACAGTAATAAGCTATCCAATTGATTTATGATCTGAGGGCATGCACTGGAAACTGCCGATTGGGGCGATCCGCTTCCATTAAACGCGTTTTACATCGAAATAACGTGACGTATCGCGCGAGGTAGCATACTCGTTACTTACAGAGAAGTGTTATAATATGTAATTGTCAAATAATTGTATTTATTATTTCAATTATTTATTTATTATTAGTTTTAATTTTGTACATTAAATATACAAAAAAAACCTCGACAACATAACAAAAACTAGGGTGCCGCCGGCAGTGGGTCACGGCTTAAGCTGCCGGTGGTTAGGGCTGCAGAGTGAGGAAACCTCCTACCTCCTAATAATGCATGCCGTGTCAAGGATCACTGCCTTTTGGATCTGACCCTTGACCCTCACTTGAGAGCCAGTTTCATCCCAGGCTAGGTGTGTTTTACAATCTCCGACCCTCCTTATCACTTAAAATCAGGTGAGCTGTGATCAAGCATTTAGTTTGTCAACAATGAGAAAAAATATGTGTACAAATTGCAAAACTTTAAATAGTACCCGCGACACCAACGAGTCTTTGTATCTGACCCTCGATCCGTCTAGCGAAAGTCCCATAAGATGCTGGTAGAGACTCTTTGCTATTAATTATTATTATTATAGCAAAGAGTCTCGACCATTTTCAAATATACCGTCGCTTAAAATTATAATTAACTTAAGAGTATAACCACTTAAGAGTTATTTCAAACTTTTTTCTTTATAATATGCAAAAGTTTCTGTAGGGTGGCGAGTGAACCGACGGTAACAACTACGTATATTGAGAATATAAATTCATTTTTTATTAATATTTTAATCCTAAGTTTTTTCGTGAAAATGCCTGTAGATTGTTTAGTTATGTTAACAAGATTTCTCACTTAGACACACGTTGTGATGACAAGATGGAAAACGATTTAAAATGTGTCTTGGAAAAAGCTTTGAAGATAAGAAACTAGTTTTGAAACACAATTTTTAAAGGATATGTTTTATGGAGTTATATAGATTCTACACCTACGTAATGTCATCATCATTATCATCAGCCGTATGACGTCCACTGCTGGACATAGGCCTCTCCCATTGATTTCCATAAAGGCCGGTTGGAAGCGGCTCGCATCCAGCGCGTTCCTGCGGTCTTTATTAGGTCGTCTGTCCACCTTGTGGGTGGACGTCCTACGCTGCGCTTGCCGGTCCGTGGTCTCCATTCCAGAACTTTGCAGCCCCATTGGCCATCGGTTCTGTGTGCTATGTGCCCTGCCCACTGCCACTTCAACTTGCTAATCCGCTGGGCTATGTCGGCTACTTTAGATCGTCTACGGATCTCCTCATTTCTGATTCGATCTCGTAGGGAAACTCCGAGCATAGCCCTACGTAAGATCAATTTAAGAAAAATGTGTTGCTGACCATCTCTGGTGGACAGTTACACAGATATTGTAATAAAAATTAATTTAAATTTAAAAAAACTATTTCAAAAGTATTGCACTGGCCGCCCACAGTAGACAGGCAGAAGGGGGAAAGAATGAGCCTATCACAGGCGTTTTTTAAAATGTAATAGTAATGAAACGAACGTGACACTCTTCTGAAGGTAAGAAATAACGCATACCCTACCCATTGCAGCGATACACAAAAATTTGACTAACAAAGTCCAGTGCACCACTGTTTTGGCACTTTAAGACAATTGATGGTCGTTTGTCAATTGATTGTAGTCTCAACAACCCTAGCACCCTGCAGCTAGCTGAAATACCCTTCAAACCAGAACATTGTAATGTTTACATACTACTGAATAGTGGTAGAATATCTAAATATACCACAGTACCACCTTGCGGTACCTAACCTCACTACACGACATTCTGCTAAGAAGTTTTTTTTTATGTTTGACAAGCTAGGTGTTTGACCACAGCTCACCTGATGTTAAGTAACGGTGTGGTCGAAGATGGTGTAGCACACCTAGCCTGGAATGGAACTAGCTCTCAAGTGACGCTGCCGGAACACACCGTTAGATGTTTGGCGGCAGATTTTCAACTTGAGGGTGGTAGCTAGCCAGCCGAGTACTAGAAAGTACTCTACCACCACGCTATGGTTTCCTCACGATGTTTTCCTTCACCGACAGCTTAAGCTCATTGTTGGGGTTTGAACCCACGCCCTTCGGCATGCCAACCAACCGCGCTAACCACTGAGCCATCATCGACACAATATGAATTAAATAAATTGGATCTACGTTTATACTACTACTCAGTCGCCTGATGAAAAGCGCGTGTATAGCCGACAATGGAGAACGATCATCTAAAAGAAAACTAATCACAAAAATCATAACTTAAAAGAATTAAACGAAAAACATTACCATTCTTCTTCGACTATGAAAATAATAATTAAATACGTTTGGCCAACTACGGATCTACGGATAAGTCTGCGTTCGACCACCAAATCGCCTGATGGTAATCAATGATGTGGTCGAAGATGAAGCACGCAAACTTAGAAGATACCTGTTCGTAAAACTAAGTATTCGCAATAGCGCAGAATAGCAGCTTAAATGGAATACATTTCAAAAATCTTGAACATTTTCCGCCCTAATATTTTCTTCGTGTATTTTCTATCGTCTTCAAAATAAAGTGTGAATGCGATTGACGCATGTCTGCTGCTATTGTCAGATTAAAAGGGCAAAGAAGTAAATATTAGCATTTACTTACCCAAGCTGCATTCCCCCTTGCATCGGAGAGTGACGCCCTACCAACTGTTACTTTGTGTCGCTCGCTAGTGAAGTGCTTGTATCGATAAATCATGATCAAAAATAATAATAAGACGTTTTTTACACAACTACAGTAAACCCAAGACATTATAGATATTGTTGTTGTAATGATTTTATCGTTGTGATCAATATAAGTTTCTTCAATTTTTTTTAAGTGAACACTTCTTTAGCCGCTTTGAGCGATTTTTGGTGGGGCAAAACTTATTGGTTCGAAATATCGACATGCTAATGAGAAGTGTTTAAAGATTTCACTTCTGTTGGGAGTCCCCATAACCATGACAGCCAACTTTTTTATCTTGATTAACATAGAAATTTGCTAACAGAACGTCATAGAATACGTTAGTTAGTGATAGATTTTTTTAGCAGGAGGTCGTCTAGGCAATTTACATCGCAGTACCAGATATTATGCCGCAAAGAAGTACCGAGTGTGTTTCGATTTAAAAAATGGCTAGAAAATTACAGGGTTGTTGTGACTAACCGCCGGAAGTCTCAAAGTAATGAGCGCCATAGCAGTCATGTCCTGGACTTAGTTTTGCTACTCAAAGTTCTGTGTATCGCTGCAATGGTGCATGAACACGCATTGTTTCTTACCATCAGGAGAGCGTTTTGTTCGTCTTATTACTTTTACATGAAAAAATATTCGATTTGCGTTAAAAGCAACTAATCGAACATGAAATTACATAAAAATCTTTTGAACCATCAATACTTTATTATGTTTTATTAGACTTGTTGTCAAGCTAGTTGAAAAGACAAAACCTATAAAGAGAAACACTTATAAAAAGAAGACAATCTTAAAAACAAGCAAACACATCGTTTTATGGCTGTTGCATAAAATAAAACATTGAAAGGATAAAGAAACTCAAAACTAGGCAAAAACTGTTTTATTTTTAGTACATTTGCGATAAAAATATTTCAAAATATATCACATCACTAGTTAAATACCAAGTTATACAACAAAAGTTTAAAACGACATAAGTAAAAAGTACTTGCACTTAAAATGGGATTACGTTTTCATTTTGATATTGAACTTTTTCTAAAAAGTTCTTAGCAATAAACACAAGAAGAGTTCAAAATTCGACTACCTGTTTGCTCATTTGGTAGAATATCTGCTTAAAGTGTTGTAGGACGTGGGTTTGATTCTCACCCAGATAAACATTTAATGTGACGATAAATGTTTAAAAGACTAAGGACTAGTCCAGTCAGTAAGAATTTTACCCTACAAAAGGTGGCGTTGTAACACTTGTAACCAGTTTTACGATTTTTTTAACAAATTTTCATCTTTACGCTGCTGTAACACGATACAATATGAGACTTACAAAAAAAATTGTAATAAAAAAATGTGTGAAATTTTGTTCTCTTTAAGTTTGCATTGAAAATTTTTAGTCGTGAATCGACCGTTGAGGTATTATATTGTAAAAACAGCATCAGCACTTTTTATCCAAGATGGCGGCCCGAGCGACCACTCCTCGAGGTCACGAACTTGGATTTTTCATCAGAGTACAAACCTCGACATATTTCAAAATTATTACCACACCTTTTTTGTAGGGCAGTCTTTTTCTATCCCTACTGACTGGACTATATTGTGTGTAACGGACTATATTTTTATTTATTATGTTTATGTAGCTAGCCCCATACAGGTATAATATCATATAGCCGCTATGCCTCATATAAAGACTCATTATTATTCTTATCGCCTAAGCTTTTCGTCTTTTCAGGGCAGATGACAGCGGCAACGTCTACCCCTTAAATATTTGGTAACGAGTAGACTGTTAGATAGTTAGCTCTTTAAACAAACTTGAATTAAAATTGTTTAATCTCATCGTGTAATAATGGTAACTATTTTTCTTTGCCGTTATCATTTGTGGTTGCTATCTATTCTGAATAATCCCGTATATGTTCAAAGAAAGTTAAATAAAAATGAATTCATATTTATTCTATAAAATATGAATATCTATATTTAAAGTATTATCGAAAGTTCATCTATATTCTTAAGAACACGTCTGAACCCTTTCACGGTAATGGAATACAGCTATCATTTTTCGGACATTCGAATGGGCATTTTGTATAATAATATTTCTTTTCAATATCAAACAGAAATAACCTAAGAATATTTTTCACTGATGTTTTTTGTTTGAAAAAGTTTTGAACATAAAAGTAGAATTTAAAATTTTGCCTATTTTTATGTACAAAGACATTTTAACATCAAATTTTTTTTAACAAAAACTTTTATTTGTATTTTGTTTTGTTTATTGAGTTGTTTGTTAAAAATGCGATCGAAACTTTTTTTTTTTTTGACTTTCTAGGTGTTTGACCACAGCTCACTTGATTTTAAGTGACGGTGTGGTCGAAGACATAGCTCATCTAGCCTGGAATCGAACTGGCTCTCACGTGAGGCTGCCGGAATACACCGTCAAGTGCTTGGCGGCAGATTTTTAACTTTAGGGTTGTAGCTAGCCAAATACAAAAAAAAAATACCCTAACACCATGCTATGGTTTCCTCACGATGTTTTTCCTTCACAGCTCAAGTTCTTTGTTGAGGTTTGAACCCACGGCCTTTGGCGGGTGAACACATCGCTTTAACCACTGAGCTAACATCGTATGTTTTTTTTTAATAGTTTCGCTTTTGACCGTCTAGGACTAAATCGTCATATGTCAACATGTCAACCATAAAAAAAAGGTCTAAACTATCTAAGCATCCTTTTCTCTATCTTTGTTACCACACCTTTTAATACCCCGCAACGCTCCCTTATCACAATACTATTCATTCTGTTCATCAACAGTAGATAAATAATAAAAAGAAAAAAAAGGTAGAATAACAGTTTCAAAATAGAGTTTTCAGCATCTACCAATTTGTATCCTAGCTCGTCAACCAAAGCAAGTCTAAACCATCTTAGCATCCTTATCCTTGTCACCACGCCTTTGAATACACCACAACGCTCCCGTATCACGATGTTCCTCATTCTGTTCATCAACAGTAGATAAATAATAAAAAGACAAGAAAGGTAGAAAAACAGTTTCAAAATAGAGTTTTCAGTATCTACCAATTCGTACAGCGACCTTCTAACTCCTCCGACAAATTGCTTTGTATAATTCATGAAGGTCCAGGTGACAGGGGTTGCCAATTCCGACCCAAAATATGTGCATACATTGTACTTGTTACATAACTATAGTTTGTCCGCAAATTGGTAAAGAATACACGCAATTTCGGGGCTGTTTTTCATTATTTTGAAAGCGTTTTGTCGTCTTGTCCTTAAATTCATTTGATCTATATCGTTCTAGAAGTGTTTTGTAAGAATGGGGAATGGGGAGATGTGAAACTATTTTGATAATGTGTATTTACAAGCAATGAAACAAGCTAACTATGGAAACTGACTTGGTTTTGAAACATATTTATTTTACTTATACGAGATTACTCGCGTTGAATGACGAATGACGTTATTATAGTTTGTCTCCTTGAAGTCCATCAGATGTACCTAAAACTATAGGCGAAGTATCCGACTTAATTATAAGTACCTGGTTGGTCGAGCATTGCTCGGCTGAAAACACGGATAAAACGACGTTTTCTGAAAATGAAACCTGGCTAGATCGATTTTTCGCCCACGAAACCCCCTGGATACAAAATTCATGAAAATTGTTGGAGCCGTTTCCGAGATTCAGATTATATATATATATTTATATATATAGATACATATACACAAGAATTGCTCGTTTAAGGGTATGAGATATAAACGTGAGTAATGCTGCATAAGTAAAACAAAAACAAGCCTAATTATAGTATGAAAAAAAAAAAAAAAAAAATTGCCAGTATCACTCGAGATGGCGCAAGAGTTCTAACATTAAACTTATTTTTTGGGTAGTTGTGTCTATATGTCTCACACTTTTTAACCGACTTGAAAAAAGTAGGAAGTTCTCAATAGGACTATATATTTTTTTTGTTATTTCTTTGTTGTTGTTTTACGTTAACTTTTTAAATTGCGCATAAAATATATTGTTTTTTCGATCTCTCACAATCAGGAAAGCGTTTCGATCGTCCTACTTTTGTAGCGATGACGCCAAAGAGGGTGGGTTCAAACCCCAACAATGAGATTGAGCTGCCAGTGAAGGAAAACATCGGTAGGAAACCATAGCATGGTGGTAGGGTATTTCTAGTACTTGGCTGGCTAGTTAACACCCTGAAGTTTGAAATCTGCCGCCAAGCACGTAACCGTGTCTTCCGAAAGTCTCACTTGAGAGCTAGTTCCATTCCAGACTAGGTCTGCTCCAACATCTTCGACCACACCGTCACTTAACATCAGGTGAAGTTCGGTCAAATATATAAAAAAATCTTCACAAAAGCTTGTTCACTGTTCATATTATGTACCTACTCGTAGTTCCGTTAGTTTGCATCACAACAAAACATATTTCTGAACAATTTGCCGGCTTCAGTCACCGAGGAAATTGTGAGGGGAAACTTAGAAGATAGATCTTTAACGGTCGATAGAGTTTTGAAAGATGGCTGAAAGAACTTGCCTTGGATAATAAATACTTTCCGTGGAAGTATGCATGGATGAGGAAAGTTGGACGGGAACTGTGCCGTATTTAATGTACCGCTGTCGTGTTCCAATTTGTTGAAATATTTTTTAGGGTTCCGTTGCATTTTAAGAACTTTTAATATGACGCTCTGGAATTAAAATTTACTTGGCAATTACATACATCGTCTATCAAAAGTTATACATAAGTGTTTTTAAAAATAATATGCATAGAGCAGCATTGTTAGCCTTGCTAGTAATGAACCTGTGTTATGGCATAATAATACCCTCCGCCGGACAAGAAAATCAATACATTCACGTCATAAACAAGAATATATTCATCTAGAAAAAAAAAAAAAAGGGTTATTTGAGGATATAATAAAAGAACGTGTGCGTGCATGTACATACACATATATATTTGTAAGCGCGCGCGTGTGTGTGTGTATGTGTTTGTGTGTGTGTATGAGTGTGTGTGCGAATGTGTGTGTGTTGTGTGAGTGTGTGTGTGAATCTTTGTGTGTGTGTATGAGTGTGATATACATATTATAAGTACGTATTAATATTTTTATAGTGTAACTCGTTGTTTTTTTTTTTTTATCTGTTTTAATGTCATTAAAACAAATGCCGGTTATAGGTTAACCTTTAACAGGTCAGTATGAATTTTCAGTGTGGGTTCTGTGTAGATGTGTCTATTGATTTCTTACATCCACGTAATAAAACTAGAAAAATTGTGCCTGATAAAGTTCGTTTTTGCGCGATTAATTCCCAATGATAAGAATAATTTATTAATCTGGGTGTCTTCACCTCGCGAATGAAGTGGCTTCTTAAAGGTTAGCGAGTTCCAGTAGCGAAAGTGATCCGTGATCCGCTGTTGTTTTAGTGTCCTTTTTAGAAAGATCTCGCGACAAATAGATGTTCATATTGATTTATTTAGAAGCGCCGTGCAGCGTCATAATGGCGGTGGTTGAAAAAGTTGAAGAATTGAAGTTAGCGAGGTCGTGTCCGCTAACTAGCGACAGGTAGAGCCACACTCGATTTGCTGGGTGTGAATTAATATGCTTATCACATCACATCATCAGCCATAGGACGTCCACTGCTGAACATAGGCCTCCTCCTGCTGCCCAAACGCTGCTGCCCATCTTCCGGATGACATCCCCTTACTCTTACTCTTGCGGCATCCTCGGGTAGAGAGGTTGGGGTACTACGCCGGCACCACCACGGCAATAAATATGCTTTTAAATCTTACATAATTCAGAAAGAGAACCACCCATCTTTGCTTTACATCTGGGGATATATATCACAGTAAAAACACAAGTCTATCATTTAGAAAAAAAATATTCATCTTCAAATAAAATACTAAACATTTCTTAAAAGTTACAGCTATATAGGTAAACATATTTTAGCCAGTTTCCTCGCTCGTATCAAGTTAACTTTTACCACAATTTCTGTTAAATGAATTCTCCAACAGTTCACGAAAACCGCTGGGATTCTTCCAGTTTTCGCATAAACACGACGTAACTCAAGCTGAGCGTTTTGAAATCACTTTATTTCTAGATTCTGCTTTGATTTATACCTTCCGAAATGTTTCCGAATGATGTTACAACAGAAAAGCATTTTAATATTATCTCCGTTCTAGTGTTATAATAGATTTCCGGCTACTTTGAGTAATTGTATTTGACAAATCTAATTTCAGGTTAAAAACAATTTCGCTAAATGTATAAACAAATAATTCTGAATCCGGCTTGTTTTTTATAAGCTGTCTCACTGCTGGGTCCACTAAAAGAGGCTCCCCTCTTTTCATTGCGAAGTTCCGGTTGGCAAACTTCACACATATTTGAAAACTTTTTTAAGACTTGTGACATGTCACATTGTGTTTTCCTATACTAACGATATCCTAACGATATCCAAATCTGTTCATGCATTTAAAGATTATGATAGAATAAATAAACTCGCATATATACAACCAAATATACATGAATCCTTAAAACATTAGATACACCCCTTTTTGAGCAGTCGTATAAAAAGCAGATAGACGCTCTCGAAGTGTGGTGTGTCTCGAGGAGAATGCTAAAATATTGTGGACTAAACTGAGAATAAATAATATATTTTACAAAACCTGGTATCAAAAAACATCTACCTTCCAACGTGCAAGCTCGTTTCTTTTATTTCGTAACGTTTTCACAGAGGTCGATGACACCTCTATGAAATGTTTCGTAGCGCAGAGAATCATCGAAGGAAAAAACAAATCACTATTACGTTAAACACGCCAAATACGTCTTTCGGGATCGTAAACTAATGCTTAAGAAAGGTGTCTATACGTGAGGAATAGCAACGGATTTTCAACCAAGTTTCCACCAAATCTAAACACCACTACTTTGCTAAGATTGTAAATTATGTGAACAGCGCCTGCATTTTTAAAAATAAATAGTAGTCTATGTGATAATGCAAAATGTCTATATAGGTAATGAATTTCATTAAAATATGGTAAGCCGTTACAGACCTACAGTATGAAGAAATATACATACTAATAGACAAGCTTTCTTTTATAATGTTAGAGTAATTCTCTGATAAGTATTGTTGTTAAAGAAACTATGCCTTCCAATTCTATGATTCTATTATTCGGTATTCGAATAACCGGAAAATTTTTGCGCATACACCTCTAGTACCTTATTTCTTAGAATAAAACAACGAAAACTCCTTCCGAAAGGAAGACACGTTACTTCATATTCTTCTAACGATAAATCTTTTAAGGGGAGACACATCTGTCAAAAGTATAAAATATGTACTCCTTGTGCGTTGCGTCTTCTTTTTAAAATTTATTAGGGTCAAAACTCACTTGGGCTGTAAACAAGTTTATTTTATTTGAGAAAATGCAACGAATGACAGATACAAGAATCTTGAAAATAGGTCGAAAATATAATAAACGAATTATTGGTGGTAGATCTCCTAAGCAAATTTTCCAAGGAGTAGTGTGTAAACATTACTGTGTTCCGGTTTGAAGGGTCCTGCCGCTAGCGAAATTACAGGGCTGTTGAGACTAACCATCGAAAGTCCCAAAGTAATGAGTGCCAAAGCAGCGATGCCCTGGACTTTGTTTTACAACTCAAAGTTTTGTGTATCGCGGCAATGGTCATGGAGAGGCGTTATCTCTTACCATCAGAAGAGCGTCTCGTTCATCTTATTACTTTTACATTTAAAAAAAAGGCACAACTTAATATTTTTTACACTTCTCATTCCTTATTATATCTTTGTCTATTTCGTTACAAAAACTGGTTTGAGCTCTCAAACTGATACCATTTTTTCTGTCATTGGTGGGTTTTATATCTACTGCGTTTATACCTACTCCGCAGTTCACTCCGTACACGAGAAACTTTGTAATTTGCTTTAAAGAGGGACCCATTACTTGTCCTAGCTTTTTTCTTTAAAAACTTTGTCAGGGGTAAGAGATTTAAAATTCAAGCAATATTTTTGTGCAGTCAAGGAAAATTACGTAGAGTGCATTAAGTAGCTTATGTTTGAAAAGATTTATTTTCATTTGGGCTTACTAAAATGAAAATAAATAACGATGCCTTATTGCTTTTACTTATAAAAAAGATCTTTGTTATGATTCTGATTGCTTTTTTATTATTTCTATTGAATTTATTTAGTAAATTATGGTGAAGAATCTGGCTCTTATAAAGGATAATTCACGAAGGCAGCTATTATATTTGAGACGTCATTTTAAGAGATAAATATTTGTGGAAATGTCACACAGCGCCATCTAGTCTTAACTAAGCAAACTATGTACTATGAGAATCAGATCAGAGTCTTTACAGATGAGTTTCTTAAAACGTTTCAAAAAAAATTGGTCTAAAGACAAAATTATTTTAAATTTCATCGAAATGAAAATAAGCACAAATCTTTTCAGGCCAAAGCCACATATCCACATCCGGTCGCTTTGATCGTCCGAGTTCCGATCATCCGAATAGAGCGACCGACGCCTCCGGTCATGCAGAAGTTATCGTTTATTGAAATCGATCGCGTGACCGACATTTTTCACGGCACTATCGTGACGTCACGTTTTGCATTAAGTTCTACAAAGACCGAAGCACTGCATTCGTTTTAAAAAGAGTTACTGTTTGGTTGTTTTTTATTACTTGATGAAAAAGTGATAACGATACCTTTATTCATAAATCTTCAGGGCGAATTATTCAGTTTTTATAAAATATATATTTATATCGCCAAGTGTGCAAACATTTCTGTGTTCCAATTTGAAGGATACTGAAGCTAGCGAAATTACTGGGCCGTTGAGACTTCTATCTAATGCCTCAAAGTAATGAGCGCCAAATTTCTTACTTTCAAAAGAGTGTCTCGTTTGTCTTATTACTTTTAAATAAAAGAAAAATAAATTAATTCGCAATACTCAGCACAATGCTCGAAGACCTCAATCGAGTTTCTCAACGGGTGGGTCTTAAAATGAACATGGACACAACGAAGGTAATGTTGAATGCTCATGTTGTGCCCACCCCGGTATCAGCTGGGAATTCGGTTTTTGAAGTTGTTGACACGTACGTCCAACTAGGTGGGTTTTGAGAAAGAGGTCAGACGTCGAATCCAATTCGGCTGGGCAGCGTTCAGAAAACTGCGCAGCGTTTTCTCGTCCGAATTACCTCAATGCCTCAAGTCGAAAGTCTTCGACCAGTGATGACTCATGGCGCTGAAACGTGGTCTCAGACTATGTGCCTTCTTAGTAAGCTTAAAGTACCACAACGAGCTATAGAGGACTATGCTCGGAGTTTCCCTAAGAGATCGAATCAGAAATGAGGAGATCCGTAGACGAACTAAAGTAGCCGATATAGCCCAGTGGATTATCAAGTTGAAGTGGCAGTTGGCAGAACACATAGCACGCAGAACTGACAGCCGATGTGGCTGAAAGTTCTGGAGTGGAGACAACGGACCGGCAAGCGCAGCATAGGATGTCCACCCACAAGGTGGACAGACGACCTAATAAAGACCGCAGGAACGCGCTGGATGCGAGCCGTTTCCAACTCATCTTTATTGAAATCAATGGGGGAGGCCCATGTCCAGCAGTGGACGTCCTACGGCTGGTGATGATGTGTGTGCACTAGATCGTCTGTCCATCTTGTGGGCAGACGGGCTAGCATACCAATTAGCAAGCTTTACATTCGTAAACCTTAAAAAATTATGGAAATTAGGACAACACCTCTCGCGGAATTAAATGGAAACTGCTTTTATCATACATTAGACTATCTTTTACGTACAACGTATACCCACAAATTCATGCGTTAGATCCACAGATCGATAGAATAGTAATATATTTTATATTTTAATTATGTTTATTTATATTTAGAACACTTGGACACTATTCGTAACATAAATGTTTGTTCTTGATGGGAATAAAATCGATGCTCGTAGACTCACGCAGCAGAGCTACTGCTAAATGAACTAGCAAGGCAGCCAATATCTCTATACACCCTGAAAAAGTGCATCCTGTAACATCTTGTATGGTTTTCTATCTCTTGTGACTGTTTTTCAGTAACAGACTAACGGTAAGTTTTAGTTTAACTCCCCATATTTTATGTTGTCTTTTACCGTCTGTATGGTAGTCTCTTGGGTCCGTTTATACATTATGTGTTTAGACATTTATTCCATCTCCATTTTTTCTGGTCACGCTCACTAATCTTGTTGTTGATACCTAATTTGCAAAGTATTGCATGATTTTGCATTCACTTACTAGATTTCATTGATATGGATTGGAAAAGCGTACATGCAATTTCACTGCTATAAATTTTAATTAGATTGAACTTATCTTGTTTCATGTTTAAGATAAACAGCTAATGAGGTGATTGATCTTAATTTGATTAATGATATCATTTACAAATAATTTTAAATTTTTCGTGAGATTAAATATGATTTAAGAACCGATAATCGTTACCATATGCGTGTAAAGCACGTATCAGTATACGTAATAGTACGCCCTGATACTAGGTGGAGTGACGTTATATGTAAATCAGTAGGCAGTCATTCGAAATGAAAAACCATATATTAGGTTAAATGGCGTGCAATTGAATATATTATATCTAATATAAAACACACGCACACTAACACATTTCAAACCATACATCATAAAACCCTCGAGATGATTGTGTGCCTGTAGTTAGCGAATTAAAAGAATTAAAAAAAAACTTATACTTTTTAGACTCATGTCTTTACCCATTTTCTGCGTTATACTTGAACTATTTTTGTATATGAAAATTATATGTTTTGTCTGTAAGTAAAATCTAATTACAAGCAAAAAGCTAAACAGTTACTAAAGTGAGATGCCAAAAAAAAAAAAAAAATTGCGTCCATGTAATCCCCATTCAGATTCACGTAAGCTCCGATAGCACACGCTTCAGTGGCTCGCTGTCACCTTTCCAGTCCGCATCAAAGGCTCTTTTTGATCACGGCCTAATTAGCGATCGGGTTGGTTCCAGCCAACTGGAAGACATTGTTTACGCGACGCCACTCTTATGGAAAATTGAGGTAAAATAATATACATGTGTTCTGGATTTTGTCTTCGATTCACAAGTGAAATTAGAAATATTTCTGTCCATAACATTTTTTTTAACTAGCTGCGAGCGGTTTTATCTTCTATTCCCACGTGAACACAACATTTTGTCGACATAAAAAGCCTGTGTTAATCCAGGGTGTCAGCTAACTCCATACCAAATTTTTATCAAAATTGGTCCAGCCGTTTGAGCGTAAAGAAGTAGCAAACATACACACTTACACATACAAACTTTCGCTTTTATAATATTAGTGTGATGTTTGACTGACTAGTTTGACTACAGCTCACCTGATGTTAAGTGAAGGTGTGTTCGAAGATGGTAAAGCACACCTAGCCTGGAATAGAAGTAGTGCTCAAGTGAGGGGCCGGAACACACGTTTAGATGCTTGGCGGCAGATTTTTAAATTTGTAGCGATGAGACCTCAATTTTAGCACGGTCGGTTCATACGTCGAAGGGCGTAGTTTCAAACCCCATCAAGGAGCTTGAACTGCCGGTGAAGGAAAACACGTGAGGAAACCATAGAAATACAAATACAGGAGCTACTTAGCAGGAGGTCGTCTAGGTAGGTACCACCGCAGTACCAGATAATCTGCCGCCAAGCAGTAGTGTGTAAACATTACTGTGTTCCGGTTTGAAGGGTACTGCAGCTATCGAAATTACAGGGCTATTGAGACTAACAATCTAGTCTCAAAGTAATGAGCGCCAAAACAGCGATGCCTTGGACTTTGTTTTACTACTCAAAGTTCTGTGTAACGCTGCAATGGTCATGGACAGGCGTTATCTCTTAACATCAGAAGAGCGTCTCGTTCGTCTCATTACTGTTACATAAAAAAATTAAAATCTAATATGTCAACTATAAAACATGTCAATATGATTAAATGTATCATAGCATGGTGGAAAGGTATTATTTAGTACTCAGTTGATTACCTACCATCCTTAAGTGAGCTGTGGTCAAACATCTAGCTATCAGACAATTTTTTTTTATTTATTTGAAAACTTTGTTAAATATAAAAGCTTCGTTGGATGGATTAATGAAGCCGCTAAGTGGATGGTTGTGCTGAAGTTACTAAGTTACTGTAATCTCTCGTCGACTCCCTGTGAATATTAAATGGAGTTTGGTTGTCAAACTATGCTCGAACTTAACACTACTTCACAAAACTTTAGTTCTCGTTCGATGATCAGACTGTGATAATGGAAAGTTAAAAAACCGCTGTAGTTTATCAATTGAAAAAACTTTGCTATACAAATTGCAAGAGAGATATTGAAAGACTGCACTGTACTTCGCCACGCTGTCTCGGGGTAGATTTGTGATATTACAAATGCTATTTAATTTCGTCCCCAGACGTAATAAGCGGATTTCTTAACGATGTCTTGGAGTGATATGAGATTTTAAGTGATATTTTAGATAGGATATTTACTAAGTACCACTACAGTAACTGCCACCACCAAATAGTAGTACAGTAGTGGTAACATTACTGTATTCCAGTTTGAAGCGTTAGTTCCAGTGCTTGCGGAATTACAGAGCTTTTGAGACAATAAGACTAACCTTCAGACGTTTCAAAGCAATGAGCGCCAAAGCAGCGATGCCTTAGACTTTCTATTGTTACTCAAAGTTTTGGGCAACGCTGCAATAGTTATGGACTTTCTCCCCTTATCTCTTTCTCTCTCTTTTTCTCTATTTTTCTTTCACACAGACCTTCAGGAGATTGTTTCTTTCGTCTTAAATGAAAATGGAAAATTATGTCATTCAGTAAAAATATTCCTAAAGTTTTCGACAATCAAAAGTAAGTATCTCATGTTCAGATATAATTACTTTTAAATAAAAATTACTTTAATTACCGAGTGTTTTTTTTTTTCATGCATTTATAAAACAAATAGTAACGAATCTAAAAGTTCTTAAACAGGTTTAATGAACTTCGAGTAATCATTGCAATGAGTTTGGAGCTATTACCGCTACTGTGCCCCTAAGATATTAAAATGTTAACAATGACATTGTACGACACGACTCAAATTATCCTACTTTTTTTTGTTTTAACTTACACGGCAAACCATTAGTTTTATAATACCTTTCTTTTGATAAGATTATCTGCCCAAAGACTACATAAGTACTAAAAATCATAAAAAATTTAGGCCAAAACATACCTTTGTTCGTAAAATGCTCAAGCGGTAAATAAATTAGCCAAGGCCGCGGTTCTTCCAATCGGAAGATATTGCTTATTGGAAACTATAAGCGTTAGCGGCAAAGCTCGTTCATCCGGACACGAAGAGCCTCGAGAAAAGCCACGGAGTAGATACAAAGCACAAAAAGGAGATGGCATAGCTATTAAAAAGCTAGGAAGTAACATGTAGGGCACTTTACTACGGAAACTAACGGTGGTTTTTGATAAATTTTTGTTTAATTATATCGTATACTCGGATTGAATTGCCCTGGGTCAATCCATCTCTGCACTATTTTCTCTGCGGGATAACCTGTTTTCATATAGATAACCTATCCTTTGAATGTGCCGTAAAGCTGAGATAAATGCAATTTAGTAGTTTTAAATTTTTGGAAAATTGCATTTTTATTTTAATACCTTGTTTAAACTTCCGGTGTGATTGGATTTCGTAATAGAACGGTGTTTCATTATCCCGGAACTACTAGAATTGCGTTTATTGGCTGTATTCTGATTCTATATATATATATATATATCTGATATGATCTACTTTATAATATGGATGAAGTTGTTTCAAATATTTTACTGTACGTCAATGTTTACTTAAATTTACAGGTAAGTAAGCTTGGGGTATACTAAGCTGGAAAGGGGGCAAGCTTAAGGGGCGATTGCATCTGTTGCAGAACCAATAACTATAAATATCGTAAGGACATTAAACATAGCTCAAACTGACCCGAAACTAAGCAAATCTTGTACTATGCACTCCAGTTAACAGTTGGAATACTTATATACTTTTTTTGTAATTATTTAAAATGCATACAAAACAAACTTTTGTTTATACCACAAGTTTTTTTTTCCTGGTTAGGAATCGAACACACGCCCTACAACTCTTAAGCACTATATACTACCAATGAGCCAACAGAGCTATGTAACTGTTGGGATAAACATATTTTGGAGTAGAGTTTACGGATTATAAAACATAGTAGACGATTTGTACTTACCAAAATCATTAAAAATTACTCAGTATCAAAAATAAAATAGCAATAAATTTAATTCGTCATAAATAGTGATCAAATCACAAAGTACGGCAATAGAGCGTCACGTGCTGAGCAGTTTATGGCTGAAACGGAAATTTAATTAGTGACGTTTTGTCTTCGAGGGTTCTTAGGATGTAATATTTTTTAATTTATTTTACGGCTCTCTGAAAAATGTATATTGCTACGTAATTCGGAGAATTTTATAGGCACACTTTAATTGATGTCATCCATAGTAATTAAACAACGCTTTTTATGGTTTAAGAATATTTATTAATCTCATAAAAATTACATATAATTCGCTTATTGTGATTACACATTTGTTAAATAATAATATAAAGAATGTGCTACTACGCACAGCATGCAGACTTAATTATTAAAAATATAAATAAAACAACAAAAAAACCAACATCAGTTTTTTTTTAAGTAAGGTAGTTCTAAAACTTCGGTCGTATACAATGCGCTTCGGCGGTAAACCGATATCATAGAACGTAGCATAAAGACTGTGCCATATTTGGAGTGATCGATGTAACAACTTTTTTCTTTTTCTTATTATTTATAATAATTTTAAATAATTAATTATTCTGCCTTTGGCTATCAAGTCGTCTGATGGAAAGGGACGGTGCGGCCGAGGAATACAGTAAAAAGAGTTAAAACTGTATAAGTCTAGAGTAATAACAGTCTCATTGCTTTAGGTATGTATAAAAAAATAGCAATGATTTGGTACCTATTTTATGATTAAAAAATATTTTTTTAAGCATCGATACTCGGATGTTCGCAATTACAAATTGTCTAGGGTCAAAGTAAGATTGGCGGTCAAAAAGAATCATCCGTTTATACAATATACGTTCCCTACGTACGCACTAAGCTTTGTTTCCAAGTTCTTCATTCGGACATCCAGGATATGGAACTCTCTCTAGAGGTTCTGTTTCTCGTTAAGAAGTCTTCAAATACATATTAAACAGCCGAGGTTTCTTTTAGGTAAGCGTGTTCCATCCTAGACCGCATCACTGTTCGACATCAAGCAGGAAAAATTCTTACCTACATTGAATAAAAAAATAATAATGGACAATTCGAATGGATTGACTAGAGTCTGGTGACTGTCAGCGGTTGTCACCGATGACAGCATCTGTCAGGGAGTGTTGGCGTTTATGTCTGGTACGGTACTAGAGGCTTTTAAATTGTGGCAACACTGAACAAACTAGCATCGAAAGTTTGAAGTTGAAATAGAGGCTTTTGTGTTTTTTTTTTTTTGCACTAATGTAGGTAATGTATTCAAACCAACACTAATACATTAATCTTTAATTTTATGTTTGTCAGGCTAAATTCACTTACCACACACTTAGTCTGGAACAGAACTGTCTCTTAAATGAGGCTGCTGGAACACACTGTTAGATGTTGGGGCAGATTTTCAACTTGAGTGTGGTGCTAGCCTGCCGAGTACAAGAAAGTACGACTATGCTATGGATTCCTCTCGTATTTTTCCATCGGCAGGTCATTTTCATTGTGGGGATTTAAATCAACGCCCCTCGGCAAACCCACTTATCACTAAGCTATAATTGCTACAAAATCAAACAACTACTTATATAAGCAACGAGTCCAAAGGCTAATATAAAAATACAATACTTAATATACCAAAGTATGGGTGATACTGTATTGTAATTTTTTTTGTATTGATATAATATTTTTATTTGCATGCTTTGTATTGACATTCTTTTATATTAACAAGTTTTTTATTGACACTTATATTGACGTTTTTGTTTTACTATTTTCATTCTCATGGCATCAGTGCTTTTAACATAGTATATATGTAATGTATGTATTCATATAGGTACATATCTTAAATGATATTACGGAATTTGACTTGTTACTTTGGTATTATCAATAAAATATATGTGTATACAAAATGTTATGTAAGTGCCAATACAACCAATGCGCAAGGTAACTTATTGTACGATATCGTACTCACCGTCGCCTATGGATATTCGCAATACAAGGGCCACTACAAACACGTTACTTATGTATTTGTAGGTGCATTCAATTCTCTTTATTGTAACAGACGATCTTGAAGTTGTAGATGGATCGATAGAGACGAGCCAGCACTCCGGGGACCATACTTCTTTAATTATTCACTCGCTTCACGTACAAGGGAGATGAGGAAGGATAGGATAGTTTGAGCTTTCTGACATAGAACGTTTTTAGAATTCTAACCTATAGGAAAAATATATCATCAAATTCGGAGCAGCACTAGTAAACTCGGCATTTGTTGCACACATGTGCTTGAGTTTGGTGTTAAAATATAAGATTCGTGAAGGTCGAGAGTTTAATTTATTTAAAAAAAGGTATATGTTAGATGTTATTTAAGATATTACAGTTTTAAAGGATCTTTATATATCATATAGTGTTAGTATAATAAAAAAACAATCTAAAGTCACAGACAGCTGCTGTCCGACCCCTGTTCTGAAGCAGCCAGGGAGTTTTTCATTTGTGTGAGTCGCCTCAAGTGACCTACCGTGTGTGGTTTGCGTAGTTATACTTTCTAGTTCTCGGCTGGCTAGCTACCACCCTCTAGTTGAAATCTACCGCCAAGCATCTAACGGTGTGTTCCAGCAGCCTCACTTGAGAGCCAGTACCATTCCAGGCTAGGTGTGCTTTACTATCTTCGACCACACCGTCACTTGACATCAGGTGAGCTGTAGTCAAACACATAGCCTGTTTGACCACAGTGCCACGCTGGATGGCAATGCTACAGAAAAATTTACTCTGTGTAGGTATAAAATACTCGCTTATGTAACTTACCTGTTCCAGGCAAACGAATACCTACACAGAGGCTTTGTTACAGGTTAATAAAGTAGAATTAACAATATTAACTTGTAAATGAGGTTCGGGCTGCGAATGCAGCGCGGCTAAGCTCTGCTGATTGAAAGTTATGGTCCCAATTATTGAGCGGATTTTTGTTCTTAATGCTGTTGGGGTGGTAAAAATAATGACGTTGTCTGGTTTTTTTAATGTTGCTTAACGTAACATTTATTGTCTTTTAAGATTCGTTAACGTTAAATTAGTTATTATCAGCTTGAATATTTATAGTGACGATCTTGTGATCTTTTACAGCTAGCTACTTAGTCCCGTTCGCAATCATTACGCGCAGCTTTCTTTGCGTCACCCATTTTCTTTTCTGTTTAAGATTTGTTTACAATAAATTAGTTATTAACGTCAGCCTAAATATTATGCACAGTGATGATCCTATAATCTTTTACTGTCAGCTAGTCCCAATCATTTTCATTGCGTATAACTTTCTTTACTTCACCTACATATACATATATTTCTTTTTTGTTCAGGATATGTTTACAATAAATTAGTTATCAATGTTAGCCTGAATATTTACAGTGACGATAATCTTTTACAGCTTGGTAGTTTATAGCACCAACATACAGCTTTTTTTACCTCACCCATTGTCTCTTCTGTTGAATATTTGCTTTCAATGAATTAATTATCAATATTTTCTTGAATATTTACAATAATGATTCTGTAATTTTTTACAACTAGCTACTTAGTCCTTACCGTTATAATCAAGTGCAGTTTTCTTTACCTCACTCATTTCTTTCCTATTTAAGATTTATTTACAACAAATTCGTTTTTAATATCTGCTTGATTATTTACAATAACGATAATCTTTTAGAGCCAGGTAGTTCATAGCACCATCATCACGCACAGCTCTCTTTACCTCATTAATTATCTGTTTAAGATTTGTTTACAATATATCAGTTAAAAATATTGCCCTGAATTTATAAAGTGTATCTTGTACACCTAACTTGTCTCCATCATCACAGCCTTCTTTATCTCATCCAATTATTGATATGCACTCTATGTTCGTATCTATGTTCGATCTGCTATTCTAACTAAATCCTGTCGTTCAACAACATCCATCAAATCAACGCAGCAACGTAGGTACTTGGAAAGCTTTGCCTTTGTACGAAGCTATCCAAACAAAACTGGCGCTTAAATTCAAACGTGTTTTGGTACTTCAGTTGATTACTAAACTTATTCACCAATACAGTGTTGCATTTAGCGATAAAAGATATTGCCGTTATGTGTCCGTGTTGTGATTCATTTATTATCTAAACGCTTAGAAGAGGTTTCAGGTGACCAGAATAATGCTGGCTTTGACTTTGGTCAAAATCTTAGCATTGCCATCTATCGCTATACTTCCCTCCTCTGTTGGACTTTTAGATTAGGTTGTTTTTATAATTTTGTCAATAGTGTAATCAGTTTTTATTGCAAAATAATCTAAAAAAGATTTGTAATAAAAGAAAACAGTAGGAACTATAGTAAAGTATTGTGCTTAACCTTGACTATTTAAGATAATGTGTCTCGATATAAATACAAAACTAACTAATACAATAAACGGACTTTAGTAATATATAAAAGATTACTTAAAAAAATAATTATTAAAATAATGTCTTTCACCTCTTCACATGCATTTGCTACAACTACCTATTACAGGTACGAAAACATTTTGAAAATTTATGACAACAAAAATGTCCTAAAAATTTTTGATTTGTACAAACTTCCCAGTACAAAAGTCAGAACATATTTTTTTCATTTGAAATCAATAAAGTCTTCAAATTTATAAGTCAAAATTGCACTTTTCCATCCACATTTCCATCAGAACGAAACTTTTCATACGCGTGTCAAATGCATATTCAATACAATAAGCGCCCTTCCGAACCTCGGTTAATGTGGCGCGTCGTTGCAAAGTGGCCTGTGACATTTTTCAATCGCGTAATGGCCCAACATTATTGGCTTATGAGGCCGTCCATAACAGTATAATAACCTGGGGTGTGCATAATTTAAGGATTTTGAAGGGAAAACTATTATCATGAAAAATTTTGGTATGAAAAATATTTATACCTTTTCACTTCAGATTTAACTCTCTATAATAAATACAGGGTACAGTACAGGATTTCGTAGCGACGATAGCTTAATGGTTAGCGTGGTCGGTTCACACGCCGAAGGGAGTGGGCTTAAATCCCAACAATGACCTTGAGTTGCCGGTGAATGAAAACATCGTGTGGAAACCATAGCGTGGTAGTAGGGTACTTTCTAGTACTCGGCTGGCTAGTTGCCACCCTCAAGTTGAAAATCAGCCGCCAAGCATCTAACGGTGTGTTCCGGCAGCCTCACTTGAGAGCCAGTTCCATTCCAGGTTAGGTGTACTTTACCATGTCAGCTACCTTCATACCAAATTTCATCATAATTGGTCGCTGGACCTTGAACTTGAAGAAGTAACAAACACACTTACACACTCTCACACTTTCGCCTTTATAATGTTAAGTGTGATTATTGAATGATTTCTTACATTTATTTTCTAAACTACGGCCACTGTAATGTTCAATGTACAATACTGTGCGAGCAGTTAGGGTGATCATTTAGTAACCATTTGCATTTGTATCTAAAACAAATAACAATATTATAATTCAATACCTTTATCGTTTTATAAATCAACACATTAAAATTTGTAAATATAGCTACATGTTTATTTATTATATATAATTGTAAGTGAAATTTTAGCGAATATTCCAATATATTCAAATGGTAGCTAGTTTATCATATATGCAAAGTTTTATTATGGAAACTGACGTGGTCTCGGCACATTTTTTTTAAGCGGGCTTACTCACGTTTAATTTTATCGGAAGCTCCGACTATAGTTTCGGCCACATCCGAAGTTGCTAGTTTATCGATTTTTATCGGATTCATTTCGAAGAGTGTGTTTCAGAACTACATGTTCTAATTTACAGCCCGAACCTTAAAAAGAGACATCCTTTCATGATCGATGTTCCAAAAACTCATACGAAACGAGTTGATTTACGTTCATTGTGCGGACTGCTAGACAGAGGAATGCGCTGCCTGAGTGGGTGTTCCCCGTTGGATATAATTTGGATGTCTTAAAGTCGAGAGTGAATCGGTATCTT
Source organism: Biston stratarius (assembly GCA_950106695.1). Taxonomy (NCBI): domain Eukaryota; kingdom Metazoa; phylum Arthropoda; class Insecta; order Lepidoptera; family Geometridae; genus Biston; species Biston stratarius. The sequence goes on along the minus strand of OX467106.1, from coordinate 31,582,904 downwards.
CTGGGCAAACGTTCTCCATCTTAGACCGCATCACCACTTAACATCGGGTGCGGTGGTAGTCAAACGTAAGCCTATTTCTTATAAAAAAGATACGAACATATCAAATTTTAAATAATAAATTTAATTTGTATTGAACTTACATACACACATACCATTCACGTCTTTTTTCATTTTAATATTTACTATATGCTTCACTTACTACATCCTACACATCTTTCATTCTAATATCTTTCTTGGTGTTTGTTTTGTAGAGGTGTCAGAATTACATAAAAGCCACACAGAAGTTAATGAAATAAAAACACAAAATTAAAATGAATTCCGTATCAAAAAAAACATTTATTACATCCAAGACACCATGAGTGAACCCATCGAGAATCCGAGCGCTATCGTTCGCCAGCTTATCGTCTAAAATTACAGCGCCATTAGCCATATCTCCGCTCCACAATTGTCCAATGGCACAAGTTGGCCGATTAAAAGGCGGGCTCAAGTCGGACATTAAGCTCGAAAATCCTCGACGTGAAGCTCAAAGGCCAACTAAGATAAAAAGTTCTCGAATCAACGATCGCGACGGACTCATTCTCAAATTACATTAGGACTCAAAGGGCGCAATTAGTCACTCCCGTGGTGGGATCTGCGGCTAAAGCAAAGCAGATCATGCTTGTTAGCCTAGTTAGAGATTGCGTGTGAAGATCTCGGTCGATGTTGTCGTTGAATACTATCGATGGAATAAAGTTGATTGCTTGCGTTAGTGCCGATCCTATTCTTTCTGCTTCAAAATCTAACTCGTCGTTGGGGTTGGCGACACAGTGATCTACATCGACCAAATTGAGGCCAACAGCATGAGCACACATGTAGCTTCCTTGAAGAAATGACGGGAATGGTGTAGTAAACTCGCAGTTCATGTAATGCATCTGAGCATCGAGGTTGCCTTGCAACTTGTTCAGGACGCACCTGTGAAGGCGGTTGGCCCAGCAGTCATTAACTCCGAACTGGCATGTCAAGCTTCCATCTGCGTTTCTAACAGTGCGACCCCATGGAACAAATTCAATGTCCAGGAAGTCTCTGTAGAGCTCGTATGCTTCCACAAGATCGGCAACAAACCTTACTGTATCACCACATCCTGATGTTGTACCGACAGTAATCTTAATTTTCCCGTTGACAGTTTGCAATCCTTGGACGTCAGCAAGAGATAGAAAGAAGCACACAGCGATTGGCAAAAGGAACTTAGCCATAGCGACCGATTGCTAGTAGCGTACAAAGCAAACTGAAGAATTTTATAGGTCATAGATACGATACCCATTTATATCTTAAAAGATTATTTATTACCCGCAATCACAAACTGATAGCCAAAAGATAAAGCCGGATAATCTCCAAGTTATCTCTAAATTAAGAAACTACAATTTTGTGTGTAAGCGGATACGAATTCCAATTGTAAAGTTTTGTTTGGAAATGTCTGTGGAAACAATTTTCTTTTTACGAAAGCCTCTCGCCCCTTTAAAAGTATTTCAAGGTAATCTCTTAAGATTACATCAGAGAAAAAACTCAAACTCTTTAAGCCTTCATATTTTCTTTATGCGTAAAATATGTTTTTGTTGCGGGAGTTTACCCCCGCCTGTTAGAATAATAAACACAAAAACTTATTAACTTTTCTTACAAGAAATACATTGAGGATTTTTGGGGTTGTTGGGGTAAAATAAATTGTCCCTGATAATTTATGATATGTTGTAAAACTGTTCCTTTGGTGTCGAATTGGTTTCCCTTTACGTATTAAGCAGATAAACATTACTTGAAAGTTTATATTTTTTCTTGAAGAATTAATTCAAAGTGTTGAAAATATATTGCATCATAGTAGTCGTACGGTACTAAACACTGAAATCTTGCTTGCTTTTTAACCAGCCCAAAAGAAGGAGGCTAAAAGGAGGTTCTTAATTCGGTTGTACTTTTCTTATGTTTGTATTTTCAGATTTTTTAAATTAAATAAGTAATTTTTTAAACCAAAATACCTAAGACAGCCGTGTTTGAGGTTATGGAATTGTTTTATTTTTTTAATTGTAAAATGCTTGTCAATAAATATATTGTACTTATTACATTTGTTTTGTATGAATAAAAATTGACTTAAAAGAATGTAAATTCGTCATGTAGAGTCGTCTTATAAAAAAACTTGCTCTTTTCATATTCAACATACTATTCCAAGCCGGAACAAAATAACAAAACTTTCTCTGCATTAGAAAGAACCAAGGTAAATGAATCACCCTCGAGAGGGAAACAAAAAACCGGAAGTGTCTCACCAGACACTTTAATCTTTATTCATTGCGTAAAAACGCAGAGGTATTCAATTACGGGTAATATGTTTAAAAATGTAGTAGACCCCCTGAAAAGGTGGTGCACCACTGCGATAACAGTATAGAAAACAGTATCAGAGTTTCATACAAACACCAAAACTGTATTCGCTAGAATATTGTACTATAAAATATTATTAACGGTGGGTAAAAGGAAGAAGGTGGAAAGCGGATAAAATACGCGGCTTTAGACTTGTGACTTTGTACCTATTACGGTGGGGACACTCGGGAGCTGGGGCACGGATTCCAAGTATTTGGTGCGCGAGTGAGGACATTACATAAGAGACTAGTGTAGTGGCCCCTATTCCAGCTGGTTCATGGTCCAAAAAAATGGCCATTACTATCTAGCGCAGGGATGTCGTCAGCCTCATAGACCATTTTTTTTACCGTAGATAGGTTTGCGTTTGACCGCCATCTCGCCAGATGTTAAGCGAAGACGCGGTCTACGGTGGAGCACGCTCGCCTAGAAGAAACCGATTCACTCGCGACTTGAAGGCACCCAGATTGTATCTATCAGAAAACACCATGAAGTGGTGCCACTTTACACTAAGTAGAATCAGGGGTGAGGTTTTTAACTAGCTGTAGCTAACTTATTTTATGGACAACTTTGCACTAGGTACAGTCAGAGGCGGAGTTTTTGATTGACTGTAATTGACTTGAAAACCCCCGATGAAAAAAGAGAAAGAGGGGTGTTATAAGTTTGACGTCGATGTTTGTCTATCTGTCTGTCTGTCCTGGCATCGTAGCTCTCAAACGGATGGACCGAAATCGATGCGGTTTTTTTCATTTGAAAGCCAGTTTCCTTGCGGTGGTTCTTAGCTACGTTTGGTTAATTGCAAAGGGGGTTTTAATTTCTTTTAATTTAATTACTTGTTTTAAGGTCACTATTGCACCAGGTACAGTCAGGGGCGGAGTTTTTGACTGACTTTTTTTGACTTGTTTTATGGCCACTTTTGCGCCTGGTACAGTCACTCAGTCAGGAGTAGGGTTTCTGACTGACTGTTGTTGACTTGTTTTTACAACTTACTATGTTTTGACCGAACATTAAAATTATAATTTCATCTAAAACGGAAATTATTAATGCGTTCAGTATTGAATAGAAATTTGCTCCAAGCTGAGGGACAGTAGCTAATTTTGTTATTACAAATACAAATACAAATATTTTATTGATAACACCAATGTTACAAGTCAATTAATAAATAGTCTAGCATTTGACCGCTATGTTAAATGAAGATGCGATCTGTGATGAAACACGCTTTCCTAGAAGATACTGATTCAGGCTCTACTGAATCGGTAACAATTGTAAGTGACAGTGTGGTCGTAGATGGCAAACATACTTAGCCTGGAATAGAACTGGCTCTCAAGTGAGGCTGTAAGAACACACCGTTAGATGCTTGGCGGCAGATTTTCAACTTGAGGATGGTAGCCAGTTGAGTACTAAGAAGTAACCACTGCTGAGCCATTGCTGCATATACTATATAATATAGTATATGTAGCGTTTTCATAGCGCTACATATACTATACTATATAGTATATGTAGCGCTATGAGAACGTATGCAGTTAAAAACACTTCAAGCTTAAGTACCATCCTGATTACTGTGTGCAGTACACTCCAGTACCACAGCATTAATGAAATTGAGTTCCCTAGAGACGTCAGACCCCTTGCTTACGTGCGTCGTGACCCCTCGGTCTTGCGGTCACATTGTTCCCAACTCGAAACAAAGGTATCGATGCGGTATCAAATTAACAAGTTCCCGCTGAAAATTTTGAAGTTTCAGACGTTGATATTAATGAGTTTAATAGACAGTGACAAAGGAAACATGATATGGGGCTCGGTAAATATTTGATGAGGGGAAGCTGCCGAGGTGAAATTCTAAGCCAGGTCGTTGGCATTACACAGGTATTAATTGCTTGGAATCAAAAACAATAAACGGGATGATCATTTTGAAATGGAAACCTTTTTTTTTTGAGCACGACTCACCTGATGTTAAGTAACGGTGTGGTCGAAGATGATAAAGCACACCTAGAATGTAACTGGCTCTCAAGTGAGGCTGCCGGAACACACTGTTAGATGCTTGGCGGCAGATTTTCAACTTGAGAGTAGCTAGCCAGCCGGGTACTAGAAAGTACACCCTACCACCACGCAAAAACAATAAAACAAAAGTACGTTAAAATTTAAATATTTTTTTAAGTTCCGTGCTCATATAATGTCTAACAATACCATCCGTTACAAATAACGTATATTTTTTTTAATTCAGCGTGAAATTCGGTGTACGATTCTGATTACTACTTGGTCACATTTATAATCTCGCTCAATGAAAAGTTGAGTCATTGCTCAAAGTTGAACGTTAGAGTCGACTAAAATTTCAAATGCGAATTACAGAATGTCTAATATTACAATAATTTTCAATTATCATCAGGTTAGATGACTAAGCTAAGCGTAGACTTATTATATTATGGAAATAAAAACACTAACAACGAAGAGTAACCAAAACAAAACAACTAAAGTTGAAACATTCAACAACTAAATATGTGTGCGATAAAACCATATTCGGCTAAAACTTTCCCCTCAACTGATTTAAAGTTTTTACGAGCTACCACAACCGCGACCACCTTACGAGGGTGAATCTCTTGCTAATTTTAATTAATACAAACTGCAAGCTAAATTCACTCAGCTAGCAACTCCAGCGACTGTTAGAAGTTAACGAGCACATATCCCTCCACGGTAACAATGAGGCCCGTAAAATTAATACCTCACCTCGCAACGACCGGGCCCTAGACAGTAAGACCCCCTTAAATATTTAAGTTTTCTCTACACCCTTCGTCCGCAACAAGATTCAATTTCACGCCCTAAAAAGGGGTCCGCTTTGGGTGATTCTCGCTTCCTCAAATGTCAGGAGACACGCCAGTACCCAATCGAACAAGACCTCTACAAATTAACGGGTGCACTTCATCTTACCTTTCACTAATAGGTAAGTTTCGAGGCAGCAGGGTGTCCAGTTAAACTGGTGGTAACAATGAGCAAAACCGTTTGAAGTATTATTCGGTTGTATGCAGAATGGGAAATAGCAGAACTCAATTGAATCAATCTTGCGGCAAATTGGCGAAGATTTGAAAGGCGGTGCACATTTTAAAGTCGTTTTGTATTTGATGAGTTTACCAAACCGTGATACCATTGTCAATGAAAGGATATTAATTTTCGTAAATCGATATATTTAATGCGATCTCTTTGAAAAATTAAGATATATATGAGCGTAGTAAATGATAATTATAAAATGGTAACCAAATAAAACTCAATTATAATCAATTTTTTATTTTAAATGAACGCAATGTTCATTTCTTTTTGTTCTTTATAGTTGACAAGCTTGTTTGACCACAGCTCACCTAACGTTTAGTAACGATATGGTCGAATATGGCAAACACACCTAGCTTGGAATGGAACTGGCTCTCAAGTGATGTTGCCGGAATACACCGTTAGGTGCTTGGCGACAAATTTTTAATTTGAAGGTTTTTTTTAGTACTAAATAGATTCTCGTTCGACCACACCGTAGCTGATTTTAAGCAGTATGGCGGTCTAAGATGAATCACACTTACCTAGAAGAAACATAATTACTCTAGATTTGAAGACGCCCATATTGTACCTAGCAGGGTACACAAACCGGGTAGCTAGCCAACCGAGTACTAGAAAATATTCTTTGAACTACGGGTTTTGAACATTTGGGATTTGAATCCACACACTTGAGAATGTGAACCGATCGTGCTAACCACTGAGCTATCGTCGCTACATATTACCATAATATTAACTATCACTATTCGAAAGTTGAGCATTCTTTCACAAACTACTTTGTTGTCCAAATCTTTAAAAACTTACGTTATCTTCTAGACACGGACAAGAATAAGATATACCTACCTCACTAGTGTGCGAGAATTTCTAAGTGAAGTTTCTAATTGTACATCCACCTCACGTACTTAGTGCTTAGTTCGACATTCCCCTTTAAATCACATATAACACTATCGGCCCGCATGATAAATTTGATTGGTTACGTATTCAGACTAAAATATAACAGAGAGACATTTTACTACACATTTTTGTTTTAGTTATGCGGGATTACTCACATTTAATTTTATCGGAAAGTTCAACTATAGTTTCGGCTACATCCGGTGCCCTTTATCATGGAAACAAAGCTGAGTACAACTTGCACGCGGTCTCGTCTTGCTTTGCACTGTGGGCCGCTCGCGCCTCGCACGTGCAGATAGCGGTCGATCTCAACCCCGCGCCCGCGCATCATGCTTGTGCAATTTACAAAAGATTTTGCCATGAATAATATTATAAATGTGAAAGTTTGTGAGTATGGATGGATGGATGAATGTTTGTTATACTCTTTTACGCTAAAACTACTGAACAGATTTATCACACATATATTTTGTAGCCCGGATATATTAAAATGTATGTGTTAAACAGCAAACTGTTTTTTTTTAAATTAAATTCCTCACGGAAGATGTCGCGGATAACAGTTAGTTGTCAATATGACCTCTACATTAATTACAAATTGTGCTGAATCTCAAAGATGAAAATTGTACTCTTTCGTTTCCTAATCTATGGAACGTGTTTGGTTTGATATCGTACATTCATAATTTACTGATATAGATTAATCGCTTCAGATTTCAGGTAACCAATTTGGCATTAGTGACCCATGATAAGTACGTGGCTGAAATTTGGGCTTGCTTGAGAGATAACTAAAATAATAGGTATGTATATAATGTATATAGGTATTAACGTTGATCTAGGTCTGTGGATTTTAGGTACAAAACATTTGACTGCCCTGTTAACTTATTTGGTAGTGTGCCTGTATTCTATCAATTATCTGGTTCCCCTAGAACTTTGCTTAATTTGGGGCTAGATAGCGCTGTGAGAAATATCGTAAGATATTTATTTGTTTTATTATTTTAGGATGGCAAAGCAAATAATGAAAATTATGGATGTGAAGCATAATAGTATGGCTTACTGTAAGTAAGGCTTATTATAACATAGGGCTGCCACTTATAGTCAATAAATTATTTGAAAAACAAATCTAGCATTATTATCCGTGAATTGATAAACAAAATGGGAACTCAGTTATAAAATAAAAGGAAAGATATGAGTAGACATTACATATGTACATGGACATAGATTATAAAATCTAACAAAATATGTAATGACAAGGAAAATAAAATAGCCCCAAATTGACAAAAACTATTTTACAGAAATATTTATTTCTGAACTTAAATTATTCCTATATCTCTCTAGAGCAAAAGTTTATATCGTACACTTTTAAACCGTGTCGTGTCAGTTATTCATCTGTTTTAGGGTCTCTCTAGCTTTTTCCGTGACGTTTGTTTTCGGGAACCTATTTTATCATCTGCAGATATGCACTTAATATAAATTTAAAAAAAAATATGGCAACCCTGTAAACAACAAAACACATCCTATTAACATACAAAGAGCATCGTACTCTCGGCCCGTGGATGTCGCCGCAAAGTGCACTCTGCACTTATTTGGACAACCCTAGTAAAATTATTCAAATTGCTCTATTTATTAATTTCTTGAACAACAATAGCAGCAGTAAATTGTATTCCGTTGAAATGCTGGTGTTTAAGGTGGTATTTACTGACTTATAGCAATATTACTTTGCGTTATGTTCTAAAATAGATATTTTATAATAGATATTTGTATTAAAATATGGCTAGAAAAGTTAAATTAAAAAAAAAAACATCTAAATATCTAAATTACATCTATTATTTAGATATCGTCACGACAGTCACCTGGGCCACCAAAGCCGAAGAACGGACAGTCGAACTCTTTACCTAGCAGTGGGACACTAGAGGCTAAAAAAAAATAAAAAAAATATCTGAATAAAATCTATGATGTTATTGTTTATGCTAGTATTTCATTAAAATTCGTCATACATTCGAGAAATTTAACAAAATTTAAAACGATCATCTCGACAGGAACTTATTTGTAATCGTTTACAATAAAAACGTGTTTTTCGAGATTTGATAAGAGATTTAAATGAAAAAATATCTGAGTGTTATAGCAATAAATAGGTAAGTATTTTTAATTACAACAGTATTAACTTTGTAACAAGTTTTTTTTAACTTTTAAAAACCTTAAACATCGAAGATCGCGCGAACTTGCATAACCGCTATATTTTTCTCGTTAAATGAAATCCTATGCAACAAAACATTAGACTGACAATTGAATGCAGTAACAGATCTTCTCGAAATCTAAATATATATAACTCAAAGGTGACTGACTGACTGACTGAAATAGTGATCTATCAACGCACAGCCCAAACCACTGGACGGACCGGGCTGAAATTTGGCATGCAGCTAGACGTTATCCGCTAAGAAAGGATTTTGATTAATTCTACCCCCAAGGGGATAAAATAGGGGATGAAAGTTTGTATGAAACTTTGTCAATTTTAAACCGATCGGGCTGAGACTTTGCATGCATAAAGCTACTATGACGTAGGCATCTAGCGCGGGTGATACCGCGGGGCACAGCAAGTGTTGAAATATAGAACCTTAGTGCAATCAGCAAATGCGTTTGCCGATTGAGATTTATGTGTAATTAATATTCAATCAAGACTAATCGTTGCGGTATTCATGAGATTCTCTTTCAGATTACCAAACATTTGAATGTAACAAAATAATTTCTATGTAAAGAAGCTAATCAAACTTATTTAAAAAAGTTGATTTCAATCAATACTGATTTGAATCGGCGATAGCCTATCAAATGAAATTTATTTGAAAAAAATTGCGGCATTTAAGTACCTGTGTTTGATGATTATTATCACAATTGTTATTATTCTATTACTAATCCAGTAGATAATTAAAAAAAAACTAGGATGTTTAATAATAACGTCAAATTCACTACGGAAACTGACGTGGTTTTTTACACATTTTTGTTTTAGGTAGGCGGGGTTACTCACGTCTAATTATATCGGATACTCCGACTATAGTTTCGCCCATTTTTGCTTGGTGGTAGATCTCCTTAGCAAGAGGTCGTCTAGGTAGGTGCCACCGCTATACCAGATATTCTGCCGCCAAGCAGTAGTGTGTAAAAAAATCTGTGTTCCGGTTTGAAGGATACTGTGGCTATCAAAATTACAAGGCTGTTGAGACTAACCATCGAAAGACTCAAAGTAATGAGCGTCAAAGCAGTAATGCCCAGGACTTTTGCTACACAAAGTTCTGTGTATCACTGCAATGGTCATGGACAGGCGTTATTTCTTACCATCAAAGCGTATCGTTCGTTGCATTACATTTACTTTTAAAAACGTGAGTAACCCCGAATAAGTAAAACAAAAACATCAAATTCTATTGTATGGCCAGATAAACATAAAAATATCAAAGATCCCGATACCAACGTAGCCAAATCGTAAAATTGAATAGCCCTATAACGTGATTCTACAAAACTAAGAAGAGCTCAAGTCTACGAAAAGATAATTAGTTCAGACCTTACCTGAAAACACCTTATCACAAGAACCTAAAACTTGCAAGGCGAATCCAATAATACCCTTTAGCCTAACACTTTTCTAAAGGATTTACTAACGGACAAGTTTAAACCAAGAAAGCTATATGCTCGAACCTGCGTGATCTTAAAACAGGGACAGATTTAGGGCTTATTGAAAGGGGGCTTAGGAAATCTAAACATTAAAGTTTGCATAAGATACTGTGGTAATTAAATAGAAAAAGACGTCAATTCAGAAAATAAAGAATAGATTTGCTTTAAAAAGTAAATACGCATTAATTATTTGCCGTGGTGGTGCCGGCGTAAGAATAGTACCCCACCCTCTCTACCCGTGGTTGCCCTAAGAGTCGGCTAAGGGATGTAATCCGGAAGATGGGCAGCAGCGTCTTCCTTGAACAATCACACCTAACTGCGCTCGCCAACCCGCCTGCCAAGCGTAGCGAGTATTGGCAAAACCCCCCCGGGGGGAGGCCTATGTCCAGCAGTGGACGACCTATGGCTGATGATGATGAATGGTACGAAATAACGCATGTCCATGACCATTGCAGCAATACACAAAACATTGAGCACCAAAACAAAGTCCGGGGTTTGCTTTGGCTTTGGCGCTCTTTACTTTGAGACTTTCGTTCGTTAAGTCTCAACAGCCCTGTAAATTCGCCAGCTGTAGTACCCCTTAAACCAGAACACAAGTTTACATTACTGTTTGGCGGTAGAATATCTGGTACTGCGGTGGTACTTACCTAGACGACCTCCTGCTAAAGAAATGTACCACCAAGTAAGTAAGTTCTTCTAGGTTGCTTCATCGTAGACCACATCTTCACTGAACATCAGGCGAGATGGAAGTCAAACTAAATAGGCTCGCTAATTAGTAATAAAAAAAGTTGTTACTATCAAAAAGTTGTTCCAATTCGCTTGCAATGAGATCTCCGGGTTATTTACTAGATGTGATGTGATGCCAAACTGGAAACTTCCACAATGTTGTTCTACCACGAGTAAATTTAATTATTTGAATGTGTTTATCTTAACACTACTTGAATATAAGGCCGCATACACACACGGTTATTCTAAAATACAAACAATGCTCTTGTCGGGAAACTGAATTAATTTAATTTTGTTGACACTGCCAACAGCTCGGTGAAATTACTTGCGCATTTCTGTGCACTACTGTTTGTAATGTGAATGCGACATTTGCAAAGAAATACTGACTAATTTTTGGCTACTTTTTACATACAAATATTTTATTGATAACACCAGAGTCATTATTCCATTTTAAAAATAACATTAAAAATATCAAAATCATAACATGTTATGTCAATATAATGACAATATCAATAAAATAATATGTCAAATATAAAATATGCCAATACGATTAAATGTCAATAAAAATATAATTACTAACTAGTAGTTCTTATAATCTTTTATTTTTAAATAATCGTCAAAGTCATAAAACAAAGTCTCTTGAAGCCAAGATCTTAGCACGCGATGGAAAGTGCATCCTGATGGAAGTGGGTAAGTTGCAGACCGCGGGCCCCAGAATGTATAACGACCTCTCCTAATTAACGAGCCGATGCGAAGATGCAAAGATCCAACGTGCTGCGGACGCCCCGGCGTTGTAATTTATTTATGTTTGTATATGCTTAGTTTTATATTAAGTATTTTATAGCTTGTCTTTGTTCACTTAACTGAACACTAACTAAAAGTATTGCGAAAGTTAAAATATCTATATTTTTGTAAAAGAAATGAGACGAACGACACGCTCTTTTAAATCAGTAAATCAGTAATATTTATTGGCCATAAATAACAGTAATGTTACAGGCAAGTCACTTGTACAAAAAAATCTTGCAATTACACTTTCATGAATGAAGTAAAATATAATAAATAAGTTAACCTCAATGATCATACAAAAAAAAAACTACTTTTAACTCTTTCTTCTATACTCTTAATGGTAAGAGATAACGCCTGTCCATGACTATTGCAGTGATACACAGAATTTTGAGTGACAAAACATAGTCCAGGGCATCGCTACTTTGGCGCCACGTTCGATGATTACTCTCAACTCTCAACAAGCTCTGTAATTTCACTAGCTACCGTTTCTACAGTGTTAAATAATTATCCCCGATGGAAAAACGTCTCTAATCTTATCATTCGAATTATAGTTTTACTTTAAAAAAGTCAATAACATATTTAACAGTTAATAGATGTCACATGTAAAATCATGCTGCAAACACAACAGAGCAAAAAAAACTTCTTTTTTTTAGTTTTTATGAGTACTTCATTTTATATTTAATATGCCTAATATTCTAAAACATACAATAAAATATAATGCTCAAATAAATCAGTCAAAAACAATTAAAAATATACAGACGCTAGCAGAATTTATATTCTGCAAGCGTCTAAGATAATTATAAATCGTGTATAAGATTATTCTTATCATGTTGATTATGATTGAAACTCAGATTTGTTCATAATTTAATTGCGTTGTTTTATCTTGTAATCATCGATTGTACCTTTATGTTTGTCCGGAAAAATTTAACTTCATTTGAAATTAATAGTAGCTGCCATAACTTAAATACAAAAAATAAAGATAAAATTGTGACACCTAGATTCAGGTTATCTAAAGCTAATAAGTCTTTTCTCGGGAATTGCGTTAGATTCTATAATAAAATCCCACTTGAGGTAACTAAAATGTCCTATAATAAATTCAAAGATTTTATAAAGCAGAGGTTAATTGACAAAGCCTACTATAAGGTGGCTCATTACGTGGAAGACAGGAATATATGGTTGTTGTAGCTTCTCTCTGCACTTGCATCCCCTTGGCTAAGTGACAATTGTAGTAAGCATAATGTATGTATTAATATTTATTACTGTAAATTGTAACCTAATATGAAAAGAAAGATCCACAAAAAAAATGCCTTGCTGAGTTTCTTGCCGGAGTCTTCTCAGTTGAAGTGTAATTACGAGCCGGTGGTAGATTCAAACATGTAACTTAACGTTCATAAGTGCCTTACCAGGGCCTAAACTGAATAAATGACTTTTGATTTTGATTTTGATTGAATTGTTTTTTTCCACAGCTGATGTTAAGTGGAACTGGCTCTCAAGTGAGTAACACACCGTAAGGTGCTTGGCTTTTCAACTTGATAGTATAGCTAGCCAGGCGAGTACTAGATAATACCCTACCACCACGCTATGGTCGCGATGTTTTCCTTCACCGGCAGCTCATGCTCATTGTTGGGGTTTGAACCCACGCCCTTCAGCATGTTATCCAACCGCGCTAACCACAGAGCTATCATCGCTTAAAACTTTGGAACAGCATCGGTTATTTATTCATCGAGGTGGTAGCAATCAATTAGATTGATTAAACACGGAAGGTTTCTTTAACATAAGGTTTCATTCAATTAACTTACTATAATTTGAATTTGATTATGGACATTTCAATAATGTCCTATAATTGAAAATAAGCATCAAAAAATTTTTACAAGTCCTAAACGTAAACTTCTTCGTGAAATAAAGTTACATAAAAAAGAAAATGAAACATGCTTTATTTGACTTACCCAAAGCCAGAATCACGAGTGTTTCAAGTGATTTATAGCTTTAATTCAAATTATTTTAGATAGAAGAAATTAAGGAAAATGTTCCAATCTCTTTCATTTATTAGACATGACGATTTGGAAATATATCTTTTATAACATGGCACTTAGAGATTTCCTTTATAGCGAATTTGCATTGTAAAGTTATTCCATTTTACTGAGTTTGTTCTTTTATGTGTGTGTGTTTGCCGTGGTAGTGCCGGCGTAAGAATAGTACCCCGCCCTCTCTACCCGTGGTTGCCGTAAGAGTCGGCTAAGGGATGTAATCCAGAAGATGGGCAGCAGCGTCTTCCTTGAACAATCACACCTAACTGCACTCGCCAACCCGCCTGCCAAGCGTGGCGAGTATTGGCAAAACCCTCCCAGAAGGAGGCCTATGTCCAGCAGTGGACGTCCTATGGCTGACGTGGACGACTTACTCGCAAAGTGAATGCACAAAATTGCTTATTCTATATAGAATTTTATACATAACTAGCTTAGGCCCGCGACTTTGTCCGCGTTAACTCTAGAATTACGTTCAGAGAGAAAGGATTACATTAAGATAAAGGATATCTTCGTTTAGTTAATAGGTTTCTTTATAAGGTAAGCATGCTCCATCTTAGACCGCACTAATGCATAACATCAGGCAGTGTGTGGTCAAACGCAAACCTATTTTTAATTTAAAAAAAAATAACGTTTTTCCCGGAATAATGTTTCATAAAACATACCTATCTATACCAAATTTCATCTAAAACCGTTCAGCCATTTTTGTGTGATTGAGTAACACACATCTAAACATACAAACTTTCACATTTATAATATTATATACCTATAGTAATATAGTATAGAATACATTCTGAACTGACATCATGTATACCGTCTCCGTCTAGCTTGATTTTAAAATCCTTAAATCATCATCATAATCATCTCACTTTAGTCCACTGCTAGACATAGGCCTCTCCCAATGCACGCCATCTCACGATGTTCGACTTTCTGCTTTTATTTATCCTACCGATTTCCAGCGTGACCTACGCTATAAGTTTAACTACGCTATATTTAGTGGTTAGCGTGGTCGGTTCGCATGCCGAAGGGCGTGGGTTCAAACCCCAACAATGAGCTTGAGCTGTCGGTGAAGGAAAACATCGTGAGGAAACCATAGCGTGGTGGTAGAGTACTTTCTAGTACTCGGCTGGCTAGCTACCACCCTCAAGTTGAAAATCTGCCACCAAGCATCTAACGGTGTGTTCCGGCAGCCTCACTTGAGAGCCAGTTCCATTCCAGGCTAGGTGTGCTTTACCATCTTCGACCACACCGTCACTTAAAATCAGGTGAGTTGTGGTCAAACACCAAGCCTGTCAGCTATATAAAAAAAATATAAGTTTGCCGATTTTATTATTGGACCACTCTAGAATACGTCTACCGCTACGGTTATCTGGACCTACCACATAAAAGTCCAGCTCACGGCCACTTTTCAAGTATCTACTTCTTTTAGATTTTATCTACCATATTACAAATGTATTAAAAAATTTCTATGAATCAGTAAAATATAATCAAGGCAAGAATATTTACCTTTTATAATAAATGATGATTATATCTTTATTCGTCCAATTTAACACGAAGTCTTGGAGTATTGAAAAGGTAAGTTCAGTCGTTACCAAAGTAAAGTTTGTTAAAACCAATCGCCGGCTTAGACCTAACAATATATAGTTTTGTATACTCCAGTATCCCAGTTTGTAAACGCATATTAAATTAAACTGTACTACGCGGATAAAGATAACACGGAACAAGCAAATGGAAATTTGGACAGAGAAAGTTATGGAGATGGTGTTCATAAAACATTACCAATTACTCGTATTATAAAATCAGGCAAAAAAAAAGTGAAAATCTGACGAGAACTGCAATCTACGTGGATAGCTCTAAAACAAACAGTAATCACAAAAATTGGAGCCAAAGTCCATGTCTATCCAAAAAACACCACAAATAGAAACTTCCAGTATCCATCAGCATTAGTGTCCATCCGTTATTATCATTGCTCAGTATGGAAATGGACCTTGAATTCAATAAATAATTCTCTACAAATAGGTTAAATATATAACTATATATAGATCTGTTGGCTCATTGGTAGTATATCTGCTATACGAGCAGCTGTAAGGCGAGGTTTCGATTTCCATCCAGGACAAACATTTTGTGGTATAAACAAATGTTTGTTCTATATCTGGGTGTTTTCTCTATGTATTATAAGAATGTATTTACAAAAAAAAATAGGTATTCTACTAGTTGTCTGACTTGCATAGTACACAAGCTTTGCTTAGTTTGGGGTCAGATGGCGCTGTGTATAATGTCCTACTTTTTTTTTTTTTGTTTTTATAGCTGACAGGCTAGGTATTTGACCACAGCTCACCTGATGTTAAGTGACGGTGTGGTCGAAGATGGTAAAGCACACCTAGCCTGGAATGGAACTGGCTCTCAAGTGAGGATGCCTACTATATTTATTTATTTACATAGAGGCGATGCGGCCAGTACTGACGTTCGCTCGAGGTATTTCGTGCATTCTAATCTATACAGCTTATCCAAACCAACCGAGCTCCTTGAAGTAACGGAGCACTGGCTTATTAGTACACTATCATAATTGTTTAACTCCTATTTCACCAGATGTTCTAGAATTGCAAGCTTGACCCGAAACATGTTTAGGAAGTCCTTACTCGTATGCTTTCTGTAAATTTACAGTGCAGTAGCACATGCTTCATGGTCTCGTTCTCCATTAGGCTGCCTTTGCACAAATTACTGTTCGTAGCTCCGATTTTGTGCAAATGGTAATCGAGTTCACACTGGCCTGTGATGGTGCCAAGCATGAAGACAAGAGACAGATCTCTTGTCTCTGATTAGCTTAAATAAATTTAATGAACTTTTTTTTTATAATATATTGACGGATAAAAAGCTTATGTGTGCTTGCAATCTTTTGTTTCCCATAGATTTTGCTGTTCTTTTTCTGTATTTAGTATTAGCAAATTTTGTGATCATGCAGCTGTTAGTTTGCACAACTGTGCTGTTTTTGAACCAATTTCCTTTGTCAGATACCTATTCTTTGGAGAATAAGTCAGTTTTAATGTTTCCCATACAATGTAAATCTTTGTTTATTGTACTAGGCTGGATATTTTTGAAAAAGTAAATATTTATGACTTTTTTAAGAAATTTAAAGAATTGTTTAAAATGACTGGTAGACATAAACATATTAACGATAAATACCGTCTCTATATCACTTGTGTTCTGAAAAGATCCGTAGAGAAAGAACCGTATTGTCGGCTCAGAGCGTTACGTTGGGTAAACACCTACAAGTAGGGAAAATATTGATGCCAAGCGCATAATCTCCGGACCGTTTGCATAATGTCAATAGAACGGCTTATTAAAAAGTTTAGAGTTTAGCCTTCTGGACTAAACTCCTTGAACAGGCTACGCGATTTTGTAAAGTGATTTTCTGTAAGTGGTTCCCTTGGAAACTTTGATGTTTTAAACATTTTGGGTAGCTGTTTTTTTAGAATATAAAAATTAACAAAAACTGAGTATCGGAAAAAATTTCTTTCAGTTTTTTCACCGCACCTTCTGCGTCATATTCAACGCTTGAATGTTTTACATATTGCAGCTAAAACAAGGTTGGCTTCTAATATAAAACTATTCGGGGCTTGTTAATTATTCAAGACGCAAATATAATTAAAAGCCAATGTTAGGTTTTTTTGTATGGTTGACAAGCTAGGTGTTTGACCACAGCTCACGTGATGTTAAGTGACGGTGTGGTCGAAGATGGTAAAGCACACCTAGCCTGGAATAGACTGGCTCTCAAGTGAGGATGCCGGAACACACCGTTAATGCTTGGCGGCAGATTTTCAACTTAGATCGCTATATAGTAAAGCACACCTAGCTTGGAATTGAACTGGCTCTCAAATGAGGCTACCGGAATACACCGTTGGGTGCTTGGCATCAGATTTACAACTTGAGGGTAGTAGATAGCTAACCGAGTACTAGAAAACACCTTATACCGCCATGCTATGGTTTTCTCACGATGTTTTCCTTCACCAGCAGCTCAAGCTTATTGTTGGGATTTGCACCCACGCCTTTCAGCGTGGGAACCGACCGCCCTAAGTACTGAGCTATCGCCACAAATTGATGATTGTGTGAAACAATACATATAAACACAAAGTCTCAATTTTTTTTTATCATATCCCAAACAACGCAGACACGACTTAAACTTTGCAAAATGTAATATAGACGTAACAAAAACCTGCAATAGGCATAATTTATAGTAGATACAATTAAGACTAACGCACATACGACATGAAAAAGAAAATAGGCAGTCATGACTATATTTTTGTTTGCCGATAGAAGTGTGACTTAAAACACGTCACAGGATGACGCAAACCTCTTAACTCGCTACAAACAAAATATCGCTAAACACGGCTAAAGAAGTTTTCACTTCAAAAAACTTTATAAACTTCCACATACAGAATCAATGGTTAATGAATCAATCAGAATGATTTTTACTGGCCAAGGCCGGGTCCAAGGAATTTATAAACCAACCAAATAAGGAAGATGTTAGTTCCTTTTAAAATCCGATTAAATCGTAGGCTTTAGATTTGTTTTGCGAGTTGCTGCAACAGAAACTTGCAACTTGGTGCAATGTGCGTTAACCTTTAAATGCACTGATGCAGACTTGTTCACGAATGCACGCGGCTCACAATATGATTCTCTACAGATGAATGGCCGTGACTGAGTAGCAATTAGAATGGGCAAACAGTGCCGAAATAGTATAAGCGATAAAGTCAATTGCAATCACAATATTGGAAAAAATATCGTATTGTATAACTTAATCAGTACTTATTTACACTGAATTTACTTCAATTTCTATTCAAAAGAGTGTAAGTAGAAGTAACATTATGTTTTTATTAAATTTTTAGACTTAAATTTTCAGAAACATTACTTTTTGGAAACAATAGAAAGAAAATTTCCACATATTAAATATACTAGCTACGCCGCATGGTTTCTCCTGCGTTTTTCGAGATGAAAATAAACCTAAAGTTTAATCTAGATTAAAAACTATATTCATTCCAATTTTCACCCAAATCCGTTAATTTATTACTGCGTAAAGAAATATACATTCAAAAATACAAGCAAACTTTCGCATTTATAATATTAGTGTGATAAATTTAATTTAACTTGAAATTTTTAGTATATTACTATTTAGTATTTGTATCATATACATATATATAGTATAGAGTTTTTGAGCTTAGTATTTTTATTTGTAGTAATCCAATCATACCGTTTTCTCCTTACCTAACAGATTGAGCAAACACAAACGAAACCGCTCGAATGGAACAATATGAGAAAGGGTTGCGCAGGCACACAAACAAAGGCTCAGGGATGGAATATTCGCGATAATGAAACCGGATGAACGGCTCAACCGTTCGCATCCACGAAGCATTGAACGAGAAAGGGATCCAGTTTAGGAAACTCTAAAAGGTATTATAAAGATATTTTCTGAAAACGACGAGGAGTAATTCTATGAGATAAAAAAAAATTGTTGTAAATTTGTTATATGAATTATTGTGTGTGTGCACGTGCATATGTATGTAAACTACATTTAAGAGTGTGTAAAAGTCTCATATAATGAGGTAAAACTTGTCTTTTCGTGTTGTTTTTAAAACTCCATCGATGTTTCTACCAAAGTTGCCACAACTTTACTAAGACATAACTGGACCTAATTTAGACTTACTTTATGGGACTTATTTGTCCCGATTTTTCATCAAATATATGAAAATATCCATATTTTGCAAAGTCATCGTATAATTTCTTTTCGTTTTCATTTTTAGTCCAGTGTCCAATTACGTCGAGAAAACTGAATTTAACACTTTTCTCAAGATGGCGGAAAATGCACATAGAAAATCTTGGTCGACAATTTGAAGTTACGCTTTCCTAGCCCCTACGTAATGTCACACTACATGTCGCACTTTCACTTTTCCAAAATAGATCGATCACATTGCTTAATCGTTCACTCGTTCATTACATACTCCATTAAGCTGAATTGCAAAAATAATAATTGATGATAGCTCTCCATTCACTGGTTTGTAAGCAAGTTTTCAACAAAATGATCAACGATATGTTTTGATTGCAACGATTGCCGTGGTGGTGCTAGCGTAAGAGTACCCCACCCTCTCTACCCGTGGTTGCCGTAAAAGTCGGCTAAGGGATGTCATCTGGAAGATGGGCAGCAGCGTCTTCCTTGAACAATCACAGGCCTATGTCCAGCAGTGGACGTCCTATGGCCGTTGATGTGTGTGTGATATTAACGCTTACGTTTTTTACTGCCTTTTGGAAACAAAGGCAGTAAAAAACGTAAGCGTAAAACGTAAACGTAGCGTCCCTGTTCAACCAAATTCGATATGATCCTACGAACGCTGCTTTGGATACTCTTTCCTACTATTAATTTATAGATGTTCTTAGCAAGCCGAGATCTTTTTGTACATTATAGAGAGATTATTTTAGAATTCCACTCGCTCTTACTTCTATTGCATATAAATTGATCAACATCAACGGCAAGTGGTTACTGCAGCGAGAAGAGCATATTATATAAAGACTTGGATATTTTAATTAGTTTTTTGTATAATTTGTTTTAGCTTTTAAATTTATTTCAAATTTTAGTTTTAGATATTAAGTAAAGTTTCAAATAAGTTTTATAAATTGTTGTCAAGTTAGTTAAAGTTATATCCATATCACTGTTGTAACTGAAACGACTTTTAAGCGAAAATAAACTAAATATATATCTTGAACACTCAAATTATAGTACTTTTTTTTGCGCATATGCAATGCATGCAATAATTTCACTAACTTTCGTCGCAATGTGATAAACGGTATGGCAGCTAATAAAATACGAATAAACAAACATATTTTTTGTGTTGCTAGTTCTGCCACCAAAGAACAACAAATTTTTCCGCACAAAATTTGAATGGTATTATTACATATTAACGTTGTCTAAAGATCCCATTCAATAAGTTCTTAACAATTTAATTACAGTCGAAACAGTTCATTGCAACTATTACTCAACAACAACTTCGACATTTTGGATATCAAAAAAACTCGTAAACGTCTGTCAAATTTATAAGAGCTTTAAGAGTTTCAGTCAGATTAGAAGTTCAGGCTTTAACCGACTTCTACTAACGACTCCGAAACTTCAAACTTTACTCAATTTTCCTATCACATAACCGAATACTCTCATCCATCATCACAGCTGCAAGCTCCAGTGAACTAAGGAGGAAAGACAAGACTAATTATCGAGCGCTACACAATAGCATTCACGTCTGAGCAAGTTGAAATTTCAATTTGTCATAGAAAGTATTAAGGCGACGGACGCTACCAAAGCTGGCTTGTCTACTGGGGTGCGAAGGAGATGCTCGAAATTATTTGTGTCGCGCGTAGATCGGAGACAGCTATTAAGTTTGTAGCTTAAAAGTATTCAACTGTATAATTTGAAAATATTTAGATGTTCTTAAAATTCGAGGTCCATACTTCGTTACGTCTACTTTATAAAAATCAAGCTTTTCATCGTGCTTTCATGGGCGTTTTAAGTTATTTGCATGCCAACTTTGACAGCCCTGTTGACTCATTGGTATATCTGCTTTAAGAGCTGTAAGGCCTGGGTGCGATTCCCACCCAGAACAAACATTTTTTACCATAAATCCACAACCATCGAAAGATTCAAAGTAATGAGCACCAAAGCAGCGATGCCCTGGACTTTGTTTTGCTACTCAATGTTCTGTGTACCGCTGCAGTGGTCATGAACAGGCGTTATCTCTTACCATCAGGAGAGCGTCTCGTTCGTCTCATTACTTTTTACATTAAAACTTATATAAATGCTAGAGTTTGTGCTTGTATGTCTGCGCGCGAGTGCGTATGTATTTGTATGTGTATATTTAATTACGCTGATTGGAATAACATTTCAAAAGCAGATAGCTTTATATACACTGGACTAAGACAAGCTATTTCTTTTGTTTTATAAGCTTTTATAGCGTTTTCATCGTGATTAATTGCAGAAAAATAGTGTTAGAGGTACATTTCGTCACGTCACGCAACTGGAAGCCGCGTTTCATTTGCATTTTGATTAAAAAGAGGCGTCAAAGGCGTAACTTGTCACGTGGGTAGACCCTAGATTGCATGCTGTGGCTTAAACTTTGAATATAGTTCAGTGCCATTATTATGATTTGAGAACTACGTAGTATAAAAACGATAGTCAAAAGTTTTTAAAAATATATTTTAAAAATACCAGTGTCCACCAGCGTGCTTTGCCAGTGATGACTTATGCCTGTGAAACGTGGTGTCTGACTATGGATCAATAAGCTCAAAATAGGACAACGAGCTATAGAGAGAGCTATGCTCGGGATTTTTCTACGAGATCGAATCAGAGTTGAGGAGGTCCATAGAAGAACTAAAGTTACCGACATAACCCAGAGGATTAGCAAGTTGAAGTGGCGGGGCACATACCATGCAGAACTGATGGTTGACAGCCAGGCAAGCGCAGCGTAGGACGTTATAAAAGCCGTAGGAATGCGCTGGATTCCAACCGGTCTTTATAGAAGTCAATGGGGGAGGCCTGTGTCCAGCAGTGGACGTCCTATGGCTGAGATGATGATGATGATGATGTTAATAATATTTATGTTTCTATTTAATTTCACCAGGGGGCAGAAAGCACCACTCCCGTACATATTTCTTGTTTACGTAGTACGTAAATCTCGCTAATAATAAAATTGATATGCTCGCCCCCTATTTAGTGCTTCTTCTTCTTCTTCCTGTGCCATATCCTAACGGATGTCGGCGACCATCTTTTTAAATATGTTTCTTTCCTGAGCTGCTCTGCTTAGAACAGCGGCGTCAGCAGCACCGGGCCAAGACTTTAAATTGTCACACCAAGCTATTCTCCTTCTGCCTCTACCCCTCTTTCCCTCTATTTTCCCCTTAATAATAGTTTTAAGCAAATTGTATTTTGTGTGTCTGTGTAGATGACCAAAATATGCGACCTTCCTTTTTTTTACTGTAATGAGCAGTTCAAGTATTTTTTTTTTTTCTATTCAGTGCTGTCTGGCGTTATTAAAAATAAAATATCCCTGCGGTTTTCGTTGACGAACTTCTAGCTCAGTACGTGGAAAAAGTGATTCATCGAAAGCTGGAATGCGCGTACTTGAAAGGGACGGATAAAAGTACTTTTTTTGTTATATGCTATTTTTACTACGTCAACCAGGAAAGTTTACAACAAAATTAATTTAATACGCAAACGCAAAGTTTTAGACAAAAAATCTTTTCATTGTACGCAGAGAGGAAATTAATAGGCTCTTTCTTTCACTCATTTTCAACTAATAGTGCAGTCAGATTCAACCTAAGAGATTGAAACCTTCACATCACGTTTCACAACAACCAGCTTCCGAATGCTGAGAATCCACTTTAATTTTGAACATGGCAGGTGCAAGTCGGAATAAAATGTGATGTGCATTTAATATGACATTTATATGAGTGCTTCGTTTCGACTGTTATCGGTTTTCTATCGGAATCCGATAAACATTTTGCTGATGTATTTCTTCGAGTATTTGCTCTTCTAATAATTAAATTTTGAACTTCTAATCTTACAAAAAGGTGGTTGAATTTTTTGAGGTGTATACCTATATACCTAAATAAATAGATGTAACATTAAATTTATTGTCCGAGTGTAGTTTAGTTTTGACTGTTTGTAGCGATGATAGCTCAGTGGTTAGCGCGGTCGGTTTGCACGAAGGTCGTGGATTCAAACCCCAACAATGAGATTAAGCTGCCGGTGAAGGAAAACATCGTGATGAAACCAAAATATGGTGGTACTTTTTAGTACTCGGCTGGCTACCACTCGATTTGAAAATCTGCCGCCAAGTATCTAACAATGTCTTCCGGTAGCCTCACATGAGACCTAGTTCCATTCCAGGCTAGGTGTGTTCAAGATATACGACCACGCCGTCACTTATAATCAGGTGAACTGTAGTCAGCACCTAGACTGTCAATAATAAAAAAAAGTGTGGCCTGTGAATCTACTGGAAGAAATCAGCGTTCGTATATTTGTATGTTTTGATGACGATAAGTTGAATAATCTTAATTCTATTACCATAAAACTTGTAGGCAAACTAAATCTTTAAATTTGAAAACTGTTAGAGTGCAATGATTTAGGCTAGGGAATTAGAGGGGGAGTTGAAATTGCCATCTATGACAGCTCGGAATTTCAAAAAAAATCGGATCAAATGCTATCAATAAAACATTTGTATTTGTCTTTATTTGCTTTTGTATTTGAGTGTTTTTAAAGTAGAGGATTTTCCTTTAGCCGCATTAAGGGATTTTTGGTAATTATAGGTACGAGTCACCGACATACTATTCATAAAGTGCCGAATTAAATGTAATTTATTATATGAATGTAATAATATTAATGAGTGAATAATAAATGCTACTATAATATTGACAAATTCTTAAATGATAAACTTATTCCTAATTAAATTTAAACATATTATTATAATTAAAATGATAAATATAAAATAACTAAAATATATTATTAAAAGGAGTCCCTTTAGGCAAGGTTCCGAAGATACTGGCAGCGTTCCCCCTTTGAATAGCTAGACTAATTCTTTGTCCGAGGTAGCTGCCAGCTCTTCGGTCTCCTGTGATGTCGACTAACCTTTTTGCTATTTCTTTAAAAAGCCTTATAGCGCTAGGACCCCACGGACCAAGGGTCTCGACACCGAATGGGACAAAATCATATTCGGAGCCTAGACCCCTGTATTTGCAAGTTTTAGATTTTTCAGCCGCTTCACAAGCCGCACCAGCTCTGTTGTTGGTTCCATGTAGATGGGAAGGGGCCAGCGTGTCTGAACAGGTTGCATCCCATACTAGCACCCGACCCATCTTCCAAGGAATCAAACTCATACCGTCCGGTCTCTTGCCATCGTCTCTTGCAATACCAGTTGGCTCAAGTAGACTTGGCACGTTGACGGTGGCAAGGGACCGGCGTATGATATCGTTAAGTGCGGCATGTCTCGAGAAGCGGCCTGCACTTTTTTGGCATGACAGTCCGTGGTGTCCTAGCTTGTCGACATCACTGCCACAGGGACATTTATGAGGAGCGCAGACCGGAACCCCAAGCCGTAGACAGGTTGCGATTCGGAGCGTATCAGGCTCAAGAAATGATCCTGTATTTGACGAAGGGTACGCGTGAAGCCAATAGCCGGCCTCATGCGTACCCACGGCCAAAAGCCTAGCACGCGCCGAATCTGTACTACAGCTCAAAAGATTTTCATAAGTCAATTTGCAGTTTATGTCGTCCCAGCTCCTCTGTGAATTTGGAG
Organism: Biston stratarius; assembly: GCA_950106695.1. Lineage (NCBI taxonomy): Eukaryota > Metazoa > Arthropoda > Insecta > Lepidoptera > Geometridae > Biston > Biston stratarius. The sequence continues at coordinate 31,558,093 of OX467106.1, read as the reverse complement.
AAACAGGAAAATTCTGACCTGGGCATGCAATTAAGAAAGCGTTTCTAGCTTCTTCCAAGCCAGCAATCTCAAAGTTTGAAGGGGATGCCGAATTATACGTGTAAGTGTGGTGATATAATATGGTGAAACATAACTTATCGTATTCGTTCCAACTTTGACAACATATTTATAATGCCAATAAATTCTATCTGTTATCAATATGGCATTAGACATAAACACAGAAGTAAAATGGACAGAAATAAGGTGAACCTTGCTGTAACTTGTTGTTTAAAATAAGTGATAAAAATTCTTTTACTAAAAGCAAGCGGCAAAAGTCCTTTACTCGTTCTACGCTATCGCCAATAATTGTATTAGTATCATTGCACATGAAATAGAAAATATCGTGTTCAAAACGACGGTTACACTCCGAAGTGCATCTCGATAAGTGCTGAGGGCAGCGATGGTTTCTGTTACATTCTCAGACGAAATCTAATTTACTTTTCAAACTTTTACTGTTCAGTCTAGACTCGGGGAACCGAAAATACTTTTAAGTCGTACCCACGACCCATCCATTCCTCACCCACAGTGCACGATCCATGCCACCGATATCGTTGTAGCCACAATACGTAAGCAATTTGAATAGTATTCGTATTAGTTTGCTTTTTATTATTTATATGTAGTGTGCTGTGTGTGATAAAATAAATGTTTTGTTTCTCTCTTTTTCTCCCTCTCTTTTTATTCTTCCGCTCTCTCTTTCTTTCTTTCTCTCACTCTTTTTTCTTTCTTTCTTATTATAAGAATACTTAGCTTAAGTGACAAATGTATGTCCAAAGTACGTAATACATTCTTAAAGTTCTCCCAGTAGAATACAGATGCAGTGTCACGTTTAGCAGAGCAAAAATATGATAGTTATGCGTTTACGTAGTTATTAATATGATTCATTTATTGGAAAAGAATTAATTTAGTGTTGTGTGTTTAATTAATAGATTAACTTTCAATAGTTTAATTAATAGATCGTGATATCAATATTACATAGAAAACGTAAAGTTCTATTTGAAGGAAATTTTAAGATCTTTTTAAAGCAAATATTGGTCGTAAGCGTATTTTAATAGCAATAGTCCCCAAAGAAATATAGTCAATGTCACTTTAAAATGTATACATTTTGATGAAGAAAGGTATTGCCAACGCTACCTATTCCATTACCTGCAGCGCTTTAAAAATTATCAAATATCAAACATTATACTTCGACATATTAAAAAGACCTACGATATTTAAAGACATTGAAATATTTAACATAATTATGCCCTTCCTTTTTGCGCTTATTGGTTGGCGGAAGTCATCTCAGAAATAAAGTCAGATCGGGTCTTGTGGGTAATTTTTTTTCGAGTAACGTGGACGGATCCGTGTTTCGTTTCAATTAGCCCGCGCGTGTCGTATAAAACAGTTTGTTTTCGCCGCATGCGGTTCCTTTCTCAGTCTTTTTGTAAAGGGTTCTTTTGTATAAAACGAATATTGGACTGTTTTCGAGGAAGTGATAGTTTTGTGTTTGCCTTGCTATTCCTATATCTGAAACAGTTTTTAATAAATTAAATTATAATTACTATTCAAGATTCGATCATAGCTTATTAATAGCTACTATACAGTATCTACCGCAATACTGTATGTAGGTATTTTCTAGCCTATTGTTTTTTCATTATTCGTGTTTATTTGTCTCTTCTTCTTAGTCGATCATTCTTGTTCTTACACTTTGTTCGTGACTGTAAATGTACTCATTACTGTTACTGTACTGAGACTCGAGTAATCGTGGCTGTAGATGGACAGGGTTGCTTCTCGTCACCGCTGGTTCCCAGGGCTACTGCACGTCGCGCGATGTCTCTCCACTTGTGGCGATTTACCGCTTTACGAGCACACTGTACTGCGTTAGATTGCGTAGTCTTTTTAATAAGGCCATTCTAACGATTCGGAAACCGACCACGATGTCTCCCGTCTTTAATGCGGCCTTGCACAACAAGTCCTTCGATTGAGTCCTCATTTCTAGAGAAATGCCCAAAGAACTTCAGTAGGTATTCGTAATTGCACAAACGACGAAAGTCTGTCCTATATGTCAAAGCTCTTTAAGGAGTGTAATTACTTGTATCTATGTAAAAAGTTAGGATAACATAACAAAGTAATTTTATTATGTTATGCCGATTTTAATCCATTCCATAAAAACTTTTTCTTAAAAAAGATATTAAAATCTTAAGTTCCATTTATTTACAAATTCTCTGTACTTAACTACCTAGGAAAAACAAAGAGTTATGTCCAAAACGGACAGATATATATATTTTTTTTTAGATGGGTTTCATGAGTGTTTTGTAGATCTAAAAACTATTAAAACTGTCCGGCTGCTAAGATAGCGTTTTCTTATTGGTCCCCAAGTATCATATATAAAATTCAGCTTTTATACTATAACGTAAGTATAATTTGTAATGGAAGTATAGTTTTTAGCGTGGTGTTAGGGTACTTTCTACTAGGCTGGCTAGCTACCACCCTCAAGTTGAAAATCTGCCGCCAAGCATCTCACGGTGTGTTCCGGCAGCCTCACTTGAGAGCCAGTTCTATTCCAGGCTATTCCAGCAATTGATAACGTGATGACTAATGTTATTCCGACGACAATATAAAAAAATTAAGTTTATACTCTAAGGAAATTGGGGCACTATTTATACACCTTTACTACCTGTTACCTGCCCAAGCAACCACAATCCAAACTCCATAGTCTCTGATCGTTCTTACCTGTGTTGGGGACATGCATAGAGAAACTTTCAGTTTTATAAAATAACGAAGGTCTGGCCGTCGTGGGCTCTTGGGCTATAATGTATTCACTAAATATTATGTTATTATTTTTATGAAGTACTGAACAAAGTGTACTATACACTGCTTACACACATTGAGCATAACGAAATGAGTACCTATCTGGTTTATGGATATAGTATGAGGTATGTACATTCATATCACTGCTTCAACTGAACTTTTTCAAAGTTTGAAGGAGATATGCATTCGAGACATGCAATATTGATTCGGTAGACGAAGGCAGTAAATAGACTAGACGGTATGAAAGTAGACTCCTTTGGGGCCTCAGGCGTTATTCCCGAGCCCATCGACATCAAAAATATCGATTGAAATTTAAATTTTATTGAGACCTGTTTTCCAAATTTAAAATTTCATGTGCGTTACGCTACTCTCCCAATCCTCTGCAGTGTGACTTGCGGCGGCACGTCCCCGTCCATGCTGGCCGTATTGCCTCGTCTACCAAAAATCAAGTCTTAATTTTTGGGCGAAATAAAAGCCAGTATTTTGGACACATATCTTTTTGGGATAATTGTTATGGCTACTTCATTTACTCTATATATGATTATGATTATTTTATATATTATGCTGTGGTGGTGCCGGCGTAAGAATAGTACCCTACCCTCTCTACCCGTGGTTGCCGTAAGAGGCGGCTAAGGGATATCATACGGAAGATGGGCAGCGGCGTCTTCCTTGAACAATCACACCTAACTGCTCTGGCCAACCCGCCTGCCAAGCGTGGGGAGTATTGGCGAAACCCCCCCAGGAGGAGGCCTATGTCCAGCAGTGGACGTCCTTTGGCTGATGATGTGTGATGTGATGATTATTGCCTAACATAGTTAAAATAATTAAAAAAAATCGTGAACCGTGAACAAAAAACCACCTTAGAGAACCGTAGGAGGGAATTTGGCTTTCTAACTATTTTGTCAACACTCACGTAGGCTACAAGGATTTGCAACCCCTTTGTATGTTTCCACTAAGAATAGTATTGTAAAACACGACTTTCAGCAAACTTTAGTGGATATGGACGTGCAGCACGTAGGGAATCGTTTTATTTTGAATTCAAAGTCGAACTCGGTATTGTATATTTGTAAAAAGGAATTTTAAATTTGGTTGTAATATGATTGCGATGAAATAGCTCGCATTTTCATAAAGTGCACTAGTTCAGTGGCTATCAGTAAACTGGCCTAGAACATAAAACAAGACACGATCGTTGTTCTTTTCTTTCTAAACTGTACAACCTCTTTGGTAACGTATGGCCAGTTACACAGACATGTTATGTTGTACTATTTTCTAAAACTTGTGTTTAGTAGAGTGGTGTTCATCATAAAAATAATGGTGTTTTATTGATAAACTTCTAAAATACGCCCTTAAATGTGAGAATGTGATGTAACGTGGTGAAACTTGACTTTTTTGTTGCTTCTAAAACCCCATCGAAGCTTGTAGTGCTTCTCAGCTACCTAAGGTCTGACCGGACTCGACTATGACTTACTTTGTGACACTTTGACTGTGACTTTTTTCTTGATTTTTCATAACATACTTGAGAATATCGAAACATTTAAAACTGGCAAATGCACAAAGTGCGATGCCAAAAACAAAGAAAAAAAGAACACAAGTAAGTAGCAAACACAAATACATATGTACTTAAGTCTACCTATTAAGAAATATTGGACAATCAAGTCTACTAGCAATGTGATCCCAATTTCGTTGTCACCATTTTCAAATATTACCTACAATGCGCTGCCTGAGTGTTTCCTGATAAATAAAATCTAATTGAGTGTTTAAGCAAGCTTACCCCATTACTGAATATAAACAAAATGGCGGTCAAACCCAATCCTATCCCTATTTCGAAAAATGTTCTACCACAATTAGTTTTTTTGAAGAATTAATTAATTCTTTAGTGTTCAAACAAGTCGCCATAATTTTTTGTAGCGATGATAGCTCTGTGGTTAGCGTGGTCAGTTCGCATGCCGAAGGGCGTGGGTTCAAACCCCAACAATGAGCTTGAGTCGCCGGTGAAGGAAAACATCGCATCGTGACGAAACCACAACATGGTGGTAGGGTACTTTCTAGTACTCGTCTAGCTAGCTACCACCTTCAAGTTGAAAATCTGCCGCCAAGCATCTAACGGCGTGTTTCGGCAGCGTCATTTGAGAGCCAGTACCTACCATTCCAGGCTAAGTTTGCTTTACTATCTTCGACCACACCATCACTTAACATCAAGTGAGCTGTGGTCAAACACCTAGCCTGTCAACCATAAAAAATAGATCAATATTCACGCAAACCAAGAAATGTGATCATTACTTAAAAAATATAATATTCATTCATTTAGAAAGTGTAATTAAGAGCACAAAGCGGCCGGTGGCTGGCTAAGGAGTTGCAATTATGCAAGCGGTCGCAAAAGGCAGATAACTAGCAATTTACTCGAGATTAAGTCGTAATGTTTACTGGACTACCACCTAGAGTACAGTGACCATGAATTGGGTAAAGACAGGATAGGCTACGTATCACATTAAAATATTTAATGGTTATTTGAGTAGCTGGAGAGAAAGGATTCTCTAGAACATCTCATTCGTATATTCTGAACAGATGCAAAAAATACTAAGCAAAATAATAAGTAAATTATTAAAAAAAATAAAAAATACCCGACACCAAATCAATCATAGCTAAGAACATTCGCGACTAATTATTCACCATTCAAACAAAACAAAAAAAAAAAAAAAAAACGTTTCATCCGTTCTGGAGCTACGATGCCACAGACAGACACACATACACGTCAAACTTATAACACACCATCGTTTTTGCGTCGAGGGTTAAAAAATAATAGACATTATCATTAGAATTGTAGTGCAATTATTTTAATGCGATTTTTATGGCGTTGTTTACTGTAATGACAAAAAAGAAAAAAAAAACCGGCCAAGTGCGAGTCGGACTCGCGCACGAAGGGTTCCGTGCCATTGTCTGAATATGAAAAAGGCAAAAAAATCGCGCTTGTTGTATGGAAGCCCAGACAGACAGACGGACAGACAGACAGTGAAGTCTTAGTAATAGGGTCTCATTTTTACCCTTTGGGTACGGAACCCTAAAAATAGCCATAAATCTTTTCAAATCAAATCAAATCAAATCAAATAATTTATTTACAAGAATACATGTAGGTAGGCTTTTACACAGCGCCATCTAACCCCAATCTAAGCAAAGCTTTATGAAATCCAGTTAACTGATGGAATGCTTATATACTTTTTTGTAAATAAATATTTATAATACATGCAGATAAAGAACACATTATAAGAACACATTTAACCTCGTCACACAAATGTCCTGAGTGCTAATCGAACTTACGCCCACAGCTCTTGAAGCAGATACACTAGCAAATCAGTTGACAGGGCGGTATAAAAAAATAAGCAATATGATTTTGTCTATATTTTGGCTTACACATTGATGCAATGTGTATATTCAAAAAATCTGCGCTTACGCTTCATGACGGTGTCAGATCTTGTAACTTTTTGTAATATAGTATGTTTATTATATCAGTTTGCAAGTGTCTCAAAAAAATCGCCTACCTGGTCACCATTTCTTACAATCTGAGTTCCAATTTACTTTGTAATCCGTGAGACAGTTTTATCATTTACGACCACCAAGGGGTTATTTATTAAGTATTCTTCTGATAACTTCTGTAAATAGCGTATTGGATAGAAGCTAAGTCTACTAAGTAGTTTAATGTAAAATCTATTTCTGAAAGCCGTAATAGCCCAGTACTAAAAAATACACATTTTATATTAACTTCTCTATTTTTTGTAGCGATTATAGCTGGTGAATACACTTAAACCTGGAAAAAACTGGCTCTCAAGTGAGGCTGCCGGAACACACCGTTAGGTGGTAATTTAAGATTAAGGGTGGTAGCTAGCCAGTCGAGTATTAGAAAGTGCCCTACCACCACGCTATAGTTTCCTCACGATGTTTTCCTTCACTGGCAGCTCAAGCTCATTGTTGGGGTTTGAATCCATACTCTTCGGCGTGTGAACCGACTAAACACCGGCTAACACATTTTACGGTGGAGCACCGATTCACTTGCGACTTGAAGTCACCCAGATTGTATCTATCAGGGAACACCCACTGGGGCAGCAAATTCCATTGTTTAGCGATTCGTACAATGAAGGTAAATTCAAACCGTTTATTTCGAGTTTTTTAATCTACCATGAAGCGGTGCCGCTTTAAAGTTCCTGGCTGTCTAATAAAAGAAACTATAGATACTTTTGTCTAATCTATAAATTGATAAGAAACTATTACGACAGTCAATATTATGATGATGCTCTTTAAAAGCTTAAAGCACTTGCACATCATCGACACCTTGTATTAAATTATACTTAAGTATGCTTTTATATCTTTCAGAATCTAAATATTTCATGAACCATTCGAAAACAAGTCAGAAAAGAATCAAATCGTAAATTTTGAAGCCTATTTAGAATACGTGTCACGTAAGACACAAACACAAAACAAACATAATATCTGTCACTATTACGTTTGACAGCTGCAAGATTACGCTCTATCGTGAAATACCGGTGTTTGTGGCACCGATGCATGTGGTAAGCAATTTCCTCTGATCCTGCAAAAATGATCGTCTATAAAATGGAATGACAAGAGAACAGTATGGAAAGTCGCTTGTTTCCCGTTTCGATTATTGTACGTAACATATGGATGGTAGGAATAAATGGACATTGTTTTTTTAAGTTTAACCACTTATTGTTGAAGTACTAACGTTCCCGCAAGTTTCTATACTAGAGCCACAGTATCTAAAAGTCAGTCAGCTCCAATGAAGTTTCCGAATGTAAATTTTCGCAACTTTTCTTTATCACGTACTACGCCTAAAATTAGTAAAAATTATAGACAATCAAACTTAGTATTATAGAATGTATTCAGCATTATTCGTTTGGCTTGCCTTAATTGACAGACGACAAGGCATTCGATGACAGAATTTTATCAATAAAATACTCTATAAAAAACAAAAAAAATTGCATATTTTGCTTTTAAAAGCAATTTTCGTCTTTAAAAATTTATCAAAATATCATATTTGAGACGGCATTTAGGACATAAATCTAGAGCTTTTCTGGCACACAGGTTACGTAAACTGCAACTGAAGAAAAAGTGAAGCTGGCTTTTGTGATATGGTCGTCAGTTGTTACACCTTTTAAGTTATTTTTTTCTTTGTACCTATTGTATATTTTTGGACATTAAAGTTAATCAATCAATCAGTTAACCATCCGTTATTAAAGTTCTGCAACGCAGTTTTAAGGTATACACTCGATCTATCTAATTGGAAACCTATGGTTGCTGCACTCCATTGCTATTTTTTTTTCATGTATATTATCGAACCATTTGATCAAATGTCTCAACCTAATGAGCACGAAAGCAGCGATAATCTTGACTTTCGTTTTGTTCCTCAAAGTTCGTAGTACTGCTACATGGACTGACGTTATCTCTTCCAATCAGGAGAGCGTATTGTCCCTCTCATAATTTTTACATTGAAAAATACACAATTTTTAAAATATATTGTATTTAAATGTATGAGAATGAAATAATTTTTAAATTTCTTTATTATGTTAAGCAAATGAATTGGTACAACTCAGCGTTCGTGATTAACGTAAGTAATAATTTGTCTTAATAAAGTACGTCGCTTTGTAGGCTAGAAACGCCTTTTAAAACTTAGGGCTAAACAAATTACAAATGTAACTAGTCTTTAAACATAAAATTGAGGGTAGTTACAATAAAGTTAGTAGTTAATTACATACTACTAGGCTTATTTGTATGTTAATGTAGGAGAAGTATGACTGAAAAAATCTTTTTATAATTTTCAAGCAAGTACCTATATTTTATACAGAGTAAACAGGTATATTCTAGGTCAGCGTCTTCCATCTTAGATCGCATTCTGTTTAACATCAGGCAGGGTGTGGTCAAACGCAAACCTGTTTTGAATATAGAAAAGTTGTGAGGTTGCTTTACTTCAGATCGTAACGTACGATATGTATAGAGTTGTCGGCTATAAAAGCAAACGCAGTCCCCCTTGAACCCCAAAATCGGATCTAAAGCCTCAATATGTGCAGTGCATATATGAAACTTTTTGAAAGGGGCTCCTCACGAAACAAAGTCATACTGAGAGTACCTACTTACTATAACTATGTTAACAATTCACATTTGTTTTAGGTAGGTGCCTTTAATTGTACGAAAACTGCTTGAAAAAAGTTCTAGAAGGAAGCCTATATCCAGCAGTGGACGTCCTATAGCTGATGATGTGATGTGACTATTAAATATGCAACAGACAAGTGAAGAGATCAAGAGGAGTTTTATTCAATATAGGTTTGCGGTTGACCACACCCTGCCATATTTAAGCAGTAGTCATGAAAAACGCTTACACAATTAATATTCGAATCTAATTTTCAAACTTTCGCGACTTGAATACATAATAAAGTTTATCACCGGGTCTTAATCGCGCACACAACACTGTCGAGTCAACTCGTGACCACGGCTATTGCAACATGGCCGAAACGTCGAGTAAATAAACAAAACTAATTTCATAATATTTTAGTGCGCGATAACGACCTGCTAAACATATTTTTTTGATATTCGGTGTTCAGAAAATTCGAGAGTAATTACTTGGTAACCTATTATATGACGGATGACCAATGGCATCATTGTTTTTAAAAAGCGCGACTTCAGCATTGCTGACGTCACTATCATCAGGGTGATATCTCATGCTTCGGCGAAGTAGAAAACTAACTTGTTTACTTGCAGTAGTTTATTCACTTTTACAATATTCAAGAGGTCCGACCGTTCCGGCGGTTCGAAGTCAACTGACTTGCAAGTTTTTTTTTTTTTTTAATGACTTGCTGTTGGCCAGTTGGCCTCTACAGCGTCACCGGATTGTGGCGAGCGCGGAGTGCGCTGAGCCTAAAAGTTAAGGACGACTGGCACAAGGGCACCTCTGAGTGGTACGGACTTCGGCTCGGCAGTCGCCGGAGCATCAGAACAGGCGCCGTCTAACAGTTGCCCTGGCCACCCGGAAGGGGTGTGCCCTTGGGCCCAGAGTTACAAGTCGTTGGACGGCCCTATTTATACCAAAACCAACGCCTGCACAAACAATGTTTTGTCAACACATAACATTATCTGCGGGTAGTTTGATTTTAAGTTTTACAAATCATAACAAATCATTATAAGATTTAAAAAAGTTTGATGTTTACGTTTAATAACAGATCTTGTATTCTACGATATTAAATATAGTTGATTGTGATCACTGAGAGTGATCCTCTAGTGTGCATTTATAGCAAATATCAATGCGCTATAGTGTAAACACACGATCTGCCATCTGCCATAGAAGGCGTCGAACGCATGGCGGCAAGGCGCGCACTCGCGACAAAGTGAGAAAAATATTGTCGTTCAATATTTATAGGATTTTTATTTCCGTAGTTTAGTCTCGGATACACGTCGCAGGCTGGAGCAGGGGACAGCAGTGTAGAGTTAGAAGACTAGATGTGGCTTGTCGTTTCATTTGATCTGATAATTTTGAGCTTTCTTACAACAAGTATTATATCGTTTTTTTTGTAAACGTAATGTTTCGCTGACGCTCTCCTGATGGTAAGATATAACGCCTGTGCATGATCATTGCAGCGATACAAGAACTTTGAGTAGCAAAATAAAATCTAGGACATTGCTACTATGGCGCTCATTACTTTGAGACTTTCGATGGTAAGTCTCAACAACCCTGTAACTTCGCTAGCTATAGTTTCCTTCAAAACGGTACACAGTAATGTTTACACAGTACTGCTTGGCGGAAGAATATCTTGTACTGCGTTGGTACCTACTTAGATGACTTCCTGCTAAAGAGATCTTCCACCAAGTAAAAGTATTCGTGGATCGTTGTCCGATTGTAACATAAGGCCTTAGAAACATCATGTGACTTGTGCACAGCCGCACAAAAGTCGCTCTCGTGTTTTTCACCAAACCTATTGGGTTTTTTTAGGAGTACTTCCTCCTTATCATAACACAATCTACAGAGAATAAGGTGGCATAGTTTGAAGTCTTGAAAAGATTTAATCTAATAAGATTCAAGAATAACGTGAATAGTACAAGGCTACAACTTTTTAGTAAGGCAGTTTCCTGCCTACCTTCATTTGTAATAAAATTTCAAATTTTAATTTACTTCCAAGTATTTCTGTTTTGCCAACTTAATTATATTTATGGGCGAGTATACGTGGCTAAAATTAAAATAAGAAGTACTTAGTAAAGTTACTTAATAATGATACATACAAGTTAAAAGTTAACAATGAAATTAACACGACGCAAGCCACTTCCATGGTTACTATAACGTGTTACTGTCGCGTCTCTGAGATGTTTTTTCTCTGTTGCATTCATTTTGGCAAGCTTAGGACGATACATAATGCATGCGACCGTGGGGGGTCATCGGTATTCCGTCGCTGTGTGCGCGTTGTGATGTCCGAGCGACTTCTGTTGCGAGTGTAAACAGAACATTATTTGATCGACCTTTAAGCTTTTGTCGCGACATTCGTCTTTAAATAGGAACGTTTATCAATTATTTATTTAATAAAAATTACTAACCGCGCCTCTCACTTTCATTTTTCATACAAACTTTCGCGTTTATGCTATTAGTTTGATAAAAATACCTAATAAGAGCAGTTTTTCTTTTTGTGATGTTTTCTAAATATATATGTTGAATCTTTTTGGATTAAAAATATATTGAAAACTTTTGTCGTTTATACATTGCCGCAATAATCAGCAGCCATGCTGAGATATATACTATATAGCCTATTCGGTATAAACTACTTTGGCATTTTTTTTTCAATAAATGTTTCCTTCCTCTCTTTTAAAAATATGCAGAATAAAAAAAATATAAATAAAAATACTTTTTCTTACAAGTCATTCAAAATTCAAGGATTTCCTTAAATAATCTTGTTTTATAAGTACCTAATAAAGATGTAAGCAAAAAATCATTTTCATGTAGCTTTGAGGAGCGGAAAGAGCGAAAAAAGCGAGTAAAGCGATGTCCAATCAAGCGTGACATTTCTCAAGAAATGCTCAAGTGTGGTAGCATGATGTACTATATCGACCAACCTCATGATATCAGTATGGTTTTCACAATTTTTTATCTACTTTGACGATCGAAATCTTCGACGATATATCTTGAAATTCCCGGTGGTGTTCTATGTTATAAGAAACAGCATTTGATTTGTGTTACGAATATATATTTTAAGTTTTATATTAAATTATTAAAGGCATAGACTTTTTTCTTAGTAAGCTCTAGTTTCTACTTTGTTGATGTTGTTAGAAGTCAGACATTCTAGTGACCAAGATAAAATTTAAAGCAACGATAGCCAACTTGGGAGGCTTTTTGGAGGTCCTGGGCTTAAACACTCTGTCTTTTATATGTTACTAGCTGCTGTGACTTTGTCCGCGTGGAATTCAACAAATTATCTTTTTATCTCTTAATTGTATAAGCTCCCATATAACTCAGATGACTATTTTAGTTGGCGTCAACTATATATGTATGCATGAGGACAACCTTTATTTTTTGGAGATTTTCCTTTGTTTGTGCTGTAGGCCTTGCTTTTAACCAAATTTCGTAATTCTAGGTCAACGGGAACTATTATATATGTACATAGATTTTTGACGCAAAACCTATAGGTACTTCCGGCGATGCCGCGGCGGGTAACTAGTCATTTAATAAATTACAAAAAAAATCGCTGGAGCTGATATTTCTTGTTTACACAAGTAGGTAGTCCGACTATCTAGCACTTAGTCTACTGTTTGTACGTCTTGCCATCTCTAATGGAACCTTTTAAGATATGACAACACTTTGGACAATTTCGCGGCAATTTAAAGTATACTTACACATGCCAACTGACGGCAAGAAAATACGCTGCTTTGACTGCCAATAAGAGAAAATAAGTAGACATATTACTGAAATGGGATAATTTGCAAATCCAGAGAGTATGGAAAGCTAAGAATTATAAAAAAAAAAAAGTTTTTTTTTTTAAGTTTTTTTCTGAATACGCAATAAATAAATGAATCAGGAAAAAATACAGAGTTACGCAAAACAGTAGCACTAGGCCAAAAGAAACTCAATGACTCAATGTTCGAAATGATAATTAAAAACAATTTTCTAGGTGTATGACCACAGTTCACCTGATGTTAAGTGATGGTGTGGTCGAAGATGGTAAAGCATACCTAGCCTGTAATGTACTTTCTAGTTGTCAGCTGAAATCTGCCGCCAATCACTTAACGGTGTATAATTTTTTTCGTGTTTATTCAAAACGATTTAAAAAAAAAAAAAAACAGAATATGTGCCTTTTTACGCTTTTAAAATGAAATTGCACCTTCCGTAACGAGAAATCCATCACGTATGAACTGTCATTAGACGTATAGGATTATTTTCATTAAACGCGTGCTTTACCGTCTCAGGGGATGCGACGAGTGTAGCATAAATAAGTCCGTATGTCTATCTGTACTCCTTGCTAGAGACACTACTAACGCAGTGATATTTTTCTATTAAAAATAGTTTAGTTTTAGCGATGATAGCTCAGTGGTTAGCGCGGTCGGTTCGCATGCCGAAGGGCGTGGGTTCAAACCCCAACAATGAGCTTGACCTGCCGGTGAAGGAAAACATCGTGAGGAAATCATAGCGTGGTGGTAGGGTACTTTCTAGTACTTGGCTCGTTAGCTACCACCCTCAAGTTGAAAATCTGCCGCCAAGCATCTGATGGTGTGTTCCGGCAGCCTCACTTGAGAGCCAGTTCCATTCCAGGCTAGGTGTGCTTTACCATCTTCGACCACACCGTCACTTAATATAAGGTGAGCTGTGGTCAAACACCTAGCCTGTCAGTAATAAAAAAAAAGTTTAAAAATGAAAAGTAAATGTAGCATGTCTACAAAAATAGGACAAAAAAAACTTGGAGGTCAATCACCGTATTATGCACTATTATGTCGACAAGCAGTAGTGTGTAAGTATACATTATTTCTGTTTGACCGGTGGCGAAATTACAAGGCTTTTGGGACTAACCATCTAATGTCTCAAAATAGAATAGATTGTAACTTTATTGTACACCAACAATCGATAGATTTATTAAAATCATCTTAAAAAAGAAAAACAAACAAAAACCACATCACGTTTAATTTGCAGTAGTACAACGGCGGCCTTATTACTTACAACGATTTCCAGACAGCCTTTGGATGGATAGTACAGATAGCATAGCCATTATGACAAAGTAATTAAATGAATGCGCGCTAAAGTAGCGATGCCCTGAACTTTATTTTATTACTCAAGGTAACGTTGCATTGGCCATGGGCAGGCGTTATATTATTATCTTACTATCAAACAAACGTATTGTTCGTGTCTTTACTTTTACATTTTAAAAAGTACATATATTATAAAACCGTAACTATTTTGGCATAGTAATTAATACCAACAAAAATTTACGTAATTATAATTTTATCTGCAACGCAACATAATTCTGTATCAAAAGTTATCAAAGGTGTAACAATTTCTTATCAAAAAAATAAAACAAAACATATATGAAGCCAAGCCAACTCCGAAATCCTTTCAATAACATAATCTCCCACAGAATAAACATCTCAAGCTCACATCTGACAAAAATATATCCAGAGATTGGTACAAGATTTCCGCACGAAATTAGGTGGGTCCGACGGTGGACAGCGACTCCACGTGACACGGGTCGAGCTCGTTATATTTATCCTGTAACAACCTGGATGATTAGGGCAGTGGTGCACTGGCAGCGTCGGATTGAAAATAGCAGTTTATGATTTATCACATCATATTCTAATTACATATATTAGTGAATCATCAACCTTTTATCAGCTTTTAAAACAGCTTTTTAACCGACTTCAAAAAAAAGTAAGTTCTCAATTCGGTTGCTTTTTAAAATATTTGTTTCTGAGTACCATATTTTTTTGGCATTAACATAAAACACGTATTTTTATTAATTAATAAATAGTTCTATAATTTTTTGCTACACAGTGTTTTCGACGCATACGTTTGAGCTTCGGATTTTTGAACTAAGCTAAAAGTAGCTTGTGTTTCGGAGAACCGTGTGCTGATTGCAGAAAAATTTTTTGATTTGAAAGGATATACTTTAGAAATTTCATCAAAATCTGTTAAGTAGTTTAATTTTTATAACCAGAAAAAATATGTCACCCAAGTAATCGTTTACTTGGATGTCATTTTTTTTTAAATTGCGTATTTTGCTTTCCTTTGACTGATCATGTCGATGAATGATGAACTGGCCGACTTCGTCATAAGATGAACAAAAGATCCACAAAAAAAAATGCCTTGCTGAGTTTCTTGCCGGAGTCTTCTCGAGTTGAAGTGTAATTACGAGCCGGTGGTAGATTCAAAAATGTAACTTAACGTTCATAAGTGCCTTGCCAGGGCCTAAACTGAACAAATGCCTTTTGATTTTGTTTTTGATGATGATGAAACTGGAAGGTAGGCACGAGAACTTCGTAATAAAACTATGTAACCTATCCGTATTTGGACTTAGTGGACGAAGTTGTTTTTTTTTTTGTATTAAACTTTTGTTTCTTTTTGATGACGAAAAAATTATGAAAAACTCTTGTATTTTTTAATCACGCCGTACTTCATACAAAACTATTAGAAATCCAATAAAATGTTTAAGATCATGCAGGTATTTTTACATCTACACGTGTTGGCAGTGTGACCAACCTTTACAAAGAGAGCGGTCGAGCTGTCTCCGGATCTAAAGGTGGATAAATAAGGAAGCTCGGATGTAAGGAAAACCCGACTCTCGAAAAGATACGGTACGATTTTGTAGATTCATATTGTCACCATCGTTATTCAGCTATTGAATTACGGAAGGACACTACGGTCCTTCAACGCGATAATAAGGGATGAATAACAAAAAAGGACGCTGGTTTTACTAGCTTTGACTTCATTTCTGTCGATCTTGCCAAGGGTAAGGTATAAAGAGTTTTGTCTGAAACGCGAAAAGGTCGAGCCGTATTATAATATTTAAACTTATTTTTTGTTTTTAGTGTTTATGTAAAAAATACTGGTGTTTTTAGGGTTCCGTACCCAAAGGGTAAAAACGGGACCCTATTACTGAGACTTCGCTGTCTGTCTGTCCGTCTGTCTGTCTGTCACCAGCTGTATCTCAAGAACCGCGATAGCTAGACAGTTGAAATTTTCACAAATTATGTATTTCTGTTGCCGCTATAACAACGAAAACTAAAAACAAAATAAAATAAATATTTAAGAGGGGCTCCCATACAATAAGCGCGGTTTTTTGCCTTTTTCATAGATAATGGTACGGAACCCTTCGTGCGCGAGTCCAACTCGCACTTGGCCGGTTTTGTTTTTGGTCAATTGATCAAGTGTCGGATTTCGCGAGTGTAACATGACTTTTTGTGTTGCTTTTAACTCCGTCAAAGCTTGCAGTAAAGTCACGACTACTATACTCGGCAAGACCACTCGACCTTGTCTATGACTTACGACTTATTTAACTTGTTTTTTTTTGGATAAAATACTTATAAATATCAAAACACTTGACACTGCACAAAGTGCGACGCCAAAGAAACAAAGAAGAATAAGAATGACATAATTATTTTTTTATACGATATGCACAATATAAAATGACAAAAACAAAGAAGAAGCGTAATTTTATATCACCTATCAATAAAAATAAATACTCTATTTTATGGACAATAAGTTTGCGTTTATCTTCCTTTTTTATAGTACGAGAAAAAGTAACTAGACAAACGAGACCTCCTCCCCCATGACTTTTACACCGGTACTCGGAAGTTTTAGTACAACCAAGGCATTTTTTTTGGCGCTCATTACGTGGTGTTCATTATTCCTGTAACTGTATTGTATTTGCATGGTGGTAGAGTACTTTCTAGTACTCGGCTGGCTAGCTACCACCCTCAAGTTGAAAATCTGCCGCCAAGCATCTAACGGTGTGTTCCGACAGCCTCACTTGAGAGCCAGTTCCATTCCAGGCTAGGTGTGTTTTACCATCTTCGACCACACTGTCACTTAACATTAGGTGAGTTGTGGTCAAAACACCAAGCCTGTCAGCTATAAAAAAAAAAAAAACTTTGTCAATTTACCCGTGTCTTAAATTTTACCTTTTTTTAACATTATATCTAAGTCTTAATTCCTTGAAACTCATATTCAGTAACATCAATTTATTTAATGGAACAGTGGTCTTCATAAGCCAGGACGCGTCAGGCGCGTGTTGCCGTGAAAATAATGATGTGACAGTTAAAGCTTGGAAAAGTCACTCGTTGATTGCGTGGCAGCCCTTTAACGAACCGTTTTGACAACCCTAGATATATTTATGTATAAATTGTTATTGGGAACAGATTATAGTTTAGTTTTCATATCAACCCTGTTTTTTTAAAGCTATTCCACTAAAGAAAGAAAATCATTTATTGATCACAATACAAAGTGCCAAAAAAATAAATAGAATTTATGTGGTAAGAAAACTCTTCTTGTTTTGGGACAAGAGTAAGGCCATATCCACCACGTTGGCCGAGTGTCGAAAAAGCAGACTACATACATCGTCTATGTTCGTAATTTTATTTACTTCAATTTCATTCCACAGCCTTCTCTAAAATTAGAACGTTTACTAATTTCTATCGTCTCCCGGACTTTCGGAGACACGTAGAACTTCTCACGAGCTAGCACTTTTGCCGTATCGAATTAGATATAGTGCAGCGCGTCCTTATCGATCAAATGTGGCCGAAACTATAGTCGGAATATCCGATATAATTAAACGTGAGTAATCCCACATAATAAAATTAAAAGTGAGTAATCCCGCAGTTCGCGGCCATCAATCAGTCAACGCCTTAGTCCACCTGCCATCAGCGTGCCTGGCGACATGTCCTGCCCAACTCCATTTAAGTTTTGCCCTTAGTTTATTGCAAAGCAATTTTCCAGCAGACTTATTCCCAATTAACATCAAACAGATTTCAGTGTAATTTCGCGCGTGCTCTCCAATAGTTGCAGATAGTCACCACTATATGCTCATTATTCGATTAGAGACAGACAAGCGAGTTCTCAGTGCAAATAAATCTCTGTATTATTCGCTTTGGGACCGGTGTACCCTATAAACAACAAACAGTATTATAACTTGATATCGATTGGACTTGAGCACAGATTCTATTATAGGCTCAATATTATGAAGCTTTGAGTAAAAAAAGTCACGTAAACTTAAAAAAAATGTTTTATTAGCATATAAATAATACGTATATAAATAGTTTGTATAACCTACTTTGTATATTCGACCATATCGTAACTTAACAACAGGTAAGCTGTGGTCAAACGCTTAGCCTGTCAACTTGAAAAAAAATAACGAAGTACGCCAAGGCTGGAATTGAACTGGCTTTAAGCCAGTAAAATATGGCTTTAAGGTTCAACATTGTCAATACCGCGTTTCGTAAAATAGAGCTGGTCATGGTGAGGTCCTTTATGTATAATTATGTGTGTATAATTGTATATGTGAGAGTGTGTATATGTGTGAGTGCGAACGTGCATGCATGCGTGCGTGTGTGCGTGTGTGCGTGCGTGCGTGCGTGCGCGTATGCGTGCGTGCGTGCGTGCTTGCGTGCGTGCGTGTGTGCGTGCGTGCGTGCTTGCGTGCATGCGTGCGTATGTACGTATGTATGTGAGTTTTGAGCAGGTATAGAGTTATTATCTTGGGGCAACTAACCCAAAATGTGGTCATTGTACTTAATATTATGAACAACTTTCGCTATGGGGACAACTCTGAAATCGCGAAAAAAATCCATTCCATACATTTCATGTCAAGGGCCAACACATTTTTTTTATGAAACAGCAGATGTTTTTGCGCTTTCAGAGCTGGGCCCTTGGTAAATTTGTTCACAAGCCTTAATACACACTAAACTTACAACTTAGTATCTATAGTACCTATGGTTTTTACAATATTTTTAAAGAATGTTTGTTATAGAAAATCAACCAAGTTAGGTTACTGCATCACCAAACTACAGAGCCGCGGGTGAACTCTGCAAGGGAATCAGGGTTTAATCCGCACTAAATTGCTTACAGTCTGCCCGGGCCAGGCGATTACCGACGAATTATTTAACTTGTTTGTCGGGTATTGTAGCCAGGTTCCTGAAGACGGTGAATGCATTTACGATCGGGGATTTTCTCGATTATCGAACTGAATTTCAATTCGGTGTGGTAGAATAAAGGAGACGGCAAATAGTTTTCTTAGAGAAATTTAAATCAGCTTATCTTGCCGATCTGTCGGTTTTGCGTTGTTTACTTTGTGGTTACCTACATTGTTGGCAATCAGATTTGTGACTGTTTACACGATTTACAAATACATGTAAATGTGTTTACAGATATTAGTTTAAGTGAAGGTGTTTATAGAATTATAGGTTTAGGGTGTAATAAGCCAAAAAAAAGGTTAAAGGATTAAAATAGCTAAAGAAAAAACTAAAGAGATATTTTTAAAACGATTTTGTATTCCTAATTAAATTTAAACATATAACTTATTTATATTTTTGTAATCCTCATTTTTTTTTGTTTTGATACGCTACTCGATAGGTTTTGGTTTTTATTTTTTATTAACGTATTTTTATATATATCTATATATCTTGTTAACGTAAAAATCGCGCCAAAAATTCGCCATTTTTTTTCAAACACCTATCTAAGGATACTTTAGTTTAAAGACTACTATAACGATATCTTAACTGTCGAAATCCATCCAGCCGTTTGGAACACATGAGGTAATAAAGAAATTTACATACATACTACGTACAAGATATGCGCGAAAAACATAACCCTTCCTTGGCAGTCGAGTAAGAAGGTTATTATGAACAACTTTTACTAGGCTCAACTCTGAAATGCTGTAAATCGACTCAACACGACACTCTTATCTCGTCCACCCTCAAGCTTCACGTTGCGAGCTCTGCGCTCGCGGACTGCACGCGGTAGAGCCCGCAGCGTAAAGCAAGACGAAGCCACGCGCGTGTCGTACTCTGCTTTAACTCCTTGAAAAAGATCATTGCATGAGTCGGAATATAATCAAACTTAAGTGATCTCGTTTAAGTAAAAAATATTCAGACAAATTACTATTTAACGATTATTTTCTTATTAAACAAAAAATATGTTCCTAAGTGAATAACCGTAATAGTTTAAAGTTTTAAATCATGTTTTATAATATATAAAATGTTTATTCAATGCATTAACTAAAAACATAATGGTTCAAAATATCATTATTTCTATTATATTGCACAAAAACTATACGCCATCGGTCTGCAAAAAGATCAAAAGTAGGTTAAAAGAAAATTTTACTAAAAGTTCGCAAGCGAGCGCTATGCTAAAAGAAGAAATTTCCCTTTGCATTTTTTTAGTCGTATCTTTAGTTATTGGGTAGGAAGTATTGCTTTTTAATATAATTTCCGAAAAGGAAGACGTCGAGACTCCTCCGGGATTCCTAATGGATTTCGTTTATACTTCCCTTGCAAGTCGGAACACAATCTATCAGTTACTGTTACACGGCACTTTTCCAGTTTACTTTTGACAAGTTAGGTGTTAGACCACAGCTCACCTAACGTTCTGACGGTGTGGTCGGAAATTGTAAATACACCTAGCCTGGAGAGGAACTGGCTCTCAAGTTTTTTTTTGTCTTGTAATAAACATACCTGGAATTATTACAATATACTTATTTATCTTACTGACTATGATTTATTGCCGTGGTGGTGCCGGTGTAAGAATAGTACCCCCCACTCTCTACCCGTGGTTGCCGTAAGAGTCGGCTAAGGGATGTAATCCGGAAGATGGGCAGCAGCGTCTTCCTTGAACAATCACACTTAACTGCACTCGCCAACCCGCCTGCCAAGCGTGGCGAGTATTGGCAAACCCCCAAGGAGGAGGCCTATGTCCAGCAGTGGACATCCTTTAGCTGATGATGATCTTACTGACTAACATTTTCGCTTCTTTACTTCAATTGAAATAAACGCCGACACAGCTTCAAACAAACACGCTTAACTGGAGATAAAAGAAAATTGAATTCCCTATCTCCATAAAAACCCTCGTACATTTCATTTTTGAGCCATTCTTATTATTGTGAAGACTTTAAACCGGAACCTAATTTGATCCTACAATTTTCTTCCCGCCAGTCGGCCGCTCGGGGCTCAGTGTCAACGTTTCATTTGGATTACACATTACCAAATATCTTTTCCATCCTTATCCCCCTTCGGCTTACAACGTAGAGTTCAATTTCGATTGTTCTAGTTGTAAAAAAAACGTTGTATATAAGGTAGATGCAACGCAGTGGTCATTCAGAGATGGTCGTAGTCGGTTGAACATCTTCCAAGTCTTTGTGCTGTCATTATTAAAGGAAAATGAGTATTGTTATGGCTGCTGTTCTGTTCTTATTAAATCGTGGCGTGGAATGGCTGGATTTAGCTAAGTTCTTTTTTCTAATGACGTAGTAATAATCTTCCATTTACTATTAGTATTATGAGAATTACTTACTAAGTACATAAACGAGAGTGTATTTAAAAATGAGCTTCAACTTACTCCCGCCAGGGGCGCTGTCTCGTTCTCCATTTATTTGTAGCGATGATAGCTCAGTGGTTAGTGCGGTCGGTTCGTATGCCAAAGGGCGTGGGTTCAAACCCCAACAATGAGCTTGAGCTGCCGATGAAGGAAAAACATCGTGAGGAAACCATAGCATGGTGGTAGGGTACTTTCTAGTACTCGGCTGGCTAGCTATCACCCTCAAGTTGAAAATCTGCCGCCAAGCATCTAACGATGTGTTCCGGCACCCTACTAGAGAGCCAGTTCCATTCCAGTCTAGGTGTGCTTTACCATCTTCAACCACACCGTCACTTAACATCAGGTAAGTTGTGATCAAGCACCTAGACTGTCAGCGATAAAAAAAAACCTATAGTTTTCGTAGTACTTAAGTAATCTCACAAATGTATATGCTAGCCTCTGAGTTGATTGTTGGCAACATCATCATCTTCATTTTTAGTACGTAATCAGCGAACATGCCTTTATTTTAAGGGCAAGTCATTTTGCACAGGTCCAATGTCGATTAATTATATGGAGCATATGATTATGTCTCTTTTCTTTCTTCTAAGCTACCACTCAGTAAATAAAAAGAAAAATGGTTCATTTCCCTATTATTTTTTATTTTATTTTGACATACAAGCTTCTCCACGTTCAATTATGTATTTTAATAATAAGTTAAATAAATCCTGATGTGAAACAAGCGTGGTTGTGTGCGCACGCGTGTTTGTTTGTGTGCAAACATAGCTATTTGAATGTGATTTATTCATACAGTCTTATGCAACTGTCAGTAATTGATTAACAAATAAAAATAAATCTGATCGCAGAGTTTATTCTGACAGATATCTTATAGAATCATATATTTTTAACTAGATTAAAAGGAAGCTTAATTTTGTAGTTACATACATCGCAACAACAAACAACAACACAATCGCAACATTTCCCCTTAGAAATAATATTTCAACGTGCTACAATACCTGTACATATCTTTCGCTTTTTATAGTTAACGTCATATTTTATTTATAGAGACGGACGAGACCCTCTCCTGATGGTAAGAGATAACGCATATACATGACCATTTCAGCGCTTTACATTTAACTTGGTGGTAGATTTCCTTAGCAAGAGGTCGTCTAGGTAGGTACCACCGCAGTACCAGATATTCTGCCGCCAAGCAGTAGTGTATAAACATTACTGTATTCCGGTTTGAAGGGTACTGCAGCTAGCGAAATTACAGGGCTGTTGAGACTAACCATCTAGTCTCAAAGTAATGAGCGCCAAGGCAGCGATGCCCTGGACTTTGAAAAAAAACAGCGCTGCACAAAACAACAAAATCCAGAGAAGTGCTGCTTTGGCGCACTTCTTTGCTAAAGAAAAATATGTAAAATCTTACACACGAGACCGTAGTAAATAATAATTCAAATTTATTTTAAAGAACAATTCCGATAAAATATCACTTTCATCTAAAATCAGAAAGGCGAAAGATATTCTTAAAAGGGGAAGTAAAAGCAACTGTTTAAGGTATAATACCGCTGGGAACAAAGACGTGAGCATGTTTGGATTCCAATTTCACGCTGTGTTGAGTTTGCAGGAAACCAGTGAAATTAATTTCGATCATTGGACGAAATATTCTATCTTGGTGGAAGAGGAAAATCAACAACATCGATGGGCATAGTGACGCAAGAGACTGCCTTCCATTCTTCTGTAACTGTATTTTTTCAAACTCTTTCCAAAACAGCTTCATCTTTCTAATATCGTACGAAATCGTAGTAAAGTCGACTATATTCGACCCCATACGCAAACTCATCTGCATGATTGAAGAATGTAGTCTCTGTAATGTATTTCTCTAAGTTATGACTATCACTTCAATAGTTATGAGCATGTCGTCTACTTATTTTATTCTACTTACTTGCGACGGCAATGTGACATCTCGAATTACACTATTTTTCGTCTTACTGATATTCTGAATCGAGATCTCGCATCCTATTATCTCTAAAGCGGGATTTTGTTGCTACAATAAACAACAAAGAAAAAAGAGAATAGACAAAATATCACGATATAGCGCTGTCTCGTTTGGTGATCTAGTTGGCTTCAATGCAGTGACAGTTCAGTTGTCATCTAAGCTTCGAGGTGTGAAGTGCCCTCGGGTTTCATGAAAAACGTGACATCACGAGGATACCACGTATCAAATGTCAATTCCCACATCATCTTCAACGTGACAACTAAACTTACCTTGTAAATTTACTTTCTTTTGGAACAATTTGATAAATTTCCTTTGTTCTTTCAAACTCTGCAACGAAGTTAATTTACTTCCAAATTTGTATTTTTATTTTTGATATTTTATTTCAATATTAGTTATACTCTAATCACTTTGTACATAATAAAGCTATCTTGATAACAGTTTAAGAGTTACACTCATTTAAAATTTTAAAAGCAGTTTTCTGTAAAATTATGGTTTTTGAGATGTCACACTGTTGTTGCAAGTGGACGATGTGTAAAATACGATACGACACAACACAAAGCGATACGATACTATAACTCTATATTGACACGACAGTAAGGGCGTTACTATAATTTACAAAGCAGCTAACTCGTCACATTACTTATTACCATAAAATATATAACCATCTACAGATGAAATTACATAAGTATTTCTCCAAACTCTTTCCAAAGCAGCTTCCTTCATATAAAGCTTAAAAACTCTGGCACAGCTCTCATTTCATTAATGCAATCTATAAAATACTCCCTCGAGAGTCTTCCATACGGCATTACTGTCTTCTAGAGACCGTTCACTGCACTGATTATCATATAGAGCGACATTTACACTGAAAAGCCTTTCAGAGCAGTCGCTTAGTGACACATCTGTTGCGATACTTCGGTTGATATGAACCTCAAGTATCTATCGAGTTCAGATTTGGTTTGATTTTAAAATATATATTTGAATACAAAGAAGACTGGTTATATATTTTTAAAATTAAGAACTTTGCTGCGAGTGATTTGAATGAATCGAACTGCACAATTTACTATAAAGCAGTCTTCCTTTTTGTCAATAAAGAAATTTCAAAATACAATTGAATCAGTCGTGCCTAGGAATTAAAGTTGCTTATAAATGTAATTTCATTTCATTTAAATGTCGTGGACTAAGTGATTGTTAGGACATTGTTCATAATGTCCAACAAGATGCCCAGCAACCCAACAATAACTATTAAAAATTAAATTGACCGAGCTATTACGAATAATGTCTTTCACCCATTAGATTATTTATTTATTATTTTAGCCGCAATAATGTTTATGATCACGGTATCTGTTTAGGGTTTTTTTTTTGTAGCGATGATAGCCCAGTGGTTGATGCACACGCCAAAATGGGTTCGAATCCCAACAATGAGCTTGAGCTGCCGGTGAAGGAAAATATACTGAGGAAACCATATGGTACGGATTTTCTAGTACCTACTCGACTGGCTAGGTACCACTCAAGTGGAAAATCTGTCGCCAAGTACCTAACGCTGTGTTCCGGCAGCCTCACTTGAGAGCAAGTTCCTTTGCAGGCTAGGTGTATTCTTCACCATCTTCGACCACACCGTCACTTACAGGTGAACTGAAGTCAAAAGTCCAGCCTGTCAAAGGAAACAAAACACATTGCCCATTGATAAATTAATTACTCTAGTATACAATTTTCGTAAACAGGACTTTTGAAAAATTCACCATTTTGAGAATATGTTTTTATAAAATTCATCTTCTATTGTGAAAATGTACCATTCTGTGTCTACCATAAATATGATACAAGCAATTATAATTCCAATTCTGCTATCAAATATTATGTGGGTAAACATTTCATCATAATTATGCCTACATCAAAAATAATTACGAAGGTATAAAAATTTACTCCTTCTATAAAATTGACATACGAGTACCTAACTTGGGTCTTAGGTCTTATAAATTTGTGACGTTAACTCGGTTAAAGCCCCTGTTCACATCAAACTGAGTAAATAAATAACTGGCTCCCTCACGTAACTTCGTAATTAGCAATTACCGTTTACGCCTAAAGGCAATCGCTTTACGCGATGTAAAGACGTTCAGACGTAATTAAGTATTTCTCGTGTGAACATCGATATTTATAAAAAAGTTATGTTAAAAACATATGAGTGTTATACACATATGTGTTAAAAGTTTTTTTTTACTACAAACAAAATTTGTAGCGAATATAGCTCAGTGGTTAGCGCGAGCGGTTCATACGCCGAAGAGTGTGAGTTCAAACCCCAACAATAAGCTTGAGGCGCCCGTGAAGAAAACATCGTGAGGAAAAACCATACGGTGGTACAGTATTTTCTAGTTCTCAGCTGGCTAGCTACCTCAAGCTGAAAATCTGCCACCAATCACCATCGCTACAAAAGAAAGCATATGTCCAAATGTATTTTAATATGTAGTATAATACTCCACAGCGTAGCTTTACCTTATTACAAATACCGAGTATCTCACTCTACTTACAGAAGAAGTAGAAGCCAGCACTTACTTTATAAAGCTTAGATCACACTGCAAACTAAGATATATTTAGCCCACAATATACTACAATTTTTATACTACCGTTACTATCACTCATATAGCTAACTACAAAACGTAAGTAATGTATCTCGGTTCACTACCCCCTCCTAACTTCAAGCAAGACGAGGCCGCGCGCGCGTTGTATTCAGCATTATCTCCATGATGAAGGCCACCGGGTGTGGCCGAAACTATAGTCGCATTACCCGATATAATCAAATGTGAGTAATCCCGCATAATTAAATGCAAAATACAAATGTGTTAACAGAAATATTTTTGTATTAAGTCTAGTTTATCATGATCTCATCTATGTATGTGAATTCTGTAGCCTGTCTCTCATTAAGATGATGTAGGTAATAAAGATGGATTTGCAACATTTGTATGTTTAGCAAATTGCATATATTTCTTTCGAAGATGTGTGAAGCTGCCAACCCGCACTTGACCAGCGTAGTGGACTTATGGCCTTATTCTCCTCACAATGAAAATAACCCCGCTAGTTTATAAAAAAAAAACAGGCCTGACTCGGATATTAAAACGGTATTTTTTTTTAAATAATATTGATGTAAGATTATTAAGAACACAATTTTAAAAATATTACAATATTTTATTCTTAAAAAATACTAAACTATCCCTAGAATAACACTGAAATACTCTATTATCTACAAAAAAAACCTCGGCCTGCCAAAAACGTCTATAAATTCATAGTTTTAAAGAGTATCCAAAGCAGCGTTGGTAAAATCATATCATCATATCTAATTTAGTTGGGTAGGGATGGCAACACGGGTAAAGGTAAGCGTTAATACGTTTTTAAAGGTGCCCCTTGATAATACACCTGGGTCGAAAGTCCTATGCACCTCTCCCTGCCACGCGATGGACCCGGCATCCGGACGATGATACCATTGAATGCTAAAAAGATCTCTGTGTTATTATTATATGAAGACATATTAATTAAATTAATAAAACTAAACATAACGTTACTGTTGTTTTTTTTTATCGCACAATAGCGTTTAAGCAATTATTTATTTTGCAATAAACGACTCGTACGTATCACAACATAAACATGTATGTATGTAATAATTTTGCTCCGCTAAATGCAACATATTGATTTGCTATATAAGTATGATAATTAACTGAGATACTAAAACACGCTCGTATTAGTTCTACTAGGAACGCCTAAATTCCACTCGTTAATATGTAATGTGACTTATCATCTAAATTAGCTTCGCTCGTGGCCCTAGCTTTGTATTTCTGCTCACGTCTATTCTTCTGCTTAGGTTAACTTTATTGCATTAGCCATCATCCTGTAGTTGGCCTATTCTTGAAAGGCTGTAGTTCCACCACGGTGACTTAGTGAAGGAATCTCACCGTGATTTGTTCACGAAGAAATCTACTATACGTTTTTTTTTATTTGTACATAAGTTCCAAAAATAGAATATGAATCTGTGAATCACTTATTGGTACGGGTCTCGGAGGAAACACACGTCCTCACGAACGCATTTTCTCCTAATGAACTGTCATAATTGTCATATTATACCTTTTTTCTTCATTTTAGGCATCGCACTTTGTGTATTTTCCAAGTATAACGATATATTCAAGCGTATAATGAAAAATGTAGTAACGAATTTTTATTAAGGTCAAGTTCGGCCAAATTTTGACAGAGTTTTCGAAGCAACACAAAAAGATGTTTCACCATGTTACATCGCTTTCCACCATTCATGCACGTTTGTAATTCAGCACTTCATAAATAAAACACCTCTATTGTTGTTCACAGATACTCAAACAATCGTACTGACAATTTTCGGAATAATATATAATACGGCGTCATGATTATATTTTTCCACCAAAATAATTATAATATTATAAAAATGATAAGAAGCTATCACGGATTTAAAAAATAACTATTTATCAATTTCACAGCTAGTCTGAGCTAATTGTACGAAGTTAGCTCGCAGTGTAGCCGGCGCTTATAATACTCTGTGTGTAGTACGCAAGTTCATAATTACCTATTTCCCATTTCGCCGCGGGCCCTGGCGCACTGTGCGCCTTAATTAACTGCAGAGCGCAGTGTGGTGCCCGGACGAAAACAAAACAGTTTACATTCACAGGGTGTAGATTTGTGGATGTTAACGTGTTGTAATTTGAAATATTCAATAGTTTTGCCAAGTTGGGTAGTTTTTTTTTAAATCATCATCAGCCATCATTTAAGGCGTCCACTGCTGGACATAGGCCTCCTCCTGGGGGGGCTTAGCCAATACTCGCCACGCTTGGCAGGCGGTTTGGCGAGCGCAGTTAGGTGTGATTGTTCAAGGAAGACGCTGCTGCCCATCTTCCGGATTACATCCCTTAGCCGACTCTTACGGCAACCACGGGTAGAGAAGGTGGAGTACTATTCTTACGCCGGCACCACCACGGCAACTAATTTTTAACTTTTTTTTTGACGCCTATCAATGATGCCTATATCATTGCAGCAGTACCCAAAACTTTGAGTAACAATACATATTGCATTTGTATTGTTACTCAAATATACAATAATTTTTTCAAAAAAACTGCTTTGCTTCTTTGGCGCTCATTAACTTGAGAGATTCGATGGTTAGTCTTAATAGAGCTGTAATTTTGCATGCTGAAGTACCCTTTCAATCGAAACAGATTATTATATTGATGGTAGTACTAATGATTAATGTTAAAAACTATTAATACCTTTCCAACCTTAATACCTTCTTTGAACTTCAGCTTCATGAAGTTCATGACGTTGTGTTCTCTCTGTTTGATGGAATATTCCTGACGCCGTTCTGGAAAACTCCGGTGCTAAAAAGCTCCAGAGTGCATCCGTGCAGCACGCCACTACCCTCCCACCCCGGTGTCCACGCAGCAACCGCTGTCTCTGCTTGCGAAGCGACCTCTACAGCGAAGCAAGACCGCAATGTCGCGCGCGCGTCGTTCTTTGCTCTGTCTCCTTGAAAAAGGCCACTAGTTTTTTGCCAAAACTATAATCGGAGTATCCGACGTAATTAAACGTGAATAATCCCGTGTAAGTAAAACAAAAAAATGATTTTCCTTGTTTATGTAATATGTACATTGCATATACATATTACATAAACAATGAAACTATTAATTATTTTTATGAAACATTGCAAGGCTTTAAAAAAAATTACACTGGATTTTAAGAATACATGGTATAGACTTCTTCAGCACCTGAAACTTTAAATGTCATAACACATGCGTCAGAACTTGATATTATAAAAATGTCTAATAAAAATTGAATTGAACATGGTATATGGCGTAGGGTGTACCTACTAAACCAAAAAAGAAGTAAAAGGTCATTGTTCAATAGAAAAATAACAAAAGTGTAAGAAACAGCTATTTTATTGCGATTTCTGAATTAGTTCCTTAGTAAAAGTTATTCACGATAATGGGTACGATGTCTCCTTTTCGATTTAATAGACGCCAAGCTTATAATTATTATAACCCTGTAAACTACGCGAATGATACCAGAGAACGCAATAGGCACATTGCCAACTAAGTTCAATTATACCAGTTCAAAGAACAATTATTAACTCATTATAGAGACGACTTCTCTATTTCATTAATTGCACTTAATTGAAATATATGACACAGTCACCACGCTTCACACAAATAACAAATTTTCATCAAATTGGAACACCGAGTACTTACTTCTATACATATACTTAAACTAGCAAAAAGCTGAGCTTTGTGAGGGCTCGCGTAGTTTTTCTAACGGGTAATAATTTTTAAGACAGTTGTTATTTTACAACCTGATTCTAGTGGTGTCATCTAGTATTAAATAGATTAACTACGATGTATTGGAGTATTGAGTTTAGTTCTGTTGCAGCGATGTTAACTCTTTGGTTTTCTAACAGATGGCGTTAGTAGTACAATAACATTCTATCCAATGAATACAAAATTGTTAATGTTTTTTTTTATGGTTATAAAATTATTATTTTTTGACAGATAACACATCTAGATATGATGTTAAATTACTATGTTAAACCACAAATCTATAGGCGTGATAGATTTTCAGTAAAGTGTACCACAAAAATGCTCAGGTTGTGTGATTAGTGATAAAGGTGTTCTGCCAAATAACGCGGTGACTCGGTAAATTTTACGAAACGGTTTTTTGTAACGTTTTTAGTTTTACACTACGTAACTAAATTTGTTAATAAATGTTTGTTTGTAAATTTAAAATTGTTTTCCTAGAATGAGCCGAGGTTATCGCGCGAGCAAACTAAAAATGAAAGTATTTTGTTACTACCCTCTTTCATCCAATTGTTCCATATGCTCAAAGATAAGATGAACCTATGAATTAATCCAGGGAATGATCATTCCAAATTTCATTAATATCATTCTGTTAAGCCGTTAAGTAACAAACAGACACACACACAAGCGCACAATTGCACTCACTCACGCACGCACGCGTGAGCACACACAAACATTCACTTTTATAAAATTTGTGAAAAGTGATTAGAGATAAGAAAGGGAATATAGATATATACTAGACAGGTAAAATATATCTCAATAAACCAGCCTTACAGTCATGCCCTACAATTTCAGTAATTACATGTCATATCTTCAGAAAAGAACGCTATGACAACTCATAATAATTCAGTACTCTCTCAAGCTAGACAGGCCGCATAAATTATCCTTGAAATAAAAAGGCCTTGTATCGCTAACAAGTTGAAACAGTCGAGGCCAAAACTTTAATTTAGGCACGATATTTGCGAACGGAAACTGAACCCCCGCCCCATTCCCTTCACTTCGCAGTAAGGGGACTGTCAACTGCAAAGAGCTTTCGTGTAAGGAAATTTAAGGCCGGTCACGCGGGAACTAGTCTACGTTGTGTTGGGGTAAACGAGGATGTAGAATGTCTGGATTTTGCTTGCGGATGCTTTCTTCTGTAGTGTGAAGTTTGATCGCGAAAACGTCTTGTGTATTTTGATCGAACTGTGTGTATGAGATTACTTGTCTGTGTGATGTTGTCGCGTTGTGTGAGTGTTGTTTGTGTGTAAATGGTATCTGCTTTTTGTTTGGAATTTTCTATTTATATAATTATAAGCTTCGTTTTTAATGAAATTGTCATGATATAGTCCACAATTTTAAATGTAAGCACAATCATCGTTAGTTTATCGTGAACCACGCGTGAAATATACCTCTCATAACGCACGCTACTTAGCTAAATCTTTACGAGGTCTTTAGCTATATTGCGTATATCGTCATTTCATAATATCATAGCCCGTTCCGCACTATCTTTGCCGTATTACAATCTCCGCTTTAGCATATTCTCACTTTTTTTCTGAGAGGAGAAGAATCTCAAATGAATCTGAAATGAGGAGATCCGTAGACAAACCAAAGTTACCGACATAGCACAACGGATTAGCAAGTTGAAGTGGCAGTGGGCAGGGCACATAGCACGCAGAACCGATGGCCGATGGGGTTGCAAAGTTATGGAATGGAGACCACGGACTGGCAAGCGCAGCGTAGGACGTCCACCCACAAGGTAAACAGACGACCTCATAAAGACGGCAGAAACACGCTGTGCGAGCCGCTTCAAACCGGTCTTTATGGAAGTCAATGGGGGAGGCCTATATCCAGCAGTGAACGTTCTACGGCTGAAATGATGATGAATGATGAGAAGAATCTCATCCTTTTGTAATGCTACATTTTGTTCTTCCTCGAAACATAATTTCTGGTAGTGGCATATCCATTCAAACACAGTCCTTTACTCAGAGCCAGGACAAACACGCTACGTTCACGTCAAACTGTCTAGGTTTTGAGATTTCAGGTTTTAAATTAGCGCAGACTAGTCGGAAAACAAGAAGGAAACCGACCTTAATCTACTCTAGTCACGGAATGGAGTTGAATTGTAGTGTGGCCTTGTAGTTTACGAAAGATATTCTTTAGACTCGACAAAGGGTACTCGGCTGAATATCTGATAAGGCTTCATTCAATTGTTTTTGAAACATTTACTGTATGTGGATGAAATAAGGCTTCAGTTTAGTCAAATATTTGTAGCGCTCGTGACATAGTAACTTGACTAAGCGTTCTGAAACGAACATCAATATTAAGCAACGGACGATACGGTCAGTTGTCAGATGGATAACCACGAGTGGTATTTTATTCTAAGCGCTACCGTAGATCTAATGACACGTTATATTGTGCTAAAGAATTTTTACCAACCTATCCTGCTTGTTCCACATACTGCCGCTACAGGAAAGAAGACGAGTAGCAGATATGGCTTATCTCCTGAATATAGCAATAGCACGATTGATTGTCCGGAGTTACTTCGTTAGCTGGAGTTGCGCACAACCACCGCTTTCCTAAAAAAACCTAATCTCCACTACGTTCCATCCGTGCATAGTTGTTAGTACCTGGATGACCGGAGGCTCGGTTTTTTTTTTCGGTTTCTAAAAATGAAACCTAGCTAGATCGATTTATCGCCCCCAAAACCTCTTGCATACTAAATTTCATAAAAATCGGAGCCGTTTCCGAGATTCAGATTATATATATACAAGAATTACTCGTTTAAAGGTATTAGATAGATAGGCGAAAAGCTATTATATAAGGGCATGCAGGTACTACAATTCTCTTCATAATGGGCTAGATATGATTGATCTTTTTAAAACTAGTTCCCTAAATTTATAGTGGCTTGATTGTAGAAATTATTTTAAACTTTTTTTTTCAACTTTTTTCTTTTTATATATATTCTTCTATACTATTATCTGTGTAAAAAAAAAAAAAAAAAATACCAAAAAAAACTTTACATACCGAATTGGCCTTCTATTCTCATTTATTTAAAATGTCTGTGTACTAGCTTCATTGTTGCTTTCTTCTTATGATAAAAATAAAACAAAATAAATAAATAAAAGATTGCAGGTCTATTTGTTGTTTATTTATATAACAACAACCGTCAAGCTATGACGACCGTCAAGCGTTCACAGCAGATTAACTCTGACACTAGGGCTGGGTCCTCAGCCTATACGAAGTTCAAATAAAATTCAATACGTTAATCAATTTTACAAAGTAATTCTAATATTTGAGATATTTAGTGACTGCCATTACTAGATGGTTTTGTTATAATACACACTTTAGTTACCGATAACTTAACGTATCATCTGAACTGCGCTAGCGGTCAGTTGTAAACGCCACTCACATCATCTAGACTAACTAAATCGTGAGTTGTTTAATATCAAAGATCTCTAAGAAGTTTTTATTAAAGCATCACAGATGATATCAACGTTTAACATTAGGCGAGTTATTAGGCAATTTGTATATCTAACAAGTGACAAGCTCAAACATAATCCTTACGTTACGCAAAACATTTTGTTTAGTGGTTGACAAGCTAGGTATTTGACCACAGCTCACCTGATCTTACCTGATTTGGAATGGAACTGACTCTCAAGTGAGGCAGGCGGAACACCGTTAGGTCCTTGGCGACAGATTTTTATCTTGAAGTTGGTAGCTAGCTAGAAAATATTGTACCACCATGTTATAATTTCCTCACAGCGTTTTCTTTCAACTGCAGCTCAAGCTCATTATTGGGTTTTAAACCTACACCCATCAACGTGTAAACCGGCCGCGCTAACCACTGAGCTATCATCGCTACATATAAAACAACGTCGATACCACAACAGTTCGTAACTACCACTACCCAAGTTTACACAAACCAGCTTGTACAATCCTTCAGTTAATTATGGTGTCTCGGCAAAGGCCACGCATGAAACTCTGGCCGCCATGGCCAATTATAAAGTTTGCATTCACGCCGCCACTATAACTAGACACCCCTCAACTATCCTATTACACACAAATTGGAGCCACACTGACGAAGAATCAAAAATGTACGAGCTCTATCAATATTGGTCATGTAGACTCGTGTTTGCATTTAGGTGAAAACCAGATCTGAAACTTTGTCGTGAGCGTCCGGTGGGGTGAAGAGGTAGTTTTGTAATTGGCGAGAATTGTGCGCGGGACTGTGTTTTGTGTAACAAGCTTAGTTTATATATTACCGGCCAAACTCGATTTTAGGATGGAACTAGTTTTTCCTAAGTTTATAAGTGTTTACTATGGAAACTGACGTAGTTTTGACCAATTTTAGTTTTACTCACGTTTGATTATGTCATAAACTCCGGTTATAATTTCAGCCATATCCGGTGGCGTTTTTCAAGGAGTCAAAGTAGAGTACAACGCGCGCGCGGCCTTGTCTTGCTTCACAGAATGGGTCGCTGCGCTTCCCACGTGGAGACAGCGGTTGGTACGCGGCAATATTAAGCTTAAATCCCGCATAAATAAAATAATTTTGTACGTATGAAAGTATCTAGTTTCTAGTTCAGTTTTCTGGTATGTTGAATCAGTTATTTTGTCATTGTAAATAAAGTTTTTTTTTTTAATTCTTGTTTAGATAGGGGCTTTAATCGTAATGCGATTATGCCAGCCCCGTATTACAAAAAAAGATATGACATATTGAATTGAGTTGCATATAAGGCCTTCGCTGCATCATATGTGGGTGCGACCAAGATGGGTAACACCATATTTTAATGACATATTTTTCCGTCCAAACTCCACCAGGAGGTGAAAACCATCTTCAGGACTCCCGCAGATGGGGGATACAACTCTGCCCATTAGATATTCAAACCCATTAAGTTAATAGGATATAGTTTCAATGTGGATTATCACCTCTAGCACATACAATATCTCAATGAATTCTACCTGAAATTTCCAGTCCCCGGGAGTCGTTTGTAAAGGGGTAGGAACGTGTTACCTAATATCATAAACTAGGCGAGAGAGTTCAAACACATTATTTTAATTAAAGTTTCGTGAGACGCTTCAGACGCCGCTTAATTTAGACGTGCGAGGTAACCGCCAAAAGGCGAATATGTATTTG
The DNA here is from genome assembly GCA_950106695.1 of Biston stratarius. Taxonomy (NCBI): domain Eukaryota; kingdom Metazoa; phylum Arthropoda; class Insecta; order Lepidoptera; family Geometridae; genus Biston; species Biston stratarius. Next base: position 31,523,276 of record OX467106.1, on the reverse strand, counting down.
TAAAAGGCGAAGTACATTCTCGCGAATTCACGAAGTGAATGCGAGAATTACGAATATGCTCGGGAAATGTGATTTTAAATGCACTAATGAGAGTTTTGCATTAACTTTAGAGAGGAATTACTGTGAAGAAAATGTTTAAAATTGTTGCTGGTGTTTTTTAAAGCGTAATAACCTTTTAAGGTTCTAGTGAAACTATGTGGGATCGTATCTGTCTGTGTGGTAAGATTGTGTATACTCTTGTTTAAACCTTTATTACGGTGGTAAGGTACTTCCTTGGTGGTAAGGTACTTTTAATGGTTTCCTCACGATGTTGTTCCTTCACCGACAGCTCAAGCTCATTGTTGGGGTTAGAACCCACGCCCTTCGGCATGCGAACCTACCGCGCTAACCACTGAGCCATCATCGCTACAAGTATATAAATGGGTATAGTATCCTTAAAAGGTAGATATATGCCACCGCGGACTTTTTTGTAGATCTATAAAAGAGGAATATCCCACCATGCATTGTTTTGTTATATCTCAAAAGGATTAGGCAGCGATTTTAATGCAAGCTCCCAGGTGTCTTGACTTTTTCCGACACTTCCAACAATTATCATCATATTTCAACCAATGTACACAAAACCTTAACAAATTATATACCTAAACCTTCCTCATAAATCACTCTATCTATTGGTGAAACGCGCATGATAATAATCCGTTCAGTAGTTTTTAAGTTTATGGCTAACAGACAGACAGACGCGGAGAACTTTGTTTTATAATATGTAGTAATGATATACCCACAAGGCTATGTTTAGGGTCATGCTCAAATTGTAACTTTACTAATATTAGCGTTATTAACCTTCGTCAAGATGTTAGACAATATAGCTCCACCCTAACTAGATGTACAATGATTATTAATGTTTATTACCGACTTCAGCTCATATGAGTGAAATAATAGAATAGAGACCACGAATAGAAATTCTTAGAAAGATTAGAATAGAAAATTCACGTTCCTGTGGAAATATTTATTCCCAAGATTTAGTTATTAACGAAAAGACCTCTTTAGATATTTTACTTAAGATAAATATTGTAGAACAATTTACATAGCGCCATCTAGCCCTTAACTAAGCAAAGCTTGTACTATGGAAATAAAATCAATAATAGAATACTATTATATTTATTTTGTAAATACGTATAGAACATTCAGTCACAGAACAAACATTTCATCATCATCGTCAGCCTATAGAAGTCCACTGCTAGACATAGGCCTCTCCTAAAACAACTCTACTTCTACTTTTCGCTTCCAGCGCCAGTTGTTCTACATATATCGTCACTCCATCGAGTGAACAAACAATCAACGAGTGATCCAGTGATCAAACAATCAACGAGTGATCAAACAAACATCTATTGTCACATAAATCAAATACACGCCCTATAGCTCTTGAAGCAGATATACTATCAAATGAACAATCAAAAGATAATGATCAAGGTGGTGATGGTGGTGGGGTGATGATCTCCTTTCAGCTTAGTACTACCTTTCCGCGTAACCCTATATAACGTTGTAAACGATACAATTTTTTTTTCAAAAATACTATAGAGAGTTCAAACTCATAAAAGTCGTTCTAATCGCTTTGAAGTTGTACGTAACACGTACACGTGACATAGAACGTAACTCGACCGCTACTTGTACATGAAGGCTTTAAAGCTGAGAACGCACTATAACTTGCCAGCGTTTAGTGTTACTGCTTTAGGGTGAGCAAAACACGGGGTCTACGTCTACGACTGGGAGCGTTGGCAGACGAGAGACATAATGGAACTGTAGATCACGTTTAACTTACAAACTTTTGCGATTTAATCACATAATCATATTTGTTACTTGGATTTAATCGTGCACAAGATACTATAATCATCATCATCATCATCATCATTTACAGCCCGTAATCGCCCACTGCTGAGCATAGGCCTCTCTTCTTGTACTATAAAATTAGTCTTATTTATATACATCGACTTTTTGACCATGTTGCAATAGCCGTGGTCACGATCTCACTGGAGAATGCGATTCGTCTTGCTGAAAAATGTGGGAGTTGAGACGTCCGACCTTCATTTAGGTTTTTTACTTTTTAGGGTTCCATACCTCAAAAGAAAAAAAAACGGAACCCTTATAGGATAACTTTGTTGTCTGTCTATCAAGGCCCTTTTTCTCAGGAACGCGTGTAGATATCAATCTGAAATTCATATCAGATACTGTCCCTTGGAGCTGTAAAAAAAATAAACTTCTAAGCCAACGCAATCAAAAGATACAGCCGTTTATGCTGCAAATTTTCGACACTCGCAAGGAATTCAAAACCTACAGGGTACTTCCCGTTAACTCAGAATCTTGAAATTTGGTACGAAGCGACGTCTTATAGCACAGATAAAGGAAAAATTGCGAAAAGCATAAATTACCATTAAAAAAAACTTTTACTTATATACCTACAGATTTGTACGGAACTCTCGGTACGTGAGTCCGACTCGCACTTGGCTGGTTTTTTATTAGAACCCAGAAATATATTTATATAAGTCCGAGAGGTCCAAAAAATCAGTAAACGCTCTGGTTGTAATAGAAATGGTGGGTGTAATCTGCCACCGACTTGAAGACCTTGTCTTTATAGCGCACGAACCGCTGTCTTTACGTGTGAGGCGCGTAACGGCCCGTAGTGTGAAGCAAGACGAGGCCGCGCGGCCTCGTCTACGCGTTGTACTCAGTTTTGTCTCCATGAAGAAGACCACCGGATGTGACCGAAATTATAGTCAGAATATCGAAATAATTACATGTGAGTAATCCCGCATAAGTATAACAAAAAATTACGTCAGCTTCCATACTAAAATATATTTATAACATCAATACAATATTTTATTTACCATCATAATTAAAAGACTAATTTCCATTCATGTTATTAAGATTAAAAGTGTCAAAATGATAAAAGATGTCAATATAATTAATAGTCAATAAAAAACATAATTACACACTAGTAATTTAATAATCTCTTAATTTTAAGTAATCGTCAAAATCGAAAAACCAAGGTCTCTTGAAGATAAGATCTCTGGTTCTGAATCATGCGGTCGAAGGTGCATCCCGAACTAAAAAACTACGCGGTCTCATTGTATCACACCACATTTTTTTTTATGTAAAAGAAATGAGACGAACTTGACGCTCTGCTGATGGTGAGAGATAACACATGTTCATGGCCGTTGCAGCGATACACAGAACTTTGTGTAGTAAAAAAAGTTCAAGGCATCACTACTTTGGCGACCTTACTTTGAGACTTTCGAAGGTTAGTCTCAACAGCCCTGTAATTTCGCTAGCCGCTGTACCCTTCAAACCGGAACGCACTATTGTTTACACACTTTTTGTAGCGATGATAGCTCAGTGGTTAGCGCGGTCGGTTCGCATGCCGAAGGGCGTGGGTTCAAGCCCCAACAATGAGCTTGAGCTGCCGCTGAAGGAAAAACATCGTGAGGAAACCATAGCGTGGTGGTATGGTACTTTCTAGTACTCGGCTGGCTAGCTACCACCCTTAAGTTGAAAATCTGCCGCCAAGCATCTAATGGTGTGTTCCGACAGTCTCACTTGAGAGCCAGTTCCATTCCAGGCTAGGTGTGCTTTGCCATCTTCGACCACACCGTCACTTAACATCAGGTGAGTTGAGGTCAAACATCTAGCTTGACAGAGATTAAAAAAAAACACTACTGCTTAGCGGCAGAATACCTGGCACTTCGGTGGTACCTACTTAGACGACCTTCTGCTTAGTAGATCTACCACCAACTAAACCGTTTTCAACTATTTGCAGCCCGTTTGCCCTAGCCCGTAGATATAAATCGAACATGGCGGGCCGCTCGGCTCGCGCTTGATGTAATGTTAGTCCGAATCAATTCATGGCCGCTTTATGCCGATTTATGTCCTGTGCGTTTGTAAGTGGTGCTACTGCAATTATGCGTCCCTGGGCTTTAGAATCTCTATAGAACACTTTTATAAGTCTTTATTTTAACTTTTTTATGGGTGGCAGACTTGGTTTTTGACTATAAGTCATTTCATCAAGTGATTTTAGGTAACGGCGTTGTCGAATATGGTAAAGACACGATAGACAAAACTTTATTTGTGACAAAAACAACAAACAAATATTTTTTTAATTAAAAGGAAAAAAAAAATCACTAACCGACCTCAACTCAGCATAATGCAAACTGCACCTAGCCAGCGTTGGTTTTCCGTGGATGCCAGATAGTGGCGTCACACGTGTGTTCCAGACGGTAAAAATATAGTCTCAAAATAATGAGCGCTTAAGTAGCGATAACCTAAACTTTGTTTTGCTACTTAAAATTTGTCTATCGCTGCAATGGTTATTGGCATCTCTTACCATTAAGAGGGCGTCCCGTTTGTTACATTACTATCACACAAAAAACATTTACTGGAAGCTCATTGTTAAATTAGAATCCACGCTTCTAGCGTGTGATCTGATCTTATTACTGAGCTGTCATCGCTTAAAAAAGTCAATTGTTTTTTTATTATTGGCTTTATTTACACATGCAATACTTTTTAAGCAAATTGTTTTCTCGATCCTCTTTGTTTTCGAAGAAATCATAGAATACCTTTTGCTTTGAAAGGTCTAAAAAATAATACATACATTTTTGTGTGTATTATTTTTGCAATGCAATTAATTCTTATATCAGATAACCTCGTTACGCTGAAGTACATTAAATTACTTTTATTTATAATTAACACGGTCCAAACTTCACATCTACTTTCTACAACATTCTCAAAGTAAACTTGTCTAAATTAATTCTTAGTTAGCGCCAACGTAGCAATTTCGTAGCGCTTGCTACGATGACACGCTACGGCACTACGTCGTAGCCTTAAGGCGTTGTTACACTATTACTAGATTACTGAGAACGAGGCGTCTTGACAATGGACGTATTAAAGGGAAAAATATTTCAGGATTATAAAATAGTATTAATTTTCTAAACTGATAAATATTTTAGGTAGATTATTTCATGCTCATAAAATTATGCAAATAAATATGAAGTAACACTGCATATTAATAACCAAAATAATGGTCAAAATAATGGTCATGGACAGGCGTTATCTCTTAACATCAGAAGAGCGTCTCGTTCGTCTCATTACTGTTAAATAAAAAAAAAATAAAAAACAAGTTTGGTTTTAATTGACTGCTAGTTTATTTGGTAAAGTTCTGCTTTGAGAGCTGAAGGGCGTGGGTACGATTCCCACCGGGACCAACGTTTGTGACGTGTGTGACGATAAATGATGGTTCTGTGTCTGTGTTCTGTGTGGGTGTTCTATATGTATTATAAGCATGTATTTACAAAAAAAAAAGTATTTAAGTATTCTGTCAGCTGTCTGATTCCCATAGTACAGGCTTTGCTGTGCAGTTCACACGCCAAAAGGCGTGGATTCAAACCCCAACAATGAGTTTGAGCTGCCGGTACAGAAAAACATCGTGAGGAAGCCATAGCATGGTGGTAGGGTATATTCTAGTACTCGGCTGGCTAGCTACCACCCTCAAGTTAAAAATTTGCCGCCAAGCACCTAATGTTGTATTCCGACAGCCTTAGCCAGCAAGTCCATTCCAGGCTAGGTATGCTTTACCATCATCGTTCACACCGTCACTTAACATCAGGTGAGCTGTATGCCAAACACCTAGCTTGTCAAACATTTAACAGTAAAAAATAAATAGTTCTGTTTGTAGCCCCACCCCCCACCTTAAATACGTCCGAGATCTTGACCTATTTAAGGCCCAACACGTCGTTGCTAGTTAAGTGTGACACTAACGATGTAAAACTTGTTATATCACACACGTGAGGTAAATGAATGAGGATTTACTCTATTTTATGTTTTGGTATCTTATTAGCATGTACTTTGGGCTGTTTTGACACTTAAGACTTGTGTGAAAACAGCCTAAAATAAACGAATTCTAGGCAATAAAGTTCAAAATTAAAAAATTCTAGTATTTTATTGTTTGTCAGGCTAGATGTTTGACCACAGCACCCCTAATGCAAAGTGACGGTGTGGTCGAAAATGGTGAACACATCTAGTCTAGAAGGGAGTTTCGTAACTTTCGTTACGTATTTAGCTAGATATTCAACTTGTGGGGGGTATCTAGCCAGCCGACTACTAGAAAGTAACTTTCCACAATGCAAAGTCTTTAGTATTTGCAATGATGTACTATATAAAACCTCATTGAGTATTTGGTTGTTTATTACCTTTACCATGGGCAATGCCGTAAAACAGCATTTAATTTTTTTGACAAAATCGTCATATGATTTTAAAACAAAGAACTTAAAAAATTGTTTGCTCTTTCAATTAGACTGTTACTTTTCGTTTAAATCACACTAATATTATAAAGGACAAGCACAGATGCCATTGCATTGTAAGTTGCTTTTTTATCTTCAAGTAATGAGACGAAGGAGATGCTCTCTTGATAGTAAGAAATAACACATATTTATGGATACCCAGAACTTTAAGTAACAAAACAAAGCCCAAGGCTATTTTGGTGCTAATTACTTTGAGATATAGGATGGTTAGTCTTAGCAGTCTTGTAATTTCACTAGCTGCATTACCTTTCAAACTGGAACACATATATGTTTACACACTACTACTTGGCGGCAGAATAGCTGGTACTGCGGTGGTACCTACCTAGACGACCTCATGTTAAGGAAATCTACCAATAAGTATGTTTTTTTTTAAATGTCTGACAGGCTAGGTGTTTGACCACAGCTCACCTGATGTTAAGTGACGGTGATAGCCTGGAATGGAACTGGCTCTCAAGTGAGGGTGTCGGAACACACCGTTAGATGCTTGACGGCAGATTTTCAACTTGAGGGTGGTAGCTAGCCAGCCGAGTACTAGAAAGTACCCTACCACCACGCTATGGTTTCCTCACGATGTTGTCCTTCGCCGGCAGCTCAAGCTCATTGTTGGGGTTTGAACCCACGCCCTTCGGCATGCGAACCTACCGCGCTAACCACTGAGCCATCATCGCTACAAGTATCGTATAGTATAAGTTGTTTCGTGTATTAAAACAAAAATTTGGGTGTTTGTATGTATGTTATTTGTTACGTTGTAATGGCTGAACGAATTTAGGTGAAATTCTAAATACAGGTAGCTTATACCCTGGATTAACACATAATGATAATTTTATTACAGAAAATGCAGGGAAAACGCACATTTAACGTAAAAAATATATACTTACAAAGCTTTTATCTTTATAAAAACAGCGCATCTTTAACTAATTTACCTTTACTTTCAATAAAATATCGTTGGCTACGCGTAGAAAGATACTTCACTATAGATACAAACTATGTTCACATAAGGTTGAAATTACACTAAACCACAAATCATGATCAACACTGAGCTGTATAATTTACGCGGAAAATGTACAATTTACGTAGAAAATGTATTAAAAATAACAATTTTCCGTGGCAGGCGGTCCTGAAACCACCGTAATTATGGCCGTCCACCCGTGCCTACAATTACAGTTCACTGTAAAACAAGCTCCAATTATAGGCATATTAAATTTAAAAGCTTGGAAAGACTTATGTCTGCCGATACTTATTCATATTCGTAATCTCTACAATAATTAAAATAAATTAGATTTCAAGCTATATACATTTTAAAAAAGTTTAAGTTGACAAAAGTCAAGGAAACCAGTGTCTGTATATTTAAAAAATATACATTTAAGAAGAATAATCTTCCTTCGAAATATTTTGATTGTTCTTTCATCACAAATAAACTCGACCGGATATTTTAATTTAATTTGTTTCACCAAAAAATTTACAATAAAATCACGCCTCAACCAGACAACATTTAAAAGACATTAAATTAAATTTTATTCCAATAAGCGGCCAATGTAAAGCGTTTAATTGAATGTAAGGTTGAAGCGAGTCGTGAAATGCGGACAGATTTCGCAGATGTGCCGGACACCAGATGGCCAATCATTAAGCTTACAGTACAAACAAAGATTTAAAAATTAAGGACATGCCTCTTGAAACACCTTCGACGCAATACGTTACTGCTCAAAAAATTAAAATCGTCGCATCGTGTAGAAAGTAGCTCTTAGATTATATATAAAAGTGTTCATGGAATATATTTAGTGTATTTCCACTTAAAAGTTGTTTTGGTTACAACAGTGATGAGGATTTAATTCAAAATATATCTAACTTAAATATATATCCAAAATATTACTTAAATAGCTGCGCGATGCGGTATTACCCGCTACATTTTTGGGGATAAAATATAGCCCATGTGTTGTTAATCCAGGGTGTCAGCTACCTCCATATCAAATTTCATCAAGCCAGCCGTTCGATCGTGAAGAAGTAACAAACATACAAACACACTTACATACTCACAAACTTTCGCCTTTATAATATTAGTGTGATAGTGTGATGTGTAGTTTTTATATGTATGTACATTGTACAGTAGTCAGGTATTGGTGCAATTTTTAACTCAATCAAAATTAAGTGTAGCATGTTTATACTCTTGACCGTTAAAGAGCTCTTCTGTCCAGAGCTAATCCTAGGATGAGGTTTTTCATCAGAACTGAACCAACGAACTCCGGAATAAGTGGTTCTAATTCAGCTTGCGAGATTTGATCTAAGCCAACTAACAAACACATATATTGTAGGTTAAATAAAAACTTGTAAAAATGTTACTAACTTATGCTTCATCGTAGGTCGCATTGTCGCTCAGGAAAGATGCAGAAAAAACGTAAACCTTTTTTATTAATTAATTAAAAAAAAAAAACAGTTTAACCAAGAATTTTAAAACAACTTTATTTCAAACCATCAAATGTTTCAAAATAATAAACGCCAAGGCAGCAATGCCCTGGGCTTTGTTTTGTTACTGAAAGTTCTGTGTATCGCTACAATGGTCATAGACAGGCGTTATCTCTTACCACCAGAACCAGGACGTCACCAGGACGTCACGTTCGTCTTATTACATTAACGATTTTACTTTTAAAACTCTTATTTTTGGAACCCTGGCGCAACGTTTGCTGTTAGCTTAGTCTCATCTAACTATCGATCATTAACGAGGTCTTGTGATAGAATACTGAGGAAATTACACTCATGCACGCCATTGAAAATATTTTATTTGTCCCTTCGTGATGAAATAACTTATTGGATGTAAAGTATTACGGTAACCACAGAACCAAACAATAACACTGGTCGAATTTCCTTTTTATTGTTTTCTGTAAAACTAATGATTGATCAGTTTAAGCTACCATGATAAATTAGAATATTCTTAAACTCTAATAATATATTTTTTTTTATACTACTAATTACTATTTATTTTCAAATTTTTCTAAAAAGTTTCGATCGAGAATGTAAGCGTCTTTAGTTCTTTACACCTCAAATCGAGCGTGGGTCGCCGAGCTTATTTTGCAACAACCAATCTGGCGGGTTGCCAATGCCAGTACCAGCCGGGACTGCATGCCTGTGTTGCACTCTGTACATTCAGTTGCCCACCGCTTTACTTCGAATACGCGTCACGCTTTTCCCGACTGAACTACTCTGATGTTACCCTTCCGCAAAGTTGTTCCGGCTTGCAACTTTCTGACACCGCCGGCACTTACTTGGTAGGTTGTTCCCTGACATACTTTGGTGTGGAGATCTAACATGCCAGATAATATAAACACGCTTATTCTAAATGTTGCAAGCTATGCAGTTGGATACAAAGTATTTACTGGCTGAACAGTGCGCTGCGAACGACATCTCAATCTAATTTCTGCAGAACAGACCACTGAATTCAATTTCGTTTTTAGTCTTTTTGTTTAGAGAAACAGCCTAGACGTGTTTGTTTATTTGACGTATAATTAGTAGTACGGGCGCGACTCTGACGCACAGTAAACTGAATACCTAAGTAGGTAAACTTGCTAACCTTCCAATTTCCATCAATCATTTTTGCTAACTTTTCAATTTACAAGGTATTTCACTATTTTAGCGGCGGTCAAATATAACTCACAATAATGCATTTAAACTTTATGGCGATGATAGCTCAATGAATAGCGCGGTCGGTTCGCATGACGCAGGGTGTGGGTTCAAACCCCAACAATGGGCTTGAGCTGCCGGTGAAGGAAAACATCCTGAGGGAACCATAGCATGGTGGTTGGGTACTTAAGGCCAAGCATCTAACAGTGTGTTCCGGCAGCCTCACTTGAGAGCCAGTACCATTCCGGGCTAGGTGTGCTTTAACATCTTCGACCACACCGTCACTTAACATCAGGTGAGCTGTGGTCAAACATCTAGCCTATCAACCATAAAAAAACTATTTCTTACGTAATATTGGTACTAATTTTAACTGTAATTAGTAAAACGTCGGCACGCCTGGCGTGCTAAAAGAGCGGCTGGAGCAGGATTCTGTTTAAAATTTTAGGCCTAGAATGCCTGACTATCATACTGAAAATACTGTGCCCATCAACAGAAAACTTTGCTTACAGTTCGGTGGTTGTGGAGTTCACGCCAGAGCTAGCGTTCACGAACCGTGCTAGTAGCTTTTTTGTAAACTACTTTTGTACGAAAACAAAATTATGCTCTGTTTCGAACGCAACTTTTTCATCCTAAGTGGTTTTTAGTTACGGTTAGCCATCCGGATATTTATTTGTGCAGGCTAAGCTAGCAAAACTAAATACTGTATTATAAACAAGTAAAAAGTAACCCGACGACGGAAAAAATATATTTAAGGCTTTAAAGTCCTGAATGACCTTGACGAAACATAGATCGCCGATGTTGACGCCTTCTAGCGGCTACGCTCGGTACTAATCAAAGATTTATCGGTCAAAGATTATTAATCGCAGAAGAAACATGTATTTTTTTGTGGGATAATGCCAATTGTTTGCGCACACTGAAAATCATGTCACGAGCATGGCGATAAGCGTGCAATTAAATACCAATGTGTTTCGACGCTGTGATGCTGCAACTTCATCCAGTACGCATTACGAGTAAGTTTTGGGTTAGTCATCATCATCATCTCAGCTGTAGGACGTCCACTGCTGGACATAGGCCTCCCCCATTGACTTCCATAAAGAGTCATATATTGGGGTTTGCCAATACTCGCCAAGCTTGGCAAACGGGTTGGCGAGCGCAGTTGAGTGTAGTAATACGCGGAAGATGCTGCTGCCCATCTGCCGGATGACATCCCTTAGCCGACTCTTACGGCAACCACGGGTAGAAAGGGTGGGGTACTATTCTTACGCCGGCACCACCACGGCACCTGTGTTAGTACTTTTTCTTATTCTATATTTTGTCCATTCGTATTTATTACGTAGATGAATTACATCTAGGGAAAAATTTAGTCTATGTCACCCGGACAATAAAACGGACCAATTGACAATTCATTCATCAAAATTGGATACTCATCCAATTTTCTTCAATCCAATCCAATTTCTGTAATATCTGTGGACGATGATTATTTATGGTACAGCGAAATACGACTTTATTTAATACTAATTAGAGATTACGTCAAATTATTTTTAGACGGAGAGAAAAGAGTCTCTACGAAGGGTGACCACGAATCGTCTGCAGGCGCCACCGCAACCCGTCTCACAGACACTGACCACAACCCTCGGCTATCTACTGTCCACATCTACGTATCACACCCTAAATAGAAATATATAGAGTTAGACCAAATATATTTAAAGCTGTGGATTTCGGGCCAGCGCTATAAAGGGACCACAGATAGGCTTTGCAATTTTAAATACAAGAATATAATAAAGAAAAGTTTAGGTGCTATTGTTGTTTTATGTTGGAGTAATGGGACGAACGGAACGGAGACCATCCTGGTATTAAGAGGTTACGCATGTAATCTATGACCGCTAGATTACATGCCTAATTACTATGACCAATACAGCGGTACCCAGAACTTTGTGTATCAAAACAAAAGTCCGTCGCTGCTTTGGCGCTAATTACTCATCGTAAGCTTAGGTACTGGCAAAAAGCTGAGCTTTGTGAGGGCTCGCGTAGTTTTTCTAACGGGACAGTATTTTTTTTAATTATTATAAAACCTCCAAGTTGACAACACTGATTACTTACGCCTGATTCTAGTGGTGTCATCTAGCATTAAGTAGATTAACTACGATGTATTTGAGTATTGAGTTTAGTTCTGTTGCAGTTGCGATGTTGACTCTTTGGTTTCCTAACAAATGACGTTCATATACGTATTCATCATTACGTATTCATTCAGTCTAATGAATACAAAATGGTTATGAAATTATGTTTTTTTATGACAGATAACACATCTAGATATAAAGTTAAATTACTATGTTAAAGTACAAATCTATAGACGTGATAGTTTTTCAGTAAAGTGTACCACAAAAACGCTCAGGTTGTGGAATAGTGTTAGAACTCGCTTCGCTCGCCCCGATTATTTTCAAAAACCTATATATAACTATGATGCAGAAATATAATGTATAAATAAATGATATAATAAATAAGACTAAAAAGACAACGCATTGAGGCAAAACGTATCTACATATAAAGAGGGCCCCAACCCCCAACCACACTCGAATATTAGTCCTCACGTTTAATTATATCGGATACTCCAACTATAGTTTCAGCCACATCCGGTGGCCTTCTTTATGGAGACAACGCGGAGTACAACGCGCGCGCGGCCTCGTCTTGCTGCAAACTACGAGCCGCTGCGCATCTCGCATAAAAGAAATGGTTAGTTTCCATCGTAAAAAAGTTATGACCGTATTAAGACTAGTCGCAGAGTAAGTAATACTACTTAATTCAGTACCCTAGCACACAATTTAGTATTTTATGTAACTTCGCCAACAATCAGCGTCAAATGACCGCAACATCATGTCTGGAACAGACACTGAAATTAACCGGGCATGTGTTAGGAAACTTGTTTGTAACACGCTAGTGACACCCAGGCGTGGGCCTAGGAAGGAAGGAATTATAATAACTAGGAATCAAATAATTAACTACGTACAAAGTTTTGAATACTGAAAAATATTATAATATTGCATTTAGAAGCAACTCATTAAACAAAACGAAAAAATAAAAGTGTAATTTTTTTTAGGTGGCAGGTTTCTTTTATACCCTTAATCACTGATTACATGTCAATTAATAAATAACAAAATGTCAAAATATACAAAGATAAAATAAATATAAAATATGTCAATAAAAAAAAAAAACATTAATCATCGCTACAAACTTCAGCGAAATCTCAAAAAAACTTTGTAACAGTCACAACTCCAACTACAACTAGATAAGAATTTATTATCTAACTTTTCCAGTCCGCTGATCACAAGAAGAGGGTTCGCAGAATTCCTACAATCCTAGAACTACAAAGACTCTATTTGAATGGGAACGGGCTCCTAATTAAAGTCACTAGTCAGTTATATTCAAACCTTTGTTGCATTTTTTATCATTCCTTCGAAGTTACGGATCATTATAATTGGTTCGGCTTTTGTTATTTCCATGAGACGGATGGTGACAGTGTCAACGCTAATTAATACTTGGCGTAATGAACGGAGGTGGTTTATACTATAGTTGTTAGTTCCTCGTTTAAAATCAAAGGCCTGTGGAAATAGCGTAAACGAGAGGAAGCTAAATACAGCGAAGATGAAATGTATAATGTTTATTCAGTTTGTGCAAATATGGGATAGTTAGAAACAATCTCTCTTGTAATTAATATTACAAGTAGGCAAATATGAATGTGTGTGTATGTGTGCGTAGGTATGTCTTTGAGTTTATTTCTTTACCGTGCTGTAACGGCTTAACGGATTTGGATAACTTATACTAATCACATCATCAGCCATATGTCGTCCACTGCTGGACATAGGCCTCCTCCTAGGGGGTTTTGCCAATACTCGCCACGCTTGGCATGCGGGTTGACGAGCGCAGTTAGGTATGATTGTTCAAGAAAGACGCTGCTGCCCATCTTCCGTATTACATCCCAACCGACTCTTATGGCAACCACGGGTAGAGAAGTTGGGGTACAATTCTTACGCCGGCACCATCACCGCAAAGATTTGGATAAATTGGAAAAAGTTTGCAAGGATTTGGATTGCTTAATGCTTTTACTTATAAATAAGTGCCGATGATAAATAAATAATATCAAAGGACATAACACACAGAGGCATCTGACCGCAAACTAAACAAAGCTTGTACCTACTATGGAAGTCAAATAACTGATATAATACATACTATATGTAGATACTTTTTTTGTTGTAAATACATGCTTCTGATACATACAGAATACCCAGACATAGAACAAACACTCGTTTATACCATAAATGTTTGCCTTTGTGGGAATAGAACAGCTACAGCTCTTGAAGCAGATACACAGCTTGATGAGGAGCCAACAGGGTTGTCAAATGATGATAACTCAATTGTTAGCGCGGTCAGTTGGTATGCCAAAAGGCGTGGGTCCCAATAAAAAAACTTGAGCTGCCGGTGAAGGAAAACGTCGTGAGAAAACCATAGCGTGGTTAGGGTAATCTCTATTACTAGGTATAATGGATACATCGCAATTGTTTTTGAAATTTTCACTATTTACGAGAACGTATAAATGTGTGAGTTATATAGTCAAGGCAATATTTACAGTAAATTATTCTAGATCTTATGGTAATAAAAGTAAGCCGCATTATACAGCGGCATAATTACTGCCACATGCACGTTGCCCCTGATTCCCCTGAGCAAATACAAGCTTCTAGTGCTTAATTGATTGAGAGAACGCCTGTGTGCTTCTGCGGTCTTGGTGTTTACTTCCGAGATATTGAGAACTTGCCTTAATAATGTTTGCTTGGTTTTGAGTATCTATGATCTTGTAGTGACTAACCAAATTTATTTCAAGATTGAATTACGTCAGAACTTTGTTTAGTATACATATTATACAACAAAGGAACATAAATATCTTAAAATCATAAGACAAATGTCATTAACCATTGACACATCCAAATAATCAACAGATAAATGTTAAATGTTTTTTTTTTCTCTTTCTTCTTAGCAACGCGCTCTGTGCATTCTGCCAGTTTCAATGTTTCTATATTTTGTGAGTAGTCTTCATTTTTCAGCTTCTTTATCATCTATAGTTACAGTCAAAGTCTAGTCTTGATCAAGTCCAGTCGGTCCCAGTCAAATCAAGCCATGCCTTAGTAAAGTAGTGGCGACTTTACTATAAGCTTCTGGATGGAGTTTTGGAAGCAACACGAAAAGTCATGTTTATTTTTGGAAGCAACACGAAAAGTCATGTTTAACCACATTATATCATTCTCCCACACTCGCGCTTGTAATTCGGCATTTTATGAATAAAACACTACTATTTTTATGCATAAACACTTGAAAAAACACCAGTTTTGGAAATAAATACAATGGGGCGACACAACGCTCACCGCGTTCCCGCCAAAACTCCCGATGACATTAGATTCGACGATGGTATGCCAAATCTTTGATTCAACCGTATTTCTTTCTTTTTGCAGATATGCAACAGAAATAATCTGATGTACACATCTCAAAATTCTATTTAAAAAATGGACACATCAAATGTTTCAAAATTTAAATACAGAAAGAACGTTTCGATACTAAAAAACAGAACTATTATGGCGCTCTCTTTTTATAAATTATGTTGGTAAAAGGTCACTTTTATTCTATTTTCATTCTTATGGCACAATTGTGTAATCTCGCCTTTATTAACACGACGGTCACAATTATACTTAGAGAAGTCATTAAGTTGCAAAACCTCTCCACGGACACAAATCCTTGTTACGAGGCCATCAACTATATTTTTATACCCAAAAAGCTAAATTGTGAATAATATCCCTCGTTAACATCTCCGCCAGCATCTTTGAAACTCAGGATATTATAGACCTAATTTATTCGCGCGTAACAAAACCGTAACCTACATTAACGGGGCCAAGTTTTCTCCATTGTGAAAAGCCTAAATAAAAGCCTTTATATTTTAATTTTTTCGGGAAAAAGTCAAATGTACCGAGCTGTGGCCTTATTAATTCAGTTGGGACAATCTTTAGATGTATACTAAGTATCTACATAGCATATATTTGTCCACACTTACGATTCACTTGAACACTTAACCAGATAGTAACAAACTATCGTGAAGCATCCAATGCCCAGTATGAAGGTTTTTACTTATGCGGAATTTCGTTCAATTATTTCGGATACTCCGACTATAGTTCCGGTGACATCCGGTAGCCAAAAAAATATGACAAAACGACGTCCGTTTTCACAGTGTATAGATACGTGTATACAGATTCCCCGATGGTTTCCAGATAAGCCCTGTTTTTATAAATTAAGCCACAGCTGGGCGTGGGGCTCTTTTCATTGATAATAGCCCATCTCGCTGGCCAATGGGGTCGGTAGATTTCACACATCTTCAAAAACTTTTTAATTTTTATTCCTCTTAATACCTACTACTTGCTCCCCGTAATCCTATATAACATTCACATGCCCGTATTCACATGCCGAAGGGCGTAAATTCAATTTTTTTATGGCTGTCAGGCTTGATGTTTGACCACAGCTCACCTGATGTTAAGTGACGGTGTGGTAGAAGATGTTAAAGCACACCTAGCCTGGAGTGGAACTGGCTCTCAAGTGAGGCTGCCGGAACACACCGTTAGATGCTTGGCGGCAGATTTTCAAACTTGAAGGTGATAGCTAGCCAGCCGAGTACTAGAACGTACCCTACCACTACGCTATGGTTTCCTCACGATGTTTTCCTTCACCGGCAGCTCAAGCTCATTGTTGGGGTTTGAACCCACGCCCTTCGGCATGCGAACCGCCGCACTAACCACTGAACTATCATCGCTAAATCCTAACAATGAGCTTAAACAAGTGTTGAAGGAAAACTACGTGAGAAACCATATCATGGTTGTATAGTACATTCCTGTAGGTACTCGGCTGGCTAGCTACCACTCTCAAGTTGAAAATCTGCCGCCGAGCACATAACGGTGTGTTCCGGCAACTTTAGGGCAAGTTACATTCCTTACAAAGCGTGCTTACCACGCCGTCACTTCAATACACACTACATGAACACAAACATCTAGCCTGTTAAATTTAAACAAAAAACAACGTTCTAAGAATTGGTGTTATTGTGCTAAGATTTTTATAAAACAATGAATACATTAAACGGGGCCCAACGACATCGTAAAAGTTCCGTGAGAAAGTCTAAAGAAAAGTAATAAGACAGTTCTCGTGTTGAGGCAGCGGAGAGTCATTCCAGAAGTTTTTCGCATTCGTTCTACCGCCATTTTATATTCTTAATGGACTCACCTGCGGCCGCGGCGGGCGACTTCGCATAATGCCTAGAAATTATGAATATCTCCTGCCCTATATTCAAACTGAGTGAATTAAAGTGCTCGCCATGCTGTTTACGAGAACCGACGAAAGTTGGGTTTTCTGCAGCAAAACGGTTAAGCGAGGGAGTAAATTCGAATTTATTTTACGTACATAATGTTGATGTCTCTTACTAGTCTCTCTCATTAAAGTTAACATAAGAGTGACAGAGACAGAAACAATATTAGATACCTTGGATCTGGGGATATGCTTACATGAAACACAATTTTTGTCGTATTTGTACGAAACTTTTGTAGCGATGATAGCGCAGTAGTTGGCGCGATCGGATCACACGCTGAAGGTCTTTTGTTCAAATTCCAGTAACAAGCTTGATCTGCCGGTAAAAGAAAATATCATGAAGAAATCATAGCATGATGTTGTGATAGTTCTGTGTTAATTGGCTGGCTACATTAAGTAGAAAATCTACCTCCAAGTGTCTAACGCTGTATTTACGAAGCCTCACTTGAGAGCCATTTCCATTGCACGCTAGGCATAAATACATAATGTACCAACTTCAACCATATCGTCACTCAACATCAGAAAAGCTGTGGTTAAACATAAAAAAACTATCAAGCACATTTCAAGAATCGCCGTACGACTTCCATAGTCCCATCGCCTAATGTCCGAACGGGCATGAACTGAAGAAATCTTCACCAGTAACTGGACGCCTGGTAAAGTATTGCTTATGTTTTAGCTAAAACCATCTCGAAGGCACTGGTGGAGAATTTTCATGAGCACTTACTTGGAACGAGCCGAGTAAATACTAGAATAGTGTTGGACCGAGTAAGTATGAGTTCATGTTATGCTTCGTAGTGTTCAATATTTTTAGAAAAATGCATTTGTAGACCTTTCCAACGACAGTCTACGTCGTAGATCATACGAAGCAAAGTCGATATTTTATGAGTATACGAGAACACTATGTTGGATTAAATCATCTATGTCAATGTTTGTTGTAGAATAGAATTCTATTATTTTGGCCTTGTTGGCTTGTTGGTGTTAAATCTGCTTTAAGAGCTGTAGAGCGTGGGTTCGATTCCCACCCAGGACAAACATTTTGTAGTAAAAACAAATGTTTGTCCTGTGTCTGGGTGTCCTATATGAATTATAAGAAAGTATTTATAAAAAAAATATTTGTATTCTGTCAGTTTTCGACTTTCATACTTACAAGCTTTGCTTAGTTTAGCATCAGATGGCGCCGTATGTTATGTCTTACGATATTTATTATTACTATTATAGTTACTACCAATCGACATATTATATCATAAAAAACTTAAAAAAGAGAAAAAAGATAATACATAAATACTAATAACAACATAAATACTAATTTGTGGTAATACAACGACGGCCTTATCGCCTAGAGTAGATTCCAGACAGGTACCTTTGGATGGACAAAACATATGGCACAGCTATTACGGTTGGTGTTGTACAATAAAAATACAGTAAAAAGGTGAATGTAATAATAAAATATATTATTCATGCGCTACTTTGCTGAAATTCATTTTGAGTGTTTATGTTCATTATTTATGTTTTTGTAACGACTGTTAAGCGGAATTAAACTAAATATATACCTTGAATACTAAATATATTATTATAATAAAAGTATACTGAACATTATTACTGTAGTTTTGTTATAAAAAAATATATTTGTCTTTGGGTATTTTGGACGCCCTACAGGGCTATCCAGACACAGTAAACTACTTTTTTGGGTTCCGTACGTGAATGAGATTTTTATATGGCTATATCTTTTGAATCGTATTAGACAGGTTCAAAATCTTCTCACAATCCGAATCAGACCTGTTTTTATAAATAGCCTCACTGCTAGCGGCGGACCTCTTCTCATTGCGAGAAGGGTAAGGACATAGTCCACCACGCTGGCGAAGTGTGGGTTGACAGACTTCACACATCTTCGAGACCTTTTTTTAAGAAACCTCAGACATGTATGTTTTTCCTGGTTGGTTGGTTGGTTGGTTACCTTGGAAAAAACAGTGGCGCGTGCCGTGGGATTTGAATCCAGGACCACCAGATTGGAAGCCAGACGGTCTCCCAACTAAGCTGTAACTCCTAGTAAAAACTGCTCCAATCAATATATTTACTATAGCGTATTCCTCAAGGTCACTATATAAGGAATATTAGCTCAACCTCCAACCTGTTTAGCTCGTTAGGTAAAGTTCTGTTTCGAGAGCTGAACGGCGTGGGTTCGATTCCCACTCAAGCCTAACATTTGTATGACTAACATGAATGTATGTACATACAAAAAAAAAGTATTTAAGTATTCACTCAGCTGTCTGGTTTACATAATACAAGCTTTGCTTAGTTTGGGGTTAGATGGCGTGTGAAAATTCTGTATGAAAATATCTACCAATATTTATTTTATTTAATATTATTAGCAATATATATTTGATAAATAATTTTGTTACAGTATTTTGAACATTAAAATAAATGTTACGTTTCTGAGTACGTAAAAAGCACCGACATTGAAGACTCGGCAGTAAAGTTGAAGAACAAAAACAAACGTTTCATTTAATCAGGACCTAAGACCGCAAACTTGAATACACTTGGTAAACTTTTTTATTGCCCTCAGTAGTAAAACAAAAGGTAAGTTTTTAAATTCTTCGCTCCTTAATTAGTTTTAGGTAGTAACCTAGACGGGGCTTTGAAACATCTCCATCTAAGGTTTAGGCAAAGTTTTGAGTTGTAATAAAAATTGGGTTCTTCTAAGAAATGACTTGTGAATTAAGTTGAGCTTGGTAGACACTTGATTTTATTTTGTGAAAAGTGAGTTGTAACTCTTGTAAAGGGTCCCTACTAATAAGTTAGAGGATAGATTTTTTTAGGCTAGTGGAGTAGAATTAATTCGGATTTGTTATGTACATTATATCACTGTTTACGCACGTAAATGTCACTCTATTTATTTGTTACCTTGTGGCTAGACGTGACTTGATGAAATATGTCTAATTAACACAATAATTTCACAGAATGGCAAGTAAAACTGAGGTATTGCTTGTTGGCCATAAATTTTCTTAATACACAACGGTCCAAAAGAAGATTCATGTACGTGAGTTTATTTTATTCCACCATAACTTTTAAATGTCTTAACAGATTTGGATGTATGGTGTATCGTTAGAATCTTTACATCGTCCCGAGTGACACTGGATATATTTTTAACGCAATCGTGTTTTTGTTTAATTCAATAAATGCTTGTTTTCATTTTGTTTTTGTTTAATTTCGCTTAAGTTATCAAAAGCGAAATTCTTTAAACACTCATTTTATAATATTATGGTACAAGATTGAATAACATTAAGAGTTGACAGAAATCATGAAATAATTACGCGACAGCGAACCTTGTTGCGCAGGCATATATGATTGCGTAACTTTATCGTGATCAAAAACTTTTTTTTATGGTGGACAAGCTATGTGTTTTGATCACAGCTCACCTGATGTTAAATGATGGTGTGGTCAAAGATGGTAAAGCACACTTAGTCTGGAATAGAACTGGCCCTCAAGTGAATTTGTCGGAACACACCGTTAGGTTCAGCTGTTCAACTTGAGGGTGGTAGCCAGCCGAGTACTAGAAAATACCCTACCACCACGGTTTCCTCACGATGTTTTCGTTCACCAGCACCTCAAGCACAATGTTAGGTTTGTACCCACGCCCGTTGGCGTGTGAACCGACCGCGCTAACCACTGAGCTATCATGGCTACAAAATTTAAATGACAATTAAATAGCGCGGTATCCCCGCTTATATAAGAACGTGTCTCCCACTTTTTAGTGGGCAGATTTGTCTGTCTGGAGTTCGAAGGTCCAAAAAAGGATCAACGTTCGCATTTCCGAGCTAGACCTCAAAAATCAAACTTGCAATAACCGACCAAAGCCCTTCTACATATACAAGTACAATAGTGCTGGCCAGATGCAATACGCGACATATCACCGACTCTTAAGACGAAATTTAGATTTCATAGCCACCTGATTGTCATGCCAGAAGACAGCCAGGGTTATCGGACACTATGTGGACCACATTATAAGCAATAAAATGGTCAAGAATAAGAAGGTTAGTGTATATTTCACTCCTAGCCAGACTCAATTATTCTGTATCATATTGAAACACAATAACGATGTCGTCCGATATCTCACGTACAAATAAACTTCGGGCGACAAACTTTTGTCTTAGATTAAACCTAATAGAGACATTATGAAGTGGACGTAGTAAGAGCTTTTAGAGGGGGCATCAACAATAGATCAAAAACAAAGAAAAAAGATATTAATTTAATTTCTGATGGGAATAAATTATTGCTTTTTCTAACGGCATTTATCTATATATTTTTATCTTATTTTAGTGTTTATTTTTTATTTAAAAGTAATGAGACCAACGAGACGATCTCCTATAGTAAGAGATAACGCCTGTCCATTATCATTGCAGCGATACGTAGAACATTGAATAGTAAAACCAAGTCAAAAACATTTCTAGATATAAAAAATTGTAGCAATAATTATACGTGAATGATAAATTCACTGAAGTATTATGCAATAACCGTAAGCCAAAATGCAGGTCTGATTTGGTGTAATTAGGAAAAAATATGTGTTGTTTCCGCTGATTAAGATAATGATGATGATATAACAACAGTATTTTTTTACAGACAAAATTTTCGACCACACCTCACCGAATATTACGTGAAATATAAGAAGATAAATGGGATCCTCTAATACTTCCCTGATTACGTCCACATTACAAGCAGATGAAACAAACGCAATTACAACTAACTAACTTCGAACGCTTTCAACTGTTTCAACTACTCTATAAACTTTTAAACTCCTCGATTAAAAGCGAATCGAGTAATGAATGAAACAACAATACTTAATTACGAGCTAAATTGAACAAGTTTCAACTGTGATTCGATGAGACTTGTTTAGAACGGGTTTATTGTCTTTTTGAAGCCGTATTGTTCTGTTTATACAACTCTTTTTAAATTGAAATTCAGTTTTATACCGTTTAAAAAAAAGGCCTAACTTTCAATAAAGGTTTAATTAACCAGTGTTTTTTTTTTGTGTAGAGTAAATTGAAAGTAATATTTTTTCTTGCTTGTTTTACTTTGTTTTTAAACTTAAACTATATGGTTCGATTCTACTTTCATCACACAATTCTCATTTCTCTTTTAAGTCTGAGTAAGCGTGCTCCAATTGTAGCAGACCGTATCTTCGCATCACGTCAGGCGAGATGGCGGTCAAATACAAGCCAATTTTTTTATTAATAAAACATAAATAGATCAGACAATGTCATTTTTAAAGGAATCATTTCAAAATGTCATCATTTTATGAATTCAATGAATTTAAGAAATGTGTCGTTTAAATTGGCATATGACTATGATTATATTTATTCACTTGCAGGTTTGTAATGTAATTATCATTATAATAGAATGCACCCGCGACTTCGTCATTGGGTTCAGAGAGAAATGAAGTATATGTAAGTAACAAAATACCAATAATTTCGCCCATCATCAAACTCTACTACTTACCTGGACTAACAAAAAAGATACCGTTTATTTCAGAATAATGTTTCGTAAGACATAACTATACCAAATTTCAAGTGGATACGTCCTGTAGTTAGTTTTTAATAATCCCAAAGGAACCTACCATTTTCCCGAGATAAAATTATCCTATATGTTATAATCCAGGTAATAAACTGCCAAATTTCATCCAAATAATTTTTGCGTGATTGAGTAACAAGCATACAAACTTTCACATTTATAATAATTATTATCAGGATGTTACTAAGAAGTGTGCACGATGTTGACGTATAATACACTTATAAATAAATGTATTATACGTCAAGTATATGAGTCATGTAAGTCAGATCAGTCAGATGATCAAGTCATATGAATGTGTAAAACAACTCCCTAAGTGCCACAGAAATCATTTTAGTACCTATTTCTTTAGTTCTACTATTAAAGCCACAACGGTGTTCAAAGTTATAGAAAAGATATTTAAAAGGCTTACTTACCTTTAACATAAAATAATTCTCAAAGCTTCGTTCTTCATGACTGAACCCATCGATACCTACGTGTCACCGATATATTTTTCTTTACCAAAAAATATGGCTCCGAATTTTAAGATATTAAACTGGTCCGCATAATATATGCCATCGTCTGCGCCTATTGCCACTGAGGACGATATACACTCCAGTTGTTAAAGTCTGATGGAATTAATGGATCGATAACTGTGACCAATTTCCTACAAACTCTAAAAATTATAAAAATATCTCTCTGGATATTGTAATTAGTTACTGACTCAAATAAAAATATTTTTCTCCATATTCTTTTATTTTCATTGGTAAAAAATTTGTGTCTTTACGTAAATCTGTTACTAGAAAGAATATATAGGATATACTTTAACATTCCCTAAACTATGTATTGGTTGGTCCATTTGTTTATGATTCAAGTTCCGCACGTCTAAAGAACGTCACAAGCTGCAGGCTTCCTTGTTTTCTGATGGATATTATCTGGATCTTTTCAAAGTCAGAACAAATAGATAACTCTTAAGACTACGTGCTTCATCTTCCACAAAATTATCGCTTACCATCGCGTGACTTGGAGATCAAACGTGGACTTACCTATACGAATTAAAAAAAGTAGACTACAAACTGTCTTCTTCCAATATTGAAGGTGGTTGTCAATGTAAAATATTGCTTTCTCCTTATATAGCTTAACAAAAATGTTATTGGGCCATATTCTGAACGTCCGCTGCGGGCTAACTGATTCACTACACTACGCCATCTATCTTTGTTCTCCAGATATTAATGTAAGTTTCCACATAATAGGGCTAGATGGCGCTAAGTGAAATATCCTCTAAAAGCTAATTGTGCGATTTTTTTAATCTAAATTTCCGAGCAATTTCAATTATATTTATAAGATGTTTCTTCTCCCAGCTAGGCTACGACATTTTGTGCAGGGTTCAGTAATATCTCAAATTTGCAAAAGTTCATATTCTGCACACATTAAGGCACAGCAGCCATTCCTCGCGGATAAGGCTATTTGTATTCACAAGGGAAGTCGCTGAATGCATTTGTTGTCCGCTGCAAGCAGGCATTCGTGACGGATATTTTTGGCGAAATATTTATACGGGAAAATATTTATATCGCTGTTTTCGTGGTTAGAATACGGGGCGTTCTAGTCTGGGTGTGTTTTGTTTTGTATTTATTGATCTCGTAGGTTTTCCATTTAACGTGGGAAAAGGTATTTTACTTTACGTATATGCGTTGCGGAAAGCAAACTTGTATGTAAGTAACTTTACTAAGGAATGAGTTCGCGTTTGACGTCTATTTTCTCTGATGTTGAACAAAGGGTGATTTGCAAAATACCTATTTGGACCGATATCTTAAAGATTGCGATAAATCCACCTACACCTACCCCCGCGGTCACGTTGTTTACTAATATATCAGATAAATTGACTTTAAAAGTCTAACCTACAAATAATCCAATTTATTTATTATATTTAGACAGATTACATTAAAGACGTTTTCCTTTTGTATTACATAAAAGGATTATGTTTGACAAGCCAGGTGTGTGACTGCATTGACGGTGTGGTCGAAGATGGTAAACACACCTAGCCTAGAATGGTACTGGCTCTCAACCGGAACACACCGTTGGCAGTTTTTCAACTTGAGGGTGGTAACTAGCGACCAGAGTACTATTATATAATACCCTACAAATATGTGGTTTTACTTATATGGTTTCCTCACAATGTTTTCCTGCACTGAAAGTAAACTCATTGTTAAGATTTGAACCCATGCCCTTCGACGTGTGAAACCAACTGCGCTAACTACCATCGCTACAAATATGCACAGTATAGCAATGCAGTCATATAAAAGTTTTAAAATAATTACACAAAAAAAGCAGATGGTTAATGTAGAGGAACCCGAGCAAAGCGCTTTAATTTTATTTTTATTATGCGTACTGCTAAACAGTATGAAATGCACTACACAAATGGATGTTTCCCGATAAATTAAATCTGTTTTCTTGTGTTGATTGAATTGATATATTTTGGGTAAGCGTGTTCGGGTGTTTGGGTCCGTGTTCCGTTTACGCGTGTTTTGACGGCAGTCAAAAACAAGTCATCAATAAGAAAAATGACAGTTTGTATCTGTTTTTTTAAAATTTTTATTGCTGACATGCTTGGTGTCTGACCACAACTCACCTGATCTTAAGTGACGGTGTAGTCGAAAATGGTAAAGCACACCTAGCTTGGAATGGAACTGGCTCTCAAGTGAGGCTGCCAGAACACATCGTTATATGCTTGGCGGCAGATTTTCAACTTGAGGGGGTAGCTTGAGCCAGCCGAGTACTAGAAAGTACCCTACCACCACACTATGGTTTCCTCACGATGTTTTCCTACACCGCCAGCTCAAGCTCATTGTTGGGGTTTGAACCCACGCCCTTCGGCATGCGAACCGAACGCGCTAACCACTGAGCTATCATCGCTAAAATTCTCAACATTTCTCATGTTTATTGCCATAATAGTACCATTTTCTGTCAATATAAATTCGCGACCTACTTCTAAAGGGTTAGCGGCGCTCTAATGAGTTTTAACCCTTTCAATCACCGCCCTCTCATGTAAAAAAGATCAACCCCTGAGCTCTCAGCTGATTAATTACTGACTTGCTTTATCCACTCTACCCTCATTGAAGGTATTTTTTAATGGGACTGAGAATATGTTATTAAAAACCGTTATATTTACGTGAATGTATTTAGTACTTTTATATGTTTTTAAGGATACGATTTGAATCTATTTTTAAGCAGGTATAACCTATATATGATAATATTTCTTGTAAATGTAGTTGCAGGATTACTCACGTTTAATTATATCGGTAACTCCAACTATAGTTTCCGCCACATCCGGTGGCTTTCATCATGGAGGTAAAGCAGAGCACAACGCGCGCGCGGCTTCTGAAACTATAGTTGGAGTTTTCGATTAAATTAAACGTGAATAATGCCGCATAAATAAAACAAAAATGTGTTTCCATAGTGAAATACAGTCATTTACCTTTGATAAACACTATACAGAATCATTAATAGCTAATTACTTTACCTAAGCTAGCCCAATAGTACTATTTAGCTATCAAAGCAAAATAATCTTATTTTAATTCTCAATTCAAAGTTTGCAAGTCAGGTAACCGGAGTGCCCCAATCTTCGCCCGGCAGCGCTTAGAGCTAATTCCCAAAATCGATGGAAAACAATTCACTTACGCCCTGTTACCCCAAACTTCCGTACCTAATCCCCACTTACCTTTGGGGTTAAACCAATGAAGTCATCAATTTGAATGTAATCCACTCGAAGGCTGAACTCTGGGTTGTACAATTTGTACGTTTAGCGCGTTGTTAAACTTAAGCGTATTTTTACGTAGATGTTAACTATTAAATGCAACCTTTTGGTAACAGTTTTTTTTTTTTTTTTTAGTAAATATATACAAAACAAATAAATATTGTAGGACACATTACACACAGCGCCATCTGACCCCAAACTAAGCAGAGCTTGTGTGATGGAAGTCAAATAACTGATAGAATACATATATACTTTTTTTTTTTGTAAATACATACTTATAATAGATACAGAACACCCAGACACAGAACAAACATTTGTTTATACCAAACAAACATTTGTCCTTGGCGGGAATCGAACCCACGCCCTACAGCTCAGTCAGACATACTCCCAATGAGCCAACAGGGCTGTTAATGTAATTTATGTATCCTTTCTACTCATGTTAATATTAAATACATAACTGTCATTTCAACATACACACATCATCAGCCGGTCATCCACTGCTGGACATAGGCGTCTTCCTAGGGGGGTTTTGCCAATACTCGCCATGCTTGGCAGGCGGGTTGGCGAGCGCAGTTAGGTGTGATTATTAAAGAAAGACGCTGCTGCCCATCTTCTGGTGGGCAGCAGATTATAATCTGCCCAGATTAGATCCCTTAGCCGACTCATACGGCAACCACGGGTAGAGAGGGTACTATTCTTACGCCGGCACCACCACGGCAAAACGCAGTTTTCACGGCAATTCAACATACAAATTAGAAAATCTTATCACTAACTCACTCACGCCTCGCACTCACCCACGCCCAATCCTACGCTAATCAAAACGTGCAGCCTTACTTAAACGTACATTGTAAAGGGTGTCTTTACTTACCTTACTCTACCCCTGTAGCTAATCAGAGAAGTGCAAAGGTTACAAGCTTTTCTCTGCAAACGTTTTTTACACTCCTCTATCTTTCATTTGATTGACTGGATACATTACTTAGTGATTTATTTCTCGTTGGCGTCGATATTATGAGAAATACAGCGTTTCTTACTTTAATCAAAAGTTAATAAATTTGTCCAATGTCCAGAAAATCTTGCCCTCCATTTTTATTTTACATTATCAAAATATAGAGCAATTTAAGAAACTAATTAGATTATTTTTGTTATTTTCCTGGTAATTATTTTTCAAATATTAAAAAAAAACTAATAGTTCGGGGTGATGACGTCATCATTGGCTTTATCAGATTAAGGCCGTTGCCTGTATTTAAAAAAAAGTCCATAGATGTTTGAATGTCATTATTATTACAACCTATAACCTAACTTCCAAAAAAACTATTCTTTGCATTCTGCAATTTGTCTTGAGCAACAGATAAAATAACTATGTATTACATTTTAGTAATTTTTGGATAAAAATCAACCGTCATAAATTCAGTTCCAATTCAGTTTTAAAACATTTTCGATTTTGATTTTGACACCCTTCAGCTTTTAAAGCAGATATACCTACTACCAATGAGCCAGTTAGTCAAAGGTATTTAGACATCCAGGTGAGCTGTAGTAAAAACACTTAGCAACAAAAACTCACATTCGAATATCACAAAGCAATGGTCGCAAATGCAGTACCTTGGACTTTATTTTGTTACTCAAAGTTTTGTATACCGTAGCAAAAATCATAGACAAGCATTGCATTTTAAAAGAAATTCTTGTTATTTAATTACTTGCCATAAAACCCCCTATCAATATACAAATCGAAGAATGATCACGAAACTCTAACCAACATGTTTCTTATCTATTCCCCGATAAAGTAGGTCGCAGGCAAATTAATTATTCGGTATCAGTAAGTAAGGTCGCAGTCTTGGACACGAGCGGTTGAATTATTGAGGAACGACGCCCGGGGGAAATCACAAGTGCGAACATCTGTCCGGGAAGCACGGCGCTTCGGGCTTGAGAGAACCATGTAGTGAACTTACATTTAGCAGGAAACTTAACATATCTCGCTAGAAACTTTACATATCTAGCTAGGAACTTTACATATCTAGCTAGGAACTTTACATATCTAGCAAGGAACTTGGTATCTTGTTGCATTGTGCGGTTTTGCCCACGGCAACTCTGTTACCTATACCTAACTAGTCCAGTTACTGTAAGTTCTGTTACAAATGAAAATGCATTTTTTTTTTACATGAAGTTATGTAATATTATTAAAATTTATACCTACATATTTATTAAAGTCTCAGCAAAAAATATTGTATTCGAAATGGCCACCTTTGGCCACAGGCCTTTAATCTGTTTGGCCACGAATCTATGGATTTACGTACGTTTCCAGGGGAAATTTAGCCACTGCTTGCTCCAAAGATTTTTTAAGAAACTCAATGTCGCCGTGTCGTTTAGAGCAGGTCATGTCCTCTAAAACTGACCATAATTTGAAGTCTAAAGGGTTGAGGTCTGGGCTAGATGAGGGCCAGTCTTCAGCTCTTATAAAGTCCGGAACGTTGGTTTCAAGCCAGGCTTGGGTAGTTCGTGCCTTGTGACCAGGTGCAGAATCCTGCTGGACAGTCCACGGTTTATTTTTAAAAAGTGTATTGCTGAGAGGTTTCTCAACATGATCCAAGACTGTATCTTGACACACTTTGGCTGAAGTTTTCACTCTTCTTTCACAAAAATGTAGTTTTGTGACTCCTTGATAAGACACGCCCCACCAAACCATCACTGACGCAGGATGATGACCACGTTGTACCTTTCCGACCACTTGAGCAGCTTCTTTAGAACCTGTTTTGCTCCTATCAAAAAATTGCACAACGCAACCAAAAGTAATTACTTAAAAAAATGTTTCGTTTGTTGGCATGACAGTCATAATTCTTAATGTTTTTTTAATAACGTTATGCTATTCACCAATGATTCATCATCATCATGAACAACCTTGCGTAGTCCACTGCTGGACATAAGCGTCCCCAGGATACCCTACTTAGCCCGATCTTTGGCTTATCGCTTCCAGCCCCTACCGGCTGTCTTACGTATACCGTCACTTCATTTAGTCTCAGGGCGTCCTACACTACGTTTGCCGATTCGCTGTCTTCACTCTAGAACACGTCTACCCCAACGGTTGTCTTCTCTGAGGCAAATATAACCAGCCATCCAATGAAATCCACTGAAAACCACCATAATCCACTAAAAACTTTCGTTTTCAGCCAATGATTAGTTGTGGTTATTTTCTCGACCGCTTATTAAATAACAAATTTTGGAGGTGGGCGAAATTTTGTTAAAGTTCAATAAATTATTAATAGGTCAATCAATAGTCGAATGATCAGTATAATCTCTATTAAATATTCGAGCTTGCTTAAATATTAATAAGTTTATTATGGATAAGTCAACATACGTTAATTTATTATGTAGGTACAAAGGACCAAACTATCGTCGAACATTTCAAATTTAACCTAAGCCAAATTGTGTAGAAGAGATTCAGATTAGGTTGTAATCATTCTAATAAAGTCGATTTGTTTTATATTAAACTCGCTAGTGCCCGCGACTTCTTTTGCGCTGACTTTTTTAATTGGATTCAAAGAGATGAAATATATAGTGTAAATAAAAAAAAAACAATAGTTTCATCTGTCATGGAACTTGAATGTGGATTTTTCTTCACTACGACCTTTAACCTTGAAAATACAATTTTGCGCTAATTTTCATTATATATCATATTCGTAATCAGCGGGTCAAAATACATAAGAACCTTTACAAAATTCCAAAGGAAAAAGCGGTATGGGCCTTTCGGGACTTTATCCGAACAATCAAATCATAGATGAACAAAATTATCATTGAAGTACTTGTTGTATTTTTTCAATCGTAAAATCGTATCGAGCCTAATCTTACGTTTTTTTTTCCGCAAGAAATAGTGTAGAATTGCGTGAAAATTAAATAAGAAATGTTTTCACTAAATACTACCAACTGTCTTAAAATTAATCAGTGAAATTCACGGATTGATTCAGTGAACAGTAGTCACTCTTGATATCAAATACGAGTCCCCGTGGGTTGAATTGGAATGAATATTCTTTTACGAATTTTAGTAGTTCTTACTTAAGTATTTTATTATTCGATTTTCCGACTGTGATTCTAGACTACGTTTTTAGAAATCTTAAAATAAAATAATTAAATGAACCTTCCATCTAATTGATGATACAGTTGCCCACTTACAGAGGATAAAAAAGTACCCTCCCACGATGTAACCTTTTCGATTTCGGCTAAAAACTTACCTATATTCGTGTAGGAGTTAAAATTCAATATTTACGAGTTATACCGTCTTACCACAAAAAAGTTAAACATCTGTTGAACACGTGTTTAAAAAAAGTGTTACCACAAAACTTCGTTTTACGATTGTCTACAGTTAGACACGACTTAAACACTGTCTAAATTTAAACAACGGGCATAGCTAGTTTAACCGATGTCTAAGTTCTAATGTCAACCAAATAACTGTCAACAGAGAATTGACCATTACTACTTTTTGCTGTAAACATTGTGATCGTGGTGAAATTAGCAGTATCTTCTTCGTATTTCTTTTGAAAAATAGTTGTGAATACGATTACGAATACGATACCTATGGATATTATAGAAATCATTGATTTTATCGACGATATGGATTTAGAGGACCTTGAATTCATGGATCGCTTTCGCTTTTTCTTTATTTACTGTTTTATTATTCATATTGACTTTTTAACTACGTGTTAAAACAAAATAATTATGATTCAAGACCGGTACAATACAAACAGCAACAGGCTTCAATCCAAATCCCAGTAGATGTCATGGCTGTCATTAGTCAGTTTTTTTTTTTTACTTTTGAGCGATACGTTCCATTTCTTTCCATGAGATCAATTCACTATAGCGTTACATTACGTTTTTGTTTGAACTTAACTTAATAGCATTAATTTAATAATTAAAATAGTATTTAATTTCATTATTAACTATATTTTGACTTACTAACAGTTGTAATGAAATAATTGTTCAGAAAATCATGTACCTAATCTCACGCGATCTGCGTAAAATGGAAGCGAAAGAACGGAACTACCTGAACTAAAAAAAAGGTTGAACGAATGTTTTATGGTGTTGCCAAGATTTATGAGTTAGACATTGTTTAGTGTTTACGAAAACGCTTTTAAGGACAAGCATTTATCGTTTTCCTCATCCTACGCTGTTATAGAAAGTGATTTCAAAGAAGTATAGAGAGGTTCCAGTTCATTATTTTTCTGTGAGCTAAAAGAATCAATTAAACCTTATCCCACTAAAAGTTTATTGTACGTGCTCGAGCTCGAGATTACGCGCGCGCGGTCTCATCTTGAAAAGCAAATTGTATTCTGCTCTGACTCCTTGAAGAAGGTGTCCAAGGTGGTTAGTGGATGTAGCCGAAACTATAGTCGGAATATTCGTAAACATTACTATGCTCCGGTTTGCAGGGTACTGCAGCTAGCGAAATTACAGGGCTATTGAGACTAACCATCTAGTCCCAAAGTAATGAGCGCCAAAGCAGTGATGCCCTGGACTTTGTTTTACTAATCAAAGTTCTGTGTATCGCTGCAATGGTTATGGACAGGCGTTATCTCTCATCAGGAGAGCGTATCGTTCGTCTCATTACTGTTACATTAAAAAAAAAAAAAAACATAATTAAACGTGAGTAATCCCGCATAAGTAAAACAAAAATGTGTGGAAATCACGTCAGTTTCCATAGTAAAGTATTACCTTCTCGTTTCTAACAATTTTAAGGAAATAAAAAAATAGGTACCTACATCTACATTAGAATACGCATTCAGTCTACTCTAAAACTTCCTAATCCTTTTTCATTTACAAAAGCAACAAATTGTAACAAAAACAACCCACTCTTTTTATCCGAAGCCTGTCTACCCACTGAATTACTCTCATCTCCACAGCAACCACAGTTCCCTACAAATCTCCCCCAATAAAACGTCGAGGTCACTTTAATTGTAATATAAAAGACCCATTAGAGGCCATTAACCCCGTGTGTGTACAAAAAACAAGTAATAAATTAGCGCTCCACAGCCATGCGTCTTACGCCCCTCTAGTAATTCGTGGAGGGTTTATTGCATCCTCCTTAACTGATGGACTCGCTACAAAAATTGGAGATTATTACCAAAACAATGGCTTAGACAATACAGTAAACTGTTACTGCTTTGTTTTTTAATGTTCCTTGGTAAGTTATCGATTTAGTGTAAGTTAGTAATGGCTGAGGTAGGTAACCACTCGCTGGGTTTAGCAACATTTCATAGGAGTGGTTCATTTCGTGCAACAGAAAGACGACTCTCTGCTACGGAGATCTACCACTAGTTCTTACACCTATTAACTAGTTTATATCTTCTATATTATCTAATTTTAAGTGTGTTCAATAGTCATTCATTCATTTATTCATTCGCTATGTAAAGTTCTTGGTATGGGAAGGTTATGTTTTTGTGTGTCGATAGAACAAGACAAAGTTTTATGTAAGATTACAATTGAATTGTTATGAATGTTGTGTTAAGACATATCTGGCAGAAGACCAGCAGCGTACGGATGTGGGGCAGTCCAACGCCCATTTGCTGGTTTGGTCTTCGTGTTGGATCACGATGTGTCTGGTGTTCCGACACGTCGTTATGTTGCGGGGTGAGCTTGTGGTCCCCGAGGCGGGTCCGCGAGGACAAGCACTGTCGAAGCCGCGGAAGGGTGCAAAAGCGTGCCCGTAGCCTCGACACAAGCGCCGAGGTGGAACACTCCAGGGTTTTTAGTGGGTAGGCCGACATTAGGACGAAAAATCCTACATAACTATAACGTCCACAGGGCCGGAGTATACGTAATGGATTTTCCCTAAAAAAATAAAAATATATAAGTATCTATGTAGCAGAAACACCCAACTACACATTGATAATGCCACGCTGATGCACGCCTTAAAGTGGGTTTTTGTGTGTTTCATGTTTCTTTATCTTGTAGGTCATCTTATTCATATGAAATAAAAACTCGAACAAAACGTAGATCTGGGTGCCTTCAAAGAAAAATAAAGTCGCAAAATAATCGATTTCTTCATGGCAAGCATGTCTCATCGTAGACCGCATCTTCGCTTAACATCAGGCGAGATGGTGGTCGAAAGCAAGCCTATTTGTAATATAATAAAACATTTTAATTCCACTTTCATTATACGAACCGGTACACACTGAAATTTCCTGTCCGAGTGGGTGTTCCCCGATAGTTATAATCTAGGTGACTTCAAGTCGCGAGCGAAAAAGTTTCTTCTAGGTAAGCGTGCTCCATCTTAGAACGCATCAGGCGAGTTAAAGTTCAAACGCAAGCCTTTATTACTAAAAAAAAAGAAGCACAGTATAATTTTTTACGATCCCACGGCCGGAACCATTGTAAAAGTGATTCACATTAGAGACTGCTTTGTTTGACTCTCTCTGTTAACGTAATGTATCTACCCCTAGAGCTGTAAAACGACGCGACGGTTCAATTCCCGCTAAGGACAAACATTTATGTGACAAACAAATATTTGTTCCTTATCTGGGTGTTCTGTGTATATTATTAGTATATATCAATTATCTGGTTTTCATAGTACAAGCTTTGCTTAGTTTGGGGTTAGATGGCGTTACGCAAAATGTAAAAAAAAAAATGTGGGTAGGTCACCTTTAAATTTTACCATGAAACACTCCGCATAAACACGCGGCCTCTTATATTGATCTGACAGAGCTTTCAAACTAGTCCGGCCTTGTATATTTTACCTTTCCTATTCAATTTCTTGTAGGTAGGATTGAAATCCTCTGCTTACATAACCTCATGTTAACATATGGGACTGGATTTGTCAGCCCATGAATACAGTATAGGTAGCGAGGACCGTTCGCCCCTGACATCGACTCGGTAAATTTATTCAATACTGAATCACTGATGAATAAAAAAATAGATACGTCGATCTCTAGTTGTACTTCGACACGTATATACGTTATGCCTTTGGAAATTTCGGAAATAAGGAAAATCGGTGACAATTATTTATCTGCTCCCAGTTAATAATAATAATTAAAATTATTTCATCCGATAAACAGTCGTATAACTATAGAATAGAATATATTTATTATACACCAAACATACATACATACATACAAACAAAATTTAAAAAGATAAAGAAAAAATTATAACATAACAAAAACAACATAGACTAATACATATATTACGTAAAACGGCGGCCTTATCACCTAGAGCGATTTCTTCCAAACAAGCTTTTATCAGCAATTAAGGTTGTTATAAAATTTTAATTAAAATACGGGGAAAAAAGGTTAATAAAATATATGTACATACATACAAAAAATATATTATAAAAATAAGTACAGGGCTATAATTAAGTTAAGAAGTTTAAAAAAACTGTAACCCGGCTACATGATATACAACTATGATTTAAAGAAAAAATGTAGCTTATGTTACCCAGAGCATAATAACGAATCGAATGCCACCTTACGAGCGAAGAAGTAAATGATTTAATGAGTGAACATACAGATCGTTGATATAACATGTAATAACGTATCTTCTATTTTTGTTTATCACAAGTTCCAACTACTCCAGTAGTACCAGATCCCGCGATAACGTATCATAATGTTATGGTTATGGAGAATATAATTCTGAAAATATAGAGGAAATTTTGCTGTTTATTTCTGACTATGTTTATTTGATTTTGCACGATATTTGGGAAGAAGTTCGAGACACACAAATGGTCATATCATAAATGTCAAGAATTATATGCGCAAGGCAATTTCCTGGATCTAATAAACCATTTTATCATAGTGACTCTCTTACAGTCTTCTTTTATGATCGACAGGCTAGATGTTTGACCTCAGTCGATGTTATGTGATGATGTCGAAGATCCAAGATCGACACCTAACTGGAATGGAATTTTTTCTTGTTATTCAACAAACCATAGCAAAGATCAATTAGTATAGACAGAAATAAAAATAATATTACGAACATTATGTATTACAACCATCATTATATTCCTGCCTGTATGATTAAATAAATACATAAATATCGTAGGACACAGCGCCATCTGACCCCAAACTAAGCAAAGCTTGTACTATGGAAGTCAGATAGCTGATAGAATACTTAAATACTTTTTTTGTCAATACAAAACACCCAGACACAGAACAAACATTTATGATTATACCGCAAAATGCTTGTCTTGAGTGGGAATCGAACCCACGCCCTACGGCTCTTGAATCAGACATACTACCAATAAACCAACAGGGCAGTCATAATAATCGTAACCAAAGTTATGCTAGCTATCATTCTGTTCTGGTTATTTAGTACTTTTACAAGAAGATTCCTCTAGTTAGTTTTTGTGCATGTTCTGAGATACAGAGTAGCAAAAAGGTATTATCCAATTGCAAATCAACTAATTAATGATAAATTGCTGATTGAAAACCGCATTAACCGATTGAAAGCTTCAATCCATTTCAGTAAAACGGGTTTCATAAATTATTTAATACTTAACATTTAAATAATTAATGCACTGCTCGTCAATAAATACGTGCGCGACACTCAGTATCGTTGAGCAAAATTTGGTTACCTTTTTAACCGACTTCAAAAAGTTGAAAGTTATTCACATGTATATATTTATGGGTAAAATCTAGGCCTTTTTGCACCGTTCTTAGCTTCGGACCTATTTATCGCTGATCGCTGTTTGTGACACTTGACGACGTCTCGTTCATAGCACGTCAGTTATATTAGACGATTTTCCATACAGAATTACCATCATTTTTTCCGACACTTCCAACAATTATCATCATATATCAACCAATTTACATAAAACCTTGACAAATTATATACTTAAACCTTCCTCATGAATCACTCTATCAATTGGTGAAACTTGCATGATAATCCGTTTAGTAGTTTTTAA
Organism: Biston stratarius; assembly: GCA_950106695.1. Taxonomy (NCBI): domain Eukaryota; kingdom Metazoa; phylum Arthropoda; class Insecta; order Lepidoptera; family Geometridae; genus Biston; species Biston stratarius. Next base: position 31,486,762 of record OX467106.1, on the reverse strand, counting down.
GTTTATCGTGAACAGACAGACAGACGCGGCGGTTGACTTTGTTTTATACTATGTAGAGATATCGCGAACAGACAGACAGACAGACAAACGCGGCGGACAACTTTGTTTTATAGTATGTAGAGTAGGAGAAGATATGTAGATATATATTTATGGGTAAAATCTAGCCCTTTTTTGAACCATGAATTTCATCAAATCTAGGTCTTTTTACAATAACAAATAATGAGACGAATAAAGCATCTTGATCGTCTTTATTTAATAAAATTGTATTAATTTAAAATATAAAAAAAAAAATGTATTATTTATTTAATTATTATTTCTGTTCCAACTACGCTGTAGTTACACTTGGTTTTCGTAAGTCTACGTAAACTTATGTCATGTAACGTAACGAGTCGTCCTAATAACCATGCCAGTCACGTGCCTCGACTTTCAGCCGACCTCACGATGTTTGTTTACTGAATGTTTGTGTTCAGTCTCATTCCTTTTTGACTTTCATTTGTACAGAAGACTCGTCACTTTTGAAGGTGCGTCGTAACTTTTAAAAGTGATTGCCAACTTTTTAATCCATTTTGATATTTGAGAAAGATTGGCTTTGTGTTAGGGATTTGTTTAGATTGAAGTTTTATATCGATAATCCAAATGGGATCTAACATTATATTAATGGCAAATAAGAGTTCTGTGGCTAAGTGAAATTAAGAGCTTTACTTATAAAAATTGCCGTTCATTTTCACGTGTCACATTTCACGTTGGCGAGAAGTGGGTACAGAATTATAAGGATTGAGAAAGACTATTGAGAATCATCATCGAAAGTCTTAAAGCATTGAAAACCAAAACAAAGAAACCGATTCACTCGCGACTTGAAGGCACCCAGATTGCATTTATCAGGGAACACCCACTCGGGTGGCAAATTTCATTGTTTAGCTGTTCGTACAATGAAAGTAGATTCAAACCGTTTAGTTAGAGTTTTTGGTGTATCCACCATGAAGCAGTGCCGCTTTTTTAACCGACTTCAAAAAAGGAGATACTCAATTCGACTGTTTTTTTTTAAATGTGTATTACCTCAGAACTTTCGACTGGGTGAACCGATTATGATGATTCTTTTTTTTTGAAAGCTGGTGCTTCTCGCGTGGTCAATTTGGTCTATAATTCTGACAATAGCATCCATGAGAAAACCATATGAAGTCGGTTATTTTTTGTTAAAATTTTACTTGCTCCTGGGTGTCCGATAAAAGAATAGGCCGGGTGGAATTAGGCCATGCAGACCTGAACCACACTCTCCATAGTTCTGGATAACGCTGCAGTGGTCATGGACAGTTGTAATCTCTTACGTATAAGAAGCATCTTGTAAAATTACATTTGAAAAAAAATTACGTATAATGCTAAAACGTAATAAAGCTATCTCGTTATTCATAACGCGGCAACCTTGAAACATTCAAAAACAAATTTAATCATGAGAATTTCAAAAGTATTTCCATAAGTCTTCCTTACAGTCTGTTACATTCATCAATCGAATCAGATTAAGGCCGGGCTTACCAGGTAGCCGCGGTTGCTCAGCGACCTAAATATTAACCAGAGTGTAAATAAATCGTAAGCCGGATGCCGATAAAGAAAATCGCACTTATAAATGCTAGAATAAACCTTTGTCAGAATAAGACTCTTTCTATTCCTTTTTTGCAACTTTAAAACAGTTCTTTACCAAAAGGTTCATGTCAGGCGCCGATGATGGACGTGGGTAAACGGATGAGGAGGATTAAAACCACCATTAATGATACTGAAAATTATGTACTGGAATATTATTGCAAAGAAACTCCTCCGAACACGTAATGCGCCCGCGCGATGCAAACCGATCACCCTCATCGCACCACAAATTCTGCCCACTAGCGCGCGGAATTGCATCAGAGTAGAGAAACGTCAGCTGTCAGCCATCTGCTGCCAACCGTCACTGTCAGTTCCGTTTCTTGCCACTCTAAAAATAACAAAGCGGCGACAAATTTTTATTTTTATTGTTTACAGATACACAGACAGTTTATATAAATAAGAATAGAAAGCCAATTAAAAGTTTTCGCAGATAGTAGAAGTAGAATTTGGCACGGATTAACACAAATATACACAACATTTAGAATTGAATACACAAGGTTTAGGTGATATGAATAAATATTTGAACATAGGTAGGTACTCAAGGGCATGCTTACTGAAAGTTTTTAGAACAGGCCACATACAAAAAAAATTTTTAAAAAAATTATACTTTTTAAATTGCGAGATTGTCATTTGTTTTGTTTTTTAATTGTAGTGTTGTTTTGTAAATTGTTTGTCGGCATTACGATGATACTCGTATTAACGCGTGAATATTGGGTCTATGCTTTTATACAATTTTTTTATACAGTGCCTATCGAGTAAATAAACTCGTAAACAATTGCTATTACGTAGTCGGACAGTAGGTATTTGCTGTACGCACTGCGCAGCATTGCTGCGGCGCGAAACAGGATAAATGCCTAAATAATAAATATCGTTTCTATGAAATTTTGCTACGCGTTTGATAATGCAATTGCGTCAGTTTACTGTCAACAAAAATACAGTCTCACGTTTAATTGTGTCGGATATTCTCACTACAGCTTCGGCTACATCTGGCGGCCTTCTAGAAGGAGTAAAAGCAAAGTGCAACGCGGTGCAAGCAAGACGAGCCCGCTTTCGTCCTATTTGCACCGCAGGCCACCGTGTGCCTAACACGTGAGCGGTCGGTTCGCGATCGCGTGGTTAAGCTTCAATGCACCGGGGCGTAAATAAAACAAAAATGTGTCAAACCCACATCAATTTCCATAGTAAAAGAGTCCATCTCACTTGACATGTCTCATAGCATTTATATGAATATAGAAACAATACGCAATAACTACTTAAAGTTATTTAAAAAAATATTATTTTCAAAAAAAATATTTTAGGGATGGCGCTATATCGGAGCTTCTTTTTAACCGACTTCAAAAAAGGAGGAGGTTCACAATTCATCGGAATCTTTTTTTATATATGTTCCCCGATTACTCAAAGACACCTACATCGATTCGAGAAATTCTTTAGAAATTTCATGAAAATTGGATCAATAGTTTGATTTTTAAACGAAAATACCTAAAACCTTTAAAGTCTTAAAGTCATGTTTGAGCTTAGGGGCATGGAATCAGTTTTTTTTTTAACTGTAAATTTATTAAAAACATTTATCTAATGACAAAAATTTACAACTTACCCTAGTGTTCATTTTGATAAAATTCTTACCACTACCTTAAAGATCAACGCATAAACTAAGCAAAAGGTGGATTTAGCAGCAGAAAATTGCACAAGATTGGATGCAAAACTTTATTTATAAAACTTGCTTAAAATTAAATTAATGCATAAAGTAGAACATTTAATCATTAGTTTACTTTAAGCAACGTTTATAAATGCAGCCCTAATAAAAGTTTTTTTAGTTCATCATTCGTTTATAGAGAAACCCCGATAAGAGATAATTTTAATCATCAAAATCTAAATCTAAATCTAAAAGTCATTCATTCAGTTTAGGCCCTGGTAAGGCACTTATGAACGTTAAGTTAAATGTTTGAATCTACCACCGGCTCGTAATTACACTTCAACTGAGACGACTCCGGCAAGAAAGTCAGCAAAACATTTGTTTTTGTGGATCTTTCTTTTCATATTAGGTTACAGTTTACAGTTATAAATATTAATACATTATGCTTACTACAATTGTCACTTAGCCAGGGGAATGCATCATCAACCACCTTGCATAGTCCACTGCTGGACATAGGTCTCTCCCAGGACACGCCACTTAGCCCGATCTTCGACTTTTCGCTTCTAGCCACTGCCAGCCGTCTTACTTATATCGTCACTCCAGCTAGTCTCAGGGTGTCCTACACTACGTTTGCCGATTCGCGGTCTCTACTCTAGAGAGTAGAGTCTAGTTGGGGTAGACGTGTGTCTACCCCAACGATTGTCGGTTCTGCGGCAAATATGACCAGCCGGCTGCCGCTTCACCTTGCTAATACGTTGGGATATTATGTCGGTGACTTTTGTTTTCTGGTGAATTACTTCGTTGTGGATATAATCCCTTAGAGAAACACCCAGCATAGCCCTTTTTATAGCTCGTTAAGCAATTTTAAATATATGAACCGTTCCAGCTGTCACGTTTCGACGCCGTATGTCATGACGGGTAAAAAGCAATGGTTGAAAACTTTCATTTTGAGACTTTGTGGGATGGGTGACGAGAAGACTCGAAGTAGATTCCGGAAAGGTGCCCAGCCTAATTGTATTCTTCTTTTCTTTATATAATTTTAAAAATGATGATTAATGAATATTCAAGAATGTAATGCTTGATCAAATTTGAAAAAAAACCAAACAAAGAATATTTATTTACTTAACAAAACTCCAAACTTTTCCCTCATATATTACACAAACTGAATCACCCTGATCAAGAATAACCACAAAAAAAAAACTGCAAAATATATCTTGAAAAAGTATCCGTTACTCCGGTAACTACGTTTCGGTTGGAAAATAAAATTATAGAGTACCTTTTCGTCCAAGGAAAGCGTAACATGGTCTCGTCGTGTCCTGCATACTAAACGTGAGAGAGCTTCCAAGGTATCGATTTCTGAGGAATTGTACCGCAAACACATCTGTTCCGGTTTGATGGTTTATCGCCGCAGGTAAAATAAGAATATTGAAAATTATTAGTCTGTGTAGCAGACGATGGTTTTGAATATTCAAAATAGCTAACAAGAAAGCAGCACTTTATCGTTCAAACTATTGTAATTTTAAAAACAACCATATCGTTGTATCGTTTGATAAAAATTAAATAACAACTTGCGCATTCACTTTTTTGTCTACAAGTTTTCTAATATTTCTTTACTATAGACACTGACGTTGTGTTGACAGATTTTTGTTTTATTTTTACGGGATAGCTGACGTTTAACCATGTCGGATACTCCGACTATATTTTCGGCCACATCCGGCCGAAACTATAGTACATGATATAATAATGTTTCCTTAAAAAAATACATACCTACTCAATAAAAAAAAATATTTTTTATCTAGAATCCAATATTAAATCTTGAGAATATAAAAGATCCAAAGTTTTGTAGTCAATTACGTTGCCTATCAAACTTTTAGGAAAAAAAGTAAAAGCCCATGTTCGCGATACAGGCTGCACTCTGAATATAAAGTTACGTAAAATAACGCTCCGAAACGTAGACATTTTCTAACTGTACCCTTTTAACCGACCACTCTCGCCTCCCTAAATTCTTTCGACGATAATTTGATGGCCTTTTCAGAAACAATCGAAAAGGAAGGTGCGATAGATATGGGAGCGAATGGCCTTATGAAGGTTAACCGGCACGTAACCCGTCCCGTAATGGTACGGACCCTTTTCGTAAGTGATACTTTGGTACACTTAACGTGTTAATATTTCTGAACGAAGTGAATCTAAAAGGTTTCGAATTAAACCTTTAGTGCCGATATTACCTTTAATAACCCTTACTTGAGCCCTTATTTAATTAATTTTGATTATATAACTAATAGAAATTCTCTTTATTTCAAATCTGTCTTAAAGAAATAGCTTTTGCTTTTTCGTAAAATATTTTGCGTTGCCCTGTGTCGGGAATTTCTCGACGAAAAATATTGATTGTAGCGATGATGGCTCAGTGGTTGTTGAATCAAATGATAGTTCACAGTACCTACTCAGCTGGTTAGTGCACTCAAGTTAAAAAAAAAAAACTTTCGCTTAAGATATTTATTATAATAATTTATTGTCTAGGAGTACTGTATGTATTATAAAAATGTGTTTACAAAAAAAATAAGTATTCTATCAGTTATCTGGTGATGATAGTTCAAGTTTTGTTTAGTTTGGGGCTAGATGGCGCTGTGTGAAATGTCCCAATGATATTTATTTATTTAAGAGCCTGCTTAAATTTAGACAAGGCACAATCACCATCTTCGATCTTATTATGAAAAATGTCGTTATGACACATTGTCCTTTTCTTACTCACATTTTAGGACGTACACGTCTAGTGCGAGACGAGTAGCGGCTCGCACTACGAAGCAAACGCATACGTGCTCGCTTCATGCTCTGCTTTGACTCCTTCAGAATGGCTATCGTATGTAACCGAAAAGGTCGGAATATCTTGACTATTACAGCCCTGTTAGCTCCTTGGTACTATGTCTGCCTGAGCTGTAAGGCGTGGGTTCGATTCCCGCCAAGGACAAACATTTTATCATATAAACAAATGTTTGTTCTGTGTCTGGGTGTTCTGTATGTATTATAAGTATGTATTTACAAAAAAAGTATTTATGTATACTATCAGCTATCTGACTTCCATCACACAAGCTCTGCTTAGTTTGGGGTCAGATGGCGCTGTGTGTAACGTGTCCTATGCTATGCTATGCTATCTTATCAAACGTAAATACTCATATAGGTAATAGAAATGTTCAACCACATCGCACTAAACACCTGAGCTGTGGTGAAAACCCTAGCTTGTAAACTACAAACAAGCTATAGTTATAGTTATTTAAACTTTTAAGTTTCTAAACTAAATCTAACGACATTCATCAAAATCGATTCTGCCGTTTAGTAGTTACGAGGGAACATAGAGAATGACATCCATACTTACTACAGGTCAAACACATAGCCCTATTTTTTTGTTTCGCCGCAGTCGGGTAAACAAATCTAAAGTTGAATTCAGTAAATGATCAGTGCTCACACGAATCTCGTAGAATAAATACGACTTATCGTAAAAGGACTAAGCACCATCCAAAAAATACAAAGCTGAAACGCTTTAAGAGTTAATCTCGTCTGATTGAGTGGGCCGAGGGTCAAGCGAAAAGAGCAGGGTGAAGCGAAAAGAGCGCAGATAAATCCCTGGTACCCAAACAACGCTCAAACATGTCCACTTACGTTGGAGCATGGAAAGCCTGTCCAATAGCCAGCCGGCCGCCCAGAGTAAATACATAGAATTTATTTTCACTTCACTTCAAGTGGGATTGAGTTAATAAAGCTTCTGTAGGCTGTTTGCGTATAGCTTTCATACCAATGCTAGATTGGATTCGTAGACGGAAGATATTTGAATCAAACGCTCTCTTTATGCTTAGAGATAACGGCTACTGCACGAGTATTCACAAAACAAAGCATCGATGCTTTGATAGTTCAGTGGTTAGCACGGCAAACAATGAACTGGAGCTAAAGGAAAAGAACGTGGGGAAATCATAGCATGGTGGAAGGGCAGTCAACCATCATTCTAATACTCTGCTGGCTTGGTTGATAAATTAATCTGCCACTAAGCACCTAACGATGTATTCTGGCAGTCTCAATTGAAAACCAGTTCCCGGCTAGGTGTGCTTTACCATCTTCGACCACACCGTCACTTAACATCAGGTGAACTAAGGTCAAACACTTAGTCTGTCAACTCTAAAAAAAATGAAAACCTTGCACAGACCTCAGTTTAACACCAACCTTAGCGTAGGATATTTTCTAGTACTCGGCTGGCTAGCTACCACCCTCGAATTGAAAATCTGCCGCCAAGACGTAACGGTGTGTTCCGGCAGCCTCACTTGAAACTTCCATTTCCGGCTAGGTGCGCTTTTCCATCTTCGACCATACCGTCTCTTAATATCAGGTGAGCTGTAGTCAAACACATAGCATGTCAACCATAAAAAATACAATGCCCATGCGATAAAGAACGACACCTAAATTCTTTAAAGTTCTTTTAGTAGAAGAAGAAATATACTTTTGCATTTATTTTTATCTCTGCACACCAAACCAATCTTGTTCGAAAGTTAAAAAACAAAAGACGCAGCTTTGTCTAACCCCAATAAATAAAGTAAACCTACTTACTTAAGAATCGTTTACCTATGCCAGGGACCCTTAATTAGGTTCCCTAACCCAATTTACCCGGGGTAAGCGAAAGTCGCAAGTGATTAGTGGAAATTAGATTGGCAGGTGTTTTTCTACCGAATTCCATCCAAGGTTTCGTTAAAGACTAGTTTTCAGGGTAACCTACTTCTAAAGTGGATACGTAACGTAATATATTATTACGGTTTTCTTTTGATATGGTTTAATAGTAAGGTCCGTTACACTGTATGACATGATATGTTACACAAATGACAGACTGTTTAAGCGTATTTTTAAAATTTAAACTGTCAATAATAATTCGTCAGATATTCACAATGAATAATACAGGTATTAATTAAAGTGGAAACCCCCTGCAAAAGTCCTGTTCCGTGATCATTATATTGAGTCATTTTAAAGCATTTTTTCCTAGTAAGTGACCTGAGTTTTGTGGTCACAAAACACAACGCGCTCACGTCAATTCACGTTGAGTTTCGGTGCTATGGTATTCTTTGATCAAATTCTTAGCAGTGGACGATTCCGGGCACATTCCACAGAAATTTTACTAGAATTCCTCTACGTTGCGTGTGCACATTAACACGCAATGCAGCGGAATAATAATCAAGAATAGAATATAACATAGCAAATAAAAATCAGGTGGTGTATCGTGATAAAAATTCAAAAATTATATTTGTTCTTTTATTTTACCGTGTCAGTCCGACACTGCACTATACTTCGTTTTCGAAAGAGTTCCCATTACACCCAGTATAATAATTTCCTGTTATAATAAATAATATAACAGGATATATTTGATTGAAACATTTAGTTATACCTAAAATTATTAACATACAAGTGCTTTAAAATTATGTCATTGGTGATTTTCGCTCTAGAGGAAGTGCACGTTCTTAAAATATATATATATATATTTATTTTATTTATGAACAGTGTATGAATGCTATAATAATGTCGTGTCACAGTTTAGTAAAAACTATACTATTTTTTGTCAATTTTATATTTTCGGTACGTATTAATTTTTAACTTTTTTGGTCAGTGTTAAATGTATGGGTGATTTTCAATGAAGATAATTTTTTACACGAAAATTGTTATTAATTCTTCTGGTGGCAAACAATAAACCTAAGCCTTTACAGTACCTATAGTCTACCTATAGCAATCACTTTAATGGAAGTACAGTAATCAGATTATTGATTCTTTACTATGTAAGGAACTTCATTAGGATCGTAATGTTTTAGAAGCAAAGAGCAACAAAAATCTGTCTTTCAATAATACTATAATATATAAAAAATATGGGTCAAAAAATTTATTTTCATTGTTAAATTTCCAAAGCACATGAATGCCGGATACCTTACTGACCTAGGTACTTAAAAATAATACGAGATATTATAAGAATAAGTTTGGTGTAAGTTATGTAGGTGTTCCCCGATAAATAGAACAAACTGTGGCAAAAAAATGATAACATTTGAAGGAGCGCAGCTTTATAATAAAATACCCTCACACATTAAAAATGTGAACTCATTTAACGCGTTCAAGTCTCAACTAGCTCAGTACATAATAGCAAATCATTTTCTTTTGGACAAATGAACGCGTTATGCGGGTAGTTAATAAATTTATACATTTTCTAACAATTAATTTCATCATCGACGAATGTTTTTTGTAAATCTATATTTAAGGAATCCATTGTTTCTCAAGTAAGTGACAATTGTCTTATTGAGAATAAACTCTTTAAACCTAAATACAGTCTGGGTACCTTAAAGTCACGAGTGATGTTTTCTTCTAGACAAGCGTACTCCATCGTAGACCGTATCTTTGCTAAACATCAGGCAAGATGGCGGTCAAACACAAGCCTAAATATTATTAAAAAAACGTTTGTATGATAGATATTTTAACGGATAGTCGAAAATCGGACTGAGTGACGATGGCGATCGCCGTATGGGTTTTTCTGTTTATACAGCTTCAAATATTTTGGACGTCTTGCAATAGGACCTTCAAAACAAAATTTACTTTGACCAGCCATATATATATGTGCTCATAACAAGAGCTGACATCGTTCGCCGTTGCCTTATCAAGGAGGCTGCTGATGATGATTATTTCTAGTAGTCCATGAAAATTCAATAATAACAATGAACACAAATATTATTGAAAAAAAATTGGAGTTCCAAATCTCACTGACGGTAAGTGACGAAATGATCGAAACTTAAGCTATGATATCTCAGTGGTTAGCGCGGTCGGTATGCATGCCAAAGGGCGTGGGTTCAAACCCCAACAATGAGCTTGAGCTGCCTGTGAAGGAAAAACATCGTGAGAATACCATAGCATGGTGGTAAGGTACTACCTACTCGGCGGGCTAGCTACCACCCTCAAATCGAAAATCTGCGAACAAGCATCTAACGGTGTGTTCCGGCAGCCTCACTTGAGAGCTAGTCCCATTCCAGGCTAGGTGTGCTTTTTCATCTACGACCAAACCGTTACCTAACAGGTGAGCTGTGGTCAAACACCTAGCCTATCTGCCATAAAAAAATCTATTCAAGTTTCTTTTCAATTACTCCTGTTTGTACTTGAACGGAAAAACGAGCAAGTAAAGAATTTCACCCTGTGGTGTTCAATTGGAAATTAATAAGCATTTTTTTTTACAGCTCTTGGGCTTAGGGTTTTTCGTCGTCGGAGTACTTGGCATCTTTTGGATGAACAAAATAAATGCTACAACATCACATGCTCCCATGCTGAGCTATATATGTCCCGCTGTGATGATCATTGGCGTCATTATCTTCTTCGTCTCGTTTTCGGGCTGTTTCGGGACAATCAAGGAAATTAACTGTTTACTCATACTGGTAATTTGATTTTCTACTTATTTTTCTTAAGTGAAATGTAATATAATAGAAGATTCGTTGTATCACATCATCAGCCATAGAACGTCCGCTGCTGGACATAGGCCTTATCCTGGGAGGGTTTTGCCAATACTCGCCACGCTTGGCAGGCGGGTTGGCGAACGCAGTTAGGTAAGATTGTTCAAGGAAGACGCTGCTGCCCATCTTCCCTATTACATCCCTTAGCCGACTCTTACGGCAACCACGGGTAGAGAATGCGGGGTACAATTCTTTCCGGCACCACCACGGCACAAGAAAATGTATATATATTAAATTTAATCAATTAGTACAGTTTGAACTAACTACACTAATGATAGATGTAAAATTAATTCTAGTTTAAAAAACGTTTCTATCAGTAATGCATCTCGTTTATTTGTGGAAACTTAGTACAAAATCGATTAACTATCAAGCTGACATAATTATGTTTATCACCGAGTCTTAATCGCGAATGACTGCCCACTACCACTTCAACTAGCTAATCCGTTGGGCTATGTCGATAACTTTGGTTCATCTACGGATGTCCTCATTTCTGGTTCGATCTCGTAGGGAAACTCCGAGCATAGCCCTCTCCATAGCTCGTTGTGCTACATTGAGCTTACCAAGAAGGCACATAGTCAGAGACCACGTTTCAGCACCAAGTCATTAAGCACCAAAAGTCAATACCGGTAACATACTGGTCGAAGACTTTTGACTTGAGGCAATTCGGCTGAGGTAATTCGGATGAGTAACGTTGCGCAGTTTTCCGAACGCTGCCCAGCCCAGTAGGATTCGACGACTGACCTCTTTTTCGATGTTGGATTTACCTAGTTGGACTGCTTGTCCTAGGTACGTGTCAACGACTTCAAGAACCGAGTTCCCAACCGATACTGGGGTGGGGACAACATGGACATTCGACATGATCTTCACCTTATCCTTGTTCATTTTAAGGGAAAATTGATTTAGGTCTTCGAGCAGCGTGCCGAAGTCTTCCATCGATTCTGGCACGAACACAATATCGTTAGCACATCGTAAGGTCTAAATTAGCACGAACTGTCGGCGAAGGAAACATTATAAACCACAGTATCCTACAAGTCGAAAATTTGTCACCAAGCACAAATTTGTAACCGTATGCAGCTCAATTGATTTGATTGAGCTAGCTTTCATTCCAAACTAGGTGTGTTTTTTATCCTCAACAACGCCGTCACTTAACATCATATGAAATCTGTTCAAATACCAAAAAAAAACTTCTTTTCAGTATATCATCTTTATGTTACTATTGGCGCTTACCAAAATCACTGTAGCAATATATATACTCATGAATAAGACGACAGTCGACCAATACGTAAACAACATTACTATCAACGAAATTGCTGATAAATTAAATGAGGTGGAATATATGGTGCGTATAATTGATTTTTGAGTTCCGTGTTTGGAGGACGTGCAGACAAACTTTATGACTAAGCTTGTACATATCTTCTGAACCTTGAGCAGATGACATCAAAAAACTTGCTGGACAATCTTGAACTATTCATACATTAGACAAGACTAAACGGAAAGCTCTAAAAGAGACCTGTACCCATTAGGGGTTCTCATCTATTGACAAATTAAAATAAGATGGAATATGAATATAATAATTGACACAAATTACTATTAATTGGTATAACAATAATTAAGGTTGTATTATATAAGTATTTCATCAATTATCTAGTTCCATAGTACAATTTAGTATACAGGGAAATTTTACTGATGATAAATTATATTTAGATAGTGAAGAAGGCAAGGCATTCGAAGGCAGATTGTTGTCAAACGCCATCTCGCTTCGCGGTATTTATCAATAATCAAAGGTACATAATAGTACGAATTTGTATGAGAATTGACATTTGCTAAGAAACGGACTTGTTTGTCACAGTTCTTTTTTTCCTCTTTTGCCATCGCACTTTGTACATTTGCCAGTGTCTTGTCTATTGTGCACTTGTATTTATTAGTCTAAATCATAGTCAAAGTCACAAAAAATAAGTTACGGTTAATCTGGTCATGCCTTAGTAAAGTAGTGGTTCTATGAAGTTTTGAATCACTTTCCCACCCTCATACTCGTAATTTTGCACTTTATGAATAAAACACTATAATTTTTGTTTTACTTATACGAGATTACTCACGTTTATTTATATTGGATACTCTGACTATAATTTGGGCCATATCCAGTGGCCTTCTCCAAGGAGTCAAAGCGAAGTACAATGCCCGCGCGGCTTCGTCTTGCTTCGCACCGCTGTCGTGCTTTGTTATATATTAATTGGTTTTGTTGTATATATTCAGATAGGTTTATGGTCACCACTATTATTCAGTTTTAAACAATAGAATGTTTCAAAGCCAGTTCAGCAAAAAGAAAGTTCCTGAATCCAATATACCGTCTTAAGTTTTGCTTTTGATTTCAGTTTCGTTGTTGCGGCACGGATGGACCCGAATCATATACTAATGCGAATATTACGATACCGATTACTTGTTGCCCATTAGGGTCAGAAACTAAACCTTGCGTTATTGGCGATAAAGACATATATAATAAGGGCTGCAAGAATGAGATAGAGCCAATTTTCAATTATTCCGCGTATACTCTCATTGGAAATGCTGTGATTGAGGTAATATATACACTCTTTTACAAAAAGACAGTCTATATATATTTATGTAGTAATTTAAAGGAGTTTTTACATCCAAAGCAGTCAAGTTACTTGGCTAGCAGTGTGTGTGTGTAATACCACACATCATGCGCTGATTACGCAGTAGGAACTCATACCTCTGCGAGAGTAATGATACCGACCGAAAAGGTTTAGGTTTTGCGTTCTAAATTGTAAAAGAAATATATTAATATATAATAATATAATATATAAATATATAATATTATTATATAATATAACAAAAAAAAAGTATATAACTATTTTATCGGTTATCTGGATTTGGCGCTGTGTAAAATGTCTTACGATATATATATATTTATTTAAGTGGCAGCTTTATCGTTAAAAGTGATATCTTCCATTCCATTTCTAGTCTTTCTTCTTGAAATGATAATTAAAATTCTATTTTTGTTTCAGCTCGTAATCATGACGGCAGCAATATATGTCACGTGTTCTCGTCGCAAAGAGGTCGCTTATTACGAATATGATTAACTTATATTAGACGAAAAAGTAATAATTGTCGATCAGATATCGATTAACGTAGGCAATGTTGCAAAAATATTGTACTTTCAATACAAAAATCTTCTTATATCATAGCTTATCTGTAAGGAACTGAATAAATATTAATTATCTATATATATATTTTTTTAAATAATTAATGAATAGGCTTGTGTTTGATCGCCATCTTACTTGATGCGATCTACGATGGAGCACGTGCTTAGAAGGTACCGATTCATTTTTGACTTCAAGGCACCCAAATTATATCTATCAGGGAACACCCACTCGGGTAACGTATTCCACGCTTTGCCCGTTCGAACAATAAGTAGATTCAAATCGTTTCATACGAGAACGATTTGAATCGAGCTTCTGGCTGTCCTATAGAAAAATTGAGAAATTGGAGCATGCAGATCAGAAGCACACTCTACCTTTGTAAGCATATTTTTCGGTACTATACATTTGTATAGGGTATTCTGAAAATGTTTTTATACAAAAGTAATGAGACGAACGAGACGCTTAGAGAGCGCCTAATTCGTTATACAATGTTATTTATTTTCTCATTACAGGAGATAACGCATGCCCATGGCCATTGCAGCGATACACACTATACTTGGCGGTAGATTTCCTTAGCAGGAGGTCGTCTAAGTCCCACCGCAGTGCCAGATATTCTGCCGCCAAGCAGTAGTGTGTAAACATTTCTGTGTTCCGGTTTGAAGGGTATAGCTAGCGAAATTACAGGGCTGTTGAGACTAACCATCTAGTCTCACAGTAATGAGCGCCAAGGCAGCGATGCCCTGGACTTTGTTTTACTTCTCAAAGTTCTGTGTATTGCTGCAATGGCCATGGACAGGGGTTATCTCTTAACATCAGGAGAGCGTCTCGTTCGCCTCATTAGGGTTACATAAAAAAAAAACATATTTTTGCGTTTTTGCGTGTCCTGTATGTACTAAAAGTACGTATTTACAACAAAAAAAGTATTCTAGCAGTGATCTGACTTCCATAGTACTAGTTTTGCTTAGTTTGTGGTCAGATGGTGCTGTGTGTCCTACAATATTTATTATATAAATAAAATAAAAATATATTGTGGAATTTGCACAAAAATATATGATAATTGAAGTCGTGCTTGCAACTACTGTCCAAGCCGCGTGATTTGAAATAAACATAATATTTTCCTGGTTCATAGAGGAAATAAAGCAATGCGGGCGGAGCTGCCGACTGACAAACGGACATGTCATCACCGTGTTTACCCGGACATGTCCACCGCTAAAACAGATAGCCACTAAATTAGCGGATTAGTCATAAGCGTAAACACTGATATCCACAACTTCATAAATAATATTATGACTGCCTGTTAGCTCATTGAGTGCAGTTCTGTCTCTTAAACTGAAGGGAGTGCGTTCGATACCCAAGTAATATTTTTGTGATAAACATAAATGCTTGTTCTATGTTTGAGTGTAAGTATAAGTAAGCATTTACAAAAAAAAAAGGTACTAAGTATTCTTCTATCAGCTATCTAGTTTCTAATAGCCTTCAAACTTTCTTTTTTTTCTCAAAAATCTAAAAAGTAATGAGACGAGCGAAATTATGTCTTTATATAATTTTATAAGTACATATAATAATAATAAATCATCATCATCATCTCAGCCGTAGGACGTCCACTGCCGGACATAGGATTCCTCACACAGGACACACGTCCTCCATTGATTTCCATAAAGACCGGTTGGAAGCGGCTCGCATCCAGCGCGTTCCTGCAGTCTTAGAGGACCTAATAGGTCCTCTGTCCACCTTGTGGTGGACGTCCTACGCTGCGCTTGCCGGTCCGTGGTCTCCACTCCAGAACTTTACAGCCCCATCGCCCATCGGTTCTGTGTGCTATGTGCCCTGCCCACTGCCACTTCAACTTGCTAATCCGCTGGGCTATGTCGGCTACTTTAGTTCGTCTACTCCTCATTTCTGATTTGATCTCGTATTGAGACAAAAATAAAAAATTAAAATAATAAATATCATATGACATTTCACATAGCGCCATCTACCCCCAAACTAAGCAAAGCCTGTACTATAGGCGTAGTGTAGTATTCTATCAGCGATATGGTTAACACTGATAGAATACTATACTTACACAGAACTAACGTCTATATTCGTTACACAAACGTTAAACCTGAGTGGGAATCGAACCCACGCCCTTCAGCTATCGAAGCAGACCTTTACCAATTGAGCTAACACGGTAGTCATATAAGTATAGGTTGTTTTTTTAATACGGTTACGTCCGCGTTTGACTACCAACTCGCCTGGTGAAAAGCGATATGATCGAAGATGAAGCACGCAGACTTAGAAGATACATATTCACTCAGGCCTTGAAAAGATCCAGATTATATATCTTAGCAAACAAGGAAGCTGACAGCTTGTTCCATTCCTTACGTATTTCCGTACGGATGAGAAACGTAGAGTCAAAATGTTTGGTACGTACCCAAGGAAATTCCACTATGGTGGTACGTTATGAACCAAAATGTCGGCTCGATTAAAACATTTCTAAACCAGCGCTTAAATCATTCTAGCCACAAGTAATTATTACTATCTAATCCTATGGCCCCGAGCCAAGCCGAGCGAGTCATTGCTCGCACTTGTCGCGCCATAATTCAGTTTACTTTTAATATGAAACTTCGTTATTTAACATGAATATAACAGAACAGCTCAGTATCCCTACTATTGGCAAATTGTATTGACAATATTTTTTATTTTGACAATTTTTTATTGACATGTTTGTATATTTTGTAGTGTATATTTTGACATTTTGATTTTTTATTCACGTAATCAGTATTCTAAAATTCTTATAATGATATTACGGAATTGACTTGTAACATTTAATAAATAAATATCGTAGGACATTACACACAGCGCCATCTGACCCCAAACTAAGCAAAGCTTGTACTATGGGAACCAGATAGCTGATATAATACTTATATACTTTTTTTTTGTTAATACATACTTATGATACATACAGAACACCCAGACAGAACAAACATTTATCGTCTCATAAATTTTTGTGCTGGTGGGAAGCGAACTCACGCCCATTCGAAACAGATATTCTACCATCCAGTCAGCCAGTCACTCAGAAAAAAAAATGTAGTGTAATAATACTGTATTTTACATTATTGTATTATTTATATACTTATGGTGAGCTCATAGCTAAATACACATTTAGTATTTCTGTATCGACTGGATACAGGAAAACTTATTGTGTATGAGTAACATAGTACAGTCAGTTAGACACTTACAAAATACTATACATAAATAATATACGGAAATACTATACTTACGATTAGTTATTTGCTAAATAATTTAGTAGGTACTTACGAGATAGTGTGTATTGTACAAAATAATTACATACAAAGAATTAAGTAAATTATGGAACTATATAATTATATATAAACACTATTACTAAAACATTTCATATGCTGGTAGATCTCCTAAGCAGGTGGTCGCCTCGCTAGATACTACCGTAGTACCATATATTTTGCCGTCAAGCCGTAGTATGTAACATTATTCTGTTCCAATTTAAAGGGAAATTGCAGGGCTATTGAGACTAACCATCAAAAGTCTCAAAGTAATGAACATCAAAGCGGAGATGTCCTGGACTTTGTTTTGCTTCTCAAAGTTCTTTGTATCGCTGCAAGGGTCATGGATAGGCGCTATCTCTTACCATCAGGAGCGCGTTACGGTTGTCTTATTACTTTTTTAATTTAAAAAAAAAAAACCAACCAATGGGAATAATTCTTTAAAAAATCAATTTATGAGCATTTCATACATAGTTGAACCAAAACATCCAAAACGTTGATCCAAAACGGTTTGAAGAATATTGAAACAAATAAACGAACTTGTGTCATGGCTTCAGTCAACTAAATATTCTTCCATTCCGGGTATCGTCAAGTCAAAGTGATTCAATTTCTTCTAGGCAAGCGTACTCCATCGTGGACCGCATAATTAAAAATATCTCGAAGAATTATATTTAACTAAATTTTCAAATCACCCAGTCTTTCAATCATGAAACTTAAATAGATGAAGACAGCAACTTCGTTTATTTTAAAGAAGAACGGTTCACCGATAAGTTATAAAGTTAAACGGAGTCAGTTAAAGCTTGGTTAGAGTAACTGGTGAGCGATTAGCAAACGCTCTGTCAGAGTCAGTAGTTTGCGATCTTTACCTTTTTAAAAGTGTTTCTTGGAAAAGAGCATCGAACTATGAGAAAAACTCGGTACATAAAATATATGATACAAAATTAATCAGACAGCGTTGAGTTACCATTTTCTTTATAAAGTAATGAGACGAACGAGGCGCTCTCCTGATAGTAAGATAGGTAGCATGTCCAAGGCCATTGCAGCAGTACATAGAACTTTAAGTAACAAAACAAAGTTTAAGGCGTAGCTGCTTTGCCGCTCATTACTTTAAGACTTTCGATGGTTAGTCTCAACAACCCTGTGATTTCGCTAGCTGCAGTACCCTTCAAACCGAAACACAGTGATGCTTACACACTACTGCTTTGCGGCAGAATATCTGGTACTGTTAGCCGACTTCATGACATGGAAATCTACCACCAAGTAAAATTAGTAATGTAGTGGCTTAATAATATTCTAATATCTCTATGCAAATCATTCGGCAAAACACGTAGAGCATTTATAAACATATTTTGTGAACGCATATGAAAATGCGTATACAGTAAAAAATATATTAAAATGGTTAACATTCACCCCGCAAGATTTGACCTCGTACTGGTATAAACTCAAATGAGGTCGACATTACACCCGAAATGGCGTAAGCTAGCGTAATATTTCGTACACGCATGTGAGAGTAAATATGTACGTGTATTTGTGAGTACTTATGTAATTATTCCCTAAATATTTAGACGCTGGGCGCTGGATCCTTAGCCATAAAACTGGCTAAGTTATAGCCGCCTAAACTCGTAATGTTTACAGTTAACCGCACAAGTGACTACGCTTTAACTGGCTCTAGCCTACGTTTCAACCAACATCGTTGTTGATGAACCTTCTTTGCGGACTGTATACTGGTGGCCACATTGCGTAAGAGTTTTAGGTGATTTAGAAAAAGTGGTGTTTTACTAGACATTACTAGGTTATGTTTTTTTTTATTGACGACCTAACTTGCTCTTGCAATTTAGCCTTGTACTTAGTTAAGTCCTAATGTTATGTAAGATTGGGTACATTAACTTTTGTGTTTATTGTCTGAAATATTATTTCTTTGTAAAGACCAAAAGCAAGCTGAGCATGACAACGTTAGGTTGGCAGTTGGCATGGTTGAGGAGGTCGATGGCTGGCACACGCGTAAACACGTAAACGGGTGCTACTTGCGGGGGCTGTGCTCGATGTATCTATGCACGCAAACTCAGTAACAAAACATTTTATTACATTGACAATATTTTTGTATTAACATATTTTTATACTGACCATACTTATATTGTTTTTTTTTTTATGTTGACGTTTTTTTTTTTATTGGCTTGTGATCAGTGTTATTTTTTTTTATAAATAAATATCGTAGTAGGTACATTACACAACGCCATCTGACCCCAAACTAAGCAGAACTTGTGTAATGGAAGTCAGATAACTAATATAATACATAAATACTTTTTTTTTGTAAATACATACTTATATTACATACAGAACACCCACCGACAAATTATATCACGGAATTTGACTTGTAACTTTAGTTTTATCAATAAAATATTTGTATTAGTGAGTTGTTTTAAATATCGAAGTATATTCTTCCTGTAAAGCCTGTAGTTACATTTAAAATTTGCGTATACCATAATGCTAAAAAAGAAAATGGTCAATTTTAAAAAAGCGCGGACCCCGAATCTGTGGACCTATAACACAAACAATTAAAACAAGTAATTAAATTAAAAGTTGTAAATACCCCCTACGCAGTTAACCAAACATAGCTAAGAACCACCACAAGGAAACTGGCTTTCAAATGAGAAAAAAAACCACATCGAAATCGGTGCATCCGCTTGAGAGCTACAATGCCACAGACAGACACACACTCACACATAATCAAAGAGACAGACAGACGGACAGACATCGACGTCAAACTTATAACACCCCTCTTTTTGCGTCGGGGGTTAAAAAGAAATAGGAAAATATGTATTACCAACCTACAGTACGAGGGCGATCTAGACGATGTTTTTATTTCATAGTTGCTTTTAAAATACTTGTTTTGATAATGTAATTTTACTGTAAATATATAGGTCATATATAGGTCGCTTCGCTTCGATTGCCTAGAGAATCTTGCTACGGTGGACGAGATCAATAACAGGTTCGTAGAAACTGTCCATACTGTGGGCTCTAAGTTTTTTAGACCCCGCCGTACAAATAGACCTCACAAACTGTCTGACCATACTCTAGACCTCATGGCTGAACGACGCTCGTTGAGACTGCAATCTTCTAGTGATGCAGAGTCATATAGGCAGCTCAATAGACAGATATCTAAGTCCTTGCGGCACGACATACGTATCTTTAACACTAATAAAGTTAAAGATACGATAGAGCGGAATAAAGGCTCCAAAGTGTTCGCGAGAGACTTATCTATTGGGCAAAGCCAGCTGACGAAGCTGAAGAGAGAAGATGGCAGTATAGCGTCGACCAAAGCAGAGGTATTAGAGGAGGTCGAAAGGTTTTATGGACAGTTATACGCTACGGTCGCTGAGCCTGTTAACAGCGCGGCCAAAGACCCAAGAGCCAAGCTGAGCCGACATTATACCGAAGATATCCCGGACATCAGCCTGTACGAGATTAGAATGGCCCTGAAACAGCTAAGGAACAATAAGGCGCCTGGAGATGACGGAATCACATCAGAGCTTCTGAAAGCGGGTGGAACACCGGTACTTAGAGTCCTTCAGAGGCTCTTTAATTCCGTCGTACTCGAAGGAGTCACGCCAGAGGCATGGAACAGAGGCGTGGTGGTGCTGTTCTTTAAAAAAGGTGACAATACCTTATTGAAGAATTATAGACCCATCTCGCTTCTGAGCCATGTTTATAAGCTGTTCTCAAGGGTCATTACGAACCGTCTCAGTCGCAGGTTCGATGACTTTCAGCCTTCCGAACAAGCCGGTTTCCGAAAAGGTTATAGTACCATAGACCACATCCACACGCTACGGCAAATTATACAGAAGACCGAAGAGTATAATTTGCCACTATGTTTAGCGTTTGTGGACTATGAGAAAGCCTTTGATTCGATCGAGACATGGGCGGTGGTTGAGTCTCTCCAACGATGCCATATTGACTATCGGTATATCGAAGTGTTGAAGTGTTTGTATAATAACGCCACAATGTCAGTCCGAGTACAGGAGCAGACTTCGAAGGCGATTCCATTGAAAAGAGGCGTAAGACAGGGAGACATCATATCTCCGAAACTGTTTACTGCCACAATGGAAGATGCCTTCAAGCTCCTGGAATGGATAGGATTCGGCATCAATATAAACGGCGAATACATCACTCACCTTCGATTTGCCGACGATATCGTGGTCATGGCAGAGTCGATGGAAGATCTCGGCACGATGCTCGAAGACCTCAATCGAGTTTCCCAACGGGTGGGCCTTAAAATGAACATGGATAAGACAAAGGTGATGTCGAATACCCATGTTGTGCCCACCCCAATATCAGTTGGGAGCTCGGTTCTTGAAGTTGTTGACTCATACATTTACCTAGGACAAGCAGTCCAACTAGGTAGGTCCAACTTCAAGAAAGAGGTCAGTCGTCGAATCCAACTCGGCTGGGCAGCGTTCGGAAAACTGCGCAACGTTTTTTCGTCTGATATACCTCAGTGCCTCAAGTCGAAAGTCTTCGACCAATGTGTGTTACCAGTGATGACTTATGGTGCTGAAACGTGGTCTCTGACTATGTGCTTTCTAGATAAGCTCAAAGTCGCACAACGAGCTATGGAGAGGGCTATGCTCGGAGTTTCCCTACGAGATCGAATCAGAAATGAGGAGATCCGTAGACGAACTAAAGTAGCCGACATAGCCCAGCGGATTAGCAAGTTGAAGTGGCAGTGGGCAGGGCACATAGCACGCAGAACTGATGGCCGATGGGGCTGCAAAGTTCTGGAGTGGAGACCACGGACCGGCAAGCGCAGCGTAGGACGTCCACCCACAAGGTGGACAGACGACCTCATAAAGACCGCAGGAACGCGCTGGATGCGAGCCGCTTCTAACCGGTCTTTGTAGAAGTCAATGGGGGAGGCCTATGTCCAGCAGTGGACGTCCTACGGCTGAGATGATGATATAGGTCATATATTTAGTTCAAGTTTTATATTTACGTATAGATAACTAAGCAATTATTATAATGCTAAAAGTTATAATTTAAAGGCAAATGTAAAATATATTCCTCTTAAAAGTAAATGTCTCATCTACTTAATTACTTAGGCACTCGTAATACCTGTAGCCTATATGCTTTCCTTATCTCGTTTGACCAAAAGTTAGGCCTGAACCTTACCTAATTTCATTAACAAACTAACAAACCCTTAACTCTGAACACCTTCACATAGGGACACACTAACATGGCCTTTTTACTGCCAAGTTAAAACAACGCTAGTAAAGTATTTAATCTGTGGCAGTTCCCATACAACAACGTTCTTCACGAGTCCAAAGTGAAGGTGATATTCTGGGTCTAACTGCAGACTGCAGACCGCAAACCACTTTAATTTTTTTTACTGTTGGCAGGCTAGGTGTTTGACCACAACTCACCTGATGTTAAGTGACGATGTGTTCGAAAATGATAAACACATATAGCTTGCAGTGAAACTAGCTCTTAAGCGAGGCTGTCGGAACACTGTTAGATGCCTGGGGACAGATTTTCAACTCAAGAAGGTAGCTAGCCAGCCAAGTGTTAGAAAGTACCCTACCACCATGCTATAGTTATCCAACGAAGTTTTCCTTCAACAGCAGCTCAAGTTCATTGTTGTGGTTGAAACCTACGCCCTTTGGCGTGTGAACCGATAAGATCAACCATGGAGCTATCATCGCCATAAAAACATTCAAGATATGCCTTTTTAAATATATGCTGATTTATTGGCAGAGAGGGCGCTGCCTCGTGTGGGATGCAATATGCGTAAGCACGTAAGCATCTTGCCACCTCCTCAATACCCAGCAGTCACGGGACCAGAGACAGCTGCTAGAGGTAAACACCATAATTATGCCTGGCCTCAGCTCATGAAACTTTTCTGTTTGCCGTCAAAACAGCGGAACCGTGGTGATCTGAGGCAAGGTGCACTATGTATCTTGAACATCGGCTAAGGGGAAAAGGACGGGATCTCTAATCCGGTTAATTCCTGATCCGGTTGACAGCCCTGTTGGTTCATTTATAGTATATCTGCTTCAAGAGCTGTAGAGAGTGGGTTCGATTCCAACCCAGAAGAAATGTTTCGTGATATAAACAAATGTTTGTTCTGTATCCGAGTGTTCTGTATGTATTATAAGTAAGTATTAACAACAAAAAAAAAGACTTTTCTTATATGTATATCTATGTATTCTATCAGTTATTTGACTACCATAGTACAAGCTTTGCTTGGCTTAGGGTCAAAAGACGATGTGAGTAAAACACAAAAAAATTGCACCTAGCAATAGTTATTTTACTTATCGTTTTTATTTTAGTTTACTTTGTTTTTTTTTATACTATACTTCATTTTATTTTCAATAATTTTGATTCATTTGACATTGTCATTTTTATATGTCAATTTTTATAATATTAGGTATTTTTTATTGTTACTGACATTGTTAACTCCTAATTATGGCCACATATGAAATTATTTAGCTAAATTATTTTAATTGTACTTACTAGTACATAAGTATTAAAATTATAATTATTACTAAACATTATTCTGCCCTGTAACATCTTGTTTTCAATAAAATATGATTATGAAAAACCGTATAAGTAATTATACTATTTTTCTAACTTATGTTTGGTTGTGTTGTAAGTGGATGTAGTTTTCTAAAATAATCACACCGTCAACTACAAGAGATAGAATGTATTAAAAACCGTCCAAGTGCCAGTCGGACTCGCGCACGAAGGGTTCCGTACCATTATCTATGAAAAAGGCAAAAAAATCGCGGTTGTTTTTTGGGAGCCCCTCTTAAATATTTATTTTATTTTGTTTTTAGTATTTGTTGATAAGAGCGATTTGGTGGCAAGAGAAATACATAATTTTGAAAATTTTAACTGTCTTGCTATCGCGGTTCTTGAGATACAGCCTGGTGACAGACAGGCGGATGGACAGACAGACAGCGAAGTCTTAGTAATAGGGTCCCGTTTTTACCCTTTGGGTACGGAACCCTAAAAATGTATCAGCGTCTCTGGCGGGGGTTATCGGAAACTAAAAGTAACGTAAAGTGCTACCATTTCACAAATTTTGGTATCGAAAACTTTTGTCGCAAAATGTCATGCTCTCAGAATAGTATCGTTACACAGGCAATACTGTTTTGTACGTTTTGAACCTCCATAACACGCCCTGTTTACGAGTTGCGGCTGACGCAACCTCCAAATTAGACGCTCTGGTTTGTTCCAAAATATAAGGTTAAAGGAACAAGCTGGAATTAGGGATCCTGAGAGCCTAGTTTACATATAAGATGGGCGAGATAAGCAGGCGTGCCTACAGGCTTCTACATAATTGACGCTCCTTTTTCCGTTTACCAAAACTTATTTGCTTTCGTATTGGCAATTTGTCATTAAATAATTGATAAGACAAAACCTTGGACTGATTATTTGAGTATAGTCAAAAACACGTTTTGATTATTATTTCATTTGTGTACAAAATGTTTTAAATGTTTCATATAAAAGGTGTAACAATTACCCGAAATGTATTATTTTATTCTGGTGCCGGTTCCATTCCAGGCGAGGTGTGTTCACCATCTTTGACACACCGTCACTTCATAAAGTGTGCTGTGGTCAAACACCAAGCCTGTCAACTATTAAAAAGTTTAAAAAATACGAGCACACTAATGCGCGGAATCGCCCACCGCAGTTTTAATTTGGTCGGTCCATAAGAGACGTCACACGCGTTCTAGAGCCTTCCATTATGCCCTGGACGACTAATTCTACTTTGGACTCGCTGCCTTGCCTTAAAACGTGTCCAAAAAAGGTAATAACGCGAGATTGCACGAAGGTGAACAGACGTTGTTTAACGGTGGAGTTCTTGAAGGATAAAAAAAATCTTTTATTGAAATAAAAACAACTAAAAGAACGATACAACAAACGATATCTACCTATATCTTTAAACGAGCAATTCTTGTATATATATATACATACATATATATATACATACATATATATATACATACATATATATATATATATATTCTGAGTCTCGGAAACGGCTCCAACGATTTTCATGAAATTTTGTATCCAGGGGGTTTCGGGGGCGAAAAATCGATCAAGCTAGGTTTCATTTTCAGAAAACGTCGTTTTATCCGTGTTTTCAGCCGAGCAATGCTCGGTCAACCAGGTACTAAAGTTGAAGTGTAGTAAAATTTCTATACTGAAAATTAACAAAATTATCTGAATTCAACCAAGTGACAAACTACCTAGTCACAACGTGGTCAAATAATCTGAAGTACCTACTAACTCTTCAAATAATAGCATAACCAAATAATTAATATGATCCTACACATATTTATCACAGAGAAATGAAGTATAAAGATTTCTAATGTGTCTCAACAGAAGCAAAGGAAAAAAAGTATATGCATTCATATGTATAGACCGGTAATTTTCCAGGTTATGCAAACGCCATCGATATAAATTTGCTACCTGGTAAGTCTAACAGACTTTCCTCCCACAAACTTTTTTATTCGAAAAAGGCAAAACCGTGTTTGATAAATTAATCTAGCAGATACATTGAAACGAACCCAGACTGTCTGAATGATTGACGTCTAGCACGGCGCTCTTTGTGAGTCCCTCTACATGTTCTACAGATACTTACACGGGCTTGTACAGTCAGCTACCACGCTTCTCTTTTGTAGCTACGTATTGTGTTTAGTTCTTCTTGTTTCTTGTTTTCTATTGTTTTTTAGTTTTTCTAGTCGTGGTGGTGCCGGCGTAAGAATTGTACCCCACCCTCTCTACCCGTGGTTGCCGTAAGAGTCGGCTAAGGGATGTAATACGGAAGATGGGCAGCAGCGTCTTCCTTGAATAATCACACCTAACTGCGCTCGCCAACCCGCCTGCCAAGCATGGCGAGTATTGGCAAAACCCCTCCCCAAAAGGAGGTCTATGTCCAGCAGTGGACGTTCTATGACTGATGATGTGATTGTTATTAGTTGAAGTATTCTAAGCAGTAGAATTTAAAGCTTAGAATACTTGAAATAAGCCTAAAATATTTAGTTGAACATGACTCTATTGTTCTGGGTACTTCTGTTTGATTAATTCAAGCGTTACTATGTGGAAGTTCATTTTAAGTATTCAAGAGATAGGTATATCACATCACATCATCATCAACCATAGGACGTCCACTGCTAGACATAGGCCTCCTCCTGGGGGAGTTTTGCCAACACTCGCCACGCTTGGCAGGCGGGTTGGCGAGCGCAGTTAAGTGTGATTGTTCAAGGAAGACGTTGCTGCCCATCTTCCAGATGGCATCCCATTAAACTTAAAAAAAAACTTACTGGATAAATTTCTTAGTTATTTTGTACAAAAATATTACTACTGCAGCTGATTTTACCAGCGCTACAACCTGCCTGCCACGATATGTTCACTTCAGCATAATTTAAAGCCACGGCTAGAACTGTCTAACGGCACACACGTTACGATATTGTCCAATTTCTGGACGTACTAAGGGTAGGCACAGGAGCTAAATATCTACTCCTTACTCTTTTCTCTCATGGTCGTAGAACTTACTTTTTCCATGAGTATAAATTTATCTGTAATTGTGCGTTTGTAATTGTGTGCTGAAAAAAACCTTAAATGTAATGCGTCAGATTGTTGTGATGAGCAAAGTGTGCTTTGGACAGTTAGTAGATCATGACATAGTCGTGACTCGATGTACAAAAATCGTTTTTGTTTTTGTTACAAATAGGTTTGGGTTTGACCGCCAACTCGTCTGATGTCAAGCGAAGATGCAGTCTACGGTGGAGCACGTCTGCCTAGAAGAAACCGATGCCACATAGCAGTATCGCAAGATTCAAAATATATAAGTGAAGATTGTGAAACACAATATTGGTACAATATTTAATCTAAAGGTTTGTAAATGTCATTTTAAATGTGAATATTGTTATTTACCACTAGCTTCCCACTAGATGAAAATATCGTGTTAGTCTCTATCTGAGATTTATTGAACCCGCACTTACTCTTTTTTATGGTTGACAGGCTAGGTGTTTGACTAAGCTCACCCGATGTTAAGAGACGGTGTCGCTGAATATGGTTAACACACCAAGCCTAGAAAAAAACTGACGCTCAAGTACGGATCCCGGAACACATCATTAGGTGCTTGGTAATACTTAAGGGTGACTCTTCTCTCATAATATATGTCAGTTCGAGATAAAACATGGAACTGCTTTGATTTCTCGAAACAGATCACCGGAAAGAATTAATCCCTTATAATTAAACAAAGAAGGCATCACCTCTGAAACCAAGGTTATGTTATCAACTATTTAAAATGCATCAAACACAGTAAATATATATATATATATATATATATATAATTTTACCCCCTTACAGTACCTACTTAAGTACGCCCAGTGGCCACAAGCGCGTGTCTATGCATAACAGTGGAGGCTGGCACTGCCTCAGGCATTGCCAAAACTGCGTTATAATTTAACCATACAGTATTGTATACGCAAATATTGTGTCGTGGAACCCAGTATTTATGTAAGGTTACCAACGGTAATACTAAGTCTAAATCAATCAACATTACGAACAACATTGAGGTCAATCCTGAAAGTCACAAAATCAGTGTGTTACTGTGTCGACGACACGTGAATAAGTGTACATTTTTGTACAATAAGAAATCCTTCGGATATCCATGTTTCAAGTTCTCACTGTTTTTATACCGGTGTAAAGTTGGCAGCCAAATCTAGCTGCCTAGGTATAACCCGACCAAATTAAAATGACTTTTTTTGTGAAGTTAGCGGCCAACGCCAATATGACCTTTCTTTTAATTATTTATTTACTTTATAATATTTTATTTACCAACAATTCTTATTACAGGCGACTTCTGAAATATGTATTGAATTATTTGATCCTTTAGCTATCGAGTGGTGTTATTCAGTTTTGGATGTATATATATATGACAAATAAGTCGCTACAACATCAAACTGTATCCCCGAGTATCCTGAATTGCCTCCCACTATTGAAAGCAAACAAGGCGTATATATTTACCTCAAAAACAGAGCTCTTTTTAGGAAAACGTAATTCGCTTCTATGTTATATGTTGTATTATATTTACTTTTACGATTTCAGGTTTTTTTTTTGTATTTCAGCTTCACAGACACTAAGATGTCCGTGACCTCTGTCAACTTAACATATTTTTTAAACTTTAAATAAACTTAAACTACTTATACGCAATACAGGAAGAGGTAAGATAACCTATTACGAGTGTGTGTGCATACCACGTACAGATCAGCGACCCAGCAGCACGAGTAGGTATAACGCATGTGCCAGCCATCGCCTCAATCATATCTGAGGCAAGAGACCGACTTGACACACGACACCGCCGCCAGAAGAAGCCTTTGATGGTGGACATGAATGCTCGAGGCATGCACATTGCACACAATCTTTATCTCTAAACTCTTAATCAAATTCTTTCTCCCTTTCCTTCTCTATCTGCTCTTTTCTGTAACAGAAATCGTTGGCAGATTTCTTTCAATACGAATGTAGGTTCCATAGCACAAGTTAGTTACAATGATAAGTACTTATAATAAACTCTTTTTTTCATTTAGTTGCATTCCACGTAACTCTGTACGTGATCTTATAAATCGCGCATAAGTCAATAAATGTAATAAAGTTTCGTTAATTCATCACTAAGTCTCATTAAAACCATAAAAATCGTATTTCGTTTTATCACCTGGCCCATTTCGCCAATAGAATTATCGTCCGATTTCAATTAGATAACTGTTTAATTAAAGTTAAGGAGACATCTGCGACAGCGCTGTCACGCCAAGTTTCGTGTCTATTATGCTTAATTCAAGTCGGTATAGATTAACCAGGATGACGTTTATTATATTTTAAATTAATATTTTCGTAGCGATAATAACTCGGTGCTTAACGCGGTCGGTTCCTATGCCGAAAGGCGTAGGTTCTAATCCAAACAATGAGCTTGAGCTGCCGGTGAAGGAAAACATCGTGAGAAGCCATGATGTAGTGTTAAGGTACGTTGTTTTCCAGCAGTCTCCCTTGAGAGTTAGCCCCTTTCCAGACCAAGTGTGTTTACCATCTTCACATAACATCAGGTGAGGTGTGGTCAAATACCTAGCCCGTGAACCATAATATAAACTTATATGTATGTGTGTGTTACCTGTCTCTCGCGGAAATAATCCAATATATACCTGTGACCAGATTGATTTATGTAAGAGCATGCATAAATACATATACAAGCGATGCCCTGTTAGTTCATTTGGGAGCAGCTCTGCTACCACTGTAGGGTGCTCATTTATATGACAAACGTAGACGTTTGTTCTGTGTCAAGGTTTTTTGAATGTAAATTTTAAAAGTATTTATTTACAAAAAAAGTATTATATGACTTATTAGTATCTGCACAGAAGAAAACAATGAAACTATGTGTGATTATAAACTATGTACCTAAACAGTTCGTTGTGATTAGAAATGGAAGTTATGACTTTTCTATTTTAGTAATCGAGTAGAGTACAGTAACGGAAAACTATTTTTTTTTTGCAATAATAATGGTTAATTTATATCATTAGATATAAGTGGTCTACGTGGCTAAAATTGAAACAAGGCATCTGATCAACCTGGTCAAACATTCGTAAGGGACACACCATTGAGGTGAAATGCCTAATTGGATTAGGAACGAGTAGTTAGTATTGATCTCGCTTATATCCGCTGGGGATAGGTTCTGAAACACCTGCTCGGAGAAAACACGATCGGGAGTATATATTATAGATACTTAACCTAAAAAGTTGGTAAAAAAAACTCCATAGGTTTTTATAACTGTTACATGTCGCTTTGTAAATGTTTTATATACTAGTATTAATACTGCTTTGTAACTACTATATACGTACTTATTATAACTACTGCACACTGCTTTGTAGCTGCTTGATACTGTTTTATAATTATAACTGCTACATAACTACTGCAACTGCTACTGCATGTGGTACAAAAAAATTCGTGATGTATACAAATAAATTTTATCTTTCCCTTGTAGCTGCTTTTTGTAACTGCTGCGTACTGTATTATAAGTACTGCACTCTGCTTTGTAGCAGCTACATCATATTTTGTAACTGCTTCTTACTATTAATTGCATGTTTTGTAATCTAAAATTCAGGAATAAAAAAGAAAAGGAGATAGATATATATCTGTGTCTTTCTAATCAACGGTATGCTGCCATGAAGGTAGAATACACGTAGTAAAATAATTATTAATTAAGTACTATACTATATACAACCTATTCATAACTAGAAGGGAAGCTCTAGCGTAATGAAAGACATAATTATGGTCAAGGCTTAGGATCTGTGCCTACTAAGATTTCTTAGGGCTTTAAGAACAAAAGAGATTACGAAAGGTCATTTTTATCGACCGTGCAGTAATAAATAATAATTAAGTAAATTATTGAAAATTTTAACATAAACTTTATGTTTTGGAAACAGATTACATTGATGGCGGTGAAAAACTATTACGACTAAAACGTAACACAACAAGTATAGTTGATAATTTTACTACTATGCTATAGGTGACAAACAAGCAGACGGGTTGTCTCATCTTAATCATAGTAACTTTTTTTAACGTAATAGTAATGAGACGAACGTGACACTCTCCTGATGTTAAGAGATAACGCCTGTCCATGACCATTGCAGCGATACACAGAACTTTGAGTAGTAAAACAAAGTCCAGGGCATCGCTGCTTTGGCGCTCATTACTTTGGGACTAGGTGGTTAGTCTCAATAGCCCTGTAATTTCGCTAGCTGCAGTACCCTTCAAACCGGAACACAGTAATGTTTACACACTACTGCTTGGCGGCAGAATATCTGGTACTGCGGTGGTACCTACCTAGACGACCTCCTGCTAAGGAAATCTACCAGCAAGTAAAAGTCGCCGACATTTTAGGGCTGATATTATAATTTTGTGAAGCATTTATTGAAGACCGGCTCTCGTCTTACATTATTTAAAATATACCTATCCAAAAATAAATCCGAAGATTGGCCTTTAGATTTGGCCATGAGGACTAATAATATCACTAACGTGGCCAAAATACTCTCGTCCCCCAATATTTCACGTAACGTCGTTAACAGACCCGCATAACCCATCCGATATTTAAAAATTCTCCCCAGTCTTACCTTAGTGTAATGTATTGATGAAATTAAGTAATAAATTCCAGTTTTTTATTGCAACCCTGGCAGTATAAAGCGACCCTCACTCATTCACTCCACGCCCCCACTTTTGGACGTTGCAGCAATTTTTTTCTTAGCCCCACTGCATATTTGAACGAACCATTTTGTACTACAAATTGGATTCTCCAATTTGCATTCTTTATTGCTTACAAATGGCCACCCCAAGAATGAAAAACGATTTGAGATTTCGATCGTGGCAATAGAATAATGCCAAACTTATAACAATATTTATCTACCTAATAGAGAACTTCACAGGTTTCACAAACTGTGGTGTGTTACAGAGTTATTGATAACTTGACAACCTTTCAAGAATAACTTATGCATTCGAACTAAGTAAACACAAATTTATTTATCAGGAATAATCATAATGTGATGGTTTAGCTTTTAGCCTTTAGCTTAGCTTAGCTTAACTAGAAAAATCCGCCGCCTACATTTTAATTACAATAAATATTACTTTTTTGTACAAAAAATGAGACGGATTAAACGCATACCTCATTGTAAGAGACGCCTGTTCATGGCTTTTGCTGCAGTACTCAGAACATAGAGTAACGAAACAAAGTCGAGGGCTTCGCCGCTTTCGCGCTTATTACTTTGAGACACTCCACTATTACACTCCTCGATAGCCCTGTAATTTCGATGGCTTCGCTAACTTGCATAATATATAATCTTCAATCGTACGTATCTAGCATAACAAGAATATTTCTTACATCTTTAAATTCCATCGTTTCACGCGCTCTGCAATATCTACGCAATAACTCACCAAGTTTAGACACGTGCCATTCTACTATCCCTCATATTCGTCTTACATTCCACTATGTATCTGGCCTGAATTGCATAGCGGGCGCTGACATAACCCTCTCTTGTCCATTTATATTGACATGCCACGAAGAACATAGAACACAATTGTAGCTTTACAACACTCGACTCTATTCCAAAATGTCTTGAGGTCAAAAGTCGTGTGTATTTAGATGTACAAGATATTCAATTCTCTCGCACGACTGGGCTCGGACTCCGGGACTATATGGAAATAGGGTAACGAGGGTCTGGTGACCCATATTGAGAATATGCATCAAACATATTGCATTCATATTGCAATACATGCATGGATGACGTGCTTTGATGTAAATGGCTATTTCTTATTCCCAGAGATATCTAATTATTTTTTTTAGTAGCAACCAACTACTAGTTTTGTATTAAATAAGATACCATATACCAATACAAGATGGCGCTATGTATATTTTATACAATTAAGACATTTCATATTTTTATATTTAGATATATACAATATATATGTTAAAACCGCTAAACTTTAAAATGTATTTCTTACAAATAAAATTAAAGCCAAATCGATCCCGAAGCACTCGAACTCAAAGAAAATATTGAGCAAACAATAAATTCAAGAGACAACGCGCGAAACTCGAAACAAACGCCTCGTAAATCCTCTCAAATCCGTACAGCCTATCGACTGTCCAAACAATCTGTCTACTCAGACCTTACACGTACGCTCCACTTGCGACGTCAAGAAAAGTTAGGATATCCCTTAATTAGGGTTCCCGCTAAATAATGCCGATTTGGAGCAACGTTTGTTAAGCTTAAGAGCCAACCTCAGTAATCCTCGCCCTTACTAAAATACGGCCCAACAGCGACGTACAGAGAAAACCTACGGCTTCAAAATTGTGGCCTTAATCCGTCAAACGTATTTTGCCGCTTTAATGGGTTAAGTTGAGGACGAAATTTTGTGCGAGGCTTGGAGACTTATTTTAAGTCACAAATACAGATGCGAGAAAATCTCGCCTTGTTTCTGAGTAAGAGTATGCAATGTACATATTTACCAAGTTATCTGTGATATATTAAAGATAAGTAACTAACATCATAAAGGCACTTGACTTATAAGTTTCTTATAAAAAAACAAAACCGGCCCATAATAACTGGTGGTAACCGAACATATACGTTACAAGGTTCTAGTGTGTACGCGTAAAACGATCTTCACTCGCGGCATCCATCGAGTGCCCCTCACCGAGCGTACTCATCAAGCGAACTGTAACAGATATAGTAACGCGTACTCGCGAACTACGTATACACTATCACATCACATCATCAGCCATAGGACGTCCACTGCTGGACATAGGCCTTGGGGGGTTTACCGATACTCGCCACGCTTGGCAGGCGGGTTGGCGAGCGCAGTTAAGTGTCATTGTTCAAGGAAGACGCTGCTGTCCATCTTCCGGATTACTTCCCTTAGCCGACTCTTACGGCAACCACGGGTAGAGAGGGTG
Source organism: Biston stratarius (assembly GCA_950106695.1). Classification (NCBI taxonomy): domain Eukaryota; kingdom Metazoa; phylum Arthropoda; class Insecta; order Lepidoptera; family Geometridae; genus Biston; species Biston stratarius. Next base: position 31,453,052 of record OX467106.1, on the reverse strand, counting down.
GTACTATTCTTACGCCGGCACCATCACGGCAAACACTATGATTATACACTATGATTTTTGGTAACTGTAAACTATAACTTTGTAATGTTTTTGGTAACTGTTACAGCTTGCTAGTGAGTACCTGCCTTTAATATATTCGCTATCAAATTTTTGTCGTATATGCACGGTGTATGCACTTCTCGACAATTGCTCAAAACAAAATGAGTGTTCGGATCATGACATCTAGTACGTTGGTACACACATATCACTGGGCCTGGTATTATTTGCACTCAAGATCCAAAAAAAAAAAAAAAAAAAATTGACAACTAGCGAGGAATCCTTTCTCTTCTATGATTTCGAATGACATAAAAGATCAAAAGAGTAAAAGTTCTCCAAAGTATGACTGGTAAGACATTCGCAAACAATTAAATAAAAACATCACCCTCTTTACAAAATCTCTCTAGAACTCGGCCAAACGCTGAAGTATCCAAAAGACAAGCATGAATTGCTATTTATGCCTCATAATCCAGGGATTCCGACCTAAGTCCGGCCGCCACCCGTTGCTTAGCCGGCGTCATCAATCTTGCTCAAACCCGCATAATCACAGAAAATGTAACCGTGGATTAGGCCTCCATTTTTAAGCTGGAAGTAGCCACCTCCCATAATACCACTCTACTTTAATAAATCAAAAAGGAAGATACTCGACTAACTCTGACATGAAGTAAAAAAGTAAAAGGCAAACGAATAGCACAAATTTTTCAGAATATTTTAGTAAATGATAGCTAATAAGACATAATTTATCTTTTTGCTAAACTGGGCTTTTATTTTTACTATATCCAAATTTAAGACTAAGTACTACCTTTAATATGATGTCGCGCTGGTTATATAATGTTACTTACTGTGTTATTTAGGATTCATCTTTACTAACTCCTCCTCCTAGCAGTCTAAGATACGAGTAAACATTTGTCAATGTAGAGCTTGAATATGTATTTAGGAAATCAGTCTTCGCGTACAAAGTTGTGCCTGAGGCGCTCTAGAGTTTTAATGGAAATAAACTTTGATTGAATTCTTGTACAAATCGAACAAAGATTTTGACTTTCAGCAACATTCAAAGGCAATTTTAACTTCTCGTTATAAAGGAGGGCGTTAAAATCTCTTGTTTACACAACTATTATCAAATTAAAGCATCTAAAGCCCAATATTTCGGAGCAAAGCTTGAGCTACTTGTAGTTGGGGAGTCGACGGTATTTCTAAAGGAATGTGCTAATAACGAGATCGAAAAACCCTGCCAAGATAAAGACGGGCCTCCGTAGGGTGAATTTTAATTAAATGCGTCTACGGACATTAATGGGATGAAACTGTACTTGGCCCTTTAATCGTGATTTGTTTGTCCTATCTCGGAGGGACGAGGGATCAAATTACGATGAGTTTTCCGGAGACGAATCGAAAGTCATCTCGTTACCGACTCGGGTGCCATGGTGATGCCTTTTGTCTCTCTGATCTGTCAAGGTGACAAAATGCAACGTTGCCAATTAAATTGATGAGACGTAAGGGTTACCTTTAGATGTAGGTTGTGTTAGGGGAGTACTTATTCATAGAACCCACTACCAACCAACAGGTGCATTATAAAGTAATCAATACTCTTTTTGTACACAAGCTTCAAATTGATTGGAAAACAAATAGGAACTTACCTATATTTAAAGAAAAATTATTGAACAGAACAAAAATAAAGAATATATTATGGTTTCTTTTTTTGTTAATAATTTATATTGCGGCTTTTAAATAAAATAATATTTGAATAGCGAATTGTTACCGACAACAAAAAGTATTTTAAGCAAAAGCATCTTCATTATCAAAATGGAAAGTTAAAAAACAGCACCTGAAGGTGAGATTAATGTAAAATATTCAAGAAGCGGGTTTAAAGTGGTAACTCCGGACCGCATCAAATTTTCACGGAGCTGACCTAAAAAGTGGAACGGTTTTGACAAAACGTTGCCGTTCCTATACGGGACCCTTAAAAGGATTCGGTACTCTGTTTCTCAACGGGACAATAAACCTATTTCTTTTTGTTTTATCTTTCACTTCACTAGTGTCTAAAGAATGATAGTCGGGTCGAGCTCGATCTTGTTGTGTTTATTTTGTGATATACGATTAGGGTTTTGGAAAATACCCGCTGTGTTTGCCGTTCATCGGTCACAATGCGAAGGTCTCCTGATCTGATACTTTTTATGTTATTTTTTTATACTAAATAGGTTTGCGTTTGACCTCGCCCTGCCTAATGTTAAGCAGGATGTAGTCTTAGATGAAATACGCTTACCGAGAAAAAACCTGTATACTCTGGATTTGGGTTTGAAGACACCCAAGTTGTACTTCGTGGGAAAAACAGATGCCGGCAGAGAGTTCCACATTCTAGCTGTACGTATTAAGAATGTGGAATCGAAGCGTTTAGTCCGTACGCAGGGAATATCCACCGTGTAAAGATGGTGCTTCGGCCGTGTCTGTCTAGCCGTCCGATAATAGAAAGGGGCATGTAGAACCTTGAAATGTTGATTATGCAATTCTGAGCTACACTCTCCGAAATGTTTTAAAGTAATAAGATCAGACGGTCTCCTTATAATAAGAGATAACGATATAATACTATACGATATTGCAGCAATACGCAGAACTTTAAGTAACAAACCAAAGTCCAGGGCATCGTTGCTTTGGCACTCATTATTTTGAGACATTCGATTGTTAATCTCAACAGCCCTGTAATTAGACTAGCTGCAGTACCCTTCAAATTGGAATATGGTAATGTTTACACACTACTGCTTGGCGTTAGAATATCTGGTATTGCGGTGGTACCTACCTAGACGACGTCCTCCTAAAGAGATCTACTACGAAGTAACATTAGACCACATCCAGTGTGTGGTTAGACAATCTGTGATAACGCACGCATTTTCACTGCGGTCGAAGAGGTAACATATCCAGCCTCAAATGGAAACTGGTTCTCAAGCGAAGCTGGTGGTATACGCCTTGGTAGTATTTAGCAACAGATAAACTCGTCTATCGACTTTGATTGTTGTATAAGAACCTTTTATGCTGGACCTCTGATGAAATAAATTTCCTGTACCCTTATTCATCTTGTGGCAATATGCTACATTCACCTCTGGAATGGAAACAAGGCAGTCATACTTTTATTTGTTTTACAGACAAAAGAACTAAAACTGTAAAAGCATCTCGTAATCGTGGCAGGTAGTAGCAACCCGAGGGGTTTCTTTATAAAAGAACCGCGAGCAATCTTGACACAGATTCTGTGTAGCTTGTTTGCGCATACATTTTTAGACTATGTCGAGCTTCCCAGTGGAAGCCGGCTTGAATGAAGGAATGGAAACCCAACAATATTCAGCTTATGATATTTTAATAATGTAAGCCTATTTAGTTTAAAAAAGAGACTTTCTGCATTTGTGCATAACATCCATAAAACATACTTCAATTGTTAACAAGCAGTAAGTTAGAAAACTAAAACTCACGTACTTCCACACGCCACGTCACATCCTTAATTGTAATTTGCACTCAGTCTATACTTTCGTTTGTGAAACATACTTTTTAAGCTTATAGCGATGATAGCTCAGTGGTTAGCGTGGTCGGTTCGCATGCCGAAGGGCGTGGGTTCAAACCCCAACAATGAGCTTGAGCTGTCGGTGAAGGAAAACATCGTGAGGAAACCATAGCGTGGTGGTAGAGTACCTTCTAGTACTCGGCTGGCTAGCTACCACCCTCAAGTTGAAAATCTGTCGCCAAGCATCTAACGGTGTGTTCCGGCAGCCTCACTTGAGAGCCAGTTCCATTCCAGGCTAGGTGTGCTTTACCATCTTCGACCACACCGTCACTTAACATCAGGTGAGTTGTGGTCAAACACCAAGCCCGTCAGCTATTAAAAAAAAAAAAAAAAAGCTCTTTCATTTGAAACTAAACACCGTGCTTCTGTAAAAAATATATGCCATGTTGAACTTATGTGACGTCATGCTTGAGCTACCGGTGAAAGAAACATCGTGTGGAAACCATAGCATGGTAGGATACTTTCTAGTACTCGACTGGCTAGCTACCACCCTCAAATTGAAAACCTGTCGCCAAGCACCTAACGGTGCGTTCCGGCAGGCTCACTTGAGAGCCAGTTCCATTCCAGCCTAGATGTGTTTACCATCTTTAACCTCACCGTCACTTAACATCACGTGAGCTGTGGTCAAATACCTAGCTAGTCAAATATTGAAAAAAAATCTTAATACGCATCGAATAAACCTAATTTAGGTGAGATTTATATATTAATTGAGATACCAGAGAACCAATTAACATATAGGTACCGGATTATAAGCTTAGGTACTAAGCCCAAAGGAGGCCGTTGTCATCATTATGAGTATCTTTCACAGTTAGCATAAGTCTGAAATCAGGAAGATATTTTTAAACAGGTACCAAAATAACAGACACAACTGCCTTTTCATATGTTTATTTATCCCGAAAAATATGTATCTTAGTAAACGTTTTTATGATTAGATAGAAAACCCTCCGGTCAGTCCATTCGGCAAATGCTATGCATTATCAAAACCTCGGTAGTAAAACCGACTCCGATATAATTGACTAATCCGATCACGTAAAGAACTTAAACCTTACACCGTTCCCAATTCGATGCGTTGCTAAATTTTTATTAGGGTGCTGAGTTACAAAGTGGCGTATTCTCACGTTGATACAAAAACCGATCGGCGGCGGGACGTATTCAGGGCTAAGGAATATGGGGAAATAATTACAGAAGCTGCTTCATATCTATAAATAAAAACTTATCTCCAGACCGACTCGAAGTGAACCATTGCTATATATGCGACATAAATATGTCAGCACAGTTGATTTCTACATGCATAACATGAATAATATTGAGTGTATGACGCGTGATATATTATGTAGGTACCTACATATACCCAATGACGCATTTGGTGTTTCTCTGTCTGACATTAAATAAAATCACTTAAGTTACGTATTTATCTGAACATCCTAGCTATCAAAACAATAGCATATATGTATATTAAGCATTACATTATGCATGTATGTATCGACCGTAGCAATTAACATTGTCGGATCTACATTTTTGCTTTTTTCATTTCATTACATTAAAGGTCTTAGAATATGTCTAAAAATGCCCCCGAAAATTATCAAATTCGATTAAAAGACTTAATTGTTTTACCATTAGGTTGATTTTAGGAATTTAATAATTTTCGGGGGCATTTTTAGACATATTCTAAAGCCTTTAATGCAATGAAATGAAAATAGCAAAAATGTAGATCCGACAATGTTAATTGCTACGGTCGGTATATTAATAAACATGTTTGTTAAGATACGTCATTTTTAAGCATTCGTTTATTTTTGGGTAATATGATTATGTTTATCAACGGGTCTTAATCGCGCAGAAAATTTTACACAATTAGTTTTGTTGCAATAGCTGTGGTCCCGAGTTGACTTTACTAGGTACTTAACTCGTGACTACGGCTACTGCAACATGGCCGAAACGTCGAGGTAAATAAACAAAACAATTTCATAGTATTTTGCGCGCGATATAGACCTACCTATAGACGCGGTGATAAACATAAATATGTGTTTAGATACGTAAAGTATGGTTTAGTACTGTGATGTCAATAATAAGTAAAAGAGCTATTCGATAAACTCAAGTTATTCCTAAAGGAAAGATAATACTAAAAGCAACGAGATGTCAGCCAAAATAAAATTATCTAAGTCTGTACTTAATCCTTTTTTCCTGTGTATCTCCTTGCCTTAGTTCGCCCACGTCTCTAGGCCTCCAGTTTCCCAGGGGCGCGCTTAACCTATTTTCATTTCGTTCGTGTTTTTATTTTGGAGAACGCTTTGTCGGAGGCCTCCGTGGTTTTCAATTTACGGCTACTGTTCTATTTTGGAGTCTGTTGTTTCTTTATCTACACTCTGTGGATAGAAACCCTAGGTTTTTCGTTTATTGATGTTATCTAGCAGAATAAACGAGAAACTTTGAAAGGTAGGTTAGGTAGGTTCTGCCTACGATTATGCTTTTTCTGTTCCCATTTAATAAATGACTGATGTGATAGGACGACCTATTTACATTTTGTGTATGTAGCTTTATTTATAAAATAGTATTTCTGGGGAAAATTAATAATTTTACAGCCAATTCATATCGTTAAAAACAACAACAGTTTATGTGTGACTTCAGACTATTTCTAGTTTTAATTACCTATCAATCTATATATGTAATTAGAAAAACATAACTTATTTTACTTAATACTTATATATAAAACTTCCTTCTCCTTCTAGTTTGTTTTACTGTCTGAAACAAAATGTACTACTATATACTAAATCTACACATAAACAGAATTCACACAAAAAGAATTGGATTTATATTTCAGTATCTATCTAACACCTTTAAACGAGCAATTCTTGTATATACATATGTATACCTGGTGTCTATTATACATGCTTGGTTTTGGGGCGCTTCACTGTGCGAAATATCCTTCAATATGTATTTATGTATATCTATTTTAAGTTTAAATCCCAAATCGTATATTTGGGTCTAGATCCACTTTACTAAGTAAAAGTTGAAAGTAAAGGTCGCTAACGACTTAGAAACTGCTGCCAATCTGTGATGAAGTTTACAAATAGAGTAATAAAGACACGGTGAATAAGCAGATTGACGACCAGTAGGTAAGTGAGCGCCGTCCAGACCCTCCCTGGGAGGGACTAAAGAGCATGACACGTGAGCGTGACTCGGCGTGACTTACGGTTTCCGGAAAACTTTGGATCTATTAATTTCATTGATTTGATTGAGTTGGGTAAAGCTTTTGGGTTTAATAAAATAGATAAAATTGAGTAAATACAAAAAGTTCCCTGCAGTTTCATCCTTCGCCATTTTACAGAAACCTTCAAGTATCACATTCAGGCGTCGCGGAAGCTGTTAGTTTAAAATCGATTTAGTGATGATAGCTCAGTGGTTCGCGCGGCCGGTTCACACGCTGAAGGGCGTGGGTTCAACCCCCAACAATGAGCTGAGCTACCGGTGAAAGAAAACATCGTGAGGAAACCATAGCATAGTGGTAGGATACTTTCTAGTTGGCAAGCTACCACCCAAGTTGAAAATCTGTCCCCAAGCACCTAACTCGTTTGATAACAAACACAATAAACACATATTGCTGAAAGTCATGAAACTCAAGTTTCACGTCAACTGCCGGGATCAACGGAAGACCTGTTCCGGTTGGCTGCAACCAGCACATTACTGAGGTGGACTCTGTTTTGTGGTAAAGATTAATGCTACCTCTTTTTTAAGTATTTTTATTTCTTATTCTTATCATGAATAAATTATTTTCTACTGTAAGAAGTTGTACTTTTTGAAAATTTCAACAAAATTTAAAGTGCCATTAAAATATCTAATAACGAAAAATTACAGTCGCAGAAAAAAATTGTAAAGCTTTCCTAACATGAGTGAGTCTTTTACAAATTGTTGAAAATTTCAATACTGGCAAAATGTCTGTGCCAATTATAAGCACCGTTAGTGGAACACCGATATTTTGAATGGATCACAATTAAACCCTCCCGGCCATTTCTTCAAAGGGGACAATTTTAATTTAAATCTCGTCCCTCTCTCTCTGTCGACTAGAATGTCGTGTCGTTTCTTATTTTGTAACTCAATACATTAATCTATTTTAATATGTTCATTTTATTTGCCAATTGGCTACATTTAGTTTGATAGTTGCCTATTTTTATGTATTGCATATACATTTTGTCAATAAAACAAATAGGTATATAAGCAATAAGCAAGGTTATTGATCTACATTCAAGTACTATATAATTATCTACGTGTAATACATGATGCGAACACACTCTTCGGGCAATCAAATATCACGATTAACCTGCAAAAAAAGTTAACGCCCACCGTCTCCTATTTTTTATTTTTGCATTTTAAACTACAATTACGTTCAAAATAATAATATAATAAAAAAGTTATAAATAAAGTTTGTTACACGTATTGAAGTTAATGCAAATATAATGTAGATAATAATTATCAACACAAATAATAAACCTCATTTTAAAGTATTACAACACACTTCATTGTTTTTTTAGCTGGATAGTTTTTTTAACATTTCTATCTCTCAAAAATAATAAACATTGTGGCGAAGTTCAAGTCACTGAATATTTTAATCGGCCGGGTTAAATTGTCGCACTGTATCCTAGGGATGGCAATAACACCCTTCTCTTTGATGTACACCACATTCCAAAGTTTGACAAAAACCGAGTCCGATTATCCCCCGGGCTTATAATCGGTCATGTGGTTATCAAATGCTGGATACCCTTATTTAGAATATCTACATGTGTGAGCACTGGTTGATACTTATTCGATGGGTAAAGGAAAGATACAAATAGAATTAAGACATAGGAAAAGCTTTTTAACTGATTTAAATAAGAGGTTTATTATTTTTTGTTTTACTTATGTGGAATTACTCACGTTTCATTACGTTAGATGCTCTGACTATTATAGTTTCAGCCACATCCGGTGACCTTCATCGTGGAGACAAAGCTAAATACTACCCGCGCACGGCCACGTCTTGCTTCGCAAACGTGAGTAAAGAGCATAAGAAAAACAAAAAATGTGTCAAAATAACGTCAGTTTCCATAGTAAAATAGGTTTAATATTTTGTTTTGATTATCAATATCTATATTCTTATTGTATCAGCTTTAATACATTATAATAATTATAATATTGTTATTAACGCAAAAGCAGTTCAAAATGCATAAATCCATAAGTAGGGTCGTTAAATAGGAATATCAGGAAACAATAGTTTAAATAAGTAAATCTCCCGACAAATGTAACATTTTGCAGGGTAATCCTGAAATTGACTTGTCCAGAGCGAGTGTTCGGATCGTGTCATTTAGTACCTTTGTAACTAGTACATGTAGAGCAATAATTAATACTGAAATAAAAATAATGAAAACAAGGTAAGTCAATTAGTATAATCTAATATCTTTAAACGAGCAATTCTTGTATATATGTATATATATATTCTGAATCTCGGAAACGACACCAACGATTTTCATGAAATTTAGTATGCAGGTTTCGGGGGCGATAAATCGATCTAGGTTTCATTTTTAGAAAACGTCGTTCTATCCGTGTTTTCAGGCAATGAAAAACCGAGCAAAGCTCGGTCATCCAGGTGTTTATGGTAAGCATAGTGATCGCAGTGCCGTATTTACCCTTTAAAAGAAAAAGTAAGTATAAACTAATAAATTATGTAGGTATGTATATAGTATGTATATACAATAAAGAGAAAAAGTCAAGTACATCATCAAAGAGAAAAATAACAAAAGTAAGTTTATAAACTAAGTATGTATTTACAAAATTAAAGTATATTCTATCAGTTATCTAGTGCCGATAATACAAGCTTTGCTGAGTTTAGAGATATGGCGTTGAGTGAAATGTTCTACTTTATCTTCTTATAAGAACTTTTTTTTTTTAGTTCCTTTCGGACATCTTCCTCGCGATGTTTTCTTTCACCATTTGAAGTCATCGACAATTTGTTTGTATTTGTAATATTTTCAACCTGTTTCTATTTAAGTGTGTTATTCTAGTTGTTGTGTATTTATATATTTATTATGTTGAGTATTTTTGTAATTTTGTGTGAATCCGTCGTCTCCTACCATATTCTTCTTTATTTACTTGTGAAAACTTTTAATTGGCCTTCCATTCTGATTTATTGTATTTGTCTGTGTTCCTAGCTGTAAGTTTTCCTACGATTATAAAAATAAAATAAAATAAAATAGCTTAAAAACATACAGTCGAATATAGAACCTCCTCCTTTTTTGAAGTTGGTTAAAAAATACAGATGTGCGTGCCGTGGGAATCGGTTAGACGGTCTCCCAACTGCCGTTAGCTAGCCGCTACAATAGGTACGACTAGGTCGCTGCGTGGCGTCTAGTGTTCTTTGCTAAGAAGCATACAAAATCATGACATGTAAAATGTATAGGACCGATTCAAACGCTCGTCTTTTTAGTACTTACCGCTCAAAATCAAATCGGGCATAAAATGGTCATCGCATCTTAAAAAAACAAGAACCAACTGGAACGAAATAAATTCAATTACAAAAACAAACATTTCACCCTAGAAACATTCTAAAACACTTTAACATTATTATCCCAAGACATCAAGTCACATTAAATTCTTTATTCATTTCATTTTTGCGGGGTCACGAGACTGCGGGGCTCAGGCGGAATTCCTGCAATGTCTTTGATCTAAGTCAAACAAAAAAAAATAAACGTAAATGCACTTCAACTGTCTTCATAAAGGGGAAAAAATATAATTTATTCACGAGATAATTTTCTCCTCCCTTCCTAAGGATAGACGTTCGTTTGAAGTGGGGGAACGAACGAATGTTTACTCTGGACCAGGCTTAGATTCTCCTACGGAAGACTTTGTCTTGTCTATTCAACTGAGTTTTCCCATGTTGCTTGAGAAATAAGATTCCCAAGGTAATTGGACGGAATGCATGGTTTATTCCTTTCGCGAACTACCGTCTAGTGCCACTTTCAATTTATTTTAAATCGCGGTATTTAAAAGTAGAAAAAGAGCAAACGTTGTAGGGTTTCTTATTGCAGCATAAACCATGTTAGCTAAATTAATGGAAAAGGATTCCTGTAAAATAAAAGACGCCTTTTTAACTAAAAGCGCTGCGTAATATTTGTAATAATTTTTCGCATATTTATTTAAATATCTGATTTAAATGTTTCATTGAATGAGAAATTAATAGTAAATTCTGTGTTGCGTTTGCAAGTACCTAACTAAATTATATCGGGAAAAATAGTAATGTTGTAAAACCATTAATAGTTAATTTGCCTTCTACAGTAAAAAAAAATAAAGTTTCAATTGTAATTTTCATTTGTACATAAACAAAATAGATATTTCGTGACAGCAGCATGTACACAAAACTAGATGTACATAACTACTAGCTGCGCCCCGCGGATTTACCTGCGTGGTGATGGCTGATGATGATTATGAAAAGTATCCTGTGTTTTATTCCAGGGCCTAAAGATGCAAAATTTCATCCAGATCCGTTCAGCCGTTCTGGCGTGATTAAGTTACAAACATCCATCCATCTATTCATCCATCCATCCAAACTTTCACATGTATAATAATAATAGTAGTGGGATAGTGGGATATATAATTTTTGAGAAATTATATACCAACTTAGATACCTTCTTTAACCCCGACTAGGACACGGGGCTATTTTAATTAAATTATATGCCCGAGTTCTCACATAAAAATAGGTATATTAACCTGTCATACAATATCGTTCAAAAACCGGCTACGATGGAGTTTTTTTTTTTTGCAGATGCAACACGAAACATCATTTTCACCACATTATATCACTTTCCCAAACTCGCGCTTGTAATTCAGCACATTATGAATAAAACACCACTATATTTATACATAAATACTCGAAAAAACACTGGTTTTGGAAAATAATACAATAGGGCGACATGACTCTTTCCGCGTTCCCGCCAAAAAACCTACCCGGAGTACTTAGGTACTTGTTCGTTGGTTTTTTGAAGACCGTGTATACTGCCAGTCTGCCACCTAGATCAAAAGAGCGAGTACTCGCGCTAAACATGACAGATGACAGATGAAATTGATGACAAACCGACAGATGCATTGAGATGGCAAAAATGTGTGAAGTTTTTAAGTTTTATATATTTTAAACTTAATATTTAATTTTCCGACGAAAAGATATTATCTATCTATTTACCTGCTTCATATTTTTCACGCATGTCGCTTGAACTGTCCCTCGTTGCTAACATTACCTACTTGCAAGTACCTACATCGAGGAGATTACTATTTTGGGTTCTACTGTACCAACCCTATAAACTGAGTGCTAAATAAGCACTCTTGATGAAGGTCAGACAACATCAATCCGACCGAAGATCATTCTGCCAAGCGCCAAATTAACCAAAATTGTTTATCGACAGCTATTATTAATTCATAGCTCCTCGAGCAAGTTTCATCTATTTATAATTTTGCCGCAACTCTAAGTTATTTTAGGATAAAACCACGTTAGGATTTGCTCAGTGTGCACTAGGAACGAAAAAAAATTTGTCCGTCAAAACTTTTCATCATAGACTTGTACAACCATTATTCCACCTATTTTAATCGTTTTAAAAATCCTAAAAGAGTTTATCATTATCCCATCGTAGTCCACAGCTGAACAAAAGTCTCTTCCAAGACACGCCAGTCTGCTCTATCTTCGGCTTTTCGGTTCCATCGACCGCCAGATGTCCTACGTAAATCGTCACTCCATCGAGTGTCAGGGCGTCCTACGCTACTTTTGCCAATTCGCGGTCTCCACTCTAGAACTTGTCAACTCCAGCAGTTACGGAAATGTGATCTACAGTGTGATAGATCAGTATCAAAAATATATTACCGTAGTAGGTACTTATGTTTGCACATTAAATATAACTGTAAAGCCAAAAACGGAACTTATCATATTTTATGCATTAATAGATTCATTTTTAACAAATCCAATTTTAAAAACCGTAAGTATTTTTCGGTAGTTCACGCAACTGCAGCAGTCTTCTAAAGGGAATTCATTTTTTACCAGCACTTTATACTATGAAACGATACTACGCACCACATTCAGAAGGTTGTAAGTAGCAAGACTAAGTATTTGCAAAAAAAACTTTCGCCGAGTTTTAAATACCAAATATAAAAAATTACAATACTATATTTGCAGTTTTCGTGTACGTCTGTACGCCCACCTGCTGATCCAAAATATATTTTGATATCGAAAACTTGATGTATTTTTTTTTTGTTTATAAATTGGCTTGTATTTTAGTGCGAGTTTACCTTTGCCCCTAGCTCTGAATAGTGATAAGCCGCTATAACTCCAGCGACTTGGAGTGATCTGAAGAAGTTCGTTAACAATTAACCTGTATTGGAAACTCCTAAATTAATTAACCAACTTGCTTTCTATTCGGAAAACTTTGGTGCAATGTGAATTTTTAATTAGGTATGAAATAGATTAAATTATCTTATATTTGAGATTTTAATTAAAGGATCCATCTAAAAACGTGTTTGGTAAAAGTCGTACCTATAAGTTATAGATCTCGTTCTACACATTTTAATTAGATAGGTACCTATGTCTGTAGGTATATTGTTTCAAATAAATGTTTCCGGATCAGCCAATTTGGTCCAGTTTTGACAATAGCATCCATGAGAAAACTATATAAAGTCGTTTTTTTTGTTAAAATTTTACTTGTTCTTAACACATGCTTGCGTTTGAACGTCTGATGTTAAGTGAAGATGCGGTCTACGATGGAGCACGCTTAGAAGAAACTAATTCAATTGCAACTTGAAGGCACCTAAATTGTATCTATTGATAACTCTGGCAGCATATTTTATTATTTAGCGGTTCGTACGATGAAAATAGAATCGAACCGTTTCCGTTCGAGTTTTCAGAACATCAACCATGAAACAGTGTCGTTCTTGGTCGTCCAGTAGACAATCGTTAAGACAAGCAACAATGCGTCGATGTTCAAAGCATTGGATCCTATTCCGAACAAGGGAGTCATTACTGAAAAGTTTCTTGGCACATTTCTCAATGGACTCCCAACGCCTCAAGCTGGAATAGGTTCATATTCGAGAACTTTAAATACTCTCAGATTCAGGTATCCTCAAGATGTTTTCCGTTACCGTTTGAATTAGACAGAATTGCGGAATTCGAACCCAGGACCTCCGTGTTTATTATCTCTCTTTTATATTTATGTCTCGCGTCATCACTTTGATTGAGCAAAGGGGTCAGCCGCACATACATCATATGCTTTTATTAACTGTAGGGCTTTCGATCGATTCCCATTTAGCACAAACAATTATGTGTCAAACAATGTTTCTCGAGCCTAGGTGTTCTAAATGTTCGTATTACAAGTATATATTTACGAAAAAATGTAAGCAAGTTGTCGAACTAAGCGGTTTAGTGCCACCTTCTTCGTACGAACCGCTAGACATTGGAATTTGCTGCCCAAGTGGGTGTTCTCCGATAAATATAATCTGAGTGCCTTCAAGTCGCGATTGAATCGGTTTCTTCTAGGCAAACGTGCTCCATCGTAGACCGCATCTTCGCTTAACATCAGGTGAGATGGCAGTAAAACGCAAGCCAATATGTTATAAAACAAAATGTGTTCTATAAATTATCTGGTTCCTAAATAATACCTAAAAGTTTTCCTTAATTTTTAAATTGATTTCTCGATTCCTATTAAGTATTTAAAACTTTTCCATATTCCCATCCTAACTTTCCAGTCACACAAATTATCTTTATTTCTCGGAATCTCCATTCAAATAATATAATATAGTCCATTCAAAAAGCACAAAATCATTCCCATTTAGCAAATTCGCATCAATGCTCTTTGAAACGAACGAGGTTCCCTTGTAAAATCGCGAAAGTTTGAAACACTCTTCATTAGGGAATTTCCTTTTCGCAGAAAGGGCCTGGCTGGCGCAATAAATGAAAATATATTATGCCGTTTTCAGTCAAAGTTGATCATTAAAATAATGAAGTAGAGCGTTTAATTTGCCATGTTAAGTTGATGCAATCGATGTTTTTGGTAGATTTATCTGCTGTCACTTTTGGAATCACTTATTTGATAAAATCGGTGACTTTTACTTATATTACTAGATGTATCTTAAAAATTGTATTTGAAAGTATTATAATAGTATATTTTAGTAATACTACAAAAAGATAAATAAACGATATAAGTATCGTTTATTTATTTCTTCGAAAAAAAAATCTGTTTCACTTACGAGTTACTTCTACTTTACTAAGCAATTCCTGCTGATTATATAGGTTAACAAAAGTAACACTAGTAAATTTCAAAGCACATGACGTTTATTATCTAAAAATGCAACAAACGTAAAATAATAATTATGTATATAGTACTTATTTTTTCTTTACCTGTACATACTATAATAAAGTACCTAGATGGTACGTAAACAGAATAATATCATAGTGGGGTTTTAATTTTATTATCAGTTTAACTTATTGGTTAACACATTTACTCTTGTTTGGCACAATTTTTATATTGTTTATCTTTGAATAAATACTCAGTTATTAAATATTTAACTTATTGCAACTGCATCAATATAATTAAATATAACATTTATATACGTACACATAACATAATAATTTGAATATACAAAGTCGTAATTAGACAAACTATTTGTTTCGCGCCGATAGACGCGTGTGCACGTCAAACCGTCGAGAAAAAAAGAGATAAGTATTTTCAATATTATATCTCTTCCTCTCTCCTCTTATTGCCCATTGGGCCAGCTGAATCGAATTCGCTCCAAGATCCGCAATATAATATAACAATGACTAAGATCAATTATAAAGGCTAGATGACCATGAAAAAGATAGAAAGATTATTTTTAAGTTTAGATCTGTGAGCAAAAGCTTCCAAAACTAGCTAGATAACAAAGATTTTGACGTATATGTTACTGTAAAATCCCGAACTACGGTGAATCCTAATATTTTCCAGAAAAACCTAAATTTTACCAATTCTCTATAGGTAAAAGTCCGAACAGTGCTGTGATTATCGTCCATTCACCTTGCGCTAAACCTCTTCAATAGAACGTTTATATATAACAGGTGAAATGGCGATAGTTATATCTATTTCCTTCCATCCTACCTGTATCCCCTCTCTATGTCCTTATCACATGACAACGCATCTACGCATCGTTTGCGGAAGTGCAACGTGGTTGAAGGAATGGATCGGAATACCAATGGTCGTGAACCGGTACTCATTGTGGAGTCGTTCAGTGCCTTGTTCACTTATTTTTCATTAACCAACACACTTTCTGCTTGCCTTAGCCTTGTTGCCTAACTTATCCAAGTCGAACTCAGTCTAGGCCTAGCGCTCGAAGAGTCAACACGTCCTGAAGATACCTCGTGTAGAAGCGAAACGCGTGTCAGCAAGTGGTTACTGCAGCGAGAAGAGGTATAAATACTTGTGATTTTTATTTTAAGCGAAAACAAACTAACAGTATATTATACCTTGAACACTCAACATGAACTTCCACAAAGTAACGCCTGAATCAATCAATTATCCAAATCAAATTTGTCGCATAGCTTATTTTCAAAACAATAATTTAACAACCGTCATTGATAAAAGCTGAAGAATCGTCTATTTTTGACAAATGCCTTTCATCTTCCAAGTCGCATTGGTATCCTAAGATTGACTAGTTAAACCTAAGATTTACCAATATATGGGGTTTTACAGTAACATATAGATCTACATAATAATATATCTAATATTCGTTTAAATTTGTTTTAATTTTTAAATTGACTCTTAAAATACAAATGATGATTGTAAACACATGTGGTCTAGTATAGTAAATAGCTTTTAGTGACATTGCCAAGAAACATAAAGGTACTTGGCACAAGTTATCAACATGAAGGTGGTAGCTTGTAAGTACCCTACCATCATGCTATGGTTCCTTCAAGTCTTCCTTCAAGCTAACATGCTAAATATTGAGCTATCACTAGAAAAAAAATTATCTACATAAGCAAATTTATGAAATATCTAATTCTACTCCTAACTACGTATTACGTAGTTTTTTTTTCCTTCAGGGGCTTTAACTTTTCAATCGTTCGAATTTGTTTTCGATCTTTCTACTGTCGAAAAAGCATTAAAACGATTCGAAAATGGAACCCCAGCATTTTTAACTACTACCCTACAGTATTGTGCATTATCGTTGCATTAATTTGACAGTTATGGGCCTTAATTATAAACGTTGCTTAAAATTAATCAAATCCAAAATCAGCCTGTCTCGTTTAGACGAGTGGCAATACACGTCAGCAAGAACTTGCCAGAACATTTAAAGCATTGATTAACTTTAAGCAACGTTGATCAGCAAGGCCTTAAATATACTAGACCCTAAGATTTAAACATCTATATAATTAGGCCGACATTCTTAGACCGTGGTCAGGATAATTCGGTATTTTATATTTCTTCACTCCTAAACCTTTTTCACCTACCATTTGGACCTTCAACATTTCATAAGGTAGCATCCTAGATATCTTTGAACCATTTATTTGGACGTATATAATAATAATTATTTTATTTGTATACCATGTACTTTGTACTTAGTACACTTATTCCACTAGTACCTAATCCTGATTATACGCAAAAATTACTTTCTACTTACTAATAATAGTAACTTTACTCAAAGATCTCTAAAACTAGGACAAAACTGTAAATTGGGAAATACACTATGTCATTTCACTATTATTATAAATGCGGGAGTTTGTTAATAAACTATATAGATTCGGACGAAATTCGACGAAGAGGTAGTTTTATCTTCACACACACAAACACCCTTGCCAGGGGCGGATGAAAACAAAGTGCAGTGAAATTTTAATGCTAATTCATGAAAGGAAACTTTGATTGTTTCTCTAATTATTATAATATCTTAAAATGTATTCAACGTAGCCACTACCTGTGAAGCGGAGCGCTCTTTCTCCTTTTCGTATATAGAAAACAAATATAGGACAACAATGTCAAACTATCAAATAAATCACTTACCAGTTCTTTCAGTAAATTGTAATTTAACAAAGGACTTCCAATATGATGAGCAAATAAAGAAAGCGGCGCAAAAATGCAAAACTATTGCTTTATAACTAATTTATCAAATGTAAAACTACACATAATAACTGCTGGTTTTGTCGTTTTTTATTGCTGACAGGCTAGGTGTTTGACCACAACTCACCTGATGTTAAGTGACGGTGTGGTCGAAGATGGTAAAACACACCTAGCCTGGAATGGAACTGGCTCTCAAGCGAGGCTGCCGGAACACACCGTTAGATGCTTGGCGGCAAATTTTCAACTTGAGGGTGGTAGCTATCTAGCCGAGTACTAGAAAGTACCCTACCACCACGGATGGTTTCCTCACGATGTTTTCCTTCACCGGCAGCTCAAGCTCATTGTTGGGGTTTGAACCCACGCCCTTCGGCATGCGAACCGACCGCGCTGATTACTGAGCTATCATCGCTACAAATATGTAAATAATGTCTCTCAGTTGCTGTTTGTGTCTCTAATTCATACTAAATAATTAAACTATTTGATTGTCCTCTTTTGTTCCTAAACCGTGTAACTGGTACACATTATCAAAAACAGGTTTTTGACAAAATTGCAATTGGTTGATTATTTAGTAATGTCCCTAAGTAGTATTAGCCCAAGACTCCACAAAATTCTGGTCCGCCCCTAACCCTTGTTACCGCTCACACACTTAATACACAACTCCGCTACACATTTATGACATTAGTAAATGGTGTTATACACATATTTCGGGCGACCTAAATAGAAAGAGGAACATTGCAATAATTAAATTGCGAACAACAAATGCGAGTCAAACTCGCCCACCGAGGGTTCCGTACCAACTAGTAGGTATAATAAATTCTTGTTCTCATTCCTTGGATAAAGATCCTATTTTTTATGATGGAATTAAAAATGTAGTTTTCGTATTTTTTCCTCTATGTGTTTTATAAGACAATACTTCTTGCCATAGTTCTAGGCCAACGGGAAGTACCCTATAGGTTTTGATTCCCTTGTGAGTGTCGAAATATGCGGTTTTTTGAAACAGCTGTAACTTTTTTACGATATTTAAGAAGTTAGATTCTTTCACAGCTGCAAAGGACTAAAGATCTGCATATATGGTTTTAATTTCAACTCGATACCTCAACGCGTTCATTAGAACCTCTTGACAGACAGTCAACAAAGTTATCCTATAAGGGTTCCGTTTTTTTCCCTTTGAGGTACGAAACCCTAAAACAAACAGCTGTTCTATAAAAAAAGTTTGTTGACCCTTGAAGCTGCTTTTGTTTCACGATTACAGAGTTGTGCCTATAGTAAAAGTTGTTTATAATGATAAACGAAATTATCTCCTTTATGTTTACTTCAAGAGTTGTGCTTATAGTAAAAGTTGTTTATAATGATAAGCGAAATTATCTCCTTTATGTTTACTTCAAGAGTTGTGGTTATAGTAAAAGTTGTTTATAATGATAAGCGAAATTATCTCCTTTATGTTTACTTCAAGAGTTGTGCCTATAGTAAAAGTTGTTTATAATGATAAACGAAATTATCTCCTTTATGTTTACTTCAAGAGTTATGCTTATAGTAAAAGTTGTTTATAATGATAAGCGAAATTATCTCCTTTATGCTTATTCATTCGATGCTTATAGCCTTGTACAACAATTTTCACTCCATTTCTCAGAACTCAATTTTGAACTTTCACAAATATGTATATGACTGTCTCAAACACATTTGTCGATTATGGCTAACAACCATAACTACAAAAATTACACTTTAACACTGTAAACTTTAAACTTGAGTCTGTTGCAATGTTCGCGTTCCATCGCCTGCTCACAAGCCGAGCAAACAGAGTGCGAGCAGGTTGGAACATCAGTCGTCCGTGTCTTCGTCACTCATCTCCTCCTCGCTTGTGCAATCTGGCTGAGCGCCTTCTGACAGACAGCGGGTGCACCAGCAAACAAATAGATAGTTCTGGGCCAGTTCCTGTGAACACATCATGTTTCTATGTTAAAAAATGTTATTTATATGATATAAATTGTTCTTTTAGAAAAATCTGGGCAAATTATATTTCGAGTGACTGACAAAATGGTTTAAAAAATGATGATGGTGAAAGTAGATCTTTAAAAAATTTATATGATATGAAACCATAAACCATTACTAACTATTCTGCCGCCAAGCAGTAGTGTCTAAACATTACTGTATTCTGGTTTGAATGTTACTGCAGCTAGAGAAATTACAGGGCTGTTGAGACTAATCATCGATTGTCTCAAAGTAATGAGCGCCAAAGCAGCGATGCCCTGGATTTTATTTTGCTACTTCAAGTTCAGTGTACCCCTGCACTGGTCATGGACAGACGTTAATTAACAGATAGGCGAAGCAAATTCTTATTAGGCATGAAGGCAATATGTTACATTTCTTATTCTTCTACCGGCATCTTCCCGAGCCAACCTTTTAAGTATAGAGTGATACTTCTGGTAGCGCAGTTGTACATGACATCTATTATTGTGTCTGTAACTAACCTTCTGCCTGGAATGCCTGGACCGCCTCAGTGCACATTCATCCAGGTAACTAATACAGATCTCATCCCCAGGCATGATTTCCTTGGTGGCCTTAAGCTGCACTCGATGGTTACCAAATGGGAAGGAGGCTTCCGCATTTGGTGCA
Source organism: Biston stratarius (assembly GCA_950106695.1). Lineage (NCBI taxonomy): Eukaryota > Metazoa > Arthropoda > Insecta > Lepidoptera > Geometridae > Biston > Biston stratarius. The sequence continues at coordinate 31,432,778 of OX467106.1, read as the reverse complement.
CAACTATGATTGCAGGCGCTTTGCAACATAAACAGCCCTGAGCCTTCCGTGTTGAGGAATGTACCGGATTCTGTAATGAAATAAAAATTAATTGTTATATTTTTCTTTATGTAAATAAATAAATAATGATTTTTAAGTGATTTAATCAAACGGTAAGAAAATACTAAAAAGTGTAATTCTTCAAGTCTAATGCATGGTCATCACTTGCCCACTTTTTTTATTTTACTGTCTACAGCGAGCCCCATTTTTAACCGACTTCAAAAAAGGAAGAGGTTCTCGATTAGTTTTTTTTTTTAAATGGTTACAAACTATCTTTTTTTTAGTAGTTGGGTGAAAATGTCTTTTAAATCCGACACTTAACAAAATACTTCTGTGGCTTACCTTCTCCAACATATTCATACAATTTATCAATGAATAAGTCCAGCTGCTGGCGTTCATCATCAGACATGGTAAGTTCAACAACAGCATTCACCCACATTGCCAGCGGACTGGTGCCAATGCCTTGCCCATTAGTACCAACCAATGCCATAAGGGAGCAGAACCCTTCAGGGGTTAGGAACTGGAAACAAAAAAAATATGGCACACGCACATACATACTTTAACAAGCGTGCTTTGCTTGGTATGCAAAATTGCGCGTAAATAACGATATGTGTTCATCATCATCATCATCGTCATCAGCCGCATGACGTCCACTGCTGGACATAGGCCTCCCCATTGACTTCCATAAAGACCGGTTGGAAGCGGCTCGCATCCAGCGTGTTCCTGCGGTCTTTATTAGGTCGTCTGTCCACCTTGTGGGTGGACGTCCTACGCTGCGCTTGCCGGTCCGTGGTCTCCACTCCAGAACTTTGCAGCCCCATCAGCCATCGGTTCTGCGTGCTATGCGCCCTGCCCACTGCCACTTCAACTTGCTAATCCGCTGGGCTATGTCGGCTACTTTTGTTCGCCTACAGATCACCTCATTAAATGAGAATTTCCTCATTGAAATCGATATGTGTTAAAACAAGAAAAAAATTTATTTTCCCAGAGATGAGACTTAGCTAGATCGACTTTGGATTGTCAACCCCAAATACTTCCGTGTAGCCGTTTGCCACTTGCCAGTTTAGGTACATAAGCCATCTCAGTAAAAAGTGCCATGTTATTGTGTTAGTTGCTCACCTCTTGAACATGGTCTCCACTCACTACATTTGCCGTAAGCTCCCTCAATGTGTTAAGCTGATCCGAAAATTGTTCACCGAGAAGCTTGTGGACCAACTCTGCATCTTCATTTACAGTTCTGTGGCAGAACTGCTTGATCTGTGCTGCGGCGGCCACAGGGTCAGCACTCTGTTGTATAGACGCTAGGATACGGACAAGAAGCATTATGCTTGTTGTTTCTGGAGGGTAATGCATTTGTCTGGAAAGTATAATTTGTAATATGAGTTTATAGATAGTATAGTCTGGTGCCTTGTGTTTTTTTACAATATTTTGTAGAAAAAATAGATCTAACCAAACCTAAATTTTTAAGCCCATGTTTTCTATAGAATATCTTATCAAGAATTTAATAGTATTTTTATTTTTTTATTTTTCTAGCTAATAAATGCCTGAATAATCCATGCCCATTATATTATTATAATATTACTAGGACTTTGGCTCGTCTTTTTATTGGAGATTAAAAGTAGACTTCTTCTTTAAACTTCAAACAAACAAGGTTTACAACTTTATAAGAATTTACAATTCACCCATATTAACATCACATCACATCACATCATCAGCCATACGACGTCCACTGCTGGACATAGGCCTCCTCCTGGAAAGGGTTTTGCCAATACTGGCCACGCTTGGCAGGCAGGTTGGCGAGCGCAGTTAGGTGCGATTGTTCAAGGAAGACGCTGCTGCCCATCTTTCGGATTACATCCCTTAACCGACTCTTACGGCAACCACGGCAAATATTAACACTTACCATCAAATAAAGTTGAGACCAGATACGGATTTATGTATGTGTTTAAGAATATCTACAATTGAAAAATATAGTCTATTTGACATTATATTAAATTGTTATCATGCTTTACAACAAACAGAGTGAAATGTATGACATAACTTTCTTTATTTACATTGCATAATTACAATTAATCAACATGATAAAAAGACTTACTTCCATGCTTCCACCAGAATCATAATAGGGTGCTGTGCATCAGTTGTGTCATGACACAATGTTCTATGATACATAGAGAATGCCCTATCTCTACAGTTTTCTGAACAGTACAAGACTTGACATTGATTGCAAGTAGTCACAGTCTCCAAGTTAGTTTCGTAGCAATCTGAGTGAGGCAGCACAATGTCCGGTTTGCATGATAGACGGCGTACATTTTGTTCAGGAGTTTCTAAAGGCCTGGAACCAAGTACAATTGGATACATTACAATTTGAGTAAGTACACAAAAGATATGCAAAAATTTATAGAACAATTTTACAAATTGTTCGCCCATTGTGTATGCTGAAATTTACAAATGGATAAGAACTATTATAATAATTTAATTAACAACTCTTACCTCATGCAAAAATCACATGCTAAATATCTATATGCAGCATTCCAAGAAAACTGGCAGGAAATCAACGGATCCTCTTCCAAGATAATATCATCCTCTTCATATTTCTTAGTTGCAAATAGAGCTTTTCCCTACAAACGTAAGTATATTCGATAAAATTACAAAATAAAAATAATCTCATGTGTTAGTTTAAAACAATAACAATAAAATTACCTTTTTGCTATTGGAAATTCTGATTTCAAAACCCGCCATCACAGAAATCGTTGGTCAATCGTCAGCGACTCAAAACGAGAATCCAAATTACAATTAAAAGTAGAAAACAATTAATTTCACAGAAATTAAGCAAAAATAATATTTTAGGTTGTTTCATAGATTACTACATAAAGTGTTGCTCTTGCTATACAGCTACAGTTTGAGAAGTTTTGGCGGGAACGCAGAAAGGTCGTGTAGCCGCATTAATTTATGTTCCAAAACTTGTTCTTTTTCGAGAGTCAATGTAAAAAAGTGGGGTTTTATTTACAAAAAACTGAACTAGGTACGTGTATAAGTGATTAAGTGTGAGGATTTGAGGAAGTGTATTAGAATGTGGTGAAACATGACTTTTTATGTTGCATGTAGTAAAATCATAACTTACTTTGACCAAAGTAAGTAAAAATCTCTCCAAGTACTTTACTTTGACTGCAACTAAGACTAAGACTTATTCTGGAACTTTACTTGATTTAACCATAAATAGTTGAAAATATCACACTATAGCAAATACACAAAGTGTGACGCCAGAAACAAAGAAATAATATATTGACATTGACATTATTTTTTTTAAATCTTGGTTTTCGACATCACGCTTTAACTCAGATCAAAAACTACCGCTTTAACCTCAGATCAAACACTACGCTTTAACATTAGCTTCATGCGCTTTAAGAGGATCGTATACCGACCACTGTTTTTGAGTTTTAAGTATTAAGCAAACGTATTGCTATCTCAACGTTCCCCGCAGCCGCGTCACAGAATAAAATAGTAGTGCTTCGCCGTGAGCTTCAGTGTGTGCGTCTCTGCACGCACACATGTCTACTCGCTACTCCGCTCAGTCGATGAATCGCCGCGCCGCGCTGTTGATTATTGTTTGGCGCGCTAAAATTGTGATTCGGTACTTTTATACGAAGAAATCATAATTTTAGTGGCATATAATAGTAGTGTGATAACGAGTAAATACCTAACCTAACCTAACCTAACTTATACCTAACCTAACTTGGTAATAATAATATAAGTATTTGCACGAGGTAGGCATTGAATAAATTAGTATTCTATTTGGACAGATTTACTAGTTAAGTAAGTACCTAGTAAATCTATTTTTCTAAATAGTAAATGGGATTTACTATTCGGTAACTATTTTGACGATACCAGATGTGTACTATGAAGAACTGAACACAATGATTTCCAGAATTTGAATTAAAAAAAATTAAATACCCGATCATCATCATCTCAGCCGTAGGACGTCCACTGCCAAATACCCGATAGGCAGTAAAAAATGCCCTCGATGAATTTGTTACCTCCCGTCCGGCTGATTTCTTCACTCTATCAATAAACTGCCACTGCGTTTCAAAGATACATCGATTGCATGCGTGATTATTTTAATAAATAGAAATAAAAATATGGAAAAAAATAGTTTGATTTTTATCATATAAAACTGCAATTTCATAGGTAAAGACTAATAGTAGTAAAGGGTGTCATTTTGTAATACTTGTCGGACAGCTAACGCTTCGGAGATTAATTAATGTGTAGTTGTGAACTTGTGAACTTATACAAAATTATAGATGGCTTAAGCTTATTGACGTCATCATCATAATTTCAGCCGTAGGACGTCCACTGCTGGACATAGGCCTCCCCCATTGACTTCCATAAAGACTGGTTGGAAGCGGCTCGCATCCAGCGCGTTCCTGCGGTTTTTATGAGGCCGTCTGTCTACCTTTTGGGTGGACGTCCTATGCTGCGCTTGCCGATCCGTAGTCTTCACTTCAAAACTTTGCAGCCCCATTGGCCATCAGTGCTGCGTGCTATGTGCCCTGCCCACTGCCAGTTCAACTAGCTAATCCGTTGGGGTATATCGCTAACTTTGGTTCGTCTACGGATCTTCTCACTAGTGATTCGATCTCGTTGGTAAACTCCGAGCATAGCCCTCTGTATAGCTCGTTGTGTGACTTTGAGCTTATCAAGAAGGCACATAGTCAGAGACCACGTTTCAGCACCATAAGTCATCACCAGTAACACACACTGGTTGAAGACTTTCGACTTGTGGCACTGAGGTAATTCGGACTAAAAACCGTTGCGTAGTTTTCCGAACGCTGCCGAGTTGGATTCGATGATTGACCTCTTTCTTAAAGTTGGACCTACTGCGTGTCCTAGGTAAATGAACATGTCAATAACTTCAAGAACCGAGTTCTCAACTGATACATTTTCAAGATACGCATTTTACTTCAAAATCGTGAGTAAAGAAAAATAAAGTCATCGACACTGTTTTCCCATCTCTAGTATCGATATACCTGTAAGCATCCCTATTGCTTGTCTGTGTAATGTGACCATCCCCCCGACCCCCTATGCGCCCGATAGAGAGAGTTGCTGCTCGTGAGAATTTTAGGTACATTTTTTGCTAGAATTTACGTTCCGGGAAAAACCTTTTTTCACCCCTTAAAACTTAAAAAAATGTTTTGTTTTTGGTCTTAATCGCTAGAATAAGATGTATTCTAGGCTTATACGTTTTGTTTTTTGCAGAAAAGTTTTTAGTTTCTGTAAAATAAGTCAATGATTTCAAGCCAAGTTTCTGCGCAAAAAAATGGCTTTTAAGTGGCTTGTAACTTTTAAGTGATTTGAAAAACTGGAAAAAATCCAACGTATAAGCCTAGTAATTAAGGTGTTGATTACATGGAAAAAAAAACACCAAAATCGGACAATATTAAGAGGTAGAAAAAAGGTTTTTCTTTTTGTATGGCCAAGTACGCGGTATACGATGCTCTTAAGCTGCGTTTGCCAGTGTCAATTAGAAATTCTAGAATTATATTATTAATAAAGTTTTTGTTGAGAAATCAAGCGCATTAAGGTTTTGTTACACAAAATAAGTTAGGCGTCACGGGATACCCGGCAGATGTAAACATTTAAACAGCACGCAGCTCACACGAAGTGTACTTGTAGTTTACACGTACGCACACACAAGAGAATCGGGAAAAGTAAATAAAATTGAAACATTCATTTCATTTTACAAAAACTGAAAAAGATTTTTTATATCGACGAATCCTAATTGTTTACCTATTATACGAATTCTATGTTATCTTCATTTTTACATAAAATACAGCCACAAACGTGTACTCGCATAAAACCTCATCACCTTTAGGTATTGTTTATACATGACCCTCTAAAAAGAAGTAATATTTCTGTAATATTTATTTATTTTGAATTTTTTAGTACATAAAAGTATTTTTAATATTGCTTCTCGAGACGAATCAATCAAGCCCAGTGGGATTATGTTGTTTTATCACAGAGATGCCGTGGCCACCTTCTAGCTTCATCATCAGACCCTGAATATCGTCTAGGCATAAAATGCTCCTCAAGACGAATCAATCGAGTTCAAATTTGATGGGTTATCTTGTTTAGTTCAGAAGTTCCTATAGCCAATTGGCCATCTTCCGTCTCCATCATAAGACCAGCTCCATGGTACCATATAATTGTGTTGTCACCGAAGATACATAAGTACACTACATTTGAGTGCAATCGGACATCGGGAAGTGGGTCAAATTCAACTTGCAAGATTTCACCCGAACTAACATACATACATACATTGCAAGTGAAATAAAAGCTTGTAAAAAAAGGGCCAACCTACCATCATTAATTGGACCTAAACAGTCAACCTAACAGTCTTACCTTACCGCTAGCCTCTCTTAATGTTGTTGTTATGTTAGGCAGAGGTTGTACTTAAATCGAGCAAACACGGCGATATACTATATATTACTGGATCAACTGGTTTTTCTCCTTTAAAAGCCAACAACCTGTTTTAAAGTTATAACGTGACGTGACCTTGCTAAATTTTTCTTGGTAAGGATGGATACCTAAAGATAATATAAGCAGGTACGGCACATGAATAAAACACAAGTTATAAGTAAGCTAACAATAACTTTTTAATAATATTGTGCGTGTTTATTTAGATAAAATGTTATTCTTAAAAGTATAAATTTTTATATTTTAATAATAATATTATAAATGTGAAATTTGTATGTTTGGATGTTTAAATGCTTGTTACTGAATCACATAAAAACGGCTTAATGGATTTGGATGAAATTTGGCACACATATCGTCCACTTGCAAAGACAGTGTGACATCTCGAATTCTAAATCGCGATCTCGCGTTCTATTATCTCTAAAAACGGTTTTTTTTTACAACATGCAACAATGAAAAGACATAATATCACGATATAGCTGTCTCGTTTGGTGATCTAGTTGGCTTCAACACAGTGACAGTTCAGTTGCCACTTAAGCTTCGAGGTATGAAGTGCTCTTGGTTTTTATGAGAAACATGACATCACGAGGATACCACGTATTAAATGTATCTTTCCACATCATCTTCAACGTAACAATTAAACTTACCACCTTGTACTTACTTACTTTTTTTAACAACGTGATAAGTTTTCTTTTTTTTTTCAAACTCTATAATGAAGTTAATCTACTTCCAAATGTGTTTTTTTCTTTTCGATATTTCATTTCAATATTAGTTATGCTCTAATAATAATAATCACTTGAGAGCTACCTTGAGAACAATTTACGAGTAATGCTCATTTAAAAGTTTAAAAGCTGTTTTCCGTAAAATTATAGTTTTTGAGATGTCACACTGTCGTCGCAAGGGAACGAAATTGTTTATTACCTAATTTAACATAAAATATACCTTTTTATCCGGGGAAAATGTAAGATTCGTGTGGGTTTATCATAAAACTAACTATAGGACGTATCTATCAAATACAAAATATTTTATTTTTACAATTTTTTTATCTACTATTTAATTTACAGCCCTACCTGCTTTGTCGTATAGCTGTTGTGCAGCAGCCCCTTAAACTAGGTACAAGTTAAATAATTGTAACAATAGTATCCACTTGAAATTTGGTATCGATGTATCTCACGGAACATTATTCCGGAATAATAGAAAACCTTTATATCAATCTACGTAATTAAGTAGCGCAAGTTTCATGATGAAGGAAACTATTGCTCTTAGTACTTACACATGTTTCATTTCTCTCCGGACGAAGTTCCGGGCGCAAGCTAGTATTTTAATATCTATCGTCACCTTGTATTTTTGTTTAAATTATGCTATGTAATATTATTATTCAGGCATATTTTTTAATATATAAGCTTCGATCTGTGCTATTGTATCAAACATTGGTAAACATTTCGTTTCAGGTACAAATGTTAGGAGTGCAGCTGATATCAATGCAGTTGTTGAAAATAATACTGATGGCAGCGATTCCCATTCTGTTATCTGAAATTATAATGCTTTATTTAATACTTCATCATCATCTCAGCCGTAGGACGTCCACTGCTGGGCATCCTCCCCATTGACTTCAAGTCTAAGTCCAAGTCTAAGTCTAGTTCCAAGTTCTTCTGAGTGCCTTCAAGTCGCTTCGCTTAACATCAGGCGAGTTGGCGGTCAAACGCAAGCCTAAAAGCGAGCGAGATAAAAAAAAAACTTCCATAAACCGTTGGAAGCGGCTCGCATCCAGCGCTTTCCTGCGGTCTTTATGAGGTCGTCTGTCCACCTTGTGGGTGCTAAAACATTAACTCAAATAAAAAAGGGTTTACGAAAAAAAATATAAAAATAAATAACAAGGTCATACCAGTAATGGAGTGAGTGGTGCCAACATGCTTCCTACGCGTGCAGCAGTATTCCCCCATCCAAGGAGCGATCCTCTAACACTAGTCGGGAACAATTCCAAGCTGTACGTATAAATACCCGTGAAACAAATCACTACTCCAAATTTTCCCATCAAGAATAAAAACACTTTCAGCCAAATTATTGCTGAAAAAAACATCAAGTTAAAAAAAAAAAACAAATAAAAAACTATCAACATCATTCAATACCAATCAGAATTTGAAACTTACAGTTAGGACAATAATTTTGAGCAATAAGGAATGTCGCTGAAAACACATATCCGTATTGTAAAGTAATTTTTCTACCAAATTTTTCAAATGCAAAGTACGCCAATAGATCTCCAGGGAAAGATGCCAGCGCCACTAATACAAAATTCGTGTATTTGTCTCCTGGCAAAAGAACTGAGTAAATTAGGGCCCCGTAGTAAAGAAAACTAGACGTGAAGAAGCAGAACGCAGTTACAGCGAATCTTGTCATTATTTCTTTCGAATGGAGTATTACTTTTATACTCTCCTTTTCTTTTTGTTCCTCGACGTTGAATATCTTTCTTATATCTTTCGGATCTGCGTTTTCAATTTCGACAGCAGTCACATTTGATTGATTAAATTTCGCCATCAATTTCATTGTAGCTTTTGCTTCGTCCATTTTACCTCTTAACATTTGCCATCGTGTACTTTCTTTCAATAGCAGTATATATGAAAGAAATAAAAGCATGGGAACGTAAACGGCTAAAATTATGGATTTCCAGTAAACAAATCCCATTGCTATGAAAGCGTATAGAACTTCCCCTACATATATTGCATATGAAAAGATGACGCCCGTAAAAACTCTTTTAGTTTCTCCACCAACTTCTATTACTGGAATCAAAATAATTATCAGATAAGTACATAATTTTTATTTAAAAAAAAAAAACACTAATATTACAATAGTCTTTTTAACTCACAAAGAACGACTGCAACAGTGTAAAGACCCGACGCTAATAATGATTCCAAAAATTCAACAGCTAAATAACCATAATAGTTTGTTATAAATATTTTAGCTATTCCAACACAACCACAAATTGAACATATTATTGTAGTTGGTTTTCTGCCGATACTGTAACAAAATTGGGCATTGATTGAAATTAATTTTATAAGCAAATCAACATTCGTTTTTAGGGTTCCGTACCTAAAGGGTAAAACGGGACCCTATTACTAAGACTCCGCTGTCCGTCCGTCTGTCTGTCCGTCTGTCACCAGGCTGTATCTCATGAACCGTGATAGTTAGACAGTTGAAATTTTCACAGATGGTGGCTGTTGCCGCTATAATAACAAATACTAAAAAACAGAATAAAATAAAAATTTAAGGGGGCTCTCATATAACAGACATGTTTTTTTTTTGCCGTTTTTATAGATAATGGTACGGAACCCTTCGTGCGCAAGTCCGACTCGCACTCGGCCGGTTTTTTTATTGACATGTGTTTGACTACGGCCCACCTGTTGTTAAGTGATGGTATGATCGAAGATGGTAAAGCAAACCTTGCCTGAAATAGAACTGGCGACAGATTTCCAACTTAAAGGTGGTAGCTAGCCAGTCGAGCAGCAGATATACCCTACCACCGTGTTATGGTGTCCTCACGATGTTTTCCTTCACCTCAACTCAAGACAGCTCAAGCTCTTTCTTGGAGTTTGAACTCAAGCCCTTCGGTGTGTGAACTAACCGCGCTTACCACTGAGCTATCATCGCTGTAAAATAGAAAAAATAGACCTAACAGGCAAGTAAGTAGGTATATAATATTCAAGAAACTATGTAAGTAAAATTCTTACTTATCAGCGAACCATCCCGTGAACATCATTGAAATAATCATACCAGCATTGTGTATGCTTCCAACGAGAGTAGCCTTCCAAGGTTGACAGGCTAGATTGAGCTAAAATAGAATGCATATTTTTATACCACAATAAATAAATAGCTTGCGTTGAATTATAATTTATTGGCCTATTGTCCTACAAAAGCAACGAAAAGCCGCGACGCGACACGATTCGACTTGCGAACTAGCATGGAGTCTCATAAACTGTAATTTACAACACAACGGAGTTCACCTGTAAAAACATAGCCTGCTAGATAATTTCACATCGTGTCGCATCGCATCGCATTGCTGCATTTATCGTTCACGTAGGACACTGGGCCAAATTGTAATTGAGTACACATTTATTGAGACAATTATGTCTAATTCAACGCATGTTTAAGTATAATTATATACTTCAACATGCGTACGTATATATTATACGTATATATCCGCATAATAAACAGTGTTATAAGCTTAGTCGAATTTTTAACTTTCTTATTATTAAGGACAACTTAATCTCATTATTGACACAACACAGAAATCGAAAAAAAAAATTAGTGTCATAGAAAACCCTCGTGAACCTTGAGCAAATGTATAGAGTAGGTACCTAGTTGTTTTTATTTCGTAATTTGTTGGACTTAGTAGGTACGCCTACGCTAAAACCCGGTATTTGTATAAACTTTACCTAGAATCACCAATAATCCTTTATTATACTAGTACTATAGATATTGTTGTTTTCTCTTTAGCAAATTTAGCAGTAAAGTTATAAATAGGTAAACTTTCGTCTTTATATATTATTATAATACCTACGCAGGTATATTGTAGGTAGCTGAGTACACACAAATGTTGTTAGACTACGAACGGTAGGTACCTACCCAGGTATAATTTATTCGTCTGTTCATCAAACTTCCGAACCTATTCTTGTTGCTTACCTAAATACCATCATATTAATTTATTTTTAATCATCATGCAATTGTGATATGAACCTATTATGTTTTATTGCAGTTAAAGTTTAATTTGGATGATTAAATCAGCGAATTAGCCCTCTCTTTAACCGACTTCAAAAAAGGAGGAGGTGTTCGACCTGTTTTTTTTTTTTTACCTCAGAACTTTCGACTGGGTGAACCGATTTTGATGATTCTTTTTTATTTTAAAGCTGGTGCTTCCCGTGTGGTTTTCATTATTTATCCATGAGAAAAAAATATGAAGTCGGTCTTTTTTTGTTAAAATTTAAGTTAACTATTAGCTTAGTTCTGTTTTTTGTAAATACATAGGTACTTATAATATAAGTACACAGAACACCCAGACACAGAATAAACATTTATTTATACCATAAAATGTTTGTTCTGAGTCGGAATCGAACCCAAGCGTTAATCTCTAGCAATGAGCCAACAGGGCTGTCGATAATTAGTATGAATAATTTGGTCAATTAATCCAGAACATTCGTGTTGACTTGTGTATGTATTACGCAATAAACGATCTGTTAAATCATGTTTTGTTCACTGAACTTGGTAACATCGTGAGTAGAACACTAATGAATTATAAATATATCTTGTTTTCTTAGTTATTTATTTTTAACCTTAGTTAATTACTTTGTAACCTAATTACTGTTTAGCTTGTGGTAATCACGTGAACGTAACTCAACAGATTCAACTGAAATTTGTAGCCGTAGGACGTCCACTGCTGGACAAAAGACTTCCCCCCATTGACTTCCATAAAGATCGGTTGGAAGCGGTTCGCATCCAGCGCGTTCGTGTGGTTTTATTTACGTCGCCTGTCCACCTTGTGGGTGGACGTCCTACGCAGCGCTTGCCGAACCGTGGTCTCTACTCTAGAATTTTACAACCCCATCGGCCATCAGTTCTACGTGCTATGTGCTAGAAAAGTATACTAAATTGTAAAAGGAAAAATATGGTAAATTTCTCTTACATCTGCGACGATGGAGTTGTTGTTTTCGTAAATCCATTCATGGCATTCGTCTATTGTTTCATAAAAAGTCTCATTGGAGCACGTGTCGTTTGCCAAACCGTACTTTTCAGTATTCACTATTGGCTTAAGGCATTTAATATCGACATTATCTGGCCACCACGACGGTCTCCCAACGGACTGGTTTCCATGTTCGCATTCTGGAACGCGACACCTAAAAACAGAATGTATTTAGTTACGTGAAAATTTTATAGGATGTTTGATTTTGTTCGATGATAGCTCAGTGGTTAGCGCGGTCGATTCAGACGCCGAAGGGCGTGGGTTCCATCCTAAACAATGAGCTTGAGTTGCCGGTGTAAGTATATAGGAAAACATCGTTACGATACCATAGTGTGGTGGTATTTTCTAGTACTCGGCTGGCTAGCTTAAATTGAAAATCTGCCACCAAGCACTTAACGATGTGTTCCGGCAGCCTTACTTGAGAACCAGTTCCATTCCAGGCTACGTGTGTTTAACCATCTTTGACCGAACCGTTACTTAACATCAGGTTAGCTGTTTTCAAACACCTAGCTTGGCAACCATTAAAAAAATAGAAAAATTCCATAAGGAAAATAAAATGTTATAGCAACACATAGTTTCTTGCTTTTAACCCACGACGCAAAAAGAGGGATGTTATAAGTTTGACGTCAATGTCTGTCTGTTCTGTTACAACAGTGAGTTTGTTAAATCCTTATCACTGTTGTAACTGAAACGACTGTTAAGCGGAAATAAACTAAATATATAAAAAATAAATAAATAATAAATATCGTAGGACACACAGCACCCAAACTAAGCAAAGATTGTACAATGGCAGTCAAATAACTGATAGAATACATACCTATATACTATTTTTTGTATATACATATAATACATACAGAACCCAGACCTAAATTTAATATACCTTGAACATTTAAAATAAAATTTGGAGCCAAGTTCGTTGTCTTATTGCAATGTTTTACTTTTAGATACACTAAGTGACTCACGGCTATGCCAAATTCTATCGAAGTCAATAGCAAGACCAATGAACTTATAAGATTTAAAAGTTTTATTTAGTTTTCTTTTAATGTATTTAATCAAGTTATTAACGGTTTCAATTCTACATTTATATAAGATACTAGCGACCCGCCCCGACTTCACACGGGTAGTAAGAATGGGTATAGTAAACTATCCTTAAAAGGTAGATAATTATATGCCACCGCGGGCTTTTTTGTAGATCTAAAAAAGAGAAATATCCCACCATGCATTGTTTTGTTATATCTCAAAGTTAATCTATTTATTGTTTATGACGTGCATGTAGAGATTTTCTTGTCCGGCGGAAAGTATTGTTATGCTATAATACAGGTTAAGTCCTAGCATGGGTAACAATGATTCTCTATGAATTATACTTTCGAACTACATTTAGGTTTGTATGAATTATTTTATTAAACGATATGTAATTGCCAAATAAACATTTCATTTCAAAGAGCTTAAGCAGCGTTTTCGATTAAAGCTCCCAGGTGGCTTGACTTTTTCCGACACTTCCTACAATAGTAATCATATTTCAACCAATTTATGACAACAAAAAACAAAACCTTGACAATTTATATACTTAAACCTTCCCCATGAAGGACCTCCGCGGGAATACGGAAGAAGAAAGATCATTCCACAATTTGCAAGTGTATGGCAAAAAGTATCGCATGAATCGCAAAAATTAAAGTATAAATCATATGACATATTATGATTGGGTATCAAATAGAAAGGTAAACATTGAACTCTAGTTAAAATGAATAGCACGTATAGATAGATATAGACCAACGTTTACGTCATATCTAATTCGAATTAAACATTTAGAAAACAGTATGTATGGCTGTACAATACCTACCTACTCATTAGGTATAGGTAGCTATTTTAAATTGCACTCAATTGATATAGATCTGCGAATCAATTATTCTCAATCTGAGACAAAGTGCCAGACATCTGCTATTTTTATATTAGTTTTAAATTATACTGAATAATTTGTTTCCATTGGCAGATTTCGCCACTTAGATAATTGTTAATTGCTGTTGGTAGCGAATATTACATCATTCAACAAAAATCATAGATGTCAGCTAAACCTTAAAACCTCAGATCAAAAACTACCTTAAAACTTTACAAAACATAAAATGACACAACAACTTAGAAAACAAGCTTAATTTTTTTTTAAACGAATGTCCAATAATATTTTTTTAAATAATAAATTATAGCCAGTGTCACTCTGGATGATGTAAGGATTACGATCGTATGGGACATATTATATCCAAATTTGATAAGTCATTAAAAAAATATGAAATAAGGGAACGCACATACACCCTGAAAACATTATAGGCTATTTTTGGAAAGTCGTGTAAGTATGGCTCTATTTAAGACTCTATTTGTGTACTTATTCCTAAACACTATGTTTGAGACTGTTCTGTGTGTTTGTTCAAGTATCAAGATTACAATGTAACTGTTTACATTGTAATCTTGATACTTGAAGTAGGAAATTAGTCTCCTTGCTGCAAATGATATTTAGTTGGATCTGCTTGGTAGATGCACTCTCTTAAATAGGTACCTTAACGTAATATAAATAGGTATAAACTTAGAAGGAATAACTCTTTATTGTCCATACTAAAGGTAACATATTAAAAATAAAACTTAATCAAGTACGTAATTGTAGGAAAGAAAATAAAACAATAAATTTGGAAATGTCTAGATTCCTGCGAGTATATCATATGTATAAATTAGATATTTAAGTTACATTTATCTAAATAAAAAAAAAGTAAAAAAAATACTATCAGAAAGTACAGTAAGACAGCTATACCAAATTTCATAAACAATTGGTCCAACCGTTTGATCGTGAAGAAGTAACAAACATACAAACACACTCAGAAACATTCGCCTTTATAATATTAGTGTGATATATTAAGAAGTTTTAATTTTGGTATCTTTTAATTGGCTATACTACTAATATGCCCGTTTAATGTATTTAGAAAGAGGTTTTAACTATTTAGCCTATCGCCCGTTTTATAACCTATCAACTGCCTGTGCCTTGGTCTATATTTATAACGCTATCACATATATCTAGGTATTAACAAAGTCTGAACTGAACAAACTGAAAATAATGATTTTGTAAATAGCATCGTTCAGATAGCAGTTTGCATAACAACTTTAAACACTTTATATGAAAAGTAATTTAGCGACCCATTAACAGAAACTAAAATTAACCTTAAAACTTTACAAAACATAAAATGACACAACAACTTAGAAAACAAGCTTAATTTTTTTTTAAACGAATGTCCAATAATATTTTTTTAAATAATAAATTATAGCCAGTGTCACTCTGGATGATGTAAGGATTACGATCGTATGGGACATATTATATCCAAATTTGATAAGTCATTAAAAAAATATGAAATAAGGGAACGCACATACACCCTGAAAACATTATAGGCTATTTTTGGAAAGTCGTGTAAGTATGGCTCTATTTAAGACTCTATTTGTGTACTTATTCCTAAACACTATGTTTGAGACTGTTCTGTGTGTTTGTTCAAGTATCAAGATTACAATGTAACTGTTTACATTGTAATCTTGATACTTGAAGTAGGAAATTAGTCTCCTTGCTGCAAATGATATTTAGTTGGATCTGCTTGGTAGATGCACTCTCTTAAATAGGTACCTTAACGTAATATAAATAGGTATAAACTTAGAAGGAATAACTCTTTATTGTCCATACTAAAGGTAACATATTAAAAATAAAACTTAATCAAGTACGTAATTGTAGGAAAGAAAATAAAACAATAAATTTGGAAATGTCTAGATTCCTGCGAGTATATCATATGTATAAATTAGATATTTAAGTTACATTTATCTAAATAAAAAAAAAGTAAAAAAAATACTATCAGAAAGTACAGTAAGACAGCTATACCAAATTTCATAAACAATTGGTCCAACCGTTTGATCGTGAAGAAGTAACAAACATACAAACACACTCAGAAACATTCGCCTTTATAATATTAGTGTGATATATTAAGAAGTTTTAATTTTGGTATCTTTTAATTGGCTATACTACTAATATGCCCGTTTAATGTATTTAGAAAGAGGTTTTAACTATTTAGCCTATCGCCCGTTTTATAACCTATCAACTGCCTGTGCCTTGGTCTATATTTATAACGCTATCACATATATCTAGGTATTAACAAAGTCTGAACTGAACAAACTGAAAATAATGATTTTGTAAATAGCATCGTTCAGATAGCAGTTTGCATAACAACTTTAAACACTTTATATGAAAAGTAATTTAGCGACCCATTAACAGAAACTAAAATTAACGTGCAGTGATTTTTCAGTATCTAGTATCTTTTGTTAAGAATCGTAGACTAAAACTAAACTTTGTAGCGATGATGGCTCAGTGGTTAGTGCGGTAGGTTCGCATGCCGAAGGGCGTGGGTTCAAACCCCAACAATGAGCTCGAGCTGCCGGTGAAGGAAAACATCGTGAGAAAACCATAGTGTGGTGGTAGGGTACTTTCTAGTAGTCGGCTGGCTAGCTACCGCCCTCAAGTTGAAAATCTGCTGCCAAGCATCTAACGGTGTGTTCCGACAGCCTCACTTGAGAGCCAGTTCCATTCCAAGCTAGGTGTGCTTTACCATCTTCGACCACACCGTCACTTAATATCAGGTGAGCTGTGGTCAAACAACTAGCCTGTCAGCCATTAAAAAAAAAAAACTACGAATAGAGTACTTAGGTATCAATTGACTAGACCTATCTAAGCACGGCTACTGTTTTGTGTCTTTGGTTAGAGGTGTTTAAAAAATAATTATGATCTAACCACGCATACCTACGTGTTGTTATAGTGTATGCTCATACACAAACTACGTGTACTATGTCTGTGTAAGTATATAAGGCAGTGTAGTAAATGCTCACAGATATGTTATAAGACATTATTTATTAGCATCATGTGGATTTGTTCAAGAACGTTGTATTGACCCGCATGCGTGAAAATTCATGTTCACGCACACGCACATCGAAGTTTTCGTTTTTTAAGTACAAGTGAAATTCGCACATATGCGTGGAATTTCGTTTAGAAGCTCGCGTCTCACATCACAATAAATTTTTTACTGACAATTTCAGCTTAGAAGCGCGACGTCCAGATCCACGTCCACGTCGACTTCTCGCATATCACAATAAATAATGGATAGAATTTATTTTAAAAAAAGTTTTAGGTGACAGGCATGCGGGTCAAATTCGAGAAATTAAAATCATATTTTTTGCTGTCTGTACCTACCTATATCTATGTGATGCCTCAAACTCATAATATCTAATTATTATAAATAGTTAGGTATTTGGTTAATATTACACAACTCTAAAAGTACTTTTTCGGTAAACCTATTCAAAAAACCATTGGCAAAAAAAGCTCGTCTAATCTTCATCATATTTTTCTTAGTTAGTGATTATAATATGGCATAATAGGCCATACATACCTTTGCTAAACCAGTTTCGCCAACATTTTTTATTCTTTACATCCTATATTTCGATGAAATGTAATTTCATCCAAGTTACGACATTCAAACAATTAACTAATGATATTTTTCTCGAAAAGTTAAGTACGTTTTTAGAAAGATGTCAAATAAATGTAAGTACATTGAACTTTCTTACCCATAGGATTTATTAACTCTAATAGGGAAGTTATAATCTGAGATTTTGCTAAGTCCATAAAAAACAATCAGTTAATTTCAAGAACTATGTATAATTTAAGTGCTTACTTTACTTGAAATTAAGACATGATTATTGTGTAAATCATCATATAAATATAATATATGGCAAGATCCATTGATAAGAAACTTAAACTTAATTGTTGTATGCCTATCAAGGAAGTTAACAATTAAACAATTGTTAAATTTTTTCCTAAAGAAATTAAGAATCGAAAAGACGTGCAATACACTCATTGCCCAATAAAAATGTAAATGGAAAGATAATACGTATATACACTCGCAAAGATATCTTTGTCCAGCTGTGGCCAGGTGTGTTGTATGAGTGGTCATAAAGGGTGTTCAAATGGATGTTCCATTTCCATTTTGGAAGGCAATTCCTATTCATATTGACCATGCCAATTCCGCAAGGAGATCAGTTAGATTCATTTAGCACTATCACAAGAGAATTAATTTTTTCTAAAACTTAGTTCAATAAAAGATAATGTTATCCAAATGAATTGTACACTGGTGACAAAAATATTATAATTAATGTAACTTACCTATAATTAACATCTTCAGCAACAAATATATAATTCACATTTGACATTGATACCACAACTAACGGCAATAGCACAAAAAAATATTGTAATTTTTGAAAAAGACCAAAATTTCGTAACTGGCTTAATGAGTCTGCTTTTTGATTTTCATTGGTGACTGCCATTATTTGTTAATATGCACAATCTTCTTTTACCAGTCCACAATCTCGTTTTAAATTTCAATTGAATCAGTTTGACGTTATCGATAAAACGTTTTATACTGCTTGAGTTATTTATCTATTACGTTTTTTTTTATTGGTAATAAATTATAGTATAAATAGATTTAATTATTATTTAAATTATTTTTTGGAACCAGTTTAACCACTGCTGAATGTAGACAATACTAGCTTTAACTAAAATAAATCACTTCATAAAGAGCTCCACTACTTTCTCGACTTAAAATATGAATGAACTTCACAATTATTCTATTCGCAAACAACTTTACGATAGGTATTTGGTGATGACAAAATATTTCTTTCGACATTAAATGAAACAGTCAAATTTATATTTACAAATTTTGCCTACGTATCTCACTAATATAAATACAAATATTTAATTTTATGAAGTAGAATGCAATGACGCGCTTTTTTGCATTCGTAATTTCGTATAGATTTGTAAGCAACAGAGAAACGTAGTAAACGTTGCCAAGTATCTTGTAGGACTGAATGCGAATAGAGTATTTAAAATTGAATATTAGTTATATGTACTTATCTACCTTGTTTATACGTGTAAATTCTATTATTGGCTATTGGCTAAGATAAATCAAACATTCCAATCCATGACAAAAAAAAATATTCGGACGTCAAAGTTTTGATTGATAAAACTGGCTATCAACTGGTTATAACTCAATTAAAATTTTACTGTTATTGATAGTAACAATTATAAATATTATTTAAATGGTAGGTAATCGTTTCCTTATTATCCCCTTAATAAGCAAGAAGTAAAATTTCGTTAGAAGTTGGAAAGGGTATTTTTGTGATGGCTTTTCGCTTCCATCCACCGCCGGCTGTCCTAAGTATACTGTTATTCCATCATGTCTCAGGGCGTACGTTTACCAATTCGCTGTCTCCACTCTAGAACACGTTTACCCCGGCTGATAATGTATACCAATTCAAAAATTGAAAAAGATAATGTCATAAATAATAATGGCTAGCTTCTTTTTTAAAGTTTAACGTAATGACTACTAATCTTCCCAAATCAATAGATGCTTCTTTGTCAGTAAATTTTAGGTACGAAGCCTTTTGGGTTTTAGTCTTATTGTATATTGCTGCTGTCGGATGATACTTAGCGAGACGATTTCTATGACTCTACGATTATAACGAAGCTAGGCAAAGACTGGACGGAGTTCAATGTTGATATTGCATTACAATTACCTACATGTGTTTGACGAGAATACTTACTTGTTACAATATTGGACTAAGTACCCAGTAGGTACATTTTAAATTTCATGGTTATAAATTCTCTTAGAGTCCGTCGACTATCTAGTAAATTAAGTTTTTCGAGTGAGGAATCCATAAATAAAAGGAAGATCAGGTGATTCAAATGAAAAAGTTTATAGTTTTTTTTTGCTGACAGGCTACTTATGTGTTTGACCACAACTCACCCGATGTTAAGTGACGGTGTGGTCGAAGATAGTAAAGCACACCTAGCCTGGAATAGAACTGGCTCTCAAGTGAGTTTACTTCATATGTAAATATGAGTTTCCTCATCAGATGTGGGCCTATAGCTAGAGCTAGAATTTTGTCAGGCACTAAAGCAAGTAGCTTTTACATGCGTTTTGCAGGCAAAAATAAAAATGAAAAGCTCCAGTCAAACACATTTCAACCAAAAAGAAGAAAAAGAAACGCCACCAAACATCGTAGCTCTATTTTGCATGAACTTGACATTGTACACTTTGTTTGCCAACGTCTCACTAAAGAAGCCAGCGGAAATTATGCATTATTTAAACTTAAGCCGTGAATTGATAAAAAGACTCGTATATGCATATAATATTATGCATACCTACATACATTCTGTTATAAGATACGCACTTACGATATGGGGTAACGCAGCTAATATTACAAAAGTGTTAAGATGACAAAAGAGAGCTACCTATTAGAATAAATACATTAAATGAATATAATTATGTCAATAAGGTTCTCGGAATCTATTACGTCCATTGTATTTTTTTTCATAACTAGCGTTTTTTCGAGTGTTTATGTATGAAAATAGTGGTGTTTTATTTATAAAGTGCTGAATTACAAGTGTGTGTGAGTGTGGGAAAGTGATATAATGTGGTGAAACATAATTTTTCGTGTTGCTTCCAAAACTCCATCCAGAAACTTATAGTAAAGTCGCCACTACTTTACTAAGGCATGACTTGATTTGACTGGTACCGACTGGACTTGACCAAGACTGGACTTTGACTGGAAGTGGTTAATTTCAATAGACGGATCAAAAACACTGACAAAATTAAAAAAGTTAAGAGACATGGTTCAAAGGTCTTTCTTTCCTCTCTCGCCACACCAAAAACATAAAAAAAAATAAAAAAAAATCACGCGCTCAATTTTTTATGAATGAGATTACAGAACCATTGGCGTTTTATCGCCAATATAATTCCATAGATTTTTAAATGCAGATTATAAATAAAAGTATTAAAGCTTTATGACTGCGTAAACCTCAGGCGTAAACTATGTGATGAGTTTTTGGCGGGAACGCGGTGAGCGTCGTGTCGCCCCATTGTATTTTTTTCTAAAACTGGTGTTTTTTCAAGCTTTTATGCATAAAAATAGTGGTGTTTTATTTATAAAGTGCCGAAATACAAGCGCGAGTGTGGGAGAATGATATAATGTGGTTAAACATGACTTTTCGTGTTGCTTCCAAAACTCCATCCAGAAGCTTATAGTAAAGTCACCACTACTTTACTAAGGCATGACTTAATTTGACTGGGACCGACTGGACTTGACCAAGACTAGACTTTGACTGTTGCTATAAATGATAAAGAAGCTGAAAAATGAAGACTACTCACAAAATATATAAACATTGAAACTGGCAGAATGCACAGAGTGCGATGCCAAGAAGAAAGAGAAGAAGAACTATGTGATCATGAAGCTATAGTACCTATAGCTTCATGTATGTGATGATGTGACTGACTGACCGCTATTTTTATGTTAGTCTTTGTTCCTAAATAAAAATTGGTCATTTTTCTTAGGCCTTATCACGTTTGTGCATTGTGTCAATTTTAATGAAAAATATTTTTGTTAAGAAAGTTTCATTCCGTTTACGATACGAGTAGAAATGTTTTCCATCGCCATTTGTGTTTATGGAGGTTGTGCTCGTCTCTATTACTCACAACTATATAAATATAACTAAGTAGCTTTATAGATAGCCGTGGTGCACTGAGCGTTCGGTTTGGAATTTGCACTCTTTTATTGAATACTTTGAGGTCTCTACCAATTTGAAGAGACATAGTTTGAACTTACCTATAACGTATTTCGTAAGTCACGTTTTTGAGAATATTACATTAAAATAATTTGCATTAAGATTTTTTTTTAATGTTAAGTATATTTAATAGAACAACTATGCAATAAGTGTGACGCCATAAGTTACTTCGGAGAAAAGAAGAAAAAAAAACAAATGACATTTTAACTGTTTAGCTTAGAGTCAAATAGACATTTATGAAATGGCGGTCGATCTAACTGTTGATGTTTCTACAAGTTGTTAAACAAAAACTTAGTTTCGTGACAAAAGCTGCTCAACATTGAAAATGTATATCAAACAGGTGAATTAACAATAACTGATTTACTATTTTGTGCTAGTGTCATATTATAGTAGTAATTCCAAAATGCGTTGATGATTTTCGTATACAATATGTACTCTCATAATAAGAAGCTTGTTTTGTATGTTTTCATAGGTCATCATTCAGGGTTTTAAGAGTTACCGTGAGCAGATAGTTGTGGAACCATTCGACAAGCGGCACAGTGTTGTAGTCGGTCGCAATGGCTCTGGAAAAAGCAACTTTTTTCATGGTTTGTATTGTTTTTTTTCCCACCGAAATTGTTACCTACTTGGCCCAATTTCTCAAACATATTTCTATAAACTCCGGTCTTTATATAAATAACATAATTACGAATTTCAAGAACAATATCTTACATTTATTCACCTTTTGCTGGTCAGGTTCTTTTTTGGTTATTACTTATTTAAATGCATAGTTACGACAAAATTTGGTTATGTGAACATTACATTATTCTAACTCAGCAAAACAATACAAGTTCTTGTACAAACACAAGTGCTCTGAAGCTCTTGTTGTCTTACCATGTATTAGATATGTATAAAAGTGAATGCATATGTTTTACTGTTATCTTACCAGCCTGAGTATAATAATATGCTTGTCAACAAAATGCTACTCATACCCTCTTGTTCACACACACATCAACATCATTTATCAATTCAATATTTCAAAAGCAAAGCAAAAGAATTATCTATTTCTACCTAATACAACTTGTTGGCAAGGTTAGTTACAAGGATGGACATAAGATAGTTTTGCCCTGATGATACGGATGAACTAGAAAATCATGAGAGACGGAACAAATTATGTATAGAAACTACCATTATACTTACTTATATGCAATGTTTAAACACTATTTCAGCAATCCAATTTGTACTGAGTGATGAGTTCTCTCACCTCAGACCGGAGCAGAGATTGGCATTATTACACGAGGGCACAGGCCCTAGGGTGATATCTGCATTTGTGGAAATTATATTTGACAATTCCGACAACAGAATACCTGTGAGTATACTTAACTTGTCTTAATGTTTGTAAACATACAAAGTGCAGAAAGTGCAGTTACTAATGACTATCATACTTTTTTTGTTTTTTTTTTTTTGTTTTCTGCTTCATGGCAATCTGTTCCAGGAACAATAAGCCACTTCCTTGTCCGATAAATATCTGTCCATTGAAATCAACGAGAGCCATCAGTTGTTGAAAAAATTCTTTCCAACAGACTCTCCTTCTGTCTTATAGTAGAAATCTTTTAGTTAGATTGGGGATGTCATATCTCTTTAGCCGGGTATGTTGGAGTCCACCTTTTCCACTCAGAGTCTGTGCAAGTTGGTTTACGTGGGTCGTAAGCTTCTCCTGGTACTTCAGGCTGCTCTGGGCTATTTCTTGCCGAACAGTTCTTATGCCGAGATCCAAGTACATGTATTTATTGCTGATACACTGGGGAATACCGAACATCGTCCTTAATGCTTTGCTCTGGAATCTTTCTAGGATGTCGATATTGCTATTGCTGGCGGTTCCCCACAGCTGTATACCGTAGGTCCAGATGGGTTTTAATATTGATTTATATATCAGCATTTTGTTGTTGTCATTGAGTTGAGAGTGACGTCCTAATAGCCAGCTGAGCTTACGAAGTTTTGCGTCTAGTTGCTTTCTTTTGGTCCAGATGTGCTTTTGCCATGTCATTCTTCTGTCGAGGTGCATTCCCAAGTACTTTGCATTATCTTCTTGAGGTATTATTTTGTCGTTTAACTTAACGGGGGGGCAAGTTTCTCTTCTGAGGGTAAATGTTACATGCAAAGATTTACTTTCATTTGCCTTTATTCTCCACCTTTTCAGCCACGACTCTATATCATGGAGGTGTTTTTGTAGCATATGTGAAGCAGTTTCTGGATTAGTGTGAGTAGACAGCAAGGCCGTATCATCAGCATACGTCGCAGTTGACGTGTTATCGTTTGTTGGTATGTCTGCAGTAAAGATAAGGTATAAGATTGGGCCCAGTATGCTACCCTGCGGGACACCTGATTTGATTTCGTTGAGGTCGGAGACCTCCTCGTTATACTTCACCTGATAGCTCCTTTTATCCAGATACGATTTGAGTATGTGTAGAAAACAATGAGGCAGGGTCTTTTTTAGTTTAAAGATAAGGCCATCGTGCCAGACCTTATCGAATGCCTGGCTGATGTCAAGAAAGACCGCCGAACAATAATGTTTGTTTTCTAAGCTTCTGCTGATAATATCGACAATACGGTGAACTTGTTCTATTGTTCCATGCCTTTCACGAAATCCAAATTGATGTCTAGGTAACACTGTACCAAGATGTTCCTTCATTCGGTTGAGGAGTATCCGCTCAAAGAGTTTCCCGAGTACTGGCAGCAAACTGATGGGTCTATAAGAAGTTGTCTCTTGTGCAGGTTTACCGGGTTTTGCTATCATTACTACCTGTGCGATCTTCCATTGACCAGGAAAATGTTCGAGTTTCAGACAGGCATTGAAGATGTGTACTACTTTCATTATTCCTTTATATGGGAGATTTTTCAACAGTGTTGCATCTATAAGGTCATATCCGGGTGCTTTCCCTTCCTGTAGGTTATTTATTTCTCGGTATATTTCCTTGGGACTAGAGCAATTAAGGGGAAAACACATTTGATTTGCTGTTTCAAGGTACTCTCTGGTTTCTTTGCTATGTTCAATGCAGCTCTCAGGGAGTGGTTGAAAAACAGTACTGAGATGTTCTGCGAAAACTGTTGCCTTCTCGAAGTCGGATCTAGCCCACCCTCCCTTATTGTTTTTGATAGGTGGTACGTGTGTTTCAGGGCGTTTTAAGTTTTTGGTGACTTTCCACAGCGAGTAGTTTGTATCAGTCGTTGAATCAAGATTTGAAAGCATGCTTTGGATGTTGTCATTTTCGTGCTTGTTTATTAAGTTTTTAAGTTCATCTGAGAATTTGTTGAATATTGTTTTGTCGCTTGGATATCTTGTTGACTGCCAAATCTTTCGAAGTTTACGCCGTTTCTTTATTTTTTCCTTTATCTCTTTTGGATATGTGTTATGTTTTGGTGGCTTCCCTTTACCTTTTCGTTTGGTGGTGGCGATGTAAGCAGCCTTGTGCATGGATGCGTTAAGTTTCTCCACTTCATCTTCTAACTCTTCCGGTGTGCAGATTTTATTTTTTATGGTTGTATCTGTTGTTATTACCTTTCTAAACATTTCCCAGTTTGTAGTTTTGGAGTATAATTTTGTAGGTGGTTCTACTAGAGTTACCGTTGTATTAATATTCAGGATGACAGGAGTGTGGTCTGAGGTGAGGTCAAAACATGATTCTACTGTTACATAATTTCTGTCTACATTTTTTGTAATGTAAAAATCGAGCAGATCAGGGAGCTTATCTCTGTCGGTAGGCCAGTAAGTAGACTCTCTACTAGACAAACATTCCAATTTCATATCTTCTGTTACTTTGAAGAGTTGCCTTCCCCTTGTGCTGATCAATCTGGAGCCCCAGTGCAGATGTTTTGAGTTCCAGTCACCAGCACAGATGAATCTTTTACTAAGTGTAGAGAAATAGTTTGTGAAGTCTTGTGCTGATATTGTATGTCTAGGAGGACAATAGACGGCAGAGAATACTGTTTCATATTTGTCATCTACTAGTGCAATAGAGGTAGCCTGAATTTTATCTGTGAATTTTATTAGCGATATTCCTCAATGGAATGGTGCTTGATATTTCTTTTAATAATTACTGCAGTGCCTCCGTGGCTATTTCCAGAGGGATGGTTAGTTGTGTAGATAGTATAGTTTTTAAATGTAACATGAGACTTTGAGGTAAATCTCGTTTCGGATATTAATGCTATGTCTATCATTTCTGTTTGAAGAAAGATTTCAAGCTCTTGACGTCGTTCCGTCAAGCCGTTGGCGTTCCAAGTGACTACTCGGAGATTGCGATTCATTTCTTTAGAAGGCTGTTGACTAATTGTACCATGCGGTCCATCATTTTGTCCATCATTTTTTCCATCATAGTCAACATTGTCCTGTAGTTTTTCTAGCATTTCTTCCATTAGGTTGTTCTTGTCATTTAGGTCGTTATTTCTCCCTAATGGAGGAGCTGGTATTCTGCTTCTAGTGGCCTCAGCGTATGTTTTCTTAAAATGAAATTCAGACTATCATACTAACAAAGAATAATCTAGGTAGAATAATTAACATTTTACTATATTATAAAACATGATAAACGGATTACAGCCATTTGGTGGAAACACTAACACCATCTAAAACAAAACCCACTTAGTGTCTATAAACACTTTCTATACTAATGGTGCTATAGATGAGTTGCCTACATATACTGGATTATGTAAGGAGTTCAGACCTTAAGTGCTTTCTGTGGCCTGGCAGTGAAGCAGCATGCTCCACAGTCTCGTTCTCCTAGTAGACAATCTCGGCAGACAAGAGTATCCATAGCAACCATTTTGTGCATTTAATAAAGAGTACCTGGTTGACTGAGCATTGCTCAGCTGAAAACATGGATAAAACTACGTTTTCTGAAAATGAAACCTAGCTAGATCGATTTTTCGCCCCCGAAACCCCCTGGATACAAAATTTCATGAAAATTGTTGGAGCCGTTTCCGAGATTCAGAATATATATATATATATACAAGAATTGCTCGTTTAAAGATATAGATTTATAAACTAATGCATATCATCATTTCATAGCATCTGCCATTAGCTTATAAATGTTAAAAGAAAGCTATCCAAGGTCTCGCACAACTTATTAGATCTCTTTTAATTGTAAAGACATTGTAGTATTTTAAAGTCAACAAAATTTTAATGTTTAATATCTTTAAAATTAAATTAATTTCAGATTGAAAAAGATGAAATCTTCCTTCGTCGAGTTATCGGTTCAAAAAAGGATCAGTTTTTCCTCAACAAGAAAGTGGTGCCGAGATCTGAGGTCCTTAACCTTCTGGAGAGTGCTGGTCTTTCCAACTCGAACCCCTATTATATCGTTAAACAGGGAAAAGTGAGTAAAATAAACTATGTCAAAAATACATATTTTTAACAAGATGTCAGTATGTAAGTATAATAATTCAACTTTTAAATCCAAAATTTATTTATATGTATATCAAAGTTATATATTTCTAGTTTTCATTCTAGAAATAACAAAAACACTTAAATTAAGTTTGAATACGCTTTACAATCAGTTTACACTTACATATATATCTTATAACCAGATGATTATATCTAGGTATGTATATATACCTACATATTAACGTAAATAACAAATTTTTTTGAAAAATATTTTTAATTTGGAGATGTGTTTAATAAAGTAGAGTAGTAAATATTATAAGCCAGCAAACCTCACTAAGCTATCCGCAAAGCAACAAGAATGATGGGCTAATAGATCCCATCTATTAGCCCATCATTCTTGTTGCATAATGCAAAGTGCAAGTTCGGACCAGAGCTATGCACGCCACTCTGCTCCTCATACCAATTGTTAATATGGGTGTGTGTCCACCCTATTCATTCTCTACAGTCGAGTAATAAGTTTGTATTGATTATTTATAGTTGTCAATATAACTTAGGTCGCTGTAGGTATACAAAACAGATCAATGTAGTCCCAAAGTATGTTAATAATCTCAAATAATCATAGTAACCTAATTCCAACTGTACTTAATGCAAAGGTGCATAAGTTTACTGCTGGGTAGTAATTGCTAATCTTTACACCAGGGAGACGTGTGGGAGATGGCATTTTTTTTAAATGCTAACATAATATACTGTTAAGACTCACCAAGGTTCTTCTCTCTTAAAATGTACCCTATTTTCTATTATAAACCTCATTACTTCAAAAGCCCTTTGAGTCACCAATTGGGTACACAATTATATTATAAATCTATGTTTGGCTTCCATGTACATTTGCAAACAAGATATTAAGGGAGAATAAAATTATTTATGTAATTGTCTTTTATTAATTAATCTGGTTTTGGGCTATCAAAAACTTACATATATTTACAGTCAGGTTCAAAATCTCGTTCCTGAAATCACAAAAATATGTCAGACAAATTTTAGCAACTTTATATTCCGCAGATCAACCAAATGGCCATAGCTCCTGATTCGCACAGGTTGAAACTGTTGCGCGAAGTGGCCGGCACCAGGGTGTATGACGAGAGGCGAGAGGAATCTGTCACCATACTGAAGGAAACTGTTGGAAAGGTATACATAGACATATACTGTTTTACATAGACACAGGTTATACTACTGCATTAGTCTTATCCTACTGCTGAGCATAAGCTATGCCTAGAAGATGGGAAGTAATATGGGCCATATTCCACCACTGGGTAGATTTAAAATTATTTACAAGAGGTAAGACAGTCTTGCCCAGCTATGTGACACTTCAGACCGAATATAATAATAACACCTCGAGGAGCTCTTTGTAATAGGGTTTTTGCCAATTGGCAAGCCCATTGGTAACAAAAAAAAATGATTTTTTGACGTTTGACTACCAACTCGCCTGATATTAAGCGAAAATGTTGTCTACGGTGGAGCACGCTTATCTAGAAGAAACAGATTCACTCGCAACTTTAAGGCACCCAGATCTATTAGAGAACACCCACTCGAACAGTAAATACCATTGTTTAGTGGTTCATACAATGAAGGTAGAATTGGAATGTTTAGATAAAGTTTTTGGAATATTGACTATGAAGCGGTGCTTTTTAAAGCTCCTCGTCCGATAGTAGAATAGGCGGGGTGGAATTTGGTCATGTAGATCGGAAGCGCACTCTCCAAAGTGCATCCGGTAGACAACCAACAGACAAGCAACTTTGCAACAATATAGCACACAATGTCAGGAGATTCCTTACTCTAAGTACCAGTATTTTGAGCTCAATCAAGGCTTACTTTTATAATACATCTTTTTTCAATATTGTTCTAAACTTAGAAGAAAATAAATATTAAAATAATAGTAATAGAGTTCTCCAGTCGTACACAGGTTCCCTCACAATGTTTTATTTCAATAAAAAGCTATGATATATGTATAAAATCAACATGTAACTTCTGAGTATTTTATTGTTTCGAATCCGAAATCGAAGCTAGAGCTAAATGTCGAAATCTGTATTAAAGGCCTTGTTAGAAATCATTACAATATTTACTCTAGTCTTATAGTGCCTCAGCCTGATTTTTCCAGGATGCTCTAAGCCATTATGCCTTATTGCCGCACAAGATACGAGTCTACGTTGTAACTTGAGATAATGTCGCGAGTATATAAAAAAGTAAAAGTATACCATCAGTTATCTAGCTCCCATAGCTTTGCATAGTTCGGGGTTAGATGGCGGTGTGTGAAATGTTTTACAATATTTATTTATACACTCTATTAACATTCCCAAATATTTTTTACAAATATCCTGGCTGTATACTGTTTTTAATTCTAATAAAAATTATTTTAAAAAAAACTGTGATTTCTGGTTGCCTCACATGTGGACCTGCTCCCGTTTCAGGCTAGGTGTGTTTGCCATCTTTGACCACACTCATTTAATATCAGATGAGCTGTGGTCAAAAACCAAGCCACCAGAAAAAAAATGATGAATAAAATCCCAATAGTTGTGTTTACAACATTGCAGTATCTGTGTCTAAAAGAATCCAATTTAGATAAGGTGTTTGTGTGATATTTTAAGACTATGTAATAGTTATTATAAATATAATTAGAAACACAAACATCTTAAATTCTTAATCACAAACAGTATTCCAGTCTATTAAAACTGATGACATGCATTGCTCAGATTTAAAAATAGTGGTGTCAGTTTGTTGACCTTAATACTATATTATTAACATCTTATATCGTGAATATAAAGTAAATATGAGGCGTAATGCGCCCAGATGTCACAAGAAAATAAATAAAGACTTAACTTTAAGCCCCCATAAAATATTTTAATTCTTTGTAGTGTTTCTTTTTTGTTTTATAATAAGATAAATTGATATCCAGGTATTAAATAGTTACGCAAATGTTTAAAAAGTGAATGACTACAGACTTGGATGATAGACTACGGTTTTTTTTGGAAAGCAATTTGAATAAGTATTAAACTTCTTAACCCGATGTGACCGACACTATAGTCAGAGTATCCGATATAATTAAACGTATAATCTCGTATAAAAGTAATACAAAAAATTTGATTAAGCATATGGGAACATTAGATGCATATCAAAAGACAATGTACGTACGCGATGGACTAGGCACTCGCACGGTGACACCATTGAATGCTGATAAGTTTCCATTCTTTATGCACTTGATATCCCGAGCGATCTCTGTGTACTTGCTTAATGACTACTTATATTTAATAAAAATGTTAAACAGTAGATTTTATATTCCCTCAGTATTAAAAGCACTTTTTAGCACGCGTAAGCGTCTTTAAACTCACCTGTTGATAAGCGCGTATAATGTTGAAAATAAAGTATCCAGAATTAAGATACCTATTTATCCAGACTGAAAAGTTTCAAATAGTATATCTCCGGAAAAATGGAAGCTGGTTTGTGGCTCTACGAATGACGTAAACGTCATTGTTGTCTGAATTAGAAATGTAGCCCCCGTGTAGCCCACAATATCAAAACTATTGCTTTGTTAAAGTATACAACGAAATTGGATTCGATTGTTTGACGTGAATAAGTCTCTAAATTTGCTCCCATAGTGGAATGCAATTAACAAAATAGGGGAATACAGTTTGGTGTTCGGCTACATATTTATCATCTACATCCACAATTTAATTACACCACTCGATTCAAAGAATTTTCGAAGTATAAACCTATATAAATGTCTTTATTACCTACCCCTGTACTGTGAACTACTAATTACGATTCTAGTTAAGCGCTCCAGAAATAATTACGCGACTGCATATCGTATGCCGGCGTAATACATTTCACAGCCGCGTAGCTTTATCGAGTGCATTTTTTTTTCTTTATGTCTGACTGGCTAGTTGTTTGACCACAACTCACCTGATGTTAAGTGACGGTGTGGCTGAAGATGGTAAAGCACACCTAGCCTGTAATGGAACTGGCTCTCAAGTGAGACTGCCGGAACACACCGTTAGATGCTTGGCGGCAGATTTTCAACTTGGTAGCTAGCTAGCCGAGCTTCCAGAAAATAGCCTACCACCACGCTATGGTTTCCTCACGATGTTTTCCTTCACCTGTAGCTCAAGCTCATGGTTGGGGTTTGAACCCACGCCCTTCGGCATGCGAACCGACCGCGCTAACCACTGAGCTATCATCGCTACAACAGGACAGGCGCTTCATTACAGGAATTTTAATGGCAAAGTAGGGAGGCAGCGGAAATCAATATAGACTAAAAGAACACGACTATAAATTGCACTATTTATCTCTCTCTCTCTCTCTCTCTCTCTCTCTCTCTCTCTCTCTCTCTCTCTCTCTCTCTCTCCCTCTCTTAAAATAAGATTCCGTAAAGTAACGCCTGAATTAATCAATGAACTCTCTTTATGATAAGGTGGAGAAAATCAATGAATTTCTCCAAACCATTGAAGAACGCCTTAAAACCCTGGAAGAAGAGAAGGAAGAGCTGAAAGAGTACCAGAAGTGGGATCGGGCTCGACGAGTGCTGGAATTCATCATTCACGACACTGAGCATCGGGAGAATAAGAGGAAACTGGAAGAGGTATATTTTTCCTTGTATTATTTTATCAATTTGTCTCCAGTATCTAAAAACGTTTGTTTTTACAGACGATGATAAGGATAACATAGCATCATTTTAATTTATAATATAATCCACAGCATTTTAATTTATAATATAATCCACAGCACTTTAATTTATAATATAATTATAGCTGTTACGCAAATTCATGTGTATCAATGATTATTAAAAATAAATTGAAAACAATATTTACATTACTTTCACATAGTTTCATAAAGAGTTCAAATAATAATTGTTCCTGTATACGTAATTCTGACTTAGCGTCTTCCACATTTTTCATGGTAAGAAAGTCATGAATATATTTTCAACATCCCTATAGATCGCACAACAGACTACTCTTTATGGAAAACCACAAAAAGCTTAAAGAAACCTGTTATGCAGATCCCTCCGATCAAAATATCGGACGGACTTTGGGCTATAAATAGCAAACAAAAAGCGGATAGATTTGCGGAACATTTAGAAATAATCTTTCAACCGATTGAAGACACTGAAGAATCTAATACGTTGTTAGAGACATCTCAAGATGAGCTAGAAATAAGACTAGTTACACCAAGAGAAGTTTACAAAGAGATCAAACGTCTTAACCAAAAGAAATGTCCTGGATACGATCTAATTACTGGTGAAGTCCTACGAAATCTTCCACGGAAAGCCATAGTAAAACTTACCACTCTCATCAATGTGTCATTTAGACTTAAATACGTACCTGATGCTTGGAAAGTCGCCGAAGTTATAATGCTGCCAAAACCTGGAAAACCACCTCATGTAACAACTTCTTACAGACCAATATCGCTATTGCCAATTGTCTCCAAACTCTTTGAAAAGCTATTTCTGAGTCGATTAAAGCCCATTATAGAGGAGAGAAAGCTAATCCCAGATTATCAATTTGGTTTTAGACAAAAACACTCAACTATAGATCAAGTTCACAGAATAACTAGCCTAATAGAAAAAGCATTGGAAGAAAGGAAAGTCTGCACTACAGTCTTCTTGGATGTAGCACAGGCATTTGATAAAGTTTGGCATAAAGGCCTTATACACAAAATAAGAAATATGCTCCCAAATCAGTTTGCTGATATATTAGAATCTTACCTTACACAAAGAATGTTCAGGGTAAGGCAAGACGACTCATACTCAGAGCTTAAGCCAATCAAAGCTGGCGTGCCACAGGGAAGTGTTTTAGGTCCGGTCCTGTATTTACTTTACACTTGTGATATCCCAGATCTAGAAAATAACACCATTGCTACTTTTGCCGATGACACAGCTATTATGGCCACGGGAGTCACTCAAGAGAAAGCAGTGGAAAAGGTTCAAACAGCCATTAACACCATATTTGATTGGACAAGGAAATGGCGAATAAAACTGAATGAGTCAAAATCCATTCACGTAGACTTTACAAACAAAAGATCGAATTACCATCCGGTGTATATTAATAACAATCCAATACCATACGAAAATACAGCCAAATATTTAGGTATGACACTAGACGCAAAGCTTCGCTGGAAGGCTCATGTCAAAAAGAAACGCGACGAGTTAGAGCTTCGCTACAAGAAGATGTACTGGTTACTTGGAAAACATTATTCGTTATCAGTGCACAACAAACTACTTTTGTACAAACAAGTCCTCATGCCAATATGGACTTATGGTATTCAGCTATGGGGCTGTACCAAACAGAGCAATACACAGATGATACAAAGATTTCAGAACAAAGTACTTAGGGGTATAGTAAACGCACCTTGGTACATAAGAAACGACGACCTTCATCGGGACCTCAAAGTGGACATGGACGCAACCATCATAAAAAAATACGCTGAAGCTCATGAAAATAGACTTCATCAACATGTAAACGTCGAGGCTATCCAGCTCCTCGACAACACGGACATAGTGAGAAGACTAAAAAGGACAAAACCTTTTGAGTTAGTGTATTAAGTTAGTTAGTGTCAGTGCAGTGAGTACTACATATTATAGAACACATGAACAAAGTGTCTTCCCCTTAATAGAGACAGTAAGAAAAGTGTTGATGGACACATTCTTAGATTTACTCAACTTAGCAATTTAAGTTATAATAATATTACTTATTAGTCTCAACTTGGCTAGATTGTAATAACAATGAGGTATCTAAAAACAAACAGATACATCATTATAAGAAAAAAAAAAAAAAAAAAAACCCTATAGAAGATCACATTAGATTAATAGAGAGACTCTATATTTTTTCTCTGTGCACAATTAAACATTTTTTTTTTAATTCAATTTGCGCTTTTGGGTAGGCTTAAGCTTTAAAGCCATACTGCCTTGTCTTCCGTTTTTGCAATTCATGTTTTAAATCTAGTCATGCTTTAGTAAAGTAGTGGCGTCTTTACTATAAGCTTCGATGGAGTTTTGGAAGCAACATGAAAAGTCATGTTTCATCGCATTATATCACTTTTCCACACTCGTGCTTGTAATTCGGCACTTTATG
Source organism: Biston stratarius (assembly GCA_950106695.1). Classification (NCBI taxonomy): domain Eukaryota; kingdom Metazoa; phylum Arthropoda; class Insecta; order Lepidoptera; family Geometridae; genus Biston; species Biston stratarius. Next base: position 31,398,387 of record OX467106.1, on the reverse strand, counting down.
AATAAAACACTACTATTTTTATACATAAACACTCGAAAAAACACTAACATTGGAAAAAAAAATACAATGGTGCAACACGACGCTTACCGCGTTCCCTCGCGCGTACCTCGTTTCCTCACAACAATTAAACAAGATTCAATAAAAACAAAACACGAATGGCCATGAATAGGGCTAAATGTTTTTTTTTTTTTTCAAAAACAGTATAGCTTTGCACGAGATGATGTAAGGAGTCGTTACTATACCCCAGAAATCCAAATCTGTTCAGGTATTTAAAAGTTATGGCGGAATAATGAAACTCACAAACATACATAATGACATTTCGCTAATTTTTACGAGGAGCTGTGAAAAAAAAAATTTTTTTTGCCCACTTTTTTATAAAGTTTAAATCATTTCCAAAATATATTTATTGCAGGTACATCTTTAATTCATTCATTTAATTTTTTTATTTGTGGTTGAACATTTAGAATGGCAGTTTTGCAACTTTTTTTATATTACAGCTGGAAAAACAGCGCTCTAACAGCGGCAAAGAACAAAAACAGTACGCAAATCTCGTCAAAGAAGCTCAGGATCATGTCCGCGAAGCTAACAGGTAATACCCACGAGTTTTTTTTTTCAATGGTGACTGTCTTGGTGTTTGACCACAGCACAACCTTATACCTCACACACTACACTCTTATTTTTCTGGTCGTTGTAATGAATTCGTTTATGGGAGATGATGCATATAAGATGTGAATCTTGAGGATACTGGTCAGATGGGGTTAAAGAAACACATTTGAAAACGTCCCAGAAACCGGAGACTTACTTATTCTTAACTGTGAACATACGTGCGAACAATGCGAACATCTATGCCTTTATTTCTGAGGTACATTATACTCACATAGGATTTCAAAGTTTATATGCATTTAAATACTTGTATCTTATATGTCATGCTCTGATGAATAATTGTAGTAGAATTTCTAGTAGATTTTTCATTTCATTGAGTTTAAAAAAAAATACCACTGGATTTTCTTTTGACATTTATATAACCATGGTAGCGATGATAGCTCAGTGGTTAGCGCGGTCGGTTCGCTTGCCGAAGGGTGTGGGTTCAAACCCCAACCTTGACCTTGAGCTGCCGGCGAAAGAAAAACATCGTTTTTACATTTATTTGTAATTTTTTTTTACATCTGTAAAATTTATTTTGTTTTGTTAGATTTTGATTTTGACTTTTGATTGTGAGATATTTGTTATTTATTGGTTGTTATACATGTCGTTTTCATCTTTAAAGATATTTAATTTTTATTAAAAAAATACTTACACAATGTTAATAAAAGTTAATAATTATTTAACGGTAATTTAAACCCTGTGCACTTGTAGGAAATTAAAAGAAGCTCGCAAAGAGGTGGCGGCGACTCGCGAAGAGAAAGACATATTGTCAACGGAACAACAGCAGCTGTTAAGAGAAAAGACCAAGCTGGAACTCGGGATCAAAGACCTGACTGACGATGTTGACGGTGATAATAAATCTAAGGTAAGTAATTTCAGGAATTTGCTGACGATAATAATTAATTAGTTATTTACGTTAGCCTTAGAGACTCTCTTATGAAATAAGACAAAAACGCGGCAAATTCTAAAAATATTAGTATGGCAACCCATAAATTACAGATATACAGAATAATAACTCTCGCACTTTACTCTTGATTGTTTTATTCATTTTTACACGCAAAAATCTCTTTAGTCCTTCACAACACTAGTACACAAAAAACCGGCCAAGTGCGAGTCGGACTCGCGCACGAAAGGTTTATTAAACTTAAGGCTATTTATGTTATTCGGTTTTTTAGTATTTGTTGTTATAGCGGCAACAGAAATACATAATTTGTGAAAATTTCAATGTCTAGCTATCACGGTTCATGAGATACAGCCTGGCGACAGACAGATAGACGGACGGACAGCGGAGTCTAAGTAATAGGGTCCCGTTTTACCCTTTGGGTACAGAGCCCTACAAAGACCATCTGCCGCCGTGTTGTAAGCATTGGGGAATAGTGATGCCCTACCCTAATTCTCCCTAATATTTGGGAAATAACATTGGGATTTACGGAAGACCCAAAAAGTACAATTTACCTAATTTCCCAATTTTTAGAGCTACATCTTTTTTATTGTAGTATTTTCTACTTGATTTTTTTATTTTACTTATTAAGCGACTTTAAATACTTAATTATTTAAATTTTTGTGTGAGGAACTGGAGAGCCGCAACTTTACATGGAAAGAGCCGTATGCGGCTCGCGAGCGTAGGTTGCGTCCCTATACCTATAATTTTGTCTGAGAAGGCTCTCCTATAATAAATTACTACTCTATGTATCTATCTAGGAAGTGACCTAAAAATACCACTTCTATTCCATTCTCCATAGGAAAGAGCTGAAGCAGAACTCGACCGTTTGCGGCAACAAATATCCGAGAAAGAGCGTGAGTTGGAAGAACTTAAGCCTAAATACGAAGAGATGAAGGCACGCGAGGACGAATGTACGAGAGCTCTGGCACTGAACCAACAGAAACGACAGGAGTTATATGCTAAACAAGGACGGGGCACACAGTTCACCTCCAAGCATGACAGAGACAAGTGGATTGAGAAGGAATTGAAGTGAGTATTTTTAAATGTGTCTCTTTTACACACAAACATATTTATAATCCCCTAATATAGAACTATTTAATAATGTTAGAAGATTTATAAGCTAAGCTTGAGACACCTTTACCTCCATATAATTATGTCCGTTTTGCTGATGACTTCAAAAGGTTGAAGAGAAACATTATGAGAAAACTTACATGTCTGATAGTTCTTAGGAAAAATTCTCGAAGATGTCTGCCAAACCACACTTGGTCAGCGTGGTGGACTATGCCTTACCCTTCTCACAATGAAAATATAGTACAATAAGTATTTAAATTATATATAAAAAAACTCCCTACGCAATTAACCAAACTTAGCTAAAGAAACTGGCTTTCAAATGAAAAAAAAAACCGCATCGAAATCGGTTCATCCGATGAGAGCTACGATGCCACAGACAGACACACTCGCAGACAGACAGACAGACATCGACGTCAAACTTATAACACCCCTCTTTTTGCGTCGGGGGTTAAATACAGGCCGGATTCGGATAGTTGATTAATAATAGTTGATACTTGGAAATATAATAGGGCTAAGTTATTTGAGAAATGGAGGCTGTAATAACTTTATACCTAAATTAAAAATGAACCCTTTCCTATATACTAGATGGTAGATTTCCTTAGCAGGAGGTCGTCTAGGTAGGTACCACCGCAGTACCAGATATTTTGTCGCCAAGCAGTAGTGTGTAAACATTACTGTGTTTCGGTTTGAAGGGTTTGCAATTAGCGTAATTACAGGGCTGTTGAGATCCGAAGGTCTCTAAAGTAATGAGCGCCAAAGCACCCCATCTTTTTCTTCCTCTGATCCTTTCCATTCTAAGGTTGCCTGGAAGAGATCGCTTTTAGCGATAAGGTCGCCAGTTGTTACACATACATATGTTAAGTTTATTTCTTCTGTATTGTATAATTTTTGTGTGTACAATAAAGAGTTAATCAATCAATCAAAGCAACGATGCCCTGGACTTTGTTTTGCTACTCAAAGTTCTGCGTATTGCTGCAATGGTCATGGACATGTGTTATATTTTACCATCAGGAGAATGTATATATGTTTCATTCAATTCAATTCAATTTCAAAAGATCTTTATTTAGCATAAGTTGACAATAAGTACAAGCACTAGTGTACATTTTTAATCCTAGTGGTACAGCATTAGGTTATTTACAATGTTTTATCAAACAATCAGGCTTATATAAAACTTGTAACAATGATTATAATATATATGTTTCATTACTTTTACATATATAGCCACCTAAAGGCCGAAAGCCATATTATGGGAATATACCTTCTGAACAATAATAAAACTGTTTCACCATAGACAATTCCATTATTTCATCACGGATTCATAGCCAAGTTACTGTTGTATAGTATATTTTTTTATAACTTTTAATGCACAGATCCTTAAACAAACAAATAAAAGATAAGAAAGATCACGAGACAAAACTTCGCGACGATCTCAACCGCGATGCAAAGAAACTGACTGAATTGGAGAAGAAAATTGAAGAGACTACGAAAGAAATGGAGCGGCAGCGAGTGGCTATAGACGAACACAACAAACAGTATTATGAATGTAAGAAAAGGAAGGACCAAGAGCAAAGTGCTAGAAAGTAAGTTAAACTTTTTTATTACGTTTTATACGTATTTTTTTTTTTTTAATTTAGGTTAGGTGGTTGGCCACTGCTCACTTAATGTTAACGGACAGCATGGTTGAAGATAAAAACATACCCATTTTGGAAGTGTTTGACGATTAATTAATTTGTATTACATAATTTATTTTCTTTCAATACAAAACTATTAAGACTAACCATCAAATGTGTCGAAGTAAAAACCGGCCAAGATCGAGTTGGACTCGCGCACGAAGGGTTCCGTACCATTATCTATAAAAACGGCAAAAAAATCACGTTTGTTGTATGGGAGCCCCCTTAAATATATTTTTTCTGTTTTTTAGTATTTGTTGTTTTAGCGCCAACAGAAATACATCATCTGTGAAAATTTCAACTGTCTAACTATCACGGTTCATGAGATACAGCCTGGTGACACACGGACAGACAGACAGACAGACAGACGGACGGACAGTGGAGTCTTAGTAATAGGGTCCCGTTTTACCCTTTGGGTACGGAACCCTAAAAACGTCAAAGCAGCGATGCCTAGACTTTGTTTTGTTACTTAAAGTCCTGGATACTGTAATAACCGTGTCATAGTCATGGATAGCCGTAATTTCTTACTATCAGGAGTGTGCTACTTTCTTCTAAGTGATTTAGTAAAAAAACGTCAAAATGTATAAAACACTCTTAGAAGTATTGCTCAAAATTTGTCATTAGAAAATGTGCTTTACGTACTCATAAAAGATTTGGAGCTTACTCATTTTTTTTTGTTGCACAACTGCATTGCTTAGTACATTTTATTTGTTTTGAATCGCGAAAAATTTCTTTACAATTACTTGATAATATTATTTTTCTTTTTAGTGAACTCTGGCGCAAGGAAACATCCTTAACTCAAAACTTATCATCTTTAAAAGAAGATTTGGCAAAGGCTGATCAAGCACTACGCTCAATGGCTGGAAAGGTACGTAAAATATTACCTGGAATTTGAAGTTGATAAAAATAATTCTGAGCAATTTAAAAAATTTGGAAGATATTTTCCCTCTTTTTTTTCTGGTAGACAGGCTAGGTGTTTGACCACAGCACACCTTATGTTAAGCACACGTAGCCTGGAATGGTACTGGCTCTCAAGTGAGGCTGCCGGAACACCAATTAGATGCTTACAATGCTATCTAGCCTTAAATTAAGCAAAGCTTGTAATATGGGAACAAGATAACTAAAAGAATATTTGTATACCTTTTTAGTTGTAAATACATACTTATAATAAATTCTTATAGAACACAGTTATATAACAAACATCTATATTTTGTTGCTTAAATGTTTGTTCTGGACGGGAGTCAAACAACTCTATAACTCATGAAGTAAAGCTAACTATCGATTGATTTATATTTTTATTATTTAACAACAGATCGTTGCAAAATAACCCTAAAATGTACTTTAAGTGTCGGATTTCTGCGGTTTTAAATGAAAACTACAGAAAATTACATTATTTAATTATAATATTTATTGCTTTACTGTTAGAGTTTATTTTCCCTTGCAGCCAATTTTAAACGGAAGAGACAGTGTCCGTAAAGTTCTGGAAACATTCCAAGACAAAGGGGGAGAGTGGGCTAAAATAGCAACACAGTACTACGGACCTGTTATTGAAAACTTTACCTGCGACAAGACCATTTACACAGCTGTTGAGGTACTTACATAAATATATATGTATATATCAAATACAATAAGATTCTATACCTTCACTAATGGCTTTACTTATAATCATCATTCAAGTTAATTCATGCTTGAAGTAGCCTGTTTCATTTCCACACAGCATATATCGGTTGCCAGATCATTTTATGCATTGGTTAAGTTTAAGCAACATTCATTTACTCTGAATAGGTAAAAATATGTTCTTTTTTTTGTCTTTCTTCTTGGTATAGCACTCTATGCATTCTGCCAGTTTCAATGTTTCTGTATTTTGTGTGCAGTCTTCAGTTTTCAGCTTCTTTATAGTTAGAGTCCAGTCTTGGTCAAGTCCAGCCCGTGTCAGTCAAATCCAGTCCTCCTTGAGTAAAGTAGTGGTGACTTATAAGCTTATTAAGCTTAGAAGAAATACGCAATTTTTTTGTATTTTGATGTCAGTATAGCGATGACTTTCCTTGTTTTTGATAAAACTAATTTTAAGCAATAATTGTTTGATTTTTCAAAACAGGCTATGTAGTTAAACATGTTTACTGAAGCAGTTTTAGGATATAACCATTTACATCTTTATTTTTGTAGTGATTATTTATAATTACTTGACAAACCAAGTGTTTGACCACAGCTCACCTGATGTTGCGTGACGGTGTGGTCGAAGATGGTACTGGCTCTCAAGTACCGCCGAAACACACCGTTAGATGCTTGGCGACGGATTTTCAACTTGAGGGTAGTAACTAACCAGCCGTGGACTAGAAATAATACACTACCACCATGCCATGGTTTCCTTACGATGTTTTCCTTCACCGGTATCTCAAACTCATTTTTGGGGTTTGAACCCACACTCTTCGTCATGTGAACCGACCGCGCTAACCATTGAGCTATCATCGTTACTACGACTATTACTAACTTACTATTCTATTCTCGGTATACTTCATCCCTTTCTGCAAACGATATACATACATAGTTCATATTGTTTCATAACATGTTGTTTCATACTCACAGGTAACGGCCGGTAACCGTCTATTCCACCACATTGTGGAATCTGACACAGTGGGTACAAAGATTCTAAAGGAGATGAATCGTCAGAGTTTGCCCGGTGAAGTTACTTTCATGCCCTTGAACCGGCTGCAAGTGAGGGACATGATATACCCGAGCGATAATGTGAGTACTTATACAGGGTGCTTCGAAAAAATGTAGTAATACTGAAAGTTGCCATTAATGTGAACAATAATTACTATGATGAGCCAACCCCAAAATCTCAAAAGAATGTTGTTCTGTATATTTTCATGAAGATCAATGTCATTATGACTTAATATTAACCGTTCTCATCATCATCAGCCGTAGGACGTCCACTGCTGGACATAGGCCTCCCCCATTGATTTCCATAAAGACCGGTTGGAAGCGGCTCGCATCCAGCGCGTTCCTGATGTCTTTATTAGGTCGTCTGTCCACCTTGTGGGTGGACGTCCTACGCTGCGCTTGCCGGGCCGTGGTCTCCACTCCAGAACTTTGCAGCCCCATCGGCCATCAGTTCTGCGTGCTATGTGCCCTGCCCACTGCCACTTCAACTTGCTTATCCGCTGGGCTATGTCTGCTACTTTAGTTCATCTACTGATCTCCTCATTTCTGATTCGATCTCGTAGGGAAACTCCGAGCATAGCCCTCTCCATAGCTCGTTGTGCTACTTAAAGCTTACTAAGAAGGCACATAGCCGTAGACCACGTTTCAGAGCCATACGTCATCACTGGTAACACACACTGGTCGAACACTTGTTAACCGTTCTGCTTAACCTGCTTAAACATGTTGATACGTTGCAATAGTATTATAGATGGGTCAGCGATATCGTTGGCATCGTGCGAACCTTCACCAGATTCGCATAGGATAGAGATAGAAGGCATAGCAAAAGAGAGACTACCCAGCAGTGCGATAAGAAGGCTGTTGATGATGATTCTGTTGCTTTCTTGCTGCGTGAGAAAGGAGAAGTCGAGAAATATATTTTCGTATTTGTCGAATTGTGACCTCGCGATTTCTGTATCTTCACCAACCCAAATTGGACTTAAATTTAAACTTTTAAACTTAAAAATTGTGTATGAATGGTGTCTTGAAACACAGAGTAAATAGTTTCCTTGTAATTAAGAGTGCTACATCTTAGACCGCACTACTGTTTAACATCAGACAGGGCGTGGTCAAACGCAAACCCAAGCAGATCAAAAAAATTAATTGCTTACAAAATTCCATAAAGATTGTATCAACAGTTCACAAGTTATCGTCGAACGAACAAACAAACATACATGCAAGTGCCAAATTGTCCCATTATACTTAGATATCTTCGGCTGGTGGATTAGTGATTAGGATGTAGAATATCACACGTCTATCTCTCTTTTGTATATGTCGCAGGCAATTTGTATGATTCCGCTTTTTACAAACGAAGTCGTCCGTTTAAAAACACTCGCAGTTGCGAAATATGCCGAAGGCAAATTGTAAATTGCCCTGTCACTGTATAAAATGCCACAAAATTTGATAGACAATGTTTACAGGATGCCGCGGCTAATTGAGGTATCCATACTCATTGCTTTATAAAAGTTTTTAACTATTGTTTTGTATGTAATGTCATCAGTTCATAGGTACCTAATTGCTATAATAAAGTTTGACCTGTGTTTTATGATAGCCACTCTACAATAACAAGGAATGTTTAAATCATAAGATTGGACAAGCTGTCAATTTGCAATCGGCATATGTCAAAACTGCGAGTGTTTTTAAACGGACGACGCCATTTGTAAAAGGCGGAATCATAAAGATTACATGCGACATCTGTATATAAATCATGTCGGCATCTTCCATCCCTTTCTTTCTCTTTTACGACAGAACGCTATAGCCATGGTGCATAAACTGAAATACGACCAGAAGTACGCGAAAGCCATGAAGTACATATTCGGCAAGACACTTATCTGCAGAAACTTGGAGTGCGCCACGGAACTCGGAAAGCAGTTCCACTTGGATTGCGTCACTTTGGAGGGCGATCAGGTGAGTTATGTTTAATCTTTGTATTAACTTTCAGCGCATTAAGCCAAACACAGACATATCGACATCGCTTAGCACTTTGAAATTTTAGCAGAAAACTGACTGTTTTTTTTTAAATTAATATGTGTATGTTTTTAGGGTTCCGTACCTCAAATGGAAAAAACGGAACCCTTATAAGATCACTTTGTTGTCCGTCTGTCTGTCTGTTAAGAACCTTTTTCTCAGGAACGCGTGGTGGTATCCACCCTATAAGGGTGTTCTACCCTCATATCAGCTACTATTATATATTTATTATTTTACTAGCGTTATAAGCTATAAAAATTTGCACAATCAATGATTCTGTTTTCTTTCTCTTCCAGGTATCATCAAAGGGCTCGCTAACGGGGGGTTATTTCAACCAGTCCCGCTCTCGGCTCGAAATGCAGAAGACTCGCTCCGAGCTAATAGAACAAATAACAACTCTAGAACAAGAGCTGAGCACGCTTCGACTGGAGCTCAACAAAACTGAGACCACCATCAACACCATCGTGTCGGAGATGCAGAGAACTGAGACCAAACAGGGGAAAGCCAAGTGAGTGATAGTTTTGTGGATAAAGGTGTTCTGTTTGGTAGTCATACGTAGACATTATGTTTTAAGTGTGCATTTCCTAAATACACAAACAAATATAGCAGTAATAATAGCTAATATAATAAAATTGCCGTGGTGGTGCCGGCGTAAGAATTGTACCCCACCCTCTCTACCCGTGGTTGCCGTAAGAGTCGGCTAAGGGATGTAATCCGGAAGATGGGCAGCAGCGTCTTTCTTGAACAATCACATTTAACTGCGCTCGCCAACCCGCCTGCCAAGCGTGTGAGTATTGGCAAAACCCCCCCAGGAGGAGGCCTATGTCCAGCAGTGGACGTCCTATGGTTGATGATGATGATGATAATGATGAGAATAAAATTAGCTGCTATTAGCTGGTAGCTAATTAGAAATTTTGGCATACGAGTACTTCCTTGAAATGAAAGAATTATCATTTTATCACACACGATACTAGAACAACAAAGCACTAAGATATATGTATAAAATAAAAGAATAATTAAAATTAAGAAAATTAAAAAATGATTTTATGATATACTTTCGTCAGCCTACCTAAGAAAATAACATAACTCGATCAATTTACAAGTATAAATTTACAACTTAAGAAAATCGACTCCATGACCTTTAGCCCAACTTGACACACTTCTCGAACGAAACAGCGACGTTTCGGAGTAAACGAAAATATCATCGATGTATACAATTTTTAGAATTTTGTTAATATTTTAAAAAACGTTCGATTGATTTCGTTAAAATTGAAATGGGACCATCTAGGAACAAAAAAATAATTTTCCAAATCAGTTCAGGCGTCATCGAGTAATCGGTAGACATACATTTAAAAAAAATATTCCGACGAATAGAGAACCTGCTCCTTTTTTGAAGTCGGTTAAAAATCATATTATGAGTAAATTAAAACATTTTAAATAAGATTTTATTTTGGTCGCTTAGTAATTTTTTATCTAAAATGTTGCTATGAAATACGTTCATAATCCACAAAATTAGGCTGCAGTAGAGTAGCCAACTGTAATTTTACAAATTAAATAGACCATTTTTGTGTATTTCTTACACTAAAATGAGGTTTTAGTAAACACCTTAAATATAATAAGGTGTTGCCCTGTTTTTATAAACTGGTCCACTGCATGATGTAGACCTCATCCCAATGTGGATAGGGCAAGGCCGTAGTCCACCACGAAAAGAGAAAAGAAATGTTGCTATATAAATTGTTTTTAGTGTTATAAGGATAAAATCGTCTATTCCGTGACCATAACGTAGATGTATTCACTTTCAGAGATATATTCGACAAAGTAAAAGCAGACATCCGGCTGATGAAAGAAGAGCTAGTTTCCATCGAACGTTTCCGCGGGCCCAAGGAGCGTTCGCTAGCGCAATGCCGCTCGAGTCTCGAGGCCATGCAGGCCACTAAAGAAGGTCTGGAGTCTGAATTACATCAGGTAAGATGATAATGGTAGGGTACTTTATAGTACTCGGCTGGCTAGCTACCCTCCATTCGAAAATCTGGGTGTTCCAGAAGTCTCATTTGACCACACCATTATTTACCATCAGGTGAGCTGAGTCAAACACCTAGCATGTCAAAAAAATTGTATGTGGCTGAATATATTTATATAATACATATCAAACATTTAGATAACTATTCCTTTTTTTTTTTCTCCTGTTTTTGGCATCGCATTTTGTGTATTTTTACAGTATCAAGTATTTTAAGATAAATCTAGTAAAATAAGTGTAAGTCACAGTAAAATTCACGCAAAGTTTGGTCATGCCCTAGTAAAATAGTGACGACTTTACTACAAGCTCCAATGGAGTTTTGAAAGCAACACGAAAAGTCATGTTTCACCACATATCACTTTCCTGCACTGTCTTTTATTATTTGGCACTCGAAAAAACACAAGTTTTGGAAAATAACATAATGCGGTGACAAGATTTTTCCGCGTTCCGTTCCGTTCATTCTTCGCCATTATATGTTTATTATATGTTTTTTTACATTAGTTTTATTACATTTTTTAACTTTCTGTCCATGACCATTTAAGTGATACACAGAACTTAATCAAGTAACACAGAAGAGTAGTAAGAAAAAAGTCCAGTGCGTCGCTTTGGTGCTTATAACTTTAAGACTTTCGATGGTTAGTCTCAACAGCCCTGTAATTTCGCTAGCCCTGTAATTTAGCTGTGTAAACATGACTATGTTCCGGTTTGAAGGGTACTGCACCCTTTAAACCGGAACACAGTCATGTTTACACACTACTGCTTGGCGGCAGAACATCTGGTGGTACTTACCCAGACGATCTCCTGCTAAGATCTACCACCAAGTAAAAGATGTTCATTATGGTTATTGCTTTATGTTTATTATATCTTTCGAGTCTATCCCGGACATTTGGAGGCATTGGTGGGGCCGAAGCCAACATCAAGAGGCCCTATGAAACAAACAACAACAATGTAAAAACATAAAATTTCTGGGTTATTGTTCAAAACATCGTAAAGAAATAATAGCTTTTTTTTATGGTTGACAGGCAGGTGTTTGACCATAGTTCACCTAATGTTAAGTGACGGTGTGTTCGAAGATGGTAAAGCGCACCTAGCCTGGAATGGCTCTCAAGTGAGGCTACCGGAACACACCGTAAGATGCTTGGCGGCAGATTTTCAACTCGAGGGTGGTAGCTAGCCAGCCGAGTACTAGAGAGTTATGGTTTCCTCACGATGTTTTCCTTCACCGACAGCTCAAGCTCATTGTTGGAATTTGAACCCACACCTTTCGGCAAGCGAACCGACCGCACTAACCACTGAGCTATCATCGCTACAACCTCTGAGCTATCATCGCAACAACCTCTGAGCTATCATCGCTACAACCTCTGAGCTATCATCGCTACAACCTCTGAGCTATCATCGCTACAACCTCTGAGCTATCATCGCTACAACCACTGAGCTATCATCGCTACAACCACTGAGCTATCATCGCTCCGAAACTGTAACTGAAATGACCCGTAACGTTGGTGTTATCAATAAAATATTTGTATTTGAAATGCTTGAAACTAAACTATTTTTTATTTATTTTTTCATTTATTTTCTCTTTACAGGAGCTAATGGAGCAACTATCGACCCAGGATCAGGGCAAGGTAGACGAGCTAAACGATGCCATTCGCCGCCTCACGCAAGAGAATAAAGAGGCTTTTAGCGCCAGAATGAATCTAGAAGCAACCAAGAACAAGCTCGAAAACTTGCTCACCAATAACTTGATCAGGTGAGGTGGTTCGTTTTTAACTCCCGATGCAAAAACGACTGGGTGTTATAAGTTTGACGTGCGAGTGTGTGTGTGTTTGTGTGTGTGGGTGTGTGTGTGCGTGTGTCTGCCTGCCTGCCTGCCTGTCTGTGGCATCGTAGCTCCCGAACGGATAAACCGATTTTAACTATTTCAACAAGTTTTTTTTAACGAGTCAGCTTTGTCGCCAGGAACAAGGCTACCGGATGAGGCTGAAACTATAGTCGGAGTATCCGATATAATAAAAAATAAATAAATATAAATAAAGCTCTGTCATCCAGGTACTACTTATAATAAATACAAAAGACCCAGACACAGAAACAAAGATTTGTTTATAACACGAAATGACATGCGTATGTCGTATTTAAATATAATTATAGACGAACAAAATATTACTATAACTGCTTTAGGATATCATTATGTTATCTATTATCATCAAAAGAGTTTCTCGTTCGTGTTATTACTTTTCATTAAAAAATCCACAGACGTAAAGACGAGCTGGTGCAAGCTCTCCAAGAGATATCGGTCGAGGACCGCAAGCGGCGTCTGGCTAATAGCAAAACAGACCTCTCAGCCGCCGAAAAACGGATCAAGCAGATTAACAAGGATATGGAGGAAGTTGAACGGAAGGTCATAGCCTCCGTCAAGAACGAGAAGGCATTGAAACTAGAGCTCGATAAATGGAGGAATAAGGTAACGTAATGTATCGGTGAAACTTCCATCATCATCATCATCATCATCTTTTTCTTTATCCCACTGCTGGGTATAGACTTCTCTTTTTATGTCATCTGTCTCGGTCCTGTGCAATGGTATTCTGGGAGGAATTTTGTAGCTCGGTTTACATGACGAAGGGTCAAAACCGTATCAATGAACTTAAGCTGCAGATGAAGGAAACATCGTGAGGAAACCATAGCAATATAATAACAATAAAAAAATACACTTAAAAGTTAACTAAACCTGAAATGCCAGAAACCAAACCTCAAAGCTCATGAAGCAAAGCAACCAAATAAGGTAACAACATTCAAAGACTCTATCCTACTCTCTCTCTACCCTATACAATGGGAAATGTCCAAAAAATCATTCCCTCCGTTTTTATTTTAGTGTATGAAAATATAGAGCAATTTAAAAAACCAATTAGATAGTTTTAGTTATTTTACTTTTTAAATCTTTTTTTAGAAATTTTAACATATTTCTGGGTGATGACGTCATCTTTGGCTTTATCAGATTGAGGCCGTTGTCTATATTCACAAAAGTCTATAGATGTGTCAATCTCACTATTATTGCAACATATGTATAACCTAACTTCTAAAAAACTATTTGCATTTTACAACTTGACTTGAGCGACAGATAAAATAACTATTGCATTTTGGTGATTTTTGAACAAAAATCAACTGTTAAAAATTCAGTTCCTTGCTGACCAAACATTCGCAATGAGTGATAATTTTGTTGTTTACATACTTTGTCATTAGACAACTTAATGACATTTGGCTTTTTTTTTTGTTTGTAGGCTCAGAATTTTTTTTCCATTCCGCCACATTCAGCCCGTTGCCACTTCAGCTTGCTAATACGCTGGGCTATATCTGTGACTTTAGTTCTTTGGCGAATTACTTCGTTCCGGATACGATCCCTCAGAGAAATGCCAAGCATAGCTCTTTCCATAGCTCGTTGAGCGACTTTGAACTTACGGAGCATTCCCACTGTGAGTGTCTACGTTTCGGCTCCTTTCGGATCCATGACAGGTAGAACGCACTGATTGAAGACTTTTGTCTTTAGACTTTGCGGGATGGATGACGATAAGACCCACCTATATCATATTAATATAACAGGTTGCAACACAGTTATCATGTATTTATGTTAATATTATATCATGGCAACTCGGGTTAAAAAGAAAACAATCTTGTAAAGAGTTCCCCTACATTTGTCAGTTTGTATAGTGTTGCCAACATTTTACTTTCCAAGATCGACATGACTTAATTCCACCCTGTCCATTCTACTGTCGGACAGCCCGGAGCTCCAAGAAATAACACCGCTTCATGGTCGATATTCCAACTAAACGGTTCGAATCGGCTGTATGGACCGCTAAACAATGGATACCATTCTAGGCTTAAGGTGTGTTTACCATCTTCGACCACACCGTCTTGACATCAAGTGAGTTGTGGTCAAACACCTAGCCTGGCAGCCATAAAAAAAAACAATGGAATTTGCTGCCTTTATTACTAACTTATTAAAAGATATAAGTAATCTATATAAATGTAATTTACTTGTCCTTAATTTTTTGCACCATGACCTTTAGATACCTAGATACGCCTCTGGTCCTAGGACATTTCACACAGCGCCATCTAGTCCCAAACTAAGCAAAGCTTGTACTATAAGAACCACATAATTAATATTACACTTAAATACAAATCAATCTCGTATAATTAAAACAATCACCGGCTGTTCAGGATCTATATCAGGACCTGGCCAAACGTTTAGAGGCCAAACGTGACAAGAATTCTGGTATCTACTTTGGTCAAAAGCTTAGCATTGCCACCTAGTGAGGCAATGCTGCCAGCATTATAATTATATTAATTATAATTATTTTAATATTATTATTGTAGCAGTGAGTTATTCATTCATTCATTCTGACATATCCCTCCTCTGACGGACTTTTACATTAAATTATTTTTATAAATTTGTACATAGTATAAATTTAAGATATTCTGTTAGATTATATTAAAATTTTAGAAAAAGAAATATGTATTTTTATACTAGGAAAAAGAAGCTCAAGACAAATTAGAGGAAGACGCGAAAGGGCTGGAAAAAATGGCCTCCAAAGAGGTTTTGCTCCAAGAGAAGATACAAGAATCATTGGACAAGATCGCCGCACTGGGCACCTTGCCCAACGCGCCCGAACTCCACGCCAAATATCAAAAGATGTCTTTGAAACAGGTACACGTACATTTTTCATATTCGATTTGATGAATACTAACAAACAATTTTATATCTTATGATTCAAACAATAAATTATGTTTTAGCTTTTTAAAGAACTGGAAAAGGCGAATCAGCACTTGAAAAAGTACAACCACGTGAACAAGAAAGCGTTGGATCAGTTTATCAGTTTCTCGGAACAAAAGGAAAAGTTGTACAAAAGGAAAGAGGAGCTCGACGTCGGGTATGTTATGTATTGCTATCTATTTTACTTATCTGTCTCTTTTTACCCGACTGCCAAGGAAGGGTTATGTTTCTCGCGCGTATCTTGTATGTATGTATGTAAATTTCTTTATTTTCTTGTATCTTCCAAACAGCTGGATGGATTTCGACAGTTAATGGTATCGTTATATACGTCTTAAAACTCAAGTGTTCATAAGTAGGTGTTTGAAAAAAATGGCAGACTTTTGGCGCGAAATATAATACGTTAATAAAAAAAATAACCGAAACCTATCGAGTAGGGCATCAAAATAAAGGAAATTAAAAGAGGATTACAAAAATAGTTATATGTTTAAATTTAATTAGGAATAAATAAAAAATTAATGATGATGACGTAATTTCTGGTGTGAACAATAAATAATTATTCATTGATTCTTGCACGTTAATTTTCTTAAAATGTCGACAACTTAGTTGTTTTCTCCGATGTAGGAGAACTGTACAGACATCAGTGATTGCTAACTAAAAGCCGTGTGCTTAGAATTTTTCTTAGTTCGGTTTAAGATGGAATATTGTTCGTATGTTTAAAAAAAATGACAAACTTGTCTAAGTTAATAGATAATGGATTAAAGATTTCTTTGCAGTTAAATTACTTTTAATACTGCCGATATTGCTTGATTTATGTTTTTTTAATTGCTTCTCCACGGACACCGGGTTCGTGGACTTTGTAAACTTAATACATTTTTAAAATATAACTTAAGCTAAACGCTAATAAAGAATGAAAAGTTAATGATGGTCAGTTTGATACATTGATTTATGTTTAAATAGTTTAATTTCGACTCTTAATTTGGTTGACGATATTAGAATACACCAATTTAGAAGCTTCGTCCGCGTACATAAAGTCAATGTGGGCGAACTCTTTCACATAATACGATCCCACTATTTTAGACAATCTCTTCTTTAACAATTCCACATCGCGTTTATCAGAAAACCAATCGTTACCACTGTAGAATAAAACTATAGGTGAAACCACTGCTTCCAAATCGTAATCCGGCGGCGACTCCCGTCCGTATTTCACAAGATTCTTTTCACGTCCGTAATCGAATCGACAAAATCTTTTAGAGTTCACCAACTGTCCGTAGTGAATGAACTGTAAAGTTGAAGATCCAGTAGGCACATGCCCCAAAATCACTGGCCATAGAGATTCATTCACGTGATGAGGTCCGACTACAGACAAAAAGAAATTGTCACACCTCACAGGCAGGATGTTGCAAATGAGTGGTGTAATTCTGTTGAAAAAAGCTGTGCTCGGGGAGTAAATATTGAAATCCCATAGCAGATATTGCAAATATGAATGCGCGGGTGAAAATATTTTTAACAGAATATTCTTCGCGTTCCAAATGTACGCTTCGGGCGCTAGAGCGAACATCAACCGTATTTTGTCGTTGTATTCCGGTCTCATGGAATTCATAACGAAGTAAGCAGTCGTGCCTTGAGAGAAGCCGACGTAGTATAGCTGTTTCTCTCCTGTTAAATCCAGCACGTAATCGATCATCGCTGGTAAATCGTACAGACCGATTTCTTCCCAAGTAAACTCCCAAAACTGAGGCATGTTAGAATCGAAAGTCTTGTGTTGGAGTGTGTGTCGATTTCCTCTAGCATTACCCATCCATACATCGTATCCTTGATCGGCTAAGATGTACGCTAGTGCTTTGTCCGGGCCTTGCAGGAGCCAGCCGTCTGAACTCTCCCATATTCCATGCATTAAAAACACAACACGACCGTTGCACGTCACGTTCCTTCCATGCGGCATCCGATGCATATTCAATATGTATCCATCGTCAGTGACGAGTGAATGAGTTTCCAGTGGGTAGCCATACTTTCCAGCCAGTTGATTGATACTCAAATAAGCGTCTTCCTGCTCGACCGGTCTATAAACTTCGGAGAGACCGCCAACGAGACTTGTGAAGCCAGTGATCAGAGTGTCCCAAAGACTAAACCCACTAGCTGACGCTACTAAAATCGCGAAAAACAGTTGATAGTACATAATATGTTTAAACAACTGTCCAGTCGATGTATCAACGCACAATGCGATTTGTAATACAAATACAGTATTAAAATACTATGTCGGTTTCTTCGCCTGTTTTTTTTTTTAATGAGTTACGTTGTTAGTGTATCTGTTTCATACGCAAGTTGACCCGCGCCAATATAACTTAATATTTCGGACACATGCGACGCTATCATAGTTATCCGAGATATGTTATGTGGAGCAATGTTAATTATTCTAAAATGAGCCCAATGGAACATTTTAGAAAATAGCTAAATAATGGCTTATTCAAATTGTTGTTTAATGAGTTGTATTATGAATCGCTTTTGAATTGATGTCAATATCCATGAACGGCCTTGGATAGAAGTATAAAATTGAGAAGTACTTCCAAATTCAATAGTTTTCCAATTAGGGCAACCGGAAAGAGTAAAAAATGTGCGGGATTAATGTCACGTGGTCAGCTTATGTCATTCCCGTGCATTTTTGTTCTTTTCTATTGACGTTATCGAATGTTACTTTGTCTAGGCCAGCTCAGATATTTGTTTAGTTTTTTTCTATCGGTACAAATAGCAGATTACCTCCTATAGATTCAGTACTTCAATCGATAACGAACCGTATTATTAAAACTATCGGTGAATAAGTTTTATAGACTGAGTGGCCAGCCCTAGTGCCAGAGTCAATAAACTGCCCGTAAGAATCTGACAATGCTTAATGATTAAAAAAAAACAACTAGGACTTACAACTTAGCATATCATCCGAACCGTTGCTCTTAGAATTAAATGTTACTCGCGGTCATCCATTCGAAGACTGGCCAGAGAGCCTAGACAAAGGAACGTTGGAGGAGTGATAACGCTGATACACATCATCAGCCATAGGACGTCCACAGCTGGGCATAGTCCTCCTCCTTGGGGGGGTTTGCCAATACTCGCCACGCTTGGCAGGCGGGTTGGCGAGCGCAGTTAGGTGTGATTGTTGAAGGAAGACGCTGCTGCCCATCTTCCGGATTACATCCCTTAGCCGACTCTTACGGCAACCACGGGTAGAGAGGGTGGGGTACTATTCTTACGCCGGCACCACCACGGCAGTACGGTCGCTTATACCTTACTTAAAATAAATTTAAAAATTAACCAGCCCAAAGCAGCGGATGCCCTGGACTTTATTATACACAAAGTTTTGCGTATCGCTGTAGAAGGTGATCGATATGCGTTAATAGGTAATGATCATGGACATGCGTTATCCCTTACGATCAGGAGAGCGTAGGAGCAAGGCTAGTTACGCCTGGCCATGCTGCCCAGCATTTACCCAATACGTATCCTTCACAATTTCCTTAATCTTGCGATTCCAGCGGCGAAAAGATCCGTGAGCTCATCGAAACCCTCGAGCACCGTAAACTCGAAGCGATACAGTTCACATTCAAGCAAGTCAGCAAAAACTTCACAGAGGTTTTCAAGAAGCTGGTCCCGCAAGGCAGAGGAAGCCTCATCATGCGCGTCGGGAAGGACGACGGGACCGAAGTCAACGCTGACGTAAGTACATTTAGGCTATCATTTCATATTATCTAATTCTTTTTTTAATTGCTGACAGGCTAGATATTTGACTACAGCTCCCGTGATTTGATGTTAAGTGATGGTGTGGTCGAAGATGGAAGTACACCTAGCTTGGAATGGCACTGGCTCTCAAGTGAGGCTGCCGGAACACACCGTTTGATGTTTGGCGGCAGATTTTCAAGTTGAGGGTGGTAGCTAGCCAGCCGAGTACTAGAAAGTAGTGTACTTGCTATGGTTTCCTCACAATGTTTTCTTTAACCGGTAGCTCAAGCTCATTGTTGGGGTTTGAACCCACGCCCTTCGGCATGCGAACCGAACGCGCTAACCACTGAGCTATCATAGCTACGAAATTAAACCCCAAGTTAAAACACTGTATAAATCATGACTATGCATAATGAACCAATTATGAAATTCAGTGACATGATGTTATGCGAAGGTATTTCTGTTCATATTCGTGTTTAATTCTGACCTTCGCGAACCATTTAAAATGTAACTCATTCAGTCAGAGAGCGCCCGGTCAGTTTGACGTGAGTTTATGTAACAGTTATGATTATTTTGATATGCGTTATGTTGCGTCGATTGAAGAAAAAGCAGGAAGGCCTCTTCAGAGGTGCTCCGCCAGGTATCATCCACACTAACATAAATGCGAAAGTTTGTCTATGTTACTTCTGCAATGGGGTGCAAAGTTCTGGAGTGGAGACCACGGACCGGCAAGCGCAGCGTAGGACGTCCACACACAAGGTGGACAGACGAGGAAAACGCTGGATACGAGCCGCTTCCAAGCGGTCTTTATGGAAGTCAATGGGGGAGGCCTATGTCCAGCAGTGGACGTCCTACGGCTGAGATGTTGATGATGACTTCTGCAATGCCCTGGAGATATGTAGTTTTGTTACTAGAAGTACTGAGTACTGCTGCAAGGTCAAACATGTATTACCATCAGGAGAGCGTTTCGTCTTATGCCTCTCTACACGTCGACAGATACGTAAGCGGATGTCGACAGACGCATCAGCAGATAGATCACCACGATCCGTCCACACGTCTGTGGGTCAATCAGTCCGTGTCAATCCTCGATAGATGCAACGCGTTTTTTTTTTATGGCTGGCAGGCTAGGTGTTTGACCACAGCTCGCCTGATGTTAAGTGACGGTGTGGTCGAAGATGGTAAGGCACACCTAGCCTGGAATGGAACTGGCTCTCAAGTGAGGCTGCCAGAACACACCGTTAGATGTTTGGCGGCAGATTTTCAACTAGAGGGTGGTAGCTAGCCAGCCGAGTACTAGAAAGTACCCTACTACCACGCTATGGTTTCCTCACGATGTTTTCCTTCACCGGCAACACAAGCTCATTGTTGGGGTTTCAACCCACGCCCTTCGGCATGCGAACCGACTGCGCTAACCACTGAGCTATCATCGCTACATATAATAAGGCCGTGCTATTTAAAATGAAATGTTTTTACATGTGTGTAGCAACGCACGAGCGCGGACCAGTTCACGGGCGTGGGCATCCGCGTGTCGTTCACGGGCGGCGAGGGCGACATGCGCGAGATGAACCAGCTCTCCGGCGGACAGAAGTCACTCGTCGCGCTCGCACTCATATTCGCCATACAGAAGTGCGACCCGGCGCCGTTCTACCTCTTCGACGAAATTGACCAGGTACGCTTATTTATCCAATATTTACAATTTACAGGATGTACTGAGACGAAAGTATTGTAATATTGTATTGAAATCGGAGATGAAAATCAACTGGACCATAAATTTGTTCTATAAATACTGCAGATAGCCTTTAACAGCCGTAGGTACTATTTGATGCCTTTTGGACTGGCGAAAAGGGAGCGGGCTCTCTTTACGAACTCACTATTCATTACCATTATCTGTATGTAATGTTTTTTTTTATATGTATTTTTATATATGTATGTAAAAAGTACTTTTACAGTAGTGTAATTACAAATTTAAGAGAAAACAAGTACCTTCTAGGTAAGCGTGCTCCATCTTAGACCACATCATCATTTACATCTTAACATCAGGCAAGGTGATCAAACCTAGTAAGAATAAAAAAAAAGTTTTTGTTTTAATTCTTTATAAACTAAATTTGCATATTTCTCTACAGGCCTTGGACGCTCAGCACCGTAAAGCCATCGCCAATATGATTCACGAGCTCTCATCATCAGCTCAGTTCATCACCACCACCTTCCGACCGGAACTGTTAGAGCACGCGCACAAATTCTACGGAGTCAAGTTCCGAAACAAAGTGTCTCACGTCGAGTGCGTCACCAAGGAAGAAGCGAGGGACTTCGTCGAAGATAGTGCTACACATGCATAGATAATAAATCTATTTCTACATGGTTAAAACTATTTTTAAAACTATACATTCAGTAACGTAATCTGCCCTTACTTTAACGTAAAATCTTTCATATCAAAGTAATTTGAGAAATGAAACGCAAGTCTAGAAATGCTACAATTGTTTTGAAAAATGAATCGCAACAGTCTAGAAATGCTACAATTGTTTTGAGAAATGAATCGTAACAGTCTAGAAATGCTACAATTGTTTTGAGAAATGAAACGCAAGTCTAGAAATGCTACAATTGTTTTGAAAAATGAATCGCAACAGTCTAGAAATGCTACAATTGTTTTGAGAAATGAAACATAACATTCTAGATGTTACAATTGTTTTTAAGAAATGTTTTGTTTTAACTGTCTGGAAATGTTACAATTGTTTTGAGAAATTAAAAGTCTAGTTTTTTTTTTGTGATTGTTGATTTATTAATTGGGCACCAATTTGAGTACTGATCAATTACTAATGCTGAATCTATAGTTTTAAAAAAGTTGGATTTATAGTTAATGTTTGAGTTTGGATTCTATTTTTAGATGTACTTTTAAGTTATGAATTATATATGGACGTACGTTGGGCGTATTTTATATCACGTTGTTTTATTTAATTTACACGATTGGTCGGCAACGTGTTTATTGTGCCCCTGATATTGCAGATATCTATCCAGGCGACAGAAATTGCTTACCATCAGGCAACCCGTTTGCTTGTTTGGCACATGTGGCATAAACAAATGATAATGAGCATAGAAGGAATTTCTATCTTTATTTGTGTAATACGCTTTTGTAACAAATGAAAAACAAACAAAACTGTCATAGTTTGTGCTTTTCTTAATCAGCGACTTAAAAAGTAAAAAACCAATTTATACAAAATGAAATCTTTATTTACAAATCAGTGTGTTTCACTCATTAAATATCACTTATATTGTACATATGTAAAATAAAAATATTATATTGCTTTCAGGTCAGAGCCTCAGTCAGCTAAATGCTCATTTATATTTTATAGTAATACTGAATACTAATAAAAGAAAGTCATAAGCTAAGTCAGATATATAATCATATGTAGCTATTCTATAACTAAACGAAGATATTTTACGCTATGCCCACACGTCTTTCAGAATAAATATAAGCATGTATAGGACTTCACAATGCGTTTTGCTCATATAAGTACATAATTTTCTCTTGTGGAATTATGTATTTAGTTTAAGAGCGCATTTTTTCTGTTCAATGCGTCTATAAACGTTTATATTCAAGAACGTTATGTAAGTAGTTTTTTTTAAATATTTATTTGGATCAATACTATTAGTTTGACGGCACATAAATACAAGTAACTTATATATATATGTATATATATATATATTAATAAATGTAAATAATATCTAAGTATATAGATTTCCCTAATATATTGTTTTAGGAATTATTTCTAATCTATTATTTGATTCAGTATTGTGGTGTCAATTGCTCTACGAAAACCTACACGTGAATTATCTTAAGGCAATTTTATAATGTATAAACAATATCTAATTATTGTGTAATGATATGTTTAGAGCGCAATTATTGTTATTTAACAGTATTTCCTTAGTTATTGTTTTACTATTGACCGTTGTCTAGTTTGCAATGTGCATAGCTTTCATCAATAGTATGTATACCTTAAATCTGTATCCTATAATAATTTCATAAACTATTAAGATAACTATATAAAAGTCTATACGATCACTCAAGATACAAATCCGTCACACGAAATCGAAGGCACCATTCGTCTTCACAAATACCCATTCACATTTAAAGGTATATATTATATAATTGTAGAACTTTTACTAAGTACATTAGAATAATAATTCTTGCGACAACCAAATTACAAAAACACAAGACAAACAATTAACTACTTACATTAAATTAAATCTAGGACCAGTTAAAAATTACTGCAACAATAATGTAAACGACAACGCAAAAGTTCACATTCATGTAGTATCGAAGATTAATATTGAATTTTATTACAGAAAGGAAGATAAATTTCATAATAACTTTAACTATAAACAAGTAAAAGACCACGTAGACTAAAAACATTAACGTTGCATTACTTTTATATATAAATACAAACTAATGTTCCCATAATTTGTAAATTCAATAGTTATGTACAAATCGTAGAAGATTCTAGCTAAGATTTGCAGTATTTTTAACGCAATACAAAGTTAATAATTATTCAATGCTACCTTCGGAACAAGTCGTCAATGTATTGGCGCTATAAGTTTCTAAGAGGGACTGCGTATGGTGAATTCCAGTCCCTGAGGAAAACATCTTGCAGATCTTTCCTTATATCCCGTGTAACGTTTCCATTCAAGGCGCCATCGTCTTCAAAGACGAAAGCAACGCCTCCCGTATCCATGAAGTAATCTGCGGACCAGTTGGATGTGCCGATATATGCCGTGCGATCAGTCACCATGTATTTGTTGTGGTTAACTCGAGCGTAAGGAATTTTGGCTTGGTCCGGCGTGGAAGGCACGATGAAACGTTTCTGAAGAGGTGAAATGTTAAGATTTAACATTAATATGATACGTTATTTTATCAGGGTGAACTCTTTTAGAGAAATGATTGAAGGGTAAAATTAAATAATATTAGCGGAACTAATGCCCTGATTTAGGGATACTAAATCTAGAGTTGGTAGACTTTATATACTACGCAACAAAGTCAATAAGTTTTAGTTAGTTAAAGGATATACAATATAGAAGCTATATTATATGTAAAACATTTTCCACAGCGCCACCTAGCCCCAAACTTAGCAAAGCTTGTATAAAAACCTGAGTAATAGATTAAATAGCCATATACTTTTTTAAGTAAAAACATCCGAAACATCCAGATGTGTTCTGTAAGTTCACAGAACAAACAAGTTAGTCACACAAATGCTTGTCCTAGGTAGGAATCGAACCCACGCCCTAAAGCTCAGGAAGCAGAGCTACTACTAAAGAAGTTAACAGGTTAGTCAAACACAAGTTAAAATAAACAAAAGTTTAATATAGCATTATTGAGTTCACACAAGCTTTTGATGGACTTGACTGAGTTCAATAATATTGTTTATGATAACATTATGCAGGAAATTGCTTGTGAGCTTCAGGAAATATATGAAAACATCATGACAAAAGAAAACGTATTATAGCCAAAAGGTATCGGGCCTCTTTATTCTAATTGAATAATAACAAAAAAAGAGTGACTCAAGGAGGTGCTTTATGACCCGCTTTTCTTACCACTTGTACATTGTGTATAAATATAATTAAAGGGATTCATAAGGTATCATCAACCTGCGTATCCGTGTCTTACCACTTGAATGTCGCATCTCGGATAGGAGTCGGTGAGGGCAGTGAGCGAGCGGAGAAAGTAGTCCTCTGCCGGAGGGGTGTGCTTCCACAGGCTGATCAGCAACTTCACCTTTACTTTACGTTCCAAAGCCGCCTTACGGAGCTCGTCGTCGATTTTTGGCCAGAAACTGGAAATGATAACGTAGGAATTGATGGAACCTTTACTACTATTATAAATTCAAAAGTGTGCTTATTGGTTTGAGTATTAAATACATAGTTTGTTTTGATTAAAAAGATTGCTAATTTAGATGTAAATGTAATTTAATTGGTGTAGACAAGATAGAATAGAATACAACTTTATTACACACCAAATTAACATATATACATTATAACATACAAAACTTAAAAAAGAGATAAAGAAAACAACAAAACAATAACAACATAGAATAAGAAATATATGGCGTAAAACGGCGGCCTTATCGCCTAGAGCGATTTCTTCCAGACAACCTTTGGATATAAAGAAACGGCAGATATTAAGATTGGTGTAAAAAAATGTTATTTTTTATTTAAATCGCCTGATGTTCACCGAAGAGGATAATGTAAACTTTAAGTGTAAAATCGTGTTACTCACGTGACACGAGGAGTGAACTGTGTGGCGGGAAGATACTCCATTACAGAGATATACACAAACTGCTCGGCGGCCCCGATGATTGCTACTATGGCATCGTCGTCGTTCGTGCGGCCTATCGGACTGAACGGGGGCGGGGAACTCTGAAAACAAACAAGCAAACGATAAAACGTGCAAAGAACATTACCTGCGAAGTGAAATTAGGTCCAAATACAATGTTAGGTAGGTAGATAAATTTGAGCCTACGCCACGTGGGGAATAGTACATCTTATAAGCTTTTGTTCTAACAGTTAAAATTCTGTCGCGGCTTGCGCTACGAGTACTGTACTGAAGCGTTTTAAAACACAGCTGAAATTAAGATCGGTCAAAAACAAAAATAACGGAACAGAGTCATTGGATCGTGTTTTTTAAGGCCTTAGGCCACCCTAGAATTTTCGAAGAATCGTTTTTTTTTTGCTTTGGCCAACTGATATCGCAATAAGAACCTCAGAGTACAGGGGCAGGAGTTTGAGTATGATCGCTATGAAAGCTTATTTGCTATATCTTTTGAGCAAATCAGCAGTTGTGCGCAGTTAATATTTTATTTCTTCGAGAACCTAACCTACCATTTCTGCACACCGGAGAGAAAGAGAGCAAGCATAAGTATTGTGGTAAAACCACAGACTAGACACACAGGCGAACTAATACATGCTGAAACGGAGCGAAACATGCAGAACAACGATGAGACCATATGAGAAAAGTAGTAAACTGGAATCTAAATTAAATAAGCTGCAATACTGAAAATTGTCTCACATCGCTTATTGACTGTGAACCACCCGTTTGATAGCTTTGAAATTACCTTGTGTTATTATTAACAACAAATGGAAGTCAATAAAGAAAGTAAGTTCCATGGATTCCTCATGACGAATGGGCCTTGTCAAGGCCCTTCAGTTCCTTATCAGAACCAAAATAGCTGTCGACACGAACATTCATAAGCCTATAATAGCATGGTCATTAGAATATGTAACAAAACCGTAGCACGCAGAACACACAAATCTATACATGTGTATCGATTCATTTACCAAACATAGTTCTAAATTACTGGCGTCTACTATGTCGTGGATTTTCAAGGCATTATAGTAAACAAACTCACGTGCCTGCGGTCACAGAGTGTTAGAATAACATACGACGATCAGAGTCGACTATGTTGGACTAAGACTAATAAAGGCTGGTGCCAGAATAAGCAATCACACATCGCCAAGACCTTTCCAAGATTTAAAACATATGAGGTTTTTTATTTGTGTAAAAGTTTACGAGACGAATGAAACTCTCTCCTGGTGGTAAGATAAAACGCTTGTCCATAAACCTAGCAATGGTACCTAGAACTTTAACTAACAAAACGAATTCTAAGGCTTCGCTACTTTTTATTTACAGATATTATTATTAAACGAAGATGCGGTCTACGGTGGAGCACGCTCGCCTAGAAGAAACCGATTCACTCGCAACTTGTAGGCACCCAGATTGTATCTATCAGGGAACACCCACTCGGGCAGCAAATTCTATTGTTTAGCGGTTCGTACATCATCAGCCATAGGATGTCCACTGGCCTTCTCCTAGGGAGGTTTTGCCAATACTCGCCACGCTTGGCAGGCGGGTTGGCGAGCGCAGTTGGGTGTGATTGTTTAAGGAAGACGCTGTTGCCCATCTTCCGGATGACATCCCTTAGCCGACTTTTACGGCAACCACGGGTAGAGAAGGTGGGGTACTATTCTTACGCTGGCACCGCCACGGCAAGCGGTCCGTACAATAAAGGTAGATTCGAACCGTTTAGTTCGAGTTTTTGAATATTGACTAAAAAGCGGTGTCGCTTCTTGGAGCTCCTGACTGTAATTTGGTTGTATTTTATATTGGTTGTAATTTATAGTTGTGGCTAGCGCAGTCGGTTCACACGCCGAAGGACGTGGATTCGAACCACAACAATGAGCTTGAGCCGCTGTTAATAAAACATCGTGAGGAAACCATAGCATGGTGGTAGGGTACTTTCTAGTACTCGTCTGGCTAGCTACCAAGTTAAAAATCTGCCGCCAAGCACATAACGGTGTGTTCCGTCACCCTCACTTGAGAGCCAGGTCCATTCCTGGCTAGGTGTGCTTTGCCATCTTTGACCACAACGTCACTTAACATCAGGTGAGATTGAGACACTGGCTTGTCAACGATAAAAAAAATAGCCAATACTTTTCAGGCCGGAACAAAGTTATGTTTACTCACTACTGCTTGACGGCAAAATATCTGATACTAAGGTGGTGTCTACCTAGATGACTTCCTGCAAAGATTATTAAGGTATTGGCCCCCTCTTTCTCTCTCAACATAATCGGCAGCTCAATCCACCAACCAAACGATTGATTGATGACGACGGTATTTTGCCCAACACAAAAAGTATGAAAAGTGAACATAAACAATGGTATAAGATTGTTAATAGCTGTAAATGATGCCTTTTATACTTCGATGATATAATAGAAATAAACTAATAACACTCAGATCCTATGAAGCAAGTTACAGATGTAGGATGCCAGTAGTAATTACGTATTTTATAAAGCTATAAAAACACAGAAGTTTTACAGAGCCCATAATTTGGAATAACTCGCGTGGATGTCAATCGATATAGTTATAGGCAAATAGTAACGACAACCGACGATTAAAATTCTGTATTTATTGTAGGCACTCGGTTCGACGATATAATTAGAGGGTTGAAGCAACAGAATAATGAATAGTTACTACGTAAACCTGAGTTCAGTTATGCGCCACCTGGGTCCACAAAAATGTTAATTAGAGAGAATTGCTTTAAATAAATTCGCATTTCAGTTTAGGGGTTCAACTTTTAAGGGTGTATAGCTCAGGGTACATTTTCTTGTGTACTGTGTGGATAAGTGACACTTTAAACTTTAATTGAAAATTGCTGCTGCAGCTGGGACCAAATGATATTCAGTTTAGAAAGTTTCAATGATTCAGTATAATTCGGAATGAATTAGTCTAGACAGCTTAAATTAAAACTTAGGTTCATATGAGAACCTAGTTTATTGATTTGACGTTGTTGTTAGATATGCGTAAAAGTTTTTTCATTATAGCGTTTAATTAAAGAAATGTAAAAAAAGAACAATTTTTTTTTTTAATAGCTGACAGGCTTGTTGTTTGAATACAGCTCACCTGATGTTACGTGACGGTGTGGTCGAAGATGGTAAAGCACACCTAGCCTGGAATGGAACTGGCTCTCAAGTGAGGCTGCCGGAACACACCGTTAGATGCTTGGCGGCAGATTTTTAACTTGAGGGTGGTAGCTAGCCAGCCGAGTACTAGAAAGTACTTTACCACCACCACGCTATGGTTTCCTCACGATGTTTCCTTCACCGACAGCTAAAGCTCATTGTTGGGGTTTTTACCCACGCCCTTCAGCATGCGAACCGACCGCGCTAACCACTGAGCTATCATCGCTACAAATTATTGGCTATATTGGCCTAGCCTTACTAATTCGTACTATCGTCTATAGGGTTAACTGGCTAAAATCAGGTTTATTAGGCAGGTAACAAACCATCCGTAAAATATCATGACATTGAGAATCATATCAAAATCCGTTGCAGAAGTAAGCGGAAAAACAGATAGTTGCGAACTTCGTTTTAAACTTTTTTTTTATGTAACAGTAATGAGACGAACGAGACGCTCTCCTGATGTTAAGAGATGACGCATGTCCATGACCATTGCAGCGATACACAGAACTCTGAGTAGCAAAACAAAGTCCAGAGCATCGCTGCCTTGGCGCTCATTACTTTGAGACTAGATGGTTAGTCTCAACAGCCCAGTAATTTCGCTAGCTGCAGTACCCTTCAAACCGGAACACAGTAATGTTTACACACTACTGCTTAGCGGCAGAATATCTGGTACTGCGGTGGTACTTACCTAGACGACCTCCTGCTAAGGAAATCTACCACTAAGTAACCAAACTATATGGAAGAGCAGATAATGAAAATATAAAACACCAATGTAAATATAAAAAATATAATTTCCATAACTCAACTACGTCAATTGAAATAATCCATCACAGTTAACACATTTTTAGTTCCAGTCTCATTTTCATTTAACTTTACAAGTAAGTGTTGAAAGCTATGAAGTATACGGTCTAACCTTGACCTGCCAGACATACAAAACACGAAAAACAAACCTACAACGTTTTATCACAATGTCATGGAAGCGATTAAACTGTAGGTATCACGAAATTGTAGCAGCCCTCTGGGGGTCGATGGTACACATATACCTATTATACACGTTAGACGATGTTTACATAAAAACAGTAAATACGAATGTGTTGTTGTTTTTCTATTGTTAATACTAGCGAGTACGCTGAACAATAAATCATGCAAACCAATATAATAGGGTCTATAAGATACCAGCATGGCGGTTTTTTGGAACGGAGTCCTTATCGCACGTTATCGTTCTGATTTGTTTGCGAGCTGAACCGCAAAACATGTAACAATGTAAAACTACATCTTTTTGCAGTGATTTTGAGGCACTTCCCGATCACCTAGGAAACTATAACTTTTTTCAATCGATTCAGCTTGCCGTCAATTTTAAAAATATGGAGAAATATTTTATAGTTAAAAAAAAAGCCTTTAAAGGAACTCCGTTCCAACCGGGTGTCCGTAAGACACGTCTAATTTTTTTTTAATGCGTGTATGTTCGCTTTTTACCACCAACTCGCCTGATGGTAAGCAACGTTGTGGTCGAAGATGAAGCACGCAGGCTAAGGAGATAGGTACTATCAATAAGTTTGAGCTGCCGGTGAAAGAAAACCATAGTATTTTCTTTCTAGTTCTCGGTTGGTTAGTTACTACCGTCAAGTTGAAAATCTGTCGTCAATCACCTAACAGTGTTTTCAGACAGGCTTACTTGCGAGTCAGGTTCATTCTAGGCTAAGTGTTTTTACCATCCTCGACCACGCCACATCAGATGAACTGTGGTCAAAATACCTAGCCTGTCAACTATAAAAATATATGTTATTTAATTCATTATTGTAAATGTTTGTGTTGTTGTTTCCCTTTCATAAGCGCTATGAGTGTAATATGTGTGTGTGTGTGTGTGTGTGTGTGTGTGTGTGTGTGTGTGTGTGTGTTTTGTACAATTAATATATTATAATTAATATAATATATTATAGACGTAGCCCAGCGGCTTAGCAAGTTGAACTAGCAGTGCGCAGGGCACATAGCACGCAGAACTGATGGCCGATAGGGTTGCAAACTTCTGGAGTGGAGACCACGGACCGGCAAGCGCAGCGTAGGACGTCCACCCACAAGGTGGACAGACGACCTAATAAAGACCGCAGGAACGCGCTGGATGCGAGCCGCTTCCAACCGGTCTTTATGGAAGTCAGTGGGGGTAACCTATGTCCAGCAGTGGGCGTCCTACGGCTGAGATAATGATGAATATATATTAAATTCATAATTACATTTTCGGAATAATTTAATAAATTTATATTTCATAAAATTCTGACTGAAAAAAAATCAGTCAGATTTATTGGTTGGTGATGTTTTTTTTTACATGATGGCTTTTACAGGCTGTCTGTAGTTATACTACGCTTCAATGTAATTTCGGTCCAATGTCAATCAAGCCTAATATCTCCTAGTACATCGTACCAATAACCGTAAAATTCGAGTGTAGTTTGTCGTAAAATTAGCCACAATGTTTGTATTCCCTACACGAACCTCGGTCAAATTACTAACGACTAAATTGTCTTTTAAAGCGGTTCAAAGAACTACTAACTAGGTGATAAAACTAATGTCACCGAAATAGCTCAGCGTTTTAGTAAGTTGAAGAAGTGGCAGTGGACTGACCATATTTGTCGCAGAACCGACAAATGTAGCTAAGGGCACCCTGAGTATAGGTGGAGTGACGATATACATATGTAAGAGAGCTGGCAGTAGCTGGAAGCAAAAAGCCGAAGATCGAGCAGAGTGGGGTGTCATGTCCAGCTGTGGACTATGATAGGTTGATGATGATGAGATTTCCTAAACCTTTGCAAGATTTGGTTCCCTTGTCCCTCTTTACTACTGAACGGCCAGACAAACGCAACCAAAGCGTCATCCGTACATGGTGAACGATCCCCATGCAAATTGGGAAATTTTAGACGGAATCTTGTGTTTCAAAAACACAACATATGTCTTCAAATCAAGAGTTGGTTCCTTGTAGGTAAGCGTGCTCCATCCTAGTCCACATCGTTGCTTAACATCAGGTAGGATGTGGTCAAACGTCAACCTATATAATATTAAAGAAAAAACTATTCCAGTTTGAAGGGTCACTTATATTCAACTACGCTGTAGTTGTTTTCCTCGTTTTTGGCATATCGGTTTTTGCATTTGCCAGTAAAGTATTTAGATACGTTTACGTGTGTCATAATAAATTAAAAGTATTTTTTTAAACAAGCTTTTATTTAAATGCGCTAAGAATAATAAAATGAACTTTTCCTTTTAAACTTTTAATATCAACCTTTAACGTCATTACACAATTTATATGATACAAAAGCTTGTCGCTTCTCAGCAAGCCCTTTCATTTGAGACCCATATTTTAGGAGTGCACTGAAAATAACTTGTCCGCCATTTTGGGTGATCCACCATCTCGGATTTAGAATGACGTCACACAACAAACCTTGCATTGTCATCCAAACTAAAAGTGTATACAAAATTTCAGCTCAGTCGCTTGAAGATATCTGCTTCAAAATTGAGTTGCAAGATTCCACCCGGACAAACATATAGTTACATACATATATGTACGACATGGATACTTTGTATCGACATTAAATTCACACACGGGTAGGGTTAATGATCAGTAATCATATAAGCAATGTAAAAAAAAAAATCGCAAATTTAAAAAAAAACAATTTTCAAACAAACTAAATAATAAATCAAGTACCCGAATTAGAATCATCCTGTGACTCATTCATACAACTACAGCTGTGTGCGCTAGAGGGCGCGGCGATTCTTTGACACCGTAGGTATCAATTGATTCAAACGAAACTGCACAGTGCAAGCCGCATTGCGGTGCGCTCAGAGCACTAGGTATGATGTACATCGCATTCACAATCACTATTAACACTTTCTCATTTTTAAACGACTTCAGGAGGAGGTTATCAATTCGTCGGAATCTTCTTATTTTATTTTATTTTTATGTATGTTCACCGATTACTCGAAAACCACTTGACCGATTCGGAAATTATTTTCTTGTTTGAAAGGGTGTACTTCCCATGTGGTCCCATTGGTATCAGGTCTGGATTTGATGATGGAATCCAGGAGAAATCGAGGGAATTCTTTAAATATTATAAGCACACACTTTTGTAAATAAAACATGACGGACAAACGTCAACAATGATACTGCCAATGTCAGTAAATAGATTGGTTCATACAAATAGATCAATGTTTAAAACAGTTTGTATAAGTTTGTTAAAACCTTTTTAAACTTATTTTATAGCAACTCGTGCATTTGCAGTATAATGCATGGTTTAATAATATTTTAAATGATGGTGTAATGCTGTGAATTTGACATCATCAATGGCTAAATAACTACTTATGTTACACAGTCACATACAAAACACGATCTTATCAACACAAAGTAACAATAAGTTTTAATTGAAAAAAGTTTTTATAAGTAAACTTTTTGTAAACTCATCTCTTTGTAAGAACTAGTCTATTAGGTACTGACATTGTCAGAGTTTGTTATTTATTGTTTGTTTACAAGAATCAAAAATCTTTGTGAATTAATAATGGTTCATGAATAAAAATCAGAGTACTACCACCATCTCCTAGCTTCATCATCAGAACTTTACCGCACCGTCTGTTAGCAAAGTTATTTATGAGGAAAAGAAAATAGGAAGCGCGGTCAAGTTTGTGCGAGCTTTCAGCTCATTCAGTAAGTATTTCTTTATCGTTTGCATTTAAGAAACGCGCACACGCACAAGGTTCTGTGCACCGTTCGCTCTTAAAATACAGGACTATCTTAATTTAATAGTATTTCTTTTTTAATTGATAATACGTTTTGATTTGTCTCCGGCTAATGACATTTGCGCTGCAGTTTTTTAGATACAGGTTGCTCTAAATGGTATTTTTGAAAATTGTGAATAATTCAGTAAATAATAACAATTAATGAAATTAAAGCATACCGAATGTATAAGAACGTGGAACTGGATATGTGTTTTCATTTAATGTCGGCGCAGTAGCGCCTCGCTGTATACATACATTGCAAGTTAAATAAAAGCTTGTAAAATTCAAATTAAATGAGTCTTAGTCCCAGTCAAAGTCAAACAAAGTATTTCACGATCCAGTCCACTTATGACTTAAAAAGTAGTGGTGACATTACTATAAGCTCCGTTGGAGTTATGAAAGCAGCACGAAGTCATGTTTTACGATATATCATTTTCCCACACACGTGCTTGTAATTCGGTACTTTCTAAATAAAAACACCACAATTTTTATACAACCCAAAAGCCACAAGATTTAGATCGCTTTTAGCGATAAGGTCGCCAGTTGTTACACCTATTAACTAGTTTATTTCTTCTGTATTATCTAATTTTATTGCCATGGTGGTGCCGGTGTAAGAATAGTACCCCACTCTCTCTACCCGTCGTTGCCGTAAGAGTCGGCTAAGGGATGTAATCCGGAAGATGGGCAGCAGCGTCTTCCTTGAACAATCACACCTAACTGCGCTCGCCAACCCGCCTGCCAAGCGTGGCGAGTATTGGCAAAACCCCCCAGGGGGAGGCCTATGTCGAGCAGTGGACGTCCTATAGCTGATGATGATCTAATTTTAAGTGTGTGCAATAAAGAGTTATTCATTCATTTTCAAGATATGAAAAAAAAAAAACAATGGGGCGACACGATTTTTTCCGTGTGCCAGCCAAAACTTCTACGCTGTAGCTTGTGTTAGTTAGCCTGTCGTGAAAGACCTCAATACGTAATGGCGAACGGTGATAAAATTATGGAAAATAACCCGGTGTCATGACAGAAAATTACATTTTACAACCGTCGTCAGCAATTTGTGGATTGGTTGGATGCGACATAAATAAAGTGTACGTGACTAGCGTGTTACTAAATGCACATAATGTATTAGGAGAAACACTCTAGACAGATTGGTTCCACGAAAACATCGATATCACGAAATACTTTCAGCATAAACCTCGCGTCACTATATTTTGCCGCTAAATTTCATAAGTTTGACAGGGGAAATCAACTACGCGAGAA
Organism: Biston stratarius; assembly: GCA_950106695.1. Lineage (NCBI taxonomy): Eukaryota > Metazoa > Arthropoda > Insecta > Lepidoptera > Geometridae > Biston > Biston stratarius. The sequence goes on along the minus strand of OX467106.1, from coordinate 31,363,387 downwards.
ACTTCACTTCGTATGATTTCGATAAATGTTGTTTTGTTCTCTGTTCCGTGGTGTGTCATTCTCGGGGTATATTTTAATTGGAATAATTGCACATTCGTTTTCATTACATTACATTATGTTTTCTTAGAAAGCTTGATCTTTTAGCATCATGTTCGTTATTTGTTCAAGCTGTAACGTCTGGAAGGATTCGGATGAAATTTGGGACATCATCATATAGTCCCATCTTCATACTGAAGTTTGGAGGTTAATAGGCAAAACTTTTTGTGATCCCATGCTGCGGATAGATGCTGGTAGCTCAGTCCAGTCCACTTTTTGATGTCGTTTAGCCATTTCCATCTGGGACGTTCTGAGCTTCGTTCTCCCTTCGAGGATCAACCTTGGAATTTGGAACGGAGCTAAGCTTATACCCTAGATTAACACATAAGACTACTTTTTTATTCTGGGAAACACGGGTGAATCTTTAGGGCGTAGCTAGTACAACTTCATTAAAATGAACGCCTCAACTTCGAATGAAGTACGAACATACTTCTACTTTAACTGGTCGTAAGAAATATAGTATGATTACTGGAGTGCCAGTACTGGTTGACAGCGAATGCGTTTTCTCTTTAGAGCCTAAGTTGGCAGACAACAAAGGTCCACAGCGGCGATGAGTCAGCCAGGTTTCAAGCAAGTCAGCCGGATGGCGTTAAAAGCATTAAAACGGAACGACACCGCAGCACTTTCGCTGTATTGCCAATTTAAAACGCCATTACGTCTAGCTTTTAACGACAGGTATAACGTTACGACCACTTTTGACGTGAAGTTTTCCATTTTTAAATAGAATTCTTGAAACTAGAACTCCTCTTTTACACGGAAAAGGAACCCCTAGTTGGCAGAAATCATTACCTACTATGTAAATTGGAAAACGTCATAGCTATATAGGTTTATGTGTTTATGTTCGGTTTACCGGCATGCAGGATTTATGAAAGATAATTTCTAATGTCTATTTGAGAGATGATTTTGCAAAAATATTTGAAGTTTCGGAAGACATCACAAATTACGAGCAATTTTCAAAGATAATAATTTTTCCAAAAGACCTTATAAGGACCGTGTGGAACGCGCTAAATGCGAGCCGCTTCCAACCGGTCTTTTTGAAAGTCAATGGGGGAGGCCTATGTCCAGCAGTGGACGTCCTACTGCTGAGATTATGATGATGAATTATTCCAAGGATTTATATTTTACTAAACATTGAAAGTAAATATATGCACATTGAATTTTTGAAAAGATTGAGCTAAGTGGCTTTGCTTACAAAATAAAATTATTCCACCAAAAATTGAGTACAAATGTGATTTTGTACTATTTTGCTACAAAAATAACAATTTATTATCAGAAGTAGATGAGGAGTTCCACTGCAGTCCTATCGTACTGAAATAGCAAACATATTTACTCATACACTAATACACTCTAGCAAAGACTTTCACATTTACCCGTATAATACTTGTGGAATGAAAAATAAATTAGTAACAACATCGATACCATTTAGCGGTATATTTTCATATATTTTTTTTACATAGTACGCAACGCTTGTGCCAGCCGCTGAATGGTCTATAACTCAGCAAAGCGAAGGCTGATGATTATAATGAAGAAATACTTACGGTAATAAACGCGCCATAGCTGTGCTGCGAATCTGATATGTTGACTGGGTATTCCAGGTTGATGCCTGTGTTGAGCTCCTTGGGCCACTGTGTCGGCACCGTCGCGTCCGCGCCTCCCATTAACCAGTACACCTGAACCAAATAAACTCTTTAAGTACACACGAATCGACAAATGTAATGTAGTACGTTCTTAGACTTGGTGAAGTGACGATATACGTAAGACAGTTAGGGGTGGTAAACATTGGGTTGCGTGACGAACGAAATTTTTATGTACCGGGTAATTCGCTTCAAAACTCAGGGACTTGATGACAGTTCAATTGTAAAATTTTATTGTATAGTTTTTTTTTTTAATTTAAATTAATTTTTAGTGTTTACTCTGCCTTTTTCATACAGTTATGATGTGACACGTCGTGAGTTCAGCAAACACTCATATAAACACAACACTTGTACTACAAGAGTTCGATTTAACACTGAAAGCCACATTTTCCATTTACGCCAAATGTGATTAAAACTTTATTACCAGGCGAGAGATTTGCCCCACATCTTCCCCGAGCCGCATACATTTTGTACGAAGCTATTTACGACCTATGCGAAAGGATATTCGACAAGATATCTCATCTCGTCGGAAATTCGATAGCTCGAAGGACCAAGCGGGGTTACATGCCGTGTTATGCGTTACCGTTATTTATTTTTTGTGGATGCTCATTACTTATAGAAATCATGAGCTTTCCGAATTTCGTATTTCCTCGGGAATAATAAGAATGAATAAGTACTTTGTTTATTAAGGTCGGATGTTTTGATCAGAGATGAAAAGATACGGTTCGGATAAAGCCTCTTGAATAAAATCTCACGATATTCAAAAACCGTGCTCTGTGAGATTGAAGTGTAGACATACATCAACCTTTGTTCATGAAGAGATATATCAAACTGTTGCATGAAAAACATTCAAGACTACAATGAAAAGGTGAAGGTTCCAAGAACCTTCAAGAAACTGGAACCTTTGTACAACTACATTTAAACTTGAATTTAATATACAAAGGAAGCAATATCAAGGGCACTGAAGCTAAAATACAGGTGTCATAACCTAGTTCAGTGGAAGGAACTGAACCACTTATATAAAGAAATAAATTTTAGTTAAGTAATAAGAAATTTTAGTTAAGTAATAAAGTTTTAGTTAAGTAAATGTATTACGTAATTAATTAATAATTTTTCGTAGAATAAATTGTTATTATTATTTTTATCAAGGACCATAACTAAGCTGTAAGTTCTCTCTTCAAACTAATATCATTTCTTTGAACATTTGTTTATCACGGAAATAATATAAATGAAACTTTGCAAGTTTGTTGGTGCTTTGACGTACCAGTCACGAAGGTTGAACTTTGTCAATCAAGTCGAGTGTAAATTTTACAATGTCGGTAGTTGGCAGCTACATTTTAAACTTTAACTGATGAGTAGGAAATCCACAGAGATTTTATTTAAAAAAAACATTAAAATAACTTCATTACGTTTTCACTGGCCCATAGCAACTACAGTAACATAAAACAAAAAGGGCGTAGACATAATCGCTATATCAGATATTCTGTTGCCAAACAATCGTGTGTAAATATTGTGATACATATTTAATTTATTTTACGATTTCTATGTTACAGTTCCTTTCACATAAAAATCGAAGAGGAGTGTGAGAATACAACTTCATTGGACAATCTCTATGTGAATCTTTATAAAGAAGCTAAGGCTTCAATAAATTGTTCTTTTCGTGTATGTAACGTCATGTGAAAAATAAAATGGTATTCATGAATTATATAAAAAAATAAAGCCTGTTAATTTCTACAAGATATTATTTAATGTTGTTTATCCGAAACCTAGTTCCTACAAATATTACTGTGTTCCGGTGTAAAGGTTAGGTTAGACTCTATAATTTGATGCATTTATCATACACAGACCTATTGTTTACATAAATAAGATAGAGTCGCTCACTCAATAGAAAATTACGGACATCTTTTCAAAGTTAGCATTTGTGAATAATTGTATAAATGTTAAAAATAATAAATCACGAATTTTGATCAAGCTCTTGTTTACTTGATTTGTTCCCTCCCATCCTTCTTCGTTATTTCTCATATTCATTTGAAGTTTTTCTCAGGTCCCTTGTGTGTCAAATTATCGAGAGTCCACTGTGTATTAGGAAACATTGTTAAAGATACCGGAAATCATGGGGATGTAATCGCACGGGACCGAAAAGGATAACATGAACGAGAAGAAGCGCTTAAATGCCTGCCCGTGCCCAGGTCGATTAGATATACGTATACTTACATAGGTAAGTGACGCTTACATAATACATACAACCTGCTCTTCGGTTAGTGATACGAGGAGACAAGATTGAGCTCTTTTGAGTAATCCGAGCATGGCTTCTTCTTAACTACCAATCTTTCAACTTACCAAGGTTTCTCATTCTTGGTAACAACTTTATCTGACTAAGTTCCAGTTACGAGATTCATTGTTCAAAGTTTATGGAACACGGGCCTTTGTACAAAGTTGTAAACTATTATACAGCAGTGCCTTGACAAAAGTTTCACAGTTATTTTACAAGTTCTACATACTTAGAGGTTGACTTTAAGGTCTACCATGGTAATTTGTTTGATGAAAATCATGGAAGAACCTTCAAAGTCTGTGGAAAATAGCAATTTTCAATAGCGCATTTTTACGTGATTTGCAAGATGTAGCGCGAAAGTCAAAACAAATCAATACTCGTAAGTCAAATTCGAAACTGTAAACTGTCTCTTATATTTTTGAGACAGTGAGACGGTTCCGAAAAAAATTAGGTTTGCGTTCGTCATCTCGCCTAATATTAAGCGAAGGTTCGATCTACTATGACACACTTTTGCCAAGAACAAACCGATTTAATCGCGACTTGAAGGCGCCCAGAGAGCACCTATCGGGAAATACCCACTCGGGCAGCGCATTCTACTGTTTATTTTCATGCAACCGCTCTTTTAGTAAAGCTCTATATCTCTTAATGGAATAAATTTTAGACCGCCATCTCACGGTTTACGATGTAACAAGTTCTTTAAACATCATCACATCCACATCGTCTCACTTAACATCAGGTGAGTTCTGGCCAAACACCTAGCCTGTTAGCCATAAAGTAGTATATGGTACACAGTCAAATATGGTCCCTGTCGGGCACAGCAACGTTTAGAATAGAAGATTATATCGGATATTCCGACTTTCGGCCACATCCGATGGCCTTCATCATGGCGACAAAGGTAATACAACATGCGCGCGGCCTTGTCTTGGTTCGCAAACAAAAATGTGTCAAAACCAAGTCAGTTTCCATAGTAAAACATATTTTCGAAAACATTGAGACACGCTAGTTTTCTTACAAACCTTCGCCGTTCAAATTTAATGTCAAAACGAGCATTAGTTAGAAATACAGAAGTACGTGCAACGGTTCCAACCAGATTGGTAGCAAACCGGTCCTAACTAGACTGTCATAGTTTACCACAAATAAAACTTTCAAATAGTAATAGGAAGAAAATTCAATAGAATATGTAGCTAGATTAATGTATACTTAACTAAGGTGTGCATTAGTACTGGAAATACAGCCCGCTTATAGCGGCCTTGCAAGCGATGCGGCAATAACGTGCCAACAGGTAACCCTTTTAATGTTTGACCACAAGCCCCCAGGGTGAATGTGAGCGCATGCACTCTATCTAACGTCTTAATTATGTGATAAATATTGAACTTGGTTGCATGGACGGAAAACACCCATATGTTTTCCGTTCTCAATGTTTACAGATGGAAATGAAATGGTAGATTAGTCAACCGATATAAAGCTATTTAAGGCCGTTGGATCTTTTTTTGATGTTAGTATTATTGCTTTAAAGATAGCTTTTATTAGTATACTAGATGTTTCGTTACATAATAAAGGATACAAGCTAATTTCTCTCGCCATTCAGCGCTGTAAATTCTGCGAGCGTTTGGGCACGTTTAACAAAGGTTCGGTACGTAAAAAAATGCTTTATTTATGTTTCACTTAATTTTACATATACATTCTGCCAAACTATTTGTATAGTCTCTACAAAGGTCTCTACGACTAGTCTTTATATAAGCTAATAAAAGAAACTGGTAAAAATATGGCATCTTTTACTATGAAAACGGCACAGCGCTAAATAAGACTAAACAAATATCACCTTTTACATCAAAATATCATTCAAATTACTTTTGACGAAATGAACCTAAGATATAAGAAATGAACGGCGCAGCTGATTATTCTTTAACTGATACTTTTTTGTTTGTCTTTGGCACGGCACATTGTGCGTTTGCCAGTGTTAAGTATTTCGACATTTTTGGGTATTTGATACAAATTCAAGTAAATTATGTCAAAGTCACGCAAAGTAAGTAAGTAGGGATCAAGTCTTTTTAACACGTATAGTAACTCGCCTTATAGTAAGCGATGATGTGGTCGATGATGAAACACGTACACTTAGAAGATACCTATTCACTCTGAACTTGAAAATATCTACATTATATTTCTCAGGAAACAAAGAAGCCGACAGTTTGTTCCATTCCTTGGCCGTGCGAATAAGAAACGTAGATTCAAAACGTTTGGTACGTATCCAAGGACATTCCACTATGTGTGGGTGGCCGTCTTTCTATTTGTCCTGTAGTAAAAAGGAAATGGAAGAACAAGGTCGTACAGCTCAGTAGAACATTCTCCGAAATTAATCCTGTAGGAAATTTACAGGCTTGCTATCTTCCGGCCGTGTTCAAAGCTTAACAGTTTTTTTCGACCTATAGTGGTAACTTTCCTACATAGAAGCTTTGACGGAGTTAGAAGCAACACGCAGTTCGACCACAACACCATATCACTTGTTTACGTAATTCAGCACTTTATGAACAAACACTACAAATGATATTCATAAATACAAAATTAAAATGAAATACACAAGAAAAATCAATACAAATTATTTGCAAAATAATTCAATGCTCAATGCATTGAATTATTTCGTGACTGTAAAAGCTGCCATGCTGCAAAGTGGGACTGGGCTGGACACGTCCACCGAATGCCGCAATAATAGCGCGTTCACATCAAAGAACGATATTCAATGAGACCTTGCTATCATTTCTGCAACCGGCACGAAGATGTAGTTAAAAAATCAAAAGCTTGAAGCAGCACAAGTTGGTAGTTCCAGTTCAAAAGACATAACTTTTCTGTACTACTATCGTAAAAGAAATAGCTGAAGTTTTTATAATACTGAGGTCAAAAGTCAAAAGCCCTGTATTGTATCAGTCTGGCTACTTCGTTCTTATTATTTACAACTTTGTCTATGAAATACACGTTTATTTGTAGTCCTAACTGAGACAGTTCTTAGAATTTTCATTTGTTAGGTTTTATTGACTAGTTCTTCCAAAAACAAAAGAAATACAAAGTTTTATGACTAATTTATCATCACTTCTCTCTTGCGGACAAAATTCACAAACTAGAACTGACATACAACAACTGTTTTGTAATGAGCATCAAGACTAATAATAAGATGTTAGTTTACTGGTGTAGAAATATGAAACTGTTTTTTTTTTTCTTACCGCCTTTCATTCAGTTCATCCGGACCCATTTTCCCACTTCCTGAATCTTTTCCGTAGCTTTCAAACGAATGGAGACGGCTTCGAGCGTCATATTCAATTGTTCCGCGTATTCTTGTTGAGTTTGTGTATCATCTTCATCCAATAAGGCTTGCAATTCAAACACGCACTTCGTCTCTCACGTCAAAATCATCACTTTTGAATTTTTGACCACTCGAAATACTGTGTTTTACCAAGAGCATGTTCACCGTAAGCTTCGATAAGCATTCGATGCAATTCTGCAGCAATTTTAACAAATAATAACAGAAAACCAATGCTGCCCGCAAATCTTATATATATCGTTGACATTTAATATCATTTTAACATTATTTTATATTGTTTCAACTTTGACATCAACCATAACTCTTTGACAATTTCTGATTTTTTTTTAAATTCTTTTACTGTACGTTACATAAAGAAAATATCAGTAAACATGTGTAAAAAGTAAAAATTGTTATGCACGGCCTTCTAGAAGTGAACACTGCATGCACATGAATAATTACGTTAAGGTACACTACTCGTAAGTATTAAGTGACATGGTGGAAATTATTGTAAAATGATTTGATTTTTCCTGGTGTAGTGTCAAAAATATCTAAATTGTTGCATATTTTGTTATAAGACGAGAACATCCGATATATTGATGAATTGGTGTTTTTTATTAATTTCGATTTAGGATTATTATATAAATATAATAACAATATTTTTAAAGTTTCGGTAATAGCACATTTCGGCACTAACCATCTTTAAACACTTACAACATAATTTTGAATAAAAAAACCTTTAATGCAAACGATAACATAGGATAAGTCCAGGTACGTACGTCACAAATTGGTGATTTTCGCTTTATAAGGCGTAAGGACATCTTTCCGACAAGGGACAAGATATATTCTATAACTTAACTGTTGAAAAAGGTGTTAACTGCGCACTCAATTTCCCAATCAGATCTGTTTTTATCTGTGGTATCCGAACCCGGGACTTCCCGATTAGAAGCCAGACTGTCTCCAAAATAGGCTGCCGAAACTAACGCACACTAAAATATCGTAACACAAATAAATATAGGTTACTACAACTTCACTAGATATTTTACGTACCGTAACGACAGATAAAAGAAAAAAAATGTCTTAATGTCAATAAAACGAAAGTGATTTATGATACTTTACCACTGGCCGTAAAACTTTACGATCGACAAGCACAAAGGCTCATTTATTACATGACATCAAAATGGTTCGTTTGCCGCGTCCTTTTTGTTCACTTCCTGAAATATTATCTACCACTTAAAGGTAAAATCGGATGAGTCAGTTGTCGGTAATTCCTATTTTTTTAAAATAACAAACTATCTTAAAGGGATTTAGGTAGATTTTTCGATGAAAGCTTCCAGGTGGCTCGACTTTCTCCGATACTTTCAACGATTATCATCATATTTCAACAAACTAATTATATACCTAAGCCTTCCTCATGAATCATTCTATCTATTGGTGAGACTCGTATGATAACCCGTTCAGTAGTTTTCAAATTTATCGCAAACAGACAGACAGACGCGGTAGACAGACGACTTCGATAGAGACGATAAACGGCTAGCTAGCAAACCGAGTATAATAAATTTTACAACAAAAGAAACGGACTCCATTTTAATAAGTTCAAACACGGCTAGGTTCGTTATTAAATTAAGGAGTTCCGGTTTTATCTGCTGGATAGTTATGATAGATACATAGTTATGTTAATGGTAGTTCATTGGAACTGTTCTAGGAACGGTAAACACCAGTGAAAGTCACAGGAAACCAAAGTACGCAATTTCGATTACTTAACTTATTTATTCCAGTTTTTAGAAATAATTATCCAAATAGGTTTATAAATAACGGAGTTCTCAAATAACAAACATAAAAAAAATTATAACCAAATTGAAGACCTCTTTTTTTGAGTCGGTTAAAAATACCTTATGAAGTTTTTACTACAATGGTAGCTCAAGCTTATTATTGAAATTTGTGCGATCCGACCACACTTTGAGTTATCATCGCTACAAAAATCATTAAATTGATTGTTTATGGTTGACAGGCCAGGTATTTGACCACAGCTCACCTGATGTTAAGTGACGGTGTGGTCGAAGATAGTAAACACACCTAGCCTGGTATGGAACTGGCTCTCAAGTGATGCTGCCAGCTGAGAGTAGTAACCAGTCGAGTACTAGAAAGTACCTACCTTCATGTTATGGTTTCCTTACGGTGTTTTTCTCAAGCTCTTTGTTAGGGTTCGAACCCCCCACCACATTCTGCATGTGAAGCGACCGCGCTAACCACTGAGCTATTATCGATACAAAGATGGTTAAAGTTTGCTATCAAATCAATATATTATATAAATAGACAAATATAATTTAATTTGTAAATCGTAGCTTGAATATATATTAATCGTATACTATGATCATAATATTGTTTGTATACCGACGACCGCTACTAAAAATGGTCGTCATTTATTAAGCAAGCGAAGTAATTAAAACTTTCTACTCGGTGTAGCACTGAATATTCCACCTATGTGAACACGACAAACTAAACAAAGAGAGTAATTAGCCAGCTTGTAACTACGCCCCCATACAACGTACAACTGAACCGTTTGAAAATTTTAGATGAGCGAGTATATGTTACGTAGATTTAGCAGACTTTATATATGAGTATGCACGCTTTAAATTTTACTAGCGACCCGCCTCGGCTGCGCACGGGTTGAGACGGGACTTATGATCTATCTCAAAGGGATTAGGCAGCGTTTTCGATGAAAGCTCCCAGATGGCTTGACTTTACCGACACTTCCAACAATTATCATCATATTTCAACCAATTTACACAAAACCTTGACAAATTATATACCTAAACATTCCTCATGAATCACTTTATCTATTGGTAAAACTCGCATGATAATCCGTTCAGTAATTTTCAAGTTCGAGAACAGACAGACAGACACTTCATTTTATAATACACTGGACCGCAAGGAAAATGGGTCGGTTAGAAAATTTTCAATATCTTCTAAAGTACCTTACCTAGCTTTATGAAATAAGGACTAAATTAAATAATATTTAAATGAAAATAAAATAAAAATTAATTCAAGCTTTTTATTTTTAATAAATGTAAAATAAAAAAAATGCTTAGTTTTTCCAGTATTTTCGTAAATGTAGATTGGTTACAGATGTGCCATTTTAGTACTTTGTGTTGCCTCCGTAATACTACTGTTATGCGATGGCATACTTTCTACTAGGTTTTTGAGGAGATGCTGCGGAATATTCTGCCATTCCTCTATTAGAGCTTCTTTCATTTCACGAGGCGTGATTGGCGGCGGATTTCGCTTACGTACACGTGGTCCCAGTTCGTCCCACTCATGCTATTTACATAAATCTGTTGCAAAGTTTAGAAACCGTGTTGGTCATTGTTGAGGTTTAAACCCACGCCCTTCGGCATGTGTTACCGTCCGCGCTAACCAGAGCCATAATTGCTACAAGTACCAAAACTAAAACATCTTTTGTAGTGCATGGTAACACTATTAATACTACACGATATACATCATCAGCCATAGAACGCCCACTGCTGGACATAGGCCTCCTCCTGGGGGGGGGGTTTTGCCAATACTCGCCACGCTTGGCACGCGGGTTGGCGAGCGCATTTAGGTGTGATTGTTCAAGGAAGACGCTGCTGCCCATCTTCCGGATTACATCCCTTAGCCGACTCTTACGGCAACCACGGGTAGAGAGGGTGGAGTACAATTTTTACGCCGGCACCACCACGCTAAACCACACGATACATATTTGCAAAAATGTTAATAAATAGATCGTGAATTCTTCACTATTTAAAACGGTATAATATAAGTAAAATGGTTGTATAGCTCGATTAGGTTTAAATATTTTCAGCTATATACGAAGCGGTTCTGCGAACAGCTAACTTTCTTTGAAAAGCTCGGTCATTTATTTCGTGGCCTCGTAAACTTAAACTTATATAGGATGTTCTGCAGCGAGAAGAGGATATAAAGACTTGTGTTTATTTTAATTTTAATTAGTGTTTTGTTTAATTTGTTTAGCTTTTAAGTTTATGTCAAATTTTAGTTTTAGATATTAAGTAAAGTTTCGGATAAGTTTTTTAAATTGTTGTGAATTTAGTTAAATTTAAATCCACATCACTGTTGTTAGGTACCGAAACGATGTTAAGTGGAACTAAACTAAATATACACCTTGAACAATAAAAAAACTCAAAAAACTAATATAATACGAGTCACCTGTATAGGTCTGTCCTTCAAACTGTTAATGATTCTTTTTATATTTCCCGCCCGTCACGCCCCCAAAATAATTTACTATTTACTAGTGAGTACACAAAAACAACTTTGATACGATCAGATGAATTGTTACGAAATTAATAAACTAAGTAACAAAAATAATACATTAGTCTTATTATAATATGTGAGACTACTAAAATAAACAACGACAAATAATTATAAAACGAAATAACTCGCTGAATAAAAACATTTTTTTTTTATCGCTGACAGGCTAGATGTTTGACCACAGCTCACCTGATGTTAAGTGACGATGTGGTCGAAGATGGTACAGCACACCTAGCCTGGAATGGAACTGGCTCTCAAGTGAGGCTGCCGGAACACACCGTTAGATGCTTGGCGGCAGATTTTCAACTTGAGGGTGGTAGCTAGCCAGCCGAGTACTAGAAAGTACCCTACCACCACGCTATGGTTTCCTCACGATGTTTTCCCTTACCGGCAGTTCAAGATCATTGTTGGGGGTTTGAACCCACGCCCTTCGGCATGCGAACCTACCGCGCTAACCACTGAGCCATCATCGCTACAAATGTACAACAAAAATAATATGACCTCTATTTTGAAGGTCAAAGAAACTGTTATATAAAAATCTATTTTCACATTTTTTATCTAGGTAGTAAGTACTTACATCGAAAATTTTTCCGAGATCATCAGCTAAACAGGAACAATTGAAAGCCACAATGCCAAGCTCCTTCACCTAAACACAAAAGAAGAATAAAATCAATAAATTATTGTTTAATAAAAGAGACTTCAACAAAAAAACATCAGCACTAAAAAGCGAAACATAGACTTATTTTACAAAGTATTATTATACCTACGCCAACCAAAGTATTATTATTATGGATGCGAGCCGCTTCCAACCAGTCTTTGTGGAAATCAATGGGAGAGGCCTATGTCCAGCAGTGGACGTTATACGGCTGATGATGATGATGATGATGGTGATATACCTACTGGGTGCTTAGTTTAGCCTAGGTGCTTGGCACCGACTTCAAATAGATCAGTACCTAGCAGGTATAATAGTATAATGACCACGCTTGGCAGGCGGGTTGGCGAGCGCAGTTAGGTGTGATAGTTCAAGGAAGACGCTGCTGCCCATCTTCCGGATTACATCCCTTAGCCGACTCTTACGGCAACCGCGGGTAGAGAGGGTGGGGTACAATTCTTACGCCGGCACCACCACGGCAAATTAATTATGTAACTTCAGTATATTAATGTTATAACCTGAGTAAGTGATCTCCAGTCCATGTTAGCACTTCCAATGTAGAAGTGCATCCTGTCTATGATCCAGAACTTCGTATGAAGCACGCCGCCACCCAGCAGCTTGGAGAAATTCAAACTTCTCACCTGAATAAAATAAACTCAATGAGACACTAAAAGCACTTCCGTCTTCTTCTGATGTACTGAAATTAACGATGATAACTCAGTGGTTACCGCGGACGGTTCACACGCCGAAAGGCGTGGGTTCAAACCCCAACATGAGCAGGAGCTGCTCTGGTGAAGACAAACATCGTGAGGTGGTGGTAGGGTATTTTCTAGTACTCGGCTGGCTAGCAACCACCTACAAGTTGAAAATCTGCCGCCAAGCACCTAACGGTATGTTGCCTCACTTAGGAATCAGTTCCATTACAGGCTAGGTGTACTTTACCATCTTAGACCACACCGCCACACGAGCTGTGGTCAAACACCTAGCTTGTCAAACACTAAAACCCTATAAGAGATATATAATGAGATGTTTAATTCCAATAGCATTAAAGTTTATTTTACTATAGTAACTGACCTTTAGACACTTTTTTTTAAAGTTGTGATTTTGCCTTGAAAAACAAAGAACGTAGGAAACCACTAAAATGTTACCAGGCAACGAATTGCAAGTCCAACCAACCATCCTTCCAACCGGTCTTTATGGAAGTCAATGGGGGAGGCCGGTGTCAAGCAGTGGACGTCCTACGGCTGAGATGATGATAATGATGAATTGCAAGTTTTATTGGATGAAGATGATACTCAAACTCAACAAGAATTCGGGGATTAATTTAATGTGACGCAGAAAGCCGTCTCTATTCGTTTGAAAGCTAATGGAATGATTCAGAAAATGGAAAAATTGGTTCCGCGTGAACTGAATGATAGGCAGCAAGAAAAAATATAATATCTGGTTTCATACTTCTACACCTGTGTAAGTTTAATTACCTGCGCAGCTTTCTTCTTAACTAAATATTCAGTATCTACATTAGGATATAGTTTACTGGGCCAGTTTTGAGCAATTCTTAAATTAATATTTCGTTTTGACCCGGCAGCATATAAAGCTTGGAACACTTGCTCTCCCTGCAAAAATCAAAAACACTTAAGTAAAAACTTATCTCTAGTGTGCAAACAGATATACAGTGTCTCACGATAGAAGTCCTTTTTAATTTTACCAATAATTCCTAAAACCGTTAGTACCTAACAATTGTTTTAGCTGAATTGCCCGGTACTTCACACCATTTAAAAAAAAGAATCAGCTAACTCGGTTCAGCTGTTCTCGAGTTACATGCTTATCAATGAACACAAGTTACCTGCTTAACAACGAACACAAGTTACGTGCTTAACAACGAACACAAGTTACGTTCTTAACAACGAACACAAGTTACGTGCTTAACAACGAACACAAGTTACGTGCTTAACAACGAACACAAGTTACGCGTTTATCAACGAACATCATTTATCTGTTTTCTAATCATAAATTTTAGTTGAAAGAGTAATAGATTTTTAAAATTCTGATACAACAAGGGCCAGCGTGGTCGCTACGAATACAAACTATAATGGTTTTTCGATAATACATTAATGTAAAAATACTTTAAAATGTGGAAAATAAACATTTAAAAAAAGTTGTTCTAAATATATTAAGGCAACGAGTTACCGTTTCGTGGTCTGAAATGCTTACCTCTATAGAGGAATTATAAGGATATTCTTCATTTAACCTAAGAGACCAATAAAAAGAGGCAATTTCTATAGATGTTTGAGCTTCGTCTATTAAATCTAACCACACATTTTTTGTGGGCAGATACGTGGCGTTTGGCGGGTACATATGACCCTCGGGAATACTCTCCACAAGTGATAACCTGAAATAAAAATACATCATTAATTTATGATTTACACACAGAGCCATCTAGCCTCAAACCAAGCAAAGTTGCGATGCGAGCTTTGCATACTTTGTAATTGGAGACTAAATAATTTAGAATTTTATTATAGTTTGTATTACAGTAAAAAATAACTATATTAGATAGGTACATAGAAACTCTTTATTGTGCACACCAAAAATAGAAAAAGAATCTTATGAGCTAGTGCCACAAGTGGCGGCCTTGTCACTAAGAGCGATCTCTTCCAGGCAACCAAGAATGGAAAAACACGATACCATCATAATAATATATACAGATAAAATAAAATAAAATCTTCAATTAATTTGACATTTATAAACACAAGATCTAGTCTATAAGTCCGGCTGAGGAGAGAAATGCGGTTAGAATGTTGGCAGTATTGCATCGCTAGATAATATTCTGACAGTAGTATATAGATGCCAGCATTCTGATCTCCCGACGTCTATCACAGTTGAATAGTCCTATGATCTACTTTATAATCACTTGTCCCTTCTTAACATAACTAAAATATATTTTTGATGACAAATAAGGTTGCGTTTGACCGCCATCTCGCCTGATGTTAAGCAAGATGCGGTCTACGATGGAGCACGCTTGTCTAGAAGAAACCGATTCACTCGCGATTTGAAAGTACCCAGGTTATATTTATCGGGGAACATCCAGTCGGGCAGCAAATTCCAATGTCTAGCGGTTCGAACGAACAGGGTTAAATCAAACTGGATTTGGAATATCAACCAAGAAGCGGTGTCGGTTTTTAGAGCTCCTGGCTATCCGATAGTAGAATAGGCAGGGAGGAATTAGATCATGCAGAACGGAAGTTGTAATATTATTACATTCTGTTTCGTGTCCTTTGAAATAAATGAAGCGCACTCTCCGAAGTATATCCTGTAAAAAAACGACAGACAAGCAACTTTGCGTCGAAGTTCAAGGCTTTAAAAACTTTTCTGAAATAAATTCATCCTTTTAAATTTAGTTTTTAGCATAAATAATTTGAAATTAAGTGTGATTTTAAATTTCAATAGATATAGAGCTAGACTATACATTTTTACATTCAAATTGGTGGACAAAATAACATCAATGTAATGAAAATAAAACACTAAGCAGTTTTCTTGACCATGCCCTTTAGGTAGAAAATGTTAAGGGTGCGACAGGCGTTCGGCCATTTATCACAACTAAAAGTCATGTTTACTCCAACATCGTAAAATAACTGGTGGGTGTTAATTTTGATTGATTACCTTTTTGGACGGTATACGGTGTTCTGACGGTCGAACGAGTGACAAAGTAAAATAATGAAAATAACTATGTATAATATATAAAAATATAATAAATAAATATAGGAGGGCATTTTGAAATTAAAGCAAAGCTTGTATTAACAGAACTAGATAAAAGACGGTGTAAAAAAATTCGTAGTTTTCTATACCAAAATGTATGAGAAATGGAACCCTTGCGTTAACGGTGACTGACACTTTTGTAGGTTTTTTAAATGCTGTAATCATATTTCGGTATCAGGAATGTAACCAGCCCAGTGTGTACATAACTACTTATTATGAAAATAAAATCGTCCACCGCATCTCTCTGTCTGTTAGCGATAAACTTAAAGGGATTATCATGCGAATTTCACCAATAGATAGTGGTATTTCATGAGGAAGGTTTAGTATATAATTTGTCAAGGCTTTGTGTAAATCGGTTGAAATATGACGATAATTGTTGGAAGTGTCGGAAAAAGTCAAGCCATCTGGGAGCTTTCATCGCTGCCTTTCCTGCCTTCTCCCTTTGAGATATAAAAAAACAATGCATGGTGGTCCTCTTTTATAGGTCTATAAAAAGTCTGCGGTGGCATATATCTTTTAAGGATAGCTTACTGAACCCATTCGTTTCTCGCCGTCTGTACGCTTAGATCATTTAAACTACGCCACAGATTTTAATGCAGTCTCCATCAATAGACAAAGTGATACAAGAGGAAGGTTTAGGTATCTTTATAATACAATACATGCATATGCACCACATTAGTGTCTACATTGCGCCCATACGAAGCCGGGGCGGGTCGCTAGTAAATGTATAATTAAAAACAATTTATTTAATTTTATTTTGTAAACAGTGTTAATTTCTAAATAAATATGACAAATTATGATAACTAGGCATCAGTTACATACTTCCAGATGAGATATTGCAAATAGGTACTGGTTGATGAGATGTTACTGATTCTCTTCATAAACAATCAAATTACACAGCAAATCACTGGAGGCTGACCTTATTAATATTATACAAACAACCACTCAAGTTACAATGACCTAGGTTCAAAGTCCATGCATAGGTTGTTTAGGTCAAACTTTAGCACATTTATCATTAACTATCCTTTTAGCAGTACAGTTCAATTTAACCTTTATTGCTTTTGAATTAAAATCACATTTGAGGTTCAAAGTAATTCACATGATAGAGGCATTAACATAATGTGGTAATGACTTAAATAGGTTTTTGCATGTTCAGCGTACATTTAGCAGGCCAGCGTACATTTATTTTACTTTTGGAAAGTCATTGAAAATTATGCTTTGTTGCCAATAAAATACAGTTTAGAGTTACATAAATTAAGGGGGAAATCAATAAGAATACCTGTTTATTATTGTCTATCAATGCTTAAATGAATGTGGGATAGTTTTTGTGGATTGTAGAGAGAAACGACCAGGATCTTCTTAGATTTCTTTATTAAAAAAATACTATGCGTCTTTACATCTTGCTATATTCCGACCTTCTATCTCTCAGTAATATTAATCCTTCAAATCAGCTTTCTCTTTCACACTCGTCTGTCATTCACATTCATCCATCTCTTTCACCTTTCTTCCTTTGCATTACACACAGCAAACACTCCTCAACCCTACACGAATTAACCAAAAATAGCCAATATTATTTAAATGATGTTTCACTATTGACACACCTGAGAAAGTGTTACTAAATCTGCAACTTTAAGGGTTGAGATGAGATAGAATTTTATGTAGATCATTGTAGATTCTTTGGTTTATTTTGAAGGTTTTAGTTTTGTATAAGCCACTCCTACATCTACATAGACAAGACTTGAGTGTGAGTGTAGAATTTTATTGGGGTATTCACATATTATTTATATAGTATTAAAACTTTAGCAGAATGAAGATGGATAATTATCAAGTAGTTGAGAAAAATACTCATCCAAACATAGTTTATTTTTATTTTTTATAGCTGACAGGCTAGTTGTTTGACCACAGCTCACCTGATGTTAAGTGATGGTGTGGTCAAAGATGGTAAAGCACACCTAGCCTGGAATGGAACTGGCTCTCAGTGAGGCTGCCGGAACACACTGTTAAATGCGGCAGATTTTTAACTTGAGGGTGGTAGCTAGCCAGCCGAGTACTAGAAAGTGCCCTACCACCATGCTATGGTTTCCTCACGATGTTTTCCTTCACCGGCAGCTCAAGCTCATTGTTGGGGCTTGAACCCATGCCCTTCGGCATGTGAACCTACCATGCTAACCACGGAACCATCATCGCTACAAGTTATCGATGTAGCAGTATTTGAAAATCTGCCGCCAAGCATCTATGTGTTCCAGCAGCCTCACTTGAGAGCCAGTTCCATTCCAGGCTAGGTGTGCTTTACCATCTTCGACCACACCGTCACTTAACATCAGGTGAGCTGTGGCCAAACACCCAGCCTGTCAGTCATAAAAAAAAAATTGGAGGTATTGAGTAGAGGTATTCTTATTAATCTTGCTAAGACATAGGTTTAGTATGTTTATTTTATTTTATGGTACCAATATCTAGGATGAAAAGTTTGAAATAGATAGTTTTGCTCAACCAATTTCTAAGTATTGTTTAGTCTAAGTTAAATTTATTGTGTTGATGCTTTTATATGCAAATTTTTAAGTTTTCTAATATAAGAATGAGCCTAGGACACAGTGGAGTACCCTAGTGTGGGACTCAAGACAACCCATTGTTATATTTATGATTAGCATTATCTTTAGTTATTGTTTGTTATTCTCCAATATATATTTAAGAAGGGTATGAACAAATGAATAAATCTTAGTATTATTATACCTGTAATACAATTTAAATTATAATTATTACACCTACCTTATGTTAAACTATATAAAATTACCAGAAATAAGTAATTTATTGAATATTTTCAACTCACCTACACTCATCTGAGCACTGTAAGCTAACTGGAGCAGCAGTAGTGTTGGAGTGAGCATTGTTCGGATGGTCCAGCAGGGGTACCAACACGACCAACACAATTAGTATAATCACAATTGACACAGGGATGCATGATGGTCGACACCAAATGCTTCTTTTTCTTCGTCTACAACAATTTAACAACATTACTGTTTAGCCATACAATAAGACCAATTTTGAATGCTTTTGCTAATAATGTTAAGTTACTAAAAATGTTACTGTAATTTTCATAGCAGCTTAGACAAAAAAATTGATTTGACAAAGACTTTAAAGTTTGTTTTAATACCTTTATTAAAGTATTTCTGTAATTTGTGTATATGTATATTGTTAATGTTCTTTTAGTTGTTTGTGTATTACATCAGCTGTTACTTATACATAATATATTGAATTTATACTAAAAATGTTATTCTAAGAGATGGGAAAGACCTTTTTTCAGTTTTTTTTGGTGTATAAGGAACACCCAGTCAGTGTCAGTTATGATGTACCTATAGCAGTTCCCAGTCCTGTTAATTAATTCAAATGGGTACATTTATGTACACTTGAATGTCAAATAAAATATAAGCAAATATTTTAGCAGTCATTAATATTAGATTGATAAAAATGTAAAAAAATCAAGAACAAATATTAATATCTATATCATGTTCAAAACTCAACTACTAGGAGTTGGGCATGAACAGCTTGTTAAACATTTATTTTATAAAATAGTCACTTTAAGCTGTCACAACTTGAATACATTTTTTATTATCGCCGGGATTTAATCGCGCATAAAACACTATGTAATTAAGTACCTGTGATCACAAACTATAAAAAAGCACAACCGGTGTCAGTTTGTGGCTTGTAACATGGCCAAAATGTTGAGGCATATAAACGAAACTAGGTAATTACATAGTCTTTTAAGTCCACCTAGTGTTTTAAACATAATTACAGCTGTTTTAGTTGGAAGATATAGTAAATTTAACTCACTTATCATTGTAACTGTTTCCATTTTCGTCTCGCATCATGAATATCTGTTCCCACTGCTCCAGCTCTTCATCAGACGACGAAGCGTTCCCCAGACTCCCAGTTTCTAGAACAGTCTGTGATAAACCACAAAATAAATATTAATTTTACTATAAAAAAACTTACGATTAGTTGGAAGATGTTATGAGACTGAGACTATTCCAGAAGATAAACCGAAAATGAAATTTGTATTGCAATCTGGGAAGTAATAATACAGAAAACTATATTAGAAAATACCTTTATGTTGCCGTAAATATATAACCAAACTGAAATAAGATAGCCCATGACGAATGTTCCACTCAAATACGTAGAATAATGAAAAGTACGTAAGAGTTTCTAACAATCAGTTAAAGCATATTGTAATTTTAATTAATTTTTAGTTTTGTTTATGTTTTGAATATAGATAAAAATTGAGCGAATACACACGCAATGTGTAATAATGTGTTTCTATTTTTTAAGGCTTTATTTATGTGTCAGCTCGGTTCGCTGAAATGTCTTTGTTTGACATTGACATACAAACAAGAGCGAGGCAGTATGTTGACAGTTACATTGTTTCAGTTTTGGCACTACACCTTTTATATATCGAGTCACTAGTTCACTAGTTAATTTCCATGAGAGCTTAAATTTATATTAATCCAAGCCATCTTACAGTAAAATAGTGGATGCGACTTATGCTGCACTGTTTTAACTTGAATCTCACAAAATCATCACAACCACTATGTACACTAATTAAGATTCAAATAAACGTTGTGGGAAAATATATTATAATGTATAATGTTATGTCTGTTTCACGTTGGCGCTAAAATTGTCAATAATATAATTTAATGCTAATCAAACGATTTTATGAGGGTTTTTATAATTTTATTTATTCATCACACAGATGTAATTTTACGATTTAACCAAGATGTTTTTTTATAATTCCAAAGCATACGAACTAGATATAAACCCACCATTTATAAATATTTGCCACTAAGTATCCAAACAGTAGTCCAATCAGTATTAAATTTATAAAATCACAGATCAAACTTGCAAGATAGCAATCACCGACACAGCACTTAGTAAACTGCATTTTCGTGAATCCTGGCGTCCCTTTACAAGTCGTACCGGCGCATTAGTGGCAAAAATATTACTGCAAAGTAGATGACGTCGGCAACCACCGCATTGTGCATGTGCATTTTAAATACTAGGTTAGTACTAACCGTAAAACTATTCAGGGCACTATAGCTCCAACACAGCTATTGCTATTGTTATGCTAGATAAAATGTAATTGCTGTTGTATATAATAATAATATGCTTTTCGCGTTTTAATAACGTGTTAGAAAGAGCTTGCTCGCGTTGCTATTGTTTTTATTTTTTCACCGATGCTATTGTCTTTATTTGGTAGATGCCAAATCACAACATTCAGTGAATTTTTATTTTTTATTCAAGTCTTGTATACCACATGAGAGTTTTAACACTTTTGCCGAGGTAACAAAGTACCTACTGAAGTGGAACTTGCGTGATATTTTACCATTAGATAGTACCAACAGTACCAACGAAAAAAACAATAGCTTTCTCTGTCTAGTCAACTAACTACACAATCGAATACGATAATTGGCATGTAGACAGAAAATAACAAAGCATTTCGACTAAACTTCCTATCGTGTTAGCTCGTCAGCTTTCGGAATATCACTGTGACAAAATATTTCGAACGTGAACTAAATAAAGGTAAATGTTGGCGACAATAAGGGTGAATTTCATAAATAAATCATGCTTCCTACTTACACAGGAAGTTAACCAGCTGATCCTATAATTTACCGACATTAAAATTCAACCGACTCCCTAATGTAACCATTTAGTTTTAGGTAGGTACATAGGTATAACAAAAGTACCCACACTAAACGTGTATTAAAATCATAATCGATATACGTAATATTTATGTAAGTACATAAATTAAATATCACAGTGACACAGATTTACCCTATACAAGACATTGGCAAAATTACGGTAATAGGTACCGCAGAAACCACTAAGAAAAAGTTCAAGCTACGAACTTATAGCAAATGTGGTGGAAGCATTTCAAATAGCGACCAACTTCCTGTATTGTCTAAGCGTGGAAATTAAAGCGTGGTTAGTTTTTTTATCAGCTTTTTGGCTCCATTAAATTCTACAACTTTGACAGCTGCAAATGTTACAGTGCTACAAATGTACAACCAGTCTTAGAATTTGTAGTAGGTAAACACGTGTTGCTCGTGGTAAGTCGTAGCACATAAAATTACTACTAGGCGAATAGCTATAATAGATATAATTATGATCTATGGATAGTGAACAGATCAACGTGAGATCTAGATCATCTTTGGCTACACCGTCATTTTCGATGAGGCGATTATCTTTCCATAAGGCGTTTGGTGGGCAAACGTAGATCTATGTAATACCGAGGAATTGTATGGAATTCCCTACATGAAATCGAAACATATTTGTTTGAAACTTTTTACTGCGAATAATAATAATTTTGTCTAATTCAACTTCGTATTGTATCATGTTACTTACGTAATTCTTGATTTATTAACAAAATAAATGAATATTGTATGTGAAGTAATGTAAGGTATACCTACATTGCTCTGCAGTTGAGATAAATAGAGTAAGCGTTCGAATCGCATCTAGTAGGTAAGTTCGTTTAGTTTACAGGGCTTACGCTTGACGTATTTATACTAAGACGAAAATACTCATTATTGTGAACAACTTTTACTATGGATACAACTCTGAAACCGTGAAAAAACAGCTGTTTTATAAAAGAATACAACCATCCTCAACAAAATGTATGGAACAGCTGATTTTATTTTCGCAATTTGAAAGTTGTACTCATATTAAAAATTGTTTTTTTTTTATTACACTTCTCGGGTACTGGAGTCCGTGATCTTTATTAACTTGGAATTATAACATTTTGTTACAATATAGGAAGAGGAAATTTACTCAAATGAATCTTATTCTAGGGTTAAAGTATTAGTTTGTGTGTATACCGCGAGCAGACCAGCGACCCGCAAGCAGTCCCCGATCACGAGTATGACGCGTGTGCCAGCCATCGCCCTTCTCAACCATATCAGAGGGAAGAGAGTAACCCGACAAACGACGACGCCGCAAGAAGGAGCCTTCCATGGTCAGCATGAATGCTCGAGGCATACACACAATCGTCAAACAATAACTTCATTTTGGCTTAATATACCCCAAGCTGTATTTATATCACCGATTCAGTCTCGTAGCTACTATATTTTTCGACAAAAATTAGGTGAAACCGTTTTTCCAGCATTCGAATTAAACGATTCCAAAATACTCACAAAACAATTTTGCTGGGTGAGACTTTTTATGAACACGAAAGTAAAAACCGTAAATAAATAAATTTGCACCCTTTTTTTAAGACATGAATTTGGCGCCCCCTTAAATTGCCACTTAAGGCACACCCCGGCTTGGCTCCTGCCTCCCCGGTCCGAAGCAGCACTGACTGCTATTTAATGTGGCTTAAATTACGAGTAAGTTCACTCGTTTAACAAGGCTAAAGTAAATTAACATAAAGACAGTAATACATTTAACTCACACTACTTAGGTTAAAGGTCATAATCGCGCGTGCAGTCAGACAACATTATAAACATTTCAATCGCGAGGAGTATTCGTAATCATCAATACACGTACCTACCTACCTACTATACATAGAGTGATCTATAAGATGTTAGAACAAAGTTTTTGTATCCATTTATCAATGTTAGATTGATGTCTTCGAGTTAATGATTGGTCAGTAGGAAAAACTAGCTACTTTAAAAAAAAATGGTTGGTATAGATATATATACCGATGAGTATATAGGTATCTATATCTACTTACTTGGTGATAGATCTCCTTAGCAGGAGGTCGTCTTGGTAGGTACCACCGCAGTAGCATTCATTCCGCTGCCAAGCAGTAGTGTGTAAGCGTTACAGTGGGCTGTTGAGACTAACCATCAGTCTCAAAGTAATAGATAAATGTCACAGCAGCGCCGCACTGGACTTTGTTTTTACCACTCAAAGTTCTGTGTATCGCTGCAATGATCATGGACATTTTTTTTTTATAGACTCTTGCTGTTGGCCTGTTGGCCTCTACAGCGTCACCGGACTGTGGCGAGCGCGGAGTGTGCTGAGCCTAAGATCATGGACAGGCGTTATTGACAGCCCTGTTGGCTCATTAGTAGTATGTCTGCCTTAAGAGTGCGGGTTCGATTCCCGCCCAGGACAAACAAAGCGGCAACAGAAATACATAATTTGTGAAAATTTCAACTGTCTAGCTATCGCGGTTCTTGAGATACAGCCTGGTGACAGACAGACGGACGGACAGACAGACAGCGAAGTCTTAGTAATAGGGTCCCGTTTTTACCCTTTGGGTACGGAACCCTAATTAAAGATAGATAAAGTTTACATTAATAAAATGTTAATGGTAATAACTGTTGTTACTTTGTTGTTATCATTAAAGATATTTGGTAAATATTAATTTTTTTATGATTATTTTAATTGCGTAAAACTTGACTTGCTTTTAAAATTTTTAGCTATTTATGTCCAATAATTAATTGTTACTGATTATTATTTATCTTTTATCTGCCGATCGATGGAGTTGTATTTAGTTGAAAGTGCTGTTCTGATATTAAACTTTAAAACAGTTTTATATTCCGACTAGCTGTGCCCCGCGGTTTCACCCGCGCTAGATGCCTACGTCATAGTAGCTTTATGCATGCAAAGTCTCAGCCCGATCGGTTTAAAATTGACAAAGTTTCATACAAACTTTCATCCCCTATTTTATCCCCTTGGGGGTAGAATTAATCAAAATCCTTTCTTAGCGGATGCCTATGTCATAACATCTACCTGCATGCCTAATTTCAGCCCGATCCGTCCAGTGGTTTGGGCTGTGCGTTGATAGATCACTATGTCAGTCAGTCAGTCACCTTTTTGTGTTATATATATTTAGAAGATGTACATCCTTTGTTAAATTTTAAATCCCGGAGAAGTAAACAGAAACGGGATAACATAAATAAACACGAAAAACGCCAGACAAAGTAACAACAGGAATATAATATTCAAAGGTTGTCTCACAGAGAAAGTTAGAGCGCTTATTTGTTTTTGCAAATTCAATGAGTTGTGTCGGGACTGCCCGCTTGGGACTCGTACCTAACCGGGGTTTTATTATTCTCCTTAGAAATAAAAAGTGGACTTTAGAAGTAACATTTCTGGAAAATTGGAAAGAATATCCAAAGCAGCGTTGGTATGCTCATATAAATATTGGTTAGGTAGAGAAGGAACACGGGCAGTGAAGGTTAGCGTTAATACGTAGGTACATAAAAAGCTCCTTAAACCTATAGGTACTTAGGTCGCAAATCTTGGGCACTAAACGAATTCCTATCCCTCCACACGGAGATACCATTGAAGGCTAAAAAGTGTTGTCTAACATAGTAAAATAATGCAAATCGTAGTTCAAAAATTAGTATGCAAGTTGAATACTAATGCTTCAATTCTGCTTTTTGAAGTGCCCGAAAAAAATAAAGCGTAACGATGTTTTCTCTGATTCCTCGTTTATATTAAGTCTAATACCTAGGAAATGTAACATACAAGGCAATAGTCTACAAAAGCTTCGACAAACTTTGAAAAATCGATTTATTTAAATGGTTGTGAATATAGGCAATGGGCAGATGATATTTGGCAAAACTTAATTAGGTCTTTGAACGAGGCTGTCAGAACACATCATAAGCTGCTTGAATAATTATACTTCAACTTGACGGTTGTATTTCGCCAGTCAAAAACTAAAATTATCATCATCACGATTTTATCTTAAACCCTAAAGTTGAGATTTAAACCTACAACAACACTCTCTCGTGATGATAAAAAAATATCTAACATGACCGTTGTAGCGAATCACAGATATTTAAGTAACAAAATAAATATAATATCATTTAATTAGTTTTACGATGATTAGGCTTGCGTTAGGTTTATAGGGATATTATAGCGATGATAGCTCAGTGGTTAGCGTGGTCGGTTCGCATGCCGAAGGGCGTGGGTTCAAACCCCAACAATGAGTTTGAGCTGTCGGTGAAGGAAAACATCGTGAGGAAACCATAGCGTGGTGGTAGAGTACTTTCTAGTACTCGGCTGGCTAGCTACCACCCTCAAGTTGAAAATCTGCCGCCAAGCATCTAACGGTGTGTTCCGGCAGCCTTACTTGAGAGCCAGTTCCATTCCAGGCTAGGTGTGCTTTACCATCTTCGACCACACCGTCACTTAACATCAGGTGAGCTGTGGTCAAACACCTGGCCTGTCAGCCAAAACAAATAGATTTTTCATTAAAACTCATTTGGCTATCATAGCCATAGGTAGCAACCATGGATTAAAGGAATAGTAGGCACATAAAACTTAATATTAAATGACACTTAATTCTACGAACACACCTGAGCAAAGTCCGTTGTACATCAAGAGACCTAGGATTATGCAAATTTCGGTAGATAAGCAAATTCTGGTACAATACGGTACTTGTTACCTGCTGTTGCCGGTAGCCATAGAAACGAGGTAGTAACAAAATTAGGCAAATATTCGAATGCGTGGCTGGGCGGTGGAAAACGACCTCTGACCTTGGCCGGGTAATTAAGTGGTACAATACAATGTTTAATTAACTACTATGATAGTTACTTTTGTAACGTAGTTTCATGCCAGACTTGTTACTGTGTTACTTTATTACTAAAACTTCAAAAAGTTACATTAACCTAGAACTTTTTAACAGTATGTCGTCTAAGTATGTAACACTGCAGTTTATTCCAATACTGCAGCTACCGAAACTACGGCTATCGAGACTAACCATCGAACGCAGTGTTCATAACTTGAAGCCAGGCAGCTATCGTACCAGTAAAATGTTATCGTATATGTATCAAAATTATGGTACCCATTAGGATAATGACTATAATACATTAAAAAAATTACATGAAACGTATCAATGTAAAATAAATTCAAATTGAATGTTCGACGTATGGCACATTACCGAGATATCGATATCGAACGACGATATCTACGAATAATAATATTATTATTCGTAGGATGATATCGATATCGAGCGCTGATTGGCAGACACTACCAATGAAATGATTGAGACATGAAGGCTAGACACTATCATATTTGTGCTTTATGCATAAACTTCAGATAGATCATAAACATTATCTGAGAATTTTTATACGGCGTCTGTAAAACTGGTCATTAAGCCACAAACCGGCGCGATATCAGCAGAAAACTTTATAGCCTTCGTATACATGAATCTACCTGAAGTGTATTGTATATACCTACCATTCAGTCGCTATAAAACACCAAAAAACAAGAATAGCGTTTTGATTCCAGATGTTTTTATTCGCACAACGAGGTTGTGGAACTCTCTGCCGGAGTCTGTGCCCCTGTTAGGTACAATACTGTGCCTTCAAATTATGTAGTATGCGTCTCTTCAAATCTAGAGTAAATAGGTTTATTCTAGGTAAGCGTGCTTCATCTTAGATCTCACTACTGCTTAACATCAGGCAGAGTGTGGCCCAACATGACTCTATATTGAATTTTAAAAAAAGAATGCATATATCAATAAACCTGCCCTTTTTCAGACATCTTTCATCTCACTGTTTTAAACACGGAAGTTTTTAAATTATCCTAAAATGATTCACAATAATTTGTGTTTCTTTAGTTCGCATTCTTCTCGACAAAACCTTCACAGCATTCAATAGTATAACCGTGCGGGAGCCATGGGGTTCAGAGCCTAGAATTTGCGATCCAGGTAGAGGTTTAAGGGGCCCCTGTAAATGCTTATTAATGCTCACCTTCATCCCGTCTTCCCACCCTGCCCAACCAAATTTGATATTATCATACCAACGCTGCTTTGGATACTGTTTCCAACAATAAATTTATATTATTGTTCATAGCAAGCAGACATCTTTTAGTAAACTAAAGAGCGGTTTTGCTGGAATTCTTGTCGCTTCCACTTTTACTGCATATAAATTGAACGTACTCAACGTACTTGCAAGTTATAATATCTATTTAGCTTTATCGTGTGGCCTTTAGGGAGGGACATTTGTTTTCCATCCCACTAACATTATAAATGTGAAAGTTTGGATGGATGGATGGATGTTTGTTACTCAATCACGCCAGAACACCTGAACGGATCTGGATGAAATTTTGCGTGTAGATACTTTAGGCCCTGGAATAAAACATAGGATACTTTTCATCATCATCATCCATCACTACGCGGGTAAAACTGCGGAGAGCAGCTACTGTTACAATAAATTTTACGAGTACTACGTTAGAGTTACATGCCCTGGAATAAAACATAGGATACTTTTCATCATCATCATCCATCACTACGCGGGTAAAACTGCGGAGAGCAGCTACTGTTACAATAAATTTTACGAGTACTACGTTAGAGTTACATAGTTACGATAAAAATTCTGTAAATAAACATATTTCTATCTCATTCTTTTATTTGTTGCGAATGCGATTATAAAAAAGTGACCGATAAAGCGGCTCGTTTTGTCTCGAAGTTTAAAATATTTACACTTCTATTTTGATGTTAAGTGCCGGTGTGGTAAAAGATGGTAAGTACACTTAGCTTGTAATGAAACTGGCTTACAAGGGTATTTTCTAATACTCGGCTGGTTAGCTAGTCAAAAGTTAAGTCCCTCAAGTCAATAATCTGCCACCAAGCACCTAACGGTGTGTTCCGGCAGCCTCACTTGACAGCCAGACCCATTCCAGGCTAGATGTTCTTTAACATTCTCGTTCACACCGTCAGTTAACATCATGTGGTCAAATACCTAGCTAGTTAACCATAAAAAAAATTAACTTACCATTAAAGACGAGCGAGCCAAATCTAACTCATAACTTAAGACACTCATGATAAGATCGTGCTATTATAACAATAAACATAAAAATGGTTAATATATTCAGTGCTATTTTACAAAGCTTTTAACTATGGACTTATCACAAAGAAAGCATGTAAAATACTGTAGAAGTTATGAGCTAGATGGTACCGTCGTTGCGAGCTCTAAGCTAACCACAACAGCTAAGTTAGGTAAAGTTGTGCAACAAAGTTGAGCCAATTTTCTCCGACCGCACTTTACTGCTTTAACCTCGCTTCTGAAGGATAATAAAAGGGCGTAATAGAAGAAATTACTTTTGTCGATATTAAATCTAGCAGTAATATACTATATCACTACATATTATAAAACAAAGTCGCCCGCCGCGTCTGTCTGTCTGTCCGCGTTAAACCTAAAAACTACTGAACGGATTATTATGCGAGTTAGAGATATCTATATACCAATAGATATAGTGATTTATGAGAAAGCTTTAGATATATAATTTGTCATGGTTTTGTGTAAATTGGTTACCAGTTTTCATCGAAAACGCTGCCTAATTAATTCCTTTGAGATGTAACAAAACAATGCATGGTACCTACTGTTTTGTCATATTGATTTTTTATAGATCTTCAAAAAAGTCCGGGGTGGCATATATCCACCTTTAAAGGATAGCTTACCATAGACATTCTTACTACCCGTGCGAAGCCAGGGCGGGTTGCTAGTATTCTATAAAAAGAAATTGATAGAATACAATACAATGTCCCTTTTTCGGCTGAGTAGGTATACCCCAATCTTAATCCTGTATAAATGTAGCAGGTACTCTCACGTTGCGAAATGAATGAAGATTGTAGATTAAATAATGAGAATTAAATTGTGAGAGAGAAAAATTATACAGGTACCTACTATAATGTACCTTTTTGTTTTTATCTAATTATTTCATGAACCTTTTTGAAGAAAGAGTGTCAGATAAAAAGACCCAAACGCCATTGAAATGCGGTTTATCAGGCGTCCTTTTCTTAATACCTACACTTATTTTGTATGTGTCCACATTTTGATCGTTCACGGTAAGAATTTAATTAACTCTCAGGAAAAAAAGACGACGGATGAGAACATACTATTAAAATCGAGTGTTAAAATGTACAAAATTATACACAGATTTTTTTCAGTTTTATACCGACAATAAGAGATAAGAAAAACCGTATTCTAATTTTAAATAAACGTCACTATCAAAACTTATAGTGTAGACAACTTTCTACTAAATTTGTAAGATATAATTAGAGATGTATCTCGTAGCTACGTAACTCTATCGTTCCATAAAGAATAAATCAATATACCTAAACACTAAATGTATTATATTGATAGTAATAAATATGGAAACATTCAGTTATTTTAATGTAACATATTTATTAAGAGTTAAGAAAACTTAATACGATCTTGCTACGAAATGTAAAATCACGTAGCGACGTAGCAGTTTCATAGAGCCTCTACGATAAAAATGAGATAATTATAAATTAAATAAAAATATATAATATTATGTATATCATTTTTAAGTATTTTTTTTTACAATGGCTCGCCTTGAGTTAATACAAAAGCAATAAAATGGTACGTTTAAAATAAAAAAGTGCACGTTTTTGTGAAATCATTATCATTAACCGGAATGAGAAGCATTACAGTTACTACTGTACTTACATATAGCCGTGGCTGTATGTTCCGTGGTGGTGCCGGCGTAAGAATAGTACCCCACCCTCTCTACCCGTGGTTGCCGTAAGAGTCGGCTAAGGGATGTAATCCATGTCGGCTATGGGATGGGCAGCAGCGTCTTCTTTGAACAATCACACCTAACTGCGCTCGCCAACCCGCCTGCCAAGCGTCGCGAGTATTGGCAAAACGCCCCCAGGAGGAGGCCTATGTCCAGCAGTGGACGTCCTATGGCTGATGATGTGATGTGTGTGTGATGTTACATATAGCACCAAACACCCTCTCACGACTCCGGTTACAAGATAAATAGTTCAAAAAACGATATCAAGCAAATTCAATAACTTCTTCAAATACAAGCCAACTATTCGTTCTCGGGGCCGTCACGCAAACCGCGATCATTAAGATTCCATTAGAATACCAAATTTACGAGGACATAACAAAGTTAGTACCACCGTCACAGAATATATAATAGTATATAGTACAGGTCAGCATAATCTTAATAATACTCTAGATGGCAATCGGCCTTGCACACGAGCCGTGATACAACCTTATCCACTCATTACATTTCGTGAAAATCTACAGGATTATAATCTCGGGGTCTTTTTTTTTACTTGGCGGCATATTTTCAAGGTGGATGATAGCTAGCTAGCCTAGTACTAGAAAGTACCCTACCACCATGCTATGGTTTCCTCACGATGTTTACTTCACCGGCAGCTCAAGCTCCTTGTTGGGGTATGAACCCACGTCCTTGGGCGAGCGAACCGACCGCGCTAACCACTGAGCTATCATCGCTCTGGTAAGTCTAAGCTGAAAGCATTTTACTTATCAATATAACCAATGTTTACTATGAAAACGATCGCAAAAAAGTGAGTTCTCTCATTTGTTGTAGCTCAAGGACATTTTTCTATGTTTGATATCTTAGTAAAAGTAAAAGTTACTTAGTAAAAGTTACTCAGTATACAGTGACTCCTTTTTGGCTTATTATATCTTTGTTACGTTTAGGGATAGACAATATCAGTCTAACACGTACAATTTTTTGCCATTACTTTTACAAGAACGAGACGCTCTCGTGATGGTAAGAGATAACGTCCATGATTATTGCAGCGATACTCAGAAATTTGAGTAGCAAAACAAAGTCCTGGGCATCGATGTTTTGGAGCTCATTACTTTGAGACTTTCGATGGTTAATCTCAACAACCTTGTAAGTTCGCTAGCTACAGTACCCTTCAAACCGAAACACAGCAATGCTTATAGATGTATGTATACAGTTAAAATTTAAGGAGTCATAACCTACATGCCTTATTATACCTGACAAAAAGTCTGATAGGCGTATACTCGATCTCCCTCATTTTAACTAGTCTAGAATTTTTCTGCCTTTCTTCTTGCATATTTTACGATTCGCCAACAAAAAGTACGACTATCGTAACCATGGAAAGTAATGTTTTCTCTAGATAAAACATTTGTTTGAAATACCAAGGTCGGGTTCCTAACAAAACTTTCCGGAGTTTCCCTCATTGCCATAGTTATGATTAGTACGATTATTTATCTATAGGTAGGGCTGGAAAGTTATATTGTTTTTATCGCATCGAGCACAGAATTTTCCCTATAACATGAAGATATATATATAGAATAGCGGAACAGTTCAGGAAATGCCCACATATATAATACCTACGTATATTTTTAGAGGTATAAATATACATTTATATTTGTGTTGTGTAGTCGTATTTAGAAGTCGGGCGACTTCAAAATCAACGTTCTTGTAAGAATAGCAACTTTTCTTTGTTATGTTATTTAAAAAATAATCAAAATAGTTACGCCCGTGATTCGCTTTTACCACACACTGCCTGTCTTGTTGTAGTGCAGTCTAAGATGCACTCTTACCTATAAAGAATCTATTTAAATTATCTAATTAATCAAAACGTTTTGTGCATGCGTGAGAAATATCTACCATGTACGGATGACGTGTTGGTCGCGTGTATCTAGCCGTCCGCTAGTAAAAAAGGAACCAAACTTACAACAGCTTTATAAATACATTTTGACTTTTAAAATAATGTTCTTTCCTCTCTTCTTAACTTTGTTATGTCCCATACTTGCTTTGTATATACTATAATAAAATTTTGTGCTGTATGGAAGCAATAAATATTGATTCTTGGACTGTGCAGTTTCAGGACACAATCTCTGTGATGTGTCAAGCTAGAAACTGTACTATGATGCTCCGGGCATAAATTAAAAAATATTATGGTGCGCTTTATAATAACAACTAGCTTACGCCCGCGACTTCGTACGCGCTGACTTTAGAATTGAGTTCAAAGATAAATTATATATTATATAGAATTAATCAAAATCCTTTTTTAGCGGATGCCTACGTCATAGCATCTACCTGCATGCTAAATTACAGCCCGATCCGTCCAGTGGTTTGGGCTGTGCGTTGATAGATCACTATGTCAGTCAGTCAGTCACCTTTGAGTTATATATATTTAGATTTACTATACGTATGTATAACTGTTTGTAGTAAAATAAAGTATTTTATAGTTTTTGTATTTTTTTTTTCGTTAACTGGCTATTTATTTAACCACAGCTCACCTGATGTTAAGTGACGGTGAAGTCCAGGATGGTAAAGCACCCTTACTCTAAAATGAACCTGACTCTCAAGTAAAACTGCCGGAAAAGTATCCTACCACCATGTTATGGTTTTCTCACGATGTTTTCTTTCCCCGACAGCTCAAGCTCATTGTTGGGGTTTGAATCCATCCAATTTCTTTTACTTCTTGTAAATTATGAGTGATACAAATATATAAAGATTTTATATATCTATAATTAGTTCTCGGGTCAATCAAATCAAATTTCAATAACGCAATCATACAATATTTTATTAAATTGCAACCGAACCGAGGTTGCATAACGTTTGAAACGTGAAGTTACGTTTCCAGTTTTCCGATACTCGTTTCTTTTTTCCTTAATTAGAAACATTTTCCATTGTGATGTTGTATATTGACAAACATAAAAGTACAGTTAGCAAAATATGCAATTAATAAAATTTGCATCGGCTGGGTCTCAATATTGCTCAGAAAACGCAATGGTGGCTCCGTTTTAAAGTTTATTATATTGAGTTGGGTAAATGTACCTTACCTTGAACAGTCTAGCTTCGATACTTTATCAAATGTCACAGTTCATAATACAATCTTATATTGTATGTTCTTGGGACGGACAGACTTTATTATAAGGCCACGTTGTTGACCTTAGCGGGCAGCAGGACGCGTTTTTATTTTCTCTTTCTTCTTGGCATCACACTCTGTGCATTCTGCCAGTTTCAATATTTCTGTATTTTGTGTGCAGTCTTCAGTTTTCAGCTTCTTTATCTTTATAGTCAAAGTCCAGTCTTGGTCAAGTCCAGTCCGTGCCAGTCAAATCTAGTCATGATTTAGTAAAGTAGTGGCGACTTTACTATAAGCTTCGATGGAGTTTTGGAAGCAACACGAAAAGTTATGTTTCACCACATTTTATCACTTTCCCACCCTCGCGCTTGTAATTGAGCACTTTATGAATAAAATACCACTATTTTTAGACATAAACACTCGAAAAAACACTAGTTTTGAAAAAAAAAATACAATGGGTCGACACGACTCTTTCCGCGTTTCCGCCAAAACCCAGGGCGCGTTAACAACAGTAATTCGCTGCCTATGTGTGGATCTGACCCCAAACTAAGGGCCAGATGGCGCTGTGTGTAATGTCCTACAATATTTATTTATTGAATTACGAAAAATGATTGTTGTGTAGAGGTTTAGATTTGGATCACGGTGACTAAAGAAAGCTTTCTTTCTCTCTTCAGCGGCGATGGCAGAGGTGGATGCCCGCCGTGCCGTCTGGCTACAAAAGAGAAAGGGGGGATCCTTTTGGCTATAGCCAAAAGGATCCCCCCTTTCTCTTTTGGTCTGCACACACATGCTAATACTGTTAGCTTTGTTCGATAATTTTTGACGTTACTGTATTCTATATTTTTATAATTATTTAAAAACAAAATGTAGATTATTTTATACCAGGCAGGAAAACCAGTTTCTGGAGATATGTTCCGAATTTCTGGAGCAAAACAACAAATCCGACACCGATAGCGGAAGTGATTTAAGCCCAAACAGTCGGCCACCGACCCCTGTCACAGAATATATACTAGTACCAGTATAATAGTCCAGATAGGAGCCGTAATGTTATTTTGAAGTAGCCACATTTGTATCACTTACACGAAAATGTTTCCGCGAAAAAAACAAGAAATAGCGTTGCTTTCCTGCTATTAACCTATCGAGATTCGGCTCACTTATTTATAGAACTGACTAGGAGCGCTATCATCGTATTTTCTAGGCAAATTTGGCATCCACTCATCTGTTTCTATCATTTGGTCACTACTAAGGATAAACTGGTAACTCTATATGGACACAATCTTTACAAATGTTCTCCGCACGACAAAGATCGATGTTGTGGGATTTTGGGCGGTTATTGAACTCTTATTTTGATATTTTTTTTACATGTTATATTTAGATATTTATAACTGACTATGGCTATAATTACTGTAATACAATACATAGCTTTGATGTTTATTTTTTCTGAGTATGTATACTGTAAAGAGAACGAAATCTTGTACATAATAATAGTTCTTTAGGTTGCCAGATATCGTTTAAATTTAACAAAAAACAAAACTGTTTTTTCAGTGGAAGGCGCTACCA
This sequence comes from Biston stratarius, assembly GCA_950106695.1. Taxonomy (NCBI): domain Eukaryota; kingdom Metazoa; phylum Arthropoda; class Insecta; order Lepidoptera; family Geometridae; genus Biston; species Biston stratarius. The sequence continues at coordinate 31,328,239 of OX467106.1, read as the reverse complement.
AAGTCGGTATTCGCCGTTGGATAGAATCTGGGTGTCTTCAAGTCGAGAGCAAATCGGTTCTAGGCAAACGTGTTCCATCGTAGACCGAATGGCGGCCTAACACAAACCTTTTTTTTAAAATGTTGACTGACTTAAAACTGGCTTAAATCCAATAAAACACTTCCAACACCTAACGAAAAAATGTTGTAGTCTCAACAGATCTATATTTTTGTTCCAAATTCAATATGAATTGCACACAACATCGGTATTTTCCTTCACCGGCAGCTCAAACTCATTTTAGGGGCTCGAACCCACGCCTTTGGCCGTGTGAACCGACCACACTAACCTCTGAGCTATCATCGCTACAACAGGTTTAAATATCTTCAAAGTCTACGTGCTTCATCTTCGACTACACTGTTACTTACAAAATCACTACATATTATAAAACAGAACTATTCGGAAAAAGTCAAGCCACCTGGGAGCTTTCACCGAAAACGCTGCCTATTATTCCCTTTGAAATAGAATAACAAAAAATGCATAGTGGGATATTATAATAACGTATATTCCTCTTTTATAGAACTACAAAAAGTTAGCAATGACTTATATCTACCTTTTAAGGACTTACTACCCGTGCGAAGCCGGGGCGAGTCGCTAGTACAGACATAACGTATTTATTTTTTGTTTTAAACGAACCAATTCTGTCAGAAGCAGGAAGTAGCAATACCCGCCCTTTTTCCACTACGACCCGGTTTAGCATTGCAAATCACTACAAAATACGAAAAACGGCTAGAGTGGGGCAAGGACGCGCGCGCCAAACGATTTAATATTCCATACATGCAACAATATTGTTAGAACTGTACTTATACAAGTGTACGTTAAAGAAATGGCCTGTATAGACATTTGATCTTTCTAACATAGAAAAAACACGGACAAGCACGAGTCAGACTCGCTCACCGAAGGTTCCGTACAAACTAGTAGATATGATACATTCTTTTTATCATTCCTTGCATAAAGACCTTATTTTTTGTGAATAAATTAAAAATCTCCAGTTTAGTTTTTTTTTTTTTATGTTTACTATAAGACAATATTCTTGCTAAATTTCATAGTTCTAAGTCAACGGAAAGTATGTTTTTTGATTTTCTTGTGAGTGTCGAAATAAGCGGTTTATTTGCGACATAAATGTTTGTAACTTTTTTTTACGATAAATAAGAAATTTGATTTTTTCACAGCTGCAACGAACTACAGATTTGAGTATATAGTTTTAATTTCAACTCGATCCCACGCGTTCCCAAGATATGGGTTCCGTTTTTTCCTTTTGAGGTACGGAACCTTAAAAACAAAACAAAGCTTAAGATTTTAATAAGATGTTTTTTTCAGAAAAATGTTTGCACCTTATTACAATAATTAGCATTAATCATTTCTCTTCCGTGAGTATTTTTTATGAAAATAATTGGGATGTTAGAAACAGTACTGCTTTTAATGATGTTGAAACATCCCATTTTGTGATACAAAAGTGTAATAAACGAGATATAGAATAGACAAAGAGACGAAAACGCAAAATGCCTAGTGCGTGACTTGACAAAGATAATTATTATTATGAGAATTAACGTCAGCCGTCTGCGATAAATGAATTCCATTACATTAGGCGTTATATATCCGTAACCATTAAATTTATTATTTTTGACAAGCTAAGTGTTTGACCACAGCTCACGTGATCTTAAGTAACAGTACGCTCAAAAATGGTAAACTCATCAATCAATCAAGCCTGGAATGGAACTGGCTCTCAAGTAATGCTACCGGAACAAACCGTTAGATGCTTGGCGGCAGATTTTAACGCGAAGGTCGTAGCCAGCCGAGTACATCAAAGTACCCTGCTTCGTGCTATATTTTCACTATGTTATCTGTCACTGGCAGCTCTAGCTCATTGTTGGCATTTAAATCTACGTGTGATCCGAAAGCACTAACTTCTGAGCTATCGTCACTATAAAATTTTACCCGTAGATAAAGTTTTCGTAGCATATAACGTAGCACAGTTACATTGCTACTACGGTACGGTACGGTAGCGTAGATACTATTCATAGACGATGTGCTACGCTATTTGTTACGTACACGATGTGCTACGCTATTTGTTACGTAGACGATGTGCTACGCTATTTGTTACGTATACGATGTGCTACGCTATTTGTTACGTACACGATGTGCTACGCTATTTGTTACGTACACGATGTGCTACGCTATTTGTTACGTAGATAAAGATAAAAAAAATCAACGCTTTTACATAAGAAAATGCAACATAAGGGTTCTTACTATCTTGGCACTCGTTTAAAAACCAAAATACAAGTTGATATACAATCGTTTTAGTACGAAAGTAGAAGTTGGTGTACAATGAAACTGATTAAATCGCAGCTTACCGTAATTGGCGATAATAAATGCAACACGAGTTCCAATAAAATTCCTTTCATAGATAAATGCCTTACATCATAGTAAATATAACATTATTACTTTGAGTTAATCATTATTGCTTTAGACTCGTCGACACGCAATGCATTAAGTTATCTGCGCCGTAAGGTGAACGGAATAATATTGTTCAGCTAGCTATTAAACTAATGTACAATCATAATTTCTGAATCTAGATTGATTTATACATATGAAAGGTATTTAATTAGAATAAGTAACTAAAATATTCAAAGAGCTATCATCTCGTCTGGTCGACGCCACACGTGACTAAAACTCTGGCATCTTTTTTTCACAAAGATTAAGTATTGCCATTCATCGTGGTAATGAGGCCAGCGTTTATTATTTCCATTGATAGTCTTTTAGATTGGGTAGTTAATTTTTAGGGTTCCGTACTCAAAGGGTAAAACGGGATCCTATTACTAAGACTCCGCTGTCCGTCTGGCTGTCTGTCCGTATGTCTGTCCGTTTGTCACCAGGCTGTATCTCATGAACCGTGACAGTTAAACAGTTGAAATTTTCACAGATGATGTATTTCTGTTGCCGCTATAACAACAAATACTAAAAAATATTTAAGGGGACACCCATACAACAGACATATTTTTTTTTTTGCCGTTTTTATAGATAATGGTACGGAACTTTTTGTGCGCGAGTCCGACTTGCACTTGGCCGGTTTTATTATTGTCTAGAATAAAAAACTAAAATATTCAGAGCTGTCATATCGTCTGGTCGTTGCCACAAAACGCTGGTCTCTCTTTCTCACAAATAGTATTGCCATACACCGTGCCAATGGGGTCAGCGTATTGGGAATTATTTCCATTGATAGCAGCCTTTTAGGTTAGGTAGTTAAATTTTATTGTAGTATGTATTAGGACAGTCATCATCATCATCATCAGACATAATTTAAGACGTCCACTGCTGGACATAGGCCTCCTCCTGGAGGGGTTTTGCCAATACTCGCCACGGTTGGCAGGTGGGTTGGCGAACATAGTTAGGTGTGATTGTTCAAGGAAGACGCTGCTGCCCATCTTCCGGATTACATCCCTTAGCCGACTCTTAAGGCAACCACGGGTAGAGAGGGTGGGGTACTATTCTTACGCCGGCACCATCTCGGCAAACATTAGGACAATACCATAAAAAAAAAAAATCGTTTGTAATCATGAATACCTGAATCAAAATTTAATAAATTGAACAAAATTTTTAAATATTTGTTGTTTTTTTTACAGGTTGTATCTAATCTAATACCTTTACCCGAGCAATTCTTGTCGATATATATATATTCTGAATCTCGGAAACTGTTCCAACGATTTTCTTAAAATTTAGTATGTAGGGGGTTTCGGGGGCGATAAATCGTTCTAGCTAAGTTTCATTTTTAGAAAAGGTCATTTTATCCGTGTTTTCAGGCAATGAAAAACCGAGCAAAGCTGGTCATCCAAGTACTATGTATTATTTAAATACTAATAACTGTACATATATTGCAACAAAGTTTTGAGTAAATAACTTGTGAGGGATTGTAAGACAATCATCGATAGTCTTGTGTTAATCCAAAAACACATTAATATACTATCTGCTAGTTACGATGAGAATGTATAGCTCAGGGTAAGCGGGCTACGAAATGATTACTTTAGTATATGTAAAGACTATTCGTATACGCGTGGGAACTATAAAATTTGATAGTACACCTCACCTTGAAGTGGACTTGACCTGGTTCAATAGGTCTTCATCCCCACTTTCTGATCAATCTATTTCTCGTAGCGTTTGCAGGGGTCGCAAATTGAATGTGAAGTCAATGATATTATATGTTAGCTCAAGCAAACAAGACTAGCGTACATATAAATGACGTAATAACATATGTAATTGTTTACAAAATTCATAAACCCTCAACCCGTTCTGTGGATAAAACACGAAAAAGATTGTTTTATTTTGGCATTAGCATAACAACAAACAACAATTATTTATCATTCTTTTTGATAATAATAATATATAAGTTAAGTATGGTAAGTTATAATCGTAGTATAAGGTATTCTGCTGCCAAGCTTTAATGTGTAAACATTACTGTGTTCAGGTTTTAAGGGTACTATAGCTAACTTTCGCTAATTAAGTAATTTCTTACAAATGAGACTAATCATTGAATGACTCAAAGTAATTAGCGCTGAAGCAGTGATGTCTTGAATTTTGTTTTGGTACTCAAATTTTTGAATACCATATGCAATGTATTACCAATGCATATAATATATGCAATGTATATTACCAATCTATCTAATACCTTTAAACGAGCAACTCTTGTATATATGTATATATATAATCTGAATTTTGGAAACGGCTCCAACGATTTTCATGAAATTTAGTACCCAGGGGTTTTCGGGGGCGATAAATCTAGCTAGTATCATTTTTAGAAAACGTCGTTTTGTCCGTGTTTTCTGCCGAGCAAAGATCGGTCATCCAGGTACTGCATATAATATATGCAATGTATTACCAATGCATATAATATATGCAATGTATTACCAATGCATATAATATATGCAATGGTAATGAGCAAATGCTAAGTTCTACCATCAAGACAGCGTCTTGTTCTTCTCATTCTGCTTCCGAATCAGCCTTGTTTTGATAAACTATCCCACAGCTGGGCCTCTTCTCATTGTGAGAAGGGTAAGGCCATAGTCCACTACGCTGGCCAAGTGTGGGTTGGCAGACTTTACACATCTTCGAAAAGGGTTTTTTATAAACTTTCGGACATGGAGATTTTCTCGTAATTTTTTTCCTTTACCGTTTAAATATAGCAGCAATACGCATATAACTTAGAAAAGACAGAGGTACGTGCCGTGGCATTTGAACCAAGGACCTCCAGATTGGAAACCAGGCGGTCACCCAACTAGGCTGCTATTCTGATTAATACAAAGAGAAGTAAAAATTTATGTCTCAGCCATCTTTCTTTTGACTTCCCTGTTAACAAATTTGGTAGTAGCTCTGTTTCCTCATCTGTGCGGTGTGGGTTCGGTCCCCATCTACAGGACAAACATTTCCTAGACGACAAACATTTGTGTGACAAAAATAGATGTTTGTTCTGTTTCTAGACGTATTATAAATAAGTAAATATTTAAAAAAGTAATCAACTATTACATCAGTCATCTAGCTCTCATAGTATAAACTTTGCTTAGATTGGGACTAGATGACGTTGAGTGATAAAATTAACCAATTTTTTTTAAATCCAATTTGCCCTTTTTGGGATGCTAAAGCTGTAAAGCCATACTGCCTTGTCAATTTTGCAATTATTTTTGCAATTCATGTCTTACATATAGTAACAGGCAAACTCCAGTCTTGGTCAAGTCCAGTTCGTGCCAGTCAAATCAAGTCGTGCCTTAGTAAAGTAGTGGTGAATTTACTATAAGCTTCGATGGAGTTTTGGAAGCAACACGAAAAGTCATATTTCACCGCATTATATCACTTTCCCACACTCGTCCTTGTAATTCGGCACCTTATGAACAAAAGACCACTATTTTTATACATAAACACTCGAAAAAACACTAGTTTTGGAAAAAAATACAATCTGAGACACAACTTTAACCACGTTCCCGCCAAAACTCATTTTTTTTTTTCATGGAGAACTACAGTTTTATTATTTTAATATAAATTAACATACTCTATTCTCGACACCGGCGCTTAATATTAGAAGAATTGAAGGAAATAGGTAGGTATATTTCCAATAAAACAGTCACTTTTATCCATGTATCTATAGATAATAACAAAAGCCATAGAAGGTTAAAAGCTATAGAAGAAACCGGATCTGAGCAAATGGTGTTGTGGCAAGCGTATTTGGCTAATATCCACTGAAACTAGGGCAGGGCGGATACACGAAAAGTGGCCGATTATTTACCATTTGATGTATGATAAACTGCTTTTATGTAAGTATGCCTACCTGGTAGCTTGTTTAGTTTGTTAGTAGTAACTTTGTACGTGAGTAGTGAGTAAGGGAGGCAAACAGACTCGAAGTTAGGTAACATACGCAAAGAACTCAGTCATGTTCGGTGGTTAGGGTGTTTAAGTCACACGCAAGACGTGAAATCAAATTTGAATAATGTGATTGAGTTTCTGGTAAAACAAAACATCATGGAAATACCCCCTATATATATCATTTACTAGATATAAGTAACCTGTGTTAATCCAGATTAAAAGCTATCTGCATTCCTCAAATCTCATCCAAATCTGTTAAGTCATTAAAGCGTGACGAATTAAAATACACAGAAATAGATAATTAATCTTTCGCAATTATAATATTAGTGTGAATTTCCTTCTTAATTTTTGAAGACATAAATAATATAAAATTTAGAATTTATAGAATTTCTAAGGTGCCACCGGTAGCGGGGTCGGGCTCAAGGTACCGATAGTTAAGGCTACAGATTGAAGATCGTACACAGTGTACGAGTATGTACACTGTGAACGATCACTGCCTTTAGGATCTGACACTTGACCCAATCACATAGAAATAACTTCTTGAGACTTCGCTGTAAGGCTTAACGCTGTGATAAATATCGGAGCTATGATCCCATATGGCGGATATCTCGTGAGCCTAGTCAGTAGGTTGACTTAACTTGAATCATTTTATTAATTTGTACCAAGTGTATGCATCAACAAAGCTACACAACATAAGTACATTTATCTCCAGAATGTACACCAACAAAGCTACAAAACATGATATATTTATCTCCAGAATATACAACGAAAAGCTACACAGCATGGGTAAATATGTTTACAGAATATGCATCAACAAAGCTACAAAACTTGGGTACATAATATTTCCAGAAAATGCATCAACAAATCTACACAACGTGGGTACATTTATCTCTAGATATGCTTCAACAAAGCTGCATAACATAAGTACATTTATCTCCATAATGTGAATCAACAAAGCTATAAAACTTGGGTACATAAATTCTCGGAATATTCATCAACTAAGCTACACAACATGTGTACATTTATCTCCAGATATTCATTAAAAAAGCTACATAACATAAGTACACTAAGTAAGTATCTCCAGAATATGCAACAATAAAGCTGCACAACATGAGTACATCTATCCCCAGAATGCGCATCAACAAAAATACACAACATGAGTAACATGAGTATACCCAGAATATAATATCAAGGGATATAATATCTTATAATTATCTTATCTTATATCTTCTTTATATCTTATATAATATCTTCCTAAAGGTCACGTAATTGAAACCGTGAGGCGCTGCAAGCTCTTAGTAGTGATTTCTTTTTCTTATGTATTGTGTTCCCCGTCTTCAACTTCACCGTAATATAAATAAATATTGGAGAACATTCCATACAGCGTCATCTAGTCCCAAGCTAAGCAAAGCTAGTACTATGAAAATATGATAAGTGAATGAATGCTTACGTACTTATATTACATACGAGTACATTTAGAACACCCAGGTTCAGAACAAATATCTATATTTGTCACATAAATATTTGTCCTGAGTGAGAATCAAAACCACGTCCTTCAACAAATAAAACAGTACTACTACCAAATAAGTTAACAAAGTAAGGTAAGTTGTGATCAAGCACCAAGTATATCGCCCATAAAAAAAACTAATCGCGATCAAATTTCAATATAATGTAAATCAGTTCCCGAAGCTCTGTTCAATTCCCGGACAGTCAACGTTAAGCTATGCTATGCTATTCACATGATCGTATAATAATAAATCAATAGATATGTATTCAATATGATAGCCTACATTTGCGCTTTTGCAATCTTCAATGATGGAAATGGATATTGGATTGCTCCATCGAGGGACTGAGAGAGTTCATTTTAATATTTACTTAATATTTTAAAAGTTCTAGTTGAAATTACGTATGCTATTTTTTTATTACAAATAGGCTTGCGTTTGACCGCCATCTCGCCTGATGTTAAGCGAAGATACGGTCTACGGTGGAGCACGCTCGCCTAGAAGAAACAGATTCACTCGCGACTTGAAGGCACTCAGATTGTACCTATTAGGGAACACCCACTCAGGCAGTAAATTCCATTGTTATTATATGAGGATTGCTATACATATGATGATCCTAATTCAACGCGTCTTCAAATGCGTAGGTTAAGTATTTCAAATTTAATTTACGAGTGAGACAAAATTTGTAATTTTACCTAGACCCTTTTACAACTTAGTTAAATAACCTACAGAAAACCCTTGCTTAGAAAGAGCACAGACATTTACTTCGTAAAGCACATAATGTTATCAGCAAAGCCGATAATGCTATCAATCTCAAATTCAATAGTTTATAACCCTTTGTCCTGCACGGCATAAAAGTTTCGACGTGCCCTACAAAAAGAAAAAGAAAAATAATGTATTAATAGAATAATTCTATATCTATAGGATTTTCATTTTAGTGGAAAAACTAATTAGAAAGCACGCGACGAAATACAATTGTCAATTATCATTGGGTTGGAAAACTTTTACTGAATTCTTTTTTTTCGGTGGACTTCCTCGGTCTACCGCACCCACATTCCGAGTAAAGTCTAATATTTCTCAATATTTTAAATATTGCATAATTTGAACAATGGTAGTTCAACTTATAGCGCGATTGATTCATACATCAAAGGGCGTAAGTTCAAATTCCAAAAATGAGCTTGAGTTGCCGATGTAGGAAAGTATAGTATGGTGTGAGGATACTTTTTAGTAGTCGGCTGGCTAGCTACCAAAATTTCTTGAGTAAAAAATCTGCCGTTAAACACCTAACATTGTGTTCTGGCAGCCTCTCTTGAGAGCCTTCAAGCTAGATGTGTTTTCCATTTTATTTTATATCCCTTAACACCAATTGAATTGTGGTCAAACACCTAGTCTGTTTAGTCTAGTAAAAATATCTGCCGTAGAACCGATAACCGCTAACCCCAGCACTTCTACCCAAATGTGTTTTATAGGGGAAACCGCGAATTGGCAAACGTAGTTTAGGACGCCCTGAGATTCAATGGAGTGACGATATACGTAGGACAGCTGGCGGTGAAAGGAAGCGAAAAGCCAACGATGGCTGAGTGGCTTATCTTGAGAGAGGTCTATGTCCAGCAGTGGACTTCGATAGGCTGTTGATGATGTGTAAAAAAATCATACATAGAAATATAATATAGGTAACAAATATTATTCGTGGAAACAAAGGCGTATATGGCATGATAGTCAGTAATTTGTCCACGACCCGGGTCGAGTATTTGAAGATTAGGTAGTAATGAAATTAAAGGTGGCAACCCACGTATGAGGTTCCATATAAATTTTATCGAAATTGATTTATCCGAAACCTCGCTGTTTCATTGGAGCAGTGCGTTTAATTGGCTAAGGGACATAGAGTCGGTATTTTATTGTAAATTTATAATCGTGCTCCATCGTAAATGAAGATTATAGTGAAACGATTTACTTTTAACACCAGACAGAATGGCGCAAGTTAACAAAAAAATATACAGAAAAAAATACACAAGATAATGCGGCCCTTTCCTGATGATAAGAAATAACTTTCCATAGTCATTGCAAATAGTACCCCAGATCTTTGTGTAACAAAACAAACACCAAGATATCACTGCATCAGCGCTCATCGCTTTGAGACATTTGTTGAGTCATATCAGCCGTTTAACTTAGCAAGATACCCTTCAAAACCAAATCACAGTAACGTTTACACACTACTGCTTAGCGGAATATCAGATACTGCGGTAATACTAACTAGACAACCTCCTGCTAAACAGAACTTTTACCAAGTGAATTTTAACCAGCCTGTACGAGTTAAAACTTTCCTAACTTGTTGAAAACGTGCTCAAAGTTACATAAATAACACTTATAATCGCTTTAAAGTACAGAATTTAATATAAATATAACCAAAACATACGTTTATAGTTAGAATAATTGGAACGAGGTCGGTCGCGACGGCGTCTGCAGCTACTGTGATGTCTTCCTTCTAAAATCGATATAGAGCCAACGGTCGCATCGAGACTAGTTTTGCCAACACAAAGAAGCAGTAAAGTTAAAGAGATAGAGTTAAAATTTAGCTAACCTGTAAGAAAAAGCCGTTTCTAGAAGCTTCAGCGAAGTTTCCTCGCGGGTAAACCACAGAGTGATACCGTTTATTGCCGATGGGCTGTAGAAGGTGACTGGACGGCGCGCGGCCGACGGTAGTGCATCTTTACAAACGACAAGGACGACGTAAAGTTTCGTGTTATAAGCGTAACTGTGTTCAGTACGCGACGAAACGTTTTCGAATTTCTCGCACATAATTACTGGATTATTTTATTAAAAAAGACATTTGATATATCGTTAAATAAAATTATTTTGTACGTGTATGGTATGAATATAAACACGGTTTTTATAATTGAAATCATGTATTCTATCTACCTATATGTAGCCAAATAACAATGATTTAAATTTGATCTTGAGCCAGTTTCGATGAACGCCACCTAACTTTTTGCATTGGTCGTATAATAATGACTTGCTTTCGAGTACATTTTTTTTTATGGTGTTTGACCTTAGCTCATCTGATGTTAAGTGACGGTGTGGTCAAAGATGGTAAAGTACACCTAGCCTGGAATGGAACTAGCTCTCAAGTGAGGCTGTGTTTGTGTTTAGCCGTGTTCGGCTCAGGTCGTCTGCGACAAATTAAATAATTTTGTCTATAACAAAAAAAAGGTAAAATAAGGTTTTATAGAATGACAAGCTAACTAAATGTCGTGGTTAATGCACCTTCCGAAGTCCTATGGCTTATCTATACTTAAAACATGTTATTTTTAGAAAGTTTTTCACATTAATTTTTTAACGATTTAAGATTTAAAACAAAAAAGTAATGAATAATTCATTGAATTATTAAAGAAGAATTTTTAAGCAAGATATCAAGGTGAGCGAAAAGTATTCGAGTTTGGCTTTTCAACTTTGTAAGTCTTAAAAACAAAAATAAAGCACTAAAGAACTAATATATCATAGAGATTTGTGTGAAACGAACTCACCGACAGTCCTGGGTTACATCCCGATGTGATGGAATTCTTCCTGAATTTGGGAACACACACCTGCATGGAACTCTTCCCCTTGGGCGGCCCAGCGCACCCGTACTCGTCGCTCCTGTTATTTCTCGTCAAGTTTATATTGTTCGTATTGTTCACTTTTACCAGGATATTACAGGTTTGGGAAGCGATTTGGAAAAGACCTTCTTCTAGGTTTCTCTTGTTTTGGTACTGTCTGTTAAAGTGGAGGTAGTCCCACCATGAAGGCATTTTTCGCGCGAGTGGTTAATGCGGCGGAACGTGCGATCGAGTCGCGATGCTTGCCCCGTATGACTTGCCTTACGACAATCGCTAACGTGTGGATGTCTAACGCTTGGACTTGCGCGTTCAAAGTTTGTTTTGGGACTCTATAAGTACTGTTGTGTATGGAAGTCGTTATGTTAAATAGGTAGGAGAACAAGGCACAAGAAAGCAACTAAATCTGAAAAAAATAAAAACCATAATAAATTGAAACAAATGCTACACTAGATAATATTGATTACTAAAATTATTTAATTGCTTTCGTTAAACAACTTTTATTCATAATTCTAAGAATAAAAACAACTATAGCGTATATACAAAAAAAAAATATGCAAATTGCGTTCCAATTTTTTTAGTTAGAAATGTTTTAATAAAATCTGAAATGCTTTATGGGAAGTAAATATGGTAGTGCAAATGATTTAAACAAATACATACCTATATGAACTTTCGAAATATTTTTGATAGAGGGTTTTTTTCGTATTGAAATTAAACTGTGTTATATCTCATTTAACTTACCGGTTAGCTGTAGCGCTTAGTGAACCTCTCCCGACCTATTTCTCTACTCGAATAAGACGAGATACAAAAGTTTGTTTGCTTCATTTCAAGTTTGTTCAGCTGCAGATCTTATGATAACTAAACGGAGAAGGGGAAGCCTCACTTGAGTTTGTATAGCTACTTAAGTAGACGTTATCTGTTATACAATTTTAATTAACGTAAGACCTCTCGCAGGCAACTTTCCTACAACATACCTAGCAATATATCTATAGGCATGATAATTTGTGCAATAATATATGATTCCAAATTCTATATCAAATAGGAACATTGGGAACTGTTGGGCGTACATGCAAACTGAAACTAACATAATGTGTACACATTTTAATACATTTTAACAGTAAAATTAGACAACTACGATTTCGTAAATTTATTTGCCCTACAATATTTACAATATTTTATATTTATTATCGGATTAATTGCAATAATTAGAAATAACCCCGTCTGGGCAATAATAGTTACGGAGGTTCATTGAATTAACACCTTTTTTTTTCTCTGACATGTTTGACCTCAACTCAACTGATGTTAAGTGACGGTGTGGTCGAAGATGGTAAAGCACACCTAGCCTGGAATGGAACTGGCTCTCAAGTGAGGCTGCCGGAACACACCGTTAGATGCTTGACGGCAGATTTTCAAATTCAGGGTGGTAGCTAGCCAGCCAAGTACTAGAAAGTACCCTACCACCACGCTATGGTTTCCTCACGATGTTTTCCTTCACCTTAGATTTCTTCCTTAAATTATTCCGTCAGATTTTAAGTACGGGCACAATTAGGGATGTAGGTACTAGTCATTTACAGCTATGATATTGGATATAAAGTTATTAAAAAAAAAAAATCGGCTGTTCGCCTAATATTAACACTTTCAATACCCTGTTTATTTATTCTATTGAATGGACACTAACAAATAATAGTGAGGTACAGGTTACATGAGTTTACAAAAAATGTCCTAGGCAAAAGAATGTGACTAATTCCAATTACACGTGAAAACCTATACTTACTATCATTATTCATTCTAGGGTTTATTTTCTCTAGGACAAACTAAAGTAGGTGGAGCAGTGACCTTCCATAACAGTTATTTTAATTTAAACTTTGTTTTATAAAATTTCCCTCGGCTTTATTGGAATACTTACTAAGCTAACATTGTTTTGATTGTAATGATTGAATCGCAATTAAAACAACGAAAAAACAACTAACGGTGTGTTCCGGCAGTCTCACTTGAGAGCCAGTTCCATTCCAGGCTAGGTGTGCTTTACCATCTTCGACCACACCGTCACTTAACATCAGGTGAGTTGTGGTCAAACACCTAGCATGTCAGCCTAAAAAAACTCATTAATGGAGTTTGAACCCACGCCCTTCGGCATGCGAACCGACCGCACTAACCACTGAGCTATCATCGCTACTAAATATCGCTCTGATATTTATAAACTGTCCCACCGCTGGGCGTGGGCTTCTTCTCCTTGTGAGAAGGATACGGACATAGTCCACCACGCTGTCCAAGTGCGAATTGGCAGACTTCACACATCTTCGACAACTTCTTTCACGATGTTTTCCTTCACCATTATAAGTCAGTGGTAATACGCACATAACTTGAAAAAGACAGATGCGCGCCATGAGTTTCGAACCCAGGACCTCCTGATTGGAAGTCAGACGGTCTCCCAATTGGGCTGCCTTATTACACTACTACCACTTAATTAGAGTCCGGTATTCAGGGTGCGTATTGCAAATATCATAGGATACGTTACACACAGCGCCATCTGACATTAAACTAAGCAGAGCTTGTGTGATGGAAGTCAGATAACTGATAGAATACATAAATACTTTTTTTTTGTAAATACATACTTATAATACACACAGAACACCCAGACACAGAACAAACATTTGTTTATAACACAAAATGTTTGTCCTTGGCGGGAATCAAACCCAGGCCCTACAGCTCAGGCAGACATACTACTAATGAGCCAACAGGGCTGGCATTTTCTTGCTATAGCTGATTTATTCTACACTTCCCTGATAATAGTGGTAACGTTAAAATTAAATACAAATATTAAAAAAATATTTTATTGTTACAAATAGTGTGGTTTATACTAAGTTGTATTCCTTCAACTGCTTTTTGCGTACAGTTGTAGTGCACCAGGCAGTGCTCTGCCATAAACTATGGGCGAGTATAGTAATAATAATAAATAATAATGGGGATGTGGGATGTTGATTCGACGATCATTGTTCCGATAGTCGTCATGATGAACAACCTTATAGTTAAGAGTCTCTTAAGAGACTCGCTAGACGGTTGGGTCATGGGTCAAATCGAAACCTGCAGCCCTAACCACCAGGTACTTGCGCCCGGCCCCGCTGCTGGCGGTACTCTAGGTTTAGGTTTCTACATTTTTTTTTAAATATTGTAAAAAAAAGAATGCAAAAATATATAATTATTATAAGTGTTTCTGTGTGTTCGTGTGTATGTGCGCGTGCTTTGATGCGAACTGGTAACTAAAGTTAAACCTTAAATAGTTAGCCTTATACTGGACGAGGTGAAGTACGTAGCGATGAAATGCAAGCCCATTTTACACAGCGAGGACGTGGAGTTCTTTGCTGAAAACTATACTTCCAAAAGTACAATGTGAGTGTCTTCAAATCAAGAATAAGCAGGTTCCTTCTAGGTAAACGTGTTCCATCCTAGACCACATCGTTGCTTAACATCAGGCAGGATGACGTCAGACGCGAACCTATTCTGTATTAAAATAAAAACAAATAAAATTGTTTTAAATTAATGTAGTACTACGTATTTTCATTTTCAGTTTCCTGTTCTTCCTCCTCCGTTACTGGGGAGGTAGGGCATCGGCTTCGAGGTTTACCCTCTTTACCGAAGCTGGACGCTGGAGGGTACTCTGCCCTTCAGGGGTGGTTGTATAAGGGGGGTGCAATCTCGACGCTCTAGTCCTCGAGCGGAGCTCAACACCCCATGGTCATGATGGCCTAATCTTGGCTTTGTGGGTCTTGTGAGGGCCTCTCGCCTTTTGCCGATTTTCATTATATAAAAATGGGTCTTTGTTTCGTTTCAAACCCATACCTTAAAGTAAGCATACATTTATTTGTAGATCATGTAAATATCATCAATATCACCATCATTATAAAATATAATAAACATTTTATAGGTTAAACCAATAAAAACTTACATAAATAGCAGCTATAGACTATAATGGTTTGGATACGCTAAAAGCTTTGCGGCTATGCTTATAACACCATTTAAAGACAAATATGTCAAACAGCCCGCCGCGGCACTTGGCCCGATGAGTATTAATAAATAATAGATTGGGCTTTATTGACTTTTCAGCAGTATTTATATGTACAAACGTCGCGATGTAAGCAAACAGTTTCACCAGACACGCGACGAGCTAATGGCTACATTACATTGAACTAGATGTAGTAGTATTGTACTGGGAATAATTGGTTTCAATTGTCTTTTCAAAATCGGTTTGCGTTTTAATTCTCTTTGACTGATATTTAAGCATCGATGCGGTTTCGAGTCGATTTTTTCTAGGCTAGCGTGCTCCACCATAGACCGCTTCTTCGCTTAACATCGGGCGAGACGACGATTAAACGCAAGCCTATCTACAATATAAAAAAAATACATATCATTACATTGACATGTAACTGATATTTTGTCATCTTTAATTAATGGTATTTTAAAATGATTTGAAATATGACTTGTAATTGTGGTGAATAATGAAATATTGTATTGTATTGATTTGTCCAATTATCCGCCATGTTTTAGAAATTAGTACCAACATTTAATTTATCTTTTAAATTCAAGGTCGGGCTTAATAATTTTAAAAAAATGCTAGCAAATTTTGCTCATTTAAAGAAAGAAACGAGTGATTGACCATTGATTGATATTACTTAATAACATGCTTATTAGCTGGTAGGTTTACTTACCGTTTTATGACGAATATGAAACCCGTATGACTTTAAATACCCTTTGCTTATTTCGTTTTTATAATTCGAAGAAAACAGTTTTGTCAACAGTTCGAGGTTTGATTTTCTGGGATACCAAAATTAAAAACAAAAAATAGTGTTGTGTTTAACTCCCCTGACGTTACGCTAAGACGCGGTCTACGATGGTACGCTTATCTTAGACCAATTTGTATCTATTAGTAAATATACCCACTAAAACTGTGAAATGAATCGACTTTGAATTTTATGCAGAATAATTTTTATTTGGTCGTAGTAAATACATATTAGGTTCTATCATTTCGTAGAAACTGCAGCCCAGCCTAACCTAGTTTATCAAATTGCATATCAAAGTGCCTACTCCATTTCAATGTGCATACATAAAGTGGTCGGGCTAATGTATACCTACTCGTACTAGAGGTCTTATCTCGATTACGTAAGCTCTGTTATAATATTAAAAGCTTTGTCTGCTACGTGGGGCCTTAGGCACACACATGTGGCCACTAAAAATTTAATAAGCATGAAAATGTTCTCTGTACTACCTAATGGTAAATATTAGCTAGGTATAAGTATATGTTTTAGTCTTGGGTTGTTTTGTTTTGGGACGTAGAGTTTGCTTTATAATAGAACAGGCTGTAACTGGAATAATGCAAAAAACGTATTTTTACTTTATCATCAAAACTATTAACGACTTTTATTAACAAAAATGGCACCATGCTAAGTAGGTACCTACAATGAACTCTTTTTAACTTTCAACTATATTTCCACGTAACCCCGTAACTTAGAATATAGAAATGAATGCGTAAAACGTAATTAAGTAGATAAGATAAGATTGTTAGATTTAGATAAAAACTTTACAGATATTGCAACTAAATTATTTATTCATTTCATTGCCAAAATGTACCTACGGTAATATTGTTACATTTTTCTTTCGAAAAGGTAGGTACCTACTACATTTTTCGATATTCTTTTTATTAGGTTTCTGTCCTAGGGATACCTACAATTATCTAATTCAGAGAAAAGCTTTCCGTGTTGTGTGACTACTAAAATTTTGAAAGACGATAATTAATATTTGTTTGTCTTTTTCTCAGATGCATTATTTGCTAGCTTTGTCCAGCGTTTTCCAAATCAAAAGTAGTCTGTGTTTTCCAGATATTCAGTAGTTTTTTCAGTTGCAACTATTTTCAAAATTTATGCCAATATAAAAAATAAAAATAATAAACTTTATTGATCATACAGTGCATCAAAAATACAGTGCTAAAGCTTGTATCGCAGGAGGCCTGTGTATGGCCTCCCACACGAAACAAACATCTATGTTCACCACACAAATTTTTGTCCTGTGCGGCAATTATATCCACGATCCACCACATGAGAAGCATAGCTATTACCAAATAACAAACAAGGCAGTCTAAAGTAATAACATAAAATCAAGATGGATCACCATCAATCTCTAAACTTTAAGCGAATATTTTAAAAGGCCACTTTTCATAAGTTTTAGCTCAAACAAGAATGTATGTATTTGTCAACCCTTGTATGTCAATACTTGGGCACTTACAAAGATTAGGTACCTACATCCCAATTCCCACCCTACCTCCCTCTTCTAAAGTTATGGCGCCAATGCGAAAAATCATTTTGTGACATTTTCAAAACAACTTGTGTTTCAAGAGAATATATGTAACTTAGTAATTATGGTTTTTTAAATGTGCATTTTGATTCAAGGACAGCGTTGCCAGATTTTTTTTTGCCAAGTAATGATTTTGAAATTTTTTGAGTGAAAAAAGCGGGATTCTTTCTTCGAAAGCGGGTAACATAGTAAAAAATAAAGAATAATCAGAAGTTTTTAAATATTTATCTTTTTATTTGAGTTCAAATTACGTTGACGTGATAATAGTAAAAATGTATTTTAATAAAAATATGATATTTTAAATCAGACGACCCTTACGAACCCCACTCTGCCGCGCGCTTATCTTCTGTACGCGCCGGGCGGGCGGCCAGTCCACAGTAACTTGTCTGTAGCTTGTAGCTTCTCTCTGCACTTGCATCCCCCTGGCAAGTGACAATTGTAGTAAGCATAATGTATGTATTAATATTTATAACTGTAAATTGTAACCTAATATGAAAAGAAAGATCCACAAAAAAATGCCTTGCTGAGTTTCTTGCCGGAGTCTTCTCAGTTGAAGTGTAATTACGAGCCGGTGGTAGATTCAAACATGTAACTTAAACTGAATAAATTACTTTTGATTTTGATTTTGATTCTGTGCTACCCGCCCGCGCTTCCTCAGCACGCTGCACGCACGGTCGAGTTATTCCCGAAAAGCGGGACTGAGAAAGTCCCGCGCGGGACATTTAATTTTGATTTAAAAATCGGGACGCCCCGCCAAAATAGGGACGTCTGGCAACGCTGTTCAGTTTTCGAATGCATTCGAAAGTCCTCTTAATTGCAAAATTCATCCAATAGTTTAATAGTAAGTACTAATATTTGTCTATGGCAAGTAAATACAGTGGAGCGTCGATCAACCGTCGGATAAATTAACCAGCCTGCCATTTGGTTGTCTACTCGAAGCGCCTGCCCGACTCGCACGTGACCCCCTTTTCCCGCGCTACAGTGCCCGCGCACATAACTTTTTAAGCATTAATAATAATCGTACTTAGTACATGTTTTATTACAAGACTGTCTGCACTTTTTTGTTTAATTCCTATATGCCACAAAATAAATAATTATTTAAATATGGTTTTCATTCACCGGTATATAAATATATATGACAGTTTGATTATCCGAATAAACCTGTTTTATGAACACTTTTCTGTAAAGGAAAAGCAGCAGCATATGTCCAGAAAATAAATTCTTCTGCACTCTTATCACCAGGCAAACAACTTGCTAACATTATTGTTTGGCACATATCAACAAAAAATTGTTTAGGTGTCAAAAAAGAAAGGAAAGATCTTTTACATAAAAAATTGGAAAATTTTTGTGAAAATGTACAGGCACTTAATAAAGTTCCTTTTTTTTAAAATTGATTCACTAAACTGGCTTTTACATAAATTAAAATGTTTACTGATAGTAAACATTTTGTGTTGTGTTTCATTACAAGATTTTAAACAACATAAGACTAAGTCATGTTGGGTATTTCAAGAGCCCATAAATCATTTGCATCATGTGAGCGTGGGCTATAAATTCTTCAATGAAAAAACAAAGTACTAGATTTAAACAATTTTATTGAAAAATACTGACTTAATTTGTTACACAAGAAATTCCATTTGTTCCAAGAATTAACTTCACCTTTTCTAATCTTTTGTTTCATACAGTGAGTTTCCAAGCTGGTTTAAATCTAGTTACTTTTGTGGACTGTTCAAAATAATTAAATAGAAACCAGCTTTTGCTTTATTGAAAATTTTACAATGTATTGGATTTATTTTGCTTAAAATTATACTTATATCTAATCACTTGAAACTTCTTTCATCTCCACATCATCAGAAATCTCTGAATCATCAGGTTCATCCAGCAATGCCTGCAATTGGTGTATTGAAGTCACCAACACATGAAACTGTTTCTTTCTTAACGCTAATCTACTTTCCAACTGCTGTTTGGTAGTTTCTAAGGTAGATAGCTCAGTTTTTAGTGTACTTAAGTGTTCTAATGTCTCCTTCCTATCCGGCTGCTCACTTATAACCTTTGCTAGTACATCATATTCTGTCCTGTTCTTTCTTACTGTTTTAGCTTGAGCAAGATCAGCTTTACTCTTCTCAATATTGCCTTTAGCAACTTCTATACCAGTTTCCAGAATTTTTGATAGTGCTTCATAGCTTGATAGCTCTGCTAGCATCATTTCAGATCCGAGCTGCGATTTTGTTACTGCAAACTCACATTGAGCAAGTTGGGCTAGCATTCTGTCATGTGTTGATTTGCTGTAAAAATAATATAACTAGCAATCATTAAGATAATTACCTTAAACATGGTACTTTTATCATAATATTATTATTCATAAAATCGAAAGTACTTTGCATTGTTTAGACTGAACAGATTTCAGAAAAAATTGTAATGGAGATAGCTTATAATCTGGTGTAATACATAGAGTAGATATATGCCAGAGATATATATATACAATTCCCGAAGGATAGAGAGAGAAACCGAGGATACAAAATGTGTGGAAACCCTGCCTTTGCTGGTGTTTATACCAACGAAAAATTCTAACCTCTCAGGTTTATCATCAGTACTATTGCACCATTTAATCAATGTTTTCAGGAGCACGTTAAGTCTTCTGTCGTCACCAGTGCCGTCTCCGTCGATTAACAGTCTTCTGCGAATCACATCTTCTGTAAATACAAATAAAATAAGGTTATGATTTATGGATTCTTGTCACAGGCATACACTAATTCTATATTGATTAAAACCCTACCATCTCCCATTTTCAATGTAGAAATTGAATATAATGATTTAGAGTATAAATAATATGGCTTATAAACAGTAAACGAGCAAGTAATATAAATAATATCAATTTGTTTACTGTTTCTTCAACTTTTTTCTCACTATGACAGATGCAGACGACTACACTACAGACTGCACAGAAAAATATAAGCATAATTATATCAATATTCAAACGAATCAGTAAAGTCGATAAATTGTGGGTTTTGTAAAACCTTGTTTAGGCATCACTATTTTTCGTTCGGAATCCAATATTTCCTTCTTTGACGACGACGAGACTCAAAGCAAAGCTAATGTTCATGATCTTTGAACGAAAATTGTAATGTCAAAATTTGTTTTGCATTTCATTTCAGGGTTTATTTTCAGTGGATTAATAATGGAAATTCATGAGAAATACCTTCAAAAGCTACATTCCGTATAGCTTGTACCACTCGGACAGTTAAAAATTGTCACAAATATAATGGAAAACTCGAGCTTCAGTGATAAAGTCGAGACTTACTTTTCCGAACTTGGGCGATGGCTAGTATCATCGATGAAATCTTTAGCTTTTGACGACTATTTGTGAAATAAAAGTAATATAAACTTAATGTTTTGTGCAGGAAAGTGTGGCGGAGTATATTGTTGGGACAAGTGATATCACTGCTCTTAAGCGTTAAGTGTATTCTGACGACGTTATTACAAAGCGCTACATGGCAGTTCCCAACGACAGGGCAGCTGATCGTGCCCTATGTGCTGCTCTTTGTACTGTTTACCCCGACTCTGTTTTGTAACGGCACTGAGAAGCTCTCAAAGTAAGTTATTACATATACTCTGTGGATAATGGTAGATAGTATTGTTTGCAATTAAATTAAATTTATTTATTGAGATAAAAACGACTATTCTAACCAATTATATCTATCTCACAATTTAAAATAAATATATATATTCGAATGTCAAAATAAATTAGGCAATACATTTATGTCATAAGCTTTATTGCTCTGTTATCTGAATATAATTTAGTAGATCATAGTATGCATTAGTAAAGTATTTACTTACATTATTATCAACTGATATCATATTTTTTTTTTTCACAACATTCAATGGTATCCAAATGCAAGTCACAATTTCATTTAAAAAATTTAAAAGCATTGAACAGTATTATAGAAAAAATAGTAGTTAAAATTAGATCTGGTTCCAAATCCAAAATTAAACTTCAAAGTTTCAACAGGAAACAAATTTTACTTTGACAATTACTGATTCTTTTCATGACATGAATAATTCAAAAAACACAAACTCTGCTAAGACACAAACAAGATAATAAAAGTTTTTTCTTGCTTTAATTTCCAGGAGGTGGTGGGTCCTGGTAATGGCATGCACACTCGATGTGGAAGCAGCTTGGCTCCTGGTTATGTCCCAACGGTTCACATCGGTGTTAAGCTGACAGCTGCTGGCATGTAGTGGTGTCGGCGCTGCGCTGGTCGGCGGCGCGTGGCGCGGTCGCCGCCTCGGCGTGGCCCATGTAGCCGGAGCCACTATGGGGCTTATGGCTGTAGTGTGTGTCGTGTGGGCTGATGTGGAAGGAGCACCTACTGATGGTAAGAGATAGTATTGTGGGCCATGTGGTGGCTACTATCATGTACAAGACTCCTCTTTAAAAAAAGATAGAATGCTTTTATTGGTTGAGAGAGAAGCCCTGGCTTGAACATGATGTTTTTTTTTATTAGATCTATGAATAATAGAGCATTATAATTTTTTTTTTCAGGCAAAAATCAGCTGGTAGGCGACATGCTATGCTTAGCTGGCTCGTTGCTATTTGCTGTAGTCACAGTTCTCCAGGAAATGATGCTGACCACCCACACATGTTCTAACTACCTCGCTATACTTGGCTTCATTGGAAGCCTGGTTTCTTGTACTCAGACATTTTTCCTAGAGTTCCATGAACTGGTCTCGTTCAACTGGTACGAGTTTGATACGATAGTACAGTTGGGAAGCTACTGTGGAGTACAAACAGTGTTTCAAATACTGCAGTGCTTTTTGCTCCGAGATGCGGGAGCGATAATACTGCACCTGTCGTTTCTGTCGGCAGATTATTATACACTCATTGCTGGGATGTATATTTTTCAATTTAAGGTAAGTTTGATAAAATGAATTCTTCTGCACTTCTGATATCCACAAATCCATATACTAATCGCGTACATTCCTTCCTCTGCAGTTCCACGGTCTATACTTCCTGTCGTACTTCCTCGCGATAGTGGGTGTGTTTCTGTTCAGCGGGCGCGAAACGCGACCATCGGGTGCTGAACCTCCGCCCCCGGACTTGCCACAGCTAGTTAATGATTCAGCACACTCGCAAGACAATGTCTCTATGTATGTATACCTAAAATATAATGACTGAATTTATAGCTCAGAAAATATTTAAAGACTTACTGCATATAATGTATGTAAATAAATATCAGATTACATGTCGAATGCGAACTTATTATGTGTATTATTAATATTATTGTTTTCAGGGAGTACACAGTCCCGAATCTCGATTGCATCCCGATAGACGGGCTCGAACCGCCGATGTCGCGCGATACGACCTTCACGTCGTTCCTGGGCGGGCCTCAGGGCGCGCTCAACGGCAACGTCGGCGCAAGTTTCGGACAACACAATGGAGCGAGTAAGGATACCTGTTAGGGTATTAGGAAATGCTGTCGCGAAGGGTTGAATTTGCCTGTAACATGAAAAATGGAAACTCAATGTATGTATTTTGCTTAAATTTTTTAAAGTTTTTGTTGTCACAGTCTCAAGTATTTTTACTCAATGTTTTTTTAATATCAATCAAACAAACTAAATCATATTCAAGTCCCAATTCATGCCTTAGTAAAGTAGTTGCTGTGGAAGCGGCTTCAAATAAAATAATAATAATAAAAGGCATTATAATACAGTGCATGCCTTTCCTGGGTTGCCATCTAAAAAACTGTAGTTATTAATTTCTAAAAGTTATATTATCTATTTATGAGGTTAATCATAATATTATCACAAGAATATTAATCTCATTTTAACGTGTCTGTATGTAGGACAGTAAAGTAAAGTTTTGGCAGTTAAAACATAAATATAAAATGAATTAATTCATTCATTTCTGCTAATGTCTGTTTCATCTTCAAACAGCTTCATAAACGGCAGATAAAAATGATTGTGAAATAATATAATAATATTATTATGCTAGGAGATGGTTTGGTTATATAAAACACACAAGATAACATAATTATACAGTAGTAAACACAAAGTTAGTAAAATACAATGCACAGTTTACAGTTTGATATTATTAATATTAATTTACAGATTAATGCAGTAAATGACTTGAATTTATTAAAAAAATAACTTAAATCATGAAAAGATCATGCAAGTTATGTCAAAAAATACTCATCAGTACAAGTATAACATTTTAAAATTGTCGATTATGAAGAGTCATATTGGTTTTTTTCGTAGGACATTACACACAGCGCCATCTGAACCCAAACTAAGCAAAGCTTTGTACTATGGCAGTCAAATAACTGATAGAATACATATATACTTTTTTTTTGTAAATACATACAGAACACCCAGACACAACAAACATTTTGTTTATACCACAAAATGCTTGTCCTAAGTGGGAATCGAACTCACACCCTACAGCACCTAAAACAGACTTTTCATTCTTCGTTGGCTCATTCTACCAATGAGCCAACAGGGCTGTCATGTCATTGGGGATCAAACCTAATATGCTGCAGGCAAACTCAACCATTCATGATTTTGTAGTAAGATTTTTCATATGCGTATTTCAGTTTGATCTTTAATCATTTTTGCAGAAAAACGTGGTCAGGAATGTGGCTGAAAAAGGGAAGGTTTTAGTGTTAGACCTAAATAGGTACTGCTGTTATTATTGTCCAATTCAAAATATCATTAATTCATACGCATATGTGAAGTCAATACATGTTTAGAGTATTGGTATGATTATTCGCGACTTTTCTCTTCCACGAGCCTAAATAAGTTAGGATATTTGAGACTGAGCGAGGTAATGCCAGAAACATTTGTAAGCAAAGATGTAAAGTGTCTAATTAATTATGTGAGCTCATATTGGAGGCAAGGGAGGTGTACTAAAAAAATCTCATTTAAACTGACTGTTATTGACAATCTCATATCATTTTTTAATTTTTTTTACAATTCAAGAAAATATTCTTTTAATTTTAAAAATGATTATCTATTAAAAAAAATGTTGTCCCTTTTACAAACGATGTGAATCTTTGGCGAGGGGTCCCACTAAATATTACGAAATTCCTCATTTAAAATAAAATAAAAATAACTCGCATAATTAATGGATGCTCAAAAATACTTTGTACTTTTATGTTTGTACGGAAGTATGGAGGTCCACCTTTGTAGCAATATTTCCATCGATTTGATAATATACTGGCAAAAGAATATGTGATATGTAAGAAACCAGACCCTAAAACAATCCACATTAATGTCGATGTTGCACCATTTCTAACCGACTGTAGAAAAAGAGAGATTTTTAGTCAATTTAATTCTTTGAATCTAATTCCTACTGATTACTCCAACTTATGAAGACAAACCTGTTGATGTGCCCACTACAAAAATTTCAATGAGTTTTGTGTACAGTTTTAACCAAATCTAATTTATTTATGTTTATACATCATTGCCTACACTAAATCTAGCAACATCAACAAGATCGTCATCTTTTTTCATTTTAATCTGTTAAATAAAGATGACATCTCTTTTAGGAATTAAATTTCTTTTTGCTTTAAAAATGGTACAAAATCGACATCCAAACCACATAAAAAAGTGTCCAACACTAACCATTTAACAATCATAATTACCCCTCTTCATATTTGGTATTTACTATTTATAGTAATTTTTCAGATTTTATTGCTAACAAAATATATTCCCTTTTGAAATTTATATCCGCTATATACAAGCCCAAAATAAACAATTGAACTTTTTAAACGTTTGAATATCACCAATTTTATGTAGTTTTAGTGTCACTAACCATATAGAAAACTAGATACTAATGTAATACGCCTAAATATAGCGCACAGTGAAATAAATAACAGAAACATAAAAAATAATGTGGCACGAAGATTTAATAAAATCATTAACACCGCAAAGAACTAACACTATTTTGTAGTACAACATCCACAAAGATAATATACTACAGAGAGGTCATGTGCAACCATTTGGTGAAAACTTGAGACAACTACATGCAATAATCAGGTCGCAAAATCACAACACTCGTGATTTTTTAACACTTATTTCCGCGTTCGACTACCATCTCGCCTGATGTTAAGCAATAGGTGAAGTCCAAGTGAAGGTTGAAGGTGAAGCACGCAGACTAAGGAGATACCTATTCACTTAGACATTGGAAATATCTAAGTTGCACACGGCCCTTCTGTAATATATCACCTCTGTGATAACATAACAAAGATTAAAAACATGCCACATTGTTATCTAGCCTGTTTTTACAGTCCCAAAAAAAAAATACATTTCTTACGGACTTCCTGACCAAAAGCAGGCTATAAGCTGTTACCATAAATACCTAAAAATATAGGTATAACGCAAGTAAGCAATAAATCGACCATTCTATTAACGAAACTGCCATATTCTCGAATTTTTTACCCAATTTATTATTGCGAATACTCTAAGATGTGCATTTATATGGAATTTTAATGTAGTTTCTATGAGAGAACTAAATGTATTGAATTGCATAAGATTTAGAATGTCTCTCTATTTACCTATATAAGTATAGATCTCTTTATAAGCTGTGATTATTTTGTTGTTTTTATCACAAAATTATGTTGTGACTTAGATGATTTAATTTTATGTACGTTATTTTTTCTCGAATTTTAGCTGTGTTACGTATGACGCTCAATTATTACCAATTAAGATTATAATATTGCATACTAAGATTAGTAAAAATCTAGTCCATTAGATAAATTTAAATACTCCTATTATATTGGAAAAAAAAAAAATTGGAATTGAAAGCATAGGTAATTTTAACACTTTTACTGCTGAGGTGTTTATTGTCAAAATCCAAAACTACGAAAATTACACGCTAGGCGCGTCCGCAGCACTGGCGTCGAGTATTGCGGCGGTCGAGGAACGCGAGTGCGGGATTACACGCAGGGCGTGTTTACGAAAACACGCTAGGCGCGTAAAGCCGCACTGCCGTCGGATGTGTTTTGCGCACTGTTGTATTGAAAGTAGGCTTCACGCGCCTGGCGTGTGAAGCCGCACTGCGGACCCATTAGAAAACACACAACGTGTGTGTTTTCAGCAGTTAAAGTGTTAATGTTGTTTCACCAAAGAAATGGTTGTGTTATTATTATGTTAAATGTTATTTCGTAAAAAGTATATTTAAGCTACATTATTGTTGTGTATTGCTTACAGAAAACCTATAAATAGTGAAATATTTTTTGCCCTGAGTGTCCTGCGGTTTATTTAAAATAATTACTTTAAATTGTACCTATCTAATCTAAATAGATAATATACAAGGTTTTCATGACTAACTGATTTTATTTAAATACAGCGTTTAACCTGTCATAACCTACGGAGCCGAAACGTGGACACTCACAGCGGGAATGGTCCGTAAGTTCAGTCGCTCCGCGAGCTATGGAAAGAGCTGTGCTTGGCGTTTCTCTTAGGGATCGAATCCGGAATGAAGTAATTCGCCAGAGAACTAGTCACAGACAACTGACAAGTCGGCGTATTAGCAAGCTGAAGTGACATTGAGTTGGACATATCTGTCGCAGAACCGATGGGGTAGTGTTCTAGAGTAGAGATCGCGAATTGGCAAACGTAGCTTAGGGCGCCCTGAGATTACGTGGAATGACTATATACGTTGGACAATTGGCGGTGGATGGAAGCGAAATACCGATTATGGCCGATGAGTGGCGGGCGTGTCTTGGGAGAAGTCTATAACCAGCAGTGGACTTCTATAGGCTGATGATGACCTTTTTTATGGTTGACGAGACAGGTGTTTGACCTCAGCTCACCTGATGTTAAGTGGAAAAAAAAAACAATTCATGCCTACACACAAGAGTCCCGGTGCGTCCTGTCTGGTTTCAACATCAGGTAGGTAGTTCATTAGAACTATTCTAGTGACCGTAAACACTACTGAAAGTCACAGGAATGATATATTTTTTTCTAGTTATTTGCTTTATACTATTTAACCGATTTTAATGAATTTATACTATTCTTCTCCAACCGGAAAGTTAGGTAGGTATATCCTTTTAAAAAAAAAAAAAATTTACAAATCGTTCCAGCCGTAATCGAATGACACACATAAAATGAGAGTAATTGAGAACCTTATTTTCCAGTCTTAAAAATATTTTAGATGTAACAAACGTCATTCGTCTGGCTGTCACTTTTATAGTGCACTTCTGACCTAAACTAATAATTAAATAACAAATGAGTAATCACGACAGCTTAAGGTAATATGCAGGTAAGTTTTCACTAAGTGTAGAAAATAAAACAAATTTTAAGAATTTACCAATATTTTTATTACTCTAGTAACTTCACTACACACGTCATCACCAATCAAAACTGCAACGGCAGACGTTTTTCTGACCTAACCTTACGTATCAGTTTACATAACATTGTTTGACTATAAACTTGATAGTCGGTGTCAAGTGGTCTGATAGACAGTTCTATAACGGAAAAACAACCAAAAAAAAAACTTGAAACAAATAGTCAAATGAAGTTAAAACTTGCAGTATGTGTACGGACATGAACTTTTACCACGTAGTGACTCTGAAATATTTATTCCACTTGGTCGGCAGACTGACACAAAAACATGTTGAATTAAAAATAAATTCAATCAACCTGAAATACAAAGAGCTGTATATACTGTGAAGAAATTCATAATTGTCCATCAACAACAACTTACTTATCCATTATAAAAGCAGTATGGACTTATGGGATACAATACCTGTAATTCTAATGTAAATATACCTAATCCAGAAAGCCCAGAACTACATACTGAAACAAATTAGCAATGCACCCTGGTTTATAAGAAACTCCGAAGTACATGAACAATTATGCATCCCACCCATAAAAGAGGAAATTAAAGCAAGTGCAGATAAATATAAAATCAGACTGTCTAAATCGACTGAACTCAGCAGTCTGGAAGATGTTTCTGATGGGAACCAAATCTGTACCAAATCATTATCTCACACATTTGCTCATAGCAGAAAAGGCTGATCTCATGATTTAAAAAAAACCGACCAAGTGC
This sequence comes from Biston stratarius, assembly GCA_950106695.1. Taxonomy (NCBI): domain Eukaryota; kingdom Metazoa; phylum Arthropoda; class Insecta; order Lepidoptera; family Geometridae; genus Biston; species Biston stratarius. The sequence continues at coordinate 31,299,368 of OX467106.1, read as the reverse complement.
GAGTCGGACTCGCGCACGATGGGTTCCGTCCGTATGGGTTATCTATAAAAACGGCAAATGTCTTTTGTATGGGAGGGAATTTTTATTTTAAATATTTATTTTATTGTTTTTTAATATTTGTTGTTATAACGGCAATAGAAATACATCATCTGTGAAAATTTCAACTGTCTTAATTATCACGGTTCATGAGATACAGCCTGGTGACAGACGGATAGACAGACAGACAGACGGACGGACAGTGGCGTCTTAGTAATAGGGTCCCGTTTTACCCTTAGGGTATGGAACCCTAAAAATTAAATAAAAGTTATGTACCCTTAGAACAGGAATAAGTAAATACGTCTATCGGGAGCGTTGTTAACGGAAACTATTTTGTGTTTCATCATTTTTCTATCTGATACGCAGTTTAGACAGTGGTTGTATTAGAAGTAATACTGTAGCGTTAATATATATATTTGACATATAAATTATATGTATTTAGAGACTAGAGTCTCGTCAGAAATATAGCTTACACGTCATAACTAAAATCTGTTAACCATTTTCATAGTATTAATAAAATGCTGAAATAAAAACACGTACAAGTGCGAGTCAGACTCGCCTACCGAGGGTTCCGTACAAACTAGTAAGTATGATAAATAGTGGCATATTTTTTTTGTGATTAAATTAAAAATGTACAGTTTTCAGACTCCCTTGCGGGTGTCAAAATACGTGTTTTTTTGCGATATAAACAGCTGTAACTTTTTTACGATAACTGAAAAAATTGATTTTTTCACAGTTGCAAGGAAATACAGATTTGCGTATATAGTTTTAGCAATTTCAACTCAATACCTCCACGCGTTCCCGAGATAGAAGGTCTTGACAGACAGATGGACAGCAAAGTGATCCTATAAGGGTTCCGTTTTTTTCTTCTTTTGAGGTACGGAACCCTAAAAATACAGTAGGTACATTTAGTACAGTCATGCGAAACTTATAACTTCGCAAAACTTCAAATGAGAAATCAAGATGAAAGTGCACGTGAAACTAAGCTTCATCCTCACTAGCGGATACAGACTTCCTAGACACGGGTGTTTCCGGCCTGGAGTTGCCGGATCGCGATCCGGACCGGGACCGCGAGCCGGATCGGCTACGGGACCCAGATTTGGACCGGGACCGGGACCGAGACACACTTTTCGACTTGGATCGGGACTTGCTTTTGGATCTGGAATTAAAAATAGTATATTGAAAGCGATAAACGATTTTGTGGTCATGGCATATCATACGTGAAACGGTAGAATAACGTTGAAACTATTATTACATTATCTGTGGCCGAAATGAGGTATTCCTTTATTATGAATAAATGTCCTTAGTACCGTTCCACATAACCGTGTACTTATAGACTCAATTATGACATTGACTTGAGGCTCAAGTTGAGTTCTCTTTATGTCTAGTACAAGTAATTTATTAGAAATTTTTGATTTCGAACGCATTTTTAAATAGTTTACGATTTCTTTGGCTTGGAATGGTTTTTAAGAAATGGTCGGAATAAGAATTTGACATGTTATCCGATCCACGACTAAATTGTTCTACATTGAGAAGAAACATCAAATATGGGTCTTACCTGGATCGTGATCTAGACACACTCTTGGACCTGCTCTTTGACCTCGAATGGCTCTTCGATCGCGATCGGCTCTTGGATCGTGAGCGACTTTTGGATCTCGAGCGACTCTTTGACTTTGAACGGCTTTTGGATCGTGATCGGGATCGACTTTTGGATCTAGAACCGCTCTTTGACCTGAAATATGATAATTAAATAATAAGTGGGTGTTCAGTATGTAATAATAAAAAAAAAGTATTTATGTATCCTATTATCTGACTTCTATCACACAAGGTCTACTTAGATTAGGGTCAGATGGCAATGTGTGTAAAAAAAAGTATTTAAAAATCTTTTTAGGCGGCGTTTTGAATCGGGACTAAGACAGCTTACAGGTTGATGATGATAAATAACTCTTTATTGTTAACACCTAAGAAAAAACTTAATTGACAGGTGGAAGTGTAGCTAAAGGAGCACTCGAACTGCACAATTCCGTTCCCCCCTGCATCTTTCTACTAAGTATTACCGGACGGCCAGACAAATGCGACCAAAACGTTCCGTACATGGTGGATATTTCCCATGACGCACAAAGCATTTTGATTCCACATTTTTTATTCGCACAACGATGTTGTGGAACTCTCTGCCACAGTATGTCTGTGTTCCCTGTTATGTAGAGTAAATTCTAGGTAAGTAAAAAGTTTTCTTCTAGGTAAGCGTGCTACATCTTAGACCGCACTACTACTTAACATGAGGCAGAGTATGGTCAAACGGGAACCTATTTCGAAAAAGAAAAATATGGCTTTTTTATTTTATTTTATGTCAACCAAAGCCTCCAAAATTGGTCTTAATGTATTGCCATAACTAAAGGAGTTCTCACCGCAGTCGGGTAAAATATCAGCTGCTTCATACATTTGATCATGGGTCACACTTTTTATATGTAATAATTGACGTTTCACGTTTTTAGAGTTGCTTCATCATCACCATCATTTGAGCCGTAGGACGTCCACTGCTGGATATAGGCCTCCCCCATTGACTTCCGTAAAGACCGGTTGGAAGCGGCTCGCATCCAGCGCGTTCTAGCGGTCTTTATGAGATCGTCTGTCTACCTTGTGGGTGGACGTCCTACGCTGCGCTTTCCGGTCCGTGGTCTCCACTCTAGAACTTTGCAGCTTCATGTGCTAACCTTGTCCAGGTTCGACCAGCGACCTTTACGATGCCGTCGACACAACGAGCTGGCGTACTACGATTCGTTTCCCAGTTCGTGGGCACCAATCCAACAACGTTTTAGTCTACCTGCCAACACTCTACCTGGCAACATGTCCTGCCCAACTATTTCAGTATCATGGTTGTTGTTCCGACGTCACGCACCTTAGTGCGACGTTGTAACCATAGTAAAAATTATTCATAACGAGTACTATAAACCCCTCTTTCGGTTCACTACATCAAATACAAATATTTTATTGATAACGATGTTACAAGTCAATTCCGTAATATCATAACATTATATAATTTAAAGAGTTTTAGAACACTGATTATATTACATGTCAATGAATAAAAACAAAATATCAAAGTATACAAACAAGTAAAATTTTAACCAAAAATAAACCGACTTCATTTGGTTTCCTTATAAAATTAAAAATTAAAAATTAAAATTCATTTATTTCAGGCCTTTTAACCCATAATATTAAAATTACAATCATTACAAAATAAAATGTCAAAAATACATAAATATAAATCATGTCAGAAATAATTAATTCAAAGTCAACAAAAATAACAATAAAATAAGATAATCAATTATATATTCTCTTCGACATTGGAACTGCAACATGCCTGTTGCAGCAATGCCGAAGGAAAGGGCAATCTAGTCTGTCGGCAATCATCATCAGGACGGTGTTGGAGCTGGCCCGCACTCTCCGCACCAAGGACGCGCCCCGTTTGCGCATAGTCGCGTGAAAGCAGTCAGTTCGTGCTTCCGCGAACATACTCGAGGCGCTGCAGTACCGGGGCAGCCCTATCACCGCCCTGAATGCGTTATTATATTGGACGCGGAGGGCGCTGCAGTCCTTATTTGTGTAATTAGCCCACAGGCTGCACGTATAGAGCGATGTACAATACGCTCGAAAGAGCGTAATTTTGACCTCATTAGAACACCGTGCAAACCTGCGAGCTATCATGTTAGCTCTCACGGACAGAGCCCTCCGCTCCCGCTCCATGTCTGCATGATCCCTGAGATCAGCCGTCACTACACGTATTTAAACTGTTTCACTCTTTCGAGGGGAACATCATTGAGCCGGACAGGTGGTATGTTCTGGGGGCACTTTGCACGGCCGGTCTCAAAGACCATGAATTGACTCTTTGTCACATTATATTTTAATCCATGGTCACAGGCGTACTTCTCACAAGTCTGCAGTAGTCTCCTCAACCCACAGACAGACGCGCTCAGCAGCACCATGTCGTCTGCGTAACTCAGATTGTTAACGCATACGCCGTCAATATGACAACCAACATGCTGACCGCTGAGCTCGACTATTAACCCGTTTATATATAAGTTGAACAGGGTTGGAGATGTTAACCCACCCTGTCTTACCCCACATTCGAGCCGGTACGGACTTGACATTACACCCGCCCATCGGACACTGTTAAACTGGTGCGCATACCAGTACTGGAACATGCTGATGAGTTCATGAGGCAGGTCAATGCTTCTCAGCATGTTCCATAGAAGGTCATACGACACGAGGTCGAAGGCCTTGGATAGGTCGAGGAAGCACGCGTACACCACACACTATATCTATCTATATACACATATCATATATGTATCTTATGAAGAGACCACACGGGAAGCACCAGTTTTTCAAATAAAAAAATAATCATCAAAATCGGTTCACCCAGTCGACAGTTCTGAAGTAACAAACATTATTAAAAAACAAACAGTCGAATTTAGAACCTACTCCTTTTTTGAAGTCGTTTAAAAATAATACCAATATAAAAAAAAAAAAACAATATAATAATATGTTTAAAAAAAAACATAGTTACTAGCATCCTAAGCTTTATAAATTATCTTATAGCTGTGAAAATTATCTCTTGATAAAATTTAATACAAGTGGTGTAGTAATCATTACGTGTATTAAATTTGGCAGTGAACAAAGTTTTCTTACCTGGAGCGACTTTTAGATTTGGAGCGCGATCGGCGACTCTTAGCGGAGCCCGAGCGAGACCGGCTACGGGGCTTCGACTTGGAACGGCTCTTCGAACGAGACCGAGACCTGGCGAGGCAAAATATATAGCTACACAAACGAACGTGATAGAAACGTTCACGAAAACGAAGATAAACAAGATTTTTATTTATTTATCTATCTCTGCTAAACTGATTGATTCAGGCGTTACTTTGTGGAAGATAATTTTGAGTGTTCAAGGTATTATTTTTTTATTTAGACGAATACGGTAATCGCCAATTACAATAGTCTTTTTTAATTATATATTATAATTAAATATTAGGAGGCTAAGTGTTTGACCACAGCTCACCTGATGTTAAGTGAGCGTGGTCGAAGATGGTAAATCACACCTAGCTTGGAATGCCTATCAAGTGAGGCTGCCGGAACACACCATTAGATGCTTTGCGGCAGATTTTCAACTTGAGGGTTAGCTAGCCCGCCGAGTACTAGAAAGTATCCTACCACCACGCTATGGTTTCCTCACGATGTTTTCCTTCACCGGCAGCTCAAGCTTATTGTTGGGGTTTGAACCCGCGCCTTTCGGCATGCGAACCGACCGCGCTAACCACTGAGCTACCATCGCTACAAAACAACAAACATCCTCTCGCCCCAAACGCATATACCGTCTCCGTTTCGTCTTGGGTAAAAATAGGTGAGGTTAACGCGGTCGGTTTACACGATGAAGGGTGTGGTTTCAAACCCAACAATGAGCTTGAGCTACCGGTGACAGAAAATATCGTGAGGAAACCATAGCATGGTGCTAGTGTACTTTCTAGTTTGCTGGCTAGCTAGCTTAAATAAAAAATCTGCCGCCAAGCACTTAACGCTATATTCTGGCAACCTCATTTGAGAGCCAGTTCTATTTCAGGCTAGATGTGTTTACTATTTTCGACCACACCGTGAGCTATAGTGAAACATCACATCACACATCATCAGCCATAGGACGTCCACTGCTGGTCATGGGCCTTCTGGGGGGTTTTGCCAATACTCGCCACGCTTGGCAGGCGGGTTGGCGAGCGCAGTTAGGTGTGATAGTTCAAGGAAGACGCTGCTGCCCATCTTCCGGATTACATCTCTTAGCTGACTCTTACGGCAACCACGGGTAGAGAGGGTGCGGTACAATTCTTACGCCGGCACCACCAAGGCACAAACACACTATAGTAAAACAATTACCTAAAACTGTCAACCTTAAAAAATAATCTTAGACACTGATATTCACCTGTCACTATCCGAAGCAGACATGATGCGCTTGCGTCCCTTGTTGGCGGGCGGACTGCGGCTGCCGCTGCGGCTGCGGCTGCGGCTGCTGCTGCGACTGCGGCTTTTCTTAGAAGCATCCGACTCCGAGTCGTCCGTGGAAATGGTCTCTTTGGACACGATCTTGGCACGTTGTTTGGCGCTAAGTTTCTCGTCGGCTGCTTTTGCTTTAGCCTTTTCCCGTTTGCCGATACCCTTTTCACCCTGACGATGGAAAGTAAATGTGATTTCAATTTCATCTTTATAATTTCAAACTTTCGCGATTTGAACGCATAATGTTAAAGACCGGAATTTAACCTGCATAAAATATGAACGCATAATGTTAAAGACCGGAACTTAACCCGAATAAAATATGAACGCATAATGTTGAAGACTTAACCCGCATTTTTTTTCATGTAATGAGACTAACGAGGCTCTGATGGTACGAGATAACGCCTGTCCATATCCATTGCAGCGATACACAGAACTTTAAGTAGCTAACCAAAGTCCAGGGCACTTTGACGCTCTTTACTTTAAGACATTCTATGGTTAGTCTCAACAGCCCTGTAATTTCGCTAGCTGCAGTACCCTCTAAACCGGAACACGGTAATGTTTACACACTACTGCTTGACCCAATAAAATCTGATACTGCGGTGGTACCTAGACGACCTTCTGCTATAAGTTAACTAGTCCCGCTCTTTTGATCTGGATGACAGACAATCTTCAAAAGAGAAGGAAGACAGCCCGCCTTTGACAGATGACAGGTATATTGAGATGGAAAAAATGCGTGAACACCGGCGAATGAAAATACATAGAAGAATTCCTAGCGCTTGAAAATGACCCAACGCCGATTACGCTCCGGTGGGTGGGGCTTACAAATAACGCCACGAGCAAATCTAGTATGCACTAGCCGGCAATATGGCGTCAGTCAGCTAAAATAAAGTGACTTTAGGTATTAAAAAATGCCTTCTTGTGTTGTGAAATGGTGTGTAAATCAATCACTTGTCCACAAAAAGGATATGGGAATAAGTTATCATGTGTAAGTACATCGCTAGGCTATTATTTTGATAATTGTTTAATAAAATTAAATCAAAATATTGTTTTCTATGAGGATGGTATTATGCCAAACATTGCCAACCAACAACAAAATTTTATATATAGTAAAAAAATATATCGAACAATTAAATTCTTTTATTTGATCGAATATATGGTCCTTTATGTCAAAAGTGGTGTCATGGGGCTTTTGGCCTTTGGATGTGCTCTGTGTGTGTACGTGAAGAATTTATTGCAAATTGGGCCTCTTCAGCCTCCTTGGTTTTTTTAATACAAATTGCTCCCGATTGGGTCAAGAAAAAGTACACGTAAAAATGTAAAAATACGTACGTTAGGGCACGTAAGATAAAATACACACCCAAAGACAGCAAAAGCTTTGAACTTATAACATCCCTCCTTTTGCTATGGGTGGTAATAAAATACACCAGGTAAAAGTAGTAATTCGCCCCAGACTTCAATTCAATTTTTTTTAGATTTTGACTGATAACTTCAAAAATATGAGGTCTAAAATTAAACAAAAATTGTTTTAGAATTCACATACAAAACCCTTTCATAACCCGCTTGGCCTAACTTGGCCAAATAAGCTCATTTTGAAATTTTCAACCCCCTTAGATACACAGCTCACTCAACAAATCCCGGCCCGTTTTCTCTCACTTACGAACACAAAAAAAATATTACCGCATACTATGTCTATACCAAATTTCATAAACATTAGTTCTACTGTTATCATCTAACAAATATACAAATGCCGAATTAACACTAAGACATTCGATTCGCTCGGTCGATAATATTTTAAATGTCCGACTCACGATGATATTATTCTGATAAAATGAATATAATACTTAATTAGTCAAAATAATGTTGAACACCTATATAATATACTGACTAATTATTTACATGGCACCTTATAGAATAAAACATCCAGAGTGTCGCGATGACATCGAGTGACAGACATGTGAAGTGTAACGAAAAATAATAATCACACGGCTAATTCAGCCCAACTGCATGTAAAATAAGGTCGACTGTTATTTGATAGACATTATTAGCCCAATCAGAGGCCGATGTCAGAGTACTTCCGAGTGGTTCCGACGATGCGCGAGTTTGTTCGGAACTTTGGGCCAAGCTAAACGAACAATTCACTTGATGGAATACTTCTATGTATTTTCATTCGCCGGTGAACACATACTACTAAGTTACTTTTTATCCCATGACAGATAAAAGAATGCTTAGAGCGCAGCTAGACACTAAAATTTTGATAATTTTTTCAGAAATGAAATATTTGGGAATTACTTATAAATGTTGGTTAAGCTACGAAGTCTCATTACGAACAAACGCAAAAATTCAAAAAAGCGCCATCTATTGTTTTGATGCTTTACAACAAAGTGGTCAACATAAAGCTTAAATAACCCGAAACATTCACAATGTATACTAGGTAAGTACTATACACCGTGAAAGTTTGTACATCAGCAATATTGATACAGGGGGATCAGTACTCGATTGTCGTTTCAAATAACACAAAAAAATAGGTGGTTAATATTTGACCTAATTATCCTGCGCAACCACAAAAATACGGACACTCAAATCACGCGCACCGAAAACGACATGGTAGTCGCGCGCGGTCCCAGATTAGGTAACAGTTACTGCGCAGTCTACGTATGGTAGCGCTAGCTCGGCGCGTGCTGCGCGCTGTCCATAAATTCTGGAGTCTTGGGAAAAACTTTTACCAAGGTTTTCTTATTTTTTTTGTATTTGTTTCGATTTTATTTCTTTATACGTTTCATAGGACCACTAACTAACATGTCTTTGAATATTGCTAATGTTCAAACTGTCAAGCCCGTATAAATTATTTTTATGAGTTTAAATTTTTACAACATCTCCCGTCTGTTCTTAATAAGTACCGTGAATTCCATTCTTAGTTGTCTGGAAGAGATCGCTTTTAGCAACAAGGCCGCTACTTATGGCACGAGCTCAAACGATTCTTTTGTTTTCTGTAAATTTTTCTGTTTCTGGTGTACACAATAGTATCTATCTTTCTATCTAAGCATGCACGGAGAGTGGCACCATCCTAAATCTCCCGCACGACATTACGAGACCAAAACTTTCTCGCTGATGTTGAATGTTGATATTAAGAGATTAGTTCAGATTAAATCTTTGTGTTTTTACCCGTTTGCGACCGCGTTTTCTGGGTGGGTCGCTGTCGCTGCCGGAACCTCGTTGCTCGCGCTGCTTCTTGCGTCCCTTGCGGCCCTCGCCGCCGCCACCCTCGCGCTTTTTCTTCGTCTTCTTCTCGCGTCTGTCACGACAACAACCGATGTCAAGCGTTAGGTCTAAATCCTACCATTATTTATTAAGAAATTTTACTGACTCCGTTCATTCCATTCACCTAAGAGATTTTTTTTAAAGTTGATTGTAAAGTAGCTAAATATAATAAAACAGATTAAAGGAATATTGGTCTCGATTTTAGAGGGATGTACTTGACAGATCATTTTTTTTAAATGTTTAACAGGCTAGGTTTTTTACCACAGCTCACCTGATGTTAAGCGACGGTGTGGTCGGAGATGGTAAACACACCTAGCCTGGAATGGAACTGGCTCTCAAGTGAGACTGCCGGAACATACCGTTAGATGCTTGGCAGCAGATTTTCAACTTGAGGATGGTAGCTAGCCAGTTGAGTACTAGAAAATACCCTACCACCATGCTATGGTTTCCTCACGATGTTTTCGTTCACCGGCAGCTCAAGCTCATTGTTGAGGTTTGGACCCACACCCTTGGGCATGCAAACCGATCGCGATAACCAATGAGCTATCATCGCTACAAATTAAGTTTATTAAAAAAGTACCAATGATTGTACTTTTTGCAGTCTATTAGAAAAGGAATGTAACATTTTAATGACTTTACATTTGTCAACTAAAGCGTTTGTTCTTCAATTAGCTTTATCCAACCTACTAGGTTCGTGTACTTGAAAAAATTGGGCGTTTTTCAACACTCAACAACATTTTACGACATTCCAAAAATTCGTTCTCAACGATTTAGTTTTTCTGTCTCGATACGTATTTTTCAAACTCATTAAAATTTTAATAATTTCAAAGTTAGAATGACATTCTTTCTTTTTTTTTGTTCTTCTCTATTTTATTCTTATTCTATACTTCACCTGGAAATTTTAACCTAAATTTAAAATTTATTGGCACAATTATCAATCTAATTCCTTAGCACTTACCCCTCCCCTCCCTCTCTAGGTCGGTCGCTCCCGCTCGAGTCCGAAACGTACTCGTCGCGACGTCGACCGCGTCCTCGACTCGGCTTGCCTTCCGAAGGCATTTCCGAGAATACAATAGCGTTTTTGGTCTTCTCAAGGTATTCTTGACGTTTCTGTAGCATCTCCACCGTACTTTTCTGTTGCATCTCCTCACGATGGCGACGCTCTTCTTCCTGTGACAAAAATGCTATTTATAAAATATTTACCCTGGTTGAAAAAACAGATTATGAGAAGGGTACGGTCATAGTCCACGCTAGTCAAGTGCGGGTTGGAACCCTTCACATATCTTCAAGAACATTTTTGATTTTTCATGCATAGCGATGATAGCTCAGTGGTTAGCGAGGTCGGTTCGCATGCCGAAGGGCGTGGGTTCAAGCCCCAACAATGAGCTGAAGCTGGTCCGGTGAAGAAAAACATCGTGAGGTGGTGGTATTTTCTAGTACTCGGCTGGCTAGCTATTTATTTATTATTTATTTATTTATTAGCACCCTCAAGTTGAAAATCTACTGCCAAGCATCTAACGGTGTGGCAGCCTCACTTGAAAGCCAGTACCATTCCAGGCTAGGTGTTCTTTACCATCTTCGACCACACCGTCACTTAACATCAGGTGAGCTGTAGTCAAACACCTAGCCTGTCAACCATTACAAAAAAAAGTAGTTTTCTTTACTATGTTTCCCTTCACGGTTTGAACCTTCAACCACAATAGGCACATAACAACTTTAGAAACAGAACAGATTTTAAGTGATAAATTCGGCATAAATATAGGCAACGTGAAGTTTGACCCTATCGACGAACACCTTGACGGAGATCGAAATCAAAGTGTCATAATGTATGAAAGAAATGACGGTACTTGTTGTTTCCTGAAAGCTTCCCGTTGCTCGCGCTGCCTGTCTCGGAGCGTGACCTCCTCGTCGTGTTGCCGTCTCGCTCGCGCCACGTGCCACTGCGCCTGCGAGAGCAGGTCGGCGCACGTCCTCGCCTCCGCCGCCGCGGCGGCCGGCTCGTACCGCGCGCGCTCGCTGCCTTCACCCGCACCCGCCGTGCTTAGCCGTTGGAAATACCTAGAGAGAACAAATCAGCTGGAGTGCAGAGTAGTGCCGCCTCGGTAACGCACAGAAGACTTGTCAACTATAATTTAGTTCAAATACTCAAAATGCGGTTGGTGTGTAAATTGGTGGGCGCGCGGCCGGAAAATCAAATCGCTAATTGGTAGAAACAGTACTAATTACTCTGCAATTTTTAATAAAAAAAATTTGGGTTCCGTACCCAAAGGGTAAAACGGGACCTTATTACTAAGACTCCGCTGTTAGTCCGCTTGTCTGTCTGTCCGTCTGTTTATCCATCTGTCACCAGGCTGTATCCGTGGTAGTTAGACAGTTGAAATTTTCACAGATGATGTATTTCTGTTGCTGCTATAACAACAAATACTTACTAAAAACAGAATAAAATAAATATTTAAGGGGGCTCCCATACAAAAAACGTGATTTTTTTGCTCGATATTGATAACGGCAACAGGTAGACGCTTGAAATATTCACAGAATATTTAGTTATATACTCACTTTAAAAATAAACAATTAAATTAAAATAAAACAAATATTTAAGCCTTAAATTATACATTACAACAAACGTGATTTTTTGCCGTTTTTATAGACAATGGTACGGAACCCTTCGTCCAAGTGCGAAAGGGCCGGTTTTTTATGCTACATACGATATAATTCTGAATAATTTGATTGTAATCGTAACTGTTTGTTAATAAGAAATACAAAGGTACACACATACCGGTCAAAAACTAACCCTCCCTTTTGCTTCGCCGTAGTCGGGTAAAAAAAGATGGCCATCACGGCTCGTCCGGTAGATGTGAAACATTTAAATAGTACGTAGCTCAAGTATACACATACACACACAAGGGCATTAGAAAGCGTCACACCATTTTTCGTCACGGCATACGAGTCGGTTATACTACTAAAGCGCGCCAATAGATATTTCACATCCAACATAGCTTAGTAAATAATTAAAAATGAAATTAAAAGACAATAGTATACACATAAAAGAAATCAGAACAAACGAGAACTTACCGATGCGATACTTGAAGTTCGTGTACAGCTCGCAAGACAACATCCAAGTCGGATCGCTCATCTTTAAGTACTAAGGCAGCCCGTCTTCTCAGTGCTAAAGCAGTATTGTAGAGTAGTGCCTGGTCGTGCGGGGCGACGCGCCTGGCCCGCAGCAAGGCGGCGCGCGCGGCGCCAGCACGTCCCGCAAGCCCATGGGCGCGCCCAACCCACGTCAGCCACTCCACGTCGTGGTGCATGCGGAACTTGCGGATGCAGTTCTCGTACTAAAACACGAGTTATTTTTTACTCTGCTCTTCTTTTATTTTGATAGAATATCTGCTTCAAGAGCTGTAAGGCGTGAGTTCGATTCCCACCAGTACGAACATTTATGTGACGATAAACTTTTGTTCTATCTGGGTGTTCTGTATCACATTAATATTATAAAGGCAAAGGTTTGCGAGTGTGTAAGTGTGTTACGCTCAAACAGCTGGACTAATTTTGATGAAATTTGGAATGGAGGTAGCTTGGCATGACACCTTGGATTGTTCGCGTGGGAACAGCGGATAACACCGCGGGGCTAATGTATTATAAGTCCTTATGTATTAAAAAAAAGTATATAAATATTCTATCAGTTATCTGGTTCTCATAGCACAAGCGTTGCTTAGTTTGTGGCTAGATGACGCTGTGTGAAATGTCGATATATCTTTATTTTTATTGATTGAAAATCGAGAAGAAAGAGAAAAGAGAACGAAACGTTAGTCGCGATGATTTCTGATTTACTTTACAAAAAGATGTTACGTCTTAAACATTTAAGCAATAGAGACATATCAAACTCACCATCTGTATAGCGTTGATGTACTGCTTCTGTTCTACGTAGATGTGAGCTATGTTCATCCACACATCCGGAAAGTCTGCTGTCGCCTCTCGCACTTGCGCGAAAATGTCGCGCGCTTCGTTAATACAACCCTGTATGGGAAAAAGTGTATTAAATATGTATTTGAAAATGTTTATGTTTATGAAATCAAAATCAAAAAGTCATTTATTCAGTTTAGGCCCTGGTAAGGCACTTATGAACGTTACGTTTGAATCTACCACCGGCTCGTAAATACACTTCAACTGAGAAGACTCCGGCAAGAAACTCAGCAAGGCATTTTTTTTTGTGGATCTTTCTTTTCATATGATACAATAAGTTTACTTGGTGGTTAATCTCTTTAGCAAAAGAACGTCTAGTACCACTACAGTACCAGATATTCTGCAGCGAAGCAATAGTGTGTAAACATTACAGTGTGATGGTTTGAAGGGTACTGCAGCTAGCGAAGTTACAGGGCTGTTGAGACTAACCATCAAATGCCTCAAAGTAATGAGCGCCAATGTGGATGCCACATTGATGGACATGCGTTACCTCTTACGATCAGGAGAGCGTCAGGTTCGTCTCATTACTTTTAGATTTATAAAAATACTAGAGCTGCGCCCCGCGGTTTTACCCGCTTGGTGATGGATGATGATGATGATGATGAAAAGTATCCTATGTTTTATTCCAGGGCGTAAAGTATCTACATGCAAAATATCATCCAGATCCGTTCAGCCGTTCTGGCGTGATTGAGTAACAAACATCGATCCATCCATCCATCCGTCCGTCCGTCCGTCCGAACTTTCACATTTATAATATTAGTGGGATTATAATAAAATTGTTTTCATGATTAAATCACATATGTTCCTATGAACATGTCATACACTTTACTATCAAACAAATCGAGAGATAAATATCTATTCACATAGAGGGGGATGAAAAGCAGAGTGTGGCACACGGTACCAAAGTTATTTAACCTCAAGCGACGTACTTTGAATCCCTACGTTACGCTTAGGATTCTACGCCTCGCTACGCTCGGGATTCTTAGCAGAAGGTCTTGCTAGGAAGATCTACCACCAAGTAAGATGTACTTGTAAAAGCTTAAAGACATTCGGAAGGAACTTGATCCGGTGGTGAAACTTTCCCATTCTTATTTGTATTTTCATTCGTACCTTATGTGCAAACACGCATCCGATGCCATTAGCTGCCCATATGTTCTTGGGGTCAGTTCTGAGCACCCGTTTGTACATGTCTAATGCCCTCTCTTGGTGACGTTTTTCTCGCTCGCGCTCGCGACACGGTGCATGTAGTGTTTGTAGCCATACGTTACCTAAACGAAAATTGTTTTTTTTATAGCTACCTGATTTGATGCCTATGATATCGTTGTATTTGGTGATTTTGTAGCGATGATAGTTCAGTGGTTATCGCGGTCGGTTCGCATGCCGAAGGGCGTGGGTTCAATGAGCTTGAGCTGTCGGTGAAGGAAAACATCGTGAGGAAACCATAGTATGGTGGTAGAGTACTTTCTAGTACTCGGCTGGCTAGCTACCATCAAGTTGAAAATCTGCCGCCAAGCATCTAACGGTGTGTTCCGGCAGCTTCACTTGTGAGCCAGTACTATCTTCGACCACACCGTCACTTAACATCAGGTGAGCTGTGGTCAAATATTGATGATATTAATTGATATTAATGTTTGATTTATTTGGAAACTCAGTACTGCGCTCCAAAACCTAGATCATTGACGTGACTGAAAAAGCTGCCATGCTAAAGTGGGGAATATTACAGCGAAGTTAGTAAACACTTAAACTATTACTAAAAAGATTTACGCAGGATTTCATGTAGTCAAGTCATTTAAAATCCTATACTATAGGTGCTTTCTCACCTTTTCATTTCGGAGAATGTGCTACTGAGCCGTACAATCTTGTACTTTCATCAACCAATACCAGTAGAAAGATGGCCCACTACATAAACATATAGTGGAATTTCCTTAGGTGCTTACCAAACGTTTTGACTCTACGTTTCTCATCCATACGCCCAAGGAATGGAACAAGCTGACGGCTTCCTTGTTTTCTAAGAGATATAATAGATATTTTCAAGGTCAGAGTGAATATGTATCTTCTATTTCTGCGTGCTTCATCTTCGACCACATCATCGCTTACCATCAGGCGAGTTGGTAATTAAACACGAACTTAAACCATGACATATTTAATATTTACTTGTTTCACATTCGTAATAATTGTTGACTAAAAGTAATTAATATTCGGAGACTAAATTTTTTTACCGACTTCAAAAAAAAAAGCGTTTCTTATTCGACCATATATATATATATATATATATATATAAATATATATATTTTATGTTTGTTCGCTGATGACTTCGTCGTTTATGAATCGTTTTTTTTTATGAATCTTTTTTGTTGGAAAGGAGATATGGTGGGGTACTATAAGGAAACTAGGATCTGATGATGGCATCCCAGAGAAATCGAGGGGAACCTTTTCTTCTTTTTTGTTTCCTGTTTGAAGTCGGTTTTTTTGTTGTTAAAAATTATAATATTTGCTGAGGAATCTGACGCGGTTTTGACACATTTTTGCTTTACTTGTGCGAGACTACTCACGTTTAATTTTATCGGAAACTCCGACTATAGTTTCGGACACATCCGGTGACCTTCTTCATGGAGACAAAGCTGAGAACAACGCGCACGCGGTATCGTCTTGATCCGCACGAGATAATTAAACGTAAATCCCGCATAAGTAAAACAAAATATTTGCTGACTAAAAAAGTCTTAAATTATGGCTACAAATTCTTACCGAGTGCAATTAAAGAGTAAGCATCGTTAGACGAGGTAGGGTTCTGCAATATTCTTTCAAATTTCTTCTGTCCCGGCCCCCACTCCTGTTGGGCTAAGTGCAAGTTGGCAAGTAGTGACCACGAGTCCGGGTGTTCTGTGTTCACTTTTAAAGCCTCCTTGAACCAATCTGACGCTTCGTAGATCTGACCTTTGTCGCGCGCCATGCAGCCCAGCCTAAAACAATTTACAAATTACAAATTTATACAAATTACAGAAAATAATGCTGGTTGATAAAGTAAGTAATTGGAGTACTAATGGATCATGTCCTTGTTTGTTTGTGTTCCAAGTTTTAAGTAGGCGAGATCATTATAATTGTAAGAGAACCAAATTTAACCGAAAAGAAAAAACGATTCGATATTGCACGAATGAATAAAAATGGCCTACTCGTCACTCAGCTTTGTTTAAAGACATGTTATATTAGTAATACGGTTTCGATGGACGGCATTCAAGTACATAACCTTAAAACACTTACCTCAAATAACAGTCAATATAATTAGGATGCTCCTTCAGTATGTCTTTATAAAGTTTCTCCGCCTTGTTGTAGATGCAGAGAGCTTCGTTGAGTCGCGCAAGATTGTACATGGTGGTCACTGCTATAGAGTTGTAGTATTGGGCGTCTAAAGTTTCCGCATCGGCCTTCTCTCTGTAAAAAAGATATTACATCCTATTAAAGATAGGAATCCTATTGGTGAGCAAGGGTCTATATCAGGGGTCACCAAATGGCGGACCGCAGTCCGGTTCCGGACCGCCGACTTATTTTGTGCGGACCTTAAGTAAACAGTAACTTGTACTACTGAGTAATAATAGATTTCAATCTCGACTTACTGATGAATATCTCCAGGATTTAATGACAATAGCTCTGAATTTTGGTTGAATCTGAATTACAAGTGTACCAACTTTACCGCAAACTTCAGACAAATAGTTCAAGGCAAAAAAATAGTTTTTTTTTTTCATTGATATGTAAACAAATTCCTTGTTACGTCTGTACATTACTTTTGCTTATTTAATAAACTCAAGCGTGATACGGACCATGCTGGTAATTTTATTTTAAAAACTGAACCCCTGAAGTATCTAATTGGTGATCACTGGTCTATATATTCTAGTTTAGTAGTCTTCTTATTATTATTAAATATGGGGGCGATAAGTCCTACACTGACGTCCCGCTTGGGGTGTTCTGTGCCTACCAGCATTTCTAATTAAATGATTAGGTTCCACCTACCCTTTTTTATAACCGGACGGCTAGGCAGACTGGGCATTACACATGTATGGACAAAATGCTTCGATTCCGCATTCTTCATACGTACAGCGAGGATGTGGAACTCTGTGCCAGCGTCTGGTTTTCCAGCGAAGTAAAATTTGGGTGTCTTAAAACCCAAAATAAACAGGTTCATCATCTTTATCTTAGATTACATCTTGCTCAACATCAGGTAGGGTGTGGCCAAACACAAACCTATACTTTTTTTTTAATTACCCGAGCCAATCCTGCTCCTAGAAGTATTGGAGCGAGGCTCTGGCCTGGATGATAGCGAAGCAGCTTAATGCAACCTAGTGGTAATTCTAGTACCTTCTGTGGCTTTGCAAACGTAATGATACAAGCTTGTAGACAAGAATCTCATGTGAGTAAGAGAATCAGGTCTCTGGAGAGAGTGTCTGTCATGTTACCTTTCCAACGCCTCTTCGAGGTAAGTCTTGGCATCTTGTAGGTTCCCAAGCCGATAGTGCAGAGCCGCGACATTGTTAAGTATCTCGGCCGGAATATCCGCATCCACCTTCTCTTTTAGGATTTTCATTGCTGTGGTGTATGCACTCAGGGAACCCTACAGCAACAAAACATTGACGTCATCGTTACACTCTACGAGTTTGACTATGATTGTTTGAAATATATACGTAAAGAAATATTATATATCGGTGAATATTTCAAAGCTACATCTAACCCATACTGAGCAAAGATTTTAATATTGTTTGTCTTGGGTGGCAATCGAACTCACGTCCAACATTGAGCAGAGTTCATCAAAACCAAATGAGTTAACAGGGCAGTCAAAAAT
Organism: Biston stratarius; assembly: GCA_950106695.1. Classification (NCBI taxonomy): domain Eukaryota; kingdom Metazoa; phylum Arthropoda; class Insecta; order Lepidoptera; family Geometridae; genus Biston; species Biston stratarius. The sequence goes on along the minus strand of OX467106.1, from coordinate 31,281,247 downwards.
GCCATAATAGTGTCAGTATTGGTCAAGCTCAAGATAATTTGGCGTTTGACAACAATGATAGAAACTTTTTAGAGAGTTTTGTGTTGTGTTATGATGTGGTCAAGGATGGAACATGTATAGCTAAAAAGAACTTCGAGACATGTACTTCTTTACACTGGATTTGAAGACACGAACATTTTAGTTTTCTATTTCTAATGTTGTTAGCTTATGAAGCCAATGGAAATAAGCTGGGTAAAGATCTCCAAATTCCTTCCAGTCTTTTTCTGTCATCGTTCTATTGGGCACGTTTTTTTACTGTTTGACCATGGCTCAGCTCATCACACCTAGCCTGGAATATAACTGGCTCTCAAATGAGGCTGCCGAACACACCGTTAAATGCTTGGCGACAGATTTTCAACTAAAGGGTGGTAGCTAGCCAGTCGAGTATAAGAAAGTACCCTACCACCACGATATGGTTTCCTAACGATATTTTCCTTTACCGGCAGCTCAAGCTCATTGTTAGTTTGAACTCACGACCTTCGGCATGTGAACCGACCGCGCTAACCACTGGGCTATCGTCGCTACGCGAATGTTGACCACCTACAGTTAAAAAAAATTCTCACCTGCAAGTCGTTCTGCTCCAATATCTGCGCGAGCTCGATCCAAGCTTCGACGTCATCCGGGAACTGTTCGGTGACTTTCTTCAAATGTTGGCGAGCTATGTCGCGTTTGGACTGAGATGTTGAATTCGCATACAGCGAGCCGAGGATCTTCATGGTTTCGTAGTTGCCTGGCTGAACTTTAAGTACTTTCTCGAAACATTGCGCTGCCTATACGAAGAAAAATAACTTTACTGACTTTACAGTGATATGATTTCCTATGGGATATCTACCATGATTGCTTCCAAGGTTGATCATCATCATCAGCCGTATGACGTCCACTGCTGAACATAGGCCTCCCTCATTGATTTCCATAAAGACCGTTTGGAACCGGCTCGCATCCGGCGCGTTCCTGCGGTCTTTATTAGGTCGTCTGTCCACCTTGTGGGTGGACGACCTACGCTGCGCTTGCCGGTCCGTGGTCTCCACTCCAGAACTTTGCAGCCCCATCGGCCATGGGTTCTGCGTGCTATGTGCCCTGCCCACTGCCACTTCAACTTGCTAATCCGTTGGGCTATGTCGGCTACTTTAGTTCGTCTATGGATCTCCTCATTTGTGATTTGATCTCGTAGGGAAACTCCGAGCATAGCCCTCTGTTACACATTAACTATGGAGACTGACGTGGTATTGACACGTTTTTGTTTTACTTATGCGGGATTACTCACGTTTAATTATATCGGATACTTAGATTATAGTTTCGGCTAGATACGGTGGCCTTCTTCATGGAGACAAATCTAAGTACAACACGCGCGCGGTATCGGCCAGATACGGTGGCCTTCTTCATGGAGACAAATCGGAGTACAACCGATTACAAAGCGTGGCGCCCGTCGCAATAATCTCGCGTAAGTGGAACAAAAAATATGTTACAAATTGTAATAAAAAAAGATTTTTACTGTCTAAATCTGTGTACAATTATTTAAGGTGATCTAAATTTTGTAATAAGCATTTTCTGGTTTGGTTACGGCTGAGATGATGATGATGAAGACTTCAATTGACAAAAAATATATGGCACAGGAATAAATCCTTAGCACTTACATTTTCAGTATCTCCTCGGTAAATATACATCTGCCCCAGTCCATAATGTGGTAGCACGAAATTTGGTGGCGCAAACTGAGTAGACTGATAGTAATACTGGAAGGCCTGATCGCAGTCCCCTTGCGCGTGGAACGCTCTGGCGAGGTGGTGACAGCTCTCTGCACGCATCGCTTCATTTTCTGTGTTGTGGAATGCGTGCAAAGCTAAATGTTGGACTTTACTATAATCCTGTAATAAGTAAATTTTCGTTTTTTAAAATCAAATTTAAAGATCTCTCACTCTCTTTAAAGTGAATATACCACTCTGGTGACATAACTTGTATAACATATAAATAATTTAAGTTCTGTTACTTAGTTTATCAAGTATCCTGCCTGCTATAAGCCCGAGTCCAAATGACCGATCAACTTGGACTCCTGTTTGTTTAGGACAATTGTTCAAATTGATCTGTTCCGAGCACACTTCATAATGTGGTCTAAACTACCGCAGACCGGGCAGTTTGGATCAATAGATTTCCCCATTAAATAGGAAAACTAATTACATAACATGTGCCTGGTACGAATTGTTAAGAATTAAAAATAATGTTGTTTAACTATAACAGGCAAAACATTGTTTAGTATGCAATGTCGTTTTTAGTACATGATACAAAATATCTACATATTTTTAAGCATGGAAATATTATTGAAAGAGACTCATACCTTTTTGAAGAAGAAATGATTGGCCAAATGATTGAGTACCATGGGGTTCTTAGGGTCTATAGCATAAGCCTTAGACAACATAATAACAGCCATTTTGTTCGATTCATTCTCTTGCAGATTTAGCTTTAGTATTGAGAGACCTACTAAAGCACCGACGCATTGTGGATCTAGTTGTAGAGCTCTTTCAAAAGCCATCCTGAAACCATTGCATTCGTAAACATAACAGTATATTGGTGATCATCAAGATAGTAAACACACCTAAACGAGAATGGAACTGGCTTTCAAGTGAGGCTGCTGGAACGCACCAATAAGTTCTTGGCGGCAGATTTCAACTTAAGGGTAGTAACTAACTAGCAGAACACTAAAAAGTACCCTGCAACATCACCACACTATAGTTTTTACAATATTATGGTTTTTAACCCACACCCTGCTGCCTCGGAACTAACCGCACTAACCACTCAGGTATTATCACTACACAAACTATACTGCAACCTGCTACTTCCATATTTACACTGCAACCTGTATTGTTACATGCAGAAACAATTGCAATGCCATTTGACTTCAAAGCAATAAAAAAATTAAATGGCTTTAGATGGCAGATAATTGATTGATTCAGGCAATACTTTGCAGAAGTTCATTTTAAGTGTTCAAGGTATATATTTCGTTTATTTACGCTTAATGCGTTTAGTTGTTAAGCGGAAATAAACTAAATAGGATATACCTTGAACACTCACTTTAGATGGAAGATCTAAACTTTAATAATTATTTCAGTAAAGTTAACGTTAATGCGGTATTTATTAGTAAGACTTTCAGATTAGAATCTTACCAAGCTAACAAATAATTTACCTGGCTTTTTCTTGATTATTCAACTTCATAAAACAGTGACCCATCCCCAATCTTAGCACAGCTGGACTATCTGGATTAGTTCTCAATGCCTTCTTATAAAATGCCAATGCTCCTCTATAATCTTTACGGTTGAATGCAATACAAGCTTTACCAAGCAGGGATGGGACGTTATTAGGAGACTGGTTCAGTACAAAGTTGAACTGAGCATCTGCTTGCTCCATTTTATCGCCTTCAAGCAGGCAAAAGTATGCTCTTCCGAGAAGATGGTTCTGTAAAAAGTTTTTTTAATGGTTCTATTAAAATTTGAAATGTACCTAGCATTTCATATCAGTACTCCTAGTCCTAGTATTATTAGTATTTAGTAGTAGTGTCCTAATATTTCATTCTATAAGTGTGTAGAAGCTTATAATCATAACTAAGGTACATAATGCAAGAACAAAGGTTAACCTATACAAATAATAAAAAACATAAAATAATCCTGATCTCACTATACATAAATAATAAGTGATTAATGATGATTTTAAAAGTATAGATACAGATATAAATTAATAGTAATAATTTAGAATTCTACATTATAAATAGGTATATCTAATCACCACAAACTCTAGGGATAGAAAAAAATTATATATAACTTACCTGATCATACATAATGATTTTATCTGCCATTGTATAGAGCAATGTTGCTTTTGTGAATAGTTCTTTTTTCTTGTCCTTTGTCTTCTCCTTATTTGCCTCCTGAACATAGTAAGCTGCCAACATGTCAAAGGCTCGCATTTGGTCTCTTCCATAGTCACGGTAGTCAATGTTGGCATCTGCACGAGATGCCTCCAGTATTTTAAGGAAGTCATCGATCTTCTTTTGTTTATAGTATGCAAGCTGGAAGAGAATTGTTTGTGAAAAGTTTGGGTGGAACAGATTATATTGTGTATTTATAATCAATATTATTCTCAGTATAATCATTATTCAATAAAGTATGTACCTACTCAATATTAATTTAGAAATCTAACAGACAGACTGACAGAATACTTAAATACTTTTTTTTATTAATACATATAGAACACCCAGACACAGAACAAATATTTATGTTTAGTCACACAAATATTAGTCCTGAATGAGAATCGAACCCATACTCTTCAGCTCTCATAGCATTTTCAGGGATTTCAATTGGGCCACTAAAAAAATTTATCACGAGCATACTAATTTTAAGAGCTGACAGAGCATTTTATGTAAATGTGTTGGTTAGAAAATACAACACTTTATAAAAATTTAATCCAATAGTGAAGCTTCTTTTAAATGCCTTCAGTAAGCTATTAATAATGTAAATATTATAAAAATCCATGTACACTATTATGTTAGGGTAGGATAGTAAATAGTTACTAAATTATTTATTGTATGTAGCGTCGTTAATATAATTAAAATAATATATTTATCCATGATGAAAAACGCTGTTGATACTTATATTTCCATAACATCTTTGAACACCGTGAGGCAATAAGGGATATTCTGATTCTGATGTTACGTGTACTAACTTGATACAAGTTAGAGGTTAAGTTTACTTACGGCGACATGAATCCAGACACTAAGTTGCGATTTCTCATGCTGTAATATGCTAAGAACTTCTTCACCAGATGGTAATTGTTCTGGATCTAGCTCAATCACCTGTGAAAAGTAATTGTTATTTCATTTTATGTGACACTGACACTAACAAAATCGTAAATGCATCGGTTATCTGAATCACCTCATCGGTGGTCATTAAAGGTATTTCGAGCGACATTTTGATTGCTGTGCTCGTACCACTTCTTTAAACCATTATATCCACAGCGTTTTCCACAAAATCCTCAAAATAAAAACAACTCAAAACAATACGGTAGGTACCCCGCGTACAAGCACAACATTGAACAGCCAGCGTTGCCACTCGAAAATTTCGTCCCGTAATTTTGTTCCATGCGTATCATACGGCGCGGCGCCGCGGCGCGCGGCGGCAAGAAATTGTAATTTCGTTGGGATTTTTCTACAGTCGTCTGGCAGCACTGGTCAGCAGGCTGTCACTGCTGTCAGTGTCAACTAGTCAAGTGTCCGTTGTTACTTTCTTGTTTATTTACACCAATGTAGGTAATTCATAATTTTATTGATTAATTTGCTTGCCAAAATGCCATTTAATAAAGTAAAACTTTATCTGCTAAACAAACGTCATGACATTAAAAAATAAGCATTAAGCTACACCTCATTTGAAGTTCTTTGTAGAAAAGCTTTTACAAGTGATTGTTGATTACCAGACAATACCCTTGATTCAACGAGATCACATCACAAGTTTATTTGTACTGATCTCTTTTTATACTAAGTATATTTATTTACATTATTGTGTACTTATAAAATTAAAGAAGTCCTTGAAATAATTGCGTGGGTTTGTAGAAACTCCCGGGGACTACCGTCAGCTCAGATTGCGCGCTTGCGCGGTGCAGCTATATCCGGGCCGGTCTTTCACTGGAAGGCCGATGCGTTTGCACTATTGATTGACACATCAAAAGATAACATACGGATTCAATATAACAGCTTCATTGTCGCGACGGCATTCAGTCAAGCATGGCTGAATCAAATGGTTCTCAGCGGGCGAGTTGTAAGCGGCGTCATGCCAATCCAGTGTTTCACGAGATGCTGCAATGTTTGTATCGGGACGCAGTTGCAAATCGGTGCAACATTTTGCCATATTTGGAAGAGGCAATATCATCACTGGAAAAGTACCCTTTGCCACTGGCATCAGGAGCTGAATGTGCCATATTGAAAGGTTTTGATCAGAGATTATGTTCGTTCATTGATTCGCATATAAGTAGGCTACCACCTGAGATGTTAAAGAATAAAATTCGTGATAGTGGATTGCCGAGCGATGAAAAAGTTAAGAAGCCAAAGCTTTCACCATCAGGAGCTGATAATGCCAGTACTGCAATGTCTTCAAACTCTAAGAGAAATCATAGAAAAAACAAAAAGTTGGAGACCAATACAGAGAAATGTCCATTTCAGTCAAAGTTTGGTGAGTCTGGTCGCAAAAGAGCTGCTCAAACAAACTCGCCTTTTATTAGTTTAAGGGATGGCAAAGAAAAAACAACTAATCTTAAAAGCTCCACCAGGAAAGACACTAAAAAGATTCAGAAATCTGAGAAGAATAACAATACAGCAACTGTTATTCAAGTTGGAGAATATTCGGAACCTGAAGTTCTGGATACTTATTTTGTGAACAGAAGTGAAAAAGACTCTGCATATAGCAAACAAAATAATGAGGTGTCTCAAGACTTCTTCAACAGTGATAATTTAGCACTTTGTGAGAATTGGGACTCTTTTACAAACAATGATGAGATATGTACAAATAAATCTAGACCTAAAATTAGAACAGCTTGTCCTCTAATTGAAGTGCTTGATCTAAGTGGTGATGATAATTCTGTTACTGAAATAAATTCAACAAGTGATGTGGAAAGTACCAGTGATCCAAACAACGAATGCTCACACAATAAAGGCGCAGTAAACTGCAAACAATGTGAGTGTATTTCAACAGCCGCAGATGCTTTCCAGTTGTATTATAAAGAGAAAACTAAAAGAGATGCAGAAGAAATTGAAAAATGTGTGTTACCTCGCAAATTTTATAAACCGGCCTATAGAAGTGCTACATATGCTATTTTAGTGGCTCTCCTAGAACAACGCAATGAATGTCCGTACCGAGATTGCTTAACGAAGGATGAGTTAATTCAGAAAGCACAAAAACATACAGATCAATCATTTTTGAAACCAAAGCCCGGATCTACTTATACAGCTTGGACAAATGCTAAAAGACTTGTAAACAAAGGTATGATTCAAATTACAAACTTTGATGATAAGGATGAAGATTTTTACATGTTGACTGCAATGGGCAGAACATTGGCAATGGAGCTAATGAAAGAAATTACTCCTAAAGTAACTGTAAATGATGTGATATTTCATGGACAAAGAAATGATAGGGTACCAAGCCTCGAAGATGTTGTTTTGGTACCTCCGCCGCCCACCTCATCAATGGATGATGAGCAAAGCTCTGTGTTCATTGAAATGCCTCCAGGAACATTCGATATAGTCATGCTGATTGATAAGCGTGAAAACTTTGAGTAAGTATAAAAATCAAGTGCCTGCCTGTATACTGTACATTTACTGTAGCAAAGCAAATGTTTTATGGTTAAGTGAAGTGTAATATTGCGAATTTTTATAATTCTCGTTAATTGTATAATTCAAATGTTGTGTCCATAGAGTTGTAATTTTTCCTAGAACATAGTCACACAACTAAGCCAAAAGGGGCTTATAACTTCAGTCTGTATGTACATAAACATTCATAACTTCACCAATGAGGTATTGTTAGAAGTGTCTTGATCATCTGCTGGTTAGCTGTATAAAGTCACACTAAATTCAATATAAAGTTGTGGGCTAGTCTCTAAATATACACAAATATATGTACATACCTACTTAATGTTTTTTATAATCACCATTTATCATGTTATTTATTCATTAATAGCCTACATTTTTTTATTGTCTGACAGGCTTTGTGTTTGACCACAGCTCACCTGATGTTAAGCGATGGTGTGTTCTAAGATGGTAAATACACCTAGCCTGGAATGGTACTGGCTCTCAAGTGAGGCTGCCGGAATACACATTAGATGCTTGGCGGCAGATTTTCAACTTGAGGGTAGTAGCTAGCCAGCCGAGTACTAGAAAGTACCCTACCACCACGCTATTGTTTCCTCACGTTGTCTTCCTTTATCGGCAGCTCAAGCTCATTGTTGGGGCTTGAACCCACGCACTTCGGCGTGCGAACCGTCCGCGCTAACCACTGAGTTATCATCGCTACAAAATAAATAGTAATTGATCACATACAAAAATAATTTTACATGCTAGAATTAAAACACAAATTTATAATAAATATTTATTTACACAATATAATAACAAATACTTATAAAATTAAAATAAACCGGACAGGTAAACACCACATTCGTATACAGAGGCTTTGCGAACCCCTAGGATTCCACGGAGCACACTTTGAATATGGTGGCTATAAAATATATTGTTGTGTAAATAATAGATCATACATAACATTGCTCAAATATTCTCTAATAAAATTGTACTAGCATGCTATTTTTCCTTCACTTACAGTAAAAATTTTCCAACAAAACCCAACAACTATTGTAAATATGAAGCGAGAAATCTTACTATTGGCGATTTTCTCTGGGTAGCTCGAAGCAAGAAGACTGGCCAAGAATTAGTATTACCATACATTGTAGAAAGGAAACGGATGGATGATTTAGCCTCCAGTATCAAAGACGGAAGGTTCCATGAACAGAAATTTAGACTGAGAAAATGTGGCTTAAGGAATGTACACTACCTAGTAGAGAATTATAAAAAGAATGGACAATATGTTTTGCCCATGGCAACTTTGATGCAAGCTGTTGTTAACACAAGTGTTTTAGAAGAATTTAACATTGTAAAGACTGACTCCTTGGAGCACACATTTAGATTCTTGGAATCACTGTCCGAGATTCTGGTTCATGAGTTTTTGGTATGTATATTTTTGCTTTTATAAATACCATGTAGTTTAAAATTCCAACTAAGAAAAAAAATATTGGTTTGTTTCTATATATTTTACTAGCTCTACTACTCAGCATAAAAAGCCTATGTGTTAATCCAGGGTGTCAGCGACTTCCATATCAAATTTCATCCAAATTGGTCCAGCCGTATGAGCGTGAAGAAGTAACAAACATATAAACACTCACACACACAAACTTTCGCCTTTATAATATTAGTGTGATGAGAGTGGATTTATTCCATCTTTGTTCCATCTGCAAATAAATTACGGACGCCTATACCAACACATTGATATGTCGCAGTTAAATTACATAACTATAAAAAAACGGAGTCATATTGTAATTCGATGGATTGAATTTTAGCCGTATTAACACCATAATACGTGATGCAAGCCTATGTTTATCTGCTTTGTAATAAAGTAAGATTTGTTTCAAGACCTTGTAATCATCACCATCAGCTATAAGACGTCCACTGCTGGACATAGGCCTCCTCCTGGGGGGGTTTTGCCAGTACTCGCCACGCTTGGCAGGCGGGTTGGCGAGCGCAGTTAGGTGTGATTGTTCTAGGAAGACGCTGCTGCCCATCTTCCGGATTTACATCCCTTAGCCGACTCTTACGGCAACCGCGGGTAGAGAAGGTGGTTTACAATCCTTACGCCGGCACCAGCACGGCAAACAAGACCTTGTAATGATAGTAATAAAATAAAACAATACCTGGTAAAAATTAAACCTGGACGCTCTCCTGGTGGTAAGAGATAACGCATGTCCACAACCATTGCAACAATACAAAGAACTTTGAGTAGCAAAACAAAGTCCAGGGCATCGCTGTTTTTGGCGCTCATTACTTTGAGACTTTCGTTGGTTATTCTCAACAGCCCTGTAATTTCGCTAGCTGCAGCACCCATTAAACCGGAATACAGTAATGTTTGCACACTATTGCTTGGCGGCAGAATATCTGGTACTGCGGTGGTACCTACCTAAACGACCTCCTGTTACGATCTACCACCTAGTCTAGTCCTTACTTGAGAGCAGGTTCCATTCCAGGCAAGGTGTGCTTTACCATCTTTGACTGTGTGGCACTTAACATCAGGTGAGCTGTGGTCAAACACATAACATGTCAACATTAAAAACTATATATTTTTAATTTTTTTCAGCCAATTTTTCTAAGAGGATGCAACAGGGACACGGAAGGCAAAGAACTGATGACCTTCGATTTTTTTAACAAGTTTTCAAGTAAGAACAAAGCGCTTACTGTTAGGGATACCTTTATAAAGATGCTGCTCCAATTGAAAGGATTGTCTATTGAAAAAGCTTTGAGTATCACAAAGAAGTACAGCACACCTAGGCTTCTTATGAAAGCCTATGACGAATGCAGTGTTAAGGAAGGAGAGTTACTTCTCGCACATCTAAAATATAATAACCTTACTCGAAACGTTGGTCCTGCTGTTAGTAAAACTGTTTACAAATTGTTTTCCAAAGAAATATAATATGTCAAAATCTGCTACGGCCTGAGCGAATATGATGTTTCGCATTTCCCAAGTTATTATGTATCACAATAACTTTATTTTAAATAATAGATTAACCTGCTGTGCTTGGGCCTATTCAAGTATTACCAAAGCACCAAAGGGGGGGTCTTTTCTGTGCTTATTTTTGATGACATGGGGATGGTGGGATCTGAATGGTGATAATGTCAGTAATGTCATATCTTTATCAGCTTTTTGTAGTCCACTGCTGGACATAAGCCTCTCCCAAGAGACGCTACTTAACCCGATCCTAGGCTTTTCGCTTCCATCCACCGCCAGCTGTCCTACGTATAGCGTTACTCCATCGAGTCTCAAGGCGTCCTACGCCAGCGTTATCTGTCGTGCGACAGATATGTCCATGTCATATAAATTATGCTAATTGTTAACCTTCCTTGTTATGAACCTCGTTTTCTTTTTGTTTTTGAATCCTCTCTTAGGTTGCATGGAAGGAATCACTTTTAGAGAGTGCGCTTCAGATCTGCATCACCTAATTGGAATTAGGTGATGGTAGTAGTATGTAAGTAGTATTGGCAGGGTGGACCCTGCCCATACTTTATTGGACTGCCAGGAGCTCTAAAAAACGACACCGCTTCATGGTTGTTATTCCAAACACTCGAACTAAGCGGTTTGATTTCACCTTCTTCGTACGAACTACTAGACCTCGGAGTGCTGGCCGAGTGGATGTTCCCCGTAAAATACAGTCTGGGTACCCTCAAGTCGCGAGTAAATAGGTTTCTTCTAGGCAAGCGTGTTCCATCGTAGACCGCATTTTCGTTTAACATCAGGCGAGATGGCGGTCAAAATTAAGCTTATATGTTATTAAAAAAAAGAAAGGTGCACCAATGTTTATGTAATCGTAGGACAGGGAGTAAGAGCTTTGCTTAGAAGGGGGAAGGAGCGGTTAATCATTACTAAAATTCTGCTTGTGTGATACTTGAATTGCCTTTTAGCTTTCCAGTTTTTTGGGCAATGTACCATATCAATGTTGCATACTGCCATCATGTCAGTGTCATAACATTAAATTGTGAACACATACACTGTCACATTCATAATGTCAATGTCATGTAATAAATGTTTATGGCAATCATAGACTTCAGTAAGAATCTATATCAACTATGTTCTGAGCGAATTCGATTGGCAATGAAGTGCATTGACTTTTAGAATGTAGATATTGGAAGCCATTATTTCTTTAAATTATTACAGCATTGATAAAATGAAATATATGTATAATAACTTGAGAATGTTAGTTTTAGGTACAATCTGTATTATTTATTTTTTAAGGGCCTTACTTAAAAATGTTGCTTTAAGTTGAGCGATGCTTAAAATACTCTATCAACTTCTCGCTGACGTAAAAACAATACAGCCTCCTTTAAGCATAGATTTAATTTAACCAACATTTATAAGTATGGATGTAAATATTTATGGATGTCAAGGTACTTAGAATTATGGTAAAAAACTGAATATCTAATTGTTTTAGAATAGACAATTGAATTGATGTATCACCAGAAATCATGTTAAATATTCATATTATGTGGTCACTATTATAATTATGTATGTATATGTAATATTTGGAGATTTTACATGATCATGTAGCTTACTCTTCTAAATTAACAAGTATTGTAAGGATGTATATTAGATTTATAAAATGCTGGTCTGCTACTAAAATATAAAAAAAAAGTTTAACTGAACTCAGGCTCATTTATCAAGAAAACAAATAACATTATAAGATCGTTTTTTGAATTCTGCCAGACTACCGTTTGTTCAAAAAAATGGTACTACGGTCTTAAAAAAGTAATGAGAAATCTTTACTTAGGACTGATTATATTATTTTCGGCGAAATTAGCCTTTTTTTTTACCTATGTTTACTTAATTGTATGAAAACGATTTGGTGCGGAATGGATGTTCTTATTGGATACAATCTAGGTCTTCAAGTCGAGAGTGAATCGGTATCTTCTAGGCAAGCGTGCTCCATCTTAGACCGCATCATCACTTAAGGTGAAATGGCGGTCAACGCAAGCTTATTTATGTTTAAAAAAACATATGACAGTAAAACTTAACTACTTAATCTAGAAGGCCGTTTTTAATGGGAGTTGTTCCCAAAACGCTGACCCTATTACTGCGTTGTATGGCAATACTTAATCTTTGCAAAACAGAGGCTAGCGTTGGTTTGGTCAGTTGTAGTGTCGATGACGCATTTTTTTTTTGTTTCCGTTCCCTATGATCCTAAAGTTGTTTTTTTTATGGCTGACAGGCTAGGTGTTTGACCACAACTCTTCTGATGTTAGGTGACGGTGTGGTCGAAGACGGTAAAGCACACCTAGCCTGGAATAGAACTGGCTCTCAAGTGAGGCTGCCGGAACACACCGTTAGATGCTTGGCGGCAGATTTTCAACTTGAGTGTGGTAGCTAGCCAGCCGAGTAGGTGGCTAGTTACAAACCAAAAAGAAGCACTGTTTAAGTTTAAGTAAGTATTGGTTTATTTCGGTTTTGCTATACATGAAAACTTAAAACTATTATTTGCCGAAAGTTGTGTCCAGTTTGAAATTTTGATCACACCATGCTCTTTTTTTATGGTTGACAGGCTAGGTGTTTGATCACAGCTCACCTGATGTTAAGTGACGGTGCGGTCGAAGATGCACACCTAGCCTGGAATGGTACTGGCACTCAAGTGAGGCTGCCGGAACACACCGTTAGATGCTTGGCGGCTTCATTTTTGGGTGGTAGCTAACCAGCCGAGTACTAGATAGTACCCTACCACCACGCTATGGTTTATTCACGATGTTTTCCTTCACCGGCAGCTCAAGCTCATTGTTGGGGTTTGAACCCACGCCCTTCGGCATGCGAACTGACCGCGCTAACCACTGAGCTATCATCGCTACAAAATATCGCTCTTAAACGTGTTTCTGTCCTCGAAGGTCTTAATAGCGTTTTGATCACTCCATGCTCTTAAACGTGTTTCTGTCCTCGAAGGTCTTAATAGCGTTTTGATCACTCCATGCTCTTAAACGTATTTATGTCCTCGAAGGTATTAATAGCTTTTTGATCACTCCATGCTCTTAAACGTGTTTATGTCCTCGAAGGTATTAATAGCTTTTTGATCACTCCATGCTCCTAAACGTGTTTCTGTCCTCGACGGTCTTAACCCTCTCGGACGATATGTTGCTTATACACAACATGCACAGGCCCCACAAAACTTCATCGGTCGGCAAAGTCAGGGTTCTAAAGGCGTAGTTCCATAAAGCAAGGTCAGATGGCACTATAGATACTCCTATACCCTAAGATAAACTGCTTTTACCTATCGAAATATCAATATGACGAGTGTCTCGTAACGAGTTTGCGTCCTAGCGTGTTGTGCATTAGTTATTGCAAAAAAATAAGTACACATTTGGTTTTTATACTCCAAACGTTATATTCTTTCAAACGGAAGGTGATATGATGTATTCACGGTATTAGTTGTTAAATTTAATTTAAAAAAACGGATAGTTTGCCATGCATGTGTATATACAAGTTGCCTGGACGCAACACTTGGTTCGGTGGGGTATAAATCGGGAAATCTTAGCTACAATATATTGTTTTTTATCGTCCATAAAATAAATAAAAATACAGTGTAAAGAACAGCTCAAAAGAATAAAAAAAATGTGTCCGAATATCGTGCATCAGTATTATAAGAGAATACGTGGGGTCGATAAGAGTAATTACCTAGTATCCATCTATAGGACTAATTGTTGAAGTGGGCGTAGTGACTTACCAATTTTCTGTTATGTACTCGAATTGTGAAAATTAAGCATAACTTTGATTATGTGTAATCGTCACGACGCAAATTATGCGTAACTGGAATCGTAATATCTACGCCAAATGTCAAGTTCCTTTGTGTTGCAACAACAGTAAAAATTGTTTCACAGCATAAAGTGTTTATGTATTCTTAAAGTTATCCGACTTCCATAACACAAGCTCTCCTTAGTTTGGGGTCAGATGGCACTGTGTGTAATTTGTCCTATGATGATATTTATTTATATCATCAGTGATAAATTATAAGTTTCACTTTATTTTTAGAATTTTTTTTTAACCCAATTCCTCTGTGTATAACAAGTTTTGGTTTAATAAATCACGTTTTCCGTGTCTTACAGTGTCGATTTTTCATTTATAAATTTCCCTGATTTTACTACTGGTGTTCGCACGCAATATTCAAAAATGCATAAATACAAAAAAAAAAAAAAAAAAATGTCTATATCAATTAATCAACGAGGAAGTACTTTGAGATAGAACTGTAGGAAATAATTTTCATTCAACAGGAAATGGGTCTCGATCTGAGACGGTATATTATATGTGTAGATTAACAATAGTCTCAAATTAATGAGCGCCAAAGCAGCGATACATTGGACTTTATTTCGCTACTCAAGGTTCTGTGTATCGCTGCAGTGGTCATAAACAGGCGTTCTCTTACCATCAGGAGAGCGTCTCGTTTGTCTCATTAAAATTTACATTAAAAAAAAATATATAAATAAAAACTATAGTATTAAACAACGGTTGTATCCCCCTGGTCCTATCCTTGATTAACTCATGTTAAGTGTTTTTTTGAATGTCTTACTTAGCGATGTGCGACTGGACTGACTGGACCACCGGGATAGCATAGTCTAGATGTAAGCTCTGTAATAGTTATTAAGCATTAATATTAAAGCCTCCAAATCGGCAAAAACTATTTTTATTTTAGTTTTTTAAATATAATCAAGTGCTGCCAAAATTTAACTATCTATAAAGTATATTTGTGTTAGTATTATTGTGAATTATCAAATAAAACATACATTTTAATACATATATACCTTTATTTAACATAACCATCAACTGTGACAAACATGAGAAGTAGCAGAAGTTACAAGACAGGAAAGTTTAGTAGCATTCATAAAATTTTGAATAACTATCCATAAATATGTGGTTCAGATTTTAAGAGCACTTTAGGATGGAATCAACATTTCCCAGTTAATACAATAGCGTGCAATATCACGAAATAAAAGTTTACAGCTTGCTTTGGCATAAAGAAGTTAGCAGAGATTCCACAGTATGAGAATTCAACTACGAAAAGTCCTACGTGAGCGACAATTTTAGTAATTAATCTTAAATTAAAGTAAGCAGATTTCTGCTTTAAGCATAGACAAACATTGCAATCAAATTGTACTAAATTTTGCGAGAATACAAAACTAAATTAATATTGCTGACTTAAATCATAAATTAGACCAGTCCATCTTCCGTGACATCAAAAATAAAGCCTTCGGTGTTTACGTAACAGTTATAATCGATTTATTGGTAAATGGTAATTATAATTACAATACAAATAAAAGTGCCAAAATAAAAAAAAATTGTGATATCACATACACCCGTAGCTGTAATTGAACAACTAAGAAATAGAGTGACGTCAAACGGAAAAGAAAACAGAAAAAAAAAAACCATTTTCATATTAAATTTTAATACATCAACGCGACCCCAGCTATTTCAGTCCCTACAAGTACTTATAAACTTTGACGCTATCGTAGTACCGTTTAAGCAATATTAGATACGTAGATTCGGAAGTCGGCGCACGTCGCTTTCTGTCACTCACGTAAGACAATGACGTACCTATTTGTGTGGTTTGGATACTAAAGCGACTTTAACCACGTGTAACCTCCGGTTATTTTTTCAATACATTGTTTTATAATAACTGACCACTACGCGTGTGTTAAATTTATGTCGCTCATCAAAAACATTCTTATTCCAATGTCCATGCCCCAAAGCTCGAACAAGATTCTAAGTAATTTGATTTTTAGAAGTTCTAAAAATCAAACTACTCTACCGAGTTTTCATGCAACTTCTATGAGACTAATCTGAAAATATAAAAAAATTGTAAAACATTATGCGTCTCTATAAAGTTTGAGGTTAGTTTGTTTGGTTTTCGAGTAATAAAAAAAAGATTCAAATTAAATGAGAATCTCCTCCTGTTTTTGAAGTCAGTTAAAATGTAACATTGGATTGAAAACGTTTTGGTGTTTGTGTAGAAGATATACGAGATTCAAGAACTTCGTTATGCCAAATCATTGTAGTTACTACTTTAGACCCTTATTTTCATCATCACATGCGTTTCCTTACAATAATGCCTCAATTTACACTAAGAAATCTGCCGGTAAGATTATCGTATCAAAAGACTTGTAATACATTTTCATACTATAAACTGAGGCTCAATACTTATAATAAACTATAATTATATACTTATAGATAGCTGAAATGCAACACGCAAGTGTCTAGCAAAAAAAAAAAAATTGAAATGCAGTGCTATAAATATATGCTATAGAATTTCCAAAAAAATGGCACAGCTATACAGATATATAACATTCTTATTAAAACTAAAATTAAATTGCACTTGAGGATAAAAAATCTGCTATGGTACTAAATAGTTGCTTTCCATTTTATCATTACTCTAAAAATAAGGATCCAACATTTTTCATAAAAGAATCAATTTTTGAAATTTGAATTCTACAGGAGTGTCTGAATCTATTAAGTCAGATCTCATAATATATTTATATATATTGTATTGAGACGAACGTGACGCCCTCTTGATGGTAAGTGATAACGCATGTCCATGACCATTGCAACGATACACATAACTTTGAGTAGCAAAATAAATTCCAAGGCATCTCTGCTTTAATGCTTATACTTAGAGGCATTTGATAGTTAGTCTCAACAGCCGTGTAATTTCGCTAGCAGCAATACATTTCAAACCGGAACACAGTAATGTTTACACACTACTGCTTCGCAGCAGAATATTTGATACTGCAGAGATATCTACCTAGACGACCATCTACTAAGGAGATTTACCACCAAGTAAGATTTAAGTGATTAGGTTATTAAAAAATGTGAAAGTAATTAAACAAACATTACCTCTCCTGATAGAAAGAGATGACTATTGCAGCGGCACCCAGAACTTTTGAAACACAAAACATAGTCCAGGGTATCGCTGCATTAGCACTCATTACTTACGAGACATTCGATAGTTAGCCTCAATAGCCCTGTAATACAACTTATACATATTTGAAAATCGTAGGCAATGTACCTAATTATGTAATAAAGAAAATTAATTTGAAAACTTGTTTTTTTTTTTTTACTTTTGGTAGTTTTGCATATACAGTTATGTTTTAAATATACCTCTAAACATATTCGCTAATAAAGATAACGGCTCACGTAACAAATTAATGATTAATTCCAAATTATACTAACTATTTACTAAGCTGTAATTTTTTTATGAAATAGATGCATTCAGTACATATAATGAAGAGTTTCTGAAATTCTGGGAAACAATATCCTAAAATTGATTTATGCATGAAAAATGTTGGCATTTAAAACTAAAAAAAAATCTCATCATGAAATCAAAACATCAATTCTATTCCATAAATACAAAATAATATCAATCAAATAGTTGTGTTCCTTAACATATAGGGTAAGATGCATAAACATCGACTTATATCTACTAATCATAGAGAAAATGAGATTTTTTAGAATGCTTAAGTTTTTAAAACATAAAAAGAAAACATATAATATCAATCAGCTACCAACCACCAAGTTACTGAGAAAATTTTATTGAGATTTAATGAAACCCTGTCTGTTCAGTGCACTCAAGGTTAAAAATAAAGTAGTTCTACACAAAATAAACCTTACGCCTATGTTTGGTGCACTTAGAGATATATAATGAAAACAGTGATTTTAGAGAGTGTGATAGTTCCTCTCAGTTTGATTTTTGTAATATTTGAAGCCCATGAAACCAATGGCGAGCAGGCCCAAGGTCAGAATAATGCCACCGATGAAGCTCGGGCCGTCGAACCTGAAAATGAAACCAAGCCAAGTTAGCTTTTATTTCTTTAACATTAAGAGCTATTATGAAATGTCTAGTAGTTGCCACACCTTCGAATCGCATAAAATTAGTTATCAAACTAGACGGCATATTTATGAATCAGCCGTGGAAAGGTATCAAAGATAGAATCGGAGCTATTTCTTGTTAAATATCTTTACACACCTGTTTTTTTTAATATTTGTCTTGCTCTTCGGCAATAAAGAAACCTAGTCATTCAAAATAACATAGTAAGAATGATTTAGAGATGTGGTAAACTATTGGAATCATCATCAGCTTATCGTAGTTCACACACACATACATATAAGCCTCTTCTAAGACAAGCCACTCAGCCAATCGAATATCATATTCCAGGGCGAAAACATAAATGTTATAATTTTAGTTTATGAATGTATTTATGATCATTCGTTCCTTTGCATCCCTAAATCACATGCTGATATGGCGGACATTGAAAGTAAAATTAACATTTTAGAAAAAAAAAATTGACACAACCACGTCTTGTTTAATACCTACCAAAAGAAAGGACTTAACATATTTCAATTATGTATAATAATTAAATAGTTCAAAATGGAGCGTGGCGTTAGTCGACAAGAATGATTATTATTGTAATGGAACAAAAACCACGAATGCGTTAAAAAATAGTCAGTCACTCGGAATGATGTAAGAATTCTAACGATATCTCATACATCCAATTCTGTTCAGGCTATAAAAAGTTATGGTGGAATAAAGAAACTCACATAGATACATATTATATGAACCCTAAAAACATATCCTTTTTGGGCAGTTGTGTAAAAAAATGTGGCGCAGCACAAGGAAGTAAGCGGGTTTTAGTTTATCTACCTATAGCTAGTTTTCCAGAAAAAATAATATGTGACGTTAATAAATCCACATTCTCTTAGATCACGAAGATGATATTATTCAACATTCAAATAATCTTGTGTTATTTGTTAACATTAGTACCTACTAAACAACCTGTTTTATCTGAAAGTAAATAGTTAATAACATTATACCGAGATAAAATCCGATAGACTGTTCGAGTTACAAACCTGTTTTGTAAGTTACTATTTTTGTATGTATTGATGGCGATTTTAGTATATCAATTGGTATTCTGTTAAATCTGGGACAGTGTTGGCATGGTAATAGTTATCCGCATACGAGATGACAGACTGTTTAATGATAAGGCTGACCAACTTGTCACAAAGAACACGGGCACGATTCTCGAATCATGAGAGTAAGTTAAAAAAATAATATAACCAAGTTATTCATGTGAAAACTCATTCTAATGGTTAGTTATTTCAGACCCTGAGGACTAATAATTGGAAATCTGCTTTACCAAACTATAGGTCGAAATAATTTATTTTCATCTACAGTACACCTTGACCGTATATAGAAGTACAAACCATATATTATAGATCAAATCTATATATATGGTTTAGAATCGTAGTTCAAAGTTTACCTGGGGTAGTTAGTCAGTGACATTGTCGACCGAAGACCTAATTGAATTTGCTCTTTACCATTTTCTCTGGCATGAAAGAACGAAAATAATCATGTAATTATAAGCCAGATTAGGTACTGCTTTCAGAACGATTTTACGAGCAAAAATCCCGTGGGGTAAATAGTTAGCCCGGTTTGTAGTTTACAGGTAAAAAAAAACCCATCGAAACAAGATTGTTCGGCGCACAGGTTAGGCAAGTCTAGTTTGGGTGAACATTATTACCCAATCATAGACAAAAACACACTTTTGAGTAATAACTGATCAAGTACCGAGTTACTTGTCTATAAGTAAGTATATGTATCAAATCAACATAGATATTTGAAAATTTCACCCAATGAATGTTTTTTTATTTTATGTGAAAGAGATACGATCGATACGCTCTCCTGATGGTAAGAGTGCACGACTATTTCAGCGATTCACAATAATTTTTATTCAGCGATTCACAAGAAACAAAACAAAGTGTAGGGTATTGCTGCTTTGGTGTTCATTACCGAGACACAATCTTTGATGATATTTGAAAAATTGAAAATCTAAGTACATTGGGACGATGGGATAAGATCGATAAGTTTTGTGGTATTTGGAAAATATCACGGAACGTAGAAGTTAGTCAAAATATCCTTGATAAGTACGAGAAAGTGCTGTTTTTTCTGCAATAAAACTTAAAACGTCGTCCGCGTTTCCGCCAAAATCTCCGTGTTAAGTTAATACAGTTAGAATGTAGATAACAATTACTAAAACAAATAATAAACCTCTTTTTTAATAGTCACCTAAAAAGTTCCGGTCTTTGGAGGTCAGTATTTTCTTTTTGACAATAGCAGTTTCGTAAAATTTTATCTCTCAAGCTGACTCATTCGGCAACATGAGTACAAACTCATGTTACCGCAAATAAATGTATTTTTATCTTTATTTTATAAAATGTTAAAAACAGACAGAATAATATTACTACATGCCTGTCATCAGTATCAAACAAAGAGATAGTTTAAAAGTATGGGAGAGCACCAACCGGCCAGCTTGCAACACTTTTGAAACTAAAAGCTACTAATATTTGTTACTTTTATCAATTATTAACAAACAAATAAAAATAAAAATATATGTACCTACCTATCATTTTTATTTACTTGTAATTTGTACCCAATGCGGTAGCACTCGGCCTTCGCCTTTGCTTCTCTATACATATAAACCTCATTAAAAGCATCACGAACATATAAAATAAAATACTTAATCAAAGGAATTGGTCAACCGTTCTCAAGTTTTATTTATGTAGGTATATGGATAAATAGACCTACGAAATCGAAACGTGGACACTCACAGCGGGAATGATCCGTAAGTTCAAACTCGCTCAGCGAGCTATGGAAAGAGCTATGCTTAGCATTTCTCTGAGATCGTATCCGGAACGAAGTAATTCGCCAGAGAACTAAACAAACAGCTCAGTGGCAATGGGCTGGATATATCTGTCGCAGCACTGAATAGACGTGTTCTAGAATGGAGACCGCGAATTGGCAAACGTGGTAGCGTAGGACGGCCTTTAAGTGACGATATAATATGTACGTTGGACGGCTGGCAGTGGTTGGAAGCGAAAAGCCAGAAAATCGGATTGAGTGGCGTCTGTTAGGAGAGGCCTATGTCCAGCAGTGGACTTCGATAAGCTAATGATGATAAAAAAAAAAAAAAATGTATCCCATTTCTGATTACTTTTTTCCAGTTCATAGCCAGTAGCATGGTATGAGAAATAATTTCCTACTGATCCCCTGTATAATGTACCGGGAATATATGGTGCATTGTAGTAACATAGTCGTTTAACACATTGGCAACTTTGACCTTATTAAAACTCTTGTACCCAAGATGATGAATCATGAATCATGATTTGAAAAGTTTCAATATCTCACTTCTTAACCACCAATCACTAGCAAAAGAAGCCATTTTCACTTGGTCAATACTCAATACTTTCTTATCTTTTCATTTAATAAGGAACTACAGTGCACAATTAGAATGTACATACAATACTTTTTACCCTGAAGAATGCAGAAATATTGTAGAAGAAACCAATTAGGATAACGTAGCAATGGGAATGCTGTGAGTTGATGTTTTCTGATATAGATTAAAATCTAAGTGTGACACGTTGGTTCCTTTTAGGCAAGCAATATTCCTCATAGATTGAATATAAGATGGTATCTCTAAATAGTATAAAACAAAGTCGCTGTCCATGTCTGTCTGTATGTCTACGGAATTCTTCTAAACCACACAATGGACCTTGTTCTGGTATTACTATCATTTAGTCCCCACAAGACGAGCAGTACAGGTTCCTAGAAACCTGGCGAAGTTGGACAAGCTCACTCATGTCATGGGCCCAACAATGTATAATAAACTGCCAAGCGAAGTAACCATCGCTCCAAGCCTAGCTTGCTTCAAGTCCAGCTTGAAGTGCTGGGTTGTTGATCAGACATTCTACAGTTATAAAGACTTCCTGGACCTTAAAGCTAGGAATGTACAATTGTAAAATGTCTTTTATTAATTGTGTTATCATTGTCAAATGTAAAGTTATTATTGTAACTTGATATTATGTGAGACAACTCTGAGATTCAGGAATACCTAGAAATCTTGGAAGAAGCCAAACAATATTTAGAGAACTACAAAAATCGCTTGGCAAGTCACCCTAACCCTCTTTCCTGTGTGCTCTTGCAGCCACTAGACACTCGGAAACTCAAGAGAGCCATATGCTGAGCAAATAAGGGGAGATGGAGCAGTTGCTACGGCTCGCCAAACCCCATTCTCATGCAACATAACTGATCATAGTTTCTCCAAATAATCACAGGTCAAAAATAAGGGGAAAATAATAATAATATTATGTGAGAAATCTAATTTATTTAATTTCAACACGAATGAAACGAAAACAAAATATATGAATATGAGATTCTTTTCAGATTTGCATATCCTAATAAACTTTTGTATAATTAGAGAAGTTGAATGTTTTGTAATCAAGGATAAGGGAAACAGCAACTTACCCTCTCTTCCCAACTAAAGGTTTCTCTGTTGTGTCTTTAGGTGTTTCCGTTGGTTTCTCTGTTGCAGGTTTCACCGTACTCAATGCACTTTCACCAGCTGCCTTACTTTGTTCTGTTGTTTTGGGGAGATCCATTGTTTTGGCTCCTTCAGCAGGTTTGGTCTTACTCTCATCTTTTTTTGCTGGTTCTTCAGGCTTACTTTCATTTGGTTTTGTTGTTACTTTCTCAGGTGTCTTATCTTCTGTCTTGTTTTGTGCCTTTTCATCAATTGGTTTAGTCTCATTGGGGGAAACTGGCGGACTAGCCTTTTCTGAATGTTCTGAAGGCTTATCAGCTGGAATAGTCACAACTTTTACAACTGTTGCAACTGTAGCTGGGGTCTCTTCATGTTTCATGGGACTTGCTTTGTCATCAGCCTTCGGTGATGCTGCTTGAGTTGGAGTTGGATGAGCATCTATAACAGAGAGAAGCAGGACATTTTAAGACCCGAAATTTATTCATATGCAAACCTATCTTAAAAAAAGTACAATTTAAATTAT
This sequence comes from Biston stratarius, assembly GCA_950106695.1. Classification (NCBI taxonomy): domain Eukaryota; kingdom Metazoa; phylum Arthropoda; class Insecta; order Lepidoptera; family Geometridae; genus Biston; species Biston stratarius. The sequence continues at coordinate 31,258,013 of OX467106.1, read as the reverse complement.
TATTTTGCTCCTAATGTATTATAGAGATATAAAGTTTGTTTATGCTCCAGAACTGCTAATCTGATTTCAAATATTAACCAATAAGAGCTAAGCATTCCAGTGAGAAATACATATATACATATATGTTGAATTGTTGAGCTGTATGAGCATGAAATTAGCTAACTGGAATTCCGAAGCGAAAGTGAATGGTGAATAAATTTACAGTGTTTCTGTGAAAAGATCTTTCTACAATTTATACACTAACAATTGTTGATAATAATACCAAAGGTACAAATTATTTACACACAATAATAATAAAATTAATTTCACCATATGCATACAGGTACCATACATACAGGTATGCATGTAGGTGCCGGCGTAAGAATAGTACCCCACTCTATCTACCCATGGTTGCTGTAAGAGTCGGCTAAAAAATGTAATCCGGGAGATGGGCAGCAGCTTCTTCCTTGAACAATTACACCTAACTGCACTCGCCAACCCGCCTGCCAAGCGTGGTGAGTATTGGCAAAACCCCCCCCCCAGGAGAAGGCCTATGTCCAGGAGAAGGCCTATGTCCAGCAGTGGACCTAAAGGTTCGGTTCATGTATTAACAGTCAAACCTTTTGGCAAACACATTTAGGAGGCTGTTACGGCTGCCCCAGACCCTACGATACAGGGATGTGCGCCGTTTTCGCATTGTTGAGTAAAAAAAAGTCGCCTCACGACTCAGCGAACATCCCAGAGGCACTGCAGTGCCGGGGCAGCCCCAAGATAGAACATACACATAGTAATTTGTTCTGGGAATTTCATGTGTATTAGAAGTATGTATTAACAAAAAAAAAACTATCACTCATCTGGTTCCCATAGTACCAGCATTGTTTAATTTGAGGCAACATTTTTTAATTTAAGATGGTACTGTATGAAATGTTCTTCAATATAAATATATGTACATTATTGACACTTGAAAGGCAATAATTACTAAGCAACATGTTGGCAACTTTACACCAGAGCATTTTTAAAATATTGAAAAATTTCATAATCTATACATGCTAGTTGATCAATCGACTGGCATTTATAGATTATGAATCTTTTTTTCCTTTAAACTGCATTTAAAATTCGTTGAAATCAAGTAGTTATGACTAATAGACAATTTTATATGATTTTGTTTAAAAAAAAAAACTTTAACATGCTCTAGTGTAAAGTTGCCAACATGTCGCTTGGTAATTATTGCCTTTCAAGCGTTGATATATATATATATATATATTATTGTGGCTTCTGTACTACATTTTATTATTTGGATTTGGGGATTTATTGAATATCTCTGGAAATGTATCCCTTGGCAACCTTAAGCCAAAAAATCCTAGTAGATAGCCATACCTAAAAGTGAAAGTTGAAACTATTATATATGAAGTATGTTAGACCAAGCATTGCACAGGGGATGCAAAATTTTATACTCGGAAAACATGTTTTCCCAGAGATGAAATCTAAACTAGTAAAATTTTAATTTAGCAAATTCCATCAAAATTGTTCTAGCTATTTTTCAGATCTCAAATTTTATATAAGTAATACAAAAATTTATCATAATCGCTTCCATATAATAATATTAAATGTATGGAAGATTACTATTATTTATTTTGCAACATGATATGGCACACATTAATTAAATCTCGAAACACAATCATTTGTGCATTAATATAACTGAGATTTGAGAATTGATTGAACATGATATGTGAAATACAATGATTAGAGATATACTGTGTACACAAGAGTATAAGTATTGGATATCTGTAAATTATTGTTAAACTTTGACAATATCATGGTGTTATGAATACAGAATAAGTAAGTAATGTAAGTATTTGGTGTATCTCTAGAAAGTAGTATGTTATCAGTTATTTTTCCCTAAGAAAATAATTTGTTCAGTAGGCTATTTTTTCAATCGTTTCCCTCCTCGTAACAATCTGTTGCTGTTGAGCGCAACAATAAGCCACTCTCTGGCATATTGTATCTGTTTTGTTTGTTTTTACCTTGGTGAGACATCTATCGATTAGGTGTCTCATTCTACCCTGAGAAGGGTTGGAACACTATGACTCTTCAATCTTTGATGTGGCAAACTTTTGTTTTTTTGCCTTGCTCAAAGGCAATCACATTTTTGAGTCTATTTTAATAGTTATTCATAAACATACTGTAGGTCTTTTAATATGATATAAAAAAACATGGAAATGACAGGAAGAAATAATAATAATATACGAGTACAAAAAATATATTTGGTACAGATCAAAGAGTTCTATTGACAATAGGAAATAATTTAAATCGATAACACACTTGCGTGTTCGATTACGTACGTAAGGCTGTGTGTCAAAATAATAGTGACAGTTTTTCTAAGAGGTAAAAAATATCATGGTCAACTAGGTGGTTTATTAAACTATTTCGGCTTTGATTTCTTCAGATTTGTTTATTTTAGATAATGACAATAAGGAACAGGTATGAGTGTGACCCCAGTTGGTCAATAATCATGATTTATTCATATGCTAGTGGTAGGTACTACGCATAATTTCTGATCGTGAGAATTCCAATGAAACTAAAGCCACATTGTTTGGACTAAACTTACCTAATGGTGACGTCGGTTGGCTCAAACACAACGATAGCGATAGTAAGCAAACAAACACCACGGTTTTCATCATTTTAATTGCTTATAACAACAACTATAACAATAAATTCCAAAAATCTAATAAGAACTCGGTATTCGTTCCGCTGACACAATGATTGAATTGCTGTCTTGTGTTGCTAGCATTCAAAAGTGAAAATAAACGGAGCTAATAATGCTGATATTGATAAAAACATATTAATTTTAACAATATAATATTTGATTTTCAGTTTTAATTTAATTGATTTTACAGTATGTAATTTAGTTTAATTTACTTTTCAGTAGTGTAGAGTATTAAGTAATTTACTCATACTAAATTAAAATTGTAGAAATTATTTTTTTATAACAATTTTTTTGTCAATTTGTTTGCATTTTTCACTGTTGATTTGTTTTTTCCATCAATTTATTATTATGATTTAAGAATAACTTTTATTAACAAAAAAACACTAACTCTTAGAAAAATGTTACCGTGAGTAGTATCATTATCAGTAAGATGAGCGGTATAATTTATAAAGCTAAGTTTATCGGCTTGTGACTTTGCGTAACTTATAATTTATGTTGCTGAATAAAAATTGAGTAAAAATATATTTATCTTCAAAATCGTCAAACACCAGACAAAAAACTCAAACTGGCAACTCGATAGAAAAATGTTGTCAAGTAACTAGTGATGCGCTTTTTTCGTATTTTGATTACCTACGTTTAGTCGATTGCTAAAAGTCGATTTTTGAGGCCAATTTTCACTTATAGCTAATGTCAAAAGATTGTGTTCAACTATTTAGCCTCAGATAAATTAACCAGCCAGGATAAGCCATGCGCTCTAACTTCAATACACAAAAGTCTGTCAATTTAGGTGCGGGGCGAGGTAACGCACACAAAAAAAAGCTCACACAAACATATTTTACGATCGCGTCGCTACACTCGCACACAAAACTATAGGCTAACACTAGCTTACGCTGTACGCACACAATCGCATTCACACATGGGAGCGTTCTATCGGTACACGGTAGATCGCGTCAACGAGTTAGGGATTGACACTATCGAAATTGAATTATCGATAAGTTCTTTGTGTACCTGTAGGATAACGGGAGAAACCGCGGGGCGCAGATAGTAAAACAAAATATTTATCCTAGTAATTTTATTGCTAACACGAAATGAAATCACTACATAAAGATTATAAGATTTTATCTTATAATGTATCATAATATATTTATTTTCTAATTGTAGCTTGTAAGCGGATGATGTTTGTTCCGAGTGGCGAGATGAAATCGTGTAATAAAAAAATAAAATATATATGTAATAGTTTTCTTCTTTTAGGTACCGTTTCTGACTTACAGTTAGAATGCTCGAGACAACAGTCAACTTGAAAAATACAATTTCCGTTCTTCACGAAAATACGTATAATGAAACGAGAACTGTAAAAAATCCTAGAAAATATATACAATGTAATTCTCAAGAAGTTTTTAGTTAAAAGACAGGACTCAGTTTAACCAAATATAAGGGCTGGAAACTGACATTATGTCTCCAGGTAGACACAATCGCTAGCAAAAGTTTGTGAAATATAAGCTCACCTCAGATATTTTATACTTGGCACAGCACCCTGTTTTAATCTTTTTTTGCTATTGGACAAGTGAGTAAAACAAGAAGATTCAAAATGTTGTGAGCTTGATACGCTTGTAAGTTTTGGAATCCACGTCAAATGATTCCAAGCTTGGGTCCGACCAGCTTTACTCACTGGTTCTTTTGGAAACTTGCAATATGAGTAGCGTGATACAATTCAAAAAGAAAAAAATATATATCGATGTTTGTGATTGTGCTGTCCCATCCTTATTTTGCTGCGGTTTGCCGATAATGTTGCCAACTTTTTAAAAGTAAAAGGTGCCATTTTCAAGCTTTCAATAATAGGTAATTTTAGTTTTATAATATTGTGTATGAATAATTAAGCAATAATACTAAACCATCTTATTATTTTTAACTTCTAGTGAACAAGATATGCGTAGATCGTTCGCAGATGGCCATTGGAAAACATGAAACAAAAAATAAAACGATTCTATACGGTTGCATCAATTCGCTCTTACAATACTAAATGCTTTTGGTAGTAGTAGAATAGTAGGGCTCTTTTGTAGAGTCCACCTGTTGAAGTACCACGCCTTTGCCAGATATTTAGCCCTCAAGCAGTAGTGTGCAATTATTACTGTGTTCCGGATTGAACGGTAATATTTTTAACGAAATTACAGGACAAAAAGTTATAACATCTAATATCTTAGGGTGGTGAGTGTAATAAATTGCAGCGCGGGGTTTTGAACTATTAAAATTACAAAGTCTGCACGGTATTAGCAGCATAGAAAAGGCATTGATATTATAGGCGTACTGTTCAGTTAAATAAACATCATCCATAATATTTTCCTTAAAATCTACGATTCAATGGCAACACTCTGGGGCCGTCAATAATTTTCAATTATTAGCTAATAAATAAAAAAAAATTAAAATAAATACTCATAGATGAAAAGTAATATTATCCTTTTGACGGTTTGATGTCTTTGCGGTTTTTTTTTGCATCAATATACACAACAGTTCAGCATTTTTGTCGAAGAACGTTCCGCGCGCACTACAGTTTGGTAATGGCGCAGAACACGCGTCAACCAGTTTTTATAAACGAGTATGAGTTTTTCTCTTATACCTTTGGCGAGCGGGGTAAGCCTCTCGTATCGACTCCTTTTGGTTGTCTACTCGAAGTATTTAGCTGATCTGAGATTTAGCTACTTTAGAACAGTTTAAAAAAATAGTGGTCCATGCTGAATTGAGATACTTAGCTAGCTGCTATGTAGCTGCAATAAGGAAATAAACAATAATCTTACCTATTTTATGCAAAACTTTGTTTTTTTCTCACTTTTCACTAATCACATAATAGCTTAACAGCTTTACATAAAATAATGTTATATACTTTTAAAATTTTATATTAAGGTATTTAATTTCTTTTTTTATCTATATCTTTAAACGAGCAATACTTGTATATATATATATATATACTTATATATATTCTGAATCTCGGAAACGGCTCCAACGATTTTTCATAGTATGCAGGGGGTTTCGGGGGCGATAAATCGATCTAGCTAGGTTTCATTTTTAGAAAACGTCGTTTTATCCGTGTTTTCAGGCAATGAAAAACCGAGCAAACCTCGGTCAACTAGGTACTTTTTTTTTACACGAGCTTTTTTTTCGGAAAATTGAACAGCGCAACTATTATCACCGCGGCGGTACCCAGAACCATTACCCAGTACCCAGATCATTGCAGCAGTGTCACACAAGACGAAAAACATCTAGGATTTTGAGTAGCAAAACGAAGTCCTGTTTTGATTAGCTGGTGAGTCTTAGTAGCTTTGCACTTCAAATCGATACTTACGCCGAAAATAATGTTTACACACTACTGCTTGGCGGCAGAATATCCGATACTGTGGTGTTTCATAGATGACCAGAGATGAATACTCCAAGTTCTTATTGCCTTTCTCATTCGTCGCCGCTGTAGCTTATACTCTTGTCTTGTGTGAGTGAATTTGATCGGTAGCCGATTGCGTTGAAAGTAGGTCAACAGAGACCCTACTCACGAAAGTTACCTAACTCTTATCTCGTGTGAAGATTCTGATTTCTTGGATGCCTAACCTTCTAGACAGACACCTAAAGAAAAAGTTCCACTGCACCCATAATACCTGTACCTACCTATGTAGAATATGTAAAAACACAGGTTATAGGTACGCTTAGAGTGGTCTAACCTTAGTTAGAATGTGTCGCCAATACAATGATATCCTAGTGGATCATCTTAGCTCAATAGATATTTATATAACTTAAAATTAACAAGAACTTTACTTAAACTTGATGTCTTGGCCATCTTGCAATAAAAGCAAGACTAACCATTGTCTCAAGGCAATGAGCGCCAAAGCAGCGATGCGCCGGACTTTGTTTTGCTACTCAAAGTTCTGAGTGTCGCTGCAATGATCATGAACGTGTGTTATTCTTTTACAATTAGGAGTCCTCTCCTAATTGTAAAAGAATAACAAACCTCGTCTCATTACTTTCACATTTAAAAAAACCTACAATAGGTACCTAGGTACATACATTTGTAATTTCATCGCTGGTCTTCTAAAAGGGAACCTCCCTTGTTGGCCATTCAAGTACCAACACACGAGTTATAATGGAAGGGACCGTGTTTCAGACTTACAGACTAGGCAACTAAATATATTTGTAGAAATGGTTAAATACGAGAACTACAGTTTCAGATGAAGACTTTTACATTTATCTAGTGATATTATGACGGTGGCTCCATCGCTCAGCCGTTTAAAGTTTGTCTCTTGTTAACACAAAATAACAACACTGGGTAAAATTAGGTAATCCCGGAGATTGAGGAGATTTTTCACTTTCCCTCGTAAAAGTTTCAATGGAGTTCAGAGCGCGCCTTGCTTTAGTAAATTACATTTTCAATGAAAAAGCGTCATGTGGGTAACTACGGCTAAATTAAAGATGCGTATATCGTAGGTCTTTATACACAGCGCCACCTAGACCCAAACTAAGCAAAGCTTGTAGTATGGGACCCAGATATAATTAATAGAATACTTATTATACCTACTTCTTTGTATACATATATGTAATATATGTATAAACATTCGTCTCATTTCTTTCACAAAAAATTCTTTGTCATTGTTATTCAAAAAGAGCTCTGACTAGTGACGGTTGGTCACGAGAAGAGGGTATTGCTTACCACCAGGACAGCATGACGTTCGCTTTATTACTACTTACATACAAAAAATATTTTTTAACGATTTAACTACTTCGAAGTCGCAATAATTACTTCATTCGCAAGTCAAGCTTTCCGTGTGTAAAACTCAAATAGAAAAGAAAGGCAATAATTTGAAAGTAAAAATGGATGAGCAAAGTTCCATTTTAAGAGAAAACGAGTAAACTTTTCGGTGTCGACGGCTTTATTGAAACTTCTTGCCAAGGACTGAAAACGGTGCGAAATTAACGGAATACCATCTATAATAGTCGTAAATTAATTGGATGGAAAGCTATTTATGGAACTTACTGCTTCTGTAGGAATATTTCTATTTTTATGCTTTCAGGCTGGTTACTATAATAATTGTAGACAAAAGTTGTTAAGCTTTAATTAAGTTTATATTAGTATTCCGTCAAGTTCAAAGTACCGGCTGTACTTAGTTTTACTTAGAAATTTACGCAATTGTGCCCCATTATTGCTAGAGTAAGCGTCCTAATTTTAACAGAGGTGGAGGGTGGAATCTCGAGCGACTTGGAGATTTTGTCTTCATGAAGCTCGTGATAGTGGTCGCGTTTTTGAAGACGTTCCAGTGAGCTCTGTGTGCTGGAATATCCCTGGCATGCCTCCCACGCCCGGGCTCGAACTGCTGTCTTCACGTGCGAGGCGCGCAGCGGCCCGTAGTGCGAAGCAAGACGAAGCCACGCGCGCGTTGTACTCAGCTTTGATTCCTTGAAAAAAGCCATCGGATGTGGCCTAAATATAAATATATAAACGCCACGCGTTGCTGTGGCCAAATTGAACAAATAATATTTAATTTGCAATAATAAAATATTGCGATTATAAATTGAGACAAACTACCATATCTCTCAAGTTGGATCGAACTGCGATCAAACTGACGAACTGCGATGTGTGCAAGATTTGATTAAAATTGGTTCAGTAGATGAGGAGTTCATCGCGGACAATCGTGACACGAAATTTTTATATATAAGAATATAATAAAATATAAATATATAAAGTGGTCGGAGTAGCCGACATAATTAAACCGCATAAATAAAACAAAATATTCTTAGTTTGTGGCTTGAGTTAGTAAATAACCTCAAATAGAAAATTGCACAATACCTACTTATAGAAAGATTTTGATGTGACATAATCGAATGAATATTTTAACTCTTACATGTATTCGGTTTTACAGTCTCTGACAAAGCTTTCTTTGAAGTTCAAAATAAGCTTCTAAAAGTAGGATTGAGTTATGAAGGGCCGTTGAATACTGATCGGTGTTTTAGTGAATAATTTCTAATTAAGTTTGGCTTTATACAGGTTTAGGCATCCATCTAAAACCAAGATAACAGATAAGTAAGTACCTACATATTCTTCGATTGTTTTACTTATTCAAGGTTCTGTAGAAACTAAAGAGCTTATATAGTTTTAGCATTCCCGTCCTTGATGATGAAGAATAGAATTTATAATTTAACAAAGAAAACTTGAGAACTGGCACAATGCACAAACATGGACGAAGAATAAAAAAAAAAAACATTATTATGGAATCGGAACAATACCAGGATAAATAATATAATACATACCTTTTCTATGACACACATTTACATGACATGCACTAAACTATTCCTGCAAATTTTTAAATTTATATTTATATGAATTTGGTAGAAGACTTTAAAAGCACTTGTGATGAACTTACTATTTTTCTTCTTCTTTGGCATCGTAGTCTATGCATTCTGCCAGTTTTAATTTTATTGTTTAGCTTTTAAAACATTCATCTTTGTGAATGACATGATATTTCAAATCGTTCTTCTTTGTTTGTGGCTTAGTAGGTACCTACTTTGTGCATTTTACTTGTGCCATAGATTCGGATATTTTCAAGTTTACGACGAAAAATCAAATGAAAACGCCTAAATCATAGTCAGTCGTAAAAAATAAGTCAGGATCACGTTTTGAAAGCTCCGGTGCAGTTTTAAAAACGACACGAAAAGTCATATTTAACCACATTATATCACTTTCCTACACTCGCGCACATAATTAAGCATTTGATAAATAGAATACCTCTATTTTTATACATAAAAACTCGATAAAGCACAAGTTTTGGAAAATAATATAATGTGGTGAAACGATTTTTCGGCGCTCCTCCTTAAAAACTCAATATTTTATATTATGGATGACCAAAACATGAGAAATTTGACAATGTTAGGGAACAACCTATTAAATAAACGGACTTCTCGCTTCAATCTCCGAAAAAGGTCCTTTACACGTACTAAAATCTAATTAAATATGAAGGAACTAACCTCAGTCTTCTGTTATCGCCCTCATAAATATGTGAGCACGACCTCTCTGCAAAATGCAAGATGTAGGTACCTAGTGAAGGGCGAGCCTTTCTCTTACATGTCTTTTGAATTCGCCAATTCGATAAAGGTGTGTCGATTAAATGGTAAGCATAAACTGGAAAAAGACAAAAGGATATCAACGAACCTACCGTAATAATTTTTTTGGGACCAATTCTGAAGTCGCGTTATAAAACTCAACTGTTCCGTAAAAGTAAAACAGGCAACAAAACGTATGGAACAGCAGATGTTTTTAAAGTTGTAAAAAAATTATATCTTAAAGGACACCCCAAGCATATATAATTCTATAACTTGTATCTATGTGTAAACTTGACATGATTATAATCATATCAAGTTTGATTATTTGTTATTTTTATTATTTAACAAGAATATTTTTTTTTATTTTAAATTAAAAGCTACTAAAATGTAAATTCCATTCCATTCCATACCGTTCCGTTCCTTTCCATTCTGTTACGTTCCTTTCCTTTCCGTTACGTTCCGTTTCGTTCCTTTCTGTTCTGTTATATTCTATCATAAGTAGGTATTACTAGTTATTGTTATACATATTCAGTAAAATCTTACTACTATAACATTTACAGAATTTGTTAAACCGTGTAACCATATCTATGTATATGTTGGACATTTTTAATTCATTGTTTTTTACTCTGTTTTATCCTCCTACGTCGTGACTTTGGTTTGATTCTGGGGCCGATTGCCTAAGGGTTCCACTCGATCGAAGCGATTATCCTCACGCGTTTGCTTTCCACTTCCCACCGCGAAGAGCAGTACAAACACAAATTTCTGAGGTAAGTATGTACCTATAGCTTAGATAAGCGTAGCATAATGTCTATAATTTATGTGTAGAGATTTGTCTACGTCATGGGACCCTTGGGCCGCCGGCAAACATCTCCTACGGACATCTCTTTTGAGGTAGCATCCGGGTTGAGTGCGAGTTATATTTTACAACGGTCCCATGGGGCAGAGCTATTAGTCATTTTCTTTTTTGGCGAAAGTGTTACGGAAACAGAAATTTGTTAGTGTCGGGCTGTTACCGTAGCTATACATGCTTAGGGTTACCATATCTCTGGATTTGTCCTGAAATTTCAGGATTTTTAGACTCTTCTCAGGATTGCGGCTGGATTTTGCAAATCTCAAGCAAGATTTTTAGTATTTTATTTATCCAAGTAGGTACTTAATCAGTTAGAACCTACTGATCATGCCGCTAACAAACCCCGCTTTGAGTGTAATGTGCAACGCGTGAGCGAGATCCGCAGTGTATAAAAACGATAATATTACGACTTTCTTAAATTATTAAGTACGTTTTAGAGAAAATTCTCAAACTTTAAAAAATCTCAGGATTTTCAATGGAAATCAGGCCTTTTATCCGGACTTTTGATTGTTCATCTGGTAACCCTATACATGCTAAGTAAGGTGTACAACTGTTATATATTCTATGGTGCGGCCTGGTGAAATAACTTGTCTACATTAGTAGCGATGAAAGCATAGTGGTTAGCGTGGTTGAGTCACACGGCGAAGAGTATGGATTCAAAGCACAACCCTAAAAAAGGAGCTATATTACAATGCAAAAATCATATTATATTTTTTTATGTATCCAATTATATATCTACCCATAATAAACCTTATGTCGTGTTAACTAATTAAAATAACTTAACAATAAATGGCGATACACAAGTCACAAGGGCAAACGTTGAGCATAGTTGGGCACGATGTGTCTGGTGTTCTGACACATCGTCATCGCTGCAGGGTGAGGTCGGGCTCCCCGAGGCGGCTCTGAGAGGACATGCGCTGTCGAAACCGCGGTAGAGTGCGGAAGCGTGCCAGCAGCCTCGACAGAGCGTCGAGGTGGAACACTCCAGGGTTTTTAGTGGGTAGGCCGTTGCTATTACGGAGAGTCCTTCATAACCATTCTGCCCGCCCCAGGGCACCAAGTATCTAATATCCATAGAAAAAAAAGATTTTTTGAAAGATTTTTAGATTCGTGACATTTTTATGGGCAAATGAAATATATTATAAAAAATATACTTTTTATTACTAACAAAATCTTTCATCAATATTTATGTAGGCATGACCTGGAGTCTAGACGAACTTTCCTTGGCATCTAAAGCATATATCAAACGATTTCTTCATTAATGGGCCATGTGCAAAGAATTTACATACAAGTGTCGTTTGAGAGCCCATTTCAAAGGAAATAGCGACTTGGTTCGTAACTTCTGCAGGTTCATTCGTGCGTTCTTTTAGCGCGATAAAGCTTCTGTTTAGAAATTATGTTGACAGTTTCGCTATCTGTATATTTCACCTTTCAAATTAAAAGCGAACGTGGATTACTGACCGTTCTTAATTCCTGGAGGAATTTTAGGGTGGATTATTGGAAAAACCTTAGCAGAAGCTACACCGGTAAGGAAAAAGTAACGTTAAAAAAGATCGAACATTCTTAAATTACTAACAAGAATTTGTATAAAATGTTCGGAAGTAACCTCGAAAGGTCTTGGTATCTGTAAATTTATTTAATTTTAAACATTAGCAAAACAAGGACACACGCGCGTTATACGCAGCTTTGATTTTTTAAAAGAAAAGTATAGCAACAGTATCCGACGTAACGTATAAATTAAGTTAAACCAAACTAACTTAGCTCTTGGCCTGTAATCGGTTTTAGATCAAGCCAGACTGACACTTGCTAAAATACCTAGTTTGCAATAAACACGTTGAACTGTAAAGAGCTCGGGAAAAGTTTGAATACAAAAGTGGAAAGTGAGATGGAAAGTGACTTTAATTTGACACTTACGCTAAGCTAACACAGCTTAGCTCGAAACCGGTGTCATTGTCACGTAGATGAAATAAAATTGAATGCTTTATAATTTAAAATTTTGGTTTGGGTTGTATTTTGCTTCAACTTTGTGTGAATATAGTGTTTTTTCGTATCTTTGTCCTGGTAGGGCTCTGACGCCTAGAGCTCGAAAGGAACGTCAATTTTTGCATCGGAATGTGGCCCTCGGCTGTCGCTTATAGGAATTCCATCGTCCCCGAGTAAGGTACGGCATATCTGTGTATAATATTTTTATGACGATGCGATAGCGTTGCCATATGCCACGCTACGATGTAATCTGTCTATGTATGTATTATGTATATTTACGTAGATAAAATGCTTATGAACGTTTAGTCGTGTCATGAAAAGAATATCTTCCGTGGGTGTACTCGTATAAGTATGTTCAAGTAAAATGGTACTAAAATTTAAGGATTATTTTTGTTATAAATGAAACTTATTATAATGTCAAAGCCTATACTATAAGGTGGCTCATTACGTGGAAGACAGGAATATATGGTTGTAGTCGCTTCTCTCGGCACTTGCATCCCCTTTTCTAAGTGACAATTGTAGTAAGCATAATGTATTAATATCTATACCTAACTGTAATCTAATATGAAAAGAAAGATCTACAAAAAAAATGCCTTGCTGTGTTTCTTGCCGGAGTCTTCTCAGTTGAAGTGTAATTACGAGCCGGTGGTAGATTCAAAAATGTAACTTAACGTTCATAAATGCCTTACCAGGGCCTATACTGAATAAATGACTTCTTGATTTTGATTTTGAACTAGTTTTTTTTTAACGATACTATTTGAGTTATGATTTATTCAAAAGTTATTGTACCTACTTTGGAAACTGTGCACAATTATTATTTCACATGTAAAAAGTAGGTCAAACTGTACATCTTTAAACTATTTACATAATTTGCTATTTAATTCAGATCAAGCTACTACTTAAATGTAAGACAATAGATAAGACATCTAAATAACTTCTTTCAGGATTCTTTATCTAAATTGGATCAAAATAACGACCCGCTCTATCCGAGGGTTAGATGTGCGTGGAACCACATCTTGCAGAGGGCTCAATAGGTATCTATACTTACAAAAATGTACATCATCATTCCGTTCTCCCTGATTTGCATTGCTATGCGATCTACTTCGCATTAATGGCGCAGGAAAGAGAGAAATGCTGTAACTCTATTTACCAGGCTTTTATTAAGTTTTTACAGATACAAAGTATATACTAAAGCTTAGTATATCATAATTAATATTTAATTCAGTATTTACTTAGTTAATAGGCTTAGTAACTAAGCCTATTTAAGCTAAGTATATTTAACAATTTTGTATCGTAGTGATAATACATACATACCTACATCGCTATCACTATCATCGCTACATCATTAATCACTAACATCATCATCATAGTATAAAACAAAGTCGCTTCCTGTCTGTCTGTCCCTATGTATGCTTAGATCTTTAAAACTACGCAACAGATTTTAATACGGTTTAGTTACGGTGAAAAAAAGTTCACGATATTATATGTCTATCTCTTAGGGATAACCCACAATAATGGAAATACGGGAAATAAAGGCTTATTTACGTAGCGATTTTAAGCAATACAGCATTTATCATTATCCAATTAAGTAATTATCATTAATCTTCTCAGATGCCCAAAAAAAAGCTTTTTATTAAACGGCACATATAGTGCTTTAAACCGACTTTTTATTTTCTAATGCAAATTGTGGCGCGTGTCACGATATGAAGACAACTAACGCGGGAGGGATGCTTGTCCAGTCAGCTAACTTATGCATAAACATCGCAAGTTGCTTAGGAAGCCGCTACAATATTTATATACTTAGTAAAACTTAAATTGAAATAAAGTTTACCATAGCGAAACTGTGGATGGATAAGCAAGGAACAAGGTACATTTCAGCCACGCCTCGTTAGCATTCCGGAAGATCACAGTTTCAGAACTTTCTCCACTCCGTGTAGGGGAAAAGACAAACAGCGCCCGCTCGGGACCGAACAAAAGAACTCGGACGCGCTGCCGTCAAAGGAACTGTCATATTACTCATACAACATGCAACAGCGCTGACTTACAAATACTTAGTTGCTAGGGGCTGAGACACACTTGTGATCTCATGAAAATGCATTTCAGACGTGTGGAAGTTTATATCCGTACTCAACGCTCATAGAGCGAAGTAGCGTGGAAGTGTGAACTTTTAACTGCTTTTTTTTTGGTTTACTATAACAAATATCATATTAAAGATATTTTTATGATTGACAGGCTAGGTGTTTTTATTTATTTAAAAAAATTACACTCCACAGACACCGGGGTCCGTGACCTTTGTTAACTTGGATTTATACATAATTGTTTCTTTTTTTTTACAATTTGGGAAGAGGAAATTTAAACCTTAACTAGGGATAAAGTACTAGTTTGTGTGTATACCGCGAGCAGACCAGCGACCCGCAAGCAGCACCCGATCACGAGTATGACGCATGTGCCAGCCATCGCCCTCCTCAACCAAATATAATATATATAATCCTCAACTAAACTATTTAAGATTCTTAATCAAAGTTCAAGTGTTATTTTAATATGATCATGGACAAAGTGAATAACTGATGGATTGTTAAATTTTGTACACTTTGAGACATTCGATGGTTAGTTTCAGTTACCATGTAATTTCACTAGCTGCAGTACATACCCTTCAAATCGGAATACAGTTATGTTTATACGCTTCCGCTTCGCGACAAAATTTCTGGTATTACAGTGATACTTACCTAGACGACATCTTGCTAAGAAAATCTACTGCCAAGTGAAAGCTAGTCAAGGCTATTTCAAGTGTATAGCTTTAACAATGTTTATAGGTAAAGGCTTTGCATTTTAGGTATTATAACTTAGAAACGTTTATGCATTATATTCTATTGCAGATGTCGTCCACGATCCGTAAAGACAATAGCCCGAGGCGAGAGGTAAATTAAATTACGAGCAGCTGTTTCCGATAGTTGCCCCTTCAATCGAATTATAGGGGTTCACCATTATGCCCATACGTTATCGAGATATTATGCGCCGCCATCAATTTCAATGTGTTATATTGTAAGTTATAATGTTTTGGCAGTGTTAGCTTCAAGTTTGTTATTAATGGGGGACGCGGACCAGTTAAATATATTTCATTTTGATCTTATAAGTTTTTTTTTTTAATTATCTCTCTCCTTATTTTAAGAGCGAACGCGTGTCCATAATCATTGCAGCGATACACAGAACTTTAAACAAATCAAAGCCCAGAGAATCGCTGCTTTGGCGCTCATTACTTTGTTAGTATTCCCTATATGTTATAGTTTGCTACATCCTTATTCTGTATAGTTTTGATAAATATTCAGACCTACTTAGACCGACTATTAGGTATGCGTGTGAACAGAATTAATAGACAATTAGACATTCAATTTACAGCAACATCTATAAACTTGAAACGCGTTAATAGCTCGACGTGTGTCAGCTTGACGTATAACAGCATCACAATCCTGTTATTAATCTCACGGTTGATTGATGATACTAATAGCATGCGATGCCAGCTACCCAATGCTATCTATAGTAGCAATTCGTACAGGAAGCACTCGAATGATAGCTCAGTGATTAGCGCGGCCGAGTCACAAGTGGGTTCAAACCCCAACAATGAGCTTGAGCTGCCGGTGAAGGAAAACGTTGTAAGGAACGGTAGGGTACTTTTTAGTACTCGGCTGGCTAGCTACCACTGTTTGCTGTCGCCAAGCACCTTACAATGTGTTCCGGTAGCCTCACTTAGAGCCAGTTCCATAATCCATTTCAGGCCAGGCGTGTTTGGTATATTCGACCACATCGTCAATTAACGTCAGTGAGCTGTGGTTGAACTATCTCAAAACTATTTAAAAAAAAACGAGATTGATAGATATTTTGGAGAACATTTTACACAGAGCGCCATCTAGCCCCAAACTAAGCCAAGCTGTGGGAACCAGATAACATATAGAATATTTATAGGATACTAATCGGTACTTACATAGTAATTGGTAATTTATGATACTCGTTATATGTTCTTTCCGCGCGTTACGAACACATCACATTGTCACAGAATTAACATTAGAAATAGCAAAATCTGCGTTCGCTTAGCAATTAATACAATCATCATACATTATACTTAAATATTATTTACCGAATTTCTGAAAAGAATTTAAATACAAAACTAGTTTATGAGAAGGACTAAGTTTTTTTCGGTCTTATAATTTTAGTTAGCAGTAGGATGTGATACCGTATAGCTTAGTGTACGGTCTAATATTAAAGCGACAAATCACCGCACGACAACCATATCATTACTCATGCTAATACATCATGGCTTGTAAGTCAACACTGTGGTTAGTTATGAGCTAATGAGATAATTATTTGGTTAGGTTAAGACGGCGTAAGTAGCCAAAATGGTTTAGCAATAAATAAAAAAAATCTTAATTATACAATAGTTTTAATGCAATCAATTATTTTTCAATAAATGAATCGTAATCACAACGTCGACCAGTAGTATCAAAGCTTGCGTTAGATACTGGAAGCGCCTTAAATTTAATTTTCTAAATCATACTAGTGAATTAAACAGTATACTCAGTTATACATAATGTATGTATAATGTATATAAACAGTTATACATAATGTAGGTATGTATGTCCCCACTCCCTAAATATTCAGTCTCACTTATATTCACATTAATTGTTGAATTTCATCAGTATCGGATTATCTGTTTGGTTGAGAGAATACACGAATATACTTTTAAGATCACCGATCACCAATTTTACGAGATCGATCGTTACTCGTTTTGACATCTATGCTGTCATTTCATTGCTATAAAGTGCCCACTACACTACTCACGAATTCGCCACCACGAAATTGTTGATTTTGGTTGCTGCGCGAAGAATGTCTCGCTCATGTAACCTGGCACTAATTCGTCGCTTATTTGTAAGCAAATACGCTTACTAAAATTTTGAGGTCAAGTGCTTTGATTTAGATGCAAAAACTAATACAAAAAATATTGAGTGACATTTTTGTATTTTATTTAAAAAAAAAGCTAACGTAGACATTTTATTACGTTTTTTAATTATCATTTCAAATGTATAATTCTATTTCACGAATAATATGTAAATTTGAATGTACTGGACCTAAAATAAAATAAAAAATGAAAGTATTGGAAGTCAAACTATTCGTGCCATATGGGTTCAGGACGACATCTCATGCGTGGAGCTGTTTGAAGAGTTACGCCCACAGAACGTTAGATATTTGCAGTATCAAAAAACCTATGTTATGACGTCACATCGTTTTGTCAAGTCGGACACGTCTTTAGACATTCTGTGGTTCGAAGAACACAACCGCGTACCCATATCCGTTTGAGATGTATCTTGCGCCGCGTGTTTTTGAACAAAGCTGAGATCTCGGCTACTAGACACGCCATTGGCGATTATTTAAAACTAAGTAATTATTAAATAACTAGTAAATATTTTTTAATTAATATTAACATATCGTTACATTAACATTTATAATTGATATTTTTGGAATTGGATTATGATTTATAACTTTGGTGTTATATTAAAATATTGTATTGAAGTTTCCCGTGCTTTTGTAATTCTGCGCCCTCGCCCGATTTCGATCAACATCGTGAGTAGTGTAGTGGTCGCTTTAGTTTTGAAATCGCATATCTTACTAAACCACATTATCTAGAACATTGACACTCTTTTTCAGGTTATAAATTATTCCGTAAAATGAATACTCAGTGTAGTTCACCCCTATTAATAACATTAAGAAGTTCAACGCTGTCTCGTTGTCGGAATCCAATTTGTTAATTTGCATCTCGAGACAGTCACGGATCCGGAGAACAATGCTACATGCAAATGTTTACTGGAAACAGCTAAAATCAGGACGTGCCTCTATTTACTGCTCAAATAGATTCTAAGTACGTTTCTAGAGTATTTAATACTTATTACATCATATAGTATGTACATTTAGTCATATTTCAGACAATCGTCTTTGATGATGAGATTTGATAACATAGAGCTTAGGGACCATTCAAGTATTACGTAAGCAGAATTTTAGTAATTATTAACCCCTCCCTTCCCCTTGTCAGCAAAAGTAAGCAAAGCTCTTACTCCCCTCTCCTATGGTTTAATTAAAAACCATTTTGCTAAAACGTAGTGTGTCGATAACAAGGGAACCAAACAAACAGCATAATTTATACGACTTTGCTGATATTATCACCATTCATATCGCTTCATCCCCAATGTCTTGAAAAATAAGCAAAGTAAAGACTCTCCCATCCCCATTTGGGGCTTACGTAATACTTGAACGGCCCCTTAATATAATATATGAACATTTTGTAGTTTCATTTATACTATATTAATTTTTTCATTTATTTATATCTATACATGTAAGAACATATATTTCTTAGTAGGTACCTTATACACTACATTTAAAGATTGCTACGTATAATGGAAATTATAGTTAATATTGGCAGAAATAATCAAAAGTAGCCTTATTTATTATTAACTCAGCAATAACTTTCTAGCATATTATCGTAAAGCTTTAGTTTCACTGTTATTCACTGCGACTTGCGGCTACAATGTGTACAGATGCGTGCTCCATAAATTAGACTTATCATAAAAATAAGAATGCACAAGTACATACGCGCACACACTACATGCCCACACACACACGCACACTTACACACATATAGCATATTTATGATATACACATATAGGTTAATATCCATGCAATTATTTTAGCACATTGTTTTGTTTTAAAGTCTGTTCATGGCATTTTGTTCTTGATTATATTGGGAAGAGCCATTGGTTTTCGAAATACAGTTATCACTAGTTCGGAGCCAAATATTCATATTAATGTTTGTAGCGATTTGAAGCGATGATGGCTTAGTGTTTAGCGCGATCGGTTCGCACGCCGAAGGGCTTGGGTTCAAACCCCAACAATGAGCTTGAGCTGCCGGTGAAGGAAAATATTGTGAGGAAACCATAGCGTGGTGGTAGGGTACTTTCTAGTACTCGGCTGGCTAGCTACCACCCTCAAGTTGATAATGTTGTGTTCCGGCAGCCTCACTTGAGAGCCAGTTCCATTCCAGGCTAGGTGTGTTTACCATTTTCGACCGTACCGTCACTTAACTTTAGGTGAGCTGTGGTCAAACACATAGTCAGTCAGCCAAAAAAATGTATGCCAAATAAATAAATTTGATTTACGTGCACATCCTACATCGCGGTGGAAGTGAACCTTAAGAATCTATTTAGCTGAGTGTCTACAATTATTACTGAATCTGGGATTCAGTCAGCACGACAATTAAAATTATCGATACTCAAACACCCTAAATAAATAAGCAATGGCCGAATCGGCAATATCTATTGACCGGCAAAGATTAGAGTATTGCCAATGAAGTTATATAATAATATAACGCTTAGAGAGAGAATATTTCAATTGGCATATAATATTATATTAGATTTTAGCTATATATTTTTAGTTACATAGTAATTTTAAGGTTAAGGTATAATTTTCAAACAGGTAAGTATGACAAAAATCTACTTGGCAAATATGTATATCCAAGTAATGTATCTGTCCGACTGTTGTTTGCCAGTCACTGAAATCTAACAATTTAAAAAGATTGTTATATTTACGTCCTTAGATATGGCATATAAAATAAAAAGGACTTGTTAATACCATTAAAATTGAATATGAATATAGACGACAATTTATTTGTGACATAAAATTACAATTATCATCATACACAAACATAAAGAAACAACAAACATAAACACAATTTTTAAGGAACACAAAAAAAGTTTAAAATAAAAATGTGTTCTAGCAAATTTCAAATTTTGTGCTATCTTTTCAGGACAAAATGACAAAACCGATGTGGCGTTGGGTTAGATCAGGGATCACCAAACTTTTTTACGCAAGAGACCTATTTTCCAGCCATTTTACTTTAAAAATCCTATCTCTAGTGTTTTTTCTATTGATACAAAATACCTACTTACCAATTTAAAAACATTACGGTTGGTTAAATGAATATATTATTAAAATTATTAAATTATTAGTCATTCTTATAACTAGTTAGTACATGTAACACAACTTATACAGTATCTTGAAAGTATCAAATAAGAATTTGTGTCCCCAAAATTAGTTTATGTCGACCCCTGAGAAACCGACATCGACCCCAACGGGTCGATGTCGACAACTTTGGGAATCCCTGGGTTAGATCTGGCCGCAGGTAGGCAGGTCCAAATCGGCTTATAAATGACAGAATTCCGAGATAGCAAACATTAAAAAACAAAAACCGAATTGAGAACCTTCTCCTTTTTGGAAGTCTGTTAAAAAAGTTTTCTTTCATTTGGCATAATTTCAAATAGGTTTAGCATCTGTCTGTATATTGTTAAT
Organism: Biston stratarius; assembly: GCA_950106695.1. Classification (NCBI taxonomy): domain Eukaryota; kingdom Metazoa; phylum Arthropoda; class Insecta; order Lepidoptera; family Geometridae; genus Biston; species Biston stratarius. The sequence goes on along the minus strand of OX467106.1, from coordinate 31,237,035 downwards.
ACAAACATAAGTTGTTCTAAACATGGCCGCAATATCAAGGCTATGTCTGGAACTAGTGAATAAAACAAGGGCTCGTCACATAATGACGAAACAGTTAATTAGTCATCTCCTTAGCTAAACGCGTAGCTAGCTCTAACATTACGTAAGTATTACTTACGTAATGAGAATAACGAGGTAAGCGACAATAGCTCTATGTGTAATCTACGATCTAGGCTAAAGATGATTACATTGTCGGGACAAATAAAAAGTTTGTTACCAATTGACTTTTGTTAAGTCTGCAGATGTAATAAAAACAATTGGATAGGTTCAACAGAACTAGTATGGACTCTAATTAAAATTGCTGAGGGTGTTTTCTGTCTGTTAATGTTATTTATTGTCACAGTCAAATCCCATATGTCTTTTATCAAGATTCAAGATTTTTATTGCCTCCATACGATACAAGATGTTGTAAATACAAAGTAATATATGTTACACAGTTTGTGTTAGAAGAAATAAACGGTTCGAATCTACCTTCATTGTACGAACCACTTAACAATGGAATTTACTGCTCGAGTGGATTCCCTTATAGATACAATCTGGGTACCTTCAAGTCTCGAGTGAATCGGTTTCTTATAGGCGAGCCACCGTAGACCGCATCTTCGCCGAGATGGCGGTCAAACGCTAGCCTATTTGTAATTAAAAAAAGACAGGAGGGAGCATAATTTTAAAAGTCAAAATGTAAGTTATTTTTAAATTTCATATTTTTTAATCATAACTTTACTATCTTTCTGTCAGGAATTCGTCGATTAGGATATTGTTGTTTGATAAGTATCGTATGTATTATATTGTTAATTGAAATTGAAGAGGCCACGATACTGAGACAAACCTCGGCGAGGTTTAATGGTTTGCTTAAGAAAATTGTAATAAAATATTAAATAAATAAAAAATAAGTATGGAATTAGCCGGCCAATTTTTAATACTGGTGCCGGCGTAAGAATTGTTCCTTACCCTCTCTACCCGTGGTTGCCGTAAGAGACGGCTTAGGGATGTCATCTGGAAGATGGGAAGCAGCGTCTTCCTTGCACAATCATACCTAACTGCGCTCGCCAACCCGCCTGCCAAGCGTGGCGAGTATTGGCCCCCGCAGGAAAGATAAACCCCCCCAGGAGGAGGTCTATGTCCAGCAGTGGACGACCTATGGCTGATGATGTGATGTGATGGAATTTGTCAAGGATCATGCATAACAAGAATATTGATAAAAAAACTAAAACCTTTTTTTATATGAAATAGATTTACGCTTGACCACCAATTCATCTGATGGAAAGCAATGGTGGATAACACTTCGACTTTGGAAAAATCTATTATTTACACATACGATATAACTAATAAAAAAATATCGTAGGACATTTCACTCAGCGCCATCTAGCCCCAAACTAAGCATTTGTATTATGAGAACCAGATAACTCATAGAATACTTCTTAACTTTTTGTTTTAAATACATATCTACTTATAATGCATACCGAACACCCATACACAGAATAAATATTTATCGTCACATACATTTTGTCTTGGTGGGAATCGAATCCACTCAAAATAATGTGTAAAAATACTTGGAATGTCCACGAAGAACGGGCGCTGTTCTTCCACTTGTCTTGTAGTGGAACGGGGAGGGTAATATAGTCATGGAGTCATAGGTCATAGAGCTCGAAATATGTATATTCGGTCAGCCTAGAACGGCGGACATTGAAAACCTTATTATTTTATATATTATTGAAACTGATTGAAATTAACTTAATCTAGCATTTGCAACAATATACCTATACCTACCTACACTACGTGACCTACATAGTATCCTGTTAATTTGAATTCAAAATAATTGAAATTATGGAATTAATTAAGTCGTGGATCTGAACATTATACAACTAAACCGGTCATCCAAGTAATTTAATAATTTCACAAACTCCGAGTAAATTCCCGAACTATTTCAATCACATTACGCGGTTAAGCCGCAGAATGGCTGCTCGAACTTAACTTAGATGTAACCTAAAAACATTCAACAAGTCTCTTAGGACTAAGAGAATTTGTTTCTGAAATTTCTGAACAAACATCTAATTTTGTATTTTTTTGTTAACCCACATGAAACCTATATGATTATTGGCACCTATAGTTGTATTTGGGAATGGATAGTGGTGGCAGAGATTAGTTGAGAGATATCGCGACTCGCATTGAGATTTTAGGATACATATCGACTTTGACCTTTTACTTGTCATTGATTAAAAAAAAAAAAGAATTTTGCATTTGACTGGATTAGATCAGCTTCGATCACATTGTCATGTAAAATCATATAAACTACGGCTGAAACACAAAAATTTCATAGACGAATCTAATGCATTACATACTGCATTGGTAAAAAATGACGTAAATACCCTTTTGGAAGGCCTTAACAAACTGTGCCCAAAAATCTATAAATCACAAAAATTTATATTGATTGGAATTAAAATATTATGCACGAAAATTATCATGTAAGGTCTGTTGAGACGAACCAACGAAAGTCTCCAAGTAATGAGCGCCAAAGTGGCGATGCCCTTGACTTTGGTTTAATACTTAAAGTTTGTATATCGCTGCAATGGTCTTGGACAGGCATTATATATATCGTTTTGTAGCGATGATAGCTCAGTGGTTAGTGCGGTTGGTTTGCATGCCGAAGGGCGTGGGTTCAAACCCCAACAATGAGCTTGAGCTGCCGGTGAAGAAAACATTGTGAAGTAACCATAGCGTGGTGGTAAGATACTTTCTAGTACTCGGCTGGCTAGCTACCACCCTCAAGTTGAAAATGTGCCGCCAAGCACCTAGCGGTGTTCCGGCAGCCTCACTTGAGAGTAAAATAAAATAGTATAGTATATGAACGTTTAAAATATTTATACTGTACGAATACGTATGTCGAGTAAATTGGGTAATATTGTGATTGTGTACTATTTAAAAAAATATCGCATAAAAACTTATTTTGCGATTTACAGTAATAGCGTTTTACACGGAGTGACGCCACACTTTCTTGGCGTTCACGGTCACGTGACTGAATGCCTAATGTTGCAGAACTTATATAAATAATTATAAACTCTTAATTCATCCGTTTCATTCCTTGTGGACATAAGCCTATAACGAATATCAACATAAAAGGTGCCACACACGGAAGTGTACCTTGTCACTGTGTATGGTCGGTCCAATCTGGTTCATTCAATATCTGATTGACGAAACGGTCACTTCAATGGTCGATACAAACCGACACACTACACAAATCCGCTTACACGTATTAATCATTCTATTCTGTGTAATGGATTTATGTTTCTCTGGAAGGATAACGTCTTTGTATAGATTTAGGTGCATGCTTACATGGAATTTGTGGTAAACACAGATTTCTCTCATCTCTAAAGTGGAATTGGAACTAATACTTATTGAAATTTTGGTACAGACTTGAATTTCGTTAGATACATCCCTATACGAGAGTCGTACTTTGAGGCATTAGATGGTTAGTCTCAACAGCCCTGTATTTCACTAGCTGCAGTACCCTTTAAACGGTCCCGGAACCAGAAGACCCCGGTTCGAGTCCAGATGATCTTTTTCAAGTTCCTTCTTAAAAAAAAACCGAGCAAAGCTCGGTCATCCAGGTGCTTCTGTTAAAACTACAAATTTACTCAGTAAAGCCTTTTAGATAACGTAAATTACCCGTGAAGTGAGTATCTCCATATACTAGCGCCAATTAAACGCAAGAAACCACCTAATGCTCGATACGTTTTGTAGCGATTAGCAACTCATTGCCTATTAATCAGTGAATTCCGCGCTTTCACAACCTAGGAGTCTGCGCCGGTAGTGACTAATACTTTATCTGTGTCAGCAGGATTATCGAAGATTATTCTGACTCAGGTATAAACTAAATAGACAGTAGGTAACATTTTATTAATTTTCCAGTACTTGATTATAAATCTACTTTAATCGCGCATAAAATACAATGATTTTTTTATTTATATAGGTATCTCGATGTTATGGCCATGTTGCAAGTTTCTACCGCGGAAATGGTTTTAGGCTATGGGCGTCGTGGAATCCGGTCATAGGCAAATGCTCGTATTGCGGGGTAGTTTCAGAAAGGTCCGCTGAGTGATTTAGTGAAGTGTGCCATGATGACAGTCTTACGTTTTTAAAAGATCTAAATGAGGGTAGGAGATCGTAACGCCCTCATTTTTCGACGAGACAGATACAGACAGAACAGATATCATATTGTATTATAATGTTTTTAATTAAAATAAAAAAAACAAAGTACGATAGCAGGCCAAAAAATTTAGATAATTTAATTTTGTTGGTTTCTGGAATAAGTTAAGCAGTCGATGCTATTTGTAGGCTGATACCACTTCCCCTCTCTTCCTTCTAAAAGCACAAGATATCTACTCCCAATTAACAAAAATTTCTAAGCCATTGATACTTTTCAACCCGGGGCAATGCCTTCTTGCTCCGCCATTGGAAACCTTGACTTTGTCATAATAGAGGACAATGTTCGAGGACAATTATTATTGTTAAGTACTTGGAGTTGGTACGAGAAGGTACAGAGGACAGAGTTCAGTACTATACTAACGACGTGTTGCTATAACCTGCAATAGTAAGGAACATTTTAATATAGTAAAATTAAAGTGGTAAAATTGTCTGTATTTTGCTGTATGATCCTATTTTTAACCGACTTTAAAAGAAGAAGAGGTTCTAATTTCGGTTTCAAATACCTAACAGTGAATTCCGGCACCCTTTCATGAGAACTAGTTCCATTCCAGGCTAGGTTTGTTTACCATACTCGATTACACCGTCACTTATCATCCGGTGAGCTGGGGTCAAACACCTAGTCTGTCAACCATATAGTTTATCTATATTTTTTTTTTTTAATGTTTGTCACTGCCGCGTCTGTCTGTCTGTTCGCGATAAACTTAAAAACTACTGAACGGATTATCATGCGAGTTTTACCAATAGATTGAGTGATTCACGAGGAAGGTTTAGGCATAGATATAATTTGTCAAGGTTTTATGTAAATTTATTGAAATATGATGATATTTTAGTTGGAAGTGTCGGATAAAACACGCCATCTAAGAGAGCTTTCATCCCTTTGAGATATAACAAAACAATGCATAGTCGGATATTCATCTTTTATAGATCTACAAAAAAGTCCGCGGTGTCGTATATCTACCTTTAAGGATCTTCTAAAAAAATGTCACGTACAATGCGTTAGGTAATTGGAAAGGTATTTAGACGGATACCGTATCTATCTTCTATCTTCTAATATCTTATTTTCGAGCAATTCTTGTATATATGTATATATATATATATATTCTGAATCTCGGAAACGGCTCCAACGATTTTCATGAAATTTAGTATGCAGGGGGTTTCGGGGGCAATAAATCGATCTAGGTAGGTTTCATTTTTAGAAAACGTGTTATCTGTGTTTTCAGCCAAGTAAAGCTTGATCATCCAGGTACTTAATCTTTACATAATATGTTCTGCTACTAGTGCAAACCGGGGCGGGTCGCTAGTCATAGCAATAACTTGTGTTACATAAATTTATTGTAAAACCAAACGATTTTGGATATAAATAACGTGCGATTTATCTAATAGTAGACATATTGAGTATCATTATTGCAATAAATAAAACATATTTATGAGATTTTGAAGTATGTAAGTACTAATAAATAAATTCATTAATATTCAGTAATGTCTTCGTTCGATTCTTAACCTTGTAAGGTGACTTTGGGGACTGAGCAAAAACTTATAAGTCTGCAAAAAAAAGTGTATGTAATTGCAGTGATTCGAATTCTATAAGATTTGGTTTAAGATATGGAACATGTGCAAAATAAGAAACTTGAGGATTTTTTCAGATTGTTTGAAATACATCTACGTCCATCATCAGCCATAATCCACTGCTGGCCATGGGCCTCCTCCTGGGGGGGTTTTACCAATACTCGTCACGCTTGGCACGCGGGTTGGCGAGCGCAGTTAGGTGTGATTGTTCGAGGAAGACGCTGCTACCCATCTTCCGGATTACATCCCTTAGCCGACTCTTACGGCAACCACGGGTAGAGAGGGTGGGGTACTATTCTTACGCCGGCACCACCACGGCAACATCTACAATACATCTACGTCTCTAAAACTAAATGTGATAAGCTTTACTTTTACGTTTACTTACCTTTCTCAAAAAGGCAAGAAGCCCACGCTCAGCAGTGGGACAATTTATAAAAAAGGGCTGTTTCGTATTCAGATAAAAATGATAAAAGATAACTCTAGCAATTACAAGAAATCGTACAGATATAAATCTGTAAGTGGTTGAAAGAAAAATCAAATTACGTATTCGAAATACAATTTAACATTTTCAGAGGCAATTTTAACGTTTCACCCCTAAAAATCCTCTCTGGGTTACAAACTAAATACCTTCCCGAGCAACAGGTCTAGTCACTTAAAGGCAAAAGAAAGGAATTTTCCGTCAGCACTCAATTTGACTTCAATACGGTCCGAGGGCTGAAGGCAGATTTACGGTGAATCTCGCGTGACAATGGAGTGTCGATGGTCCCTACCCAACTTTACGTTTCACGACGTCAACATTTATCGAATACTTACTATTTAACTTTTTTTTTGATATTTTGACTAGCTAGGTGTCTGACCACAGCTCACCTGAAGTTAAGTGACGGTGTGGTCGAAGAGGTAGTCTGATAATCCGGGGTAAAATTTATCCGCATTCAAAATTTGTTAGGTGCAGAAAAAGTATAGCAAGGCAGGCGTACGTGACGTGGACGTGTTGGCTGGCTCAGTGTCGGCCAAGCGTCTGAAGAGTCAACACTTCTTGAGGATGCCTCGTGTTGAGGCGAAATACGTGTCGCCAAGTGGTTACTGCAGCGAGAAGAGGATATAAAGACTTGTGTTTATTTTGATTTAATTTGTTTTAGCTTTTAAGTTTATGACAAATTTAAATTTTAGATATTAAATAAAGTTTCGTATAAGTTTTTTAAATTGTTGTCAAGTTAAATTTAAATCCTCACTGTTGTGTCTAAAACGACTGTTAAGCGGAAATAAACTAAATATATATCTTGAACACTCAAAATGAACTTCCGCATAGTAACGCCTGAATCAATCAATTAGCAGAAAAAATAACAAATTTGCACACAAACAGACACTAACGCATTTATATTGAGTAGTGAGGTTGTAATAATGATGTGTAATACATTCACAGCTTCTCTGTGTCGTGTCGGATAGTATAAGACTACCAATTTCGAAAGTGCTTTTCTATTGTTCGCCCATACACGTCCATCCAATTTTTGATTTATTGAGTGCCAATAATAGAACCTTTGTGCTACGATTACTTGGAGCACTTGCGAAGACTTAGTCAAAGCCATAGTGCGCTCTAAACTTGATTAAATAAAACGATTTGCTCCACTTAAACAAGATATTAATTCTTAATCAGAAAAATCACTATCATATATCATAATAATCAATGACTGAAGGACTGTTAGCTTATTTGGTAAAGTTCTGCTTCGTGAGCTGAAGGACGTGGGTACGATTCCCACTCAGGACTAACATTCCAGACTAGATGTGCTTTACCATCTTCGACCACACCGTGATTTAACATCAGGTGAGCTGTGGTCAAACATCAAGCCTGTAACACATTATTAAAAAAAACATTTGTGCGACAAAAATAGATGTTTGTTCTGGGTCTGGGTGTTCTGTATGTATTTACAAAAACAAAGGTATTTAAGTATTGTGTCAGCTGTCTGGTTCCCATAGTACAAGCTTAGCTTATTTTGGGGTTAGATGGCGCTGTGTGAAATGTCCTCCAATATTTATTTATTTAAAATATTCTTTAAACTGATGGCAGATTTTTGGAAATTTCTCACTATGTGGTACTTGTTATACACCGGCCTAAGGTTGTCTGGAACAGATCGCTTTTAGCGATAAGGTCATCGATTATTAAATAATAATAAATAAATAAATATTGTAGAACACATTACACACAGCGCCATCTGACCCCAAACTAAGCAGAGCTTGTTTCATGGAAGTCAGATAACTAATAGAATACATAAATACTTTTTTTTGTTGTTGTAAATACATACTTATAATATATACAGAACAAACCTCTGTTTATACCATAAAATGTTTGTCCTTGGCGGGAATCGAACCCACGCCCTTCAGCTCAGGCAGACATACTCCCAATGAGCAAACAATGGGCTGTCATTAGTTTTTTTACTATTGTGTTAACAACAAGAGTTTATATACAAAAAATTGTGTATAAAACATTTAATGCACAGTATAGTGACTAACTACACACAATTCTAGTAAAAAACAATGTCCCAAGCAAGTTTTCATGTCATTCGTTAAATTTAATGAGACAGGTGTGTACCGATGGGAATGGAGGCGGCCCTGAAACTCGAAGACAACATTGAGTTCGTAAATGTATTCCGGACTAGACACCGACGTTCTTTTGAACTATATGACGAGACGAGAACGCTCTGTAAATGTCAAACTAAATTGTATGAGTGACAGCAGAGGTAAATGATATTCCACGTCTTCTAGGTACACAGACTCGTTTGTGCTAGATTGTCTATTTGCGTGTACTAAAATTGTTTGATATTTTTAGATTGGCCTTAATTAAACTTGGTGGGCAAAATAAATCTACGTATTACTTATAATGATATATTGTATATTTATAATAATAAATTGTGTTTGAATAGATTTTTTTTATTGTAATAAACCAACAAAACGCTCTCTTGATGATAAAATAGGACTTCATGTCCATTGAGTATATAGAACTTTGAGCGCACAATAGATAACACTTTATTTTTGACATAAAAAACAACAACATGGAGGATTTTAAAAAAAATGGATTTTGGGTTTGACCACAGCTTACCTGATGTTAAGTGAAGGTGTGGTCGAAGATAGTAAAGTACACCTAATCTGGAATAGTACTGGCTCTCAAGTGCGGCTGCCGGAACACACCGTTAAATGCTTGGCGGCAGATTTTCAACTTGAGGGTGGTAGCTAGCCAGACGAGTACTAGAAAGTACCCTACCACCATGCTATGGTTTCCACGCGCTAACCACTGAGCTATCATCGCTACAAAACTTATCGCTTCTTATCTTTATGTCACAAACAGGCCTCAATTCAGCATAATGTTCACTGTTCCTGGTACTGGTTTTTCGTTGAGGCTGGCAATTGGCTGGTAAAATATAAACATATTTATTGAGATTAATTAATGTTTGAACGGCACTGCATCTAGATTACAGGATTGTTAATACTAACTATCGAATGACACAAACTCAACGTAATGAGTGCCAAAGCAGCGATGTCCTGTTTGCTTTGTTACTTAAAGTTCTGCGTACAGGCATTTAACAGCCACCAGGTGAGCGTTTTGTTCTTCTTATTTCTTTTTTATAATCGAGTGTTTATTTCTAGTGGTGTTTGTGCCGTAGTGGTGCCGGCGTAAGAATTGTACCTCACCTTCTCTACTCGTGGTTGCCGTAAGAGTCGGTTAAGGGATGTAATCTGGAAGATGGGCAGCAGCGTCTTCCTTGAACAATCATACCTAACTGCGCTCGCCAACCCACCTGCCAAGCGTGGCGAGTATTGGCAAAACCCCTTCCCAGGAGGAGGCCTATGTCCAGCAGTGGACGTCCTATGGCTGATGATGTGTGTGTGTGTTTATTTCTACAATAAATACAGTATCTGTAACCTTAGTAACTGTCTAGCTAAGTACTTTAGTGACCCAATTTTGCCGTTTTTTTTCAGGTCGCGACGCGCTTCTCCGACGTACAATTACTTCGTCGTTTGTTTGCAGCGTCCAGAGCAAATAATGAGTCCGAAGACAAACAATTATGGTCATGATGGCAGCCTCTGTCTACGCACCTATCTTTTTATTTGTCTATTTAGTTCAACAATATGTGTATTCTAAAGATAGCGTTTCGTATCTAGACAGACACGATTTTTTTTCAGAAACGAAACCTTTTTTCTTTTTCTCTTTTTTACCCGACTGCCAAGGAAGGGCTATGTTTCTCGCACGTATCTTGTGTGTATGTACGTATGTAAATATCTTTATTATGATTACGAAAATTAAGGTATCGTTAGATTCGTCTCAATAACCCAAATGTCTTTAGAAGAAAAATATAATTAAAAAAAAAACAGGATGGTAAACACACCTAGCCTGGAATGGAACTGACTCTCAAGTGAGGCTGCCGGAACACACCGTTAGAGGCTTGGCGGCAGATTTTCTAAGGTTGTCCGGAAGAGATCGCTTTTAGCGATAAAGTCGTCGATTCTTAGTTTTATTTCTTATTGTGCTAACAAAAAGAGTTTAAAGCAAAAAATAAAAAAAAAATGAAAAAAAATAATTAAAAAAAATAATCAAGATGGCGGATTTTTGGCGCGAAATAGTAATACGTTAAAAAAATATACCATACCAATCAAGTAGGGTATCTAAATAAAGTAAATTAAAAGAGAATTACAAAAATTACAAATATATATGTTATGATTATATCATTTTTAAATTATAATAAATTTGTTTAAAAATGCTTTTTCTTTTAATTATGGGTATTTTAATCGCAGTCGGGTTTTAGTTTTCTAAAATATTCAGACCAATGTTAGTAATAATGTCATAGCAAAAAGCCTTTCAAAACCGGCAATTTAAATGCCACACCCAGTGAAGTAGCTTACCCTATCTGGGCCCTGTATCAAAATTTGTCGGGGGCCCTTCAACCCGAATTCCAATTAATAGCTCCACGGGGTTCATGTCAATTATTCTTTCACACACTTCTTAACGATCATATAATCATACAAAATCTAACACTGGACGTCCATTGTTGCCACGGCCTAAGAGTTAGGGTGAGATTGTGGCTAACATTTTACGAATTTTTGCTTACACATGTTGAGGCCCCAATTGCATGGGGGCCCCGTACTATTGATACGGCTGATTCGGCGGTTGCTACGACCCTGGCCAAATCACAGTGACCTCTAGTAGATTTGTCGGTAGTTTTAGAAATTGCTTTTTATTTGCTTCACGGTACAAAAATAATCTAGTGAGACGCAAAGTCAGAACTTATGAATAAATGTTTGAGTTTGAGAAGATTGCCACAGATACTCAAAAAAAAACTTTAGTACAAAGCGCAAGTACGGTCGCGTATGGAGTACTACTCTCACATATGGGACGGCTCTGCTAATTAGCAGCTTGAGGCTCTGGAGTCGATCGAGAGGTGCGCTAGAATGCGAATAGGTGACGCCACTCTGGCCACGTCTCAGTTGCAAAGCCTTGAGCACCGACGCAAGGTCGCTTGTTTGTCTGTCTTCTATCGGATACATTTCGAGTGCTTTATAATTGCATAATTCAGTTCCGCCCTTTTTTATCGGCTAAGCACACACATGGTAAGTATTCCCCACGTACGGACTAAACGATTCAATTCCACATTCTTCATACGTGCGGCGTTTTTCCCGCGAAGTACAGTTGGGTGTCTTCCAATTCAGCGTAAACAGTTTTTTTCTAAGTTAGAGTGCTTCATCCTAGACTACATCCTGCTTAACATCAGGCAGGGCGTGGTTAAACGCAAACCTGTTTTATATTTAATAATGAGTTAGGAAATCAAGATTACGAATAATAGGCAAGAAAATATCTATTTTATTGAGATTAAGGCACAGACAATAAATAACCATTCAACTGCGAGTCGAACTAGCACACCGATGTTTCCGTATCACCTACAGTTAAACCGACAGATGGATACGAAATGAAACAAAAGAGGTAAAAGTTAAACTTAAGCAAAGATCATTTGGACGTCATTCAATTTTGTTATCCTTAAACAATATACAATTGCAAACCAAAAATATAATTTTCAAAACAACAATTGGAGCAGGCCTAACTTCTCTTAATTTATTAATCTATTGGACAATTGCAAACAAGCCTATTCTAATACTTATTTCTTTCCTGATTGAAAATGATGGTTAACCTACAATGGGGTTTAGAATATCAACTGAATCAGATAATAAAAAGAGTATTTGACGAGTTTAAGTTTTTATTGCAAAGTCGAGTCGCTGAACTAACGGAAAGCTGTGAGTGAGTGTACTGATAAAGCTCTTCTTTATTCGTTTGCTCCGATGAAGGAAAGCTGCTTACAAACTCGGAACATTTGAGTATTTGACAAGGAATCTCCTTAATGCCTTCACCTGCTGCCTTCTCACGGAAATTGAGTTGGTGTCAGGTATTTTTAGTTTTTATTCGGTAAACGTATAATGGATATATTAGTATGATAAAACTTCAAAGAAAATATATTGGTCCAATTCAGGGAAACAAAAAAACATATACATTTAATGTATTTTATTAATTATATATATGCATCTAACCAATAATTTGAATTCTACATAATCTCGAAACAATTAAAAAGACAGCTTAACGTATTGAAATACCAAATGTTATTTTTAATGGTTGATATGTTAGGTGTTTGACCATAGCTCACCTTATGTTAAGTGGCGGTGTGATCGAAGATGATAAAGCACACCTAGCCTGGAATGAAACTGGCGCTCAAGTGAGGCTACTGGAATACACCGTAAGGTGCTTTTCGGCTGACTTTCAACTTGAGTGTGGTAGCTAGCCAGCCAAATATTAAATTATCATCGACGATAATGATCATTCGAGTGTATAAAATACAATCTTATCGATTGTTAAATTTGATTTATCTAAGAGATATTTAAAATTTATTACAAAAGCGATCATTAGAATAGAAATAATAGAAAAGTATTTCAATATTTATTGTTGAGAGTTCAATACTCAAATATCAAAGTTCAACAAAAGATTTTACAAATGCTAGCTAGGTTTGTGCCTGAATTGTCAGAAAATTGTTCGCAAAATTTGTCTATATCGGGTAGCAGAAATGTTGAAACAATTCGCGATTTGTCAGCGTCAGCAAAATGTTAGAGTATCTAAATTATTTGGCTTTAAAATTTGAAGGAAGCGTCGAAGTTACGAGCGTGTTTTCATCAACGGACCGAGTTACAGCCCCACTTGATAGTCCTAATTTTATAGCCAGTTATAAACCCAAATTAGTTTTAAGACATATTTTTTACGACTTTCACAGTCGTTTTATAAATGAACTTTATTTTAACGAGATACAAGTTAAGTACGGGAACAATGGTCAAGTACAACGCGCGCGGCCTCGTCTTACTTCGCACTACTCTGAAGGCCGAAACTATAGTCGGACGTAATTCAACGTAAGTAATCCCGCATAAGTAAAATAAAAACGTGTCAAAACCACGTCGGTTTCCATAGAAAATATTCAGGTTTTCTTAGACTAAAGTAATTAAAAAAAAAAAACTAACACAGACTAAAGCCCAGATTCTGCACATCGAACATGAGAATGATTGCAAGTTCGGTAATGCTAAATACGCGAGTAATACGTTTTTTATCGCTCAGTACGCAGCTTAGCGACAAGTCTAGACCAGCGGTCGGCAACGCGCGGCCCGCGGAAGTTCTGCTTGCGGCCTGTGATTGTTTTGTAAATTAATCATAAATATCTAAAATATTATAGATTCTAGGTAGAAAGTATTAAAATTTTAAGTAAAATAATTATATTGCCTTTATTTTAACAATTTTTAATAGCATTTTTATTTTTTCTGTCTATTCTGTGGGATATTAATAAATAATTATACCTACATTAAGCTTCTAAGGTTATTATTACAACTGAGGTCCGCTTTTACTTTATTTTGCCTCCTTGTGGCCCCTGCCTTTCAAAAGGTTGCCGACCCCTGGTCTTGACGGTTACGCATTTGCGGGTACGCAGCTTAGAGACGGTTTCTGTGCGATCACATTTACTTAAATTCACTGTAGTAGTTATGCCGTACCGTGCTTTTCAGACCTGTATAAACGGTTCATAAAAAAAGAGCCACGATGGAATATGTGTGCAGTATGCTAACTTGCCTGTTAACTTTACTACGTTTGATAAAAAAACTCCATCTGCCCTTTTTCCTGACATCTGTGGTTTCTGATATAAAACTTCTATATTTAGTTGGCAATTCGTTTCAACACAGTAAGTACCACAAACATTTTGCTATTGAATTTTTTAGAGCTTTTTAAAAGCCTGGAATGAAAACATGACTTTTCAATTACAGTTTGCGCTTTAAACAACTTTGCCATTTACGTAATCTTGATTTACAAATAATTCAATATTTGCTCAGATTTAAAATTCTGTCATAAACATGCTTTATCCTCCAGTGGTGACAATGGAGTTTGAGGCATCTGTTAAGGGTGTGGTTTTGTGGAAAAAATATTCAGGTCGCGTGTCATCGCGACTCGCAATGCGTTCTCGTCGTGACGTGACGTGTCATCACGGACGCTTGGCGAGTATAAAGTATTCAAAATCGTGTTAAAATTTTACTGTTACATTGGGGTTTGCGGCACATAAAGCAAGCTTTGTGACATCGTGTTCTCTCATTTACATAATCATTTCTATTGTACAGCGATCGATTCAATAATCTCTACGGCTTACAAAAACTATTAGCTGCTAAGTGCTATTATGAGCTAAGCATTTCTACAAAAGAGTCATCCAACATTCATACATATTGAACATACAGCATTCAGAATCAGAATCATAATCATTTTTTGGCCATAAATAACAACGATCGTTACAGGCAAGTCAATATAACAATAAATAAGTGTTTTAATATTAAAATTAATTTTCAGCTAAGTTATCAAACGAAATAATATTTTCACCGTATTTTAAAAGTAGCAGGTTCACTGTGTTTCTATATACAAAAATGTTATCCAAGATGTTGTTCATTGACATATATTTATTTAAACAGTACAATGAATTGCTTTCAAAGAAATGGCATTCTTAATGGTCATCAACATAATGAACGGTCGCCACTTTACTAAGGAATGATCAGACTTAACCCTGATTCACTTTGTATGTGCGACTTAGATTTTATCACATTTATCTTAAAATACTTGAAAATACCGAAATGCTTGACATTGGCATATGCACAAAGTGAGACGCCAAAAACAAAGAAAAACAAGAATAAATTTAGGAAAAAGTTACAGCTACTTGCAATCTAAAAATAGCTCCAATTTATTTTAATAATTGATCATAAAGTTTAGTAAGAAACACAAACTCTAAACTTTACGAAGATAAAAGTAAACTTTAGACTTAAAGAAAGCATAAAGAAACATCCAGATAAGTGCAAAGAAAAATTTGGAAAAGGAAAATCCAGGCAAGTGTAAAGAGAGATCCGACAAGCTATCAGTCACGTTCCAGTCGCGGGTAGAATGGAAAGTTATAATGAACTGAGAACGAGATAATCCGACAAGTTGTCTGTCACTGCGTGACAAGTCCAGTCACAGGAAAGATATGGCAGTCATGATTTAAAACGACGATGGATCGCGAAAGCTGACTTTGGTCAACAGAAGTAAATATTATAACTACAAATTCAGTGAACTATATGGGCGAAGACAAATTACGATTATTTGGTGGTAGATCACCTTAGCAGAAGGTCGTCTAGGTAGGCATCACCACTGTACCAGATATTCTGCCATCAAGCAGTAGTGTGTAAACGTTACTGTGATCCGGATTGAAAGGTACTCCAGCTAGCAAAATTATAGGGCTGTTGAGACTAACCGTTGAAAGTCTCAAATTAATGAACACCAAAGCAGCGATGCCCTGGACTTTGTTTTAACACGGCGGTAGGGTACTTTCTAGTACTCGACAGGCTAGCTACCAATCTCATGTTGAAAATCTGTTGCTAACTGCATGTTCCGGCAATCTCACTTGAGAGCCTGTTCCATTCTAGGCTAGGTGTGCTTACCATCTTCAACATAACAACACTGTACATCAGATGAGCTTAGGCCAAACACTTAGCCTATCTAATAAAAAAAAGAACGACTGGGCAGTTATGACTACTTTTTTTGTCATATTGCTAATAAGATTTATAGAGAAACCTATTGATATTTGTATAGCGTTAAAACTCTTACATACAAATTAGTTAAAACTTACAAATTTACTAAAGACACGACAAGATCTTTTAAGTCTGTTAGTAATAGATGTCTCCGGGTGAGATCTGTTTTTATTAACTATCCCACTGCTGGGCAAGCCTCTTCTCATTGTGAAAAAAATAAAAAATCCGACACGCTGACCAAGACTTTACTCCTAGAACTTTAGGTGTAAATAAAAACAGAAGTATGCTCGTTGTTGTTAACTAATTAATTATATAAATTTATTTATTAAAGTGCCGTGGTGGTGCCGGCGTAAGAATAGTACCCCACCCTCTACCCGTGGTTGCCGTAAGAGTCGGCTAAGGGATGTAATCCGGAAGATGGGCAGCAGCGTCTTCCTTGAACAATCGCACCTATCTGCGCTTGCCAACCCGCCTGCCAAGCGTGGCGAGTATTGGCAAAACCCAAGGAGGAGGCCTATGTCCAGCAGTGGACGACATTAAAGTGTAATTGTAAGATTTTTTTTTGTACAAGTGACTGTATCATTATTGTTATTTGTGGCTTATAAATATTACTGATTTACTGTCTTTAAATACAAAGTAAACAGGTTATTTCTAGGCATGTACTATGCATGCTTCATCTTAGACTGCATCCTGCTTAACAGTAGTAAAAAAAAAAAAAAAAACTCAGACCTATAAATTCCTTACGATTTTTCCATCACCGTTTGAAGCCAGCAGCAATACGCGCGTAATATAGAAAAGACAGACGACATGATACGAACCCAGAACCTCCAAATTGGAAGCCAGACAGCTTATCAACTAGGCTGGCGAAACTTTCGAGGCGAGTAATAGATACCTCGTATCATTAAATATCAATCAACGATCAGTGTACGGCTCGCTTCTCTCCAAGGCGTCCATTATCGCGTCAGGTTACATACTCTTCCAATTTCTTACAATTAATGCTTTATGTTTCGTTTTTTTTTTATTATTAATTTGATAACACGAAACCTTACTTCTAGTTTTGTTATGATAGAAATTCTAATAATTCAAGATTATATTGTATTTACACAATATCTGTAAAAATACTATGTCATAAAAATGTTTCTCGATATAGGAGGTAATAAATTGGTAAGTGTCATTTTTAAGTGCTAAAGTGACATTAATTTGAGACAAATTACACAAGATTAAAACAGCTCCTAACTTTAAAGTAAAATTTACTATTTAATAACTCAAGTAAACTTAGACAGCTTCATAATATAATCAAAACTCTAAAAGAAATACGTCGTATGTTTAAGTTCGCACTTACTACGTCTACGGCGTAGAGATACTACGGCGTAGACGGCAGTTGATGTTCAGCCGCTACGGAGGGCGCTTGCTACCCGCTACGAATGTTGCGCGCTGCGAGAATTCGAACTTACTTACATTCGAAGTTTTAAAAGAGACACTTTATTTATTTCGTGAATTTAGTAAATAAATTTACTTCAAAAATATAAACACTTTGTAGTGACAAAATTAAATACTCGAATAGTCCACATTTATTTAAGGAACTAAAATTAAAAACTCAAGTGAGCTGTTATTAAGTTTTCCGAAGTCAATAGCTTTTTGGAAAATTATCCCAATGTTATCAACAAGAGAAAATTATTGAGGTAAGTTTAGAATATTTTTCTTAAATATTTATTAATCATTCTTAATTTTTGTATTTTTTCTTTGTTGTTTTTTTTTCAACGATAATTATTTACTTATTTTCTAGCATAAGAAAACTATCTACAAATTATAAATTTATATACTAACATATAAACTACAGAGTTTCTTATACACAAATAAATAAATCAAAATCAAATAAACTAATTTGTCGTTTAAAATAACACCTGAAGTAGGCCATACTTTAAAATAAGATTTTATTTTTTCTATATTGAAATATATTAATTGGATTGCATTTTTAGAAATATTATTAATTGCATTTATCAAAACTAGGCTAGTAATATAATAAAATTACCTAAAATTGGTCCGGATAGCTAAATATTTAATATGATTAAAACAAAAAACAATTATATTAAAATATTTATTCATAAATACACTATAAGTAGAGTGTATAAGCTATCTGATAACGAATTTTCATTCAAAGCCGTTAAGTCTAAAACAAAAACACACACAAACATTCATATTTATTTTATAGTATTATTATAGTACTCGTAAGTTTGTACAAGAAGTATTTTTTTTATTAATCAAAATTTTTCTACCAACTCCGTTATGTAAAGTAGGCTAGATAAAGTAATTCTATTGTAAGAAATAATAAAGGTAAACTTCGATTCGTTTTACCAAAAAAAAGCTAAAGAAAAAAGGTAAATTCGAAAGAATTTTGCTGTAATTTTTTTTATTTCAAGAATATGACATAAGTTTATTGTCGAATAAGACCATTAAGAATGTTACATAGTATAGCTTGGGAATCACAGTACCATGTAAATAAGGCGATTACGGAAGAGTTATACTACTGTTAGCTTAGCTTTTTCGCGATTGTCTAATTCGAATGGCATTAAAAACTCATGGTAAGTCCCCTAGTGCACCACTGAATTGATTGTATGTACTTTGTTTTGTTACTCATAGTCACAGTACACAGTTATGATTTGAAATCGTTTTACAATTTTTTTTTTTATGGCTGACCGGCTATGTGTTTGACCACAACTCACCTGATGTTAAGTGACGGTGTGGTCGAAGATGGTAAAGCACACCTAGCCTGGAATAGAATTGGCTCTCAAGTGAGGCTGCCGGAACACACCGTTAGATACTTGGCGGCAGATTTTCAACTTGAGGGTGGTAGCTAGCCAGCCGAGTATTAGAAAGTACCCTACCACCACGCTATGGTTTCCTCAAAATGTTTTCCTTCACCGGCAGCTCAAGCTCATTGTTGGGGTTTGAACCCACGCCCTTCGGCATGCGAACCGACCGCGCTAACCACTGAGCTATCATCGCTACAAAAATCATTTGTTGCGACGATAGTTCAGTGGTTGGCGAAACCGTAAGAATAGTGGTAGGGTACTTTCTAGTACTCGGCTGGTTAGCTAGAAAATCTGCCGTCAAGCATCTAACGGTGAATTCAGCCTCAGCAGCCTCACTTGAGACTCGATTCTATTGATTTGATTTTGATTTTTAGATTTCTTTATTGTCATAAACAAATTAACTTCTAAAACTTTAGAGTTCATAATTGCTTAATTAACAATTTATCGTTTTGTAGGCAAGGAGCGCCTTTTAAAATTTAGGCCTAAACAAATTATTAGAATTTTTCTGAACAATCTGGATTACTTATAACATCAACAGTTTTTTTTTCTAGCGAAATTCTACAAAACATTCAAAGTACCAGATACCATCATGAGATAACTAGACTAGGTGTGTTTACCAACTTCGACCACACCTCTTAACATCAGATGAAATGTGGTCAAACAGACCCGACGAACCCCGACCCCGATTTAGAGACTCCAACACCGAGACAAATCTCGGCGAGGTTAAATCACCATCATCATCATCATCATACACGGCCTTCTTTATACCACTGCTGCCTCTCTCTTATTATATACCATCTGCCTCAGTTCTGTGTCAATCTGGTCCAGGTTCAACCCGCGACGGTGACAATATCGTCGACCTATCTATGTTATTTATTTAAGAAAAAAAAAACTAGTCTATCAATTATTAAAAAAAAAACTGCAAAGTTAAATTTAAATCCTACTATCATATGACATTGTAACGTCCTACCCTAAAGTTTCAACAAAACTATTCTGAAATAGGATTAAGGCTCAAGTGTCCATTATAAGTTTATGCGCGCTGACATTATCAAGTATTCTATTACTGAAGCAATTTTAAGTTTATGTGGGTCGTCCACATATAACGCTGGTTAACATAATAAGGTATTTTTTTTTACATAAACGGACTAAAAGTTTTTGTTTCGGTGATAGCTCAGTGGTTAGCGCGGTGGGTTTGCATGCCGAAGAGCGTGGGTACAAACCTCAACAATAAGCTTGAGCTTTCGGTGAAGGAAAACATCGTGAGGAAACCATAGCATGGTGGTAGGGTTCTTTCTAGTACTCGGCTGGTTAGCTACCCTCAAGTTGAAAATCTGCCGCCAAGGATGTAACGGTGTGCTCTGGCAGCCTCACTTGAGAGCCAGTACCATTCCAGGCTAGGTGTGCTTTACCATCTTCGACCACAATGTCACTTAACATCAGGTAAGATGTGGTCGAACACCTAGCCTGTCAACATTAAAAACCCCTTTATTGTTGGAGTTTGAACCCACGCCCTGTGGCATGCGAACCGAGCGCGCTAACCATTGAGCTATCATCGCTATCGGTATTTTATATTTAACTTGTTTAAAAAAAAAACACACACTTCTTATTGGCATTGCACTTTGTGGATTCTTCCAACGTTGAAGTTCACTCTTTAAGTATCATAAGATACAATTAAATAAAGTAAGTGTTTATTTCAGTCGAAGTCACGGTTAAGTCCAAACTATGCCCTAGTAAAGACTTTACTAAAAGCTTCAACAGGGTTTTGGAATTTTTAACACATTCACTTGCCTAGAAATATATACTTTATAATTAAAACGCCACTATTTTTTATACATAAACACGCGAAAGTATATACATAAAACTTTTGGAAAATGATACAAAACAGTGACATGGCTTTTCCGCATTCCCGCAAAAAATGCCCACTTCAGGGTTAAAGATTCTTATGCTCTTAGTTATATTAGTATCGAAGGGTTAAAGGAGGCCGCTTTATGTTATCAGTTAACAGGTTATGTGTGCTTCCGAGTTACGAGTATTGCATCGACAAACTCGTATTTTGAATTAACGGCGGATAACGGGGTAACGGCAGATAACGACGTAGCGGCGGGTAACAGGGTGACAGTGGTTAATTAACGGTGATAAGCGACGTGTGAGGTTAGGGTTTACCGGAACTGACGTTATCGGTTATGACGTAATTGTTTAAATAGTAACATGTCCATGTGAGAGCTTTCCTTGGTGGTAGATCTTCATAACAGGAGGTCGTTTAGGTAGGTACCACCGCAGTACCAGATACTCTGCCGACAAGCAGTAGTGTGCAAACGTTACTGTGTGCCGGTTTGAAGCAGCAGCAGTTTGTTTGCAGCTAGATAAATTATAAGGCTGTTGAGACTAACCATCGAAAGTCTTAAACTAATTAGCGTCAAAGCAGCGAAGCCCAAGACTTTGTTTCGTTGTTCTGTGTATCGCTGCAATGATCATGGACAGGTATTATCTCTTACTATCAGGTGAGCATCCCGTTCGTATCATTACTCTTACAGAAAAAAAAACTGAGGCTTTTGTATAAAAGTATATTGAGTCTAACATTAGGGCTAGCCACTAAGCCTATTCAAATTTTATTTAACATTAGCTGCGCCCCGCGGTTTTACCCACGTGGTGATGAAAGATGATGATGATGATGAAAAGTATCCTATGTTTTATTCCAGGGCCTAAAGTATCTTCATGCAAAATTTCATCCAGATCCGTTCAGCCGTTCTGGCGTGATTGAGTAACAAACATCCATCCAAACTTTCACATTTATAATATTAGTGGGATTTATTTGCCTTAATAGGTTAGGTGTTCGACCACTGTTCACCTGATGTTAAGTGACGGAGTGATCGAAGATGGTAAAGCACACCTAGCTTGGAATAGAATTAGCTCTCAAGTGAAACTGAAGGAACACACCATTCGGTGCTTGGCGGCACATTTTCAACTTGAGGGTGGTAGCTAGCCAGCCGAGTACTATAAAGTACCCTACCACCACGTTATGGTTTCCTCACGATGGTTACTTCATCTGTAGCTCAAGATCATTGTTGAGATTTGAACCCACAGTACTAAATAAAAATAGGCTGTTAATAATGGTGGTAAGATTCTTCTAATAATCACCATACGTGGGCTCGATTCCCATTCATGACAAAAATTTGTACGATGAGTTTAAATGTTTGTGTGTCTGACTGTTCTGAATGAATTATAAGTACGTACTAAAAAAAAGTACATAAGTATTCTATCCATTATCTGGTTCCCATAGTACAAGCTGTCCTTATATGGGGCTAGATGGCGCTGTGTGAAATGTCATAGGATAATTTGTAAAAAAAAAAACAATTTCCATTTCAGGCTAAGTATGATTACCAATTTTCCGTTACCTAGGTGAGTTGTGGCCAAACACGCAGCCTGTCATACGAAATAAAAATCTACCATAGAATAGTCAACTTGGTTATCGTTACAATTTATGACCTAGGGTTTAGCCATAAACTAGATCAGGGATTTCTTGGATAGCACATAAAAAATATCCTCGATAAAGTGACCCGCATTGTTTTTATTATAATACCCGTGTAGGGTTGTTTTACGTAGTCTATAAAACGTAGCTGTTGTTCTGAACCTACCGGACCTTTTGAAATTACTTCGGAAAAGGAAAACAGATATTTTATTTCGGCTCATAATGACGTATCGTTTTACAAATGCTATTGGGTTTTTGATTGCACCCTTTTTGTTGCAGAGTTAAAAGAATAGAATAAAGTTAATTATGTTTATCACAAGGTCATATTATGATGTTTTTATAAGACTTTGTAGCGATGATAGCTCAGTGGGTAGCGCGGTCGGTTCGCATGCTGAAGGGCGTGGTTTCAAACCCTAACAATGAGCTTGAGCTCCCGGTGAAGGAAAACATCGTGAGGAAACCATAGCGTGGTGGTAGGGTACTTTCTAGTACTCGGCTGGCTAGCTACCACCCTCAAGTTGAAAATCTGCCGCCAAGTATCTAACGGTGTGTTCCGGCAGCCTCACTTGAGAGCCAGTTCCATTCTAAGCTAGGTGTAATTTACCATCTTCGACCACACTGTCACTTAACATCAAGTGACTTGTAGTCAAACACCAAGCCTGCCAGCCATAAAAAAAAGACTTAAATGAGGGTAGAAAAAAACAAAATGTATGTACCTACTCGTATTTGCTAGTAGGTATAGGTGTAAAAATGTTGGAACGTAAATTATAAAGTCGCTTAGACCATATTTAACCCAGAATTAGAGGAGCAAAAACTAAATTAAATATTTATTAAATAATGTCATTTTGAGATTCTGTAGAATGACAGCTCTGTTGGCTCCTTGGTAGTATATCGTCTGCTTTAGAGCTGCAAGGCGTGGGTTCGATTCCCACCCAAGACAAACATTTTGTGGTGTAAACAAATGTTTGTTGTGTGTCTGGATGCTCTGTATATATACTATAAGTAAGTATTTACACAAAAAAAGTATTTATGTATTTTATCAGTTATCTGACTTTCATGATAGAAGCTTTGCTTAGTTTGGCGTTGTACTCAGCTTTGTCTCCATGATGAAGGCCACCCGATGTGGCTAAAACTATAGTCAGAGTTTCCGATGAAATTAAACGTGAGTAACAAAAGAAACAGTAGGTATTTACTTTCCTTTAGCTTTAGCAATGTATTTTTTGGTATTAGTCTAGAAATCCGATATCAAAATAAACATCAAACGATTTTACAATGAGCATTGTAAAACTTTGTTTTTAAAATCTATTGTAAGTCTTAGCTTAAATTAATTTTATGGACTTTCCTTAGAGTTAGCTTTTAAAATATACAGAATTAGCACTCTCAGGACAAAGACAAATGAGAGGTCGCGGTACGTGACCCACAAGTTTTACCCCTAAAGAGATTACAGACTAATATTTGTGTAGTTTTAGATCTAATTAGCACATAATTTGTAGTGAGCTATGGCGGCCTGGAGTTCCTGGATTAAACTTCCACAACATGTTTTATTCTACAACATTTTTTATTTTACAAGATGTTTTTTTTCTCAAAAAAAAACATCTATTTGGTACAGACAAGCAATTAAAAAATATATATACATATATGGTTCAATGACAACATGACATTCACATTCTATGAAATAAGTGCTGGTTTTTTAATTGTGCGTATTATCCCTAACTTTCAAACGGTGAAGAAAAATATAGTTCATAAGTGACTGAGAGGTTTTAATATTCTCTAAGACGTGTGACTTCTACTAACTCGCACTTGGCCAGCGTGGTGAACTTACCTTTCTCAGAATGAGAAGAGACTCGAGCCCAAGTGTGGGGTGGAATAGTTTGTAAAAACACAGCTGATCCGAAAATATAGTGACACGCGGCAAGTGCTACGTGTGCTACGCTGATTATTGCTACGAGTGCTACGCAGGTACTACATAGATAATCTAGTTTTCTTATGCATTTTCGAAGGATCTGTACGACAGTTCTGAATCTGTACTGATTCCAGCTCGTAATATACTAATGAGTATTTCTTATAAGTTACCATTAAGAAATACATCTAAAGTTCAGATTATGGACATAACGTACGTCTTAGGTATCTCTCTCCTAGGCTGGAAACTAAGCCTGAAGATTCGACGACGAACGAAGGTCAAACGCAAGTACGGAAAGCGACTATCGAGTAAACCATTGGACTGCTGTTTTGACGACATTGTTACGGAGCCTCACCCCAAGAAACTAGGATTCACTAAAAAAGGAGCGCCATCTATTAACGTGACGTTGCACTAATACGAAGTGGCCAACGTAAAAGTAATATAGTCCAGAACACGTACAGAAAGTGGCTCCATCTAGAACCCGTACGTGACACTAAAAAATAGCTCTTATTAACTTACAGTACAGTTTTTAAAGGAATAACGCAGAAATATACTGAACAGTGGGTAGAAAATGTTTTTTTGTTTGTGTAACTTAAGTATAATGGTAAGAGATAACGCGTGTCCATGACCATTGCAGCTATACACAGAAATTTGAGTAATGATGTTCATACCCTGCACTGGACTGGACTCTGCTTTTTCGCACATTACTTTGTGAAATTTTATGATTAGTTTCAACCTGCTAAGGCGATTTACCACCAAATATTCCATACTTGGTATACTGAATATAATATCTGAATTATACTGAAGAGCCGCAATGTTACTTCGAAAGACCCGCATGCGGCTCGTGAGCCTCAGATTGCAGACCTCTGACTAAACGATCACCTGCTACTACCAAGTAAAATGGATGATGATATAATCAAATACATTTCAAATTACTTTTGAGTAACCTGAGGTAAAACTGCTTTTTAAGCGATTTTCAAGCCGTAAATATCTCGGTGCTCTAATCTAACTTGCGAACTTACTTTTTAATTCCCCGGAACCCTTTTCCGGTTTTAATTTAAGTCTCGCAACTAAATTAAGTCCGTAATACAATCTCGGAATTAGCTATAGCATTGCTCAAAGCCCGAGAATGGAGAAAAATGTCGGGAATTTAAAAATAATGAATATTGTTTCGTTCTCATTGTTGCCAAGAAAGAATGACCAGAGAAATATGGAAGTATTGAACTGTTGATTGATGAGGCATTTGTGAAAAAGTTTCTTTGTAAATGTTCTAAAAGCATAATGCAATTGTAGCTGAATAGTCAGAAAGTTGAGATGTGTTTTGTGGAATTAATTTTGTAAAAACTTTACATAATGTTTACCTTGTAATGTATATCTTTATTACCCGACTGTCAAAGAAAGGTTATGTTTTTTGCGCGTATTGTATGTTTGTAAATTTCTTTATTAACTCGTATCTTCAAAACTGCTGGATGGATTTTGACAGATGGTATCGTTATATATATATATATATTCGTATTAAAATCCCAAGTGTCCTTAGATATGTGTTTGAAAAAAACAAAATGGCGTATTTTTGGCGCGAAATAGTAATACGTTAATTAAAAAATAACCAAATTCAGAGTAGGGTATCAAAATAAAGTAAATTAAAAGGGGATTACAAAAATAGATAAAAGTTTTATGTTTTATGTTGGCCAGCGAGGTCAGCACTAACTAGTAGTCTGTATACTTACCTAAAAGTTATGAATAAAAACTTTGAACTATGACGTCACCAACATTATATTGTCACAAGGTCATGGACAATTCTTTTATTAAATAAACTTAACGTATTGAAGTTGTTATCAGTACAAAACAGACAAACATGCCTGTTTGCTACGATATATTTTTCTCTCCACTGTGATTTTAGGAATTTATGTTTATCCACAATTGCTTCATATTTTTCTCTGTTCACATTTCAAAAGTGACAATAGAGGATATTATCGTATAAACACATTGTAACCCGTATGTATCAGAATGGAATGGCGTAAGTATGTCCATCGATCTTCCGTCCGGTGGCTTGCAGAGGAAATTAGCCCTTGACAACCGCGGGAACATCTACACTATAATATCTCGGGGACACTTTAAGGGATGAAGAGAAAGCGATAACATTTCTACATTTCATATTAATATTAGTGACCACTTACCGTCAGATGTCGTGTGCTTTTTTTGTCACATAGTATAACAAAGTGATTTACCGCCATCTGTATGCTTAAATTTTTTAAACTTACGCAACGGATTTTAATGCGGTTTCCATCAATAGAAAAAAAATAACAAAAAACAACATCGACTAATATATGGCAGACAACATTTGTGATGGATATAATATGCACATAGGATAACAGAAGATTCTGTAGCTCGTCGTCAGTTATTAACAGATTTACTTCCAATTTACTATTTATACTTTTTTTGTGCTGTGGTGGTGCCGGCGTAAGAATTGTACCCCAACCTCTCTACCCGTGGTTGCCGTAAGAGTCGGCTAAGGGATGTATCCGGACAATCCGGAAGATGGGCAGCAGGCGTAGGTCACATCTCATAGTGAGAAGGGTAAGACCATATAATCAACCACGCTGGCCAAGTACGGATTGGCAGACCTGACAAACCTTCTAGAAGAACTTTCGAGTATGCAAGTTTCCTCACGATTTATCCTTCACCGTTTTAAATTAGCGGCAATATGCACATAACTTAGAAAAGACATAGGTGCTTGGATACGAATCCAAGATCCCCAGATTGGAAGCCGCTGGTGAAACATAACTATTCTATCAAAATTTATAAGTTTATCTTACATATATTTTAAATATAAGAAATATGTTGAAATGTGAATTTCTAGTATGTATCTAAAATTCGCTTTAAGTTTATTCTTTACGCCTATCACAAAAAAACTTGAACATAATAGCGAGGCTAAGTGTCTATTTACTGAGGATAAACATACCGTAGATATATTTTGTGTACATTATTTATTCTAGCAAACTGAACCAGTTCAGCATTTTTGTCCTACTGTGATAATAACACAGTGTGGTTTTGCTACAGTTTTTTTGGTACTAAAATATTTGTTTAAAGAACAGAATTCTTACAAAAATACAATCAATCAGATCGATCAAAATCAGGCGAGTTGGTACATATCTATACTAAATATATACATCACAACATTCATAACGTTAATCAACATAACAAAAAAAAAGAACAAGATGTTATACCAATTACCGGTCATGACGACATGTCACATCACACACGTCACATCATCAGCCATAGGACGTCCACTGCTGGACAAAGGCCTCCTCCTGGGGGGGTTTTGCCAATACTAGCCACGCTTGGCAGGCGGGTTGGCGAGCGCAGTTAGGTGTGATTGTTCAAGGAAGTTCTGCTGCCTATCTTCCGGATTACATCCCTTAGCCGACTCTTACGGCAACCACGGGTAGAAAGGGTGGGATACTATTCTTACGCCGGCAGACATCTATACAAATATAATGTTAACAATTAAAAATTTAGAAATGTCAATGTTACGTCATTAATAAATATGATCAGATTTAATTTTAAGTTAAATTAAATAATATTAAATTTAAGTATTCATAATATAAAATAATAAAAAATAAAAATGTAACTAATTCAAGGTGACAAGAATCGTTTGAAGGTAAGTAAACCTTTGAAAAAGATATCGATATTGTTAATATACATACGTATGTACTAACAATATCGATATCCTAATATACATCCCATATAAACTAGCTAGCTAGTTTGAGAGTTTTCAAGATTGGATAAGGCTGTCTGAGATAAATTCTTAAATCACCTAGAAACGTCCCAAGATAAGTCGTTAAGACGCTGTACTTACACGCTTCGTGCTAGACGTTACAAATCACTCTTGCTTTGTTACTTAACAACCTTGCCCCAGACAGACACGATCTGAAGTAGCCTGTAATATGGTCAGATAAAGCAGCGGCTAGGCGTGATGCCGCGTTTTGTGATGGTGGGCGGGATAAATTCGTGGCTAAATCGCGTGTTTTTTTTTAAATTGAGTTTTTGTAAAGATATTTTATTTATTTATTTCTGTTTTCTTATTGGAAATGTCTGGAACACAAAGTCAAAACTTCTTTAACATTGAAAAATCTTTTTTGCACAAATTTTATCTGGACTGTAAAAATACTTAATTAGCAAATTTTATTGCAAGTTATTGTAATAAAGTATAATTTATTCCAATTTTATTTTAATATTATTACGGAAAAGTGTATTGTGGTAGTTAGATATTTTTTTCTAATGTTGTCAATATCATCATCAAAATAAAAAAATATAAACTGATCAATAATTTTGGTAAATGTTTCCCAAAACTACTGTATTCAAAACTTTCATAAGTGTACATTAGTGTGCCTATACTTAAAGGATAAATTAATTGAATTGAAAAATAATTGTTGAGGTCCGACGTCGCACTAGGGTGCGTGATGTTGGGACAGCTATCATGAAACAAAAATGGAGTTGAGTAGGACATGTTGCCAGGTAGAGTGATGGCAGGTGGGCTAAAACTTTGACGGATTGGTGGTTGCGAACCAGGGAACGAAGCTCCGGGCGCCTATCAGCTCGTTGGGTCGACGACCTCATAAAGATCGCGGTTCGAACCTGATAGCACTGGACCGGAATGAGTGGCGTACAAAAAGAGAGACGTATACTTAAAGGCTGAAAATGATGATGATAATACGTTAGACCTAATAAATATTCAAGAGGTAAATATAATGGAAAGAAACGATTAACGCATCCATAAATTTTATTAGACTTATAATAAAAATAATTAAACCATCAATATAAACTCGATGACTGTTCCAAGTGGTAAGAACAGTCCCTCAGAATATAACAAGCTTTAATTAAGGTGAAAATTCGGCACCAGTTGGAAAATTCAAACATTTATCATCGAAATTGGCGGCATTAGCAAATTAAATCGTCCATTTGTTAACTTCCGAGTTCGGCCACGGAACAGCGTGTTACAGACTAACTTATCTATAGAAATGGCAAAATTATTAAACTAAAATATTGTATGAAAGGATATTATTTTTGTTCAGAAAAATCGCTAGAGGCGCCTTTAATCCGCTGTATGGATAAATTGGTTATCAAGTTGTGGTCCGAATGAAAACCATGTTACATGCATTAACTAATTTAATAGATCGGTTTAACTGATAAAAGTTTAAAATCTAATGAAGTGAATATTCTAAAACTAAAAGGAAATTTATACTATGATTGGATTTTATATCTTGTTCAGGGTCTATTTGAATTAAAATTTGTTCGATTGAAAGTAGCTACTTACTTACATAGAAACTCTTCAAAGTACACACAAAAAATATAAACATAAGAAAACATGCCACAAGTGGCTTTGGTACTATCATAAAATTCTGTTAATGTATTACATGCAAATATATAGCATCGATTTCTTCTTACATTGAAAGCCAGTTCCATTCCAGTCTAGGTCGAGTCGCTCTCCTGATGGTAAGAGATAACGCCTGTCCATGACCATTGCAGCGATACACAGAACTTTGAGTAGCAAAATAAAATCCATGTCATCGCTGCTTTAGTGCTTATAACTTTGAGATTTACGCTTTACTTTACAAAACTTGTTTTATGAATAGTCTTACAATCAGAGAAGTTATAATCAGAGAAAAGATAGGACATTTTATAGCGATGATAGCTCAGTGATTAGCGTGGTCAATTCGCATGCCAAAGGGTAAGGGTTCAAATCCCAACGATGAGCTTGAGAAATTGAGAAGTCATCGTGAGGAAACCACAGCGTGGCGGTAGGGTACTTTCTAGTATTCAGCTGGCTAGCTATTCAAGTAGAATATTTGCCGCCAAGCACTTAATACGGGGTGTTCCAGTACCAATAAAAAGTAAAAGTAAAAATTAAAAAAGCCAGCGCGCGCAAACTTTAAAAGGTAAATGTCAATAGGGCTCCCAAAACACCGGCCTGGCCGAGTTTGGGGTTCAATGATAAGAACATTTTGTAAAGCTAAAATTAAGGACAATAAATTTATATTATTATTCCAGCTTGGCTTGGTCCAGTAGCTACCATCCCTGAAATCATACGTCGTCTTAAGAAGCGGCGCGATATTTATGACCAATAACCAATTAAAATAAAGGTCTGGCTCCACTGGGAACAGCGCCCTACACGCCGAACAGCACACATCCCATCTGCTTATAGTCGAAAATGATTGATTGCAAGATAATAAATAGGAAACAAAAAAAACCACCTTGGGTGTGTTTACAATCTCCAACCAACCCGTCACCTAACATGCGGCTGCGGTCAACTTAGCCTGTGAAACATATAATGTTGATCTACTAAAAGTTGTACAAGTATATTTGATTTACAAACAGACAGATGACCCCTCAATCTGACCTCTTCTAGTATAAAAATGACCTACTTAGGCCTAACGCGTAACTTATTGGCCATTCCATCTAGATCACAATAAGCCATACGCATCCATTCCGATCGTCAATTTGTACCTAGCAATCCTCCAAATAACTTACTTTTATTTCCCCTTTACAAAGAAGACATTTGGAATTGATAAAAGGGATGTCTATTGTCGTCTTATCTACTATTTTGTCTTTTTTGTGTTAAAATGTCGGCTTCTCATGGCATTCGTAATGATGCCGAAGTAATATATTTTTATGCCACGAGTTAAGAAGGTTCTAGACTGTGGCAATTTACGGACGCTTTTGTTAGTTAAAATAATCACATTTATAAGCTGTATAAATGTTCCTTTCAATGATGCCAGAACCTTTTTTTAGGCCTTACGGGTTCATTTAGGCAAAATATAGAATGCGAAGTCATTGTAGGGTTAAACGGACGATAATTTCGTTAAGTCATCGTTGATACCTAGAAATAAATATTTAGGCGTTGTTTCCACGGTTCGGGTCATTTTGACGCGGTTAATTGATATGGTCGTTTATTTATTTTCAATTATTATTTTGCGACACCAGCGCCGTACACATCATTAATCCTTCGAGCTGTTTCTGCAGCACTGGTGCCACGGTAGAACTCGTACTCGTAAATATACCGATATTTCATGTTTTCCATTGTAAGTAATAAGCGACGCCAAAGAAAAAAATAACGAGAAAAAAACAAATGAATGACTGTTTTCAAAACTCAAATGTACCAGCCAAATGAATTTATAAATTTGAATTTGGAATTCTTAACCAAAGAGTAGATATTTCAGATCAAAATGGTCAGTACGACAAAACGCTAATTTCATATGTAAGGACCAATATTAAGACCTATTGAAATGTAATATTATAGGATATTCGCACCCTAAAAAAATTATAAAAAAGTTGGTATTAAGTCCAACTTTTATATATTATTTGTATATAATAAATATATAAGGATATAACACAATAGCTTAGATATTTTATTGTGTTATGTGTATCGTTGATAGGCCTAGTTTCGATCACTTGTCTGTGTGTAGAAAGATGCGATGTACACACATGCAATAGGATCGTAGTCGCCGCTCCTTGCAGTTGAAGAAACGATCCGTGGAAACAGTTACTATATATAATTGCATGTTTATTCAAATGTAAATAGCGTGCTAGACAGAGGTCAGATACGAATAACAAATGTTGGTGAAAATGAAATTTTATTGTCGTGTTTTTGTGAATACGAGCGTCCTTGGACACGGTAGGTAAATAATGATAAATACGTAGACATGTTCTATAGCTGGTCACATTTTCGTAGCGATGCTAATGAATTTTGACAGTTTTTATCATAACAATTAAGTGAAAAATCGTTTGAAGGACTTTGTGAATAGATTGTTCTGTGAGAAATGAATGGTTCTATTGTTTTCTGTTTCACGATATTATGGGTATGGAGAAAAATAAAGTTAGTTATTCTTGTCTAAAAGAAATCTTGTGAAAATTCAAGCATCGACATCCTTCATCATACGAACCGCTAAACAATAAAATTTGATGCCCGAGTGGGTGTTCCCCGACAGATACAATCTGGGTGCCTTCAAGTTGCGAATGGATCGGTTTCTTTTAGGTAAGCGTGTTCGATCGTAGACAGCATCGTTGGTCAACATCAGGCGAGGTAGCGGTCAAACACATCGCCTATTTGTAAAACTAAAACATTAACTCTAGGTAGGTTAAAGAAATATTCTATCCCTATTAATCCTCTACATTCCGATTTTTAAAACACGTTTATTTCTGTAGTCAATAATCAGTCTTATACCGTGTCGTATTCAGCGAAGCAAAAATATAGTGGCGACACAAAAATTAAATCGCTTAAGTTGCACTTCGCGTTTGGTAGTTTTTTATATTACTCGAAACTTAAGACTAACTAACCTAATTCTGTCTTATGAAGAACTAATTTTAATTAAGAAAATTAAAATAACACTTGATTTAATATTATCATTTAGTATGATTTAAATAATCGTTTTTTGTTTTACTTATTCATATTTAATAACAAACACGTGAAAAATCAAGTCAGATATCATTGTAATTTTTTTTTGTACAAAAAATAATCTACATGTAGCTGCGCCTTCTGTCATGACTATCCAAAGGATATCCTGACGAAATCGCTTTAGGCGATAAGGCCACCGTTCCGCTAATTAATAATTATGTTGTTTTTATTCTAAGATATTATTATGTATGTTATAATGTCTTGGTGCAGATACTATAAAGTTATATTCTATTCCATCCTATCCTATCGTATGCTCGTAGCTCATCCTATCTTATTCTATCCTATCGTATCGTGTCCTATCCTTATACTATCCTATTCTATTCATCAGCCATAGAACGTCCACTACTGGACATAGGCCTCCTCCTGGGGGGGTTTTGTCAATACTCGGCACGCTTGGCAGGCGGGTTGGCGAGCGCAGTTAGGTGTGATTGTTCAAGGGAGACGCTGCTGCCCATCTTCCGGATGACATCCCTTAGCCGACTCTTACGGCAACCACGGGTAGAGAGGGTGGGGTACTATTCTTACGCCGGTACCGCCACGGCAAATTCTATTCTATTCTATCCTATTCTATCCTGTTTTATTCTATCCTATTCCATTCCATTCTATTCTACTCCATTCTGTTCCAAAAGTTATATTTTAGTATAGTTCAGAATATTACTTAAACAATTGCCAGTTGCGATTACCGACTATAAAATATGAAATTAAATTAAGTTTATCACCGGGACATAGTCACGCATAAAATACTATTAATTAGTTTTATTTATTAACCTCGACGTTCCGACCATGTTGCGATAGCCGTTGTCCTGAGCTGACTGGAGAATGTAGATAAATGTTTGACTACATCTCACCTAATCTTAAGTGACAGTATGGTTAAAGATGGTAAACACTCCTAGTCTGGTAGTCTTAGTTAGAATGCAAGATGGAAAAGCATACCATCTTCGATCACTCTGTTACTTAATATCAGGTGATATGTGATCAAACAACTAGCTTGTCATACATAAAAAATGGCGACCATTCTCAAATAGAATAGGACAACTTTCATGGTAACACTATTATATAACTATTTTTAGTTCGACAATGACCAGTTCACATAATAAAGTGCCTAAGTTGGAGATATCGACAACCCTATTAAAGTTAGAGGCATATAAAGATAGTAAGTAGCCATGTCGACTGCGTGTAAGGCTCTTGTAAGTGTGCAAGCTTCAGTAAATTACCAAGCCTCTGTCTACACCAAATGTTTCTCCAACACCCGTTAAAAATTCAATTACTCGCCATTTAGGCGCTTCCAGAAGCTCTACTCTTATTTCTTCTCAACCCTAATCGATTAGGAAACTGTTATGGAGGCGCCAACATCGATTTAAACAGCGATTTTCTCTGACTCGTCTTACCTAAATACCTAATTCTCTTCAAACGTTTGCTATTAGATTTTAGTTACAAACTAAGAAGGCTTATTTTATTGACGTCATTATTTGGATATCGAATGGAATCTTGTTAAATAAATAATTTTTACATGCCTACAGCAAAGCCTATATAGCCAAAGGGTTATGTTTTTAGCAAGCTATGAATGTATGTATATATGTATGTATGTATGTATGTATGTATGTATGTATGTATGTATGTATGTATGTATGTATGTATGTATGTATGTATGTATGTATGTATGTATGTACGTATGTACGTATGTTCGTATGTACATATGTGTGTATGTGCGTATGTAAAAAAAAAAGCTACTTTTTTTGTAGCTATGATTGTTCAGTGGTTAGCGCGGTCGGATCACACGCCGAA
Source organism: Biston stratarius (assembly GCA_950106695.1). NCBI lineage: Eukaryota > Metazoa > Arthropoda > Insecta > Lepidoptera > Geometridae > Biston > Biston stratarius. The sequence continues at coordinate 31,202,698 of OX467106.1, read as the reverse complement.
AGGCGTGGTCTTAAACCCTAACAAAGAGCTTGAGTTGCCAGTGAAGAAAAAGATCGTGAGAAAACTATAGTATGGTATGGTATGGTAGTGAGTGTGTAAGTGTGTTTGTATGTTTGTTACTTCTTCACTCACAAACGGCTGGACCAATTATGATGAAATTTTGTGTAAGTAAGGGAGTCAACCCTGGATTAACACATAGGCTACTTCTTATTCCGAAAAAAATCTAGCGGGTGGCACCGCGAGACGCAGCTACTATGCCATAATTATCTACTTAGAACATCTAGCACTATACATGTAGCTAATCCTAACAATAACTGAACATAATCACGATGGACAGAAATCAATCATCTATCTAAATTAATAAACCAGATTCCTAATTTTTTTCTTTTTCCTCGTAGATTGATTGACTCCATTCCGGTCTAGATTGAAAGCAATTCGCGGTGATTGTGCCGATTTGTAGGCGATGACCGCGAGCCGATTAGCGATAGATGGCCACATCGATGCCTCGGGGCTCACAGATTTATTCGATTCCCTTAACAATATTATTTTTATTGAATTTGGACAACGAGCAAATGTTGTTTATTGGTTCAGAGAGTTTGGCGAAAATCAAATTATCACAATGTTATTCTACGCCTGATTCCGCTTCTCGTTAGTCTATTTTTTTATTGAGGTTTATCGTCACTCCATCTGAGTGATCATGAGATTATCAGAGCATGTTACGTCGGAAGCATAATTCGGTGGTAAATATTCTTGGCAGGAGGTAAAGATATTCCGCCAACAAGCGATTCTAAACATTACTGTATTCCGGATTGAAGGGTACAGCTAGCAAAATTACAGGGCTGTTATTTTGCCGTGGTGGTGCCGGCGTAAGAATTGAACCCCACCCTCTCTACCCATGGTTGCCGTAAGAGTCGGCTAAAGGATGTAATACGGAAGATGGGCAGCAGCGTCTTCCTTGAACAATCATACCTAACTGCGCTCGCCGACCCGCCTGCCAAGCGTGGCGAGTATTAGCAAAACCCCTTCCCAGGAGGAGGCCTATATCCAGGAGTGGACGTCCTATGGCTGATGATCTGATGTGTAAGACCTAATGTCTCAATGTAATGAGTGCCAAAGCAGTGATGCCCTATACCTTGGTTTGTCACTCAATGTTCTGTGTATCGCTGCAATGGTCATGGACAGGCGTTATCTCTTACTATCAGGAAAATATCTCGTTCGTCTCATTACATTTACATTTTTTTTTAAAACTAAAGCGTTTGTTTTAAGTATGATAATCTAGGCGTTTGAGTTCACAGCTCACCTGATTTTAAGTACGGTGAGGTCGAAGATGGTGTATCATACTTAGCCTGGAATGGAACTAGCTCTCAAATGAGGCTGCCGGAACACACCGTAAGGTGCTTAGCAGCAGATTTTCAGCTTCAGGGTGGTAGCTAACCAGCTGAGCTTTCTTTATCGGTAGCTCAAGCTCGTTGTTTGGGTTTGAACCCATGCCTTTCGGCATGTGAACCGATTACGATAACCGCTGAGCTATCAACGCTACAAACATTTTTAGAAAACTTGTGTACTCAAAGTTCAGCAAACATAGATGCAAGCTAGAGAGATTTTAAGTTCGTATAACTATTTTTATGTCCCTCTTTAAACTAAATTGTGATGAACGGGATGAGAGCCTATCATAAAAGACTTTGTAACTGTCGGAATTTTCAAGATAGAAGACATCAAAAGAACATTAAATATGCAATTTGGAATAAATTCACTAAAGAAACAAAAATAAATATTCTAAGAGTTAGCGGCAAATTAGTCTTTATTTTGAGAGAATTTGTATTTTGTGACATTGTGGTGGATTGGCGTGGAGCCAAACAAATGTAATTACATTTTTATGTAACTCAACTATTGTATAACAATGAACTATTATGTTTTCTTGTCAAATAATTATGTTGGAATGGACATTTCTCGATTTATTGTAGACAGCGTCTGACCTTTGTAAAATACCAGACAATCATGTTAACGTAAACACCAAGTAAATGATTCCCAGTTAAAATTAAATAAAAATATAGAATTAAGTAATTACTGATTCTGTTTTTTTTTAATATTTTAAGTGTAATAAGTAACACACACGAAATAAACTAATCTAAAAGGTCGCATTAATGAAAATTAAGTAGAGAATATAAAATATAGTCATTAATAAAAAAAAACTCATTACTAAACGTTGTTAAAATAAAACTATAATTGGCTAAACGCCACGACTAAAACATGCGATCTGATGAAAGACTTAAAACACGTAAGGAAAAATTACAAAATAATGTTGTGCATAGTCAGTATGAGCTTCAGTGGGATTCTAAGCGAAGCCTGTATCTTGGTGGCCCAAAGCAGTAATAGAATTATAAATTCTATATATAATTATTGCCGTGGTGGTGCCGGCGTAAGAATAGTACCCCACCCTCTCTACCCGTGGTTGCCGTAAGAGTCGGCTAAGGGATGTAATCCGGAAGATCGGCAGCAGCGTCTTCCTTGAACAATCACACCTAACTGCGCTCGCTAACCCGCTAGCCAAGCGTGGCGAGTATTGGCAAAACTCCTCCAGGAGGAGGCTTATGTCTAGCAGTGGACGTCCTTTGGCTATGTGATGTGTGATATAATTATATTATGTACAAAATTTTCATTTTCATGCAGTTTTTCAGAGATAGAACAACAACTAGATCTTGAGAGACAAGTTTTTTAACAAATTTTCCGTTTGATCTTATTTTAACGATTTAAGCTATTGTTGAGTGACATGTTTTTTCCGTTTGTCTTATGATAACGATGCTATTATTGAGTGAAACATTTTGCTTCGTTAACTTTTTTGTATTTAAAATCACAGTACTTTATGGCTTTGTTGTAGACATATTTTTATTTTCATAATTGTTTATTTTATTAGTCTAATTATTTTTGAGGTGCCATCTACTGATGGTCTGCTATCATTAAAACTATCTTAATCTGCTACACAGCTGCGTGGAACAGGAAACTCGTACTCGGATTCAAACACATCTGGTGGTTTTCAAGCCATAATGCATCTTTTTCCGGGGGGTAACATCCCCTGGATCTTCCCTTGCATAATAAGTTGAAGTAGCTCGTATTTAGCTGTTTTATCGTAAATACTAGCTTGCGTCTTTTAACAGAATTTACATCTTATTCACCGTCTGCGAGACTCTTACATTGGACCCGTTCACGATTTCTCAATATTCTTTTGTACACCTGCATTGTAAAGATACTCATATCTGTATTTAGGTTTTGGATACCTCAACACCGTACAGAAGAACAATAACAAAAACATCATATAAACATAAACAGACATGGAGCCAATCGCTCCTTGGTAGGTTATCTTAAGAGATTAATTGCAGAGAAAATGTCTTGATTTCAGAAATGTGTTTGGTGCTTGCACTGTCTGGCAATTGGTTTCTATGCTGTGATCACATTAGTTGTTAACGATACAGCCAAGGTATTTGTTGTTTGGGCTTTGATCTATTTCATTCCTTTCCACTAGATCGGCTGCTGTAACGTTTTGCGATTTACCGACTACCACGATCTTCACATTTTCAAAGTGTATGTCAAGACCGTAATTTATACCAATGCTATCTACGTATCTACAAGTTAGAGCAATATTTCCAAGTCATTAAAAGTGGATGCCAGAAATGTCGTATCATTAGCGTTTCTTATATTGTTTAACGTATGACTATATACAAGGATGCCTTCTTCGAGTTTTTATTTCTGGGGATTCTATGAAAAATTATTTCGCATATATGTTAAATATCAGTGGCGATAAAACACATCCCTGGCGAACGCCTCGCAAGATGTCAATCTCTTCTGTCCGTTCTTGATTCACTCGTTGAAATCCTAGGCAGCGCTATTTTCCTGGCCCAACAAATCGAACTATTCAAAGAACGATCGGTAAAAACCTCATATTTTCCCGCCTATTTATTGAGACGATCATAATAATAGATAGCTATGAGGACCGCATCATAATTCATTGAGAACCTATCGTACCCATCCATGGCTCGCGCGTCTACAGAAACACTGGCAGGCTGCCAGATCTTTTTTAATTTACTGGGAGTTTTCTGATATCCTTTTCCAACAAGTCATATTTATTCAAAGTTTATGTACATTCATAAAAAACGCGACAGAAAAAATTTTTTAATATGCATGAAACAATAGCTATTCCTCTTACTATAAACGATCTCTTTTACTAGAATCTATCTCTTTTACTATAAACGATATCTTTTACTATAAACGACCTCTCTTACTATAAACGACCACTCTTATTATAAGCTATTTTTCTTACTATAAGCTATCTCTCTTGCTATAAGCTATCTCTCTTACTATAAGCTATCTCTCTTACTATATAAGCTATCTCTCTAAATTACTATATTCCTTTCCATACTGAGATTGCCTAGAAGAGATCGCTCTTAACGATAAGGCCGCCAATTATTTTACTAGTGTTAGGTATTTAAATTGTAATTGGTGTGAACAATAAAGAGTTATATTATTATTATTACTAAGACTTACAATGTCTTAGCTAAGCCATTTTCACCTCTATAAAAGCCACCGATAAAGGGGTGAAAATACCAAAACAAAATTGGTACATAACAATGCTAATTATTTAATTCGACGGAAACGAGTTAACCATCCGTTTTGTTCTTCGTTGATGAGTTTACCACCTTATTTATAGCGTCATAAATTAAGCGCTTGTACTAAAGGGCTATTACGTCCATTACTTTCTTTATTAAGTGAAAACATTACTACACTTCCGAAACTGCTCGAGTTCGCTTGCGATTAGAATAATTATTTCAGGTCAATGATATTTGGCTGAGATGGGGTTTTTAATAAAACAGGCATTTACACTGTGACCTTAACGCAAGTCATTGCTATAATTATACCCTCATGTTTTTAATAAGAGAAGTAGTTTTTTATTTTTGACAGGCTGGGTGTTTGACCACAGTTCACCTGATGTAAAGTGACAGTGTGGTTGAGGATGGTAAACACATCTGGAACTGACTCTCAAGTGAAGCTGCCGGAACACACCGTTAGATGCTTGGCGGCAGATTTTCAACTCAAAGGTGGTAGCTAGCCAGCCGAGTATTAGAAAGTACCCTAACACCATGCTATGGTTTCCTTACGATGTTTTCCTTCACCGGCAGCTCGAACACATTGTTGAACACCGACCGCGCTAACCACTGAACCACCGTTCAATAATATAAAAACTGCGGAACAAATAAATCCTTCTCTCGTTGCCATTTTACCGGCGAAGGCTATTTTCCACTAGCACCTATATTTGAGGATCTGCACCAGGAAAATTGGCGACACGTCGCCATACGGTTCAGTAATCAAATTTGGACCGAGAAATAGACATTCCGATATCCGTTCCGTATTCATAATTTATCGAATCAATAAAACACATAGAATAGTGCCAAGAAATAGGGATTGCGTTCCTTTCCGCGCCAGTAATTTATTCATTTGACACTTTTTTCGCTTCGCTGATAGATATTGATTCATTTTTATTCATTAGGGTTGGCTTTTGCGAATTAAAGTCAGTTCTTATTTATTGACCCTACACAGACTATATACATAGGTACCTAATTAGAATTCTAAAGTAATTTGTAACGATGATAGCTCAGAGGTAAGCGTAATCGATTCGCACGCCGAAGGGCGTGAGTTCAAACCCCAACAAGGAGCTTGAACTGCTGGTGAAGGAATACATCGTGAGGAAACCATGGCGTGGTGGTAGGGTACTTTCTAGTACTCGACTGGCTAGCTACCACCCTCAAGTTGAAAATCTGCCGCCAAGCATCTAACGGTGTGTTCCGGCAGCCTCACTTGAGAGCCAGTACTATTCCAGACTAGGTGTGCTTTACCATCTTCGACCACACCGTCACATCAGGTCACATCAGGTTAGATCACACTGTCATTCAACATCAGGTGAGCTGTGGTCAAACAACTAGTCTGTCAACCACAAAACGTTAATAATTCGGTTAGATTACTTATCCTGCAAACAATTTCTAAAGCTTAAGTCGCACCGTCTTGTATGAACAAAGTAAAAATTCATAAATAATTTACTCGTTTTTGAAGTCGTAAGTTATCTTTCTTTCCTTTTGAAGATACACGTTGTCTATTTAAATGTTGAAAGGTCACTTTTAATCAAGACTGTTCTATTATTTATTTTGCGATTGGATTGGATTTTCGTGTCAATACAAAAACCTTCACTGTTTATTTTTCATAAAACCTCCAGCTGTCGCGAGGAGGTCGGTAAGTTCGCCGTGGAGGCCGCAATTCTCCCAAGTAAACAGTCTGCGCTCGACGTGGCGCGTCCTGACGAGGAGCTTTCGATCGGAGGAGCTATTCTTCCACGATTGTTTGTTCCGCTGTGAGAGGATGCCAATTATTTATTACCAGCGAGGCGCGGCCTTAGATTTTTTTTAATTTTAAACGAATCTTTCCTTTAAAAAGAAATGGTGGCTTGCTTCACTTCTATTGATATAGTTAGATTTGGTGGTAGTGTTATTTTGTTTCATTTATTTACACGTGCTTGGTGGTAGATCTTACTAAGTGGTCGTGTAGGTAGGTATTACCGCAGTACCAGATATTCTGCCGCCAAGTAGTAGTGTGCAAACATTACTAGTTCCGGTATGAAGGGTACTGTAGCTAGCGAAATTACGGGGCTTTAGAGATCAACCATCGAAAGAAGAGCTTGAACGAACAAAGAACTTGAACCGCTCAAAGTTCTGTGTATCGCTGCAATGGTATGACAGGCGTTATTTCTTACTATCTGGAGATCGTTTCGTTCGTCTTGTTAAAACCACGTTACAAGCCAGTACACTCATTATTTTTTTTTTAATAAATAAAAAAATACAATTCTCTTTTTTTACTCTCCTGATGGTAAGAGATAGCCAAAGAATTGCTGTTGTTCAACAACAGCATTCAACAAGAGCTGTCAGTTTAAAACATGTTTTATAGAATCAAAATCTTGACAAAAAAAAATTGTCGCAAATCTTCATGACCTTTAGTCTGAAAACCTTGATCATCCATCTTATATCTTCGCCAATGCTTTTAGAATTTCTAGAAATTGTACAAAACGCTATGTCAGCTTGTAAAGGCCAAACGTCAGGAGATGAAGGCACGCACCGTAATAGAGATTGGGAAGTTGAATTTTTGCTTGGGTCGATTTGATTGAGGAAGGTTTGATTTCGCATAAGGACTGATTGACGATTATTTAGAGCGGCCTATGCTGCCTAGGCTAATGATGTATACAAAAAATGTGAAAACTATTTTGGTCCTACAATTTTCGTTTGCCATAGACGCACACAAAAAGTAAAGTCACACTTTGTATTTTTTTTAGATGTTCGTATTTAGATACTTAGGTACTTTACGCAAAAAATTGCATTATTATTACAAATACATCAAGGTTTGTGTGCGGGCGTCAAGCAAATTTGTGGTAATAAATATATGTTACTATTTTGTAATCTCAATCTATCTAGTTTTGTTTGTAGCTGTACCTAAATGTACCAATGTATGTTAATAATATGTATGCAGGTACGAATATTTTACAATGTACATATATCCATTTCTACATATTGTTCGCGAGTCTGAGCGAGATATTTTTTAATCAGTATTAAATAGACACTACAAGGAACGGCTATATAACTTGTTGTTGCTTCCTTCCTACTGCAGGCATTTCAGTTAATCTTTGGTAAGTACTTATTTGAACAAAATCCCATCGTCGCCGGTAATATCTTATCATCTTAGATGGGTATCTAAGATGATAAGATGGCTTTTTAGCTAGCTTTTTTTATCTATCCTCGCTTCAGTGCAATCTGACCAAACACATTGGAGTGCGCAACAAAACATATTGGATTCCGAAAATACATATAAAGAAACCAATATTGGTTTAATCAAGAGAAACATCTCTTTACGCTTGATTTCTTACTCAACCAGACCAAAACACATAAGCAGAGGGGTAGATGGAGTTGTGAGTATTCATACATTGGGCCGCGAGTTACGGACTGACGGATTTATCTGCAAACGTGGCCAAATTTACAAACTAGAACTCCTCTTCTAGCTGCTGTCGGTTTTATTCACAAAAGGCGATGGTGGCGCCACTATTCAATATACAGATAAATCGGTTTTTACTGTGAGTTATGGCGGGTTTAGGCGGCAAGATTGAACGCCGTTCCGATGACAAACGATCGAAGATGATTGAATGGGTAGACATTACGTCAGCTCCCCTTGTTTTGCTGCCATCCGTACATATATATATATATATATATGTTTAGGGTATTTCGGAATTTGAGAGCTGCGCAGCTTTTGTTAACACCGTTGGTTTGATTTGCTTTATTTTATTTGCAGGCAAGTGAAGATGCTAAAGTAAACCTGAAATCACAATATAACATTCTTTATCATCTTTATAGAAAATTCACTCACACATCGGGAACAAGTCTTTACCAGGGCTGTTGAAACTAACCACCGGATGTCTCAAAGTGATGAGCGCCAAAGCAACGATGCCGTGGACTTTGTTTGTTGCTCAAAGTTCTGTGTACCTCTGCAATGGTCATGGAATTATCTGTTACCATTATGACACCGTCTCGTTCGTCTCATTACTTTTACATAAAAAATAAATAATAATATAGAAATACATGAGCCAATATCGTAGTAAGAGAAACGTTATCGTATTTGTCTATCCTTACGGAAAAAAGGCGTGATTGTATATATGTCTGTAAATCTCAAATATTTTACAACCGGAGCAACCCTAAACACCCGGTACAAGGATCGCGTGATGGATGACATCTAAAAGTTTTCCGGAAACACTCAGATGAGATCGGCGCTGAATAGAAATATGGCAAAAGAGGAAAGAGTCGAGTTTTGGCAGGAACACGGATAAAATAATCGCATTGTTTTTTTTCTGAGTGTTTATGTATAAGATAACCAAGATCTTTTCAAGGTCAGAGTGAATAGTAATCTTCTAAGTCTGCGTGCTTCATCTTCGACCACATCATCACTTACCATCAGGCGAGTAAGTGGTCAAAGGTGGGCTTAAACGTAGAAAAAAAAGCAATATGTTATTCACAAAAGCCGATTTTTTTTATGACTGTCTGACTAGGTGTTTGGCCACAGCTCACCTGATGTTAAGTGAAGGTGTGGTCGAAGATGGTAAAGCACACCTAGCCTGGAATGTAACTGACTCTCAAGTGAGGCTGCCGGAACGCACCGTTAGATGCTTGGCGGCAGATTTTCAACTTGAGGGTGGTAGCTAGCCAGCCGAGTACTTAGTTACTCGATGTATTACCGAGTAAATATAGCTTATTATGCTTTTATTAGCAGTTTTAATTAGTGCTTGAGATTGAAATTTATACTTAACATCTATGAAATTGAATTTAGTAACTTATTTATAAACTTCATTTTGTCAAATCAACGTTGGTAACGTTGCTTTGGATAGTCTATCCAACAATAACATCACATCACATCATCAGCCATAGGACGTCCACTGCTGGACATAGGCCTCCTCCTGGGGAGGGCTTTTGCCAATACTCGCCACGCTTGGCAAACGGGTTGGCGAGCGTAGTTAGGTATGATTGTTCAAGGAAGACGCTGCTGCCCATCTTCCGTATTACATCCCTTAGCCGACTCTTACGGCAACCACGGGTAGAGAGGGTGGGGTACTATTCTTACGCTGGCACCACTACAGCAATTGTCCAACAATGATTATCATGAATCTATAGTTTATCGTGGCAGGCCCAGGTTATCTTTTAGTAGATTGTAGAAAAAAAATCTGTTTTTTTTCTTCTTTTGGACCTATATGTAACATGCCACTGTAAAAAAAAAAACAATTCCCGACTAAGTTTAAGTCTTCATCGTCGGATAACCATTATCGTTTACATTACAACCACACGGGGATAAATTAATAAAGTTTTAATTGAATTTGCGCTATGAATAATATTATGAATACTTTACGTGACTATAAACAAGCCTTAATTTTATTAAAATTTTCACTGTAATGAAGTGTAGAACATTTTTTTATTTTAGAATGTGAGATTATTAATAAGCTTAAATAATCTTGAGTTTCCGATAAAATTAAACGTGAGTAATCCTGCATAAGTAAAACAAATATACTAATTACACTACTTTATCCCACACATATTATTTCTGAAAAAAATAAATAATAATGTCTGGGATTCGTGCATCTTGATTTATAAGAGTGTTTATATATAGGAGCCTTTCCCAAAGTGGGCGATAACGCCCCCTTGTGGGCGCTGCAGGCCTAAAGGGGGGCGGTAAGAGACCCAGAAAAAAAATGGGGGCGTTGTGTATAGGCTTGGGGGGTGATTAAGTCATAGTGGTTTTTAAGTAGGTGAAAAAATGGGGGCGCTAAAAAATAATTTGTTCTCAAAGTGGGCAGTAGACAAATAAGTTTGGGAACCCCTGATTTATAGGAACGTTTAATTATAAAGACATTCAGTTTTTACCTATAGTTAGATTAAGACACGTCCCTTAGATGTTTTTTATTATTGCCTAATTACGAAAATTACCAGTAAGGTTCTCGCTATCGCTCCTTAGGGCCTATTCCACCTTAATTAATTGTTTAAATTAATTTTCCCTGAAATCCTTCGGGGTGATATTAAATTAGTATTTATTTTAATTTTTAACACAAAAACGTGGATTTAACACTACTATTTTATTTATTTACTATATGAGAGGAGCGTTTCGTTCGTCTCGTTACTTATATAACATCCTAACTAATATTATAAATACGAATGTGAGTTTGTTTGTTTGTTACGTCTTCACGCGTAAACTACTCAACGGATCTGGGTGAAATTGTCATATAGGTACTTTAGGCCCTGGAATAAGACATATGATACTTCTAATTATCATTATCATCACCCATCACCACGCGGGTAAAACCGCGGGGCGGAGCTAGTTAATATTATAAAGGCGAAAATTTTTAAGTGTGTTTGCATGTTTGTTATTTCTTCACACTCAAACGGTTGGACCAACTTTGATGAAATTTGGTATGGAGATAGCTGACATCCTAGATTAACACCTAGGCTAGACTTCTTATTCCGAAAAATGTAGCGGATAACACCGCGGGGTGCAACTAGTATAAAATAAAAATTTAAAAGTAGGTGTGCTATATCTTCACGCAGTAACGGCTTAACGGATTTGGATGGTACTTGGTTGACAGATAGCTTATACCCTGGATTAACACATAGGTTAGGTACTTATCCCGGACGACGCGAGTGGAGGTGCCGTTAAGCACAAACTTAAGATTGAAATTGCCATGTGTACACGAAGTCTAGTAAAAAAAAAAACATTCGGAACACGGGCAATGAATCCAAAAGGAATACACCAAAACTTCACGAAACTCGGATACGTAACAAGTACAGGGTTACGCTTAATGGTAGTAGTAAGCCGAAAGGAGGTCATTGTACTCATCAATGTAAACAACTTTTTACTAAGGGAAAACACAGAAATAGTGAAGAAGTTCATAAATTTGGTCGAATGTGATTGATTTTTACATTTTTTCGCATATTTAAAGTCGATCCCATAAAAATTATGCATTTATTTATATTTTGTGTGTGTTTGTTGCACTAGCTCAGTTTCTTTTGTTTTCTGTTTTTTTTTTCTATTTCTGGTGTGCGCAATACTAAGTTTAGTACCTTGTTGACCGAGCATTGCTCGGCTGAAAACATGGATAAAACGACGTTTTCTGAAAATGAAACCTAGCTAGATCGATTTTTCGCCCCCGTAACCCCTGGATACAAAATTTCATGAAAATCGTTGGAGCCGTTTTCGAGATTCAGAATATATATACAATTTTATATATATAAAAATTTGGGATATTGTTTTGCAAACTAAAGAATATAGAAAAAAACCCATTATAAATCCGTTTCAACAAAACACTTCTAGGAATAAACGGAACAGAATATGTTGGTTGGCCGAAAGGTGAACACGTGTAGAAAATTCTATTTATAACACAAGCTTTAGGAAAATTTGTGCTCATAATTTGGAAGGAATAATTCCAAAGATATTTTTTTATTAAATGTTATTTTTTCAAAGCTACAATTCGCGATAGGTCATATTTTTTTTATGGATAACATTTTAGGTGTTTGTCACAGTTTACCTGATGATTAAACGACGGCGTGGTCGAAAATGGTCAAACAGACGTCATGGTCAATTACTTGGTAGTATATCTTCTTAGCAGGAGGTCGTCTAGATAGGTACTACCCAGTACCAGACATTCTACCGCCAAGCAGTAGTGCCAAACATTACTGTGTTCCGGTTTGAAGGATACCAAAGCTAGTGAAATTACCTGGCTGTTGAGACTAACCATCGAAAGTCTTAAAGTGAAATGAGCGCTAAAGAATCGGTGCCTTGCATTTTGTTTATGTTCTATGTATCGCTGCAATGGTCTTTGACAGGCGTTATCTCTTACCATCAGGAGTGCACCTCGTTCGTGGCATTACTTTTAACAAACAAAAAAGAACGAACATAAATAAACAATTATTAAATCTCGATAAGCCAGCGCTTAAGTTTTTTCTTCTTGGTATTGCACTCAGTGCATTCTGCCAGTTTCAATTTTTCTATATTTTGTGTGCATTCTTCAATTTTCAGCTTCTTTATCTTTATAGTCAAAGTCCAGTCCGTGCCAGTCAAATCCAGTCCTGTTAGTAAAGTAGTGGTGATTTTACTATAAGCTTCGATGGAGTTTTGGAAGCAACACGAAAACTCATGTTTCACCACATTATATCACTTTCCCACGCTCTCGTTCGTGATTCGGCACTTTACGAATAAAACACCACTATTTTTATATATAAACACTCGAAAATATTTTAGTTATGGAAAAAAATACAATGAGGGCGACACGACTCTTTCCGCGTTCCTGCCAAAACACGAAGCCGTGATTTAAAATTAGTCAAAGTAAGCGCTGCGGTCATCCAACAGTATGTATACTTGTAACGCTTTTTTTAAATTTGGTAGCATTGTACGGTTATTGTCTTAATGTTGGTATAAAGTACGTCCGTAATCCTCTAATCCCGTTCTTCAAAGTGTCCCAGGCGGACGAACGCCACCTCAACATACACTCCACTAATTGGTTTGTAGGCGTCAGGTTTAAATAGTTTGCACTATCTCTGAGAAATATACCTAACCGATTATTAATAAAGGGCGGTGCGTGCGTGGGTAACCTAATGTTCGTATTTTACGTTGTTAAATCTGTTTTACGGTTACACTATCTTTGTCTAGTGGATAAACATAATAATATCTAACAGCCTTCCTCATAAACGTAAGTATTATGAGACTATTTTTAGCCGTGATTTGTTTAATAGTGTAGGTTAAACTTCATTTGATGATAAGTAACCGTGCACTCGAAGATGATAAACATATTTAATTGTCATTATGTAAGCGTTTCTCTTATACAACTCAAGCTTACATTTTGGAAGATACAGTTTTTTGTAAGATATACCTTTATTGCTTAAAACTGTGTACATAAAGACTTAGCGGCAGAATATCTGGTAGGCATTGCGGTGGCACTTAGGTAGGTACTTAGATGACCTCCTGCCAAAATATCTACGATCAAGTAGAAAAGGCTTTAGTTTTAAAATCTAAGTCTAATTCTAAGTTATGTTTTTTTACCTTAAAAGAAACATTTAATTAACGCATTTAAATAGCCATAGTTAAAGGAAAAAAAACTATTTTAACAAATTTATTACTCCTAATTAAATTTAGACATTTAACTAATACGTATATATTTTTGTAATCCTCATGTAATTGCCTTTATTTAGCTACCATATTTGATAAATTTGGTTAATGTTTTTTTAATTATCGATTTACTATTTCCAAATACCTATTATTATTATAATTTATAAAACATAAACCTTCCTTAAAATAAACAAATCGTAGATTGAATTTGTCGTAGACACTGCCGTGGGAACGAGTATATTTTTAATCGCTAAGGAGTACGTCGGATTTCCATGTTTCAAGTCAACTCACTCAACATGAGGCGGTCTTTGATCCTTTAGCTATATTTTACTGTATATCCCGATTTTGTTATCACCAGTTTTCCAAATTGCCCCCTTCTATGGAAGCAAATTTAAAGACGTTATCGTCATAAAATCTTCGTGTGTCAATAAAGAAATTGAATTTGAATTCGGTCACGTTATCAATCAAAATCAAAATCAAAAGTCATTTAATCAGTTTAGGCTCTGGTAAGGCACTATCTACCACCGGCTCGTAATTACACTTCAACTGAGAAGACTCCGGCAAGAAACTCAGCAAGGCATATTTTTGTGCATCTTTCTTTTCATATTAGGTTACAATTTACAGTTATAAATATTAATACATACATTATGCTTACTACAATTTTCACTTAGCCAGGGGGATGCAAGTGCAGAGAGAAGCTACAACAACCATATATTCCTGTCTTTCACGTAATGAGCCACCTTATAGTATAGGCTTTGTCAATTAACCTCTGCTTTAATAAAATATTGAAGGAGGTAGCTAGTCAGTCGAGTACTAGATTATAACCTCATCACTGTGGTTTTTAGAATACTTATTGTAGTAAAATGGACAATACTTACAGTGACGAGATATTTACATATTTGAACAATAAATATTATAATTATTTTCAATAAAACACGTACAGATAGGATTTGAACCTGGGATCTCAGGCGTGCTTACTATTTCAGTTTAAGGTTCGCTATCGACGTCATAGGTCAGTCAGCGAATCACAAGCCGGGGTCTGAATCGCGCAAACGAAGTTTTTTCTCTTTGTTGTATATGTGTCACAAAGAGATATCTATGAACGGGGAGTCCTAAGCTACACAGTAAGCCGGTAGTGGCGAGGGGCCGGTCTAAGCCCTCGCTATCTGCAGTGTCGTTTTTACGAATCACGAAAGATTATAGAGCTAAAAAATACCCATGGAAAAATGATAATTAATTGTGAGACAAAAGTTAAATCGAGGAGCAATCCTCAACTCCACCGTACTAGCTACTTCGACTCTCTTTTTCTACAGTTTTTATCCCCCGATGTAAACAACAGACTCTTTAATATTTAAAGTGTTTTATTTTTATTTTAGTTAATTAATTATTATTAAGCGGTTATTTAGCCTGCCTTGTTTGTTGCTTTTGACTCCACCGTACTAGCTACTTCGACTCTCTTTTTCTACAGTTTTTAACCCCCGATGTAAACAACAGACTCTTTAATATTTAAAGTGTTTTATTTTTATTTTAGTTAATTAATTATTATTAAGCGGTTATTTAGCCTGCCTTGTTTGTTGCTTTTGTTTTGGAGTCAAATTGAGTAATTGAAATGTTAATCTGATATTTGGTACAAACCTGTAGTTCTGATGACAATAGCGATTTGTAGCGATGATAGCTCAGTGGTTAGCGCGGTAGGTTCGCATGAGCGTGTGTTCAAACCCCAATAATGAGTTTGAGCTGCCGGTGAAGGAAAAGATCGTGAGGAAACCATGGTGGTAGGGTACTTTCTAGTACTCGGTTGGCTAGCTACCACCCTCACGTTGAAAATCTGCCGCCAAGCATCTAACGGTGTGTTCCGGCAGCCTCACTTGAGAGCCAGTACCATTCCAAGCTGGGTGTGCTTTACCATCTTCGACCACACCTAAGTTACAGTGGGATCGAAGATGGTAAGCACACCTAGCTTAAAATGATACTGGCTTTAAAGTGAAGCTGCTGGAACACACCGTTGCTTTTCAACTTGAGGGTTAATTGTTAAAAAAGGATTAAACTTTTTTAAAGATTCAAAATAAGTTCACGTTTATACTTTTCCTGATGTGGAAAAGTGCGGTTTAAGATGAAGCACGCTTACCGAGAAGAAATCTATTTAATCTGGATTTTGAAGACACCGATATTGTGCAGTAAAGTCAACGTACTTTTCTAGAACATGACTGGGCTCCACCCAGACTCACTATGGACTAGATTTTATTTAAAAGACTTGAAAATATCGAAATATTTGACACTAGTAGGTACATTAATAGTACATTGATGCACAAAGGGCAATGCCGAAAACAAAGAAGATGCGTAATAAATAATGCAGTCAAGGGGAATGCCGTGAGAATTGAAAACTTTATATACATTACAAAAACACTTTAGCATGTCGGTGACGTGAACTCATAAGTTTTGTCCCTAAAACTGCTCAAAGCGGCCTAATTGTTCACTTCAAAAAAACGTGTTGGTAAACATTTTGCAACAGCCAAATACAATAATTATTGTTCGGAGAGAGTAGAGAAGGCTACTTTTATAAAAGATACTTGACGCCATTAATCCTAGTCCTGGCGCTTCAGCAGGATTTAATATCGCCAAGAATGTGGGCGTATTCAGGCGAAATCAGCAGGGGTTAACAGATATACTCACTAGGGCCCCGGCTTCGCACGAGTAATAAGAATGGGTATAGTAAGCTATTCTTAAAAGGTAGATATATGCCACTGCGGATTTTTTGAAGATCTATAAAAGTGGTATATCCCACAATGAATTGATTTGTTATATTTATATATATTCGTTTCTGCAACAGATATGTCCAGCCCATTGTCACTTCAGCTTGCTAATACGCTGAGCTATGTCTGTGACTTTAGTTCTCTGGCGAAATGCCAAGTATAGCCATTTCCATAGCTCGCTGAGCGACTTTAAACTTGCGGATCATACCCACTGTGTTATTCCATGTTTCATTTTTGTTAGTAATTTAAAATAAGTATCTAGTAAGTAATTTAAAAAGTGTAAAATTTAACATTTTAAAAGGACGGATCTCGGATTCTTTGAAGTTAAATTTAAAAATTGTTACTCTTTATTTTTATGGTGGTAGATCTACTTTGGTTGGGAGGTCGTCTACGTAGGTACAACATAATCTACCACTAGGCAGTAATGTAAACATTTCTGTGTTCTAACTGATCAACTAAGTGAACAACGATCCGATATCCCACACTGCCCTGCTTGGCCTGACTGCCCTGTTAGCTCATTTGGAAGTTCTCTGTTTCAAGAGCTGTAGGGCGTGGGTTCGATTCCCATTAAGGACAGACATTTGCGTAACGAGAATAAATGTTTGTGCTGTATCTGGGTGTTCTGTACGTCGGTATTATAAGTATATATTTGTAAAAAAAAAAGTATAAAAGTATTCTTCAATTACAGGGTTCAATTCCCACCCAGGACAAACATTTTGTAGTATAAACAAATGTTTGTTTTATGTCTGGGTGTTCTCTATGTATTTACAAAAAATATATATTTAAATGTGGTATTAGTTTCTGACTCCCATAGTGCAAGCTTTGCTTAGTTTGAGGCTAGATGGCGCTGTGTGGTGTCCTAGATCAGTGGTGGCGAACCTTTATGGACTAATGTGCCATTTTTTCTTAAGAAATGTTTAGTGAGGCTATAGACGTGCCGTCAAATATGGGTACGTGCCCAAAGTATTGTGACGCGTGCCATTGCTTCGCCATCCTTGTCTAGCCCCCGTACTCTGAACTACTTATTGTGATTTCTGTTAGGTACTCAGGAAATAGCTATGCAACCATATATCATATGTCTGTGGAATAAGGCTCACAGTGGCGTAGCTTTTTCGTGAACGCCTACTAGATATCTCAATAAGAAACTTAGAACACAGAGGCTGGGCTAAGTTTTGCTATGCAAGGTTCTATCGTAGTAATGGACATACGTTATATCTTACCATAAATAAACACAGCGCTTCGTTCGTCTTATTACTTTTACATAAAAATAAATCTTAGCTTTACCCCAATATTATAACCCTGATTACGATCATACCGAGAATCTTTACCACAGGCTCTAAAACAATTTACTTTGGGTGTTTTCGGGTAATTTCGGCCACTTTCGGGATCGTAAATTAGCGTGCAATGTTCGCGAGTGTCCGGCAATATTCGGCAAGATTGCGAGACGTGTAGTTATCGTCCATGATTTATTGTGTCTCTGCCTAAATTACAGTGGTGGGAAAAATATGGCTGTAAGCTACAAACATTTTGTAACAACGCAAACAGAGGGAAACTGTTATAAGTTTAACTTGTGTGTCCATACATATGTAGGTACGTTATATTTTTTTCCACCTAGTTTTTTGTATATCATTATCATCATCATCATCAGCGGTATGACGTCCACTGCTGGACATAGGCCTCCCCTATTGACTTCCATAAAGACCGGTTGGAAGCGGCTCGCATCCAGCGCGTTCCTGCGGTCTTTATTAGGTCGTCTGTTCAGTCTTGCCGGTCCGTGGTCTCCACTCCAGAAATTATGACAATTATGTGACTACTCACGTTAATAATGGTGGATACTCCGACTATAGTTTCGGCCACAGCCAGAGGCCTTCTTTAAGGAGACAAAGCAGAGTATAATGCGCGCACGGCCTCGTCTTGAAAGCTTCTTTTTTATGTAAAAGTAATGAGATGTACGAGACGATTTTCTGCTGGTAAGAGATAACGCCTGTCCATGTCCAATGCAGCGATACACACAACTTTGAGTAGTAATATAAAGTCCAGGGCATCGCTGCTTTGGCGCTACTTTGAAACTTTCGATGGTTAGTGTCAACAGCCCTGTAATTTCACTCAAACCGGAACACAGTAATGTATACACACTACCGCTTGCCAGCAGAATATCTGGTACTGCGGTGGTACCTACCTAGACGACCTCCTGCTAGAGAGATCTACCACCAAGTAAAGCATAAGTAAAACAAAAACCAGTTTAGCCGTGTGTGTGACAAACATTTTCTTGTATCTGAATCAAACATGATATTTAGTTATGTTTCTCACCGACACTTAGTCGCGCACAAAAAACTATGATTTAGTTTTGTTTCCTTACCTCGATTTTTTGGCCATGTTGCAATAGCCAAGGTCACGTGGTCATGGTCTTAAATCAAAAACATGTGTTTAAAACTCAGTACCTGGATGACCGAGCTTTGCTCGGCTGAAAACACGGATAAAACGACGTTTCTAAAAATGAAACCTAGCTAGATCGATTTATCGCCTCCGAAACCCACTGTACTCTAAATTTCATGAAAATCGTTCGAGCCGTTTCCGAGATTCAGATTATGTATATGTATATAACTACTCGTATATACAATAATTGCTTGTTTAAAGGTATTAGATAGATAGATATATTACTTAGATAAGTTTAAGAACATGAGAATATCTCGTGGTTACTTGAAAAAAAGGAAAAAATAACTACAGTATTTTATACAGTATTTTATTTTAGTACCTCGTATCATCCAAACGGATGAATGGATAACGATAATTAAAGTATCGTAAGATTCGTCTCAATAAGCCAGGAGTCTTTACAGGGTGGTTTAAAAAAAAAAACGAGATCGTGGTTTTTTAACGCGATATAAAATAACGTTAATAAAAAAAAAACTAGTCTATCAAGTATCTAAATAAAGGCAATTAAAAGAGGATTACAAAAATATATATAGGTATGTTTAAATTTAATTAGGGATAATAAATTAGTTTTAAAAGTTGTTTTCCTTTAATTATAGCTTTTTTAATCGCAGTATTTTACAAATAATTATTTTTATATTTATATATATTTATATTTATTATTTAAACTCTTCAGCTTGTTTAATTTTTTTTTTTAATTTTGATGAATACACGAAATTAAAAAAAAAAACTCCTTATCATACTTAATTGGACAAAAGGCAAAATTAATTGTAACAACAGATTCATTAATCTTCAATTTGTACCAAGTATCTGAAAACTTTCGTTTTGAAGTTCTGTTAAAAGATTGAAGGATCTATTCTAGGAAAATAAATACATATTTATTAAAAAGAAAACTTTCAACGTAAAAATTGCTAGCACTTTTTGCTGTTCCCTAGAAATACTTAAGCTTTATTCATACTTAGATCCAGACCTAAAACCTGTGTTGGTTAATAGAGTTTCTTAACTTCTTTTCGGTGCTGTTATACAACGTGAAAGTTTGAACATCAGCAATATTGATACAGGAGGTTCAGTACTACATGGTTTCGTTCCTAATAATAATAAAAAATAGGTGGTGAATATAACACTAAAAACTGGCTCCATTCGTATATTTTTCCTGTGCTAATGTCAAATTGGCCGTAGTGGTGGCGGCGTAAGACTAGTATCCCACCCTCTCTACCCGTGGTTGCCGTAAGAGTCGGCTAAGGGATGTAATCCTGAAGATGGGCAGCAACGTCTTCCTTGAACAATCACACCTAACTGCGCTCGCCAACCCGCTTGCCAAGCGTGGCGAGTATTGGCAAAATCCCCCCAGGAGGAGGCTTATGTCCAGCAGTGGGCGTCCTATGGCTGATGATGTGAATCTCAAATTAAAAACGCGACGAGGTATGTAACAAGCTTGTTTGGAATCGTTTACGAGCTCAGTAATTATTTTATTAGGTAGTGAGTAAATAATAATAAATACCGTAGGATATTTCACACATCGCCATCTTGTCCCAAACCAAAGCTTGTACTATAGGAACGAGATAACTGATATTTTTTTTTTTTTTTTTTGTAATTACATACAGAACAACCCAGACGTCGAACAAACACACATCACACACACACATCATCAGCCATAGGACGTCCACTGCTGGACATAGGCCTCCTCTTGTTTTGCCAATACTCGCCACGCTTGGCAGGCGGGTTGGCGAGCGCAGTTAGGTGTGATTGTTCAAGGAAGACGCTGCTGTCCATCTTCCAGATTACATCCCTTAGCCGACTTTTACGGCAACCACGGGTAGTGAGGGTGGGGTATTATTCTTACGCAGGCACCAACACGGCACAAACAAACATTTAAATTTTCGTCACATAAACCTTTGTTCTGGAGGGAATCCAACCCACGCCCTACAGTTCTTGAAGCAGATATTCCACTCAATGAGCTAACAGGGCAGTCAGGGCATTTGGAAACTACTTTGAGTTACTTTGACTATGACTAGGATTTATAAATTATTGAAATACTTGACACTGGCAAATACGTAAAGTGCGACGCCAAAAATAAATTAGATTTTTTTTGCTGGGTAGTTGTCATTACTGTTGATTGCATTCATTGCCAACAATTGAACCGACCGGTCATTCGACACACCTCGCTGATCTCAACTGAAAGCGCAAAGCTCATCCATTGCTCCATTTTTATAACAGCAGTTACGGCCTAGATTAAAGTATCCACGGTAACTTTATTTTATTTCAACGTCACCCGAACTTAGTCCTTGTTCCACAAACATAAAGTCAAAATTATTGCGGCAGAAAAGAAAGTAATTTGATTGTTTAATGTTATTACTGGTCGTTTTAAATTAAACAATGCGTTATTGGCAGTTAGTGATGTTGCGACTCGCCTCCGTGGATTTATGTCTCTTATTTTTATTAGGGATACTTTTCAGAGCAAGTTTTATGGCTTTGTTGTTTGTTGAAGTATCTTTATGGATTCACACAACAAATTAACCATTATTGTTGCTAATACATACCTACTGGGTGTAAGTGAAATATTGTCTTAAACGAATACATGGAGAACTAATAATTTAATATATATTTTCGATCAAAACGGTGACGTTTTTGGGTTTCTAATAAAAAAAATTGGTTTGTCATCTCGTTGATCCCACAATAGACCAAAATAGTGGCCTCCATTTTGCACAACGTTTTTATATTGCCATACAGTGCGGTAATGAAGCCAGCGTTGTAGGAACTATTTCCATTAATAGTGTTTTTTATTCTATATGTATAATTTACAGTGCCAAGAAGAATGAAATTAGTTTATTTTATTGAAATTTACTTGTACCTCTTGTATTTGCATAAAATGATTTCATTGAAAACATAAATGTTATGATTTTTTAAAGTTCATAATTTATTAATAACTAGCCGTGCCCCGCGGTTTTACCCGCGTGGTGATGGATGACGATGATGATGAAAATATATATCCTATGTTTTATTCCATGGCCTAAAGTATCTACATGCAAAATTTCATCCAGATCCGTTTAGCCGTTGTAGCGTAATTGAGTAACAAACATCCATCCATCCAAACTTTCACATTTATAATATTAGTGGGATAAGCATGTGAAATTTTTGTTACTTTTTCACGGCTGAATTGATATGAACGAAATTTTTAATACATATAGATTATACTACAGATCACACATAGACTACATTTTTGTTCCGGGATACGTTGGTAAACCTGCGGAGCGCAATTAGTATCATGTAACGTTAAAGTTAACAGACAACCGTTATTCATTCACTGTAGTGTTCTCTACGTAATTTTATTTTATCGTTTGCGTAATTACCATAACTATTACGTCTTCGTTTACGGCAGCGTTCCCCTTACACCTTGTATATCTATTGGCTGAAATAATGCCTACCTGCGAAATTTGTAGCAAAAAAACAGGATCGTAAAATGTTTTATCTCTGGAGTTGAACGGGTAATATCCAAGTAGGTACCTATATCAATAAAACAATACTGCCTAGAAAACGTATACGAAAAAATTGAAACATCCCATTTGCTTCTAGACATCGTAAATCGAATTGTATTCCTACATTATAAATGCTATGTCCACTTGTTATCGATTCGATTTATTTTAGATACTGCATTTATTGTTGAGATTATATTAAATCTCTTTATTTTGATGATACTAAAATAACAACAAATTCTGGAAATTAATACTAATATCACAAATATACTATTCACAAATTTATATTTACAAATACCATAACTTTTACATATATACCATTTTTTTTTGGTTTTTATGTTGCTATGGTTTCCTTACGATGTTTTCCTGCACCGTTTGAAGTCATCGGCAATAAATAAAATAAAAATAGTAATGAGACAAAAAGACTAACACTACTGTAGTATTATAAAATTAATACATTCAACCGGGGGTTTTAGTGATGGCTTCTACAACTTATGTCTGTGTATTAATATGTTAGGAATCCATTATGAAAGCAAACTTCGTCGGATGGGCGAAGTGGTAAGTAGGTAATTGATATTTTATGCCTGGGGACCGCAAGGCATTAGGCAATAAATTTTTAATGCATTTGCAGAGTGGCAATTACCGATCAATAGTGTATTGATATAGAGGAAAGGTGCTGAAGGATCTTATGGTTTATATTTAATTTTGTTTTACTTATGCGGGATTACTCACGTTTGATTATTGTAGATATCCGATATAATTAAACGTGAGTAATCCCGTATAAGTGAAACAATGATGTACGTAAAAAAAACGCGTCTGCGTGGTGCACGTTTCATAATTTTTTTACCATTATTGTAGATATCTGATATAATAAAGGTGAGTAATTCCGTATAAGTGAAACAAAAATGTACGTAAAAAAATCGCGTGCGCGTGGTGCACGTTTCATAATTATTTTACCATGTCCTCAACTTGCCTGTTTAAAAGATATGACGTGGTCTAAGAAGAAGCTTAACCACCTATTAACTCTGATCTTCAAAGAGATCCAATTTCCGTGACTTATGATAGAAGGTAGGTTACAGCTTCCCAACTTATAATTATCAAACTTATAATAATATATAATTATCTTGCTTTACTATTAACTGACGTGGTTTTGACACGTAATTTTAGTTAGAACATATATTATACCTAGTTGTTTGCTAATTACGTTATTGCGATGGCCACTATTTTTTCTTCAGAGGCTAGACCTATACACATAACTCCTTTGCACTACTCTTATGTAAGACTATCGCTAGCACAATTTAGGCCGTTAGTTTTTCTACAGCTTGGTAAACATAATCTTTTTAGGGTTCCGTATCTCAAAAGGAAAAAACGGAACCCTTATAGGATCACTTTGTTGTCCGTCTGTCTGTGTGTCAAGACCCTTTTTTTCAAGAACGCGTGGAGGTATTATGCTGAAATTTATATCAAATACCCAAATCTACTGTCCCGTAGAGCTGTGAAAAAATTAAACTTCTAAGCCAACGCAATCAAAAGATACAGCCGTTTATGCTGCAAATATTCGACACTCGCAAGGGAATCAAGACCTACAGGGTACTTCCCGTGAACTTAGAATCTTGAAATTTGGTACGAAGCAACGTCTTATAGCACAGATAAAAGAAAAATTGCGAAAAGCATAAATTTGTATTTAAAAAAATACCATAACTTTTACTTACATACATACCTATAGGTTTGTACGGAACCTTAGTGCGCGAGTCCGACCCACGCTTGGCCGGTTTTTTTACCATTAACTAGGTTAGGTTCGGCTAGGTGTTTGACCGCAGCTCATCCGGTTTAAAGTGCAGGTGTGGTCAAAGATAATAAACACACCAAATCTGCAATGGGAACTAGCTGTCAAGTGAGGCTGTTGGAACACACCTTTTAAACTAATCTGCCTACTAGAAAGTACTACCACCATGCTATGGTTACCTCTAGATGCAGTAATAATGAAAACCTCTATTTCTTGGCCTATTTATCATTATTTATCAATATTAATATTTTGTTTCGGGTCATAAATAATTTCCCACCGTCAGTCTCTGATTCATCCATCTTCTTTTGGTAGGTATTAAAGTCAAAAGCACTATTGTTACTGAACGCCTAACTTTTGGTTAGACTCGCGACCTCACTTGAATCTTTGTTCGAAAGTCACAAAGAAGCTTTTCACAAATTTCTTAGTTTTTTTTTCATGAAATTTATTTATAGCTTTATTTTTTACTGAAATGTGACTATGGGTGAATTAAAAAGATAACTTTGGGACCATTAACATGCAAAATTTTCTTTAGGTATTTTTAAATGATTGCGCATTTTCAAAGCTTTAATAAATATTTTATTTTTTTGAATTTTGTGATCTTTAATGAGGATAAATATTTTTTATCAATTGAAATATTGCAGAACTTTTAGGCGAAGAAAAGTAAAAAGATATTTCGCAATATATTTGATTTTATTTTAATGAAACTAATTATGTACCCAGCGAAACTCTGGATATTATTTCTGCTCAAAGTTTTTTGGGTACCTCTAAGATGGTTCGACAGACATTATCTCTTACCATCAGAAGTGTGTTTCGTTCCTTTAATTACTTTTGCGTAAAAATATAATATTTAAGCAATTTTATTAAGCAAGAATTTCCGATAAAATTAAACGTGAGTAATCTCAAATAAGTAAAATAAAAAACGGCCAAGTGCGAATTGGCCTCGCGCACCGAGAGTTCCGTACAAACCTGTAGGTAGGTATATAAGTAAAATTTATGTATTTTTTAATAGTAATTTATGCTTTTCGCAATTTTTCTTTATCTATGCTATAAGACGTTGCTTCGTACCAAATTTCAAGATTCTGAGTTCATGGGAAGTATCCTGTAGGTTTTGATACCCTAGCGAGTGTCGAAAATTTGCAGTATAAACGGTTGTATCTTTTGATTGCGTTGGCTTAGAAGTTTGATTTTTCCTCTAGCTTCAAGGGACAGTAGACTTGAGTATTTCATATGAACTTTAGCTTGATGCCTCCACGCGTTCCTGAGAAAAAGGGCCTTGACAGACAGACAGATGGACACCAAAGTGATCCTATAAGGGTTCCGTTTATTACATTTCAGGTACGTAACTCTAAAAATGAAATAATTATTTCATAAAAAATTAAATAATTATTTCATTTTTAGTCTTTAAGACTAATTATAATTAATCTTAAAGACGTTGAACAACATCATAGCATCAAAGTTTTATGTAAGAACTGAATAGACCATTGATTTTGGACCTAAAACAATAAAAAATCAGAACAAAAGGCCGTAGAAACAATAATAACTTTCGGTATGTTTTCTTATTTTTTTGATAACTTAGACGTTGTTCACAAAATTAGTTAGCATGAAAAAGGAACGAGAATATCTAACTACGTCGATTTTTCTTTTTCTTCATTTTATATCAGAAAGGGAAGATTAAATTTTGTCTGTGTTCCTGTTTCATGACCCGAAAGTAATTGAGTTACATAATTTTTTATTGAGTCTTTACGTTACAAGTATGATATTTGTAGATCGTAAGATTAATAGTTTTTAAGTCTTGTTATTTAAATATTCCCAATTCGGTTTGTTATATCTTTTATGTCAATAAATTATGTTTCAATAAGTCATCTTTTACTCCTTAGCATGAGGTCGTCTAGGTAGGTACCATCGCAGTACCAGATATTCTACTCCCAAGCAGTAGTGTGTGAACATTACTGTGTTCCGACTTGAAGGGTACCGTAGCTAGCGAATATACAGGGTCGTTGAAACTAACCATCGAAAGTTTTAAAGTAATGAGCGCCAAAGCAGCGATGTCCTGGATTTTGTTTTGCTACTCAAAGTTCTTTGTATCGCTGCAATGATCATGGACAAGATTATCTCTTACCATCAGGAGAGCGTCTCGATCGCTCCATTACATAAACATAGGCCTTCGATTGGCGCATTAATTCTTACCCTAGGTAAGGCCTCTCAGCCTAAACAAGCTCCCTTAATTTAATGTTGATCAGAGGGTCTACTTAAAGTGTTTCTTTTTGATGTAAAAGTAATAAGACGATCGTGACAACTTTCTTGATGGTGAGATGACGTATGTTCATGACCATTGCAGCGATATACTAAACTTTGAGTACGAAGGTCCATGGCCTTGCTGCTTTATCACTCATGATGGATAGTCTGAGGGTCTAGTTAAAGTGTTTCTTTTTGATGTAAAAGTAATAAGACGATCGAGACGACTTTCCTGATGGTGAGATGACGTATGTTCATGACCATTGCAGCGATACACTAAACTTTGAGTAAGAATGTCCAGGGCCTTGCTGCTTTGGCACTCATGATGGTTAGTCTCAACCGGAACACAGTAATGCTTACACACTACGCTTGGCGGCAGAATATCTGGTACTGTGGTGGTACCTACCTAGACGACCTCCTGCTAAGGAGATCTACCATCAAGATTCGATCGGCGATAACGCTAATGGAAGGCCAAAAGTATACGGGATTGATATAAGCTGTCCACGTGACATATCGACAGTTTATGTCGATCTCCCACATTGTGGACTTTTCTATAAGTGTTTTCGCTAATTGAATGTTACTTTGTCGAGACCTTCAGACCTGAATAGATGTTTTTGTAAACGAAATTAAATACTACATAAGACTTATTTGTTCTACAGTTTTTTTTAAATAAAAATGGTATAATGAGATTCGTAATGAATTTCATTGAAATTGTTGAGTGTATTTTTTACATTTCAATTCAGACTTCAGCTTCAGCTTCAGACTATATTTAGATGCTCATTTACAGATTCTGGCCAAAATTTTGTCCGTTTTGACGAGTTTTGTTGACTTTGAATATATAGGAATGCGAAATGAAGATGATTTTAATTTATATGTTTAAAAGATAATTTCAGAGATTTTTCTGTTCTCTCTTCCTTCATGTTCAGTTATGGACTAAATTTAAAACTTTTTCAATGACACGGTTATTTAAACATTCCATGGAAATTATATTCGTCTTGTATTCTCTAAATATAAAATTCTACTAGTGTTTGAAAAGTTACACTTAATTTTAGTATATAATTTTCCTTTCAGTCTCTTATATGTGATTGTTTCACATGGAGTGACGTCATTCAGACACTATGATAGTCTTAGCCGTATTCACGGTAAATTTGAATTGGTTTTGGAAATCGCAGTCAATAAATATAAAGTATACTTAATAAATATAGTGTATTCAAGAGTCATATTATATACTTCACTTATAAACTGAACTGCTGGTGCTTTGTTCTTCTTTCCGATATTTTAAAATGAACTTTCGCAAAGTAACGTCTGAATCAATTAAATAAAGTGTTTTTGGTGTGTTTTTCACTTCGGAAACATCGTGAGTAAACATTAGTGCATTTTTTTGTTTTAATTATGAAGAATTATTATATCGGATACTCCAAGTTGCGGTAACATCTGGTGAACCACGTCAGTTTCCACAGTAAAACATAAGGTGAGCTGTGTTTGTATACCTTGCCTGTCAACCGTAAAAAACTCTTACGTTTCCTAGGTAACAAACCTATTGAGATATATATCTCTACTAGCAGACCCGGCCACGCGTTGCTGTTACCAAATTGAACACACGCGTGTAACGTAAAATAAATTGTAGCGCATATGAAACAACTTCGACTATTGTTTCGGCGACATCCAGTGGACTTTTAACGTGGCGCCATGTATTGGATACTTAGTCAATCCAGTTATAAATTACCTTACGCCGCCATCTATTAGAATTTTATGGAACTCACAGATTAATTATACCTCATTGTTGCAAAATAATTTGCATAAAAAAATATTGCGCTTATTAATTGAGATATAAACTATCCTATCTCCAAAGTTGGATCAAACTGCACACAGTGTGCAAGATTTGGTTAAAATCGGAGTTCATCGCGGACAAACAACATGACACGAAATTTTTATATATCTATATCTTTAAACGAGCAATTCTTGTATATATATATTCTGAATCTCGGAAACGGCTCCAACGATTTTCATGAAATTTAGCATGCAGGGGGTTTTGGGGGCTTTAAATCGATCTAGCTAGGTTTCATTTGTAAAAAACGTCGTTTTTTCGTCGTGTTTTCAGCCGAGCAATGCTCAGTCAACCAGGTACTGAAGATATTATGTGAGATAATTTAACACATCCAGAGACCATAAAATATTTATTTCTTTCAACTTTTAACACTAACAAAAAAAACGGAACAAAGGGAGAATTCCAATTTATATTTTGCAACAATAACTCTGGATTATGTTTGGAATTACTACGAATGTTCCACAAAGACGAAAATTAAAAGAAAAAGCGAATGAAGAGTTTAAATGGAGACTTGACGGATACAAATTAACGCTGACTTTGGCGAGAAATTAATGGGAAATGCTTTTCCTCCTGTTGTGGTTAGTGACTTTTGACGACATCTGAAGAGTTTTATTGTCTGTATTGACAGCCAGTTAATTGGAAGGACTGTCTTGGCCTTTGTTGAAATGTTTCAGTTGATTGTGGAAAAAAACATTATGCCACGTTTCAATGTATTACACCTATGTATTTTTATCGTAAAGTTTTTTTTTATGTAATGGTAATGAAACAAACAAGATCATCTCCGGTAAGATATAACTTTAGAAATTTTAACGTTACTAAATTTTATATGGGATTATTGTTATGCCCGAATAAAAGTTATTATATCTTATATTATAAGATTAAGAAGATAAGATATAATAGCTTATATTTATATATATATATATATATACAAGAATTGCTAATCAGAATATATATATTATATATACATATATTCATAGAATCTCAAAAACGGCTCCAACGATTTTCATAAAATTTTGTATCCAGGTTTTTTCGGGGGCAATAAATCGATCCCGCTAGGTTTCATTTTTAGAAAACGTCGTTTTATCCGCCTTTTCAGCCGAACAAAGCTCGGTCATCCAGGTGCTATATATTATATAGGTTCTGATGGAACTTCCTTACTCCGTATATAATCGCTGTCGCTTCTTTCTGAATTTTTTAATACTTTTTCTCTGTTGTATTTAGTTCAATTCCATCAGGCGCTCATTACTTTGAAACATTAAAAATAAAATAAATAAATAATTATAAATATATCGTAGGACATTACACACAGCGCCATCTGACACCAAACTAAGCAAAGCTTGTACTATGGAAGTCGGATAGTTGAGAGAATACTTAAATACTTTTTTTGTTGTAAATACATACTTATAATATATGCAGAACACCCAGACACAGAACAAACATTTTTGATTATACGACAAAATGCTTGTCCTGAGTGGGAATCGAACCCACGCCCCACGGCTCTTGAAACAGACATACTACCAATGAGCCAACAGGACAGTCTCAACAGCCCAGTAATTTCACTAGCTGCAGTATCTTTCAAACCGGAACACAGTAATGTTTTCACACTACTGCTTGGCGGCAGAATATCTGGCACTGCGGTGATACCTACCTAGACGACCTCCTGCTAAAAATGCCTGTAAAATCCATGTTTCATATTGAGATTATTTCGTTTAAAAGGCTCCATAGTAAATAATGGCCCTCGCAGGGTATCCCACGGGATTTTAAGAACGTAAGCTTTCATGTAATTTATTCACAACTTTATTGAATAGAATGTCATAGATATTACTGCTCCGTTCAGTTTAAGACTAATGAGCCCCTTTTGGATTGAATATATAATTTACTATTAATTTTGCGAAATTCCAGGTTTAGGTCTTGTCGATATAGATATTTTTGGTTTGATTCGTAACAGAACAAACATTTATGTGGCGATAATTTGTTTGTTCTGTGTCTGGGTGTTTCTGTTTGTATTATAAGTAGTACCTGGATGACCGACTGTAGAACAATTAACACTGTGTTAATTGTTCTACAATATTAATAAATACGGATTTAGAAGGGCAACATACATTTTATGTTATTTGACAGTTATGTGAAATGAGAAAGTAGCTCGAACTGGTACAACAATGTCAGTTTTATCTTGCTTACAATTTATTTATGAAGATATCTGCAAAAATGTAATAATATAAAACGATCATTATCATTGACATACAAAAACCACTATTATGCTATAGTTCACTGAGTCGCAAATTGAGCGTAACGAAACTGGACTTGCCCCATAATTTGATTGTCAAACTTTAAATATCAACTCAATATAAGTTTCAGA
This sequence comes from Biston stratarius, assembly GCA_950106695.1. Classification (NCBI taxonomy): domain Eukaryota; kingdom Metazoa; phylum Arthropoda; class Insecta; order Lepidoptera; family Geometridae; genus Biston; species Biston stratarius. The sequence continues at coordinate 31,172,115 of OX467106.1, read as the reverse complement.
GTTGGTGACGTCAATTGCGAACTTGGTTACTGAGCTTGTTGAGTGTTGGGTACGGAGACGGGTTGTTTTGTCAAAGCTTTGCTAATTCTTGAATAATACCCCCAGGGTAGAAAGCTTCGATGACCTTCAAAATAATAAATTTAAGTATGAAAACAAGTATTTACGGCTTTAAAACTTGTGAATTTCAAAATTACTTGGGTACCTACTAGAGTTGTAAATTAACTACTATATTTTAGTCGTAGTAATACAATTTGGGAATACTATCGGTGATAATCTGATGATTATAGTTACATGGTCGACGTTCCACAAACTCGAAGGAAACGATTTGATTCCACGTTCATTGTGCGGACTGCTAGACAGTGGAATGCGCTGCCTAAGTGGGTGTTCCCCTTTGGATATAATCTGGGTGTCTTTAAGTCAAGAGTGAATCGGTATCTTCTAGGCAAGCGTGCTCCATCACATTATCACTTAACATCAGGTGAGATGGCGGTCAAACGTAAGCTTATTTATTATAAAAAGAAACCGTATATTAGAAATAGGTTTTTATTTGACTAAACCAGAAGAACAGACGCTATGACCTCCCTAATTCCTACATTTCCCTTTAACACATATATATTCGCGTGGAATTGTGCCTTTTCTACCAACGTTAAACTCATAAACATGACAAGATGTGTAATGAACTCGTTTAATAATAAGAATATTAATCAACGCTATCCGCGTTTTCGGCAAGGAATCTCAAATGCAAAAGAGAATCAGAGGATCTAGACAAATTACATTCTATTAACGAAAACGCTAATAGAAAAAACAAAATGTACGGAATTGACATAAGCTGTCGATATGTCATGTAGACAGCCTATGTAAAACCCGTACATTTTGGCTTTAATCGAATGTTACTTTGTTTAAGCTCACTCTCAGAGGCATGATGAAAAGCGAAGATTTCCGAAAATTAACCACGCTAGCCTAGTAAATACCTATTCACGTTTTTTTGAACAACCCGAGTTGTACTTAGTTTGAAACACACGCGCAGGCAACGAGTACCATACATCCGCAGTTCGTATAAGACAAGTATAAATTAACAATTAAGAAAAACCGACTCCATGACACTTAAGCCAACTAAACGCACTGCTCCAATGAAACAGCGAGGTTTCGGAGTAAATCAATTTCGATAAAATTTATATGGGACCACTTTTGAAGTATTATTTACCAAAGAAAAAATATATGTTATAAATGATGGATCATTAGGAAGAATCTATTTATACTAGATTTGAAGTAAGTATATATTGTAAGTAGTATCAAGAGATAGATTCCGATAGAGCTTTCCACGTTACTTATGTTATGATACCATTTGTGTTACTGAAGACGTTTTGAACCGATTCTATTGTCGTATTGGAGCTCAATGAAGAATATTTCGATTCCAAATCTACACTTCATCTCTGTTATCTTCAATGGAAATGACATAAACTGAGAACGTGAAAATCTAATAGAAAACGTTCCTATTTCTATCTAATATTATTGAATGGCATATAGAATATAGAATACAACTTTATTGTACACCAACAATGGACAAAATTATTACGTTCATAATGGGTTATCCATTTTATTATAAAGGTTAATGACGTACCTATGTATACAACAGCTGAAATTATCGCGATTTCAAGTTCGATCTTTATAGTAAAAATTTGTTATAGGTACTGAATCGCGTAGCCCTGTATACGATGTATGGACGAACTAAAGTACTGAATAACTATAAAATTATTAAAATAAATTGGCATTTTGAAAAAAAATATTTGATAAATAAATAATTGATCTATATATGTACATTCAAAATGCCCTTTTTAAATTTTTTTTAAAGTATGGTTTATTAATTATGGTAGTATTGTAATGCATAATTGGATATGGTTTCGTATAATTTCGGGCTGATCGCTCTGTTTTTAACTTTAAGATGAGTTCAGCTTGTATTTATAAATCAAATTGAATAAGGTATTTTTAATATCTAATCTATCTAAAAAAAATAAAAAAAAATATTTATGTAGGTACCTACAACTTTTTAAACATTTCAAAGTTGTTAAAATTCAAAGAGTTCAATATTCCCGTGGGCAGGATAATTTCACAGAATTACGATAATTTCCGACATCAAAATGGAAAAAGGTTATCGATGAATTTTCTTTTCGTCCAATATAATTAGTCAATTCAAAGCCTTGGTATTCTTTTTGCGTATTCAATAACCCGAATAGAAATACTGGTTATCGATAATAAGAAGTACGCCCACGTTTCGGTCCGAGCTCTACACCACGCAATTATTATAATGAGATATTTGGTTGATATTATTTTCAATTCGGGCTTTTATTTAGGACCTTGTGACTAAGTATGTCGGTGTCTTAGGTTTTCTGGCGAATTACCTTGATCCGAATACGATCCTTTGTACAAATGCCAACAAGGCTAAACGGAGCATTTACACATACACACACATTTGAAATAAACAAAAAAATATGTCCATAAGTGATCTATTTTGATTAAAGTAACAATGAAAGAGTAGTCTTTTTTAATGGTTGACAAGTCAAGTGTTTGACCACAGCTCACCTGATGTTAAGTGATGATGCGGTCTAAGATGGAGCACGCTTGTTTAGAAGATATAAATTCACTCTAGACTTGAAGACATCCGGATTATATCTAACGGGGAACACCCACTCAGGCAGCGCATTCCACTGTCCGCACAATGAACGTGGAATCAAATCGTTTCGTCCGAGTTTTTGGAACGTCGACCATGAAACGATTGTATTGAAGCATTGCCACGTATAAAACATCAATGTATATTTTGTTAGTAAAATGAAAAGTAAATTTAAACTCGAGTCCAATACGAAATTCCGTAAACAAACACAAAATCCGAAAAGCTATTTCCAAATACAAACTAAACATAATTCTACGTTAAATATTTTATGATAACACAACCCTAACTTTAACCGACAGATTACCTCTAAACCTTTCCTGTTTTATATGTCACGACCCAAAACAATCAGGATTTGTATAATCACGATAGTTGAAACTGTTGTGTTTGTTTTGGCAAATTAGCGAAAGTGAAATTAAAGTTAAGTACCGGATTACCACTAAAGCTCCTCGTGAAGGCACAATGTATGTTAATAGGATACGGTAGAAATAATGAGTCGTTCAATTAGACAAGGATTGTATCTGAAAATGTTTAATACCATCGTTGTTTCGCTAATTGTTAACGTTTTGTTTACGTGTTTCGCCAATGATATTTTATATAAAAAGAGGTGGATATCGCATTAGCGCGCAATACTTGTTGCAGACAAATTCAGACAATTGTTGCAATTTGATTTGGGCTAGTGTACTTCACTACTTATACTCGTAGCTATCTCTTTCAGTATCATACATTCTGTATTATCTATCGTATTCAGAGTTGTAAGCTCATTTGTATTACGTTAAATAACCAAAACGATCAAAAAGCCAATATAGTGACTTTATTAGAAAAAAATTAATAAATAATAATAATCATTGAAGTCTTAAAACAAAGTCTCTAACTATAGCTAAGAACTCAGTTTGGTTTTAAAACACGCGGAAGACTTCCACAAACGTGGAAGGTACATTCCGAATGAAAGCGGGTAGGAGGTTGTAGACTAAGGGTCCCAGAATGCACACCGACCTCTCTGTTGACGATACGATGCGACGAACTAACTTCGAAGGGTGGTTGGGGGATATACCGACTCCATGACCCTTAGATCAACTAAACGCTCTGCTCCAATGATACAGCGAGGTTTCGGAGTAACGAAAATATCATCGATGTATACAATTTTTAGATTTGTGATTTTAAAAAATTCGCTCGACCGTTATCATTAAATTTGAATGGGAATACCTGGGAAGTACCCTTTGAAACAAAAAAATAATTTTCCAAATCGGTTCAGGCCTCCTCAAATAACATACCTAAAAAAATAGTCTGACGAATTGAGAACCTCTTCCTTTTTTGAAGTCCGTTAAATATAATTAATATTAAAAGAACCGTTTCATAGAAAACTCTCTCAAAACCATCTAAACAATTAATTGTTCTCGATAAATAAAACAAATCATCCAACCAAGAACGGTAGAAATTATTCAATGAATAATATTTCTCGGTGTTTAAGGTTAATTATTAGATTCACTACATTTCAGCTAAAATTAAATCAATTAGAGGCTCTCCTTCAATGGGCTCAAACTTGAATGACCTCCGTAATTGATATCGAAGGCTAGACCTAAGGGACTACGGGTCGTTTGTAATCAGCGCCGTATTAATTACCGAACCATTACTAGTTACTGTTGCTTATACAAATCAAGATTAAGGCCTGCTCACACAGGTGCGGTCTACAACGGCGACGGTGGTGTCGAGAACTCAACCGCTATTGTAGACCTAGCCTATAAGAAGTAGTGTTATAGTTGTAGGCGCGCTGCACTGTTTTGCGGTTCCTACTACAACAAGCTCTGTGTCAGCCTGCTGCAGTTTAACCGCCCGTTTTAGCCGCTACCGCAGGTGAGAAGACCATATTAAATAGACAAGTTACTCCTTTTACGCAAAGTTCTGAGTTACGTATTACGGTAGAGAGAGATATGTAAATTACCATTTCAATGAAGTTCTTCTATCAATAAAGATGTACTTTTACCAAGCTGGGAATTATGCCCGGAAACAACTATTTGACAGTTTGTACTCGTACTCTATACGCCGTCGAATTTCGTTTGCGCGATGCAGATCTCTCGTCGCTGATTGGCTATCGCGATGCATGTTGCCGTCGGAAGACGATGTTTTTATCCGTATTGACAATACAGATTTAAAAATATACGTATTCCAAAGTAGATTATACGGTTTTATTCTAAAATTAAATACTCCACAATTAAGAAGTAAATTTTTTGGAACATCATGTGTACCACTTGTTGGGGACAAATTTTCTTTCGCCGTGCGTGCTCAGTTTAGAATACGAATCAAAACGTCTCTCTCTTTTTCGCGAAACAAAAGGAGAGTAATATTTTTCACGACTTCCATGCTGGACCTTGACAATAATTGAAAACTAATAAAGTAACTGATCATATATATAAATTAAAAGAACACGATTTGTTCAGTCCAAATATCTAGCAAATTGGCCCCATCAATATCTCTACCTGCCCTCCAGTATCGAAGTAAACAAATTGAAATCCTCCGTCAGAATCAATCAACGTCATTTGGGATTCGGCTTATCAAGTTGTAGATTACAACAATCCACTAACTGAACTTGCCTTAGTGAAAGAAATACGACTGTTAGATTTATACTTACACTTCTATACTTTATAAGTAAAGAATTGTGTCGTGTTACATTGTGCTGAGCAAAATATAACAATACTAGCAGTGCCTCACAATTTCACTCGAAACCTTACTGGAATTAAATATTTTTTCACCAAAATAATTTAAATAAATTTCACACATCGCCATTTAACCCCAAACTGTCCAAGCTGTCTTACGTATATCGTCACTCCATTAAGTCTGAGGGCGCTACGCCACGTTTGCCAATACGCGGTCTCTACTCTAAAACACGTCTACCCCAGCGGTTATCGGTTCGACGACAGATATGTCCAGCCCATTGCCACTTCAGATTGCTAATTCGTTGAGCTATGTCTGTGACTTTAGTTCTCTGGCGAATTACTTCGTTCCGGATACAATCCCTCAGAGAAATTCCAAGCATGGCTCTTTACATGGCTCGCTGAGCGACTTTGAACTTACGGACCGTTCCTGCTGTTCTGAGTGTCCACGTTTCGGCTCCGTAGGTCATGACAAGCCTTTAAGATGTAAACGTTCTAGGTAGAATATACGTATAATTCGTTTCAATTGATTAAATTAGCATGCACAGCTTATTAAATGTTAGATTTTGCATACAAACATTATAGATTATTTTAGTAGGTTAGTATAAAATTTTACGAGGTTGAAAGATCCAACTGTTGCCTATATTGAATTAAAATCTTTAACCGTAAAAGCTTCTAGTACGTTTTTTGTTTTACTTAAATGGCATTACTCACGTTTAATTTTATCGAAAATTTCGACTATAGTTTCGCCCACATCAGGTGGCCTTCGTCATGGAGACAAAGTCGAGGACAACGCGCGCGCGGCCTCATCTTGCTTCGTACTGACTGAGCTTCGAGTACAGTCACAACTAATTTACTTGTACGTAGTAATAACAAGGTAACTGCGACTTACTTTTTGGCTAGTAGGTACCTGGTTGACCGAGCATTGCTCGGCTGAAAACATGGATAAAACGACGTTTTCTGAAAATGAAACCTAGCTAGATTGATTTTTCGCCCCCGAAACCCCCTGGATACAAAATTTCATGAAAATCGTTGGAGCCGTTTCCGAGATTCAGAATATATATATATATATATATACAAGAATTGCTCGTTTAAAGATATAGATAGATAGATAGATAGATAAAGAAGACTGTTACTTGATTTTGTCTTGATATATTTCAAAACATGAAATGCCGACTTACCACTGGCAAAATATAAAAGTGTAATACCAAAATAAAAAATAAAAATGATAAATGAATTTATTTTAGGCAGTTATATGTATATTTGTCAGTGAAAATCTTTTGTGATATCAAATATCATATCAATATCAATCAATATCAAAGTTAAATAAGTCTATGTCACACAAAGTAAGTCATGATCGAGTCCAGTCATGCCCTAATAAAGTAGTGACGACTTCACTACAAGCTTAACAAGTTATAAATAATTTAAAAAAAAAATACAAGTTTTGGAAAATACTATAATGCAACGACGTGACCTTTTCCCGCCAAAACTCTTAAAGCAAGTCACAGACAACGAAAGTAAAATAAATCGAATCGGAACGGTCTCGTGTCAGTTTAAAATTGAAACGACGCAAAAGGTATTTAAAGACATCCGTTACCTTTGTAGCGTCTAATTACGATTTCTGCAGACTGGACAAGATCAAAGAGTTCTTAATTAGAATAAACTTTATCGGTTTTGAAAGCCTTACTCTTGAAGGAAGGAGCTCTTGAAATTAATTATTCTGTCCCTACAACATTTGTGTGTAGGCGTTTATACGTCAAATAGCCTGAAATTAAGAAGATATAAGGTATTTAAACAAATCATTCGGGTTAATATTGCAATTAGATAATTAATTCATCACATTTCGTATTTGATTAAATGATATATATATTAGAGAGAAATAGCGTAACTGTTGTTATCTAATAATATTCAATGTATGAGTCTTTAAAGCGATGATAGCTCAGTGGTTAGCGCGGTCTGTTCACACGCCGAAAAGCGTAGGTTCAAATGAGCTTAACAATGAACTTAAGCTACCGATGAAGGAAAACATCGTGAAGAAACCATAGCATGGTGGTAGGTAGCTAGCTAGCTACCACCTCAAATTGTAAATCTGCCGCCAAGCTTCTAACAGCAGCTTTTCCATCACTTAACATCAGGTTAGCTGTGATAAAACACTTAACCTGTCAACCATTTAAAAAAAAACCAAGCAACTGATACTTTCAAACTTTTTCTATTTTCTATGTCTGGTGGCCTTCTTCAAGGAGACAAAGTAGTGTACAACGCGTGTGCAGCCTCAGGCCCTAGACAAAGTAACATATTACTATTTATTAGCGATTACTCTAATGGAGAAGTAAAAAAATTACGGGATTGACATAAGCTGTCGATATGTCACGTGGGCCTATGTTATTCCCGAATACTCGTATACGTTATTCTTTTCTATTACCGTTATCGAATATCGAACATATAGATGCTACTTTCTCTACGCCCTCTAGTCTTACTTCGCATTGCCATTATATTGATATTAATTACTTTTCTGAAATAGAAATCGTTATCCTTTGACATATCTAGGTGAAGTATAAAGATATGTGGTTCCGCAATCCAGATCTTAAATCAATGTAATATATTCAGTATTATTAATAATAATAATAATAATAATAATCTTTATTACTTAAAAGAATCAACATATTCACGTATTGGTATACAAAAAACAATGACATAAAGCAAAGTCCCGGTTTTTAGACGTTCCAGCGGGCCCCAAACTAGGTGAAACCTGTATCTTGGGCTCCCATGTACACGGTTAACAGATAAATTGTTTCTAAGCGCTTTAGTGTACACAATTAGGCATACGCTGCGTTAATTCTAAAAAATGTTCTAAAATTAGTTGGTGTGCATATATTAATAATTAACCTATTGATTGTATGTATGTTTGAGTGTGGGTGTGTGTGTGGGTTGGGGTGTATGTGGTGTGAGGGGGTGTGTGTGTGGGTTGGTGTGTGTGTGGACGGGTGTTCGAGTGTGTGAATGGGTGTACGTATTTGTGTATGTGGATGTACGTGTGTATGTGGGTGTACATGTGTGTGTGTGTATTTAGGTTGTTAATTTAGTAATACACTGGATGGGAAGACGTCTTTAAGCTTCATTTCAGTAGAGGTCACCAGTTTTTCTGTTTGGATGTATGAAAGGGACAGCAGCCAGTTTTGAATTTTGTGCTTAGATTCAGCGAATGTGGTACTCTGAATATCAAGAAGTCTGCAAACTGAATTGTAGGTGAAGATATGCACGTGCTTAGGAAGGCGGGAGGCAAATGCCGTTTTGATTCTTGGCAGTTGTTGAATTTGTGGGCGCTTGTGTCTCTTAGGAGGATTGCATTCGGATGATAGATGATGACATTTAGCAATGGCCCGCAGAACAAAAAGCTGTCTCACTGATAAAACACCTGCCTCTTTGTACAATTTGTCAGAAGAGTATCTGCGTGGTTTCCCCAACATTATCTTAAGGACTGCTCTTTGGGCTCGTTCAGCTTCCATCATATGTGTTTGGGCTGCACCTCCCCAAGCCCCTATGCAGTAGTTCAGCAGCGACTGACACAAAGACTTATACACTAACATTATGACTTGCGGTTTGGCAGCTGATCTCAGAGTTTTCATAACATAAATTAATTTGCGAGTCTTCTTAGAAATGTATGTAATGTGGTTTTTGAATGATAAGTTCTGATCAATAATAACTCCTAAGTATTTTGTACATGGGACTCTACTAATTGAGCTGCAGGAGCAGCTTGGCTTAGATTTCTTGGGATCACTGGTCATTTTGCAGTTAGTAGAGTGAATCAGTAACTGAGACAGGTCAGTACCGGTAGCTTGCGTGATGTTGAAAGCAATGAAATTGGTTTTCTGAGTATTTAGAGTCAATAAATTTACGTCAAGCCACCGAGACAGTACCGTCATTCCACTTTCAGCTTCTCTCAAAGCAGAAATCCAGTCCTTCCCATGAAATACAGCAACAGTGTCGTCAGCGTAGCAAATTAGCTTAGCATTTGGTAAGTCGAGCCTCAGTATATCATCCATGTAGATTGTGAAAAGGGTGGGAGCTAGAATACTGCCCTGTGGGACTCCAAAGGTTATATGTCTCTCGCAGCTTTTTTGATCTCCTACTTTAACACACTGTCGCCTGTTAGATAGATAACTAGTGAACCAGCTATGGGTACTTCCTCTGATGCCAAAGCGTTCTAGTTTTCCCAAAAGAATTTGCGTAGACACTGAATCGAATGCTTTGGCAAGATCGAGAAAGACTCCTATGCATTTTTGTCCACTATCCAGTTGCGACGAGACTGTTTCAGTTAAAAGCTGAACAGCGTCTTCGGTTGATTTTCCACCTCTAAAACCGAATTGGCAATCATGTAATAGTTTGTACTTCTGCAGAAAATTAACGAGCCTCCTATTTACCAATTTTTCCAAAATCTTGGATACTATGCTGAGCAGTGAAATGGGTCTGTAGTTGTCTGGATTTGATTTATCTCCGGTTTTATGTATAGGTATGACAACGGCGGTCTTCCAACAATCCGGAAAGATACCTGAAGTCATGCTGAGGTTGCAAATGTGTGTTAAAGGCTCAATAAGTGCATGTTTCGCATATTTTAATATAAGTGGTGTTATGGCATCACTACCTGGAGCGCTTTCTGGTTTAATGTCTTGAATAATACCATTCATCTCCGAAAAATCTGTAGGCGTCAAGAACAGAGAATTTGTGCAGCGACTATCCAAGGAGATTTTCTGGCATAAAGCTTCCTGGGTTGTATTAAGTTTATGTAAGATGTTTGAGGCCAGATTAGCTCCCGCACAGGTGAAATGTTTGTTATAGTTATTTAATACATCCCGGCTGTTAGCAGATCCGCTTAGCAAATCACTGGCGCTGTTTTTGTTACTAGGCATGTCACTGACTTGTCTTATGGCTCTCCATAACTTTTTGGGGTCGCCCTGGTGTTGGGATAGTACTGCATTATTATGTTCAGACTTGAGTTTGTGCAACAGGTTGTTACAAAAATTTTTATAGCGGTAATACGTAGTTTTAAGGATATCGTTTTGTGGGTCACGTCTTAGTTTAAGGTGCAACTTATCCCGGTGTCTCATACACCTTATCAGGCCTGGGGTGATCCAGGCCTTAAGATTAAACTTCGTTCGGCTAGCTTTATGTTTGTGTGTATATTTCAGAATACAATCCGATACTGTTCCATTGAAAACAGAGGCTGCATCGTTTACGTTGTCTATGTTGAGAACTTGTTGCCAGTCAACTTTCCTGAGATAGTCTGATGCCTCGTGGAAGTTGACCTTGGTGACAAATCTCCTTTTCTCTCTGGATTTCTTTATTTCAGTTGCCAGTCCCACTATTAATAGATCGTGATCAGTTATCGAACACTGGCAAACAATGCCTAGAGCCATATTTTTACTTTTCATGAACGCGTGATCTAGACATGTCATAGTCTGTCTTCTCGTGACTCCGGTGATAGTCGGGAGGAAGCCATGCTCAGCCATGAGATTCTGATATTCCTCATTATCACTGCTTGGGTGTTCTTCTAGCAAGTTTATGTTGATATCACCGATGAGTAGAACATTGGTCTCATTGGAAGTGCTGCGTAAAACAATTTCCAGGGAATCATTGAATTTTTTTAGATCTTTAAAAGAAGGGGATCTATATATGCCAACAATATTTAGACAATTTGCTACATTTACTACGAGGCAGTTTGCTCCTACGAGATTAGGCTCATGTACTGATACAGACCAACAATCTTTTGTATAAATTACTACTCCTCCACATTTGTTTATAAGCTTCTTTGTATGATAGACTTCATATCCAGGTAATTGCGGTATATGAGAAAGTTCATGTAGCCAACATTCAGAAAGGACCAAAATATCAAAGTCACAGTCCAAGCGTTTCAAGGTCGGTAGTAATTTGTCAAAGTTTTGATTTAAGCTTCTGATATTATAGGACAGAACCTTAAATTTGTATGATGCAATGAGCTCTTTGCATAGTTCAGGCTTTTCGATTGTGCGACACTCTACCCTTAGAGTTTCCTCTAAATCATCGTAAACATCCAAATTACCCATTATCAATGATTAGGGAAACAATAAAAAGTTTTTGAATAAGAAGTGACGCACTATCGAAACACAAATGCTTCATTCTTTCATTCCTTCCTATCCATATAGAGGCAAGAATAAAAGAGGTGTTTAAACTGCCAAACGGTCTAGTCCCAAAACAATATGAAGTTAGTTCAGAATTACTATGGTGGCCTCCGATGTGATGAGAGTGGTGTGAGTAAAGTGTTTGTGTAATTGATAAAGAACGTATATGTTTTAGTGTGAAGAGAATATGTTTACATATTATAGAAACTATACAATCACCAGAGCATGCAATTAATATAATTTTGAATAAATCGTTAAAAATAAAATTTAGTTTAGTGTTTAAGTTAAAAAATGCAATTAAAATTACTGAAATACAACAGACAAGTACAATAGTAATAAACGATGATCTTAAAATTAATATTAACAGTAATCTAATTTTAAACAAAGATAAAATAAACTGGCGTTTTCCAAAGTGTTTTTTACTTGGAAAATTACTTCGTGGTTTAGACCAGTACGCCGGCGGCAGCCGGGCCCTGATCAAGATTTCCATTAATATGAGTAGGTAAATAGTGATCCAGATCCGGGTATCCGTTGATAAATATAGCCTGTTTTCCTTCTTCCTTACGCAGGTGAACTTTTCCGTTGGAGACCCAGCAGAACCGAAAGCCCAATTCCTTTGCGCGCAATCTGGCCTCTCGAAATAACACTCTATTGGACCTTGACAGATGTTCATTTATATACACCTTACGGACCGGGCCTGCAGGACTGAAATCTGCTGACGCAAGAGCATTGCGACGGGATTTAACTGCTTTCAAAATTTCGTCTCTCTTTGTCTTCCTGATCAGCCTGACAATTATCGGTCTAGGCAATAGTAAACCCGTTCCGCCGCTTCTGGTCTTCTTAGGGCCTGCCCTGAAAACGCAGTCAATCGCATCTTCAGGCAAGTTCACTCCTATTTTGGTCGCCGCAACCATTACAATATGCTCGAGATTCTCATTACTAGATTCATTAACGCCTATAATTTCCAATTCTTTATTCAGAACAGTTTGCACCTGAAGGTTTAGTTGTTCTTTTAGGTGATGGACTTCTTCTTGCAACGTCGTAATAATAGTATCTTTTCCTTCAAGTGATTTGATTCTCAAGTCATAGCTGTCCAGTCTAGTACTGCAAGTTTTCATTGCCTCAGTAAGCGTTTTAAGAGATGATTTAATCTCCGCTATATCTGTTCGTAAAAATCGCAGCTCAGTAGCAATGTCCGGCCGCGAGTCCACCTCACCACATATCGGCTCAGGCGAACCAGGAGCCGGTCGCTTGTACGCACGCGCACCTGCTTCATTAGCGTTCGGACTCTCGAGACGATCGCTCGTAAGCGCCGGGGTGTTCTGGTTACAGTTTCGAGGTACGCTGGCTCGGCACGTAGGACATCTCCAGTCTTTAAATTTAGCGATATCTTGTGATGTGAGGTTAACACATAATGGGTGATAGGATGCCTGACAATCATTGCATTTGATATATTTCGTGGAGGTGGTAAGTTTTTTGCAAGCCGCACAAACTAATTCCATATTATTAGAGCGACTGGGGAGCAAGTATTTATCCATACGATTTGCGTGACTCATTTCGCACAGCGGCTATCGTAGAACAAAAGGTAAGCTTGCAAGCAACACAAATAGCGGGTAGGCAGGCAGTGCGAGCGAGTTGAGTATATTGTATTATTAGAAACGGTCGTAGTCGCGTGAGTCATACGTGTGTGCAAAGCTCAACAGCTGATTGTGTCGGATGACTTTGTTTGATATTCGGGAATTGATGTGTTTAATTAGCTGGGATATTCAAGTTATGATATATTGAATTAGCGTACCTTAGCCTATTCGATGTAACCTCTGCACTAGTGTGTATTATATGTCTTTTGTTGCACTTTTAACAATTAATTTAGACTTTCAAAACGGAGCGATACAGAAGTGCGTACACTCGCCATTTGGTTCGTTGACTTCGGTAATATTTCCCGCTGAACTCATAAAAGCGTTCCTGCAAGCTGCCTCGAGAGATTTGAGCTCTTTGCTCCTGGTAGAAACTTCTTTCAAACTTTTTCTTAAGTAGTGTTATGTTATTAAATTACTCTCCAAAACTTGTCTTTTCGAATGCATAAAAATAGTGGTGTTTTATTTATAAAGTATCGAATTGTATGTGCAAGTTTGGAAAATGATATAATGTGGTGAAACATAACTTTTCGTGTTGCTTCCAAATAAGTTTTGGAAGCAACACAAAAAGTTATGTAAATTTGTACTTGTAGTAAAGCCACCAGTAGACTTGACCTGTATTTACTTTGTGTGATTTCAACTGTGACTTGGACAAATTTTACTAGAATTATCGTACAATTCTTTAAAACATGGAAACACTTGAGAGTAGCAATTTTTTTAAATAATTTGTTGGCAGCTAGGTTTTTGACTACAGCTCACGTGATGTTAAGTGACGGCGTGGTCGAAGTAAGAAAAGCACATCCTGGAATGGAACTGGTTCTGAAGTGAGGCTGCCGGAACACACCGTTAGATGCATGGCGGCAAATTTTCAACTTGAGGGAGGTAGCTAGTCAGCCGAGTACTAGAGAATACCCTACCACCATGCTTGGCACATGACAAATATACAAGTGCAATGCAAAAACAAAAAAGACAAAGGAATTGCCAGCCATTATGGAAGCAAATTCAAAGACGTATTAACGTCAAAACAAAATCAAACTAACGCAATATGCTTATCTTGTCTCCATAAAAAGTATTACTAATGCTGAGAAGCAACAAAATAAGCAGACCGACTTTGAAACAAGCAACAAAATAAGCAGACCGACTTTGAAACAAGCAACAAAATAAGCAGACTGACTTTGAAACAAGCAACAAAATAACCAGACCGACTTTGAAAAAATCCACAAAATAAGCAGACCGGCTTTGAAACAAGCAACAAAATAAGCAGACCGCCTATGAAACGAGCAACAAAATAAGTAGACCGTCTATGAAATAAGCAACAAAATAAGTAGACCGTCTTTGAAACAAGCAACAAAATAATTAGACGGTCTTTGAAACAAGCAACAAAATAAGCAGACCGTGTTTGAAACTTGTCTTGTATGTACAGCTGTTATACTCGTAATTTCACGTGTCGGTGCGTCTCGTGATTCGTATTGTCCAGAGTCTCCACGAATGAATGGACTCGTTAGTTCCGCGGACGAGTCTTTGTTATTGCTCTCGTTTGGTGACAGTTACACCGTCACACCTCTTGAAATGTATTGTTAACTTTATGAAAGTAACTTTACCTTATTTATGAAAAAGTTTCATGTTACAGCGTCTGCAATTTTTAAATATCCCATTGGCTTGGAAATTTAATAGATAATAAAATAAGATTATTTTGCAGTAATTTTGAATTTTTTTTTCTATCCCCGTTAATCTTACGTCTTTTTTAATAAGAGAGAAAGATGGTAATTATTGAACCTTCCTTTAATCCTTCCTTTATTATTTAGTTTTAATTTATTTTAGTAGTCTACGTATTGTGCAAGGATAAAGGTTCCATCTATACAATTAGATGTTGAAACTTAAATCATATGTTAATCATCAAATAATTTTTATTTCTATTTTCTTTTTAATTTTTAAGCTTTATTTGCCACTATAGACATATATGAATAAATGTTTTTCTTATTTTTACTATACAAAAAGTCACGATTATTGTTTCAGATGTACAACAGGCAACTTAAACTCTTGGAGCTGTTTTTAACAGCTCCAAGAGTTTAACCCAGCTTCAATTGAACTTTCCATTATATCGGAGTAATGAATAAACTCATTATTTTTGTAAAAACAAAAAAGCACGTCTCTCAGTTTTCATCATTAGCCATAGGATGTCCACTGCTGGACATAGGCCTATGTAGGAATATGGGGTGAGGTTTTGCCAATATTCGTCACGCTTGGCTGGCGGGTTGGCGAGCGTAGTTAGGTGTGATTGTTAAAGGAAGACGCTGCTGCCCATCTTCCGAATTACATCCCTTAGCCAACTCTTACGGCAACCACGGGCAGAGAGGGTGGAGTACTGTTCTTACGCCGACACCACCACGGCAGTCTAGAATACATAATAATTATTTATTTGTTAGAAAAACAAATAATTGGAACCAAAAAGTAATTTTTTTTTTTGATTATTGACGGCTTGGAATTCGACCAAAACTCACCTAATGTTAAGTAACGGTGTGATCGAAGATAATAAAGCACTAGGCTGGAATGGAACTGGCTCTCAAGTGAAGCTGCTATAACACACTCGGTGCTTGGTGGCAGATTTTTAACTTGGTACTTACACAGCTGAGTACTAGAAAATACGCTACCACCATGCTATAGTTTCCTTACGAGATTTTTCTTCACCGGCAGTTCAAGCTCGTTGTTGGGATTTAAACCGACGCCTTTCGGCGCGTGAACCGCCCGCACTAACCACTGAGCTACCATCGCTACAAAAAACATCATACTTTTACAAATAAATCGTACAACTTTACAATTCAATATCAAACCTAGTTTCAAAAATTAAAGTGATAAATCCCATATTTTGATATGTCGATAATAAATAAAACAAACGTCCTTTACACCGTACACGAATGTCAACAGTTGCGAACGAAGCATCATTTTCACTTCACACCTAATCAAGTTAGTGTGAGACCGTTCCTTTGGCATAGCCTGAAGGATAATCTGTAAGTGATTTGAGTGTATCCAACACACTCCGGTCAAAGCTGATTGCTAAATGATTTGGAAGGGGAGCAAAATAAAGGCGACACGCTTTTTTTTTCTTGTTTACGACGTCGCTGTGTTCTGTATTCAGCCAGTCTTGGATACTTCGGTCTAATGATTTGTTCACTCCATTTTTATGATCTATCTAATCTATCTTACCCTTATCTCCGGATCCCAGACCCTGGTTTTATAGGCTGTCGCAATACTGGGGGCTTCTTCTCATTAAATAAATATTATAGGACATAACGCACAGCGCCATCTGACCCCAAACTAAGCAAAGCTTGTACTATGAGTATCAGATAACTGATAGAATACTCAAATACTTTTCTTTGTAAATACATACTTATAATACATACAGAACATGTCATATAACACACATTTGTTTATACCATAAAATGTTTGTCCAGGTTGGGAATCGAACCCACGCCTTACAGCTCTTAAAGCAGATGTACTACCAATGAGCCAACAAAGCTGTCAATGCCATTATGAGAAGGGTTTTTTAAATTTATGATGTAATGACACGCTCTTCTAAGAAAAAACCCATTGCAGAACTTTGAGTATCAAAACAAAGTCCAGAGCATCGATGTTTTGGCGCTAATTACTTTGAGATATTCGATGATTAGTCTAAACAGCCCTTTCTGTCTATTTGACTGGTAACTTTGATGTTATCAATAAAATATTTGTATTAGTATTAATAAACTAGCTAGATGCCTGGTACTTCTTACCTGGAGTACTATTGCAGCACCACCTATCGGATCCAATTGTAAACTATTCAGAAACCTACTTAGACACACAAAAAAACCATCATAATCAGTTTCCGTTTTCAGAAATTCATCATAATCAGTCTTCGAGTTTTTGCGAGACTTACGCCCAGGACTTGATTTTGTATGTATATCGCCGATGGAAAACAATAAGGGCGTATCCCGGTAAGAAATTTTAAAAGTATACTGTATTATTCAGCTTTTTTTATTTCTGCGTCAAGTGGTTTGATCCTCGTTCCTGTACGACAACACGAAATTCAATAATCAGACACTATTTTGGAAACTGTGTTTAATTTCTTTTAAATAACTTCCCATAAAACGGCAAGCTTAAACTTTTTAGAGATACGACGAGTAGAAAATTGTTTACTCAAACATTTTTACGCTATTCCTGTTCATGTAGATAATAATTCAGAATATTGTATCCGCAATATGTTTTGCAACTGAAATTGCATAATATTTTCGAGTTAAGTCGATAAACGGAACCTTATTTTCTTTCATTTTCTACTTGATAAGTTTCCTCAAACGTAAAATGGTTCCATTTGAGAACCGATCATGGGTCTTTACTCCGAATAAACTTCATCCATCCGACCCAACGCGGGTAGCGTGTAACCAAAACTCTATTTAAGTAAACGTCATTTAAGTTCCAAACTGATAAACGTAGGGATATTTTAAAGCCACAAAGGAATCTCGACCGAACGAAACTTCGAATAGATTTATTTTCTTAGCACATACATATAAAGTAAGATCGAAAGTCGTTTGTTTGCAACATTTGTAGAAAGCTACATTAAATACGTCTTCGTAATTTTTTTTTTATTAAACCTATTATGGACGTATATCATTGTTATAATATTTTGATTTCTGGTAATTTGTAGGTACTAAAAACAAAAGTAACAACGAACTGAAGATTTTAAATAATCTATAACCCGACTGCGATTAAAATAGCTATATTATTATGGACACCCATCCATCCATCCATCTAAATCATATTTATAATATTAGTGGGATATAGGTATATATGTAAAAAAAAAACGAAATATTTTTTTCCTATATGTTAATCCTGATAATAAACTACATGTGTGCCAAATTTCATCCAAATCTGTTCACCCGTTTTTGCGTGATTGAGTAACACACACACACATCATCAGCCATAGATCGTCCACTGCTGGACATAGGCCTCTTCCTGGGGGGTTTTCGTCAATACCCGCCACCCTTGGCAGGCGGGTTGGCGAGCGCAGTTAGGTGTGATTGTTCAAGGAAGACGCCGCTGCCCATCTTCCGGATTACATCTCTTAGCCGACTCTTATGGCAACCACAGGTAGAGAGGGTGGGGTACTATTCTTACGCCGGCACCACCACGGCAAGACCAAAAAAGTTACCAAAAGTCATCAAATCATCTAAACATCCAAACTTAAAAACTTTCACATTTATAATATTAGTAAAATTACTAGTTTACATTATATGCCTTTTGTTACGAATATGCAGCATAATATTTTACAATCAGACAGGTAAAAGACAGCCGCTAAGCCGTTTTTTCTTTCCAGTGACCAGCATTTCCATTACACCACTGGATAATTCATCTTACTTATGACGATGCTTCCTCGCAGCCCCTACTATCTAAATTAGAATTCCAATTGGATACGTCTAGAGGCACGTTCCACAAATGAAATAATCTTTTGGCGACACGAGATCCTTTGATACTATCAAGGGTGCTAACTTTGTGAATTTAATAAAATTGAAACTTTTGTATTGTTCAAGGAGTATTATAATTCAGCTTCCACGTAACAATAATAATAATATTTATTACATAGATTACACATAAAACATGCACTTTATAATTTTTGTAATCTAGTCAATAAATATTTACTTTATGCTTTTATTTCATTCACACAACTAGGACGTAGACCTATCTGTTGGAATGGTTTTCGTCGCAGTGTGTGATATCTAAATGTTGGCCTAAATGGCTCAAGATGACACAAAAATATATCGCTCTATTTCGCACTTTAACTTCACTCGATCTCTATGACAGTATTCCATATTATAATTCCCTGGTTCCTTCTGCACTCGTCATATGTTATTCTACAATAATCTGTCGCAGCCCGAGGCAAGTGTCGTCACAAACTTGTTCGGGCCCTCTTGTGACGACAGTGCTCTTATGACCTTTACACACACATGGACAGCTTGCTTTTAGAGTTACATATAAAACAAATGAATATCAACATTTTGTTTGGCGATTCTCGTAAATTGGACTGCCCTGTTATCTAATTTTTCTCCTTTTTGAGTTGAAGGGCATTTTCAATTTCGACGCAGGACATACATTTATTCGACGAACCTAAGTGTTTGGTCTGCGTCTGGATGTTTCAAATGCACATATCATTACATGGCTATGTGTAATGTTTTCCAATATTTGTTTATTTATTTGTAAATCTTTTATTTTACTTATGAGATGTGATTATGTACTTTCATTCCTTAATCATAATTCTTTTTATTTTCATTGATTTGTAATTTACATCTATTTTTTAATCTGTTTACTGTTTCTCTTCTCAAGACAATTCGTCTTACCGTTTGCCATAAATGTTGTTTTCCTTGTCATTTCTATACGTATGTTCTAGTTGTGAAATTTTCAAACACTTGTACCTACTAAAGGAATCTTTAACGTAAGTTTATCTAATATTGGGCGAGAAAAACTATTTATTGTCTCCTTGAGATCATCACCAACATGTTGTTGATGACAAAAATAATGCTGACAAGCTCAATAATCTAGCTATCTGTCTATTTCTTACCTTTTTGCAATTAAATCTTAGATCTTGATACAATTTGGTATTGATTAATAAAATAATAAACAAGTATTGGAGGGTATTTAACACAGCGCTATGTAAACGCAAACTAAGCAAAGCTTGGAATATATAGTACCCGGTCAACTGATAGAATAGGTACTTTTTTTTTTGTAAATACGTAGTATAATAATATTTTATATATATAATTATTATTTTTACATACTATTATTATAGGTATATATTATTTTTATTAGTTTAAATTATTAGAACTGAATACTGTTACAATATCTCCCGTCTGTTCTTAAGATGTATCGTGTTTTTTTCATACTCGGTTGCCTAGAAAAGATCGCTCTTAGCGATAAGGCCGCCACTTGTGACAATAGCTCATAAGATTTTTTGTTTTCAGTACTTTTGTTTCTATTTTTGGTGTGTACAATACATATATATAAATAATACAAACAGAACACCCAGACACAGAACAAACACCTAATATTTGTCCTGAGTGGGAATCGAACCTACGCTTATAAGCTCACGAAGCCGAACTACTACCAAATGAACTAAAAGGCAAACGAATAAATATAATTGGAACTTTAGAAAAGGAGATAGATTACATTTAATTGCTACCACCATCACTGTATTTTTATCACCAAGTCAATCCATAGCCAAAGCTAGTTATCTTTTACAAAGAAACTACAACAACTACGGAACTACAGAAAAACTAGGCCTATTTCATGTATTCTGCTGAGTTATGTGTAGGTAACCGACTTTCAGAGTTGGGTTGGTAGAATAATTCGTCTAATTTTTTTACGTCCAGAGACGTTTGCCTCTTATCTACTTGGAGCATTACTGTATGTTAAAGAACCCTTGTCAGAAAGACAAATTACTCCAAGTTAAGTTTAAAATAACGCCTAAAACTTGGATAACAGTACTACAGTTTCTACACTTGGCTTGGGTCTGCAGAAATAATGGCTACCTTGTTACACATTAGCTCCTCTCTTTTGAGAAATCTAAGACGGACTTTGAACTCTATGACACGCTGCTATAGAGCACCATATATGGCACCATAAATTATTTACTTTTTGAATTTTGAAGTATTATTATTTTATATTATTTAAATTTAATTTAGATTCCTTAATTTTATATTATTTAATTTAACTTAAAAACAAACTTGACATATTTATAAATTACGTAATATTTCCAAATTTAATTTAAAATAATATAACATATTTTTAATTTTGTTAATTCATATTGTTAAATTTTAATTTAATATTATTTAGTTTGACTTAAAATATAAGTAAGTAGGTTTCTACTTATCAATAACGCAACATTAACATTTTCAAATTTTTAACAATAATTGTTAATTTTATAATTTTATGCATGTTGTCATCACCTGTAATTGCTATAACACCAAGTTTTCTTTTTTTATGTTGATGACCTTTATGAATGTAGTGTTGGTAATCCAAATAAAACACAAAACATAGAGTACAGTTTAAGCCTAAACAATTTTCGATAAAAACCCGCCATGCCTCGTGCATCTGACTATAGCACTACTAAAGTAATCACGGATCGCCCGCGGAATGAGGAGGTAGGTGGAGGCGGGCGTCGACAGCGCACTAAGACCTGTGGACCCTGCGGTCTTTATTAGGTCGTCTGTTCACCTTGTGGGTGGACGTCCTACGCTGCGCTTGCCGGTCCGTGGTCTCCACTCCAGAACTTTGCAGCCCCATCAGCCATCAGTTCTGCGTGCTCTGCCCTGCCCACTGCCACTTCAACTTGCTAATTTGCTGGACTATGTCAGTTACTTTAGTTCGGCTACGTATCTCCTCCATTCTGATTAGATCTCGTAGGAAAACTCCGAGCATTTTATTTATTTATCATATATGATTACATCGCATGGTACTTGATAAGGAAATAAAAAAGATATTAACACTACAGACCGAAATACAAACGAGGTAATTCGTTCCAATGATAAACACAACTAAAATACTATAGAGAGCATCGAATACATAAAAATATAAATTCATCATACTGTAACCAGTAATAATAGAAAAGTTCTTTTTACATTTATACTACATCAGGTCAGGGTTATTTTATTGACATGAAAATACCCGCTCCTACATGAATGTGGATATTTTGACATGATTAATTGCTTAAGTGTATCAGCGCAAATATATGACGTGGTTGCGTGTTTGTTGTTGATATTAAATTTTATTTAATCGATATGAAAATTTTGTAATAGAATATGTTAACAAATTATCGTTGTTGTCGATATTTTTATCCGATTGCCAAGTAAGGGTTATGTTTTTCACTCGTATCTTGTATGTATTTATGTAAATTTCTTTATAACCTCGTATCTTTCAAACAGCCGAGTAGATCTGTCTCAATAATCCAAGTGTTCTTAGAGAATGGTTTTAAAAAAAACAGTAGGTAGGTTTTTGGCACGAAACGTTACGAAACGTTGGTAACGAAGTAATACGTTAATTAAAAAAAACTAAACCTATCAAATAGGGTATCTAAATAAAGGAAATTAAAAGAGCATTATAAAAATATATATAAGTTATATGTTTAAATTTAATTTAAATCGCAGTCGGGTTATATATTTTTTAAACTCTTCAGCTAACTAAACACATTCTCAAAACCTACAGAACGGTTATTAAACTTCGTTTGTATTTGAAAAAGCGTGGACGGAAACAACCTGCCGTAGTTTTAGTCCCTTAAAATTTTCAAGTTTAATCTAAGAGATAAATCATTATTTGAACGTACGACCATCGACGAAAAACGTGTTCAGTTAAACGACCGTTTTAAACTATTTTCAATACTGTCTTTTACAGTACGTAAATTTGATTAAAATTGTTAGTTCATATAAAAGTATATTTAAGCTATACACATTAAGCTTTATTACAGTTGAATAGTCTGTAGCTTATAAAGTATACTTTGACATGAACCAACGTTTTTAATCAAATTTACGTAGTGAAAATACAGCATTGAAAATAGTTTAGTCTTATCTTCAAACACGTTTTTCGTCGATGTTCGATGTCTGTTTAACGCTCATTTGATTTTGAAAATACATAATAGGTATGTTCTATATTATTTATTGACTTCATCGTTTACAAACGAGATACAAATCTTTCAAACTTTTTACTTACTCGTACCTCAATTTTATTGCAACATTTTGAACTAATTTACCTTGCTTTATGTGCTTATTCGTAAAGATTGTATCTAAGTGAAAAATGATAGAGATGATGATGATTTGAAGAAGATTATTCTAAGATTAGAAGATAATTACTACACGCTCACCCCAAACACACACTAACACACACAAACGGACACACACAAGCTTAATTTTAAACTGGTGACAAATAGAGCATGTGAAACACAAATACTAATAATAAATATTGTCATCTCGTTATAAACTCTCTCTCGAGAAGTTTGGAGGACGGGGGAGACCTATGTCAAAGAGGCAATTTATGCATAAAGATAGGTAGGTATAATGTAAGACAATGAAAATGGTTTAGTGTAAGGCTGATTTTATTATATTTTAAGTAAATTACAATATAAGAACGAACTGTGTCTGAATCAACATAGTTCCAGCCCAGCTGCATTCAATTTAAAAGATTCCGTCGTATACTCTCCGCGCTCTACTTCTCTCCGATTTTATTCTGTATTCTTTACCATTTTAAAACAATATTTCTTCGTAGTTTTGAACTCAGTTAAAGAAACTGCACTAAAACTATAAGATTCGAACACGTTTCGATCCTAACTTCGGCATTGTATGAAGTTCAGCTCTAATTCGAGTGTTGTTTCTTACTGCAGGGGAACTAGTGGGCTATATATTGAAATCTTTTGTTCTTTTTGTTTTTTTTTGTTCTTTTTTGTTTTTTTCTAGTACCTGCGCGATGGGTTTACTTATTCAGATAAGAATTGCAATTGTATAAATTTAGTTGAGTATTTTCAATTCCTGGATGTTGTACGCTTTTCATTTAGAAATGCATGAAACAATAAAATTTATATAAAACCACCTCTGAAGTATGATCTATGAAACATAAAAGAATCATCAAAATCGATTCATAATTGGCGGAATGATCGCGTAACAAACATACAAAAAAAAAAAATACAGTCGAATTGAGAACCTCCTCCTTTTTTGAATTCGGTTAAAAAGAAGAATTATTGTTTTAAAGCTTTAATTATAACTTAACATTTGATTTATTGTATGTTTTTATTGTGTTTCCTCGTTTAAAGCTAAAGTCATTTAAAAACTTGTGAACTGGCAAAATGCACGAACGTGCTATGACGGTAGAAATAAAAAAAGACTTAATTGTTTAGCTACTTACTAAATAAACATAATTGATTAAATAATATTATTAATTACTTTTATATTACAAAAAATGCGAAGTATGTGTTGTGATAAACTTACTGTAGGATTCCGTAGGATTAAATAGTTATTATTTCATTGATCATTTTCATAACGACGCTGCTGCCCATCTTCCGGATGACATCCATTAGCCGACTCTTACGGCAACCACGGGTAGAGAGGGTGGGGTACTATTCTTACGCCGGTACCACCACGGCAAAAAATAAAAAATGCAAAGTGAAATGGTTTCCGAAAATTTTAATGCTTCCTGGCAACAATAAACACAAACACTTTTGTTAATAAACATCTTCAACGAGCTGTATCATTATACAAGGCAGGAAGAAAGCTTGCGGTCGTGCGTCATGAGTTTGAGAAAGTGCTACGTCACAGACGACTTCGCTGTGATGCTGGAAACAACTTTGCGGTTCAAACTATAAACTTCACGGTTTAACGCCATCTTGACAGCAGACGGGGAGACGTGGAGAGGAGATACGAACCTGACTACGTTTGTATGCAAATGCACTTCTAATGTTATTTTTTTATTTGAGCTTCACAGACTCTGGAGTTCGAAACCTTTATTTTTTTGCATTGTAGTGATACACAGAACTTTGACTAGTAAAACAAAGACCAGAGTATTTCTGCTTTAGCGCTCACTACTTTAAGACTTTCGATAGTTAGTCTCAACAGCCTTATAATTTCCCTAGCTGGACCGGAACACAGTAATGTTTATGTATGTAATATGCGCTTTAGTTTTATTTGGTGGTAGATTTCCTTAGCAGGAGGTCGTCTAGGTAGGTACCACCGCAGTACCAGATAAAGCAGTAGTGTGTAAACATTACTGTGTTCCGGTTTGAAGGGTACTGCAGCTAGCGAAATTACAGGGCTATTGAGACTAGCCATCTAGTCTCAAAGTAATGAGCGCCAAGGCAGCGATGCCCTGGCCTTTGTTTTACTACTCAAAGTTCTGTGTATCGCTGAAATGGTCATGGACAGGCGTTATCTCTTAACATCAGGAGAGCGTCTCGTTCATCTCATTACCGTTATATAAAAAAAAAAGTGCTCAAAGTGATTATCTAAACGTTATTTTGTACAGAAATATTATATTTTTTGGCAATAGTAGATACTTCCTAACAACATGGAATAGTTTTTCAAATCAGTTATCACGCCTATTATCAGGAAAGGTTATGCATGAAAAACATTTTTGAAAAATTTACGGGAAAAGTCGGAAATTTTGATGGCAACAAGTCGCTAAAAGAAAGTGTACGTTAACAAGTCATAATAAAGTATATAGAAAAAATATTAGGTGCAGCAATATTGTAAAGAGGTATTATAAATCCACAGTTGACAAGCTTTTTGCTTCAGTGGCAAATTCCCTAAGGCGCTATTTCACATGGAAAGCTGAATTTACTGCTGGTAACTTGAACTTACTTCCTGACTTTAATTAAGTTCAGCTGAAATACGCCTTCCGCTTTTTCCTTGAGCTCAAGGCGTTGAGGTGGGAATTGTTTCTGCCTTGAAGCAAGTGACCGTTTACTTTAGTGGTTCCTGTTAGAAGCTGTTTGCTTCAAGCGTGACGTTTTCAACTTAAAATCAGGAAGTACTTTTATTTTAGAATGTTCAATGGCTTGAAACACTTTTTTTTTTGTTACCATGATAATTCAATCGTTAGCGCGGATGGTTCACACGCCGAAGGGCGTGATTTTAAACCCCAACAATGAGCTTGAGCTGCCGGTGAAGGAAAACATCGTGAGGAAACCATAGCATGGTGGTAGGGTGTTTTCTAGTACTCGGCTGGATAGCTGTCACCATCAAGTTGAAAATATGCCGTCAAGCACCTGACGGTATGTTACGGCAGTTTCACTCGACAGTCATTTCTATTCTAGGCAAGGTGTCTTTATCCATCTTCGATTAAACCGTCACTTGACCCAAAGGGTAAAACGGGACCCTATTACTAAGGCTCCGCTGTCCGTCCGTCTGTCACCAGACTGTATCTCAAGAACTGTGATAGCTAGACAATTGAAATTTTCACAAATTATGTATTTTTGTTGCCGCTATAGCAACAAATACAAAAACAAAATAAAATAAATATTTAAGGGGGGCTCCCATACAACAAACGCGATTTTTTTGCCTTTTTTCATAGATAATGGTACGGAACCCTTCGTGCGCGAGTCCGACTCGCACTTGGCCGGTTTATTTGCTATAGATAATGGTACGGAACCCTTCGTGCGCGAGTCCGACTCGCACTTGGTCGGTTTGTTATTTTAAATATGCTTGCGTTTGACCAGCATCTGAACTGATGTTAAGTGAAGGTGCGATGTATGAAGGAGCGCGCTTGCCTAGAAATACCGATTTAAAATGAACTTGAAGACTCCTGATTGTAACAGTGTTTGCGTGCGAAAATAGTAGTTTTTTAAAAACAACTAGATCTTCGAAGTAGTTGTCTGTTTATCGCTACTCGAATAAAAACTGATAGCAAATTGCTGTAGTGGTACATTTTGGCGGAGTTTAAATTATGACACGATCAGGCGGATGGTGTGCTTTGTGTTTCTTTAGTCGAAGATTAAATGATTTGTGTTTAGTACCTATCTCGTTTAGACGGTAATCCAATTTTAGCCTAAGTAGAGAAAATTGAAACATTTTGCACTGACTTTTGTTGGGTGGCGTGCCCAAAATATTGTGCCAGTGCCAATGGTTCGCCATCCATGTACTAGATAGATAGAGAGGAACTTTTATTGTATACACCAGAAATAGAAAATCGTACAAAAACAAAATAATCTTATGAGCTAGTACCACAAGTAGCAACTTATGGCTAGAAGCGATCTCCTTAAGCAAAGAAAACAGATTACTTGCTTAGAACAGACGGGGCATGATGTGTGTGGATTTAGTGATATAAGAATGCAAATTAAAATAATATTTTTATGTTATTCGACAAAAATCAATATAATAAAAAGCTTATATTTAATTTGAGTTCTAAGTAATAGTGAAAGGATTTTTTTATTTTTTTTATTTTGTACCTTGATATCTATTTTCTTTAACACAAACTTTTTTCTCAAACACAAGCACAAACTTTCTCTTGGCTTACTCATAGATGTGCCAACTTAACTGCTGCCTTCTGAATATCATACTTAATATTATTTCAGCATTTTTCCTCTGAAGCTATAAATCACCACGGACTACGTATTTTCCTGAGTGCCTCAAAACTTCGCACTCGATAACTTTAATTACGGTATCTAGCTTACGCTGCTCTTTCCCGTATTAAAGTTAAATCTACTTGTATTTTATAATTTTCGTTTCACTATGGAAACTGACGTGGTTTTGACATAATAATATTTTTGTTTTACTTATGCGGGATTACTCACGTTTAATTATATCGGAAACTCCGACTATAGTTTCGGCCACATCTGGTGGCCTTCATCATGGAGACAAAGCTAAGACAACGCGCGCGCGGCATCGTCTTGCTTCGCACTGCGGGCCGCCGCACGCCACGCATGTGAAGACAGCAGTTGATGCGCGGGTGCGGGGCCCATCGTAAGGTTTATGCTAAATATCAAATGTTGATATAAGTATAAAAAAATTGCAGGTTACTAATTTTAAGTAGCATTTCACAACCTATTTATTTATAACGCTTAACCAACAGAACGCTTGAAAAATGAGACTTGTGAATATAATAATTAATTTTGTTTATCACCGGGTCTATGATTATTTTTGCTTATTTACCTCGACGTTTTGGCCATGTTGCAATAGCCGTAGCTATGACTTGATCGGAGAGTGCAGGTCGTCTCGGAGAAAAATGAGGGACGAGACTACCGATTAAGGCACACACAAATCCGAAAAATTGAAAGTTAAAAAATTGACTATCTAATAATTATTATTATTCAAAGATTTATGAGGATTTTTCGTAAAATTTTCAGGAATGTAAAGTAGCTTTAATTCATGACCGAAATAAACTGACCTGAAACCTGAACAAAATTTTAACAGACACGCTATCTTATTATGGAAACTGACGTGGTCTTGACACACTTCACACACACACACACTACACTTCACATTTTTTCTTGTACGTGGTTTTGACACTATAGTCGTAGTTTCCGATAAGATTAAACGTGAGTACCTAATCCCGCATAAATAAAACAAAAAACACGCTATCGCATTTATCATATGACAGGGTATAAGGATGCCATAAAAAATCAGATGTTCTATATAGTAGGTACATATATTTCTATTTATACTTTTTATTATTTATTTATTTATTTATTCGAAAAAAGAAGAATATTTCTATAAAACACTTACTAGTTATAAAATTTTACGTAAATAGTTATGAGAATTTATGGCACCTAACTTTTTTCTGTTTCTTACACTAAAAAAATATGGTTTCTGGTAGCTTTATTAGTATCTTACATTATATAATGTCGAAATGGGATTTAACTTGGGTAGGATTATAGTTATTATTAAAGAAGCAGACCTAGTACTTATAAATAGTTCGATATATTCAGACGAATCGAGAACGTTTTCCTTTTTTGAAGTTCGTTTTGAATGTGGCACCTTATACCAAAAACATTCTTTTGATCTTAAATCCATTGAATCTGAAGCTGTTTTGTGATCTAGACTTTTGTTTACTAGCTATTCGATACAACGTTGGTCTAGACCCAAAAATATCGAAAAAGGCTCAGAATCCTTTCAAATCTGTTTCAGCTGAGATTGGGATCATTACGTTGCAGAGGTTTATATGTTTCTTAGAACGAACTGAACCTTGTTAGAAATGAAATCCACGTCTCGTCCCTCGACGGGGCCAATGGGGATTTGTATTTTATTAAACTTAAAAGGAGTCACAGTATACATCCACTTCACGTAAACTATAGGTAATAACATCTTTGCAGTATGAAACATGTTGGCATCAAAGTCACTTTTGATGTTCGCCTTTTGACAAGGAAATAGAATATTTTGCAGCCGGAAATAAATATTAATCATATGGTAGCAAAATTGTCTATTTTTGTTCTCATTTCTTTCTAAACATTTTGAAAGAATAGATTTCAAAGACTTAAACATCGATACAAAGTTGCTTGTCTGTTTTCTACCGGACACACTTTGGAGAGTGCGTTTCAGATCTGCGTGACCTAATTCCATCCTGTCCAGACAGCGGAGCTCTAAAAAATTACACCGCTTCATGTGTGGTGCTCTAAATACTCAAACTAAACACTTCAATTCCTCTATAATTGTACAAACCGCTATATAATGTAATTTTCTGCTCGAGTGGATGTTTCCCGATAGATACAATCAGGGTGCCTTCTAGTCGCGAGTGAATCTGTTTCTTTTAGACAAGCGTGCTCTATCATAGGCCGCATCTTCGCTTAATTTAAAGGCGAGATGGCGGTCAAACGCAAGTTAATTTGTGATAATAAAATGTACATCCGACATTAAATTTCAATTACTGATATAACGACTACCTGTAAAAAGAATTCAGTATTTCTTTGCTTCGCTGGTTCTAACAAATGGTTCCTTTTGTTACAGATCCGTTTACGCATCAAAAAATGAATAAGTCACACAAATGGGACTTCTTAGAAAATATATCGAGCAAAAGGTAAATTCATCTCTCTAGCAGGCCTGCTTTCACAAATTTACCGGCTTATTAATAATGTGCATTGAAGGGTGCTTTATTGTTGCAGAAAATTGATAAATGAGAAAATGGATTACGAGGACGTCTATACTATTGTGCTCTTGAACTACAGTGCTCTAACTAAACCTTTACAATTCATTTACAACACTACATGAAATGTAGCCAGGAGGCACATCAAAATGGGTCAAACATCCACACATGTCGACTATAATTACACATCAATAAATTACACGGATATTTATGACGTAATCACTGACGATAAAGATGCTTGCGCCGTCGTCGACGACCCTAAATATCCGAGCAGCTTCGGCATCACGCTTGCAGTACCTGAATGGGAAGCGATCTGCACCGCCATTGTGCTGACTCTGATAATTATTTCGACTATCGTCGGGAACATTCTCGTCATTCTCAGCGTATTCACGTATAAACCACTAAGGATCGTTCAGAACTTCTTCATAGTCTCGCTAGCCGTAGCCGATTTAACCGTAGCTATATTGGTTTTACCGTTAAACGTGGCTTACTCCATTTTAGGACAATGGGTGTTCGGGATATATGTGTGCAAAATGTGGTTAACGTGCGACATAATGTGCTGTACGTCGTCTATTCTGAATTTATGCGCGATCGCACTCGATAGATATTGGGCCATCACTGATCCTATAAACTACGCCCAGAAGAGGACTTTAGAGAGAGTGCTGTTTATGATTGGAGTAGTTTGGGTGCTCTCGCTGGTCATTAGCTCCCCACCGCTATTAGGATGGAACGACTGGCCGGAAGTGTTCGAGCCAGATACTCCCTGTCGTCTCACTTCACAACCCGGCTTCGTGATATTCTCCTCGTCAGGATCATTTTACATCCCCTTAGTTATAATGACAGTAGTGTATTTTGAAATTTACCTGGCTACGAAGAAAAGATTGAGAGACCGGGCGAAGGCGACAAAAATCAGCACGATCTCGAGTGGTCAAAACAAATACACTGCGAAAGATAATGATCATCACGACCAAGACTCGGTGAGTTCGGAGGCCAACCACAATGAGCACCAAGGCGTCACACGATTGATGTCGGACGAGAAAAAGAAGAAAAGAACAAGAAAACTAACACCGAAGAAGAAACCGAAGAAGAAATACTGGAGCAAAGATGACAAGTCACAGAATAAGTTAATTATACCGATATTGTCGAACGAAAACTCCGTGACCGATATGGCAGATAATTTGGAAAACAGGAACACGTCTTCTGAAAGTAACTCGAAAGAGACGCACGAGGATTTGATAGAAATAAACGAGACAACAATAGTAACAAAACCTCAGAAGCGGCCGAAACCAGCGCAGCAGAATACTGTATATCAGTTTATAGAAGAAAAGCAAAGGATCTCTTTGACTCGCGAACGCCGAGCGGCGAGAACTCTCGGCATCATTATGGGAGTGTTCGTAGTGTGCTGGCTACCATTCTTTGTCATATACTTAGTGATACCTTTCTGTGCGAGTTGTTGTTTATCTAACAAGTTTATAAACTTCATAACCTGGCTCGGCTACCTCAACTCTGCGCTAAATCCTCTTATTTATACAATATTTAATATGGACTTTAGGAGAGCATTCAAGAAATTGCTTTGTTTGAAACCATAAAGGTCCCTGTGCCAATAGTTATAAGATTCAATATACTTATTGTTTAGCGTGTAATGTATTATTTTAGATAACGCTGATTTGCTCAAGTTAACAAATTTCGAATCTCATCAAAACGCATACATAAGTAGAGTTAGTAGACATTAATGAATTCACTTCTTATAATCTCATTGTAGCATCATCCTTGTAATAATATTCAATGTCTATATTTAATTCCTTGCAATATTAAATTTTAAATTAATAATTGTATGTATATATTTTGACTTTTGTGCATAGCACTGTAGTATAATCTATGATGATACGGTCTTAAATGTGTAAATAAAAATACAAACATGACCGAATTAAATGTAAACGAATCGTAATTCCAACGAAATTTCATTGTTATAATATAACTGTACATATCTTGGTCCATTGATGTAAATAAATGTAACGTAATTAGATGTTTGACTAGAAATATTACATTTAAGATTAATTGAGTGATATTTTACTCGCAAGTAGAGTTTAAAAAGTTGTTTTTGTATCATTATCCCTTTTAAATAATTTGAGCCCTTATTTTAAAAGGGATATTAGATTGATTAATTAAAATTTTGTTTGTATTATCGATTGTAATAAAATGGATCGAGTACCTATTTTATGGTTTTGTCATCCTCAACAACCTAACATAGTCAACTGCTGGACATATGTCTCTCCCAGGACACGCCACTCAGCCTGATCTTCGGTTATTTGGTTCCAGCCACTGCTAGCTTTCTGACGTATATCGTGACTACATCTAGTCTCAGGGCGTCCTACACTACGTTTGCCGATTTGACGTTAGAGACATCGAATATACGTCTACCCATGCAGTTGTCGGTTCTGTGGCAAATATGACCAGCCCACTGCCACTTCAACTTACTAACTTACTGTTACTGTAAAGTTTACTTACTGTGTTTTTCTAATTAGTAAAAAAGAAGGTGTGTAATTTATGATGGAAGTTAATATGTTACGAGGTAAGTAAACTACGACATATTTGCTGAATTGATGACAAATTATTCCAAAAAATAAACTTTTCTTCTGGAATATTTTATTTTTCTATGTGTTGAAATAGCATTGAAATCTTGAGAATATTGGTGAAGAAAAACATCGTGATGACCCCATAGCAACAAACATAGCATAGGGTACTTTCTAATAGATACTCGGCTGGTTTGCTATCGGGTGGTATCAAGACAGCCGAATACCTAGCCGAGAATATTCATTCTTCTATGTGTTGCAATAGGATTGAAATCTTGAGAATATTGGGGAAGGAAAACATCGTGAGGAAACCAAAGCCGCAAACAAAGCATAGGATACTTTTTAGTAAGTACTCGGCTGTTTGCTTCCACCTTCAAGTAGAAAATTAGCCTCCAAGCATCGAATTGTGTATTCCGGCACCTTCACTTGTGAGCCAGTTTCATTCCAAGCTAGACGTACTTACCATGACTACACCATCACATCAAGAGTGTTGTGGTAAAAAATCTTAGCCTGTTGTTACCTATAACAAAAAAAATAGGTAGTTATGGGGACTGCCGTCAGAATTAAAAACTTTAAACACCCCACGATAGCATGTCGGTGACGCGAATACATAAGGTTTTGCTCGTACAAAAAATCGCTCAACGTAGTGCTAAAGAAGTTTTCACTACAAATATATAACACTATAAAATCACATTCCCGCAACTTTTTTTTTCAATAAGAGTTGCAGAAACTTTCTTTGCAACGATAGCATACTTAAAAGTAATGGAGTCTACTCTCTAACAAAATTAACAATTGAAACTAAAACTAGTTACATGTGAATACAGACTCGTGAAGAAAACTTTTATCCAAGTATAACAAGTAGAAATATCATTTTATAGAACATGACTTAAAATTACGTCAACATTGTGTAAATGTTACATTTCATTTATTGTGTTCTGCCGTAACTTTGTCCACGTTAACTTTAGAATTGGATCCAAAGAGAAATTAAACACGTGTGAGTTACAAAACAAGCAATAGTTTCATCCGTCCACATATCTTATATCTTTAAACATGCAATTTTTGTATATATATAGTACCTGGTTGACCTGGTTTCATGAAAATCGTTGGAGCCGTTTTCGAGATTCAGAATATATATACATATATATATTCTATGAATTATATATATATATATATATATATATATGTACATATATATATATATATATTCTGAATCTCGGAAACGGTTATGTGTATCATACTCTCTCTTCCGCATCCACAAATAAGATAATATAACAGCAGGAAAGTAATAGTTTGTTTTGAACCTGTGCTTTATGTGATGTTGGTAAACAACACACGACGAGATATCGATTTATTGATATTAGGCGCCCAAAACAATAACAACTCAAGGATACCATGCCTCGAAAAGAGATTATGCATTAAAATATTCGGAAACCGGATACGGAAACTTTTCAAAAACTACACCAAAAGTTAGGAAAAATATTCCCCGTAGCGGTGTTTAGTGAGAGGCATGATTTAATCTCAAAGTTTTTGTTTTATTTGTTTTCTATAAGGATCCTTCCCGGAAGAAGGGAATGCTAGTGAAAGAAGTGGGAAATCCTGTTTTAAGGTAGTTGAAAATTAATATTTATATTTCGGCCCGTGATGTGGATTTTATTGAGAACAGGATCTTGATTTTCAGTTCTTCAGAAGAAGCTCGTAAAACAAAAATAGGCTGGTAAATTGTCAGAAGTTGATGTGAACCTTGAATTGAACAGCTGGCAGAGATTTATTATTGAAAATGTGAATAAAATAATTTAGCCCTGGAAAGCAAACCTTAACAACGTAGATAGAATTAAAATTGATAATTAATATTTTTATAAAAGCGAAAATAGCTGTCTCTTTTCCTTTTAAGGGACTAGTTAGATTTTGATAAACAACTGTATAGGACTTTTCTTATAAAACGGAACTTGTCTACTCTTTTTCTCAAAAAACAACCTTTCTATGTTAATTCTCACAAGAAAGGTCGATAGTTTTAATGGACAAGATCGATCATTTTAATATTATTTTAGTATATACATTATGAGTTTGTTGGGCTGGCTGTGGCAAAAGATGGGCACGTGGTCGTCCGATACAAAAAAAAGACCTTTAAAGCGGCTGGTCCTCGCTTCGGAAGATTTTAGAGTAGGTAAAGTATAAAGTTGAGAATAGTAATACAACGGGGCAATGCCGCTAGTGTACCGGGAACCTTACCGCACGGTAGCGATCTCGACGGTGTCTTTGTTTTATAGTAATTATTTATTAGTTCCTATGTATATTTACATATGTGTCTTGATATATCACGAGTGTTATCTTTGATTTAAATTTCTAACGAATCAAATACTGTAACACACAAATAACAACGTAAAAATATTTATAAAAACAACCTAATCTAAGGGTTTACCAGAGGACTGAAATGTGGTCAGAATGGCAATGCTAAGCCTTTTTGACCGAAATAGATGCCAGCATTCTGGTCCTGACACCTCCAAATTATATTAATGATGATGCACAGCGGTCGTTGTATTTGTAAATGTTTAACGAACGCAGATTTAGTTGTGTTGGTACTCGTCTTAAAGCGCGAATGTCTGTCTTTTCGTCTGGTAAAAATACCAAATCTCATAAAAAATCCAGGCAGATCATTATAAAATTAAATATTCGAAAACGCAACAGGAGTGTATCCGCAAGTAAAGGCTAGTATAAAATAAAAACACTCGTAAAACTTAGCAAGCACAACTTTTGTGAGAGATTCAAACAAAAACACATACTTAGGCAATGCTCGCTGCGCGCTTTAACTCGCTTTATAAATCATATCACAAGGCAAAAATAATAAAACACAAGCCCTATTTCCTGTTTTACCGCCTCCATGCATCACGCGTGTGTTGTGAACGATTTATTTTTATAGGCCAGCAAAAATGAGGGTCAACAAATCAGAGAGCTCTGAGAAATGTGAATAAGTCATCGCGGACTTTCATGAAACCTTTTTGCTCGTACTTTTGCTATAAACGGCTTGGGAAGGATTTATTTCATGTTAAACTGTAGAGGCGATAGAATGGAAAGGTCTAGGCTCTATTTTCTGATGCTCTGTCTATATCAATCATTTTGTTTGCGTAGTGTGGACGTACACTGCCTTTGTTCAGTCTAGGGATTTCTATAGGCGTTAATTTATAGATAAGTTGGTACTCAGTAATGAATATGAGACGCTTGGGAAATCTTGGGAAAGTTTTGATAACTATAATTATCTTTTAATTTGTCATTGTGGGAAGTTATATATATTATAGATACCATCCACTTCACTCGCCAAGTGCGGATTGGTATACTTAACTAACTTCGAGAACATTTTTAAATATGTATATATATTTACTCACAATCTTTTCCTTTATCGGTTGAAGGTAATGGAAATAGATATAACTTAGAAAAATAGAGATGCGTACACAAGATTTGAACCCAGGACCTCCTGATTGGCGGTCATATAGCTTACCAACTGAACTGCTGTTGATTGCCTGTTATAAACTATCCGAAGTTTCCGTATAGTATTTTGTAGATAAACGGCTTTTAATATGATGTTAACAGCTTTACAGCTTATAGAAAAGTTTGCAATATATGTATATGTAACCGCCACCATTTTTTCTAGCACAATATTCTAATTATAATTATAATCTATTTAATTTTTGTAGCGATAATAGCTCAGTGGTTAGCGCGGTCGGTTTGCATTTCGAAGGGCATAGGTTCAAACTCCAACAATGAGCTTGAGCTGCCAGTGAAGAAAAACCTTGTGGAAACTATAGCGTGGTGGTAGGGTACTTTCTAGTACTCGGCTGGCTAGCTACCACCCTCAAGTTGAAAATCTGCTGCCAACCATCTAACGGTGTATTCCGGCAGCCTCACTTGAGAGCCAGTTCCATTCCAGGCTAGGTGTGTTTACCGTGTTCGACCACACCTTCACTTAAAATCAGGTGAGCTGTTGTCAAAACACCTATTATGTCAGCCATAAAAAAAACTCCTTTTAACTTTGTATGTACAAATAGTCATACAATAAAATGCTTTACATACAAACACTAAGCAAACTAGTATAACCTATAGAAATAAACATATAAAAACATTGTGTGCAGGTCATTTTTTTTGTAATGGCCGTATATGTTAAAGCCCGCCTAGCCTGGAAAGGAACTGGCTCTTAGGCGAATTTTAAAACCAACTGATTAAACTAAACTGATTTATGTTTACCTACATAAATCAATTCTCACTGCAATTAACATGCATGATGCATGGCATGCATTACCTTGCCTTGCAGTGCTCGCTCGAAACTATAGTCTTGAGTATCCGTAATACTTAAACGTGAGTATGTAATTGTATTGTATAATATGTTATTGTTTTGGCTTTTGAATTTAGTTGGAATTGTTTTTTGATGTGACATTTTAATTTAATAATAATAAAACGTACCTATGTTGACTTGCGCCATTGTATTAGGGAAACCCTGTGAGGATGTTGTAAATAAATAAGTAAAAAATCTCCATTAAGTAACACCAAAAATGTGTTAAACTCACGTCATTTTATACAGTGAAATTGTACTACAAATGTAAGTTTTCAGTTACATTGCAATTCTATTAAAATATACATGAATACATGTTTATGTATATAAATAGGTAAAAGTCGTAACCTTATCGTCTTTTTTTTACGATTATGTATATCTCAAAGACAGAGCAAATAATAAACAAAATTGTGAAACTACCACACGAACTTTTACCACATTTGCTTCACAAATCTCAATATTTTGTCTAAGCTACGAAAGCAGAAATTTTCTCCGTAGTTCAAGCGCTACTTGGCCACAGCTGTTGTCACTAAATTCTGTTTTTTGTTGTTGTACAGAGCGTCAGCTAATGCTCACAAAAACTCTGATAATTTTAGTATAAAAAAAATTAGAAGACTTCCACGCACTACACACATTGCAAACAATATATGTAGATAGGTGTGCTAACCATATTCCAACATACCGTCTTAAAATCAGGTGAGCTGTGGTCAAACGCCTAGCTTGTGAACCATAAAATAGCTCGTTTTTTTAAGCAACAGAACACCGAATTCCTCGGTCAGACCTGTGGACACTTACTATCCATTTGTCTACTAGAAAAGAGCTAAACAAACAGATAAATAGATTGTTTTAAAGCAAATCTAAGAACACTTTGATCAAGTAAGTTTTTAAACTAAATAAAAATAAAACAGTTTCGATTTAACCGTTTAGAAGCTAGGTACTTACTACACAGATAAGTTAAACTTAAAACACACTTTTGTTTGCGTCGAGAGTAAAATAAATAAGAAAACAATCAGGTGTATTTGCATAGATATGCGATTTGCTAAGAATAGTTTGCTATTGTAAAATGATATTTGTGCACGTCACACTATCGTACTTAAGTAAAAATACGTTTTTTTTTAATATTTAAAAGTAAAGGGACCTGTTTATGATCATTGCAGCGATACACAGAACTTTGAGTAGCAAAACAAAGTCCAGGGTGTCGCTGCTTTGGCGCTCATTACTTTGAGACATTCGATGGTTAGTCTCAACAGCCTTGTAATTTCGCTAGCTGCCCCTCAAACCGGAAGACAATAATGTTTATACACTACTGCTTGGCGGTACCTACCTAGACGACCTCCTGTTAAGGAGATCTACCACCAAGTAAAATAAAATAAGATAAGCTTGTGCTCAAATTAATTCAGTAACAAGGATTTTTTATCATCACGATAAGGCAGTTCCACGTGCAAAAGTAGGGCAAACTCCTGTTAAACTCCGTGAACATTCTGGCTTATTAAGTAAATGACCTCCCTTTGATGTGACTGGTAACTAGATGTAGGTAATTTCCGCTTTCATTAACACGGAAGAAATAATTCCAAGAGACAGTAATAATTGTATTCATCTTCACGTGCCCTGGTTATAATTGGATAACAAATGTTTCAGAACTTTTAATATAGCGCCATCTAGCTACCAACTAAGCAAAGCCGTTCTATGGGAATCAGATACAGGTATCTGATTTAGGTCCGACAGAATTGCTTAGCCGAGTATTTTATCCTTTTATCTGCGTAATCTGCTACATGGTAGATATTCCAAAAACTCGAACTAAACGGTTCGAATCTACCTTTATTGTTTGAACTGCCAAACAATGGCGCTAACATCAGGCGAGATGGCGATCATGGAGAGCATAAAAAGCAAATCTATATTTCTTATTTCCTTAGCAGGAAGTCGTCTAGGTATCATTGCAGTACCTGCCGCCAAGCAATAATGTGTAAACATTACTGTGTTGAAAGGTACTGCAGCTAGCGAAATTACAGGGCTTTTAAGACTAATCATCAAAAGTCTCAAAGGAATGAGCGCCAAAACAGTGAAGCACTGGACTTTGTTTTGTAACTCAAAGTTCTGTGTATTGCTGCAATGGTCATGGACAGGCATTATCTCTTGCCATCAGGAGAGCGACTCATTCGTCTCATTATAATCACGAGAAAATTCATATAAAAGTAGTATAATAAGTGTATTCACAGTAGTGAATAGTATTAACAATATGAGGTAAATCGTACTAAGTATTTGCATGTAAGTATGTAGCTGAGTTGCGAAACGGAGGAGTGGATTCAAAGGCATCATTAGTGATAGTTTTCAGGTAGTTTGACACCTATGCGCAAATCGCAATCGCGCTGGCGTTGCTTTTCAATACAGAACTTGAAATTGCATACGCTTGTGCTTTTAGTTTGACATTGTTATTATAAAAACAGTTCTCATTTCTTCAATACTTATTTTTTGTCAATACATTCTTTAATCTATAAAGAATGAATATCCAGACAGTTCCTGGTTGAGAATGGAATCCTCATTTCACGCCCTGGCTCTTCCTGGTTGACTGGCTAGTTGTTTACCAACAGTTAACTAGATGTTAAGTGACGGTGTGGTCAAAGATAGTAAACACATCTAGCCTGGAATGGAACTGGCTCTCAATTGAAGCTGTCGGAAAACAGGGTGAGGGTGGTAGCTAGCCAGCTGGCTACTAAAGAGTACCTTACCACCACGCTATGGTTTCCTTAAGATGTTTTCCTTAACCAGCAGCTCAAGCTCAGTGTTAGGGCTTGAAGCCATGCCCTTCCGTATGTGAACCGACCGCGCTAACAACTGAGCTATCATCGCTACAAAACTATCTTTCTCTAACAATTTTTGTAATGTGCCCAGTTTCTATGCAGCATTAAATTCTTGCAATTATTACAAAATTTTGTTTAAGACGTTAAAGTCAGACCCTTGGATTCGATTAGTGGAAAAGGCGCATAATTGCGCCAATGATTCATAATAAAGTTTAAGCTGAAAGGCATAAAGAGGCTGTTCCTTCCACGCTTCGATCATTCAGTTAATAACACAGAAGAATGAAAAAGCAAATTGTATGCTTTATATTGCCTAATTGCTTGCACTACGCATTGTAATAATGAGTCGGAGGATTGAGAGCACGGAAATGGATTTGTTATTGTACCGGAAAATAGAACTAATTTGCCATAATGAACTCAGTTCCGCTGCTGTTATTGACATATTTGTATAAAGAGGCTACTATTAATAATTATAAGAGGGTATATTAGCTACCGTGGTGTGTATTATGCCGTGGTGGTGCCGGCGTAAGAATAGTACCCCACCCTCTCTACCCGTAAGAATCTGCTAAGGGATGTAATCTGGAAGATGGGCAGCAGCGTCTTCCTTGAACAATCACACCTAACTGCGCTCGCCAACCAGGAGGAGGCTAAGCAGGAGGAGGCCTATGTCCTGCAGTGGACGTCCTATAGCTGATGATGTCATATTAGCTACTGTTTCGATTTATATGTAGAGATGGTGCTTTTGGTTCTTCTCTATATAGGTACTTTGAGTAGTAAGTTTAGTTTTTTTTTTTTATTGCTGACAATCTAGTTGTTTGACCACAACTCACCTGATGTTAAGTGACGGTGTGGTCGAAGATGGTAAAGCACACCTAGCCTGGAATAGAACTGGCTCTCAAGTGAGGCTGCAGGAACACACCGTTCGATGCTTGGCGGCAGATTTTCAACTTGAGGGTGGTAGAATCATATTTTCCGACTACGACTAAGTAAAAAGGAGGACTTTGATTGGTATATATGTATCAAGTTTCGGCATTCTAGTTGGACCGTCTGGCTTCCAAGCTGGAGGTCCTGGGTTCGCATTCCACGGCGCGCACCTCTGTCTTTTCTAAGTTATGTGCGATTGCCGCTGCCATGAAGTAAACAAATCTTATATCATAGCCTCATAAAAGCGATATCAGAGTCCGAGTCACGTTTAAAATAAAATAATCCTGATATTTGTATGAAGTACCTGGATGACCGAGATTAGATATATAGAATAAAGCGAAAAACTACTAGAGGTAGGTACGTGTATGGAAGAGGTTATTATGGTTGCCGTTGTCTTGACATTGAAAAATTTTGTTTTGGTTAGCCATTGCTCAAGTTTATTTTATACATTTTATTAAAAGTACCTGGTTGACCGAGCATTGCTCAGCTGAAAACATGGATAAAACGACGTTTTCTGAAAATAAAACCTTCCTAGATCGATTTTTCGCCCCCGAAAAATATTCCCGGATACAACATTTCATGAAAATCGTTGGAGCCGTTTCCGAGATTCAGAATATATATTATATATACAAGAATTGCTCGTTTAAAGATATAGAATAGATAAAGCCCATCTCATAGTTTAAAGAGTTTTAAACGTAAAAAGAATGTACAGGAATGCAATATTTCGAAATGGTTTTGGATTAGTAAAGTATTTTTTTCTTTACATACCGAATTGTGTTATCGAGTTTTAGTTTTCAAGGTCGAGTACAAAGAAAGAGGTTTACCGGTACAAAGACGGACCGTAGACCCAAAATTGTTTGGTTAAATAACCATAATGAAGCGGTGCGTGAAAGAAATTTATTCTGACTGGATTGGATGGATTTCGGGTACGAAAATGATTAATGTTGGCTTAATGAAGAAAGATTATAGCTTGTGGTTAGGTATAATTGGGTGTAAATTGAGTTTTTAAGGTTAGAAGGTTTAAGCCCCTTCGGCTGACATGATAGCTGAGGTTAGGGTTTAGGATATGGGTAACCTTTTCAAACATAAGTCGCTTTGTGATGTTGATTTCTTTGTGTTCCATTGTGTAACCGTAAAGGCTTTCTTTTTATGTTTAGGGTAAGCATAATTTTTGTCTGAATTAATGTAACGAATTTCATATTAAAGAATTCTTTATACGCTGTCTTTTGAGTATAAATGATTTTAGTTTAGAAATATAACACAATCAGAGGAAAATGCGCCGAGATACCCTTTGTAAATACATTTAACTTAACCGTAGGTATAATAACTCTTTAAAAGTCCTTCGCATGTACCGTTAAAGTGTCAAAAACCTGAACAATAAAAAATAACTGTAGATTTGTGTTTTGACGAAATTTGGGAAAGATTAAATATTTGCAACTTTACATTTGTACAGTTAGATTTTCTGTAGGTATATTATTCACTGAAACTTTGTGTATATTTTATATTGTATATATATTGTATTGTACTTCGTCCGCGTGGATTTTAACAAAATATCTCAAAGGGATTAATTAGGCAGCGTTTTCCGTAAAAGCTCCCAGGTGGCTTGACTTTTTCCGACACTCCCAACAATTATCATCATAATATTTCAACCAAATTACACAAAACCTTGACAAATTATATACTTGAACGTTCCCCATGAATCACTCTATCTATAGGCGAAGGTCGCATGATAATCCGTTCAGCAGTTTTTAAGTTTATCGCGAACAGACAAGACAGACAGACGCGGCGGACGACTTTGTTTTATAATATGTAGTGATTTTTTTGGGTCTAGGTGCAATTTACGACAGTTTAAAATAATAAAAACATAGGTAAATATTGGACTCCATTTTTCACATAATGCCATCTAGCCCCAAACTAAGTAATATTACCTAATTTGTATTTGTTGTAGTATTTGTAAGTAATACTTAATTATTTTTTTGTAAATACTTATAATAATTACATATATTATACTTATAATACAGAGAGGCTGTTCCGACAGGCTCAGCTGAGAGCAAGTTTTCATTGCAGTTAGGTGTGCTTACCATCATCGACTACGCTGCGCCTCCTTTTTTATGATGTGCTAATTTTTTTGAGTCCGACCCAAAATATTGACAGGCCTGTTAGCAAACCCGGGGTTGTTTAAGAAAATCGTGAATAGGTATTTCCTAGGCAAGCGTGCTCCATCTTCGGCCACATCGTCGCTTTCCATCAGGTAAGATCGTGGCTAAACGCATGCCTAGTCCGTTGTAAAAAAGAAAGCACGGCTGGTTTTTTTATTTTTAATATGCGTTTTAAGATAAGTACCTGGTTGACCGAGCATTGCTCGGCTGAAAACATGGATAAAACGACGTTTTCTGAAAATGAAACCTAGCTAGATCGATTATTCGCCCCCGAAACCCCCTGGATACAAAATGTCATGAAAATCGTTGGAGTCGTTTCCGAGATTCAGAATATATATATATATACAAGAATTGCTCGTTTAAAGATATAGATAAGATCCGCCAAGTTTACTGTTATATGTACAAAAGATTTGGTACAAATACATATACAAATATATTATTGATAACACCAAAGTCAAATTCCGTGATATCATTTCAAATATTTAATTAAATATGTCAAAAACACAGATTACATGTCAATGAAAAATAACAAAAAAAAATATGTCAATACAATAAAATTTTGTTAAAAATAGTTATAATTACTTACTACTACTTTTATTTTATGTAAAAGTAGGTAGTTGAACGAACGAGACGCTCTCCTGACGGTAAGCAGGACGGTCCATTGCAGCAATACACAGAACTTTAAGTAGCAAATCAAAATCCGGGGCATCGCTGCCTTATACATTGAGAATTTCAATTTTTTTTTATGAATAAAAATGCTTTCGTTATGTCGCCATCTCATTTGATGTTAAGTGAAGATGCGATCTACGACGGAGCACATTTGCCTAGAAGATACCGATTCACTCTCGACTTGAAGACACCCAGATTGTATCTATCAGGGAACACCCACTCGGGTAACGTTTTCCATGCTTTAGCCGTTCGAACAATGAAAGTAGTTTCAAATCGAATTTTTTGAATGTCAACTATTCAATGGTTAGTCTTAAATGCCCTGTACTGTCGCTAGCTGCAGTACCCTTCAAACAGGAACACAGTAATGTTGACACCTTAATGCTTGCCGGCACAATATCTGGTACTGCGGTGGTACCTATCTAGACGACCTCCTGCTAATGAGGTCTACCACCAAGTAAAAGTAATAGGCTAGTAACAAGTAACTTATAAATCGCGCAATTATGTAACAATTTTAGATATGAGCGAGCGCATAAAGCTACCTGTCTAGTGCCTACTTACAACACCTACAGCTATCACGGAATCAACTACACAAACCAGAATACAAATATCAAAACGACTTATTGTAATATTAGCATTTTGTTCTAACATTTTGCACATTCCTGAATATCAATATTAGTTACACGGAACTATGATTAAGTAGATTGTTATAAGAATAGGCTTGTTCACTTTTGTACCGGTGATAGCTCAGTGGTTAGCGCGGTCGGTTCACACGCCATGCATTCGAGAGCGAATATAAAAACCGGCCAAGTGCGAGTCGGACTCGCGCACGAAGGGTTCCGTACCATTATCATTAAAAACGGCAAAAAATTATGTCTGTTGTATGGGAAATGAAATGGGCCCCCCTTAAATATTTATTTTTAAATTGAATATCTATATAACTAAATATTCTGTGAATATTTATTTTATTCTGTTTTTTTTTTGTTATAGCGGCAACAGAAATACATCATCTGTGAAAATTTCAAATGTCTAACTATCACGGTTCATGTGATACGTAAACGCCTTATCGTTTATTCATAAGAAATTATTTTTTTACAAAAACTAATTAAAAATACAAACAAATAACAACTTAAAAAAATATGCCAATTGTCATAACTCTAATAGTAAGTTAAGATCAATGTACAATAATGGCTTGCTACATGGGTTTAAGGTTTTATGAATAATAAATAAATTCATAAATAAAATAAATGTTTTTTTACAAAAACTATTTAAAAATACAAACAAATAACAACAAAAAAAAATCTTAGATTTAACACTACCTACACTATTTACTATTATATATAATAACAATCTTGTTGTAACATTTTACAATGAACCTGCCATCATCATCATCATGCTCAGCATTTTTTATCCCACCTCTATCTTGTTATGCTATCTGCCTCGGTCCTGTACTAATCTGGTCCAGGTTCGACCCGCGACGGTGCCTATATCGTCGACCCATCTTGCTGCTGGGCGACCGACCTGCCATGTCACCTACACAATATTAGCGGCTTACGTTATATGTTTGTTCATGAAAACTAGTGATCGCTAGTGTCTAATAATATGTAAGTCTCTGATAAGTATATAACAATATCTATAGTTAGATAACTGGTAATATTTAGTGTCACCGTAAATGAAGTTAAAACTACCCCCTTATCATTTCCTACTAGATTCGCCCCTGATCTAAACACGTCTACCGCAGGTGTGAATCGA
This sequence comes from Biston stratarius, assembly GCA_950106695.1. Classification (NCBI taxonomy): domain Eukaryota; kingdom Metazoa; phylum Arthropoda; class Insecta; order Lepidoptera; family Geometridae; genus Biston; species Biston stratarius. The sequence goes on along the minus strand of OX467106.1, from coordinate 31,127,245 downwards.
GTGAGACATTTCGAATTTCCACGTTCGAATATCGAATATTGAAATTGAAATACTTCATATCTATTTTGCGTTTGAAACGGAGACGTTCGCTCGGACACGCTCGAAAAATATTAAATTTTATTGTTCACCGGAAAACGGTTTTGAAGTTATGATCGGTTAAGCTTGGAAGTGCTGGAAGAATAGATTTCAACACTTGGAGGATGTCATTAGTATTGGAAGGTGTAGGTACATAAGCATTCGATGTTCCCCAAGATTACTAGGTCCGCGATTGTACTATATTCGTAATTTGACAAGTGACTCATGATTGATGATTACAGATGTGACTTAAAACGCAAGTCTTACAGTATTCTTTTTTGATTAACAGAGGCATGAAAGAAATATTTTCATTGTAACATCTAAGATTTAAAAACCTACTCTGGCTTTTTTTTATGGCTTACAAGCTAGGTGTTTGACCACAGCTCACCTGATGTTAAGTGATGGTGTGGTCGAAGATGGTAAATACACCTAGCCTGGAATGGAACTGGCTCACAAGTGAGGCTACTAGAACACACCGTTAGATGCTTGGCGGCAGATGACGCTATGGTTTCCTCACAATGTTTTCCTTCAGCTCAAGCTCCGGCGGCCTTACCCCTATCCAACAAGCTGAGGGTATATTGTTCCATAATAAAACCGATTTGGACATATGGAATCCAACTGTGGTCGACAGCCAGCAAATCCAACATTATGTACCTGCAGAGAGCCTAAAACAATATTCTAAGGGTACTTTCCTCGGCGCCCTGGTATGCTCTTAACTCGGAAATTTACGAATATCTGGAAATCCCAACCATTTTGGATGAAGCAAAACGATACTCAGCCAACTACAAGGATCGCTTGACAACTCACCCAAACCCGTTATCCAGTATGTCCTGCAGCCAAATCCAATTAGAAGACTCAAGAGAGCCGATTTGCTGCCTTACCAAGGGGAGATGGAGCAGTGGCTCTACCTCTCCAAAGTCCAACCTCTTGCAACACACCTGATTATAATCTAGGCGACTGACAGCAGGAAAAAAAAAATTGTAAATTGGAGATTTTGAATTGTAAAATTGTAATGGGAGAAGAAAAAAATACCCCGCTCTCCTATTCTATCCTATTTGTTCTCAACTGAGACGCCACAGCTCATAATGAGATGCTTGATATCAGACTTTGCACTATCGCCCTCGTAACCGTCAAGAAGTTCGCTCCACATTTTGCAAATCTGGAATTTGCACACCCTAATGATTTAGCGTTCATTCTGTTCTCTCACTTGCAAGATTTAAAAGCTGTTTTAGGGATTTTTCAGTAGAATTACAATTTAGAATGGCTTAAAAATGAGCGTATATAAACATCTCTTTGATTTGACAACGCATCTCTAATGTATAAATTACATCCAACAGGTTATTATTGCCCAAATATTACTTTTAAAAACGTAGTAACTTTCACCTTCACAGTTTCTCATCCCTGCTCAACCAAATTTGATATGATCCTATATACATATATGCTGCTTTGCTCTGCTTATGATATGCTGCTTTGGATACTCCTTCCAATGATAAATATATTAAATGTCTTGGTAGTCCGAGACCTTTTAGTAGAATATTGCTGGAATTCCTTTTACTTCTATACTACTCGCTCGCTTCCACTTCTACTGAATATAAATTGACCAAGTAACCAATTATGTTCACTTGTATCTTACTCGTAAAATTGTTTTCAATTCATATCTTAAGCCGTAAGTTAAAGTTCACTCGAGGAATTTGAACCCAACACTTTGCGCCTACACTTTTGATTCGTCGAGCAAATAAATATCTTAAACCGTAAGTTAAAGTTTACTTGAGGGATTTGTACCCAACACTTTGCCACTACATTTAAATTAACTCACTGATTATACTATTGAATTATACTTCCCCGTTTAAAGTTGTAAAGCATAACTGTTTGATTCTGTTTGAATATCAAAATATGGGTCTGATAAACTTTATTCATTATTGAAGGCAAAGGGGATCTTTTATGACAACGAATAGATTAATTTTCGGGGTCTTTCCCAGTATACAAATACATTTATTAGAAAACGCTCTTAACTAGCAGTATGGAAAACTCTAACTAAACTAAAACCAAAATGAAGGAATTTAATAGATCTCCATTTCTTTATTGGGTTTCAACGATTATTGTCACGATTAGGCAAATGTCAAAAGGCTTCTTGTACAATTGTACATCCTGTATCTTGTTGAAATGCCTTACTGATCGAAGCATATACTTTTGACTCTCAAAGTTCAAACAAAAATGTTAAATACCATGTATAAAACGAGGTTAAAAGCTAATTAATTATTTCACTTCATGTCATTTATTTTTATTACAAACAAATAGGCAGATTGCTTTGTGGAAAGCAATACCTTTCGCCTATAGATATCGCAAATCACATTTTTTAATGGTTTAAGCTAGGTGTTTGACCACAGCTCATCTGAAGTTAAGTGACGATGTGGTCGAAGATGGTAAATCACACCTAGCCTGGAATGGAACTGGCTCTTAAGTAAGGCTTTAGGAACACACAGTTATTATTAAGAAACTGTATTTAATTTATTCTAGCTGGGCCCTGCGGTTTTACCCGCTTCATTTTATCGGGATAAAAAGTATGCCGAAAAAAGCCTATGTGTTAATCCAGGGTGTCAGCTACCACCATACCAAATTTCACCAAAATCGGACCAGCCGTTTGAGCGTGAAGAAGTAACAGACATACAAATACACTCACACACACAAACTTTCGCCTTTATAATATTAGAGTGATAATTTTTCACTAAAATCTCGGTATTAGATGGTGCTTTAGAGTTTAATAAAATTTCATTAAAAACGAGATAATTCACTCGTTCAGTTTACTATTTATACATACTATAGGTATATTATTCTGCGTTGTGTTTAGCCCAACAAACCTAGGTCATAACCGAGTTCTAAGGCAAAGTTATCAGATATAGACTCTAACTATTTAGAAATAAGGTACATAGTTCAATCTGAGAGCAGAAATAATCGATCATAAGTACAAATATTATATGGTCTAATCAAATACTCATACTGTTTATTGCGCAACGGTATAAATACAAACAGCTAAACTGATTATTAAAAGGCCGGCTCTTAGGATTTGGTGACACGGGCTCTGATTACCATTTTGAAGGTTCGTAATTGAAATTCCCAATTGAAAACAAACTGAGTTCAAAAATTGAATTGAGATGCTCTTATAAAAGAGATGATTATACAAAGGTAACATTGAATGAGTAGTAAATACAATTTAATGATGTGGCTAGCGATACCTTTGACATCTAATAAGGTACTAGCTCTTTAATATGTACTAACTTGTGCCCATGACTTTGTCCGCGTTGACTTAAAAATTTGGTTCAGAGAGAAATGAAACTTCTGTAAGTAACAATAGAGCAATAGTTTCATCCGTTATGAAACTTGCGCTACTTACCTAGATCTAAATATATATAACTCAAAGGTGACTGACTGACTGACTGACTGACATAGTTATCTATCAAAGCACAGCCCAAACCACTGGACGGATCGGGCTGAAATTTGGCATGCAGGTAGATGTTATGACGTAGGCATCCGCTAAGAAAGGGTTTTGATTAATCCTACCCCCAAGGGGATAAAATAGGGGATGAAAGTTTGTATGAAACTTTGTCAATTTTAAACCGATCGGGCTGAGACTTTGCATGCATAAAACTACTATGACGTAGGCATCTAGCGCGGGTGAAACCGCGGGGCACAGCTAGTTAATACATATAGATAAAGGATACCGTTTATTCCGGAATAATATTCCATAAGACACATCATTACTAAATTTCAAATGGATACGTCGGATATGTAATGGATATGTAGTATGTATGTACGTCAAATGGATATGTAGTTAGTCCTTTGACCAGTGTGTGTTACCAGTATAACTAGACTTGTAGACAGTACTACTTGTAGACAGTATGACTTATGGTGCTGAAACGTGGTCTCTGACTGTGTGCCTTCTTGATAAGCTCAAAGTCAAACAACGAGCTATGGAGAGGACTATGCTCGGAGTTTCCCTAAGAGATCGAATCAGAAATGAGGAGATCCGTAGACGAACTAAAGTAGCCGACATAGCCCAGCGGATTAGTAAGTTGAAGTGGCAGTGGGCAGGGCAAATAGCACGCAGAACTGACGGCCGATGGGGCTGCAAAGTTCTGGAGTGGAGACCACGGACCGGTAAGAGCAGCGTAGGACGTCCACCTACAAGGTGGACAGACGACCTCATAAAGATCGCAGGAACGCGCTGGATGTGAGCCGCTTCCAACCAGTCTTTATGGAAGTCAATGGGGGAGGCCTATGTCCAGCAGTGGACGTCCTACGGCTGAGATGATGATGATGATGTAGTCAGTATTTTGATAGTCCCACAGGAAGCTGACATTTTTCTGAGATAAAAGTATTCTACATATTAATCCAGGTGATAAACTATACGCCGTGAAAGTTTGAACATCAGCAATATTGATACAGGGGGTAAAGTACTCGATTGTCAAATAACAATTAAAAAAATGGGTGGTTACTATTTGACCTAATTATCCTAAACAAACACAAAAATACGGACACTCAAATCACGCACCGAAAATGACATGGTAGTCGCGCGCGGTCCCAGATTAGATAACAGTTACTTTGTAGTCTAGTTTCCGATAAAATTAAACGTGAGTAATCCCGCATAAGTAAAACAAAAATCAAAACCACATCAGTTTCCATAGTAAGATTATCGATATTAAAACATGTTTTTATTTAAGTAATAATTACAAAATATTTAAATTAAGTTTCTTTAGGATAACTGTATAATAATATGTGTATTTAAACAAAAAAATAATGTGGAAGTACGGATGAATCTGAGGTCAAATTTTTGTACCTACAAAATACATATCATTATAATAATATATTTATATATAAGTAGCTGTATCCCGCGACTTCGTCCGCGTGTAATTTGGCAAAAAATGTCACCACCATCACCACCACCAGATGTAGTCAAGTCATAAGTAGAATAGTCATTAGTCTGATGGTGGGTAGCGGTAGTGTCATTAAACATTTTTGGTAATCCCACGGGGACCTAACATTTTGCTGATGTAAAAAGTATTCTATATGTTAATCCAAGTACTAAACTATATGTGTGCCAAATTTCATCTAAATCCGCTCAGCCGTTTCTCTGTCATTATGTAACAAACATCCAAACATACAAACTTTCACATTTATAATATTATTTCTAATAATATAAAAAAAAAGTGTTCATAGTGTATGTTAATTAAGGTAGGTAAGTCGATTAGGTAACAATCAACATTCTTGTATATCGCTGTGATACCAATTCATTGAATATGACGAATCTAGTTAGCTAGAACAATTGCTACGGAATTTATAGCCGACCATGACTATCGTCTACAATACTGTGGTTTAAAGGAATCTGGCCGGTACTAAAAGCGGAACTTGACAACAGAATTCCCAGTAGGTATTTTGACGCAAAGCAAACGCCTTAGTTATTCCGCATTCTCTATTTTGTGTAAAATATTGATAGCTGCCTTCTAGATTAGTTTATTTCATTTAAGTATATTGGTTCCTCTGTAGTATGTATGTTATTTTTTAGAGTTCCGTACCTCAAAAGGAAAAAATCGAAACCCTTATAGGATCACCTTGTTGCCCGTCTGTCAAGAACTTCTATCTCGTGAACGCGTTGAGGTATCGAGTTAATATTAAAATCATATACGCAGATCTGTAGTCCCTTGCAGCATTGAAAAAACAGTTATACAGTTGAGTAACAACATGATTTACAGCCGTATATGTCGCAAAAAACTGCATATAAGATGCTTCTTGCCAAATTACATAATTCTAGGTAAACGGGAAGTATCCTGTAGGTTTTGATTTCCTTGCGAGTGTCGAAAATTTGCAGCATAAACGGCTTTATATATCTTTTGATTGCGTTGGCTTAGAAGTTTGATTTTTTCACAGCTCCAGGGGTCAGTAGACCTGAGTATTTGATATAAATGTCAGCTTGATACTTCGACGCGCTCTTGAGAAAAAGGGCCTTGACAGACAGACGGATAACAAAGTGATCCTATAAGGGTTCCGTTTTTCCTTTTGAGGTACGGAACCCACAAAATAATTAAAAAATCAGCTAAATCCGTTCACCCTCTCTCTAGTTATGCGTTTATCAATATATACAAAAAATATCCATTTACGTTGCAAAGCAAAAAATCCAATAGAAAACATCATAAAATTAATCATGCCAGTTTTCACAGACTCCTTGATACTTATCAATGAGTAAGTATTTACCTATATTCTTATCTATACCTTACCTATTATTACCTATATTCATCGTAATTGTTGACCTTTATAACATGACTCAATAAAATACAAATTTGAGTAGCAGAAGTAAGGTTTCCATAATCACTGATAAGCCTCTGTAAGCTTTATGTGTTGAGGAAAACCCTCCAATGAAAGCCGCGAAGTTGATGGGGAATCGGCTTCGAGCCGAAAGTAAATTGAGCTGATTTGTTTGCTGGAAGTTACGTATGTAGTTTTTACTGATTTGAATACAGCTGCGTAGAATATTAAACTAAAAAGATTTCAAACGTAAACTGTTTGAGATCTAATATAAGTAAAGCATTGTGAAGAACGAAACGCTGTTTTGGCGGCAAAAGATAGAGACATCTGTTTATATAAACTTAACCTTTTTTTCCATGAATCCTTTCCGTTTTAAGGTCGCCTAGAAAAGATTGCTCAAAGCGATTTGTTGCTTCACCTATTAAGCATATTTTTCTTCTGTATTGTATTCTTTGGTGTGGACAACAAAGAGTTAATCAATCAATCACGACCATTGCAGCGGTGCCCAGTTTGAATATGAATACAAAGTCCAGGGCAGCGTTGCTTTGCTATATTACTTCGAGACATTCGATTGCCGATTGTCGATGGTGCCGGCGTAAGAATAGTACCCCACCCTCTCTACCCGTGGTTGCCGTAAGAGTCGGCTAAGGGATGTAATTCGGGAGATGGGCAGCAGCGTCTTCCTTGAACAATCACACCTATGTAACTGCGCTCGCCAGCCAAGAGTGGCGAGTATTGGCAAAATCAGCAGTGGACGTCTTATGGCTGATGATGTGTGTGATGTGATTCGATTAGTCTCAATAGCCTTGTAATTTCACTAGCTACAGTGTCCCGTACCATCAGGGGAGCGTTTCGTTCTTCTCATTACTTTTACATAAAAAAATATCTTTGGCTATGGTTTTTATTTTTAATTGGTTCAGGGTTTACCACATTCTGCTTAATGTTAAGTTACGATGCAGCCTAGGTTGAAGCATGTTTATTTAGAAAGAATTTGTTTATTCCGGACTTGATGACACCCTTTTCGGGAAAAAGTCTTCGGCAAAGAGTACTACATACTACAGTGCGAATAAAATGTTCCAATTGCTTAGTGCGCAATACGCATGTGAGTGATGATCACCACGTACGGATGACAATATGTTTATTCATGTAGCAATGACAGCTCAATGGTTATCCGGTCGGAATACACGCCGACGGGCATGGGTTCTAACTCCAATAATGAACTTGAGCTGTCAGTGAAGGAAAACATCGTGAGGAAACCATAGCATGGTCGTAGCCATAGCATTTTCTAGTACTATGCTGGCTAGCTACCACCTTTGAAAATCTGCCGCTAAGTACCTAATGACACGTTCCGGCAGCCTCACTTGTGAGCCAGTTCCATTCCAGGCTAGGTGTGCTGTACCATCTTAACATCAGGTGAGCTGTGGTAAAACAAAAAAAGTCGCTTGTTTATCTCTCTTCTATCGAATATATTTCCTGCCCATTTCTATTACCGGACGACTAGACACGGCCTTAACGCCATCCATACATGGTGGACATTCCTCACGTATGGACTAAGTGCTTCGATTCCACATTCTTTATACGTACAGCGAGGACATGGAACTGTCTGCCAGCATCTGTATTTTCCGCGAAATACAATTTGGGTATCTTCAAATCCAGAGTAAACAGGTTTTTTCTTGGTAAACGTGCTTCATCTTAGACTGCACTCTGTTTAACATCAGGCAGGGCGTGGTCAAATGCAAACCTATTTCGTATTAAAAAAAATAATTAAAAGTAAACAAAAATAACAGTTAAAAAATCAAGGTTAGACCAATTGTTTCAATGTAAGAGACAAAAAATCTGAAACTCCCATCGAACACTTTCCAATAATCTTATAATTTATTCAAACGTTCACTCATCCTGAAAAACATAACACCTGAGCAAGTTGAGTCGGGTCACTACCTGTGTCCGAATTTATTATTACCGAATAATAAATTCATAAAAGGCAGAGGTACTTTCGGACCCTCATATAAATGACAGAAAAATGTGGGACACAATCTTTCCCCTTCCGCTGTTCCTCTCTAAATTCAGGGGACTCTTTGACAGTTGTGTTCCTTTCATTGCAGAAAAAAACCAAATAATAAGAAGTTATGGCCAGTTTGCAGAAGAAGTAATGTAATGTTGGCGGAAAAATACAAGTTAAGCGTTGTCGTTTTACGGAGGTAACGTTTTGGTCACAAGGTCATTCTGCGAAATGCGAAAGATTCTTATGTAACTTGGCTACACTTTTGGATCATATTTAGGGTCATGACCGCTGTCATCGAAATGGGTTTATGAGATAGTTCTTCAGATTATGGAATAAAATTAATGTGTTTTTATGAATGCGTTTTTACGATAGCAGCACCAAAACAAAAAATAAAAAGAACTGAAAATTAAGACATAATTTTCTGCAGCTTTTTTACTTGGTGGAAGATTTCTTTAGCAGGAAGTCGTCTAGGTATCAGATATTCTACCGCTAATCAGGACAGTGTAAACTGTGTTTCGGTTTGAAGGCTAGCGAAATTACAGAGCTGTTGAGAAGAACCATCGAAAGTCTCAAAGGAAATGAGCATGAAAGCACGATACTTTTGGACTTTGTTTTGTTACTTTGAGTTCTGTGTATCGCTGCAACGGTCATGGACTTGCGTTATTTATTATCATCAAGAGAGCGTCTCGTTTCTATAATTACTTTTACATCTAAAAAACGATTGCCACGAGTTTCGGTTAAACTATCAGAACATTTTCACTTTAAAACACTAAGCAGAAGTTCAGTATATCTCAACCACATATCTTGTAAATACATGGAATTTGAATAAGGAGCTATTAATTGCATGAGCAACGATTACTAAATAGATTATTTGTTTATCACTCGACTCGTGACATTATAATTATTTGCTTGTCGAGATTCATGCTATAAAAACTCTACCAAAAAATATCTGCTTTATAAAGTGATTCTATCAAAACATTTTGAAGACGATATATTTTTACGTTTGTATACATTTTTTCCTGTTTATATGAAATATCATTTTACACCTGTTTCGCTTGTTACTCAACATAAACTGTTACGTAAGTTCATATATATGTATATAAAGAATAATAGTAGGGAGATAAGATATTATCATGCCCTAGAGTCGAAGTGAATGTATCGCTTGATCTATAAATAAATCTAGGGTATAGGATATCCCTATATTATATTATTACTAGGTGGTAGGTTTCCTTTGCAGGAGATCGTCTAAGTCGGTACTATCGTAGTACCACATATTCTGCCATTAAGTAGTAGTGTGTAAGCATTACTATGTTCCCGTTTGAAAGGTTGAAACTGCAGTTAGCGAAATTACAAGGCTATTGAGAATAACCATTGAATGTCTCAAAGTAATGAGCGCCGAAGCAACGATTTTTACTCTAAGATATAACTGTATCACTGTAATGATCTGAGATATGTGTTATATCTTACATTTAGGAGAGCGTTTCATTTGTCTTATTACATATAAAAAAAATTAAAAAAAACTAGCAAATCTTTTCAATTGTTATAATTGCGATGTTAACTTCAATTTATAATCTGCATTCAATTTTATATTAAGCAAATAAGCAATTTGTATTACGAAAATGATTATTTTTTCTTACATAAAATAATTTGCTAATATAATTTTTTACAGAAGTGGAAGTAGGTAGCAGTTTAAGGTTTATTTTGTTCCTTGACCAAATACCATATCTATTTTTGATATTAAATACTTTTAGCCTGGAATTACAGATTGTCTAAGCCAGGGATTCCCTAAATTATTTTAAAACTTTGCGGTTGGTTAAGTGAGTCATCATCATCATCTCAGCCGTAGAACGTTCACAGCTAGACATAGGCCTCCCCCATTGACTTCCATAAAGACCGGTTGGAAGCGGCTCGCATCCAGCGCGTTTCTGCGGTCTTCATGAGGTCGTCTGTCCACCTTGTGGATGGACGTCCTACGCTGCGCTTGCCGGTCCGTGTTCTCCACTCCAGAACTTTGCAGCCCCATCGGCCATCAGTTCTGTGTGCTATGTGCCCTGCCTAAGAGTATATTATTAAAAAAATAACATACATGCATATTTTATAGTAGAGATAATCCGTGAATTTGAAAGATTTGTAATGTGATGTAAAATACATATTTTTGTGCACTTGCACATTGCAAACGCTAGCTAAACCTACGAGATAGAACAAAATATGTACTACGTTAGTATCTACATTGAATCCGGGTTGGGTCACTAGTCTACTATATAGTACAATATGTGATAAATATCAATGAATGACCTTTGCCTAAGTTTAGGTATAAAGCAACCAGATCTGAGTCACATCATATTGTGGTTTGTGGTTAAGGTGCTATTAAATCACGACCATGACTCCGGAACAACTTAAAGCAATTAACTCAAATTAAAAATGTATAAGGTCGATGAACGACCGTAACAGTTGCAAACAAAGAGTGTATAAGAAAAATGAATCAGAATTCTTCTTGGACACTTTTCTTTAATTTTTTGACTGGGACCTTGTAACCCTGTATGGTTGACACCTCGCGATGCGTTAAGTTATCCAAAAAGTTGCTGGCAATAGGCAGAAACTGACTCTCAGCTGAAGATAGGCAGCTGAGTAAGTACTAGAAAGTATCACCAAAGTTTCCTCACAATGTTTTCGTTCACCTTGGCAGCTCAAGCTTATTGTTGAAATTTGAACCCACATCCTGTACCGTGTAATCCAATTGCGCTAACCACTAAGCTGTCATTGCTACGAAATTTCTCCACAGTATAGGTACGATCGGATCTATTTCCGAGAGGCATACTTTTTTACTTGGTGGTGGACACTTCTTAGCAGGAAGTCGTCTAGGTAGGTACCACTGCAGTACTAGATATTGAGCCACCAAGCAGTAGTGTATAAACATTAATGTGTTCCGATTTGAAGGGTACCGTAGCCAGCGAAATTACAGGGCTGTTCGACCATCGAATGCCTCAAAGTAATGAGCGCCAAAGCAGCGACGCCTTAGACTTTGTTTTGCTTCTCAAAGTTCTGCAAAGGTCATAGACGATAATTATCTTTTATCATCAGAAGAGCATCACGGTCGTCTCATTGCTTTTTCAATTAAAAAAAGGTGGCATTAGACAGCCGCTCAGCATTCGGATTGCACGGCTGCCGCGCCGCTAATATTATAAGTAAGCGATGTAATCAGTGTCGGCTCTAGTATTTGTTTAGCTCTTAAGTTTTTTGTTCGTATGGTAATAAAAACTTCGTAAGTATCATATAAGATGGTCAAGATTAATTCTAGAAGGGGTTTATTGACGTTTGGGGTTTATTACCTAGATTAAGATGTATCTTAATCTAGGTAATAAACTATACTACACTGTAGTGTAGGTGCCTTTTTATTTCGGAATGATGTTTCGTAAGACACATATATACCAAATTTCAAGTGGATACGTCCTGTAGTTCGTTTTTTGACTATCCCATAAGTTTTTTTTTTTTTCTGGATAAAAAGTATTAACCGATGTAATAAACTATATATGTGCCAAATTTTAAGCTGTTTTTGCGTAATTGAGTAATAAATTTATTTATGTCTGACAGGCTAGGTGTTTGACCACAGCTCACCTGATGTTAAGTGACGGTGTAGTCGAAGATGGTAAAGCACACCTAGCCTGGAATGGAACTGGCTCTCAAGTGAGGCTGCCGGAACACACCGTTAGATGCTTGGCGGCAGATTTTCAACTTTAGGGTAGTAGCTAGCCAGCCAAGTACTAGAAAGTACCCTACCACCACGCTATGGTTTCCTCACGATGTTTTCCTTCACCGGCAGCTCAAGCTCATTGTTGGGGTTTGAACCCACGCCCTTCGGCATACGAACCTACCGCGCTAACCACTGAACCATCATCGCTACAAAAACATCCAAAAAAAATATCCAAACATTAAAACTTTAAAACAAAATAACTAGCTGTTACCGCGCATTCGCCCGCGTGGAATTTAACAACAAGTTTGTTCAGTTAGTAGTATAAAAAGTTAAAAATAGTATAAAAATACTAATCCTACATGTTAATCCAGGCAGCCACCCCGAGACTTGATGGAGTGACGATATACATACGTGGAACAGCTGGCGGTGGATGGAAGCGAAAACCTGAGGATCGAGCTGAGTGGCGTGTCTTGAAAGAAAGAAAGAAAGAAAGAAAATAATTTTATTTTGTACATAACACCGAACAAACATAAAACAAACAAAAGACTAACAGCAGCAGCAGTCTTGGGAGCAGTCTACGTTCAGCCGTTTTTACTAGATAGAGTAACAGACATACATCCATCCTCACAAACTTTCACATTTATAATATTACTTAGGATTAAATAATATAGTAAGATCAGTATGATAGGATTTATCGGCGAGTTTTGTTTCTAAAACTTGAGTTTTTCGAGTCAGCGGTGCCCAATCGAATATCAGCATAATAATTTTAAAAAAAGTTTGCGCCATGCATTAGATAAGTTTCAATTTCTCTTGCAACCGGTGACAGTCGTAACGATAGGTAATTTTTTATAGATAAATTTGACTTTTGCTCGAAAGTGACTCTTTAATACACTATCTACGAGTATATGATGGTTCGTAACCTTATTTTTAGTGAATAAATGTCATTTTATTTCATTTCTATCACAATACTTATTATATTGTGTTCCGTGTTTTTGGCATTTCGGATTCCAATTTATCTAACTCTATTTTAACGTCAGAGAAATAATTGAATTGTGCGGCGGTACGTACTTATCAGTGTATAAGTTCAATCCTTGTACAAGTTTTTTAAATAAAACAGGTGTATTTGTTAAAATGAAGCAAAATTTATTAAATAATACAACACATATCAGTCAAACATTCAAGATTACAATGACTTCATCAGACTTATTTTAAATTATGAGAACATCAGTAACGCAGGACTATACAAATCATGGCTTGTATATTTAAGCGGGCCGCAACGTTTTTTTGGTCTACCGCAAATATGGATTTGTTTTTCTTACAAAATTTATTTCCTAAAACATTATTTCTAGCATTTCAAATCAATAAAATTTCAAACATAGTTAAAGATAAAGCAATAACAAAAAAAAAATACAATAAGTCATATATTAAATTATATTATTATTAATTTTATTATCACACTAATATTATAAAGGCGAAAGTTTGTGTTTTTATATGTTTGTGTCTTCTTCACGATTAAACGGCTGGACAAATTTTGATAAAACTTGGTATGGAGGTAGCTGGTAACGTGTTGTTGTCCCATGTTGACAGCCCTGTTGGCTCATTGGGAGTATGTCTGCCTGAGCTGTAGGGCGTGGGTTCGATTCCCGCCAAGGACAAATGTTTGTTTAGTATAAACAAATGTTTGTTCTGTGTCTGGATGTTCTGTACGTATTATAAGTATGTATTTACAAAAAAAAAAGTATTTATGTATCCTATCAGTTATCTGACTTCCATCACACAAGCTCTGCTTAGTTTGGGGTCAGATGGCGCTGTGTGTAATGTGTCCTACAATATTTATTTAAAAAAATAATTTAATGCTGTAATTCTGGGTCTTTGTGTCTGCCAGTAAATTGATTTTGGTTGCATCCCTGTATGTTCATTATTATCTTGATCCTCCAATCTATTTAATAATTTGTATAGGCCCGGGATTATATCTGGTTTGGACAGCATTGATATAATAATAATAAGTATCCATTATATACACGTGTAACGTTGCAAGCACTATTATGTATTCTGGCGTAACTAAAGGGCAACGGCTTCGACCTTGCTAAGAAAAACTTTATACTACCAAAACATTTACAGGTTTATTTTTATGAATCAAAATAACGTGTTACACAGAACTTATGTAATGAAATAGCTTACAGTAAATTATATCTAACCTTACCTTACCTACCTCTACCTTATTTATATCTAACTACGATGTTATATAAGAAACACGTCCTATATGTTTGTTTTCTGATCATGTTTGTACATTTTTTACGTTGTAGAAACAACTATTATAAATATTTAAACATATATATGATGGCATTCTTAAACTCTATTTTATTTTAACATTGTCCCTCGATATTGGAAATCTCGCAGTTACAACAAATGTAAATAATATCTAGAACTAACAAATATTTTGTGTTCTAAGCAAATAACAATTTAAATAACTCGTTAAGGAAGGTCACTGGAGTGTAAAAATTTACATGTCACTCATATTTTACAATTCAAATTATAATCAAAACGAATGGTTAAAGTAGGTCTGCGAATTGGCAAACGTAGTGTAGGACGCCCTGAGACTCGATGGAGTGACGATATACGTAGGACAGCTGGCGGTGGAAGGAAGCGAAAAGCCAAGGATCGGGCTGAGAGGCGTGTCTTGGGTGAGGGCTATGTCCAGCAGTGGACTACAAAAGGCTGATGATGATGATGATGAGTAGGTATATCCACTGAAGGTTGGATGAAAATAACAGATATTTCTTTATAACTAGACTACAACTAGTTCCTACAATTAACATGCTCTTTTTTTATGAAAAGGTAATGTGACCAACGACACGCTCTCCTCATATAAAGAAATAACGCATGTCCATGACCATTGCACCAAAACTTATATCTTAGAGTAGCAAAACAAAGTCCAGGACATTGCTGCTTTAACGCTCAAAACTTTGAGACTTTCGATGATTAGTCTCAACAGTCCTGTAATTTCACTAGACTTCAAACAGGAACAGGGTAATGCTTACACTTACTTGCTTTTAAATCTCCTTAGCAGGAGGTCGTCTAGGTAGGTACCATTGCAGTACCAGATATTCTGCCGTCAAGCAGTAGTGTGTAAACATTACTATGTTCCGGTTTGAATGGTATTGCTGCTAGCGAAATTACAGCGCTGTTGAGACTAACCATCTAATGTCTCAAAGTAATGAGCGCCAAAGCAGCGCCTTGTTTTGTCATTCAAGGTTCTGTGTATCGCTGCCATGGTCATGGACAGGCGTTATGTCTTACCATCCGGTGAGTGACTAGTTCGTCTCATTATTTTAACTTAAAAACAAGCTTACACTACTACTTAGCGGTAGAATATCTGGTACTGCGGTGGTACCTTTCTATACGACCTCCTGCTACCACCAAGTAAAGCATAATAAATACAGGGTTATTTACATATGGCGTACTACACCGAAAGGGTTTTTGTATTCAGTCTGATATCGTGAAAATATCATCTGTTCCATAAAAAATAAAACCTTTGATGCCTGTACGGCATAGTTGGTATTTTTACAGTGTTTACAGTGTAAAACATTTATATTTATAGAACATTTGTTCTATATTATAAACAATTATAAGAATAAATAATAATAATTCTATATTATAAATAACCCCTTTCGACTTTCAAGCTTAACCTGTATAATAATGCACGTACCTTTTTTGTATTACGTAGAAAAAACATATCCGGTTACTGCAAAAAGCAACTCCTCGGATGGGTTTTACCACCTTTTGTACTTGGCATATACATGTATAAATTATCACATATTAAACCTATTTCGTTACAAAAGAATATAATGAAAATAATCAAAACACATCCTCACTTTTCTTAGCCGTTAAGCTACTAACTATCAAGTTGTATCTGCTTCAATGCCTTTCGCTTTAGTAAATGTCACTTTACACTGGACCATTAATCCTTGTCACCTCACAGGTAACACAACTTATGGCACTAACAATACCACTAGACACCCTGTCGTCCTTCGTCAAAAAAGGCACTAGAACGAACTTCCTTATAACCACCAAATAACATTATCCACAAACGCGTTGAAGCTTATTTTACTCTTCCGGAAAACACAAAGTACCCTGCTTGTAGAACCCGGCCGGACAGTCGTTCCCAAACCTGACGTCCAGCCCATAATCTTCATCGATGTCGTTTTCCGCAGGTGGTTCCAGTTTTTTTTCCGGAGCGCTCCGCGTATCTACGTTTGTTGGGCCGTCGAACACGATCGCACCCGGGTCTTTAGTGTCAGGATAGTAATATTTCCGGAGCTCACCTAACTGAATTAGGGAGATAAACACGATCGCTAGAAACGGCCGGTACATTTTGAAGTGCGCTTGACGACGTATGGTAAACAAATGATTGCTGTCCGGTTTTGACAGAGGTTTTTAATGAGACGCGGTCTGGCTCGGTCAGTTGTGCTTGCTCATACTGCTTACTTATGTGACGTATTTATATTATAAGGCTGTTTGAGTAGGTACGGCAAGAATTTGCGAAATTCCGCAACAAGTTAGTCATATTTTGCGGTTAGTGGCATTTCATATGCTTTTGAAAGACGATGAAATGTAACGGAAGTCAAAACGGCTTTCATAACTTTTAAAATAATGTGTTTTTTTTGTACCATTAGTTAGACGTACAAGACGCTCTCCTGATGGTAAGAGATAATGCCTGTCCATAGCCATGTCCATGGCAACGATACACAGAACTTTGAATAGTAAAACAAAGTCCAGGGTATCGCAGCTTCTGCACTCATTACTTTGAGACTTTTGGCGGTGATGTACAAGATAAATATAATTACAATAGCGATGATAGCTTAGTGGTCAATGCCGAACACGCCGAAGGGTGTGGGTTCAAACCCCAACAATGAGCTTGAGTTGCCGATAGAGAAAAATATCGTAAAGAAAGCGTGGTGGTAGAGTAATTTCTAGTACTTATCTGGCTAGCTACCACCCTCAAGTTGAAAATTTGTCGTCAAGCACCTAACAGTGTGTTCCGACAACCTCACTTTTTATTTTTAGATACCTCCATTTTAGACCACACCGCCACTTAGCATCAGGTGAGCTACAATCAAGGTATACAATCAAAGTTTAAAAGGAATTTTCGAGTTTTGAAATTTCTATAAATACTTTTTTACACAACATGTGTATCGGCATTTTGGAAGAAAGAGTGTTTATTCATTTTCGAATTCTCTTAAACTATTATTATCTGATGTAATAAGATTTGCCATGACTTGCAGAATGTTATAATAGTAATGGTCTGGTGAAGCCCCATAGACCGGTACTATTAAGTATGCACGTTAACTTATTCTGTTAAATTACTATCAGTAAGTAGTTAAGAAGGTATTCGATTGATAGTACTGGAAACCTGCAATTTTTCGATCTTTGTTTTTGTTTGTTTTTGAGTCTTACTTCTTCTGGCGTCGCTTTTTATGTCCCGCTGTTGATATGTATTATGTGTAGTGATGACAGTTAAGTAGTTGGCGCAGTTGGGTCACACGCCGTTTAGCGTGGGTTCAAAATTTCAAATATTAACGATGTGAGCTTGCCAGTAAAAAAAGCGAGGCAACCATATAATGGTCTCTAGCACTCTACTGTTTCGGTAGCCACTTAAGAGCCAGTTGCCATTCTAAGCTAAATGTGTTTACACATCGTCAATTGACATCAGGACACCAGCCGGGTACTAGAAAGTACCCTACCATTTGCTTAAAGTTCATTGTTCTGATTTGCACCCACACGCATTGTCATGTAATCCAACCGCGCTAACCACTGAGCTATCATTTCTACAAAGCTATACGTCACGCACTGGCAAAAATCCTTGTTTTCCCGTTACCGATAAAATTGAAATTATAAAAACACTTATTGAAATGTGTCATTTCCTTATGTTAGTATCACCCAAGTTGCGCGGTAATTGTTACCTTCAATTATGCAATTTTAAATTGAATGACGTATATTTCTCGTTACGCAATGACACATTAGTAACAAGTCATAAACAACTTATTAGTCAACTAATGGTCCTTAAAGTTATTACTTTGTTAGATTCTTGTTTATATACTTGTATTACAAGTTGATGCAATTCGATTGTGTTTATAGCTAATGGTTTTACATCACACTTTATTTATAATAGCAGAACTAACCTTGAGCGTATCACTGCGATGCAAAACACACTCGAAATGAAGCTATAAAACCTACTGGATTACGCGAAACGATAGTAAAATGCCGATGTCATCATTACGAATGAAGTAATCAATAAGGACTCTTGTTTAAAAAAAATCGTTAATATCTTTAAGTGCTTATATTACTAGCTATTTTTTTAGCTTAGTATGAAGGATAAGCAAGCAGCTAGCGATATTACAGGGCTGTTGAGATTAACCATCTAAAGTCTCAAAGTAATTAGCGCCTAAGCAGCGATGCCCTGGACTTTGTTATGCTACTCAAAGTTCTATGTATAGCTGCAATGGTCTCATATACAGGCGTTATTTCTTACCATCAGGAGAGCGTCTCGTTCATCTCATTAATTTTACACCGATTATAGCCTCAGGAAGTCTGTTGTACACACGTGAATCTGCTTGTCAGACTTTACGAGTATCAACGGCATGGAACTCAGTTTCTTAGATATGCCTGGTAGAGCGAAACAGCTGCTCTCCACGCGTACGATATAGGTGTAAATTATCTCACACGTACAGTGCTGCTTGTTTAATGAGAAGACTGGACTGGACTTTACTGTGGGACCAACCTCAAAACCATTAAGAAATTTTCTGACAAAATTATCTCTTACATAGAAAACTGGCACCCTTGATGAAATGGAGCAGTTATGTTTTGAAATATCATGTTTTTTTTAATGCAGAATAGGTTCGCGTTGTTGTTGACTACATCCTGCCTGATGTTAAGCAACGCTGTGGTCTAGGATGGAACACGCTTACCTAGAAGGAACTCGTTTACTCTTGATTTGAAGACACTCATATTGTACTTTAAAAGGTAGATATATACCACCGCGGACTTTTTAGTAGATCTATAAAAGAGGAATTTCTCACCATGCATTGTTTTGTTATATCTAAGTTTGAACTTTTAACGTACCGCCATCTATTAGATACTTACGTAATCCAGTTAATAAATTACCTTACACCGCCATCTATTAGAATTTTATAGAACTCACAGATACCTCTTTGTCGTAAAATAAACAAAAACTTTGCAATAAAAAAATATTGAGATATTAAACTATTGTATCTCTTAAGTTGGATCAAACTGCACACAGTGTGCAAGGTTGGGTTAAAATCTGTTCAGTAGTTTAGGAGTTCAACTTCAACTTCAACTTTTCAATGCTGGCTTCTGCGGTGTTGCTTTAGGAGTTCATCGTGGATAAGCACCGTGACACGAAATGTTTATATATAAAGATTATGTTCTTATCGTAGGTCATAATTACATGGTTGAAACCATTATGATGTAATTTAACGTGACGGTAGTGTGCGTCATCGGGACATTGACACATCAAAAACACTTTTCCCTCAGTACATCTGGGAAAACTAAAACTGGGAAATTGTGGGTAATACCGCAAGAGCGAGTGCTAGTTATTCATCTATATATCGACTGAATCAGAATCCTGCGGAAGATGCTCACAGCACTCACCCTTTCACATCAGACATCACACATCACATCATCAGCCATAGGCCGTCCACTGCTGGACATAGGCCTCCTCCACGGGGGGTTTTGCCAATACTCGCCACGCTTGGCAGGCGGGTTGGCGAGCGCAGTTAGGTGTGATTGTTCAAGGAAGACGCTGCTGCCCATCTCCCGGATTACATCCCTTAGTATTCATTCATCATTCCTTTTACTCTTAGGGCAACCACGGGTAGAGAGAATGGAGTACTATTCTTACGCTGGCATTACCACGGCACACCCACCCTTTAACAACTAGAAAAGCACTCATAAACTTCAAACCGTTGAACAAATTATTTTAATCATTGCTACGAATACTCTGGATCAAGACAAATAAAAAAAAAAAACTAAATAAAAATCAGTTGAAAGCCGTTTGGGAGCTTCAATGTCACAGACACATATATGCAAAAGTTACAAATAAAATAAATATCGTAGGATTTCACATAGAGCCAGCTAGCCCCAAATTAAGCAAAGTTATCAGGTTCAAAGGCTCAAACTTTAATACATACAGAACACGCAGGTACAGAACAAATAATTATGCTTGTCACATAAATGTTTGTCATTTCAATAAGATTTTGAGATGAATAGTTTATAGTTATGTTTCACTCTGTGCTTGAAAATGTTTAGTGACTGTGATTTTCTTATAAGGATCGATGCAGAATTCCAATATCCAGTATCGAGTTCTAATGAAATATTAGTCGTGATTTTTATAAAATGTATATGTGATTAAGCCTAAACCAGTTATTTATATTTTGATAACTTACCTTGCGGGCAGTAAAACGAAATCAAAATTTCCAAAACACAGGTTTTTGTAATCTTGTTATTAAATCCCCTACATGGCAGAGGTCATACACTTTAAAACTCGTTTTACCTGTTAGTTAGAATTCAATTAAAACACGTTGGCACGAGTCATATCAGACAATTATGTAATTGTAAAAAGCTGTTTAATTTTTATGACTATTTAACATAATTATTGGACCTTGAATAAATTTTTCTTTCCTCCTTTTTTTTTGTTTTTGACGTCGTACTCTATGCATTTGCCAGTGTCAAGGATTTCAATATTTTCACGTTTATTATAAAAAATCAAGTTGATTAAATTTAAGTCACACAAAGTAAATAGAAAATTAAAAATTCAAGTAAAAATTAAAAAAAAAACAATGAGTGGAAATGATTTTTTCTGCGTTCCTGGCAAAATTCTTTAAGTACTTTTCTACTAAAATCAAAAATGAACGTGATTTAAGATTGATAGTATTGATAGGAGTATCAATGTTAAAAAATAATATTCTTCAAGAAATCATTTAAAATAAGATAATCGAGATCGACGCAAAGTTGCTTGTCTGTCAGTTTTCTACCGGATACACTTTGGAGAGTGCGCTTCAGATCTGCATGACCTATTTTCACCTTGCCCATTCTTTTATCGGACAGCCAGAAGCTTTAAGAAGCGGCACCGCTTCATAGTGGATATTCCAACAACTCGAACTAAGCGGTTTGGTTCCACCTTCTTCATACGAACCGCTAAACATTGGAATTTGCTGCCCGAGTGGGTGTTCCCCGATAGGTACAATCTGGGTGCCTTCAAGTCGCGAGTAAATCGGTTTCTTCTAGGCGAGCGTGCTCCATCGTAGACCGCATCTTCGCTTATCATCAGGCGAGATGGCGGTCAAACGCAAGCCTATTAATTATAAAAAAAAAAAAAAAATTGTTTACATTAATTACAAACAATGAACCAATGCCCTGGGTATAATGTAAGTGTCCTCAGGTGGCTTGCCGCTTGTTTGCCACCTTTTTCACATAAAAAAATGAAATACTAAATAACGCTAGTTGAGCAGCTAGCAGCCTTATCGCTAAGAGCCGTAACGAAGACGCAATCTTCATATTTAGATTTTTCTCTAGCTGGCTTCTTACTTTTTACAATGTACTATGTATTGTGCTTGGTGGTAGAACATAGTAGGAGGTCGTCTAGGAATAAACCACCGCAGTACCAGATATTATGTCGTCAAGCAGTAGTG
Organism: Biston stratarius; assembly: GCA_950106695.1. Lineage (NCBI taxonomy): Eukaryota > Metazoa > Arthropoda > Insecta > Lepidoptera > Geometridae > Biston > Biston stratarius. The sequence continues at coordinate 31,105,470 of OX467106.1, read as the reverse complement.
TGTAAATATTTATTACAAGGCTGTTGAGACTAACCATCGAAAGTCTCAAAGTAATGAGTGCTAAAACAGTGATGTCCTGGACTTTGTTTTGCTACTCAATGTTCTGTGTATCGATGCAATGGTCATGGACAGGCGTTATCTCTTACCATTAGGAAAGCGTCTCGTTCGCTCCATTACTTTTACTACTAATATTTGTTCATAAAGACTACGAAATAACAGTATCCGACACATATAAACAAAGGAGACCGATAATATCTATATTCAGGGAATCGCAATAATTATCCGGACGTAAAATTGGCCGCGAGTGGAGACAGCAAGATTTCCCGCGGGGCGAGATCGGAGATGTTGATCTTGGATTGTAGGCATGGGACTTAATAGTGCAACGAGTCGAGTTAGATTTCTATAATAATTTACATCTGAATCTTATTATATTTGTAGAGTCGAATAGAAGAAAAAAGCGATTATAACGTGGCGTGAGTTTAACGCAAGTGTGTGCACGTTAGCCCGGTCGGCAACACGCAGCCCGCGGATGTCCTACTTGCGGCCCGTAATTGTTTTGTAAATTATTCATAAATATCTAAAATATGATAGATTCTACATATAATTAAATTTAAAAAAATATTGTAATTATAAACATAAGAATCAAATTGTCTATATTGTAGGTTTATTGTATAAATATAGTTTATTGTATAGCATTTTTGTTTTTAAGTCTGTTCTATGACTATTCTTTCTAGTCTATTCTTGACTCGTCAAGTTGGAGAGATGGGACCCCTGATCTACAGTACCGCTTCCGTTTCGGATGCACCAGACACCTTCCAACGCGTGCTCTTTTTTTACTTTGACAGTTTAGGTGTTTGAGCACAGCTCACCTGATGTTAAGTGACGGTGTGGTCGAAGATGGTAAAGCACACATAGCCTGGAATGGAACAGGCTCACAAGTGAAGCTGTCGGAACGCGCCGTTAGATGCTTGGCGGCAGATTTTCAACTTGAGGGTGGTAGCTACCCAACAGAGTGCTAGAAAGTACCACCGAGCTATAGTTTTCTCACGATGTTTTCCTTCACCGGCAATGCTCATTGTTAGGGTTTCAAACCCTAACAATGAGCATTTTCCCCCAATACCTTTCGGCATGTGAACTGATCGTGCTTACCACTGAGCTATCATCGCTACAATTGATTGCACTAAAGTTACAAAACAATACAATAAAATCATGGTAATTTTTTTTAGACAATGATATATTTATTTCAGTGCTAAGGTCTATCTTTACAAGAGCCACTGGACAATTTTCCTTTACGCCGATTTATTTAGCGGTTTCACATACACTGTTGAATTTGTTCTTAACACGAACAACCCAGAAGCGCAGCCAGCAAAACACAAAACAGTTGAGATTGCTAACTTTCATTGTTTGTTCTGTGACCGTTCCAGGAAAAACGAGGAAATTGTGGTTCTTACCGTAAAAAATCGGTAGAGTAAATAAAGAGAATGGAACGAAACAAAATCGCGTGTATGCGGAAATACATATTTTAATAAATAATATTCTTATCCATAATAAAAATAAACGGAGGTGGCATAAGTATAAAATAAAAGTGAATAGGGAATGCCCTCCACGCTGCCCAAGACTGCCAAGGCCAAACACCTAGTCTGTCAGCCATAAAAAAAAAGCCGGGTTGGTAGACTTCGCATATCCATGAGTTTTTTTAAACTTTTGGAGATGTAGTTTTGTTTATTATTATTTCAGCCTATTTTGTCCCTGTGGTGTGCAAAGGTCTCTCTTCCTCTTATACATGCCTCTCTGTTTGGTACAAGTGCGAGCCGGACTCGCGCACGAAGTATTTCCTATCATTATATATAAAAACGGCAAAATAATCACGTTTTGGGAGCTCCCCCAAATATTCAATAAAAAATATTTGTTTGCTTATTTTTGCTTAAATATTTGTTTTATTTTAATTTAATTATTTTATTTTAAATATAGTAACTAAATATTCTGTAAATATTTCAAGCGTCTACCTGTTGCCGTTATCAATATCAAGCAAAAACGAGCAAAAATCACGTTTGTTGTATGAGAGCCCCCTAAATATTTATTTTATTCTGTTTTGTTGTTATAGCGGCAACAGAAATACATCATCTGTGAAAATTTCAACTGTCTAACTATCACGGTTCATGATATATAGCCTGGTGACAGACGGACAGACAGACAGACGGACGGACAGCGGAGTCTTAGTAATAGGGTCCCGTTTTGCCCTATCGATCAAATTAACCGATTAATAAAAGGTTTTCAAATTAGGTAGGTAAGTTTTGGTAATTACTACCAAGCAATATTAAGTGACGAAATAAACACTGGGCACTCGAATATATTTTGCCTAATTCTATGACTTTAATCTTATGTAAACAGTTTATCAAATCAGTGGGTTTATCTAAAACTGTTATTTTGGTATTTTCGTCTATACTCCTTTTGGGTAAGACTGTGAACATTAATTATTTTGTGTTAACTATTTGAACAATTATGTCATAAACATTTAATGAAGGTATTTTAAAAGTCATTGAGGAAATACAATATATTATATTATATAAAAAAACAGTGACGTTTGGATCTATTCGCGCTTTAATTTACACCACCATTTGAAAATACATATAACATATAAAAATTCGATAATATTGTGCAATCTTAGCAGATTTTGTCAGAAAATTTTGACACGTTTTCGGTAAGTTTTTACCTATTTATTACCTGTTGTTAGCATAACACTACTATTTACTATTATTTACAAACATAACTTTAATTAATAAATATTTCAGGATATTTTACACAGCAGTCTTAATTCTGTAGATTAACTAATCATCATCATCAGTCATAGGACGTCCACTGCTCGACATAGGCCTCCTTCTGGGGGGGTTTTGCCAATACTCACCACGCTTAGCAGGCGGGTTGGCGAGCGCAGTTAGGTGTGATTGTTCAAGGAAGACGCTGCTGCCCATCTTCCGGATTACATCCCTTAGTCGACTCTTACGGCAACCACGGGTAGAGAGGGTGGGGTACTATTCTTACGCCGGCACCACCACGGCAAATTAACTAATAGGTGATAATAATTCAAGAAAATTAAAGAAGTCTTGAACACCACCAGAAGGTAGCAAGTCTGTAAAGTTCCTACTGGATTAGATTCGGAAAATGTGCTACTGAGCTGTGCGATCTTGTATTTCAATTCCCTTTTTACAACAAAACAAACAGAAAGACGGCCACTATCATCCATAGCGGAATTTCCTTAGATAGTAGCAAGGAATGGAATAAACTACTTACTGCCTTCCTTGTTTCCTAAGGGATATTTTTTTTTTAAATTACAAATGGGCTAGCGTTTGATCGCCATCTTGCCTGATGTTAAGCGAAGATGCGATCCACGGTGGAGCACGCTCGCCTAGAAGAAACCGATTCACTGGCGACTTGGAGGCACCCAGATTGTATCTATCAGGGAACATCCCACTCGGGCATTTAAGTATTAAAATAAAAATGGCAGGAAATTTCTGTTAAACAGAAACTAAAAATAAACTTATAAATCTCTATTATGGTAAGCGAAATTTTATCAAAATTATTTCATGTCTGGTACACGCCTAGTAATATAGTAATTAGATTATTTTTTTTTGTAATATTCCATCGTATATAAATTAATTAAAATTGGACAGAAGCCGTGAGGTTGAATCGTGGCAGCTGGAACACATGGTTACCTATTTTACCTGCCAACGAAATCCCAAATTGAGTTTATTTATTTTTGATTTTTATTTGATTGATTTTTTTTCCCTGTTGGCTCATTGGGAGTATGTCTTCCTGAGCTGTGGGGCGTGGGTTCAATGCCCGCCACGGACAAATGTTTGTTTGGTACAAACAAATGTTTGTTCTGTGTCTGGGTGTTCTGTATGTATTATAAGTATGTATTTACAAAAAAAAAAAGTATTTATAAATTCTATCAGTTATCTGACTTCCGTCACACAAGCTCTGCTTAGTTTGGAGTCAGATGGCGCTGTGTGTAATGTGTCCTACAATATTATTTATTTATTTATTTGTTTAGTATAAGAATTAGTTTTTACTAAGGTGTCTATTTAAAAAACAAATTTGGTATTACTTTGTAATTTTATATGTTATGCAATAAATTTAATTGAATTGAAAAATTATATAATTATGTCAGAGTGAATAGGTATCTCTTAAGTCTACGTGCTCCATCTTTCGCTTACCATCATACAAGATGGTGGTCAAACACGTACTTATAAGCGTTAAAAATATTGGTTGGTATGTTTAAGTAATAAAATAAAGTAGTTTAAGTAGTGATACTAGGTTATAGCTCCTAGTAATATGATTAGTTTTTAGGCGCGTGCCCTAATTGTTGGACACCTTTGCCTTCTTCGCATTCTTCAGGTCTTCAGTAATGCGACAGGCGGAAGGTTTTGTCCGAATTCCAGACGTAGGTATCCTGAAAACACCTTTCGTGGGAATTTCATCAACTTCTCCTGAATAATGCTTAGTTTGAATTTACGCTCCGCTAGGTTTTAATCACATTTCATTTATAACGTTCGGAGATGGGTTTCGAATAGTTTTGACAGTGGATTAGCTTCAATAAAATAAACGCTCTTGTAAAGGCAGACCTTAGCACAGAAGTAGGTTGTTATCTGTCTGACTAGCTGTGCCCCGCGGTTTCACCCGCTCTAGATGCTTATGTCATAGTAGCTTTATGCATGCAAAATCTCAGCCCGATCGGTTTAAAATTGACAAAGTTTCATACAAACTTTCATCCCCTATTTTATCCCCTTGGGGGTAGAATTAATTAAAATATTTTCTTAGCGGATGCCTGCGTCATAACATCTACCTGCATGCCAAATTTCAGCGCGATCCGTCCAGTGGCTTGGGCTGTGTGTTGATAGATCACTATGTCAGTCAGTCAGTCAGTCAGTCAGTCAGTCAGTCAGTCAGTCAGTCACCTTTGAGTTATATATATTTAGATGTAGATATATTTATATCTCGATACTTGCCTTCCAACCGGTATTTATGGAAATCAATGGGGGAGGCCTATGTCCAGTAGTGGACGTCATACGGCTGAAGATGATGATGATGATGAATTGCCTACACTGTTGTTACAACAATATTTTTAACTTTGGTGTCATCAATTCTAACGATGATAGCTCAGTGGTTAGCGCGGTCGTGGTTTGAACCGGCGCGGGTTCAAACCCGACAGTGAGCTTGAGCTGCCGGTGAAGGGAAACATCGTGAGGAAACCATAGCATGGTCGTATGGTATTTTCTAGTACTCGGCTGGCTAGCTACCACCCTCAAGTTGGAAAATCTGCCGCCAAGCACTTAACGGTGTGTTCCGAGAGCCAGTTTCATTCCAGGCTAGGTATTATTTACCATCTTCAATCACGCCGTCACTTGACATCAGGCGAGCTGTGGTCAAACACCTAGCCTCTCAACCATAAAAAAATATTAGAGGGTCATTACAAGCAGCATTATTAACAATTTGTATAATGGGCACATCTTTAAAATCGCAAAAAGAAATAACTTACAGTAGAGCTAGCATATCAATTTGCAAAATTTATATACAACGTAATTGTAGAAAAATATGTGTTTAAAGTGAAACTGTACCCTTGATGGGAGTATATGGAAACTGCTTGTTTCATACATTTGGTTATCTATGTTGTTACAAAAAGGAATGAAAACACTCAGAGTGGAATCCAAAAATGGAATAGAGAGAAAAATGGCGTGGCTTGGCTTTTTAAAGACTACCCCCCTCCAAGGCAGGCTTGGCATGGCTGACGGCAGGAAATGGCGTGAGGGGGGCGTGTCCAACATGGCATGGCTTGGCTTCCGGTTGTCAGGTTAACGGGTGCATCCGTTATAATGTACTATGTAATTCGTACAAATGAATATATATGCTACAGGTAAATACCTACTGTTCATTTTTGTGAATGGCTATGCTCACATATGTATTTCTTAAAGGTCAATGTTATGAAAGTCATGGTCATTTCGGCACGTCATTTATGAGTTTAGTGACTAATCACCAACCTTATGTGATTCATTAATCACAAGAGCACTGCACACCATGTTTTGAAACCGATGACTCAAGTTCAAGTTCATGACTAACATCAGTGTTTAACTTTCACCTAAGCTTATTGGCGTATTTATGTATCTAACAGTGTGTACCGGCAGTTTCACATGAGAGTCAGTTTCATTCCAGGTTAGGTGTGCTTTACCATCTTCGACTACACCGTCAATTAACATTAGGTGAGCTGTGGTCAAACACCTAGCCTGTCAGCCATAAAAAAAATAGCCACTCTTTTTAATGAAAAAAGAGAAACTTAAAAAAACTCGTCAGTTTCTATAGTAAGTGGTTCTATTGCTTTTCTTGTTCTTTGTTGGGAACATTACATACTTTTTTAGTGTGTCTATATTTGTGCTGTATGAAATTTTCGGATGAAATATAGCGCTTAGAGAATTCGCTAAACAAATTATGTACAAGAAATGCTGCACTTTACCGCAAAATACTTCTTTGAACTATTCCAATATCTGAAATACTTAATCGACCGGCAAACGTTTGCGGTGCTGCGGAATTATAAGCGAACCTTTGGTAGGAAATTAAAGACGTGCCGACTGTAATCGGATTCAGAGCTTGGGATATAAATCTTGACTACAGTTGCTTGGAAACAGGCACTTAATGAAATGGAAAGTGTTATTTTAAGTATCTACTTCAAATCCAATAGTTCTTGCCGAGAACGCAAATGATTGTTTTAAACTGTATCAATTAAGTTTAGGTTAGGTTTTACTTTACTCATTTGGCAAACTAATGGAGATTTTGGAAGAAACTGTTAGAAATAAAAAGTTTAAACAATGATAGATGAATGATGAAACTCAATCTACAAGCTATTTCAGAATCTACGTTTCTATTTCTATCGTCTGCCAATTACAATGGAGACAGGAGCAATAAATCGCCTATGACTTACTGCGCCCCGCGGTGTTACCCGCAATTTTGTTTTTCGGTATGAAATATAGTCTACGTGTTAACAGGGTGTCAGCTACCAACATACCAAATTTCATCAAAATTGGTCCAGCCGTTTGAACGTGAAGAAGTAACAAACATACAAACATACTCACAAACTTTAGCCTTTATAATGTTTTTAAATTTGGTGTTTTATCAAATTAACAAAATAATATATTGTGAATGCTCCTATATGGACTCGTCAATTTTTTTTACAGTTATTAGACTCAGCTCTATAGAGACTTTTTTACCTATCTACCTAACACCTTTAAACGAGCAATTCTTGTATCATCTGAATCTCGGAAACGGCTCCAGCGATTTTCATTAAATTTAGTATGCAGGGGCTTTGGGGGCGATAAATCGATCTAGCTAGGTTTCATTTTAAGAAAACGAAAAAACCGAGCAAGGCTCTGTCATCCAGGTACTGTTAAAGTAATGAGACGAACGAGACAATCGCCTAATTATTATAAGAGATAATGCCTGTCTATGATCATTGCAGCGTGAAACTAATTAATTATAACAGATCACATCACACATCATCAGCCATAGATTGTCCACTGCTGGACATAGGCCTCCTCCTGGGGGGGTTTTGCCAATACTCGCCACGCTTGGCAGGCGGGTTGGCGAGCGCAGTTAGGTGTGATTGTTCCAGGTAGACGCTGCTGTCCATCTTCCGGATTACATCCCTTAGCCGATTCTTACGACAACCACGGGTAGAGAGGGTGGGTGATTCTTACGCCGGTACCACCACAGCAACAGATATAACAGATAATCATTGATTATTTAAAAGTTATGTTATTTTATAAATCGATTTAGACGGCAGCAGTTTTTTGACATTAGCTCGGCATTTTACATCAGTCTCAATTTTCAAAATATCCTCAGGTTATTATTGTATAGATTCTGTCCCATCAGTTTTAGGCAATTTTCCGACCATATTAAGCCTGTACTGTATTAGTAACAAGTAGTTATCGCAACATCGCTAATGTATATAGTTTACATAAGCGCTAATTTTTGGGTCACTTCGCTAATATCTACCCTTTTTTTATTCACGCAAATATTTTAAGCAACAAACGCTGAATTCTGTCCTGATAATATTTAAATACCTTTTTGTAATTATAACCAAATATAATCCTTTTGAAAAGGTATAAATAAGCAGACCCATCTCAAACTATAAACACATTTAGAAGTATAATCCCAGTTTTCGATTAAGCCTTCGTTTCAGTTGGATTCTTCAAGAGTTCTATCAGAATTTTCTGCAATCCCCATTATAAGCATGAATGATCAAAGCTAAACGAGATCTAGCCAAGAACGCCGAGAATTCAGCTGTTTTTGATTACCTGAGCCTGGAATTTGGTTGAACGATTTCCTTTATAAAGGATTATTCCCGAAACGTGGGAGCATTTGAATGAATGGTCGCCTATCGTGCTTCTATCTGTATCTGTTAGTTGGAAAGGTATAGCAGTGGTCCGTAAAATTTGTATAAAATCGCAGGAATATTTATCTTTTGCTTAATTATTACGGGCCTGCAATCACTTTCATTTGTGACATCGATGTGGAAGAGTAGAATACGAATGTAAGAGGAAAATTGAATGATAAGTAAGCTATATTGATTCTCCCATTCATACTGTATTGAGGAAACCATAGCGTGGTGGTAGGGTACTTTCTAGTACTCGGCTGGCTAGCTACCACCCTCAATTTGAAAATCTGTCGCCAAGCATCTAACGGTGTGTTCCGGCAGCCTCACTTGAGAGCCAGTTCTATTCCAGGCTAGGTGTGCTTTACCATCTTTGACCATACTGTCACTTAACATCAGGTGAGTTGTGGTCAAAAACCTAGACTGTCAGATATAAAAAAAAAAAACTTAACTAATAAATTTTGCATATCATAATGGTTAAAATTTGGTTATCTAACTATATACCGAACATACTCGTATTTTGAACACACTCAAAATTGTAACCCATGTTTTGTGTAATAAATATTTGAATTTGAATCTGAATGTGCGATTTTTTGTGCGAAAAAATAAAGAAACCTGTAGGATATAGTATGAAAATAAAGGAAATTAAAAGTGGATTACAAAAAAATATATAAGTTACCTATATCTATTTTGTGCCATGGTGGTTCCGGCGTAAGAATAGTACCCTCTCTACCCGTGGTTGCTGTAAGAGTCTGCTTAGAGATGTAATCCGGAAGATGGGCAGCAGCGCCTTCCTTGAACAATCATACCTAACTGCGCTCGCCAACCCGCCTGCCAAGCGTGGCGAGTATTGGCAAAACCCCTCCGCTGGAGGAGGCCTATGTCCAGCAGTGGACTTCCTATGGCTGATGATGTGATACCTATTTTATTCGCAGTCCGGTTATAGATTTTTTAAGCTTTTCAACTTGTATAGCACTTAATTTCCGAAATCGATTTAGTTAAAAAACTACTTTTCCGAGAGATTTTACCTCCAATATAGAATTACACGGGTAGAATCGCCAAGAAAGTATAGTTTTATATATTTACTAGTTATTCGGTTAAATGATTAAAGTATTAAATAAATAACAAGTTATACATACATAAGTATGGTTATTTTGAGATTCTATTGATTTTTCTATTGAGAAAAATTAACATCTTAATCTATATTAATTAGCAGAAATTTAGATTCTAACTCCGCTGTCCGATACAAACTTAAGATTGTCAAGTTTAAGATCACTGTTTAATGAACCCTACTCCCAACGTGGGAGCAAGAACTTCTATTCGAATACCATAAACGAGGCAAGTGTTTCGATTAAAGTTTAACAAATAGGTCTACCTTATTCTGACAGGGACCGGGCCAGTGTCATTAATCAAGTAGTCGTAATTAATCGACGAGTTTAATCTACCGACCTAACAATTACCGATACCGGATGGTTACCGGTAAGTGCGATGGATGTTTTGTTTAAGCCGAGATGAACGATTTGAATACTAGAACTCGAAATGGGTATCCGAATACTGGACTTTAATCATAAATCACCAATTGCGAACCCTTTAAATAAATTGGAGCGTTTTTTATTTTGACGCCAATTTCCGGTTGGATATACCGAATTACCATTTAGATTTAGATAGCGTGAGTAATTGGGTACTAGTTTTGGGTCGGTATCAGGTATAGATGGGGAGATATTCATTTTGATATTAGATACTTCAATACTTGTATAGTTACAGCCTTTTTGACAGCCCTGTTGGCTCATTGGTAGTATATTTGCATTAAGAGCTGTAGAGCGTGGATTCGATTCCCGCTCAGGACAAACATTTTATAGTATAAACAATGTTTGTTCATAGAATAAAGACCAAAGTTTTTTTAAGTCCAGACTACAAATGCAATATAATAATTATTTGGAAGTATAAGAAATAAAATAAATATATGTCTTATGTATGTAAATAAAAACACGCAAGTTTGCATTCTAAAGTTTCAACTTTTCACCTATATATAACAATATCAATACCAATACTAGTATGAATACCATCAAACAACAGTATCAGTATCAATATATTTTGCCCAACATTATAAATGACAATGTGACTTTGTTTGGTTGTACGCTTTCACGCCTTAACTACTCAACCGATCATCATGAAACTTTGCATACAAGTTGTCAGCGGTAGAGAAAATAATATAAATTTCTATTTTCTATTCCTCAAGAACGTAGATTTCTGAGAAATAGAAAAAAAATCTACATTATCGCGAGCGGTAATAGCTAACTTATAAGTACCAACAAATAATACCTACCTTATTTTTGCACCTAATTATAAGTATACTTAAATAAAATATTAGTTCTTAATACTCATACGAGTATTCCCATGGCAATTTGATCCAACTCTACAAAATGTCCCTTAATCCTAAACAACCAGGCATGGATTTCGTATATCCGCTAGAATTGTCAGGGTTGGATACGGGTTGACCTTTGTACATTGTTTTATTTTAAACCAAGGAAATTTGTTTTAAAGTTAGGTAAAATATATCATGAAACGGTTTAAACGCGAAACCTTTTCGGTACACGTTTACCATATCTTTTTGTGTTTGTCTGAAAATGTATTCGGTATTTCAATTGCTACGTTTGACTACTTGTAAAAGGAACTTTTTCAAAAAACTAAATTAGTTCAGAAAAGTTTTTCGTGGCAAAATAGTAACGTTTGCCGATAACAATGTTCGCTCTGCTCGAACATTGTAAAAAAAATTATAATTCATGTAGATTTGCAAACGATTTTCAACGTATTTTGAATTTCACCGACAATACGGTGAAATTCAAAATACGTTGGTTTGGTTTTAGTTGTGTTGTTTTCCGTACCGATCGGTGTTAGCGGGCTATACATCTTACATAATTTGTTTTAAACTATTCATAGCTAGTTGATATCCGTATAATAATATAAAAATAAAGCATTTAGATTTAATAAACGTGTTGTATCTTTGTACTATCATTAAAACGCTAATTTTTAAACAAGCTTATGATATGTCAAGTTCTGTCAATACATAAGCAAGTTTCATTCGAAGATTATTTTGGCTTGATACATTTTAGAGACGAAACTTTTGCGTGTGATCGGTTTTTCCGTGAATGTTTATTACAATAAAATTTTAGACTATAAGGAAAACGCTTTGATGTGTATTGCTCTCGTTTTCCTCCTGAGGTGCTGACAGGCGTATATAAACGCTTATTGTGTTTTACAATATGTGTTATAGGGATGGTAGACAGCGTTATGGTGCCTATAATTTTCCCTTAATAGCTACTGGGACGCTGAAGGCTTAAGACGATGTAATCTCGCACACGGAAGTCAGTTAAAGATGCGGTTTTGTGATATGCTACTAAGTGTGTCGTTTCCCCCAGCTACTGTTTATGTCTTCAAAATTGTCATTTCGTTTTGGAGAAAAAGTGTATACCTATTACTATATTTTTCTACTAAAGGTAATTGTATGGAATGATGCTTGAAAACTGGCTGTTACTGTAGCAGTAACTTTTAATTTCATCGCGTTTCTTTAATATTTTATATGCAAATATTTGTTTGTGTTTATAAAATATATATGTCTATTACTTCATACTTTCGTACTGTAACAGCTTAATGAATTTATTTTGTTTTAAATGGAAAACGAACAGCCGCTAACTGGTAAAATAAATACTAAATAGGATAAGTGATAACACAAAAGTCATAAAAGTTTTCACTTGTGCTAACTAGATTAGTTTTAAGTTTTTTTTTTTTATGGTTGGCAGGCTAGATGTTTTACCACAACTCACCTGCTAAGTGACGGTGTCGTCGAAGATGGTAAAGCACATCTAGAATTCATTTTAGGTATTCTAGAGGCTCAAGTGACGCTGCCGGAATACACCTTTAGATGCTTAGCGGCAGATTTTCAACTAGAGGGTGATAGCTAGCCAGCCGACTACCTAGAAAGTACGCTACCACGCTATGGTTTCCTCACGATGTTTTCCTTCACCGGCAACACAAGCTCATTGTTGGGGTTTGAACCCACGCCCAGCATGCGAACCGACCGCTGTTACTTTTTTTTACTGTAACTGAGAAGTTTGGTTTTTTCATAGCTGCCAGGGACTACAAATCGACGTATATGGTTTTAATTTCAACTCGATACGTCAACGCGTTCTCGAGATAGAAGGTCTTGACAGACGGATAACAAAGTGATCCTATAAGGGTTCCGTTTTTTCCTTTTGAGGTACGGAATTCTAAAAATGAAAGCCTACTCTGTATACTTTAAAACATAATAAACAGTTCTTTCCGTGGTGGTGCCGGCGTGAGAATTGTACCCCACCCTCTCTACCCGTGGTTGCCGTGAGAGTCGGCTAAGGGATGTAATCCGGAAGATGGGCAGCAGCGTCTTCCTCGAACAATCACACCTAACTGCGCTCGCCAACCCGCCTACCAAGCGTGGCGAGTATTGGCAAAACCTCCCCAGGAGGAGGCCTATGTCCAGCAGTGGACGTCCTATGGCTGATGATGTGATGATGTGAAACAGTTCTTGATTAACACACCGTGTTTATTTTTTATGACCCTATAAAAATGTTAAAGGGCTATTTGTACACCCTGTATTACATGCTAATAAATTTAAATTTCTTATTTGTTGTTAAAGTTAACAAGAACTTCCATAGTCTCTTCTGAGTTGATGTGTGAGTTTCGGAAAATTAAACACGATAAACATCATTATGGAACTAAGTGGAACTACCGCAATCTTGTTGAATCCGCGCTCACTAAAATTAACTCTAGACACGGGCAACATTAGCGGTTTGTGCGCACACTTTGAATTAGAACGCCTGGCGAATAACACGCCTCAGTGTTGCCAGCACGGAACACATGTACCTACACCCTAAGAGGCTTAACGTAGAACTACGACTTATGTATCAAATTTCAGTTGCTGTAGGAAACAATCATTAAATGTTATGTATGTTGAAACATATGGATTGCAAATGGGTTGTTATCTGGTACTTTTCATGGTTCTACCCAATTATTAATTTTGTCAGTGATCAACTCTAAAGTTTTAAAGAGCTTTGAAGGGCTTTAGAGATTTATTTGTAATTATATCCAAAATGTAATTAAATCCTGGAAATGCATTTTAACCGATTAAATAAGTTTGAAAATTTTCAGGTATATGTCGTTTCTATGACAACACGTTAATTGGCACCAACGACCTGATGATGGCATTGGGGTGTAGATAAATGAACTTCTCGACGGTTATTAAATATTCCATCCTGTTTAGTATCATTTTGTGACTAGCATAAAAAATGGTTAAAATTACATAGTTTAAAAAACGTGTTGGCTAAATAAAGTGCATAAGAAGATACCTATTAGACTACCTATTATTATTTAGCAGTAGACTAAAGTGGGTTGATGATGATGATAGCGTAGTATGCAAACAAAAGGCAAATCAAATATAAGAAAAAGTTTTCATTACATCCCGTCCAGTTTATGTTAACGAGTTCTGTACATAATATTATAAGACAAAGTGTGTTTTTTTTAGTTGTTCTTAAACTATTATTAAATTTTAATAGGTGTGAGTTTGATCACACCCAACCGGATGTTAAATTGTGGTAGGATATTGTCCGTTACGTGCAATCGTGGTATGATATTATCCGTTACGTGCAATGGTGGTAGAATATTTTATTATGGAAACTGACGTGGTCTTGACACATTTTTGAAGACGTCGCGGTGAGCTCTGTATGTTGGAATATCCCTGACACCGTAGAGGAGGACTTCGGTGAGGAAGAGTTCCAGAGCGCACCGTCGCATTCCGGTACACTACCCGCCCCCACCCCCGCGCCCGTGCATCAACCGCTATCTTCACGTGCGAGGCGCGCGGCGGCCCGCAGTGCGAAGCAAGACGAGGCCGCGCGCGCGTTGTCTCAGCTTTGTCTCCATGATGAAGGCCACCGGATGTGGCCGAAACTATAGTCGGAGTTTCCGATAAAATTATACGTGAGTAATCCCGCATAAATAAAACAAAAATGGTAGAATATTGTCCGTTACTTGCAATGGTGGTAGAATATAGTCTGTTACGTGCAATGATGGTAGAATATTGTCCGTTACGTCCATTGGTAGTTGAATATTGTACGTTACGGTCCACAGTTCACAGTTAAGTCCAGTCAACATTTAAGAGTTTTTATTACATATTCTTATTAGTTAGTTAAGTGAAATATACCTAAGTCGCCTAAAAGACCAAGTGTGAGCCCAAAGTTTTATGTACCTAACATTTATACTAATAAGTAGGTTTATAATTCACAACATAACAACAAAAATAATAATTTCGTACAATGAATACTTATTTCTACATAAAGTAATATTACAAAAATCATATCAGATTGCGTAAATATTACCAAGATCGAATTAGAAATGTTTGGTTGTTTGTTTGGACAAGTTACTCTTAGAAACAATTATTAGCGGAGCGAGTGGTAGCTGCCAAGTTCGAGCTTACGGCTTTGAAGACATGAATAGGCATCTTAGTTTTGGTCTTATTATAAATTGTGTACTTAAGTAAGTTATTAGTTTTAAGGCCATTTCTCTATTGTGTTCGATGCTGACTCGGGTCAAATCCTTTTTCCTTTCATTCTAATCCAGAGTAAATATGTTTCTAGTAGGTAATTGTGCTCTATCTTCCAACTGTGCTTATCAACAGACAGGCTATGGTCAAACATAAGCCTGTTTAGAATAAAGAGGTGTTTTAAAATGTTATTAAGTGACAAACATCGGGCAACATGATGGTAAGTGGTCACCTCTTCCTATGAACACCTAAATTAACAGAATATTCTCCCTTTGTTTGAAGCGAAGTAGATCAAAATTCGGTGGAAAAACCGAAGGTGACAGGTGTTCGAAACATACAATCGCTTAAATCGAGCGATACAAGACTTCCACGCATCTATAATAGGTAGTACCTGGATGACCGGCTTCGTTTTCTTAAAATTAAACCTAGCTAGATTTCTGGCCCCCGAAACCCCCTGCATACTAAATTTCATGAAAATCGTTGGAGCCGTTTCCGAGATTCTTCATCAGCCATAGGACGTCCACTGCTGGACATAGGCCTCCTCCTGGGGAGGTTTTGCCAATACTCGCCACGCTTGGCAGGCGGGTTGGCGAGCGCAGTTAGGTGTGATTGTTCAAGGAAGACGCTGCTGCCCATATTCCGGATTACATCCCTTAGCAGACTCTTACGGCAACCACGGGTAGAGAGGGTGGGGTACTATTCTTACGCCGGCACCACCACGGCAGCACGGTTTCCGAGATTAAAATTATATATATACATATATATACAAGAATCGCTCGTTTAAAGTTATTAGATTATAGATGTGGGTGGTCTAGCGTCGTTACAGGGCTCATCGAATATCTCAAAGTAATAAGCGCTAAAGCAACAATGTCTTGGATTGTTTTGGTTACCTACTTTCTGGGCACCGCTGCGATGGTAACGGACATTATTTCTTACCATCAAGATAAATTATATAGTTTATGAGCAGCATTACATATCTTATTCACAAGTTTCAAATAGTCGTATTGTAAAGGCATCTGAAGTCTTGGCGGCGGGTGCACCGAACGTCTTATTCCATGCGCATTACTTGGAAACTTCTTGCAAAACTTGCCTGAAATGTTAGCGGGAACTTGCTACCTGCTCTAGTATAAATTATGCAAAAACCTGCAGCGTATTACTTCACTTTTAATGAAGCTGCACAGAAGTTAAGTTCTTGTACAATATTTAAACATCCGCATCGATAGTATGAAACCGCAAGGTTTCGGAATAAACGAAAATATCATCGATGTCAACAATTTTTAGATTTTTGTTGATTTTTTAAAAACCACTCGACTGATTTCGATTAAATTTAAACAGGAGTTTGAAACAAAAAGAGAGTTTTCCAAATCGGTTCAGGCGTCTTCGAGTAATCGGTGAACATACTACTTTTACTACTTTTTTATGTCGGTTAAAACTAGTAAAAATCAACATCCAGTACATTTCACAGCGCCATCTAGTCCTAGAAACTAAGCCAAGCTTTTAGTACGGATATCAAACACTTTTTTTATAAATGTAAATATTTATTTCGAAAACCCAGACATGGAATAAACATATCTATTCGTTACGTACACACGACCCTGATCTTACAGAAGTAAAGCTATTACTGAACTAGCTAAATCCCAACACTACTTAGCGTACTGTACCTACCTTCAAATATTTTTTACAATAGAGCGCCAAAATAAGTTCCTATTGTAATGTTGTTTAGCAATGTATATTTATTTTTTATTCGATAGTAATAAAGTTAACGAGACGCTTTGCTGGTGGTAAGAGATAAGGCCTGTCCATGACCATTACAACAATACAGAGAACTTTAAGTAGTAAAACAAAGTCCAGGGCATTAGTGCTTTGGCGCTTATTACTTTGAGACTTATTCTATATTTTACGAAACTCGTTTTATAAGTAGTCTTACAGTCAGAGGAAAAAAGTAACTTTGAAAAGTATACTATTTACTTTTTATTAAAATGCTTAATAATGTTCTCTTAAATATTGCTCCAAATCAGTTCTTTACAACTAAACTTTGCATTCAACCACAACGCGACTTAAAAGTTACTTAAAAGCAGGCTCTCTCAAAAAAATCTCACGTATGTTCCGCCCATACACTTTTCCCTAATTATAAAAGAATAAGGATGAAAATAGAATCTACCAGTTGACCGTATTGTCGCTTGGAAGTACGCAGACTTAATTAAATTTATGAAGAGTAAAGTTGGTCTAGACAAAATATTTTCTTATAAGCGGATAATGAATGGTAAGCTCGTTTGACGAGTTTTTTTTGTTTGTGAAGCTTATGTTATTATATTTTTAAGAAAAGGCTAGAATAAAAGAGGCACTATTTTGAAATATTAAAAGTGTCGGAAGAATTGTTATTTCAGTCGTGTTTTTAGCTTGTAAATGCAGAAAAAACAGTTTGAAAAATAACGTTTTAGTTTTTTTTTCGGGCGTGAAATACTTAGAAATAAATTCTTTAAAAGCAATAAAGTCGACTCTTATTCCCGTCGGCCCCCAGTCTTTAGTTGCACGATATCACCAGATCTTCCCACATTTTCCTACGAATTTATTGTAATAACATAATTTCTCTGTTCGATATGTCGGAAAGATATCGCGCGCGTAACGCCTATTCCGCTCTAGGCACCCAAAGTGCCATCGTACAATAAAAACGACCATAAAAACTTATCTCAGAGAGATTGTACAGACACACCGTCAATATGTCCTCGCAAATAATATATCTAACGGCACTACAGCGCGAAATAGATAAAGTAAGAGGTTATAAATCAAATATATTACGGTCCGTCAGGCTCGTGGCGGCAAAACGAGAGATTTAGTTAAAGGGAAGGCAAGATGTTTTGGTGAACGCTTGAATAATGTTGGTTGCACAAGTGTAATTCAGGAAGCATCAGTTAGATTAAAAAAATATATATTAAATTAAAATATTTATGTTTTTATATGGTCGACCAGTGTGTGACTTATGGCGTTGAAACGTGGTCTCTGACTATGTGCCTTCTTGGTAAGCTCAAAGCCGCACAACGAGCTATGAAGAGGGCTATGCTCGGAGTTTCCCTACGAGATCGAATCAGAATTGAGGAGATCCGTAGACGAACAAAATTACCGACATAGGCTAACGGATTAGCAAGTTGAAGTGGCAGTGGGCAGGGCATATAGCACGAAAAACTGATGGCCGATGGAGCTACAAGAGATATACAAGATCCTTCTAATTAAGATTTGAAATTTTTTACAGCCGTTATAATGCATTGTATAGGATGAATATTTAACTCGGTTTCCTATGTCGAATATAAGCTAGGTTTTTTAAAATATTTGGCAAGCTAAGTGTTTGACCACAGTTCACTTGGTGTTAAGTGACGGTGTGGTCGAAGAAATTAAACACATCTAGTTGGAAATGGAACTGGCTCTCAAGTGAGGCTGTCGGAACACACCGTTAGATACTTGGCGGCAGATTTTCAACTTGAGGGTGGTAGCTAGCCTGTCGAGTACTAGAAAGTACTCTACCATCATGTAACTTACGATGTTTTCTTTTACCGGCAGCTCAAGCTCATTGTTGATTATGAACCTACGCTCTTCGGCATGTGGACCGACCGCGCTACGAAAATCAGAAGTAATCGAGCTTGTAAATCATAAGTGCCGGCTATAAGGCAGTGCGATCAAACGTTTTACTCGCACTCTAGTTGGCACCAATGACTTATAGCTGTCGTATCCGGGTACAGACTTTAGTGCATAGAAATTTACTAGTAAAAATGAGTCATATGCAATAAATTGTGCCTCGTGACCTATATAAGAAATACGATTCATGAATGTCATTTCTAAAAAAGTATGTAATGTTCCTAACAAAGGTTAAGAAAAGCAATAGAACCACTTACTATATAGAAACTGACGAGTTTTTTTAAGGTTCTCTTTTTTCATTAAAAAGAGTGGCTGACAGGCTAGGTGTATGACCACAGCTTACCTAATGCTAAGTGACGGTGTGGTCGAAGATGGTAAAGCACACCTAGCCAGGAATAGAACTGGCTCTCAAGTGAGGCTGCCGTTTAGATGCTTAGCGGCAGATTTTCAACTTGAGGGTGGTAGCTAGCCAGCCGAGTACTAGAAAGTACCCTACCAACATGCTATGGGTTCCTCACGATGTTTTCCTTCACCGACAGCTCAAGCTCATTGTTAGGGTTTGAACCCACGCCCTTCGGCATGCGAACCTACCGCGCTAACCACTACCTTAAATAAAACACCGACTTAACGATATTGTTGTTAGCTTTATAATGACAATTTTGTTCGTCGTGTTGATACAAAAGTCAAAGAAAAGTAACAGCGAATACAATAAGATGAAAACACTCAGAAAACGTATAAAAAATAACATCCGTATAAAAGAAAGGCTTAAAACATTTTCTCTTCAATTGATCTCAGCATCAATTTTCTGAAGTTCACGAGTGACGGTAGAAAGAAAGGCTTTTAATATCGCATCAAAGCTTTTATCTTTTGACAGCGCGTAATATTTATTTTGTTTACCGAATACCCGGTAATTTATGTACGCAAGTTTACTATTACTTTAGTACTTTGTCTTAGAAATATTATTTATTTATTTAATAAGTCCGCCAACACAGTGTACACCAATACATTAAAAATTTAATTTCGAAATTACAAAGTGTCAAGTTAAGTGCCACAGCAATTATAGGCGAAGAAGGCATGCATTATAATCAAATATTCTGTCAAAATTATTAAAATCAAAAACAATATGTCAAAAACATTAAAACCATTATTATTTTTTTACGTTAATATGTCTTTAATTTTGCTTCAACATTTTTCGTTTTTATGTAATAGTAATGTTTTGAACAAGACTCTCTCCTGATGTTAAGTGATAACGTCTGTCCATGACCATTGCAACGATACACAGAACTTTGAGTAGTAAAACAAAGTCCAGGGCATCGCTGCCTTGGCATTCATTACTTTAAGACTAGATGGTTAGTCTCAATAGCCCTGTAATTTCGCTAGCTGCAGTACCCTTCAAGCCGGAACACAGTAAGAAAATCTACCACCAAGTAAAAGGCAATTCAGAAAGAAGAAAAGAAGAAGAAAGAAGTTGTGAGGCAAATCAGAAAACTGATGATAATACAATTTAAGGTACAGTTTGGTGTTACAGCTACATATCTATCATGTACATCCAAAATTTAATTATACCACTCGGATAGCTAAAGGATGAAAGAATCAGTTACAGTGAGTGTTTGAAACATAGAAATACTAAGGACTTAGTGTTGAAAAATGTACACGTATGCACATACGCACGGCTGTGCTAACGACGCTCCGATTTTATCAAGAATGCGGTAAAAAGTTTTGATGGGAAGCGTACCATGCAGCCCCGCCCTGAAAGAAAATGCATATTTTTCGGCGAAGTTTTACAATTAGTCATTTTTCGTTTTTTTTTTTGCTGCTAGTGAAGGGAAACTTCGCGAGGAAACCATAGTGTGGTTGTACTTTCTAGTACTCGACTGGCTAGCTATCATCCTCAAGTTAAAAATCTGTCGCCGAGCGTCGAACGGTATGTTTTTTTTTTGCCATCCTCCTCTACTTATAATACCTGACATTGGTCACAGACCTTTTTTAGGTTATTTTTCTTTTTCAACTTATGTAAACAATTGTAGCTACTCATATATTGATGATTATAAGATTTTAATTAAGTTCTTAGTTTTTTTATATAATGTTAATGGATCTAAACATTCAAAGTGGGGGCGATAGGTCTAAACATGTTGATTGATTTTTATTTCTGTCGATTTAATTTAGTATGAGTTACTGTATTTCTTTTTAAATATTGATGAATAGTAAATAGTCTTATTTTACTTTAAATATAACCATACTCATACTCATACTCTGCTATCGGTTTTATGAGGCTATGTTATAAGATTTGTTTACTTCAGGTTAATTGTCAAAGTCAATCAAATGTGTGAAAATAGTAACTTTTTTGTTTTATATGGCAAGGGCATACAAATATTTAGCCAATGTTATGACGCCATCGCTTTAAAAAGTTTGGAAACGTATTAAAAATCAACTACCGCATAGAAAGCCAAATTATTCAAATTAGATTTTAAACAAAATCTGCTTATTTCGAGGCTATAAGAACTATCGTAAGCAAAACTTTATTTTTGGTTGGCTTGTTAGGTGTTTATCTATAGCTCACTTGATGTTAAGTGACGGTGTGGTCGAAGATGGTTAACACATCTAGCCTGGAATAGACATCACAAGTGAGGCTACTGGAACACACCACAAGATGCGGCAGATGTCCAGCCATTAAAAATAAAAAGTATCACGTATCTATTTTTTATCGTTGAAAAGCTTAGGGCTTTACTTATAAATATCGTTTAAAATTAATATTTGTTTAGCCTGTTTCTTTAATCTCTTGACATTTTACGTCGCCACGTCGGCAAGAAATCGATGGAGAATTTTAAGCATTGATTGACTTAAAATAAGGTTTATCACTTCAATTCAAATACGATTCAAATAATTATTAACTACTTTTTTTTTCAAAATTAAAAGTGAAAAATGCTGTAAATCATTAACAACAGTTCTGGCATTAAAGTTGATCTAACATTTTTTGATCAAAGAAATATTCTTTATTCTTTCTATTGGTTGATTTAAGCGTATGCTTAAACTCGCGCACTAGACTCGAGATTAGGAACGTTTGAGTGGGAGTTATTTTCGAGCAGAGACACAACATAATTAGCTAGTAAATGTATTTTATAAATGCCAAAGGGCCTAATTAAACATCTTAGTATTTATACAAAATCCTTAAAGCTTTGAGTGGGTTGTTTTTAGTTACTGTGGTTACTACGCAAAAAGCCACGAAGAAAATTTTCTTTACTTATTCAAATGAAATAAGCAAGAAGTTGGAGCCGGCAAAGAAAAATATCGTAAGGAAACGTTTAATTGGTGGTGGATTTACTTAGCAGAATGTCGCCTAGGTAGGTATTACCGCAGTACCAGATATTCTGCCGGTAGTAGTGTGTAAACATCACTGTATTCTGGTTTGAACGGTGCTTCAGCTAGCGAACAGGGTTCCTGAGACTAACCATCGAAAGTCTCCAAGTAAATCAAAGTCAAAAGTTTTGTTACTAACACTTCTGTGTGTCGCTGCAATAGTCATGGAAAAGCGTTATATGTCTTACCATCAGGAAAACCTAGGTTCGTCTCATTATTTTTAGATTTAAAAAAACTATAGGTGGTAGGGTACTTTCTAGTTCGGCTGGGTAGCTACCTCCGTCTAGTCGAAAATCTGCCGCCAAGCACCTGTATGTGTCCGGCGGTCTTACTAGACAGCTAGTTCTATTCCAAGCATGTTTGCCATCCTCAACCACACCGTAACTTAACATAAGGTGAGCTATGCTCAAACACCTAGCCGATTAACAATGAAAAAAGAACGTAAATGCTTACATAGAATGTTTTTAATAAAAATAAAAATCCAATAAACATAGTGTTGATGTGAACGCAGGAAAAATCATATCGCTATTGTAATAACCAAACTTTGTGTTTTTTGAGTGTGTTTTATTTGTGTTAAGAATTAGTGATGTTTTAATTATGGTACTCAGTGCCGAATTATAATTACTCACTTTTCACAACATCTTACGTTAAACACAAATAGGTATACTTACGTGTTTTCATGGTGATATTTTTAACGTATAAAGAACGATAGATAGGGACACCTTATATACATAATTATGTAGTACCTGGATGACCGAGCTTTGCTCGGCTGACAACACGGATAAAACGACGTTTTCTAAAAATGAAACCTAGCTACATCGATTTATCGCCCCCGAAACCTGCAACCTGAAAATGCATACTAAATTTCATGAAAATCGTTGGAGCCGTTTCCGAGATTCAAATTACAAGTACAATACAATATACACAATACATATGTACAAGATTTGCTCGTTTAGACATAATAATTATTTATAGTTTGATTTTATTAATTAAAGTAATTTTAATTATATTATTTTTTAATAATTAATTGAGTGACATTTTTTTAATTGTTGTTTAATTTAATTTATTACTTACCATTTAATTGACTTATAACTGATGTATCAATAAAGAACTATGAATATGACTACTCGTTGATTCAACGTGGACACGGTAAATCGACTAGCAATATTAATTAAAAGCCCACAGTCAAACTGATCTTTTTCTGGAATAAACTGTACCATTCTGAAGGTAATATAACAAAACATAGCTTATTCTATTTCCATGATTCGAATTGATTGATGATATTTTCATTCGGTCGAACTATTCATCACAGAGAGATTACACGAGCCGAGTCAACTTTCCTGAGAATATATATAGCTTAGTTTCTTAGAACTATTCATTTGTTATCCTTTAGTATTATCTGTGCGCTGGAGTTACTTATAAACTTTAATCTGCCGCATATTCTCTAATATGTATATGTATAAGAATCAAAGGCCTGACTCACTGACTAACAGACAACGCACAGCCTAAACCGCTGGTCGCAGATACTTGAAATTTGGAGGGTGTATTTGTCTTGATGCGTAGGGGTGTAGAAAGGAGAGAAAGGATTTTTTGATATTCAACCCCTAAGGGGGTAAAATGGGTGAAAACGTTTGTATGAAAGTCCTTTGTTTTTTAACTTACAGTTCTGAAAATTAGTATTTGGATAGTCCATTCAAATATAAAAATAATGCGTTCAATATTTTTCTGAAAGGTATGGAAATAATTGTATAAATTAACTTTCCTGTTACTTCATTTCTTAAATATTTGCTTTAAGAGGAGTATGGCGTGGGTTCGATTCCCACCAAGGTAGACATTTATGTGACCAATGAATGTTTGTTCTGTGATCGGGTATTCTGTATGTATTTATAAAAAAAGTATATTAGTATTCTATCAGTTATTTGGTTCCCATACTACAAACTTTGCTTAGTTTGGGGTTAGATTACGCTTCATGAACGATATTAAAAAAAAAAAAAAAAAACATTGAATGAAGCGTGCTAGTCTATTTGCCTACTGCCAAGTCTGACTTAAATTCTTATTGCTCTAACTTTATCTAGCCAGAAACCTTTTTCAGTTGTTCGACTTCTTAGGTAAACCATTACTTTGAAGAAAAGTCTTTATCACGGCATAGCTGGCCCACAAAAGTTTTTCTTCAATCAATCACTAAGAATGTTTACAGAAAAGTGATATAAAGCCGAAGAAAAACTCCAAAGGTTTTCTAGGAACCCTTGCCCTCCGTGATACGCTTACCGAAGAAGGAAATGTAAATGTTTACATTGAGAAGTTCCTTCACTCACGTATCTGCGCTATTACGGGAAAGGGAACCCACAGCACGTATATTTCACATCGAGGCCAATAAATAAGCGATTTAGTCAACGCGCCACGCTTGCGAGTGAGTCTTATGATGGTGATATTTTTTGGCTTTACTTGTACACTAGGTTGCGCCCGCGACTTCGTTCGCGTTGACTTTAGAATTGGGTTCAGAGAGAAATGAAACATATACATAGGTAAGTAACAATAAATGCAATAGTTTTTCCTTGCGCTATTTTACTATTTTATTTTATTTTATTGGGGATTGTGCCTTGGAGTTGCACAACTTTTTTTTTTAATGTAACACGAAACGAGACGCTCTCCTTATGTTAAGAGATAACGCCTGTCCATGACCATTGTAGCGATACACAGAACTTTTGAGTAGTAAAACAAAGTCCAGGGCATCGCTGCCTTGGCGCTCATTACTTTGAGACTAGATGGTCAGTGTCAACAGCCCTGTAATTTCGCTAGCTGCAGTACCCTTCAAACCGGAACACAGTAATGTTTACACACTACTGCTTGGCGGCAGAATATCTGGTACTGCGGTGGTACCTACCTAGACGACCTCCTGCTAAGGAAATCTACCACCAAGTGAAACTTGGTTCCCCCCGCCCCTTTTTACTATCGGCCAGACAAACGCGATCAAAGCGTCACCCGTACATGGTGGACGTTCCCCATGTGCGCACTAAGCGCTTCGAATCAACATTCTTTATTCGCACAGCGAAGATGTGGAACTCTTTGCCGGAGTCTGTGTTTCCCGAAAAGTACAATATGAGTGTCTTCAAATTAAGAGTAAACAGGTTCCTTCTAGGTAAACGTCTTCCATCCTAGACCACATCGTTGCTTAACATCAGGCAGGATGTGGTCAAACGCGAACTTAGTACGTATAAAAAAATAGGATGAATAATACCTTTTATTCCGGAATAATGTTCCATAAGACTCATCTATAAGTACCACATTTCAAGTGAATTCGTCTTGCAGTGGGTTCGTTTTTTACGGGATAAAAAGTATCATATATGTTAATGCCAAAACTTTTGCGATTGAGTAACAAACATCCAAACATCTAAGCTTACAAACTTTTACATTTATAATATTAGTAGAATACCTATATACATATGTAAATATGTACTTGTGTTAAGGTACTTAGGTGAGCGATTTCGAAGTTTCAAAAAATGTTGATGGGTGACCGTGACAGGCAACGGTCTGAGCGATGCCGTGGTTTAGATGGAATATAGAATAGTCGGTCCCGGTTAATTTTTCTATATACTTATGTTAACAACCGCCAATCGACTAACACTAAAACGCAATAAAGAAAGACAAATAAGACTGTATTTAAAAATTAAAATAAGTTTTTAAAAATGTTATGAAGTACCTAACAGCAATACTTACTATCTTATTAATTAACAAGAATCCTAAAATACGACATAAAACTTCGGAGATACTCGTAACAAAGCTCTTGGTATTTCACTTTATAGTACACTACAAACTTAAAGTTTATTTATGTGAAAATTATTCCGGCCTATGCTCGCTTATGTCCTAACACCCTAGAATCCTTGGGTCGTGCCCTAAACGGGCACTAAAGCCTGAATATGGACTTAAGGAAGTGTTTCCGTATTACGTATTCTATATCTTGGAGTACATAAAAAAAAAATTGTACACTTATTTACATTTTCATAGTCTTAACTTAATTCTATAATAATTATTTAGGTATCTTATTCTTCGCGTCTAACTATAAATGACGACAAGCACGTAACGGTGTATTCCGTCAGCCTCAAATGAGAGCCGGTTTCATTCCAGGCTAGCTGTGTTAAAGATCTTTGGCCACATTGTCACTTAAAATCAGGTGAGCTATGGTCGCATAGTAATAATGTAGATGTAATATAATGTAATAATAGTAGTAATAATGTTTTTGTAGCGATGATAGCTCAGTGGTTAGCGCGGTCGGTTCACATGCCGAAAGGCGTGGGTTCAAACCCCAACAATGAGCTTGAGCTGCCGGTGAAGGAAAACATCGTGAGGAAACCATAGCGTGGTGGTAGGGTACTTTCTAGTACTCGGCAGGCTAGCTACCACCCTCAAGTTGAAAATTTGCCGCCAAGCATCTAACGGTGTGTTCCGGCAGCCTCACTTGAGAGCCAATTCCATTCCAGGCTAAGTGTGCTTTACCATCTTCGACCACACCGTCACTTAACATCAGGTGAGTTGTGGTCAAGCAACAAGACTGATAGCCATAAAAAAATACTTAGCCTTTCAACCATAACAATATATACTAGTTTTTATTTGTTACATATGAAGTGTTCCTGTTACATATGGAGTTAAAAAAATTCTGTTATTGAAGGCTTTTGCTTCTCGGAAACTAAAAAAATAATAATAATTTGGTAGCAAAAATATGCGAATTAAAATATGAATTAGATAAATGAGCTAATTTATATGTTTCTACCAATAATAAAAAATAAACTTTTGAAAATAATCGACATATTTGCATATTTATTTGTAACCTGAGTTTTTAAGAATATACAAACGAAAGAGTGCGTGAGACAGTTTGCTTCTCTTAACATTGCCTTGAGACATATCAAGATTTACGATATAGGCTAAGAGCTCTTAACTCAAGCACTATATCGCTAGTTTCCTAGCTCTTAGATAGGAAAACTAGTTCTAAACACCATTTGGAGT
Source organism: Biston stratarius (assembly GCA_950106695.1). Lineage (NCBI taxonomy): Eukaryota > Metazoa > Arthropoda > Insecta > Lepidoptera > Geometridae > Biston > Biston stratarius. The sequence continues at coordinate 31,078,486 of OX467106.1, read as the reverse complement.
TACCGTTTGATTAAGAAGCACGTAGCCGAGACTGGATCTGAATGTAAAGACTATTAACGTTCAGATACATTTAGTTTTCTTTTTGTTTTGTACAAGAATTAAAGCTAGTTTACTTGTACAGGAATTAATGCTAGTGTTTCTTTGTACAGGAATTAAAGCTTGTTTTTCTTTCAATAAATAAAGCTTGTTTTGTTTTAATAAACTTATAAACCTCAATAGTACTTGAGCTAAAAATTAATAAAGTACGATAAAGATTATAATTATGGTTTCTTTGTTTTCTACGGATTCCTGTAATTGCTGTTTATACACTAAGTATTTCATTTCAGAAATCTAGCAAAGAACGTTTTTAATTCTGAATAAAGTTTCGTAAATTAATAATTACTCCAATTACTTATTTAAAAGTTTACCCTATATTATAAGTCGGCAAACGTGGTGTTAGCATAAACGATAGGATAAACGATATACGCAAGGTGCTTTCCAAGGCTGGATTTCAAAAAATCGTAGACAGGATTAAATAGCTTGCTTTAAGAGAGGCCTATACCCAGTGAATACTGCAATATAATACAATTCAATGCAATACAATATAAACCAATGCATGGCAATGCAATTCAAACCAATTAAATGTAGTTCCATTCAATTTCATTTAATCCCATTCAATTTCATTTAATCCCATTGAATTCCATTCAATCCAATTTAATTAAACTAAGTACCACTTTATTCCATTCAATTAAGTTAAATTCCACTAAATAAAATTAAATTTCATTCCCTTTCATTCAATGTTATTCAACTCAGCTAAATTAAATTCAATTGCATTACATGCCATTTAGTTTCATTCGATTCAATTTAATTCCAATCAATTCCATTCATTTTCATACAGTTCCATTCAATTTAATGCAACGCGATATTTTATTTATTACACCAAAGTTACAAGTCATATTTGTATACATGTTCATAAATGTCAAACTGATAAAACATGTCATTAAGAATAAATAAGTAATTGACAATAATTATAATGGATCTGACGTTCATACCCCGTTGTACCTTCTTTAGAGATAGCAGCACAAGTATCAGCTGCTCTCTGAGTCGGAGTTTTGTTACAATTGGGGTCGGTCAGTATTTTTATTTCACTCTATAAAACTTTATACGGGCTATCGCGTGGCGAGGACATAAACATGAAACTGAAATATTTTATCGTTGAAATCTATATACAATTTAATACGATAAAGCAGCATTGCATCGATACACAATTACACAGACCTTTGATAAGCAAAACAAAGTACATCGCTGCTTTGGCGCTCATTAGTTTTTTTAATGTATCAGTAGTGGTACGAACGAGACCCTCTCCTGATGTTAAGAGATAACGCCTGTCCATGACCATTGCAGCGATACACAGAACTTTGAGTAGTAAAACAAAGTCCAAGGCATCGCTGCCTTGGCACTCATTACTTTGAGACTAGATGGTTAGTCTCAGTAGCCCTGTAATTTCACTAGATGCAGTACCTTTCAAACCGGAACACAGTAATGTTTACACACTACTGCTTAGCGGCAGGAAATCTGGTACTGCGGTGCTTCCTACCTAAACGACCTCCTGCTAAGGAAATCTACCACCAAGTGAATGTCAGTGTGAATGTGAAAGTGAGCGAGTAGTTTTCGATGGTTAGTCTCAACAGCCCAGTAATTTCTCTAGCTGTAGTACTCTTTAAACTGGAACACAGTAATGCTTACACACTACTGCTTGGAGGCAGAATATCTAGTGCTGCGGTCGTACATTCTCAGACAACCTCCTACTTCTCCTTAACACGGAAGTGACAATACTATACATTCTTTAATTCTTAAATTTACAGGTCTACAAGATTTTAATCAGAATTTTCCTTCTCCGCGCGGAACCGTGACAAAACTAGAATATAGATACATCTGTTTCGTTTTCGCAAGTGGAAAGAATTATCAAGGCTCACGTGCTTAACTAACGTAATGCATGCAATCATCAACAATTTCATTTCAACAGTTGAAAGCCTGTTTTATTATATATCATCATCACTACATATTATAAAACAAAGTCGTCCGCCACGCCTGTCCGTCTGTTTGTATGTCTGCTCGAATGGATCTACTTATATAGATCTACAAAAAAGTCTGCAGTGGCATATATCATAAGGTTTACCGTCTGCACGCTGAGATCGTATTTACCATCAATAGACATAGTGATTCAAGAGGAAGGTTTATATGCATAATACATGCATATGCACCACATTAGTATCTACATTGCACCCGTGCAAAGTCGGGTGGGTTGCTAGTATATATACATATATTTTGTTCTATGTTATATAATATTACTTATTATTGATTTATTGTTGTAACGTTTTAGCCTTAGTGGTATGTGTGCCGCGACCATTAACCTACAATGATATTACTGTCGAGTCAACAAGGATCCTTTGTCAAGTTACTAATAACCGAATAACAAGACACAAAATGGGTAGAACCATTTATCAATTAGTGCCCCCTCGAGCTGACATAGATACTTAGGCCCATCAATTCCCCACACGCAGGAATTAATTAGACAACGATTGACGGAGCTCATTCCTTTCGAGAACTATCAGGGTACGTTACCACTATTATAAACGTTCTAGTTTGCCATTAATACGAGGGGGTTTCTGCGGTACCTTTATATAAGCTCGTTTATTAACCGTGATATCTGCTCATATTCCGCTTCATAATGTCATATTATACATATCGCCCACTTGCGACGACAGTGTGACATCTCGAATTAAACGATTTTTTGTTAAACTGATATTCCGAATCGCGATCTCGCGTTCTATTATCTCCAAAAACGGGATATTTTTCCTACAATAAAAAATTAAGAAAAGAGAGAAAAGACAAAATATCATGATACAGTGCAGTCTCATTTGGTGATCTAGTTGGCTTCGATTAAGTGACAGTTCAGTAGCTTCGAGGTGTAAAGTGCTCTCGATTTTCATGAAAAACGTGATATTAAGAGGATACCACGTATTAAATGTCAATTTCCACATCATCTTCAACGTGACAACTAAACTTACTGCCTTATAAACTTGCTTTTTTTAAATAACGTGATAAATTTTCCTTTTTTTTCAAACTCTACAATAGACTTAATTTACTTATGTGTTTTTTCTTTTTGATATTTCAATATTAGTTATACTTTAATCACTTCATACCTAATAAAGATATTATCTAGATAATAATTTAGGAGTTATGCTCATTTAAAAGTTTGAAAGCCGTTTTCTGTAAAATTGTGGTTTTGAGATGTCACACTGTCGTCGCAAGTGGACGATATATAGATGTAGAAGTATGAAACCAATTTTTTTTTCTTGCTTCCTTTCATTCAGTTGATCCGCGAGTTCTTGTTGAGTTTGAGTATCATCTTCATCCAATAAGGCTTGCGTTTCGTTGTCTGCGAACTTTTTTGGTGGGTTCCCACGCTGTTCGTTTCTCACGTCAAAATCACCACTTTTGAATTTAGCACCTAACGTTGTATTCCGGCACCGCGTTGAAAAAGAATTTTCAAAAAAATAAAAATACAATCGGCGCTGGCACCGTAACCTATGAATATTCTATATGTAGGTAAGTACATTTTATAACCATAGTTTATAATAAATATGTTAATGACCTACTGCAACCAAATTTCTGACATATGAGATAATATATTTTTTTAATTTTAAAATAAAGTTTCATACAATCACATCATCATCATCAACCATAGGACGTCCACTGCTGGACATAGGCCTCCTCCTGGCTCCTGCCTTCTGCCAATACTCGCCACGCTTGGCAGGCGGGTTGGCGAGCGCAGTTAGGTGTGATTGTTCAAGGAAGAAGCTTTTTTTTTTTTTATATAACTAACGCTGCTTTCCATCTTCCGTATTACATCCCTTAGCCGACTCTTACGGCAACCACGGGTAGAAAGGGTGGAGTACAATTCTTACGCCGGCAACACCACCGCAATTCATACAATAATACATTTAAAATAATCAAAAAAACATATACTTGTGGTGAGTGTAGTGCGCTCATACCCTTAAAACCACGATCAGAGGTTTAATTAAGCCACCGAATTAATTTCTAGCCGTGTACCTGAACTGAGCAAAGTTTGAATTTGAATTGTAGTGTTCGTGACTGTTGTAGTTACCTCGATTGTTGGTGCTTCAAACAACCGTAGAGCTTCAACGAGCAATATGGATACAGATTGTTGTTCAGAACTTGTCAATTTAACTGTGCTGTCTATATAATATAACCAGAAATTCTATGAATGAAATTTGAGGTTTCTAATGAAATTGCTTTATAACAATGAAAGCACTCTGACACAGTTGCTCTGTTGGTTACCTATCTTACCTAATTAAGCGTCCTGTAGGTTTTCAACTGTTTTTAGAAGTCCGTATCCAAAGGTTGTTACGGGATTAAACCTACGTCATTTGTATCTCTATTTGTCGGACCCTTTTCCTTTGAAATGTAATAAAAAATAACTAGGTGGTAGATGTACAAAGTGTAGTATGTAGGTGTCTGTAGAGCGTAAATTAAAGGAAAAATTGACACCCAATTGTTGCGCAAATCACTGATAGTGCGGTGATAATTACCTATACCACCTTATGTTAATGACATCTACCACCAAATTGATTGATTCAGGTGTTACTTTGCGGAAGTTCTTTTGAATGTCCGAAGTATATATTTCGTTTATTTCCGCTTAACAGTCGTTTCGCGTAAAGTACATATATATTCAAGCTTTTGATGTCAACTCATTATATCAATGTAAAATCTGTATTCAATTCTAAATTGTTTGGAATCTTTTATTAATCCAATTTTTCCCAATCAGGAGCAGCATTCGATTGTCCTATTTCAATTAATTCAATTGTTCCGGTTCTCCATTTTAATGGTATTATGCTATGCAATGCTGCAAGTAATAAAAATAGAAATGGAAGCGTCGAAACAAAGGTTTTATTTGTTGTGAATATACACATATATGTATGTTTCTTCACAGAAAATGGTTTGAAACGCTACTTTATAACTGAGGTGAAAATATTTTCTGTGTGAAAAATATCGTGTACTAAAGATGTAAAAGGAATAAGACATAGATTTGAAATGATTAAAAACAAAGTAATTAAACATTCAAGTACTTTTAGTAGCTGCATAGTGTGGCTTAAATGTTTTATTTATTTCCAGTCATTAAATAAATAATTAATAAATATTGGAGGACATTACACAGCGCCATCTAGCCCTAAACTAAGCAAAGCTATTATGGGAACCATCAATCCTGATGTACTTGCTTGCTTAGTATGCAAAACAGTGTTGATAGGTTCATATTAAATTTGGTTTTGCAATGATAGTACTGAGGGCAGTAAAAATGAGCATTTATACCTATCTTAAGGGGCATACGAAGAGGGGGAAGTCTCTAGAGAAATTACAGGGCTTTTGAGACTAACCATCGAAAGTCTCAAAGTAATGAGCGCCAAAGCAGCGTCGCCCTGGACTTTATTTGATACTCATAGTTCTGTGTTATCTCTGACTATGAGGAGAGCGTCTGGTTCGTCACATTACTTTTACATAAAAAAAATATTTAAACCAACACTTAGATCGCAAACATTATTTGGGTTACCTCCCTTCAACGTGATGGACCCAGCAACTGCACGGAAGTACTGATGCGAATAATTCCCATGTCATGTTAGATACAGCACATAAAATATCTCAAGACGTTTAGATAAGCTGTCTCCCATTTTCATTGAGAATCCCGTATAACGGACTTCTGGACTAAAGTTTACGTGTTAATGAAATGTCTGCAACACTCATTACATTAGAGACACTCCTTCTTAGGCCAGGAGGTGATTTTCTTTTTTGGTGACTCGAAACTACTTGCCTTTTTTAAACGACTTTAAAAAGTTGAGTCCTTCTTTTTCAACCCCTACTTTTATTGTATAGCTATGTTTTTCACATCCAGAAATGGCTGTGCAGAAAGTTTATTCGTAATGACAAATGAAAAGATAAAACGAGTGATATACTAAAATAAAAATAGCAGAACGATGTACATTTGTTCAGTATGCAATTATCATGATAATTTATATAATACATATATGTTTGGTGAATTAAAGTATATAGTTTCTAAATCATAAAATAAATATAAAATCAGGCATCTTTAACGTATTTTTTTATGGTTGACAAGCTTGTTGTTTGACTTCAGCTCACATGATGTTTTTTTTAATTAAAAAACTACAGGCCACAGTCACGGATCCGTGACCTTTGTTAACTTGGATTTTATAAAAAAAATTACAATATGGGAAGAGGAAGCTCACCTGATGTTAAGTGACGGTGTGATCAGAGATGGTAAAGCACACTTAGCCTGAAATAAAACAAGCTCTCAAGTAAGCCTGCCGAAACACAGCGTTAGGTCCTTGGCGGCAGATTTAAACTTAATTTTCAATTGAATTTTTAACGATAGTTAGCCAGCCGAGTACTAGAAAATACTCTACTACCACGCTATCTATTCCTCACGATGATTTACTTCACCGGCGACTCAAGCTCATTAAATTTGAATCCACGTCCTTCGACGAATGAACCGAACGCGCTAACCAAACCTATCATCACCATCATAACCTATCATCGCTACAAAATTAAGTAATTAATTAATATTGTATTAGGTTGCCCAACAAATTAATAAAACTATTTATTTTCTTTAGTATGTATTCAATTTGAAACTTCCTTCATTTGTTTTTAACTTAACATAAAAATATAGCGTGATAAATATATCTATCTATCTATCTATTTATATCTTTAAACGAGCAATTCTTGTATATATATATTCTGAATCTCGGAAACGGCTCCAACGATTTTCATGCAATTTAGTATGCAGGGGGTTTCGAGGGAGATAAATCGATCTAGCTAGGTTTCATTTTTAGAAAATGTCGTGTTATCCGTGTTTTCAGTCGAGCAAAGCTCGGACATCCAGGTACTTATTATTATCCAAGTATTACGCATGATATCAAATTAGTTACAAAACTAATTTGTCATGTACATGTTCTTACGGAGATAAGGTCCTAGCTCCTGGTTTATCAGCTTTCATTTGGATTAGACATTTTTCAAGAAATCCGTAACCGGTTTTTATTCTATTCATAAAAAAGCACTGCGGATGAAATATAAGCCATTAAATTATTAACGGGGTGGTTCTAAGCATTATATCATTTCAAGTATCATAAATTGTGTCTGAAAGATTAACAGCCCTTTTTAAACGTCAAATAGCTTTACTCGCAACTTGTCTTTTAGATAATTGAACGTGAAGTATGGTTACAGATTTCCAATAACTTTAAGAGTAAATTGATTTATGACATATAAATGTTTTTTAAAGTACCAGTGTGTGTTTTGTGGCTAATTACAATTCTGGTTCAGTGTATAGATAAAACTCTTGAATTCATGTTAGAAAATGAGGTGTGAATAAAATGTAAATATATTTGAAGCAGTACATTTCAAGCATTAGGCAACAACTAGGTATCATCATCATCATCATCATCTCAGCCGTAGGACGTCCACTGCTGGACATAGGCCTCCCCCACTGACTTCCATAAAGACCGGTTGGAAGCGGCTCGCATCCAGCGCGTTCCTGCGGTCTATGAGGTCGTTTGTCCACCTTGTGGGTGGAAGTCCTACGCTGCGCTTGCCGGTCCGCGGTCTCCACTCCAGAACTTTGCAGCCCCATCGGCCATCAGTTCTGCGTGCTATGTGCCCTGCCCACTGCCACTTCAACTTGCTAATCCGCTGGGCTATGTCGGCTACTCTAGTTCGTCTACGGATCTCCTCATTTCTGATTCGATCTTGTAGGGAAACTCCGAGCATAGCCCTCTCCATAGCTCGTTGTGCGACTTTGAGCTTATCTAGAAGGCACATAGTCAGAGACCACGTTTCAGCACCATAAGTCATCACTGGTAACACACACTGGTCAAAGACTTTCGACTTGAGGCACTGAGGTATAACAGACGAAAAAACGTTGCGCAGTTTTCCGAACGCTGCCCAGCCGAGTTGGATTCGACGACTGACCTCTTAAACTACTGACTAGGGACTTCTGAACAAGGTATTATATAATTATTAATTGACTACATTGATGACTATTTTAATCATTGTAATTGTAAATGTAATTATTTTATTTAAAAAAAAAAAACAATATCCAATATATAACCAAAGGGTGTACAGGATTATGAGATTATGCAGTTGCTAGTGATGATAGCTCAGTGGTTAGTGCGGTTGGTTTGCACGCCGAAGGGCGTAGGTTCAAACCCCAACAATGATCTTGAGTTGCTCATGAAGGAAAACATCGTGAGGAAACCATTCTAGTACTCGGCTGGCAGCTACAACCCTCAAGTTGAAAATCTGCCGCCAAGCATCTAACGGTGTGTTTCGGCTTGCCTCACTTGAGAGCCAGTTCCATTCTAGACTAGGTGTGTTATCTTCGACCACGCCGTCACGTAACATCAGATGAATTGTGGTCAAAAACTTAGCCTGTCAACAGTTTAAAAAGTTGATGCCTAAAATTGCAAGCCTGAACAAGAATAGCGTGCTATAATATGTATATATATTACAATAAAAATCGAATAATGATTGACGACGATTGATCAGAAGATTCACAAGAATCATTTTTGAAATAGTTCGGTAACATGGGTTACAAAATTAAAATGACCTAACTATAATTAGCAACCTATTACAATGAAATGTAACTTATAATATTCGTGTCTCAAAGGCCGTGTGGTACAACGAACTAATTGCTGTTTTTAGTATTAATACACATCGACTACTCCTGAATAATTAAGAGTTCTATTTATATATAATTATACGTTTCACAATTTTTTTATATTTCACGGCCGGAAACTCATTTACTTAAAAGTAAGTAGAGAGTTTTGGTCTTTAAGTCTGAAAGTCAAGGCTTTTGGGTTAATTATTTCTTGGGAATTTTATAATTTCGGTCAGCCGGTATTAATAATAGAGATATTTTTACACGACTGCCCAAAAAAGGATCCGTTGTAATGTTTTACTATGGAAACTGACGTGGTACATATTTTATTTTGTCAATGCGAAGCAAGGCGAGGCCGCGCGCGCGTTTTACTCAGCTTTGTCTCCACGATGAAGGCCACTGGATATGGCAGAAACTATAGTCAGAGTTTCCGATAAAATATTAAACGTGAGTAAAACAAAAAAATACGATGTAATGTTTTAAGGTTCATGTATGTATGTATGTATGTATGTATGTATGTATGTATGTATGTATGTATGTATGTATGTATGTATGTATGTATGTATGTATGTATGTATGTATGTATGTATGTATGTATGTATGTATGTATGTTTGTACATTGTATAATTTGTACATATATAAGTTTCTTCCTTTCACTATAACTTTTATGCCTTAACAGATTTATGTATGTACGGGGTATTATAGGCATTTTTTTTTGAAAACCTAAAATTAACATTTGTTCTAATGGAAACTGGCGTAGTAATGACACATTTTTATTTTACATATGAAGGATTAGTCACGTTTAATTATATCGGATACTCCGACTATAGTTTCGGCCACATCCGGTGGCCTTTACGATGGAGACAAAGCTTATTACAACGCACGCGCGGCCTCGTCTTGCTTCACACTGATGTGCATTCGTATATACGCCTTTTTTTGTTATTCGTGGGCCAATTTTACGAAATCAGGGTTAGAAAGTACGATAAAATTGCACTGTCAAGTACAAACGACTACAAAAAAAAAATTGGATTGAAAAACAACGATATTAAGCTGGTCACGTTAGATAAATTCTAATAGACATTTTAAATAATTATGTTGAAATAAAGTGCTGCTCAATTTAATGTGAAAATAGTTAAAAGTCTTCCATTAGTTACGAAAATTGGATATCAGCTTAACTTTGAAACTTTAAGTTTAACTTGGATGAGATATTTTAAATTTAAATATGTTAAGTAATATATACAGGGATAGTGTGTAATAAGTCAGCATCCTTTTAAGGGCATACTTTGTATCTACATTAAAACAAACAACTTTTGTCCTACAACCTTTGCCAAAATACATATCCCAATAAATAAATAAAAACTTTTTGTGGTACCTTCTAACACTCTTTAGTTCTCTATTGCGTAGACGCTTCATCTTTGTAGTGTCGTGCGAGTAGCCTCCCCCCGCGCCGCAACCCCTTTCTTTGGCCTTGATTGACGTCATAGCGTTTACTGCCGGCACGCGTCACAGTGCGCGCGCGCTATTTGCATAGAGTTAATTGTGTTTAGACCAGACAAATATTTTTTATATATTGTATGGAAAAAAAATACGAATGTTACAGCAACGTCTCTTGCGCCCCAGTAGCCCCCTCGTGTTTACCATTTATCAAACTCATTCGCGAGTAGTTTTGCTTTAAAGGCATAATTATGGCATGGCGTCAATTCCTGCAAATATTTACGTGACAACCGCAAACAGAAGTTTTGCTGGAACATTACCTGCTCATATGACCCTTTTTGTTTGACGCAAACCTTTTAAACCACTTCAAAAAAGGAGGAGGTTCTCAATTCGAATTATTTTTTAATTATAGTTATGTAGATATGCATCCCAATGAAATTTATTTCATAGATCATAAACACATTATTTATACGTATATATCTGTATAATGTAGGCGTAGATAATCTCATTCCTTTCAAATGCTATATAAGATCTTTTCATTATAGTAAAGATAAAAAACACAAAATAACATCAGAATTCTCAATAAGACAGACATAAAGCGATTATGAAGGATTTTGCACTAATTTACGTAACGACAGTGCTTAAGTTATTCTGTTTCTTGTTTCAAAGTTGTAAAGAACTGCCTTTAAAGGTGCTCTTTGTTCTAATATCAGATTAGTCAAAATAATTCTTGACTTTTAGCCTTTTCAGTCTCTTTTTAGTTTCAAAGAATTTTCTAGGAACTGTTAGCTTACTCGTAACATTAATCTTTTATTTTGTAATTTGCTTAAACATTGCTAGATATCTAAAAACATCTTAACATAGTATGCACAATATTTTATTTGAGTAATTAACACTCTCAACTACAAAAAAACAAGCTCTGAACTAATGCTTCATTAATGTTTTTTTTTTGTTTGCGATGGTTACTCATTCGTTATCGCGTTCGGTTCACATACCGAAGGGCGTGGGTTCAAACTCCAACAATGAACTTGAGCTACCGGTGAAGGAAAGCATCGTGAGAAAACCATATCATGGTACCAGTACTCTGCTGGCTAACTTGAATATCTCCCGCGAAGCATCTAACGGCGTGTTCCGGCACCCTCACATGAGAGCTAGTTTTATTCCAGGCTACGTGTACTTCACTATATCCGACCACACCGTCACTTAACACCAGGTAAGCTGTGGTCAAACACCAAGATTGTCAACCATTAAAAAATAGTTTATTAAATGTTCGATTGAAGCTTTATAATATACATAAAATACTGTTTATTTTTAAACTCACACATACACAAATATTCAATATTGTTAACAATCTCCACTATGGGACCAACCCTGAAATCATAAAAATAATAATCAGTTTTTTTCATACAAAGCGTCACCTGTACAAGATGGACGTTCCCCAAATGCGCACTAAGCGCTTTGAATCCACATTCTTTATTCGCATAGCGAGGATGTGAAATTCCTTACCGAAGTCTGTTTCCCGAAAAGTACCATATGAGTGTCTTCAACTCAAGAGTAAACAATTTCTTTGTACATCAGCGTGTTCTATCCAAGACCACACCGTTGCTTACTAGTTAGCAACGATGATCTCCATCGGGACCTCAAAGTGGACATGGTCGCAACCATCATTAAAAAATACGCTGAAGCTCATGAAAATAGACTTCATCAACATGTGAACGTCGAGGCTATCCAGCTCCTCGACAACACGGACATAGTGAGAAGACTAAAAACGATTTTTTTTTTGACTTAGTGTATTAAGTTAGTTAATGTCAGTGCAGTGAGTACTACATATTAGAGAACACACGAACCAAGTGTCTTCCCTTAATAGAGGCAGTAAGAAAAGTGTTGATTGATTGTTCTTCGATTTACTAAACTTAGCAATTTAAGTTATATTAAAATTATTTATTAGTCTCCATTAGGCTAGATTGTAATAATAATGATCTAAAAACAAACAGATACATAATTAAAAAAAAAAGCCTAGTCAGTATTTAAACAGTAATAATACAAAAATATCAATTGCATTCGACAAAATACATAAAACAGCTGATTTTGCTGAGTTGCTCAAAAATGATAAGTACCTAGTACAGACGTTTCACGTAACCTTTGAAAAATAAATTTTAAGCGTTCAAGTACAAACGTATTTCAGTGCTGACGAACAGCTTGCGTGAGCTATAAATGTGGGAAGTTAAACTCGTAATTGGATGACCCACGGTAGCCGCTCTTGGCAACTTACGGCACCTCCATAGCACTGCGGGGAAATCACTCTAAGTTCCTCTTTTCGGAACAATGCTGACATCCCTTGGGAAGCAGAAACACTAGAGCAAAGTCCGTTTAAACACTTAACAGCTTGATTCATGTACGCATCATGTTAACTCGGTAGTAGATCTCCTTAGCTTATTGAACCACGTACCACGCAGTAACAGATACTTTGCCGCCAATCAGTAGTGTGTAAACATTACTGTGTTCCAGTTTGAAGGGTACAGCTAGCAATATTATATGGATATTTAGACAAACCATCGAAAATTTCAAAGTAACGAGCGCCAAAGCAGCGATGCCCTGAACGTTATTATGTTACTCAGTTATGAATATCGCTACAATGGTCACGGATATGCGTTATCTTCTACCATCAGGAAAGCGTCTCAGCGTCCTGTAAAAGTGTTACTAGCCTATTTTGTTTACATTGGGTGTTTTTAAATTAAGTAACTATTATTGTCCCATACAATAGAATATAAAAAATATATTTATACATAACAGCTATAACTACCTATATAGAAAATGTAACAATTACCCTAAATATAACAATTAATTAATTAACAATTTACTATAAAAAAAAGACATCGCCACGTCGAGATCTCTGCCGTGTGGTAGGGTTCTCAATACACTGGCGGAATTGTCCCGTTTTATGACTATGCTTAACTTTTGACTAAGGTAGGCGCCAGCTCTGAGATCTCCCGAAGCGAGGGCCAGCCGCTTTAAAAGGTCTTTAATAAATAAAAAATTGGACGACCACGCGCCTATCTTTTCCACAGCCAGCCCAACAAACTCATAATGTATATGTTACTGTAAAAGCCCGAGCTACGGTAAATCCTAAGATTATCTAGTAAAACCTAAGATTTACCAACTCTTAATGGTAAAAGTCCGAACCGTTCTAGAATCATCGTTTATTTCGAACTTTTACTACCATTCACTTGGTAAATCTTAGGATTTGCCTTAAATATACGTCAGGTATATGTCAGAAAGTGTTTGGCGTATATGGTTTCGTACAGTCTGCAGCCCCCTGCTACCCGTTCCATTTCTCTCTACCGTCTGTGCTCGCCTATTAGTAATATAAATTATTATTAATATAATTACTTACATAACTTAACTTTAATTACTCTCATATGATACATAAAAACAATTATGTAAAATTTGACTGATAGTTAATTGAAATAAATGATTAAGAAGTACTCATTGTTTTTTTCCTAAAACCAACATTTACCAACCGTCACTGGTTAAACCTGGTATGTACTAAATTCCAATGGTAAAAGCCCAAAAAGATCGTTCCTTTTTTATAAATTCTTAAATTAACCAACTCGTGTTGGTAAATCCTAAGATTTACTGGTAAAACCTAAGATTAACCAATATTCGTGCTTTTACAGTAACATAATTATACAAAGCATAGAATACTTTCTTTGTTTATTGAGCTGGTTGTTTTGGTATTTTAAAAAAAGGTTGAATTAACTAGGCAAAAAATAGTAGATTTTGCATGTCAAATACGTGTTAGCTTTTCCAGATGAAATAAAACGGTACTTCCACCTAGCAGGTTGTAGCTCACCAACAATTTCAAATTTCACCTGTCCGTGTCCACGTTCCACGAGAAAAATGTCGAAAAAATTTTCGTTCAAAGTTCTATTCATCCGATGAAATCTGTCCATTTCCTTCGAATAAAAAAGAAAATATTTTCCAAATTGTTCCTAATATTTTCTAAATCGGTCCTCATCTCTCGGTAATATCTATGGAGTTTTTTTTAAATGATTGACGAGCTTCTATGTTTTGTAGCATTATTTATCCTAAAAATAAACAAATAAAACCGGTTATTGGAAATGCAAAACAAGGCTTAGGGGTAAAATATTTTTAAAATTATATGCATACATATATTTTTTATATAAGAGGGTGTTACATACTCTATAATGGTTATCCTGAACCACGGTCTTGAGATGTTCTGTGTCGTAATGACCAGCTATACATTAATAGGTTATTTTTGTATACTTTTAAATAGTCTATCATGTTGTATTCAAATTTAAGTGATATAGTCTAATATGAAATATATACAAATACAAAATGCAGATTTAATTTGTAAACAATTAACTATTTCACAAAGATAAAACGTTGTATATAATATGTATTAATAAAAGAACTTACTATAAAACAAAGACGCCGGCGAGATCGCTGCCGCGTGGGGTGGGTTTTTTATTTATGTTTGACAGGCTAGGTGTTTGACCACAGCTCACCTGATCTTAAGTGACGGTGTGGTCGAAGATGGTAAAGCACACCTAGCCTGGAATGGTTACTGGCTCTGAATTGAGGCTGCCGGAACACACCGTTAGATGCTTGGCGGCAGATTTCAAACTTGAGGGTGGTAGCTAGCCAGCTGAGTACTAGAAAGTACCCTACCACCATGCAATTTGTCTCACCATGCTCAATTTTTGGCAAAAGTAAGAGCTTGCTCTGAAATCCCCGAAGCGAGGAATAGCCGCTTCGAAAGATCTTTAGTAGAAAAGAATTGAGTCGGACGACCACGTATCCATCGTTTTCACAGATAGCATAGAATACCAATACCAAACCAACAAATGGTTTGTTGAGCTGGTCTTGTCCTTCTGAACAAGCTCAACAAACAAATGAAACGGTAAAATCAAAATTAAACAACTAACGTTTATCGTTTTTAACGTTTTGGTATACAACTGTAAGTTTTAGAGTTTTTATGGAAAATAAAATAAATAAATTAATTAATGCTTAATAACATTTTATTTTTTGTTTTTGTACATTTTTATTTAACTAATGCTGGATTATTTGGATACCCCGACGCCAACGAAGTGATCCGGTGCCAAGCAAGACGAGGCCGCGCGCGCGAGCTTTCTCTCCATGAAAAAGGCCACCGGATGTGGCCGAAGCTATAGTCGGAGTTCGTATCCGATATAATAAAACGTGAGTAATCCCCCATAAGTAAAATCTAAACGAAATTATAAAGTTATCCGACTATGGAGAAAATATCGAGAGAGATAAAAATATGATCTTAGACATAATTGTCATTGTCGTTTTGTTACTTATTGTTAGCTAACAAAATATGAGCATAAAAATATTTGGTCCACGCCCGTATCTGTTAATAAATCGACAAAAATAAAGTCTGAGAGCCCTAAAAATAAAAGACGGGTACGTTGTATTTATTTACATCGTGGTTCCAATTTCCTTTGGCGCTGATAGGAAAATAATCTGCGCTTATTCAATACTGGAAAAGGGACTATCTCGTCTCCTTCATCTTATCTAATTAAAAATACCGTCTCGTTTGTATTCAACAAACAAATAATCTTCTTACGTTATAAGTATCTAATAAGGCGATAAGGCTGTCCTCGTACACTGTTGTGATGTTGTGTTTTTGTTTAGTTATTTTCTTTCTGTTTGTTTGTTTTTAATTTTTGTATGTTAAATTAATGTTTGGCGTATAATAATAGTGTATTGTATTGTATTGTATTGTATTGTATTGTATTGTATTGTATTGCATTGCATTGCATTGCATTGCATTGCATTGCATTGCATTGCATTGCATTGCATTGCATTGCATTGTATTGTATTGTAATGTAGGACGTCCACCCACACGGTGGACAGACGACCTCGTAAGAACCGCAGGAACGCGCTGAATGCGAGCCGCTTCCAACAGGTCTTTATGGAAGTCAATAGGGGAGGCCTATGTTCAGCAGTGGACGTCCACTACGGCTGAAATGATGATAATGATTTATTGTATTGTATTGAATATAAATAATGCATTGCATTGCATTGTATTGTATTGTACTGTACTGTTGTTATGTTACTCAAAGTTATCTTTCGTTATCAAGGATACTTTTTATTTTAGGAAACAAGGATGAAATCGTAAGCGGCAACTAGTAAATATCTACTCTGAATGCTCGTATTTGCCGACAGGCGATAATACCGTGCAAAGATTAACGTGAATTTAAAACAACATTTAATTTTATGGTACGGTTTGTAGGCTTTATACTGAAAATTATTACATCATTTGTCTAAATTTCACCTCGTCGTGGTTTTCATTTCTCATCACGTACGCCGCAGCTGGGAAATATATTATGTAATATTTTATTCCGAGAAAAAATGCCCATTACAATGTCTATTTTGTTGACATTTTAATTGGTGGATTCAGAAGAATTCATAACGCTACCTCTATGGACATTTTGTATATCTACTTTGTAGGATTCTATAGGCTGGCACAATTTTTATTAATTCTCATACTTGGACTAATTATATCACCACTAGCGACCCGCCTCGGCTGCGCATGGGTTTAAACGAGGCTTTTGATCTATCTCAAAGGGTTAATGCAGCTCCCAAGCTCTCTCGATCAAAGCTCCCAGGTGGCTTGACTTTTTCCGACATTTTCAACAATTATCATATTTCAATCAATTTACACAAAACCTTGACAAATTATATACCAAAACCTTCCTCGTGAATCACAGTATCTATTGGTGAAACTCGCATGATAATCCGTTCAGCAGTTTTTATATTTATCGTGAACAGACAGATAGACAGACGGCCGTAGTGGACGACGATGTTTTATAATATGTAGTGATAAAAAAATATACCATTTAAAAAGAAAATTTGTGTTCCGGCAACCTCACTTGAAATCCAGTTCCATTCCAGGCTAGGTGTGGTTACCATCTTTGTCTACAAAATCACTTAAGGTGAGCTGTGGACAAACATTTTACTTGTCAACCATAAAAAATGCTACAATTTTACTTGTGTTTTGAGCAAATAAATTGTATATATCTTTATCGTATTCGTAGAAAAAAGCATTACCATTTAAAAACTTATTTTTTTGTGTTCACTAAAATGGAATAGAAAAAAGTTTAAATTAAATTGCACCGCATATAACTATCATATCAATAGAACATGCGATCTATGACAGAATATTTAGAGACTGTCCAAACGTTTATCTTGTTAACAAACATTTAAATTGCAAATACAGTCCATATGCAAACAGTGAGCTGTAGTGGGCTTCGAATAAAACATACAGTTTTCGAACTACCCTCGCAAAGCCAGCGACAAAAAAAAAGATCTAAAATACGAAATCGTTCGGAAATGTATGTGTATGTGTAACAGCAAGAAATGAAACCGCAGCCGTATTTCAGGAGCTTCTACCATCAATTTAAAGCTTGATTGAATTTCCATCTCGATGGAAAGCCACCGTACCGAAGGCTGACTAGAGAGAGGGGTAATTTTTGGCGACAATCAATCAATAGATGAAAGCTTTTTGACCTTCCCGTTTTATATAGATGTATGAATGTGAATGGGAGCAGATGTTTGTTATGCTTCTCGTTAAATGTTTTGTTTTAAATGTTTGTCGGTTTAATATGCTGACATATCGAAAGGATGTAATTTGTAGCCATGATAGCTCAGTGGTTAGCGCGGTCGATTCACACGTAGGCGTTGGTTTAAATCCCAAAAATGTGTATGAGATTGCCGTGGTGGTGCCGGCGTAAGAATAGTACTCCACCCTCTCTACCCGTGGTTGCCGTAAAAGTCGGCTAAGGGATGTAATCCGGAAGATGGGCAGCAGCGTCTTCCTTGAACAATCACACCTAACTGCACTCGCCAACCCGCCTGCCAAGCGTGGCCAGTATTGGCAAAACCCCCCCAGGAAGGGACCTATGTCCAGCAGTGGACGTCCTATGGCTGATGATGTGATGTGTATGTATAGTAGTGTGAGTATGAGCTGCCGGTGAAGGAAAACATTTTAAGTTTTTTTTTTTGTGTAACAGTAATGAGACGAACGAGACGCTCTCCTGATGGTAAGAGATAACGCCTGTCCATGACCATTGCAGCGATACACAGAACTTTGAGTAACAAAACAAAGTCCAGGGCATCGCTGCCTTGGCGCTCATTACTTTGAGACTAGATTGTTAGTCTCAATAGCACTGTAATTTCGCTAGCTGCAGTACCCTTCAAACCGGAACACAGTAATGTTTACACACTACTGCTTGGCGGCAGAATGTCTAGTACTGCGGTGGTACCTACCTAGACGACCTCCTGCTAAGGAAATCTACCACCAAGTAAAATCTGTCTAATTACAAGTTGAAAATTTGCGGCCAAGCACCTAATAGTTTGTTCCGATAGCTACAATAGAGTGCTAGCTCCATTCTAGCCTAGATTTGCTTACTATCATCAACAACATCGTCGTTTAACTACCGGGGAGCTGTGGTCAAACACCTAGCTGTCAAGTTACAAAAAAACTAGACGTCTATGTGATTTCCGGTGTCTCTGAGAAGGTTTATAGTAAATATTTATGTCGATGGACAAAAATCATTTCGATTCACTCACAAAATTATTATGTAATAATATTTGTCTAATATATATTATCTAAATTATTATTTTTCTAAATATATTTTAATAATAATCAACTATGCCTCAATATATGTAAGTTCTCAAGCCTAAACGGTGTTTGCATGAATTACGTATTGATTTTTGGAATTATTTAGATTCAAATTGTACGAAAAATGTTTTCTTAATAAAAATATACTGATATAAGAATAAACCAAAAATATTCTCCTAGTTAAAGTTTCGTACTTCATTTTTTTAAAACTAGAAGTGTAACTTAAAAAGTTATTTTAAAAATCTCTAGTAGTTACGCTTGAAATTTATGCCAGCAGTATCTGTAACTATATATATATATATATACATATAATTATTTAGGTAGGTACATACATATGTATCGGCAAAATATTATATTTCTTACTGTTTTCGAAGCTATGTCCGTAATTTTACTGCTCCGTTATCTTATCATTTTTATGACGATAAATGTTTGTTGTCTATCTGGGTGATTTGTATGTATTATAATAGTATACAAGTATTCTATCAGTTATCTGGTTCCCATATTACAAGCTTTGGTTATTTTGGGGCTAGATGGCGTTGTGAAATATCCGACGACATTTATTTATTTAAACAGCCTGTAGATAATTAATTTGGGCAAGCGTAGCTGTTTTAAATGATTACTCAAAGATGTCAAACTCAATTTCTAAGTTTAATTTATGACGAATATCTCAATTACTCTAAATTAATTTCATATCGAAAGCGCTCCATAAATTACCTATTTTCAAATACGATACAATAGGATGAGTTATTACACAAAATAAATCAACCTCTTATTTATTATTCACTTAAATACTAAAATTAAGAGTTCGCAGTCTTTATTAAACGTAGTGTGCAAGTAGGCGAGGCAAGTAAAATATACTTTTTTTTTAAATATATTGTTGTTAGTAAATATATGTTTGACCACAGCTCACCTGATGTTAAGTGGTCGAAGATGGGAAACACACCTAGCCTGGAATGGAACTGGCTCTTAAGTTAAGCCGGAGCACAAAGTTAAATGCTTGGCGGCAACTTTTTAAATTGAGAGTAGTAGCTAGCCAGTCAAGTACCAGAAAGTACCCATGCTATGGTTTTCTCACGATGCGTTTCCTTCACCGGCAGCTCAAGCATAATGCTGGAGTTTGAACCCACGCCGTTCGGCGTGGGAACCGAACGCGCTAACCACTAAGCTGTCATCGCTACAAAACACGTAATTAATGACCGTGCATTACTTTTCCTATTTTTCCAATTCAAACCGGAACACAGTATTATTTACACACTACAGACTCACGGCAGAATATCTAATACTATTTATTGTATCAGAATGTTTGTTCTGTGTTTGGGTGTTCTGTATGTACCTACCTATGCATTTACAAAAAAAAAAGTATTTAAGTATTCTATCAGTTATCTGACTTTCATAGTGCAAGCTTTGCTTAGTTTGGGGTCAGATGGCGCTCCGTGTCACATCATTAGCCATAGGACGTCCACTGCTGGACATAGGCCTCCTCCTGGGGAGGGTTTTGCCAATACTCGCCACGCTTGGCAGGCGGGTTGGCGAGCGCAGTTAGATGTGATTATTCAAGGAAGACGCTGCTGCCCATCTTCCGGATTACATCCCTTAGCCGATTCTTACGGCAACCACGGGTGGGGTACTATTCTTACGCCGGCACCACCACGGCGCAAGGCGCTCTGTGTCATATCCTACAATGTGTTATAATAAGTAATCTTGAAGAGAAATACACCAGCTAGTTCAATTTGTACGTTCACCTAGTTCCATAATAAACTAGTAGAGCAGAGATTGCATTCTAAAATTATCGTAGTACATAGTGCACTTTTCACTTTGGAGGAGGTGGGAAAATGGAATAGTAAGAACTGTTATTCGAATTTATTGTGCTTTTGCATTGTACTCGCTCGCGCAGCGTCACTTGAATCGTTTGCTTACCGTTTGTATAAGATGCTCGTTAACTTTACAAAAGAATTTTGATACTATAGCTATTATATTATAGTCATTTTTAATGGGTTTTTTTATGGCTGACAGGCTAGGTATTTGACCACAACTCACCTGATGTTAAGTGATGGTGTGGTCGAAGATGGTAAAGCACACCTAGCCTGGAATGGAACTGGCTCTCAAACACAAAAACACAAATATACATAAAGAGTATACACTATACATAAAGATAAAGCTTATAAAGAGATCATTTTGAGTGTTCAAGGTCGTTTTGGTTACAACAGTAATGAACATTTAAATTAAAATTTAACTAACTTGACGACAATTTTTGAAAATCTATCCGGAATATTACTTAGTATCCAAAACTCAAATCCGACATAAACTTAAAATTTACCCAAGTAACCATAATAAAAAGTCTTTATATCCTCTTCTTTTTCTTTTTCTTTTTCTTTTTTGCCGTGGTGGTTCCGGCGTAAGAATAGTACCTCACCCTCTCTACTCGTGGTTGCCGTAAGAGTCGGCTAAGGGATGTAATCCGGAAGATGGGCAGCAGCGTCTTCCTTGAACAATCACATCTACCTGCCCTCGGCAACCCGCCTGCCAAGCGTGGCGAGTATTGGCAAAACCCTCCCAGGAAGGGACCTATGTCCAGCAGTGGACGTCCTATGGCTGATGATGTGATGTGTGAATGAGTATGAGCTGCCGGTGAGGGAAACATTTTAAGTTTTTTTTTTTTGTGTAACAGTAATGAGACGAACGAGACGCTCTCCTGATGGTAAGAGATAACGCCTGTCCATGACCATTGCAGCGATACACAGAACTTTGAGTAACAAAACAAAGTATCGGCAAAACCCTCCCCAGGAGGAGGCCTATGTCCAGCAGTGGACGATCTATGGCTGGTGATGTGTGATGTGATATCCTCTTCTCGCTGCAGTGACCACTTGCCGACACGTGTTTCGCCTCTACACGAGGCATCCTCAGGACGTGCTGACTCTTCGAAATCTTGGCTGATTATTAAGAAGAAATCATTTTACTAAAGTTTAAAATTAAATTTAAAGTGGAACGCATCAAGCTACATGCAGTAATTTTCCGAGGAAAAATTTCGTATGTCCATGGAATGCAGAATATCGCCTACGTCGTTTCACATTTCGTACAAAGTATTTTCATATTGAGTCTTTATTTATAATTTTCAGCCCTAAATCTTCTACTGGGAATGCTGTCTTTGTGTTTTGTGAGATAAAATAGTTGTTTATTTTTTTCTTTTCACTGATAAAAGTAGCATTGATAGCACTGTCGGTTCACACGCCGAAGGGCCTAGGTTCAAACTCTAACAATAAGCTTGAGCTGCCGGTGAAGGAAAACATCGTGAACAAACCATAGCATGGCGGTAGGGTATTTTCTAATAAACGGCTAGCTAGCTACCACCCTCAAGTTGATAATCAACCGCCAAGTACCTAACGGTGTGTTCCGTCTGCCTCACTTGAGAGCCAGTACCATTCCACGCTAGGTGTGACCACATCGTCACTTAGCATCAGGTGAGCTGAGGTCCACACCTAGCTCAACCATAAAAAAAAATTAATTATAAAAATGTATATTTCATTTTCAAATAAAATAATTCAAATTTCAATACATCAAAAAGGAACCTTTCCTTGAGTAACAAAATGTCTCTAAAACAATTTCCAAAGTTTTACAAAGTTGGCGGCACAATAAACAGAGAATAAATAGAGACGTCAGGTCAGCGCCAACAAGAGCCGCAATACAATGACGGCAAAGCTATTTCTTACTGGAAAGAGGAAGCCATTATTCGCATTATTTATTTCTCGAACGAAACTCCTAAACACACTACAAACAATAAAAATTCGATCGCGCGTCAGCATTACGGAAAAATACAGTCGACATACAGGACAAATGTGACCTACTGACTCACCAACATCGATACAAATTATTTTGCGTATTTTATTTACTTTGTAGTAGATTACCATCGTTTTTTCGTCTGATATACCTCAGTGCCTCAAATCGAAAGTCTTCGACCAGTGTGCGTTCCCGGTGATGACTTATGGTGCTGAAACGTGGTCTCTGACTACGTGCCTTCTTGATAAGCTTGAAGTCGCACAACGAGCTATGGAGAGGGCTATGCTCAAGTTTCCCTACCACGTCAAATCATAAATGAGGAGATCCGTAGACGAACTAAAGTAGCCGACATAGCCCAGCGGATTAGCAAGTTGAAGTGGCAGTGGGCAGGGTACATAGCACGCAGAACTGATGGCCGATGGGGCTGCAAAGTTCTGGAGTGGAGACCACGGACCGGCAAGCGCAGCGTAGGACGTCCACACACAAGGTGGACAGACGACCTCATAAAGACCGCAGGAACGCGCTGGATAAGAGCCGCTTCCAACCGGTATTTATGTAAGTTAATGGGGAAGACCTATGTCTAGCAGTGGACGTCCTACGGCTGAGATGATGATGAGATTTCCATCAAGTTCTAATACATACTTATAATACTTGTAGGACATCCAGATACAGAACAAACATTTATCATCTCATATATGTTTGTCCTGGTGGAAATCCAACCCGCGTCCTAAAGCTCTTGAAGCAAATATTCTACCACATGAGCTAAAAAGGCAGTCACATATATTAAGTACATAATGTACTGTACATTGTACAATGTACACCATGCTGTATGACTCCCAGTGTTAAAAAATACTCAATACTCAAAAGGGATGATTATCTTGATAGATAAATACTTTAAACAGGAAGCAGTAAGCATTTATTTTGATTTATTCGGAAATTTTAAAACTCTTAGTTTCACGATTTCAAATGAAACACGGACTACGCCAGGATATGTTTTAAACTTTTGCAATTTTAGAATGTTTACTTCTGGCTTGTTGTAACAAACTGATTTATGTGAAGCAAGTACGATAGCGATATCGAATTTTCGTTCCTCTTTCTCTAATGCAATGATTTTTTTGCAAAAGTAAACAACGAACAAATTTTCAGCTCAAACAAGCTTAATTGTTAGTGCGGCTGGTTCACATGCCAAAGGGTGAGAGTTCAAATCTCTACAATGAGATTTAGCTGCCGGTGAAAGAAATCATCGTGTGAAAACCATAGAAAGGTAGAGTACTTTCTAGTACTAGGCTGGCTAGCTACCACCCTCAAAGTTGAAAATCTGCCGCCAAGCACCTAAGGGTGTGTTCTCAACCTCACTTGAGAGCCAGTTCTGTTCAGGCTAGATGTGCTTTACCATCTTAAATCACACCGTCACTTAACATCAACTGAGATACACAGAAATTTGAGTAACAAAACAAAGTCCATAGGGCATTGCTGATTTAGCGCTCATTACTTTGAGACTATAGATGGTTAGTCTCAACAGCCCAGTAATTTCGCAAACTGCAGTAGCGTTCACACCGGAAGACAGTAATATTAACATACTACTGCTTAGCGGCAGAATATCTGGTACAACGGTGGTATCTACCTAGACGACCGCGGCTTACTTCTGCTGCCACCTTCGGGATGGTTCTGCCAAGTAACAACTTCAAGCTCTTGATTTGATAGAGCGGCGTGTTGTTTGACTTGTTGGTAATAAAAAGTTATGCTGCAATGGTCATGAACAGACATTATCTCTTATTATCAAAAAAGTGCCTCGTTCGTCACATTACGTTTAAATAAAAAATAAAAAAAATGGGCAAATGGTATGTAAAATTCTTTTTGAATAATTTCTAAATGCATTAAAAAGTATTATTATTATTATACGAAAACCGCCGATTATAAATACGAAAAATGCTTGTATTAACGCAATGCATTTCATGATTGTCATAAAAAATATGGAACAAACTTCAACAGCCAAATATTTCTACGATACGAAGAGGAATATCAGTAGACAAAGTAATAAAAATGTTGTCTACCTGAACAGATAAATTAGAGATACCGTGCCCTCTACAGTGACGACAGTGCAACCAATCAATACTGTTGAAGAAGGGAGCTACCATCGCAGTTTTAGAAGGAACCTTCACGGCGATACGTAAAAAAATTTGAGTTTCAACATTTAGCCGCATATAAAGATAAAGTTGGTCGTGCTATACTAGAGACTATGTACCACCAGCAAGAACGGCCGGAAGCGGCGAAAGAGGCGGAATGAATGCAGGAAATGGGACGGAGCGCGACGCGAGCTTTGTTGACGATGGAATTATGAAAAAGAAATTGCCGTAAGATTTTGTTTGTGTTATTGTGTTACGGACAGTGGCGTAGCGTTGATTTTAATGATCCGGAGCTTAAAAATATTCAATTTTGCATATTAAAATTATATAGTTAGATTTTACTGACGTGGTTTTGACACATTTTTGCATCTCGATACACTACCCGCCCCCACAGCGGCCCGCAATGCGAAGCAAGACGAGGCCGCGCGCGCGTTGTACTCAGCTTTGTCTCCATGATGAAGGCCACCGGACGTGGCTGAAACTATAGGCGGAGTATCCGATAATATTAAAACGTGAATAACTCACAAGTAAAGTAAAATAAACATCTTAAATAAAAGATCGAAGTGAACCAAACATTTTAAACCGCTTTTCAACATTCAAGATATTTTTTATTGCTTCCATACAGAAAAAGTATCTGGTACACTCAAATATGAACCATAGCACAGCAACGTTAAGAAGAGAGGAGAAGAGCAATATTTTAAAAGTCAAAATTTATTTACACTTTTTTGAATGTCATAATTTTATCGTGAAAATGTATTATTTTTCTGTCAGGGATTCGTCTATTATATAATACGCTTTGAGGATAAGATGTTATCAATATTATATATAGCAAATAATTGTTAGTTAGAATTGCCATGTAATTCTATCGAGAACAACCCAATAAGCCTAAGATGGTAGAACTATTCGATAAGACAATTTGTATTAAGACAATTTATATACAAAGATTATGTTTCTTTCAGTCTTACGTTTCACAGAATAAAGTCCACAATGACTTGAACACCAAACACATTTTCAGAAAATAGGTCCAAACCTGCAGAGGTAACTGAAAGCAGAATTTTCTTCGGCATTAAACACGTGTAAGTATTTACTCAATTCTCGCATGCGATCAAGTGGAAAGATTGATAGCCTCGCAGGAGTTCGAACGTAAACTTGAGCCTAATAAATTCGTTTAAAAACGCCTCGGGGACGCTACGAGCGACGGTTAAAAACGCACGCGTTTCACAGACGTGCTTTTAATAGCCAATTTGCATAGTCTGTACTTTACCTACATACATAATGAATAGCACACGCCTGCGACTTCGTCCGCGTTTTTAGAATTAGGTTCAGAGGAATATGAAACATTTGTAAGCAACAAATAAGCAATAGTCATGAAACTTCTGTTATTTTATTATTAGATAAAGGATACCTTTTATTCCGGAATAATGTATATCTATACAAATTTTTATTTTTAGTTATTATCCTAATCCTTATAATATCCTATATGTTGATTCAGGCAATAAGCTATAAGTACCTATGCCTAGGCGTTTTGCGTGATTGAGTAACAAACATCTAAACATACGAACTATCACATTTATAATATTAGCAGTGTAATATGAGGGAGGGTGTGTATATGAGAGAGTGTGTATAAGCATGTGTTGTGTGTACAGGCTATTTTATTTTAGTTGAAATAATGTTAGAAAATACGATGGTACTGCCATTTGGTTGTAACAAAAGTCCCTTTATAAAATTAGAATTTGAAAAAAAGGATGTATGTTTTTTTTTCATGTAATTTAAATTATACGTCAGAGTTACCATGTATTTGCTTTTAAATAAAAAAACCGGCCAAGTGCGATTCGGACTTGCGCATCGAGGGTTCCGTACAAACCTGTAGGTATATACCTAAGTAAAAGTTGTTTTTTTTTAATTGTAATTTATGCTTTTCGCAATTTTTCCTTTACTGTGCTATAAGACGTTGATTCGTACGAAATTTCAAGATTCTTAGCTTACGGGAAGTACCCTGTAGGTCTTGATTCCCTTGCGAGTGTCGAAAATTGGCATATATTATATATTGCATTAAATTTATTTTTATGCAATATTTATTGCTACCGATCACGTTGGGTCGATAGTGTTAGCAGTACACATAATATTGTCTCACGGCTTTGAATATAAAATATTTTGACACGCACTATTTATCATTTGTCTCTTAA
Organism: Biston stratarius; assembly: GCA_950106695.1. Taxonomy (NCBI): domain Eukaryota; kingdom Metazoa; phylum Arthropoda; class Insecta; order Lepidoptera; family Geometridae; genus Biston; species Biston stratarius. Next base: position 31,051,570 of record OX467106.1, on the reverse strand, counting down.
CCGACTTCAAACAAAGAGGAGGTTCTCAATTTGCAGATATACGAGTTTATATTTTTCTAATATATTGTTATTACACGACTACCTAAGAAGAGAAGTGTTCATATATTTTATATATATTTTAGGCATTATCCCTTACCATCAGGAGAGCGTCTCGTTCGTCTCTTTACTTTTACATTTAAAATAACAACTATAAGTTCACAATTTAAATAAACCGACTCCATGACCCTTAGGCCAACTGAACGCACTGCTCCAATGAAACAGCAAGGTTTCGGAGAATAGGATAAATCAATTTCGATAAAATTTATACGGGTACCTCTGAATATTATCTACCAAACAAAAATAATCATCAAATCGATTAATAATTAGCGGAATGATCGCGTAACGTGCATACAAATAATTAAACAAAAAAATTAAAAAACCTCAAACATAGCTGAGAACCACCGCTAGGAAACTGGCTTTCACATGAAAAAAACCGCATCGAAATCAGTCCATCCTTTTGAGAGCTACGATGCCACAGACAGACACACACGCACACAGACAGACGGACATCAACGTCAAACTTATAACACCCCTATTTTGGGTGTAAAAAAACATACAGTAGAATTGTGAATCTCTTCCTTTTTTGAAGTCGGCTAAGAAGGTCAAACACCTAGTTTGTCATCAGTAAAAAAAAATCGTTGTCCCTGCGTCACCTAGTCTAGAGTAGGCTCGGCTCTCAGATTCTCTCTGTATTCTGAGAGTAGGCCATTTTTGAAGCATTTGGACTAAAATTCTACGAAAAGATTTCCCGTGGGAGAGCATTTCAGTTATATCACAGAAATGTTACAGAAACAAACGACAAAAGTGAACTGTACTCGTATGAGACTTTTACTATGTGGTAGATCTGCTTAATAAGAAGTTGTAGCTATTAGCAGATATTCTGCCGTCCAGTATTAGTGTGTAAGCACTACTGTAGGATGCAGGAGGTAGGTATATTAGATATATAAATAGCTCTTTATTGTTGAGACCAAAATTACACAATAGAAATAAAAACATTTAAAATTCAAATATAGTGCATCAATTGGTGGTCTTATCGTTTAGAGCGATCTTTTTCAGGTTTGCGTCTCGATCGTCTTATTACAACTACATTAAACAAAACTTTGCAATGACGAATCCGTGGTATATTTGTACTAACATAAATTAAAACGAAAAACCCTTACAAAACGGACTCAAAGTAAACTAAATCGCTTAATCCGCTTCTTTTTTTGGTTTGCCTTTTTTTTAGCCGACTTAAATCAAGGAAGCCCATTTTCATAATTAGGTAAGCTTAAAACAAAAACGTCACTTTCAGCTGTAATAAAGAAAGATTATTTAGGTAAAACATTTTGCCCTTTGGCAGCACTTCAATTCTGTTTTTAATCTCTACGTTCTACTGTAGTAATAATATAATTTTCTTTTCCACGCGCTTTCATGTAGTAAAAGTGCCGGGCGTATATCTCGGCACGCCAGCTTGAACGACATCATCCGTCGGGCTTTTGTCAGTGCCGGCGTCCCAGCAGTTTTAGAACCGAACGGACTGATGCGGGACGACGGCAAGAGACCTGACGGTATGACCCTTATCCCATGGAAGATGGGACGGCCTCTGGTGTGGGATGCCACATGTGTCGACACCTTGGCGCCGTCTCATCTTTCTGTGACTTCGGGACAAGCTGGTGCTGCCGCATCTAAAGCCGAAAACCTCAAAGGGCACAAATATAGCTATTTAGATAGAATGTACTTGTTTGTGCCGTTTGGGGTTGAAACTTTAGGGCCGTGGGGGCCGGCCGCTCACGATCTGTATCGGGACCTGGCCAAACGTTTAAAGGAGGCTTCAGGTGACCAGAATGCTGGCATCTACTTTGGTCAAAAGCTTAGCATTGCCATCCAACGTGGCAATGCTGCCAGCATTCTGGCCACATATCCCTCATCTGACGGCCTTTTTATTTAATTTTAAGTTAGTTTAGTTTTCTCTAGATGTTTTAAAATAAAATAAAAATAATCGGGGTTTAAAAAAAAAAAAAAAAAATTCTTTTTATAATTGATTTTTTTGTCTTTACAAAAGCAGAAACAGTTACAATCATATTAAGAATTGAAATCAATTACTGATAGATCCAATCTGAGAGTCTTCAGGTTCAGGTGAATCGGTTTGTTCTCGCCAAGCGTGTTCCATTGTAGACTGCGTCTTCGCTTAACGTCAGGTCAGATGGCTGTCAAACGCAAGCCTTATATAATAATAAAAAAATACTACAATGAAATACAACTTATTTAGATATTGTACCTACATATGTACACCTAGAAGCATTCATATAGTTGTGTTATTTTTTAGTTCTTATATATTGTTTTGTTCTTTAGTTTGTTTTCATTCCTGGTTGGCCTGGAAGAGATCGTTTTAAGCGATAAGGCCACCACTTGTGGTAATAGTACAAAAGGTTCTTTTGTTTTGTGTATTTTTTTTTATTTCTGGCAAAAATTTAAATTAACCACTGAATGTCTCTAAACAATAGTAATGAGCGCCAAAGCATCGATGCCCTAGACTTTATTTTACTGTTCAGTGTTTTGTGTATCGTTGTAATGATCATGAACAGGCGTTATCTCTTACCATTAGGAGAGTGTTTCGTTCGTCTTATTACTTTTACAAGAAAAAAATGTGTCTCTTAATAATCAAATATATATAAGACACACGCATACAGCTCCACGCACGCACACACGCTACAATAAAATAAGTGGAACATAATTTTGTACTGTGCCCCGCGGTTTCACCCGCGCTAGATGCCTACGTCATAGTAGCTTTATGCATGCAAAGTCTCAGCCCGATCGGTATAAAATTGACAAAGTTTCATACAAACTTTCATCCCCTATTTTATCCCCTTGGGGGTAGAATTAATCAAAATTCTTTCTTAGCGGATGCTTACGTCATAACATCTACCTGCATGCCAAATTTCAGCCCGTTCCGTCCAGTGGTTTGGGATGTGCGTTGATAGATCACTATGTCAGTCAGTCAGTCAGTCACTTTTGAGTTATATATATTTAGAAGATACGCATAGATATTCTTATTACATGAGATAAGACAACTCTTTATTGTTCAGAATAGAAATAATGTACAATAACAGAAATAGCTTAACAATATTGCAACAACTGGTGGCTTTATCGCTTAAAGCGATCTCTTCCAGGCAATCTTAGTACAGAAAGGATTTATTGTATGTATATTTGTCACGTTTACGTACGTGGAAAGACAACTTAGTTGTGTTCAGGATATCTTGCACAATCCGTCACTTATATAATTATTTTAAAAAAATTACTTTAGTGGAATATAAAAGCCAAACTCTGATAAAACATCCTATAATCTGAGCTACAAAATGGAAGAATGCCAAAAATATTAACACTTTTTTTAGCAAAATATTTTAGGGCTGACGATGCTTTATAGTTGAAAGCGTTCTAGCAAACAAAAGATCAAACCATCTTTGTTCCCGAGTTGCTAATTACTGTTTTTGAAAGGAAAATCTCGTTTAGCCTTGGTCCGAGGTTATAATGATTATGTGCTTCTTAACATTATGTGCTTGAAACAAAGGATTTATTGGCGGATAAAAATAAACAGAAAATGATAGCCTAAGGCAGACAAATAATGATTCACGATAAACTGACACTTATTAACCTTGGCAGACAGACTGAGATCTCGTTTTTATGCTAAGCTCTTAAAATACAGACAGCAGAAAGGTTATCCAATTTCGCAAGCGTACCTTACATTATAATGATTAGACTTTCAGTCTTGAGAAATAATTTCAAACCGAACACTGAACAATCTGGTGCCATCTTCTAAATAAAACTTGACATTGTTAGGTAGTGTAACAATGAATTTTTATTTGTTTAGTTAATTTAAGATTTAAAAATTTTACTTTGGAAACTGACGCGGTTTTGACACATTTTTGTTTTACTTATCGGGAATTACTCACGTTTAATTACAGCGGATACTCAGACTATAGTTTCGGCTTCATACGGTGGCCTTCTTCATGGAGATAAAGCCGAGTACAGCACGCGTGTGGCCTCGTCTTGCTTCATACTACGGGACGCTACGCGCTTGGCACGAGAAGATAGCCAGCGGTTGGAGCGAGGGCGCGGAAGTGGGAGCGGATTGAGTTCCAAAATGCGCCATAATTAATAAAGTAATTTTTTTGTAACTAACAACTAGTTACAAATTATTAAGGTTAAAAAAAAATATATTTTAGTTGCTATCTTCTTCTTGCAGTAAGTTTGTATGGGTATTTGTAATCTTATCAACATTGGACAACAAAAACACGAGTACTATGGCGGTACAGAAATTGAACTTTATTTAAATAGCTTTAAGTATTTTAGACAGTTTTTAACTAATATGAAGAAGAACAACTTACTGCTCGTCGTGGAAATTCCCAGTGTACGTACAGCTTCGGTTTTACTTTCTTGATGTAGCCCATTTATAGAACTCTGGCCGGCTCAAAAATATTATTTTGTGTTTACTGTGAACTACAATTTAGGTTTTTTTAAGGCTAGAGTGAATAGATTTATCCTGATTCCATACTCGGCGGCGCAGTTTTAATATAAATGTTATGAGATAAACGATACGTTCTCCTGAGGGTAAGATATGATCATTGCAGCGGTACTCAAAACTTTGAGTAACAAAACAAAGTCCAGGGCTTCGCTGCTTTAACGCTCAACACTTTGAGACGTGAGATGGTTAGTCTCAACAGTACCCTGTAATATAGGCTGTAAGTTAGTCCCAGAGCCAGATGGCGCTGTGTGAAAATGCCGTTTAATATTTATTTATTTAGCGGTGGGTAACAACAAAATCTACGTATTTAGCTACTAAACTTAATAAACGTCAGACCAAAAAATTAGACACAGCCGCGAAGCAGTTTATCTAAACGACCTTTACACAGTAATCCTCTTGAACCAAACCACAATTATGGTTCATCTTTAAATTTAATCCGTCGGCCACCGTTCAAAACGATTTGAATTGCTAAGCAGAGCCCGGGGTTTTCATAAATGGTACATTTTTTGTACAAAAACCCTTAGATATCGTTAGTATAAAAGAAATTGCTTTCGGAGTTGTATGTGTTTATCTTTCCTAAGTTGTAGATGCTGTTACTTGTGTGGTACTTTTGACGATGTTTCATATTAGCTCATCACATCAAGTATTTACTTGATTTGAGCAAAGTTTTTGAAAAACTTATTTTACACCAGTTGCTTAGGCATTTCAATGGCAATGACCTGCTACATTGTAAGCAATTTGGGTTTACTCGTGGCAGGTCAACTACTGATGCCGGTGTAGAGTTGGTATCGCATATTTTTGATGCTTGGGAGAAGTCGCAAGATGCTTTAGGCGTTTTTTGCGACTTGTCAAAGGCATTCGATTGTGTACATCATAAAACATTAATCAGGAAACTACATCACTATGGAATAAGGGACAGCTCTTTGGATCTTCTTACATCTTACTTGAGTGATAGGATACAAAGAGTTGACATTAATGGGAAAAGGTTTTCGGGATCTGTAGTTACAATGGGTGTACCGCAAGGCTCTATCCTCGGTCCTTTCCTATTTTTGGTTTATATTAACGACCTGCCTCATCTTGTTAAGAATGATCACGAGATTGTATTGTTTGCTGATGATACTTCATTAATTTTTAAAATGAAACGACAAAGCACAAATTTCGACGATGTGAATAATGCAATCTCAAAAGTAGTCCATTGGTTTAATGTCAATAATCTTTTGCTTAATGAAACCAAAACAAAATGTATAAGATTTACTCTACCTAATGTAAAACAAGTTAAGGCTGATGTAAACGTAAAAGGAGAAACATTAGAAATTATAGACAATACCGTATTCTTGGGAATAACCTTAGATAGTAAACTTCAATGGGGCCCACACATAGATAAGCTATCGAAGAGACTTAGTTCTGCAGCATATGCAGTCAAAAAAATCCGTCATCTTACAGACGTTGATACTTCTAGACTAGTCTATTTCAGCTACTTCCATAGTATTATGTCTTATGGCATACTGCTGTGGGGGAACGCTGCAGATATAAACACCGTATTTGTGTTGCAGAAGAGGGCTGTTCGTGCAATCTATAATATGGGTCCCAGAGAATCCCTACGTGATAAATTCAAAAAAATTAACATAATGACAGTACCATGTCAATACATTTATGAAAACTTGTTGTACACTCATAAAAATATCAATCGTTTCCCTAAAAATAGCGACATACATAATTTAAATACTAGAAATAAGAATAAACTTGCTGTGCCCAAAACTAGGCTAAACAAGATAAATGTATCCTTTAAAGGGCAATGTATACGCTTCTACAACAAAACTCCTAGTGAGTTGCAAAAATTATCAATAAATAAATTCAAACAAATTGTCAAAAATATCCTATGTAAAAAGGCTTACTACAAAATATCAGATTATCTAGACGATAAAAAAGCTTGGGACGAGTTTTGCTCCAACTCGAAAACTAACAATCTAACAAGGTAAAGGTTTCTTGTTCGCTTCTTTACTTTACCTTAAAAAGATTGAAGTGAACGAAAGATCAAAGTGATCACTTTATTTCCTAGTTTTAAGTATGTTTATAATTTGTGACGTGTGACGTGTCCAAGAGTCCTGTAAGGTCTAAAGGAAATAAAGCACTTTGAGTTTTGAGTTGAGTTTTGATTTAAACCTGATAAAATTTAAACCAAAACTGATTCTTCTCCGATTGTCAAAATGCTTTATGTGATAATAATAATATATACATATAATGATATTTTTACAAGCTTTTTATATGTGTGTGATTATGTTCGTTCGGGTGGAATCTTGCAAGTTAAATTTGACCCACTTCCCGATGTCCGATTGGACGCAAATTGGTGTATCTACTTACGTATCTTTGGTGAAAATACAATGATATGGTACCATGTAGCTGGTCAGATGATGGAGACGGAAGATGGCCCCAGGAACTTCTGAACTAAACAAGATAAACCCATCGATTTTGAGCTCGATTGATTCGTCTTGAGGAGAACTTTATGCCTAGACGATATCCAGGGTCTGACGAGGAAGCTAGAAAGGTGGCCAAGGCATCTCTGCGATAAAACAACATAACCCCACCGAGTTGGAAGTGATAGATTCGTCTTGAGGAGCAATCTCTATAATACTTATTTAATAAAAAGTTAAAAATAAATTAAAAGTTAAAAAATATTTTTCAAAGTACCTTAGCTTTTATCTACGACAATCAACTAAAATTTTAAAAATAAATTCTAGTAACCGTTACTCTTCCACTACGCGTGACAGGTAACAGTTTAAATACTTACTCAAGCTTTTAAAAATATAGGTAAGTACCTATTAGAATTTATTTTAAAACTTTTAGTTTATTGTAACAGATAAAAGCTTGTTTTGAAAAATATTTTCTTTTACTTTTAATTTATTTTCAATATTTTAGTAGATAAGTATATTAGAGAGACCTCTTTTTATATAAAGCATAGATTTTGCTTCGTTGATAAAATTACATTTTATTAACTTAAAAATTTACACATTTTACTTGCCGTGCCCTCAAAATGGAGGCATGTCATTCAACCTAAATATAAATCATATTAGGATCGTAACAGCTTGTCATATTTCATTACGCCTAAACTTAATTTTACTCGATATAAGTAATTCGCTGTACCTATTTACATTTTATTTAAATTCTCACTGTGGATGTGTAACTTCATTTTGATAAGTTAAGCCTTAAAATGAAACGACTGAAAGATATACAATATTAATTTTATTATAGAAAATAACATCAGGTAAAGTAAGGTCAAACGCAAACCTATCTTGGATAAAAAAAGGTGGATTAATTTTCTATTATCATTAATTAAATCATCTTTGTGAAATTGTGGCTGTGGCTTACTTAACTTACTTATTCTTCTACAGAACGGTCAGAATCTACCAGTGGACAGTTTACTAAAACAGTTCATTACAACTTGAGCTGAAGGGAAACATGGAACATGTAATGGATTTTACCGTAACAGCAGTGTATATAATGAAACTGGATTATTGATTTCTGTCTTATATGTTTTTAATACTAAAAAGCAGTATACGATGAACGGGATTTTTTTCTTAGTGATCGATAACAATAACATTGCAACGGTATTCATAATAATGAGTGTTTACGCATTTTTTTTTCCATCTGTTAGCCTATCATTAATTTTAACTGTCATCTGTCAAAAGTTCCCGTTATTCTGATGTAGGTGACAGGAAAAGTATTAAAAAAACCAACAAGCTAGTACTCTGGGCCAATTTACAGTTAAGAGCGGTATTTCGGGTATTTTTGGTCCTTCGAGCCGGATATAAACAAACAAAAAACAAATTTCCGTGGTGTTGCTGCATTGAGACACTAAATGGTGAGCTTTATTACCATCAAAGACTTCAAATTAGGTGTGTTTACCTAAATAAAATGTTCACACACACTCCCATGACCAATTGACCATTACAAGAGTTAGTTCCTGAGATTTAAGTCAATCATTTGAACGAATTTAAGAACAAAATGTATTTAATAGATTGTAATTGTCTGTGAACATCCCGTAAAGCGTATTCATGGTCGTTTCAACTAATTTTACCTAAAACCTAAGCTTTGTTTGACTATTCTATTGTTGAGTAGTTTTGTTAGAACGTAGATAGGGTTAACGACTTCCGAAACCCTTAGATCCTTGAAGACAATCTCCGTACAAATATACGAACATACACCTACATAGTTATAGTGACAAGGAAGTCTTAGGAACTGTAATAACATTAAGTTTAATGCTATGGAAGCTATTAGAATTCCCAATCCGTACCCACATTGATGATTCCTTAATTAGAGCAGATATTTACGAAACGACGTGAATTTGAGCTTCATTAACAATATAGACGATAGTTAGGCACGCCGTATGTATATAAACTCTTAAATAAAAAATTACCTAATTCTACTTTACGAACCAGTTCCCTGTTTATGCTAAACATGGATTTTTTTACTATGGAAACTGGCGTGGTTTTGACGCACTTTTGTTTTACTTACGCTGGATTACTCACGTTTAATTATATCCGATACTCCGACTATAGTTTCAGTGCGAAGCTATTCAGCTTTGTTTCCATGAAGGCCACCAGATGTGGCCGAAACTATAGTCGGAATATCTGATATAATTAAAAGTGAGTAACCCCGCATACCTAAAACAAAAACGCATGATTAGTTCACAGTTATGGATCTATGATTTTTCCAGACAATGAACAGTGGCGCCCCCTCTGTTCCAGCGTTTCAGATTACTAATTGAAACAAACAAACTACATAATTGAATTTGAAAGACATACAAGTATATTATATTTACTTATACTGGGTGGGATTTTTGATGAATTTGCTTTTATTTGATACTTATCGGCTAATAAATTTTCTTACAATAAAATATAGGAAACATGCTATAAGTTACCTTATTCCACCAGGTTTTGCTTCTATTACTCAAGATTTTGAATACATTTTCATCTCCATATCCAATATTACGAAATTATCGACTGTGTGTTCCCACGATTCGTTAGTTATTCATGAGTTTGATTTCCTTTGCAAATATCTGTCGTCATTTCAAGCCTACAACGTTGTTCAAAGTTGCGGAAGTAGGTAAAGTAAAATAATTGCTAGTCTATGATTTGATTCCTTATGGTAAATTGGTAAGGCAATGTTTATGTTTTATGCAGGATTACTCACGTTTAATTATATCGGACATTCTGACTATAGTTTACACCACATCTTAACACTATATATGTATGCTGAAAATCATGCTGATACATCGTTTTTTTGTCTTTATTAATAATATATAATGTTAACAGATCGCAATAGTAATAAATAATTAATAATTTTCATCGCTCAATCTGATTCTATTACCTACCTACCGTACAGCCATAACACTACTTAGGGCTATATTCCATTATATTGGATCAGTTTGGGTTAAAAGTTATAAAAAAAACTCTGTTATCAATGATTTTCTTTTATTATTCATTAGACATTGTTTCACTGAAATGTGGAGGTATAAAGTGGAACGTGCTTGGCCAAAAGAAATTAATAATGTATTTAATTTTTCATTAGACGATTCCCAAATCACACGAACTCAAAAAAGGTTAAATAGTCTAACATTTATACGTAATTTAAATATAGAATAGAAATAAATACGTTGAGTATTATTTGTATAAGGTATTTTAGTATGATTAGATACATACAAAACTGCAATGAATAAATTCGAAGTTTTTCAACTTACGTACATGTTTGTCACTATAAAACCGTGCTTAGAAGTAACAAGATTTCCTTAGTGCGTGTTCTATAGGGCACTTCAGGCTACAGCCACTCAAATCTTCAAGTCTACTCACGGTGCCTCGAATGTAGAGAGCGGGAAGTCTCCATTGTGTTGTGTTGGCCTGCTTCGAGCGCGTACGAAAAATAGTACCCTTTTATTTAAAACATACTTTCTACTCTAATTTTGTCTGGTCTGCATTGCATGTTTCGTTTTTCCTAAATCACAAATTAAGTTTAACCTTCGGTTTTATTTTTAAAATATTCCTTTTGAAATCGTCAAATAAATTTACAAATCTTAACATCAATTAGTTATCAGTTTTGTAGAGATGATAGCTCAATGGTTAGCGCAGTCGATTCGCATGTCGAAGGGCGTGGGTTCAAACCCCAACAATGAGCTTGAGCTGCCGGTGCAGGAAAACATCGTGAGGAAACCATAGCATGGTGGTAGGGTACTTTCTAGTACTCGGCTGGCTAGCTACCACCCTCAGGTTGAAAATCTGCCGCCAAGCATCTAACGGTGTGTTCCAACAGTCTCACTTGAGAGCCAGTACCATTCCAGACCAGGTGTGCATTACCATCTTCGACCACACCGCCACTTAACATCAGGTGAGCTGTGGTCAAACAAAAAGCCTGTCAAAAAAAATATTCTTTCAGAATGTATAAAACTGCTTTGAAAATTTAGGTTGATCTTATTTGCTGTTTAATTGTCATAATTACCTGGGTAACCGGGCTTTATTCTGTATATGCCATATTTAAAAGTCGGAAAAAATGCGATGTCCCATAGCTGGAATCTAGCTAGACCGATTTTTCGCCTCAAAATACCCCCGTATAGCTAATTTCATCCAAATCGTTAGTATCGTTCTCGGTACCCCAATATATATATATATATATATATAAACTAGCTTATGCCCGCGACTTCGTCCGCGTAGTGGTCAGACATCGAAGAGTATACCTATTTCTAATTATTATTATTTTTGATAGAGAATATAATTAGACAGACAGACAGACGCGGCGGACGATGTATTATAACTACATATGTTTTAACATATGTAGTTATAATAAATACTAATGTATTTGTAGTTTTATGTAGTTTTAATGTAGTTTTTTTTAGCAAACTTTAACATGCTTTAGAGCTTACATACAATATGTTTTGCAGCAAATTGTAAAAGAAAATAACACTAAACCAAAAGTTCTTTATTATTCGACCCAAAACTAAGCGTCGTAACTTTGGCGCTCCTAAAATCACGACAACATAAAGAGGGTTACAAAGTTAGCCACCTGGGGATCTAGTCCTGGACAATCCTGGATTCCTAGTTGCCGCAAGATAGCCTAGTAAAGTTCAAGGTCTCGTAAATCGAACAGCGGCAGTAAACCGGTGTGATGAGATAGGAAAATGATTGTTTTATGACTGGCTATAAATGGCGATTGCTCCAGGGTGTTAAAAAAGGCACTTATTATCACATAGGTAATTAAACAGTTCAGTAATTTGTCAAAATTCTTAATACCTTATTATTACCGTTATAAGAAAAAAAAACCTTGGTAATGAACCTAAAGAATGATATTGTTATTCTTATTTTGTAGCGATGATAGCTCAGTGGTTGGCGTGGTCAGTTCACTCGCAAAGGGCCTGGGTTCAAACCTTAACAATAAGCTTGAGCTGCCGATGAAGGAAAACATCGTGAAGGAACTAAAGCATGGTGGCAGGGTATTTTCTAGTACTCGGCTGGCTAGGTACCAAGTTGAATTTTTTTCTGCCGCCAGGTACCTAACGGTGTATACCGGCAGCCTCACCTGAGAGCCAGTTCCATTTGAGGCTTGAAGTATTTACCATCTTCGACTGTGGTCGAAGATGGTAGTTCCGTTAGGTACTTCGCGACAAATCGACTTGAGAGCGGTAGCCAGCCAGCCGAGTACTAGAAAGTATGCTATGGTTTTCCTTCACCGACAGCTCAAGCTCATTGTTGGGGTTTGAACCTATGCCATTCGGGGTGTGAACGGACCGCGCTAACCATTGAGCTATCATCGCTACAACGCTACCATTTTCTATTATGGTACATTCAATAATAGGCAATGTTCAATGTTTTACAAACTTGTCTTTTCACATGATACGGGTCAAGAGGCAGCCCTAGCAAACACAGATTTGCGGCCATGACAAGGCTTGTCAGTGTGTTTGAACAGGACATGGGAACAAGTGGACTCGAATCATGCCGAATGAAGCTATGACCACGTGACCTGAATATAAAATAAGATAGCCACTATAGAGTAATGTTTTTTTAAAGTTTATGTCCATAAATAATGTTGCCAGTAGCTGCCTAGTGACGATGTTGTCTTGAAGATGATATTAGTTTGCAAATTATTTGTTTATTGTACGACAAAGAGGTATAATCGTCTATTAGTTCCATACAATTCTAATAGATGGCGGTGTAAGGTAATTTATTAACTGAATTGAGTAATTATCCAATAGATGGCGCTACGTTAAGAGTCCAAACGTTTAATATGCGCTACAATTTATTTCACGTTACACGCGTGTGTTCAATTTGTCCACAACAACGCGAGTTTAATATAAATTGATTAGATACGAACCCAATATGGCTGTCAGGACACGCTGTTAAGTGCTTTTGTTTTATACTAACCACCCGCCCCGGCTTCCGATAGATAAACAGTTTATTTTGGCGAATTCCGAATCAATCCTGTATTTCTAAGCTGTCCAACTTCTGGCCGCGAGTCTCTTCTCATTGTAAGATAGGTAAGTCTACCACACTGGCCAGATGTGGGTTGGCAGACGTCACAAATCTTTGAGAACTTTTTTTTTAATTAGTCTCGGACATGCAGATTTCCTCTCGATGGTTTCCTTCACCGTTTGATGTTAGCAGCCAATACGCACATAACTTAAAAAATAAATAAATAAATATTGTAGGACACATTACACACAGCGCCATCTGACCCCAAACTAAGCAGAGCTTGTGTGATGGAAGTCAGATAACTGATAGAATACATAAATACTTTTTTTTGTAAATACATACAGAACACCCAGACACAGAACAAACATTTGTTTATACCAAACAAACATTTGTCCTTGGCGGGAATCGAACCCACGCCCTACAGCTCAGGCAGACATACTCCCAATGAGCCAACAGGGCTGTACTTAATAATAATCCAAATAATAATATAATACCATCCAAACTTCCGACTTTTCTCATTCGTTTCAATCAAATCAGTCGGGCCGTTCTCAAATGACGGTTTGCCATATATGTGGCAATTCATTTTTATGGTAGCTAGCCAGCCGAAAATACGTAAGTATTCTACGACAACGATTTTCCTATGATATTATCTTTCAGCAGCTTGAGACTCGATTGATTTGATCTCACGCTCTCTTTGTTTGAGAGATATTGTAATTTAAATCCTTAAAATATGTACCTGTATCTTATATTTTTTTACACTAAATATAATAATTTAAGTAAAAAGTTACATTTATGTGTTAGTGTAAGTTATTATAATTTACAAGCATAAAAGACAGTTCAAGCTGTGGGTTATAAATTTCTACGACGTTCTAGAAGTGCACAGCGATACCGTGGACTTTGTTTTGTCACTCAAAGTCCTGGGAGTCACTGCAATGCTCATGGACATTCGTCATCTCTTATTAAATAACGCTTCGTTCGTCTTATTAGTTGTATTTAAATTAAAAAAAGTTGAATAAGTCCTAACCGATACCTTTATAAAATAAAAAATATTTATCTGTGTAATTGACCTGACGTTGGCATTATGATAACGCTTCGCATATGTCAAATATGACGTCAAAGGTCAAACACCAAATTTGTACGTTACAACATAAAAATATAAAAAAAAATATTTATAAATCACCAGTAAAATGGCTTCCAAAGTAGGAGGAGCGACAAACTCTGCATCACAGTCAACGTTAATGCAAACATATTTTTTTTATTCGGCCTTATTAGCTCTGAAGTTGCTGTTTTTGAAACCTTTGGCTGCAGTTGTGTGCTGCCCAGAAAAAGTGCAGCGAGCAAATATAAGCGACTTAAAGAATTTGACCCCCTTCTGGTTGGTAGCCGGTCTTTATATGACGACATCTCCTGATGCCGTGACTGCAAAAGCACTACTACGTATTTATGTACTAGCAAGATTCGTGGCGGCGTATGGGTATATCTACAGTTTGCCAAGGCCTGCAAAAGAATGGGCTTTCTTCGTGTCCTTCGCTATATCCTGCTTTATGGGTATCTGGGTTATGTATACGTACCGATCAGGGCTGTAGAAGTCGATACAAAGGCGTAATAAACTTGTGCATTTCGTATTCACGCGAATGGAAGATTTATTGGACGATATTGCGGGAAATCATGGTGTTATTGCAGTTGGGTTGGAAATGTTTCGCCGATTTGAGTTACTGTGATCTAAGTGTCTTTTTTTATTGCCGTTTTCATATTAAATATATGTCGATGTGAATATCTGGACAGGGAATAAAAAAAGTGATATGTTTTTTGGTAAAATAGCAATAGTTTGAGAATATTTTGAAATGTGTTAATGACAGTAACTTGGTATTTGTAATGTATAAATTTATATCCAAACAATAAGCTTTGAGTTACTATTAAAGAAAAACATCACAACTGCAGCATGTTGTTAGGATAGGCATTCTTAAAACAGCTACTTTTAAACTGAAATTTTTCGCCAAACATCTAAAGGTATATTTTGTAAAGATGTGTTTCGTAAGCTTGAGCTGCCCGTGAAGGAAAACATCGTGAGGAAACCATCGCATGGTAGCTGGCTACTCTCTAGTACTCGGCTAGCTAGCTTCCACGCTCAAGTTTACCAAAAAATCGCAAAGAATCTATCGCCAAACACCTAACGGTGTATTCTGCCAGCCGTACTTGAGAGCCAAATCCATTTCAGGCTAGGTATGCTTACCATCTTCGACCACACCGTCACATTAACATCATGTTTTTTATGTAAAAATAATGAGACGAACTAGACGCTCTCCTAACGGTAAGAGATAACGCCTGTCCATGACCATTGCAGCGATACACAGAACCTTGAGTGGCAAAACAAAGTCCAGGGCATCGCTGCTTTGGCGCTCATTACTTTGAGACTTTCGATAGTTAGTCTCAATAGCCCTGTGATTTCGCTAGCTACAGTATCCTCAAATGGGAACATAGTAATGTTCACACACTCTTGCTTGGCGGCAGAATATCTGATACTGCGATGGTACCTACATAGACAACCTCCTGCTAAGGAGATCTACCACCAAGAGCTCTAGTCAAACACCTAGCCTGTCAACCATAAAAAATCTTGATGTTTTGTTATAATCAGTGCAAAAATTCACCGTCGAACAGAACTCGTACCTGTGTAACAACGCCTTAATATTATTTTAGTCCCTGAGCTACAATCGTCTTTGTATTTTCTCGTATCTGCGGCGTAATAACACCCATATTATGTTCTAGCTGTCTCACACGAGAGGCAGATGGTATATTATGAACTATACATACAATATTTACAGATATATGCTTATTATTTTAGGTCAAGTTAAAAAGAGTTTTAACAGTTTAAAGAGAGTTTTGTGTGCTTATAAATCACACTGAAGTTGACAACAAAACGTCAAGCTTCAAATCAACCAGAAAAGTTGTAACAAAAAAAAATATTGAAAATTATCAAGTAAAATGTCTAAAACTGGAGTAAGTCATACATCTTCTGTATCAACTTTAATGCACAGTTATTATTTTTATTCTGCATTATTGGCTGTGAAATTCGTGTGTCTCAAGCCCCTTGCTTCAATAGTGTGTTGCCCTTCAAAAGTGTTGCAAGCGAGTTTAAGCGATCTCAAATACTTGACCCCTTTCTGGGTCGTCTCAGGACTTTATATAACAACAAGTCCTGATGTTGATACGGCTAAATCATTGTTCCGCGCGTATGCAATAGCTAGATTCATAGCTGCATATGGGTACATCTACAGAGCACCAGAAGGTGCTAAACAAACTGCTTTTTTCTTATCAATGGCTATTTCTTGTTACATGGCTGCCTGTGTCATTTACCATTATCGGCCCATGATGTAGAGATGAACTATCATTGAGACGAAATCATACAAAGTATTGCATTTCATGGAGCTCTTTTCTGACTGCCCTGTTGGCTTATATGCTTAAAGAGCTGTATGGCGTGCGTTCGGTTCCCACTCCGGACAAACATTTATGTGACGAGTATAAATGTTTGTTCTATCTGGGTGTTCTGTATGTATTATAAGTAATGTACTTGAATTTTAAAAAGTAGGTACATAAGTATTCTTTCGGTTACCTGTTTCTCATAGTACAAGTTTGGGGCTAGATGGCGCTGTGTAAGAAGTCCTAAGATATTAATTATTATTTATTTTATTATTAAATACTAGAGGTCTGTGTTAAGTTCCCTTGGCTGGTTGTCTTTTTAAATACCACCACAGTATACAATTCTCTGTCACCAAGTAGTCATGTGTGAACATTTCCGTGATGTTTTGCGTTCTGTAGCTAACCAAACTCATCATCCAATTTCTTAATGTAATCAACTTTGATGCAGTAATGTTAAAGACTTTATTTTGCTATCTAAAGTTTTGGATGATGCAATTATCAGAATGTTGCGTTTTGTTCTTCTCGTTAATTGTTATTATCAAGGAAATCACAAATTCGTGTTATTAGTGTTAAATTAAAAACGTCATAGATGATTTAAAACAATACAATTATTTTATTATTATTTTTACCCTATCATGAATATTTAAGTATTGATGTCAACGGGTAAAGCAATCGCTTTAATATTTTGATTAGATTATTTATTAATGTTTGTTTGATGGATAATGTTAAGATTTTTTTTGTTTCTTTAATCATGTACGTACTTATTAAAGTAATATTGTTTGCGTATTTTGTGTTATTTTCATTAATTGTAGATTTTTTTTGTAATAGTGAGTCAAACAGGAAATAGTGCCACTTGATGGTTAAGATGAGGTTGATAGATGCTTAAGCATTTTAAAAACCCGCCCTGCGGTTTCAGACGATGATTTTAAGTGACGATGTGGTCGAAGAAGGTAAAGCACACCTAGCCTGAAATGGAACTGGCTCTCAAGTGAGGCTGCCGGAATACACCGTTAGATGCTTAGCGATAGAGATTTTCAACTTTAGGGTGGTAGCTTGCCAGCCGAGTACGAGAAATTACCCTATTACTATGCTATAGTTTCCTCACGATGTTTTCCTTCACAGACAGCTCAACCTTATTGTTGGGTTTGAACCCACGCCATTGGGCGGACGAACCAACCGCGCTAACCACTGAGCTATCGTCGCTACTAAATTTTAAAACAAAACGCTACGTTGTCTACAATTTAGTGTCAAGAGTAACTCTCCGTTACAGTGAGAACTCTCTCACTGTAACGGGCTATTCTGTGGTAAAACTAAAAGGCAGGTACGAGGTTAAAAAGCTCATCAAAGTGTTCCATCTCTTGCATAGGTACAACATGCATACGTTACGGCGCAGACCCAAAGATCCAAGCTTGCCGGTGAATTTTGATTCGTCAACATGACTCACTGATCTTCTCTGTAGGGAATCAATTGGAGCAAGCTGTTACTTCGGCACGCCATTTCAGAGAATAGTACAAGTATGGCATATGAGGCTGAACCTGCACCTTATAATGTAGGGTCTGTGGAAGCGCCAAAATATTTTGGACTTCCTGGAGCGGGATGCGTTATGTGCCCGAAGGCTTCATAGCGTCAATATGTTTAGTGGACTGTATTTGTTAATTCGCTAGGCACGCTGATTACACATCAATTAATTTACGAGTGATAACACAGAGGAAAAGGAAGAATGGGAGACCACGCACCTTGACCTCGTTCCTCTCGCAAATAGTCCTGGCTGCGCAGCACAGTATGCACTTTGTAATGCACTCCACACACTCGCGGTAGAAGGAATTGGATGTTTCAGTTTAGTTTTCGTTTTTCTTTATTCACATAGGTTAATTTATATTATTTTTATGCACACGAGTGACGCCGATGATCGGTCACGTAGCACTTGGTCGTTGATGACTATTATGGCGGTAGTCGGAAATAATAGGAATAGGGAGTGAAAAGGACAGCAATCGCTCATTAACCATGTGTAAGAAGGTAATATGCATTGATTGCGAATCCTACCCTACCTGGCGGTAACAGTCTGATTCGTTGAATTTAGGGTTTCGAACTTTCTCGAGTTCGAGAAAACTCGATCAGAAACCCTAAGAAATTTGGCTAAGATCGAGACAAGAAAAAAATTACCAAGAGCCGAGAAATTTTGAGTCTTGTATTTAAATTGCGGGCTACAAACCGGACGCGTTTTGTACTGCTAACAGCAGAGTATTTAGATAAGTTTCATGTGATTTTCGTTGAAATGTTTTTTTCTGTTCATGATTTTGCAGAATTTTTTATTACCATCGAATAGTGTACCTTAGTGCAATTATTCATGTGCATGCAGTGTTTACTTCGAGAAGGCTGTGCATGATAATTTTTCACAAATTTTAACCAATATTTATTTATACAACGGCCAGTTTAGTAAAAAAAAAACATATGGGCAACGCTTATAAATTTTTATTAGACAATAGCTAAGCTAAGTCACAATGGGATAGTAGCCAAAATAAAAAAAAAAGGTTACAAACGCATAAAATGACAAGACAAGTTATTCAGCTATACCGTCGTAACTGTCAGAGGTGACTGACTTTTTTCAAAAAAAACACTTATGTTAAGAATGATTTTTGCAATACAAGACTCCCTAACGAGAGGATAAAATGTTTGCGATGCTCATCCAAAAATAATACAAATGACGCTGGTAATAACACTGGACAATGATGTAACAAGAGCGTACATGGCACACGCAGCGCTGCTCGCCATAAAACTTTTAGCGTTAAGCCCGATGGCAGCACTAACCTGGGTGCAAAAGGGAATATTCCACAATGTGGATACAGTAAGAAGGGCATATTTAACAGAGTTAAAAATTGTCTCCCCATATTGGGTAATCAGTGCTTTGTACACAACCACAAGTCCTCAAGAAAAAGTGGCTATTACATTGTTCAGGTACGTTGACTATACTTGTAGTGCTTAAGAGTTTAAGCGTTTTTGGTCGTCGTATCAATACTTAAGTTTTGGTTTGGAAACTGGCGTGGTTTCGATACGTTTTTAGTTTTATTTTATTTTATTCAACAGTAATGAGACGAACGAGACGCTTTCCTAATGTTAAGCGATAACGCCTGTCCATGACCATTGCAGCGATACACAGAACTTTGAGTAGTAAAACAAAGTCCAGGGCATCGCTGCCTTGGCACTCATTACTTTGAGACTAGATGGTTAGTCTCAACAACCCTGTTATTTCACTAGCTGCAGTACCCTTCAAATCGGAACAGAGCAATATTTACACTCTACTGCTTGACGGCAAAATATCTGGTACTGCGGTGGTAATTACCTAGACGACCTCCTGCTAAGGAAATCTACCACCAAGTAAAACTTATGCGGGATTACTCACGTTTATAAATGGTAGGGTATAACACACGCGCGGCCTCGTCTTTCTTGCACGTTGTACTCTGCTTTAACTTCTTGAAAAAGGCCGCTGGATGTGGCCGAAACTATAGTCGGAGTATCCAACATAATTTAACGTGAGTAATTCCGCACAAGTAAAATATAAATGTGTCAAACCACGTCAGCTTCCAAAGTAAAAATTAAGCATTGATATGCGATGACCTAAAGGATCCCAGAGACATGTTCTCGTGTCTATTGTGCGTGACAACTTTTATTCATTTACGCTTAGTATTTATAATTTTAGTAAGTAAAAGTCCGTAATGTAATTAATCAACTTTACAGCTATACTAAGTATTTAATCAATCTTCTTGATAACCTCAAAGTAGCACAACAAGCTATGGAGAGGGCTATGCTCGGAGTTTCCCTATGAGATCGAATCGGAAATGAGGAGATCCGTAGACGAACTAAAGTAGCCCAGCGTATTAGAAATTTCAAGTGGCGATAGGCAGTAGGCACATAGCACGCAGAGCTGACGGCCGATGGGGCTGCAAAGTTCTGGAGTACCGATACTATGGTAGGCTGTTAATGTTCATTTCAGGTTGTACACATTATCGCGGATGGTGATAGTGCTGGGGTACGTGACGACACCGGCGCCGGCTGTGTTCACCGACTTGGCACTCGTCGTGTCCTATGTAATAACGTGTTTCATGGCAATTTGGGTTGTATATTACTATCGGAAATCGTTCTGAACTTGTATATTGGTAGGAATAAATTGTGAAGTAGTATTGTGAAGTGGTTGTTATTTATTTATATGTACGTATATCAGTTTTGTGTTAATTCTACAGTACTGACTAAATTAAGGTAAACGTAGGTTGTTTTTTAAATCACTTAATAGATTTTCGTTTGACCGCCAACACGCCTGATGTTAAGTGAAAACGCGGTCTACGATGAAATTATTATTACAGGGATAATTTGTTACAGGGATGTTAACCAGTCAGAACCCTTTTAAGGGCATATTTCTGGTACTGTCTAACACTATTCAGTTCTATATTGCGTAGACGTTTGCTGCGGGCATGCGTCACAGAGTGCGCGCGCGCTTTTTGCATAGAGTTAATTTTGATTAGATCGGACAATATTATTATTGTTTAATATTGTATGGGAGAAAAAAATACGAATTATCACCATAAAGAGAACAAAAGTTGTTAGATTTAATGTACTAAACATGATCATCAGGATGCTGACTGATTATAAATCAGTCAATGTAATGTGCTGGTAGAATAACAGGTATTCTGCTGCCAAGCAGAAGTATGTAAACGTTACTGTGTTCCAGTTCGAGAGGTAGGTACTGCAGCTAGCAAAATTACAGGACTGTGGAGACCAGCCATCAAAGTAATGAGCGCCAAAGCCGGGGCGCCTTGGGCTTTGTTTTGCTGTTCAAAATTCTGTGTATCGCTTCAATGGTCATGGGCAGGCGTTATCTCTTATTTCCATCAGGAGAGCATCTTGTACGTTACATTACTTAAAAAAAAAAAAAAACGCTATATGAATAAAAACTGTTTTACGGCGCCTTTTTTTGTAACTATAAAAATACGGCAAAATGCAGATGCTTCACGTCATGATGATAAAGAAACTGTCACCTACTCAGATCAAAAACTACGTCGCCTAATTGTCACTCAAAACATTACCATTTTGGACGCATTTAGATTAAAAAAAACACTACTATGGTTACGCAGCAGTCTTGCAAATTATCGACAAGAGAAAATACAAGGACTTATAAAATTACAATAAATGGCCTAAACTTCTTGCGCTTCGCATTTCTAAGATTATAAAGCGCTTAGAAATAATCAGCTTACATTGCAAATAGCAAGCACTTTTGTAAAGAAAAATACACACGCAACTAAGTTTTCGTACAAGTAATTATATTATTCTCAAACTAACAGCCAGTCCAGTTTATGACTGTGAGAGCTGCCAGGTGAGAATAATGACTATAAAATTTACGAAAGATAGATGGGTATAAAATTTACGAAAGTACATATTTTATATTTAGGGTTCTGATATAGAATTTGACACAAAGGGGATTTTATTATTGCGCCGCTTGCAGCTCTCTAGAACCTGTTGAGACCGTATGGAACTCTCGGTGCAAAAATTGGATTCGAGCTTGACTTTTTTTTCCATTTTATGTCGATACTTGCATTCAAAAACAAAGATGATGTAGTTTTAATTTACGTACCTCTGTTGTTTCTGTAAATATCTAGGTTTTTGTATAAGACAAAGTATCATACGTATTTGCTGGTCTTCGTTTAATCGTGAAAGTTCTTGAACGAATTGAAAACCAGAGCTCTATCGCATTTATATTATTTTAAGGATTCATTATCAGATTTCTATTTATTTTAACATCGATTCAGAGATAAATTCGTCGCTCGTTTAAATAGAAAAGATTTGAGATAAAGTTTTGGAAGGCTTTATCTTTAAATTGAATCGCGACTAAATGACTGATGGGAAACTTTTTAACTTTGGAAATAGATATCCAGACTTTTTCATCTACAAGTAATAACGCTTAAAAACTTTTTTAAAGTGTTTTGATCACATCTCACCTAGTGGCAAATGACGGTGTGGTAGCAGGTGTTTTATCCACCTAGCTTAGTATTTTATCCTTTGAGTAAGGTTGCCAGAACACCTGATTAGGTGCTTGGTAGCAAATACTCAATTTTAGGGCGGTAGCTTACCAATAGAGTACTAGAAAGTTCGTTACCACCATGCTATGTTTTCGTCAAGGTGTTTCCTTCACTGACAGCACAACTTTATTGTTGGGATTGAAACCCACGCTCTTTAGGGTGCAAGCAAGTCACACTAGCCACTGAGTTGTCATTGCTACATAATCATTGATTGTTTTTTATCTAGAAAAGTGTGCTGCATGGGATATCGCATCTTTGCTTAACATTAGACGAGACGGCGCTTACATAAAAACCAATTTTTGCACAAGTCACTGACGCTTAAGATGCCTAATTTTTTAGTATATTGTAGTTCTCTTTTTTATGTTATGTCATTTATATTTTCTTAATTAAATGATGTAGTTCATATATTATGGTTTTAACATAATAAAAATGCGTAATTGGTTCGCACGTACCAGAGCTACCAGCACTTACCAACGATATAAAATTGGAAAGAATTTTGCTTACAGAAGGTAGTACCTAATAAAAAACGAAATCACTATATTTTAGTGATAACTTTACGCCTTTCGTCCGCATTTGTACCAAGCCTATGTCTTTTGTTATCTCTATTCCACATTGCCACAAATTTTGTTAAGCCATTTACAGTGCTGATAAGTCAGACCCATGCACACACATTTTTTTTAAATTTATAATGATAATGAATAGTACGATAGGATGAAATTCTATCGTAATATTAATCGGACAGATCACTTACAGGCTATTCCAGTTTCTCAGATGTCTAGCACATAATAAAATCACAGAACTTCTTTATGGTGCTGATCTCGAATGGTGATTCGCTCATTTTTCTGAAATGAAATATACTTTCCAGAGAAACGTAAGGGCCGTCAATAATAACCCTAATTGAATTTTCTAAGTTATCGTTCCGTGACATAATAGCATTTTTACAAAGACCATTCGTATGTTCGATATGAATTATTACAGTTCAGTGATCGCTAGAGTAACATTCTAGTTGGGTAGTAACTGCGGGCTAATCTGTTTCAAAGGGCTTTGTTCAGGACCGGAAAGTCTTAAAAAACAATTCCAAGGAAAACGGTATTGGTATTTTTTTTACATGTTAATTGTATGACTTCAACTCACCTGATATTAAGTGACGGTGTGTCAAAAATAATAAACGCACGTAGCTTGGCGTTCAAATGAGGCTGCTAGAACACACCGTTAAGTGCTTGGCGGCAGATTTTTTAAGTTGTCAGAAAGCCAAATACTAGAGAGTACTCTGACAGCATGCTATGAATTCCTCATGTCATTTTCCTGTACATCTAAACTCATTGTTGCGATTTGAACC
This sequence comes from Biston stratarius, assembly GCA_950106695.1. Lineage (NCBI taxonomy): Eukaryota > Metazoa > Arthropoda > Insecta > Lepidoptera > Geometridae > Biston > Biston stratarius. The sequence continues at coordinate 31,027,753 of OX467106.1, read as the reverse complement.
TTTATTTGTTTAATTATTAATCATTAGAAGAATAATTGTACGATTTACCGGAAACCCTATAGACATCCTACTGACGAACTGTATCAGAAAACCAACCACATTAACGTAAGAGGATTATACATTATGGCTACTACGCTAAGGTTTCATAGAACTGCATTACTTACTGCCCTTGAACCTTTGAGACCCCAACGACGTCATACTTGGAAGGTCCCGTTTGCCAAGACTCTGTTTGCCCGACGCTTTTTTAAGGTTAGAGGAGCTTACATATATAATATCCTTGAAAGAAGGTTCAACATTGTTTACGACTCCCGATATGTCTGTAAGAGGAAACTTGGTAAATTTCTGACGTCTTTGGGATACAATGAGATCGAAAGCCTAATCATGCCTCTAAGATAACAGTGATGGTCTGGATTGCCTCTGTCTCAGGGACAATTCCAGACCTAATAAACTGCAATTAGTAAACCTGCATAGTCGCAATAGATAGCATAACTAATGCATTCCCCACGCCCTAATCTTCTCTCCCCTAAGCAAATTTGTCTAACATACGCTCATTTACACACACATTATGTACATCCACCCACACACACTCTATCTTTTCACATACAGACACTCACACACATACATACATACATACACACATCCACTCACGCGTATACATACACTCACACACGTATTCATACATACATACACATACACACAAATGCGCCCACACAAACACAAACACATACCTACATACACACATAAAAACATACATACATACACATAAATGCACCCACCCACACACACACTCACACACACACACACGCACATAAATTCATACCTCTCATATTGACACCCAAGCTTGTTTTTATTTTCTTTATATATTATATAAGTTAAAATTATTATGCATTTGAGACTGCAACAAAAGACACTAGACTTCGCGACACAGGTTTTCCTAGTGCGAAGTCTAGGGTACTTACCTAAAAATTATAATGCCAATTGTCGTAACTCTAATAGTAAGTTAAGCTCAATGTACAATAGGCTTTAAGGTTTTATGAATGAATAATAATAAATAAATAAATAAATTTATCTTTATCCGGGGTTTGAATAATTATTTATAAGAGCCTAGTCGAGAGTGCACCTGATTGTCATTCTTGAAGTCTTGGGTTCTAATCTCAAGAACACACTTTTTTTATTCTAATTTAGTCAAGGGACTTTTGTGACATCCACATTGCAGTCCCATCGTATTTTCCACAATGTTATTTTGCAACTTAAGTAAAAAAATTACCTACACAACACACACTCTCTCATACACACATTCACTCCCCTGCATACACACTAAATAATCAAGGAAGGTCACTTGAAGCGACTCACACAAATGAACAGGTCCTTGGTTGCTTTAGAACAGGGCTCAGAAAGTGCCTGTTGTAGCTACCAACGTTCAAATGGTAAGCTACTTCAAGCGCCCGTCTCTCCCGCTGGAGGCGAACACATTCCACCAGGAGGATGTACACATCCTCTTCAATTTCACATGAGACATACACTTCTTTTCAAAGTTATCTGGTTTGTATACATTTTGAGAAAACCTGTGCCTGACAGTCCTTTATGCTCTGAGAGATAAGTGAAGCCTATCAACCCACACTTACCCAGCGCAGTGGACTATACATATACCTATAAAAAAGACACAATCACTAGAAGACAATAAGAAGACGCCTACGGCCAGCAGTGGAGCATTTTATAGGTATGTCACAAGGCAATATGAATCTACACTCACATGTAATAAGGACTACGAAAAATAAACACGACGCGTAGAATATTGAAATAGCGGTTACTATAAACAGTCCCAAGAAATATTGGGTTAATTCGTGTGTGTCAGTTCTGATTCATGTCAAACCCGAGTATCATGAACACAAAACCATTTAACATTGGATAGTAACATAATGAAGTGTATGAAGAAGTTACAACAAATACCGGTTATTTCTTCTACTAAAAAACCGTTTCTACCGCGTCAGTCCTCGGTTAAAGGCCTCTTAGTGATGACTACTCGACCGTGATAAGCGTGATAGGCCAGATTGGTCCCCGGATATGATACTTTCCGCGACTTAAGTGGTAATTTATTATGTGCTCTTAACAGAAAAGGCTGAGGGACCAAGCCATTTGCCGGCCTTTCTACATCTAAGCCCGTTTTCCGTAAAATGTTTACATGAAAGTTTGTTGTTTACAAGCAAATAGTTCGGTTAGCACAGATCTACTGGCCTACTTTTTTTTAAATTATTTAAAGGCTTGCGTTTGATCGCCATGTCACCTAACGTTAAGCAAAGATGGGGTGGACATGCACAATGAGCACGATTTCCTAGAAAAAATCGATTCACTCGCGACTTGAAGGCACTATTATTAAGAATATTGTTGTTACGTTTACAGAGATAGGTTTTTTATTGTTATTTCGATTCCAAAGATAACTTTTTTTTAATATAAAAAAAATTAGACAGACGAGTCTCTTTCCTGATGGTAAGAGACTACGCCTGTCTATGACCATTGCAGCGATACACAGAACTTTGAGTAGTGAAACAAAGTCCAGGGCATCGCTGCTTTGGCGCTCATTACTAGAGACTTTCGATAGTTAGAAAGATATGTTTATAGATGCCATTTTATGATAAAACAGAAATAAATAACTAACAATAAATAACGATTATGATAATAATTTTGATTACACTCTTTTATTTACTGTCTATACAGATTTTCAAATAATATTATGCATTAATAAATATTTATTACGTGTGTTTCGAGCATCGGGAACGTTAATACGACCTTAACGTCCTACCTGCGTGCTTGTTATAACTTTTTATTTTCGGAAAACGGGCCCAAAACGGTATTTTTTATCATCTGAATATGATCCGCTCACGTTAAAACAATAAACTAAGCCGTAACCAAGCCGTATAAGTGGAGATATGCCATCAAATGAAAACTTCAGTACGAGCTTCCTACATGATGCCACGTTATGTAAACCAAAGATTGCGTTGTAGGACACTAACATATTATGTATCTATATCTTTAAACGAGTTATTCTTGTATATATATATATATATATATCTAATCTGAATCTCGGAAACGGTTCCAACGATTTTCATGAAATTTAGTATGCAGGGGGTTTCGAGGGAGATAAATCGATCTAGCTAGGTTTCATTTTTAGAAAACGTCGTTTTATCCGTGTTTTTAGCCGAGCAAAGCTCGGTCATCCAGGTACTATATATTATGACAGCCCTGTTAGCTCATTGGTAGAATATAGAGCTGTGTAAGGCGTGGGTTCGATTCCTACTTAGGACAAACGTTTGGCGGTGTAAACAAAATGTTTGTTCTGTATCTGGGTGTTCTGTATCTTCTAAATATATATAACTCAAAGGTGACTGACTGACTGACTGATTGACATAGTGATCTATCAACGCACAGCCCAAACCACTGGACGGATCGGGCTGAAATTTGGCACGTAGATGTTATGACGTAGGCATCCACTAAGAAAGGATTTTGATTAATTCTACCCCCAAGGGGATAAAATAGGGGATGAAAGTTTGTATGAAACTTTGTCAATTTTAAACCGATCGGATAACTACTTACTACTTTTACTTTTCATCGTCATCATCCATCACCACGCGGGTAAAACCGCGGGCGCAGCTAGTCTATTATATGAATGTATTTACAAAAAAAATGTATTAAGTATTTATGTACTCTATCAGAACACCCAGACACAGTACAAACATTTGTTTATACCATAAAATATTTGTCCTGGGCGGGATCGAACCCACGCCGTATGGGCGGGATCGAACCCACGCCGTACAGCTCAGGCAGATATACTGAGCCAACAGGGCTGTCAATTTGTCTGTTTTATTTGTGTTCTGTCAATTAAAATAACTACAAGATTGGGCGGGCCACGTTTGTCGCATGTCAAATGACTGGGCAAAGGTCACCACAGTTTACACGCCAAAATTTAAGCGAAGGTGGTGTGACGAATTCATCACAACAGTCACTGGACCACCAAAGCCGAAGCCCGGGCAGTCTAGAAGGAGGAAAGGCCTTTGCTCAGCAGTGGCAGAATAGAGGCTGAAAAAATATCTTATCTATATCTTCTTCTCGCTGTAGTAACCCGTTGCAGGGAAAGGTTAGTTTACGAGAATGCTTCAAAATTAAATTTACATCTTGTAGACAATTGCCTATGAGGAAAACACATATGCTTCTTGACAGTGTCGAGGTGTGGTGAATTCCTGCACAGGAATGTGGTTAAAATGCAAAATACAATTTTTATGGTGTGGCAAGACACTTTGTTTTAGAGGTTCAAACACAGTAAATAACATTATTTTGAGGGTTCAGCCCTCGAATGAGGCAGTGCTCCGTAACATGGCGGGCGATAAAGCGCTCCCGAACCCGACGCGGTTGACAGCGTGAGATAAAACCCGGTGCACATTAGCCTTTAATCATCGCTTTGCATCACATTTTAACAAAATGAGCAGCGTCACCCTGCACTTGCTATATCCAACGCTCACTAAATTAAAATATTTATATGAGTACTCTGGGCTTACAGCATCTTTTAGTTTCAATTCGGGTAATAATTATTATAATTTGAATTATATTTAAATTGTTTTATGTCATTAATAATAATAATTATTTCTGATTTAACTAAATCTTAATCGTCGTATGATTAATGTAGGTATTTATGTAAATGTTATGAGTTTCTCTAGTTAACACACCCCATCGTTTTACGGAGTCCTATGCGTACAAAGGTTACCTGGAATAATCGCTCTAAGCGATAAGGCCGCCGATTGTTGCACTTTATTTAAACGTCTGTATCATTTCTGCTCTATAATCTTGGTATAAACAATAAATGTTATTTTCTATTTATCGTTGTAAGCAAAACGACTTATAAACGGAAATACATTAAAAACGCACAGGTCTTACAGGTCCAGTCGTGAACAACCATTGAAAGTCTCAAAGTAATGAGCGCCAAAACTGCGATACCTTGGATTTTGTTTTGCTACTTAAAGTTCGTCTTATTACTATTACATAAAAAGAATTGTTGAGATTCCAAAAATTTGAACGAAACGGTTTTTTTCCTCCTTACTAACAAACAGTGGAATGCGTTACCGTTGTGGGTATTTTCCGATTGATACAATATTTTTTTTTTTATCGCTGATTGGCTAGGTGCTTGACCACAACTCACCTGATGTTAAGTGACGGTGTGGTCGAAGATGGTAAAGCACACCTAGCCTGGAATGGAACTGGCTCTCAAGTAAGGCTGCCGGAGCACACCATTAGATGCTTGGCGGCAGATTTTCAACTTGAGGGTGGGTGGTAGCTAGCCAGCCGAGTACTAGAAAGTACCCTACCACCACGCTATGGTTTCCTCACGATGTTTTTCCTTCACCGGCAGATCAAGCTCATTAATGGGGTTTGAACCCTCGCCCTTCGGCATGCAAACCGACCGCGCTAACCACTGAGCTATCATCGCTACAAAATCTGGGTGCCTTCAAGTTGCGAGTGAATTAGTTTCATCATCTCTTTGCCGTCGAGACTACGGGCCCGTGGGGGTCCGACACTACAAAGTTCCTGGCCGAGTTAGGGCATCGCCTAAGGGGAGGGTTGAGTTCCGACGTCGGGTAATTTCGTAGTCCAACGTATTTCGCTGGCGATTCAGCGGAGGAATGCCGCCAGTTTGATGGGTACTTTTGGTGGCGGGCTCGATCGGTGGATTTAGTATTTAATTATGTTTAGTGACATATGTATGGATATGCCATGTATTGATTACATGTGATTGTGACTTGTAACCATTGATTAAAGATTATTAACATTTTGTAAAGAGACTATTGCAGAAAAAAAAAGTAACAAACAAGTTCAAACACTTGAGAGTTCAGTGACAAAAAATGTTTTCGCCGACAGAGGTTGTCCTATTTCATTCCTAATAAAAGATTGTGCTCGAACAAAACTTAAAGTGCGTCAATATAAAGAGGATTGATTTCAAAGAAATCGAAGTATTTATATTTAAACCTAGTTCAAACTCGAATCCAAAGGCTTTACAAAGGTCTTTAAAAAAGTTCGCGATACTTGGAGTAAGTTTCCATGTTGAATACAAGACGTTATAGAAATAGCTGCCTAAGTGCGAACAAGAAATATGCCTTTTATTTTACGAAAACTTTTCTCTCAATATAATTCGCATGAAAGTCACTTTCGTAAAACATAGTTTCAAACTTTCTCCCTTTTTCTTAGATTAGGTATAAAGAATAATGTGTCATAACACATTATTATCGTAAAATTATAATCTTAATAATTATAAAATTATAACCCCGTTGGTAATCTATTGGTATAGATAATTTAAAAATTTCGTTTTATTTATAAAAGTTTCAAGTTAGTTTAGTTTACTTTTAATAGAATTTGTTTCAAGTAAGTATCTATAGAGTATACATCTTATTATACCTTTAAACGAGCAATTCTTGTATATATATATATATATAATCTGAATCTCGGAAACGGCTACAACGATTTTCATGAAATTTAGTATGCAGGGGGTTTCGGGGGCGATAAATCGATCTAGCTAGGTTTCACTTACAGAAAACGTTTTATCCGTGCTTTTAGCCGAGCAAAGCTCGGTCAACCAGGTAGTATAATATTATTCGAGAAGTTTGATTTGGATTAGATCTTTTTTATTGCACCTATACCTAAGTATTTTAAAAACAATAATTTTATAGACCCAGAATAGTATGAAAAAGCTTTTCAGATTTCAGGATAGATAAAACCTGTTCCTAATATAGAGTAGATACAAAAAATTAGTGTTGTGTTATGATTTATGCTTGTATTGTAATTTAGTGTGTAATCCCGTAGAATAAGACATCTAATTAGAGGTTGAAAATATGTCGCCAAGCACCTAACGGACTGTTCCGGCAGTTCCAGTCTAGTCTAGATGTGTTTACCATCTTCGACCACACCGTTACTTAACATCAGGTGAGCTGTGGTGAAACACCTAACCTGTCCAAAAAAAAATTGCATTTTACTAATGCAAAAATATGTGACAAACTAAGTGTAATGGTTATTACTTCGTAAATGTAAATAGATTTACCCGGCTAGGCCACGTCAACCATAAAAAAAAAGAAATGTTTGGTTATAACATTAATTCCATTGCACTAAAGAATATAGAAAACTATGTTCAACTCCAGCTTTTCTCGAAACGTCGTTTGAACCTTCCAATATGAATCGTAGTCCGGGACTCTGCACACCTCTGATAATGCGCCACTCGGCCGGTTCACTGAACTGAGAAAATCAAATACGAAATCCCAGCGGTTTCGTTCGGGGCCCTCGTTCTAAAAGTCACAATTTCATCAAACTGCAAATTATTTTTACCGTTTCGGAATTCCGGACCGCGTCCCGAACATTTTATAATTTTCTTCGTTACCTGCGCGAGTAGCATTTATATAAAAAACTCTGTATTAAAATCGGATAAAAAAAATTGAGAATGCAAGAACTGCAGCACCTTCTCTAGCAATTTATTCAAATATTTTGTCCTAAGTTTCATATATCTGAAATGTAAAATAAATAAATATCGTAGGACGATTTGATCCTAAACTAAGCAAAGCTATGGGAATCAGGTAACTGACATTTAATACTTTTTTTTTAATACTTACATACTTATAATATATACAGAACATCCAGATACAGAACTCACATTTGTTTATACCAGAAAATGTTTGTCCTGGGTAGGAATCGAATCCGCACCCTTCAGCTCTAAAAGCAAGTATACAACCTATTTACACCGTCTCTGTTACACAAGTGAGAGGATTGATGCTTCGGAGTGAGACACAAAACACACTGCCAAAGCTGGCCGACGACGCAGCTTGAGCAAATGATCAGCTAAGAACATCACTCTAAGAATATTAACAGCGGGTGCATACCGTCGATGTCATTCTCGCATCGCACATTTACCATTATTTTCAATTATCAACCGACATCTTTAAATCATACGCGCAAATTTACCTTTCTTCCCTTCCTCAATCCCGCCGTTCCAGCTATTCCCTACTTTTCTTCCTTCTGTGCCATGAATATTTATCCTTTTCTTGTTGCGCATGCAACAAGAAAAGGAACGCAGTGCCCACTAACTTTGTTCCAGAAGCCAGTCTACAAGCCAGGTTACTTTTCACTCCTGTTCTTCTTCTTGGTTGTGTAACAGAGAATAATATCGCACGAGCAGTACCAAAGAGCCAACAGGGCTGTCCTAAAAAAATACATATTTTTTGTAAAAGTCCTTAGATGAACGAGACGTTCTCTTGATAGTAAGAGATAACGCCTGTCAATGACCATTGAACCGATATACTTCATTTTGAGTAGTAAAACAAAGTTCAGGGCATCGTTGCTTTGGCACTCATTACTTTAAGACTTTCAATGGTTAAGTCTCTACAGCCCTATAATCTCGCTGTCTGGCGTACCCTTCATCTTCTTAATTCGTGGCGGCAGAATATCTGGTACTACGGTGGTACCTATCTAGACGACCGCCTGCTAAGGTCTACCATCAAATACAAGTTGTATTTAATAGTCTCATAGACTTGTAGTAACGATTAACTTGGCTGCACTCTCTCGCCTCCATATTGGTGGCGAGTGGACACATTGATAACGACTCGTTACGGAGTGTCGATTGAAAATTCGCACGACGTAACCCGTTTGCTGCTTAGTGTTCACTCGTAAATTTAACACATTACGACCTTAAACACAATGCAAATTTATGTTATAAATTCTTAATGTATTTCTGCAGTCTTTATTTTTACTAGCTATGTATCGCGGGTACGCTCGAATTTCCCTGGATAAAAAATAGCATATGTGGTAGTCCAGAGTACAAACTATTTGCATTGCAAATTTCATCCACCGCAGTACCAGATATTCTGCCGCCAAGCAGTAGTGTGTAAACATTACTGTGTTCCGGTTTGAAGGGTACTGCAGCTAGCGAAATTACAGAGCTGTTGAACTAACCATCTAATGTCTCAAAATAATGAGCGCCATAACAGCGAACAAAAAAAGTTTACTTGAATTAGATAGATACATAAGACTAACTCTTTATTTTACACACACATGAGAGAGAAAAAAAAAAAACAAATTACATATACGTAGCTATCATCCTAAAGTTAAGAACTGCCGCCAAGCACTTAAGATGTGTTTACCATCTTCCACCACACCGTCACTTAACACCAGCTGAGCTGTGATCAAATATGTAACCTATCATCTATAAAGAACTATCTAAATCTATAATAAATTAAATCTCAGAAAATGCAGGAAAACTGAAATATTGTTTACAAAAAAAGGCTCTTTTCCGAAGCACTTTTCATTTATTTATTTTAATGAGGTTATTACGTCGAGGCATGAATATTTTATACAAAATAAGGATAACTACATTTTATTTTACTGTTAGAGTTAAAAATGTAGCTTATTTTTTGCCTGACAAATGCTAAACTAAAAATTAGTTCATTAGGCATGAAAATATTTTCAACTCTATGGAAGAAATCTACAGTAATATCTTAAAAGGTTTTGAAGCTATAATAACTGATTAAGAAAGTTTTATAGGTAAAGACATCCAAAAGTTAAACTACGGTAACATTGCAAGCAGAACGCGTGGACGATAAATCTAAATTCTCCAAATAACAGAATACCTACAAGATTCTGCACTCTCTCAGAGAAGATTGTGAATTGTAATACCGATGGGTAAACTCTGTAACGCAAAACGCTTTGAGGAAATAACTTCCTACTACAGCAAAAGTTATACAGTATGATTTTTAGTTGCTATTCGTCAGCCTGTCCAGTTTTTTGTCTAATTAATCTTTTGGCATAAGTGGAGACTGGTATTACTGGCTTTCTTTGCTTTGTTGGTGCTATCCTAGTATCTTCCTATTCTTTTTTCCTTTTTTTTTGTCTGACTACTAGCTTGTCGTATCTAATATATGCCTCATTTCCCTTTTTGATTTCTTCAATCAGTCTTCAGGAAAGTTTTTAGTGATTTATTTAATGTCAGTAAACTTTTTATTGTTTTTGAGTTGTTTCTGTTTTTCTCTATTCTAATATTAGTGTGAAAAGTATTAAAATTCATATTATTAAAAAACGGACCCTGGTTGATTACAAAATGTTTTAATGAAAAGTAATAAGATGAACGAGACGCTCTGATGGTAAGAAATAACGCATATCCATAACCATTTTCAAGTTATAATTTTAGAAGTTATAGGTAGGGTTGTCACATCTCTCCCGAATGTAGACAATTGAACTGTATAGCGATTACAAAGATGAATACTGTCAATTCAATTACCGAATGATTCAGACATACAATTAGTTGTAATTAATTGAAAGTTGACTTGACTGCGCGGTTGACTTTGATCATGTCTAGATGTTAATTGGAAACCATCAATAGATCGGTAATAAAAGACTGATAATTTACATTTAAGGCTTAAATAAACTAGCGACTTTTAGTACTTGCGATTTCTGATTAGCAATTATATTAATGCTTTTATCGTATTATGTCAACTTATTGTGTTGCGGTGTGATAATAAAATTACATGTACCTACATAATTATAATAAATTATAAGTAGTAAAATTTGTAAGTAGTATTAATTTTAAGATATTTTATAAGTTGTTATCGGTATTTATCACTACTAATAATAATTGTAGAGAACAAAGAAATGAAAAATTTCATAAAATACTGTAAAGTATAAAACAACATTAAAAGTATACTGTTTCATAGATGATGCAAAATGATTGCCGTGGCGGTGCCGGCGTTAGAATTGTACCTCACCCTCTCTACCCGCGGTTGCCGTAAGAGTCGGCTAAGGGATGTAATCTGGAAGATGGGCAGCAGCGTCTTCCTTAAACAATCACACCTAACTGCGCTCGCCAACCCGCCTGCCAAGCGTGTCGAGTATTGGCAAAACCCCCACCGGAGGAGGAGGCCAATGTCCAGCAGTGGACGTTCTATGGCTGATGATGTGATAGATGATACTTGGCGTTTAAGCGTCTGCTATAAACGTCGGCAACTTCTAAAAAGTACACACTATATTACGAAATAATAAAATATAATTTACATTATATGTTTCATGTTAATTACGTCAATTTAAAATTCAATCGCTCGGGTAGTTGGTGGTATTTCTTCTCAGCGGGAGGTTGTCTAGCTCTAGATAGATACCACCGCAGTACCAGATATTCTGTCACCAAGCTGTAGTGTTAAAATTAATGTATTTCGACATGAAGGATACAGCTAACGAAATTGCAGGGCTGTTGAGACTATCGAATGTCTCAAACTAATGAGCGCTAAAGTAGTGATGCCTTGGACTTTGTTTTACTGCTCAAACTTCTGTGTATCGCTGCAATGGTTATTGACAGGGATAATCTCTTGCTATCAGGAGAGTTCTGTAGTTCTCGTTACTTTTACATAAACAGCTAACCGTCAAAAGTCTCAAAATAATTTGCGCCAAAGCAACAATGCCCTGGAACTTGTTTTGCTGTTCAAAGTTCTGTGTATCGCTGCATTGGTCATGGACACCAATCAATATCTGATATAGTTAAACGTGATTAATCCCGCATAAGTAAAAAACAATAAATGAACACATTACACTACTTTTTTGGGCAGTCGTGTAAAAACGACTTTTATATATAGCGACTGAAATCAAACAAATGAAGATTTTGGAAAGTCACTAAATCTCCAACCGCTTATGGTGAAAATCGCTATTCTGTTTAGGCCCTTAGATTTCATTTTATTAGCGACTGGAAAATTTATTGTTTTAGCAGTCTCGTGTTTTATTGTCTTTGTTCAATAAGAATGGCATAGTTTACTTATTCCATTTATTTTCATATAACTGGGGCGCTGTCATTTTTTTTTATAGTTTAGGGGCTAGTTGTTTGACCATAGCTCACCTGCTGTTAAGTGACGGTGTGGTCGAAGATGGTAAAGCACACCTACCCTGGAATGGTATTGGCTCTCAAGTGAGGCTACCGGAACACACCGTTAGATGCTTGGCGGCAGATTTTCAACTTGAGGGTGGTAGCTAGCCGAGTACTAGAAAGTACCCTACCACCAAATGTGTCAAAACACACAAATGTGTCAAAACCATGTCAGTTTCCACAGTAAAAGAGTTTTAATGCCTTAATGCATTGAAATAAAAAAACAAAAATCAGATAACAGATGCTCCTTGATAACGCGCACGTTATCGTAAACGTGTTCCGATTCAGAATACCAACGTCCCTAATGCGGATATTATACTAAACATTTGGAAAAAGTAAGTCCAATAAAAAATAATGGAGATATGATATTAAACCTTTTGGGGTTGCGACTGTAATTTCTATTTGTAAATCGCATTTATAGGGATTGCAATAACAATTCTATTTCACTTAAGCAGACTCGCATGACGACTCCCACACAGCCGGGATGCTGAATTCAGATTGATCAGTGTTCTTATCTAAATTTATCATTTTAAAACTTCCGATCCGGAATTTTCAACAGATTTTTCTGAAAAACCTAATCTTGAAAATTAGAATTTGTATTGGTTGCACTGCTATGCAATTTGTGTTGGTTGCACTGCTATGCAATTTGTGTTGGTTGCACGGAGAAAGGTAAGGCCAAATTCCACCACGTGACAAAAAATCAGCTTAAAAAGTTCATTGATGCATGTTTCTAGGGTTCTGTACCCAAAGGGTAAAACGGGACCCTATTACTAAGGCTCCGCTGTTCGTCCGTCAGTCTGTCCTTCTGTCTATTTATCCGTCTGTCACCAGGCTGTATCTCATGAACCGTGATAGTTAGACAGTTGAAATTTTCACATATGTATTTCTGTTGCCGCTAAAACAACTAAAAAACAGAATAAAATAAATATTTAATGGGGCTCCCATTCAACAGACATGTTTTTTTTGCCGTTTTTATAGATAATGGTACGGAACCCTTCGTGCGCGAGTTCGACTCGCACTTGGCCACTTTTTTATGATACGACCTATTGAATATGTACCTAATTGAAAGAATTACGTGATATTTATTCATAATCGACACTAACATATTGTATAGAACTAAATAAAATATAAAGTACAGTAGATATAGCTAAAGCTTCAATCATTATTAATGGTTAGATATGTACAGATACATCGTATAAATTGAAAAGACAATTGAAACAAATACTCGATATTTATTCATAATCAACACAAAGCTGGGCAATTTGTCAATGTCACACAAGTCACGCAAATTCGCGAGCCGGTCACAGCCGGGTCACAGACATAAAAATAAAAGACGTCGCTTAATTAATTCAGAAAAAGAACCACCGAGATAACTGAAATGGGAAAACACAATCTTTATAGAATCAGCGCTTTTGTATGGGAAATGAGATAAATATTATTGTCGATCATGCAACGGATGGCCAACGTGCCTTTTAAATTAATTAATAGAAGTCATTGCCCAACAATATTACGAATAATATTGGGTTGAAATATTTTTTTAGGGTTCCGTATCTCAAAAGAAAAAAAAAACCCTTATAGTAACTTTGTTGTCCATCTGTTTTTTATACTATATAGGTTTGCGTATAATACCCTGCCTGATGTTAAGCAGGATGTAGTCTAAGATGAAGCACGCTTACCTAGAAAACACCTGTTTACTCTGGATTTGAAGATACCCAAGTTGTACTCCGTGGGAAAAACATACGCCGGCACAGAGTTCCACATCCTCGCTGTACGTATTAAGAATGTGGAATCGAAGCGTTTAGTCCGTAGGTGGGGATGGATGGGATATCCACCATGTAAGGATGGTGCTTTGGCCGTGACTGCCCAGCCGTCCGATAATAAAAAGGGTCTGTCCGTCTGTCAAGACCTTCTGTCTCGGGAACACGTCAAGGTATCAAGTCGAAATTATACGTTTATATTGCAAACCACCGCATATTTTGATACTCACAAGGGAATCAAAACCTATTACTACTTACTGTACTACTAGGTTCCGTTGACCTAGAGCTATGAACGTTGACAAGAAGCATTGTCTTATATTACACATAAAGAGAAAAATCCGAAAAGTATACATTTTTAATTTAATCATAAAAAATAGGATCAAAACCATAAACTTCAACACTCGATTCCCGAACTAATTAATTATCATACCTACTAGTTAGTACGGAACCCTTGGTGAGCGAGTCTGACTCGCACTTGTCCGTATTTTACCGGTTTTTAAACAAATAGAAAGTCTTTATTGTGCATACCAGAAATAGAAAACTGTATAGAAAACAAAATACCACTACTAAATAGCACTAGCACTAGCCGCCATCGTCTTAAAGCTCATCCACATATAAATTGATATATGGAAATCGCACACTGTGCAATTCACGCGATCCTTTTTGCCATAAGTACACTAGCAAATTGTAGAATGATTTTCCTTTTTCCCTATTTCCGCGGAGTTATAACATTGGGTTCTGCAAAAGGCGTGTTAATAGAATCTTAAAAGGTCGACTTCGTATTTGTAGTGCCCTTTGTATAGCAGATATTCATAGGCGACGGTCATTCCTTTCCATCTCTGTGGCATTAAAAAACGAGCTCGCGCCACAAATGCCGGCATTATCGGCTTCCAGGTAACCAAGAATGAGTTTGTTTTTAAATTACTACCTAAGAACAGACGAGAGACATTGTAACAGTATTCAGTTATAAAAATGTACGAAACACTACTACTACGAAAAAAAATCGCCTGTTACACAAATTTTGTCTTAGACATCTCTTTAATTTGACATAAAAACAATCATAAAAACAATATACAAACATAAAGAAACAAAAAACATAGATAACAAGGAAAAAAATAAACGAAAAAAAATGTCACAAACCGGCCTCAACTCAGCATAATGCCGACTGCACCCAGCCGAAAGAGATAAAAAAGACTAGAAAAATACAAATTAAATGCAATAATTTTGAATAATACGCTTATCGATGTCTTTTCACTTGCAGCCAATGTCTTGATACCCATTGATAAATGTGAGGCAGAAAAGGGCATTAATTCATTAGAATAACAAATTTCCTGATTCAAGTTTTAAACCCTTATCCTGTTCACAGTCGCATAGACAAATCGGACGATTTATTGCTGACAGTGATGACGTTACCGCTATCACAGAACCCATAGGATGCGATCAAGTTATTGAGCCAATGGTAAATTGGGATAGAGAAGAAATTTTATTTATTTTTTACAATTTATTTTTTATTATACCATTAAATACTAAGGTTTTTCCGGCAGATACTGGCCGTAATCTACCAATTTGCCGGTTTAGCCTCAGAGATGGGTCACGATTGCGGGTAGCTGTACTCCCCAAGGCGGGTCCGAAAGGACAAGCGCTGTCGAGGCCGCGGAAGAGTGCGAAAGTGTGTCCGCAGCTTCGACACAAAGCGCTGAGAATTCACTAAAAACCCTGGAACACTCCAGGGTTTTTAGTGAATAAGCTGTCACTAGGACAAAATCCGATAGCCGATGGGGCTGCAAAGTTCTGGAGTGGAGACCACGGACCGGCAAGCGCAGCGTAAGACGTCCACCCACAAGGTGGACAGACGACCTCATAAAGACCGCTGGAACGCCCTGGATGCGAGCCGCTTCCAACCGGTCTTTATGGAAATCAATGAGGGAGGCCTATGTCTAGCAGTGGACGTCATACGGCTGACGTTGATGATGATGATGATGATGAGAACAAAATCACCCTACCCACCCAGGGCTTGCGGTATGCACAAAGGATTTTAACTGAAAGAAAAGGTCTCAAGCTGTCGGTAGTTAGATCTACAGAAAGAGAAATCATAACAATTATAAAACACTAAAATCAGTTTATTTTTTCAAGATATTTATAGCCAGTATCACTCATGATTATGTAAGATATCACATACATCCAAATATGTTTAAGTATTTAAAAGTTATGATAGTTTAAAGAAGCCTACATTCATACATGAAACCTACAATATTAGACTCTTTTTTTGGGCAGTCGCATAAAAAGCAATATTTTCTTCTGATGGAAAGAGGCCCCCGCTGCTTATGGACAGCAATAGAAGCATTGTCATTGCATCTCTTTAGAGTATGGATTCTGTTGAAGTCTTAAGGTGACTAAAGTTTCATGGGAAGGCCTATAAGTAGGTATAAGCGATATTCACTGTTGTCATTAATATAAACTACTAGCTGCTCCCGCGGTGTTACCTGCTACATTTGGGATAAAAAGTAGCTAATCACCTAGCGGTATGAAATATACTTTACGACCTATTCTCATGCCTAACAAAAAAAAAACAGTAAAATCGTTTGAGCTGTTTCGGAGGAGTGCGACCACAAACACCGTGAATGATGATGATGATTGGTGGGATGTATCAAATATAAACATAAAAAACCCAACCCATTCCCGAACATAAACCTCTCCATAGGCCATTTACGACGATCTTAGACTTCTTGTCACTAGGTTACGGATTAATCACTAAAACTAGTCCTAAATCATCCAACGCTACATTTATCTCTGAAACGCTCTTGTAAGTATTTCGTGTCTACCATATCATGTTGTCTTTGATTCATTTTCACAGTAAATCAGAGGAGCCCTGAAAGGTTGCGCTTAATTTTACGGCCGCCGAGCGATGATAAAACAAATACTGGTTTAGTTTGAGGTCCCTTCGAGTTCCTCCCAATTTGGCAACCGGTACGGATAAATGTGCAACAAATTTGTTAGCAACCGATAGTGGTAGGTTCCCAGGTGAATAGGCATATATATTAATTGGGTTTTTGGTAGTTCATCTGGAAGTGTAGGCCGTGGGTTCGATTCCCACTCAGGACAAATATTTGTGTAATTTTCTGTTCTATGTTTGGGTTTTTTGTATGTCTTTACAAAAAAAAAGTATATACAGGGGTACTGATAATTAGTCAGTATTCTTTTAAGGGCATATTTTATACATTAAAACAAACCACTTTTGCCCTACAACCTTTGCCAAAACATATACATATAAAAAAAAAACTTTTTGTGGTACTCTCTAACACTTTAGTTCTCTATTGCGTAGACGCTTCATTCATCGTAGTGTCGTGTGAGTAGCCGCCCCGCGCACCGCAGCCCCTTTCTTTGGCCTTGGTTGACGTCATCGCGTCTGCCGGCACGCCTCACAGATTGCGCGCGCGCTTTTTGCATAGAGTTAATTTTGTTTAGAAGGGACAAATATATATTTTTAAATATTGTATGAAAGAAAAAAATACGAATTATCAACATAAGGAGAACAAAACTTGTTAGATTTAATGTACTAAGCACG
The DNA here is from genome assembly GCA_950106695.1 of Biston stratarius. Classification (NCBI taxonomy): domain Eukaryota; kingdom Metazoa; phylum Arthropoda; class Insecta; order Lepidoptera; family Geometridae; genus Biston; species Biston stratarius. The sequence continues at coordinate 31,010,508 of OX467106.1, read as the reverse complement.
CCATTAAAAGGATGCTGACTGATTACAAATGACCCTGTATATTATATTCTATTAGTTATCTGGCTCCAAGTACAAGCTTTGCTTTGTTTGGGCTAGATTGCGCTGTGTGAAATGTCCTAGGATATTTACTATTTATTCTTATTATTTATCAGTTTAATATATTTTCAGTGTGGTGATCTTCGTTCTAGTCCGTTCCTAGTGCTAAGGGAGGTCATTGCTTTCCAGGGCGGGAATGCTAACAGCCTTATGGTTACTTTGCACCAGGTAAACAGGGGAGGAATTTTTACCTGAAAAAAAAAACTTAATTTTTTTTAGATAATGTAGTCACTATATTTTTTTTTTAAATCTAAATTTTAATTTGGAGCTTTTGTCGCTTAGCGACTATGCCAGCTCCATTGTGAACATTCCTTATATTCTATTCAACGATATCACACGCAGTTTAAAGAGTGTACGTGCCGCTTCACTCAACGGAGCGGACAGTAGGTACCATTTGAACTATGTATAATATAAATAAAATTTTGTAGGTAGTATCAAGTTTAAAAAAAAAAACATTTATATACGAGTATAACTTGTGTACATGATTTCCAATTTCTCTTATTTGTCGTTTTGATTATATGTATAATTGGTTATGAATAATATAAATAATAATAATAATACAATTAATTTAATTAATTAAATTAATAAGTTAATTGTTTATTATATTGTTATATTGTAATTATGTTTTTCGCCACGACAAAATCACACATAAAGTACTACAAATATAGTATTTTAAGAGTTATTGCGAAAAAATGTGACATTGTTGTTGATATTTTGCATACCGTAAGGTACCGTAACATTTCTAACTTGTACGTATGCAATAAATGTAATATTACACTCTTCTTATACACACAAAAATGGGAATATAGAGTTGTTCTTTCTACATTAAGTCCTGAATCAACCCTGTTTTTAGACACTGTCCCATTTTTTTATTGTGAGAAGGATAAGACCATAGTCCATTGACAAACTTCACACATCTTAAATTGTTTTATACGTGCAGAAAATAAGTCTTCGTATTGAATATTGACATAATGAGTTAATATTCATCAGGATAAATCGAACACTGGTTAGGTTGGCGGGACAAGTAGAGCTAGATGTCGGACTAGAATTGGCAATTTCAGCAAACGCGGCTTTGACACGGGCTAGAAAGCATGAATAGATTAAATCTAGTTACGCTGAAGAGACTACCCGTGTACAAGTTCTATATACTATCCAAAATTTTGAGTTTTTCTTTGCCATTTCCAAAGATATTAAATTTAAAACATATGCCGCTATAACATACCTGAATAGATAGAACACAAACAACATTTACAAACATACACAAGAACATAACAAAAACAATGTTTAGGAACATTTTACGAATAAATATGTTTTTTTTTCGTCAACATCGTTTATGTACAGTAATTAAGTACAATTAATAATATTTAAAAAAAAAGGTATATTCAATTATTTATATTTTTTTTTTTTTTAAATATGGCAAATTTTTGTTTTACCTTTGCGGGATTATACTCTTTTAATTATACCGGATTCTCCGACTATAGTCGATAAGATAAGTAAGATAAGATCCTATGAAACTATAGATCTTATCTTTAGAATAAATGTCTTTTGTATCTTGTGCATATATGCTTTGTGTTGTGTGGTGTCTGTATGTTTGTGTGTTGTCGTAGTAATGTATGTAGTAGGTACATCAGTAAGAGATACCATTAATAAATAATCTTTTATCACTTTCAATCATCCTTACATAAGTAAAAGCTTTCATTTCAACAAAAATTTATGGATTCAAAGAAAACGTGGACCAATATAAATCTTAAATTGTTTGATAGCTCACATCCGAAAAATATTCGGGACTGTAAATCTTAATAAGCACGTCGTTTAAATCCGGTTTCAAATAAATTTTTATTTAGGGTTGCCGTGTTCAAAAATAGAAATAAAATACAGAACGAGATAAAATATTACGGTATCCTTTACGGTGAGACAGCAAAAAGAATGGCGCAAAATAAAATAGGAACAGAGCAATAAAAGTCAGGTGAAGTTGAAGTTGCGACACAACAAAGGTATAAATACCAAGTACGCCTACTTTGTTTCAATCGAAACCGTAATATTGTTTTGGTCCAGTAATTCATACATAGAAAAATAACGGAACCGCGAAGGAATAGTGCGGCTACCAACTTTCCGAACGAGTTTATTTGTGACAAAAATATTTTTGTAGACATATTTTGTGCTTACTTAATGTTATACACAACTGTTTCGTGTTTTTTAAAATAAAGTTATATAAAGTGTACTTAAAATTAATGCAGACAGCTCACTATTGAATAATACATGCTAGCATCTCTAAAAATAATATTGTGTAAATCGATGTTGTATATTACATACACTCTCACACCCTCACTCACACACACAAACACACACACACATACATACACCCTTCCACGCACACATACACCCACTCGCGCACACAAACACACAACCACACACACACACACACGCACGCACAACCCACACACACATACACATACATACACTCACACACGCACACAAATACACAGCCACACACAAACACACACACACACAGAGAGAGAGAGATAGATAGAGAAAAAATATAAAACTAAGACTTTTTAATGTATCAAATGCAAACTAGATGTGTTAGCGTCGCGTTATTGTGATTTCTGCATCGCTACGACAAGATTCTCTGCAAATAACTTTGCTTTTATTAGCCCTAACTAATATTAGCTAGTGAACAAAAGTAAAATCGGCTTATTCAATCCTAGCTACCTTTAGGACCTTTCCGACATTCTCAATTAAGAGCCAATTTTATTCGAAGGTGTATCTTCATCATCATCTTCCATCACACCATCACTTAACATTAACAGAGCTGTGGTCAAACATCTAACCTGTTAACGAATTTTAAAAAATCTGATTGCAATGAGTAAGTTTTCATTATTTGGTTTGGTTTTTAGTTTTCTTTACTGCAAAGGTGAAAGAAATGGAAAGTCAGCTTCGTGATAAAGTCAAAGCCATGTGTTCAACTTTTCAGATTAAACTTCAGATGGCTACGAACTGACGACTAATGAATTATTGGGGACGAAGTGCAGCCGGCGCTAATTGAATAAATTCTTCGGTAGCTGCGTCATACTGAAACCTCAAATTACTGGAGCTGGAAATAAGTTAAATTTTATATCTAGTTTTTACACTGTTTACGTCACTTTTATGGTAATTAGTAATGAAAAGAAAAAGACGCTGTCGCTCTTTATGGATAAAGACTAGACTTGCACGAATATTGCAGTGGTAAACACAAATTTGAGTAACAAATATAAACTTGAACCATTTTGGTTATAAATTAAGATTAAAAGTGCACTTTGTCTTTGTGTTTGTGTTCTTTTGTAACGCTTAAGTCCGTCTTTGAATTTTACCTGGCTTGTTGATGAGTGATGATGTGGTCGATGCAACCTCAACATCACTGCTTAGTTCTGCTTGGTGTTAAGAAATTAATCACGCATATCTAAGATAGACCACGCTTACCTAAAAATAATCTGACTTTTACCATAAATTTTAAAAACCCAATTGTGTACGAGATTTGTTTTTACATACACTAAGAAGGTGTTATTTCTACTGAAGCCTAAATACAGAATAACTTTTTTTCTTTTCGTAATATACATATACAGTAAATTTCGCTTATAACGACGTTGGAGGAACTACCTTAATGTCGTTGCTATATCCAAAATAGAAAGTCAAATACATATGTTTATATTTATTTATTTGCCAAAGTATGTATGCCAAACATGGGTGTTATTGAAAAAATGTATTATAGTGCATTGTTTAAGCAGAGATAATGTTGCCAGTTACTTGAATTTTAAAAAAAAACTGTAAATATTCGTTGTAGAAATTTCGACTATTATATTATTTACCTAATTAGTTTATAACAGTAAGTAATAAATCTACAGTTACGAATTACAGTGTATATTAATATCTCTACAGCTGTAGCTGGTAAACGTTCTCAAAATTCAGTGTTTTTACCACTATTACAGTGTTGTTGAGAACACCGAGTCCTACCTACAAACAAAGCAAGTACCTACATCTAGCCGTCTGTAAATGTAAACAAAGGATAAGAAAGCTTAATAGTTTTATGAATGAGTCTTTGTGCCTTTGCCAACTCAGTCGCAATATATGCGCATGGAAGTCCTAGGAATCTGTCATGAATGGTTTTTAACAACAAGTCGCTGTACCCGAAATCGACGCTATATCCGAAGTTGCTATTGCCGAATGAATTTCCTACGAAAGTATGCTTTAAATTCAAGGGACGTAAGTCTAACGTCGCTATAACCGAAAAGCCGTTACAACCGAGGTCGTTATTAATGAAATCCACTGTAGTACCTAAAATATAATGCGAATCAGCCATGTTTTTTTTTTCATAAGCTATTCCACTGCTGTGCGCTGGCCTCTTCTTATAGTGAGAAGGACAAGGTCCACCAATCTGGCCAAGTGCGGGTTGACTTCACACATCTTTGAATGCTAATTATCTATTTAAGAATAGTGTGAATGTTTTCCTTCTCCGTTTGAAATCATCGGCAATACGCACATGATTTAGAAAAGACAGATGCATGCTGTGGGATTCGAATCCAGGACCTCCAGATTGGAAGCCAGACGGTCTCCCAATTACGCTGCCGAAAGTTCAAATGTAATCACATTACACATCATCACATCTTCAGCCATAAGAAGTCCACTGCTGGACATAGGCCTCCTCCAGGGGAGGGGTTTTGCCAATACTCGCCACGCTTTGCAGGCGGGTTGGCGAGCGCAGTTAGGTGTGATTGTTCAAGGAAGACGCTGCTGCCCATCTTCCGTATTACATCCCTTCGCCGACTCTTACGGCAACTTATTGTTAGAGAATACACTAGAATATAGAGAATAGAGACTTCTTAGAGAATGTGGGGTACAATTCTTACGCCGGCACCTCCACGGCACACTGTAAAACCAAATGTAATATGGGTCTACAATTATATAGTAAACAGGTACCGACTTTGCTAGAGTATTTCATTCTAGGCGTTAGATGTCTAAATATTATAAAATTAATCATCTATATTTTTTTAAAATAATTAGGTGCACTTCTTAACCATCCAGTCACCAGTTGTTATCAATTAAGTTTTTTTTTCTGTACTATCGATATTTTGTTGTGGACAATAGAAAGTTTATGAATCAATCAACTAAAGTGCGAATCTTGGTTTTTATTTTATTTTAATTTGAATCCAAATGTTCACCGATTTAAATAGAAATTATCACTGTAAAGAGAAACCTAATTGCGCTCTCAAGGAATGTCACTGCTACGACGCAGAATTTATGCTCCTTCTAAAATACGTAGCAAATGCATTCGGAGCAGTCCTTAAACTTTCCTAATAAATTCCCCCTTCAGCACTCTTCTTGTTGTAAACGGCTATAGGAATGTCACCGGGGTAGGTAGGAGTAAAACGTTTCCTCAGCCAATGGAGGTACCCGTCTAAACTTAGTGTTTGATATATCAGGGTTCAAGTTAGATTGGCAGAGTAAGTGATATGCTGTGAGAACTCACCCAACTAGTCTATCGAAGAGCTACGAGTTTAAGCTTTAGTACCTGGATGACCGAGCTTTGCTCGGTTTTTCGTTTCCTGAAAACACGGATAAAACGACGTTTTCTAAAAATGAAACCTAGCTATATCGATTTATATATATAAAATAAATAAATAAATAAATATTATAGGACACATTACACAGAGCGCCATCTGACCCCAAACTAAGCAGAGCTTGTGTGATGGAAGTCAGATAACTGATAGAATACATAAATACTTCTTTTTTTTTTGTTGTAAATACATACTTATAATACATACAGAACACCCAGACAGAACAAATACTCCCCTGCATACTAAATTCCATGAAAATCGTTGGAGCCGTTTCCTAGATTCAGAATATATATAAACATATATACAAGAATTGCTCGTTTAAAGGTGTTTAGATTTACTACAGAACAGGTAAATTTTCCTTTTGGTTATAAAATTATAATATAATTCGGTATATCCGATATAATTAAACGTGAGTAAAAGTAAAACAAAAGCATGTCAAAACCACGTCAGTTTCCATAGTAAAATATAAATATACGAGTATATACAAGTAAATTTTTGTGCCATATTTCATCGAAACAACCGAACCATTCCATTCTGAAGCAGCCAGGGAGCTTTTCATTTATGTGAGTCGCCTCAAGTGACCTACCTTGATTTTTTTGTGTGTGCAGGGGAGTAAATATGTGTGAGAGAGTGTGTGTATAAGTATGTGTTGTGCCTAGGTATTATTTTATTAATTTTTACTTGTAAAAAAACTTTCTAGAAAATACGATGGGACTGCCATGTGGATGTCACAAAAGTTTCTTAAATAAATTGGAATAAAAAAAAAAGATTTGCTTTCCAACTTAAGACAATAATATAAGAAGATAGGATTCATGAAATTCAATGGTACACTTTCGTCCGCACTCTATAGGGAAATGAAGTCTCTCTTCAGCTCTCAATTAATCCACTTTAGCTAATTAATTCAACTTCTGTATAAGTAAAAGCTTAACCTATTCACTAAAGTTCATTACAGTTTGGAGTAACCTCGCCTTTGAGAAATAGTTTACCTGAAAAAGTTTGAAACTCGCAAGAAATTTTCAAGAATTACTTAATTACCCTTCTGCAGCGAAACTGCTACCAATTTAAAACTTAAGTTGCTCTTTTAGTGTTTACTATTTACTAAATGTTTATTTATTTTATTTTACATGGAAAATGAACAGCTGCTAACTGATAAAATAAATAGGAGATAAGTGATAACACAAATCAAATCAAATAATTTATTCACATTAAGATGATATATACCGATGTTTGTAGCGATGATAGCTCAGTGGTTAGCGCGGTCAGTTCGCATGCCGAAGGGCGTGGATGAGCTTGAGCTGCCGGTGAAGGAAAAACATCGTGAGGAAACCATAGCATGGTAGTAGGGTACTTTCTAGTACTCGGCTGGCTAGCTACCACCCTCAGGTTGAAAATCTGCCGCCAAGCATCTAACGGTGTGTTCCGGCAGTCACTTCCATTCCAGGCTAGGTGTGGTTTACCATCTTCGACCACACTGTCACGTAACATCAGGTGAGTTTTGGTTACGCACCTAGCCTGTAAGCGATAAAAAAAACTAGGTGCAGGATTTTTTTTTTAACTTTTTTTTTAACTTTAAGCCATATTTTTTTTTAAATTAATTGTTAATTATTTTTTAGTTATTATTTTATTTTTTAAGGTTAGCTTTAAAAGTTTTCACTTGTGCTAACTAGATTTTAAGTTTGAGTGCTCTAAGCCTACACTGGCGTGGGGGCAGATGTAAAAATACCATATTAATATACACCGATAAAAAAATAATTAAATTTAAACAAAATTTTATATAAAACACAGAAAGAATTTTTTTTATCCCGAAATGGTAAGACGCTTTTAATACTATTTACAATTTGGTAAATTTTAATATACAATTTTTTAAATTCCATTTACCTCACTTAAAACATCTTGTGATTAGATCCCACTGTCTCAAAACGAAAAATGAAGTGAATTAAGAAAAGTTTTCTTACATTTTTTGTAACAAAGACAGATTCTGCTATATAGTGCTGCTTCACACAGAATAAAGAGAATACTAAAGTGGACTAACTGGGGCTTGTTAAGAAATTGTGAGTTTTTTTTTTCTTAATTAAAAGACAATGTTTCCAAGAAGTTTTTATTTTTCTACTTAAATATTCTCGGTTGAAAATTAAAAATTCTTATTAAATCTTGTCTACTGCAGGTCTGTCGTTTTTTTGTAGAAAAGTTGCCATACTGAAGCGGAGACACAGTTTAAGATGATCAAGCATAGTCAGATGATACCTACTAATACCTTTTTTATGGTTGACAAGCTAGGTATTTGCCCATCTGATGTTAAGTGACTGTATGGTACAGTACAGAGGCTGCTGAAACACATCGTTAGATGCTTGACGGCACATTTTCAACTTGGTAGCTAGCCAGCCGATTACTAGAAAATACCCTACTAATGGTCTTTACGATGTTTTCGTACATCGGCAGATCAAACTCATTGTTGGGGTTTGAACCCACGCCACTCGACGTGTGAGCCGTCCGCACTGAGATATTATGGCTATAACGCTATACCTATTCACTCTACGTTAAAAAACCTCCAGATTGCACGAGGCCAGAGCTCGAGTTCAGTGCAGGTTGAGTTTTGATTTCCATTCATTTCCCCCTATTACGGTAGAAAAACATGTAATGGTAACGTGTGAAGTAAGGTCGAAGAGAAATCTCGGTGGTAGCTTTCCTTAGCAGGATAATTACCACTGCAGTACCAGATATTCTGCAAGCAGTAGTGTGCAAACATAACTGTGCTCCAGTTTGAAGGGTACTGCATCTAGCGAATTTACAGAGCTGTTGTTGCTGTAGTTCCAAAGTAATGAGCGCCAAAGCAGCGATGCCCTGGACTTTGTTTTGGCTACTCAAAGTTCTGTGTATCGCTGCAATGGTCATGGACAGGCGTTATCTCTTACCATCAGGAGAGCGACTCGTTCGTCGCATTACCTTTACAAAAAAAAAACGATGCCCACATAACATTAATAATAATAACCCATCAATGTATCACTTACGCCAAAAATTATAATTCAATGACAGCGAGAAAATTCGGTAACAACAATAACTTTGAATAGCACTCAAATACCACTTAAATGATCGTTTCTATCTATATTTGGGATTCCCGTATTAAAGTAAATATTATAAGTACTTTGATACACCCATGTTAAGGCAATTTTCCGATGAAATTCTAAAATGAATATTAGACTCCATTATCTAAAGTGTAATTTACAAGCTGTTTCTCGCGTCTTTGCTCTCATTATTATAGATTTTGTCCCTTTTTGTATCCCAGACTACATGCAAAATTTTATTACAATTAGTTGACTATTTAATTCGTGAAAGTTTAACAAACAAATAAACTTACACACATTCGTATTTTACTATGGAAACTGACGTGGTTTTGACACATAGGTATTTGTTTTACTTATTTGGGATTAGTCACGTTCACATATGTACATACGTATTTGTAATATTAAGGTATCTTAGTTTTGTATAAAAGCCGTAATTTTATAATTTTTATTTACAAAATCCGAAAAACATTTTATACCATACCTAACTCTTTGTATGGGTAGGTACCTACATATAATGTTGTGGTACTCAAAACTCAATTTATAACGATAGTCCGAATACTTCACACCAAATACTTCGCATATTGAATGTGCCACAACTGGGTCATAGTATCGCTTTTGTCGAAGCATTAAGTCGGGTGCACATCATTATTAGGTTTACGTAGCCACGTCTCGGCTACAAACTTTAATTTGCAATTTTAAAATACTCCGCACGACCTTAACTTAACACTTTAGAGTCCAATTCAGATTGATACCTCAATTTGTATCTCGTGTATTGTATGCAAAGTGTAGATAGAGAATAGCCAAGAGTAGACAATTCACGGATTATCAAGTGACAAGTTGACACGAGCGCTGCCACAGCAAAATGAACCCTTGTCATGTCAAAATCTCTTTGTTAAAGTTACTGAGTGCAGATAAAATTTAAATTTGTAATTGAGTATTGAGCTATGTTGATCAAAATTGATAGGTATCTACTTAAATTACTTACTCATCTTTATTAAGCCGGGTATACATCATCCAACTGTAACCGTTACATTACGCGTTTTTGTTACAAAAACTACGAGTTTTCTATTTTATGTATGTGGGATTACACATGTTTAATTATATCCGAAGCTCCGACTATAGTTTCGGCCACTTCCTTAGCCGTAGCCTTCATCATGGAGACATCATAAACATAATAAAAAATCATGAAATCATATATTACGCTGTTTTATGCTATATAATTATATACCATAAGAACAACACAAATTATAATCCTATACTATAAAAAACCTTTTTAATATGTGTATTTCAGTTTACAATAATTTACCTTTATGACATAAAAAAAATAAGTGAAAATAAAATGAAAAAAATGTTTGGCTTGTTAATAATTGTGGATTTCGTGAATTTACCTTATGACATAAAAATTGTAAGTAGAAATAAAAAAACAATAATTATTTCAATTATACTACATATAACAATACAATTTCTTAAACTAAAATAACCCGCCCCTGGCTGTTCCCTGTGCAAAGGTGCCATTCCCACGCTGAATGGCAATGGCCAACCTCTGCACCAGGAACGAACCGGAGCGGGAGTCACCGGTTCTATTACTAAGCCTGTGACCTATTTCATTAATGAACATTTTCGCCTCGGTCCCCCAGCAACCCAAAGTCTCCACTAAAGTCTCCACAAGAAATAAAATGAAAAAAATGTTTGACTGGCTTGTTAATAATTGTGGACTTTTTCTTATAAATAATAATATAACCTAGACTAATTAAATTAATTTATCATTTTATACCTTTAACATTTAGACGTCAGCTTCAGACTGAATACATTGAGACACTAAAATATCTAAATTTTGTCTTCGTATTAAACTTTGTAATATAAATCAAATTATTTTTTAATTAAGATATCGTATAAGTGAGACGGAATGGTTTTTTCGATATATTAATGAAGGTCTATAAAACTACATTGACTAATTTGAAAGATATTTATAATTAATGTCTAAAATGTAGTATAAGATCCAGAAGATAAACTTGTTTAATATTCAGTTTAAGGGTTCGTTACAGCCTTTGAGGGATCGTAAGGGATCCTTTTCATCGCCAATTAAGGACTTGAAGTTCGTAAATCTATGTCGCTAACAGATTTTATGAGGACTCAACGTGTTATACTAAAATTATTAGGAAAAAGGTATTATAGGGTCACTCCATGGAGTCTCAGGGCGTCTCAGGGGGTTCGAATGCACGCACTCATAAATACAACGCATTAATAAGGGTAAACAAATATTTGATGAGATTGCCTTCGATAGTTAACTTATTAAATCGTGTTTGTATGTTTGGATGTTTGTTACTCAAATACGCCAAAACGACTGAACAGATTTGGATGAAATTTGACATACATATAGTTTATTACCTGGATTAACATATAGAATACATCAGATTTAATTTTAATTATTTATTTTACTCATTGACAGTTTGACAGATTGACTGATGGTCTGATGGACTCATTGACTGATGGACTGATGGACTGATTAACTAATTGACTGACGGACTGATATACTGATTGGCTGATTGACTGATGGACTGATGAACTGATTCATCGATCAATCATTCAGTCATTGATTTAAGGGCTTTATCGTCCAGCGACCACACCGTCCTGTAATCCAACTTCCTACGATCCTACTTATAAATGTGAAAATTTGTACGTTTAGATGTTTGGATGTTTGTTACTCAATCACGTAAAAACAGCTAAACGAATCTGGATGAAATTTGGCACACACATACCTTACACACATACGGATTTAGACATTTAGAATACTTTTAATGACAGAAAAATATTAGGTTCATGTGGGATTATCAAAAAACTAAGTACTGCACGTATCCACTTGAAATTTGGTAAAGATGTGCCTTATGGAACAGTATTCAAGGATAAAAGGTATTCTTTATCTTATTTCTAATAATAAAATAGCGCAAGTTTCATGACTATTGGTTATTTGTTAGTTTACACACAGTCCATTTCTCTCTGACGTGGAAGTAAGCTAAAATGGAAATATTATTGAAAAAACTTACAATCGATTTTATACAATGGAAGCATGTAAAATTTATATTCTGAAATCTAAAAGCAATCATCTAAACTAAAAGCTACATACGAAATAAAAAACCATCCAACATTGAACTACAATACCAAACCATCAAATTGAGATCGGATTATAAAGCCAAATAAAAACTACCTCTCAAAATAGTTCATCAAAAATTCTTTTTCATTTTTTGCGTTTTACCTTTACTGGTAAAATGAAAATGTATAAAGGATATCAAATTATTTTTGCGTATTAAAATGTCAAACATTGCGAAACACTAATAAAGGAAAATGTTAATTTTTTATTTTTAATAAGAAATAGGCTTACTTTTGACCGCAATCTCACCTGAAGTTAAGTGATGATGCGGTCTAAGATGGAGCATGCTTGCCTAGAAGATACCGATTCGCCCTTGACTTGAAGACACCCAGATTATATCCAACGGGGAACACCCACTCAGGCAGTGCATTCCACTGTCTAACAGTCCGCACAATGAACATGGTAAAATAGTTTGCGTGAAATGACTTTATAAATACATTATTTTACTATAATAAATAATTAATGTCGTGTGGAATTTGTAGCATTTGTGAATCTGTAGCGATGATAGCTCAGCAGTTGGCGCGGTCGGTTCACACGCCGCAAGGCGTGAGTTCAAACCCTAACAATGAGCTTAAGCTGCCGCTGAAAGAAAACACTGTGAGATAACCATAGCGTGGTGGTGGGACTTTCATCACCTTTTACGTTGAAAATCTGTCGCCAAGCACCTAACGGTGTGTTCCGGCAGCCTCCAGGCTAGTATTCCAGGCTAGAAGTGTTTGACCATCTTCGACCACACCGTCACTTAGCATAAAGTGAGCTGTGGTCAAAGACTTAGTCTATCAACCATAGAAAAATAATTATATTAATAATTTGCCAAAAGCCAGGCTGTCGAGAAATATTTTGCAAATTTTATCAAGCTCATTGAATGGAGTTCGACATCAATTCGTTTGGCGTCGAACACCTAAATAATTAATTTCATTGCGATGAAGGAACCTTCATTTGCACTCGAGTTCGTGAAGCGGCGCCTATTCACCGATTTTACCTATCTATGAATATATTCTATCCTATCGAATGCTATGCTCAGTCATATCGTTTCTTTTACCTATTAGTTTTATTTATAAGATTCGTTTATATTACTTTATTATAGCCTCAGTTTTTACGTCTAATGTATCACAAAAATAAATAGTAATGAATATCGTTTGCCATTTTTAAGCCTCTATCGAGCTGGTAGCGATATAATTGGTCCCGCGTTTTTTCGTTATTACTAAAACTTTTGATAAGATATTTAAGGGTTCGCTTTATATATTACTAGCGACCCGCCCTGGCTTCGCACAGGTGCAATGTAGATACTGATGTGGTGCATATACATGTATTATACATATAAACCTTCCTCTTGAATGACTCTATCTATGAAAAAACCGCATTAAAATCCGTTGCGTAGTTTTAAAGATTTAAGCATACATAGGGATATAGGGACAGAGAAAGCGACTTTGTTTTATGCTATGTAGTGATAGTGATACGCCCCCGAAACCCCCTGCTCACTAAATTTCATGAAAATCGTTGGAGCCGTTTCCGAGATTCAGAAAAAAAATACATATAAATAAATAAATATCGTAGGGCACATTACACACAGCGCCATCTGACCCCAAACTAAGCAAAGCTTGTGTGATGGAAGTCAGCTGATAGAACACATAAATACTTTTTTTGTTGTTGTAAATACATACTTATAATACATACAGAACACCCAGGCACAGAACAAACATTTGTATATACCATAAACTGTTTGTCCTTGGCGAAAATCGAACCCACGCTCTACAGCTCAGGCAGACATACTACCAATGAGCCAACAGGGCTGTACAATACAATGTCAATGTTATATACAAGAGGTATTAGATTAGATAGATATTCCAAACTAACCCCAAAAAATCTATACGTAAAGTCATCAGTCTTTGTAGAACAATAAAACTACATTTATTCTATACCGTATGCCATTTAAATTTTCAAAATATGTGTTTCCATCTAGCTCCAATCTAAGCAAAGCCTATGACAACTGATGTTGCTACTAACGAATGATGTAAGATGGTCATCTAATTGCATGGAATGTTACAATAATTATATATTCGAAAATTTGTGTATGTTTGAGTGAAAGAGCGTATAAATCTATATATCTAAAATATATATAACTCAAAGGTGACTGACTGACTGACTGACTGACTGACTGACTGACTGACTGACTGACTGACATAGTGATCTATCAACGCACAGCCCAAACCACTGGACGGATCGGGCTGAAATTTGGCATGCAGGTAGATGCTATGACGCAGGCATCCGCCGAGAAAGGATTTTAATTAATTCTATCCCTAAGGGGATAAAATAGGGGATGAAAGTTTGTAAGAAACTTTGTCAATTTTAAACCGATCGGGCTGAGACTTTGCATGCATAAAGCTACTATGACGTAGGCATGTAGCGCGGGTGAAACCGCGGGGCACGGCTAGTGTACATATAAGTTTGTTATTTTACACACGATAACGGTACAACAAATACGAATGGAATTTGAGATGGAGATTGCTTATAGCACATATATTGGGTAAAATGCGGAAAAGTTTCGTATCACAAAATGATCATATATATTTATATGATCTAATAGATATAATATTTTTAGTTAACAAGTCTTTTCAAATTTTCTGTTCAGAATCTTTTGTTCCTACGCAAGATTTTATTACCTGACTCGTAATTGGCCTTTACGATATTCTCTTTTAAATATTCTGGAATTATAATAAAGTACTAATATCCATTTGTTTCTGATAATAAGAATTTAAACCGTTTTCATGGTTGAGACAAAGAATAAAAAACCGATTAAAAATAAAAGGGTAGGTAGAAAACATTTACCCAATGTAACTCAATAGATTTTACAATTTAGTTAAAGCTTAAAATAAATTTAATCTAGATTTAAAATAAAGTACATTTGTTTTAGATTCTAAAACCTTTCATTTAGATGTCAGACCAAGTAATCTGTATAGATATGTCAAGTAATTCAGAAACAATTTAAAAATATTTTGAACAATAAAATATAAGTACGTCTAGTTTTTAATGTCTACAATAGAGATACATTTATCTAAGTAAATATTAAAATTGTAATTTTTGTGTACAGTGCCAAATTTCGTTGCATGATTTAGAAGTAGTAAACGAAGAGACAGACACGTGTAATGACTTTATTTTTAACCGACTTCAAAAAAGGAGGAGGTTCTCTATTCGTCGGAATCTTTTTTTTATGTATGTCCACTGATTACTCGATGATGCCTGAACCGATTTGAAACTTCTTTTTTTTGTTTCAAAGGGTATACTTTCCAGGTGGTTCCATTTAAATTTTACCGAAATCGGTCGAGCGGTTTTTAAAAAACCAATAAATAACTACAAATTGTTTTTTTGAATGAAATAATAATGAGACGAACGAGACGCTCTCCTGATGGTAAGAGATAACGCCTGTCCATGACCATTGCAGCGATACACAGAACTTTGATTAGTAAAATTAAGTCTAAGGCATCGCTGCTTTTTCGCTCATTACTTTGAGACTTGATGGTTAGTCTCAACAGCCCAGTAATTTCGCTAGCTGCAGTACCCTTCAAACAGGAACACAGTAATGTGTTCATGCTACTGCTTGGTGACAGAATATCTGGTACTGCGGTGGTACCTACCTAGACGATCTCCTGCTAAGATCTACCACAAAGTAAGTAATTGTATACATCGATGATATTTTCGTTCACTCCGAAACCTCGCAGTTACATTGGAGCAGTGCGTTTAGTTGGCCTAAGGGTCATGGAGTCAGTTTTTAAAAATTGTAATATATCGATTATTAGAGACAGCAGGAACGAGCTGGATGCGAGCCGCTTCCAACCGGTCTTTATGGAAATCAATGAGAGAGGCCTATGTCCAGCAGTGGACGTCATACGGCTGATGATGATGGTGGTGACTATTAGAGAAGAACAGAAGAGATACTATTTACATATACACGTATAAATGGCAAAATTGCAAGGCGCAGAAAAAAATTAGAATACATTTTAAGTAAAAACTAATATTCTAAAAGCGATAATTATAATAGAAAAACAATTTTTAACAAATTATACAAAAATTTAAAAATCCAATTTAATAACTGAATAAAACTAGTAAGTGAATAAAATTAGAAAACAAAATTATTATTGGTTTTATTTAAAAGCGTTTAGATAATATCGAATAACTCGAAGCTGGACTTCGAAAAGAAAAAGAAATTGAGAAGTGAAAGTAAATAAACAAACATAAAGTAATTAGATCCGATTCAAAGCGTTGAAGGATCTCTTCAGAGGGCTTTTAAACGATGGGTCGGTTTTTGGAAAAGGTCACAGGGTCAAGTGCGTGTCCGGCGTAAATTACTCCTATTCATTGCGCTTGTATTATCTTCTCGGAAACTGAAATCTTCACTGGAAAAGTGGTCCACGAGTTCCCCAAAAAGGTTGTATTTAAAAAAAAAAGATTTATTTACTTTTTTGCCTTTTGTCTATTTTTTATAACTTCCTAAATACATTTTTATAGTTTTATTTTACGTTAGAATTTAGCTTTTTTATGTAAAAGTACTGAGAAAAATTGCTCCTACTTCTGTTCTTAATGTTGCTGTGTCCGACAGGGTTCCTATTTGACTGTGTACGGTATCTTGTACTAAAAGAAAGCAATAAATATGTTGAATTTTGAATCTGTCGCCTACCTATACAGCGCCTGTCCAAAACCATTGCAGCGGCACCCAGAACTTTGACTTACAAAATAAAGTAAAAGACAACGCTGCATTGGCGCTCATTACTTTGAGATATTCCATAGCCTTTTTTGTTTTAATTATGCGGTATTACTCATGTTTAATTGTATTGGATTCTCCAACTATAGTTTCGGCCATATCCGGTGGCCTTCTTCGTGGATACAAAGTTGACTACAACGCATACGCGGCCACGTTTTGTTTCGCATGCACTGTGCGTCTCGTACGTGAAGATAGTGATTGGTGCGCGGACGCGGAGGTGGGAGGGAGTACTGTGCCGATATGCGCCAGATTTCCTTCTTCACCGGCGTCTTCCTCTACTCCAGCAAACAGAGCTCACTGCGACATCTTCAGATCCGCGACTTCTCTCACGAGCTCCATGAAGACAAGGTCTCGAAATCGTTGGCAGATTCCATCCTCCATTACTATTAAAACTAGGGCGCTTACTGATCTCTACGGCTTCCCGAACTTTCCGTGGCAAATGAAACTTCTCACGCGCTAGCTCGTATGATAGCCTTGTATTTTTAATATCTACAGTCTTAAAGCTGGACCCCAGTAATGTATCCAGATTCTCACCGACCTCTTCTCTACTAATATCTGTTACTACCTACCTAAACGGTATCCTGCTGACGAGATCAACCAATAAAAATCATGCTTGCGTATACCGTATCCTTATAAACTGAGGTATCAATATCATTCTAAGTCGTTTTACTTTAATAGCTGAAAGCAAGGCAAGTCAAACGCAAACACATTTTACATAAAAAATCTACTAAACTAAGTCATTAATAACGCTCGTAAAAATGGTAATCTATAAAAACATGAAGTTCGATGTTAATATAGTGCAAACTATAAAGCATATGATGAATTACGATAGTAAAAAATGTCTAAGGATAAAGTGAGACTAAAGTATAGCTGACTATAATATAAGCATTGAAATAAACCCAATTTCATTTCCTAACTAAATTTTCTATTGATAGAGCTAAAAGCTTTCAACGTTTTGTTATACATGAGAGACCCTTATCATTCCTCTTCCCTTGTAATTTCATAGGAAGGCACGTAAAACATGAGTCTGTAAATACCTACCTAAGTTGGTATCTTTTAAGAATGAGGTTAATGTGACGCTCAATGAATAGCAAAGTAGGCTGGAGACCAGAATAATGGCATACAAAAAGCAAGAGATCTTTTTCTTTAAGCTTACTGAAATTAAGAGGAAAGAAAAACTGCGAAGTTAGATCAAACGCTTGGTAAGATTGTATGGAATGATACAATTATTACTATTAGCACGACTGCACAAGAAAATGAGTGTAATGTTTGTATGTGAGTTTATTTATATCACCATAACTTTTAAATCCTTGAACAGATTTAGATGTATGAGGCATCGTTATATCATCCTGAGTGACCGGCTGGCTATAATTTTAAATAGATTTATTACAAAAACAAATATTTATTGATAATACCAATGTTACAAGTCAAATTCCGTAATATCATTAAAATATATTATTATTATGTTTTTCTGTTTGTATATTCAAATATTATAAATATTTTTAATTTACTTTTCTTTTTTTTTTCTCTCTCTCTCTCTGTTTTTTTATATAATTTATTATTATTCACTTTTTTTGCACCAACTTTAATATCTATTTTGTTAATTTCCATCCCAAGGTTGTCTGGAAGAAATCGCTCTAGGCGATAAGGCCGCCCTTGTACATCATGTATTTGTTATTTCTATGTTGTATTTTTGTTTTGTTACTTTCTTTTTTTGTATTTTTAGTTTTTGTGTTTTAATATGTTTGGTGTATAATAAAGTTGTATTGTATTGTATTATAAAAAGTATTAAAACACTGATTAAATGTCAATCAATAAAGAACAAAATGTCAACATAAATTATGTTAATATAAAAACATGTTAATGTAAAAAATATTGCCAGTATAATATAATATAATAATAAGTTGTCAATATAATAAGTTGTCAATATTAGTTGACATTCGTATCTTTTTATTTTGTTAGGCTTGTTTTCATAACATTTTCTGAAGATAGTCTCTGTAAGTTAATTTACTTAAAAAAATATATGTACAGATGAAATGTGGCTACCTATCTACATATATACGTGCTAGCCATTTTAGATATAGAATTCAATCAATTCAATTTTAAACCGATCGGGCTGAGACTTTGCATGCATAATATAAAGCTACTATGACGTAGGCATCTAGCGCGGGTGAAACCGCGGGGCACAGCTAGTTTATATATAAGTACCTGGATGACCGAGCTTTGCTCGGCTGAAAACTCGGATAAAACGACGTTTTCTAAAAATTAAACCTAGCTAGATCGATTTATCGCCTCCGATGCCCCCTGTATACTTTTCATGAAAATCGTTGGAGCCGTTTCCGATATTCAGATTATATAAATACAAGAATTGCTCGCTGAAATGTATTAGATAGATAGATAGATAAATTGTCAGCACAATTATGATCACCGTACGATCATTTGACTTAATTCTTATAACAATTATATTTCTGCAGAAAAAAACAAGTACAAGTACAAGAGCTTTATTTAACGTTGTAAACAATTTTAATGGTAGATACAATATAACACTTAATTTATCTATCTTTTAGTTTTATTTAGGAAAAATGTCTTAAACTAATAGCCAAGTAAATTAATTAGCATTAGTAGCTCGAAAACGGCTCTGCTGTTTGCATACAAATTCATAATTAATTCAAGTAAGTACGCTTTTAGATTTAAGTGAAGAGTAACGAAGCGTGTTTTTATAAAACTTACTTTGTCTAAAAACCTGCGCGAATAAACCGTCTGCAAAATGACAAACGTAACGTGCATTTGTTTAGATTTAACAATTACAAATGTACGAATATCTTATTAGAACTGATTACATTTGAACGCAGGTGATACTTTGACATAATGTTAGAAACAAATTTTCCAGCTTAGAAACACACTATATTCGTCAACAAATGAACACGTAATCGTTCTTTATATCAATGCTCACTATTTTATTTAACTCTCACCTTTCGATTTACTCCTGTTTATTTCCTTGGGCATGAATATATTTAAATAACTTTTTATACATAAAAGTAATTTTTAGGATATATACAATAAAATTATTGAAAAATAGCAGGAAAAACCATAGACGCTGCTAGGATATTTTTTTTTTCAGTTTTACAGTATTATTAGACACTTTTAGGCTGGATATAAAATAATAAAAAAATATCGTAAGATATTTTACACGGCACCGTCAAGCCTCAAAATAACCAAAGCTTGTACAATAAGAACTAGAAAGTTGATAGAACTACTTATATACCTTTTTTGTTGTTGTAAATACATACTTATAAAACATTCAAAACACCCATTCCAGAACAAACATTTTTCGTCATATAAATATTTGTCTTGGAGAGACGTCGAACCTACGCCCACAGCTCTTGAAGCAGATATTCTACTAAATGAGCTAGCAATTAATATCAGATCCGAAGCAGACATCTTGAATATAATTTTGAGCACATCGGAAAAAGTTTATCTAGGAAGTAAAGCAGGATACGGAGTGTAGCTGTCAAATGTCACAACTCTGACGTAAACGTGCTGACATAATACCTATGCTAAAGACGCAGCACACAAGGTAAGCCACTAAAATCACAAAACGCATTTAAGACATTGATCGAGTCACTATTTGCGTCATCCAATATTTCTTTTCACGTAAAGGTAATTTAAAAATTATACATTATTGACTTTGAACTTAAAATAAGACTCCTTTGACTCATTTGCCAATAAAAGAGAATTAAAAAAAAATATATATATATATAGGTTATACATATAATTCGTTCAGAATCCATATCTTAATCATGTCTAGGATTGAAATTACGTTAAATAATAATGCCAATTATTTTCTAATCGCAACTTTGCAGTCACACTTGTCGTGTAGGTGTAACCTGAGCTTGATTGTCTTGAGGCAAGCTCACGTCTCCAGCTTGTTTAAAGACTTAGTAGGGTGCAAACAAAACTAAAAGTTATATTTTAAGACTGACACATAATTTATCTTGCTTATATTGAACAAAGTTTGTTCACGACAAGTTAACTTAGTTTTTAGCCAACTAAAAAAGATCATTGTTGTACTGCTGGTGTTGTTTTAGTCTAAAATTGTGTGAAACTAAATTTACAATTTATAAAAAACCGACTTCATGACCTTTAGGCCAACTAAACGCACTGCTCCAATGAAACAGCGAGGTTTCGTAGTAAACGAAAATATCATCGAAGTATACAATTTTTTGATTTTTGTTAATATTGTTTTTCATACATGCTATTGTCAGAACTGAACCAAATTAAACAAACCCAAACGGGAAGCACCAGCTTTCAAATAAAAAAAAACAATCTTTACAATGGGTTCACCCATTCGAAAGA
Organism: Biston stratarius; assembly: GCA_950106695.1. Taxonomy (NCBI): domain Eukaryota; kingdom Metazoa; phylum Arthropoda; class Insecta; order Lepidoptera; family Geometridae; genus Biston; species Biston stratarius. Next base: position 30,989,496 of record OX467106.1, on the reverse strand, counting down.
TCTGAGGCGAGTAAATTTAAAAAAAATACAGTGAAATTGAGAACCTCCTCTTTTTTCGAATTCGTTTAAAAATAAAGTATGAAATAATAAGAAAGACTAGGAGCTCTCTAGACTAGAAGATGAAACGCTTACTCATGACCCTTGCAGTGATAATCAGAACTTTGAGTAAAAAATTCCAAGGTCTCCTTATTCTTGTAATTTTGCTACCAACAGTACTTTTCGAACCGGAACACAGTAATGCTTACACACTTACTTAACCCTTTTGTAGCGATGATAGCTCAGTGGTTAGCGCGGTCGGGCCAAATGCCGAAGAATCTGGGTTCAAACCCTAACAGTGAGCTTGAGCTGCCGGTGAAGGAAAAGATCGTGAGAAATCATTTTTATGACACAATCGAGGCACGCTCCTGATGCTAAGAGATAAAACAGGGCCATGACTATAGCAGCAATACACAGCATTTTGAGTAACAAACCAAAATTTTGGGCATTGCTGTTTTGGCATTCATTACTTTTTTTTGTAACAATTTTTTAGTACACTTTAAAATGATCGGTTCGCTTAGTCGATTATGCAATGTGACATTTAAACAACTTAAGGTCAACAGTAAAATTTGACCCCATCCAAACACAAATAACAGAGTTGGGGTATCAACCTTCGTTTTATTAAAAAACTTTCGCTATATTCCAAGCCAAAATTGAAACTGAGGCATCGTACTCAAAATTTCATAACCCTCGAGTTGACTGAAGTAAGTAACGCAATCAACTTAGCAACAAGTTATTATTTCCTCACATTTAGTAACTTAGGAACCTTAATATGAAATTAAGTAACAAAGTTTCACCACAAAGAGTCTATAACGTCCGTAATTAATGCTTTTATTAATTATTTAGACATGGCTTTATACCTATGACAAGAACTTAATTTAAATTCAATATCTTGGGATATAATTTAGGTTTTGGATATTTTTCACATTGCACTTATTTATTAATCCGAAAGTTCGATTGTATTTTTGTAACTTTGTATGTGAATAGCACTTTATTTTTTATCTCGAAACGAACATAGGCCAAGAAGCACAGCTAGTAAAAGTTATGGAAATAAATAGAGAAACTATTAAAAAAAATAGTTTTTAGCTGAGTGGTTAGCGCGGTTGTTTTACACGCCAAGGGGCGTGGGTTTGAATCTCAACAATGGACTGAAACTGCCGCTAAAGAAAAACATCATGAGGAAACTATAGCGTGGTGGTAGGATATTTTCTAGCTCGGCCAGCGAGTTACCATCGTCAAGTCGAAAATCCGCACGAAGCACTAACAGTTTGTTCTGGTAGTCTTCCTTGTGAACCAGTTACATTCCAAGCTAGTTATGTTTACGATCTTCGACAACACCGTCACATTAACGTCAAGTCAGCCATAGTCAAACGCCAAGCCTATCAAATATAAAAAAAAAAACAGTAGCTTCATAATTATTTGCATGCTGTTTCGATTTGAATCATCTTAGTAGCTCTCCCATCTCATAGTAGTTCCGTCTTAATCATTTTCACAAAAGACAATAATTTATTTGTGTCAATACCTAATGTAAGTAAAAATTCACATAAAACAAGGTCCAGAGCAGACTTAAAGCTTTTTTTTTTTGGTTGACAAGCTTGGTGTTTGGCCGCAACTCACCTGATGTTAAGTGACGTTGTGGTCGAAGATGGTAAAGCACACCTAGCCTGGAATGGAACTGGCTCTCAAGTGAGGGTGCCGGAACACACCGTTAGATGCTTGGCGGCAGATTTTCAACTTGAGGGTGGTAGCTAGCCAGCCGAGTACTAGAAAGTACCCTACCACCACGCTATGGTTTCCTCACGATGTTTTCCTTCACCGGCAGCTCAAGCTCATTGTTGGGGTTTGAATAAATATCGCCGTTGCAGCGATACACAGAACTTTGAGTAACAAAGTCTAGGGCATCGCTGGTTTGGCGCTCATTACTTTGAGACATTAGATAGTTAGTCTCAACTTCCCAGTAATTCGCTAGCTTCAGTACCCTTCAAACCGGAACATAGTAATGTTTACACACTACTACTTGGTGGCAGAATATCTGGTACTGCGGCTAAACAAACATAACAAACATATATTTTTAACTAGATTAGAAACTATGGTTACACTAGTACGTAGGCTTGAAATCTTTTATCTACTTCATTGAACCCCTTACTCGGTTCTATTCCTCATGAACTCGTTTTTCCATGTCACAAATTTTACTACCTCGGCAAACGTTATTAGAAAAACACGAACGTGCACGTAAATGCATTTCAGTACATCCGTTCTACGCAGTAAAGTAGAATAATTTACTGTTCGTGAATGTTTGAATATCCTCATTTGTTATTCTGACACGTCAGGCCGTGGTTAAACATAAATAGTAGTTAAGTTAATCAAATAGATGTAAAATTTTGATAAAAGTTATTCTGGTACTTGCTATTACAACATTAACAAAGGCGCATCAAGAACTGCACGAAGATTTTCTATAACTATAATACTGACGGTTAATCATATTGTTTTTCATTTGTGACAGGCTAGGTGTTTGACCACAGCTCACCTGATGTTAAGTGATAATCTAGTCGATGGTTAAGCACACCTAGCCTGTAATGGAACTGGCTCTCAAGTGAGGTTGCTGAAACACACCGTTAGGTGCTTGTCAGCAGATTTTTCAAGTTGAGGTTGGTAGCTAGCCAGCCGAGTACTAGAAAGTAGGTACCCTAAGTTATAGGTCATCTAGACTCACAGGATCGTCACCTTAGTACTATAAAGTACACTATAACCAAGCTTTGATTTCTTCGTAATGGTTTTCTTCAGCAGCTCAAGTTCGATGTTGGCGTTTGAACTCATGTCCTACGGCATGTGATCAAACCAATATTTTTTATTGCAAATTATTTGTTTATTATATGAACAAAGAGGTATCTGTGAGTTCCATAAAATTCTAACAGATGGCGGTGTAAGGTAACTTATTAACTGGATTAGTAAGTATCCAATAGATGGCGCTACGTTAAAAGTCCAAATGTTTCATAAGTATCCAATAGATGGCGCTACGTTAAAAGTACAAACGTTTCATATGCACTACAATTTATGTCACGTTACACGCGTGTATTCAATTTGACCACAGCAACGCGTGGCCGGGTCTGCTAGTAAAGTAATAAAATTCTTATAATACATACAGAGCACCCAGACACAGGAAAAACATTTATCGTCATATTAATCTCTGTCTTGGTGGGAATCGAACCCACTCCCTTAAGCTCTTGAAGCAGATATTCTACCAAATAAACTAACAGGGCAGCCATAGTATCAGAGTGCTAAAAAGTATCATAGCATACCTTTGAGTTTACGTAAGTCTTTGGTGATTTAATTTGTATCGGTTACAATTAATTTGAAGATGTTTTTATAATAAATCTTCTAAAAATGAGCCTTAGACTATAATAACTGAATTTATTAGAAACAAATCTACTAGCATATGTAGTTACGAAACTCAAGATATTCAATTAAATTTTCGCTTAATATTTTAGTTACACAAGAGTGAAAAAAGCTTCACTCATAGTTAGCTACGGATCCAATTAACGAAATAAAAGACCAAGCAGATTCCATCATAAAAAGAGAAAAGACAACAATTTACTATGCATAGAAAATGTTGTAAAATGCTGTAAAATGTTGTAAAATATTATTTTTGATTGAAAATATGAAATATAGAAAAATCTTACCGAAAACGTTAAGCTAACCACAATAAACAGGATATTGTCCGCAATAAATTTGAAGATACGAAAATATAATCCTAAGCTGTAACTACTCAGACACTTTACGGTCTATAAAAAATTTCTTTGACTTTATGACACGGTCACACTCTCAGGTCACACTTCAGTGGAATGGTGGGTGACTTTTTAGTGTGAATGGACGTAATAATGTGACATTTGACATTACATTGTTATATTATATTGTGCGCATAAAATAAGTGTTTATATATAATATATGCATGTATTATACATATAAACCTTCCTTTTGAATCACTCTGTCTATTGATGGAAACCACATTAAAATCCGTTGCGTAGTTTAAAAGATCCAAGCGTACAGACGGCGGGAAGAGATGATAGCTCAGTGGTTATCGCGGTCGGTTCGCATGCCGAAGGGACTGGGTTCAAACCCCAACAATGAGCTTGAGTGAAGGAAATTATCATGAGAAAACCATAGCGTGGTGGTAGGGTATTTTCTAGTACTCGGCTGGCTAGCTACCACCCTCAAGTTGAAAATCTGCCGCCAAGCATCTAATTGTGTGTTCCGGCAGCCTCACTTGAGAGCCAGTTCCATTCCAGGCTAGATGTGTTTACCATCTTCGACCACACCGTTACTTAACATCAGGTGAGCTGTGGTCAAACAAAAAGCCATAAAAAAAACGAACGAAAACTGCCACCAATGGTATCACGCAAGACGCACACACAATTAAGTCTTGCGACCCAAGGGTTGGTTTAAAGGTTTCCTTTAAATACGTTTTAATGCTCAACTTCACTGCCCATGTTCACATCCCTACGCAACCAAATTTGATATGATCGTAGCAACGCTGCTTTGTTAATTAATTAATGTATATGTTCTTGGCAGACCGAGGTCTTTTAGTAGATTTAGAACACATACATATTTATTTAAGTAAAATATACTAAAAAACTTGCCGTGGTGGTGCCGGCGTAAGAATAGTTATACCCCACCCTCTCTACCTGTGGTTGCCGTAAGTGTCGGCTAAGGGATGTAATCCGGAAGATGGGCAGCAGCGTCTTCCTTGAACAATCACAGCTAACTAAACCGCTTTCTACCGCGGGTAGAAAGGGTGGGGTACTATTCTTACGCCGGCACCACCACGGCAATAATTTTTATCGAATAATTTTAATGATAATTACACAATACGGTAATAAAATCTGCTTATAACGGTTCGATTCTATCTTCATTGTATGAACCGCTTATCAATGGAATTTGCTGCCCGAGTAAGTGTTCCCTGATAGATATAATCTGGGTGCCTAAGTCGCGAGTGAATCGATTTCTTCTAGGTAAGCGTGCTCCATCGTAGACCGCATCTTCGCTTAACATAAGGCAAGTTTGCGGTAAAACCTCTTTTTTTTTTTTTTTTTTTTTTTTCAGGGAAAATACTTAATGTATACCACCGGCCCTGGGGCGGGCACAGTGGTTATGTGGGACTCTCCGTCCTAATGACGGCCTACCCACTAAAAACCCTGGAGTGTTCCACCTCGGCGCTTTGTGTCGAGGCTGCGGGCACGCTTTCGCACTCTTCCGCGGCCTCGACAGCGCTTGTCCTCTCGGACACCACCTCGGAGCCCAGGCTCCCTTGCCACGATGACGATGTGTCGGAACACCGGACACATCGCGATCCACCTCGGAGACCAAATCAGCAAAATGAGCACCGGACGGCCCCACGTCCGCACGCCCTTGGTCTCCATACGACGGGTCAGATGAGTGGCCCCGCCGCCTACCACTTTGGCCGCTGGGAATGGGTATCGCCCGCAACACCGGCACTCCTCCCATCCCGCAGCCCCTTCTCGTCAGAGTCGCTCTGGCATGGCTCTCAGCACGGCCCCACAGGGTAAACTACGCCATGAGTAGCCCCGGGCCACCACCACGAGCCCATGTAGACCGCCGCACAGCTAACGTCCTCTTCGCTCCAGATACGACGATCCCGAATGGCAAAACCCGTGGTAGCAACAACCCCAGGCCACCCCGGCACAGCCCCCCCGCAAGACCCCGCGGATTGCCCACCAGAAACGACCCGACCACCAACACACCCATCTGCGTCAGGTGGGAGCCCCCTCAAGAAAATCTCTTGATGAGACTACCACCCGACTGCCCCACAACAGCTCGAAAGTTCGAGCCCACCACTCTGCTCCTTCACAGTGCCGTCAGCTGATCAGAGGGACACGTAAGGAGCCCCTCCTTTGTTTCTGCGTGCGCTCCTTCAAAAATTGGAAGAGCGCACGGAGAAACCCTCTACCGTCCGTCACCGGACCACCTCCTGGTGCCAAGCACCCCAAACATCCGTCGCGACAAGCCATTAAAAATGTCATGTCGCGACCCACCTCGGGGGCCAGAGCATACTGGCGCCAGACGACTCCATGTCTGAACGCCAGTGGCCCCCATGCAACGGGTCAGGTAAGTGGCCCCGCCGCCTACCACCACGGCTGCAGAGGATAGGGAGAGCGGCATAACGCAACACCGACACTCCTCCTCCCCTGCAGCCCCACCGCGTCCGCCATCAAACGATGGCAGCCCCGTCGAGGCCGCGGAAGATAAGGAAAGCGGCAACGATACACCGACAGTCCTCTTCCGCCGCGGCCTCCAGACCTCAGCCGCAGTGTCTCCCATACGACACTGCAGCCCGCCTCAGTTGCGGCACCGCCCATACAGCACTGCAACCTACACAGTGGCCGCTTCAACATGGCCCGAGCCAAAGCCCGTTGAAGCAGCCCCTCCTCGGGTTCCGCTTGGTTTCACCGTGGTGACCAGTCACGGTTACTCAGCCCCCCCGCCACGACAAGGCGGGAACCCACAGGGGGGTTGCGGTAAAACCTAACCTAACCTATTCATTAATATGAAAAAAAATTTGCGATTCTCACAAAGACTTGTATCTAATATCTACAAATAGTAAGAATAGTATTAACTTTAAAACGAGATCTCTGTATAAAATTGATTATAACTTTAATAATCCATGCAAAATGATAATCTAATATTTCTGTCCATCCAAAGGTTGTCTGGAATAAATCGCTCTAGTCGTTTAGCCCGCCATTTTACTACCACATATTAGTTGATTTTGTTTTGTTTTTTCTTTATCTCTTTTTTAAGTTTTTATATTTTAATGTATGTACGAGTATGTTTGGTGTATAATTAAGTTATATTCCATTCTTTAATTTCTTCTGAGACTTATTTTAACCGACTTCAAAAAAGAAGGTGGGTACCTAGGATTATTTTTGGGCTTGGCACCGACGGCATAAGATCAGTAGGTACCTAGCAGGTATAATAATACTTTATTTAAATTAATAGTTAAGAGGTTTAGATAAAAATTGTCGCTGCAATTGTGTAAATAAATCATCATAATTTGTAAATTAAAACATTTCTATCCTTTGAATTAAATGTTTCGTTAAGTTTATTTTTCGCTTTTTAGTGCTGATGTTTTTTTTTCGAAGTCGGTTTTACTTCTTTTTTTTAAGTTTTTTTATTTAATCTGTGCGTATAACGATTTCCGGTTTTCTGAAAGGTTTTTAATGTCCGACGCGCCCGTTTCTCTTTATTACTCTTAATGTTTGTTTCATGAAGTACACAAACGAGTGAAGTTTATGAACACTTAATTGTTGCGTGGGTATATTTAAATGTGATTCTTTAAAAGACAAGTAAGTTATGCTTACCGAAAGTCTTTAATATCCTACAGCTGGGGACAGAGCCACTCTTGATGGGTGTTTGTGCGATATTCCACAACACCGGCCCAATTAATTTCTTATCTAAAGACAAGACAGGTGGTTAAGTATTGCCGCTAGCTTCAAACGGTGAAAAAAATTATCATGTTTCTGTATAATATAATGTGTTTGACCGAGTGTTTATGTATTAATATAGTGGTGTATTTCTACACTGGTAATTTGATGAGTGTGGAAAAGTGGTGAAATAAGACTTTTCGTGTTTCTTAAACTTCAAAATGACTCGACTGAATTTTGACTTATTTTGTGTGACTTTGACTATGACTTAGACTTTTATCATTTCGTATTATAAAATACTTTAAAATATAATACTTACATGACACTGAGTTACTTGACACTGGCATAATCCACAAAGTGCGATGCCAAAAGCAATGAAGAAAAAAAGTACGAGTTCTACCTACTTAAAGTTATACCTGTATTATACCGGTAGTTATACTTGTAGCGATGATAGCTCAGTGGTTCGCATGCCGAAGGGGTTCAAACCCCAACAATGAGCTTGAGCTGCCTTGAGGTGAAGGAAAACATCGTGAGGAAACCATAGCATGGTGGTAGAGTGTTTTCTAGTACTCGGCTGGCTAGCTACCACCCTTAAGTTTGAAACCTGCCGCCAAGCATCTAACGGTGTGTTCCGGTAGCCTCACTAGAGAGCCAGTTCTATTCCAGGCTAGGTGTGCTTTACCATCTTCGATCACACCGATACACACTTAACATCAGGTGAGTTGTGATTAAACACCTAGCTTGTCAGCCATAAAAAATAAGTAAATTATGATTGCTTGCGTTTTCTTTTACTTAAACGTAATATATTTACTTTGTGAAGTAAAAACGACGTTTCGTAAAACTAACAATATAAAAAATGGTAACACATGAATGAACATTTTACATTCATTACATTACGTTAGTATTTGTAGCTTGTGTTAACTTGCCAGATAGTTTTTATTTTTTTTAATTTTATTAAATAGGTTTGCGTTTGACCACGCCCTGCCTGATGTTAAGCAGGATGCAGTCTACGATGAAGCACGCTTACCTAGAAAAAACCTGTTTACTCTAGATTTAAAGACACCCAAGTTGTACTTAGCAGGAAAAACAGACGCCGGCAGAGAGTTCCACATCCTCGCTGTACGTATTATGTGTAAAAATGTGGAATCGAAGCGTTTAGTCCGTACGTGGGGAATATCCACCATGTAAGGATGGCGCTTTGGCCGTGTCTGCCTCGGTCTCTCTTACATGGCAAAGTACTCTAACTTTTATTAAACTTACACAAAGATATTGCAAGAAAAAGATTGTGAACAAATATTTGCGTTGTTTCAATTTCATTTTCCAATTCTTTTACGAAGTCAGTCTGTTTGTTTAACAAACCGCAGGTTTTTCTTGAACTCAGAAAATTGAGCTGAATTTTTGAAATTGGTTTATGAAATAGTTTTTTTTTTTACAAGTACTGCTTGTTTCAGTGTTATTTGACTTTTATTCCAACTATTGTAAATGTGTATTGCTAAGTGATTGAGCAGGAGTAGGTACATTTCTCTACAAATTTTTTTTTTCAATTTCTCTACTACAAAGAAAGAAAAATAATTTAACACTTGAATATAATACTACACAAACATCTTTTTTATTTAAATTCACAATCATAACAATAAAAGTTATAGTTTTAAATAAGTTTAGAAACTCTTTTTAAAACTATAATTTTATTACCTTAATTCCTTCATACTGCAAGCAATCTGTTTAACAAGCTGTGTGTGTGTATGCCTATAACTGGCGCATGTATCGAAACATAACTCTTTGCAATGTGTTAATATTTTTTTTGTTATATGTGTGCTGTTTGCGTACCTTAATAAAAAAAAAATATTGTTTTATGTGATTTAAAAACAATATATTGCAAAATATTTGTATATAAATATCGCGTATCTATGTATGTATGTAAAATATTACCTGGTATCTTCCAAACGGCCGATTAGATGACAGCAAATTAGATTCATCTCAATAACCAGTGTCTTTAAACACCATCAACTAGGTTTAAAAAAAATCAAGGTTGTGGATTTTTGGCGCGAAATAGAAATACGTTAATTTAAAAAAAATAACCAAACCTATCAAGTAGGAAATCAAAATAAAGATAATTAAAAGGGGATTACAAAAATATATAACTATATGTTTATTTACGAATAATATTAACCAATTACCATGGGCTAGTCTCGCAAAAACTTTGCCGATAAGCAAAGTTACTTTTTTTTGTGAGCTGTATAGCGTCTGGTAAGAGTTACTGCCGAAAGTGTCTGGCAATATTGTTTTTTTTTTTTAATTATATATTCAAATCCGTAAAAATCAGCGCTGAGAATTTAAGAAAAGTGAGTAATATATTTACCTGCCTTTAGCACCTAAAGAATTTTTTTTTGTCATTTTGTTATATTGTGTTGTATTTTTCATATTGTCATATTTTATTTTATGGTGGTGCCGGCGTAAGAATTGTACCTCACCCTCTCTACCCGTGGTTGCCGTAAGGGTCGGCTGAGGGATGTAATCCGGAAGACGGGCAGCAGCGTCTTCCTTGAACCTGCGCTCGCCAACCCGCCTGCCAAGCGTGGCGAGTATTGGCAAAACAACCCCAGGATGAGGCCTATGTCCAGCAGTGGACGTCCTATGGCTGATGATAATGATATTGATGATTTTTAAATATTGACATTTTAATATATATCGACATTTTGTTTTAAATTCATGGACATGCAATCAGTGTTCTGAAACTTATAATGATATAACGGAATTGACTTGTAATATTGGTGTTATCAATAAAATATTTGTATATGTATTTTGTATACTCTCGTCTCGTAAACAAAACCAGTTTAATGTAAAATTAAATCCTCCTAATATTTCCAGTGTACTTTAAATTAGAGACTGGTTTAATTTCAGCTCACATTTCACCCATCTGTTTACCTTCCGCCATACAAAGTCGCGCAAAGACGAAGCACAATGAACCGGCGAGCTTATCACTGGCATGTCAGTACTTAAACTTAATACGGATTTTATTTTATCATACAGCAGTACAGACTTAAAGTCAATTAATTACTCGTCTAAAAGTATAAAACAAAAAATCAATTGGTACTATTTAAAGTCCCCCCCGCGCATCGAGCTCTGACTAAAAGTCCCTGTATTTTAAGTATGTCTGAACAAAAAAAGTACATAAGTATTCTATCAGCTTTTTTTATCTAAAAGTAATGAGATGAACAATACGCTTTCCTGATGGTAAGAGATAACGTATGTACATGACCATGGAAGCGATACAGAGAACTTTAAACAGCAAAACAAGTTTAGCGCTCAGTACTTTGAAATTTTCGATGGAACGGCTCAGTAATTTCGATAGCTTGGCGGCAGAATAACTGGTACTGCGGTGGTACCTACTTAGATTACTTCCTGTTCAGGAAATCTACCATCATGTTTAGTTACTTATGGTATACGTACGTATAGATGGTCAAATGCGAACTTATACAATACGTGTTAAAAAAATCTTTGACGTGGAAAAAACTCAATTCATTCGCTAAAGATTACGATTCCTAGAAACAATTTTTCACGGCGTTTCCTTTACGAGCTGTCTTTTAGGGACATGAGCTTTATTAATTGAGTTTTTTGATGGCACTTTCATGAGGTTAGGCGTTCTTGCCTTCTCTCAACATTATGCTTTTTTGTGTCTCATTGAACAATCTCGCAGGAGAATGTGCAGCTTCTTAAATTGAATCACGTTAATATTATAAAGGCAAAACTTTGTGCGTGTATTTTTATGTTTGTTACTTCTTCACGCTCAAACGGCTAGACCAATTTTGATGAAATTTGGTATGGAGGTAGCTGATACCCTGGATTAACACAGAATACTTTTATTATCCAGAAAAAATGTAGCAGGTAGTATAAAGCAAATGGTGAAAACTTACAACCCTATTTTTTTTTTAAAGATATTCGTTTTGACGTCATTACTTATACCGTCAAACTTCGCACAAACTAGTCTACTGCATATTTGTAAGTACAGTGACCGAATCCCACGAAATCCTAAGAGTAATCCCTTTCATGATAAGGGTTCCATTCTGAGAGAATATAAAGCGTGGGTTAATTAAAAGTAATATCTTTTAAGGAACAGTGCGTTTCTACTACGTTTTCTGCTTACGAATTGATTACTCTGTTGGTTAAGGGCAGATAACTGAAAGAAATCCTTTTTTTTGTTGTTGTAAAGGTATTAATATTAAAAAACCAAAGGTACAAAAACTTGCGGGAATTATTTAAAAGCACTGTTTGTTTTAAGCTAGACGATTATGTATACTTTAAAAATCATTGTAGCTAATTTGTTAATCGGTTTTTTATCAAATTCATTTCAGAAAATGTGCTTTAAGACTACATGGTCTAAATTCCCTCATGCCCATTTTTCTATCAGACAACCAGAAGTTCAAAAAAGCGATATCGTTTCATGGTCGACGTTCCAACTCGGAACGAAACGATTTGATTCTACGTTAATTGTGCGGACCGCTAGATAGTGGAATGTGCTGTCAGAGTGGATGTTCCCCGGTGGATATAATCTGGGTGTCTTCAAGTCGAGAGTGAATTGCTATCTTCTAGGCGACCGTGCTCCATCTTAGACCCCATCATTTCTGTGAGATGGCGGTCAAACGTAAACCTATTAATTATTGACTGCCCTGTTGGTTCATTGGTAGTATGTCTGCTTCAAGAGCCTTAGGGCGTGGGTTCAATTCCCACTCAAGACGAGCATTTTTTGGTCTAATCAAAAATGTTTATCTTGTGTCTGGGTGTTCTGTATATATTATTACAATGACAGGTAGCTGTCATTGTCAAATGACAACCTGTTTGTTAACCTCTCTCTCTCTCTATTTCTCTCTCTCTCTCTCTATTTCTCTCTCTCTCTCTCTCTCTCTCTCTCTCTCTCTCTGTCTCTCTCTCTCTCTGTACTCGCGGGCACGCATGTAAAGGTTCTTCTTTTGATTATTGAATATATCATACAAATTCGTCAGCAAATTGAACCGGAGTTTTATTTCAATCAAGCGGTGAGCACATATATCTTCTATAGGAAACAATTATTCTTAATATTTTATTTACGACGCCCGTGTTTATCCTTAAAGCTTTGCAACCAAAATACATCGAAGCAAGCCCCATGGTGCAAAGCTGCCCCCATTACGTTGATTATACTGTTCTAGTATATGCGACTCGATGCGACATGGCATCTGCGTCAGATAGCCTCGTAAAAACCATAAGGTTCATTTGCCCTACTCCTCGATCATAAAAGAGATATTTGCATGTACCTCCATGGAGAGAGAGTAATGGCGTCATCTGTCTTTCGACTTTGTGTCGTTGCAAGAAGCACCACAATTGAGCGGATGGATGGGGTACATTTAGGTTGTTCTTTTAATTGTTTGTTAACTTTATGTACTATGGGCATAGAAAGGTTAATCTGCGAGTATGTTTATCTTTATTATATTCTATATATTAATCCAGGTATTATTTGATCCAAATCCGTTCAGCCGTTTTTGCATGATTAAATAACAAAGATTTTAATCAATAATAAGATCATGCAATGCTAACAATGCAAATTTGAATTTTAAAAGCAAGCAACACAAAAAACCCTTTTTTAGCGATGATAGCTCAGTGGTTAGTCGGTCGGTTCGCATGCCGAAGGGCGTGGGTTTAAGCCCCAACAATGAGCTTGAGCTGCCGGTGAAGGAAAAAATCGTGAGGAAATCATATCATGGTGGTAAGGTACTTTATAGTACTCTGGCTAGCTACCACCCTCAAATTGAAAATCTGCCGCCAAGCATCTAACGGTGTGTTCCAGCAGCCTCATTTGAGAGCCAGTTCTATTCCAGGCTAGGTGTGATAACATCAGGTGAGCTGAGGTCAAACACCTAGAGCCTGTCAACCATAAAAAAAGCATTTTTTCATTTGCTTAATTTTTATTCTATAACTGAAAATGGTCCAGTTTTGTATAAACCATACCAATTTCATACGACATAACTTTTCAAAAGGTATTTTGTTCAACAAAGTATATTCCGAAAGGTTCTATCCGTAGGCAAGTACGAAAGTAACTAGAACGGAGCAAACATAATCAGATAGCGCAAGTTGTTTCGGAACTAATAATTTTTCTCGGCTTAGAAAATAATGATCACAATTTGTAAAGAAGGATGGCAGAATTCTAACATTTCTAGCTCAGGTTTTCTGAGAAAAAATAGACTCCACGCCCACAATTGAATTTTTTATGTACTGGTAAATCAATTTCAATGTAAGTTACTTCATATCATCAATGCTGGAAAAAAGTTATTTTATGAAACCCATCTATGATCCATCATAGCGATCCTTTATGGTTGACATTCCAAAAATATAACTAAACGGTTCTACTTTCATTGTACGAACCGCTAAAGAATGGAATTTGTTACCCGAGTGGGTGTTCCCTGATAGATACAATCTGGGTTCTTCAAGTCGCGAGTGAATCGGTTTCTTCTACGCGAGCGTGCTCCACCATAGACCGCATCTTCGCTTAACATCAGGCAAGATGGCGTTCAAACGGAAAGCTATCAACAATTTAAAAAAAGTGGATGTATAGTTTTGAAGCTTTTGACAGTCTAATGGACAAAAAATCTCGCTGTTTTGATATGAAAGAAATAAGGATCACTTATAATACATACAGAACAACCAGACACAAAACAAACATTTACGATCGTCACATAAATGTATGCTCTGGTGGAAATCGAACCTACATCCTACAGGCAATATGTACTAAGATTTATCTTCCAGAAGGTTGTTCCTGTCATTTTTCTCTGGAAAAGTGTTTGAACGGAAAATTTTAAGAGTTTGACTACATCTAAAAAAGTTATCATGACTTGTTTTAGCGTGGCACTTCTTGGATTAATCTTTTTTGTTAGGTTTTTGCTTTGCATATCGCAATGTAAGCTTACAAACATACACCGCCAGTTTAATCGAAAATTGGCATTTGGTAGATTAAGGAATTTCCTAACCCTACAAGTTTCATGTGTATAATGTTGTGTCCTCTACTTCTCTAAAACTCGGAAGCCTTTATTTGTTGATTGCTGCATAGAGAGTTAACTATTTGATAGGGGCCCGTGGGAATGACGTAGTGAAATTGTCTTCGTATGGGACCGGCACTATCAACGAGACTTGTGTTTAGCAAGGCTATTATTTGAATAGCAAAAGGATTTATGTGCAATATCACTTTTATTACTGTATCTTGTTCATAGAAACATGATTTTTTAATTGTTAGACAGCTATTTATTTACCATCTCATTATTTTTGTTTCTAGTAAAGTAGTAGATAGATATTTCAACATACTTCTAAAACAAAAATAATTCTTGTCAGATATGAGTAAAATTTGGATTGCTTATATCATGGATAAATATATATATCGTACCATATATATTTGAGAAATAAAAAAATAGCTTAACACAAAGTACTTTTCATAACGAAGAGTATCCAGGAAAAATGTACGGTTTAAATGAACAAGTGCTAGTCGGACTCGCGCACTAAGGGTTCCGTACCGTTATCTATTAAAAAACAAAAAAAATCGCGTTTGTTGTATGGGAGCCCCCCTTAAATATTTATTGTATTTTGTTTTTAGTATTTGTTGTTATAGCGGCAACAAAAATACATAATTTGTGAAAATTTCAACTGTCTGGCTATCGCGGTTCTTGGGATACAGCCTGGTGTCAGACAGACGGACGGACAGACAGACAGCGATTTCTTAATAATAGGGTCCCGTTTTTACTCTTTGGGTACGGAACCCTAAAAGCAGATAAAACCGCGAAGTATTGTTAATAAAAATATAAAAACGTTAAGAAATATTTACCACACAAAAGCTGCCATACTTTAAATAAAATTTATTCTTCCATCAAATTACACACAACGATGACAAATTAACCCTAAAAGTACTTACTTTTCTTATAATATCGCTTTGCACTCAGAGGTTATAACGTAAATACATCTTTTTCCACTTAAATAAATTGTGTGTGCCAATTTCAGTAGAAAGCTAACCGCAGCTGCGCTTGGAACAAACGAGGGGTGAGTCGTCTTATCGTACGCTATTTTCATGCAAGTTATGATAAAACTAGAATACATTACATATACATTTACTACTAGATAACTTAAAACTGTTGACCTTCAGTAACTCTCAAGCTATATGCATGTAGCTGCATGTAGATGCATGTTCTCAAATCGAGACTATGAATTAATTAGCATAAAGAACGTCTTAAGATTTTATGTAGTAATCATTATAAGTTGCACGGTTGTATAACTCTGTGCTGGAATCTGTATTCCATGTTAGTACAATATGGGTGTCTTCAAAGCTAGAAAAACGTATTCTTCTGAATGGGCATGTTATATCTTATATCGTACTACTGCTTAACATCAGGCGGTATTGGGTCAAACTTTTTGTTTAATTGGTGGTAGATTTCCTTAGCAGGAGGTCGTCTAGGTAGGTACCATTGCAGTATCAGATATTCTGCTGCCAAGCAGTAGTGTGTAAAAATTACTGTGTTCCAGTTTAAAGGGTACTGCAGCTAGCGAAAGTTTTATCCATTGAAGTTTGATTAAATAAACTTTCCCAGTGCTGTCTATTATTATAGACATTAGGAACTCTCAGATGTAAGTTGCTTATGATGTCTTCCTTCGCATTACACATATTATAACTTAGAAACAAACAGAGGTAAGTGTCGTGGGATTTGAACACAAGCCTGGATTAGAAGCCAAATGTTATTTCAACTTGGCTGTCGTAACTTAATATATTGTTTAGTAATGAACTGTCTTAGGCTGAAATTGATAACACAAATCTTTTATTTGAAAAGCAAAACCTAATTTTTACGTTTATTACATTCGCAAAGATTGTTGCACCAATTACATGTGTGGTAATTATTTTTCTTAATAAGTATAATGATAATTCTTACCATTACTGGAACAATGTTTCATGTAAAATATGCTACAACAAACTTAGCTTTTAACTCTTCACTGCAAATAATGTGTCGTACATGTAATGCTTCCTTGAGTGATCTCGATATTCTATTATTTACAAACATAAACTTTATAGATAATTATTAACACTTACTTGATTTAACTTTTCATAAAATACTAGAAAATGTCAAAACACTCGTCAGTTGCAAATGCACAGAGCGCGACCCCAAAAAAACAATGAACCAAAAAATATTAAGTACTAGCTATGCCCCGCGGTTTCACCCGCGTTAGTCCAGATCTCGTAGGAATGTCGGGATAAAAATTAGCTTATGTTAATCAAGGATAACGTACCTTTCTAACTGTGAAAGAATTTTTGAAATCGATTAAATAGTTTTGGAGCCTATTCAATGAAAACAATCAACTTTCCTCTTTATAATATTATTATTATATGTTAGTATAGAAAAACACGAATACCCAATAAATAATTAATGTTTTTTTTTAATTAAAACCTGTAATTCTCGGGCCGATGTAATGATTCTGACGATACCCCATACATTCTACTCTGCTGGGGTATTTCAAATTTATGGTGGTATAAAAAAACTCACAAACATACATAAAAACATGAACCCCAAAAACATTACACTCCTTTTTTTGGGCAGTCGTGTAATAATATACTTACAACTATCGTCATAGTCAAAATAGACATCGCTTTAATTTTCTACGAATTTTATATTTTATATTCCTTACTGTAACTATGACTGTAATACGATCTAAGACTATCCCTCGAGACTCAGTGAACTTTGAACTCTCGAGATTAAACCTCGAGTTTTATAAGGCAAGGATAAGGCGAGGAATTGATGACCTAAGTCGTAAAATGATGCTATCTACGTGAAGGAGTGTTTTCATGACCGAAAGTAGTCCTCCCGGGAATACTTCCTGAAATGCTTATGAACGTTTTCCTAAGGTCTTGCAAAAAACCATACAAAAAAGCCTAAAATTATTAGAATGGCAACATAACTGTAGCTGTGAAATATTTTTACTGTTAAGGTGGTTTTTTTTAACGAAAATATGGAACGATTTTGTTTGCAGGCATATTATCTACGAATCTTATCATTTTATTTTTGCCATGCGTTTATAGATTCAAGATACCAATAAAATACCAAAATAAGCATCAAAACTTTGTGAGGCGATGCTTTGAGTATATAACAACCAAGACCAAATCTTTCTTTAGAAAAGTGTTTTAGCTATAAAATTTACTGACTGACTAAGTATATGGTAGTTTTTTAAATAAGTTTTTAAACATACTATAAAACAAAGTCGCCCGCCGCGTCTGTCTGTCTGTCTGTCTGTCTGTTCGCTATAAATTAAAAACTACAGAACGGATTATCATGCGAGTTTCACGAATAGAAAGAGTGATTCATGAGGAAGGTTTAGTATATAATTTGTCAAGGTTTTGTGTAAAATGGTTGAAATATGACGATAATTGTTGGAAGTCGGAATCGTTTTCATCAAAAATGCTGCCTAATCACTTTGAGATATAACAAAACAATGCATGGTAGGATATTCCTCTTATATAGATCTACAAAAAAGTCCGCGTTGGCATATATTCTTTTAAGGATAGCTTACTATACCCATTTTTACTATCCGCGTGAAGCCGAGGCGAGTCGCTAGTAAATAATAAATTGACAAACAAGAGGAAACAAAATAAAAGTAAGGAAACCATGGCATGGTGGTAGGGTACTTTCTATTACTCGACTGGCTAGCTACCAACCTCAAGTTGAAAATCTGCAACCAAGCACCTAATATGATTGTTCGATACCAACAATCGAATCGGTTCAATCGAATCGAACCACAGAGATGTTCCGGCAACCTCACTTGAGAGCCAGTTCTATTCCAGGCTAGGTGTGTTTACCATCATTGATTGCATCGTCAGTAAACATCAGGAGAGTTGTGGTCAAACACCTCACAAACACATCATCAGCCATAGGACGTCCACTGCTGGACATAGGCCTCTTCCTGGGAGAGTTTTGCCAATACTCGCCACGCTTGGCAGGCGGGTTGGCGAGCGCAGTTAGGTGTGATTGTTCAACGAAGACGCTGCTGCCCATCTTCCAGATTACATCCCTTAGCCGACTCTTACGGCAACCACGGGTAGAGAGGGTGGGGTACAATTTTTACCTAGATTGTCAAAAAAAGCATTTTTTACTAATGCAAAAATGTGTTACTAAAAATGGTTGTTACTTCTTAATTTTAATAAAACTTTGAATGAGGTCCTGGATTCATCCAGGATAAAGCTATCCATTATAGGTTTACTCTGTCTCTCGGAAAATATACAATTCCCATGGGGTGGTTGCCAAAATATGAACGTGTACGTGCATAAATACAGAGTAATGCGACTGATATTGTCTTTGTATGCTATTATGCAGATGTAATGTAATGCTAAACGAAGAAAGCTTTGGGTATATATCATGTGTTTTAGAAGGTACACGCTCGTTGAGTTTTTAACCGAATAAAGCATATCCAAAAGGAAAGGTAATGTTTAACTAGTCTACGAGTGTATGTAGGTGTGTTTGTATTTTTTATAGTTGAGAGACTACATGTTTCAACACATTTCACTTGTGTTAAATGACATTGTAGCGCATAACTCAGCGTATTAGCAATCTGAAGTGGCAATGGGTTAGACGTATCTGTCGAGAACAGATAATCGCTGGGGTAGACGTTTTCTAGAGTGGAGACCGCGAATTGGGAAATGTAGCGTAGGACGCCCTGAGACTCGATGGAGTGACGATATACGTAGGACAGCTGGCGATGGATGAAAGTGAAAAGCCGAAGATCTTGTCTTGGGAGCGGCCTATGTCTAGTAGTAGACTTCGATTGGCTGATGATGATAATGAAATGAAGTTGTGCTGTTGAATACAAACCACAAACTTATAACCCTTAATAATTACGTAGATATCTCAACGGTGTAAAGCATTATTATTTAAAGCACTTTCGTACCACAATCTGTGCAGTTTATGTGTCGAATTAGCACTGTTTCAATTATCAATAATATAGTTAGAACATACCAATCGCTTTAATCGTGGAGCTATTCCTTTGTCCTATGACTAGTTAAGACGTAACTTTGTTAGTAACTCAGCGGAATATATCTTAAACTCGACTGCGGTATAATTAGGGAAGAATCAATGCAACGTAGGATCGTGAAGTTACGAAACCGAGTCACATTAACATCCGAGTCGAACATCACATAAATGTTTGTCCCGGTGGGAATCGAACCCACGCCCTTCAGGAAATAAGTTTATGAATTAAAAGTTTTGAAACTTGACTAAGGTCTTCTATTTATCAAAAAAAAAAAAAAGTTTTATGAAGTTAAATAGATAAACTATATAAGTTAACTGGTCAAAATGTTAGTAAAAAAAAAGTTACTGAAAATATAATATTATAAAGTTTTTGTTCTGTACGATTCTGTTCTGATTGCACATTGCACGAATTGCTACAAGTATTCTATTTAAAAATGCAAGAAGAGCAAATCTTAATTTAAATTTATTTAATATTAGGGCCTCAGTATAAAATCTTTCCGAAATATGTGACGTATTTTTTCTTACAAATAAACATGTCAACGTTTTTGGCTGTTGGTTACATTATTTTTATTTCATATTTTCGCAATACATTGGAATTACAGAAAAAACTGTGGATCAACGTCAGTATAAAACATCTTACTGTGTAAGTAGAGAATCAACTGTTAAAATATCTCCACAGCTTACAGCCTACCACACGAAGCCGCAATCTATCTTGAATGTTCGATAAAAGTCACCTGTCTCCACGCCATGTGACGAAATGACCATGCCCACACGTCTTGAGTCGTATCTCTCACGTCGACTCGTAATATATTCTGACCTAATACATCACTGGTCACAGAGAAGAGAACTAGAAGGATTACTTTAGAATGAACCGCTCATAATACGCTGGACTGTATTGTTAAATATTGCAATGAAGATTGTTGAGTGTCGCCATTTTGGCGCTGTTAGTTACGCTCAGCAGCAGTGTGTGTCCATGGAACTAAAGGTACGTCATGATGTTTTTATTTTTTATTTTTTGGCGGCGCACAACTTGCATTAGCCAGTGTCGAGTATTTCAATATTTTCAAGTATTTTATTTAAAATTAAGTTAAATAAAACTAAGTCACACAAAGTAAGTCTTGGTCTAGGTTTACAACTAGCTTCGATGGAGTTTTCAAAATAACACAAAAAGTCATATTTCACTACATTATGTCACTTTCATATACTCGAGCACGTAGTTCGACATTTAATGAATAAAACACAACTATTTTTATACTTTGATGTTAACATAGTGGTTAACGCATTTAGACCGCATGCTGAGGGGCTTAGGTTTAAATCCCATCAATGAACTTACTACTGTGAAAGAAAACGTCGGGAAGCAGCCATGGCATGGTGGTAGGGTACGACTAACCTAGCCAGGATAGGCTAGCTACCATCCTCAAGTTGAATATTTGTCGCGAAGCACCGAAACCCAGCAGTGTGTTCCGGTAGCCTCACTTGAAAGTCAGTTCTCAATCCAGTAACTGCCACAAGTAAAAAAAATCTAGAGCCTACGTTTTAGAAATTAATAGCGGCCTTATAGATAGTAATAAACTAGGTTTATGTATAATTTCATTTTGCTTTCCATGTTATAATTTGATCAATAAAAAATGTGAAATGTGTAAAAAATAGGGTATAAATTCGTTCAACCAAACACACGATCACGTACCTTGGTACTACTTTGTTTTGATTTATCACTTACCTCTGATTTTTCCGGCTTGACAAGCTTCTTTTTCTAGCATTGACTGTGTCCCTAGCATAGAGACCGTCAAAAGGGTTTGGTAAAGGGCAAGCTCCATAACGTACATCGACAAACTTGCCTCTATCACCGATACCCAAACATTGTATTTTATTTTCCCACCAAAAAATGAACAATTCCGTATTTGTGTTTACTTCGACGATCGCAAACATAACTTGGTAGTTTTTTACATTGAAGAATGTGACTCGCTCGGTCACCGTCGCGCCCGTACCAAATATTTTCAGTACATTTTGTTGTTTGGGTAAAAATATTTGATGGGCGGATGCCTATTGGCAAAACGAATATACTTTCGGGCAAAATGTTTGCGGAAGCTGGAATTCTTTTGATCGTGACGAACAAACGGTCATGTGGGGCTTATTTTATAGTTATTTTAGTATATCGGTAAACTGTTTCCGCAGTTCCGTG
Source organism: Biston stratarius (assembly GCA_950106695.1). Classification (NCBI taxonomy): domain Eukaryota; kingdom Metazoa; phylum Arthropoda; class Insecta; order Lepidoptera; family Geometridae; genus Biston; species Biston stratarius. The sequence goes on along the minus strand of OX467106.1, from coordinate 30,967,828 downwards.
ATTTGATTTGTTTGGCAATTCACACAGTTATACTAAACAATGAGCTGAAACGAGTCATCAGCCAAAATTTAGAAACCTTTCACGGGCTCGCTTTTATTACTGCAACTAATAAATATAAGACGATATATATCATTATGTTCTTTAATTTCATCAAAACCATTTTTTATATAAATGATGCAACAAACCAGACGCTCTCCTGATCATAAAAGATAACGCATGTTCATGTCCATTGCAGCGATACACAGAACTTTGATTAGTAATTAAATACTTTCGGTGGTTAGTCTCAACAGCCCTAGAATGTCGCTAAATGCAGTACCATTCAAACCTAAACACAGTAATGTTTACGTACTACTGCTTGGCGGTAGAATATATGGTACCTAGACGACCTCCTGCTAAGAAAATCTACCCTCAAATATTGATTTTCAATCAGTTCAATGAATACACCAGTGTCTGCACACTATTGCTTCGCATCCGAATAATTAGTAAAGATGCCATGTTTTTCTATGCCTTAAACTAACCTAACCTGAAATGAAAATCAGGACTGATTTATAGAACACGCTTAATTGTATTTTTTTTTTATGTGAAAGTAATAGGACGAACTTGACGCTCTCCTGATGGTAAAAAATTACACCTATCTATGACCATTACAGCGATACACAGAACTCTGAATAACAAATCAAAGCTCAGGACATCGCTACTTTGGCACTCATTGCTTTGAGGCATAAGATGGTTAGTCTCAACAGCCCTGTAATTTTGCTAGTTGCCCTTGCTAGTACCCTTCAAATCGGAACACAGTTATGTGTTCACACTACTGCTTGACTACCTACCTAGACGATTTTCTTCTTTTCCTCCATCTTTTACCATCAAGTAAATTTTATTTACATTAATAAAATCTTTATTTTATTATTCAATTATTTCAATTATCATATCATTGTTTCTTCGAAAAAAAAAACTCAAGTATAAAAATATGAAACGAAGGCCATTCTAAAAGCAACGTGTTCGCCGGCTTTTATCGAACTTTGGAATTGTTCCAAACGTACTAAAGATTGCAGATATGAGACTCAAGTAGGTGTTAACACGATTTTGAGATAAAGATCAGCTCTAGAAAGCATGAAAGTTATTTAAAGCTTCAAGGGACTGAATATTAAAAAGCTACACAACCTTTCGCTAAATAATTTAAAACTAAACTGTGTTTAATAAGATAGATATTGAAATAATATTTCATGTAAAATATCAGTACGTTACACTACAGCATACATTTATAATAATATGTAATTTAATAGTTAAAGTTGCTTATGTTACAATTTATAAAGATTTTTATGTTAGAATGGATAGGTAATTTTAAGATCGAGATTTATGAACAAATATTTAACAAATAAATAAACATAGTAGGACATTACACACAGCGCCATCTGATACCAAACTAAGCAAAGCCTGTACTACGGAATTCAGATAACTGATAGAGTACATATTTTTTGGTAAATACTTGTAATACATACAGAACATCGGGTGGGAATCGAACTGACGCCCTACAGCTCTTAAGGCAGATTTACTACCAATGAGCCAACAGGGCTAACATATAGTAATGCTTATCACCGGCATTTAATCGTGCCCAAAATCGGGTCTGATATACACGAATACGTTTTTCATTGTGACTTAAACGAGCACAAAATACTATTAATTAGTTTTGTTGCTCTTTTGTTTTATTATTTTGTGTGCGATTAAGTCCCATTGATAACTTTAACGCAATTAGTATAGTATCAAAGAAGTGACGGCAAATCATTACATATTCACGCAGAATGTATTCGAGGAATCGATGGTAATTTGACGTATACGTACATAAATACTTGTCTTTGTATAAGGAAATCTTGGATTGTAATATGTACGGCTGGTTGGTGATCGCAAATGCTGTCAAGTAACGTAGTTTTTCCGCTTTTATATCACGCCAAAGCTTTAGTAAAATTGTGTCGTTTATTCGACGAATTGTTTCTTTGAAGGGTGACTTTGTGAAATTAAATAGTCTAGCTTTTTTTGTCAAAGAGTTGGGAGTCCTTTATCGTGTCAAATATAAGTTTTCAAAGGCCTTTGATAGGATAATTTTGAGAACGATGCGAGTAATTGTTATTTGAGAAGATCCTTTTTACAATGTAAAAAATGAAAAGAAAAACCGTGGGATTGTTTCCTAAAAATATAATTAAATTTATGAAACTGAAAGTAAAATAAATAAAACATCCTTCCCTTTTGCAGCGGTTGGGAAAGAGGGGAAAAGCAAGTTTTGGCCATTCATCTAAATAATTAATTTCGCAAAATGGCTTTTCCTTTACCGCAACCCGGAAATTATCCTTTATTTGAAATTGATAACGTAAAAAGTGAAACGTAGTTTGAAGTTTTGAATTTATTAGGGGCTTGCAAAGGGACTTCGAAATTACCTTAATTTGTCAAGCCATGAATATTACGTTTTCGTAAGGTAAGCGATAGTAGAAGTAAGGAGCCTAATTAAAAAGCACATTAGACAAACAAAGAAAACATTTTTATACCATTTGGTTCATTACGTAATTTCTGCTTAGTTCTGCAAAAATCTTCACGATTCTCAGTTTGCATTCAAATAGTAGGAAATTTTACACAATTAATATTAAAAAACACACGACAAATGTTTATTGAATTGAATACAAAAATATGTCAACACTCAAAAGTTCGCGCCGTGTGAAATGGGTTGTGCTTTTTGTTGCAAACGGCTTTTATGTAAAATATTTAAATTTCCGTAACTGCTTTTATTATGCAATAATGCTATTATTATTGTACGTATAGCATAATTTATTTATCTGAAATTATATTCATAGAGACACAAAACATTTACATATAAACAGAATAAGACAAACAGTACATAATTCAAGACATATTTTTAAGCTTAACAAAACAAATCTAGCATAATCTTAACCTAATCCGCTTCGACCGCGCTAACTTTAAAATTAGGTTTGGAGAGATATGAAACATGTGTAAGTAACAAATAAGCAATAGTAACGAAACTTGTACTATTTTATTATTAGATTAAGGTAAAGGATACTTTTTATCCCTTAATAGTGTTCCATAAGACGAATCGATACCAAATTTCAAGTGGATACATCCAGTAGGTAGTTTTTTTAATAATCTCACATTTTTCCGATATAAAATATTACCATATAATAATAATAAATGGTAATATTTTATAATAATATTATGTTAATCCAATGTGCCAAATGTCATCCAAATCCGTTCAGCCGTTTTTCCGTGATTGAGTAACAAACATCTAAACATACAAACTTTACATGTATAATATTAGTAGGATAGTAAGATAATTAGAGCAATTAATATACCTGGGCGACCAATACTGTTGTTAATAAAAGCATGTAAGTAAAAATGGTTCAAAAATAGGACACTGATACAAACATATATCCCGGTTAATGTACGGCACCTGTAAGCGGATGAATCCGTGGGGATCAGCTAGCGACCCAATAAAATTGTGTAAGGGCCATTGAACATTCATAATGTAGCAATAACGAGGTGCTTATTCATATCTACGCTTACCTACGCGACGTAAGCGTACGAAACAGCGTGACATCTCCCGTTGTGACAAAGGAGGAAATAATGATACGGAACATTTCTGTGGTTGTTTCCGGAACATTCTTATTGATGTTTTCTGTCAATGCTTTATTTGGAAATAAATAGCTACAATACGTGTTTAGTTTTTAGTATATAGTTAAAAGCTTTACGATTTTCCTTGTTTTTTTGACATTGACGAGTATTTCAAACTAAAAGATTATTAAATTATTAAGTATTTATATTTTTTCTGATATTTTATTATAGGTATTGACATATTTTTATATTGACATATTTTTATATTGACATGTTTGCATTTTGACGTACTTTATTATGACATTTTATTTATCATTGACATGTAATCAGCGCTTTAAAACTCTTTTAATGATATTACGAAATTGACTTGAAACATTGCTGTTATTAATAAAATATTTGTATAACTATATTGTAAAGCTTTTAACAGATGTAAGGTTTGCCTGCAAGTATATTTCTTAGGCAATCATTACAACTAAAGAAGTAATTTGTATATAGCCACAGATAGTCAACTTTGGTTTGAAGCTACTGTAGCCTGATTGATAGACTTGCTGACTATCAATGTTAAGGTCTTGGGTACTAATTCCACTGGACGCATATCTTTTCTAAACTATTTGAGTATTGCTGCTAACTTCAAACAGGCATGAAAACGTTGTATGGATACCTGAACTTCTCAGAGTTATTAATGTTCTCGTGGACGTGTAAAGTCTCGCAACCCATACTTAGCCAGCGTGGCGGATCCCTTACCCATGTCACTATGAGAAGAGTCCTGCCAGGGTACATTTTATATTAGTTGGTATTTAAGTTTACCAATAATTACTAAATATTGTATGCCCGAAAGGGTTGATAGCTATTTGATGACACCAACATGTAATATACAGCATGCAATTTTTTTTAATATTTTTTTTATAAAAACAAGGTTCATCCGGTTTCAACTTTAAACGTGTTGACTAAAATAATACTAGACCGCATCGTTGCTTAAATCCGGGTAGGTTATGGTCGAACGCAAACCTGTTTAGAATAAAAAAGATGCATTTATGGGGTATTACAAGCCATATAATATTTTTGTAGCGATGGTTAGTGTGGTCGGTTTACACGCCGAAAGGCGCGGGTTCAAAACCCAACAATGTGTTTGAGCTGCCGGTGAAGGAAGGTAACATCTAGTTGTAATTACTTTTACTTAATTTTGACCCGCTCTAGTAACAGTTTACCGGCCCATAGCCTCACTGGAATTTGTTCAAGTAGATGCATAAGAAAATTACAATATTCGGAATTATGTAGACCTCGGCATAATTATGTTTTAGGAGTTCAGTGAATTTAATTCCAGGAATGCGTGCCCCACTGAATGAGATCATCATTAACGGATGAGATCGTGGCCAAATGACAAGCGAGTAAAAAACCCTTCTAAGTTACTTAGTTGCAATAATTAAAGACCCATAATACAATAATCCAAGACACTTAAAGGTCTTGGATTATTGGATCCTCTTTCTTCTTGGCATCGCACTCTGTGCATTCTGCCAGCATCAATGTTTCTATATTTTGTGAGTAGTCTTCATTTTTCAGCTTCTTTATCATCTATAGTTACAGTCAAAGTCTAGTCTTGATCAAGTCCAGTCGGTCCCAGTCAAATCAAGTCATGCCTTAGTAAAGTAGTGGCGACTTTACTATAAGCTTCTGGATGGAGTTTTGGAAGCAACACGAAAAGTCATGTTTAACCACATTATATCATTCTCCCACACTCGCGCTTGTAATTCAGCACTTTATTAATAAAACACCACTATTTTTATGCATAATAACACGAAAAAACACTAGTTTTAGATAAAAATACAATGGGGCGACACGACGCTCACAGCGTTCCCGCCAAAACTCTTTCGCCAGTTTCTAACTAGCCTTATTTTGTCAAGAGTATTAACGTGCTAGAAAGAGATAAAGTATAACCTAATCGTTTTAATGTGTACTGTAAATGTATATTATTAAAATATCTGACAACCTCTTTGCTAGAAAATACAAATTGAATATTTAAAGTTACATCAACGAAATCAAAGCAACGTTTTCTACTTGGCCTAACAGACAGACTTTAGCTCAAAAAAGTTCCACGAAGCGTAAAATTCGATTTCACGCTATCAAAAATCAGTTTGTACACAAGAAAATATTTTACAAGTTTTATAATTGTGAGTTGCCGAAAAATAAAATTTTCATCATGATTCGACTCGAGAGGAAGTGCTCGCTTTACGAACTTATTATGAGTTCCGCAACTTTTGAGCCGATAATTTTATGGCGGCTTGGAACCAAACCTCATTGTATTGTGTACCTATTAACGCAAATTTTATATAATCACTTCCGCACTCGACTTTTCAGCGTTCTTTTGAGGTGCCTATCTATTTAATTCTTGTAATATTTTGCACCCCTGCTTGTTTTTTTTTAACTTATTTTTTTATGTAAATTAATGATACGAACGAGACGCTCTCGTCGTGGTAAGAGACAATGCCTGTCCATGACCATTGTAGCGATACACAGAATAAAACAAAGTCCGGGGCATCGTCACTTACTTTGACTTACTTGCCTAATGTTAGTTTTCCAAAATGGAAACGTTTTCTTTGGGTTCCTAATTACATGTCAATAACCATGTAGATTTCTGTACTTTGTTGTTCTGTTTACGATCATTAGTTTCCTGTCTAGGGTAGTGACAAAAACAAGGAAGTGTCTCTCACTGAATATCGCCTATTTACGGTTTTTGCGCGTCATCATACAAACTTCTGTGAGCAAAATAGGCAAGGCTAATGGGGGTCATGCCCGGATTAGCTGTGCTTTACCCGACTATGGCGATGACAAAAAAAGGAATGTTATGTGTTTGACATATATGTATGTAACATAAGTATCATTGGACAGGCGTTATTATTAACCATCAGAAGAGCATTTCGTATTTCTCAATACTTATATATATACGAGTAGAAACTTAGATAATCAAAGCTTTTCCTTGTCATGAAATAATGTTATAAATTACATTAGATTATAAAGTAATAATTAAATAAATTACACACAGCGCCATCTGACCCCAAACTAAGCAAAGCTTGTACTATGTAAGTCAGATAACTAATAGAATACATATCTTTTTGTTTTGTAAATACATATAGAATACTCAGACACAGAACAAACATTTGTTAATAGCACAAAATGTTTGTCCTGGGTGGGAATTGAACCCACGCCCTACAGCTCTTACAGCAGATATACTACCAATGAGCCAGCAGGGCTGTCGATAATTTGTTAAGTCTCGAAGATTAATTACAAACGAATGTCACCATATTTGATTTTAAATTTCGGCACTTTAATTTTGAGATTTTGAAGCCCTAAGTTTACTGTTAGGTAGATAGATTGTTTAGCAATGATAGTTTAATATAGCGGTTAGCGTGGTCGGATCACACACTGAAGGGTGTGAATTCAAACACCAACAATGAGCTTGAACTACTGGTTAAGGAAATCTTAACACGGTGGTAAAGTAATTCCTACTACTCGGCTGACAAGCTACCACCCTCAAGTTGAGAATATGCCGTAACTATTTAACAGTATGTTTTAGCAGCTTTACTTGAGAACTAAGTAGGTACTTACTTTGGTATTCGGTATAGGTACACTAGCGCAACGCTATGGTATTTCACGATGTCATCTTTTACCAACAGCTCAAGCCCATAGTCTGATTTGAACACACACCTAGAGATGTTATTTGAATGCACTAACCACCAAACTGTCATATCTGAAAAAATACTATTACGTCATATATTGCACACTAACGACCCGCCCCGGCTTGGCACGGGTTCAATGTAGATACTAATATGGTGCATATGCATATATGTATTATACAATGACATATAAACCAGTGTTGTCAGATATTTTTTTGCCAATTCGGGACTTTGGAACTTTTTGAGTGAAAAAGCGGGATTCTTTCGTCGAAAGCGGGACATAATACAAACACTTATATAATCAGAAGTTTTTAAATATTTATCTTTTTATTTGAGTTCAAATTACGTTTACGTGACAATTGATAGCAAAAATAGCCATAGAAAATGTATTTTAATAAATATATGAAATTTTAAATCAGATTTACCCTATCGTGACGAAACCGTCTCTCTCCCACTCGCTTATCTTCATTACATGCCGGGCGGGCGGCCAGTCCACACTTGTCTGTGCCACCCGCCCGCGCTTCCACAACACGCTGCGCGCACGGTTGAGCTATTCCCGAAAAGCGGGACTGAGCCTGTCCCGCGCGGGACATTTAATTTTGATTTAAAAATCGAGACGTCTGGCAATGCTGATATAAACCTTCCTCTTGAATCACTTTGTCTATTGATGGAAACCGCATTACAATCCGTTGCGCAGTTTAAAAGATCTAAGTGTATAGACGGCGGGAAGCTAACTTGTTTTATACTATGTAGAGAAGACAAGACGACAGAAGATGTTGGTATTCCTACCAACCTCGCTTTACATGGCAAGTTCCTGAATAAGTGAATGCCACGGCGTTAGTTCACTTCTGAGAATGAGTCAGTTCACATATACTAGGTCAGCCACAAAGCCTAAGGTAAGGTTTATAAGTTATTCATGGACAATGCATTTAAGCTTGCTGAATGCATTCTCTGGAATATGCCTTGGGTTCGTAATTTGCACTTTTCGTATGATTTGTGTGAATGAATATGGTCGGCTTTTAAGCGATATTATGTCTGTGAAAACTCAGACGTATGATTCAATAATAAAGGTTTTGTTCGCATATATCTACTTGCAATATAATATAAGATTTTATTTATAAAAAAAACAAAGTTCAAGTAATATTCCATTCCATATCTAAAATTACATTAAAATTGCCAACCTATTACATGATAATGTGAGAATAATATTATTATTTTTTTAACGAATAAGTCCGCCTTTGTCCTCCAACTCCCCTGATGGTAAGCAAGCAGTTTGTATAAATCCGCATTTTACAAAATAATGGTGTCGTCCATTTATGCTGAAAGCAAATTGACAACTTGTTCAATGTTATAATTTTCCACATTGATTGTTATTGTAGGATGACCATAATAGGTCGAACCAAGCAGGTACCTACGAATTAAAATAAGAGTAGATTATAATACGTGCTTAGGTGTTCCTAAAGTATTTAAATATTTCTTATCTCTTATTTTAGGCAACAGAAACAACGTTTAAAGTGATGACATGACATAACAATAATTAAAAACTTTTATGAACAATAAGTATGAATACTTCAAATTGCAAACGGCAATTTGTGAACAGCTATTGAATTGTCCATCAAATGTTGTGGCATTTTATATAGTGACACGGCAATTTACAATTTGCCTTCGGCATTTTTCAATACTCCGAGTGCTTTAAAACGGACCACGCCGTTTGTAAAAAAAATATCATACAAATTCGTCGCCTGCGACATCTACCCAATGTTATCATGTTAATGTAATATTGCTGTAGGTATATGTTCTAATTTGTCTTGTATGGTGTCCTCAGAATCACATGAGTGCTTATGTGAAACTCTATATGTGACATTCCAAACTCGTCTAGAAATGTTAGCTGCTTAGCTATGTCGCAGAGAACTTCTACAAGGATGCGTGGAATGCGCGACAGTCGTGATATTAGTCAATTTGCCATATCATTATTGATGCAAATCTACGGAACGAATCTGTTATAACAATACTGTGAAGGGCATCACCACTTATGAACAGAGATCACGAACTCTTGTGTGTGATTTGACTTGCATTACTTTTTTAGTCAACCCATATGGCTTGCTTGTTTAATGTTTTAATTTACTTGGTGGTAGATCTCCTTAGCAGGAGGTCATCTAGGTAGGTACAACCGCAGTACCAGATATTCTGCTGCCAAGCAGTAGTGTGTAAGCATTACTGTGTTTCGGTTTGAAGGGTACTGAAGCTAGCGAAATTACTGGGCTGTTGAGAATAACTATTTGTAGCGATGATAGCTCAGTGGTTAGCTGGTTAGCGCGATCGGTTCGCATGCCGAAGGGCGTGGGTTCAAACCCCAACAATGAGCTTGAGCTACCGGTGAAAGAAAACATCGTGAGGAAACCATAGCGTGGTGGTAGGGTACGTTCTAGTACTCGGCTGGCTAGCTGAAAATCTGCCGCCAAGCATCTAACGGTGTGTTCCGGCAGCCTCACTTGAGAGCCAGTTCCATTCCAGGCTAGGTGTGTTTTACTATCTTCGACCACACCGTTACTTAACATCAAGTGAGCTATGGTCAAAAACCTTCACTGTCAGCCATAAAAAAAACTAATGTCTCAAAGTGATGAGCGCCAAATCAGCGGAACCCTGGACTTTATTTTGTTCTGTATATCGCTACAATGGTCATGGATAGACGTTATATTTTACCATCAGGCAAAACTATCTTCAATCAAAAACTATATATCTAACATACATAATACAATTTTTGTAACACTACAGAAGTACTAATTTAATGTTATATTATTATAATCCACAACATAATTATATCATAATTTAGAATGATTAATTATATTTTGATCAAAATCTTGTCTTATCACAACAGAGTGTTTTAATAAGCTCAAGTGGATACGTGTTTCCTTGCCTGAAGTATTTCCAAGTTGTTTAATGTTTATTTTTACATCACCGTTACGTGAGTAATATTGAGCTCTTCATTCAAGAACTTCACAGCAAAATGTTTCCAAATAAACACACAATAGGCATTCGAGACAGTAATCGGAAGAAGTAATTGATATAATAACCTGTAGATACGTTATCTATTTAAATTCACAAACAATTTCTATGAAACTTTATGTATTCATTCTACCATGCTTATTATATTATCAGACTGGCAGATTTTTTTTATTGATTGACAGCCTAAGTGTTGGACTGCAACTCACTCGATGTTATGCATCGGTGTGGTCGAAGATGGTAAACACACCTAGCCTGAAATGAAACTGGCTCTCAAGTGAGGCTGCCGGAAAACATCTGTTAGGTGTTTGGCGATAGATTTTTAGCTCGAGGGTGATAGCCAGCTAGGCAAGTACCAGAAAGTACTCTACCACCACGCTATGGCTTTTTCCTTCAACAGCAGCTCAAGTTCATTGTTGGCGTTTGAACCCACGCCTTTCAGCGTGTGAACTTGCGGCGCTAACTACTGGGCTATCATCGCTATAAAAGTTTCAAACAAGACGAGACACAACAAGAGTCAACTGCTACAAGAAAATCGCTACAAGAGTTCTAAAAATTACACCATTTCATAGTTTACGGTTTGATTCCATTTTCATCATACAAACCGCTAAGTAGTAAAATAAGCTCCCCGAGTGAGTGTTCCCCGCTACAATCTGGGTGTTTTCAACTCACGAGTGAATCAGTTTTTCATAGAGAAGTCTGCTCCATCGTACACCACATCTTTGTTAACATCAGGCGAGATGACGGTCAAACTCAAGCTTATTTGTTAGTAAAAAGAATATACATATATTCACTAGCCTCTTTCATTGAGCGAGTGAGGAGTGAGGTAATATTCTATTTGATCATTAGTCGGAGTAATTAATTCAAAATTTCACATCTGTGCTTGGAGCGTACAATTTAATACAAACATGAAGTGACACTTGTACAGGTTTGCTATCATAGACTGTATCGAGTTTATGTTTGGCGTACAAGAGAGTATTATGTTACACAGTCAACAGATTTCGTTATCATTGGGACAGGGAATCAATAGATTCAAAGGAACACTCAGCTTAAGATTCGCACCAAATTTGCACCGACCATAATTGCGTAGGAGGGAGTTTTGGTAGGAATAAGGAAAAATAATGTCGCCACGTTGTTTTATTTTCTAAAACTGTGGATTTTGTCAAATGTTTATTTACGAACGAGTGTAGAGCGTGGTTCAGTTGAATTTGGTGGAATTTGTATTTTTGTGTTGTTTTCCATATCATGTGAAGAATGAGTACAGTGAATAATTACAGTGAATTACTGGCTTACCAACTTGGCTTTCTCATAAATGCAGGAATGAGTCCTTCTAATTTATTCAAGTACTCTGCGTAAAAACAAAAGAACATAGATTTATCATCCTTTTCAAAGTTCAGCCCAACAATAAAAAAGTCCCATATATTGCATTCTTTACATTATGTAATTTAAATTCCAATTTCCGTAATGACATCGTTTCCAATAACACAAATTCCTCGATAAAATGCGCAAACTGTACTCAATTAACTTGGTTATTATAATAAAACAGATAACAGTCATTTATTTTATACGACATAATTGTCATTACACGAAATTGGGTTAGCTTGCGTGACTAACCCTTGTTTGAATACGTCGCGTTTCGGTTGATTAAATAGCTAGACAGACGGAAGGCATCTGTTTAGATCTGCCTTTACCGTGCCATTAACTAAATAATTAAATGGTTACATTTATTTTATTTGCCGTGATGGTGCCGGCGTAAGAATAGTACCCCACCCTCTCTACCCGTGGTTGCCGTAAGAGTCGGCTGAGGGATGTAATCCGGAAGATGGGCAGCAGCGTCTTCTTTGAACAATCACACCTAACTGCGCTCGCCAACCCGCCTGCCAAGCGTGACGAGTATTGGCAACCCCTATGCGAGGCCTATGTCCAGCAGTGGACGTCTCAAACGGCCGATGATGTGATAACAACTATTTGACTTTTTCTAATGTAAAAGTAATGTGACGAACGAAACGCTCTTCTGGTGGTAACAGATAAAGCATGTCCGTGGCAATTGCAGTATTGGATACTGGAGCTAGCGAAATTATCGAAACTGTACTTCGAATGCCTCAAAGTAATGAGCGCCAAAGCAGCGATGCCCTGGACTTTATTTTGCTACGCAAAGTTCTGTGTATCACTGCAATCATTACAAAAATCCAAATCTGTTGAGCTATGACAGTCCAGACATGTCCAGAGCCTCTCTGCTTTGGCGCTCATTATTTTCATTTACTGGTTAGTTTTAAGATTCCTGTCATTTGCCTTAACTAATTTTTTTAAATTCTAAATTAATATTTTATAAAAAAATATGAATATGAATTGTATTTTTAACTCAGCCAAGCTATTTTACATAATTAAAACCTGATAATAAAATCATATTATTATAATTCTTCAGAAGTTTTACCGTAACACGTGTAAAATTACAAGCAGCTGTTTTCTAAAGTGTACGACAAAATGTAAATAAAACGCATGGTGGAGAAGAGAACTCGTTATTACGCTTCTATGAAACCATCATTGAACCTATTCGACATAGGACGAGCAATAAAATGTCACAACCGTGAAAAAATTCGATTTTTTATATACATTACTAACTTTCGTCCGCGTTAACTTTAAATGTAACAGAGAGAAATAAAACATGCGTTAGTAACAAATAAGCAATAGTCATGAAACTTGCGCTATTTTATTATTAGATTAAGATAAAGGATAACTTTAATCCCTGAATAATAATTCTTAAGACTTATCTATACCAGATTTGAAGTGGACACGAGTATGTCCAGTAGTTAGTTTTTTTTTAATAATCCCACTGTTGTATCTGTACGGAAAGATTTTGCAATTGCACAAAGAGCTGTGCAATTCCAAGAGCAATTCCACAGCTACGTGAAATGAAAGACGAAAGTGAACTGTTTCGGACAGTTCATGTATCCACGATTTTAATCGAAGTTGCGGTTTATAATGGAGCACACTAAATGCGAAACTTTGACTGGTAAGTGTTCGTATATTTGTTACTTCTTCACACTGTAACGACTTAACAAATTTTTGATGAAATTTGGAATGCGGGTAGCTTATACTATGTATTTACACAAAACTTGTTTATCTTTAAACACGAGTAAGCCGCAGCTAGTAAACATAAAACTATCAAATTTCGTGTGATTTTGTAATTCAAATTTGTAATTATGTTTATTAACGGTTATTTAGCTTAGAGAATATTCTATGCTTAGTGAACATTCTGAGTTTGTTGGGCTGGCTGTAGAAACGATGGGCCCGTAGTCATCCGATACAAAAAAATAATTAATGATCTTTCAAAATGGCTGGTCCTTACCTATGCCAAAAGTTAAGCATAGTCATTCAACGGGGCAATGCAGCCAGTGTATTGGGAACCCTACCGCACGGCAGAGATCTCGACGGCGTCTTTGTTTTATAGTAATTATTTATGAGTGGTATTAGAGTTTTGAGATATTTACAAGTCAAATAACTATACCACACAGCAGATTATAAGCATAATGTTATATATTTCATTTTTAGGGTTACTTACCTCAATAAGGAAAAACAGAACCCTTATACGATAACTTTGTTTTCCGTCTATCTGTCTCTCAAGACCCTTTTTCTTATGAATGCGTGGAGGTATCAACCCTTGGAGCTGTGAAAAAATCAAACGTCTAAGCCAACACAATCAAAAGATACAGCCGTTTATGCTGCAAATTCTCGACACTCGCAAGGGAATCAAAACCTACAGGGTACTTCCCGTGAACTCATAATCTTGATTTTTGGTACGAAGCAACGCCTTATAGCACACTTATAGATTTAGAAAATAGATAAAAATTGCGAAAAGCATTAACTACCATAAAAACACAACTTTTACTTATATACCTACAGGTTTGTACGTAACCCTCGGTACGCAAGCCCGACTCGCACTTGGCTGGTTTTATTGTTATTTAGCAGAGTTTTTATGTTAGGTTTTTTAGAAGAGTAAAACATTAAAAAAGTCAAAACGCTGTATCATGCCAATTCTCGCGCATGAGGTTTTCCTTGATGTCTTGTCTAGCATTTTATTCGTCAAAGGTGTCGCCCTTTCATTGCGACGATCCAAGCATTTGCTGACTGTTAATGAGTAAAATACTTTCTTGCACGTAAAAGTACGCACATAGCTATACATATACATATATATTACTTGCGGAACGTGTGAAGAAGTGAGTTACGTGTTTAATTTTGTTGACAGGTACTCATTGTTGAGAAATATGAAGGTAAAATTTTTTGCGCTAATTTTTATTTAATAATGATTTCAAAATGTTAATAAATACAGCAAGTATTTATTATAATTTATTAATTATTGATTAATCAAAGGCTTGCTATAATTAATAAATTCTGCAATAAACAAAGCATGAAACTAAACGAACTTACAAAGTGAAGTCCTATCAATATAATACAAGCAAGATCATTTTTGGCTTGATATTGTTTTCAATAATAACATTTTTATACGTATACTTCTCTGATTAGCACTTAATAACATACTATACTAAAACATATTCCCTTCCTTAACATCACTTTTAGCCCATTTGGTAGTATCTCTGTTTCCTGAGCTGTGGGGCATGGATTCGATTCCCACCCAGGAGAAACTTTTGTGTGACGAACTTTGATGCTTGTCTCGTTTCTTAATATGTACACATTTTAAACAAAGTATGTACCTACATATATGACAAAAAAAGTTTAATTGTATTCTATCTGTTATTTGTTTCCTACAACTAACCTAACCTAAGCAAAGCTTATACAGCTTTGCATTAGTACGACAGAATGAATAGGTATTTAAGAAACTTTATTTACATCATTACTGGCGATAAAATAGGTCAATTGTCACAATACGTATAAACTCGAGCTTTTACGGCCTAAAGTTAGTATAAAAGCAATACGACGAAAATACAAAGACAAAACAGAGACATAACGCTGATAAAAACAGTATTTCACATCCGACTATATCATTATTCAAAACGAATTCGTATACACAATACGCCATTCGTAGTAGCACGTCGATTTAAAATGTCGACCACTATAAGCTGAACTATTTTGCTTCATTCAATATTTTCCCCGACAGTCTTTGTTTCGTACTTGCAACTAGTTAAACAACGATCAGTCTATTCATGGAAAGTTTCGATAGATCAGCTAAGTTAGTTATTCAGATCGATAGAACCAATATTTGGGTTTACATCTCGAATGCTGAAGAATTCCGAAAGTACATTGGTTGATTCTAGAAGCTGCAATACACTATCCCGGTGCAATTGTGCAACTGCTCACTAAGCCATACAATGTCATTGAAATTCACTGCTTAGTGTAATTCACTTTCGCTGCTCCGTGCAATTCACTGTCACTGCAATTCACTGCCCCGTATAATTCACTATCACTGCAACTTAACGTCACTGCCCCGTGTAATTTACTGCCCCGTGCAACTCACTGTCACTGCAATTCACTGTCACTGCAATTCACTACCCCGTCCAATTCCCTGTCACTGCAATTTACTACTCCAACCAATTCACTGTCACACTGAATCAAAAAACTTAAGTAATATGTGTAACAACTAGCGAAGTTATCGCTAAACGTGATTATGTAGCGATGATAGCTCAGTGGTTAGCACGGTCGGTTTGCATGCTGAAGGGCATGGGCTCAAACCCCAACAATAAGCTTAAGCTGCCGGTGAAGGAAAAGATTGTGAGGAAACAGCGTGGTGGTAGAGTACTTTCTAGTACTCGGCTAGCTACCACCCTCAAGATGAAAATCTGCCGCCAAGCATCTAACGGTGTGTTCCGGCAACCTCACTTAAGAGCCAGTTCCATTCCAGACTAGGTATGGTTTACCATATTCGACCACACCTTCACTTAACATAAGGTGAGCTGTGGTCGAACAACTATAAAAAAAATAAGCCGACTGCTTTTGTCATATTTCAAATATGGACACAACGTGGAAAAGACTCATGGGTCTAGATAAACTGGTGCGGCAAGAAAAGGAGTGAAGCCAATGCTTGACATCGGCGACGCTAAATGGTGCGGAAAAATCAACGAGTGCTCGTAATTTCTCCTAAAGGAAGTGCCCGAGTAGTTTATACGAAAACGTACGGGATTAACCGACGTGTTTAGAGGAAAATAGTTAGAGAAGTAATCTAGGACTTTTATTGAATGAGATGACTGAAACAAGTTTGTTAACTCGCTTTCTGTGTTTCGAAATATTCTGAGCTCAACCTATATTCCGTGCTATTATTGACGTGGTAAGAATTGTACCCCACCCTCTCTACCCGTGGCTATCGTAAGAGTCGGCTAAGGGATGTAATCCGGAAGATGGGCAGCAGCGTCTTCTTTGGTTAACCACACCCTACTGCGTTCGCCAACCCGCCTTCCAAGCGTGGCGAGTATTGGCAAACCCCCCCAGGAGGAGGCCTATGTCTAGCAGTGGACGTCCTATGGCTGATGATGTGATGTGCATGTGTGTGTTGACAAGAGAATTAAAAATATAGTACCTGGTTGACTGAGCATTGTTCGGCTGAAAACACGGATAAAACGATGTTTTTTTGCCGTTTCCGAGATTCAGAATATATATACACACAATAATTGCTCGTTTAAAGATATAAGATATATATTAAACATAATATGTAGATGAAGTTATCATCGATACTAATAATAATATTATCATTGTAATGAGCTTGTATAATCTGCGCCGCACCTACAAGATAACTGGTAGAAAACATTGCTTAGCATTAAATCCACATTGCTCGTTTGTTTTTGTTTTGAACTAACCATAGTATCACATTTTCCTTTATCATATCCTTGTGATTCATTCGACAAAATCATAAACCGATTTAAAAAAACAACTCCTATTGAAAAGTTTGGTGATCATCTCTCAACTTCGCACTTCCACGATGGAAAAAAGTTTTATGGAATCCTAAAGTAGGAAATATAATAACATAACTCAATCTGTCTTGAGCAGTAAGACTGGATTCATACCGAAGTATAACAGGTATCTGTAACAACATTCCAAATACCTGTTACTTAACATATAAGTAACAGATATTTGGAACGAAATCAGATTACATGGAAAATTACTTGCTGACTTGAAAGCGATATTGTTTGTAGCCTCGTTGCTATAGTTGTCTATCCTACGATTCCATTAGGTATACCTATACATGATTTATACACTATATTATTATACGTATACATTAGTAACATATACATACTTTTTTTTATAGGTTCTCAAAACTACTTTTGTTTTTTTACTTTTTTTTTTGGTGGTTGATCTTCTTAGCAGGTGTTTGTCTAGGTAACTACCATCGCTGCACCAGATATTCTGCCGACAAGCAGTAGTGTATAAATATTACTGTGTTTCGGTTTGAAAGGTACTGCAGTTTGCGAAATTTACTGGGCTGTTGGGACTAACTATCTATCTAGTCTCAAAGTAATGAGCGCCAAAGCAGCGATGCCCTGGACATTGTTTTGTTACTCAAAGTTCTGTGTATTGCTGCAATGGCCATGGACAGGCGTTGTCTCTTACCATCAGGAGAGCGTCTCTTTCGGGTCATTATTTCTAAATAAAAAGGCATTAATTTGTAGTCACCATGCCATTAACAACTTTGTAGTAGAAGTATAATTACTAGAGCTTACTACACAATACAATATATTTACAGTAAAAATACGGCTATTTCTATATATTATATCCCTCCCTCCTACTTTGCTACTTAAAAAATCGTACCGCCAAAATTTCAATTACATCCCACTACTCTAACGCAACGAACGAACGCATCTCTTTGTCGGCGAACGCTCACCAACAAAGTCGGAATGAGAATAGCTTCACACTGAAGATAAACTTATAACATACATGTAACCCTTGTGTAAGTTGATGATAGTTACGAGTCGATATCATAGAAAATATTCCACTTGCTCAGACCCCGTAATATAAGCTTCTGATTAATAAATTACTGTCAGTCATTCACAAAAAAGTTTTCAAACCTTATTGCGCGGGTATACGACATATGGTCGCGATCATTCTTGTATTAAACAAGGTGTATACACTGATCTGCAGTTGAGTTGAACCCAATGAGAATTCGGTAACATTATTTAGTCTCTAGTCTAGTACATACATTTATGTATAACTCTTGCATACTAAACTCTAAGACGATGAGCGGGAACGAGTTATAAACAAGGTATAAAGACTGCTTTAATTTAATCTACATATAAGTGCGTGAATAACAAATAAAGAGTAAAAATAATGACTTTCTTACCCCATTCTGAGGAAAACGCGTCCTTACTTCGTTAACATTCTGTGGTAACGCACGCACTACCATTATAAGAGGTACCCACAATATTACCATTGAGTGTAACCATTATGCAAATGTTATTAACGTTGGCCTTATTCAACATGATTAATATGGGCCGTCATTAAAATACATAGCAGTTAATGTGTTAATTGAAGTGTTCTGTTCATTTTAAAAGAAAATCGATGACAAAAATATCGTGCTTTTAGTTAAAAATTGATTAGAAACCTAGACAAAACAATAACTAAAACAACAAACATACCCAAAAATTTTTTTTTTTATGAATTCTTTTTTTACTGATAACTGAAGTTTGACCACGGCTTACTTTTTTTATGGCTGACATGCTAGTTTTATGTTTGACCACAACTCACCTGATGTTAAGTGACGGTGTGGTCGAAGATGGTAAAGCACGCCTAGCCTGGAATGGAACTGGCTCTCAAGTGAGGCTGCCGGAACACACCGTTAGATGCTTGGCGGCAGATTTTCAACTTGAGGGTGGTAGCTAGCCAGCCGAGTACTAGAAAGTACCCTACCACCACGCTATGGTTTCTTCACGATGTTTTTCCTTCACCGGCAGCTCAAGTTCATTGTTGCAGTTTGAACTCACGCCCTTCGGTATGCGAACCGACCGCGCTAATCACTGAGCTATCTTCGCTATAAACCTGAGTAAGTAACAGTGTGGTTTAAGATGGTAAACGCACCTGGTCTGGAATGGAACTGGCTCTCAAATGTAGCTGCCTGAATACACCGTAAAGTGCTTGGCGACAAATTTTCAACTTGAGGGTGGTAGCTAGCCAGCCGGGCACTAGAATAAAACATTTGAAAACTCATAAAAGATTTTTTTTTTTGATGTTTAATGTAACGATGATTACAATGATTAGCGTTATCGGATCATACGCCGGGAGGCGTGATTTTCAATCGTAACAATGGGTTTGAGCTTACATTGAAAGAAAACATCATGAGGAAACCATAGTTTTATGTTAGGGTAGTTTACCATCTTTGACTACACTGTCACTTAAGGTCGGGCAAGCTTTGGCCAAACAAAAATCTGTAGCTAATGCTGTAGCTAATAAAAATCAATTTCAACAAGAAAAAAAATCTCAATTCATATCTTAAAGAAAAAAGAACACCGTATAAGGATTACTTCGATGTCTGTCTGTCAGAACTAAATAAGTCAAAACCTAACGCAAGTCTCCCGTTGCCCAGGAATTACGACAAAGCATTTAACAATACGAGTACATACTCTTACAGTGCATGTATAGAAAAAAGTCTAAAAATATTCCATTTATATCACTTAAAAAGCGATTATAAAGTTACATTCGCAGTTTGCAAAACGAAAATTACGTATATTCAAGCATTTTTCTTATTCCAACTACAAAGTTAGTATTTTAGCGATAATATAATAGATTAGTAGTAAGTAAACCCAGTCGGATCACACGTTGTAGGGCGTAGGTGTCGTATAAGGAAAACAATAAATATTATCATTGAAAAATTTAAGTTCTTTTGAAGATTGATTTTTGAAGTGAAATCTTCTTTAGCTGCACTGAGCGACTTTTGGTAGGCGTAAAACTTATGGATTTGCGTCATCAACATGCTAATGTGACATGTTTTAAGGTTTCATATTACTTTCTATGTAATAATTTATTAATGGTAAGGCAAACAATAGTTAATAAGTATTAATTAAGACAGCAACATTTAAACAGAAGTAATTGTACTGATTGACATTTGTAATTGACCTCATGGCATAAATAATTAATATATAATTGGCATTAGTTAATAAGTAATTCTAATTAATTCAGTAATTGCACACCCAATTCTCAGTAAAAAAAAAATGAATTGATAAATATTATGTAATCCTACCTACTACTCTGCAACGTTCACTGACACACATTCGCGCCCGCACACACACACATACTCACACAAACACAAACAAACACTCCACACATACACACACAAACACACACAACACTACACACTCGCGCGCGCGCAAACAAACACATACCGTTAGTACTAATATTTTATACCTTAACATATAATATACTTATTTAAATAAATAATTAATTTATTACGGAAGACACTGGATTTTGCGACACAGTCTTTCTTAATGCAAAGTCCTGTACCTGCTTGCTCTTTGTAATTTTCTTTTTTATATCTTACTTATAGATAAATAAATTAATAAAATAAAAAAAACTTAGTTCAGCACGGACTAAACAACTTTTTAATTTATGTAGCAACATTCTATCGGCAGGCCCCATGACTGCCTATTTTTTTAATTTTATTCAGTTAATAGCAAAACATACCCTAGCTAGCGTAGTATTATGTTAACATTTATAGCACACACTGAAAGCCTCATTGATGGGAACTTTTACCATAATTTCACGTTCAATTCTAACGCCATTACACTTGGAATCGAATTCAGCCGCGGTCGCACTTGCCTTAAATTATGTAAACTGGAACGGTTCTCTTCAATGGGATATTTTGCCTATTGAATGGAGACGAAATGATGACGCTTTTTCATTTAATTGACGGTTGGTTTAGCATAGAATGAGCATTACTCGTAAATAGTGCCTGGAACTGATTATTATCATAGAAGAATACACGAGGAAAGTGACAAGGTGACATTATTAGAGAGAGAAAAGCCAAAACCCAGTACATGGATAGGTAGAGAGACAAACTCTTTATTGTGAAAGTGCACCAGAAGGTGCGGAAGATGGGTAGCAGCGTCTTCCTTGAACAATCACACTTAACTGCGCTCGCCAACCCGCCTGCCAAGCGTGGCGAGTATTGGCAAAACAACCCCAGGAGGAGGCCTTTGTCCTGCAGTGGACGTTCTATGGCTGATGATGATGATGATGATGATGACCAGAAATTAAAAAGAAAACAGACGTGAAGAGATCCGTAGATAAACTAAAGTTACCGACATAGGCCAACAAATTAGCAAGTTAAAGTGGCAGTGGGCAGGGCACATAGCACGCAGAACTAATGGCCGATGCGGCTGTAAAATTCTGGAATGGAGATCACGGACCGGCAAGCGCAGCAAGCGACGTCCACCCACCCACAAGGAAATATTTCAGCAAATCTTTTTGTTTATAATTTATCGGCAAATGGATACGGAGTTCTTGATCTTTATAATTATGTATCTTCTGTGTTGCCATTCATATTTTATATCTAACATATGTAGTTACAGTCAAAGTCCAGTCCGTGCCGATTGAGTCCAGTCATGTCTGAGTAAAGTAGTGGTGACCTCCATTGAAGCTTGTAGTGATACAAGCTTTCACTACATTATATCACTTCCCCACACACGCGCTTGTAATTTAGCACTTCATTAACAACACTATTTTATACATTAAAACTCGAAAAAACACAAATTCTGAAGAAAATCTTAAAAGGTCAGCAACTTATTTGTAGTGCCCTTATTATTGCAGATATCCACAGGCGACGGTGATTGCTTACCATCAGGCAACTTATCAGCTTGATTGACACCGGTGGCATAAAAATCAGAAAATCAAAAAAGGGGCAACACGACTCTTGCCGCGTTTCCGCCAAAACTCCATAAAATTATTTCTATTTTTGCCAACGATATATTGCATAACAGCAATTTTATAACAGTTGCTTTAGCAGCATCTGTTATATGAAATCTGTGCTCCCAATTACGGGCTTTATGTCCAATATTTTACAGCTCAAAAATCATCAGATATCAATTTCCAAAAGTAAATTGGATCCTCAACCGTAAAATTCAGAGCAGATTGGCAGGTGGCTAGAGCTATCGGGGTATCACTTACCAAGGATCATTAATTTGGCCATCCTTGCTTTATGGAAAAACTTTTTCTTTGATGTCTTTTATTGAAAGTAGGGTCACTGATATTTTATTTTCAGATGAAAGTTCGCTTAATTGGGTCATCGTGGATGGCCGTGACGACATGGTGGCTATCAAGTCCTCCAAACCGAAATCTGTTAAAACAAAATATTGAGTATTTTATCGACTGGAAAAATTCAATTAATTAGTAATTTTTACTAATAAAAGCATGTAAGAATCAAGCATCGGCTTTTAAAATATCCAAAACTCTGTCAAATTCATTCTTTAAAATCAAAATTCTTGAAAATCCATCTAATCTTTACTATTAACGATACGGCTTGGCGGCAGAGTATCTAGTACTGCGATGGAACTTAGCAAGATGACATCCTGCTAAGAAGATCTACCACTAAGTAAAAATTACACTGAACTATAGTGGACACTCTAAAATGCCATCATCATCAGTCTATCATAATTCGCTGCTGGCCATATGCCCCACGCCACTTAGTCCGAAATTCAACTCTACGCTTCCATTTACCGCCAATTTTCTTGCGTTACCGTCACTCCATCGAGTCTCAGGGCGTCCTACGCTACGATTGCTAATTCGCGATCTGCCCTCTAGAACACCTCTATCCCAGCGGTTATCGCTTTTCATTGCCACTTCAGCTTGTTAATACGCTATGTCTGTGATTTTAGATCTCTGGCATATTACTTTCGGGTATGATCCTTTAGATAAATGCCAAACATATAGGCCAGTAAATAAAGCCGTTTTTTTTGGTCAACCTCGCACTAAATTTCCGATCCAATTTTTATTTTTTTTTAGGTTAAGGGTCACTTACTGACCATAAAAACACAAAATGCTGACAGATCCAGGTGGAGCTTCGATCGCAATCTTGAAGTAAAATTTTTCGCCGATATCTCGGAAACTATGCACTTTAGGGCAAAAGTTATTTAGACCATTATTGTAGAGAATAAAACTTCGCATCTTTTGTTTCCTATAAACTTTTTTGTAAAACTTACCCCTTACGATTTATGGCCCATTTAATGAACCGGTTTTTATATTTCGGTCAATAACTCTTAAAATATTGGATTAATCAATTAAATACATCTATTCAATTTTAAAGATCACTTTATTCTCTACAATTTTTGTTTAAAACTTTTTTTTCTAATGCCCATACTTTTCGAGTTATAGAACGTTTAATGTTGGACTACCGGGCGTAAAGTCGAAAATTTGAAGGTACGCATAGAATGTAATGGTACAAATTCAACAAAGTAATTTAAAAAAGATATCCCTAACCTAAAAAAAAATTAAAATTGGATCGGAAATTTAGTGCGAGGTTAAATGCTTTATTTACTGGCCTAATAGCTCTTTCCATAGCTCGCTGAGCGATATTAAACTTGTGGACATAACAATCGATATTGAACTTCCCACTGTGAGTACACATTACGGCTTCGTAGGTTCTGATAGGTTGAAAGCACTAGTTAAAGACTATTGTTGTAAAATTTTGACTCTTTAATGTATCTGATAGAAAACGTATAGACAATATACATATAATATATATGTAACATACATACATTATGTTGTTTGAACAAGACTACACATATTCTGCTTGTCTAAAATTATGCTTCTGTGTCGTCGAATCTGAATTTGTATAATTAACACTCAACATATTCTGGATTCAATCATATGAAACTGATAGCAAAATCAACATTCCTATTCAAAACGGAGCATTATTGACGAATATGAATTAATGTTCAAAAGCATCGTTTGAAATCAAAGGTTCGAATACGTTTGAATTGATTTTGCGATCTACTCGTATAATATATAACAATAATAATTTGAATAACATAAAATTACTATTTAAAAACACCGAATTCATGGCCCTTAGGCCAACTAAACGCACTATTCCAATGAAACATCGAAAAATCGAATTTCGATAAAATTTATATGTGACCACCTCTGAAATATGATCTACTAAACAAAAAAAAAGAATCATCTAAATCGATTCATAATTGGCGGAATGATCGCGTAACATACAAAAAAAACATTCAGTCGTATTGAGAACCTCCTGTGATTTAAAATATGCGAATGAACCAACAGATGCGATTAATGGTTCATTTAAGTTTCGGGTAATACCCAATACAGTACGTTAGGCTAATTTATGCCAATTTTTATAGTTTTTTCTAAAATCCTTAATTTTATTTTGTATAATGAGAAAAACTTCTACCGGCATAAAATAACGCCCATCCAATGTCCATAACCATTGCAGCAATAACCCACAATTTTGAAAAACAAAGCAAACTTCAGAGCATCTCCACTTCAGCGCTCATTACTTTGAAACATGCAATGTTTAGTCTCAATAGCCTTATGACTTCGCCAGCTACAATACCTTCAAACCGGAACACAGTAATACTTATACCATACTGCTTGGCGAAAAAAACATGGGATATCAGGAACTAAAAAAACTCTAAGAAATAAACACTTCTTTATAAATATTAATTATTATTCGATAAAATTAATATACTTAACTATTTTTAACTATATTCAATAGACTTATATTTTGCTAACAAAGACCTTAGTTTCAACATGGAAGCATATTTTAGTTCATACGGCTAGCTGATGCATTATGCATGTAGCGTACCTACAACTGGCATTTCAGTATCAACATCATGCAAGATTGGCTTAGAGCAATGAGAGATTCAATTATATATTATTTATTCAATAATACGAAACTACGTTTTAGTAAACGGAGATCCTGTTTCATTCTAGTCTAGGTGTAGATATATAGATCGATGATATTCTTACGTATTGAACTTGAACACAATGGGAGCGAAAATAAAAGAGAAATGAAGAGCAAAAAGAAATGTTTAAAACTAGTAGTGGGGTAACAAAGACTGTAGATGTTAATGAAGATTATACCGGGTGTTTGGTAGAGGGTTAGACAAACCGAACGGGTGTGGTCGGGGACCCATTTGGAGAATACATGTTGGCCAAAAAAAATCTCTGACCTCCTATTTTTTTTAAAGATTTTTTTTTGCGATTTTCCCGGTTTTCTCCGAAATTTTACATATTAACGACCATAACTTTTGTAAAACCTGTTTTGGACCGGATGTTGTTATTTGAGTTTGGTCTCTGATACATCTTCAGGCTATGCAAAGCAGAATTAGACACAAATCAGGGCTAAATAATTGATACAGAGCTTCTAAAGTAGAAAAAATGAAAGAAATTTTACCTCAAAGGCCAACTTTGACAGTAATCTAAAAAAAAAACCACTAGCATTTTTGAAGGTAATATGCTTTAAAATACTTCTCTATTCATCACCTATTACAATGGCATACAAAGTTGGTATAAAACTTACCAGCTTGTGGAGTAAATGAAGTAAAAGAGAAAATCAAACAACATAAATAAAAACAAAAAATTACGTTTATTGGATATCCTGTTCGAACACGGCGTATTGCTTTAGTCGTTGTATTAAACGTCATTTCAGCTGTCATCATTGTGAAGGCGTCGTTTATTCTTGTCACCAATTCTTCCTTCGTGCTAATTTCTACCTCGTAGACCAACTCTTTAGCACGCCCCCAGACATAAAAATCAAGCGGTGTTAGGTCTGGGAAACGTGCGGGCCATTCGATCGGGCCTCGTCTCCCAATCCAAGAATTGGGGAAAACGTATTTATCATCCTGTGTCAAAATATGGCACTGTTCTTACGAGAATTATATACAGAGCGTAGTAATTTTAACGCAATCTCAAAGGGTGTGCAATGAGACCCTATTACTAAGCATATGACATTTGTTTATCTATTAGACTGTCTTATTCTGTCTATCAATCTCTATCTCTCAAACACAAATAAAGGAAAAATTGCCAACAATAAGTAAATTTCGGCTATTTTCCAAAAGTGTTTCCACAAAGAAACTGGATATTTGTTGTATCTGGCATACACAAATAAAGCAAAAATTGCCAATAATAAGCAAATGTCAAATCTGGCGTACCCGAATAAAGAAAAAATTATCAACAATAAGCAAATTTTGACTCTTTTTCAAAAGTCTTTCTACAGAGGAGCATATCTACTGTGGCGCGTGTTTTGTGTGTCAGCGTTAAAATTACATACAAGAGAAACGCAGACCAATCACTTGCATGTAGAATTCCGCAAATTGCGCCCTTGTACACCGTTTATTTGTTGTTTCTATGTTGTATTTTTTGTTTTGTTACTTTCTTTCTCTTCTGTTTTAAATTTTTGTACGTATTTTTATAATGTTTGGTATATAATAAAGTTGTATTGTATTGTATTGTATAATTGACCGCCAGTCGCCTCTGATTTGATTAGAGATTGCTTGTTTTGCGTCATATTTGGCGAAGATAAAAACTTTGATACTGAATCTTATTTTGAAGTTTATAAATTAGTGAAACACATTAAAATTGGGTCAAATTTAAACATTTATAAGTAAATAGGTATATAAGAATTCATAAATAATATTCAAATTTCTACTTTAATTGTTCGAACGGCTAAAGCATGGAATACGTTACCCGAGTGGGTGTTTCCTGATAGATACAATCTGGGTGTCTTTAAGTCAAGAGTGAATTGGTATCTTCTAGGCAAGCGTGCTCCATCGTAGATCGCATCTTCATTTAACATCAAGTAAGATGGCGACCAAACGCAAGCCTATATTCATCATACAAAAAATTTACAGTTTTGTTGGTTTATAATTTTTAAGAAATAAAAGTACAATGGATCCTGTCCTATTGATCTATACAACCCTTTTTTTCAGGAACGCGTGGAGGTATCGAGCCAAAATTCATATCAAATACTCAGGTCTACTGTCTCTTGGAACTGTGAAAAAATAAAATTTCTAAGCCAACGCAATCAAAAGATACAACCGCTTATGCTGCAAATTTTTGGCACTCGCAAGGGCATCTAAACCTAAAGGGTACTTCCCGTAAGGGTCAGTAAGGGTACTTCCCATGAACTCAGAATCTTGAAATTTGGTACGAAGCAACGTCTTATAGCACAGATAAAGGAAAAATTGCGAAAAGCATAAATTACCATAAAAAAATTACCATAATAGTAACTTTTACTTATATACCTACAGGTTTATACGGAACCCTCGATGCGTGAGTCCGGCTCGCGCACTATATCGCGCTCTATAAGTAAAACAAAAAGGTTAATTAGGGCGTAAAATATTCCAAATTAAATTAGGTCAGTTGCTAAAATATTTTTCCATGTCAATGTTAAGGGTAACTCCTTAACCCAGTAATACTTAATGATAAAAATATTTGTCGGTACTGAGAGTGTTAATAATGTTGAGAGCGTACTGCAAACGTAAATAGCTCCTTATCAACAACCAAAAGATGAAAAATACTGTTTTTTTTTTATCTTTATTTTAGTGGGTAGGCCGCCACCATGTCGGGAGACCCACCTAACCACCCTGCTTTCCCGGTGGTATTTTTTCAAGATTTTTCCCATTCAAGATTTTCCTAGTAAAAAAAAAAATTATAAGCTATGTGTGCCAAATGTCATCCGAATCCGTTGAGCCGTTTTTGCGTGATTGAGTAACAAACATCCAAATATACAAATATTCACATTTATCATTTATAATATTATATATATAGGTACGTATATATGATTAAACAGTATACTAACATAGTAAATACCTGTTCTGTGTAGTTGCTAACGTAAGTATCAAAATTTCCCGTCACTCCGGCTCTGCATGTTCGAGTGCTGATCCTCATGCGCCGCGGTAGTGTTTCTCTCACAGAGGAAATATCCTCAATGAATAAGAAATGATCAGAGATACAGCTCTTGAAATATTTTAAGAGCCGTAACGAAAAGTGGTTATGACAAGAGAGTCATTATACTCGTGACTCAGCTATTTCACTTGCACGTATTTTAGAAAGTTATATTCGTCATAATATATACATAATTTTGTATAATATTTCCGTATTGTCTTGAAATAAAAAACATGGGTGCCTCAGGATTTGTTTTATTACTCAAAGTTATGGGTAACGCTGCAATAGTCATAGACAAGCGTTATCTCTTACCATCACTATACTATATTATTATATTGTTAAGAATCGGAGTTAATACAGCATTTTGGGTGTGTTACCAAAATAATGTATTGTGTCTGGCTAAGCCATTATTCTGGAAAAAGAACTTGAAAACATTCAAAAGTAGTATTTTGTAATTCTCTGATTCTATTTAAGAAACATTATTACTCTTTTTTAACATAGTGATTCTTATTTAAAGTTTTTGGAATGCTTCAGTTTAACGGTAGCGTGGATTGGGCTTCGTAATAAATCATCATATGTTTGCAGCTATTTTGACTTGTAAGATTGGTGTTATCAATAAAATATTTGTATCTCAGTAGTTAGCGCGGACAAATCACACACCGAAGAGCGTAGGTTCAAACCCCAACAATAAGTTTGAGCTTCCGGTGACAGAAAATATAGTGGGGAGACCATAGCATGGTGGTAGAGTACATTCTAGTACTCGGCGGGCTAGCTACCACCCTCACGTTGAAAATCGACCGACCACCTAACAGTGTGTTCCGGCAGCGTCACTTGAGTTCCAATCCAGGCTATGTTTGTTTACAGGTGAGCTGTGGTCAAGCACCTAACCTGTCAGCTATTTGCGATAAAGTCTATTACGCTTTCATCACTTCGTTTCGCATTCTCGCACATAAATTAATGCACCAGAGTTACTACATATTACGCTGACACGCATACACTTTTGGAAGCAGCTTCTCTGTAAGTTTTATACTCAGTGTTTTTATAAGTCAATGAATACCTAGTTGTTGATACTACTCAGCTGATTCAAATTAGTAATGCGGTAATATAACAACGAACAGCTGTTGTTGCAAAGCGGAAAGTTTTCATCGGCGATAGCATTATGAGACGCGTGATGATAGTGTGGAAAGATAGGATGATAATTTGATAGGCATGCTCGTACTTTAGTACCTATGTGCAATAGGGTTACCTATAGCGGCAATAGGGTTAAGGTTTGTAGTCACAAAACAAAATAAGTATAAAAATTTGCTGTTCCATACATATCGCTGATTCACACTCGACAAAATGTATAGAACAGCTGTTCGTTTTTGTTGATATTTTTACTAGCTAAATGCCCGATACCCGATAAGGCAGATCTTGGTCTTTGTCTTGCTTATTTTTGATTTTTACTTATATTACTGACTCTGCCCATTTTAGTTAAATTAATATTGCTCTAGAATCATCACCATTTAACATGACTTAAATTTTCGACAGCCTTGTTGGGAGAAAATTTGGTGCCGGCGTAAAAATAGTACCCCACCCTCGCTACCCGTTGTTGCCGTAAGAGTCGACTAAGGGATGTAATCCGGAAGATGGGCAGCAGCGTCTTCCTTGAACAATCACACCTAACTGCGCTCGCCAACCCGCCTGCCAAGCTGGTGAGTATTGGCAAAACCCCCCCAGGAGGAGCCCTATATCCAGCAGTGGACGTCCTATGGCTGATGATATGAATGCACTATGACTTAGTGTCAAAATTATTTATGCTAGTTTAAATATTTATTTATGTGTGTATACATTCATATAATGTAATGGTTGATTATTTATTATACAAATATTGTGTAGTATAAATTTTATCTATTTAACGCACTCACTCGCACTGCCACTGATTGTGTATTTTATATATTTTGATGTGGCCTCGTTTCAATTACCGTGTGCGTGACTGGTAGAAAATGGTTAAGTCCTATTGTACATACTTATTATAGTTGTTAAGTATTAAATAAATAATCAGTAATGATCAGAAACTTTCATAGCGATGATAGCTCAGTGGGTAGCGTGGTCGGTTCGCATGCCGAAGGGCCTGGGCTCAAACCCCAACAATGAGCTTGAGCTGTAGGTGAAGGAAAACATCGTGAGGAAACCATAGCGTGGTGGTAGAGTACTTTCTAGTATTCGGCTGGCTAGCTACCACCCTCAAGTTGAAAATCTGCCGCAAAGCATCTAACGGTGTGTTCCGGCAGCCTCACTTGAGAGCCAGTTCCATTCCAGGCTAGGTGTGCTTTACCATCTTCGACCACACCGTCACTTAACATCAGGTGAGTTGTGGTCAAACACCAAGTCGTCAGCTATAAAAAAAAACTTAATTCTTTTTAATATATTTTACAGGCTAGGTGTTTGGCCACAGCTCACCTGACGTTAAGTGGCGCTGTGGTTGAAGATGGTACACATACCTAGCCTGGAATAGAACATAGGCTGTCAAGTGAGACTGCCGGCACACACAGTTAGATGCTTAGCGGCAGATTTTTAACGTGTGAAAATATTAAACAGTAATTTTAAAATTAAAATTTGAGCGAAATTTAACTTCAAATTGCAATTTATCACCCAACAATCAATTTAGTAGTGAGCTTAAATAGCACTTTCTATCCACAACAGCAAGTGTTCTTTTTAAAACAAAGTTCATTGATATTTACGAGGTAAATTTTCTAGCAGATTTTAGAGAAAACAAACATGGTCTACTGGAAACTACAGACATTAAACGCTTAAAAATGCTAACGAGAGTCGCGCCGTATATTTTTATTGTTGAGAAGTTTATGTATACAAAAACATGCATAGCTTGTAAAGCTAATATTTTAACAGCAAAAATCTGTTTTGGTAAGAAGAAACTCTTACATACCTAAAAGTATTTACACTTGGTTGTAGACCTCTTTAACAGGAGGTTAATCTAGGTAAGTACCACCATAGTACCAAATATTTTGTCGCCAAGCAGTGTGTAAACATAACTATGTTCCAGTTTGAAGGATACTGCAGCTAGAGAAATTATAGAATAGCCATCGAAAGCCTCAAAGTAATGAGCGCCGAAGCAGCAATGCTGTGTACTTTGTTTTGTTATACAAAGTATTTTTTTAATGGCTGACAAGCTAGATGTTTGACCACAGCTCACCTGATGTTAAGTGACGGTGTAGTCGAAGATGATAAAGCACACCTAGCCTGGAACACATCGTTAGATGCTTGGCGGCAGATTTTCAACTTGAGGGTGGTAGCTAGCCAGCCGAGTACTAGAAAGTACCTTACCACCCCGCTATGGTTTCCTCACGATGTTTCCCTTCACCGGCAGCTCAAGCTCATTGTTGGGATTTGAACCCACGCCCTTCGGCATGCGAACCTACCGCGCTAACCACTGAACCATCATCGCTACGTATCGCGCTGTAATTTTCAAGGACATGCGTAATCTCTTACCTCATCAGGAGAGCGTCTTCTTGGTCTCATAACTTATAAAATAAACATAGCTAGAAGTATATCCATCACTCAGATGGCTTGATGTTCCAAGATTGGGTCATGGTAATTTAGGCCGGAGAAGAAACATTTCACATTTGCTAATCATGACGCTGTAGGTTTTATTTGGGGCATGCGGTTTTTAGTATTCTTTCCCTAAAGAGTAAAAGCGGCACTCCTGGTGTTGTGGATATTTATCGGCACTGTTTATTGTTTAGTGGTCACTTACCATTCGTTAGCCCAACTGCTTGTTCATCATTAAACAATACAGGATAAATAAATGAATAAATACCGTTAAACATTACACACAGCGCCATCTGACTGCAAGCTAATTGTAAGTTTATATGATAGAAGTCAAGTAACAAATAAACTTTTCTAAATACATAGAGAATACCCAGACATAGAACAAACATTTGTTTAAACCACAAAATGTTTGTCCTGTGTGGGAATCGAACCCACGCTCTATAAGCCCTTAAAGCAGAAATACTTCCAATAAGCCAACAATCAATGTCAAGGATGTTTCAGAAAGTATAGAAATACTAAAATAACATAATCATCATTCACGAGATCTTCCGCCACAGGTATTTTAATACTTACCAGAAGGTCCCAACCTACCTTATTTTATAAAATATAAACATTTTTAAATTTTTAAATTTTCAATCAGATATTTTTCAATTTTCAATCAGATATCAAAGTAAGCAACTTACGGAGTCTATTCTGTAACTGCAAAAAGTTTTAGGTCTTATGAGAAAAAGTTCTTTATATTGGCAATTGATGATTGAAAAGTTCATACCAACTACGACCACACCGTCACTTAATATGAACACACAAGGAACTTAATATGTTCTTGTTCACATAAGGAATTTCGCACAGCGTGAGGGCGAGACGAGCACGCACGCAATAAACCCGGTTCGCTAAGCCAAGAACAGAGTTATTACAGCCATTTAAAATAACTGAAGATCTAGGCTAAGTGTGCTTTACCATCTTCCCCACATTGTCACATAACATCAAGTGAACTGAGGTCAAACACCTAGCTTGTCAAACATAAAAAAATATTAGCACAAGGAATTTCGCACTGCGTGAAGGTGAATTCGGGACGAGCACGCACGTAATAAACCTGGTTCGCTAAGCCGCGAACAGAGCTATTACAGCCCTTTAATATAATTGAAGACCTTAACGTGAGAACCTTGGAACGGTTATAAAAATGTCGGTTTGAGAAACACTTCTGTTTATAGAAAACATAATTATAACACAACGTGAATGCTTTCTATTTCACGAACAAGGCATGAATTCTGAAATAGTAAAACAAAACCGTTCGACCGACGCGACGTTTTGTTCCTTTTTATTGTCTACGCTCTTCGTTTCTTTACTATCATTTGCTATGTGTTAGACCACTGCTCACCTTATGCGAGATTACTAAGTGGTGGTAAGATCAAAGAATCAGATGGTAAGCGGTAAACACGCCTAGCCGGAATGAAGCTTTTTTGGAACATACCATTATGTGTTCGGCGGCAGATTTTTAACTCGACGGTGGTAGCTAACCAGCCGAGTACCTACTATAAAGTACCCCACGCTATAGTTTCTTCACGATGTTTCCCTTCACCGGCAGGTTCTCATAACGTGCCAACCCTGACTGCTCTGCCGGCACTCACGTAGTAATTGCCGGCAAGCGTCCTCTACCCCCACCCCACCGCCTCTTCCCACTTGCGTCGCCTATTTATCGCGAAAACGTTTTACTTATAGATATCTGACTTACTTTGCTCTAGACTTTGTTTTGTTACTCAAAATTCTGAGTATCGCTCCAATGGTCATGGTCAGACCTTACCTCTTACCATCAAGGGAGCGTCTCGTTCGTCTCATTACTTTTACATTTAAAAAAATATGATCCTACCTTTAGATACTTTTTCCAGCAATTAATTTATAGAATTTCATAATTTTCTGCGCTTAGTTCTAATTGTAAATTCTTATTAATTACTAACATATAAGTAACAAACATCAGCAATGTACACAAATGGAAAGAGAACTTAGTAATTAAGTTTATTGATAATATAGAACAAGCAAACAAGTAGAACCGTAGTATAATACAAAGACACACTGTCTAGACGGCCAGATAAAACTCATGCTATGCTACCTAATACAGTATCGATAATGACCCAAGTCGATTAGTTTTTGTCTATGTTTCTTAGTACATGATATCGTGATGTAACGGTCAATCGAATTTTCTTTCTCTGGTTAATTATCTAGCAATTTCTTTTTACCTACTTATTCGTTTAATGGGTTTTATGTGGTGTTGGAAAGTCTTGAGTTTGAAAGAATTTACAATACATGTCCGGCGAGATGATATTGTTAAATAACAATTTTAAATTTGATTGTTACCTAATTATTTTTAACACTTATTGACATTGATGTAATATTTTTGATATTAAATTAGAATCAATATAATTTTCTTCAAATTGGCATGAAATTAAAAATATCACTAGACAATATATTTTTTATAATTGTTTATTATTTTATTATTGTTAAAATCAGTATGAAATATGTTTAATTAAATTATTGAATGCCCGATAAGGGGAGATTGATGACTGAACACCTAGCATAATATTTTATTGCATCATTCAATAATTACCTATTTCTGAATCTTGTTTTTTTGTTTAAATGTTAAACTATTGTATTGGGTCCTAAAGCAGTGTTGCAGGAAACTGTCTCTGCTTGGAAAAACCGAAATCCCAGTTTTAGCATTCAATATCAAAGCATTCATTTAGCAAAAATCAGAGTTCAAATTTGTTGATAATAAATATTTTGTCATATTTTTTTTTTACTTAACTGAAACAAATCTTTAGCGGAAAATTAAAACATGAACAAAAAAAAACTATCTACAAATTACATCCTAACATAACTACTGGTCTAGAAGAACTAATAAAATAAACTAATCTAAAAGGTCGCTATCAATGGGAAGAGTTCCCAAAACGCTGGCCCCATTGCCGCGTTGGGCAAAATAAAGGCCAGCGTTTTGTTCACGTGTGGCGTCGACTAGACGAGATGACAAGTCATTAAATACATTTTTTGCTCCCGGCCCCCACGGTCCCAAAGTTTCAACCCCAAAACGCTCAAATATGTACCCACTGTCCAGGGTACTATACTTGCGCCTTTTAAGGTCTTCTGCAGATTATTAAAAAAAAAGATAAAAATTATTGTAGTATGTGCATAAAATACATGTGTATTTTTAGGATTGATCACATATTGATGGAATTTGATCAGTAGGTATAACGTGGAAAAAGTGATTGTGCTTATTCATAACTTTTATCACTATATAAGTCTCTATATAACATCTTGGTGCTCGATGACCAACGTCGCCGAGTACACAGATTCTTAAAGCCGCACTAAAAAATAAAAATAAATAAATGAAACAACGTAAATAAAACGGCATTAAAATAGGTAGGTAACACCCCAGTACCAGATATTTTGCCGCCTAATAGTAGTGTGTAAGCATCACTATATTCTGGTTTGAAGAGTTACTGCAGCTAGCAAAATTACAGGGCTATTGAGACTAACCATCGTGTCTTAAAGTAATGAGCGCTAACAGCGATGCCCTATTGTTTTGTTAACCAAAGTTCTCTGTATCGCTGCAATGGTCATGGATAGGCATTATCTCTTACCATCAGGAGAGAGTCACGTTTGTCTATTCTTTAAAAGTTGCTAAAAATTTGGAATTATCTTTGACTATTTTTAATTGACATATTATAATTTATAATTTAAAAAAATACAAACAAATAATTATGATATCTTTAAAAGACTTCTATTTAACATAGACTTGAACCTAATTATTAATATTGAAGATTATTCTTATTAAAGAGGACCCCACACAGTGACAAAGCTCGTTATAATGATGTGTTTGTACATTGTAACAAAATTTAACTTCCAGTTGAGGCATCCTTAATCGGTTAGAAGATGATTCTAGAGACAATGTGTTTTGGCACGTACGTGTTTTGTTAACCGAAAGCCAAAGCTAACTTTGAAACTTATCTCCATAATGAAGTTTCAATGATCAAAGGCATGTACGTAATATCTAATCTTGCAGACTGATAGCCCCCTATTGACGCAATAGGTCATTTGGGTCTGCAATAGGTTGTTCGGGTCGGCAATACATATTCGGTCAGCGCACAACCAAGTCAGGTTATTGACGTTGTTGTTATACATTGATTGTGGTTTGTTATTGCCAAAAACTTCAAATGTTCTTTATTAAAACCATATTGGTTTTATTGAAGAACAATTGAATAATAATGAAACTCTTTATTGTTCACAAACAGTTATAACAATATAAACTGTTTTTTATGGCTGAGAGGCTAGGTGATTTATCACAGCACACCTGATGTTAAGTGACGGTGTGATCAAAGATAGTAAATCACACCTAGCCTTGAATGGAACTGGCTCTCAAATGTAGCTGTTGGAACACACCGTTAGATGCTTCGCGGCAGATTTTCAACATGAGGGTGGTGGCTAGCCAGATACCCTACTATCATGTTATGGTTTCCTCGCGTTGTTTTCCTTTACCGGCAGCTCATATTTATTTATATTTATTTATTGTTGGGGTTTGAACCCACGCCCTTTGGTGTGTGAACCGACCGCGCTAACCACTAAGCTATCTGCGCTACTAACTTATTTGCCCTGGTTGGAAATCGAACTCACGCCCTACAATTTTTGAAACAGAGGACCAATATACCTAATATTTCTTTACTTATTAGATTAATGAATTTAAAAAAATACGATTATTGTTTTGTTACATTTCATGACTTCCCAAATTCTTTTTTTTTTTAAGTCTTCAATCTGGTACTTTACCATACCGTACTAATTTTGTTGGTTATCTATAAGAATTTATGTATTTCGCATACACAAGAATTAGTTGCACAAAGTAAGAAAACAAAATATAAAATTATCACATTTATTTGTACATGACGGTGGCTCAAGTTGCACTTGATACTACAATACCATTCAACTAAAACACAAAATCACTGGATTCTTGTCGTACCTAATACTATACTTAATTAATTTATCCTAAAGATCACAGTCAAAAAATTATGGATAGTACGAAAACGCGTGTGAATTATCTACGTATATCTTTCACGCACTTTTGCGAACATTTCTGCTGCATCCACTTTATTGTTGCCTTCGTTCTTTCCAAAAAATGTCATCTTGGTGGTCTTCAGGAGTCCTTTGCCGTCATCTCTCGCCTTCCTCCAGTAGACAGTCTGAACAGCATTTCTACCGGCAAGGTAGCGCGTCGCGCTTCCAATCAACTGCCTCTTATCCATGACGCAAAAATAGATATAGAAAAAAACTCCCACAAGCGTTTTACTCGGTCGAGACTACGAATATGTTTGATGGTAGAACAACCGACAGCCTGCTTATATACGACCTGACACTGTTATACGACTGACGCTTGATAAAGGATACTTCACGCGGCATACACTGACGTTTGTATGTACTTGTGTACAAGTAGCTTGGTTTGTTTATGTAGAGTAAACTTTGCACTGTGCGAACGCGTGCCCCTAACAATTATGTGTTGATGAATGTTGATAAAGAGTATCTATGTGGAAGTCGTATGATTCGAACCACGCTTTATCACACTTGACGTATAACACGCGATCGTGCGAACTAATTAGAAATTTGTATGCGAAAATTAGGATGCCGCTTATCTGCATATTGGAAAATGGTAGATTAGATCGTTTCCCGTGTTAGTAGAGGCAAATATGCCACTGCAAATTATTTAGATTTTCATCGCTTGAATGTTAAATGAGTAATGGTGTACATTTCAGTCGTTCATATTGTTTGTAAAACGTATAAAGGTCAAATCAATTAATCAATTCAACTAAAATGAAATAGATCATACAATCATCGAATTTATAAGACAGTTATGTTCCTAGAAATAAATAGACTTTGATCCTTTGTTAAATCGAATCAATTATT
Organism: Biston stratarius; assembly: GCA_950106695.1. NCBI lineage: Eukaryota > Metazoa > Arthropoda > Insecta > Lepidoptera > Geometridae > Biston > Biston stratarius. The sequence continues at coordinate 30,930,218 of OX467106.1, read as the reverse complement.
TGAAGATATTCGTGATAAAACAAATCAAATTGCCGTCAATAAAGTCGTCACATAATTTTGTTGAATACTAGCAAATATTATATTCTCACGGTTTTGACATACTACTTTGTGATAGCCATACGTTTTCCGAGATAAAAAGCAGCTCAAATATTAACCAAAATAAAAATTATATCTACATTCGGAATTTCACACAAGTTTGTTAAACTGTTGAAACGTAACAAACTTAAACACACACACTGATACACACTCACTTAGATGTACACTTCTCACGAGTATACTAGCAGTGGAGATTACTGATGTCAATAAGGCCGCCATATGTCACACATGTCTTGTGTAAACAATAAAAAGTTAGTTAAATAAATATCTTAGGACATTTCACACAACGCCGACTAGCCCCAAACTTAGTAAAGCTTGTACAATGGAAACCAGAAAACTGATAGATTACTTTTTCCCTACAGCTCTTGAAGCAGATATTCTAACAAATAAGCTTACAGAGTAGTCAGTCAGGGCAGGGCAGATGTTTTTTATCCATCTTCGACCACACCGTCATTAAACATCAGGTGTGTGGTCAGGAACTGTGGTCAACGACAATGAAAAAGCAGATGTATCTAAAGTAGCGCAAAGCATACGAGAATAAACATTTCACCTTTATAATGTTGTGATTTTATTATACGAATAAGTAGTTTTTTTATATAATAAAAAGGCTTGCGTTTGACCGCTAACTCATCTGATGCCAAATGAAGATGCGCTCTACAAAATAGCACGCTTACCCATAAGATACCATAATTATAATAGTGACATAATTTATATTTGACATATTATTAAAATGACATTTTAAAAAATAGACATGTGTTTTGATTTTGACATTTGTGAATATGTGAATGCTATTTTTAAATATGAATTGAAAGTGACCTGTAATGAGGTGCTATCAATAAAATATTTGTATTTTATATTTGTACCGATTCACTATCGATAATAAGTTGCTAAAAAATATTTAATGAGTCAATATCAATAATATAAAATTTCCTTTAAACTTCATAGTAACAAACTATATCTAGTGTAGGAAACCTTCAACTAGGTCATGATAAGGAAACAGCATTCATCGCGAACAATGTCGAGGACGGGCGTTGGCCGTGCCCGCTCTACATTACGCGGCTGTAAACATTCATTCATGAACACACAAGGTTATCCAGCGATGTATTACGCACCTGCATATTTAAAACGAATCTAAAGAGAGTATATCAATTTAATTGAAGTTATGATTAAAACGGAGAATACCCGGGAAAGTATCAAATGTTTAAGGAAAACAACGTGAGGCTACATGTCTAAGATTCTTAAAAAAAAGTACTAACCTAGAAAATAAAGAAATGCGTGCCATACGATTCGAACCCAGGACCTCCAGATCGAAAGTCAGACCGCCTCCCAACTAGACTGCCATAACTTATAATACACTACCAGATACAGGCCAGGCGTTGCTGTAGCCAAATTAAACACGCGTGTAACGTGCAATAAACTGTAGCGCATATGAAACGTTTGTACTTTTAACGTAGCGCCATCTATTGGATACTTACTCAATCCAGTTAAAAATTACCTTACAACGCCATCTATTAGAATTTTAAGTGGAACTCACTGATAATTACTTATACCTCTTTGTCGTATAATAAACAAATAATTTGCAATAACAAAATATTGCGATTATAAATTGTGATATAAACTATCTTATCTCTCAAGTTGGATCAAATTGCACACAGTGTGAAAGATTTGGTTAAAATCGGTTCAGTAGTTGAGGAGTTTATCGCGAACAAACAACGTGACACGAAATGTTTATACATAAAGATTTATAACAGCATCTTAATACCTTTAAAAATATAATTCAAGTTCAATTAAGTCCCGGTTACTGTAATAAAAAAAATAACTTTTAAGCACACTTTAACACTAAAAATATAACTAAAACTAACGCCTGAATTAATCATTTCTACCATATCGATGTACTTATTAAAATCGAGAAAATTCACTATACTATATGAAGTAAAGAGTGCAAAGTACAAATTATTTGTTAGGTATTGAATGGACAATTGAGTATCGATAAAAATATCACGTACTCTTGATAAATAACAAGAAGAAAATGTCCTTGCTACGCTATACATACAATTATATAGTATTATAGTTATAATATAGTGTTTACGAGTTCCATCAATAGGCATTACATGGGTGTTTTCCGAATACAATTCCAGTTATTGTTGCGAGTTTACGTCAAGTAAACAATAGTTATTTACACAATGTTTCTTATCTCACGTATGTAATAAGCTGATAATTGACATCATATTTTTCTTAACAACGATGTTTATCATAGACAAATACAGTGTAGTAAATTGTTTATCTATTTCCGGGTAGATGTAAAATGTGATATATTTTATTCTAGAACAAATAGTTTTTTTTTTCCAATTTATTTAAGGGACTTTTGTGACATGCACATGGCAGTCCCATCGTATTTTCTAAAGTTTTTTTCACAAACGTCCACAAAGAGTAATGAAAATAAACACGGTACTGGGTTATTGGTAACAATAATGTTGGTATTTTTTTATTGTTGACAGACTAGGTGAATGACCAGCTCACCTGATGTTAAGTGACAGTGTGGTCGGAGATGGTAAACAGACCTAGTCTGGAATGAAAATGGCTGAAAGTGGTTCTGAAGGACTTGGGTTCAAACCTCAACAATGAGCTTGAACTGTATCAGGTGCATCAGGTGAGCTGTAGTTAAACACCTAGTCTGTCAACCGTAAAGACTCAGTATCTGTTGATGCTGTATTGGTATCGTGGGCAGAGATTATTGACTTAATTTTTGTACTTTTTCTAGTGTATCCAATGTATTGTGTATAATATTAATTATTATTAATGTATTTATTAAAAGTATGTGTTTACAAAAAGTAGATATTTTTATGCATAGTACAAAATCATACCTAACTTTGCTTAAACTTGGTATTTACACTTGATACTCTGTTTGAAAAATGTCGTCAAATATAATAATTTTATTAAAAGTAAAATTCCGTTATTAAGAATTACTTGTAATTTCTTTTTGTGCTGTTTATTATTTTAGTGTATTTAAAATGTGTGTAAATATTTGCGTTTGACCGCCAACTCGCCTTACGTTAAGCGAAGATGCGGTCTACGGTGGAGCACGCTCGCTTAGAAGAAACAGATTCACTTACGACTGGAAGGCACCGAGGTTGTATCCGCGAGGGATCACCCATTGGGGAAACAAATTCCATTGTTTACCGATTCTTACAATGAAGGTAGATTCGAACCGTTTAGTTCGAGTTTTTGGAATATCGACCATAATGCGGTGTCGCTTCTTGGAGCTCCTGGCTGTCCGACAATAGAATGAGCTGGGTGGAACTGGAATTAGGGCATGTAGATAGATCTATAGTATATTCACGAAAACGAAAAACTCGTTCACTTGAAAAGTTTTTAAAACATTCATTATTTAGTCAATTGATTGAAATTGAACTCTATGTCAAACATCTCAAGACCAGACGTGCCTAATGATTTGTTCAATTGGTTTATTTTTGCTACAGAGTGCACAGACGCTGCAATCAATAAGTTTTGATTGAGCATGAGGAATGAGCATTCACATGACCACAGAGCATGACGTGGCGCTCACCGCGGGTCGTGTCAGGCATCCCTAATTGATCATTTTATGTTTTTTTCCTCTATTATTGTCTGGATACTTGAGGACTTTGACACGAGCAAATTTAAATATTTTGACGGTTTTGCCTCATGCGTAACTGACTTTATTTATTTGGAGGTTTCTAGATCATTTTAATAATAAAAAAAATTATGTTTCCTAAATTTTTTAGGAAACATAAAAGTTTTTAGAGACTCGTAAGATTATCTGGCCATTCTTTCATCGTCATCATCATCATCAGCCTATCGAAGTCCACTGCTGAACATAGGCCTCTCCCAAGACTCGCCACTCAGCCCGATCTTCGCCTTTTCGCTTCCATTCACCGCCAGCTGTCCTACGTATATCGTCACTCCATCGAGTCTCAGGGCGTCATACTCTACGTTTGCCAATTCGCCATTCTTTATTAAGTTCAAATCAAAAGTAAACAGTTTTCTTTTCAGGTAAGCGTGCTTCATCTTAGATCGCATTCTGCTTAACATCAGACAGGATGTGGGCAAATTCAAGAGATACAAACAACTTATAGAATACTTACCTATGTACTTTTTTCAAACAAACTGTGGAAGTTTTGAAAGCCTTGTGAAATAGATATTTCATTGTTTATGGACCTATGCAAATATTTAGTATATCATCACTTTGTTGAGTTTCAGGATGTAGCACAATACGTTTAACCGCTTTAGTTTACTATAACATTTGTATACTTTAATCTTCAATAATACTTTTTAACGTTAGTTGCGCGGCCTTTTTTTATTAGATACATTCGTAGCGCTTGACAATGAAAACATTTTCTGATTAATTTTACGTTGAATCACATCACATCATCAGCCATCGTCCTATGGCTTTTTTTCCTCTATTATTGTCTGGATACTTGAGGACTTTGACACGAGCAAATTTAAATATTTTGACGGTTTTGCCTCATGCGTAACTGACTTTATTTATTTGGAGGTTTCTAGATCATTTTAATAATAAAAAAAATTATGTTTCCTAAATTTTTTAGGAAACATAAAAGTTTTTAGAGACTCGTAAGATTATCTGGCCATTCTTTCATCGTCATCATCATCATCAGCCTATCGAAGTCCACTGCTGGACATAGGCCTCCTCCTGGGGGGTTTTTGCCAATACTCGCCACGCTTGGCAGGCGGGTTGGCGAGCGCAGTTAGGTGTGATTGTTCAAGGAAGACGCTGCTGCCCATCTTCCGTATTACATCGCTTAGTCGACTCTTGCGACAACCACGGGTGGGGTACAATTCTTACGCCGGCACCACCACGGCACATATTACGTCGTATAATTACATATAATCATCAATTGATAGATACTTTATCAAATTATTTGTTTGCTTAGTTTTACTATAGTCGTTCTTTCCTTATCTGATAACATCTTAAATTATATTTTGCCGTTATCAATATCGAGCAAAAAATCGCGTTTGTTGTATGGGAGCCCCCTTAAATATTTATTTTATTCCGTTGTTTAGTATTAATTTGTTGTTATAGCGGCAACAAAAATACATCATCTGTGAAAAGTTTAACTGTCTATCACGGTTCTTGAGATACAGCCTGGAGACAGACGGACAGACAGACGGACAGACAGCAGAGTCTAAATGATAGGGTCCCGTTTTACCTTTTGGTTACGGAACCCTAAAAATCAAGTCGATTCTTTTCTTCGTTGCTGTGTGATACTGTAACTAACAAATGCACTTTTGTATTTGCAATATAAGTGAGAAAGTTCTTACTTTCTTATTAAAGTAATTCTTATTGAAGTATTTTATGAAAGAAAAATTGAAATACAGACGGTTTGATCTTAACATAATATACCTTGGGTAATCTCAGACGCGAGTGAAACCATGGTGCGCAGCTAGTTCAATTATCACATCTGTCGATCACACAATGGTGGCCTCATCAAGGAATAAATCTTTAACACGTTTTCTACTTATTTATTCAGTTGCTAATCGTCTAGATGCTTGCACTGCAAACAGTTATGTTCTGTTTGTTTTCCAGTGAATTTACTGTGTTTTAGATTAAAATGCCACGAGCTCTGCTGAATTGTTTGCCCGTTTTACTGGTTCGGATTTAGTGACACATTTGTACACAACACTCTAGCACAGACTGGCGCTAAAATGGTATTTACTTGTGATTAAGATTTTGTTACTAGGGTATCGTAAAAGTAGATGGCGAAATGTCTGCAGAAACATTATGACTGGAATATGATACGAAGAATTTGATGTCATTTATTATGTACAGTCATAACCACCAACACTTACTTGATGGTAGATTTCTAGATGGACGATGTATTTTTTAATACATATAACGTAGCTTTGGAACTTTCTGGAACTTACAAAACCAAAAATATACAAAATCTACATATTACTACAGACTACTCTATTTTATGTCATTCAATAAGTTAAGGTCTTGGACTTGCTTGTAAATTATTCGTAAAGTTAATCAGTGCTTAAAATAGAGAGTATTTTGACGTGAAATGCCACGCGCGGAAATGAGAGAATACTTAAGCATTTATTAACTTTTAGCAACATTTATAAGTAAAGCTAAAGCATGAAAGCTTTGTTGTTTGCAAATCTGGGAGAATAAGTTATTTCATTTCTATACTTAAACTTTTCACACAGAACCGAGTCCATTTGCAATGAGACCGAGTTGCAAAATACTGTGTTTGAAGGCAAAACGTGTTAGTTAGTTGCACAAAGTTTAAATTGCAGAATTATCTATGTTTTGGCTTAGATTCTTTGTTAATATGGGAGCAGGACAAATATAAATAAATGAAGAAGGGATATTATAGGTTAAAAAAATAGCCCTGTAAGGGAGAACATATCACAGCCAAACTTGACGCCTGGGTTCAAATCCCATATCTGTCTTTTCTAAAATGCGTATTGCCCCTGGCTTCAACCAGTAATGAAAAACTTCGTGAGGAAACCTGCATGCGTGCATTTCGAAGAAATGTAAAGGCTGTCAAATCGCACTTGGCCAGCGTGGCACTACCCTTCTCTCAATGAGAAGAGAGCTGAGCACAGCAGTGAGTCAGTTTAAAAAAAACTGGTCTACGGATCCGGAATGTTAGTTTTTCTATATAAAAGTAATGAGACGAACGAGATGCTCTTCTGATGGTAAGAGTCATGTCCATGGTCATTTCAGTGACACACACAAAGTAGCAAAACAATCCTCGGGCATCGCTACTTTGACGCTCATTACTTTGAGACTTTCGATGGTTATTCTCAATAGCCCTGTAATTTTGCTAGCTGCAGTACCCTTCAACCGGAACACACTACTGCTTGGCGGCAAAATATCTGGTACTGTGATGGTACCTACTTAGACGATACCAATAAGTACATAAAGAGTAATAAATATTCCAACAATAAAGAAGAATCACGTAAATCGGATCATAAATCTCAGCGTAATCGGTGTACATACATAAAAAAATACCAATCTAGTTGAGAACCTCCTCCTTTTTGAAGTTGGTTAAAAAGTTAAACTAAAATTGTAAAAGAATAGTAGTGCAATGCGTAATATACGAGCTTAACATTTTAACCAGGAGCATACACTGACTCAACTGACAATAAAAAATACACATAAAACAGTTTTTTTAATAACTTTTGAGCTTCGTCAAATATTTCGCTTCCAGGAAGAGCTCCGTCGCCAAAAAAGTTTGAGCACCGCTGGCTTACATCCAGCTACACGAATCGGACAAGCGTAGTGGGTTATTTCAAAACTCTTCCCTCACATGATAAACGAATAAATATAGTACGGGAGTATGAAGTCATTAGAAAAACACAATGACGAAGAATTGAAACACGTAGTAGGAAATTCGTTACGTATATCATTATTACTTGCCTACATATATTTCATATAAAATGTTTGGTAATTATTAAACACTTATTCATATTCATTCATAATTATTCGATTGTATTCTGTTTACAATGAGATCATAGACTTGCGTTTTGTGGCATTTAACATTGCATTATTCATATGGCGGTTTGTGAAACGAGATCAAATATGGTAATAATTTAATTATATATTATTCTTCTGTGCAAATTAAAAACACAATTGAACCCGGTAGGTGGCACTGCTGTTGGTACGTCATTGACTGTTAGGCGATACGAAGTTCGCCGGGACAGCAAGTTTTAATATAAAGCTACTCAAAGGTTTATTTTATGAGTAAGAATAAATGTAATCAAGCAATTTTTATTTCGGGGAAAAGGTAGATATTCAAGCCAGTCCTCATGTTATTTAGGTACTACAGCTTTTTCTTTTCGTCAAAATTAATGTTTTAGGATTGTTAAAAATAAACTGACTGTAAGATAGAGCTACCTACTATCACATTTATGATGTTAATATTATTTTATTCTTCTTTTTGCCATTTGCCAGCGTCAAGTGTTTCAATATTTTTATAAATAAATATCGTAGGACATTTTTTTTACGGATAAATCCTCGTTTTACCACTAACTCGCCTGATGGTAAAATACTTATTCACTTTAATCTTGAAAAGGTAAAGATTATATCTCTCAGGAAATAAGGAAGCCAGCTTGTTCCATTCCTTGGCCGTACGGTTGAGAAACGTAGAGTCAAAACGTTTGGTACGTTTTAGACATGGCACACAGCGCCAACTGACCCCGAACTAAGCAAAGCTTACTATACAAGTCAGACAACTGATAGAATACTTGAATACTTTTTTGTAAATGCATACTCATCATATACAGAACACCTAGACACAGAACAAACATTTAAGAACGTTTTGATCAAGTTCAATCATGCCCTAGTAAAGTTTTTTTTTTTTAGTTGACAGGCTAGCTGTTGACCACTGCTCTCCTGATATTAAGTGACGGTGTGGTCGAAGATGGTATACACATCTAGCCTAGAATAGAACTGACGCTCAAGTGAGGCTGCCGGAACACACCGTCAGAAGCTTGGTGGCAGATTTTCAACTTGAGGGTAGTAGATAACCAGCCGAGTCATAGGAAGTACCCTACCACCATGCTATGGTTTCCTCTCGATGTTTTGGTGTCTCAAGCTCATTGTTGGAGTTTGAACGCATGCCCTTCGGCATGCGAACTGGCGCGCTAACCACTAAGATGGTGAATTTACAACAAGCTTCGTTGAAGTTTTGGAAGAAGCACGTAAAGTCATGTTTCACAGATGATATCGCTTTCTTTCACGTAAATCAACACTATAAATAAATCTCTTCGGTACATACATTTATCAATGACAACTTTCAAAGCGGTTCGTAATTTTAAACTATGCACACAATGTACGTACTTATATTGTACCTATACATACACATCTTCAATATCAATCGAGTCAGTATTGGCATTGATTCCAATCGGAAAGTTTTGCGAAGTGGAATGACCTCTTTGGTGGACAAATTACGACCATTTGGAAAGTTTTCTCATATTAATATCTGGTTGTTTTCATGTAACATAACAAGTCTTTATGAAGTAAGGAATGTTTGACAACAAACAATTTTACAATTGTAGGTAGTTAATAAACAAAACAGCAGATTATTGTAAATCTTATCTTATAAAGACCAAAGTTCAATTTGGAACGGAAAATGCTATATCGCAAAAATTATTCCGTCGTAAAGTTACCTAATAGAGATAAGGTTTGTTTTGGCTACTATTTACCTAAAGTTGACAATGATTAGGTACTATTTTATCATTTGTTATTAAGTTATTAGATGAATAAATACCTACCTACGAATCATTGACATGTACTTTGGTAAGAAGGCAAATGGAATAAATAGAACTTTTCTAGTTGAAAATCTGACCTCAAGCACCTTTTTTTATTCCAATTTAATTTAGGGACTTTTATGGCAGTCTCGTCGTACTTTCCATAATGTGTTTTTTTAAAGGGGAAAGTGGAGTTTTGGCGGGAACGCGTAAGGAGTCGTGTCGCCCCATTGTATTTTGTTCCAAAACTAGTGTTTTTTCGAGTGTTTATGTATAAAAATAGTGGTGTTTTATTAATAAAATGCCGGATTACTATTGCGAATGTGGGAAAGTGATATAATGTGGTGAAACATGAACTTTCGTGTTGCTTCCAAAACTCCATCGAAGCTTATAATAAAGTCACCACTACCTTACTAAAGCATGACTAGATTTGACTGGACTTGACCAAGACTGGACTTTGACTATAAAGAAGCTGGAAACTGAAGACTGCACACAAAATATAGATTGAAACTGGCAGAATGCACAGAGTGCGATGCCAAGAAGAAAAGAAAAAATAAGGGGAAGTTTGTGAGTATGTAAGTGTGTTTGTATGGTTGTTACTACTTCACGCTGAAACGGCTGGACCAATTTTGGAGCTGTCACCCTGGACTAACACATAGGCTTAATTTTATCTCAAAAAATGTGGTATTCACTCGGGAACAGCGGGTAAAACCGCGGGGCGCGGATCGTTTGCAACAATTATAATAAACTTTTACAAATAAGCTGTTTAGTTGTGTGGTGACCCCTTAAGTGAGCTCTCTGGCTACGTCAGAACAGGACATGGAAAACATCCTGTTATATCTACCGATGTAAAAAAAACTCTATAGTATTGCGAGTTCTGGAAATTCATTTTCAACTCATAATTGTCGAAATTTTCTTTCATTATGCCATTATCTAATTCTTTATCATTCCTCTATTTTAATTCTTAATTTGACTTTGTTGAGGATTTCAATTTGGCCGTGTTATTGCACTCAGTAGTAGCTCAGCTTCGTAAGATGGGTTCGATTCCCACCTACGGCAATTTTTTTGTATCTGAATGTCCCAAATTTGTTTTAAATATAAATGTAGAACAATAATATAAGCATTACTTTCTCCGTATTCTCGTGGAATTACAGCATTGGGTTCATCAAAACACACGCGTTTTGATGTAATAATAGAGTCTAAAAATATTATTAGTATTGCATGGCATGTGCGGTATTGCAGATATCTATAAGCGACGGTCATTGCTTATCATCAACTCGTCTGCGTGTTTGCAACCTGTGGCACAAAAGACTTTTAGAGCATAATATAAGTATATCTATAAGTAAGTGTATAAGTGTATCTATATGTAAAGTCAAGGAAGAGAGGATGCATGCAACGACGCTGACATAGAGTACTAAATATTCAATAGCAGAATACTTTACCAGTTACTAAGTTTGCAATAGAAACGTTCCCCGTTTGAGCGAGTGGATGCAGAGCGCGAGCGACTTCATGAATATAATTCTATATGAAAAGTGTTTTTTTTTTATATTCTTAAAATGAATACTAGAAATAATAGTAGTTTAATTAAAAAAATATCGATTATTCGTTAAATATATTTTTTTTTTTTATGGCTGACAGGCTTTGTGTTTGACCACAGCTCATCTGATGTTAAGTGACGGTGTGGTCAAAGATGGTAAAGCACACCTTGCCTGGAATGGAACTGGCTCTCAAGATCTAGATGCTTGGCGGCAGATTTTCAACTTGAGGGTGGTAGCTAGCCAGCCGAGTACTAGAAAGTACCATACCACCACGCAATATATTCAAACTATAACTATAAAATCTTGTGCACACATATTTTTAATGTTAATTGTTTTTATACTGATGACTGTTTGGGTATTTGACCACGGCTCAATTGATGTCAAATGTCGCCGGTCGAAGATGGTTGACCTGGATGGTGGACCTAGCCATACGAGAACAAGCAATTACCCTACGATGATTTCCTTCGCCAGCAGCTCAAGTTCATTGTTGGGATTTGAACCCACGCCCTCTGGCGCGTGAACCGACCGCGCTAACCACTGAGTTATCATCGCTACAAATTTACTACATACGAATATGTATTGAAAGAATAAATTGTTACGTGCTTTGTCATTTCACCCCACTTCTTAAATAATGTTATTTTTATGACGCGTTATTACGTTTCAAGTGTTAATACAAAACGTACACGTTTGCCTATTATATCTATGTGCCATAATATTTATTTCTGAAGATAATAAATCTAATAAGTTTTGTAGATAACAATGTTCTGATGATATTTAAATTGCGACTTAGACTCTGGATGCTAATTGAAACTTAGTGTAGGCAAATAAACACGCATGTTTATTTCATGACATGACGTCACAATTATTTAATATCAATTACTACGCATTATTTATAGATACATATTAGAGCATATGATTGTTTTTTACTATATTTAAGAAAATAAACGAACAATAATTTAAAAAACTATAAGCCAACTATGAAAATAATCCTTCCTACTAATATTATAAATGAGAAAGTTTGTGTCGATGGATGGATGTTTGTTACTTCACATCACATCACCAGCCATACGACGTCCACTGCTGGACATAGGCCTCCTCCTAGGGAGGGGTTTTGCCAATACTCGCCACGCTCGGCAGGCAGGTTGGCGAGCGCAGTTAGGTGTGATAGTTCAAGGAACACGCTGCTGCCCATCTTCCGGATTACATCCCTTAGCCGACTCTTACTGCAACCACGGGTAGAGAAGGTGGGGTACAATTCTTACGCCGGCACCACCACTTTTTTGTTACTTAATCACGCAAAAACGGCTGAACGGATTTGGATGAAATTTGGTACACATATAGTTTATTGTCTGAATTAACAGAAATAATACATTTTGTACTGTATTTCTTTTTTGTTAAAATAAAGTTTAGGGCGTCGCTGCTTTGGCGCTCATTACTTAGCAAACTATAGATGATTCGTCTCAACAACCCTGTAATTATGCTAGCTGCAGTTTCGCCACAGCTTACTTGATGTTATGTGACGGTGTTATCTAAAATTTTGAATACAACTAACCTGGAATAGAAATGGTTCTCAAATGAGGCAGTTGGAAGATACCGTTAAGTGTTAGACCGTAGATTTTTAATTGGAGGATGGTAGCTAGCCAACCGAGTACTAGAAAGTAATCTATCATGCTAGTTTTCTCAAAAACTCATTTTTGGGATTTGAACCCACGCCTTTTGGCATGTGAACCGACTACTGAGCTATTATATCGATTCATAAAATCAACACATATTTTGTAAAAGTCTTAACAATAATCTTTTGTTTTTAATGCAAATCTAATAAGTCATTTATTTATTCCAAGTAATTTAGGCATTAATTAATAAGATAATCAATATTCATAATAAGACACAGTTAAAAATAATAAGAAATAATATGTCAATAATTAAAATGTCATACAGATTAGATTATAAAATTAATAACGTAGAGCGCTAATAATTAATTGAGCGTGTGTCGCAAATGTGAAAAAAGTTAGGAAACAATACAATACAACTTTATTATACACCAAACATGTTATAATTAAAAACATAAAAAAAAAGAGAAAGAAAGCAACAAAACAAAAATACAACACAGAAATAACAAATAAATGGTGTACAAGGGCGGCCTTATCGCCTAGAGCGATTTCTTCCAGACAACCTTAAACAGTAATTTTTAACCGGCATTGGTACTGCGACATGCCTGTCATTGCTTTGTGCGGACGTGAAGAATATCCACATATAAGAATGAGGTTTAGGTCGCGTTGGTCGCGAATGGTGGGAGGATCTTGGCAAATAAACAGATGAATGTAGTAATTGCTCTCTCGCCTTATATTTTTACTAATTTTTCATCACAAAGTCCCAGAGTAATTAATTACTCTCGTGGCAACCCTTGTTCGGGAGTCACAACAACAGGGCTGCCACAGTACGGACGCACCCGTGATAAATGGCGGGTGGAACCGCAACTAACTGAATTTAACCCGTATCTGCTAGATATCAGGATTAAACGGATTACAGTTTTTTACAGCCCTTAATTACAAACATGATCTTACTCTTCCATAAGTCAATTGGGTTCCGTAGTTCCGAAGAGTGGTGAATGGGACTTCATTTAGACAGCCCTGTTGGCTCATTGGGAATATGTCTGCCTGAGCTGTAGGACGTGGGTTCGATTCCCGCCAAGGACAAACATTTTATGGTATAAACAAAATGTTTGTTCTGTCCATACACAGTAGTGTGTTCTGTATGTATTATAAGTATGTATATACAAAAAAAAAGTATTTATGTATTCTATCAGTTATCTGACTTCCATCACACAAGCTCTGCTTAGTTTGGGGTCAGATGGCGCTGTGTATAATATGTTCTAGAATATTTATTGTTACGACAAGACGTCAGTGTCCTACCTTTGTCAGGTTTTTGTTAAATGCACAATACATATGGTGTTTTTTATTATTATTTAATAGTGATGATAGAAACAAGACGTTCTCCTGATGTTAAGAGATAACGCCTGTCCATGATCATTGCAACGATTTACAAAACTTCTAAAAAAGTCTCGTTAGTTTCATTACATAAGCATTAAAAAAAAACTAGGCGAAAAGAATGTACATGTTGTAGGAAAAACTTTGGAGGTACAAAAACACCAGTATGCGAGTCCTTTTTGCATTTGACCCTTTTTTTAGGGAACATCTTATTTGACAGATTAATGTTAATATCTTACTTCTCGGGTAATTTTTTCTCTTAGGTGACTTTATCAAGGGTTTTTCTCTTTGACAAATTTATTGCCAGCTCTCTCTCTAGAGTCATAATTTCTGTTTGTTTGCGAAATTGTTCGCAACCATAAATAACTCGTCTAGACGTGCGAATACACTCGAAAATATTGATATAATATAAATTGATGATATATCTGAAAGACTATCTAATTTTCAAAGCCGAATGTAGACAATTTAAAATTAAAAAATAAACTAGCTGCACACTGCTTCTCGCGGTGAAATATTTATTTTTTATATTAATTATAATCATCAATATCTACGCGGATGGACAACTTGAACTAAAACTTCATCATCATCACCAATCCTTTGATGTCTACTGTTGAACGTATATAGGCCTCTCCTAATGCACACCACTCGGTCGGTTGCTCGGTGGACAGCATTTTGCATCCAGTGTTTGCCGCTTTACGCAGTTCGTCGCACCACCTGGCCGCAGGGTCTCTTAAACTATGTTTGCCTGCACGTGGTCTCCACTCTAGAACTCGTCTGCCCCACACGGTACCCCACAGGTTCTTCGAAAAATATGACCGGCCCACTGCCACTTCAGCTAACTAATTCTTTGAGCTATGTACATAGGTGAATTTAGTTCTATGTCAGATGACTTCGTTACGAATTTTGACCCGCAAAAAACTCCGAACATAGGTCTCTAGAACTAAAACTTACCTCATACCTTAATTTTTAAGCTTTCGCGACTTGAACACATACTAATTACGTTTATCATCGGGTCTTAATCGCGCACTCTACAAATACTATAACAGTAGTTTAGCAACTTGTGACCATGGTTATTGCAACGTGGCTGAAGCGTCGAGGTAAATAAACAGAACTAATTTCATAATATTTTGATTAAGACGCGGTTTCGTTTATTTCCTAGTTACATATTTATCAACTACCTACATCCAATATTTTATTACACCATTTGATAGCTAAATAATCGTAGTTTAGTTGTCGGATTTCCATATTTGACGTCCTCGCTTTTAGTTCAGCTTTGTTGAAGGACTTCTTAGTGTTTAAAAATGTACACGTATTCATGTACACACGGCCGTGTTCATTAAACAGCTTTGTTCTGTTTTTTTTTTTTTACTTATTCCCCTTTGATATATGGTTACACTGGCTATTCAATACAGGTAAATCGTAAGGAAAGCTAAGTATGCAGCGAATAAATTTACTGTTTTAAATCGGTCAAACATTCCAGGTCAGCTCGATAGAATATAGCACAATCAACAAAAAATCTAGCAAAATCATTTTGCTAGACTTACACTAGAAAGTGGCATTGCAAAAATGTGAAGGTTGCACTGGTACGTTCGTGCTAAACTTAAGTTTTCACTATATCTTAAAAGATGTAAAGACTTCACTATCTATTGCATTATTTACAATGGAAACTCTTCAACTTCTTCTATTACAATGGAAGGTCTCGAAAAACACAACTTTTAATGTTATCTTTTATTCAAATTTTAATAGCGTCAATTATTTTCATATTTTTTTTAATCTTCCGCTAAACACGTAGATGTGCATTCCGATAGCCTCACATAAGAGCGACTTCCATTCCAGGCTAGGCGTGCTCTACCATGTTCGACTTATCTTTACCTATAGCTTGTCAACCATAAAAATAATTACTTATCTAATTTTACGCCGTTCTTGAATATATAATAAATTATTATAAAAGTTTTGTTTTAAGTTACATTTTGGAATAAATTCAAAAGTTACACTTGAGGAGTAAATCATATCTGGCTCATAATTTTTATTTGCATCGACTTTAATGCAGGGCAAATGAGGCAATTTTTCAACATTAGATTAAGCCTTGTGACTTTTATGAGTCTGAAAAATATTTTAAACGCTAACTTTTAAAACCTCGTTATTAAAAATTTAGATTTTATGCTTTTGTATCTTTAAAGATTCATATACACGTAAAGAAAATAGTTTTCTTAAATTTAATATTTTAAATACGCCGCGCATAGCGCTGCCGGTAAAGTTAATCGTTCTGCTTCATCGACACATTCCTAGGTCGATGAGCTATGAGGTTTTCTATCGGATACACTTTGGAAAGTGCGCTGCAGATCTGCATGACCTAATTCCACCTTACTCATTCCTTTATCGGACAGCCAGAAGCTTTAAGAAGCGGCACCGCTTCATGGTGGATATTCCAAAAACTCGAACTAAGCGGTTTGGTTCCACCTTCTTCATACGAACCGCTAAACATTGGATTTCGCTGCCCGAGTGGGTGTTCCCCGATAGGTACAATCTGGGTGCCTTCAAGTCGCGAGTGAATCGGTTTCTTCTAGGCAAGCGTGCTCCATCGTAGACGTCATCTTCGCTTATCTTTAGACGTGATGGCGGTCAAATGCAAGCCTATTCGATATAAAAAAACTAAATAAAAAAAAACTAGTGCAATACAAGAATCCAAAATGGATTATTGAGTGTATACCTACTTTGTGAATTTAATATTGTACATAAGAAGCTAAACGAAAATTGTTACGGGATCGACATATTAATAAACTTTAATGTCGTTTCTTTGTTTACAGGTAGGAATTTGTGTAATAATAAGTGCAGGTTAGGTTAACATACATAAGTATAAAATATACACACATTATAATAAAGATATATCTTATTAATTAAAATTAGAGATTATTAAAATAATACACTTATACATAGTATAAATACATGTGCAAATAAGAACAAGTAAAGTATAAAAATACAACATCGACGTAATAAATTCTGCGAAAGGTAAAATATCCAACATTTTCATTAAAAATACTAATTTTTTTTGCCGTACCCGCAAGCACCCTAGAGCAGATTTAGTAAGTAAATGTCTACTCTTAAACACATATCTTATGTAAGTAAATAAATAATTTACTTATATATACATATTTTATGATTTAAATACTTTTTACCTACGTGTATTTAACCCTATTTTATGCGTAAAACGTGTTACTAATTCCTCGTACGTACTAATACGTACACTGTGGCAGCTCACATGGAGTTTCCTCACGTGCAGCCTAACGTGGTGGAATAATTATTATTATAGTAATAATATTCTATACACTTGTATAGAAGTGCTTTGTCACTGATCATATTTATTGTGTAGTTAAGGAGACAACGGAAAGTTTTGGTTACTTCTTAATCGTTTTTGGTTTGGAAACTTCGCCGCGCTGATGTCGGGTCCAATTCGGTATGTAAAGTTTTTTTTGGTATTTATTTTATATTTTTTTCTGATAGTAAACTTTATTTTATGAAACTCATTTGAATATTTTGGCTTTTGATGCAGTAGTTGATTTTTAATACATTTTCAAACTTTTGATAGCGATGACGTCATAACGTTGGCTGAATATCTATAGTAGGCCTTTGCCATGTAAAACAAAAAAGAATATTTTAACACATTTTGATTGTCTTTGACAATTGACATGAAGTAAAGAATTTGTTTATCAAAGCTTCTCAATGTTGCTAATCTATTACTTTTTTTGTATGGATTAGTACGTTATTACACCGCTGGCAAATCTATTGATGATATTATCTGATGGATCTATTACAGCTGTTTTACAGAAACATTAGAACTGGCAGAATGCACAGAGTATGATGCCAAAAAGAAAAAGGAAAAACCCAATGAACTTTTTTTTAACGTGGTGTGGCAATGCACGGGTGTCATATTTACCTATTTTGTTATTTTATAAGTGAAGTAACGAAATTATAGTATTTTTCTGTACTATCCTTAGATATTGACAGTATCTAGTACGGAGCATGAAATAGTTGTACAAATACTATAATTATAGTACGAAATCCAACGCTGCGTTGATTTGACATTGACAGCTTTTGTTTAGGTTCGCCATTGCTTTTGCACAGCGAACTACATGACCTCATTAGGGGATTCATTGAAAGTCAAGTTTATTTTGTGTATTTTATTGAAATATACCCCATATTATAGTTTAGAGAGTTTTAAACGTCAAAATAATGTACAGGAATGTAATATTTCGAAATGGTTTTGGAATCAGCAAAGTATTTTTTTTCTTTACATACCGGTATGCGTTGTAGGGTAGGCTCCAGGACTTACAACCAGGTGTAGATTTAAGTACGTAATGCTCTTTTAAATGCGTAATGCTCACCTTTATTGCCCGGGTATCCAATCCTGCTTATTTTAATTTGATATTGTCATATCAACGCTGCTTTGAATGCTCTTTCCAGCAATTAAGAGGTGTTTTAGATTATAAAGAGATTTTGCTAGTATTTTTCTCGTTGCTACTTATACTGCATATACATTAATTAAAACACAGTTTTCTGTAACGCTTTTTATATATATTTTTCATTGAATATTAAAATTACTACCTATATTATTATTTTTAACTGCTCTGTTAGCTCATTTAGTAGAATATCTTCTTTAACATTTATGCGACGATAAATGTTTGTACTGTGTCTGGGTGGTATGTATGTTTTATTACGAAAAGTATTATTCTATCACTTATCTGGTTCCCATAGTATACTTTTTCTTTGTTTGGGGCTAGATGGCGCTGTGTCAAAAGTCCTCCGCGGCAGATTTTCAACTTTGCCTAAACCATTTTAGTAATTTGCGTCTACGGGTATCTCCCGAACTATTTTATAATGAAACACGCATATGCACCGTGCCATCTAGGCAGATTAGGTGTCCTACGCGCTAGGTCGGTTAGACTCGGTGGAAATGTACCATGCTATCACATATTTATCACTTGAATGCAATCCTACTAGAGTTACATTCACGTGACAAAAATGTGCAATTAAGTACAAAGACCAATATACAAAATAATGTTCACACTTATGAAGACTTTTTATCATACAGGATTATAAGCTTAGGATAAGCTAAGTGACACTACGGTTATCTAGACAGGAAACCTTCTGACGTCCAATCTGGATATACTTGCTGGTTATTGTGGTGGCATATGGCGTCATAAGACTTTACCTGGTTTTGGTCATAAGACTTTACCTGATTTCCTTAGCAGGAGGTCGTCTAGGTAGGTACCACCGCAGTACCAGATATACTTCTGCTAAGCAGTAGTGTGTAAACATTACTGTGTTCCGGTTTTGAAGGGTACTGCAGCTAGCGAAATTACTGGGCTGTTGAGACTAACCATCTAATCTCAAAGTAATGAGCGCCAAGGCAGCGATGCTCTGGACTTTGTTTTACTACTCAAAGTTCTGTGTATTGATAATTGATAATTTATAATTGCAATGGTCATGTACAGGCGTTATCTCTTAACACCATTAGTTCCATTCCAGGCTAGGTGTGCTTTACCATCTTCGACCACACCTTCGCTTAACATCAGGTGAGCTGTAGTCTAACACATAGAATGACAGGGATAAAAAAAAAAAAAAAAAAAAAAAAAAACATCAGGAGAGCGTCTCAATCGTCTCATTAAAGTTACATAAAAAAAAATTGAACTGTTATAGCATTACCAATCTTCCACAGAAAGTATAAAGACAACCCAAACGCATGCAAAAACTTTTAAAAAGTTTCGCTTTGATTTGACCTTTTTTGATCCCTTATTGCTTAGGTACCTGTCCCACCACTGACGATTAGCAGTAAACTAGTAAGCTAGCAATTAAAAACTATTTGTCGCTCAGCTATAAGTGAGCGATTGCGAAAGACGGTTATTCACACTACATGCTGTAGACTGACTCTAAGCGAATATTCTGCCTGCTAAGCGGACGTCGTTCAACAAGTTTTTTTTCCTTATAACAATACAAACTCTTTTTCTTCTGCATTGTATAATTTTTGATGTGAACAATAAAGAGTTAATTGATCAATCAATCAATCATAGAAATGTCATTAGCTCTTGCTGCGACAACTAGTGGTAAGAGTTCTTGGCAATGTGAACAATCATCGATATACTTATAACTAATAAATATATGTCTTTATTACTGCCATGGGACTTTCATTTAGTGTACCTTCCTTGAGCGAGAAAATAAATAAATATTGTAGAACATTTACACACAGCGCCTTTTGACCCCAAACTAAGCTTGTACTATGAAACTTTATGGAAGTCAGATAACTGATAATAATACTTAAATACTTTTTTTTTGTAAATGCATACTTATGATACAAACACAACACCCAGACACAGAACAAATATTTGTTTATATCACAATATGTTTGTCTTGGGTGGGAATCAAACCCAGACCCTAAAGCTCTTAAAGCAGATAAACTACTAATGGGCCAATAGGACTGCCAATAGTAAGTATAGCTGATTGAATTCTTATCGATGATTGTGCAATTGTGAATACGTAGGACAGGTGCCTTAGTTTGATAACCCAACTTTTAATGTGCCTATCAACTACGTGAAAATAACCTCATTATGAACTTTATCAGACCATTACTAAGACCTCCGATTTCCTGCACTTTCTCTTCCCCATCACTCCTGTTTCTCCAAACAAAAACTCTTATCAAAGGCGATAACGGAATCACCCATTAACTTTTCTCCGTGTCCTTTGTGGAAGTTCCTAAAGCTGCAATGTTGTTGAAAGTATCATTAAAAGTTTTTGGGCGTTTTTATTATCTACATTCTTTTAATTACCAATAGATAAGAAAACTATGTTGTGCTAGTGGTTTTGTTAGTTTTCAGGTCAACTTAGTTGTCGTTTTTGTTTCTTGTTGTTGTTATACCACAGGTATATTCACAATACAAAGCGGGTCATTATGTGTCGCAATGATAGCTCAGTGGTTAGCACAGTCGGTTCGATCGTCGAAGCGCAAGGGTTCAAGCCCCAACAATGAGCTTGAGCTGTCAGTGAAGGGGTATAGTGTTAGGCAACCATAGCATGGTTGTAGGGTAATTTTTAGCACTATGGCTAGTTACCACCTTCAAAAAGAAAATCTGCCAACTAACTTGACAGAAAGTTTACATTACAGACTGAATGTGTTTAACATCTTTGACCACACCATCACTTAACATCAGTCGAGCTGTGGGTAAACTAGCTTGTCACCAATTTAAAAAAATTGCTTTTTAACGCATCGAGAGTCTTAATTATGACCACAATTAGCATATCGTCGAAAAGTATTGAAAATTCTATTACATTTCTGTAATTTTAATCTCGCTTAAGCTCATAATAATTAAACGCAATTATAATGTTATAAATCGGACAGAAGCACTTATGTTGCAAGAAATAAGTACAATTATATTATTTTGCTGTATCAAGGAGGCCGTTAATTGCACCTGGCTGTAAGTTAATGGCAACCGAGCGCTTAACGACATTTAAGAAGTTACACTAAGAGAAGTAAAAACAGCCTTATTTGAAATAATTTAAATAGAAACAAACTAAATGACGTAACAAAGGTTCTTATGAATTCTTAAAATTCATAACTAAAAATAATTCAGCTTGATCGCATAAAAGTCCTAAAGCAATCTTTACTCATCTACTTATTCGCAAGTTCCAATATCTATCAAAGGATATTGAAATACATAAATTTTTCTGAATTATGTTACATAACAACAGTTCTTTGAAAGCTTTTCGGAAGAAGCTCTGTTGATAATGCACCGACATATGATTAAATTCAACTATGACAAGTAAGCTTCTTGTCTACTCAATCAGAGACTTATGGAGTGCATTCGTCTGATTGAAACACTTCTAAGGAGAAAATTAAAATGTAAAACCTACAGACTGCAACTCCTAGATTAGACTCGCATCCAGATTTTTCTTTTAAGTTTGCAAGTGTTGTATCTCTTGTTATTTGCGCACATGCACACGCACAAACCGTTTTGCCGTGGTGGTGCCGGAGTAAGAATAGTACCCCACCCTCTCTGCCCGTGGTTGCCGTAAGAGTCGGCTATGGGATGTAATCAGGAAGATGGGCAGCAGCGTCTTCCTTGAACAATCACACCTAACTGCGCTCGCCAACCCGCCTTAAATCGGTCAAACATTCCAGGTCAGCTCGATGGAATATAGCACAATCAACAAAAAATCTAGCAAAATCATTTTGCTAGACTTACACTAGAAAGTGGCATTGCAAAAATGTGAAGGTTGCACTGGTACGTTCGTGCTAAACTTAAGTTTTCACTATATCTTAAAAGATGTAAAGACTTCA
This sequence comes from Biston stratarius, assembly GCA_950106695.1. NCBI lineage: Eukaryota > Metazoa > Arthropoda > Insecta > Lepidoptera > Geometridae > Biston > Biston stratarius. The sequence goes on along the minus strand of OX467106.1, from coordinate 30,908,013 downwards.
CTATCTATTGCATTATTTACAATGGAAACTCTTCAACTTCTTCTATTACAATGGAAGGTCTCGAAAAACACAACTTTTAATGTTATCTTTTATTCAAATTTTAATAGCGTCAATTATTTTCATATTTTTTTTAATCTTCCGCTAAACACGTAGATGTGTATTCCGATAGCCTCACATAAGAGCGACTTCCATTCCAGGCTAGGCGTGCTTTACCATGTTCGACTTATCTTTACCTATAGCTTGTCAACCATAAAAATAATTACTTATCGAATGTTACGCCGTTCTTGAATATATAATAAATTATTATAAAAGTTTTGTTTTAAGTTACATTTTGGAATAAATTCAAAAGTTACACTTGAGGAGTAAATCATATCTGGCTCATAATTTTTATTTGCATCGACTTTAATGCAGGGCAAATGAGGCAATTTTTCAACATTAGATTAAGCCTTGTGACTTTTATGAGTCTGAAAAATATTTTAAGCGCTAACTTTTAAAACCTCGTTATTAAAAATTTAGATTTTATGCTTTTGTATCTTTAAAGATTCATATACACGTAAAGAAAATAGTTTTCTTAAATTTAATATTTTAAATACGCCGCGCATAGCGCTGCCGGTAAAGTTAATCGTTCTGCTTCATCGACACATTCCTAGGTCGATGAGCTATGAGGTTTTCTATCGGATACACTTTGGAAAGTGCGCTTCAGATCTGCATGACCTAATTCCACCTTACTCATTCCTTTATCGGACAGCCAGAAGCTTTAAGAAGCGGCACCGCTTCATGGTGGATATTCCAAAAACTCGAACTAAGCGGTTTGGTTCCACCTTCTTCATACGAACCGCTAAACATTGGATTTCGCTGCCCGAGTGGGTGTTCCCCGATAGGTACAATCTGGGTGCCTTCAAGTCGCGAGTGAATCGGTTTCTTCTAGGCAAGCGTGCTCCATCGTAGACGTCATCTTCGCTTATCTTTAGACGTGATGGCGGTCAAATGCAAGCCTATTCGATATAAAAAAACTAAATAAAAAAAAACTAGTGCAATACAAGAATCCAAAATGGATTATTGAGTGTATACCTACTTTGTGAATTTAATATTGTACATAAGAAGCTAAACGAAAATTGTTACGGGATCGACATATTAATAAACTTTAATGTCGTTTCTTTGTTTACAGGTAGGAATTTGTGTAATAATAAGTGCAGCCTAAATATCTGGTTTATCAATTATAAAATAAAAACTTCGTTTACAGAGAAACAACACATTAAGGTTTAAATTTAATGAAAAACTACACTGAATAGACAGACATCTCATATACATATATTTAAATTGTACTTTTTTCAATCAAAATTAATCCATAAATTAGGCCTTGTCGCTAAAAGCGATCTCTTCCAGACAAACTTAGGAGACGTGCCAATATGAAGGATAAAAAAGAAGCTAAGAATATGATTAGGTTAACATACATAAGTATAAAATATACACACATTATAATAAAGATATATCTTATTAATTAAAATTAGAGATTATTAAAATAATACACTTATACATAGTATAAATACATGTGGAAATAAGAACAAGTAAAGTATTAAAATACAACATCGACGTAATAAATTCTGCGAAAGGTAAAATATCCAACATTTTCATTAAAAATACTATTTTTTTTTGCCGTACCCGCAAGCACCCTAGAGCAGATTTAGTAAGTAAATGTCTACTCTTAAACACATATCTTATGTAAGTAAATAAATAATTTACTTATATATACATATTTTATGATTTAAATACTTTTTACCTACGTGTATTTAACCCTATTTTATGCGTAAAACGTGTTACTAATTCCTCGTACATACTAATACGTACACTGTGGCAGCTCACATGGAGTTTCCTCACGTGCAGCCTAACGTGGTGGAATAATTATTATTATAGTAATAATATTCTATACACTTGTATAGAAGTGCTTTGTCACTGATCATATTTATTGTGTAGTTAAGGAGACAACGGAAAGTTTTGGTTACTTCTTAATCGTTTTTGGTTTGGAAACTTCGCCGCGCTGATGTCGGGTCCAATTCGGTATGTAAAGTTTTTTTTTTGGTATTTATTTTATATTTTTTTCTGATAGTAAACTTTATTTTATGAAACTCATTTGAATATTTTGGCTTTTGATGCAGTAGTTGATTTTTAATACATTTTCAAACTTTTGATAGCGATGACGTCATAACGTTGGCTGAATATCTATAGTAGGCCTTTGCCATGTAAAACAAAAAAGAATATTTTGACACATTTGATTGTCTTTGACAATTGACATGAAGTAAAGAATTTGTTTATCAAAGCTTCTCAATGTTGCTAATCTATTACTTTTTTTGTATAGATTAGTACGTTATTATACCGCTGGCAAATCTATTGATGATATTATCTGATGGATCTATTACAGCTGTTTTACAGAAACATTAGAACTGGCAGAATGCAATGCATGAAAGAGTATGATGCCAAAAAGAAAAAGGAAAAACCCAATGAACTTTTTTTTTACGTGGTGTGGCAATGCACGGGTGTCATATTTACCTATTTTGTTATTTTATAAGTGAAGTAACGAAATTATAGTATTTTTCTGTACTATCCTTAGATATTGATAGTATCTAGTACGGAGCATGAAATAGTTGTACAAATACTATAATTATAGTACGAAATCCAACGCTGCGTTGATTTGACATTGACAGCTTTTGTTTAGGTTCGCCATTGCTTTTGCAAAGCGAACTACATGACCTCATTAGGGGATTCATTGAAAGTCAAGTTTATTTTGTGTATTTTATTGAAATATACCCCATATTATAGTTTAGAGAGTTTTAAACGTCAAAATAATGTACAGGAATGTAATATTTCGAAATGGTTTTGGAATCAGCAAAGTATTTTTTTTCTTTACATACCGGTATGCGTTGTAGGGTAGGCTCCAGGACTTACAACCAGGTGTAGATTTAAGTACGTAATGCTCTTTTAAATACGTAATGCTCACCTTTATTGCCCGGGTATCCAATCCTGCTTATTTTAATTTGATATTGTCATATCAACGCTGCTTTGAATGCTCTTTCCAGCAATTAAGAGGTGTTTTAGATTATAAAGAGATTTTGCTAGTATTTTTCTCGTTGCTACTTATACTGCATATACATTAATTAAAACACAGTTTTCTGTAACGCTTTTTATATATATTTTTCATTGAATATTAAAATTACTACCTATATTATAATTTTTAACTGCTCTGTTAGCTCATTTAGTAGAATATCTTCTTTAACATTTATGCGACGATAAATGTTTGTACTGTGTCTGGGTGGTATGTATGTTTTATTACGAAAAGTATTATTCTATCACTTATCTGGTTCCCATAGTATACTTTTTCTTTGTTTGGGGCTAGATGGCGCTGTGTCAAAAGTCCTCCGCGGCAGATTTTCAACTTTGCCTAAACCATTTTAGTAATTTGCGTCTACGGGTATCTCCCGAACTATTTTATAATGAAACACGCATATGCACCGTGCCATCTAGGCAGATTAGGTGTCCTACGCGCTAGGTCGGTTAGACTCGGTGGAAATGTACCATGCTATCACATATTTATCACTTGAATGCAATCCTACTAGAGTTACATTCACGTGACAAAAATGTGCAATTAAGTACAAAGACCAATATACAAAATAATGTTCACACTTATGAAGACTTTTTATCATACAGGATTATAAGCTTAGGATAAGCTAAGTGACACTACGGTTATCTAGACAGGAAACCTTCTGACGTCCAATCTGGATATACTTGCTGGTTATTGTGGTGGCATATGGCGTCATAAGACTTTACCTGGTTTTGGTCATAAGACTTTACCTGATTTCCTTAGCAGGAGGTCGTCTAGGTAGGTACCACCGCAGTACCAGATATACTTCTGCTAAGCAGTAGTGTGTAAACATTACTGTGTTCCGGTTTTGAAGGGTACTGCAGCTAGCGAAATTACTGGGCTGTTGAGACTAACCATCTAATCTCAAAGTAATGAGCGCCAAGGCAGCGATGCTCTGGACTTTGTTTTACTACTCAAAGTTCTGTGTATTGATAATTGATAATTTATAATTGCAATGGTCATGTACAGGCGTTATCTCTTAACACCATTAGTTCCATTCCAGGCTAGGTGTGCTTTACCATCTTCGACCACACCTTCGCTTAACATCAGGTGAGCTGTAGTCTAACACATAGAATGACAGGGATAAAAAAAAAAAAAAAAAAAAAAAAAAAACATCAGGAGAGCGTCTCAATCGTCTCATTAAAGTTACATAAAAAAAAATTGAACTGTTATAGCATTACCAATCTTCCACAGAAAGTATAAAGACAACCCAAACGCATGCAAAAACTTTTAAAAAGTTTCGCTTTGATTTGACCTTTTTTGATCCCTTATTGCTTAGGTACCTGTCCCACCACTGACGATTAGCAGTAAACTAGTAAGCTAGCAATTAAAAACTATTTGTCGCTCAGCTATAAGTGAGCGATTGCGAAAGACGGTTATTCACACTACATGCTGTAGACTGACTCTAAGCGAATATTCTGCCTGCTAAGCGGACGTCGTTCAACAAGTTTTTTTTCCTTATAACAATACAAACTCTTTTTCTTCTGCATTGTATAATTTTTGATGTGAACAATAAAGAGTTAATTGATCAATCAATCAATCATAGAAATGTCATTAGCTCTTGCTGCGACAACTAGTGGTAAGAGTTCTTGGCAATGTGAACAATCATCGATATACTTATAACTAATAAATATATGTCTTTATTACTGCCATGGGACTTTCATTTAGTGTACCTTCCTTGAGCGAGAAAATAAATAAATATTGTAGAACATTTACACACAGCGCCTTTTGACCCCAAACTAAGCTTGTACTATGAAACTTTATGGAAGTCAGATAACTGATAATAATACTTAAATACTTTTTTTTTGTAAATGCATACTTATGATACAAACACAACACCCAGACACAGAACAAATATTTGTTTATATCACAATATGTTTGTCTTGGGTGGGAATCAAACCCAGACCCTAAAGCTCTTAAAGCAGATAAACTACTAATGGGCCAATAGGACTGCCAATAGTAAGTATAGCTGATTGAATTCTTATCGATGATTGTGCAATTGTGAATACGTAGGACAGGTGCCTTAGTTTGATAACCCAACTTTTAATGTGCCTATCAACTACGTGAAAATAACCTCATTATGAACTTTATCAGACCATTACTAAGACCTCCGATTTCCTGCACTTTCTCTTCCCCATCACTCCTGTTTCTCCAAACAAAAACTCTTATCAAAGGCGATAACGGAATCACCCATTAACTTTTCTCCGTGTCCTTTGTGGAAGTTCCTAAAGCTGCAATGTTGTTGAAAGTATCATTAAAAGTTTTTGGGCGTTTTTATTATCTACATTCTTTTAATTACCAATAGATAAGAAAACTATGTTGTGCTAGTGGTTTTGTTAGTTTTCAGGTCAACTTAGTTGTCGTTTTTGTTTCTTGTTGTTGTTATACCACAGGTATATTCACAATACAAAGCGGGTCATTATGTGTCGCAATGATAGCTCAGTGGTTAGCACAGTCGGTTCGATCGTCGAAGCGCAAGGGTTCAAGCCCCAACAATGAGCTTGAGCTGTCAGTGAAGGGGTATAGTGTTAGGCAACCATAGCATGGTTGTAGGGTAATTTTTAGCACTATGGCTAGTTACCACCTTCAAAAAGAAAATCTGCCAACTAACTTGACAGAAAGTTTACATTACAGACTGAATGTGTTTAACATCTTTGACCACACCATCACTTAACATCAGTCGAGCTGTGGGTAAACTAGCTTGTCACCAATTTAAAAAAATTGCTTTTTAACGCATCGAGAGTCTTAATTATGACCACAATTAGCATATCGTCGAAAAGTATTGAAAATTCTATTACATTTCTGTAATTTTAATCTCGCTTAAGCTCATAATAATTAAACGCAATTATAATGTTATAAATCGGACAGAAGCACTTATGTTGCAAGAAATAAGTACAATTATATTATTTTGCTGTATCAAGGAGGCCGTTAATTGCACCTGGCTGTAAGTTAATGGCAACCGAGCGCTTAACGACATTTAAGAAGTTACACTAAGAGAAGTAAAAACAGCCTTATTTGAAATAATTTAAATAGAAACAAACTAAATGACGTAACAAAGGTTCTTATGAATTCTTAAAATTCATAACTAAAAATAATTCAGCTTGATCGCATAAAAGTCCTAAAGCAATCTTTACTCATCTACTTATTCGCAAGTTCCAATATCTATCAAAGGATATTGAAATACATAAATTTTTCTGAATTATGTTACATAACAACAGTTCTTTGAAAGCTTTTCGGAAGAAGCTCTGTTGATAATGCACCGACATATGATTAATTCAACTATGACAAGTAAGCTTCTTGTCTACTCAATCAGAGACTTATGGAGTGCATTCGTCTGATTGAAACACTTCTAAGGAGAAAATGAAAATGTAAAACCTACAGACTGCAACTCCTAGATTAGACTCGCATCCAGATTTTTCTTTTAAGTTTGCAAGTGTTGTATCTCTTGTTATTTGCGCACATGCACACGCACAAACCGTTTTGCCGTGGTGGTGCCGGAGTAAGAATAGTACCCCACCCTCTCTGCCCGTGGTTGCCGTAAGAGTCGGCTATGGGATGTAATCAGGAAGATGGGCAGCAGCGTCTTCCTTGAACAATCACACCTAACTGCGCTCGCCAACCCGCCTGCCAAGCGTGGCGAGTATTGGCAAATTGTCAGATGCTGGTAGGGGGGAAATGCACAAAACACCCCAAGCGGGACGTCAGTGCAAGACTCATCGCCGCATAAAAATAAGAAAGCGTGTGTTTAGTATTTTTCCGTAACACATTTCTAATATAGAAAAAAATCGTAGCGTGAAAATGAATCGTTATTTTTTTTCATAGCCCTTAAGACACAGAAAATAGGGCCGGCTGTTCAGTAAATACAAATGAACACCATAACAGCTATAAAAAAGTTCCAGTCGCGTTTGAAAAAGATTCATTACCGCTCTAGATGGAAGTTCGAACTTTGCCAGGACTGAGATAGCTCTCTAATAAACGCGAATGCAGCATTGCAGATAAACAAACCGTAGATCATCTAGAACTGTGAAACATAAACTTGTAATTCAAAGATCTGAAACTCAAGAATATGTCCGTGGAAACATTTTCTCTCCAATTTTTTTAAAGATTTTAAATTAGATGGATTTTGCTTATTTTTTTTAATGTAAACGTAATTAAACTGACGATACGCTCTCCTAATAGTAAGAGATAATCAATGTCCATGACCATTACAGCGGTACCCATAACTTTGAGTTACAAAAGAAAGTTAAGGGCATCGCTGCTATAGCGCTTATTACTTTAAAACTTTTGTTCGCTAGCTGTAGTACCCTTTAAACCGGAATACAATAATGTTAACACACTTACTGTTACTTACTTGTTACTGCTTGGCGGTGGTACTTACCTAAACAATCTCCTGCTAAGGATATCTACCAACAAGTAATAAATTAATAATAATAATAATTAATTAATTAAGCGACATTTGTCAAAACTTGTTCTCTGTTAGCTACGACAGATCGCTTTTTGGATAATTGATTGATTCAGGCGTTATTTTGCGGAAGTTTATTTTGATTGTTTAAGTTAGTTAAATATAAATCCTCACTGTTTTTACTGAAATGACTGTTAAGCGGAAATAAACTAAATATATACCTTGAACACTCAAATCGCTTTTTATTAATTTATGTTAACAAAATATACCTGTGCAAGTTGGTACTATTGATAAAGCTGATTTTGCCATGTCCTTACAATATATTACACATGTCAAGAGTTATAATGAGTAGGCACAGATCGTCAGAAACTTCGCCGCTTCCGCTTACTGCGCTCTGATTCGGTAAAGTTAGAATGAGCCAATGTAAACAATGACGTAAGCATTGCTTTAATTAATCAGTGATACGATGGAACATGGCCCATGCTAAAATCTGATAAAACCTATTAATAGTACAAATGATTTAATAAAGGACAAGAAAAAGTACAGAAGCGTAACAATATTTAGTGAAACACAAAATTCCAGTCATTCACAGCAAAGTTAAAACAGAGTCAATCAATAATGGTCTTATAAATTGTGTTTTGTTTTCACATGCTTTTTTTTGGTTTTAATATAACCAGTGATAATCGTGCAATAATGACAAATCTAAAGACATATCATTCATCAAAATCGAATCAGCCGTTTAGTAGTTATGAAGGAACATAAGGACGGTCATATAGCAGATCAAACACCTAACCCTTCTTATTTAGCTCCGCTGCAGTGGGGTAAAAAGATGTTCTTGACCTTGCTTGCTTGTCCTTAGATACTTAAATACAAACTTTATATTCACGTCTTAGTAAGCGACACATCTCACTTTAATGAACTCAATTTCCATCAATGAGTCTTGGGATTGAACGAACTGGCTGAAGATAATAAAATGAACATGAGCGGAGGCGTCCGTCAATCAGGAACTTTTCAACGTGTTAATCTTGTTTGTCATCGGGTGTGAGTGAATCTTCGCACCAAAGAGTTTGTATATTATAGAGTGAGCATAATTAGTATAGTCATAAAAAGTATTTCGCATTATTTATTTATTTAAATAGTATTCGTCTTTAGTATTTGATTTACTATGTTCATTTAATTTTTAACCAGCATTATATTTTTTTTCCAAAATTGCGACCCGTATAATATATGGTAAAATTGCGCCAAATATAAGGGGAAGTAACCAAAAATAAAAATAAAATAGCACATATTGTTTATGCTCATCATGTTATGAACAGCTGTATATTTCTTCTTGTCGTCTTTGGCGTTACACTTTATACAAAAGTTGGTGTAAAGTGTTCCGATATTTTCTAATATTTTATCTAATACCTTTAAACGAGCAATTTTTGTATATATATAATCTGAATCTTGGTAACAGCTCCAATGATTTTCATGAAATTTAGTATGCAGGAGATTTCGGGGCGATAAATTGATCTAGCTAGGTTTCATTTTTAGAAAACGAAAAAAAAAACCGAGCATAACTCGGTTATTCAGATACTGAAATAGTAAGTGAATTAAGTCCACGTAACAGTCAAAGCCACTCAAAATAAGTAACGGTCGGGTGTAGTCATACCCTAAAAAAGAAGTGGTGACTTTAGTACAAGCTACGATGGAGTTTTGGAACCAAAACAAAAAGTCATGTTTCACCAAATTCCACCACTCGCGCATGTAATTCAGAATTTTAATGAATTAGAATAAATACCATTATTCTTATACATAAACTGTCAAAAAAGCACAAACTTTGAAAAATACAATACGGTGACACAATTTTTCTGAGACATGAACAAAAATTATATATACAGGAACGAATGAAACAAACAAAAATTGAGACAATTACATACGAAGACAGGACGATCTACAGTAGCCTCTTATGTCATTTATAAAAAAGAGGCTACTGTAGGTCGTAAAGAGTTAAAAGATGTTTGAAAAAGGCCAGTTTATTGCTATCCTTGTTCTTTGGTACGCGTCTCAAGAAATTAACGTGGTGGGAAGTTCACTCTACGTTTTGGAATGAAAATTTTCGTAACATTATTTGATTATAAGATAATTATCGCAAACGTTAGGAGGTGACATATTTACCTCTTCCGATGATAATCGATATAAAAAGTTACGTCAAATATGTTCTACTGTTTATAATCTCTATCTTTCGTAAAACATGTATTTTTTATGTATGTTGTTTCCAATACCTCGTTTAAGTCTTACTTGGCTTTTGACATTACACTCAGACTAATTAACTTTATTTATCATTAACGCTCAAAAATATTTGAATACTTGACAGCCCTGTTGGCTTATTGGTAGTATGTCTGCCTGAGCTGTAGGGTGTGGGTTCGATTCCCGTCAAGGACAAACATTTTATGTTATAAACAAATGTTTGTTCTGTGTCTGGGTGTTCTGTATGTATTTACAAAAAAAAAGTATTTATGTATTCTATCAGTTATCTGACTTCCATCACACAAGCTCTGTTTAGTTTGGTGTCAGATGGCGCTGTGTGTAACGCATCCTATGATATTTTATTTTTATTTATTACTTAACAATGGCAATTCTGTCAATGTGCGGTGCCAAAATCGTAGAAGAAAAAATAAAGAAAACAGTTTTTTTTTTAACGTAGGCATGAAATTTCTTCCTGTGGATTACGTCATAGCATTCTGATTGTATTCTAATGTAAATGTTCCCCGCCGATTGCAGCAATGAAACTTGCGGGTGGCAAAAATGCTGACAAGGAAGGCGCATTAACCCATTAACCTCGGCTTGCTTTCATTGTCCCTCAGCGGGGTTCAGATATATTTAGAGTAGGTATCGTCTACACAAGCGACCTTAAACGCTGTGTCGCTTCACCCAGGCTGCCAAGTTCAATTGTGTTTGGATTTTTTGGCAATTACAGATCAATTAGTCGTGCCAGGCCTATGAAAAAAGATATCGTGGAATTAAATAGATTAAAAATTTTATAGGCATCAAAAACTAGTAAATATGAGAGGTATTCTGAGTAGATTGGTAGCAAAACCAAAATCTCAAATAGAAGCCTATCTTTCCTTTCTAAACCAATGATATCCAAATGATATTTTTGACTGTAAGTTTTTGATATATTTGATAGATCACTAAGAAATTCTAAGCAGAATTTCTATATACCAAGCCCTCATTCAAGGTAACGAATTCTTTAATCATTTAAACATCGAGTGATGTAATTAAATCATGTATGTAAAATATAGGTACGTAACTGCAACATAAATCTGTATCGCAAGATAGGATTTGTAGAATTGATAGAATAGGAACCTTTGTGATATATGAAAATCATGCTACGAAACTTTTGTGACTCAGAACAATCTAACATTTGAAGCGATTTATAATCGTCCCAAGTATCGTGCGTGAAAATGTCACCTTATAAGATTATCTTACTGACCTAATAAAGCCAATCTGGACTCATTACGGCATCCAGAGTTTACGGGAAATTCACTTAAACTTTAGTGACAAGCACATTAACAGTGTTCAGAGGAATAAAATTCTTCCTTGTGTCGTCATTTATTTCATAGCTTAAATTGATTAAAGTACTGACCGCGCCGCTCCGTACTGAATGAAGTAGCAGTTTTATATCAGTTTTTAAATCTGTACGGTAATATAGGGTGCCCTGAGGCTTAATGGAGTAATGAACCGGCTCTTAAATTGTACAAGTTTTTTATAAAAGGGTAACGTTTTTTAAAATACTCTTAACAATGACTAAATAAATTACTCTCACGATACTCTTTTCTGGTACTTGAAAAACTTGAAAAATTCATCATTTTATTCTTGAAAAAATTCATAGTATTGCGATATGAACACTTAAGTGTTCATATCGCAATACACTACATAAATAAAAAATCCTTTATTCTACTACAGATAATCACATAAAATGAAATTATAAAACATTTATCAGTGAAACATATGAGTTTATAGTTTTGTGTTATTTGTTTAAGAGTACTCAAAATAAAAATGAAATGTGGAAGATTTGACTATGCTGATTTAAATTTATTTGATTTTATTGTAATATACTTGACGCTGACAGAAAGATCACAACAAAGCACAAAGAGCGAAGTCAAAAACAAAAAAATATATTTAACGTATATATGTAACGTATACATATTTAGGAATTTAGTTACAACAGTGATGAAGATTTTAATAAAAATTTAACTAACTAAAATCCGACATAAACTTAAAATATATATATCTTCTTCTCGCTGCAGTAACCACTTGCCAACTCGTGCCTCGCCTCTACACGAGGCATGTTCAGGACGCATTGACTCTTCGAGCGCTTGGCCGAGAATACAATTCGTTGCTAAATATACATATACCTTGAACACTCAAAATAAACTTCCTCATAATAACGCATTAATCAATCATTAATTATCAAAGAAAAAAAACAAACAGGTATAGGAGTACAATCGAAACAATAAAATGAAAGAAAAAGCGGAAAAAGATACGCTAAAAGTACATGATTTTGACTTTGATGAAAGTAATTGATTAATGAAAATCGCACACTGTGCGTTTTCCTTCGCAATCCTTTTTGTCATACACTTGCAAATTGTGGAATGACCTTCCTTCTTCCGTATTCCCGCGGAATTACAACATTGGGCTCTTCAAATAAAAGATCGGCAACGTATTTGTAGTGCCCCTGGTGTTTTAGGTATCCATAGGCGACGATGATTGCTTACCATCAGGCAACCCGTCAGCTTAAAATGGCATAAAAAAAACCCTACATACAGATTTGGTTTCTTTGATCAGCGGCTTCAACCGAATCATTCATATGAACTTATTGATTACCAAAAATCACACAGGCACATAACTAACTTTTAATCTTTTTTTTATACATCCATTTTAATGTAGGGTCCTACTTTCACTAAAATCCGTTATGCCGATACGTGCATATGAAATAACAAAATATACGTAATCGTAAACTCACTCACAAACTTTTAGTGTAATAATATAGTGTACGAGTATACTAAAGTAAGAAGTGATTCTATCCCACATTAAGGTTCAGTTCTATGTATCCCTACTAAACGTTTATGTGAATAGCTTGTGACTGAAAAGGCAGACACTAATCTTTGAATATTCCATTAGAATTTTTCAAGAGATTGTGAAACCCAACCTCTGCATATGGTATACATAATTTGTAATACAAATTGCACATAATGTTATTTTTAAGTTATTACGATTTTTTTATGCGCTTTTTCATTTCATTGTAACCTATGTATATTCTTACAAGTAAAAATCGAAACGCTCCTTTATGTTAAAGCCAATGCTAAATAAAAAAACATTTATATCTATTGGTAATTTGTAAATCGTTATACAAAACAAATAAAGAAACGTTCTTTCGAACGTAAATTGATGGCGGCAGGTGTCCAATTACTACCTAAAACAGGCGCAAACGAAGATTGTAGTTTAAAAGTAGCTGGTAAGTTTTATTACGAGGCAATCCCTTATAGGCAATCTTATTTTATTAAAATTATTATTTTTTAAAACAATAATTATTGGTCTAACGTAAACAATTTTTTTTTAATAAGCTTTGTCGGAGGCTTATTTTTTTTATAGTAGACAGGCTAGTTGTATTACCACAGCTCACTTGATGTTAAGTGATGATGTTGTCAAAGATAGTAAACACAGCTGGCTCGGAGTGGATATTTATAATAGATTTCATATTCATTTTAAAAATGTCACTGAAAAGTCGTCTGAAATTATTAATTTGACGCTTCACTACTAGCAAGGTCATGTTACAGCGTTATATTATTTACCAAAATAAGTATTTATCCTCATCATCAGCCATAGGTCGTCCACTGCTGGCCATAGGCCTCCTCCTGTAGGGGTTTTGCCAATACTCGCCACGCTTGGCAGGCGGATTGGCGAGCGCAGTTAGGTGTGATTGTTCAAGGAAGACGCTGCTGCCCATCTTTTGGATTACATCCCTTAGCCGACTCTTACGCCAACCACGGGTGGAGAAGGTGGGGTACTATTCTTACGCCGGCACCACCACGGCAAAGTATTGATAAAGAGCCAAATTACATGCGTGAGTGTAGGAATTCATGTTGCTTCTAAAGCTCCATCGAAGCTTGTAGAAAAGTCACCACTTCTTTACTAGGCCATGACCGGATTCGACCAAGACTTTTTATATTGATATTGACTTTGACAGTGACTTGACTCATTTAACTTGAATTATCTTTAAATATATAAATATACCAAAATACTTCACCAAGTCACTAAAAAATGCGCAAATTTTGATAGAAATACGTGAAAAAAAAAGAAGATGCCTCAAGACGCACCCCCGCAAGGCACTTGAAAAATCCCGAAACGTAGTGTGGTTTACCGTAGTATGGCTTTTTATATCATCTAGGTATATGTTATTTTTTCAATTACTAAATAGGATTGTGTTTGACCGCCACTTCACCTGATTTTAAGCGTAGTTGTGGTCTGCGGTCAGCACGCTTAGCGATTTATTTGAAAGGAAGATAGGTTATAAAACTTTTTATTTAAAAAAATCGGGCAGAGCTTCGCGGTGCACCTACAATACAATATTTTATTGATAGCACCATATTCACAAGTTTTACATAAAAAAGATAGCGTCCAACTTATCTCTCATAAGTTACTTTTCAGTGGTTATTTAAACAAACAACGTCTCCATCACTATCCTTTAAGGCGATGCTACACAATCTGAAACCTGACCTGACGGCAGCACACCTAAATAAATAATACGAAATGTACTTAAGGCTGATGAAAAAAGAACAATAAGCACAATTCTTACGATTCCGAGTTCGCATTTCGTCATGATGAGAATAAAATGAACAAAGACACTTCGCAGTCGAGGGTGCGAGTTCCGTCCATAATTATTTCCTTTTGGCACTAACAATTACTATGGAGCTACTTTAATTTTAGCACAAAATATATTTTCAATATAAAGAGGAAAGTTCAAAGTACCTAGGTAAATGAACAAAGAACATTTTTCATTTTACTATGAAGTTTTGATTTGTAAAGCATTCTTTTATGAAGACATCAAATTGGTCAGATAATTATCTTGCTTCCCAGTGAATAAATAGGAATAGGAAATGTCGACCTTTTTGAGAAGTTCTTTTCAAGATCAGAGTGAATAGGTATCTCCTAAGTCAGCGGGATTTATCTTCGACCACATAATTGTTTACCATCAGTCTAATCGGTGGCCAAACGAGGACTTCGACGTGTTAATATAAATTAAGGATCTAGTTCCAGTACAAATTTATAAGTAGCTATCTATTTTAAGCATTTACTCGTAGTGACGTAGTTTAAAATTTTAAAGCAAATTATATCGGCCGGGTTTCACACGGACGCAATTAATTTTAGTGACTTGAATTTAATTGTACTTATGTATTATACAGACATTCAGTAAACAAATTGAAAAACACGCCAAATATAATGATTGACGAAAAATTTATAGCCTTTGTCACTCAGGATGATGTAGGGATTCTAACAGTACCCCATAGATCCAAATCTATTCAGGCATTAAAAAGTTATGGTGGAATGGTAAACACACCGACCCTGGAATGGAACTAGCTCTCAATTGAGGCCGCTGGAACTCACCGTTAGGTGCTTAATGGCACACTATTTTCAAATTAAACTGATAGCTAACAAGCTACTAGAAAATACCGTATCATTAATGCTATGGAGGAATTATGATATTTTCCAGCACCAGCAGCTCAAAACTCGAACCCACGCACTTCAGCGTGTGAACTGACCACACTAACCACTGAGCTATGTTTAAAAAAATACGTAGGCAAAAGAAATTAAATCCATGCTCAATTTATTTTAATGTGCATTCACAACAAAAGGAGATCAAATCAGCTACTAACGTAGTGTTGAGACCGAAGCCTCTCTTTTTATTTTCTGACAATATATTTGACATCATTATTTATATTACGATTACTTATGACTGAACTTCGCGCAATAGGCGGCCGGGAATTAGACCGGCTCCCGGCCAGAACCAGTAAACGTAGTAGCTACGGACCTCCTGAAAATATCCACAGCTTTACTTCATACGAGCGAACGTGTTTGAACATTTCGTTTGCGCGATTCAGGATTTGAAATACAGACATGAATTTCAATCACTTTTGCTTCCGAGATAATGGCAATTTTACAATCGCCAAGCATACATAGCTTAAAGATCGTTTTGCAACCTTTAAATTGTTATTAGAAAGATTATAACCAATTTATTTCATAATAAACATTTCTAGAAGTTGGCGCGGATTTCTATTGTAGTTAAAGGGAGACGAACGTGGGTCGATGTGCTTTCCCTGGTTTCCAACGCTGTTTTCAATACGCATGCTCGACACATGCGCATTTGTGAAAACCTTGACTTACATAAACGGGACGTATCGCAAGTTTAATGTAATGCATTAGTTTAGATTAAGTTCTGAGAGTATACTTCAATTTATCATTTCCTTGTGTTGCAAATGTATCTAAATATGTCTTTAACGACGTTTATATGGTATTTTGAAGCAGTTGCGAAGGGAATCAAAACTAATTTTTGCCAATACTCGCCACGCTTGGCAGGCGGATTGGCGAGCACAGTTAGATGTGATTGTTCAAGGAAGACGCTGCTGCCCATCTTCCGGATTACATCCCTTAGCCGACTCTTACGACAACCACGGGTAGAGAGGGTGGGGTACTAGTTTTACGCCGGCACCACCACGGTAACTTGTAACTCGTCTGTTATTCAATCACGTAAAAACGGCTAAACGGATTTGGATGAAATTTGGCACACGTAGGTATAGTTTATTACCTAGATTAACATATAGAATACTTTTTATCTTGGGAAAATGTTGGGTTCTTGTGGTATTATCAAACAACTACCTGCAAAACGTATCCACTTGAAATTTCGTGTAGATGCGTCTTATGGAACACTATTCAGAGACAAAAGGTATCCTGTATCTTAATATAATAATAAAATAGCGCAAGTTTCACGACTTGACTGAACTTGAAACTTGACATGACTTTAATTGCTTAATTGTTACTTACACATGTTTAAATACGATTATTGATAACATAGTAACAAGTCAATTAAATAATAAAAAATAAATTAATATAATTACAATGAAAATTAAATATCAATTATAAAAAATAATTAATTTAATTGAAAAAATATAAGACTATCAATCACATAATGTCATCTAACCTATGGAACCTAACATCCTAACATAAAAAAAATTCACATTAATTATATTGAAAAAAAAATATGATGCTTATGAAGATGGCACTAAACGACGATGACATGCTGTTCGACTTATTGATGATGAAAAGTTGGTAAAAAATAACTTATAAGCCTTGAACACCGCCGGAAGGTAGCAAGTCTCTCAATTTTCTACAGGTTTCATTTCGGAGAATGTGCTACTGACCTGTACGACCTTGTGCTTCCATCCCTTTTTTACTCGTACTACAGGACAAGTAGACGGGGCCTAATACCACCAATACATAGTGCAATTTCCTTGGGTACATACCAAATGTTTTGACTCTACGTTTCTCATCCGTACGCCCAAGGAATGGAACAAGCTGCCACTTCCTTGTTTTAGATATTTTCAAGGCCAGAGTGAATAGGTATCATCTGCGTGCTTCATCTTCGACCACATCATCGCTTACCATCAGGCAAGTTGGTGGTCAAACGCGGAATTATCCGTATAAAAAAAAAAATAGATAAAGTACGTAGATTTTTAACCTTTTAATATAAGAAACAACTGTGTGCTTCAAATTATCGTATATTACTAAAACAGGTTCAAACTCTTTTATATTACAATGAATTCTTATTCAGAAACAACAGACGCTGGCATTGAATTTATTCATTTTATATTCAAAAGGTTGGAAAAATATGGAGATTCCAAAGTATGCGAATGTTATGGATAACGAGTTACTAAGTAAATAGACTAAGAGCTATAAGCCCTGTAAGACATTATTTTTTAACGTGAATTCAATGAAACGAACGAGCTACTTGCCTAATAGTAAGAGATAACGCTTATCCATGACAATTGCAGCAATACACAGAATTTTGAGTAACAAAATAAAGTACAGGGCTTCGCCGTTTTGGTGCTCATTACTTTGATACTTTCGATGGTTAGTCTCAACAGCCCTGTAATTTCGCTAGCTGCAGTACCTTTCAAACCGGAACACAGTAATGTTTACACACTACTGCTTGGCGGCAGAATATCTGGTACTGTGGGGTACCTACCTAGACAACCTCCTGCTAAGGAGATCTACCAACAAGTAAAAGATTAGATTTAGATAAATATCGGATCATTAACAGGAGGAGTCAGCAGAAGACAGTCTTGATAAATATCACCGTAAGTGTCAAAGATTCATTCGACAAGTAATAGTGTGCAATCTTTGCTGTGTTCCAATTTGAACGCACACTAGCACCGCGGTCCTCATCACTATCACTATCACTACATAGTATAAAACAAAGTCGCTTTCTCTGTCCCTATATCCCTATGTATGCTTAAATCTTTAAAACTACGCAGTGGATTTTGATGCGGTTTTTTTTAATAGATTGAGTGATTAAAGAGGAAAGTTTATATGTATAATACATGCATATGCACCATATTAATATCTACATTGCACCCGTGCGAAGCGGGGGCGGGTCGCTAGTTTTATAATATTTTTCGACGTCGAGCCGTGAACATCACTCTTTTCTCTGATTTTGTTATAATTTACTTGCCCATATTACATTTTATGCATAATTGTGTGAATTGAATTTATTTGCTAATAATTGTATTTTTCAATATAATTCCATTTGTTTTCTTTAGTAAAATATTTGAGAATCGGCTGAAATAAATACTTATATATTTATTTTTATTTAATTGTAATGAGACGAACGATATGCTCTCCTAATGGTAAGAGATTACACATGTCTATGACCATTGCAGCAATACACAAAACTTTGAATAACGAAACAAAGTACAGGGCATCGCTACTATGGCGCTCATTACTTAAAATAATAGTAACAGTAACAACAACAACAATCTAACAACAAATAACAATCTAACAACAAACAACGACACAACGAGAAAAACAAATAACAATCTAACAACAATAACAAAAACAAATAACAATCTAACAACAAAAATAAATAACAATCTAACAACAATAACAAAAACAAAAACAATCAAACAACAAACAACAACAAAAATAAATATCAATCTAACAACAATAACAAAAACAAACAACAATCTAACAACAACAACAAACAACAATAATATAACAACAACTTACTCACTTTCTTTCACACTCTATCTCATAATGTAACTTTATTAATTTCGACACCAAAGTACTTACCACTACATAGTTAGACTAACCAATTATATTATTTTTTCTGTCACTACTGTATTCCCTCGCTGCATGATTGGATGATGTAATGCGCATAATAATACAAAAAGTAATGTATATATATATTTTGTATTGTATAAGTACATTCTCATAATAACAAAAATACATGTCATGCTTAACTATTCAGTTATTTACTAGGCATTTAACGCTAACTTAATAATGATTAACGCTGGTTATTAGAACAACTAAGTAGTAGGTAGGTAAATAGGTGAGATGTTTGGCATCGAATCAGCGCCGTATCAACGCCAGGCGCCAGATGTGGCAGCTGTCACAATTCGATTACTTGCTGAACTTACTGCTTATTTGCGGTGAAGAGTGATTTGTGATTTCTATTGATATTATTATGTAAGCATAAATCTAATAATGTACTTCTCACGTCATATGCTTGAAAAATTGTTAACGTGATACATTGAAATACAATTTTATTTTGTAGCGATGATGATTCATTGTTAACGTGGTCGGCTTATACGCCGATGGGCTTGGGTTCAAACCTAAACAATGAGCTTGAAGGAAAACATCATGAATAAATAATAGCATGATGTTAGGCTATTTTCTAGTACTCGGCTGGCTAGCTACTAGCCTCGAGTTAAAAATCTGCCGCCAAGCATCTAACGGTGTATTCCGGCAGTCTCACCTGGGAACGAGTTCCATTCCAAGCCAGCTTTACCGTCTTCGACCACACCGTCAAATAGCATCAGGTGAGCTGTGGTCAAACACCTAGCTTGTCAACCATAAAAATAAGTCACACCCAACAGCACCGATTATGGAGCTTAAATTTATTTATCACCAGGACTTGCGTACAAAATAATATGAAACAGTTTTGTTTATTTACCTCGACATTTTGGTCGTATTGCAATAGCCGAACACGAATTGACAATGAAAAAATCTTAACCTGCCCTAGGCCTGCGCGGCCTGATGTAACGGACTAAAATGCAAGGAAAAACTAGACTAGCCAAGCTGCCGCAATTTACTGTGGCGGACGTAGCACTGCACAGTAAAACCTGATCACAAACGTGATCTACGGTGCCACTTATTTCGTAGCCATCACTATAGCTGCTACCGCAGATCGCACCAGTGTGAATCATGCTTATACGAATGAAACTTCTATATACAGTCCTATACATTCGAATACTTTCAGTCTCAGTTAGTGTTGGTATTGCATGAATTTCAAAATTTTAGATTTATAGCACAGCATAACTAGTATTGTTCTACAACAATTGAATTTTAAACAAAATGAACAGAATAGCAAAGGTAATATAATAGAGAATTATTTACATAATAGATTGTACAAAGGGCAACAAAAAGTTTTGCTGTGTTGTTTATAGAGTTAATAATAATTTGATGGCAGATTACAATAGGTTTTTTACATGTAAAAGTCGAACGAGACGCTTTCCTGCTGGTAAGAGAAAACGATACACAGAACTTTGAGTAGTAAGAGAAAGTCCAGGTTATTACTGCTTTGGCGCTCATTACTTTGAGACTTCCGATGGTTAGTCTCAACAGCCCTGTAATTTCGCTAGCTGCAGTACTTCAAACCGGAATACAGTAATGTTTACACACTACTACTTAGCGGCAGAATATCTGGTACTGCGATGGTACGTACCTAGACAACTTTCTGCTAACCTACCGCCAACTGAACGACATGACATGAGTATTAGATTTATTTTATTAGGATTTCTTTACTTGCCTAGTGTAACTGAAAGAGTTATAAGGAACTCTAGTTGTTTTACTAGAGGCACAACTTAAAAATCCCTAAAAAGAAATTAGCTGTGTATATAGGCGAGGATAAGTGACTAGAGACTGGAGAGACTTTTTCTATGGAACAGCTTTTTTTATGGTTGACAGGCTAAGTGTTTGACCACAGCTCACCTGATGTTAAGTGACGGTGTGGTCGAAGATGGTAAAGCACACCTAGCCTGGAATGGTACTGGCTCTCAAGTGAGACTGAACACACCGTTAGATGCTTGGCGGCAAATTTTCAACTTGAGGGTAGCTAGCCAGCTGAGTACTAGAAACCTCGTGAGGTAATCATAGCATGGTGATTGCTATGATTGCCTCACGAGGTTTTTCTTCACCGACAGCTCAAGCTCATTGTTGGGGTTTGAACCCACGCCTTTCGAGCTATCGTGCTATTTTGTGTTAAAAAATGTACACGTATTCACGTACATACGGCCGAGTCCACGATACAACATATAGCAACAGTGCGAAGCAAGACGAGGCCGCGCGTGCGTCGTACTCAGCTTTGCCTCCATGATGTAGGCCACCGGATGTGGCTGAAACTATAGTCGGAGTATCCGATACAATTAAACATGAGTAATCCCGCATAAGTAAAATAAAAATATAAAGTAAGATAATTCTAATGAATAATAACACTGCCAATAATAGGAGGAAAGGGGGGACTTTTTACCCAGCAGTGGGACATAAGAGGCTAGAAAAAATTGTAGGCTTCTCCTAACACACACCAATTAGCCTATTTCGGCTTGTCGCTTCCAGTCAATGCCCACTGCCTTACATATATCGTCACTACACCGAGTCTCATACGTCCTTTGCTTCGTAACTTTATTAATATAAATTTGTTTCATTTTGCCTCTTTCCGAAAACGCTTGTTAAAGAATTATTACTGTAAATTATTATTCTCTGAGAAAACGTGTACCATTTTAGTATGTCAACATATAACAAGCAAAATCTCTTTGCCTGTTCCATACAAGGCGTGATAAGCCTCCTATTCAGTTGAGCAAAAAACATTACGTTTAAAAGAACGTTGAGCGCATTTAAACGGAGTTGAGCAGGATTATGGTAACTCTGGTTTAAATAGAGAAAAAAGTTCGTACCGGAACGTTTGTTTCATAATAATAATAATAATAATAATAAATGTATTTACTTGTTTCGACAAATTTGTTTGTATTATTCATATACATTTCATTTATAAATTACTAGCTGTGCCCTGCGGTTTCAGCCGCGCTAGATGCCTACGTCATAGTAGCTTTATGCATGCAAAGTCTCAGCCCGATCGGTTTAAAATTGACAAAGTTTCATACAAACTTTCATCCCTTATTTTATCCCCTTGGGGGTAGAATGAATCAAAATCCTTTCTTAGCGAATGCCTACGTCATAACATCTACCTGCATGCCAAATTTCAGCCCGATCCGTCCAATGGTTTGGGCTGTGCGTTGATAGATCACTATGTCAGTCAGTCAGTCAGTCAGTCAGTCAGTCAGTCAGTCAGTCACCTTTGAGTTATATATATTTAGATTTATATACAAAAAATAGGATAGTTTGTATGTAGGAGCTAGATTCTGTGGTGATTCTATTACCTTAGTCTAGCACTAAGGTAATAGAATATTAACTGAATGAGTGTGTGTCTGTGTGTGTGTGTTAGAGAGAGTGTGTGCATGGTGTGTATTGATGAGTGTTTGCTTTTCTTACCATGCTTATAATATAGGTCTGATCTGGTTGTCGATGTCGTGGTAGTTTAATGTCAGGTATTCTTTTAATTGATTATTTCCTCTTTTTTTAATATTATTCCTCAATATGAAGTTATTATTTTACTTTACGCATAACTCCAGATCCTGAAAAGAAGAGGCTATTAGCAAAGTTCCGTTTAATTAGGTATGAATTAGTCTGGAGAGGCCGGGAAATACCTGTTGTAGTTTTCTTCGATAGCCGGTGCTGGTCGGAACGTCCCGGTTCCTTCCCAAGTAGTGCGTTTTTAGTTTCACACTAAATATTGCTCACCACACAATTGGCACAATGTTCTTAGATTGTATCACACTCGCGGTTAGAATTTTAAAGTTTTGTTTGATATCGATGACGAGGTAAAGAAGCGTATTGCGTACGTGTTAACCGCCAATTCACGACTGACTTGTGTGGCAGGTATTGTGAGGAAGGTGAGGGTAGGAAAGTGTATTTTTGTAGAAAATAAGAGGGTAATTAAAAATAATTACATAAAATGAATAGGTGAGATGTATGTATAGTTGTATGTATGAGTAGGTATGTGGCGCAGCTATTGTCCTAAATGGTATATATAAGTAATTGAGTACGTCTTCTGAATATCAGGCACACATACAAACTTAATGTATATATTATACTCGTACATATAAGTAAGACTCAAGCGCGCTCATGGTGGTGAGTGTGGTGACGAGTGTGGCTTTGAGTGCGACTCAAAATGTATCTTTTTGACGAATGTATTTTTATTCCGTTTCGCTGTAGTTACAACTAACATAAATATAGAATAAGCAAGTATAAATAAAACTAACCAAAATCTACACCTTATCTATCCAAATTTATAAATTTGGACATATACATTTCTGGTCGTAACAATCTATTCCATGAAGACATTATACCTGGCATAAAAGATGAAAGCAAAATACTCGTGTAGGTAAAGTTGGCCCAGATCGTTTCCAGGCCTACTCAAACACAGCAAATTAACAAAGATGATAAATTACATAAGTCAGGTATAATTAACCCCTAAAATCTAATTGAAAGCAGCAACATTAACCTTTAAGTCATACGCCAACATTTCCAAATCATTGTTTTCGAGATAATCGTTCCAATATTCAACCAGCCAATTCCAAGGAAAACTTCCAAATTGAAAACTGGAAAGTAATTAGCCTTCATCAGGTAATTCAATTAACTTATCCACGTTTGGGATAATAAATTGACGTTATAAGGTAGAGGTAGGGGTACAGGAGTTTCCGCGGGTAATGAAGGATGCTTAGAATCTTTAATTCCTTAACAACGTATAGAGTTACGAGAGATTGAGATTTATTTTCAGATTTAGGTTTCTCCTTTCAAATATTTAAACACACTGAACAAATATTTACCTTTCCAGTTGGACGAAAACTTCGTAGCCTTCAATGGTATCAGCCGTGCCTAGGTCTATCGCATTACAGGGGTGGGAACCCGTACAGTGCTTGGTACTTGGACCTAGGTGTTGGTTTAAGGCCCTTTTAAATACGTATTAACCCACACCTTCACTACCCTTGTTCCCTTCCCTGCTCAAACGAAATTTGATATAATCCTATTAACGCTGCTTTAGATACTCTTTGCAACAGTAAATTTATAGATGTTCTTGACAGGCCGAGGTCTTCTAGTAGATCATAGACAGATTTTCTGACAATTCTCTCGCTCCTATTTCTTCAGCATATAAATTGACCATGTAACCTTATGGTCTTATGGTATTTATGGTCAACTCATTCGTAAGGTCATAATATTTAGCTTTATCATAGTCTTTAAGGATGTTTGTTTCCAATGAAATGTAAGTGCAACAAGTAATACGCGTGTGAGTCTTCTTGAAAAAACGTCAAACGTTCGTTTGAGTACCACTCCTTTTTTGGACATCGGTGTAATCAATATTGTTTTAATTCCAATTTCATCATGCGAACTTCTTGCAGAGGAATGCGGAAACATACACATACACTTACGGTATATGTAAGTTTCCAGAAACATAAATTCTGGAAGTATTCTTTTTCTTTCTTTTAAGCAAGCGTTTTCATCGCAAAGCGCATCTTTGAAAACATCAACCAGATAGCGGTTTGGTTTCATATTTGATGCATCAATATCCCAGTCTAACTCTTCCATTGCTTTAAACATCTGTTATTAAATTTTAGATTAAATATGTCATATGACCTCTTGCCCCGGAATCATACATAACCCATTATCGGTACAATCCACTTTTATTTCAAAAGCTTTTTCATCGTCCGTAATTTTGTATTCATATTGGGTTTATAAAGGATCGCAATGTACTCCAATTGAGATATTTGCGCACATCCCGCTTTAATTTGTTTGATCGGGTAATGGAATGCTTAATACGTGCGGATATATTTTATTCACACAAATATTTGGGGATTCCCTAATGGATTCCATGTAAGTGTTATTATAGGACAAAAATAGGGACTGGGAAGTTTTGAAAATTCGGACTAATTTTCATACAGGTATTAGAAACACGATTAGTTTAACAGTTATAGTTATCACGGACTTTAATTTAAGGCTTCGCGCCAACGAAGCTTTTAATATACCTACTTATTTACCTACCTACATACGGCGCTCAGACTTGGTCTTTAACAATCGAGCAACGGTTTGTCAACGAGCGACGGAGCGTAGCATATTGGGTAAAGTTATTAGACCGCATAAGAAACTCAGTACTGCGCTCTAAAACCCAGATCATTGACGTGACTGAAAAAGCTACCATGTTATACTGGGAATGAGCTGGACACGTCTGCCGAATGCGAGGGAAGTTGTGGGCGAAAACCACCACCACCGACTGGGTCCGGGTGGTTAAACGCCACCAGGCCGGCCTAGAAGATGGTGGAAAGATGAGCTCGATGATCATAATAAGGATTGGAACTCATAGCACCAAACAGACAGGCATGGAAAGTAGGAAGAGAGGCCTTTGCCCATCAGTGGGACAAAATAGGTTGAAATAATAAAAATAATTTATATAGATCTAAAATGAATTATTATTGTAGGTCATTTAATCGATTGAACCAATTTCCGATATATCTATATTTTATATAGATTCTTTGGCATTTTGATTTACGGAGACTAAAAATGGTGAACAAAATGAGTGACTGTGCTCATTATGATTTGTATAGTTTACAAAAATTTAAAACTTGATGCAAACGTGTACAACTTTTATTTTTATTTTTAGGACAGTTTTAGTTATTATATCTATGTAAAAATGTGCAAGATAACAGGAATTTTTAGATATTTGAATTGGTGTAGCCACCAGCAGTAGTGAGTAAGCATTACTGTACTGTGATTTGAAGAGTAGGTACACAGCTAGCGAACTTATAGTGCTGTTGAGACTAACCATAGTGTCAAAGTAATGAGCGCCAAATGAAAAAACTGTAGTTTCCCTATAGTTTCTGGTTATCATCTTAAATGTCTACATAGACAATACTCGTATGTTGCCCTCGTCTAGCTTCGCACAAAAGCAATAAGAGGACGCTCGCGCGTTTTACTCAGCTTTGACTTCTTGAAGGGCCACCGCATGTGGCCTAAACTATAGCCTAAGTAAAACAAAAACAAGCATATTTCCAAATTTTATCACACATTAAAATTGTTTCTTAATTGTTTTTGGCGTCGCACTTTGTGTATTTACCAGTGTCAAGTGTTTCAATAATTTCAAATATTTTAAGAAACATCGAGTTTATTAAGTTATAGTCAAAGTTACGAAAGTATGTAGTATGGTAATGGTTAAGTCCGGTAACGTCTCATTAAATTAGCGATGACTTCACTTGGATGGAGATTCGGAAGCAAAACAAAGGTCAAATTTTATCTTTTGCCTACTCACGCACGTAATTCGGCACTTTATTAATAAAACACTACCATTTTTAAACATAAACAGAAGCAGTCGGAAAAAAAAAGAATGTGGCAACATGATTTTTCCGTATTCCCGCCAAAACTCTAAAAATGCTTTATTATATTGCAGAATTATTTTATGCTTTGCTAAATGTCACTAAAATCAAGTGGATGAGCATGAAAATAATAATAAATTATGTTATTTTCGCCGATTGCCCATGAATAAAGCATGAGTGAGCCTACGTCTCCAGTGATAAGGAAACTAGATGTGACATTATTTTGGAAGGTGCTCAAGCGTACTCTGATATAGCTAATGGGATAATTTTATGGTGCTATACATCATTAACTCTGTAATGTATTACATGCGTAGAGCATCGGCAAGACAATCTTTATTGCTTTTTCCCTTAGAGGTTTGATTGGGGAAAGTCGTTCAAACTTGTGGTCTTGTTTTTTATAAATTGTGTTTTTGAATTTGTATATAGCTTTTAGATTCAGTAGCATTGACTATACCAATAAAGTTATATTTTGGTTTTTCTTAGTATTCATTAATAATCTACTGGTTTCATTAAAAGTCAATTTCAATTTTTGTTGCTATTTCTGTTATTTCTGTCGTTCATGAGTAGCGACAAAGTTTTGGTAAATGAATTATATGAGTGACTTGTTGATAAATAAGATAACTTGTATCAATTTTGGCACAATTTATCCTGCAGGTAAATTATAACTTGAAAAACAACGAGGAATATTCATTAAACATTGGCAGATTTTAACACCAAACTCCCTAAAGTTAAAGGAAAATGTAATTTTGAAAATTAAAATTTCGCTCCGGAAAATTGCTTATAGCGGTTTGTTTGTTTTTTGTCCCCGGTTTTACAAATTCTGAATAAATTTGAATAATTTCAATCCTACACAGAAAAATAGACAGTTTCACTTACTTTATTATATTATTTTACTATGGAAACTGACACACTTACACATTTTTGTTTTACTTATACGGTATTGCTTAAAACGTTTAATTATACCGGATACTCCGACTATAATTTCAACCGCATTCGGTGGCCTTCTTCATGGAGACAAAGTTGAGTGCAGCGCGCGAGCGGTCTCGTCTCGCTTCGCACTGCGGGCCGCTGCGCACCTCGCAGGTAAAGACAGTGGATGGTGCGCGGGCGCGGGGGTTGGATCGGGTAGTGTGCCATGATGCGTCGGTACACTCTGGACCCTTTCCTT
This sequence comes from Biston stratarius, assembly GCA_950106695.1. Taxonomy (NCBI): domain Eukaryota; kingdom Metazoa; phylum Arthropoda; class Insecta; order Lepidoptera; family Geometridae; genus Biston; species Biston stratarius. The sequence continues at coordinate 30,880,510 of OX467106.1, read as the reverse complement.
ACTGGAGTCCTCCTCTAAGTTATAAATTTGGAAAATAACATGGTTGCCCGAAAATAGTCTTTTGAATAACCCACAACAATTTTTTTCCATAATTGTTTCTTATGATTTATTAATCTTAAACTCAAACTAATTTATTAGTTCGAGTCTCGGGTACTTTCCTTGTCTGTTAATGGCAACTGATCTAAAGTTAGAAGGGTAAGTTCAGACGGAGGTCGTTTATCAAAGCATAAGTCGAGACTAGCTTTTCTCCCGAGAAACTATGGTTGGTAAAAAGTTACTTCTAACCTGGTTAAACTTAAAAAGATTAACTAGCTTAAAGAAAGTTTGAAACTTCTTATTTTCTTCTTTGAGATTATCATTGCATGTCTTGTGCATTTCCCACGATCAGGTTTTGAAAAATGTATTATGTACATCAAACTTTCATTATTATTGTGGAATGCAAAACAAAAACCAATACAATGCAATACAATGTTTTCTTATTACTATTTATTTTGAGTAAATGCGATCTCCAGGGGACCATCCTGCCCGAATTTAGGTCCCACTAATAAAACTAAATATTGTAACAAATTTTATTGAATTGTAAATCTACCAAACGCATATTGTAATATAATTATGGTAAAGTGACAATGCTATTTTAGAACCACCGTAAAGATAAATAAACGTAAAGTATTCTTAGCAAAATAAGTTAAAACTTAATGAATACCCATACATTATACATACATACCAAACCATACCATACATACATACATCTCGTTTATTAGCAAAATATTATTCTTGCCCACAGCTTTCGTAGACAGCAAATTAAAGAAGTGATACGGATCCAAAGTGAAGACACTAATATTTGACTTCACTTTGGATTTGATGTAAAATGTTGTTAGTAAATAGGTAGTTTCATAATTTAATTTAAATTGTCAACAAAAAGTTGTCATCTCGTCTGGTTGACGCCACACGTGATCAAAATACTGGCCTCTATTTTCACCAACGTTTGAGTATGGCCATACCAAGCGGCAATGGGACCAGCGTTTTGAGAACTATTCCCATTGATAGCGACTTTTTAGATTAGTTTAAAATTGTTTTTTCCGTAATTTGTTTGTTATCTATTAATTTTTACAAAGTTTTATTCTTTCTTAGTATTAATTAATATTGATAACCTTATCTTATTATTTGATTTAAATTAAACTTTTCATTTAACTTGTACTGTAATTTTTTTTTTTATGAGCGCAATGTGATTGGTTCCGCGACAAACTAAAATAGATTTTTGGTACTTTAATATTCTAAAATTTAATTTTAAAATGTAGTAAATTAATACATGAAAACAAAATATATTTTTTACTCTGAAATAAATTCCTTTAGAACAAAATTACTCTACGGCATTACTCAAAATTCATTGTACTGGAAACGTAATATATTTTATTTCCAACGCAAAATTTGCCATTTTATTAAAAACTAGATTACTTGAAGCACATTGTTTAGATACTTTGACAAACAATGAAAAATTATATCAGCAATCATTTTAATATACAAATGGCAAGCTGTTTGTAAGTAACTGTTACTATTGACATATACACAATACATAAAGATTTATAACTAAACATTATTAAAGAACGAATATGCAAATATTTAAGCTCACAAGTCGGCTACCATAAAAATTTTAGGAAATAACTTATTAAGATATCAATAAGTTAATAAACCTGCTTCTTCAACTGATTGCAATCACTCTTCCTTAAAATGTAATAAGAGGTACATTCAAATTACAAGCTAAAAGGAATTTCTAAGCAATGTAATACTCCGTAGAGAAGGCGGCTTAAGGAAGGGATCTGAGAATTAAAAAAGGTTGTATCACAAATTAGGGGTCGACAAGGAATTTGCAGGAAAAATGCTTCGTTCTATCCCTTTAATGTAAACCGGGCGAGTCTTACCGTCATTTGTATAAATTCTTTAGGGTGGACTGCACTCAAGCACACTCTAGTATCTTGTGTTATCTTCTCACTCAAGTTATTTGTTATTTAGGGATATTGAGATGGCCCTTATGGTGTTCCGATATTTTTGACTTTTTTATATTTGTGACAAATTTGAAACATATAAGTACGAAAACGCTGGCCTCTATTTTGCCCAACGTTTGAGTATTGGCATACAACGTGGCAATGGGAACAGCGTTTTGGGAACTATTTCCATTGACAGCGGCCTTGTAGTTTATTTAAAATTGATTTTTGTAGTTTGTATGTTATATTTAATTTGTAGGTAAATAGTTTGAGTTGTTTGCACGAAAAAAAGGGGGAATTAATAAATTAATAATAAATATCGTAGGACATTACACACAGCGCCATCTGACCCCAAACTAAGCAGAGCTTGTGTGATGGAAGTCAGATAACTGATAGAACACATAAATACTTTTTTTTTTGTAAATACTTAATACTTATAATACATACAGAACACCCAGACACATAACAAACATTTGTTTATACCATAAAACATTTTGTCCTGGGCGGGAATCGAACCCATGCCCTACGGTTCTTAAGGCAGACATATTACCAATGAACCAACAGGGCTGTCATTATTGTTTTAAGGGTCCATGTATGTATGTTTCTTTATTCCATCATAAGTTTTTAATGTCTGAACAAGTCGACCCCGAAAATTATCAAATTCGATTAAAAAACTTATTTTTTTACCATTAGGTTGATTTTAGGAATTTAATAATTTTCGGGGCATTTTTAGACATATTCTAAGACCTTTAATGCAATGAAATGAAAATAGCAAAAATGTAGATCCGACAATGTTAATTGCTACGGTCGATTAGTGTGGATCTTGTCTTTACATCATTTCGAGTGATACTAGCTATACATTTTTTTTATTTGTTTATTCGTGTCATTGGTTTTATCAATAAAATATATGGATTTGTATTTTGTTAATTTTCTTAATTAAGCTTGTAACATCATCTTTCATTCTATACCAGCTTACAACCCAAAACCAGTTTATTGTTTCGTTTTTAAACGTAAATTACCGACTCTTTTTGTGTGATAATAAAATAGATAAAAATAAAAGCTTGTGCTTAGGATCAAATAATGCTGAGTAACATTGTAATTATATCGTTACATAAAAAGGTGGGCGGAAATAATATTAACTGAGTTAGCGAATACTTTTTGTTTAAAAATATTTTTCTTTGGATTTAAGTTAGATATGTACATTGTTTCTCATTAATGAAACGATTTTTTGTGGGCGAGAATTTCCTTTAAGGAAAAAGGCCGCTCTTGCTCTCTTGAATAGAAATCATTGTGTGAAATATCCAGATGTGCTACAGTATTTATTTAATTTTTATTAATGTAATAGCTTTTTATTTAATTAGCTAATCTATCTTCTGAAGTGACGTTCTACCCGTAACAGTTCAGTATCATAGAAAGAATTGAACTTCCAGAGTCTAAAACTATACGCGACAATACATCGCATTTTTTTTTTTCTATTTTTGATAAGCTAGGTGTTTAACCACAGCTCAGCTGATGCTTAGTATGTGTGGTCGAAAATGGTCAGCACACCTAGCCTGGAATGGAATTGACTCTCAAGTGAAGCTACCCTAACGCACAGTTTGTCTCTATTTTAACCGACTTCAATAAAGGAGGAGGTTCTCAATTCGGTTGTATTTTTTAATGTTTGTTACTTCAGAACTCCGTCATTTATAAATCGATTTGAAAAAATATTTTTTTTGATAGAATATAAGTACTTGCAGTTTGGTCCTTTATTTTTTTTTACTGAAAATCGTATGGCTTAAAATTTGTTTTTAAAACTTATAAATAAAACAAGTAATTAGTATTAACCGTTTGTAATGTGAAATTATCGGAAACCCTAATCATACAAATTATTGTTGTTAAGCAAAGGTTACAGTTAAATTTCCAGTGAGTGGTTGCAAGTGGCATTTAATTAACAACTGAACCACTTTGTGCAGTAAGCCTCTCGTAGATCAAACGCGTGTCAAAAACAACAAAGCTTGAACGCGATCCGACGCGCGTTTTGTAATACAAGTAACGTACTGAGTTACGCGTATCGATATTACTAAATCGAAACGACCTAATCATACTTAGCATAACCTAAGTCTTAAGACTAAATGGAAAATATATTTAATAACAGGTGTTTACCTGAATACTATATTTGAATTTGTGGAAAATATATTTAATAACAGGTGTACCTGTTACTATGTACACCTGTTATTAAATATAACAAATAAAATTTGCAAATTCAAATATAGTATTCAGGTAAACACCTGTTATTAAATATATTTTCCATTTAGTCTTAAGACTTAGGGATTTTATAATCAATTTGAAGTATCCATGAATCATTGCAATATTAAAAATCTATTAACAGTTAATTTATTATTTTACTACAGTTATCCATTTAAGGCAATATTCTTTTATGTTTGCGTATTATTTAATAAAAAAAAAAAATTACTATAATGGATAATCTCTTTTAGAAATTAGAAATGGAATTTGGAATCTTTGACAAAAAAATTTTTTGTCAAGGATGACACCTGCTAAAAACAAAAATTTATTAGTAGGTATAATATAAAAATAAAACTCTAAATAGATTAGCGTTCGACAGCCCTGTTGGCTCATTGGGAGTTTGTCTGCCTGAGCTGTAGGGCGTGGATTCGATTCCCGCCACGGACAAATGTTTGTTTGGTATAAACAAATGTTTGTTCTGTGTCTGGGTGTTCCGTATGTATTATAAGTATGTATTTACAAAAAGAAAAAAAAAACTATTTATGTATTCTATCAGTTATCTGACTTCCATCACACAAGCTCTGCTTAGTTTGGGGTCAGATGGCGATGTGTGTAATGTGTCCTACATTATTTATTTATATATATATATACATCCTGCCCAATGTTAAGCAGTAGTGCGGACTAAGATAGAGCACGCTTACCTAGAAAAAACCTATTTACTCTAGATTTGAAGATATATTGTATCTTGCAAGAAGCACACTCCGGCAGAGAATTCCACAGAGAGTTCGGAAGCGTATGATCTTACGATAAAAAAAAAAATTATCCCTTTCCACACATTTATTATGATATCTGTGTCCACGGCTCATTAGATATTCGCACTAATCAAAAGAAGTATTTTCTTTCAACTATTAACACCATCGCATTGGCTCAGCAAGTCGGAAAAATCTATATACATTCTAGGGCCCGCGGTCTTAGTTTAGTTTAAGTTATGAAGATAAGCTTGTGCTTTCTGGGGTAAGATTATGCAAAACACAAAAGCTAGATGTTTTTAATAAAATACTCATGTACAATAAGTTGCCAGTTGCTTTAATAAATTTACCAATGCCTGACTTTAATCGAAAAATTAAAAGTTTCTTCCTACGGAACGCATTTTAGAAGCTCAATGACTTTGTGAAAACTAATTGGAATAAACAATCTTTTGCATATGTTCATATGAGTGGAAAGGGCTACCTAGTACGATTAAATAGTAATGACTTTAACTCGTTGCATTCATGTTTTTTAACATAAATAAAAAACCTTTTATTTCAAGTACATCAACATCTTAAATACCTATCTGAATATAATTTGAAGTTTATTTTATTTATCTAGCTTTATATTAGACTACATAAATATTTAAATTTATATTCAGTTTAGTTTATTTTCAGAATTGTAATAAAAACAGAAAGGAGCTTTTATGCGGAAATAATACTAAAAATATAACTTTTTTTTTATTGTTGACAGGCTTGGTGTTTGACAACAGCTCACTTGATGTTAAGTGATGGTGTGGTCCAAGATGGTAAACTCACCTCGCCTGGGATGATACTGGCTCTCAAGTGAGGTTGCCGGAACACACCATAACCCTTGAATACTTAACATGCCTAGTCTGTAAAAATAAAACATTATTTTGAATTCACGTAATTTAGACGGCACTTAAGTTTACCATTAAGTCTGAGCAAACAAAAATTTAATTTTAATGTGTTAAGCACCCTTTTACATGTATTTGAACATCCCTCACTGACCTACATTATAACGACGTCTTTGTCGTGCCCCGAGCGCACTTCCCGGCGTCTTTACCGGCGCTAAATGAACTGAGCCTAATTTCAAATTACGCTATTATATCCCATCTTAAGTTGGAAGGTCATGTTATAAAGATTCCGTAAGCTGAAACAGTTATGGAGCTTTATTTTTGTTTTACTTATGCGAGGTTACTCACGTGTAATTATGTCGGATACGCCACGCTAAGTCGCGCAAAATACGCGTGCGGCCTCTTGCGTAGCAAAACGAGGACGCGCTGTACTCTACTTTGTCTCCTTAAAGAAGGCTACCGGATGCGCCCGAAACTATAGTCGGAGTATCCGATATAATTAAACGTGAGTAATCTCGGATGAGTAAAATAAAAATGTAGAAAAACCACTTTAGTTTCCATAGTTAATTACGGAGCTATGGACGAAAATTACGTTTTAAAAAGTGAGATTATGACACTTTTACCAAATAATATCTTATTAATTATTTCATATATTTTATACAATAATCTTTACAAATAAGCAGGTAAAAATGCACGCAAATATCACTTTGAGGGCCGTTAAAGCAAAAAGGGGAGGGCTTCTTCGTTTATTTTCGATGAGTTGAGGGATTGGGAGCTCTGAATGGTGATAACGTCAGCAATGTCATATAAATTATGCTGATTGTTAATTTTCCTTGTTATTGGCACACCTTGTTTTCTATTTGTTCTTAAATCTCCTCGATAGATAATAAGGTTGCCGGTAAGATGACGATTTTAGCGATAAGGCCGATTGTTAAACCAATCTTTAAGTTAGCATGGGAACTAACTCCCCTTTAGAGCTATGCTTACTAGAATGGTATCTTAGACAATAAATAAAAAATGTAAAAAATAATGTAGTTAAAACACCTATATATTATTAACTATATTTTTTTATGGTTGATAGCCTTGGTGCTTGACAACAGTTCAGCTAGTGTTAAGTGCCGGTTTGGTCGAAGATGGTAAATACACCTAGCATGAAATGGAACTAACTTTTTAGATTAGTTTAACAGATTTTCAACATGAAGGAGAAAGCTAGCCAGCCAAGTACTATAAAGTACCCTACACCATGCTATGGCTTCCTCACGATATTTTCCTTCACCGAGTGCTCAAGTTCATTGTGAGCACGTAAACCGACCGCGCTATAATTGCTACTTGCCAATTACTTAAAAATACTGAACTTTTAATACAATATTTTTCGTCGTAAATAAACAATGTTGAAAAGATCTCTACTACTGGTTACATATATTATACAAATGTTACGACCACATTATTAACGCCAGGACTTCTAAACCAAGCTCCTTGCAGATACGAAATAGTATCAACTAATTACCGCCTAAAAGGCTGTCAAGAATAGCAATTACGAGCATAATATCATTAAGATGTACATCCAAGTACACGCAAGTGTTTATGTTAAAACTTATATCGTAGTAGACAACTAGCCGAACATTTCGTTTAGTTGCATTAATTTTGAATATAGTTAGTTTAATACAAAGCTCACGACATAATTATATCAACAGTATTTTACTTTTTGTTTTACTCACGTTTAATTTTATCGGAAACTCCGACTATAGTTTCGGCCACATCCGGTAGCCTTCATCATGGAGAGTAAGCTGAGTATAACGTGCACGAAACAAGACGAGAACGCGCGCGCGTTGTACTCAGCTTTGTCTTAAAAGTACAAAGTAAAATACATTACTATGGAAACTGACCTGGTTTTGACACATTATTGGTTCACTTATGCGGGATTACTCACGTTTAATTTTATTCGAAACTTCGACTATAGTTTCGATCACATCCGGTGGCCTTCGTCATGCAGAGAAAGCTGAGTATAACGTGCACGAACACGCGCGTGTTGTACTCGGCTTTGTCTTCATGATTTTTCCCCTTTGTGTCTGGGTGTTCTGTATGTATTATACATAAGTATTTACAACAACTAGCTCTCAAATACTCGACTGGCTAGCTGCCACTTTCAAGTTGAAAATATATCGCCTCACACCTGATGGTGTATTTCGGCAGCCTCACTTGAAAGCCAGTTCCATTCGAGGCTAGGTGTGCTTTACCATCTTTGACCACACCGTTACTTAACATCAGGTGTGTGTAACAACGTTACTTAACATTACCTATCTTATAAAATATAAAAAAAGGTATGATATATTTATTTTAAAAAGTATGTTCTTTTATTAAAAAGAAATAAGTTCTGTAATGTCCATTAACTTGGAAAGTTTTATTTAAATTTAGGAAATTGTACCTTAGAGAGAATAAAAGAAAAAACGTTTGACCTTTCCGTCCAAATATACTTACTTAAAATTATTACTTAGGCTTTAAATAGATATTCTAAATAAAGAGTAAATGAGTAAGTCAAGAATAAATAGCTCTTATATTATTCCAAGGTTATTTTATGTCACTTAAAAACTCCAATAGTTAATCTGCGTAGGTTTTTTATATATTTTTCAGATAAAAAAGCACCTTCATTCAAAACGGGGCTATAGAAAAGCATAGTAAAGCCTTGGTGGTGTCTCTTGATATATCCAAAGCCTTTAATAGGGTCTGGCAAGACAGCCTTATTGGCAATCTTCCATCTTACGGGCTGTCTGCTCTGATTTTCTCCTGGATTAAAGACTTCTTGCGGGATAAATCGTTACAAATGATCATTGACAGCTGACCGTAAAGCCAAAATAGCCCGAAACAAGCAAAGAGATAATAGATAAGTAAACATTATAGGACATTACACACAGCGCCATCTGAACCCGAACTAAGCAAAGCTTGTACTATGGAAATGTAGCAATGACGGTTAGCGCGGTCGATTCGCACGCCAGAGGACGTGGGTTCAAACCCAACAATGAGTTTGAGCTGCCGGTGAAGAAAAATATTGTGGGAAACCATAGCGTGGTGGTACTTTCTAATACTCGGCTGGCTAGCTACCACCCAAGTCAAGTTGAAAATCTGCCGCCAAGCATCTAACGGTGTGTTCCGGCAGCTTCACTTGAGAGCCAGTTCCATTCCAGGCTAGGTGTGTTAACCATCTTTGACCACACCGTCACTTAATATCAGATGAATTGTGATCAAACAACTATCCTGTCATCCATAAAAAAAGTCAGAGAACTGATAAAATACAGAAATCTTTTCTTTTTTATAAATAATTAATAATATTAGGAATAATAGTAATATTATTCCAATTATTTTTTTTATACATCAACGGACCTTAGTTCCTACAACCAATTTCTAACTAAATAGGTGTAATAACTTCAATATTTTCTGAATAAATCTTTTTGATTATTTTTCCTTTCGTGAAAACTTGATGAAAAACCACGGGAGGTACTTTATTACTAACGCGAAAATCTAGATATTGGGCGCTGTTTACGACAGCGAATTTTTTAAATAAACTTCAAATGAAATGTTACGTGTATTTTTGGTAGGCTGCGCGTAATACCAGAAATCCTGATTTTGTGACAATAGATAGATAGAAACTCTTTATTATACACACTAAAAATATAAAATAATAAAATATAGAAAACAAAAGAATCTTATGAGCTAGTGTCACATATGGCAGCCTTATTGCTAAAGGCGACCTCTTCCAGGAAACCAAGACAATGTGATTTTATATACCTAGGATTATACTTATAAATTTGCTTTAAGTTAATCTATGCTTAAAGTAGTTTATCTCTTTTTCATGTGTGGCATTAGCGCTAGTTGCACTGATCAACCTTTATTAACTTTATTATTATTAACTTTTTTTTTAGAGCTCCCGAGACTAACCATCAGAAAACTCAAAGTAACGAACGCCTAAACAGTGATTCCCTCGACTTTATTTTGCTACTCAAAGTTATGTGTATCGCTGCAATGGTCATGGACATGCGTTATCTCTTATCATTAGGAAAGCGTATAGCTCATCTTATTAACTTTAAAAAAAGCAACTTTTTACATTAGGTTCATAGTGTGGAATGACAGACTCTATTGACAAAATAACACATAATACGGTTTTACTATGGAAAATGACGTGGTTTTGAAAAAAAAAAAGTTTCACTATTACTCACGTTTAATTATATCGGATACTTCGACTATAGTTTCGGTCACATACGGTGGCCTTCATAATAAAGATAAAGCTTAGTAGAACGCGCGCGCGATCTCGTCTAACGTGAATAATCGTCAACGTGAGTAATCCCGCACAAGTAAAACAAAAACATTAGACATTTATTAACCAAATACTAAACTGCTGATAAACACCACGAGTATTATTTTATTTTCATAGATACTTTTATTTATTTAAGTAGAAAAATTGTAGGCAATACCTACTCGAGGACAAAAACTTAATAAGCAGCCTAAACTTCTTTAGCAACAATAGCCTTTTCTTCGCACCATCTATTGAATAAAGATCATAATGTTTCCACACATAGCTCCCTAGGTGGTCCCTTTGCGGTCCCTTAACCACTTTCATTCCACGAGAAGAGGTAACTTGGAGCTAGTTCAGAAGGTGGACGTATAAGAATCCTCTTGGGCCAAGAAAAGGTTATAGAACAATAACTGAGAACAATTTTATTTAATTTAACCACAAACATAAAAGACTTGCCGATGTTTTCCTCAATATTTTCCGCTCTTATTATTGCCAGAAACGGAAATATTCTCTTTGTTCGGGCTAACAAACACCATCTGTGCTAATTTACCGATTTCCAAATAAAATTAGCTAACTCGTAACGTTGGCGGAATTGCCTAAGTTTCACGATGAGGGTACATAAAATCTGCCCTCTTAATATTGTAGTTGTGAATAGTTCGTCTAAGGAGACAATGAGCCCGCGCATTGCCCATTCTGGAAACTTAGTAGGTGTGGAGTGAGATTTACGGGAATTTAGTTTGTCACAACACACTTCTCTAATAACAAAACACTTTTAAAAGTTTATAATTTTTGCACAGATATCTTAGTTTGGATTTTATTAATTTTATCTATACATACATATATGTTGATATGTGGCGCCACCAGTCAACAAAAAATATTTTAAAAATAACTATGAATTAAACTATAGTCGGAGTATCCAATACAATTAAACGTAATTAATGTCGCATAAGTAAAACAAAAAACAAACGTTACTAAGCGACAGTTTACTCTCAAATAAAAGATAAGAGATTTTTGTAGATGAAAAGTAGAATTTTTATATAAAATGCGTACAAAAATAAATCTAAAACAAAAGTTTTCGATCAATTGTTTGCTCATACTTTTACGAATACATAGAATAAGATTAATGAAACATTAATTTCAAAGTTTTGTCGTAAAGCAACAACAGAACATAACTTTAAAAATCGTGGTATAATAACATCGTATTCTTAAAACCGGCTGTTTACAATAACTATCACACAAAACCTTTACGTGACTTTTTTCAATATCTAACATGCTTGGCAACATGCTCGCTAACTCAGCGGCCCGTACCTCTCTTATACGAGCACATTCATAAGGTGAGAAGGCTCGGGAGATTGCGTTATTTGTCTCCCGATAACCCTGGACAGAGACACACGGAAAAAGTATATTATTTACGTAAAACACCCTTGTTTTGTTTAGATTAGCCTTTTTGTACGGGCTTAGACCTCGAGGGCGCTTGACCGTTTGAAGATAGGCAAAGCTCAAAAAGACCCTTGAAAAGGTAAGAACGTTGCGAAAATAGACTTGAGTCCTTGACTCTCAATCGTCTGGGATAAAAGTATTTGCATGATCAATTCCTTTTTTTTCTCTTCTAAATCGGTTCACGTATTATAGGAAGCTTTTTCGTCAAGTTATTTGATGTAGTGGCTGTAAGATGATAAAAATAAGATATATCGTTTTTTAGGTCTTGAAATAGATATTTGCTAAAATAACACGACGTGGGAAGTAGTATTTTTGGTACCGAATAACGCCGGTATAAAGATAGGCAAAGAAATTCAAGTCTTTATGTTGTAACGCGCTCGTTAGGATTATTTGAGAATAAAGTGTATCTTGATAGTACATTTTAACATTTCTAGCCAAGAATAACGTACAAAAATAAGTGTTTAGACGTTATTTCAGCCAAAAATAAATATTTTCATACGTATAATAGGCACAAATTTCCACATACCGGGTGTAAGGGAAATGCTCCCAAAAATAAAAACAGAGTTTGTGATTAAAATTGAGCTATGAAAAAACGTATTTATATTAATCGCCTCGGCTTGGGGCAAACTTGCTAAAATAAAGCGGTGCGTAGTGCGTGGTGGTAAGGTCAGTCGCCCCCGTGGTTACGCCTCACCAACTTTGCGCTTATGTTTCGTTTACGCCTTGCTTGCCCCTCCCGAGGCTTGCGTGGTTATGGGCTGTCATTTTAAGTCAGTTGACGCCTAGCCATAACCTCGTTAATGTGCTGGAGGTGCTGTGAACCGACCACGCTAACCACTAAGCTATCATCGCTACAAAACCTCACAATCGCATGTGTTAGGTTGACGGCGAGGCAGTTACAAACCGTTTTCAAGTTGATAAGTGTGCTATATAACCTTTATTGGCCTACATTGTATTTGTATTACCAATATTTCTTTCTTTTTGTTCTTTGCGTTTATTTTTTTAAATCTATATTTGTTATTTCTTTTGTTTATATTGTTATCTATTGTCTATTGTCTTACTAACACTTGTCTTAATTTTCGGAACCCTTACACACTGTATACATAGATAGGTACGTTACCTTTTCAAGTTTTTCTGGGCATTCTTGACTGGCAAACAACAAAGGTGTGTCCTTTAAACAGAAACGTTACTGCCCTTTACATTAGACTAGCGACCCGAGAGAAGAGATTATATAGAGAAAAATAATTCTTTCAAATTATATTTTCTAACTTTATTTTAGCCAATAGAGGTATTTAATGTAGCGTATTTTGGCTCAAAGCACTCATGTCGAAAACGAGCGTAACTCGGTTTAATGAGACCCAGTTTTGGTTTGGGCTAACCCTGCTCTGGATTTTGCGAGAATTTTGGAAGCCATTTAAAGTTTGATATTACTTCAGCCTTAAGTGGTGTTAAAGGCGTGTGATTAATTATTTCTCTAATTAATCACAAAATAGCTTTTTTTTTTCATTTTAAAAACTGATTTTAGATTATTGTTAGAATGCAATGATAGTTCAGTACTTACACGTTTCAAACGCTGGTTTAAATCCCAACAGTGTGTTTAAACTGCCGGTGAAAGAAAACATCATAGCATGGTGGTTGAGTACTTTCTAGTACTCGGCTGGCTAGTTACCATCCTCAAGTTGAAAATCTGTCGCCAAGCAACTAACGGTATGTTCCCACGGCCTCACTTGGGAGCCAGTTCCGTTCCAGGCAACGTGTGATTACCATCTTCAACCTCAGCTTCACTTAATATCAGGTGAGACGTGGTCAAGTACAAACAAATTTAAATAAAAAGAATAAGATAATTGTCCGAGCGGAAGGACCGTCTTTCGTTACTCAGATAAACCACTGTGCATATTTGTTTGTAAGTACATTTATATGAACTGTTATCCTATTTTTGGTTATGTAGGCAAAGAGTTCGTCCAAAAAATAAAGATAAAGATAAATTTACTTGCAATAACTTTATTGTTTGAGTATGAGTTAAATCGATCCAGGGATTGTGAAGATATAAAGGTCACGAGGTCACAGTTCGAGCACTAGTTTATTTTCATTCTAAATTTACGCTTATTTGACACGTAATTTTTCTTCAGATCCTTTATCTAATGTAAAATCTATAGTCTAAATTATCCTTCATTTATATTTCTGAATGTAACGTTTTAGAAAATAAAATTTATTAAAAGCACTTGGCCGTAATATGCGATAAAAAAAAACTTCAATATACTTCTAGATAAGCGTGGAAAAAAATTGTAATAAATTATTTTGGAACTCCGACTATAAAATCTTCAATTTATAAAATTTTGAGAGTGCTTTACAGCTGATGTGGTTCCATTGTTTGGACATTGTTACCTCTATCTACGTCTGAAATCTAAATTCTCTTTCAGTGTATAGTGCATAAAAAAAAACTTTGTATTTTTTTTTCTTTGTACAATTATTTATTTTATGAGACATGCTAGGTGTTCGATCGACCACAGCTCACCGATGTGGCCGAAAATGGTAATGCAGACGGCAGATTTTTGACTTGAAGGTAGTGGCTAGCCAGCCAAGTGCTAGAAAGTTATGGCTATGCTATGGTTTCCTCTCGATGTTTTCCTTTACCGGCAGCTCAAGTTTATTGTTGGGATTTGAATTCACGCCCTGCGACGTGTGGATCGAATGCTCTAACCACTGAACTATCATAGCTACAAAGTTACTCAATCAGGAATCATGCAACGAGTGTGTTCGCTAATGTCATGTATTCCCTTCTTCTTGTGTATTTTATGATTAATCAAGTTCACATCAATGTTAAGTCTGGCTTTGCCCTAGTAAAGTAGTACTAAAACTTCATATTTCGTAATTCGTAAATTACGAAGTACAATACATATTTTGTGTTGTAGTACTACACTAGTATGAAAAGTCATGTTTTATACATCAGATCTAGAGTATTTTTGTATTGACATTTTTTTTTTATATTGACATGTTTGCATATTGACATTTTGTTTTTTAATCATTGTCATGTAATCAGTGTTTTAAAACTCTTTTAATTATTTATTTGAAATTAATAAAATATTTGTATTTGATCTCTTTCCCACACTCGCGTTCATAATTCAGCACTGCTTGAATAAAACACCAATGTTTTTAAACATCAATAGGTACCTAAAAAACAATCATTAGAAAATAATATACTCAAACGACATCAGTTATCCATTGTGACGATAATAAAATTTAATATTTATAATATTGGTGAGATGATATTAGTGAGATTAATTATTAGTGTAAGTTTTTTAGACCCCGCCGTACAAATAGACCTCAAAAACTGTCCGACCATACTTTAGACCTCATGGCTGAACGACGCTCGTTACGACTACAGTCTTCCTATGATGCAGAGTCATATAGGCTGCTCAATAGACAGATATCGAAATCCTTGCGACACGACATACGTATCTTTAATACTAATCGTATTAAAGAGACGATAGAGCGGAAAAAAGGCTCCAAAGTGTTCGCAAGAGACATGTCTATTGGGCAAAGCCGGTTGACGAAGCTGAAGAGAGAAGATGGTAGTATAGCGTCGACCAAAGCAGAGGTATTAGAGGAGGTCGAAAGGTTCTATGGACGGTTATACACCTCGGTAGCTGAGCCTGTTAGCAGCGCGGCCAAAGACCCAAGAGCCAAGCTGACCCGCCACTATACCGAAGATATCCCGGACATCAGCCTGTACGAGATTAGAATGGCCCTGAAACAGCTTAAGAACAACAAGGCGCCGGGTGATGACGGAATCACATCGGAGCTTCTGAAAGCGGGTGGAACACCGGTACTTAAAGTCCTTCAGAAGCTCTTTAATTCCGTCTTACTCGAAGGTATAACGCCAGAAGCATGGAACAGAGGCGTGGTGGTGCTGTTCTTCAAGAAAGGTGACAACACTTTATTGAAGAATTATAGACCCATCTCGCTTCTGAGCCATGTTTATAAGCTGTTTTCAAGGGTCATTACGAACCGTCTCAGTCGCAGGTTCGATGACTTCCAGCCTTCCGAACAAGCCGGTTTCCGTAAAGGTTACAGTACCATAGACCACATCCATACGCTAAGGCAAATTATACAGAAGACCGAAGAGTATAATTTGCCTCTATGTCTAGCGTTTGTGGACTATGAGAAAGCCTTTGATTCGATCGAGACATGGGCGGTGGTTGAGTCTCTCCAACGATGCCATATTGACTATCGGTATATCGAAGTGTTGAAGTGTTTGTATAATAACGCTACTATGTCGGTCCAAGTACAGGAGCAGACTTCGAAGGCGATTCCACTGAAAAGAGGCGTAAGACAGGGAGATGTTATATCTCCGAAACTGTTTACTGCCACAGTGGAAGACGCCTTCAAGCTCCTGGAATGGAAAGGATTCGGCATCAATATTAATGGCGAATACATCACTCACCTTCGATTTGCCGACGATATAGTGGTCATGGCAGAGTCGTCGGAGGAACTCAGCACAATGCTCGAAGACCTCAATCGAGTTTCTCAACGGGTGGGTCTTAAAATGAACATGGACAAAACGAAGGTAATGTTAAATGCCCATGTTGTGCCCACCCCAATATCAGTTGGGAGCTCGGTTCTTGAAGTTGTTGACAAGTACATTTACCTAGGACAAGCAGTCCAACTAGGTAGGTCCAACTTTGAGAAAGAGGTCAATCGTCGAATCCAACTCGGCTGGGCAGCGTTCGGAAAACTGCGCAGCGTTTTCTCGTCCGAATTACCTCAGTGCCTCAAGTCGAAAGTCTTCGACCAGTGTGTGTTACCAGTGATGACTTATGGCGCCGAAACGTGGTCTCTCACTGTGTGCCTGCTTAGTAAGCTTAAAGTAGCACAACGAGCTATGGAGAGGGCTATGCTCGGAGTTTCCCTACGAGATCGAATTAGAAATGAGGAGATCCGTAGGCGAACTAAAGTAGCTGACATAGCCCAGCGGATTAGCAAGTTGAAGTGGCAGTGGGCAGGGCACATAGCACGCAGAACCGATGGCCGATGGGGCTGCAAAGTTCTGGAGTGGAGACCACGGACCGGCAAGCGCAGCGTAGGACGTCCACCCACAAGGTGGACAGACGACCTAATAAAGACCGCGGGAACGCGCTGGATGCGAGCCGCTTCCAACCGGTCTTTGTGGAAGTCAATGGGAGAGGCCTATGTCCAGCAGTGGACGTCATACGGCTGATGATGATGATGATGATGATGATGATATTAGTGATACGAAATGCCCAGTCATAAATTTACAAAGTCAATTTGTTCATAAATCCATCAACAGAAATCAGTTCGTTTAATCTAGACTTGAATATATTTTGTAATCTAAAAAAAATACAAGCGGGAATAAAAAATTAGATTCCGAGTAAACAGACAATGAAATCTCTTATATCGAGAGCAAGGACTTTCCAGAGGTAAAATATACTGTATTTATCTTAATGCCTTGGAATAAATGGAAATTGCGAATTTAAAAATAATGAAGATTATGAGACACGAATAATAAATGAAAAGATATGAAATGTTGTTTTACCCAGATGGTGGAATAGAACTTTGTTTTTGGAACCTTCTCGAATAAGAGACTGAAAAGGCAAGACTTTTTTGTAAAATACTTTTAATCTTAGTTAGGAATTTTTTGTGATACATTTTTTTTAATATTTTGCGCGTTGCTTCTGCTAAAACACAATTGTACTACGCCTATAACCTTTGCCCTAGTATCGTGCGATTAGAATACGATATCGGTATCCTCTGCCTGTAACAGAGCCTATTTAAAGGGGATCGATTGATGGCGGGATAAACATCATAATTTACAGCGTAGCTATAGTCCAGAGAATGGTAACAAGCAGCAAGTACAAGAAACTACGCCCCTGTGGGTCGCCAACCCAACCCAGCGTGGTGTATTTGGTACAAACCTCCCATGAGAAAGTCCCCAAATGATCGGACTGAGTGGCGTGTCTTGGGACAGGCCTATATCCAGCAGTGGACTTTGATAGGTTGATGATGATGACAACCTTTGCGGAAGTGCAAACAATAAGTTTCATCGCAATCGAATAAACTATACGACAGCGCATAAAATACCGACAAACAAACATTATTTTTTATAAATTATATTGTAACATTTGCGCACTAAATCTTAAACGCAATACTTACCCAATATATTCACAATAAACCGGCATCATCAAAACAAGAAATAAATGGTTAGCTACAATAGATCCTATAGATTCTAATATAAAAAAGTAGGTATTCCCCTAAGTTAAAAAAAAAAACTTGCACTATATGTACAAGTAGGAGGGCTTGCAACTTTACTCGATGATTCTTCTCAGCAAGTTAAACACAACCAAGATTACTATAAATTGTTCGCGTCCCTATGTCTACAAAGAGTTTACTTTCATGACATTAATTGAAGAACTTGGTCTGACAGTTGAAAATAAAGCTTTTAAAAGGTCCCAACTTAAATTATATTCCAACGTGCTAAGTGAGAATTAAAGTAGTGTCAATCAAAAGTTATTTAAGCAGGATTTCATCCGAAAGAGCTTCAAAACTTCTCTCCAGTTCAATTCAAAAAGGGATCAAAGGAGCAACTAAGCTTTAATAAGGAAAATAAAATTATTCTAAATGTTCCAAACTGATCTAACAACAAAACTTTTTTTACAAATACAAATATAATTATTTTATTGACAACACCAAGTCAAATTCCGTAATATCATTTCAAATATATAATTGAAAAAGTTTTAAAACAATGATTACATGTCAATGAATAAAATAAAAAAATTTCGATATAAAAATATGTCAAAATAAAGATCTTGTCAATATAATAAAAAAAAAAAAAAAAAACATAACTTAGTAGTCATTTAATATAATCTTTTAGTTTAAAATACTCGTCAATCTCATTAAACAAGGTTTAATAAACTAACAAAAAATACACTTTTTTAATGCAACTAACTAAAATTTCATTGTAAAAATGGCCTGAAAATATTATAACAGCCAAAACACAATGCTTAAATCTAAAATTTAAATGAATCCTAGCTTCAACCGTTAATTAAAAATGTGGTATAATTTACAACCATGTCCGTATTCGAACATTTTAATAAATCGTAACGGGAATTAATGATTTCAATTTTTGTAATTTAATGCTTTCAATTTTACATTTGAAGCTAAATTAGGTGACTCGCAGCGGGGCCAATTCTGATTGTCACGCACACTCCCTTGTTGTCGAGGAATAACGCTACGGTGGCCGCAGTCTGGGCTAATGAAAGCGTTTTGAAAGGTCTAAACAACAACTACTCTCAGCTCAGCTAGATTAATCCCACATAACAGTACAAAGACATAACAATTCTCACAAAGCCATTAGAATAGAGTCCGTGCTTCGTGTTAATAGTGCGTTAGGTTATTCCCGGCGAATAAGGTTGATGTGCTCGTATGAATAGTCTTGGACGTTTATGTTTACATAGTAGTGTTGGGCTTTCAAATTAGCGGTCGATGCAAATCTCTTTTGTTTTTAATTTACGGAACAAAAAGAGTTTTTTTTTTTTAATATTGAATTTGCATTCTACGGACTCCGGTTTCCGTGCACTTTTATTTAATTAATCTTTTTACGAATTTTGCCATGCAAGAGGAAAACCATAAGGCATTTGATTTAAAAAAAAAAGTTCTTTTTTTTTCAGATACTATATATACCAAACCAAACTGTCCCACTTCTAGGCGTGTGCCTTTTCTCGTTATGAGAAGAGTAAAGCCACTGGCCAAGTGTGGGAGGGCAGACTTCACAAATTATGTGCAGAGTATTGCTAATTTGTTTCAGTATCTAGTTCTGGGTTCTCAGAATTTTGTTTACATTAGGATTAAAGGTGGCTCCCCATAATTATATCCCATATGTCCATAATGGTCTTGTATACAAGTGACTTGTTGTTGATGGACAATTTCGAATTTCTTCCCAGTATCCAATACAGTTTTGTATTTTAGGTTGATTGCATTTCTTTTTAACTCAACATGTTATTGTCATGTCTACGGTCTAAGTGCAGTCCTAAGTATTTCACGGAGTCACAATGTGGTAACTCTCTACCACCCTGTTTCACTGGACGACATATTTCTCTACGCAGAGAGAATGTAACTTGCATTGATTTATTAGGACTCACTTTGATTCTCCACTTGTCTAGCCATTTGTTGATGTCTGTCAGACTTTGCTGTAGCTTCCGAATATTCTTTACTAGATGCTAATATTGCCGTGTCATTTGCATATGTTGCAATAGTTACACCGGGTGTTTGCAGTAAATCAACAGTAAATATGGTGTACAGTACTGGGCCAAGTACGGAGCCTTGTGGTACTCCAACAAGTATATCATAGGAGCCTGACGTACTACCACTTTCTTTCACTTGATATATTCTATCCGTGAGATAAGATTCCAGTATCCGATAGAAGGTGTGAGGTAGGAGTAATTTGATTTCACACAAATCCCTTGTGCCACAGTCGATCAAAGGCTTGTTGTACGTCAAGGAATGCCGAGGAGCACTATTCTTTACGCCCAAGGCTCTCACTGAAAAATTTGCACGCCCTGTGAATTTTTTCAACGGTACTATGCTCTCGTTCAATGATCGAGTTTTTTTAACTAAGATATAAGTTCAGCCCATTCTAGTTTTTAAATGTATATTAACTTCCACAGGTCTGATACAGTAGAAATGTTAACGAATTGTTGTTTTTGCACTGACGAGGCCGAACGCGCGTTGTACTTACCTTTGTCTCCATGATGAAAGCCACCGAATGTGGCCGAAACTATAGTCAGAGTTACCGATATAATTAAACAGAAACCGTTACTTGTGTTAGGGTTTTTTTAAATACTTGTATCATTAACATTTGTGTTTATGCACAGTTGTGTTTGTATGTTAGATCCAGGATTTAAATTTTGAGATTTTAAGTAGTACAGATTCCAGACTTAATTTAAAATTCATTAATTTTAAAGGTCAATTTATACGGAGACGGTTGTTTCTAAATCCCTTGTCGCTACAAAGGATTTGACGACTTAGGCTTGGCTTGAAAAGTTTAGTGTTGGCAGTTATGTAGTTGTCACTAGTTTAGTTAGTTTTTCCTGAGAAAAACATGTTTCGGGTCCGAACTTTTCATGAATAGTTAGATTAGAACAAGATTTCAGCTACGTTATTAGTTCTTGTTATCTAACTACATGAGTATTTTTTTTATTATTGTGTACAAGCTAAGTGTTTGACCACAGCTCACCCGATATTAAGTGACGGAATGATCGAAGATGGTAAAGCACACCCAGCCTGGAATGGAACTGACTCTCAAGTGAAGCTGCCGGAACACAGCGTTAGGGGAAGCATCAATCAACCTATTTTTGTCATTTTATAGAACTATTTTAAAATGCACCAGAATAAGCCCAGCTCAACTAATATAGGAAATAGTCTATGCTTAGCATACATTATGAGTTTGTTGGGCTGGCTGTGGAATCGACGGGTCCAAGATCGTCCGACACAAAAAAAAAACACTAAAGATCTTTCAAAGCGGCTGGTCGTCGCTTCGTGGGATCACAGAGCTGGCGGTACTTATATCAAAAGCTGAACGTAGTGATACAACACCACCAGTTTTCTGGAACCCACCCCACACGGCAGCTATCGAGATGGGTTTTTTTTGTTTTATAGTATACTTTAAGTTAAAATTATTATTTATAAAAATCTTTATCTTACACATATATACATACAGACATACACATACACACACATATACACATATACTTATACACAAACATACATATACATACACATACATATTTACTTTTAGATTCGTTGATGCTATTACAATAAAAAAATTAAACTGGCTCAAATAGGTCAGCGTTAGCGCCAGCAAGCAAACCTTTTTCAATTAAATTCATTCTGGTTCGGGCATTTGATCCGATTCCACAGAGCTGTCTAAATGTCCATCACTCTGTTTAGGATATAGGACAGGTCTGTGGGCTGGTATGCTCACTGCAATACTTCTGTGCGCAACGATTGAAAACCTGTTTCCTTTTTGTTAGTGACCACTCTTTAGTGAAATCCGCTAATTTAGAAGCCCAACCCTCTCCCAAAATAGTTTCAGTTTAATGGTGCTTTAGGGATTACGGGGAGTTTCTTCTGCTTAACAAACAACTATATCGTCAACTCTACAAAGTATTTCAACTTTTCTTTGCGTCGCAGTTTCAACGATGGCTATATTTTACCCGACATCGTATAAAAAGGACAGTGATTTAAACAGTTTCTATATTAATTAATTTGTTCTCTATATGCTATGCTACGTGTTTTCACAAAGGTGGTGTAATAAAGTGTGAGATGAATTGTGTGCTTTAGATCTATATGGACGAATTCCTCCACGCCCATTTTTATCGTTACAATAAGAACATAAGTTAAAACTGCTTCGTTCATGAGTTCAGGAGTTAGAAGTTAAAAAAGCGACTTCGTTTCATGTTTGTCGTTTTACAACTCGAAAAAAATGTTTTGATTCTACTTTCATTGTACGAACCACTGCACAGTAAATACGCTGCCTGAAAGGGTGTTCCCCAACGGATACAATCTGAGTGTCTTCAAGTCAAAAGTAAATCGGTATCTTTAGGGGAACGTGCTCCATTGTAGACCGCATCTTCACTTAACAAAGATGAGATGGCGGTCGAACGTAAACCAATAATAAAGTTTTATAATTTATTTCCTGTATCACTAGGAACAATGTAAACACTCTAACAATGCCCATACATCCTAATCTCTGTGCATGGTGAAATAAGGTAACCCACTTACATATAAATAAATAAATATCGAAGGACATTAAATACAGAGCCATCTGACCCCAAAGCTTGTACTATGGAAGTCAGATAACTGATAGAATACTTAAACACATTTTTTTTTTGTAAACACATATGTATATATAACACATACAAAACCCAGACATAAAACAAACATGTGTATATCCCACAAAATGTTTGGTCCTGTGTTGAAATCGAACCCACGCCCTACAGCTCTTAAAGAAGATATACTAACAATATACTAATGAGCCAACAGAGTTATCAAGGTATGGAGTAATAGAAATAAAAAACATTGATGTGTTTTGGTTGTCCATAATACACTTCAATATGACACTGAAATTTTCACAATGATATTTTTACATCTGGTACCTTATTCGTAGCGTAAAAGCTTTTGCACTTTTACTTCACATCACATCATCAGCCATAGAACGTCCACTGCTGGACATAGGCCTCCTCCTGGGGGGGGTTTTGCCAATACTCGCCACGGTTGGCAGGCGGGTTGGCGAGCGCAGTTAGGTGTGATTGTTCAAGGAAGACGCTGCTGCCCATCTTCCGGATTACATCCCTTAGCCGACTCTTACGGCAACCACGGGTAGAGAGGGTGCGGTACTATTCATACGCCGGCACCACCACGGCAACTTTACTTACGGCACTTTTACTTTTTTTTTATTTTACACATTACACACTGCTTCGTCTGACCCCAAACTAAGCAGAGCTTGTGTGATGGAAGTCAGATAACTGATAGCATACATAAATACTTTTTTTTTTTTTTGTAAATACATACTTATAATACATACATATTACTTATAATATATAGTATTAGTTCATCTCATGTTTTGCTACATTGTCTGAAAATGTATATTTACTTTGGGCGAATAAACGACTATAGTTACAGAAATAAAGTAGCCTGCTATAGAGAAGAGAGATTTTCCCGGAGCCTTTCAGAGACGATTCAAGGCTAGTTTTATTTAGTATCGTACTCAAAGCAGTAAAGATTGTACTACATTCTGTCTCTGTTTATAGCTAACCAGTATTATATATTATTGTTATTTTTAAGGTTCCGTACCTCATAAGAAAAAACGGAACCCGTATAGGATCACTTTGTTGTCCGTCTGTCTGTCAAGACCCTTTTTGTCAGGAACGCGTAGAGGTATCAAGCTGAAATTTATATCAAATACTGAGGTCTACTGTCCCTTGGAGCTGTGAAAAAATCAAACTTCTAAACCAACGCAATCAAAAGATACAGCCGTTTATGCAGCAAATTTTCGACACTCGCAAGGGAATCAAAACCTACAGGATACTTCCCGTGAACTCAAAATCTTGAACGTACGAAGTAACGTCTTATGGGACAGATAAAAGAAAAATAGCAAAAAGCATAAATTACCATTTGAAATAAACACCATAACTTTTTTATATACCTACAGGTTTGTAAGGAACCCTCGGTGCGCGAGTCCGACTCGCACTTGGCCGGTTTTTTTTAATACTGTAAGCAATTGATATGTGACGTTTGTTTTAGTGTATTTTTATAGGCTAGGCTAGGTATTTGACCGCAGATCACGTCACATAAGTGACGCTGTGGTCGCAGTTTTACTTGGTGGTAGATTTCCTTAGCAGAAAGTCGCCTGGGCAGGTACCACCGCAGTACCAGATATTCTGCCGCCAAGCAGTAGTGTGCAAACATAACTGTGTTCCAGTTTGAAGGATACTGCAGCTAGCGAATTTACTGGAAAGTCTCAAAGTAGTAAGCGCTTCAGCCTGACAGCGGTACCCTGGACTTCGTTTTAGTACTCAAAGTTCCGTGTATTGCTGCAATGCTCATGGGCATGTCTCTTACCATCAGGATAACGTATCGTTCGTCTTATTACACTTACATAATAAAGTAGACACGTATATATATTGGTATAGAACATCCAGGTACTATAGATACATATATCTAAATGTACGTATCCATATCTAAGTATCTTTTTACTTTTACGTAGAACTAGTCTCTGCTAATAGAAGCGTATTCTCGTAGCTGTAATTAACTCAAGAGTCTTGCCGCAGACTAGACTTCCAAAGCCATTATTGGTTCGTCCCTAGAATTTCCATGGCCCTTATTATGAAAGCCTCGAGTGTTGCAGAACCTATAAAGCTCAGCTCTTAAATATCTAGAGTATATATATACACTTTCGATACCGTTAAAAGACATATTTTCTGTAGCGATGATAGCTCAGTGGTTAGCGCGGTCGGTTCGCAAACCGAAGGGCGTGGGCTTAAAACCCAACAATGAGCTGGAGCGGTGAAGGAAAACATCGTGAGGAAACCATAGCATGGTGGTAGGGTACTTTCTAGTACTCGGCTGGCTAGCTACCACCCTCAAGTTGAAAATCTGCCACCAAGCATCTAATCAAGCAAAAAAGCAATCTAGGTGTGCTTTACCATCTTCGACCACACTGTCACTTAACATCAAGTGAGATGTGGTAAAACACCTAGCCTGTCAGCCATAAAAAAACATCTCAATAGTGAGTTGAATTCATATTTTATACTTTTTTGTATTTAAATGAGCGTGGCAGTCTATAGTGCATTACAAGGGACATAAAATACTTTTGGCAATGTTCAATAAAACAGCGGGCCGCAGCTAGTTTTTATAACATCAGCTGTGCGTAATCACAAGTCTCTTACTTCGTCCTCACAATTTTAGTAATCTACATTTGAGTAGGAAATTAGTGGGGTCTGGTTCCTGCTCTGTAATTACATTAACATATCGGCTGCGGGCCGCGGCTTAAGAGCACGTGGCGGACCCAGCTTCATTACCTAAAGTGGTAAATATACTTGGCTCGCTCTTTAAATGGAGATACGAGGCAGGATTTTCTGATAAGGTAACGTGTAGTTACGTTTGACTTTGTAAGTGATATTAGAAGTTAAACCTACAGCATGAGACTTATTTCTGGCAAACATTTATCATTTGGTGATAACAATCAGGTGGTATCAGATGGTAAGCGCCGAAAAATATGTTTTACGACGGAAAAATGAGACAATCAAGTCTAAAAATTGACATTATTTAACAAGTATCAAAAATCAAAATCAAAAAGTAATTTATTCAGTTGAGGCCCTGGTAAGGCACTTATGAACGTTAAGTTACATATTTGAATCTACCACCGGCTTACACTTTACACTTCAACTGAGAAGACTCCGGCAAGAAACTCAGCAAGGCATTTTTTTTGTGGATCTTTCTTTTCATATTAGGTAACCTAATTATAATTTACAGTTATAAATATTAATACATACATTATGCTTACTACTATTGTCACTTAGCCAGGGGGATGCAAGTGCAGAGAGAAGCTACTACAACCATATATTCCTGTCTTCCACGTAAACCACCACAGCCACCTTATAGTAGGCTTTGTTAATTAACCATTAATAAGTATGTATAGTAATTCTATTTTATACAAACTTTGCCCGCCCAATTCTGGGTTAAGGTATGGTGTAAGCGGTTTTTAAATTTATGTAACAACATTTTGACACCTGCACTTAGTAAATAAATTTTGATTTTGATTTTGACGGGTAAGGTGTGCCAACTAGTAACAAGAGTATAAAGAGTTAAAATAACCGTTCCGCGTAAACTTACCTATATAACAACGCATTAAAAAGCAATACATTAACTCATTCCTACATTTTTAGTTTTTAATCAAACCATTATCAATTTACGAACATCTATCTATAAACTCGAAGAGCTCAATTAAAATAACTAAACAGACATTTATTATGCACCGTAAAACCGATACTTAACCTTAAAGTTGCGGCGTTACAGGCAAGAAAAAATAAAAAAATAAAAATTCAGTAGATTCCACGGTGGAGTTGCCAGCTATAAAATTCCAAGTTAACGGTCCGACCCCGCAGTTTATAATGTGAGGACCATTACCGTGTTCTTACGTGAGGTAACCCGAGTTTCAGGCGTAGTCTGAACTCTAATGGCCCCGTGGGACGTGTGAACTCGACGGCTCGTCGTCGCCAAGGTTTGATGTTCGCTTGACAGTGTTGGAGCTCACAATCAACTTCCTCTTTGAAAAATCAACCATGAAACAACGTCATTTCGGTTTTTTATGGTATATGATTCGCGTAATTTCAAATTGCACTTTGTATATTATTGCAATAAAAAAAAATACGAAAGGACATCGTTTCTTGGATGGCATTCCACTTGCTACATAGTTGATTGATATGCATATATTTATGTAAATAGGTAAGTGTTTTAATCTCTCTCCCGTCATGTATTTTTTTGTTTCATTCCATTCTATGGTTGCCTGGAACAGACCGCCTTTAGCGATAAGGCCGCCATTTGTAGCACTAGCTCTTAATTTTCCTGTTTGTGTTAATCTTTAGGGTTCCGTAGCCAAAGGGTAAAACGGGACCATATTACTAAGACTCCGCTGTCCGTCTGTCTGTCTATCTGTCCGTCTGTCAGCAGGCTGTATCTCATAAACCGTGATAGTTAGACAGTTGAAATTTTCACAGATGATATATTTCTGTTGCCGCTATAACAACAATTCTTAACTTAACTTACGTAAGCTTACTACAACAGATTTTTTTGTTAATGGTTGACATGCTAAGTGTACAGCTCACGTGATGTTAAGTGACGATATGATCGAAGATGGTAAAGACATCTGGCCTGGAATAGAATTGGCTCTTAAATGACGCTGTCGGAACACATTATTAGATGCTTAGCGGCAGATTTTGTTCTACGAAATCCTTCAAATAAAGCTAGGAAAACGTATTCACTACGTTTACAAAATTAGCATACACATTACGGAGACTAATAATACGAACTAAGTCAATTATTTCCGCAGAATGATTTTCACGCTAACCTAGACGACGGCGTTCTGACGCTCTAGTAATTACGCATTAAATCTCAAACAGATTTGTCGCGGTAAGGTGGAGCTATTCCATCTGGCAACCCTGCTAGAACCCAATTTCCCACCTTGAAAGTCTAGGGTTGCCTCGTGCGAACTGTATTTTAATCACATTTTTAACAACATGTGTAGTTGTAGATTACTTTCTAATACTCGGCTGGGTAGCTACCACAGTCATGTTGAAAATCTGCCGCCAAGCACCTAACGATGTGTTTTGTTAGCCTCACTTGAGAGACAGTTTTTTTTACTAAGGTTGTCAGGCTGTTTAACCACTGCTCACCTGATGTTAAGTGTCGTTGGTAAGGTAAAGGACACTTAGCCTGGAATGGAACTGGCTCTCAAGTGAGGCTGCCGGAACACACCGTCAGGTGAGGTGAGGGTGATTGCTAGCCATTCGAGTACTAAAAATTACCCTACCACCACGCTATGATTTCATCACGATGTTTTCCAGATGATGATTATTTTTCTGAGATGTTTTCCTATTAGATCACTTTCTAGTACTCTGCTGGCAAGCTACCACCCTCATATTGAAAATCAGCCATCAAAACCCTAACGGTGTATTGCAGTAGCCTCATCTGAGAGCCACTTCCATTCCAGGCTAGGTGTGTATACCATCTTCGATCACACCGTCATTTAAAATCAAGTTAACTGTGTCAAGAATAAAAAATAAAATAACAAAACAAACGATAAAGTTACATAGATATTATGACCTTACAAATGAATGACCATAAATGGTTTCATGGTCAAATTATATGCTGTAGAAGTGGGAACGAGAGGTATTCTAGCAAAATTTATCTTTAATCTACTAAAGAGCATCTTTTAATTAATTGCTGGAAAGAGTTTTTTTAAAATGTGAATGCATTGTTAATTATGTTTTAACTTGCCGTGGTGGTGCCGGCGTAAGAATAGTACCCCACCCTCTCTACCCGTGGTTGCCGTAAGAATCAGTTAAGGGATATAATCCGGAAAATGTGCAGCAGCGTCTTCCTTGAACAATCACACCTAACTATTTTTGTACAACAAAATAAATAAATTGTTAGATATGTATAATCTATCGAAAGGTGAAACAAAAATTAAAGTGACGATGTGGCTAAAGTCCCTTTCGTGTCAAGATACTGAGGAACTAGTAAAAGTAATTAATTAATTTTTGTCTAAAAAAGGTTTATATTTTTGTACATTTATGTACACACCCATATTATATGTATGTTTTTCGGGTGCATATTTATTTGTGTGCAACCTTCCATTCTAATAATGTTAAAAAGCAACACCGCCTGTATTTCTTCTCTTGTTTATTACGGTATGGTATGCGACGGGGTTGCAGTCCGCTTCTGTTTGCATTTTCCGATTATTATTTTTTTAACTTTATTTTTATCATATAAACCCAAACGCAAAATTTACACTTGCTTACCCTCTTTATTAATATAAACACATGACACATACACTCGCGTGCGAGAGAATTGTTTTTAACCTTCCTTGTCAGGCTAATCATTGTATAGCGTGCAATCTACAAAAACATAATTCTACACAAAGGCAAATAAGAGGAACGACATGGATTTAATATATATACCGCACTTTGAAATCCAACATATCATTAGATCTATCATCCAACTAATAGCATTAGACTAGATTTATAACAACGGCGTTTCTTACATATTTGTTTATCTAATTTTATTTAAGTGTATTTTAAGCTAGTTTATGTAAACTTTTATATATATTTATAAATTCCAAGTAGTATGTTCTTTATTTGTTTTAAGTATATGTATGTATATACCACATTCTCAAATAAAACATTGGACTATTTTTAGACGTTTAGTATTTATTTATTTATGTAACTTTATTTAAGCGTATTTTAAGTTAGTTTTTATAAACTTATATACAAATATTTATAAATTTCTACTAGTGTGTTGTAACATACCTTTTATGAATTTTTATATTTATTTTTATCCTTATAGTATACATATAATATTTTGAATGTATAATCATGTATTAATTTAAATTAAGAGAGGAGGGGAGGGCACTGACGCTGAAATACAGGTGTTATAACCTAGTTCAGCGGAAGAAACTGAACCTGTTTATATTTATAAGTCATTTTAGTTAAGAAATATGTATTATGTATAATTTTTTCATGTAATAAATTATTATTATTCCAGTTATTTATTTTTTTAACTTAATTTTTAAATTTTTTACATTAAATATATATAAAAAAATACAAATAATATAAAAAACTTAAAAATTAGGGTGCCGCCGGCAGCGGGGCAGGGCTCAAGCTGCCGGTGGTTAGGGCTGCAGAGTGAGGAACCTCCTAACAATGCGCGCCGTATCAAGGATCACTGCCTTTTGGATCTGACCCTTGACCCAACCGTCTAGCGAGAGTCTCTTAAGATGTTGGTCGAGACTCTTCGCTATAAGACCGTTCACCGTGACGACTATCGGCACAATGATCGTCGAATCAACATCCCATTATATTATTATTATTATATTATTATTATTAACTGCGCTCGCCAACCCGCCTGCCAAGCGCGGCGAGTATTGGCAAAACCCCCCCAGGAGGAGGCCTATGTCTAGCAGTGGACGTCCTATGGCTGATGATGTGATGATGTGAATGAGACGAACGTTACGCTCTCCTGATGGTAAAATAGTAAGTCATTAATAATCTCATGATAGAAATGTCTAATGTTTTTATTATTTCTTTTTGTGTAATTAAATAGTTATTATTTTGATATTGGTTAAAAAATTTCGTGATGATTTTTGTCATAATTGTACATACCTAATGCCATTCTTGTAGTGAATTATTGTGAGAAGTATAATAATAAATATAATCTAGATTAAGCTATTATATTGTAAATTCGAATGCCAATTACTAGTAGGGTAAGATGTGCTGTACTAATATGTATATGTTTAATATCTAAAATGTACCGCATCTTAATCGAATAAAACACTTGAAACTTGATACTAATAATTTTCACAAAGCCTATTTTGCCTATCTCAGATTATTATCTTTAGATATTATTTCTGACATTACTTGAACAAACACCCTCCAACTTGAGTACATTAAGTCAACTATTCACTAACACATAATCCTTATGAAAAGGAGGTATAAAAGTACTTACACTGGCTTATAGTTATACTATGTCACTGCTTTAGTCGTTGCCTTAGTTAGCAAAGCTAAGGTGCCGATAAGTTCGACACTTAGTGAAACTAACAGCTTAGGGGATTAAAAGGGTCTCCAATCACTTAGTAGGCCATTGCTATTACACCCTGATCAATATCGACTTCGTATTACTGAGTACCTATTCTATTAAATGTAATTGATAGGCAAGTATAACTAATTTTGACGCTTTTGATGTGTGTTAAGGATCTCGTATATAAGTAGCGTACCGTTCCCTTAACAAGCTGAAGAGTTTATATATATTATTATAAATAGCTATAATGAAAGAAAAAAAAACTTTTTTTAACAAATTTATTATAATTAATCCTTTTTTAATTGCCTTTATTTAGATATCCTACTTCATAGGTTTGGTTTTTTTAAATTATCATATTACTATTTCGCGCCAAAAATCCACTATATTGTTTTTTTTACTTTACTCAAAGGACACTTGGGTTATTGAGACGAATCTAACGATACCTTAATTCTTGTAATCCATTCGGCCGTTTGGAAGATATGAGGTTATAAAGAAATTTATATACATACATACATACAAGATGCGCGCGAAAAACATAACCCTTCCTTGGCAGTCGGGTAAAAATAGCAAGCACCTCGGCCCCGATATACGTGTTTATCAATTTCAATGCGGAAATTATAGCCCGAAACGCAGTTGACAGAGTAGCTATCATAAACCACGCATTCGTCCAATGGGAACTTAGATCTTCCTCCGGGAAGAAGTGCATATGACACTTTAATATCGCCGTACGCTGGTGCACTTGAAACAGACTCTAACCGTTAAAATCTCGTAGATCTCATTAAACTATGAGAGGACTGCTGAATATTCTTGTGTTGTGCCCTTTTTAAGACACGGAACACAAAAACTACAAAGCGAAACGTCATCGGAGGTCTGAAATCGATGAATGCATATTGTCCTAAAGAGTAATGCCAAAAAACATTTGTGCGACGTTACAACGTTTGTTGCTTTGTTTGTACAAAGCACAGGTGAGGTCGTGTATGGAGTACTGTTCGCATCTGTGGGATGGCTCTGCCAAGTACCAACTTGAGGCACTGGAGTCAGTCGAGAGGCGCGCTAAGAGGTTGATAGGCAATGACATTTTGGTCAAGTCTCGACTGCAAAGTCTTGAGCATCGACGTAAGGTCTCCTGTCTATCGGCTTTCTACCGGATACACTTCGGGGATTGTGCCTTGGAGTTGCACGACTTGGTTCCCCCGCCCCTTTTTACTACCGGACGGCCAGACAAACGCGACCAAAGCGTCACCCGTACATGGTGGACGTCCCCCATGTGCGCACTAAGCGCTTCGAATCCACATTCTTTATTCGCACAGCGAAGATGTGGAACTCTTTGCCGGAGTCTGTGTTTCCCGAAAAGTACAATATGAGTGTCTTCAAATCAAGAGTAAATAGGTTCCTTCTAGGTAAGCGTGTTCCATCCTAGGCCACATCGTTGCTTAACATCAGGCAGGATGTGGTCAAACGCGAACCTATTCTGTATAAAAAAAAAAAAAAAACAACTCGTAGCCATTAATTTAAACTTTTTACATAGCAACCCTAGAGCTCGACTTATTAGTATTCATTTGTAGAGCATGTGAGGCGCTCCTTAGCTTCTGGCAAATAATCTTCAGCTCAAAGCCGTGTCTGTGAAAATTATTTTTATATTCCTTCTCTTGTTGGCAGTACACTTTTTTAAAATACGACATAAATTTAAAAATGTGACATAACAATAAATGATTTTATTTTTATTGTTTCATAAAGAGCTTAAAAATAAATATCTAGTTATAATAATTATCTATTGTAAGAAAAACCGGCCAAGTGCGAGTCGGACTCGCGCACGAAGGATTCCGTACCATTATCTATAAAAACGGCAAAAAATCACGTTTGTTGTATGGGAGCCCACCTTAAATATTTAGTTTTTAGTATTTGTTGTTATAGCGGCAACAGAAATACATAATTTGTGAAAACTTCAACTGTCTACCTATCCTATAGACAGACGGACGGACAGACAGACAGCGAAGTCTTAGTAATAGGGTCCCGTTTTTACACTTTGGGTACGGAACCCTAAAAAACTACAAAACACGCTTATTCTTATTTGACTCATCATGAACTGAAGAGTTCCACTATCTACTTCCTGGCTCCATCATCGACCCTCGACACTAAAAGCAATATGTCGTCTAAACGAATCATATAAGCCTAAACTCGACGGGCTTACTAGAAACCGCTGAAAAATTACACTATTCATCGTAGTTCCGTCCTCAGATCAGTTATCTCTTACCATCAGGAGAGCGTCTCGTTTGTCTCATTACAAATAAATAAATAAAACATAACTTTTACTTATTCTCACCATAAATATCCTCGCCGCCAACGTAGATTTAACTTTTACCAACTTTGTCGCGGTAAAGTTAGCAGATAAGCTGAATTGATTTCTGTCGGAAGGGAAAGCAGGATCACATTAAAAAACTACCTTTACGATGTATGTTTCAAAGTATTAGACGTGGTGACAATATTTGTATTTTGTATATATATTCCAATTTAATTTTGCCTAAATCTTGGTCATATATCAAAACGAAAGAATCTTTCAGAAAAGAGTTACTAAGCACTTTATAGATAATAGGTTATTAGGCTATTGAAACTAATCATTGAATGGATCAAAGTAATGAACGCCAAAACGGTGATGCCCCGGACTTTGTTTTGTTACTCAAAGCTCTGTGTATCGCTGCAATGGTGGACAGACATTATTTCTATGTAAATATATAGAAATAACGTCTGTCCACCATAAAATTAAATGATATGAGATATATTACGAAACGCTAGAATATATTCTAGCGTTTCATTCATCTCATTACCTTTACATTTGGACAAACTTATCTCGACAAAATATATATTTAGCAAAGATGTAGATTTGCTAAATCAGTACAGAGTACGATATGGTATAGTAACTCAAAATACTTCAGTGATGTAACTTTTTCAATTTCATCCTGTTTTTTTTTAATGGTTAACAGGCTTCATGTTTGACCACAGCTCACCTGGAATGGTACTGGCTCTTAATTGTGGCTATCGGAACACACTGTTAGGTGCTTGGCGACAGATTTTTAACTTGAGAGTGGTTGATAGACAACCAAGTACTATAAAGTGCCATGCTATCACCATGCTATGGTTTCCTCACCTGCAGCTCAAGCTCATTGTTAGGGTTTGAAATCACACCCTTCAGCGTGTGAAACGACCACGCTAATCACTGAGTTTTAACCGCTCAATGTATTTATTTATATTTGTCGTTCGTTGTCAAAACTGCTACAATTTCTACTGGTATGCGGCGCGTACTAAAAGGGTATACAACTAGTTGTATACAAATTGCTTCAGTCCAATTACGGTTCAGGTGGGAAACCACAACACCGCACTCTGCCTAACATTTTCTACGCGATCTCTACCAAGGACAGAAAATTTCACCAAATTTCAACAAAATTGCTGCAAAACTTTTTTTCAAGTTATAAAACGTAACAAAATTTGCAAAACTGTGCGCGGGGAACACCTGCCTTTAATATCGAGGTGGAAATTGGAAACAAAATGATCAGACTAAAAAGTAACAAGCTCTGACGTTATTTCGGTTCACCTTTTCTCATTATACGTGAAGTTAAGTGCTACGTAGGATGTGGAAACATAAAACTATCCTTATGTACTTATTTTTATTTGTTTTTGAGTATATAGTTATTATTTATATATAGATAAATACCAGCTAGAGACTTTTATTGAGAAGCTTTCCAAGAGGCCCATCTACGCCGACGCCATTGTTCAAGCTATATTACAAAACCTCCTCGAACATCGTCGCAAAGTTGTTAGTTTATCGTTTTATTATCGAATTAATTGCGGAGAGTGTGCTTCAGAACTACATGATCTAATCTCCCTTGCCCATTTCTCTATCGGGTAACCAGAAGCTCGAAAAAGCGATTTTGTTTCATGGTCAACGTTCCTAAAACTCGAATGTAACGATTTGATTCCACGTTCATTGCGCGGACAGTGGAATACGCTGTTTCAGTGGGTATCACATCACATCACATCATCAGCCAAAGGACGTCCACTGCTGGACATAGGCCTCTTCCTTGTTTGCCAATACTCGCCACGCTTGGCAGGCGTGATTTAGGTGTGATTGTTCAAAGAAGACGCTGCTGCCCATCTTCCGGATTACAACCCTAGCCGACTGTTACGGCAACCACGGGTAGAGAGGGTGGGGTACAATTCTTACGCCGGCACCACCACGGCAAACGGCACGGCATTGGGTATAATATATAAATATATCCCTGGGTGCTTATCTATCTATTTACTTGCAGGTGTGTTAATAAGGAATTTTAGTAGGATTAGAGTGCTGGCTAAGTACCATCCTCAAAATTGAAAATCTGCCGCCAATTTGTGTTCCGGAAGCCTCACTTGAAAACCATACCAGGCTAGGTAGGTTTCACCATAGTCGACTACACACTGTAACTTAACATCAAGTGAACTGTGGTCAAATATCTAGCCTGTAAACAGTTTAAAAAAAAAACACTAAAATCATCGCACTGGATTGAATTAATTTTGAAAACTTGTGTTGTTCTAGTATTTTAGCGTATAATTTGACATACGCACGAGTGTGGTAAATATTATAATGTGGTGAAAAATGTATTTTTGACTACGTCTAAGACTTATTCTCCTTCAATTTATCATAAATACACTTGAAAATATGAAATACTTAATATAATAACGTCTTGGCGCAATGAGCAAAGTACGATGCCTAAAATAGAAAAACTTACATTTATTTCCATTTCATCCCTCACATGCTTATAGTATGCTCACAGTTTCAGAAAATAATTACATAAATGGAATGAAAGGTTACGATGAAAAAATAGCTCATTACTTGAGCAAATATTTTCATTTGCACTTTAATTGAAAAGCATCTTACAGAGTACTTAAGTACCCACTTCTTAGGTATCAACTAGATATAATGTAAATTATATATTTCGATTCGTAAATCGGTGATATTTGAAAAAAAAGTCATCCTCATCATCGTCATTCTTTATCCCACTGCTGGGTATATGCCTCTCTTGTTATGCCAACTTAAAAAATGGTATTTATAAACTCTTAGAATATTGTGTTCTCATAGAAACGGCAAAGAACACAAACGTAGCACAATAAAATGTTATGTACCCTGACAACGTTTGAAGTTTCATTAGATAACCTCTGGACAAAAATTAGCTCTAGAAAAGTACCATCGCAAAAAGCAATCTCTTCACAAAAGCTTAACCTTATATGTTGAAGCACAAAGGTCAGAATTGATTAAAAATTTACCACAAGGTTGAGCTGGATCAGCATTTCCCCATCTAGCTAAATAGCCACTCAGAGTTGAATGCAGTACGACCTGACTGACCTTTTACAGTTTCTATAATCGATATTGCTTATACATAGTGCACTATTTTGTAAGTGGCAAAAACTCAGGGCGTAGCCATGGCGTGAGCACAGCCATATGTGTGAATACGTGTACATTCATGAACACTAAGAAGTCCTTCAGATTTCCATGTTTCGAGTCCTCACCCAACGTAACGAATTCTTAGATCCTTTAGCTATCGAGTGGTGTAATTAAATGTTGTATGTATTTGATAGATACGAGTTAAACTATTTTTTATTTTCATACTTGGTAATGCATATAATAAAATTTTAATTCCCTTTTTACCCTCGACGGAACGGAGACGGTTTATGCGTTTGGGGTGAGAGGATGTATGTGCAAATCCATGTTGTTATTTTTCTCCAAAACTACTAGTCCGATTTTGATGCAGTTTGCAGTTATGGGTTCGGATTTAATTTGTGCATGTTCTTAGATAGGTGTTACAGTGACAACTCACCAGGGGGCGCTGCAGCAACATTCATCATCAGCCATAGGACGTCCTCTGCTGGACATAGGCCTCCTCCTGGGGGGATTTTGCCAATAATCGCCACTGCCCATCACGCTACTGCCCATCTTTCGTTCTTCTGCAGTAACATTGTTTATGCAAATCCATGTTGCCAATTTCTCCAAAACTACTAGTTCGATTTTGATGCAATTTTCAGTGATTCGTTTGGGTTTGATAGGTGCATGTTCTTAGATAGGTGTTATGGTGATAACTTACCAGGGGGCGCTACAGGGGTCGTGGGGTATTTTTTTTAAATTTTGTTTTTTTTGTGAATGTACTGAGACAAACGAGACGCCTTTGATTATATACCTGTTATATAATTAACAACAACAATACATTTTGAAAAAGTTCTCGCTGCAATAACTACTTTTTACGTTAGAGTGTAAAGTAGCTGCTTACTATGTAATAACATTCATCTTGGAGTAAGTTCACGTTGAAAATCCAATAAGAATCTAAAGCAAGATAGATAGCCACTATGTAAAGTACTGCAATCCGTACGAGAAGAAATATTCCCAGTCTTTGCTATGGAGGTTCTTCATTCAACATTTAAAGGAGTGAAATATACTCGTCGTGAATAAGAGCTTGGGTGTTTATAGATCTTCAAAATTTTAATATATCATTATTAGCATCGTACTTTGCTTGGGATTCAGTAATAAATTTAATAATATGGCTTATTCTAAATATTAGTGTATTGATGACCGTATGATATATTTTTTTGAGAGTGAAATGTTTCTATTTTTCAAGATTTTTATGATAAACAATTTTTTCTTTGTAAACAATTTTATCTATACTTGGTGGTAGAGCTCCTTAGCAGAGGGTCGTCTAGGTAAATACCACCACAGTACCAGATATTCTGTCAAGCAGTAGTGTGTAAACATTACTACATTACTGTGTTCCTGTTTGAAGGGTACTGCAGCTAGCGAAATTACTGGACTGTCGAGATTAGCCATCGAAAATCTCGAAGTAATGAGTGCGTTTTGTTCGTCTCATTACTTTTACATTAAAAAAATATATATCTTAAGTAAAGCCTTTTTGCGTTCTAGTCACGCAAAAATTCTAATAATCGTATTCTAATCATTCTAATTTAAAAGTTAAAAGTTTGTGAAATAGTACCTACCTAATATTTACTTAACTACTTGACTATCTTTACAAAACGGCTGAACAATCATAACATAATTCGACATAACCATACGAATAAAGTATACGTTTGGCCTAGGCTAGGCAAACACGGCCAAAGTATATGGTGGACATTCCCCACGTACGGACTAAATTCTTCGATTCCACATTCTTCATATGTACAGGCAAGATGTGGAACTCTCTGCCCGTGTCTGTTTTTCCAGCGAAGTGCTATTTGGGTGTCTTTAAATCCAGAGCAAACAGGTTTTTAGGTAAGCGTGCTTCATCTTAGACTGCATCCTGCTTAACATCAGGTAGGGCGTGGTCACACGCAAACCTACGTTAAATTAAAAAAATTAAGAAACTTTTCGAAATAGTAAAACTGAAAAATATTAAACACGACTTGCGTTGCATTTTCTGTGGTGGTGCCGGCGTAAGAATCGTGCCCCACCTTCTCTACTCGTGGTTGCCGTAAGAGTCGACTAAGGGATGTAATCCGGAAGATGGGCAGCAGCGTCTTCCTTGAACAATCATACATAACTGCGCTCGCCAACCCGCCTGCAAAGCGTGGCGAGTATTGGCAAAACCCCTCCCCAGGCGAAGGCCTATGCCCAGTAGTGAACGTCCTATGGCTGATGTGTATGAATAAATAAAGTAATATATTTAAAAACGATATACACGGACAATAAATCCCGACCCACTTTCGCTAGAGAGAAGTTACAGTATCATTTCTGCTTCGAGTGATTTCGCGAACCATTTGCAACCGTATCTGTTGCTTTTGTTTAACTTCGAACGTGTACTTACCGTACTGGGATCCATCCACTGTTTACTTTTAGTTCGAGACTGAATAAAAATAAAGAGCTCACACCGTATCCACTCAACTCTTATCTATACGACTCATTAAGTCAAAGTAGAAATGGGATGTTTATATTTATTGTCTCGCTTCATTTTCCAAATGAAACCGAAGAAAAGCTAAAAATGAATGTTACGATTTGTGAGTCCTGGCTTCTTATCTGAAGGTTCTATGTTCGAATCCCAATACACACGCCTCTGTCGATTCTAAACTATGTCCGTAATGCCGCCAATTTCGATATGCCAACCCGCAATTGGCATGGCGGACTAAGACTTACTTATTATTTGAAAAGGCATCC
This sequence comes from Biston stratarius, assembly GCA_950106695.1. Lineage (NCBI taxonomy): Eukaryota > Metazoa > Arthropoda > Insecta > Lepidoptera > Geometridae > Biston > Biston stratarius. Next base: position 30,841,919 of record OX467106.1, on the reverse strand, counting down.
TAGCCTTTTCAAAAAATAAGCGAGGCTCCGCCTACTATAAAATATATTGTATTATTATTTTTAAATATAATTCTCTAGAGTCCCACTGCTGGGCAAAGGCTTTCCTTCTCTCCTTGCAGACCTGATCTTCGGCTTTGGTGATCCAGTAACTGTCGTGAAGGTTAAGTTTGTCACCACCTTCAACTGGCTAACATCGACGATTTTGGTTTTGGAGCGTAAATAAAAAAAAAAAGCATAAGGTTAAAAAGTCATTTTTAGAAGATTAGGTATCGAAAACTATATTTAGCTGTTCATCAATGTGTTGAGCAAAATGCGCTTTTTACGTTACAAATAAAAGTTATGATCACAGGAAAACTAAGTGGTGATGAAAAAGGGCTAAATTCTTTCTCACCACGGGCGGTGCGGTGGCTCCTGGATATCCTCGGTATTAAATAATATTTTTGCGGGTGCGGGGAAAAGACGGAGAGAAACTGAAGGCCAGGGTTAGTGTACCTTGTAAGAAATTATGTAGACTGTACATACCAATCCAGCGTCCAGAGGTCGGAGTGAGATCCTACACTAATAGCTCTGTTATCTGTACGGCGATGCAGATAATGACTCGCGGTCATCGACACTGCGCCAGGTGATGCGTTATCGGCCGTAAAACATAACAAGCTATGGTGCGACTTTTTGCAATGAATGCATTTATTTATAGATTTACATGCATTAGTGCTGTGTTGTAAACTTAAACAGTTAATACAGGCGTGTAAATTCTTCACATGATCATACCGTTCGCGTGCGTTAAGCGCTTTGAATTTAGGGCAAATATAGAAGCGATAATGACCGGAATCTTTGCAAAACTGACAAGTGTCATTGTTTACAACGAATGAGTTTATGCGCGCGTTATTTTTAGATGCAGTACCTTGCGGCTTAGACGTGGCAGAAGTACATGCCACTATTGCCACTATGTGAGTGACATTATTTATGTTATCGAACGTTCTATTAAGAACTTTAATGCGGTCACAAACAAATGAAATTAAATCCTTCAAAGTAGGTATTTCTTTGCCTCGGTTTTCCATTTCGAAGAGGCGCGCGGTGCCCTTATCGATGCGTTGTAACAGAACGTGTAACATAACAAAATAGTGTATGTTGGGTAAATTTAAGTTATTTAATGCGAGATGCGAGTTTGAAAACTGATCTATCAGATTTTCTAAATTACTGGAGGTAGCTAAAGCGATAGGTTTCAATGAAAACATCTGACGTAAATAAGTTGAAGCGAGATTTCTTTTGTCTTCATATTTTGACACAAGTGCTTTATAAATTGTTTCGTAGTTTTCTGCGCTGGGCACAAAACCAGCATAAACATTTTTAGCTTTATTTTTCAACTTACTAGCTAGGTAAAACATCTTTTCGGTTATAGAAAGAGACGGGTTCAAATGAACAGCGTTTTGGAATGTTGCATAAAAAAGTGGCCAATCTTTAGCATCTCCGTCAAACTCAGGAATTTCAGTTCTAGCTAACTTAACTCCCTGAAAAGTGTTATCAATCTGTTTGGCAGGCATAGTAGGCTTCGATACAAACAGAGAATGTTTACGTTTGACGCGGCAATAAAGATCTTCAAATGCGAGCCATTTATTTGAATCTGGGACCGAATCTTTGTCAATTTTTAATAAAACAACTTGTATATCTTTTACACATTGTTGGAAGTTACTTCTAATTTCGTCTAAAGTTTCTACTGAGCATAAAAAATCTTCTAACTCGTCGGGGTCATTTAAGTTATGACGCGACAAATCGTATATTTGCTGTAAGCGTTCGAAATATACTTGTCGCTGACATTCGAGAAGTTTTAATTTTTGTTCGTTAGACGTCATTGTTACCTATTGTCTGAGCTAATGATTAAACGTAAACGGGAGGTAGCACCGAGCGCCTACCGGCGAGCGAGCGTTCCGAAATAACGGAACGAATAGTGCACTATGAAGTGCTATGCGAATCTAAATAAAATGCGGGTGCGACGCGACTAATAAATACTGATGCGAATAAATGTAATAAATGCGCTGTTATATAATAACAATATATGTATAGGTATTATGCGGAATATAAATAAATAATGCGGTAACCAAAGGAGTTCTTCAAAATTGTACTTTGGTTTAAGACGCACACACAAAATGGCAGCCTAGTTGGCAATGCAAAAAATGTGATATCGAAGTAGTTTAAGAAATATAGGAAAAATATTACAAAAATACTGAACATATCCAGAATCCGGTTCTAGAAGGATCATCAAATGGTGATGAAAAAGGGCTAAATTCTTTCTCACCACGGGCGGTGCGGTGGCTCCTAGATATCCTCGGTATTAAATAATATTTTTGCGGGTGCGGGGAAAAGACGGAGAGAAACTGAAGGCCAGGGTTAGTGTTCCTTGTAAGAAATTATGTAGACTGTACATACCAATCCAGCGTCCAGAGGTCGGAGTGGGCGGCGCGGCTAGCGCAGCGTGCGCAGGTCCACAATTCCTCACAAATTATAGGCACAGTTTCCGTGATCCGTATTTCTCACTCGCGAGTAGGGTTAGGTCCCTTTTTGGAAGGTCTCGCGAACTGATTGACGTTAATTTTGTTAATTTTCGAAGCGTCATGCTGTGTCGATGCGGCGGTGGTTAGACACGTGGAAGAACTGCCCTTTGCGAGGTTGCGTCTCGCTAACTAGCGGCGGGTGGCGCCACACTCGCATTTCCGAGCGTGAATTGACATGTTTTCAGTCTAACACAATTTAAAAAAAGAACCAAAGCTTTACGAAAAAAAAATCCTTTGATATCACTTTGAGTAAAACTAGTTTTGTATATTCAATATGTTTATGAATACCTACGCCATAGTCATTAGGATATTATATTCAAACCCTTTTCTCGAAAAATTTTTTTTTTTTAATAATTTACTCGATTGTACGCTCCCAAACTATCATTATTCAATGTTGAAATGAAATTGTTGTAAAAAATATAGGTAAATAAAATCCCAGTTCGAAAACCCTTCATGTAATCTACCTTGTTTCAAATCCTAGATACCTTGGAAAACTAGTCCAATCAAGTCGAGTGAAGTAAATACGGTGTGCGAAAACCACATCACAAAGTAGATACGGGAGGATCTAAAAATGGAAAATTACATTTTGTTGACTTTACCGGTTGAAACATTTTGCAATTTGGGTTTTGAATTTACTTTGCATCGCTTATTGTTTTATCAATCTTATCCATACAAATATTTCATATAATAAACTTCACGTTATGTATGAATGTTACTTTATTGCAAAAAAAAAAATGTTTAAAAAAAAAATGCAACGATGTTACTTCCATAATATTCAGCTGTTGTCGTACATTCGTTGTATTCCTTACAATATATATAACTAAATTAATATAATTAGGGATTTGTCGACACACATAAATGTCCCATCCGCTGAGATGATAATGTGAATCAACAAATCCCTACTCAAAAAGCCAAGAGACACCCGCCCATAAGTGTCCATAATACTCGCGGCGTGAACACGCTGGATGGCCAGTGACAAATGAAAAAAACGATCAGTAACTTTCTGTCAAATATTTTAAAGATACTCAAAATAAGTGATTTCAAAATATGTGAAATGTTGAAGTTCGTTTTTATTTTATGTCAAAGGTAATGAGGCGTACAAGACGCTCTCCTGATGGCAAGAGATAACACCCGTCCATGACCATTGCAGCGATATACAGAATTTTGAGTAGCAAAACAAAGTCCAGGGCATCGCTGCTTTGGTGCTCATTACTTAGAAATGGTTAATCTCAACAGCCCAGTAATTTCGCTAGTTGCAATACCCTTCAAACCGGAACACAGTAATGTTTACACACTACTGCTTGGCGGCAGAATATCTGGTACTGCAGTAGTACCAACCTAGATGACCTCCTATTAAGGAGATCTACTAACAACGAATATAAAATAACTAAAAATAGTCAATGATGAAAGAATAGTCAACCATAATTTGAATAATTTTTTACATTCGTAGCTCGTAGCGTGGCTACAAAACACGTAGCACCGTTTTAGAATTACGTAGCACTTACCATTGAGGCGTAGGCATAACAACGGTGTATAAAATTGTATCAGTACATAAATAAGTTTTAGGAAATTGGTATCAGTTACCGTTTAACAGTATGGTATTATTAAACAAGCCGAAAAGTTTAAAAAATCTATAACCCGACTATGAATAGATAGATTTAATAGATTTAATGTCCTTTATTTTGATACCCGATCGGTTTAGTATTTTTTAAAGTATTACTATGTCACGCCAAAGCTTCGCATTTTTTTTCAAACACCTATCTAAAGTTATTTGGGTTTTTAAGACGATTATAACTTATCACAACGACGATTTAGCTGTCGAAATCCATCTAGCCGTTTGGAAGATACGAGGTAATAAAGAAATTTACAAATATACAGATTTATTCGATCTTTGTGTAGATAGATAGCGTTTTCCATCACTCATTGCAAGACATCTCATTTTCAGTCTTCTACTCTTCAGCCAATTTCCATATTTTCCATTATTCTCACAATATTTCGCAGCGCAGAATGCAAATTGTTTACGAGATACAGTTGAGTGAAGCGTTTCGTTGCAAGACAGTTACAGATTAAATATTAAACAATGTTATTCGGATGACCTACTCTAGACGACTATTTGTCTTGAATGCGGTGAGTAGTCAAGAAAAATTCAGTAATTTTTCACTTTTGTTATCATAGACCGTGAAACTGTGAAACCTATGAACTTTGTGAAACAATGAAGCAATCTGTGCACGCCATCTTTGACTCGAGACCATGAACAATAGACACTTCGGAGGCTTTCCTTTGTCAGCCTATACTACGGCCATTGTTTTGCGATCTTTATTCTCGGAGACATAATGTGTTTTTGGTAATTAAAAAGTGTGAAATAAATGGATGAAGGTAATTAATTCTGTACGTGAACGTTTCCTAATTGTCATAAAAAAACTCAATAAATATTTTTTGATGTATAATTTAACTTTGATTGACAAAAAGCTACTATAGTCTAGACTAAAAGGCTATATAAAATATTTAATTTAGTAATTAAGTACTTACTTTAAATAAACTAAAAAATGTAGTAAAATTTATCAATATAGAGTATTTTTATTTAGTTGAATTTTCCACAGTTATGTGTTTTACATAAAATATTATTTATCATATTTAAAGACGCTTTATATTTCGTGCCGATTTAATAAATGTATTAAACAATTAAAACATATTTAAAAATCTTTCTAAAACAAGACAAAAATAATATATGCAATGGCAAATTTGTGCTAATAAAACTAACTTATACATTTCGCTAAAATTTTTTTACTTAATTGTTACATAATTTAAAAAAGTTATAATAAAAATACACATCTAAATATAGTACAGTTTGTCACCTTTATCACATAGGATCATGTCACCTCATTATTTCGAAATCAATCGTGTCAACTTGTACCAAAACCCTTCGCATTGTTTTAGTCAGTTCAAAGGCAGGTTTTCGTGAATCCAGTTTCGCTTTCCTTCGTTAAACTCGGCTGCGGTGTGGTCCGTGCCTTCGAGGATCCATTTTGTAGTTAACAAGCCTTCTACACCCACTGGCCCTGGAAATAAAGACAACATATTTTGGATTACGACATTTTCACATTCACACAGCGCCATCTAGCCCAAACTATGCTAAGCTTAAGTATCCATTAATTACGTGAGGTGTTTCGAGGCGAATCTCACCGAATCTAGCGTTAGGGAGTTTCGACAAATACCAAGTTTTTTTTTTTCGCAAGAAACTTGTAAGTTTTCTAGAATACTGGGTTAAATTAAGTTAAACATGTTTCTCCACAAAAATATGGCTAAATTTTACACCTTTTTTTCGTGTTTATACAAACGCCTTAAAACAGGACAGTAACCCTTCGTTTGTTTAGCCACCCACCACTGGCTGGACAAACGCGCTATTCGACGAACGTTGCGGACTATGACGTTGGTGACGATGGCGCTCTTAAATATAAAACGTCATTAAGTAAATTATGTTTTTTTAATAAATCTAACGCAATAAAATACAAATTAAGGAACTAAAAATACGCTTTTTGAAAATCCCATATGAGACTAAAGGAACAGGGAGGGGGTCGAGTCAAATCTCACGATATCTTACCAGGAGGGATTGAAAAATCGCCAAAAACCCCTTACGTAATTAATGGATGCCCCCTTGTACACTTTTTGTGAATGTACGGGAATTACAGAGATAGTAGCTACGATTATAGGTACACTTTTTTTTAATGTTTGACAGGCTAGGTGTTTGACCACAGCTCAACTAATGTTAAGTGATGGTGTGGTCGAAGATGGTAAACCACACTTAGCCTGGATTGGAGCTGGCCTTCAAGTGAGGCAGCTGGAACACACCACTTAGTGCTTGACGGCAGATTGTCAACATGAGGGTGGTAGCTAGCCAGCCAAGTACTAGACAGTACCCTACCACCATTCTTTGGTTTCCTCACGATATTTTCCTTCACCGGCAGCTCAAGCTCATTGTTGGGGTTTGAACCCACGCCCTTCGGTATGCGAACCGACCGCACTAAACACTGAGCTATCATCGCCACACTAAGATTTCAGACCGATTTAATTTTAATGAATTGCCTGTTAAACTAATACCGCCTGCTAGCACCGCGGGGCGTAGCTAGTATTTATATGATAAACTGCCTTTTTTATATGGGTGACATTACTTTTTTTTATAAAAATAAGCTTGCATTTGACCGCCATCGTGCCGTTGTACTGATATCTTATACAAGGTTATAAGCGTGGGGTATACTAATTTTAAAGGGACTCATTGAACTCATTATTACGTACAACTCATTGATTTAACTCAACTACAAAGGAGTGTATACGCCATTCATTTAGTGAACAATAAAAAACTAACATAACACAACATGAGACTGATTTTATAAAAAAATAATCTTTTATTAAAAACGTCACGGAAATCATCTATAATACAAACACCTAGATTGGTTTATTGCACGCGTTTTGCGCTCTCTGTTTTGTTCTAAAGCTTTCCTCAAAGTACATAGAATTGACAAAGCATATTGACAATGCCTACTATAAGGTGGCTCATTACGTGGAAGACAGGAATATATGGTTGTAGTAGCTTTTCTCTGCACTTGCATCCCCCTGGCTAAGTGACAATTGTAGTAAGCATAATGTATTAATATCTATAACTGTAAACTGTATAAACTGTAACCTAATATGAAAAGAAAGATCCACAAAAAAAAATGCCTTGCTGAGTTTCTTGCCGGAGTCTTCTCAGTTGAAGTGTAATTACGAGCCGATGGTAGGTTCAAACATGTAACTTAACGTTCATAAGTGCCTACCAGGGCCTAAACTGAATAAATGACTTTTTGATTTTGATTTTGATAATTCTTTATCAATAATGAACTTACCTCTAGCATGTATTCTTGCGGTAGAGATTCCGACCTCAGCTCCGAGCCCGAACCGGAATCCATCGGCAAAACGCGAAGACACATTATGAAACACGCAAGCACTGTCTACTGAATGCAGAAATCGTTTCGCAGTAGAATCTGAAACAGTAATGATAATAATGAACTAATAAATATAGTAAGACATTACACACAGCGCTATCCAACCGAAACTAGTCAAAACTTGTATGATGATGTCTGTTCACTGGCGAATTATTTCATAAGTGACAGCCCTGTTGGCATTGTAGAATATCTGTTTTAAAAGCTGTAAGGTGTGGGTTCGATTGCCTTTAAGGACAAACGTTTTGTGGTATAAACAAATCGGTGTTCTACGTCTGGATGTTCTGTATGTATTTACAAAAAAAAAAGTAGACAAGTATTCTATTAATTATCTGATTCCCTTAATACAAGCTTTGCAAGTTTGGGGCTAGATGGCGCTGTGTAAAAAGTCCTACGATATTTATTAATTTATTTTATTAATTATACATGTGGTTTTTTTTCAATTTGTGTGAAATTATTGTTAGCACACGGCTAAGAAGATTTAGAATCTCAGATTTTAACGTCTTCATATGATTGATAAGATTAAGTTAGTAAAAAGTCATTAAAATATACCTATTTCAATAAATTTTATCGATGTTAAAATTTCGATTTTTTTTATGTTAAATTTTCGAGCACTTATATAAAATCAAATGCAGCAACAAATTGCTGCATTTGATTTTATCAATCTTATACTGAGTGGATAGGATCACACTTAGTATAGCAAAAGTATGGCAGTTATACAATTTCATGCGTGCCAAACTTCGATTTTTCTCATATCACTTGTAAAGTAAAAAACTCAATTCTGCCTCACTCGGAAAATAAAACTTATTTATTCCTGACATTCGCATGCTTTTAACATAGAATGTCTTACCCGATCTTGAAGAAAACATTTTTAGTATTATTTTTTAATATAATTTTTAACAAATTAAACATTCTAATTCACAATTTTGCTTTAACGACGTGACTGTAAATCTGTTTTTTTTTTTTAAATAGATCTTTTTATTCCAATGTTGTATTTATTGAATACGCAGAAAAAATCGCTAAAAGTCAGGAAATATCGTCCTAATAAAAACAGTGTTATCCAAAATCCTTATATAATGTTATTCGAAACGACCATAAAATAATTTGAAAGATAACAAGTAACGATAGACTCAATGTCATAGACCCGGCTGTTTGTAAGCAAATTACTCGGCAAATAATAACCTACCATAATAAAAAGATAAGAAACCAACAAAAACCGCTTCCATAAAAGCCACATTTTGTAACACAGCGGATTACAGGAGAAGTGAAACCGACGAGATGAGCGGGTGTTGATACGGTTTTATTTCAATTCTTAGAAGGCAATTATTTAAAATATACAGGTTTAATTTCAATTGATATAAAACTTTTAAAAGCGATGATAGCTCAGTGGTTAGTGCGATCGATTCTCACGCCGAGAAGCACAAAATTACAAGCAAGGCTGATTGTAATATACGATTATGTTCCCGTCAATAAAGTTTTGAAACAAAATTATATCAAAAAAGTGTTTAATCGTAAGAAATTCCAATTTTTCTTATTAAAGTATAATGTGATGGTAAATGAAAAAGTGCACGTGACAAAGGGGGAATCTAATTTGGTTGATAGCCGTAGATATTAATGTCGATGCCGTGATCAGTAGCTAGCGAAATTACAGTGCTATTGAGACTAATCATGGATATCCAGGTAATAAGCATCAAATCAGTGATGCCCTGAACTTTGATACTCAAAGTTGTGGGTACTATAGTGGTCATGAACAGACATTATCAGGAGAGCGTTTAGTTCGTTTTATTAATAAAAAAGTAATATATGTAATTAACCATCAAGTAGGTACTATGGCGAAAAGAACGACCAATAAATAACTATTTAAATTTTATAACGCTGAGCGCTAACACACGCGTACCCGCTACGCTCAGCGCAAACGTACAGCCTAATGTCAAAGTATCACGCGTCAATGTACTGATAACACCCAACATTTGCCTTGAATCCAGTATCATGAAATCATAACAATGTACATCCTCAAACAAATACGTGGTAAACAATACTCATATCAGTGCCATAAACTTTATGTAAACATCGTTTCAGACAATCGTCGACAAATACAAGTCCTGGATTCTTAGTAAGCATAGGCAAAATAATGTTTCATACTTTATGTTACTTTGATACAAAGGTCTAAGATACATAACAGTTTACGTGTTCCTATGAAAGGAGTCTAATTTGAGCGCAATCCGAAATTCGATATATTATTGTCACAAACGATAATAAGGAAGAAAAGGTAGCACCTTGTTTTGATTAACGTATTTTGCTTCCTAAACGTTACTATATTTTAAAATAAAAAATACATGGATCTGCATTCGATTACAACACCCTGATAGAATAATTCCAAATAGCACTGTATATTTACACTTATACAATTGATAGAAATTAGTTAACTAAAAAAAAAACAACTAATAAGCTAGTTTGCTTACCGTTTTCAGTGATAATAACATCTGTATGAGAGCTGCCAAACTTGTGAATATGATCTACAGCGTCTTCCAAATCCTTGACTATTTCAATACAGCACTCTAAAGCTCCATACTCATGCCGCATAGACCTAGCGGGAGGAGGTCCAAACGTCAACTGGGTAGCCAACTTTGGACCTGCATGTATCGTTACACTTTCTCTCTTCAACATGTTACAGATGTCAGTAAACAGAGTCCCATTGATATGATCTTCGTGGATGAGTAAAGTTTCCATCGCATTACAAGCGGCTGGGTAATCGCACTTAGCATCACGAATGATCTTCACAGCTTTAGCTGGGTCAGCATCTTTGTCTAGATATACATGACAAATGCCTTCTGCATGGCCTAAAACTGGTATGTGCTGTGACTGCTTCTGAATATTTCTAACGAGCTCTGAGGATCCACGCGGTATGATGAGATCAATATGTTTCTCCATAGCAAGTAAGTCGCTAATTTCTTCTCGAGTCGATACTAGAGAAATCGCGTCTTCTGCTCCAACTCCTTTTAGTGACTCCTTGACCAACTCCATTAAAGCTTTATTCGAATGAGAGGCTTCTTTACCGCCTTTTAGTAGCAATCCATTTCCTGACGCCATGGCTAAAGCTGCTACTTGAGGTAGTGAATCAGGTCTTGACTCAAATATAACTAGCAATACTCCGATAGGTACAGTAACTTGCCGGAGAACTAAGTTTTCCGCCAATTTCGTCTTTCTTAGAACTCTTCCTACATTTTCATAGCTTGAGTCAGCTATTTGTTTCAGTCCTACTGCCAAAGTCTTCAGCTTACCTTCGTTTAGAGACAGTCTACTCAGTAAAGGTTTTGCCAGACCATTCTTTGAAGCTTCTTCTAGGTCTTTTTGGTTAGCTTCTAGAATTTTATCTTTTTTTTCTATTAGCAGATCAGCTAATGAATTGATGGCTGTAGCTCGCTCTACAGGAGTCAATCTTTGTAAAGTTCTACTTCCATTGCGAGCTAGAAAAAAAGTTAAAAATTAAACGAATGTCGTAAATTTGTTGAATAAATAGATTTTTTGTTTCTTGATTTATTATTCTTACCATCTTCGGCCATCGCATCAACTGAGTTTGAGGTGTTTGTAGCGTAATCAGTGAAGAAAGTACCAACTTTTCTTCCACTGACAATAGTCTTGATAGCTTTCTCTTGCATCCCATTACAAATTACTACACTGACGCCTCTAGCCATGGCCCATGTAGCTGCGTTCACTTTAGAATCCATACCTCCCGTCCCAACCTAAAAATTAACCAGCATTAGAATCCCAAACACGTCTTCAATTGCCTTTAAAACCAAGATGAACTGCTGTTCGAACCATGCTTTATTTTGATAATACTTAATTTTGACTGAAACAAAATGCAAAATTGCGAGCGTGCAAAGAATTTAATTTCGTGGTGTCTAGATACTAAATCTGCCCATTATTTTACCGAAATCATTGTAAGTCTCGCATAAAATTGTTAGGCGTAAAATTATTTTTTCATCTCGCTAATGTTTTATATCAAAATAAGTAAAATAATAAAGTTATTATATTCGCCTCGACGCACGTGGTATGCGCCTCTAAATATTCCATTCAGTTTTTAATATACGGGACCGCAATACAACCGTCACATCCACAATAGCAACAACAATAATTTTCGGAGCTTTTTCTAGCGAAACAGACCTGAAAATAAAATATTTGTCTGCGTAGGCAGGCACAGAAACATTGTTTTAAGGTCATAAAAAGCTAAACTAACTTTACCTAAACAGATTGGATAGCAAATAAATTCCGTCAAAGTCCAATCGTAACAATACCAACTTCAAGCTATTGATACGATAGAGCGGCAAAAAGTCGAACAATAGTTCGATTTTTTGGTGATGAAAACTTAGTAGACAAAAACTTTTAAGCCTTAAACAACGCCGTATAGTAGCACAGTTTTCTATAGAAAAGCCACTGAGCTGTGCTGTCTTGTACTTCTATCCCCATTTTAATATTCGACAAGTAGAAAAACGGCCCGAAAGACAGTACGTTTTTCATTCCCGGCTCCCTTGCTTTCTGAGGGATGGATAAAATCTGGACCGAAAGGTCAATCTGACATTGGAATTCACCTTTGGTGATTGACCTTAGAAACAATGTCTTAAGTCTGCGTGTTTTATCTTCGACCACATCATCGCTTACCACCAAGCGGGTTAATCGGCAAACATTGACTTATAAGCGTAAAAAAAATAATTACATTAATAAAAATTTACAAAATCTTCTAGGTTAGACATTTTCTGGATTTTAACAAATAACAGACGGACAGAACCCTCTGTACACATTTAACCTTCATCTTTTCGTATATAAGACGATCTACCTTCTGTACGAGAGACATCGCATTAATGTTTTCAGAGTTCCTAATGGTTTTCTTTGACCAAATCAAACACCAATCAAAAACTTTAGCACACTTAAAACTTAGGTACTAAAACTATAAGCTAGCCTTATGCAAATTTAAAGTTTCGCGATTTAAACACAAAATTATGTATATCACCAAGCGCACAAAAGTTAACTCCAGGATGAAACATTGAGGTAAATAAACAAATATCATAGTATATATTTAGTTTATTTTCGCTTAATAGTGTTCAACGGACAGTGATGCGGATTGAAATTAAACTAACTTGACAACTAGGCAAGTGGTTACTGCAGCGAGAAGAGAATATAAAGACTTCTGTTTATTTTTATTAGTGTTTTGTTTAATTTGTTTTAGCTTTTAAGTTTATGTCAAATTTTAGTTTTAGATATTAAGTAAAGTTTCGGCTAAGTTTTATTAAATTGTTGTCAAGTTAATTAAATTTAAATCCTCATTACTGTTGCAAGTAAAACGACTGTTAAGCGGAAATAAACTAAATATATACTCTGAACACTCAAGATGAACTTCCGCGAAGTAACGCCTGAATCAATAAATATAGCTTTATGATGTGAAAGTTTAAGTTTTTCTAACCTTAGACTTCTGGCCAAACTGAACCTGGTCCTTATCCTGAGACGTGTAAGTGTGCATCATTCTGGCTCCGTCTTCCCACGGAGGCTTGTTGTAGATTCCGTCGACGTCAGACATCATGATCAAGAGATCTGATTGGATCTCAGCTGCAAGTAGCGCAGAGAGACTGTCGTTGTCTTTTATACCTATACCCTGTAGTAAATTTACATTTATTTAATTATTTTTTGTAGCGATGATAGCTCAGTGGTTAGTGTGATCGGTTCACACGCCAAATGGCCCAACAATGAGCTTGAGCTACCGGTGAAAGAAAACACCGTAAAGAAACCATAGCATGGTGGTAGGGTATTTTCTAGTACTCGGCTGGTTAGCTACCACTCTCAAATAGAAAAAATCTGCCGCCAAGCACTCCGGCTGCCTCACTTGTGAGCGAGTTTTATTCCAGACTAGGTGTGCTTTACCATCTCCCACCACACCGGCACCTAACATCAGGTGAGTTGTGGTCAAACATCTAGCTTGTCAACCTTAAAAAAGCGTCGTGGAATCGATTCCCACCCAAACAAATGTTTGTTTTGTATGTATTTACAAAAAAAAAGTATGTATTCGTACAAGCTTTGCTTAGTTTAGGGTCAGATGTCGCTGTGTGTAATGTCCTACGATATTTTTTTTTAGTTATTAATTCTCTAATCCCACTGATATTATAAATGTGAAAGTTTGGATGGATGGATGGATGTTTATTACTCAATCTCGCCAGAACGGCTGAACGGATCTGGACGAAATTTTGCATGAAGATACTTTAGGCTCTGGAATAAAAGATAGGATACTTTTAATAATCATCATCATCCATAACCACGTGGGTAAAACCGCAGAGCGCAGCTAGTCTATTCATAAATTCGTACGTGGTGTTAAAAGAAAAACTTTACCTTCTTTCCAGTACCCGGTACCATGGTGTCGTCGTGGATGTACATCGGTGGGCTGACTGCATCGTTAGTGTTAACAATCGGCACGATGTTGAGGGAGATCAGCTCTGAGAGGGTGCAGAATAGATTCTTGCGAGTCTCTTCGTTGTAGAAATCTGGCTTGGTTACCAGCACCTGTACGATAGAATAGCGCACATTAAAATTCTATATTATCTCTTAGAATTAAGGATAGAGTATTGGTTTGCTACATGTTGGCAATGTTCGTTCATACAATATAACCTAGTTAATCAAGACAGTTGAACTCTGGACCAAAATCTGACATCCAATATCTGTAGATAACAGATTTAGATGATATTATAATTTTACTATAGATGATATTATATTTTACTTTTTTTTTCTATAGATCTCCTTAGCAGGAGGTCGTCTGGGTAGGTACCACCGCAGTACCAGATATTCTGCCGCCAAACAGTAGTGTGTAAACATTACTGTGTTCCGGTTTGAAGGTTACTGCAGCTAGCGAAATTACTGGGCTGTTGAGACTAACCATCTATTGTCTCAAAGTGATGAGCGCCAAAGCAGCAATGCCCTGGGCTTTGTATTGCTACTCATAGTTCTGTGTATCGCTGCAATGGTCATGGACATGCGTTATCTCTTACCATCAGGGGAGCGTCTCGTTCATCTCATTACTATTACATTTAAAAAAACTGACACTGAAAACCGGATATGGCCTTGTCTTCCTTGCCTATTTTTTTTTAATTTTTTTTATCTGCTACCTAAATAATTAAGTTTATTTATATAAAGTCTAGCTTATTTAACTTTAACTTTTTCTTGTTGGTTTCTGCAGTGTTGTCACAATTTTGTCTTATCTAGTTGACATAATTATGAGATGTTCAAAATATGAAATTTATTAATGGATAATAAATATATTTTATTCTTATCGATAAAACCGTACTGTTGGGGAACAACAAATTGAAAAAAAAAAAACTAGCATTTTTCCGCGCTCATTAAAATAGCATATGTACGTACCTACATATATTAAATTATTATTATATGAATTTTTTTTTTTTACTTATTCGGTACTCTTTTTTAATGATATAGGTAACTCCTATTATAGTTTCGCCCACCACAAAAATATGTTAAAAACACGTCAGTTTTTATAGAAATTCTACTCATGTATCCTAAATTTCAAAAAAGACATTTTGCAGAGCCACTGACTGAAATGAAAAATTGGACAGCAGCATGTCGGTGATGCAGAACCATAAGTTTTGGCCCTACCAAAACAATCACATTTTTTTTTTTAACCTATTTTGTCCCACTGCTGGGCAAAGGCCTCTCTTCCTTCTTTCCATGCCTGTCTATTTGGTGCTATTGAGGTCCAATCCTTGTTTTGAGCATCAAGCTCATCTCTCCACCGTCTTCTAGGCCAGCCTGGTGGCCGTTTAACCTCCGGGACCCAGTCGGTGGTGGTTTTCGCCCATAACTCCGCTGGCATTCGGCAGACGTGTCCAGCCCAGTCCCACTTCAGCATGGCAGCTTTTTGAGTCACGTCAATGATCTGGGTTTTGGACACTTATCGCGGTTAAAGAGGTTTTTAATTCAAAAATAAACCTGAAACCTCTAGACTTTAATGCAAATGAAGTAACCTATTTACCAGCTCAACATGTAAATAACAGGAAAAAGGCAGGAGAATTTATAATTAAGCATCCTGCTCGAGCCAAACGCCAAGGAATCTGTAAAAACATGCTAATGTGACCTTTTGAACGGCGAAATTGTTTGCCCGCAAAAGTTTTTCAATCGCATTACGTTCTATGGTTGAGATTGTATACAATTTGAATTGAGATTTGTTGTGTATTCGCGATTTTATTGGAGTTTATACGAGAAAAGTACTCTCTTTTTTCTTATGCTGATTATCTTTGCTACGTTTTCTATAACAGGCAATATTGATAACAAAATGATTTTGTTTTCTTAACATTTCTAACGACAGATACCGAGGTCTATCTCGTTCTCTCACCAACATAGTTTTATTTATTTATTTATTATTCTATACATGATCTTAACAGTAAATACCAATTCTTCCAATGATGTCGTTAAATTGTCTATTTTCACAGATTATTTGTGAGCCACCTTGTTTATGTAATTGTAATGAGACGAACAAGACGCTCTCCTGATTGTATGATATACGCCTGCCCAAGACCATTGTAGCGATAGTCAGAACTTTAAGAAGCAAAACGAAGCCCAGGACATCGGTGCTTTGGCGACTAAGACTTTGAAACTTAACAAAAAGTACACAAAAGTAGTGGAAGAAAAATTCTATAAAAAATCTTAATACGCTTACCACAGTCAACTTGCGAATGTCGTTTATTTGTTTGCATATAAAAATATATTGGCCACTGCTAACAGTTGTTTCAAGCGCCGAGTTTTTGGGTCTCTTTGTAGAATATAAACTATGTGAGCTATGTGAACTGTGTGACCATAGTCCCAAAAATATTCTTAGTCAGCCGTTTCTTAGCCGTTTTCGAGATTCAGATTATACATATATACATAAATACAGGAATTGCTCGTTTAAAGGTATTAGATTAATTAAATTAACGTTTTTGTGTGTTTATTTTGCTCCGCAGTATTATATTGGAATCATATTTCAGGTCATATAAATTTGAATAACATATTGTATCTATATGTATTTAAGAAATCATTTTCAGAAAAATATTTTATATTTACGAGAGCAGCTTGGTCGTTACTTAGCCATTAAATTCTCGAGATAAGAACTATATTTATGTGAGCTCTGTGCTTGAAAGCTTCTAAATAGCCTATTGCATATATAGCATGTATTTTAGACGTTTTAGAAATTGTCAGTATATTTTACTATGGGAACTGACGCATGACACGTTTGTTTTACTCACGTTTAATTATATCGGAAACTCCGGCTATAGTTTGGGCCGCATCCGGTGGCCTTCATCATGGAGACAAAGCTGAATACAATGCGCGCGCGGCCTCGGATTGCTTCGATTTCGCACTTGTGCAAAACTATAGTCAGTGTTTCCGATATAATTAAGAGTGATTAATCCCGCATAAGTAAAAAAATGGTCGATATACTTTCAATCACGAATATTATGTTATTTATTGTTTAGTATATACTATATACTAACTGAGTAACTGAATGTTTACAGGGTGATAAGCTTAGAGTGCAATAAGCCAAAAAGAGGTCATTGTACTCAAGATTACTAATAAATTTATCTTGTCCACACAAACCAGAAATAGCAAATTATAACTTAAAACAGTTGAAGCTCATAATCCTATATATTATTGTCACTGAAACTCCCTGAAAAGGATCAAAAATTACTTAAGACTTTAAAACATTACTTTAAACTGATGTTTTTGAGTGCATTATAATTTTATTTTTGATTGCAAAAAATATAGTTTGCCTATAGTACATCACACACACTTCCATCATTATAAACCTTTTACACTAGATATTCAAACAAAGTGTAGTCACATAAAGGGAAATGCCACAGCCTAGAAAATACTTCTAGTTATTTACAATATGTAGGTAATTTTGAGCTCGAGTCAACCCTGTTTTGCAATATGGCGCGACAGTCGTACCTAGGCATAACCCTAGCAATAAAGACGAGATCAAACGACGTCGACGACACGTTTGAATTGTGCCTTATTTACATGAAATTCCACAGAACACAAAATTCTAATAAAAGTTACGTCAAATAAAGAAATGTAAGCGTACTTACCTAGTTCCATAATTTGTACTATTTTGTTTCTTTAGGGTTTTATTCAGTGGTTACCGGCATAGATAAGTGTACATAGATAAAGGGATGCCTTGGACTTTGTATTGTTTTATTTTTGTGATTGACTAGCTGTGTGTTTTATTATTGAGACTTTTTTTAGGTTAAGTATTTGACCACAGGTCACCTAATATAAAGTGAGGGAGTGGTTGAAGACGGTAAGCGGAATGTAACTGGCTCTCAAGTAAGGATGCTGAAACAGCCGTAAGGTGCTTGAGGGTAGATTTTTAAATTGAACACAGCATGGATGGGGATCTGACTTTCAAGACACATTGTTCCTTCATCAATAGCTCAACCTCATTTTTTAGATTGTACCCACGACCTTTGACGTGTGATCCGGCCACGCTAACCACAAAGCTACTGTCGCTACAAACGGTTCTTATTCCCTATGAGCACATAGCACGTAACGCGAAGCTATTAAGTTTGAATTTGCGTGGAATGGTATGCTTAAATGAAAATGTCAAATTTAACAACACGACGAGTTCTGTCACACGCTTAGTTTGATCAGTTAAAATAAACTTGCAACGTGATCAACAAGTTTCCGCCAAGGAATGTGAATCAAAGAATCAGGGGCGTGCTCACCTGCCAATAAATGGCAGTATGATCAAAGATAATAAACACAACTAACTTGGATAGGCTCTAAAGTAAGACTGACATATCATTTGGGGCTTGCAAACAGATTTTTAATTTAAGGAGGGTAGTTAGCCAGCCAATTATTATAATGACTACGGTATGTACGTTTTACCACCATGATATGGGTTATGGATCTGTTCTTTCACCGGCCATTCGCGTTCATTGTTTGAATTTAAGCCCCACGCCCTTCGAAAACCGAAATTTAATTCCAAACTGACGAACTTTGTTACTCAAAGTTCTGGGTATCGCTGCAAGGGTCATTCTATGTGCCAGGTAATGTAAATCACTATCGATGGGCGTTATCTCTTACCTTTGGGAGACCGCCTTATTCATCTCATAACGTCTCTCCATAAAAAAATATAATAAAAAAGATCAATTTTTAGTAGACTAGGAACTTCTCAGTGGCCTAAATAAAGGTAATATTTTTTTTTTAAATGTAAATGTGATGAGACGAACATGACGCTCCCCTGATGGTAAGGATAGCCCTTTCCATGACCATTGCAGCGATACACAGAACTTTGAGTAACAAAAGTCGAGGGCATCGCTAGATTTAAAGCTCATTACTTTGAGACGTTAGATGATTAGTCTCAACAGCCCAGTAATTTCTCTTGCTGCAGTACCCTTCAATCCGGAAGACAGTAATGTTAACACACTACTGCTTTGCGGCAGAATATATGGTACGACGATGGTACCTACCTAAACGACCTCCTGCTAAGGAAATCTACTACAAAGTTTGGTATGCCCTACAAAACCATATTTTATTATTTCATATTTTCTTGATTAAAAGTCTTTATTATTTTCATTTTCGGTGGATAAATACGAGTACAAATACATTTGCTTACAATGATTACTTGTAATACTGGACTTCGGACTTTGCCCCGAGCAATCACTGTTTATGTCTCTTTAGATCAGATAAGACGTCGCAAACACAAAGTCCTATTAAAATTATAGTTGAGTTTTCTTTGTAGTGTTGTTTATATTTAATTTTAATTAATAGATAAACACACGTTTCATAAAACACGTTCTACTAAAAAAAACGAAAATACTTGGTAAAGTTTGCGGTCGATCTATTGAGAAAGATAGGTACACAAAAATCTAGGATAAAACACAAAAGTGGCAATAAATAAAATAGCACTAACTCACATAGGAGACAAGTGTTTTTGTTCCGGCGACGTATGTGCGGATTCCTTCTTTGTAGGCAATTCGTTTCGATGTCCCGTTCCAGTGACACGGATGTAAACAATCGGCCGAAGTTCACAGCGGTTTAGGGACGCCGTAAATCTACATCCCTGGGCACGGTTACTTGGAATCAGTTGAGGAGTTCTAACGCTGTTTGAAGCAGACCACAGCGAACTATGATAAATAGAATGTTTCCTATTATGTAGCTCTCGTTGGCCATCCCACTGAATCATTTCTTTGAACCAAATCACACTAATGTCATAAAGGCGAAACTTTGTGATTGTGTAAGTGTGTTTTTATGTGTGTTACTTCTTCACGCTCAAACGGCTGGACCAATTTTGATGAAATTTGGTATGGAAGTAGCTGACATGAATTAACACATAGGCTACTTTTTATCCCGAAAAAATGTAGCGGGCAACACCGCTAGGCGTAGCTAGTCATAATTATGAACTCACCATAGGTACACGTATAAAAGTGCTGACTCAGAAATAAAACTATTAACTGTTGCGAATATTATAAGTATATACACTCTAAAAATGCTACTACTAACAAAAAACCAGCCAAGCGCGAGTCGCACTCGCGCACCGAGGGTTCCGTACAAACCTGTAGGTGTATAAGCAAAAGTTATGGTATTTTTTATGGTAATTTATGCTTTTCGCAATTTTTCCTTTATCTGTGCTATAAGACGTTGCTTCATACCAAATTTCAAGATTCAGAGTTCACGGAAAGTACCTTGTAGGTTTTGAAAGTTTGCAGCATAAACGACTGTATCTTTTAATTGCGTTGGCTTAGAAGTTTTTTTTTCACAGCTCCAAGGGTCAGTAGACCTGAGTATTTGATATGAATTTCACCTCCACACGTTCCTGAGAAAAAGGGTCTTGACAGACAACAAAGTGATCCCATAAGGGTTCCGTTTTTTCCTTTTGAGGTACGGAACCCTAAAAATAAGCAAAATGTAAGCGTTTGAGAGTTAAAAAAATATCTTGTTGATATTTCTAAGGGAACCATTGTTTTCTTCATTACGATAAATATAATAACCGATAATAAATATTTATATGCATATATTCATGCGTGTTTTGACATGTCCAGCCACATTTATTAATTTATATTTTTGTTTCATTGCATTCTATGGTTGCCTGCAAGATAAGGCCGCCATTTGTGGCAATAGCTATTAAATCTCTTGGTTGTGTTATATTTTTAGTTTTTCTGACTTTAAGAATTCTGGTGTTCACAAAAAAGAGTTATTATAAATTTATAAAATATAAATGAATTATAAATTTATAAATTTTCTCGAGCGAAAAAAATCCTAAAATAACCTCTAAAATAATACTAAAACCAAATTTTAGTGAACACTTTATAGCAAAATAGGTGAATTAAATTAGGTATATTATATTCGCACAATTAATTTAAAAGTACTTTTGTCTTCTAGTTTTAAATTGCGTGAAATTTGAGTTTTAATACCTACAATATTTTTTTTTCTAATAAATGAATCATAGAAAACCGAAATCACGACGTCGACGTATAACAACTATATTTTTTGCTCCACTAAACGCGACATTATGTCTTTTAGCAATAAGTTTGATAATCAATTGAGCTAACACAACACGGTCACAGTATCTACAAAGAGTGTCTAATGAATATCTACTTTTCAAAAAAAAGCTTGATTAGTTATTAACTAAATATTAATACTCTCCGACAACGACCGACATGTTTAACTGTCTCTGTAGAAATTGCGCTGTCGGGAACGGGTTCCGAGATAAATCCTAACTTGCGACTTTGAATTTGCCTCGAACTGACAAAATTATCGGAGGCGTCACAGATTATGCAATAGTTTACCAAACGTGTAATGGCCCCGCTTGATTTATGCAGAACTAATCCCAACTGATAAGGAGTTAAGGTCTCGTGATGGAGTTGAAGGTAAGAGCGAAAGCAGTGGGAGTACTTTCTATCTTACGAGTAAAAATCTAAATTTGCCTAAAATTAATCCCTCTGACCTCACCAAACATACAGAAGTTCAAATAGCGGTTTACATTTCAAGACTCTTCAAACATTTTCCTCTTTCATATAAGTAACCAGTAAGTTGTATGGTAGAAGTAACATTATGTACTCAAGAAAGAGTATAAATTTTCTCAAACATCAAATTACAAAATGAAAAGTTAATAAGAAAAATGTACCTACACTTCATTCGTAGACAAAAATGTAAGGGCACGATTTTGGGCTTGAGTTTTCACAATATGTTCCAATTTTCAATTCATGCATTCATAGGATTCTAAAATTGAGTTCCGTTTCTTTTCCCATGGGAAGTAAGACTACTGCATCGATAAATTCCCTACATTATGGGAGAGACGCATCTCAAAATGGAAATTGAGGGATCTGTTAGTAAATCTGATTACAAGAACGTCGTACAGGAAGCTCGGGCGCTACGAATACGTATGATTTCATTTGGAGATACAGATTCATACACGTGACTATGTGAGCTTTGCTGTTTTACCTGCTATTTTCCGTAAATTACAGAGCTGTTGAGACAAACCATCGAAAGTCTTATAGTAATGAGCGCCGAAGCAGCGATGCCCTGAACTTTGTTTTGGTGCTTAAAATTCTGTACAATGGTCATGGAAATGCATCATCTCTTACCATCAGGAGAGCGTCTCGTTCGTCTCATTTACATAAAGAAAAATCGGGTACTCTCCCTTTTCTGGAATAAAAAAAACCCAGTCTACACTTTTATCACAGTACCATATTTTTCTACTTTTTAAATGGACAAATTTTTTCTTTTTTTCTTTTTTCCTGATACTTATTATGCTTTATTAATTGATTTACGTGATATTTTTTTAAACAAAGCAATACTCGCCCGCTTGTCAGGCGGGTTAGGTGTGATTGTTCAAGGAAGACGTTTGAAGTTTATACTCTAAGGAAATTGGGGCACTATTTTATACACCTTTTCTACCAGTTACCTGCCCAAGTAACCACAATCCAAACTCCATAGTCCCTGATCTTTCTTACCTGTGTTGGGGACATGCATAGAGAAACTTTCAGCTTTTATAAAATAACGAAGGTCTGGCCGTCTTGGGCTCTTGGGCTACTATAATAAACTTCAATTATACTTTCGTTATAGTATAAAGACTGATTTTTGTGCATCTTATTTAAGGAACTATTTAAAGATAATTCCTCAATATGATAAGACAGCGGATTCAGTTCAAGATGCTAAGTCAAATTTAAATTTAATAAAGAGTTGCGCATCAAGATTTGCAATTCAATATGACGCCACTCGTAGCGTGTAGAACTCTGTGTAAAGTCAATATACCTGATCACGTAATGTTTGTAGTTCATGAACGTGGATAAACACTTAGGTTGTGTCTTTGATGTGTTTGTCAGTGTGATAAGTTAAACTCATAGAGTTTAATCTATTACCAACCAAAGCGAAGTTGTTGAGGTTTGCTATTACTTGTTGGTATAGCTTAGGTTTAGATTTAGCGATTTGACGTTGATGATTGTTGTTTACTATAGCTGTAACAAAAGCAACAATAGTGCTTTTGTTTTAGTATAGGCAGTTGCAAAGTAATTACGCATAACGTATACATATTTTTTATAATGGAAACTTTTGTTTGTTTCATTTTGTCACGCGAAGCAAGACGAGGCCGCGCGCGCGTTGTAAGCAGATTTGTCTCTATGATGAAGGCTCCGGTGGCCGAAACTATAGTCAGAGTTTCCGATAAAATTAATTATGATAGCTTAGTGGTTAGCGCGATCGGTTCGCATGCCGAAGGGTTTGGGTTCAAACCCCAACAATGAGCATGAGCTGCCGGTGAAGGAAAACAACGTAAGGAAACCATAGTATGGTGGTAGAGTACGTTTTAGTACTCGGCTGGCTAGCTATCACCCTCAAGTTGAAAATTTGCCGCCAAGCATCTAACGGTGTGTTCCGACAGCCTCGCTTGAGAGCCAGTTCCATTCCAGGCTAAGTGTGCTTTACCATCTATGACCACACCGTCCCTTAACATCAGGTGAGCTGTGATCAAACAACTAGCATGTCAACCATTAAAAAAAACTTTGTTGTGATGCATTTTTCTATTTCTGGTATGCACAGTAAAAAGTTTATATTTATCTACCTAACGTATCTATAAACTTCTTAATTGTACCATGTTTTAAATCAATCAGATAAATTGATACCATACGCACAGATGGACATTGGACAAGACGAGAGGTCAACAATAGTCTGGAACATCAATTGCAACGATGTATTTCGATTTACAGTGTTTTTGTTCAATTATTTGTGCCCGTTGACTTAAGTATGTGTCAAGGTGCTGCTAAGAGACAGGCCGCGACCAAGGGCTCTATCTTTTAGCAGTGATAAACATGAATTATCGCTCGAAGATTTTTGCAATATACCTAACACAATTCAACAATTGCATCCCGATGATAATGTGTAGAAACGTTTGTACGGTACAAATATTATAACAAATGATATTAGGATAATGTCCAAAATATTAGGTTCGAGCAAAAACTAAACAAAAACGAAATAACGTATAATGGTATAAGCCAGGGGTAGCAAACCTTTACTAGTGAAATGAAATGAAATGAACTTGCCATTGCCATTATATACAGAAAAAATGATATGGCCATGATGTGCTATCAAAAAATGACCATTAAAATCATTTAACTAAATTTAATATAAAATTTACAAAATTCGTCGATGATCTATAAATAAATTTATTTACTATCCACATAACGCGTTCATTTGTCCAAAAGAGAATGATTTGCTATTCTGCCATAAAACGTTTTGTCCTTGACGGGAATCGAACCCACACCCTACAGCACCGGCAGACATACTACCAATGAGCCAACAGAGCTGTCGTTAGATGCCTCGTGTAGAGGCGAAATACGTAGCGGCAATTGGTGCTTGCAGCGAGAAGAGGATATACAGACTTATTGGTTATTTCATTTACTTTTTTGTTCAATTTGTTTTAGCTTTTAAGTTTATGTCAAGTTTTAGATATTAAGTAAGTTTCAGATAAATTTCTTAAACTATTGTCAAGTTAGTTAAATCTAAATCCTCATTAATGTTGTAGCTGAAATAAATAAACTAAATATATACATTGAACACTCAAAATGAACTTCCGCAAAGTAACGCCTGAATCAACCAATTAGATGCGATTAACTGAAAACTGTATGCGCCCAAAATATTTAAAGCAATTGCAATTTTGTTATTTCATTTACTTTTTTGTTCAATTTGTTTTAGCTTTTAAGTTTATGTCAAGTTTTAGATATTAAGTAAGTTTCAGATAAATTTCTTAAACTATTGTCAAGTTAGTTAAATCTAAATCCTCATTAATGTTGTAGCTGAAATAAATAAACTAAATATATACATTGAACACTCAAAATGAACTTCCGCAAAGTAACGCCTGAATCAACCAATTAGATGCGATTAACTGAAAACTGTATGCGCCCAAAATATTTAAAGCAATTGCAATTTTTTTTTACAGTTTTATTTTTATGTAAAAGAAAAGATTAATATGATTTTTTCTATTGCAAATTAGACACTACGTATTTTATATAACGCTCGTACATACATGCATACCGTCAAATATAACCGCACCTAGACCGCACCGCAAATAGACCTGTGGCACTGTGACTATGAATGATTTTGTAGCGTACCACTATTAGCACGCCTGTCAAAGGTTTGCCATCCCAGCTCAACGATATTTTATTTCGATAGTTTACTCGAATTATTTATTCAGATGCAATCTTAGATCTAGCCCTGTATCGGGGACGGCTCGTTAATTAGATAAATATATATGGTCACTCTCTATTCTCTAGATAGAAATCAGCAATGTTTATACTTACAGAATCCCCTTGAGAAAAATAATATTACAAAAACATTATTGTTTAAACCAACAATACATCAAGCTTGACTTTAAGGCAACAGCCTGGGGAGCGAACTAATCCGACAGCCCCTAACTTTTAATTATAAGATATTTATACAGAAAAACTTGGAGCTGGCCATAAAATAAGCTTAGTGTCTTGTGCGTCACTATTTTTTGCAACGAATTTTTAGGGTTCCATTGCGAACTAAAGAAATTATCCGCTTAATTTGAATGTTCTGTTAGCTCATTTGGCTTAGCTTTTGCTTTGCTTCTTGAGATGAAGAGCGTGGCTTCGATTTCCAATCAGAACAAATATTTATAAGAATAACATAGATATTAATTCTTTGACTGGGTATTTTAAACGTATGTAACGAGTCGATACTTCGTAAAAGTCACTTTTGCCAAAAATGTTTTGTTTTTGCTTAGTTTGGCGCTAGAAGGCGCTATGTGAAATGTAATCTAAATAAATTTTACAGTATCCGTCTTACTATTTGAAGGAAACTACGGGCCAAAACCATATAGTAAGTTTCGAAACATCACGAAGTCTTTCGAAAAACTATAGCTTAATACGCAATCCATTAATATGACCTACTTTTACTATGACACTGATAAAACTGACTTAAAATTTACGAAACTAACTTTTGCCCGCAGTTTGCTATACAGATATGCTATCACTGTATTCATCTGAGCGAAATTATTTACTTGAGAAAAAAAAATACATTTAAAGTAACCGACAGACAAAAATAATTTAAGAGAACCTAAAAATACAGCGAGGTTTGGAGTTTTCTCGATGATAGAATTTGTGTTGGTATAATAAATTTTGTCATGCATCAAAATAAGGAAGGAAAGAAGGATAAATTTCCGTCACGCTCTATTTTCTTCTACTTGTCCATCTTTGCCGAAACGAGAATAAAGAAACAGAATATTCGAGTGAATCTCCACTGATGACGGTTATAGGTATTCGACGTACACTAGTTTTGCAAACCTACATGTCCCGTCTGACATATTAAATTTTCTACGATGTAGTGATCATAGCTCAGTGGTTAGCGCGGTCGGTTCACACGCTGAAGGGCTTAGGTTCAAACTTCAACAATGAGCTTGAACTGCCGGTGAAGGAAAACATCGTGAGGAAATCATAGCATAGTGGGGTGGCAGGGTATTTTCTAGTACTCGGCTAACTAGCTACCACCCTAAAGTTGCTGCCAAGCACTAAACGATGTGTTCCAACTACCTTACTTGAGAGCCAGTTCTATAAAATAACATTGAGCATCTGATTTTAAAAAAAAGTGAAAAAACATTACATGATAATAGGGTATTTTCTAGCTAAACAAAGGCGACACCGTCACTTAACATCAGATAAGCTGTGGTCAAACACTACACACACACACACACACACACACACACACACACACACACACACACACACACACACACACACACACACACACACACACACACACACACACACACACACACACACACACACACACACACATATAAAAGTACTTTACCAAGTTAATACATAATGAATTATGCAAAATTTTACGCTAAAACTTTACCTGTTATATCATTATTTATTTTCAACATATGTAGCTGTGGAACCCTCCCACTGTGTCAAAAAACCCGCTTGACATACTTTTAAATAGCTTGCCTCGCTATACACTATGAATCAAATTAAAATAAAGTCATAAAATTATGTTAGCATTTTTTTAGATGTATATTCAAAACAAGCACAGAAAAGCAATTTTCCTTTTAGATGCAAATCGTACTGTTCATACTTGTGGCAAAGAATAGACATTAACGGAGATTCAAATATCACACTGAGTGAAAAGTTATGGTGTTATAACTCTGGTGAAGCAAACTTTTGCACTCCATTAGTGTTTTATTTGTTTTAAGTACTTAGTTATACTTCAGTACATATCATTAAAACGTTACGTTACGCTAGGCTTTGTTTTGGCTACATTTTCTATCTCACTCTATCTCATTTTATTTCTCAAAGACGCTTACAAAACTTAACTAACTGGTTCGATTTTGTTCGATTTAGTTGATTTAAATTAATGTATTTTTATTATTTATTAAACATGGCTTGTAATAAAGATTATTATTTGCCGTGGTGGTGCCGGCGTAAGAGTAGTATCCCACCCTGTCTATCCGTGGTTGCCGTAAGAGTCGGCTAAGGGATGTAATCCGGAGGATGGGCAGCAGCGTCTTCCTTGAACAATCACACCTAACTGCGTTCGCCAACCCGCCTGCCAAGCGTGGCGAGTATTGGCAAAACCCACCCAGGAGGAGGCCTATGTCCAGCAGTGGACGATCTATGTCTGATGATGATGATGTGTGTAATAAAGATGTTGCCAATAAAGAATTTGAGAGCCAATTGCATTAAAAGGGTGTTTTTACCCTTTTCGACAATACCGTAGTGAGCAGTGGTCAAAGACCTATCAACCACAAACAAATCAAGGTATGGTTTATCGTAGACTCGCCCATGTGAATAAGTGTACATTTTAACCGACTTCAAAAAAGGAGGAGGTTCTCAATTCGAACAGTTTTTTTTTTATGTTTGTTACCTCAGAACTTTCGACTAGTTGAACCGATTTTGATGATGCTTTATCAATCGAGTGGTGTATTTAAATTTTGAATGTAAATAATAAATATGTAGCAGCAACAGGAAACTGTATCCCCTTTTTATCACCAGTTTTCTAAATTGCCTCCCACTGTCGATGCAAATTCAAAGATGTATTCACGTCAGTTGATATACACAAATGTACGACATAGATTTAGTATCTAACTCACAATCCCTTAGGCAACTTACCTGCGCTATTTTTACGTTGTATTGGGAAAACATAGCATCATACATGGCCATGAGTTCTGATTGGCCAACAGCTGCGGCCGCCCGAGGGTCCAAAATGCTTCCTGCGTCCTGTAACAGATGGCAATTATAGCAACATACGAGTAACAAGAAAATGGCTTGTCCTGTTAGCAGTTAGTTTGCAGCAAAAATCGCTTTTAGTCTTTCCTGTCGCTTTATAATTGTTAACTTAAAAATATGCGGGTACTTATAAATATTTTATGGTATTTACATTAAAAGTACTCGAAAAAGAATGTGTTTATGTATATGCTAAATAATGTCTGCATTAAATAGATTGAATGTATTTTATTTAAATAAAAACGGCGAATCATCTCTTATTTATTTTTTTTGCAAATAATTATGATTGACTGGCTTTTGGCCTTTGGTACATAGATTAAGTATTGTCATACAACGTGGCAATGGGGTCAGCCTTTTGGGAACTATTGCTATTGCGTCCTTTTAGATTAGATAGTGTTTGAATTGTAGTACATATCATCTCATTTTTAACCATTGATTTATATTCCTGTTTTAACTCTTAAGATTTATTGTATGTCGTTAGATAAAGATAAAAAGTTAATAAACATAGGTAAACATTGGACCCCAAACTAAGCACGAGGCTTGTATCTTGGGGACCGAGTGCGTTTTTATCAGAAACCTTCTGTGACTTTAATTATGGAGTTTAATTAAAATGTTACACAAAAGTTAAGCACTTAAAATGTAGTGTAGTACAAAAATTACAAACTATTGTACAAACAAAGGATAAGACTTTCAGTCTCGCTGTAGTTGAACGTAAGTAACCAGTCTCTGTTCTCCTAAAGACGAAAGGGTTTTGAGAAATTCTCTTACTAATATTATTGTAAACGCACGGAAGAGAGTAGGCCGGACTGCGTTTAGCAATTGAGGAATGAGCTCTTGGAACCAGTAAACGGCAGGAAAAGGCGCGTCTAAAGCATTAAAATTATGACAACTGTTTTAATAATCTCTTTTTTTTTATGATTGCATGTCGTCGATGTCAATAATTGTATAAGTATATGTGCTGGTATTAATTATGTTACTTCTTGTGTAACATATACATACGTACATACCTTTGCGGCGTATTTTTTACTATACATAATTATATTCGCGTACTCTTAGGTTACGATCACCAACGTAGTGATTTTACTTTTCTGTGGTTATAAATGAAAATAACTAGATACTCCGATAAAGAATATGCAGAAAAATTTTAATACTATTTCTACATATTGACTTATATGTATAAGCAATACATACCTCTCTGGTGTGGTCGCTGGGTGAAAGCGTCTCCCTCATGGACAAAGACATGAGAAGCTCGTGGGTCAGCTTCTGTCTGCCGAACGCCACGGCGCCGCTGGTCACCATGATGCACTCGCGACCTTCGTGGTGACATTCTGCTACCTGAAACAACGGACGGTTCATTATTTATCAATACGAAGACTCGTCTATTTGTTACTTCTTCACATTGTTAAGGTTTAGCGGATTTGACTGTAATTCATATAGCTTAATTTTCGGTTTAATACGTTTAATACCGTACCTGGATGACTCGGTTTTTTAAGGAACTTGAAAAAAAAGGAAAAAAATAAATCTATATTCGAACCGGGGTCTTCTGGATTCGGGACCGCCCGATTTCCCATCTGAGCTATTATAACCTTATAGAAGGTGACGAAATTTACCTTCGTATCTAATGATATTGTGGCAGTATTTAATTGCCTGAAAACACGTATAATATGACGTTTTGTTAAAATGAAACCTAGCCAGATCGAACTATCGCCCCCGAAACCCCTGCAAACTAAATTTCATGAAAATCGTTGGCGCCGTTTCCGAGAATCAGATTGTATATACAATTATACATATATACAAGAATTGCTCGTTTAAAGGTACTAGATAGATAGATTACATAAAAAACTGTTTATCCCGTTATTTAGTAAATAAATAAATTTTTAAGCATTTGACTACCCAGTTAGCTCATTTGGTAGAATATCTGCTTCAAAATATGTAGGGTGTGGGTTTGATTCCCAGCTGGACAAACAGCTATGTGTCAATAAATGTTTGTTCTGTATGTATTATAATATAATTAATTGTCCGAGAAAAAAGGTTGTTTTTAAAAATATTTTAAATTTTAAATTTATTTGTATAACTGTATCTTATTTGTCTCTGTTTTTGTGTTACACAATAAAATTTAATTTCTTTCTTTCTTTCAAATTGCTTAGATTTGGACAAAGAAATCCGAAAACTTTATTTCACAAAAGCGACTACTTTCACAATTACTATTTATTTGTTTTGATTCTTTTATCGTAATACGACTAAGGAGCTCTATCACAAGACACCAAACAAGATTCAGGCAAAATTTGAAATTTAATATCAAAACAGAAAGTTTAGGGAAACCGAGATAAACAACCGAAACGAAATCAAACAGGAGAGGAAGCTGGAATATAAAGGATTCAAAGGATTTTCGGGCGCGAACTGAATCTGTATTCATAAAGTTTATGTTTTATTCTATTTACATTATTATGTTGAATTGAATTAATTAAAACTACGCATCATATTGTTACGCTTCCTATTCTGAAGCAGCCAGGGAGCTTTTCATCTGTGTTGAGTCGCCTCAAGTAAACTACCTTGATTTTTTAATGTGTATGCAGGGGAGTGAATTTATGAGAGAGTGTGTATAAGTACCTATGTGTTGTGTGTAGGTATTATATTATTATTATTATTATTTTTACTTGTAAAAAAAACATTGTAGAAAATACGATGGGACTGCCATGTGGAAGTCACAAAAGTCCCTCAACTAAATTGGAAAAAAAAAATTTTACGCTTTCATATTTATTTGCGACAGTAACTTTCTTTTTTATAGTTGGCAAGCTAGGTGTTTTACCACAGCTCATCAGATGTTAAGTGACGGTGTGATCGATCGGTAAAGCACACCTAGTCTAGAATCTGAGTTTCTTGCCGGAGTCTTCTCAGTTGAAGTGTAATTACGAGCCGGTGGCAGATTCAACCATGTAACTTAACGTTCATAAGTGCCTTACCAGAGCCTAAACTGAATAAATGACTTTTTGATTTTGATTTTTATTTTGAATAGAACTGGCTCTCAAGTGAGGCAGCCAGAACACACCGTGAGATGCATGGCGGCAGATTTTTCAACTAAACAATTTGCAAATCGAACCACAAAGATATCCCTTTGAATATTTCGAGCTTCATATGTTTGATTTAGATTCGTATAAAAATTCTAAAGATTCGAGACTGCAAAGTCTTCGTAAAGTTAGCTAAAAAGTTATTTAAAGTTAGTATGAACGGTCAGTTACATCAACAAATAAAAATAACTACACTTCACACGTACCTCAAATATAATAATACCTACAAAATAACAAAGTTCAATGCGTTATCAACTTTATCGAAATGGGTTATCGAGTATTGCTATTAATCTCTTTATACAACGTCAATCTTTCGAAATTACATATCATCATAAGAGATAATACACAATTTTTATGGTATTCACATTTATGAGTAGGTTTCAGTAGAACATACCTACTAAGTAAAATGTAATTAGGTAACTATAAACTTGCGCTATTGAAAAAAATTTGAAATTTTAAAAGGAAATATACATACATCGTTTAACAAAATTTTTATAGATAAGTGTTGTTCAAAAGTATAATTCATAGAGAAGTATTGTCACCCATGCTAGGAATGAACCTGTGTTATGGCATAACAATACCGACAAGACAAGACGACATGAAAATCACCACATGCACGTCATAAACAATAATAGATTAATCTAGAAGAGAAGAAAAGGGATATTTGGGGATATAATGAATGAATGTGTGCGTACATGTGTGTGGGTGTGGGTGTGTGCGCGTGAGTGTGTATGTAAGTATGTAAGTTTAATGTAAACGTATGCAAGTACTTGAAATTCAACAAAGATCTTACGAAGATTTGTATCTAAGAGGAAAAGTGACTTGTTAATTTGCTTGTACATTTGCTAGTTATATTATACTAGCTGTTACTCGTAACTTCGTCCGCGTGGATTGTAATAAAAAAATGTTTGTACAGTTCGCAGAATAGGTATACGAAAAGTCAACAATTCTGTATCTCTCGTAAAGAAATACCTTTACCTTGGGTAACTTAACATTTTCCGGCATGAAAAGGATCCTTTACTGGCTGCGCCCGCGGTGTTACCCGCTACATTTTTTCAGGATAAAAAGTAGCCTTTGTGTTAATCCAGGGTATCAGCTACCTCCATACCAAATTTCATCAAAATTGATCCAGCAGTTTGAGCGTAAAGAAGTAACAAACACACTTACACACAAACTTTCGCTTTTATAATATTAGTGTGATGTTAATTCAGGTAATAAAAATTCATCCAAATCCGTTCAGCCGTAGGTATTTGCGTGATTGAGTAACAAACATCCAAAGATACAAACTTTCACAAGTAGGTATTCTATTAGTAGTTTTTCTGATATAAAAAGTATTACATGTTAATCCAGGTAATAAACTATATGTGTGCCAAATTTCATCTAATATCGATCTGCCGTTTTTGCGTAAAAACATCCAGACATACAAACCTTTACATTTATAACATTAGCAGGATTTGTAAGTAGGCTTAGGCAAGTAGTTCTTGCAAATGCAATGTTCGTTTTCCAACGTGATTAAAACTGATTAAGGAATGTAAAATTGTATTTATATAATATCGAACTGAAGAGGACGCAATTCGGAGCAAACAAATTATCTATTCCAAACGCTAAATTGGCTGTATTCTTCACCTTGTTCCACCGTAGACCGCATCTTCCCTTAAAATCAAGCGAGTTGGCGGTCAAACGCAAACCTATTTTAAAAAAAAATCATTTTCATAAAAAAAATTGTCCTTTGAAAATTTTATTTCACAATTTTTCCCATTTGCAAACTTGTATAAAACTGTAAAGATGTAAGTAGCATATATTTTGTTTATATTAAAATGCCAAAATGATTTCTGGCTGGCAACGAAATTCGAGTATGATTTATTCGTTGACTGCAGGAATGGACACTCCACTTAGAGTGGCGAAGACTGTTTGCAGCAAATTCCATTAGCACCTACACTCGACGTGCTTTTATCTCAAAACTGGCAGAAGAAAGCTTAGCTTTCTCGAGCGTCATCGAGTTCCAATTAGCGAAGATGTTCGCGAACAAAATCGAAAAAGATACGAGATGGCGAATAAAATCGATATATAGAAGATATAAAACTTGCATTCTAGAACGGCCCCGCCTCCATTAAAGAGCTCGGTCTTTGGGCGTTGTTATTGCTAAGTGCTCTTTACTGTGAATGCTCCACGGAAATACACCTGAAAAGCGGATTACGGATGGTATTCGAAAAGAGATTCGTGGTTTGCAATATTCGAACTTAGAATCGATACTTTTTTAATCCGGACTTACGGAAACTGATTCACTCGTGACTTATAACAGCTATTATAGCAGATTATAACTGTTGGTAATATTTAGTTGGTGGTACGTCTCCTTAGCAGAAGGCCGTCTGTGTAGGTACCACTGGAATACCAGATATTCTGCCGCCAAGCAGTAGTGTGTATACATTACTGTGTTCCGGTTTGAAGGGTACTCCAGCTAACAAAATTACTGGGCTTTTGAGACTAACTATTGACAGTTTCAAAGTAATGAGCGCCAAAGCAGCGATGCGCTGGACTTTGTTTTACTATTCAAAGTTCTGTGTATCGCTGCGATGGTCATGGACAGGCGTTATTTCTAACAATCATTTGCGCGTTACATTCGTTTCATTACATTTACATTTTAAAAAAATAGGGAACACCACTCCGATTACAAATTCCACTGTATAGCGGTTTGTATAATGAAAGTGAAATCATATTTTGAGACATAAATACATATTTTATTAGTCAGTACTCGATAATAAAAAATTGAAATGACAAAAATGACATTGCGAAAACAATCGAATAAAGAACTGCGCTTTAGCGTCCTCATCTCTAATATCTGCAGTAAATAAACGAATAAAGCCATGTAAGGTATACCTGTTCAATAATGGAAGCCAGCCGTCCCAAAGCCAGTCCATTGCCGTCCTCTCTGGTGATGACAGCACTGCCAAGTTTCACCACCAGTCTCCTGGCGTACTTCAGTTGGGATCTGTCAGTGAATGTTCGTTTCTTCCTCTCAGCGCTGCCTAGGTTACGCTTGTCTACATTCAGGCCCTGGGGAAAAAGTTTTAGGATCAGACTAAAAGTAACGACAAGCTAAGCACAGACATGTCTTAGACATAAGCACTCCCCTCTTGAATCATTTGACTGTATCTGCTTCATGAGCTGTAGAGCGTGGGTTTGATTCCCACTCCGGACAAACATTTGTATGACGAACATAAATGTTTGTTCTGTCTGGGTCTTCTATATGTATTTACAAAAAAAAGTATAAATGTAACTTATCAGTTATCTAGTTCCCATAGTACAACCCTTGATTAGTTTGGGGCTAGGTGGCGCTGTGTCAAGTGTCCTACGATATTTATTTTTATTCTATTTAAGAAGATATCTATTTACTCATGGCTTGTAGACACCTAGACCTTTACTTGGTGGTAGATCTCCTTAGCAAGAGGTCGTCTAGGTAGGTACCACCGCAGTACCAGATATTCTGCCGGCAAGCAGAAGTGTGAAAAAATTACTGATTGAAGGGTACTGCAGCTAGTGAAATTACTGGGCTGTTGATACTAACCATCGAAAGTCTCAAAGGAATGAGTGCCAAAGCAGCAATGCCGTGGACTTCGTTTTACTACTCAAAGTTCTGTCAAAGTCAAATTATTGCCGCAATGGTCATGGACAGGCGTTATCTTTTACCATCAAGCGACATGTTCGTCTTATTAAAATTATGTTAAAAAATATATCTACCAAGAAAATTAAACAGCACATTCCGCTGCTGGGAAGTTAACAGAAAAAAACGGAATCAAACCATTTCGTTCGAGTTTTTGGAATGTCAACCATGAAACAATTTTCTTTCGTATTTTTATTATATTAAAAAAATATACAAACGATACGAATTTGCCCTGTGTGAAAAGTCTTAGGATATTTATTATAATTTTACTCTTTTAATTTTTTTGGTAGAAATCTTTGTGAAAACAAAGCCCGTTGAGTAATTTAGAAGAATTATGTGGTACACTTACTGGACCAATGGTTTCTAGAAAACTAGATGTCAAAGGCGTGTGTGGGCACGTCGATTTGCTCAAAGTAAAATATGCTCTAGTATTGAAAATTTAAAAATCAAAATCTATTGTGACTCAATTTATTTATACCCAGTTTTATTTCCACTCCAACGTTTCTACACGCGGGAAATTATTCTGTAAAAAGTTTGTTTCAGAGTTGTCTTTATTATTCAAAATGAAACCGTTTGTCGGTTCAGAAATAAAACTGCACAAGGCAAAAATATAGGTCAAAAATGTGTGCCATCCCGTGACTTAATGAAGTTTTATCAAAATAAAAAGGTTAATTTCATGGCGTGAATAAAATTATTCACGGTCCTAAACAAACTTTGGCAAAGTTCGCGCACAAACTCTGAGACTTGTTAACATCGCTCAGAAGTACGACTTGAAAACTTGGAAACATCTTTTGGTAAGACATCTAGAAAGTTAACCTACCTACTGTAAAACTTTTAACGAAGATTTCTTTTTATAATGCGTTGGGGGTCCATAAATGAATCTGTTCCCGTATCATGAAAGTTTAAGGTTCACAAATGTATTTATGGTGCTGCCGTACCGAGATGCAACATACGCTTTGTTCTCGACCGTAAATCTGTAGCAGATTTATTTCAGAGGACAAAGCGTTTATAATTTTTTTTTTTCACTTTTGGCGTATGCGGAAGTATTCCATATAACTTGAGAGTCAGTCCTATTCTGGCTAACTATGTTTTGCCATTTCGACGACACAGTCGCTTAACATCAGACGAAATGTGGTCAACTACCTTAAAAAACCAACCAACTATACTTAAAAAACCATATCTTTGACTTTTAAATCTTGTGTTTTTTTAGTGGTTTTCTATTCATAAAGCGCCGAATTAGGTATATAATTGTGATATAAGTATTGTGACAAAACATATATTTTTCTGTTGCTTCCAAAACTCCGTCAAAAAGTCTAGTAATCTTTCTATTGCTTTATTTTGTACGGCCGCCCCTGACCTATTTTTTAGCAAACGTTATTTAATTGAACATATCGAAATACACAACATGCGACGCCGGAAAGATAGAAAAAAAAAACATAAATAAAAAAGTAACCCAATACTTACAGCCGCATATTTGTAAAATTACATAAATAATGTTACCTAGAAAATGCTCAAAAAAAACTATTTTTAATTACCTTCAAAACTAAATAAGGAAATAAACTTAAGCCGTATTTGTATGGGTTCAGTGAAACACATAAAAGTAAGACAAAGGCTAAGTGTTTGATTATTGGCCACCTTATCTTAAGTGACGGTGTGATCGAAGATGCTACACCTAGTCTGGGAATTGGCTTTTACTTTTTTGTACTGTTGGAACACACCGTTAGGTGCTTTAACATGATGGCTAGCCAGCGAGGTACTATAAAGTGTCCTACCACCATTCTGTAATGGTTTCCTCACGATATTTTCCGTTCACTAACAGCTCAAGGTCATTGTTGGGATTTAAACCTACGCCCTCCGGCGAATGATCCGACTGCGCTAACCACTGAGCTATCATCGCTACAGGTATAGTTTGTAACGCTGTGATAACAAAACGCACCTTGTAAGGCATTCCATTCAAATCCTAGTATAGCAGTACCCTTAAAACCATTATAGAGTCCCAAAGTGTGTATAACGATCCTATAACAGCCCCTTTGAAAGTGTAAATTGGCATTTTATTTTCATGCAACTTTGTTCGGAGTTCTTTATTGCAGATTTAACCGCAGCTTTTAGCTTTACCTCCCATATAATGCAAAACCCGACAAATTCGCTTGATTGTTAGGTAGGCAAGTAAGTTAATAATGTTAAACAGGTTAATTGTACATGTCAAAGTACAATATTAGTCTAAAATTGCATATTACCTACTTAGTAGTAAAAGCTCTCGACATTCTATCAAAAATTTCAATAACGTTGATTCAGTTTGTGATTTATAAACTTTCGCGACTTGAACACATAATTATGTTTATGGTCTTAATCGCGCACAAACTAAAGTCAACTCGTGACCACGGCTATTGCAACATGGCCGAAGCATCGAGGTAAATAAACAAAATTAATTTCATATATTGCGCGACTAAGACCTGGTGATAAACATAATTATTAATTCAGTAGTTACTAACCAGTTCCTATAATATAAATAAGTACAAACCTACTTAATTTTATTTGAGCGATATTATTTTAAATCTAGCTTTTACCTACGGCTTCATTCGCTTGGTACATTTTTTATAAATTGCTTTTCTAGTCTCCGTGACCTTTCCAAATTTAGTCCAGCCCCTGTTCTCTGAGCTTCTTATTTCGATATATGTAAGGCGCTCACGGAACAGATATGCGATTGCGACCCTTATTGCGCAGACATACGATATGTAGTTGCATAGCTATTTCTTGTGTATCTAACTGGTATTGCTATAATCAGGCATCGCTGCTTTGACACTCATTACTTTGAGACATTTCAATGGACTGCCCAGCAATTTCGCTAGCTGCAGTACCTTTACCGTACCAAACCGTAACACAATAATGATCACACACTACTGCTTTGCGGCAGAATATTTGGTAAGTTACTTTTGCTCATATAATATTAGTTATATTTCGAGTCTTCAGTAATTAACATGTTCAGTTGCCCTTATAATTATATTTGTCCCAAGCAATCAGTTAAGAGATAAAATAAATTTAAGTACGGATAAAATATTCAGCGTGAGAGCGGACACCCGGTGGGTAACCGAGTACCCACATGAATCCCCTCGTACTTTATTCAAATTTACCTAATGGACCCCCTTTACTTCTAAACCACAGGGAAATTCCCTCGGCCCGTAATAAATGCTAAGTTAACCGAGTTAAAAAAAATTAAATAAAAAATGCGAATTCGTCGTGCGCGCGAGTCGTACTGGGCACCTAGGGTTCCTTAGATAATTAACACAATAATTAATATTTACCATATTTATTTCGTAAAAAAAATTACATCTGCATATGAAGCGCTGGACCCTTAATTTTTTTTTTAATGCGGATATGTTCTTGTTTGGCCGCCAATTCCTCGGACGGTAAGCGAAAAAGAGACCTATACACTCTGGCCTTGAAAAGCTCTAGATTATGTCTCTCAGAAAATAAGGACGCCAGCAGCTTGATCCATTTCTTGGCCTTCAAAAGATACAGTCTACAAAAGAATCACAAACGTCGGAAAACTTTAATAATAGGGTCTCGTTAGATACTGAATACGGAACCCTAAAAATTACGAAAAGAATATGAGCAAAGTTGTTTACTAATGGCCATTAATAGCAACTGTAGGTACAGCTTGTCTAATTAGGGATGCGTACCCAAAGGGTGTCTAATGAGACCCTATAAAATTTTTACGTTAACGACCAAACAGCAAATTAATTTATATAGGTTTTAAAACTCAAATTATCTGCCTACTTATTACCCGACTACACATTATGGAGAATTGTTTTTAGCACAGTATGTATGTATAATGTATATATGTACCCACGTATCTTGTTAATATAAACTTTAAATTAATTTTAAGTCGACTACGGCCAAGTTCTGTAGAGAGTAAGTACATATTATGTAAAGTTAGTTAATAAACGTCGTCCGTTCTAGACACACGTCGCCATGCATAGATATGCATAGTAAAAATGCGACGTGTGTTTAGAACGGACGACGTTTATTAACTAACTCTACATAATATGTACTTACTCTCTACAGTTCAAAGGAAAAACTATGTTTTAGCAATCTATGTATGAATGTGTGTTCTTACGTAGTGGCGAGATCCTATAAGGGTTCCGTTTTTTCCTTTCGAGGTAAGGAACCCTAAAGAGGAGGAGGTTCTTAAATAGGTTGATTTTTTTAAATGTTTGTTTCCTTAGAGCTTTATGAACAGAATTGAAAGAATATTAAAGGATGTACTTTTATATTGGTCCTATAGAAATCATCATGAAATTTGGTTTAGTAAATTGATTTTTAAACCAAAATAACTAAAATCTAGCCGTAGGCTAGACTTAGGGACATGGGCTCGGTTTTTTAGCCGACTTCAAAAAAGGAGGATTCTCAATTCGACCGTATATTTACTATATTTTTTATGTGTGTTCGCGGATAACTTCGTCGTTTATGAACCGATTTTAATGATTCTTTTTGTTGGAAAGGAGATATCCCAAGGTTGGTACCATGATAAGGAAACCAGGATCTGATGATGGCATCCCAGAGAAATCGAGGGGAATCTTTTACTTTTTAGTTTCCAGTTTGAAGTTGTTTTTTTTTTTTGTTAAATATTATACTTGTTAAATTATATAATAATTTTGTACTTGTGATGAATGAGGTGTCCATCGATTCATTATTATGCTCCGGATGACCTAGGCAAATTTTTTTCCTTTAATTACTGTCATTTCTTCCGTAGTTAGTTCATAGTTTTAAAATGTTTGGCTTGTAACAAATTAGATGTTAATCTTAAATTTATACAATATGCAGTACCTAAATACCTACTCATTTTATAACATAAAACCAGCGTTCTGTAAGTTATTATTAAAAATATGATGCAGTTAAAGGATGACGTAATATAACAGTTTTTAAATAATATTGTTGGACATTATACACAAAGTCATCTGACTCCGAACTAAGCAAAGCTTAGACAGTGGTAGTCAGATAACTGATAGAATACTTATATTTTTTTTTTGTAAATACATACTTGTGATACATACAGAACAGCCTGATACAGAATAAACATTTGTTTATACTACAAAATGTTTGTCCTGAGTAGGAATCGAACCTACGCCTTACAGCTCCTAAAGCAGATGAGCCAACAGGACTGTCAGTGCTGGTATCAGGACAGGGCTAATTTTTTGCAGATTTTAGTTTTCAAACTTGTAACGTTTTGTTTATTTCAAAGTTAGGATAATAGTTAATTTCTTAACATAACAATTCACTAAGCCCCTTGTTTCAGAGCCCTCTCTGTAAATATTTTTTTTTACTCCCACACTCTAATTTTCCCCGGTAATAAACTTCTCAGAAAGCTCAGCCCGTTCCGTTTTCTGAAGCTTAGCGCCTGATTGCCAGGGAACTCGAATTCCGTTTGACACTTAATCATTTTATGCAAAGGGCCTCGCATTTAATGAGACAAAAATATCCATGGAAAATTGAGCTTTACTTCTTTGGAAAAGTTAGCGGCTATGGAAAAGCTTTGAATGTAGGTCATTTCGTTTTCCAAATCGGAAGCTTGTTTGATGTGATACAAATTTTACGAGATTGATTTTCGCCTTTTCATCAATTGAATAGGATTGAGTGCGGAAGACGCCCCAAGGATGTCCCATCATTTCGAAATGACGTTATGAGCTCTTTGAATGCTGCTGCTTAGAAAATGTTCATACTCAAGTACGTATTATTGGTTTAATTTTTGTAGGTAAGCTTGAGCTGCGGGTGAAGGAAAAACATCGTGAGGAAACCATAGCGTGGTGGTAGGATACTTTCTAGTACTCGGCTGGTTAGCTACCACCCTCAAGTTGAAAATCTGCCGCTAAGCATCTAACGATGTGTTCCGGCAGCCTCACTTGAGAGCCAGTTCTATTCCAGGCTAGGTGTGCTTTACCATCTTCGACCACACCGTCACTTAACATCAGGTGAGTTGTGGTCAAACACCTAACCTGTCAGCCATAAAATAAAAGGTATATAAACGTTTTTATTTGATTAATTGTAGCAGAAATAAATTAAAGTTGAAATCTGTGTAAAATATTCGATATGCCGGCGATAATTTTTGC
The DNA here is from genome assembly GCA_950106695.1 of Biston stratarius. Classification (NCBI taxonomy): domain Eukaryota; kingdom Metazoa; phylum Arthropoda; class Insecta; order Lepidoptera; family Geometridae; genus Biston; species Biston stratarius. Next base: position 30,800,790 of record OX467106.1, on the reverse strand, counting down.
ATCCACATTTCGCTTCATCAGCATATTCCCGATCCAATCCATCATCGTGGAATACCCGAGTGAAGTTGTCGACCACTGGCATAGTAGCTCTACGAGACTAGCTATAGCTCTCTCTGGCTGTCATACGGGAGTGCAAAAGATTAGAAGCAGTCAAGCTGGTGCGGTGACATAGATGAATCTTATGTCCTTTATGACAAACCTTATATCTAGAGCTGTTCACAACAATGTCCACAAAATACGCCCTGTATATCAAACACTGCATAATGTAACAGGAAAATACGCCCCCCCGTATATCAAACACAGCATGATGTAACAGGAAAATAAGAGTGCAATAGCAATTAAAATAATGAATAATCACAAACATTGTTTTAACCCACCTGTAATCCAGAATCTACCTAGTAGAGAAAGATATATGTTATACGGTGAATATTTCAACATTTCTAATAGGTTTAATGCATTATAAATGATCACCATAAGTAGAACAAAATTATGCAACAGACGTGATCTTTTCTTGGTTGGTATCACTCTACAAATAATACAAGGTAAAATATAGCTAATTGAATGTAATTGATATAGACGGTCTTTGCATGACCGCAGTCACCACATCGCGGCATGTGGCAAATACGTGCATATTGTTAGGTACATATATAAAGATACTGCTCAATGGAAAGGTATTGACCAAGAGGGATATAAACGAGTCAAAACTTTATATAAACGCATGTTCCACAACATTACGAGGAAGATAATGTAACTACAAAAATTAGGATCGTATTACAATCACATGGTACACTGTATATGTAACGCTTTTTAATTTGGTGGGATATTGTTTTGCTCGAATGCCCAAGAAGGAAGATGAACCGTTTTAACCTTGTGAAGTTCTAGTTTAATCGATATTCTCCTATCTCTATTATCTTATTTGTTTTTCTATTCTGATGAACTTAGCACCCACACAGCGATGCCATTAAATACTAAAAAAAATCGTCTCTTCGAAGTTTCGTTCGCCTGATGTTAATACTAGAGACTATAGATACAATAAAAAAGTATCAAACAAAAAACATACCAGAGAAGATATTTTACTATCTAATCTACTCAACTTACTTAATAATAAAACCGGTCAACTGCGCGTCGAATTTACGCATCGAAGGTTCCGGATAAAATATACTTACATCACAATTAATTGTTTAACTACAGTTTAAGCAATCTTGAATAAAGATATTCTCTTCAATATAATTCTAATAAAAGCAACTCACCTCTTCAGGTAGACCTGGCCCGGCCAAATGTTCCCATCCTGTTACGGAGTAAAACCTTTTGCCATGGACCTCTTTAACAACTCGAGCTCCCAAACGCAGCATTGTCGACACGACAAAAAAAGTTTTTATTCAAAATGTTGTTCTGGTATACGTAGAGCCAATTTATATGTATTCGGCCAGTGTATTTCGAGTCACAAACTTTTCCGCCACTTTTTCCTTATCACATTTTTTTTCTGAACAATATCCAGCCAGTGTTATTGGAGTAGTGAATCGAGATTTTAATTTGCTTTTTTTTCTTTCTTATTAAACGGGCACAAGTAATGCGTACGAGTCGTTAGCCCGATGTGATAACAGCGTACATTGTAGCTGTTTATCGTTTGTTTGTTTTTATTAATACTAATATTGCCGCTATTTGACGCCTGACAAATTAGCGTCTTTTGTTAAAAGCTAATTAATTTGCTTTGACTATAATTTATTCTGTATTCATTCTAATTTTAATAAACAATTATAATGAATACAGTATACAGGGCTAAAAGCTGAGGATGTATAAAGCTGATAGAAGGTCATTGTCTTGTTATAAATTATTTCTATTATTGGCACAACTAAAATGATGCAATATAGATAATTAATACAGTCTGGGAGCCTTTGAGTCCTGTGTGTATTGATCTTCTAGGCAAGCATGCTCCACCGTAGACCGCATCTTTGTTTAATATCAGACGAAACAGAGGGAAAGGCAAGCCAAATTTTTTTTTTTTTTTTTTTTTTTATTTAATTTAGGGCGAAAAATATGCTGCTTGTTGCCATTCCTAGGCAAACGTCGCTTTCCATCAGGTGTGACCGTGGGCAGGCATGCCAGGTCCGATATAAAACAAATGCTGCTTTATATACATTTAGGTAAAGGTCATAATCAATTATATAATAAAAGTTGTTCTTATATGGTTACCATCATGCTATGGTTTCCTTAAGATATTTTCCTTCACCAGCAGCTCAAGTTCATTGTTAGGATTTAAACCCATGGCCTTCGACATGCGAACCGACCGCTCTAACTGAGCTATGATCGCTACAAGTATACCATAGTATCACACACACACACACACACACATCATCAGCCATCATTTAAGACGTCCACGTCCCTGGGGGGGGTTTTGCCAATACTCGCCACGCTTGGCAGGCGGGTGGCGAGCGCAGTTAGGTGTGATTGTTCAAGGAAGACGCTGCTGACCATCTTCCGGATTATATCCCTTAGCCGACTCTTACGGCAACCACGGGTAGAGAGGGTGGGGTACTATTCTCACGCCGGCACCACCACGGCAAACCACCATCACCATCGTATTGTCATATTTTTATTTTTAAGATTCAGGTAGCAAATACTTAGATTTTATAAGTACTGTCCTAGATTTTAGTTGACAAATCGAGTGCCTACATACGTCATGACTGTAAACTTTATAGAGACAACATGGCAAAATGATCATCCTATTAGCACTAGGCTGCCTTGGAATAATCTACATCCATATACCTACTAACAGTTAACAGCCTATGCATGCAAAATTGTAAACTTGTCCATCTATTACCATAACAAATGCATAAGTAATAAGTACCTACATAAAAATATTTTCTTACTAAATATAAATGATAATCATTTTGATACCATTAGTTTGAAATTTAAATTAAAAAAACTTAACTAATAATAATCAGCTATTTTACAAAAAAAAAAAATTTGCCTGACATGCTAGTTGTTTGACCACAGCTCACCTGATGTTAAGTGACGGTGTGGTCCAAGATGGTAAAGCACACCTAGCCTGGAATGGAACTGGCTCTCAAGTGAGACTGCCGAAATACACCGTTAGACGCTTGGCGGCAGATTTTCAACTTGATTAGCTTATATTAGATGGTAGCTAGCCAGCCGAGTACCTACTAGAAAGTACCCTACCACCACGCTATTGTTTCCTCACGATGTTTTCCTTCACCGGCAGCTCAAGCTCATTGTTGGGGTTTGAACCCACTCCCTTCGGTATGCGAACCGACCGCGCTAACCACTGAGCTATCATCGCTACCGTTAATTCTTAATTCTCATTTTTATTGATAAATAAGGAGTTTTACCTATTCCTCATCTTTTTCTGTCTGTTTTAGTTTGTATTAGTTTCCAATAAAATACAACATTACTAAATATACATGTTAATCATTACTAATAGGCGGCAACTCTTCGCCACTCAGTTGTCAACTCGAAGCTTCGCCATTATCGATAATAACATCGTAAGTATAATAATATAGTCTAAAACTCTAGGTCTATAACTCTACTAAATCTATCTATATCTTTAAACGAGCATTCTTGTATATATATAGTTATATATATATATATATATATATAATATATATATTATATATATATATAATATATATATATTCTCAATCTTGGAAACGGCTCCAACGATTTTCATGAAATTTTGTATGCAGGGGGTTTCGAGGGAGATAAATCGATCTAGCTAGGTTTCATTTTTAGAAAACATCGTTTCATCCGTGTTTTCAGCTGAGCAAAGCTCGGTCATCCAGGTACTTTACATTTAATTGTTAAACATAACTCAATATGTATAACAATGGATTACTTTATCTGCCGTGTGGATTAAGTAATCATTATGTATAGCAAATAAACAACTTAGCAGAAGCGCATTAAGCGTGTACTTTGGACCCGACAACTGCAGCACTGTATTGATAAGTAATCAGTATCTATTGGAAAAGTATTTATGTTAAATGATATTTATTTTATAACTGTTACAGATATTTAGCAGACAAGCATTTTATTATTCGTTTCCAGCAGCCCTTCGTGATAATAATTACCCTAAGTTTGTACATTTTTATCCTAGATAAAATATAGCCTATATCTTCGCATATTTATCCGCAATAAAGAGTAGCCTATGCTTTGACATTATTTTGACAAACTTTGACCAAAAAAAAATACACTTTTTTTATTTAATAAATACTTGCATTTTAAACAATTAAAAATATATAATTTTATAGATTAATAGATGTTCTTTATAATCATTAAATTAAATCTATCATTATCTAGCACGTATAATAACGATGTTGTTTATGTAGAAATGCAGTGTTACTTAGTATTGAAAAACTTACCAACTAATAATTATGTTATAGTTTTACAAAATATTAATTAAAAATGTACAAATAAATATTTAAAACGTAATTAAAAATTAATAAAAGCTGTTTAGAGGCTAAACAAATTTAAGCTGTAAATGTACTTAGTCAAAAGTTATTAAAAAAAAATATGAAAAAATGTAATTCAAATGCAGTATTTAACAAATACACACTTGCTATCTATACAGTCATATTACACAAGATTTGCTCGTAGCTGCTTAACTACGATTACATTAGGAAATTGACACGAATAATTGGGTTTATCTATTTAGTATGTGTCAACTCTATCACAGATAAACTCTAAGCAGGGTCATTTATAGTATCGGTATTTTCCGTTAGTACAATTATTTAGTTTTAATAAATATATTTAATTGTTAAAATATTTAGATATCTCTATTATTATATACCTACCTTGGACTTGGCATTTGCTGGCTTAATGACATTTAAGTACATATTATATTACAGAAAACGCGTCGCAATAAAAGTCTTTGCTGAAGAAAAATATTAAGATCTAAAAAGCCACGTGAAAAAAACCTACTCGTAGATTTGATGTGTGCCCACTTAAAAACGAAAGATGTTGCTAGTTATTTTCTTTTTTTATAAAATAAATTTCCTAGTTTAAAACAGACTAGATACACATAAGATTTAAAATAAAAACAAAAAAAAATACTTACGTTCAGCGCGGATCCATGAACAGAGAAATGTCTCCCATAGTTAATTTTCATCAATGAAGCTCCGAAAAGTTTATTTTTCACTCCGTATGCTTTTAAGCACAACGAAAACTTATCGTAGCACATTTTTCACACTACCAACACCATAAAAAATATACAAGTTTGAAATAGGAAGCAGACCACTTTGTAAAGACTGTTAATTCAGTATTTTTTTTTTCTTTTTTATACGTATGAATGGAAAATTTTGAAATTGGAACAATTGAAAATGTTTTTCGATTATAATTGGTATTTATTAAACTAACTGAATAAACTAACGGCTTCGTTTATTTTTTATATATTTATATTGTTTAATTGTTGAGTATTATTATATTTTTAATGCGTTCTTTGAACATTTCTATTTATTCGCATTTAAAATATTTATCGGCATAGAAGAGCCCACTGCTATTATGCTCTGTGACGATACTGAGCACTTTATTTTAATAACTTGCCGTTTGTGATAAAGCAGTATCGGTTGATTGTACATGAGGATCGCTAGTACAGCCTTGTATACTGATTATTTTATTCTGTGGTGCAAGTTTTATTGGACGTAATTATTGTCAATGTCAGGCTGTTTAAACCGACTACAAAAAGGAAGAAGGTTCGCAATTCGACCGGTATTTTTCGCATGGTTACACTTTATTTTGATGACTTGATAGACTTATTCTTAATCAAAGTGGGGGCGATAAGTTCTGCACTGACGTCCCGCTTGGGGTGTTTTGTGCATTTCCCCCTACCAGCATCTACCCGAGCCAACCTAGCTCGGGTAGCTTGAAGTATCGGAGCTCTAGGGCGCTGGCATAGTAGCTCCAGACTTATTATACTTCACATTTCCGACTTTTCCCGTGAATGTTCCTTTTTACTTTTTATTCCGGAAAATGTACAGTGCACTCGTAGTTACTTTAATACATTGACTTCAATTGGGTTTAGTGGTTTTATATGGCGCAATACTTGGGGATCTAATATATTTCGGAAAATATACACTCTTTCTTCACTTTAATGAGTGACCCACACATGCAAGCAAAGGCCGAATATTCGTTGGGGCCTGCAAACAAACTGAGTGGTTTAAAATAAAAATATTTTAAATATTTTTAAATAATTAAATATTTTATTTAATATTACCAGAATAAAATAAAATATTTAATTCTGGTAATATTAGGAGAAGTTTCACTTGGTAGAACATCTCCTTGCCAGGTACCACCGCAGTACCAAATATCCCGCCGCCAAACAGTAGTGCGTAAACATTACTGCTGTTTAAAGAGTACTGCAGCTAGCGAAATTACAAGGCTGTTGAGACTAACCATCGAAAGTCAAAGTAATAAGCGCCTAAACAGCGATGCCCTAGACTTTGTTTTGTTACTCATAAGTGTACCGCTACAATGGTCATAGGCAGTCGTTATCTCATATCATCTTGTTCGTATCATTACTTTTAAATAAAATAAAATCAAAAATAATAGTGAACTCGCTGTATATTATACCTACACTTGCTGAAAACCTAGTAGGTAGGTATATTGTCTAATTCAGTTCTAAGAATGGTAGGTATTACAATATTAAATGATTAGTTATATATACCTACGCATGTTGCTATGTTTGTTTAGTGTTCATATCACTAGCTATATGTAGAGGCTATCAAATGCGTAAACAACTGTACCTATTATTTCCTAGTTCCTAGATCTGGCGTAATTTATGGCATTTAATTATAAAATTGTTTCACGAAGGTACTTATGTATTGTATGTATTTAAAATCTTAATAATAATTTAGTTTTTTTTTTAATGATCGACAGGCTAGTTCTTTGACCACAACTCACCTGATGTTAAGTGACGGTGTGGTCGAATATGGTGAAGCACGCCCAGCCTGGAATGGTACTGGCGCTCAAGTGAGGCTGCCAGAACACACCGTTAGATGCTTGGCGGCAGATTTCAAGTTGAGGGTGGTAGCTAGCCAGCCGAGTACTAGAAAGTACCCAACCACCATGCAAAAAATAAAATAATCACAGATAAGAATAATTTCGTACTAATAGTAGAAAATGTGTAAATACTATTTGGTCCTACTTATAACAATAAAAATGCAATAACTGCTAAAATATTAAAATTTAAAACTTACTTAATACGATTTTTTGTACAGAACAGCCAAACACAGAGAAAATAAATACTCATTAATTGTCATATAAATGTTTGTCCTAGGACCAAACCAAGATCGAGACCACGCCCTTCACAGATCTTGGAGTAGAAATACTTCCAATCGAGCTAACGGGCTCATTGTCCTGATAGTTCGTCGTTGTTGATATACATATTATAGGTAAGTACATACAAATAATGAATTCGTAATTTTAACACAGGAATATTAATTCTTACAATCATAATAATAACATTGTACGTGTACCTTCCAATACAGAGCTTAATCTTGCATTGCAGCCGCTTACGTGGTAATGAATGGGAACATTCATTCGATTTCATACCGGGGAATTTCTGTTTGCATTCAAATAGTGAACAAATATATAATCAAACTTGATACAGCGACGTGGATGATGAATTCGATAACGGGTGGATACGGCAATAAAGTCAAGTGCTTGGCGGCAAATTTTCAACTTAGGGGTGCTAGCTATCCAGCCGAGTACTAGAAATACTCTACCACCGACCAAAATCTGCCCCCAAGCATCTAACGCTGTGTTCCGGCAGCGTTACTTAGAGCCAGTTCCATTCCAGGCTAGGTGTGTTTAACCACCTTCGACCACACCGTCACTTAAATACCCAGTCTGACAACCATAAAAAAATACCTAGCTATGGTATCCTCACGATGTTTTCCTTTACCGGCAGCTCAAGCTGATCGTTGGGGTTCGAGCCCACACCCTTCGGAGTGTGAACCGACTGCACTAACCACTTGAGTTATCACCGCTACAAAAATTAGTTTTAGTTATTTCTCTACAAAATAAATATATCAATTCCACACTAGAGTCTCTAGATTAGAAATTAAAAAGAGAAGACATATCAAGAGCAGGTCTGATTTCTCTTTTCACAAATACAGTCGAACCTGCAATAAAACGTTTTAACAAAATAGTTTTATGCAGCCTTTGTAGGTGTGCAATTACCGCGTCCGATCCGTCAGTAACTCCGCCACTACACCTCTATCATTGAATTAACCCGATGGACCCTGGCTTACAGCTCGAATGTCCTCGCTAAATCATTAAATAAGCAACATAGCTATAGTCAACAGTCCATACTCGAATATTCTCTTCTACATTACTATATTCCAGTTTTTTTTAAAATAAATGATTGACTTGCCTTTGACCGCCAACTTGCTGATAATAATCGAAGATGCAGTCTACGGCGGAGCACGCTCGCCTAGAAGAAACCGATTCACTCGCGACTTAAAGGCACCCAGATTGTATTTATCAGGGAACACCACTCGGGGAGCAAATTCCATTCTGTGCGATTCGCACAATGAAGGTAGATACGAACCGTTTAGTTCGAGTTTTTGGAATATCGACAATGAAGCGGTGCCGCTTCTTCGAGCTCCTGGCTATCCGATAGTAGAATAGGCAAGATGGAATTAGGTCATGTAGATGTTCAAGGCTTTGAAGCCTTTTCCGAACAAGCGCATCATCGCATATAAGTTTCTTAGCGCGTTTCTCGATGGACTCCAACGCCTCAAGTTTGAAGGAACTAGCGAAATTACAGGGCTGTCGAGACTAACAGTTAAAACGATGCCCTGACTTTTTTTTGTTGGGTACTCAAAGTTCTATGTATTGTTGAAATGGGTTACCTATAACATGCGTTACATCTTACCATTAGAAAAGCGTTTCGTTCATGTCATTACTTTTACATTTAAAAAATTGGTTAAACTAGAAGAAAATGCACTTGATTTAGTACAGGACAGATACAGAAGTGAACGCTAATTAGGTAATTAACCAATCACTTCAACGAGCTTAACGGCTATGAAACAAAGCCTTAAAGATCTACGAGAAAAGAACGACCAAAACTTACGGCATCACAGATAAGTTAAAAACCAGATAGTTACCTAACAAACTTTCAAAGATGAGATGTCACGACTATTTATAGTCCAAGTTATAATGAATGACATTCGATGGTTAGTCTTAACAGCCCTGTAATTTCGCTTGCTGCAGTATCCTTCAAACCGGAACACAGTAATCTTTACACTACTTCTAACGACATACCTATCTAGACGACCTCCTGCTAAGGTCTATCACGAAGTAAAGAGGGTAAATAGAGCAACGTCTTTTCTTACCTAACACTTATTTATTGTTGGACGTCCAGACTAACGCGACTAAAGCGTGCATGCTAGACATTATCCATACCGTACCACATTTTTTATTCATACGGCTAAGATGTGGCATATGTGGATATGCCTAAGTCGGTGTTTCCCGAAAAGTACAATGGTGACTTTAAATTCTGAGCAAACAGGTAAGGAATCAAAATTAAGTAATCTTGCTCCATTTTAGATCACATCGTAGACTAACACATTTTTTTTTATGGCTGACTGGCTGTTTGTTTTGGCCACAGCTCACCTGATGTTAAGTGACGGTGTGGTCGAAGATGGTAAAGCACACCTAGCCTGGAATGGTACTGGCTCTCAAGTGAGGCTGCCGGAACACACTGTTAGATGCTTGGCGGCAGATTTTCAACTTGAGGGTGGTAGCTAGCCAGCCGAGTACTAGAAAGTACCCTACCACTACGCTATGGTTTCCTCACGATGTTTTCCTTCACTGGCAGCTCAAGCTCATTGTTAGGGTTTGAACCCACGCCCTTCGGCATGCGAACCGACCGCGCTAACCACTGAGCTATCATCGCTACAAAATGACCTAACGCAAATCTATATAAATAAAAATCAAATGAATGATGTTCGTTGGTCAGCATATAACTAGAGAACGACTAAACCAATGTAGTTGATTATTTTTTTAATGTCCATGATACTTCGAATAAAGTTACTGCGCCAAGTACAAAGAATTCAAATATGTGTCATTTATAAAAAATAGAAGTGATCTCTCTGTGCATTATAATCTGTACTCCTGCAAATTACTTAACTGTCTCCAATACAGAGCACAATTTGTAACACAAATTGGTATACAGCTGTACCGAGTTGTCATTTATAATTAAACGACAGCGATAATGAAGACGGACTAAGCTTGCAACACCCAGTTAAATGAAATATCCGTCTTAAATTCCATGATAGTTAAGAATTGGTCGAAGTAATTCGAAGGTCCGCTTTCCTGAGAATAATTAGAGAAATATTGACACTAAAATAACCTATTAATTTGATTGTTATTGATGATAAATACGCGTAGCCTGGAATGGGAACTAGCTCACAAGTGAGGCTGCCGAAACACACCGTTAGAAGTTTGGCGGTAGAATTTCAACTTCAACGGTGGTAGCTAGACAGCTGAGTACTAGAAAGTACTCTATGCCTTGGTTTCCTCATACGTTTTCCTTCACTGGCAACTCAAACTTATTATTGGGATTTGAACCCATGCCTTTCGGCGTGTGATTCAACAGAGCTAGCCACTGAGCTATTACAGCTAATATTATGGGCGCGAGTCTCTGCTTATTGTAAAAAGGGTAAGGTCATAATTCACCACGCTGACCAAGTGCGGTTTTCACACATCTTTGAGAACTTTTTTTTTCAAGACTCTCAAGACATGTAGGTTTCCTCACGATGTTTTCCGTCACCGTTTGAACTCATCGGCAATACGCGCATAACTAGGAAAGATAGAGGTGCGTGCCGTGGGATTTGAACCCAGGACCTCCAGATTGGAAGTCAGATGGTCTCCCAACCATCATCATCATCATCATCATCAGCCGTATGACGTCCACTGCTGGACATAGCTGCATATATGCTGCCTCTCCCAATGATTTCCACAAAGACCGGTTGGAAGCGGCTCGCATCCAGCGCGTTCCTGCGATTCCAACCAGGTTGTCGAAACTTCTAAATATATATACTAGCCTACACTCGCGAAATCACCCACGTTAACATTAGAATTAGGTTCAGAGCAAAATGAAACATGTGTAAGTAACAATAAGCAATAGTCATGAAACTTGCGCTATTTTATTATTAGATTAAGATAATAGATACCTTTTATACTTGAATAATGTTCGCATCTATACCAAATTTCTAGTGGATACGTCCAGTAGTTCGTTTTTTGATAATCCCATAGGAACCTAATATGTTTCTGATATAAAAAGTATCCTTTATGTTAATCCAGGTAATAAACTATATGTGTACCAAATTTCATTAAAATCCGTTCAGCTGTTATTGCGTGATTGAGTAACAAACATCCAAACATCTAGACATACAAACTTTCACATTTATAATATTAGTAGAATAATCTCGAATAATCAAAATAAACTTCTACAAAGTAACGCCTGAATCAATAAATTATCTACGAAATCATTGTCAAATGCTTCGCCTAATTAATTAAAATCACCGCCGACTTAAAAATGTGGAAGATATCAAAAAGCTCAATATTAATTTCGTCTTGATTTATGTTCCCATTAATTAAACTTGTGGCAGCTTGTCTATGAAGTAAGCCACGCCATCTGGTCGCGAGGGTTTCAGAAACATTGCTTAATTTATTCATAATAATCTAGGGCTCAATCCTAGGCTCCCGGCGTACCTACTAACATTGATTGGTTGGCTCGATGATCGAGCGTCTAAAATGAAGATGAATAGGTAAGTACCTGAGCCCTAATCTAATATTTATTAGATAGGGTAAGCTATGTAAGATGCGGCTGTATCGAAATGGGATAAATTTGAAAAATGACGCATACCTACAATGTCGCTCTACGTTACATCAGATATCATAACTGACAAAAACGCGAGCGTAATATATCTAGGTGCGTAAAATAATTCTAAGTGCATGGTACATAGATATAGATTGTATATTTACACTTACATCGTAACCACTGGGTCAAAATAAAGACGGTGACTTCATAGAACGACTTCACTTGTCACTCTATTTTATTGCTGTGGTGGTGCCGGCGTAAGAATAGTACCCCGCCCTCTCTACCCGTGGTTGCCGTAAGAGTCGGCTAAGTGATGTAATCCGGAAGATGGGCAGCAGCGTCTTCCTTGAACAACCACACCTAACTGCGCTCGCCAACCTGTTACCCGCCTGCCAAGCGTGGCGAGTATTGGCAAAAGTCCCCCAGGAGTAGTAATAGTTAATGTAGCGGTGAGTACCTCACATAAGTAAATCAAAAATGTATCAAAACCACGTCAATTTTCATAGTAAAATAGCGGATCTTTAAAGAAAATTCCAAAACACACATTTCACGGTTAAGCTCTAACTTCTATTAAGTAATACGAGTGAAATGATAATTACACAGGGGACTGAGTTACTGAACTTGTTGTTTCAGAACCTGCTGTCTAGAGAGTCGTTACTTGTAAACGGTTTACGCCACGGCAGTGCTTTTACATTTTGTATGGATTTTCCGGTTAGGTACAATGCCCTTGACTCATTACGTAGGAACTTTAATGGTTCTTTCTTTTTTATAATATAGACAGGAAACCTTAATGAGACAGTAAAGGTGAGAAGAGACAATATGCCAACGTTTGCTACAGAAACTCTTTATTATTCACACCAGAAATATAAAAATATACTGAAGACAAAAGAATCTCACGAGGTAGTGTCACAAATGTCGGCCTTATCGCCAAAAGCGTTCTCTTCCAGGCAACCAAGAATGGAAAACATATTACTGATTAAGAACAGACGGGAGATAAAAAATAAAGTTATAATAATATATACGTATAATTAGTCACTTCTTTCGGCATGTAAACCGACCGCGCTAACCACTGGGCATAACATCATCGCTACTAAATCGTAACTATGAGATCCAGATAGCTGATAAAATACTTATATATTTTCTTTTTTAATGTATACTTAACATTACATACGGAACACTCAGACACAGAAAAAACATCATCAATCATCATTATCAGAATGTATGTCTACCTACTTAGCCAACTACGTATTTTAAAATGGTGCTATACTACTAAACTTCCTTAGAAAATAAGAAAAAATATTCCAGCAAAATTTTATCGAAATTAATTAACGGTTTTATCACATGTCTGTGTTTTTCTTTATTACTCGCCTGTCAACAAATCTAAAACTTTTTTGAACATTTTTGGCGATATCAAGACAGTTATGATAGCAACGTCAATAACAGTAACGATGGGCGACCTGACAGCAATACAGATCTTCCCAAAATATGCTATTAAAAAACTAAAACCATGATTCCAAATGATAAGTAGGATTATCAAAAAGACACAGGGAAAAAGTTCTCCAAATGGGAAGACCCCCGTAGGATTCTATAATCAGACCCAAAAGTAATTCTTTGTTTATTTGTGAATCGTTTTGTTGACTATTGGTGTGGATTTTGATAATGGTATACATGTATATCCCTCCAAGGTATAAAAGGTTGGAACTGGATGCGCTATTTTCCATATATTTCCAGTCATGAATATTTTCGTGTTGTGCTTTGCAGTTTACCCGCATTTATAAAATAAAAAGTCCATAATTACTTTTGCATGATTTACCTTATTTTTTTAATCTACTTAGCTAAGCTAATTTAACTCTGTCGTTTGCTAGAGTATGCAAAGGCACATTAAAGCTAATGTACATTGAAGAAGTCTTTCTTGAACTTGACTTCCATATCTGGCTGGGAAGTACCATCATTATGTTGCTACTATATACTTTATCAAATAAAGGGTAACTAAGTTAGGACGACCTATTATACTTATCGTAAAAGTAACGATTCCATCGATATCTTCAAATTTTATAATAACCTCTGTACCATCGTTCTCTTGCTATGCCATGTGCCGTGGTCCTGTGCTATTCTAATCCAGATTGGTCCCGCGATTGTAGAAATATCATTGACCAACTTCGTAACTGCACATTTAGTGTTCCAGTAAACTTGCCTAGCTTATATAAAGTAATTACTGAGTTATTTATTAATTTTAGACCATCACCCTTCATAGAACAGCCCCACCGAGTAACCATACCATTAGAGATTCGCACGTACCGTCGTGTTCCTAAAACTACCGTACAAATCCTAGAAAACCCGCGACAATGGATGTACGGCAAACCAGAACCTACCATCCTACCTACGGGTAGAAAGTGCAACATGAAAGTATGCCAGTGGTACAGGCGAAAACGAGCCATTAAACAATTAGCCCGCTACCACAAAAATGAAAGGAAACGCGCGCTTCAAGAACGGTTAGAACAAGAGAAACGTGATATAGAACAGAAAGCATTTGAACACTTCAAAATGCAGGAGATACGAAAACAATACAAAGTACCTTGCTCGTCATCTCACGAGATTGTCCCACTGAAGAAAACGTTAATGGATCGTTACCACGAAGGAGAAAAAGAGAAAGTAAGGAAAAAAAGTTTAGACAAGGAAAGGAAAGAACTTGAACACCAGGCAATGAAACATTTCAAAGCGCAGCAAGAATATCCCATGATACCATTTAAAGAGGATAAACGAGCAAAAAGAAATCTAGAACGGGAAAAGAAAGCATTAGAAAAGCAGGCTTTAGAACATTTCAAGCTGCAAGAGTCGTACAAACCAAAGAAACTTAAAATTGCTAAAAAGTCTTACGCGAAACCGAAAACGGCATCAAAAGCCGTTGCCGAGAAAAGACTTAGGTAAGAAGTTTATCATTAAATAAAATCCTTGCATTATGTGAGGTCCTTATGCAAGTTTTATTTAATGATACATCACAATGACCTGAATAATTACATCATCACGATGTGTGCGAAGTGTGAATAAATGTCAAGTATTAGGTATAGATTGACATATGAAGACATGCTCAATCGATACTTTAATCCGTTGTCCTACGTGAGCGACAAACTTGTCACGATGCTATGCGACGCGAAAATGTAAAACAGCCATCGTTCCTACACATGACCTATGTTTTCACGATATCAGTATGCGACTGGCGACACGATCCCGTACTAATTCACGTAAGACAATAGGTTAATCAATTATGACACACATGTGGAGTTGAAGAGGATATGTACCACCTCTTGGTGGAATGTATTCGCCTCCAGCGGGAGAGACGGGCGCTTGAGGTGACTTACCATTTGAATAGACTGGATGTTGGTAGCTACAACAGGCTGCTGTCCGAACCCTGTTCTGAAGCAGATAGGGAGCTTTTCATCTATGTGAGTCGCTTCAAGTGACCTACCTTGATTTTTTTGTGTGTATGCAGGGGAGTGAATGTGTGTATGAGAGAGTGTGTATAAGTATGTGTTGTGTCTAGGTATTATTTTATAATTTTTTACTTGTAAAAAAACTTTCTAGAAAATACGATGGGACTGCCATGTGGATGTCTCAAAAGTCCCTTAACTAAATTGGCACTTAAAAAAAAGTAGGTTAATCGCAAATTTGAGATGTTTTGTCAGTGTACCTATATTACCTGTTGGTTCCGTCGACATAATTATCTAACTCAATGGAAGTTGCTATTGATGAAATCCATCTGGGCACACATACAGTATGTTAAACATGACTGACCTGTGAAGGACGTGGTTTCAAACCCCAACAATGAGCTTGAGCTGCCGGTGAAGGACGCGGTAGGGTACTCTCTAGTACTCACCTGGCTAGCTGCCACCCTTAAGTTGGAAATCTGTCCCCAACCCCTTAACAGTGTATTCCGACAGCCTCACTTAGATTAGAGAAAGGGTGTGATTCCCAATCCGGTTAGTTTCTGGTCCAGCAAATTTCCCTCGTCATACAATGCGGGAATGCCGCGAGCGAGGCACTTTTCTGTCGGGGTTCGGTGCGTGGTGGATTTATTGATTAGATTTTTTTTTTGTGTTATTTAAGGGTAAGTACCTACCTGGTTGACCGAGCATTGCTCGGCTGAAAACATGGATAAAACGACGTTTTCTGAAAATGAAACCTAGCTAGATCGATTTTTCGCCCCCGAAACCCCCTGGATACAAAATTTCATGAAAATCGTTGGAGCCGTTTCCGAGATTCAGAATATATATATATATACAAGAATTGCTCGTTTAAAGATATAGATAGATAGATAGATTGTGTGTTAATAACAATTTCTTTTTTCAACAGCCGTTATGATGACATTGGAGTTCGTTTCACAAACTGCTTCTACCGAATCTGCTGCCAACTGTACTGTTGCTTTACCTGCTTCGTGATAATTGGATTTGTTGTCTTTATCATACTCTGAATAAACACGTGTACCAAATCGAACTAAACAATACTATTTATGACCATTTTCTAAGACTCTAGACTCTCTTGTGCAGTGGCGGATTTACCAGCTGGCTGAGCAGGCTTGAGCCTAGGGCGGCAGATTTTAGGGATTTAATATATTTCGGAAAATATTTTATTTTACCTACCTTTCCGTCTACCTGTTGCCGTTATCAATATCAAGCAAAAACGAGCGTTTTTTGCTCGTTTTTGCACGATATTGATAACGGCAGCAGGTAGACGCTTGAAATATTCGCAGAATATTTAGTTATATATATTTACTTTAAAAATAAATTAAAACTGTTGAATGGGAGCGCGCTTAAATATTTATTTTATTGTGTTTTAGTATTTGTTATAGCGGCAACAGAAATATATCTGAAAATTTCAACTGTCTAACTATCACGGTCCATGAGATACAGCCTGGCGACAAACGAACAGTCAGCAGCGGAATCTTAGTAATATGGTCACGTATTACCCTATGGGTTCGGAACCCTAAAAAATGTGATATTACTATTGACAAAATACATTATCATGTCACAATAACCAATAACTATAATAAATACGCTTTTTGTATACTATAATAATTTTAATATCTATTAACATATTCATTACTCATACTATATTAGTAAAAAGATTATGTCAAGTGAAATAAATTCCTTTAGACAGTGATGCCTAACAAGTACAAAACATTGATAGTAACTGGTGTTCCTTATTTTGCAAATGCACTACACGTTAATGATAATAAGGCACTTGGTAAACGTAATCATAGCATTACATATAAACAATTTTTAAAGTTAAGCGATGCTTAAAACTCAACAACTTGTCGTCGCTGACGTGAAATGTCATCATCATCAGCAGCCGCATGACGTCCACTGCTGGACATAGGCCTCCCCCATTGACTTCCATAAAGACCGGTTGGAAGCGGCTCGCATCCAGCGCGTTCCTGCGGTCTTTATTAGGTCGTCTGTCCACCTTGTGGGTGGACGTCCTACGCTGCGCTTGCCGGTCCGTGGTCTCCACTCTAGAACTTTGCAGCCCCATCGGCCATCGGTTCTGCGTGCTATGTGCCCTGCCCACTGCCACTTCAACTTGCTAATCCGCTGGGCTATGTCGGCTACTTTAGTTCGCCTACGGATCTACTCATTTCTGATTCGATCTCGTAGGGAAACTCCGAGCATAGCCCTCTCCATAGCTCGTTGTGCTACTTTGAGCTTACTAAGAAGGCACATAGTCAGAGACCACGTTTCGGCGCCATAAGTCATCACTGGTAACACACACTGGTCGAAGACTTTCGACTTGAGGCACTGAGGCAATTCGGACGAGAAAACGCACATTCACGTCACAGTCACATTTCACGTCTGCTAAGAATCCCCGGCAGACGTGAAATGTGACGCGTGAAAATAACAGGCTATTTTAAGCATAGTTTGACGGAGCAATGTTTGTAAGTAAAGCCCATAAACTCGTGATGTTTCCATTGTTAGATTTTAGGTTACTTGCAGAAGTAGCAAGTCCTTGTTTTGAGTAGATTACTTGCACTTTATAAACATTGCTTTAAATTTTCAAATGATCTCTCAAGTTTCCTCAAACGTAAAATGTCACGGGTGAAAATGGGACAGGTTACTTTAAGCAATGATTATAAGTAATGCTTTAAATACAGTAAAAACCGGATATCACAACATTGAAAGAACCGTATTTCAAAGACGCTATAGTAGTTGCATATAAGCAATGTTTTTCTTTTTTTGATTTTGATTTATATTTAACATTAATCAATTAATTTTTTCGTGATATCTTAACGTAAAGAAGCTTATAAGAAAATTAAAATTAAGAAATATGAATGCAATAAATGTTTTTTTTTATATAGCCTGTGTCATTAGGGATGATTTAAGTATTTATACTCCCATACATCCAAATAATATATGTTAAGGCATTTAAAAGTTATGGTGGTATAATGAATCTCACATACATGAACTCTGAAGATAATAATTACACCCCCTTTTTGGGCAGTTGAGACTGTCCATTATCGCTATACGCTCTAAAGCCAACATAAAAAGTTCAAGGAGAAATGGCATGAGGCACGGGTTGAGAGAAAGTGAATAAGAAATATAAATATTTTGTTTTACTTATGCGGGATTAGTTAATTATAAATATAAATATGTCAGTTTCCATAGTAAGAGATATATAAGTATAAATATGATGAAAAATTCAAAAGTTTTTAGTTTTAGTGAAAAAGTATGACAGTTGGTCGTTATAACCGTTAAATTGTGATTACGTTTCGTTGTTTTATCCAGTTTTAACTGCATTAACATTGGATTATTTTAAGGACAATCAAATATCTGCCTTATTACAACACAGTTATAGTGGATAACTGAGTGAACATATTTTACGGTGCGATCAAAGATGATAGTCACAGCTAACAATCTTCAATCAGATATTTTATATAGTAGTTTGACAGTATTTGAAATCAAGCTTTTGAGCATATAAATATGTTGCAAGACCAGTATTTTTTTTTGTGCTTACTGACTGGAGGGAATATGTCAAAACCACATCAGTCAAGGAAAAAAGAAAAAAAAGGAAACGTCAGGAAGTCTTTCGTTATAAATAGAAATCAAATGATGTTCATTTGTAAGCGTATTAACTTGAGAATGGCTGAACAAATTTAGCCAATTCTTTTTTAAATCTTTGTGATGCTTCGAATAAGGTTCATATAGATGCGAGGCTGAGAGTTGAGTGCTACTACATTGGGTATGAAGTAACAAGCCATCAGTTTATTTTTATCAAAATGTCTTTCCTTTTATGTCATGCTAACTTAATAGATGATAAAAATAGGCACTAACTTTCATGAAACAACCAAAATAATTTACTCTTAATTTCTTTAAATAATTAGTTGAATTAATACTTTGAAATAACATAGAAACTACTAAGAATAAACACAACTTATTTTAATAATAAAACAAAATATAATACAGAACTCACTATAACTCAGTCTCTCGAATTCCAAACACTTCACGGTTTTCTTCATCGACCAACGCTTTTTTTATATCACTTTCAACTGTTTCACTTGCACATCTTTTCCTATTTGGACTTTTCTCCACGTTGATATTTAAACTTGTCAATGGGGATCTCGTTCCTTTATCTACTGTTAGATTGCTTATTGAAAATGTCAAATCGCTAGGAACGTTCCCATCTAGGCAGTACATTAAAGATTCTGTCAACTTGTCTTCTTCGCTGGACTTATTTATTGATAAATCTATTGGAGTGGCCGTTAGAACAGATCTGCTGAGCAGGTACTCTCGGAATGGTTCGGATAGTGCTTTTGGCTGTCCGTTTATGATGATTTGTGGTGAGTCTTCGCATAGGGTTGTGTTTAGATCATCTAATGCTGGCTTATTATAACTTGTAGTGTAACGGGTGGTGTTGGAACGGAGGGGGCTGATGTCGCCGAGGGAAATAGAACGTGCGTTGTGAAGTTTTGATGCGTTTGATCGGTTGGATCTGAAATTGTGAAGTGATATTGTATGTTTATTTGCATTACATGGAACTGTGTAAGATGTTATCCAATATTTGATATGAAACATCTATCGGCGCGCCTTGGCAGTAAAATCGACTTGTATGCCGTGAAGGCAAACGATATGACGCTGTCTTATGCCGTCATGGCCACTTCTCTTGATTCCCTCGTGTGTCTGTGCACGCGTAAACTATATACTTCGTTGCTTCTCTGTTTGAACTTTTTTTTTATATCTCTGACAGGCTACGTGTTTAATCACAACTCACCTGATGTTAAGTGACGGTGTGGTCGAAGATGGTAAAGCACACCTAGCCTGGAATGGTACTGGTTCTCAAGTGAGGCTGCCGGAACACAGAACACACCGATAGATGCTTGACGGCAGATTTCCTACTTGAATGTGGTGTGGTAGCTAGCCAGCGGAGTACTAGAAAGTACCCTACCACCAGGCTATGGTTTCCTCACGATGTTTTCCTTCACCGGCAGTTCATTGTTGGGGTTTGAACCCACGCCCTTCAGCATGCGAACCGACCGCGCTAACCACTGAGCTATCATCGCTACAAAACTGCATACTGTTCAAATGTTTCACACCTACCTGGCATCCATTGACG
This sequence comes from Biston stratarius, assembly GCA_950106695.1. Classification (NCBI taxonomy): domain Eukaryota; kingdom Metazoa; phylum Arthropoda; class Insecta; order Lepidoptera; family Geometridae; genus Biston; species Biston stratarius. Next base: position 30,780,347 of record OX467106.1, on the reverse strand, counting down.
GTCAACATTTTTTATTTTAATCTTTATCTATATAGACGATTGTGAAAACTGTTTTTAAGTCACAATTACTATATCCTAGAGTTTAATACGCTATTTTGAAAATGTTGTAAATTATATCTTTACTGAAACCATAAAGACTTGTAACGAAAGTTAGAAGCGAAAAATATACAAGTTTTTAATTGACGCAAGAGCGACAGAGACAAAGAATATCGCGTGCTTCTTCGAGGGTCACCAGAGATCATGATTATATCTGCCACATGTCATTTTCATTCAGAAGAACGAGATTCCGGTCAAAAAAAACGCTAGGAAACTATAGAATTATGGCCGGATAAAACGCGGTAAACCATAGTCTCAAAGTAATGAGCGCCAAAGCAGCGATTCTCTGGACATCGTTTTGTTGTGTACTGCTGCAATGGTCATGGACAAGTGTTATCTCAGGAGCAAGTATCAATACTTTTATATAAAAAAAAATATTTAACGGTTATCTAGGCAGAAATTCTTTAGACACATACTATTTTTGATAGGGGCAAAAGTTATGAGTTCGCTTCAACGACATGCTAATGAAACGTATTTTAAGCTTTCACTTCTGTCGGCACCGTTTTTTTTAATTGTATTTCAAGGGTTATACGTACCGATCGCAAGAGTAACTGGAGCGTGTGACGTCTTCATCATCAGATGACACGAAATCGCTATCGTTCTTCGGTGACATCGATTGGTAACTCTCTCTGTCAGATTTTTCAACTTGTTTGTTCTCGTTGGTTTCTGGTAAACTGTCGCGCTGTTCCGACGTGATGATTAGGGGCTTGCGTGATCGCGGCGTCATTATAGATTCCTGTAATTTTGTAAAGGGGTTTCTCTAGTGACTATTTTTAACACCCGACACATACTGGGGGTGTTATAAAAAGGTATGTATCTGTGGCATCGTAGCTCTTAAATGAACCGAATTTAAATAGTTTTTTTTAAAGGTGACTTGATCTAGAATGTTCTTTGCTATGGTTCAAGAAAATCTGTTCAGAATTATCAGATCTTTTGTAGTTGATGAACGGATTTGCTGTGGTGGTGCCGGCGTAAGAATAGTACCCCACCGGACAGGGATGTAATCCGGAAGATGGGCAGCAGCTTCTTCCTTGAACAATCACACTTAACTGCGCTCGCCAACCCGCCTGCCAGACGTGGCAAGTATTGGCAAAACCCCCCCAGGAGGAGGCCTTTGTCCAGCAGTGGACGTCCTATGACTGATGATGTGTGTGATATCAACGGATTTGAGCATCTTCCACAGGTTAAATTGAATCGAAATTTGGAGTTATGTTACTGATGTCGGGTTGTGGAGTTTTGGCGGAAACGCGGTAAAGGTCGTGTCGCCCCATTGTATTTTTTTTAACTAGTGTTTTTTCGAGTGTTTATGCATAAAAATTGTGGTGTTTTATTCATAAAGTGCTGAATTACAAGCGCGAGTGTGGGAAAGTGATTTAATGTGGTGAAACATAACTTTTCGTGTTGCTTCCAAAACTCCACCCAGAAGCTTATAGTAAAGTCGCACCTGCTTTACTAAGGCATGACTAGATTTGACTGGTACCGACTGGACTTGAACAAGACTAGACTTTGTAACTATTGCAAAAACTGAAGACAAAATAATAAAAGTGAAGTGTTGTAATTCCAAATAGAAACACGGTTCACATGCATGTGTAACCAGACCATAAACATTTTAAAAAACAATTGTTAGAATTAATCTGCTTATACAAGTCACAGTCACAGTCAAAGTGAGCAAATCACATCACAGTCATTTTAATTGTCAATTTAGCTGTAAATGACTTTAAAAATCACTATAATGAATATTGAATATGATTATGAATCCATTCTTACAAAATTATTTCTGATGCATAGGTTATAACATGGCTTATTTTATTTAACAGAAAATATACAGATAGGCGGCAATTATTAATCACAAGACATAGAAGCACACGAAAACATGCGTGAAACACGAAACATGCAACCAACCTGCATAGCTTTCGACAATTTCTGCGTAGACTTCGTTATAGGCGACATTGAAGCTCTTCTAAAATTAACCATATAAGGAGTAGTGCAGTTATCTTCAAACATCGCTTCAGAAACACCTGGCGTACTAGTTAAATAATTCAGCTTTTTGTCCAAGTCTTCTACGATTTTCTTTGGCGTATCTTCTACGTGACTATTTTGCGTATCATTTTCAGACGTATCCTGATCTTCGAAACATGATACGCAAGTTGGCGTACCGCGAATTAGCTCCTTTCTCTTTATGTATTTCTTATTTAGACTGGTAGCTGATAGTACTTTCGAGCGAAACAGTCTTGGTTTTTTGGTGTTTTTGGGTGTTTCTTCTGAGACTAAAACGCTCAGATTTGGTTCAGAAACGAATTTAGGACTCAATTTTCGGGACTGGTTCAAAACTCCGTCAGAGAGAGTGCTCTCGTTACTTGCGTCCGAATCGTAATCGTCGTCCAAACTCTCTGAGCTAGCTATTTTATGTGCCAAGTTTTTAAGTATGATGTTCTTGTGAGAAACATCAACTTTTTCATCCGTGAACCTTAGCTTTCCTTTGCTGGAGTTCTGTGAACATGTGTTAATAAGGAAGAAAGTTAGGGATAGATCACAGAAGGCTTATTCACGTGTCTGGTGGCTATTTTTAACGGACTCCAAAAAAAGGAGGAGATTCTCAGTTCAGTTGTATTTTTTTTGTTTACCTCAGAACTCACCAAACAGTAAATAAAGCCATAAAGAAAGACACACTGTTATTGCAATGTAATGACGTTAGACACGATGCGTACACATAACAAATTAGCTTAAGCAAATTGTTCTTAACAAACAGTGACTTAAAGCCCATTTTCGCTTGCCCTACCTCGGTGATTGAGTTGATATTGGAACCGGAGGAGCCCTTCTTCGGTGTTTTGTTTAGTAATCCCTTGTTGAAAATGTGCCTTTTGATCGAGTCGCCGAAACTTCGAGAGCCGGCGTTTTTGCCAGCACGTTGAATTTGAATTGGTGTTCCTGTGAAATGTTATTAATTTAAGGTTTAATTTTTTGTTATTTTTTTGTTTGAAATGTGACTTTATCGATAATGTTCTTGGGGGCCGTATACATCAAGTATTACGTTAGCACCAAAGGTCTTTGTTTTGCATAGCACACATAGAAGGGAAGTAAGATCTTTGCTTACTTTTGCTGACAAGGGGAGGGAGGGGTTAAAAACCAGCCAAGTGCGAGTCGGACTCGCACACTGAGGCTCCGTACAAACCTGTAGGTATATAAGTTATGGTATTTTTTTTAATGGTAATTTATGCTTTTCCCAATTTTTATTTATCTTTGTTATAAGACGTTGCTTCATACCAAATTTCAAGAATCTGAGTTCACGGGAAGTACCATGTAGGTTTTCACATAACTTTTTTTTATTTTGTAAACTTAAGCTGATAACGATGAAACTTTATATTAACCTACTATTACAACATTACCGTATTATTACCGTATCCATTTTGTCTGTTGAAGTGTTTGATGAGCCGCCGCTTTTGCTGCGAGTCGGGTAACGCTTGTATGTGTGCGTAAAGCTGCGCGAGTGCAGTATCTGTCGGGTTTGCCTCGTTCTCTGCTTGTGTGCGTGGACGGTCTACGAATGTGTATACCGTGTTCGCTGCCGTTCTGTAGAACAATACAAGAATGGCTCTTGATATAACTACACTCTATATAATCATCTCAGACTTAGGATGTCCACTGTTGAACATATGCCTCCCCCAATGATTTCCATGAAGTTCGGTTGGAAGCGGCTCGCAGCCAGCGCGTTCTTGCGGTCTTCATTAGGACATCTGTCCACCTTGTGGGTGGGCATCCTACGCTGCGCTTGCCGGTTCGTGGTGTCCATTGCAGAACTTTGCAGTCCCATCGGCCATCAGCTCTGCGTGCTATGTACCCACTGCCACTTTAACTTGCTAATCCGCTGAGCTGTGTCGGTGCTGTCGGTGACTATAGTTTATTTACAGATCTCCTCATTTCTGATTCGATCTCGTATTTGTGAATTGTATTTCTCGGAATCTGAGCAATACAATTTTTATAGAATTTGGCGACAAAGCCTCGTGTATTTTTTAACCGAATTCAAAAAGGAGAAGGTTCTCAACTGGATTGTTTTTTTTTTTTAATATGTGTCTACACCGGCGAATGAAAATACATAGAAGTATTCCATCAAGTGAATTGTTTGTTTAGCTTGGCCCAAAGTTCCGAACAAACTCGCGCATCGTCGGAACCACTCGGAAGTACTCTGACATCGGCCTCTGATTGGGCTAATAATGTCTATCAAATAACAATCGACCTTATTTTACATGCAGTTGGGCTGAATTAGCCGTGTGATTATTATTTTTCGTTATACTTCACATGTCTGTCACTCGCTGTCATCGCGACACTCGGGATGTTTTATTCTATAAGCTGAAATGTAAATAATTAGTCAGTATATTATATAGGTGTTCAACATTCTTTTGACTAATTATTATATTCATTTTATCAGAATAATTCCTCATCATGAGTCGGACATTTAAAATATTATCGACCGAGCGAATCGAATGTCTTAGTGTTAATTCGGCATTTGTATATTTGTTAGATGATAACAGTCGAACTAATGTTTATGAAATTTGGTAGAGACATAGTATGCGGTAATATTTTTTTTGTGTTCGTAAGTGAGAGAAAATGGGCCGGGATTTGTTGAGTGAGCTGTGTATCTAAGGGGGTTGAAAATTTCAAAATGAGCTTATTTGGCCAAGTGGGGTTATGAAAGGGTTTTGTATGTAAATTCTAAAACAATTTTTGTTTAATTTTAGACCTCATATTTTTGAAGTTATCAGCCAAAATCTAAGAAAAATTAGTAGATAACGAGGTCTTAGTCCAGGGCAAATTACTACTTTTACCTAGTGTATTTTATTACCACCCATAGCAAAAGGAGAGATGTTATAAGTTCAAAGCTTTTGCTGTCTTTGGGTGTGTATTTTATTTTACGTGCCCTAACGTACGTGTTTTTACATTTTTACGTGTACTTTTTCTTGACCCAATCGGGAGCAATTTGTATTAAAAAAAACCAAGGAGGCTGAAGAGGCCCAATTTGCAATAAATTCACACACAGAGCACATCAAAAGGCCAACAGCCCCATGACATTACTTTTGACATAAAGGACCATATATTCGATCAAATAAAAGAATTTAATTGTTCGACATATTTTTTTACTATATATAAAATTTTGTTGTCGGTTGGCAATGTTTGGCATAATACCATCCTCATAGAAAAAAATATTTTGACTAAATTTTAATAAACAATTATAAAAATAATAGCCTAGCGATGTACTTGCACACGAAAACTTATTCCCATATCCTTTTTGTGGACATGTGATTGATTTACACACCATTTCACAAAACAAGAAGGCATATTGCCGGCTAGTGCATACTAGATTTGCTCGGGGCGTAATTTGTAAGCCCCACCCACCGGAGCGTAATCGGCGTTGGGTCATTTTCAAGCGCTAGGAATTCTTCTATGTATTTTCATTCGCCGGTCTACACCGATTACTCTGAGATTTATGATCCGATTTACGTGATTCTTCTTTTGTTTGATGCGGAATAGTTGCCATTTGGTCCCATAAAAATTTAACATAGTTTGGCAGAGTTGTTTTCATTTTATAAACATGTTTTGTGAAAATTTTTGTTTACGTGGACGATGTAATTGTCTTTGGCAAGACGTTTTTGAATCTTAGCGAGTCTAGCTAGACTCATACTGTTCAAGTGTTTCTTGGCGGGAAAATAAATTATATAAAATGAGTATGTAGTATAGTATAGTATTAACTAGCGACCCGCCCCGGCTCGCACGGTAGATACTAATGTGGTGTCAGTGTGGAGTGATTAACAATATTATTACTGATATAATATGCATTTATATAAACCTTCCTCTTGAATCACTCTGTCTATTAATGAAATCTGCATTAAAATCCGTTGCGTAGTTTAAAACATCTAAGCGTCCAGACGGCGGGATGCGACTTTGTTTTATGCTATCTAGAGATACTCACTTGTCAGTTATACTCTCGTCGAGGTCAGCAGTAGGCGATACTGCGCGCCTCCGCTCGCGTACAGTGCAGTATGCAGCCGCGTCAGTGGCCAGCTGCCGTGGCGGTGAAAACAAGCGCGAGCACTGACGAATCATAAAGCTTATCACTGGGGATAGCGCTATTGAATCAGCGTGGAAGGTTTCCGGTGATAGCTGAGGAAAGAGAACTAAATTCAGTTACGGGGTTGGAGAATTTGAACTAAAACTAAAACTTTAGACAATGGAATACCGCTGACTTAGTGGATATGCTCCATCAGAGAGAGCTTAATATCAGGCGATGATAAAACATGAGCCAATTTTCGAGCAAAACCTTTAATCGTTATAATTTGTTTTAGACCATAAAACTCGGTAAACATTAAAAACTAACAAAAACAACTGAACACGTTTTACCTTTCTCTGTGTGGTCCTAACATACCTAAACACAAAGTTGCACTTACAAAAATGAGTCATATAATAGTTAGTTACTGTACATTGAAAGACAAATAAAATAACAAAAATAAATTAATAGACAATGCTACAAAGCGGCGGGAAATAAACATAACACTTTTTTTTTCTACAATATTTGACACTGGCAAAGTACATGTTTTGTGTCTGACGCTACCATCACCAAGAAATTTTCTTTTCAAATGCCCACAGAAAATTAATTCGCCTTCAGGGGTTCCCAAACTTATTTTGTCTACTGCCCACTTTGAGAATAAATTATTTTTTAGCGCCCCCATTTTTTCACCTACGTCTAAGAGCCCTCCTAGCTAAATGAAATTACAAATCATCCAAGCCTCTACACAAAGCATTTTTTTTCTGGGTCTCTTACCGCCCTTTAGACCTGCAGCGCCCACAAGGGGGCGTTATCGCCCACTTTGGGAAAAGCTGCTGTAGGCATTTAAAAGTACTTAACATTTTACCACTACTACTTTAAACACTAATAATAATTTTTTCACTATTTAAAACGAATGTCGTTATTTAATGTTATGAGATTTAAGAAATGAGGCATGTCCTTGACCACTGTAGCAATATACAGAACTTTAGTTTTTAGTATCAAAATAAACTTCAGGGAATCGGTGCTTTGGTGTTCAATAATTTGAGAGATTGAATTAGTGAATGGCTGGTTGGTTAGTAATTGTATTCTACCAGACAAAATCGTCACTTCTGAATAATAAATTTGGTTAAGTTTAGCTGACAAAATTGTCACATCTTCTGAAAAAGAAATTCAGTTAGTTTAGCACCAATAAGATTTTTCTTACCTTTCTAGGGCACAGCAAATGTGGGGTGAACATGGTGGCTAGTGTATCCGGGGACATTCTGTTAGAAGCTTCATTATCTGCCACCAAACGGAGTAACAGTAATAACTGCTGTAGGAAGCTTCTGTGTGAAGATGTAAGAAGGAGCAAAAGCAGTTGGAGTGCTGTTAAGAGCTTGGTCTCTGATGACTCTGCATTTGGTGGATATTGGCCTGAAAATTAGTGAAATTATAATTAACTAACTGCTAAATACTAAATGATGTTAAATTGTCTATGATAATAAACTGGAGTCTGTCTATCAATACATGTGGCAAACTGTGGAAACAGAAGGATTGTTCCGCAAGCAGTAGTGTAGCTACTAAAGGGCTATGAGCTGCCATGCACTAGGGACCTCAAGCTTAAGCGGCCCCTCAGATCCTGACCAGCAAGCCGAACTTGCTATAATTTCTTCTATCATTAAGATATAAATATAAGATGCTGCTACACATCAATAATCATGGCAAATAGTCTTTCTGTAGTTTGTATAAACATATGGGCATTTTTATTTGCACCAGGGCATTTTAATTCTTTGCTACGCCACAAGTCATCATTCATATGTACAATTTTATCAATTCAACTATAGAAACGAACACGGTTATGACATATTTTTATTTTACTTTCAAGTTCAAGTACATAATTCTATAAAAGTAAAACCAAAATGTGGGAAAAACATAAAATTAAAAATTGTTAAGTTTAATAGGGCATGAACACTTATGTACCTAATTGTTTTGATGTTATTATGTATAAAAGAAGTAAAAACATTAAATTTTTTTTATTGGTTTATTAGTTAACCTAATTAACAAAAAAAATATGATTAGTCATAATTATTATGAATTGCAGCACCATTGAGTAGTCTGACCTAATCCTAAATCCTAATAGTCCTATTGAGATGTGTATACTTTATACAAAATTAAATATTATGCACGGTCCCATATGCAAATAAGTACTGTATAATAATATGTAATAAGTACCAGTTTGTTAGTTGAACCTACTGTAGGTTTAGTTAACTATCAGTAGAGGCAACATTATAATCATATCATTATCAATCAAGTTATCAAGTTTACTCAGAAATTACATTAGATAGAAATAAATAAATATCATAGGAGTTTATTACACAGCGCCATCTAGCACTAAACTAAGCAAAGCTTGTACTATGGGAACCAGATAGCAGACAGAACACTATTTTTTTGTAAATACATACTTATGATATATACAGAACACCCAGAACAAACATTTCTTGTCACATAAATGTTTGTCCTAGTGGGAATCGAAGCCACTCCCTACAGCTCTTGAAACAGATATTCTAAATGAACTAACAGGGCAGTAAAAGAAAGCTCTTGCAAACAGTATTCTGACAAGAAAAGAAGTTTGTTTAGTCTAGTAGCAGAATGCATGTGGCATCAGAGAGTTTCTAATAAGTTGATCAAATTTTATCCAGTATTCATGTCAAAACTGTTGCTTTTTAACAAGCCAATAAAATAATTACAACATGAAGAATAACAAAAATTGATCTTGAAGAATAGAATATTTACTATACCACTCACTAGCCAAAGTGCAATATGTTTGATAGTACTGATCCATCAACAATGGCTGCGGAAGATCTGCCAGAAATCCTTTCAGCACTGATGCACAGTCGTGCACAGAGAACTTTCCATCTTCCAAGCCCAGGGGTGTACCGGTGATGAGTAGCTGACGTAGCTCTTGTTGCCGACTCAGAGAACCTGTACGTCGGAAAATACCTTCTTGCTTCACATCTGAAATCAAATTTTAGTAAAATAAATAAGCTGCTGAAACAGATAGTTCAAATTTTCGAACTTCTAGCAGCATTTCTGTCTCTTTTAGCCATAACCTTCATGGATTGGATATTTTTCGAAACAAAAACTAACTTATGTAATGAGTTAAGCTATCTATTAAGCTTTTAAGCAGGAACACTTTTTAGAGACATCTTTTATCATTATATATAAAAATTTCATGTCATGCCGTTTATCCACAATGAACTCCTCAACTGCTGAACCGATTTTAACCAAATCTTGCACACTGTGTGCAGTTTAATCCAATTTAAGAGATAGGATAGTTTGTATCTCAATAATATTTTATAGCAAATTATTTGTTTATTATATGACAAAGAGGTCTATGTGTATCTGTGAGTCCCATAAAATTCTAATAGATGGCGGTGTAAGATAATTTATTAACAGGATTGATTAAGTATCCAATAGATGGCGCTACATAAGTCCAAATGTTTCATATGCGTTACAATTTATTTCACGTTTATACACGTGTGTGTTCAATTTGGACACAACAACTCATGGCCAAATCAAACACACACACTTTTCATTATCGTCAAAGTACTAAAGGACTACAAAAAATATGTTTTGTAGCTATTGCAAATTTTATCATTTTATTTAGTGTTTTGGTTGGGGTGTACACCTAGATACCTATACATAATTAGTTATTAATTTTCAATTAGTCACAAAGATTAGATAAGAATGGATTTTTTTAGTTGTTGACAAGCTAGATGTTTGACCACCAGCTTGCCTGATGTAAAGTGACGGTGTGATCGAAGATGGTAAAGCACACCTAGACTGGAATAGAATTGGCTCTCAAGTGAGGCTGCCGGAACACACTGTTAAGTACTTAGCAGCAGATTTTTAACTTGAAGGTGGCAGCTAGCCAGCAGAGTACTAGAAAACACGCAACAACATGCAAATATGCTTATTTAACAGATTTAATGTGACTTACTCTCAGGCATAGACAAGAAATTTATTAATTCATTAAGTCTCAAGATTCCATCTTCAGTTAGAGAATTTACATCATTATCTTTTACACAATTACCACTACTATGACTAGAATTGGAACTCTTTGTTTTCTTGTGAAAATTCCATCGGAATTGCTTTGGTTTATCTGCTGAACAGTCAACACTGAAATAATAACAATAAAACATAAGTGAAAAAACCTTCGTTAGCACATAATTGTGATAAAAATAAATTTTAAGTCTTATAAATACTTACTCGTCAGTATTTATATCTACAATAAAGGATAAATGCATACGCACTAATGTGAAAAACTGATCTAAATTTTCTTTTCTCAGTTTTTCTATGCAAGAAACATCGTTAGAACTCATGATGTACACGATGGGATAAAACTACCAAAACCGAAGAAAATGTTCGTATTGTGCACATATTTTCATTTTTACTTTTTATTTAAACTATATTTAACCATTATATCCAAATTAATATAAAATAAGCGAAAATTTAAAATTATTAGTTACTACACATCTGCATTGTTATTTAAATTCTTTTTTTTTTCAACGGCTGTATAAGAGTTGCAAGCTTACACACCATTTTTATTTCTTAAATTTTTGGCGTATATAAATGTATTTGGCAGTCTATTTTTAATCTAATTTATCATTTATTGGCATTTCAGTAACTTAAGTTAGATTTGTCGTATCATTTGAGCGAGACAGTGCGAGCTGCGAACGTTCATTCTAGTTTTATTTTGACATGGCACTTTACAGAAGCACTAAACAGGTGGGGTGATGACATGAGTGGGAAATCTAAATGGTGATAACGTCAGCAAAATGTTGTACTGATTATTTATTAGTACCTGGATGACCGAGCTTTGCTCGGCTGAAAACACGGATAAAACGACGTTTTCTAAAAATGAAACCTAGCTAGATCGATTTATCTCCCTCGAAACCCCTTGTATACTCAATTTCATGAAAATCGTTGGAGCCGTTTCCGAGATTCAGAATATATATATATATATATATATACACAAGAATTGCTCGTTTAAAGATATAGATTCTTATCATGGGCACATCTTATTATCTACTTGTTTTAAAAAGACTTACGTTGCCTGGAAGATATCGCTTTTAGGGATAAGGCCGCTAGTTAAACCAATGTTTACGTAAGCTTAGGAGGGTGGAGTAAGAGCTTTTGCTTATTTTTCTGACAAGGGGAAGATTTATGATTAACAATTACTAAAATTCTGCTTATGTAATACTTAAATGGCCCTTTCCCTCATAGGTACAGACAGAAGTGATACAAAATAAGATAAAGTAAGATATAAGATAATAAGTAAGAAAATAAGATAAAATAGTATTTACCACATCACTAATTAGTTGAATAATGAGGGTGTTACACATGATCCCATAAAAATAAGTAACTTATTTTAATAGTGCAAAAATGTGTAGAAAGCTCATTAATTAAAAAATATGAATATAGTTAAAGAATGAATCTTTTAATATCTTTTATGTATACTTAATTGGTACAGCCAAAATCAACAGATACAAGTAACAAAAGAAATTTTATTTTAAAACATGTCATCATGTCCTAGATCTGCCAGCATATTTAGTCCTCTATCTTTCAAAGCTTTTGAAAGTAATTTTTGCTGTTCTATTTTTGTGTCTTGTTCTCTTCTCTGAGCATCTAAAATCTCATCCACTGAAACTTCTGTGAGCGGCAAAGCCTCCTCTTTGTCTTTATCCTGTGAATATAAGAGGTCATTGTTATGACTATTTTAAACAAATATCATCACACGATTTGTCACCAGATGTGTCACAGATGGTACTTGGGCCAGCAGTCATGTGGGACAACAGTGGAGGAGGCTTTAAAGTTGGCTACCATGTAAGTCACCACAAGGAAGTATGGGGCTACCTAGTCATAATTTTAGTTTGCTACATTTTTAGAGGCTACTGCAGCCCAGTTTGTATGGGATAGAATTTACATGTCTTTGTACAAGAATGATTTTAGATACAGGAATGCTTTAGTGGTTATGTTCTCATTTAATCAAAAATACTTGTGGTAAGAATTGTAATTTTGGTGTAAATAAAATACTTGTATGTCCATTAAATATAAGGCACTTACTCACTGTAAAATAAAAAGAAACACAATCAATTTGTAAAAATTCAAATGAATCATTTTAGCACTTTCACTACCATTAATTAATCAGCCTAAGGTTATTCAATTACATTTATTACATAAAATACAACATTACAGTTATTATTTGTTATTAAGAGTTTTCAAGTAAAATAGTTACTACTAGTTAAATGAATATTGAGGTAAAACTTCTAAGCATTCAATAATATCATTATATGGACACAGTGTAGGTGCCAGCTCTTCCATATTGTTGATACAGGAATTTGTACACTGTACAAGCCCCTTGTTTGGTTGGGTAGGCACTATTGGCATATAATGCTTGCTTATCCAACCAAATTTGATATAATCCTACCAGTGCTGTTTTAGATACTCTTTCCAGCAATTAATTTATAGTCTTGGTTGGCTGAGACCTTTTATTACATTTACATTATAGAAAAACTTTATTAAAATTACTCTTTCCCATGTCTACTACATACACATAACTCATGGTACAGTCATATCCATCTACCTTTATTCTGTGGTCTTTAGGGATATTTATTTCCTATGATACAGTAAGTTCTACATGTACTACTTGTTTGAGTATTCTCGATAAAAGTAAAAAGTCTGGCCTAGATGATATAAGAGCGATATCCTCAGTAATTTAAAATTTTGTGCACAGTACTAAGATTGAGTAGTTTTTCTTAGGATTTGCAATCGAACCCTTTTTTTATAAAGTAAACATGTTTTGCTTGTGGTGTCTTTTTATCATATTTGGTAAAATGTAGGAAAACATGAATTCATTTACTCTTTGATTTCACATATGTGCAATTTTACAGATAAGCAATTACATATGGGCATTCCTACTAATATACTTACAATTTCACCTAGGAGTACAACATTTTCTCCTCTTACAATAAATATGCCTCGAGGAATGTCTCCGTATTCTTTACCAACATGAATTCTTTCTATGGTTTTATGAAGCACTAGATTGGCAAACTGGTCTACGCAGCGAAGGTATCCGATTAACGTCCTCCCGTCACGCAGCAACACCATTAATTTCTCTCCATGAAACAAGAATCACTCGGGTAAAACATAAAAGTGGATTCGACTTACATTCAATTCTCATAACATGAAAAGAGAAAACGTACTGTCCAACTCATCTAACAAATTTGCAGTGCCAGCTAGAGGATTAACGTTGCTTGACATTTTAATAAATGTAGTTCGAAATCAATTTATTAACTTGGTTTTGTAATTTGCGGATTTTGTAGGTCCTCGCATCAACCGCAACAATTTTAAGTAGGTAATTCTAATTTGTATTATTTGGTTATGTCTAAACAAAAACAAAACTTTTTTTATTTGTCTTTGACATCGGTCTTTATATATTATGCCAGTGACAAGAATTATTAAAAAGTGTTAAATTAGTTGATTAAATTAATTATCTTTAATTTTTGGTAGCAAAACTAAGCAATATGTTAAACATTATATCATGTTTCCACTCTTGATCACAACATTTGACTTTTTGTGAATAAAACAACACTATTTTTGTAAACATAAAATATTAGACGAAACGCAAGATTTGGAAAATAATGCAGTTGCGGCTTTTTTTACATTCCCGTTAAAACCACACTGACATCGAGAATGATTGATTTGCGTTTCTTATTTTAGTTTTTTTTTAGCATGAATCCCTTACCCACTGCAAATTGTTTATGCACTGGCAGCCTTCATTTATCTTTTAGTCTACACCACGAGCCTTTATTTCTATAATTAATATGGACTAAGTTTTACTAAATTACGGAAGAAAAATTACTGCTATTGTAGTAACAATAAAGCACTGTCAGCTTTGAGCTGAACCCATATTATGAGTTTTGGCGGGAACACGGAAGGATGTCGTGTCGCCCCATTGTATTTTTTTTTTCCAAAACTAATGTTGTTCGAGTTTTTATGTATAAAAATATTGGTGTTTTATTCATAAAATGCCTAATTACAAGCGCGAGTGTGGGAAAGTGATAAAATGTGGTGAGCCAGAACTGGCAGAATACACAGAGTGCGATGTCAAGAAGAAAGAGAAAAAAAAACAATTTATGTAAATAGCAGTGTCAAAATTATGAAAACCACAATTTATTTAATCAATCCAACCAACCAATCTTCATGATTGTTCGGACGAATTACATTCAGAGTCAGACAGGCAATAATATATATTTTTGTATTGTTTCATGAGTGCAAAACGAAATGTGATTTATTTTTCTGTGTACGAATTAGGCTGCTGTGCATAAATTGTGCTATGTTATGTAGTAAAATCACTAAGTTGCCGTCAAAAATTAGAAAGGTTTGAACCAAGATGGATCAAGACGACGAAATCAAATCCGGTTGTTTACTATTTCCTCCCGCCGGAGGAAACGTTTTTAGTAAATTCCCGAAGAAGGTATATAATTAATATAACTTCTGTATCTATAATAGTAAACGTGCTTGATATATTACATAAATCACGTAATTAAAAGCATGCGTGCATTTTGACATACATGCACTTTTATGAGTCAGAGGCGAAGCAGGTCTTAGCGTTGCAGTGAGCCAACCTGTTTTACATTGTTATAATCGTAATTACGTAAATAATCTATTGTGATTAATATTACAATTCTATCGTTCCAGAAAAATTGGCAGCAGAAGCATTGTGTTTTGCTAAATGCAAGTAAACAAGGTATTGAGCGGCTCGAAATATACGATAACAAAGACGACGTCACATCTGGTGCGATACCGAAAATTATAACACTTGAGAATTGCATAAAAATAACACATTCTAGTCCAAACACTATTACTATACTTACGAAAACAGTAACTCAGCAGCTTTGTGCCCAATCTGAAGCAGAGACACTGGAGTGGGTCACTGCACTGCAGTCTGTCGCTTTCAGGGGCAGAGACACAAGTCCTATATGCTGTGATGAAGATAATGACCTTTATTGCTCATCTGGTGAAGGAGTTTTCTCTGTAAAAATGTGCACATCTGAAGCATCTGCTAGATGTGGTTTTGAATCTATTAGATACCTCTTACTCCTCACATCAACTGCTATAGAGTTGAGAGATTTGAATGACAATAAACTGTATGCAACATGGCCTTACAGGTATATTAGAAGATATGGCTACAGACAGGGTAAATTCACTTTTGAAGCTGGTAGAAAATGCGATACTGGAGAAGGCATATTCCATTTAGAACATCCAAACCAGTCTGAGATCTTCAAGTGTCTTTCATTAAAAATGAAGACTATGAAACAAATGATAGGGAGTGATAACCTTCACAGTCCTGAGCACTCGGAATTCAATATACAGCAGAGTGTTAATTTATTCCCTGGATCAAGAAGCCCATTAGTTGCTACCAGACCTGATGATTTAAATTTAACTCCTCTCTCATTCAAGTCTTCTTCAATCACAAGTCAACCAAGTTCAGTTTCCGAAAGAGACACTGCACCTTTGCTTATGCCGAAACCAGCATTGAAGCCCAAGCCTCAGAAGCCCCCACGTAAAATTGTGAACCCATTAAAAGTCATCAGTAAAGATATTGCCATAAACAAAGATGTCTCCAGTTCAACTGATGAAAGCATTGATTTCAGTAGATATATGAAGTTTGACAACTATGAACCCATAGACCAAGTAAAGCGTGAACCTAGCCCTTCCACAGTGCCATATGACAAAGTAGAGGTACGTAGTGAAGCATGGAAAACGTTAGGGATCGATGATCCAGACCATACTGAGTACATTCCAAACTTGAGTGACAATCCAAACTGTATGAAGTTAATATCAAGATCTCAAGACAATCTAAACTCAACAGGACCAGAAGCTTCTCGAATTATACTTTTACCGAGCCCAATTGTCGACCCAGAGGATGAAAATTATGATAGGTTACAGTACTTTGGATCTACTAGCAAACTAAATAAGTCTTCTCGATACAAAAAGATAGAAGCTCGACCAACAACACTAGCTTTGAGTGAGTCCAAATCAAAAGACACCTGGAATGATTATGATGAAGTTGAGAATGTTATGCAAACGGCTCGTTTAGCTGATGACTCTCACCTCGGGTATGGAATTATACGAAAACCCAACACACCAGGTCCTCAAGTACCTACAGCTGCTCAGGTCCAGGTGTTGCAGAATCAAGTCGGCATTGAAGATGTCAATCATAATAATTGTAATGGGACCGACTATGCTATTGTGAGCCGCCCAAAAAGAGTTTAAGTTATCTTAACGATTTTAATTTAAGACTGAATTTTTAACAGAGATTGGTCACTTGATTACCATTTTAGTATTAAGTAAAACTCATGGAAACGCACAAATTAAGAGTCGCCTAGAGGCAAAATTTATCAGATTTCTCAATAGAAGTTTTTGCTTTTTATTTATGCAGTAAATGAAAGACAATATTTAAAACTTCCAAAACGAGACTGTTAAGCATTCCTTTTTACATATTTTTTTAAAGTTAATTATGAGCTTATGTATATTATATTGTTATATGCAATGCTTAGTTCATAAGCTAGAGGTATGAATATGTGATTATATTGTGCCTTATTTTTGTAAACTTGTTTGATTACCAAGTGGTGCCAATTTTAAAATAGTGGCATAAATAATGCAGTTAAAGTATTAAAACACTTATATTTTTACCGTAGAGAATTTTTATGTATGGATATGAGCTCTAAAAATACACCAGAGCTTACCCATTGCAATTTAAATGTGTGTAGAAACATATATAAATTTGTGTTTTATAACAATAATTTGGTTTGCAACCATTTTAGTCTACAGATTACTAAATAGGATTTTTTTTAGTCATCCTTTGATTTAGATGTTTTAAGCACTAATTCGAAAACAATATTTTGTCATGATTCTTAATTCTGAAATCATGATGTGGTACTTGTATGACTCGATAATACTTTTGTGGCTTTTTTAGAATTCTAGCTTTCCAATATTCACAAACACCAAAATTTTGATAAAAAAAAGGTTATGCCTGCAATACTTTTCTATTTAGTCTAAATTTGTATGGAATACTATTTTTGTATCATTTTACTAATAGAAAAATGCATTATTGTTGCATTTAAAGAAACTATAATTTTTAAGCATATGGATAAATAGGCTTTAAGTACTTTTGTGCAAGCCTATGTGTAAAACATTTCTAATGTTTTGGGAGCTACAATTTGACTATGAGAAAGTTTCTTTGATCTTGGAAGAAAGGCAGCAGTATCCTAACATTAATCTCATAAGGTAACAAAGCTGTATTTTCGAATTAAAACTACATATCAACAAAACAATTTACAAGTTCAATTTTGTGGATGTTGGAAGAAA
Organism: Biston stratarius; assembly: GCA_950106695.1. NCBI lineage: Eukaryota > Metazoa > Arthropoda > Insecta > Lepidoptera > Geometridae > Biston > Biston stratarius. The sequence goes on along the minus strand of OX467106.1, from coordinate 30,762,796 downwards.
AAAGTTATTCTAAGAAAACCATTGTTTCATGTAGTAGGTTGTAGTTATGAGGCTTTTGTTAGCTCAATAGGACAAAAAACTAAGAATGCAACTTATAAATTATAAAGAAATTGCATCAATAAAGAATCATTCTAAATCTTTAAGAGCTGCAACAGCTCCACATAAATATGAACATATTTCCGAGCCAGTAGAAAAAAACTGTTCATGAAATTTGTAATGTTACATAATAATATCAAATTAAATTTTGTAATTGCACCATTTCTTTACAAGTTGGGAAAAATATATTTCAGTAAAGTCGTAAACTTGTTGATATTAATGTGACATTGTAATTGAATATCTGTACTTATGAAAATAAGTTTATGAATGTGTGTTTTAAAACTAATCTACAGTTAATAGTTGACTAATTTTTAATTCCCAGCTTGTATAAGTTATGGTTAATATATGCAAAAACGTACTAGGTCACTTTTTTATTCAGGGTCTACTATTGTGTTACTGTGACCACACCACATGTTAACTGCATCTGAAAATGTTTCAAATATGTTTACTTGTAAGATTTATTTTTTTGCAGTATCTTGAATCTATCTATGTTTATAATTTAGTTTGGCCATATTTTTGTGATTTGTGTAATCTCTTGTATTATTATGAAATATAAAAATAAACCATGTAATCTTGTAAGGTATGTTTTTATTCTGGAAGAACCATTCTTGAACATATAAAATAATAATTAGTTCTATACTTTCTGATGTCCAGTGATGTCCTAAAATAAATACTAACAATTCAATTTATAGAAAAAACTATATAACCAGGAGAGATACCTATACACTCATGAAAATAAGTTCACTTAGTATTTTAGTAACTACATTTATTTGATCATGTTGATCATTCATTATGTTCTACAAAAGTTGAGCTATTGATGTCATCTAGAAATTATCAGTATCCTACATACTTGTCTAGTTTTACATAATAATTCAATGACTATACATAGTAAAACTAACATCACACAGATAACAAAATGATGCCTGCATCATAAGCTAATATGAAATAACATACAACTTTTGTCTAAAGACCATTAAAACTATATTCTACATCTTTACATCTATTGTATCATGAAACATTAGTGCCAACGAATGCAAAAATAAAATTGATTGGGTAATATCGTCCAAAAGTGCAACAATAGCAGTATCTCTATTTTGCATTATCCAGCAAGTCTTTCCAAAGCACTTAGTACAAAAAAGCTTCAGATATTCAGTCTTATTCCTTCAACTTTAGGATAACTTTTTCAGACTTTTCCGTGGTCAACATCTCTGTTGCAATGAACTCTAAGTCTTCTGACATGATTTTCTGTACTGTCTCACCTTTCTCCGCCATTATATCTTCGATATTCTTTTTGCCATTCATATCTGAAAACCAGTTAAGGTTGTCTGCTATCAAATGCTTGTTTTCACAGCCATCACATATAACAATAACAACGCCTTTATAATAAGCCAGTTTGGTAATAAATTTCGTGTTTCTGGTATTACACTTTTTGCACGTAAACATTAGCTGGAATTTTCCCTCTGTCTTTGGCGACGCAGTGGCTGAAGCGATTTCATTGAATTTCGTCACACTTGTGCTGAAGTTTCTTGGAGACTGGACCTTCGGTGTAGATGTGGTGTAAGAGGGAACAGCTAGTCTTCTTCCAAAATATGAATTCCCTTTACTCGGAAAGAATACCAGATTATTTAGCAGCCGCGGGGAATGATATTTCACAATAAAATCGATTAGAGTTTTGTGCGACATGTTTACAATTTGTTGTTGTTACTCTTGTTCTTATAAGTCGGTTATCAGCTCGATGTCTTCGTAAAATTATAGTAACAGTTTAAAAGTTATAAAACTACGATGAAATATAAATTGGAAGTAGAATACAAATATTACAATACCATACTTTCAAGAGTAGAAAAACTAGAAGAAGCACATTGTTTTTTTAATGAATTTGCTCCATCGGGCATGCTAAAGCTATACGGCTATACTGCCTTGTTTTCAATTTTTGCAGTTCATATCTTTTAGTTACAGTCAAAGTCCAGTCTTTGTCAAGTCCAATATGTGCCAGTCAAATTATGTCATGCCATAGTAAAGTAGTGGCCTGTAGTGACTTTACTATAAGCTTCTGGATGGAGTTTTAGAAGCAAAACGGAAAGTCATGTTTCATAACATTATATCACTTTTCCACACTCGCGCTTGTAATTCGGCATTTTATGAATAAAAAAACCTCTATTTTTATAATCAACAATCGAAAAAACACTAATTGAGGAAAATAAAAATACACACACGACTCTTACCGCATTCCCGCCAAAACTCCTGAAATATAATAGACGTCTAGACTAAGCCAGACAAACTAGAGCTTAGCCAGAGACTATTAGAAATTACCAGGGCTTGGAAACCGGAAAAACCGATTTCGCTTAAAATACCTACGAACTTTATTATTTCGTTCTGTTCGAACTAAACCTCTAAATAAAACGGTTAATGTAAAGAACAATATTCAAAAGGTTTTGCTCGAAAAATTGGTGTAGAACGAAAAGGATTCGTTCTTTTCCATTTGACTTACCTATACCTACCACTACTATGAAGAAGCGGATCTATCCCGCCGCACCCCGCGCGCCTCTGTCGGCAGACCGCACGAGCTCGCGGAATAAACCGGTTTATAAAGGTTTTTGATAAGGTTTTCATAACGCTCACGCTCCGAACGAAATAACCTTAATAACGTTATTAACCGGGTGTTTACCGGTAAATTTGAAACCGGTTTCAAGCCCTGGAAATTACACTGTTAGCTCCATCGCTAAAGTTCTGCTTCGAAAGCTGAAGGGCGTGGGTTCGATCCCACTCACGACCAACATTTTGTGTGACTAATATGGATGTTTGTTCTGTGTCTGGGTGTTCTGTATGTATTATAAGTATGTATGTATTTACAAAAAAAAAAATATACGGTATTTTATCAGCTGTCTGGTTCTCATAATACAAGCTGTCTTTAGTTTGAGGTTAGATGGCGCTGTATAAAAATGTCATCCAGTTAGATAGAAAAGTGTTAATTTTAATTTTTTCTTCAATTAAAGACACCCCATGCCGTATGGTATATTTGCCAGTATCCAATCTAGGAATTTTTATTCTTTCAAATAGTAGCAGGTTCAAAACCAAAGCATTCTGTGACCAATTTGCGACGTTTGGGAGTAGCTCTAGTTGTGCCGATTTTCTGAAATTACCAAACTTTGCGGTAACAGGTGCGGTAATAAGCTTACAAACACACACGATTTGCGGTAGAAGCTTTATTATGCCAACTATAATAGACTATACAAGGCACTTTTTGCCTTCTTATGCTTTCCATAAAGGTGGGACCTTTATCTCTTGTCATACTCAATTGTTACTAATAGAAATTTTAATTGTGGATAAGTGTGCATAATATGCCGCGCATACAAATGTCACTTGAATTGAAGTTAACTATGGAGTTTTCGCGGGAACGCGGTGAGCGTCGTGTTGCCCCATTGTATTTTATTTCTAAAACTAGTGTTTTTTCGAGTTTTTATGCATAAAAATAATGGTGTTTTATTTATAAAGTGCCGAATTACAAGCGCGAGTGTGGGAGAATGATATAATGTGGTTAAACATGACTTTTCGTGTTGCTTTCAAAACTCCATCCAAAAGCTTATAGTAAAGTCGCCACTACTTTACTAAAGCATGTCTTGATTTGACTGGGATCGACTGGATTTGATCAAGACTAGACTTTGACTGTAACTATAGATGATAAAGAAGCTGAAAAATGAAGACTACTCACAAATGATAGAAACATTGAAACTGGCAGAATGCACAGAGAGCGATGCCAAGAAGAAAAAAAAAAAAGTTAACTATTTTGACAAACATAAATGTCAAATTGCTAATGACAAAATCACCAAATTGCAAAAAAAAAGCGGAAAACATAACCTCCATCTCCCATTTCAAATATTATTGTTTTTCCAATAAAATTACCTAAATTATAGTGAAAAGTATTGTATTACGCAAAAGTATTCATGAAATGAACTTGGAGTACGTGAAATTTTTATCTGTGCTCTAAAGATAATCATTAGAAAGTTTGGTTAGAATTTTTTTCAGGTTTCGGCTAACAAGATGGTATCTCTTTGGTTTACGCCTCAGCTAGCTGACGAAATAATGAGAAGCGATGATATATTTCAGCAAACACACAGCGTTATCGCCGGTAAGGGTTATCTTGTTTCTTCCCAATGATTTGAATCGTATCAATCTTAAATGCTAACGACCTTGCTCTCCACATCGATAAAATGTAAATACATATGTACTGACTGACATTATAGATCTACCCACTTGTATTTAAAAATATATTTGTTAGAAAAATGCTTTCATTCTTTATTAGCAGAATTTTATTACTTGATTCAAACAAAACTCTTCCTGAAAACTTTTTGTTTTGAGTATGCAATCCAGAAATGCTAGTCATTAAAACATAAACATTAGCTATTCATTTATGGTCCAGAATGATAAGCATACTAGCTGTAAACAGAGTTGAGAATTCAATTAATATTTACCTACCTATTGATATTAAAAACGTTGGTGCTCAAAAATCTTTAAATGTTTAAGTAAAAATTAGACAAACTAAAATAAGTTTGTCAAATTTTGCAATATTTACATTAAACACTAGAGCATTAAAGTACAAAAAAAAAAATTGACTTTGAATAAGTATGTATTTATTAAAGCAAAGTATATTTTTTTCCAGATATAGTTTCTGACCGTATTACTATTACACACCTAGTTGAAAACATGGGAGGCGTGTTAACCCACAAGGAGGCTGACAACCGTGAAAAAGGCATGCGCTTCTTCACCAAACTCCTCAAAGAACTACCTAAAAACTACTTAAATGAAATGCAAGTGAAATTCATATCAAAATTCTACATTGATCGGTTGAAAGATCATCACAAAGTAATACCGGATGTTTTAGAAGGATACTTGGCTATTATTGAAATGGGTCATTATAGTATGAGTAACTGCATAGATTTTTTTACAGTGCTTTTTAGAGAGGTGGTGTGTCAAGCACAAGTACGTCAAGACAGATATAATATATATCTGATTATGCAGAGGTTGTTGGATAAAAATTTGGATTGTAAGTATCTTGGTCCTTAAATATTATTTAATTTTCTAAAAATGCAGTTTATACTTATTGTTGAACAATATTACTTGAGATACCTATGTCAATTTTGTAATTGTAAACATATATTTTAGTTCATAAATAAGGCTTACTTTCGAACTATAAATTATGAGACAATATATTGTTTATTATTTGTTGTTTGATCACCATTAGTATTCTTACCTTAGTTTGTATAGTTGCATATAATATGTTTACCAATGTATGGCGTACAATCTGGGATTGTGGTACTTTTGACCTGATCTTTTGTTTCTTTTCATTTGATTTGATTGTTCTTAGCTGGAGAGCTGCTAGGTGTAGTGTAATTTTGTTTAGCATCATAATAAAACACCCTTTAAAATCACAATTTAATTATGACTGTTAAGCTGAAATAAAATAAATATATACCTAGAACATTCAAAATGGACTCCCGTAACGCCTGAATCCATCAATTATTTAAAACAACCTCTATGTTTTCCAGACATGAAAACCCTCGGTCCGGATTTCATATACGGAGTCATATCAGCAATGGATGGTGAAAGAGACCCACGTAACCTAATGTTTCTCTTCACATTCCTTCCACATTTTATCAAGAATGTACCACTAGGACACTTAGTAGAAGAGATGTTTGAAGTAATATCCTGTTACTACCCTATAGACTTCCATCCAGCACCTGATGACCCAGCAGCTGTGACTAGGCAGGACTTAGCTGATGCACTGAAACCATGTCTGTGTGCATGTCCAGAATTTGCTGAGCGGTGTTTAGTGTTATTGGTAGAAAAGTTGGACTCAAGCTTAAGGTTGGCCAAAATTGATTCGTTGAAGTTATTGGTTAGTTTTTATTTTTATACCATTCTCCTTTGTAAATGCATGTTCGCTCTCCTTGTTTTGTAAACCATCTGTAAAACATTTGAAAGTAAAGATTGAAAATACCTAGTCTGCCTACAGAATCTTGGTATGGTCACTTGCATAATACATATAATTTTATGGATAAAAATCCATTAAAAACACAAAGTATTTGTATCTTTGTATTTAGGTGTTATAAGTTTGACGTGTCTGTGTGTGTCTGTCTGTGGCATCATAGCTCCCGAACAGATGAACCAATTTGATATTGTTTTTTTTTTTTTTTGTTTGAAAGGTGTTTTAGTCAGTTTCTTAGTGTTTTTAGAGTCGAGGGATTTTTAAATTTTTTATGAACCCATCAATACATGAAACATCCTATTATACATATCTGTAAAATAGGGGTCTGATATAAGAATCTTCCTTCTTTTTAAAGTCAGCAAAAATATAGGTTTTGCAGTACAAAAATATTACTCAAATTCTAACATTTTGATTTATAATTTCAGACTGAAACCAGTAAGACTTTTAAAGCCGAATCATATGCACCATTCCTTAAAACGCTTTGGGCCTCGATTTACAGAGAAATAATGCACAAAACAGATGAAGAGCTCAAAATGGCTGCTCATGAAACCTTATCAGCACTGATCACTAAACTCTCTACTTCAGCCAACACAGATCAAGCATTTGAAAATTTTGTGAGAGGAATACTTATAGCCATGCAAACCACTGTGGCTGAAGCGACAACAGTTGCTCAATTCGTACTAGCTACTAAAGTGTTGCTTACAACAGCTAACACATCAAAAGAATCCTGTCTGATCATCACAAAGTCAATGGTCCCTGCACTAATAGCATACTACGAGTTTAAAACTTCACCGAAGCTACAGATAGCTAGTTTAGATTTTTTGGGAGATTTGTATCAAATGGCTAAACATTGGGAAGTGCTCAACGATATTAAGGCACAAACAGTAGAGATACCCCAACTTTGTTTAACAGCTGTGAGCGTTCCAGTCAGAGATTATCAAGTGGCAGGATTCAAAACGCTTATCAGAGTAAAGGATGTCCTAGACACAGATTTGGTTGTCCCATTTGTTGAAGTTTTGATACATAACGTTCAACATAGCCAGGATGCTGATTTGCTTAAAGTTAGCGTTGAAACTGTTCATGCTATTGCTCGAAAATACCCAGAACTTATCATGAATTTAGTCGTTAAAGGAAAGTGTGATCTAGATAATCTAATTCATGACAAAGATAAAATATTTTTGCAAAAAAGGTTAAACTTACTATCCAATCTAGCTAGTATAGACGATTTCACTAAAATAATCATAGAAGAAATGTTAAAAATTATTACTGAAAACAATAAAGATGCTAACAAAGTTATTGAAGCGCTAAGCGAAAGCATGTCTAATTCTAGTTTGTATTCAAACAAAAAGGTAACTCAAATAGAGAGTGATCATGGTTTAATAGACTCTGTAATGAACTGGCTTATAAAAGAATTAGAATTGGACAAACAAAGTTGTTTTTCACATTGTTATTTACTGATTTCAAATACGATCAGCAGTCTTCCCGTAGAGAAACAGGAGCTGATAATAAACAGGCATACTTCACAGATATTAGACCAATGTTCAAAAAATGACACATATTTCCTAGCTCTAGAAAGCTTATACAGTTCTTTGCACCAGAATTTATATAATCCGCAATTTGATACAATAATGAGGCTGTCTTTGAAGTTGTCTTTAAAAAGTGAAAATGAAGAAGTTAGAACCAAAGCATGTGCAATGATAGCACATTTTTTGAACAAGGCTGAGTATGGACAGACATTTGAGTTACTCTATGAACTTTTGAAAAATTCTCTAGTTTCTTGTAAGAAAGATAACGAAAGTATATGTCCAAAGCTAATATTGCTGTATGGGTGGATATCGAAAGCATTGATTATGCGAGGCAATGATATGTTTCAATTTTGGCTGCAGAAGGTGAGAACTTTGATTGACTAGTTATTTTTTTTTAAATTTGGCCTTCGTCATGATCACTATCACTACAATGCACACAGGGTCTATTTTTAACCGACTATGGCAAAGCGAAAAGGAAGGGTTACGTTTCTTAACAGTCTATGCATACAGGAAGACATTTTTAGACTTTCTTTAGACTTTTTTTTTAAATATGTGTTTATATATATCGTGGCACCAATAGATGTTGATTCGTTATTATAATCTGGGTCCTAGTTGGGTGATAGTTTCTTAAACTTATTAGCTTTATTCTGACTATGCAAACATTGACTGCCATGGTAGCTTATTTGGTAAAGTTCTGCTTCGAGACCTAAAGGGCGTGAGTTCGATTCCCACTCAGGACTAACATTTGTGTGACTAACATAGATGTTTGTTCTGTATCTGGCTGTACTGTGTGTATTTCCAAAAAAAGTATTGTCAGGTGTAGGTTTCCTATAGTACAAGCTTTGCTTAATTTGGGGCTAAATGGCTCAGTGTGAAATGCCCTCCAATATTTATTTATTTATGTGTGTTGAGATTTTTGCTCCATGTGTGTTATGGGAAATAATTAACGATTATTTAAATCCAAGCCAAAAAACTAAAATAACAACTCGGATTTTTTGTTGAGCCAAATATTCATTATATTTAAATTAAAAACAAAGGTTTAGGACGTTTTTATATGGTGGGTTATTTATAAGTATCAGAAGGAGTCCTACATTGGGCGCCTGAATGAAATGCTTTTAGTGGCTTACGTACGTGTGCTTTATTAGACAGTCTATGACTGACTGAAGCGTTTAGTAATAAAATCTTATATACTAGGTAGATGCCTTGTGACGTCATGATGTTGGCGGACACGCAGGCCCTACAAAGGTAACTTTGTAACTGATACAGGAATGAATATTACTTATCTAAATTTCAAACATCTTGTGGAAACAATTGATTCTTCATCATTTCAGATAGTAAACACGCTGAACAGCAGCCAATACTGCTCGTACGGCGCCGAAGCCATCCGCCTCATAATGGCCGACGTGCCCGACAATCTGACAGCTAAGCATCACTGCCGCATCAGCTTTCTTTACAAACAGAGGATGTTCCTAGCGTTCACTAAAATGTCGGATAAGATTGAACCGATCACGCCTGAAATCAAGGAATCTTATTTATTGAGCTGGGCGTATGTAGTGGGGAAAGCGCCCAAAACTGTGCTCTTGACTGAAATTGACAAGGTTAGTGTATAATTCTCTATCCTCTAGTATGGTGCAGAGTTTTACGGCAGAGCTGTGTTTTTAAAAAAATAATTAAATTCTATATTACAAAAAACACATCGGCAGTTAATAGGTTAAACCAAGCCTCTACTATTTTGAATTGTACTACTAGTACATAATAAGTCTTTCAATTATAATTAATATCAACATTCACTGACCTGTATAACACCTCGTTATCAATAAATATGATGATGATTATTATTTAACCTAGTTGAGACCTAACTATACATTTAGACAAGGCGTCATGTGACCAAAATGCTGGCATCTACTTCAATCAAAAAACTTAGCATTGCCATCCAGCTTGGCAATGCTGCTAGCTTCTATTCTGGCCACATTTCCCTCAGATGGACTATTAACATTGAATCTAATACCTTTAAACAAGCAATTCTTGTATATATGTACATATATAATCTGAATCACGGAAACAGCTCCAATGATTTTCATGAAATTTTCTATGCAGGGGGATTCGGGGGCGATAAATCAAAGATTTATCGTCATGACTATTTGTTTTGGTGGGAATCGAACCCATGCCCTACGGCTCTTGAAGCAGGTATTCTATCAAATGAGCTAACAGGGGATTAGATTAGGTTGTTTTTATAAATTTGTAAATAGTATAATCAGTTTTCAAAGTTGTTATTTTTATTTTATCATTTTAATTAGTTTTTGTAAATAAAGTTGTTATTTGCTTAGTTCAGAGACCACCTTCAAAAGTTTCTTTAGCACCTCTTAACTTTTATAAGTTTTATGCATATTGTTGCTTGCATCAAACGATGTAGCAAAAACATGAGAAGCCTAATAGCTCAGTGGTTAGCGTGGTCAGTTCTCATACTGAAGGGTATGAGTTCAAATACCAACAATGAGCTTGAGCTGCCTCACTTGAGAGCCAGTTCCATGCCAGGCTAGGCGTGCTTTACCATCTTCGACCACACCGTCACTCAACATCAGATGAGCTGTGGTCAAACAACCAGCCTGTCAGCAAGAAAAAAAAACTTATAGACACATTAAGAACACCCAGACTAAATATAAAACTTGTTTAAAAGTACCTTTCAAATATTTTTTCTAGATATCTCCAATAGTGATAGACTCTTTGGCATACGACAATACGGAGTTACTTCTTGTAATGATGGAAGTTTTGGACAGCTTCGAGCAAGCGAAACACGCCATTATTGGCCAAAGTTTACAGACTATATTGCCGAGACTGGTCAACTTGACAAAATATATGAAGTCAATGGTAAGATATAATTGTATGTATATATATAAATATATGTCGCAGGCAATTTGTATGATTTCGCTTTTTACAAACAGCGTCGTCCGTTTTATAAACACTCGCAATTTTAAAATATGCCGAAGATTATAAAAATCCTGGTAGCTTAATGAATTCCTTTTTAACCGACTTCAAAAAAGGCGGAGGTTCTCAGTTCGACTTTCGACTGGGTGAAACGATTTTGATGATTCTTTTTTTATTTGAAAGCTGTTGCTTCCCGTGTCCAATTTGGTCCAGTTCTGACAATGGCATCCTTGAAAAAAAACATAAATGAAGTCGGTTTTTTTGTTAAAATTTTACTTAACCACTAATATATACGGTGGTGGTCGTCTAATTGTCTATAAAAAATATTTACGAGATTCCATTGATTCATTATTTTTGCAGGATGTAAGAATAAAAAGTCTACAATGTTTATACAACATTGCGAACTGTTACCGTACTGTTCAACTTCTACCATTCAAACAAGACGTTTTATTGGAATTAGCGCCATCTCTTGACGACAAGAAGCGACTCGTCCGCAATATGGCGGTAAAAGCGCGAACGCGGTGGTTCCTGATTGGTGCGCCGGGAGAACTCAAAGACAATTGAACTAAGGAGACAGTTGCTTCTGTTTCTTAAAAATGGAACGTAATATTTTTCTAAACATTGACGGCCAGTTTGATTACTGTAAAATTATTATTATGAAGAGTAATATTTTGATCGAGGAATATTTATGTAGCATATTCAAGCGACATAGCAAAGCATTCCCATGTTCTTAAAGTCACCTGAATTCTGTTAACTATTTTTATTATTATTTATAAGGATCATGTAAATTCCTGTACGTATTTAACCTTATCCACATGAAGTTGTTTCGTTGCAAAAATACTAATAAAAATTGTATAATACTTAAAATACAATAGTTTTATTTATAAACTTTTATTTGCAACTAACTTACGTCCGCGACTTCGTCCGCGTTAGGTTAAGAATTGGGTTCAGAGAGAAATGGAATGTGTGTAAGTAACAAAAAAGCAATAGTTTCATTCGTCATGAACTTGCTTTACTTATTACTTAAAGACAGCCCTGTTGGCTCATTGGTAGAATATCTGCCTAGAGAGCTGTAGGGCGTGGGTTCGATTCCCACTTAGGACAAGCATTTTGTGGTATAAACATAATGTTTATTTGTGTCTGGGTCTCTGTGTGTGTGTGTATTATAAGCAAGTATTTACAAAAAAAGTATATATGATTATGTGTATTCTATCAGTTATTTGACTGCCATAGTATAAGCTTTGCTTTGTTTGGGATCAGATGGCGCTGTGTTCTACGATATTTATTTATTAAAATAAAGGATACTGCACATTCCAGAATAATGTTCCATAAGACATCATATTGTAAACCAAACTTCAAGTGGATACGTCCTGTATTTAGTTTTATAATAATCCTACAGAAACCTAACATTGTTCCGGGATAAAATTCCGGGCTTGTTTCGTAGCCGGCTTACAGTTTTTTTTTTTTTTTTAAATAAAATCGTTACCTGTATAGCATGATTTGTTTATTACACGACTGCCAATAAAATAGTAATGTTGTTGTATAGTAATGTTTTTAATAAAACATTACACAATTTTTTTTGTGTAGCATAATATATGTGTATGTATGTATGTTAGTTTCTTTAGTCCACCTTATTCCAACTTTTAAATGCATAGACAAATCCTTACATCTGGCCCTCTGGAGAGAAACTGGTACTAAATAAAAAAAATATGTGAGTTTTGATCTCAGATGTTTTGATATTTCCATTGTAATCAACCACAATTTTTTTTATAAGCTTAAGGCTTAATGTTCGAATTTTTCAAATAATTTCGTATCAGCAGTTCCCAGTTCAATCCTTCCAATTCCCCGTTAAAAAGCGGGAGTTAGGCCCTTCATTAACATTTAAAGTGTGGACGCTCAGAGGCGATAAGGGTTTATGCAAAGCCGGATCAAATTGTTAGTGGGAATTCGTCGCAATAATCCAGGCCACTGTAGTGCGTTTGGAGAAGATACGTGTGTTTTTAGTGCAAGAAAAAAGGATTAGAAGAGGGAAAAGAAGTACTTGGGTGCCTATAAAATAAGTCGAATTACTTAAGTAAGCGCTAGACGATGCGATTATCAACTTCAAACTTAATAATGTAGCTGTAGACGATTCTTTTACGTTTGTGTACTTTCGTGTGTTTTTGTTTAGAATAGAAGTTTTTTAAATATAATAAAGTGCCAAATTATACCTACGCACTATTATGAGCAAGTGATGTAATGTTGCGCAATAAGTAATTTTGTGCTATTACCAAATCTCATGGTAAAGTCTTTATAGATAAATAAATTCTTTATTGTTTCCACCAAGATTACAGAAACAGAAATAATACAAACGTTTAAATGAAGTGCAACAATCGGCGGTCTTATCGCTTAGAGCAATCTTTTCTAGGCAACCTTTGTACGGACAGGACTCAGTAAAACGACGGGGTGTACTAACGAAAGAAACACTTAATATTTACAAAAATGACTATGATAGTGATTAAGAGATAATTTACTTGGTTTTACCGTGAAACACTTAAAAATATTTAATACTTAACAGGGCTGAATGAACAAAGTGCGATGCCAAAAATAAATAAAAAATAGTACCTAAAGTAAGGTTGCGCGCAACGACATATCATAAATGGTCAAAGCCTGATGGCGAGCGGCTTATGCTGGCAAGCATGATGCCAGCATATTTACCTATAATCAAAGTATGGAACATATGGCATGGAAAAATGGAAAAGTCTATCCGATTTAGTTTTGAAAACATTCGAATTTTAACGACCACTATACAAACTTGTCGTGAATAATGAAGCCATTAACCAACCTAAGCAAACTATCCAGGCCTAGGGAAACATTTCCACCATCGCAACACACACATTTGTCACGGCATGCAAATTTAAATTGAATCATCAGCGGGCGGATTTGGCCTATAATCCCGGGTCCGGCCCATTCACGGTGTTGACTGTATCTGCGGACTCATCTCAGACTTACGCGTTTGTATTAAAGGTATACTCGTATGTGGATATAGGCAGGTGCCTATCAACCCAATGGGTGAGTCAGGATCTGTAACAATTTTCATTTAATTGTTCTAATTCTATATAATTTTTGGATACACCTACCTACCTCTACTTGCTATAAAAATATCGAAATTGACACTGGAAAAGAAGACAAAGTGCGATGCCAAAAACAAAAAAGAAGATTTTTTTTTTCATTTTGGTATATATGTACCTTTAATTTTACCTACCAAAATTATGAACTTGGATATTACCAACTTATTAAGTAGTTGATTTAGGTCAAATCGTGCAAGCTGAATTAGAACCATCTTATCTTACGGAGTTAAATTTGATACGTTGGTTTAATTTCAAAGACAATACTGTACACTATTTATGGTAAATCTATATTTTTTCTATATATTTGACTATAATTCACGCACGAAAGTTCCACTGAATATTTTCCAAAAGTAGATTTACAAAGTACCTACTTTATTTTATTATTAACCTACTCAGAATCACCTAACAAAACTCATTATTCCTAATCCAGTGTAGGTGGTGATGGATCAGGCTAGAATTTTTGTTCGCTTATTTTTAGAGCTCATTAATTGTGTGTGTCGAAAGGTCTATTTCAATCTGAGTACCTACCTTAAGAGCTATAATGCTCTACGTAACTAACTCCTTATGAATGGAATTACAATCAATACTTGGTGATAGATCTCGTTAGCAGGAGGTCGTCTAGGTAGGTACCATCGCAGTAGCAGATATTCTGCCACCAAGCTTGTTTGCGTTTGAGGGGTATTGCAGCTAGTGGAAATACAGGGCTGTTAAGCATATCTAACTATCGAAAGTTTCAAAGTAATGAGCGCCAAAGCACCGACACCCTGGCCTTTGTTTTGCTACTCAAAATTCTGTGTATCGCTGCAATATTCAAGCGTTATCTTTTACCATCAGGAGAATGTCTCGTTAATCTCATTACTTGTAACACTAAAAACAATTTAAAAACTAGGTGTGTTTACAATCTTCAACATCAGACACCGTCACTTAACATCAGATTCTGGTGTGTACAATAAAAAGTTACTGACTATCTATATCATCACATCATCAGCCATAGGTCGTCTACTGCTGGACATAGGCCTCCTCCTGGGGGGGTTTTGCTAATACTCACCACGCTTGGCAGGCGGGTTGGCTAGCGCAGTTAGGTGTGATTGTTCAAGGAAGACGCTGCTGCCCATCTTCCGGATTACATCTCTTAGCTGACTCTTACGGCAACCACGGGTAGAGAGGGTGGGGTACAATTCTTACGCCGGCACCACCGACACTATCTATATAGGTACTCCAAAGAAATAAACGTCATGCACTTACGCCCTGGACTTTGTCTCTTCACTCGATGTTGTGCGTATTGCTGCATTGGTAATTGACGATATCTCATAACTTCATAGTCATATTCGACTTATTAGGCACTCGATACTATAAAAAGTGGCAAAATGACCTTCAAGTATTCCTAAAGCTCGTAAATTATGCCCGAAACTCCGAGCATTCCATCAACGTTCCACAATGTAACGTGAGAGACATTCTCTGGGGCCTTCAAAGGCATAGCTACATCGTAATTAAGAGCCGCTAATGAGAGCCGAAACAAGCGTTGTCATGTCGAATTAAATTTACATTAGACGTTAGAGGCTTCTTCTGGCTTATGGAGTAGCTCAAAGTAGGTATACTTGGGTGGTAGGTATCAAACATACCGATCATAATAATAATAATATGAGAAGACATTTCACACAGCGCCAACTAGCCCTAAACTAAACAAAGCTTGTACCTATTGTGGGAACCAGACAGTTGATAGAATACTTACTTTTTTTTATAAATTTAATAATCTTATACCAATAAACGAGCAATTCTTGTATAGGTATATGTATATATATATATTCTGAATCTCTGAAACGGCTCCATCGAATTTCATGAAATTTTGTATCCAGGGGGTTTCGGGGGCAATAAATCGATCTAGCTAGGTTTCATTTTTAGAAAACGTCGTTTTATCCGTGTTTTCAGCCGAGCAAAGCTCGGTCATCCAGGTACTACATAGTTACAGTACATATAGAACACCCAGACAAAGTACAAACATTTATCGTCACATAAATGTTTGTCCCGGTGGGAATCGAACCTACGCCCTTATAGCTCCAGAAGCAGAACTTTACCATAGGTAAGTATTATTATTGTCGTACTTCCTCTAACTATTTTTTTTAGGTGACAAGACATGTGTTTAGTCACAGCACAGCTCATCTGATGTCCGTGTGATCGATAATAATAAACACAGCTAGCCTGGCATGGAACTGGCTCTCAAGAAAGGCTGCCGGAACACACCGTGAGGTGCTTGACGGCGGATTTTGAGCTTCAGTTGAGTACTAGAAATATATACCAACTACGGTGGTCTGAACGTTCTTCAGGGGGAGATCTACCACCAAAGTAAAAGTAGGTTAAAAATGTTTAGGAATTTCAAAAATAATTACTAAATATAAAATAATGTAAATTTCTTCTATCTATTTATTCACTTATTCTTAACAAGAAATTTTATATGGAAGTTAATTGTTAATGTGCAAATAAAGATAAATTTAATTTACAGAAGGAGTACAGTATACCTACAGAGAAAAGAATACAATGAACTTAGTACATCTAGAGGTGGTATTTGACATTACAATTCAAAGTATAAAATGGTGATTATTGGACCTCAAACTAAACACGAGGCTTGAGGACCGAGTGCGTTTAGACACAGAATATTCTGTGACTATAAACAAAATATTAAATTTACTTACAATAGCATAAAAATTAAGCTTAGCAATTTAGTACTTAGTGTGTGACAATGTATAGCATAGTACAAAAACTACTAACAATTGTTACATAATAGCCAGATTCTTAAATAGGGCAGACGTAGGTAAATATAGAAAGGGATAGGTGCCTACTTAATGATGGAAGCCTCGAAATCCTCTAACTTACGGATTACATAGTAAAGCCTGATCTATTTCTCAGATTTAGTTGTGTATGTGGTATTTAACTAAATCTGGTGTGTTAGGTACTAACCTCGTATGGCTTAGTAATTTCGACGTAAAAGCTGCTTTTGTATGATATTTTGATGTAATGTATTAGGGAGTCTAAAAATAAGGGAAATTCGATGTCTGACGCCTACATAATATAATAGATAAACTCTTTATTGTATTATTTTTATCTAAAAATCAAATATATTATTTTTATAAAAAAAAAGTCTTGTACCTATATCTATATATAGGGTGATTGGTAGAGGGTTAGACAAACCGAATGGGTGTGGTCGGGGACCCATTTGGAGAATACAAGTTGGCCAAAAAAATCCCTGACCTCCTATTTTTCTTTTAGATTTTTTTTGCGATTTTCCCGGGTTTCACCGAAATTTTACCTATTAACGACCATAACTTTTGTAAAACCTGTTTTAGACCGGATGTTTTTATTTGAGTTTGGTCTCTGATACATCTTCAGGCTATGTAAAGCAGGTAAGGTGTAAAGGTAATATGCTTTAAAATACTTCTCTATTTATCACTTATTACAATGGCATACAAAGTTGGTATAAAACTTACCAGCTTGTGGAGTAAATGAAGTAGAAGGGAAAATGAAATAAAATAAATAAAAAAATTATATCAGTAATTTATTCAAGTTTCTGTTAGTTACGCTTCGTTTAGAGGTAGAGATTCACATAATTATTTTGCAGCTGTTTGACTTGCCACCTACTGCCTAAGTACAGAACCTGGCGTCGTTTTAGTTACTTGAAAACGTAACCTAGATATTTTTAAATCTAGAGTAAATAATGTAGCGATGTTAGCTCAGTGTTTAGCGCGGTCGGATCATACGCCGAAGGACGTGGGTTCAAATCCCAACAACGAGTTTTAGCTACCGGTTAAGGAAAACTTCCTGTGGAAACTATATCATAGTGTTAGGGTACTTTTTAGTACCCGGCTGGTTCGCTATACCTCGAAAATCTTTTACCAAGCATTTAACGGTGTGTCTGAGCAGTTTCACTTAAGAGCCAGTTCCTAATATAGGCTAGGTGTGTTCACCATTTTCGACCACACCATCATATAGCGGATGACCTGTAGTCAAAGGTTGAAGTGTCCATCCTGAAGCACCATCTGCACCATTGCTTATTATGCGAGCTGGAGGCGTAGTGTTAATCTCCTTTAGACGGTTCTTCACCTATTGAGAAAGTTATTTAATTTGTTCAGTCGACCTATAAAAATAAAATAAGACTTAACCGGGTCACAACTAGTTTAATTACCGTATAAAATGGTCTTTCTCAGTAGCTCGCGAGTAGGGAGCAGCATTTAATCAAGTCGGTACCCTCTTTACAGAATAGCCCTAAATACATATTACCTAGTTAAATTACATGCCTAACCGTCATAATGTTTGGATGCCACGAATTACTGTAATTCTGCTACTGGAATAACAGTAATTCTGCGAGTGATATTACTGTAATTTCTGACAAAAGGACGCGAACAGGGCTGTCGACGTGGCTTGTACGTGCCTTGGACGTTTCCATTACATGAAATTGGAACTAAATCATGGCGTAATTGTTTTCTTATATTTTAACTGACTTCAAAAAAAGATGAGGTTCTCAGTTCGACGTATGTAATAATACAAATATACAATTATGTTACAGAAGGGATTATATTCAGCCTGAAGTTATTTATTGACGTGTAAAGGTTTCTTTATTACAAGATGAACAAGATTCAGGAAATTAAGATCTTATCGCTGGCATTCCGCTAAAAACGTAAATTAATATTTTTAATGTGACATGATTGAACTGTATCTATGTACGTATAACTATCGTGTTGGCGCCTTATCCGGCAACCCTACTCCCGGGTCTTCAGTGACGTTTCTTGGGTATGCATTAAAGGAATGGCGGATAACTGACATTTGCACAAACGAGCGCCCGCTTTTGTTGTCCAAATTGCTAGGATATTATCATTCTTGTACATTGTATTTAGTTTGTATCTATGCCGTTCTCGACATTGGGTGTTGGCTATTTGTAAGCAAACAAAGCGTTTCGGCAGCTACAAAGGCTTTCTAGAGTATGGGGTAACTGCTTTGCTATACCTTAGCAATGCTAAGCGACCTTAGCTTTGGTGATGATAGCTCGGTCGTTTCACACGCCGAAAAGCTTGGGTTCAAACCCCAACAAGATAAAAATGTATAATCTATTAACGTTATCGCTAAATGAATGTTACTTTATAACTAGGCCCTCATATATTACTTACGCACATTGAATGAAATTATTGGCTGTTTTATAGCTAAGAACGCTCTCTTCTTGGGCATACTGTGATGACATCTCTATTTTTAAAAATAGGATAAGACTGCTAGATGTTAATATATAGGCGCTGGTAACATTTACATAAAATAAAGGGTTGAAATGCCTTGTAACGTAATGCGCTTAAAAGTGTACAACAGAAATAAATTATACCGAATTTAAAAAAACACTTAAAAAATTCTTTAAAATGATCCATTTTACAAATTAAGTGAAACGTGTCAATAAGGTTCTCGAATTCCTTCTTTTTGTGTAACACATAAACGAAGCCTGCATTGTTAATAGAAGTATATTCGTTGTTGTTAACTTGATATTAATTATATAACTTCATTTATTAAAATGTAATTGTAAGATTATTTTTTGTAACATTATTGTTATTTATGTCCAAAAAATATTACTGATTACTTAATGTAAAGAAGACATCATAATAGCTGTATAAAAATAACTTTTAAATACAAACTATACAATTTCAAAGCTCCAAACATAAGTACAATTTGTAATAAAGTATTAAGCACTACATACGCACCTACCGTTCAATGGTACACTTAAGAGATAATCCTTTCATCCCGAGCAATGCTTCACCTGTCCTTGAGACTAGAAACTTCCATCATTACACGTGTACTTGTTTAACTGAAAAGCGTACAAACAATAATTTTCTTTCAAAGTATTTACAGACGTGTGATTTTTGTGTAGAGTACAAATCGAAGCGAAACGAACTTGCCATTGCATTATTCTATTTGACAACTGTGGAAATCTTCAAAGAGCTGAACTCAGTTAAAGATGTAGAAGAAAATAGAAGAAAAGATGGATTCCTTTATTATTATTATTATTAAAGATTTAAAATCTGTCTTGGAAATCAACTGCTAATACGATTTTTTTATAATAAAATTAATGTTAGTATACAAAAATCAGCGTAGTGCATTCCATAATTTTTGCTATACCTTTTTATGACTGACATGCTAGGTGTTTGACCATAGCTCACCTGATTTTAAGTGACGATGTGGTCGAAGATTGTAAACACACCTAGCCTGAAATGGAACTGGCTCTCAAGTGATAATAGGCTCATATGTATTACTTAGGTACAGCAATGGTATTTTACTTAAGACCTACATATACGCCTACCATATATAGGTCACCGGTATATAGGTAGATCGACTCATATTTTACTGAAAACTATCAGTTTTTTTGCTTTTGATATTTCGCGGTGGTTGTATACCATTATTCCGTGTAACAGTGTATCATACAACAATAACTGTATTAGTGTCACATTACGATATAACAGATAATACAATTAAAAATCAAAAGCAAATGAAATGGAAATAAAATCTATTTCGTTCTCTCTCATAGCTTAACCGGCGCGAGCGGTTTGTGCGTGAAACAAGTATTATTATGAAATCTAATATCGTAGTTCGTAGTGACTCGTAGCAGCGTAGCATCGTAGATCTGTTGATTACGTAGAGTGCTTACAAGCATATTTCGGCACGGCGAAAAGCACTTTTTTCATTGACTTTTTGAAAATCACGTCTCGAAAAATTTCAGTGAAATGCGGTACATCTATGTACCTTTTATTCTGAAAAAAAATATTCCTCTAGGATGTCAAATCAAATAGCTTCTAGTGCTATATAAATCTAGAAAAAGTATGTGTCGATATATTAAGACAGATTCCAGTTTGATTCTTTTTGAAGTGAATATGTACTATTATTGCCGTGGTGGTGCCGGCGTAAGAATTGTACCCCACGTTCTCTACCTGTGGTTGCCGTAAGAGTCGGCTAAGGGATGTAATACGGAAGATGGGCAGCAGCGTCTTCCTTGAGCAATCATTTGTAGCGATCATGGCAGATTGATTCAGTGGTTAGCGCGGTAGGTTCGCATGCCGAAGGGCGTGGGTTCAAACCCCAGCAATGAGCTTGAGCTGCCGGTGAAGGAAAACATCGTGAGGAAACCATAGCGTGGTGGTAGGGTACTTTCTAGTACTCGGCTGGCTAGCTACCACCCTCAAGTTGAAAATCTGCCGCCAAGCATCTAACGGTGTGTTCCGGCAGCCTTACTTGAGAGCCAGTTTCATTCCAGGCTAGGTGTGCTTTACCATCTTCGACCACACAGTAACTGAACATTAGGTGAGCTGTGGTCAAACAACTAGCCAGTCAGCCATTATAAATAAAAAAAAACATACCTAACTGCGCTCGCCAACCTGCCTGCCAAGCGTGGCGAGTATTGGCAAAACCCCTCCCCAAGCCTATGTCCAGCAGTGGACTTCCTAGGGCTGATGATGTGTGATGTGATGTACTATTGTACAATTCAGAAAACTGATAATAACAAAATCGTGGGATACGTTACGGTACGGCACCACTCGATACCTAAGTGATCAAAGAATTCATTAAGTTCGGAACAAGAATTATTTATTCTTCTTTCGTCTAGTCGACGCTACACGTGACCAAAACGCTGGCCTCTATTTTGCCCAACGTTTGAGTAAGGCCGTATAACGCGGCAATGGGCCAGCGTCTTGGGAACTATTCCCATTGAAATCGGCGTTTTAGATTAGTATATTTAAAATTATTTTTCTGTAGTTTGCATGTTCTATATAATTTGTAAATAGTTTTATTTTATTTCTTATTAAAAAGCTGTTTAAACAGGAACCTAATAAATAAATGAATATCGTAGAACATAAACAACACAGCACCATCTGACCCCAAACTAAGCAAAGCATGTATTATGGTAGTCAGATAACTGATAGAATACTTAAATATAAATTTTTGTTTGTAAATACAACAGAACACCCAGACACAGAACAAACATTTGTTTATACCACAAAATGTTTGCCCAGGATGGCAATCGAACCTAAGCCCTACAGCTCTTAAAGAAGATGTAGTATCAATGAGCCAACAGGGCTGTCAAACCTTAACTAAATATTTGATAAGTTATTACCAGTTTGTCTTAATAACTAGTGTTGCTTTGTATCACAGAGCAGTGTGTAGCTTTAATCCTAGGTCTACAGTGTCCAGTTACTACCCAGATGCAAACGTGTCTGTGATACTCATAGCTTACACGCACGGATTAGGCAGCGTCCCTCCACAATGGTTAAATGGATTTAGGAGAGAGAACTAGGAAATATAGAGCTAAGAAATCTAAGAATCATTTATGAAGCAAAAAATATAAATTGTGGAGTGGATAGTTTTTTTTATGGCTGACAGGCTAGGTGTTAGACCACAGCTCACCTGATGTTAAGTGACGGTGTGGTCGAAGATGGTAAAGCACACCTAGCCTGGAATAGAACTGGCTCTCAAGTGAGGCTACCAGAACACTGTTAGATGCTTGGCGGCAGATTTTCAACTTGAGGGTGGTAGTTAGCCAGCCGAGTACTAGAAAGTACCCTACCACCACGCTATGGTTTCCCCACGAGGTTTTCGTTCACCGGCAGCTCAAGCTCATTGTTAGGGTTTGAACTCACGCCCTTCGGCATGCGAATCAACCGCGCTTACCACTGAGCTATCATCGCTACAAAAATAAAAATTAAACTAGGAATAAATATTTGTTCAGCTTGTATCGCAGTTAACGCGTGATCCTGGATAAGTAAATGTCCTTACCCATGTCTTTGGGGGATCCGTGCATCTAACGACCTCACCTATTGTACTCCCGATCTATTGTAATTCTATGGTGTATGTGTGTCGATAGAAATCAATTGAAGGAAAAGTCTTTGTTGCGTGTATTTTTCAGATTTATTTTACTTCAATTACGATAGTTTTATACATCTAATACCTTTAAACGAGCGATTCTTGTATATATATATAATCTGAATCTCGGAAACGGCTCCAACGATTTTCATGAAATTTTATATGCAGAGAGTTTCAGGGGCGATAAATCGATCTAGCTAGGTTTCATTTTTAGAAAACGTCGTTTTATCCGTGTTTTCACCCGAGCAAAGCTCGGTCATCCAGGTACTGTATATTATATGTAGTGATGCCTTAAAATATCTTTCACTTAGAGGTCCTTAAGAAATCATTGCACTCCTTTTTCTGGGCAGTCGTGTAAAAACTTAGCTTGGTCTAGTGAAATGAAAGTGAATTGCTTTTTACGGATAAACGTTAGGTCATCATCAGCAGTAGGTCGTCCACTGCTGGACATAGGCCTCCTCCTGGGGGGGGTTTTGCCAATACTCGCCACGCTTGGCAGGCAGGTTGGCGAGCGCAGTTAGGTGTGATTGTTCAAGGAAGACGCTGCTGCCCATCTTCCGGATTACATCCCTTAGCCGATTCTTACGGCAACCACGGGTAGAGAGGCTGGGGTGGTGGGGGTAACGTTAAGGACTACTAAGCAACTCATCCTACAAGATGGCGCTGTTTCCCCAAAAGTGTGTATTTATATCAATCAATCAATCATCATCAGCCTTTTATAGTCCACTGCTGGACATAGGCCTCTCCCAACCCAAGACACGCCAGTTTTTTGCTTCTATCCACCGCCAGCTGTCCTACGTATATCGTCACTCCATCGAGTCTCAGGGTGTATTTATTTATTTTATTTTAATTAGCGTGATATAAATTTATTAGAAGTGCTTTCGCGAGTCATTAAATATGTTATAAGCACTTATCACACATAGTTGAACATGCTTATACCTTAACTTTTGTGTATGTGTTAACCGAAACTTAATTCCTGTACTTGGAAACAAATCACACACACAATGGGTGCTACTAAAAATATTCACTTGTCTTCATATTCAGATCTCAAATAATGACGACGATGACGTCATTTCAAGTCGTGTCTGATAAGCATATTTCTTTTTCTTTACAGTCCCAAAAATCTGTGCAATAGTTTTTTATAACACTGCGGGCTGGTCATGTGATCGATTGCAATTAAAGCAATATTGTGTTATATATTCGTTTAAGCAAAATTTGCGGAACTCTATAGGAATCCATACAAATATTATGTTTGTGCAAAACTAAAGTGAGGTGAACTAATCTGGCCAGTTTTGCCAAGTCAATGGATAGGTGGAGCGAGTTAACCCTGGTTTACAGATTAAATAACAGCGAATACGTAACCGACTTAATCCGCGTCCGACCAACTTATACATAAAGCAGGCTAAGTGATAAGACTAAAGATTTCCCTTGAAGATTTAGCGCATTTGCTTGGAAAATCAGTAGTGGCGCCTCTTTCGACTTTGTGCTTAAGCTGGTCGAATTGTACCTAACCTGTGCTATCAGCCGGCTCGGTTCCGGTTTGCCGACTCACTGGGCAAGGGTCTAATGAAAGTTAACGGAAGTTTTACTTGTTAGTACTTACATGTCGCGAAATTGGATGTAACTTTGCCAGAAAGATAGTTGTTTTGGCAGCATTGTTAAGAGGCGTGTAGACTCGACTGCCCTGGAACAATGAGACCTAGAGAGGATAAAGAGATTATTCTTCCACCTTATTGATCAGATAACAGCAGTTTAAATACGTCAACCCTGTTTGCGGCGACCAAATCCAAGAATAGAACTGAGTTTTATACTCTGAACCGAACCTCGAACTTCAATGTGAGGTTTTTTATGTTTATTCCAATATTTACAAGGTCAATACATGGTCTCATATATATTACGCTATTCGAAGCATCACGACTGCCTTGTTAGCTTATTAGGTAGGATATTTGCTTCAAGAGCTATAGGGCGTGGGTTCGATTCCCACCAGGAGAAAAATTTATGCGACGAGTCTGTGTCTGTATCTAAATGTTCTGTATGTATTTATAAAAAAAAGTATATAAGTGTTCTATTAGGTATCTGGTTCCCATAGTACAAGCTTTGTTTAGTTTGGGCTGGATGGCGCTGTGTGAAATGTCCTACGATATTTTTTTTTTTAAATCTGCTGAATAGCTTCAGTCATTCTGATGCTATGCTATCGATGGTAAAGTCAACGAAAATAATTTGGTTTTTAACTAACTGACTTCAATATAGAAGGAGGTTCTCTATTAAATAGTATTTTTACTTATGCTTTATTATCTCAGAATTACGTCATTCATAAATCGTTTTGGATTTTTTTTCGCCATCTTACCTGATGTTAAGTGAAGATGCGATCTACGATGGAGCACGCTCGCCTGGAAGATACCGATCCACTCGCGACTTGAAGACACCTGGACTGTATCTATCAGGGAACACCCACTCCGGTAACGTATTCCACGCCTTAGCCGTCCGAACAATGAAAGTGAAATCAAATCGTTTCGTACGGGTTTTTGGAACGATGTCGCTTATTCGAGATTCTGGCCGTCCGATAGAAAAATGGGCATGGGTGAATAAGAGTATGAATCAGACTTGAGTATGAGTGTGTGAAGTGTGTGAATCAGACTTGAAAGGATATACTTTCAGATTAATCCTATAGACGTTTTATCAAAATCGGTTCAAAAGTTCGATTTTGAAACTAAAATACCTAAAACCAAGCCGTGTTTGGACTTAGTGGTAAGAGTTATTTTTTTGTTTGTAATAAATTTTTACCTGTACTTTTGTTAGGCCATAAAACAGACAGCTTCTTATCTCCTCAGATTTCCTGGCTGCGACTCTGTTTCCAACTAAATTGCAGTCATTGTGTGTACAAAAGAAATCTCCGCTCCACGGCGGAGCGAGACAAACGTCTTCTCTAATGAGGTACTTTTTATTCGCTTTTTTGCTTGAACGTTTCTTAAGAGCAAATGTAGAGCGCTTCCATTAGATTGTGCTCTTGGATTTCTTTTATAATGAGATTTGGTTGGGTTAGCGTTCATATTATCTGAGTTTTCCGGCTTTCCTGATATTTCAATAAATGGAACACAAACTATAGTTTGTGTTCCATTCGTTAGATATCTAACGAATGTTATTTTCTATGTTTACTGTGCGTGTAGGTAAAATTGACATACCTAGTTTAAATTTCCTCTTCCCATATGGTAGAAAAAAAAAAAATATATATATATTGTATAAATCCAAGTTAATAAAGGTCATGGACCCGGTGTCTGTAGAGTGTAATTTTCTAAATAAATAAAAATATTGCTGTCTAAATCTTGTTTATATAATTATTAGTGAATCCTGTTGATATTTTCTGCGAATCACTAAAGCTATCAACAGCTATTAGCATTCCAACTGGTAGGTCCATATTTGAGAAAGAGGTCAGTCGTCGAATCCAACCCGGCTGGGCAGCGTTCGGAAAAAATTACCTAATCAATTTTTTTAAAGTTATTATTAGTATGTATTAATTTTAAATAAAAAATACTTAATCAATGTATACTTTCAAATGGTTCTTTGATCTTGCTGCACTCTTTACTATACTGCCAATTGACTCCAAATAAAATAGTATTGATGTAAATATATACTTATTGAATATATAAATAAACAAACTACAATATATTTAGCATATTTTTTTTAAAGTAATTGTTATTTTTTAATAATTTCAATTTATTTATTTATTTTCGTAATAATTTTACTAAGAATACATTGTTTCTCAACTTTTACCTGATTTTCTTTATTTCAACTAGTGATGTAAGGATTCCAATATATGTAGGTACATCTAAATCTGTTCAGGCATTTAAAATTTATGTTGGAGTAAAGAAACTCACATACACGAACCCTGAAAACATTACACTCCTTTTTTGGGCAGTCGTGTAAAAAAATCAAAGTTGAAATTGAATTATCAATCCTGCTATTCGGGGATAAACGATCACTTGTAAGGTTAATATATTCATAGCCTTCGGAAGCGCCAATCGCAAGATATCCTGATCAAGTCAGGCCCTAAAATTAAGGGGCTGTTATCAGGGTCTCTCGGTAGATTTATGGTCTGACCCCGACCGGTGATGCGAAATATCTTAATTACTTTATGATTGCGCGATTGCCCACTGGATTGGGAAACTAAATTTTGAGGGTAGTTGCGAAGTGGATGCGGTTCACTAAGTGCTTATGATCGTCACAAGCATAGTTACGCGTAGGTAAGTAAGAAATAGTGTAATAGTACCTAATAAAATAGTTGTATAATAATAATAGCATTCTAGTGTAATTTTTAAACTTTCACAATTTTACCTAATAATTATGTTTATCCCCAATAAACATACCAAACCAACCGGTCTTTATAGAAATCATTGGGGGAGGCCTATGTCCAATAGTGGACATCGTACGGCTGAGATGATGATGATGAGGTAAAGTTTATTATTAAACTTAAAAAATGTTAAGTGTAATTTATCGCGCTTAAAACAGTAATAAATAAATAAAACAGATGTCGTAGGACATTACACACAACGCCATCTGACCCCAAACTAAGCAAAGTTTGTACTATGGAAGTCAGATAACTAAGTAATATAATACTTAAACACTTTTTGTTGTAAATACATATTAATAGGTACATATACAGAACACCCAGATGCAGAACAAACATTTATCGTCATTTGAAATAGTTATCTATCTAATACATTTAAACAAGCAATTCTTGTATATATGTATGTATATATATATTCTGAATCTCGGAAACGGCTCCAACGATTTTCAAAATTTAGTATGCAGGGTGTTTCGGGGGCGATAAATCAATCTAGCTAGGTTTCATTTTTAGAAAACGTCGTTTTTCCGTGTTTTCAGCCGAGCAAAGCTCGGTCATCCAGGTAACTACTATTTTAATGACGTTGACGTAATATTTTTGTTTTTTTGCCTCGACTTTTCGACCATTCAGCATGGTCTATGTAACAATAGCCATGGCGAAGAGCTTACTGGTGGTGTTAGGTACCTACACTCTAAGACAGCAACTCCCAAAGTGTAGGTCACTAGAGAATATCGAGTGAAATCTAAAAAAAAAAACCGGCCAAGGGCGAGTCGGACTCGCGCACGACGGGTTCCGCACCATTATCTATAAAAACGGCAAAAGAATCACGTTTGTTGTATGGGATGTATGGGGCCCTCCTTAAATATTAATTTTATTTTGTTTTTAGTATTTGTTGTTATGGCGGCAACAGAAATACGTAATTTGTGAAAATTTTACTGTCTAGCTATCCCGGTTCTTGTGATACAGCCTGGTGACAGACAGACGGACAAACAGACAATGTTCAAATCCCGACAATGGCTGCTGGTGAAGGAAAACATAGTGAGGAAACATCATCAACACACAATTATGGTGGTAGGGTACTGTACACATTCTGCATTTGACCAGGTAGATATATTTTTTAATAACATATTTTAAGCCGTTACGTAAACATTCTGCAATACGAATATCAGACGCAATTTACGGTCATCTCTAATGATATCACATGTGTTGAATAAACAATGTTTTGTAACTTCCGTGATCCATCACATATTTTGATATTCACGCATTCTTGCTTTGACATTGCATACATAGATCCAAATAAGCAATTTTGGATAACACCGTGGCAATTAATTAAAAGCTAATATAACGATTTCAATGATACCGATTCTCATTACAACAGTAATTACCGTCAACCTTAATTAGGCATTTCCAAATCGATAAATATCTATTTACAATGCAAATTAAAAAAAAAAAAAAACGATTAAACAATCGTGATAAAAAGTATTGCTTCAATTACGGTAAGCTATTTCAAATGCCTATAAACAAACAATAGGTCGTTTGGATGGGTTTTATAGGAGATCTACTGGAATAGAAATTATGCTGAGTTTTATTTTTAGCTGCTCTATTAGGTCACTTGCTAGCTCTGCTCTGTGACATTTAGAGTGTAAGTTCGATTCCTACTCGGGATAAAATTATTTGACGAATATTTGTATGTTAATTTTTACTGGGTGGTTAATTAAAAAAAACTTATACATCTTAGTCTTCACGGCCTTCACGCTCATCCTTTTTTCTAACCCCCGTTGACACTGACAAGACAACTCCTGCGCCGTGCACCCCCCTCGACCTCACGGACGCCCCCCATCCTAACGCTCTAGTAGTAAACCACAAACTAAGTAAACTATTCCATTTGCCCGCGAAATCAAAATAAAAGCTAATATCTTAAATCATAAAGTAATTAAATTAGTTACGAAAAGTTTGTAAATTCTAATAACAGTAAATCCGACTGGCATGAACCCAACGCTCCACAAACTTTATAGGCAATTTACTCGGCCCAGCACGCTTCGACGTAACTAGCTAGTTCGAACACATTTATTTAATTGCAGGTATTGTGTTGCTGTTTGTATTGCAACGGCATTAGTGATCGAGATTGCCTAGATCTGAGATTGTCAATTAACTGACTCTATACCAAAAATTACCAAATTAGAATACTCCTTGATCTTTTGTAGCGAAAGCCCCTTTTTATGTCTTCAATGACTGGACTATAAACGATATATGCGCCTCACGGTTTTATCCGAGTGGTGATGGATGATGATGACGATGATAAAAAGTATCCTATGTTTTATTCTATGGTATAAAGGGTATTTACATGCAACATTTCATCCAGATCCGTTTCGCCGTTCTGGCGTGATTGAGTAACAAAAATCCATCCATCCATCTATCCAAACTTTCACATTTATAATATTAGTGGGATAGTGGGATAGCAGTGCCAGTGGTCTGTAGCGGAATATTTAAGAACTTTACATCTAACAGTTCGCGAAATCTTTTATCGAATTTTCAGTATAAACTAGCAATTTTTCTAGAAAAATAGACAAAAGCAAGTAAAAACCATATTTTGCGATAAGTTTGTAGCCGTTTTATTTTGTATGAAATTCCTTTAATATGGTGTTATACATTGTTGCCTAGTCATTTTATTATATTTTACCTGAAAAGGGCAAGTAAAAGCTATATTTTGCGTTTAGTTTGCAGGTGTTTTTTTGTAAGTAGGTAAGACCTTTAGACATCTCTATTACGCAAATAGCTTGGTGTTCGACCTCGAGGCTTAGTTTTCAAATACCGTGAAGATGTCTGCTTAATACCTGCAGCTTCATTATGCACAAGAGTTGTTAAGCGGCTTTTGTGTAAATATGCATTCAACTCGCATTATCTGAGAGAGTTGTGTGTTTTCGTCTTAGGGTAGTAGTTTTGACATAAGTTACAGCGTGGGTTGGCACAGGGCGTGCGTTCAAATACCAAGAGCTTAAGCATCGTGAGGAAACCATAGAATGGTGGTAGGATACTCTTAAGTAAGTACTCGGCTGGCAAGCTTCCACCATCACGGGAAAAATCTCCCGCCAAGCACCTAACAATGTGTTCCGTCAGCCGTACTTGGGAGCCAGTTCCATTTCAGGTTAGGTGTGTTTACTATCTTCGATCAAACCGTCACCTAGCATCAGGTGAGCTGTCTGACCATACCTAGTCTGTCCATAATAAAAAAAGCTAGCCACGCAGCTTAATTTTTGTTCTTCGTTTAACTATCTACCTATATAAACTATCGTATCCAATTGAATTACGATGTCGACATGACGTGAAATGGTCGTGGCTATTAGCCTGAAGAAAAAAAGCCAATATTGTGTGTAGCTACGCTGTATAAAACTTTAAGGCTTCGCCACCTAACGGCGTTTAGCAACACTAATAGTTTAATAATAGTTTTAGTTTGTCTAGTGTCGCGTTGTCGTGATTTCTGCATCTCGGTGACGAGATTCACGGCAACGAATACAACTTGTTTGTGTTTGATCATTAAATCATTAAATTAACTATTACCTGGGACACAAAAGTAACAGTGTTTTACTAGATCCCAGCACAAACCACCCTTAGGGCTCTTGATTTGTTAATGGTCCTTCGAGCCGGATCATATAGTAAGATCCAGGAGGTGGTAGTAGTAGTAGCTGGCGGATAGCGGATTGCTGTCGCAACATCGCCAAGCCAGTGACCGGTGATCACGTGGTCATTGCACGGAGCGTCCGCATACGCAATACGCTTATTTTGATATTGTGCTTGAAGATCACGGCTTAGTTTTTATTTACATAAAAAAAACTATCTACTAATTACATTTTAACATACAAACT
Source organism: Biston stratarius (assembly GCA_950106695.1). Taxonomy (NCBI): domain Eukaryota; kingdom Metazoa; phylum Arthropoda; class Insecta; order Lepidoptera; family Geometridae; genus Biston; species Biston stratarius. Next base: position 30,732,077 of record OX467106.1, on the reverse strand, counting down.
ACAGTGTTTTTAATACTTCAGAGGAACTAATCAATAAATTAAAATAAAATAATCTAAAAGGCCGCTATCAATGGGAATAAGTTCTCAAAACGCGATCCATTGTCGCGTCGTATGGTAATACACAAACGTTGGGCAAAATAGGGGCCAGCGTTTTGCTCACGTTTGGCGTCGACCAGACGAGACGAGTTGAATATTATTTTGGCTTAAATTAATACAAAAATGTAAAAAAAAAAATGTGTGGCCTTGTCCTGGACGAGGCCGCGTGTACGTGAACACGTGTACATATTTGAACACTAAAAAGTCTTTCGGATTTCTATTTTTCAAGTCCTCACTCAACTCACTATGCTGTGCTGTGCTGTGCTTTTACTGCTTGTGCTGAAATTTTAGACAGCGTAATCTGGCCCCAAACTAAGCAAACCTTGTTCTATGGGAACCAGAAAACAGATTGAATACTTAATTTTTTTTACTTATGCGGGATTACTCACGTTTAATTTTATTGGAAGCTCCGACTATAGTTTCGGCCACATACAGTGGCCTTTATCATAGAGACAAAGCTGAGAACAACGCGCGTGGCCTCGTCTTGTTTCGCACTGAAACTATAGTCAGAGTTACTGATATTATTAATATGTGAGTAATCCCAAATAAGTAAAATAATTTGCCAACTTTTTCATTGTAAATACATATTTTTTATTATTTTTTATGGTTGGCAGGCTAGGTGTTTGACCGCATCTCACCTGATGTTAAGTGACTGTGTCGTCGAAGATGAATGAGATGGAACTGGCTCTCAAGTGAGGCCGTCGGAACACACCGTTAGATGCTAGGCGGAAGATTTTCAGCAGGTAGCTAGCCACTAGAGTAGAAAGAGTAAGAGTAGAGTAGAAAGTACCCTACCACCATGCTATGGTTTCCCCACGATGTTTTCCTTCACCGGCAGCTCAAGCTCATTGATGGGGTTTGAACCCACGCCCTTCGTCATGCGAATCGACCGAGCTAGCCACTGAGCTATCATCGCAACAAAAATAACTTGGCGCTTGGTGGTAGATTTCCTTAGCAGGTCGTCTAGGTAGGTACCACCGCAGTACCAGATATTCTGCCGCCAAGCAGTAGCGTGTAAACATTACTGTGTTCCGGTTTGAAGGGTACTACAGCTAGCGAAATTACAGGGCTATTGAGACTAACCATCTAGTCTCAAAGTAATGAGCGCCGAAGCAGCGATGCCCCGGACTTTGTTTTACTGCTCAAAGTTCTGTGTATGGTCATGGACAGGCGTTATCTCTTAACATCAGAAGAGCGTCTCGTTAGTCTAATTACAGTTACAAAAAAAAACCACCTACAAAACTACAAAAACCTTTAGAATACCGCAACCGGTAAGCTTAACCAAAACGTCCAATGGCAACTAAACTCTACCAAATACGAATATAACAAGCCCCATATACCATTACGATAGCATAGAGCTCACGCCTGGAACTGTGAAGAAAGATACTTGGAGAAACTTAACGCAGCTTCTTGTCGGATCAGCAGAATTTGCATACCTTTCTTACCTTGCGGCTAATGAATGTTTCATGGACGGGGAATTTGTAACAATTGAGAAGGCGCGGGAATTGCAACATGGAAGCGCATTTATTATGGGATTGTTGGATAGCTTAGAAGGGAGGTTGGCTGACCTCTTAGCTCATTTCTTAGTGGATCTACTTCAAGAGCTGTAGGGCGTAGGTTCGATTCCCACCTAGGATAAATATTAGTGACGATCATAGATGTTTGTTCTGTGCTCGGGTATACTATATATATTTAGATATAAATAGATATTAATAAAAAAGTTCTATCAGTTTAGTATTTGGCTCTTATAGTATAGTTTTGTTTTGCTTTGTTTGAGATTAGATAGCGATATGTGAAAAAGTCTCACCATTTTTATTTGTATTTGTTTTAATGTAAAAGCCATGAGACGAACGTGACGCTCTCCTGGTGGTAAGAGATAATGGATATCCATAACTGTTGCAGCGATGAACATTCAATAACAAAACAAAATATTGCTATATCTGTTAGGGACTCAAGAAAAAGCTACGCGATTACGATTCTTATCGCGCAGGCATACGATATACTATGCTATTTTTTGATTGCCTAATATGAATCGCAATAAGTAGCTTACAGTACGGGGGCAAGGCATCGCTGCTTTGTTGCGCAATACATTGGAGATTTTCGATAGTTAGTCTCAACAGCCCTGTAACTAGGTTAGCTGCAGAACCCTTCAACTCGGAACACAGTGATGTATACACACTATTACTTGGTGGCAGAATATCTGGTATTGCGGTGGTACATACTTAAACGATTTCCTGCCAAGAAGATCTACTACTAATTAATCTTGTAGGTAGGTATGTACCTAAAAGAAAAATAATGTGGAAATTTCATCACTGGGTTTCGTGCGGATAATATTCTAAGCTTTTAGTTATCCAACCTTTTTGTACACTATTCAAAGAACTAGCCTTTGTACCTACAATAACTTTTTCTTTTGTTCTTATAAATACAGCTCCCGTATTTAATAACAAGAGCTAAACCTTTTCCTGCCCATTATTACTCACGCTTGAATAAAATATTGAATAACTCTTAAGCAGCCGTAGGGGAAGTAATACATACAATAATAATCTCCCCACAGGGGGTAAGCCACCTGACGTTTCTTTGATCGTGGGATACAAATAAAAATGTTGCCAGGATGGCGCCCTGCTCCTGACACGTTGTACGATTATTATGTTGAAGTGCTCAAGCAAGCAAGCTTTACTTACATATATCCATATATACGTATTGTTAATAGTAACTTGAATAACTTAGAATATCCTTACGACTGTTTTCATGATAGTCTTGCTAATTCGATACCAAATATAAATATTTTATTGATAAACACCATAGCGAGTGTACGAAAATGATATAATGAGGTGAAATATTACTTACCGCGTTGCCTCTAAAATTGCATTGAAGTAAAGTCGCCACCACTTTGCTAATGCCGGCCGGTATGACTTGACTAAATCTAGGCTTACTTTGTGTGACTTAGATTTATTTAACTTATGATACTGGAAAATATTAAAACATTGAAACTGGCAAATGCATAAAATGTGAGGCCATAGTCAAAGAAGAACTAACATAAAAACTAATAAAGACTCGGTGACCTCTATATTTGTTAGTGATCAGGAAATCGTAAATCTGCTTCGTTAGTGGTTTTGTATTATTTTTATTTCTTATAGATAGAAGGTCTTTATTGTGCTCATCAGAAAGAGAAGAAAGTACAGAAAACAAAAGCATCTCATGTGCTAGGTTAGAAGGCATCAATGTCTTCCAGGTAACTGAGGATTGAAAAGACGTTAGTTTTGTAGCGATGATAGCTCAGTGGTTAGCGCGGTCGGTTCAGACGCCGAAGGGTGAGTTCAAACCCCAACCATGCTTGATCTGCCATGAAGGAAAACATCGTGAGGAAACCTGCATGTTGGTAGAGTACTTTCTAGTGCTCGACGCCAAGCACCTATTGGTGTGTTCCGGCTGTCATTTGAAAGCCAGTTTTATTCCAGGCTAGGTGTACTTTACCATGTTTGACCACGCTGTTACTTAGCATCAGCTGCGCCGTGGTCAAACAACTAGATTGTCATTTTTTTTTTTTTTTTTTTTTTTTTTTTTTAATTACTAATATCATAGGATTTACCGTAGTTTGGGCTTTTACAGTAACATATACATAAAATTGCCTTGTTTTTATATTATCTATGCAAATACCTAAAATGTACAAGTAAAAATATACAGTACTAGCAAGCTAATTTGAACCTCATTGTATATCCTTGATCTCAGCAAATTGGACGCATGTACCTACGTCCGATTAACCGGCTCAGCCTAGAGAAGGAAAACGTTACGCCTCTGATACGGTGCTTTAATCAAAAAGCTTTGCGTCAAGATTTTAAGCTCAGCCTATTCCGTTTGTTTATTTATAGAGACGCACTATAGAACAAACTATTAGAAAAAGAAGAACAAAGAGATGTAGTGATGATAGCTCAGTGGTTAGTGTGATTGGTTCATACGCTAAAGGGTGTGAGTTCAAACCCCAAAATGAGTCTGAGCTGCCGATGAAGGAAAACACCGTAAGGAAACCATAGCACGGTGGTAGACTACTTTCTAGTACTCGGCTGGCTAGCTACCACCTTGAAGTTGAAAATCTACCGCCAAGCAAGTATCAAATGTCCTGGCAGCCTCACTTGAGAGTCAGTTCCATTTCAAGTTAGGTGTGTAAATGTGTAAATTATCTATCATTTACTTCTTGTCATTAATAAATAACAGATAAGGGTATATATTTATGGTAAAAGTTTAGTAACAAAATACGCGTAAATTTTGTAGAGATGATAGCTCAGTGGTTAGCACGCCCGGATCACTCGACGTCGTGGGTTCAAATGCCAAAACTGAGTTCGAGTTGCAGTTGATGGAGAACATCGGCGGAAAATCATGGAATAGCGGTACTTTTTAGTGCACGGCTAGCTAGCTATCACTCCTTCGTTTTAACCAGGATATAAGCTATAAGCTATATAAGCTATCGATTCCAAATTTTATCAAAATTCTTTACAAGGTGAGCAAGTAAATCACGGAATCCGTTTCTTAAAATATTTATGCGATTGTATGATGATTTTGAGTTTAAGACAAAAATTCAAAACAGCAACTCAAAGAGAAAGGTCCAGTGCGAAACAAGACGAGGCCACGCGCGCACGTTTAACTCTGCTTCCACTCCTTGAAAAAGGATACCGGATGTGGCTGAGACATTCAGATAGTCAGAACAAAATTAAAGGCGAGTGAAAAATACTGTGTCAAAACCAAGTCAGTTTTCATAGTAAAATATAAAAGCGAAAATTTTATTACAAAAATATCTTTCTCTATTATAAGTTGCTAATTCAAAAGCCTCATAAACTTACAGCGAATAAATATTATAAAAGACCATGTAACAAAAGCTCTATAGCTTTTAACTTGATACTTTTGTCTAACTAGACAAAAGTGTTCAGTTTAACGAACCGTTTTACTTGCGGACAGTTTAATTAAACTGTCAAAGTAGATATTAAGGTTTGACGTCAATGCCTGCGTGTAAATATCTCTAGAAAGAAGTCAAGAACTTATTGTAATCTTTTAAGTTCTTCAGTTACGGCTGTGCCCTGGAAAATATGCTCTAAGATTTTACGCTGTGCTATCTGGATAAAATCTTTAATCAATATTGGAATATTTTGATGAACTAGGCGCTTTGAAATGAAATAATTTTTATTCCAGATTTGCATTCAGCCACATTAAAATGACAACAAGGACATCTCATATGCACATGTTGTATAAAATTTCTCAATAATAAATAAAATTATCTTTGTTATAAATGGCTTTATCTTTGCATCCAATCAAGTAGATTAAAAATGTAGTATTATATACATAAAAATTAAAAACAACCAGCTGTATATGAAGAAAAACATCGTGAGGAAATCACAACATGGCGGTAGGGTGATATCTACAACTTGGCTGGCTAGCTACCACCCTCAAGTAAATCAATCAGCTCCCAAGTACCTAATGGTGTGATCTGGCAGCCTCACTTGAAAGCCAGTTTTATGAATGAAGTTATTTAATTTATAAATGAAGTCTCAACAGCCCAGTAATTTCACTACCTGCTAGCCCTTCAAACCGGAACAGTTGTTTTCAAGTTTAAAATTTTTCTGTTTTTTATTATGTTGATTTTAATTTACAATAGGTTAACACAGTGAAATTCCGAGATACTTATTGTAAATTCATGTTTACTTTTTGGGAAACAATTTTACTGTATAAATTAATCCGTTTTTTCAATTAAGCCCAAAACCTTCGACGGCGAGCCCCAATTTCCACAAATACAAAACGATAAAATTTTAATTTTGTATCGCAAAGGGTCGTATACACTATACAACTATTTATAATGTATAACTATATATGTTAATGTTAATCTCCGTAATATTGGTAAATCTTAGGTATACCAATGTGAATTGGTAAGAATTTAAAAAAGAGCCGGCTTACGTACTTTTTTTAAAAGTTTTTGTTACTGTTTTTTTTTTTTTTTTTTTTTTAGAGTTTGATAGTTGTTATACTAATGAAGATTGGTAAATAATTGTTAGTTTTGATAATAACTCCGTGGCATATCCGGATAGATTAGGTAAAGAAAGATCTATCGAGATGCTAAGGCGCGAGTATTTTTTTTTATCGAGCATAAAAAACGTTAGGTCATACGTTACGTTTTTGTAATATCGTTACGTTACGTATAATTTATTTGTTATCCCACTAATATCATAAATGTGAAAGTTTGGATAGATAGATGGATGGATTGATGGATGGATGGATGGATGGATGTATGTTTGTTACTCAATCACGCCAGAACGGCTGAACGGATCTGGATGAAATTTTGAATGTAGATACTTTAGGCCCTGGAATAAAACAGGATACTTTTTATTATCATCATCATCATCATCATTCATCACCACGTGGGTAAAACCGCGGGGCGCAGCTAGTCATTAGTAAATAACAGATGATGGTATATCTAATCTAATACCTTTAAACGATCAATTCTTGTATATATTTATATAGTATATGAAAATATATATATAATCTGAATCTCGCAAACGGCTCCAACGATTTTCTGCAGCTAACCTGATGTTAAGTGACAGTGTCGAAAGAAAATGAACATACCGATAAATAAAACTTTACATACATTTCTTCTTTTTGAAGTTTTCTTCTAACAAAAGTACATAGAATTAGTTAATGTTTATTAATAAAAGTTAATAAAACCCGAATCAATGTGCGTTTACCTTTACACCGCTTTCAGTCGCCACGGCGTCAAAGCCTACTTACGAGGCATGAGATTCTGAGCCGTTGGTTCTATGGAAATTGGAAATTGTTATCATACGTTCTCCTAACCCCCCTTTTATCCAGTGATTCCCCTTTTTACCCATTGATCCGTATTTGAATTACTTTGTATCGCTTTTTAGGAAATGCGTGGCTGAATCAGCTGAACTTATGTGAACTGGCTATGCGGCAATAAAAGTGGCAACGTTGAAATATAAATAAGCATCATTTGGAGCAGTGAATAGATAGTCTTTTCTTTTGTTTTACTCGTAATTGATTATGTCGGATGCTCCGGCTAACCTGATGAAACTGTAGTCAGTGTTTCAGACATAATTAAACGTGATAAATCCCTTTTAGTAAAACAAAAATGTGTCAAAACCAAACCAGTTTCTGTAGTAAGATAGTCTTCTCTAATAATATTTTTTTAGATCTATTTCAATTTTTATGTTTTATTTTTTACTGTTTATTATTAGCATTATTATAATTATCTATTAAAGTTTTTTTAATATCGTAGGACATTACACACAGCGCCATCTGACCCCAAACTAAGCAAAGCTTGTACTATGGTAGTCAAATAACTGACAGAATACATATTTACATTTTTATTTTGTAAATACATACAGAACACCCAGACAAAAACAAACATTTTGTTTATACCACAAAATGTTTGTCCTAAGTGGGAATCGAACCCACGCCCGACATTCTACCAATGAGCAAACATGGCTGTCATTTCATTATCTATATCATCTATATATAATCTGAATCTTGGCAACGGCTCCAACGGTTTACATGAAATTTAGTATGCAGGGGGTTTCGGGGGCGATAAATTCATCTAGCTAGGTTTCATTTTTAGAAAACGAAAAAAACCGAGCTTGGCTCGGCCATCCAGGTACTGAGTACTAATGTATGGCTTTGTTGAAGTGAACAATAGACTGTTGTTTTGCTCTGTACATTGGTTATATTAGTTTATCAGAAAATTTTGTCTTTGTATCTAATTTTGATACAAATAGAGAAACCACTAAAATGTAAGGAATTCCAATCGCATTTCTGCAAAGCTGTGAGAAGCATTTTGTCTCACATACTTTTAACGTTCGCTTCCGCACGCTTGCATTTTTACCTGCAGCCCTCTAAATAGAATGTTTAGATGTTTAGACGAAAGCCTTAAGCTAGGGGGCACATGCCACCCGGGGGTCGATGCCCTCGGTGATACATCAAAGGCATTGCCCGTCGCTACATTTGCCGTCTGCCCGCTCGCATGTAGACATTTTTAGCCGCACAATTAGGCCTCTTCTGGTTTTGACATTTGCCCCTACCATTTGTTCAAAGCGAGCAAGAAACGAAAATCAAATGTTTTAGATACATTCATACAACTGGCTGTCCTGTTAGATCATTTGGCAGAATATTAGAATGAGCTGCATGGCGTGGGTTCGATTTCCACCAGGACAAACATTTATGTGACAATAAATGTTTGTTCTGCGTTTGGGTGTTCTGTATGTATTAACAAATAAATATGGCGCTACGTGAAATGTCTTATGATTTTTATTTATTTAAGACCCACGTATTTTATACATTACTCGCAAAATAGGGAATCTATGCAAGTATAGCGCACAGAAGACAACGTTTTATGCATCTTAAAATATCAAAGTTTGACGTCAATCATCTCATATTTCGTAATGAAGATATATATATACATATATATATATCAGACAGCCCTGTTGGCTCATTGGGAGTATGCCTGCCTGAGCTGTAGGGCGTGGGTTCGATTCCCGCCAAGGACAAATGTTTGTTTGGTATAAACAAATGTTTGTTCTATGTCTGGGTGTTTTGTATGTATTATAAGTATGTATTTACAAAAAAAAAAGTATTTATGTATTCTATCAGTTATCTGACTTCCATCACACAAGCTCCGCTTAGTTTGGGGTCAGATGGCGCTGTGTGTAATGTGTCCTACAATATTTATTTATTATTTATTTATTTATATATTTTTTGAACACATTTTGGTTTGCTTTATTTATAGTCAGCCAATAAAAACATTCAAACCGACCAGTTAGTTGGAGTGAACCAAGTGAATCAAATAACTATTTGCCACTCATCTGGCTGCCTTGGTTAATTTAAACACTCATCTGTTTTATTCTAATAAGAAAATATTGTATTTTCAAATATTCCAGTGGTAGGGTCTCTACCGTCCCGCCGTTTCCGCAGGGGAAAGCATCTTGGAGGGATTACAGCGATCCCCGTACAACTTTACGGATTATACCTACAGGATGGTTTTATTGTGCCTTTATTATTCTCTTCCTTGCTGATGAAGGAGTAAACTTTCTGTAGATCCATTTGATGGACGATGTTCTTTAGCCCCGCGAAGCTAAATGTAACAATTATTAATGTACTTTTAAGCTTTACAAGTAAGCTTTTATTTTTATATTTTTAACTTCTTTGTTGTTCTTCAAAGGCGCCTGTTCAGGATTAAAAAACAGCGTCTTTTCTATCCGTTACAACAAACCTAACCTTTTTTACGACGTCTTTCCGCAGACAATGTTTGGTGAATTTTAATATCTGTGTCGTAAGATTTATGTACCAATTCAGACCCATTTTTATAAACTATCCTGCTGCTCAAAGCTCTAGGTACAAATATTTTATTGACAACACCAAAGTTACAAGTCGTATTTCTATATTTAAAAATAAGGTTAGATACGTCAAAAATATCCTGAAACATTTCCATATCAATATCTAATCTAATCTATATCTTTAAACGAGCAATTCTTGTATATATGTACATATATATATAATCTGAATCTCGGAAACGGCTCCAACGATTTTCATGACATTTAGTATGCAGGGGGTTTCGGGGGCGATAAATCAATCTAGCTAGGTTTCATTTTTAGAAAACGTCGTTTTATCCGTGATTTCAGCTGAGAAAAGCTCGGTCATCCAGATACTAATTTATAATGTCAATAAAAAATTACTTACTAGTCATTTAATAATATATTATTTTTAATACTCGTTGAAATCATAACACAAGGTTACTTGATGAGCCAAGATTTCAGCTTGGTTCTGAAACACGGGACGGAAGATGCATCCAGAATGGTAGTGACTACGCGGTTGTACACCGCGGGCTCTATATACCGATCTATACAGACTTCTCCGAATTGACGAGCCGATGCGACAGCGTCACAAGTTCTTCTTTATTTTTATTGCTGCGAATATCTAAGGTGTTGTAGACGCCCCTGCGTTCAAATTTACCAAACTTCGAATGGGTGAACAGGGCTACCTGGTAACACCGCACTACAGTTCCACGTACCGCAATGGTAATAGACAGATTCACATCTTACCTACAGGAGATTTTTACCATAAAAAATAAACTTCTAAAAGATCTAATTTTAAAATGTTACCTATTCTTCTGTTGGGATTGAATGATCACATCACATCATCAGCCATAGGACGTCCACTGCTGGACATAGGCGTCCTCCTGGGAGGTATTGCCAATACTCGCCACGCTTGGCAGGCGGGTTGGCGAGCGCAGTTAGGTGTGATTGTTCAAGGAAGACGTTGCTGCCCATCTTCCGGATTACATCCCTTAGCCGACTCTTACGGCAACCACGAGTAGAGAGGGTGGGGTACTATTCTTACGCCGGCACCACCACGGCAACAGGATCGAATGTTACTTGCCATTAATTCCTTATGTACGGAAGATCTATGAACAACCTGTATACATGAAAGTACAAACACTTTAGTGACTTTTGCTCTTTTTTTCGCTTGAGAGCACATAGGCACCGCCCCATACAAAGATCTAAATACACGATTGTTAAGTTGTATAAGTTGTATATACCCCAGCAAAAATTTCGCCTTAAGTCCATTTCATTGAACGTTTTGTCAGATTAAAAATAAAGATGTCAGATATAGAGAGATATATGTATAAATGAGTAGTAAATACTAATGATATACATTTGACATGACATAGAAACCGGATAGTATTATTGTGAGTGAGTATTTAGAACGGTTTTATGCACGGAACGATGTTATTAGTTACGTGTGTACACTCTTCAAATTTATGTAATTATACCTTTTCCCGGAAAATTTCCTTATTTTTTTTATTATTTGTCACTAGATACAGATTCTTTAATGATTAATCTTTAATTTTTCACTTTCATGTCAAACGGAATTAGTTCTAGCCATAGTCACACAAATTAAGTCACGGTCAATTCTAAGCCATGCCCTGCTAAAGTTATTGTGGTTTCACTAGAAGTTTATACTGAGTGTTGGAAACAATACATGCCATCTGAATCAAGCTAACTAAATGAACTTAAATCACAAGTGAAAGTACAAAACACTTTGTAAAATTCAGGAGGTCGTTAACCTCACGCCCAGTGTTGCTTGATGAAAAATTAATTCCCGAGGTTCCTTTGAAGTTGTTTTACCGTAATACACTTTCATGGAAATAGAATTTCGAATTTAAATCTTTTATGAGTAAGTATCTACTGGCTACAATAAAGAAAAAAATAGGTAAGTGTCAAAGGGAATCGAGAGTTTTGGCGGGAACTCGGCGAAATAGCTGCATTTAATTATTTTTCAAAACTTGTCTTTTCTTGTATTTATGTTTAAAATAGGGATATTTTAAGTAATTTAATGTGATCAAAGATATATTTTTGTTTCTAATACTCCATCGAAGCTTCTAGTAAAGTTCCCACTACTTTACTAGGGCATGAATTGAGTTGACTCTGACTCACGTTTACTGCGACTTAGACTTAAAAACTTGACTCTGACTTATTTTTCATTAGATATTTGAAACTATCGAAATAATTGATTTTGACTTATTTTGCCAGCAAAATAAGCGTGAAGCCAAAAACAAAGAAAATAGTAAAAAAAGCTGCTAGCTTTTTCGCAGAGTTAATGTCCCAAATACCTTTAACCTGGCTTGACATAAATTACCTTTGATTGTAAAGTATAATCTGAATTTGGCCTAACTACAATGATCTAACGATAGTCTAATAAGTTACTAACTTAGTCTACGAAACTTAAGAGATCTTCATGTGTCTTGGTATGTTTTTGTGACGTCAGCATTCGACCTCCAGTCTACTGTTGCCTATTGTCTTATAATCCATGCAATTCCATCCACACGACATCTCCTTCAAATGTCACCCTAACTCATTAAAAAGCAAAAGAATACGAAAGTATATCTGTAAGCCTCTTATTTGTTGTTATAATGAAATGTATGACGAAAAGCCCAAAATGTTACAGTAAGAGAAGTTTGCTAAAACAAAAAGCATAAAAGAGAAAAAGTTTTTTTAGTTTGTTTTTGCAATTTTCACAATGCAATTATACGTGATTATACATAATGAACCATTGAACACGTGGCCATGGACACGTGGTCCTGGACACGTGGTCATGGAAAGCCTTTCTTTTATCTCATTACATGTAAGACATAAAAGATAACAAATTTGTGATGTTTTTATTGTTTACTTATATTAAAGTATTAAGAAAATACATAAAATAAAAATACAAAAGGCCCTTACTACGACAGCAGCAAAATTTAATGAAAACACTCGAATGCCGTCCTTAATCCTCTCTCTGATGTTCACAAAATATTAAAAAACATTTTTTCTTTAGTCTTGAGTTGATTTTCATTCAGTTATTTTTTACATAATTTAACGCTTTTGTCGTTCTTTTGAAGTAAACCTAAAGTTTTAATTAAAACTTTTTCAAGGCATAATTTTTTTTTTTTTGGTACTTTCTATTACTACTATTTAAAAATAAGTCACTAACCTCAAGGATTAATCTACTCAAATCTACTGCTGAAAAATTATACATATGTATGTGTTAATTTATAATTTCACTCTTTCTTAATTTATAATTTCACTTTTTCTTACTTATACTCCAAAAAAAGGAAAACGTTACAGAAAATAAGTAGGTAGGTTATTTCTTCACATATTATTTTTTTTCCTTATTTACTTACCACATATAATTATAGTCCAAAAGAATATATTTACTAAAAACATTGTTTTTTCTTCGAGTGCGTTAATTACTAGTGGCAAAAAAAAAAAAATACGCCCATTTTACCTAAGACCATAGACAAAGTAATTTTTTTTTCTTTTGACTCGTTCCACTCTATCATTTATACGACAATTATATAGTAAATACCTAGTTATCAAGCTTTGATTTTTTTAAAAAACCTCTTTTTTTGTATGTATCAAGTAGAAACTACAAATTCCGTTGCGTGCAGTCAACTGATAAGTACTTTTCTGATCTAGTCAATGGGCACAATACACGCGACCTCATAAGGTTCTTCACCGAAAACCATGTCACAGTAAAAGCTTATAAATTTCCTTCGTTTAACAAATGAAAACTAACTTTTCCTACTGCGATATGGTACGAAATAACAGGAACGTTCTTCGATGTCGACTGTCCTATGCATCAGTTGAACTGAAAGTTTCTACATGTGTGTGTTTTTGTTATGAGCATGATTTAAAGCTACTAGTTCTTTTGAACTCTGTGGGTATGTGATACGGTTGATAATGGTAAGCGTTCTTTGATATATTTCATACGTACCTATTAGTTTTTATACATGTGTAGAGCTCTCAGGTGGAATGCAGTTACATAGTGAGGTCTTTATACACAATTAGTATTGCTTAAAATGAATTCTTCCCTGTTAGCTCATTGGTAGTATGTTTGTTTCAAGAGCCGTATGCCGTTATGGGTTCGATTCCCACTCAGGACAAGCATTTTGTGGTATAATCAAAAATGTTTGCTCTGTGTATATTATAAGTATATATTTCCAAAAAAATGTATTTAAGTAATCTATCAGCTATCAGACTTTTTTGACACTTTGCTTAGTTTAAGTTCAGATAGCGCTGTGTGTAATGCCCTACGATATTTATTCATTTAATTAATAATCAATTATATTATAATTGCAATGCTTTTAAAAAAAATCTTGTTTCTTTCAGTAAAACTAACATAAAAATATTTAATGTTATGTACAAACACGTAGGTACACTTTGCTTTCTGTAATGTTCGCTGAACAACTCCTTTAGCTTGGTGCTAGCTGAACGTGTTCGAAGTTCGGACGTTCCTTTCGGTGTGAGTGTCGGCCATGCAGGTCACTTCGTATCATTATTTCCGAGGTAAACTGTATTCACATGGACCGATCGATGGACTCGGGTAATGTGAGGGATATTATCTGTAAGAATTATTTATGATACGATTTTTAACACAGCGCCATCTAGTTCCAAGCTAAACAATGTTTATGCTATGGTAACAAGATAACTGATAAAATACTTTAAAAAAAATTGTTGTTTTAAATACATACTACTTGTTGTGAATACATAAATTAAAACTGCAAGCAATATTATTAGTATAGGAATGACCGAGCATAGTTAGTTTTTTTCGTTTTTAAAAAATTAATCTAGCTAGATCGATTTATCGCCCCCGTACCCCATGCATACTAAATTTCATGAAAATCGTTGGAGCCGTTTCCGAGATTCAGATTATATATATATACAAGAATTGATCGCTTAAAGGAACCTATTAGATTGATTTAAGTTAGAATTAAAATTTTACAGGAGAATCGAATTGTTTTTTTAATCTTGCTACCTACAGCTAGGTTAACTTTGATAAGTTTGGCAATTAGAAACATTTTTTTTGATATTAAACCAAAAGTCTGACTGCAGTAAGCCGGTTGTTACGGCATAAAGCGTGCCACAAATAACCTCTTTTGACTTGTTTTTTTCTGATTTTTGAGGAACGTAGACTGCAGCAAGAAGATTTTTTTATTCATTATTCGTGTAATATTCTGGAATAAAACACGAATAAAAAAATTACTTCTATATATAATCAAAGTTACAAAAAAACAATTAATATAATAATAAGCCTTACACATGAGGCTGTGCACAAAATTAGAGTCGCACAGAGAGTCATGGAGAGGTCCTGATCATGTATTAAACTCCAAGACCGAGTTCGCAATACCGATATCCGGCGACGAACGATAGTTCGAGACGTCGGTATCGCAGCTTTGAACCTCAAGTGAAGCTGGGCAGGACACGTCGCTAGGCGAAGTGATGACAGGTAGAGTAAGGTTGCAACAGAGTGGTGGCCTAGGCAAGGTAACGATATTGTCAACGTCGCGGGTCGAACCTGCACCAGATTGGCACAGGACCGAGGCAGATGGCAAAACAAGAGAGAGGCCTACACCCAGCAGTGGGATAAAGAAGACTGTGGATGATGATGATGATGATATTAATAATAGATTATAAAATTAATTCAAAATGTTTAAATGTCATATAGTTATTACCACGCAGAAATCTTTTTCTTTTGTGGCAAGGCTTTTGGTGATTTACTTATGTTAGGAAAAATGGAAAAAATGTAGATGTAGAAAATTCCGTTTATTCTACTAAACTACGCTTTACAAAATTATTTGTACCACACATGCATATTATAAGCAATTTTAAAAGTGTATTAACTCATTTAAGAAGATATTTAAACGATTTTAGAATGTACTCTATAACAATGTAAGGCACCAAAGTACGCAAAGTTTTTAATGTCCACGATGTCATGTCAGCGGGTGGTCCTTCGGAATTTTTAATAATATAGTAGGTAACGTCGGAACAAAATCACAATGGGATGCCATGCAAGGAATTTCTATTGTTGACTTTTACAGACAACAATAAACAAAAGAGAACTTTTATCAATGCATACTCACTCTTAACCTTAAAAATTTAGCGTTGAAAATTGCGTTCGTTTTTCGAGAAAAGTCAACGATTTTCAGGGTTTAACGGTCGGTTTTCTGAAGTGGTCCTTACGAGCAGGCATCGATGTATTTGGAACGAAATCTGTTTTTCGACGTTTAAGTTTTAACATAATGTGAAACGTGCTTATTCTGGCAGATTTTATTTTATCTATTTACATAAATATTGCCACATGTCGAAGTATCATTCAAGAATGACTTGACACGATTTGTATTAAAATACTTTTATTTGGATAGTATCAAGTCACTAAGGGCATCCATGAAAAGCCAAAGTAGGTCGCCAGTGATTTAATAAAATTAAGAGATAAAAGTAATGTATTACAAAATATGTTTACAGAAGTATTGAGTAATATCTCGCTATCGGTCACCAAAGCAAAATGGCTTAACATAATCGATTATAGGTTTTGCACTACGAAGATCATATATTACACGGCCCTAAAATAGATTTACAAGAATTCAGATATATTTATCTATTAGCTGTGTATGTATGTGTGTGTGAAGAATAGATAGTAAAATGTATCAATCTATTTTTTTACTGTTGACACGCTAGGTGTTTGAACACAGCTCACCTGATGTTAAGTGACTTATCCTACTAAAATTATAAATGTGAAAGTTTGGATATTAGAATGTTTGTTAATCAATCACGCAAAAACGGCTGAACGGATTTGGGTGAAATTTGGCATACATATAGTTTGTTACCTGGATTAACACAAATAATACTTTTTATATCAGAAAAACTACTGATATTATACATGTGAAAATTTGTGTTTGAATATTTGTTACGCAATCACGCAAAGATCGCTGAACGGATTTGGATGAAAATTTATTACTTGGATTTAACATTTAGAATAGTTTTCATATCGGAAAATGTTAGGTTACCAAATATTACAATATTTCTTTGCAAGGAATACAGAATTATTAACTTTTCGTAAATTCTGCGAACTGATCAATTTTTTTTTTGTTTAATTCCATGCGGACGTGTTCGCGAGTAACAGCTAGTATATAATAACTTACTCGGCTACTACTTACTTAACTTTTTATGACTTATATTTCTAATTATATTTGTTATTTAGTCCGTCTTGTATATTTTCGCCCGCTCCCAGCTGTTTCCTAGACTGCGTCAACATTAAATTACTCTTGCTGCATTTACTGCATTCTGGGTCACAGTATCTAGTCACTGCGACGAATTGTGTACCTATAATTTTGTCGTGTAAATTGCTTTAAAGGAATTTTTTAATCGCTGTCTTTTAAAAGAAACATGTTTTTAAACAACTTTACAAAAACATCGACGTCAAACTTATAACACCCCTCTTTTTGCGCCGGGGGCTAAAAACAAGATCGAATCGATCGAACAAGATTGAATGAAACAAAAAACACGACTGTGTCAAAAATATTTATTACGTCTGCTGCCGTAATTATTAAATAATTAAAACTGGTATGACTCGGGATGATGTAAGGATTCTAACGATATACCATACATCTAAATCTGTATAGGCATTTAAAAGTTATAGCGTAATTAAAAGTTTGCGTGTTGGTAGGGTACTTTCTAGTACTCGGCTGGCTAGCTACCACCCTCAAGTAGAAATCTGCCGCCAAGCATCTTACGATGTGTTCTTCCAGCCTCACTTGAGACCCAGATTCATACCAGGTTTGGTGTTTTCACCATCTTCAACCACACCGTCACTTAACACCAGGTGAGCTGTAGTCAAACACCTAGCCTGTCAGCCATAAAAAGAATAGTGGAAGAAATAAACTCACATACACACATCTGTACATGAATACTGAAAACATTACACCCCTTTTTGGGCAGTAACAAAAACTTCTTAATGCCTACGATAATTCACATTCTACAGAAATCTCTAAGGAAAAGGAGTGCTGCCATAATCAATAAAATCTCGATATAAATCAGTCAATCCGAATCCATTGGTAATACTAACTTAACAAAAGCGTTCAAGATTACCAGCGAGCCTAATTAATGCCAGACACTCTGATGGATCTGGAAGCCGAAAACTCATTTCGTTCACTGTTTTACATTTCTAATGCTGGTACTGAATCGCGCAATCTGACGTTATTAATGAGTCTAGGATAATTAAAACGGATTTATTTGTGAGACGCTTTAAGGGTGCTTCGATGGGAAAACAGAGAGGTCGATCTGGATAAATTAACTTCAGTTAAAATTAGATTTTAATCTTTATTTATACTATTATACATTAGATGTTTTAAATTTAGAAATTGAAGTATTTTTGATATATTTTGTTTTAGTGATGTGGGTATACTCAAGTTGAATACCTGCGCCCGCGCACCTACCACTGTCTTTACGTGCGAAGCGCGCAGCGGCCCTTAGTGCGGAGCAAGATATGGCCGCACGCGCGTTATACTCCTTGAAACAGGCTATCGGACAGACAGGCTCCCCGGGGACAAGCGCTGTCGAGGCCGCGGTAGAGTGCGAAAGCGTGCTCGCAGCCTCGACACAAAGCGCCGAGGTGGAACACTCCAGGGTTTTTAGTGGGTAGGCCGTCATTAGGACGGAGAGTCCCACATATTCACCGTGCCCACCCCAGGGCCATTGGTATACATTAAGTATTTTCCCTGGGGAAAAAAGGCTTTTGGATGTGGCTGAAACTAAAGTCAGAATATCCGACATAATTAAACGTGAGTAATACCGCATTAGTAAAACAAAAATATTTTAGGTGCACAATGAAATGTTTTTATAGTGTTCTGTGAATTGAATTGAAATTACTATTATTACATTCTGTTTTGTGTGTTATGAAATAAATAAATATAAGGCTTTCTGTGACTAAATGACTAAGTATTGGTCTTTGTAGCGTCTGTAGCGATGATAGCTCAGTGGTTAGCGCGTTCGATACCCACAAAGAAGGGCGTGGGTTCAAACCCAAAAATGATCTGAAGCAAAACATTTCTGAGTACTTTCTGATAATCACTTGGCTAATTACTATCCTTAAGATCGTCTATTGATCGTTCCGACAGCCTCACTTGAGTGTAAGTTACATTCTTATAGGCGTGTTTACCATCTTAGATCACAACAACAACTTAACATCGAAGAGCTGCAAATAAACACAGCGTATAAATCGAAAAAAAAAAATAAGAAGAAGACGATGACGAAGAAGAAGAAGAAGCAGTAGAAAAAGCTGAAGAAGAAGATTCTGCACATCATTGCTATCACTGATATTTTGACTGCCCTGTTAGCTCATTTAGTAAAGTTCTGCTTCGAGAGCTGAAGAGCTTGGGTTCGATTCCCACTCAGGACTAACATTTGTGTGACTAACATGGATGTCTATGTCTGGCTGTTCTGTATGTATTATAGGTATCTATTAAGAAAAAAAGGTATTTTAGTATTCTGTCTGTTCTCTTTCAATGTTCTCCAATATTCATTTATTTATCACTCAATTTTATAAAGGTGTACGAATACTGAGTAGTATTTTTACCAGATTAAAAATAAGACTGTTGCAAGTAGTACACAAAAGGCGAAGAAATTGACCCATTTTCCGGACAGGACAATACTTTTCCACTAAACAAAATTACTCTGCATTCTATAGGGTTAAGACAGTTTTTTGTTTTGTGCTTAAGAATTGTTTGTTGTGCTTGCAGAATTCAACTTTCAAATCCTATTTGTATACTGATAAAACCAAAGCTTTGTTTACATTGTAAGCACTTAAAATTGAATATACATTTTATCTATAAATCTACAATAATATATATGTAGCGATAATAGCCCAGTGGTTAGCGCGGTCGGTTCACACGCCGAAGAGTGTGGGTTCAAACCTCAATGGACTTGAGCTACCGGTTAAGAAAAACATCGTATTTCTCTAGTTGAAAATCTGTCGTCAAGCATCTAGCGGTGTGTTCCGGCAACCTAACTTGACAGCCAGTTCCATTCCAGGCTAGGTGTGTTTATCATCTTCGTCTACACCGTTACTTGACATCAAGGTGAGCTGTGCTCAAACACCAAGCTAAACAAAACATTCATTCAAAATTACCATTATTTATTCCGACTCTTCCAACAATTATCATCATATTTTAATCAATTTACACAAAAATTATATACCTAAACCTTCCTCTTGAATCACTCTAACTATTGGTGAAATTCGCATGACAATCCGTTGAGTAGTTTTTTAGTTTATCGCGATCAGACAGACAGACAGACAGACGCGGCGGACGACTTTGTTTTATAATACGTAGTGATTAGTGATAATTATACTCTCTTGACTCAACGAGCAGTCACATTGTATTCGATATATTATTAAATACATATATTCGACTATATGTAGTCTGTAATAATTTTAACATTTATAAATCGTCTCCCATTCAACGCAAAGACCGGCAAGAGGCTTGTTCGCCTTTTTGCTGTGCAACTAAAACCGTTTCCAAGTTTACACGATTTGCTAGCTTTTTTCTAGTTTCTCTCCAATCCGGCTTTGGCCAATTCGAAAAAGGAAAAGGCGAAACATAATACCGGACTGAAATCTGCACGATGTTAATCGGATCTATTTAGAAGTTGGTTTAACAAGAGTTTTTGTAGCTATGATAGCTTAGTGGTTTATGTGGTCGTATCACATGATAATAGGGAGTGAGTTCAAATCCCAACAACGAGTTTGATTCTTGTACACAGCGATTCCACTCTACTTTCTTGATATGTATATACAGCCCATGAACGGAACTCATTACCGTCTGCTTTGTTTCCTTTAAACTACAATTTGGACGTTTTTAAGGCTAGAGTGAATCTTTTAGATCGGCGTGCTCCATCCTCGGCTGCACTGTCGCTTTCCACTAGGTGAGTTCGTGGCTAAACGTATATTTAGCATAAATAATAAAATTGAGCTGCCGGTAAACGAAAAAATCGTGAGGAAACCATAGCGTGGTGGTAGTACTTAGTTGGGTAGCTATCACTTCAGTCTGCCGTCAAGAATCTAACAGTGTCTTTCGGTAGCTTCACTTGAGAGCTAGTTCCCATTTCTGGCTATGTGTGTTTACCATCTTCGACCACATCGTCACTAAATAACAAATTAATTTTGGTAAATAAGTATTTTAAAATTATTCTTACGTTATGGATTGGTGATATTGACTTGGTGGTAGATCTCCTAAGCATGTGGTCGTCTAGGTAGGTACCACCACAGTTCTAGATATTCTGCCACCAAGCAGTAGTGTGTAAACATTACTCTGTTCCAGTTTGAAGAGTAATACAGCTAGCGAAGTTACAGGGCTGCTAAGACTCGCCATCGAAAGTTTCAAAGTAATGAGCGCCAAAGTAGCGACGCTCTGGATGTCTTGTGACTAAAAAGTTCTGTGTATCGCTGCAATGGTTATGGACATACGTAATCTCTTACGATTAGAGCGTCTTGTTAGACTCTTCACATTTACATATTTTTTTTTAATAAGCATCCATGCGGACTACCGATAGAAGTGTAGACTTAGAACACGGCAGTATGTCGACTGCGCAAGCCCGTAAGTTTTGCCTTCAACAAAAATCGCTCAAAGCGACGAAAGAAGTTTTCAATTGTAAAATAATTAACAGAGCTACCAACATATCTGGTTCTCTCCTGTACATAGATCAAGTTAGAATTTTTAACTGTTTGTTTTTGTGTACTGTACTGCTTGTAAAAGTAATTTCCAATGAAAATCAAAGATAACAAAATACAACTCAGTCCATTGTTTCAATTGCGTCTAATAATTGTCACCATGACATGAAAAGCTATCAGATAAGCGTTCAATAAAGTATCGTCACAATAAATCGCGCTATTACAAGCTTACTCATTTAATAGAAACATCAAATGAATTCTATGCCAAATATCAAATAAGCTAGAATAAACAAAGAAAGTAATATCATAGAGGATCGAGTCGAATATACTAGAAAAGGATAGATAGAAAATACTTTTATTTCGTTCTGTGTGGTTTTTAATCTAATAATGTGTCTTGGAATTGCACTTGATTCCACCTGCCCTTTTCTGTTACCGCATGGCCAGACTAATGCGACCAAAGCGTCACCTGTTCATGGTAGACAAGATATTCTCTGTGTGCATACTAAGTGCTTCGACTCTTCAATTTGTTATTTACGTGGCGAGGATGTGGAACTCTTTATGTTTCCATAAAAGTACAATATGAGTGTCTTTAAATAACTACTTGTTACCAATACAGCACAGGCTAATATGGTCAGTAAATTGCCGAAACTGATGGGACATAATACATAATATATAATAAATTAGCTGCGCCCCGCGGTTTTACCCGCGTGGTGATGGATGATGATGATGATGAGAAGTATCCTATCACTTATTCCAGGGCCTAAAGTATCTACATGCTAAATTTCATCCCGATCCGTTCAGCCGTTCTGGCGTGATTGAGTAACAAACATCCATCAGAGTTGTCAGAAAGAAGTGCCCGTAACCGTCACGATCCAAGCGCGTTACAAGTACGCAGTGCCAGTACACAGCTTTACAGAAACTGCTTTCTAGGCAAGGGCCCTATTATTTATAATCATATACCGGAAAATATCAAGAAACAAGACACGCATCAGTTTAAAAGAAAATTTTAACAGTTTTTGGCTACAAAATGCTATTATAAGATTGACAACTTTCTGAAGGAAACATTTAAATAATTTTGTTTGACATATTGACATCCATTCCTATTATTATTAATACTATTATTACTTTGACATTGATTAAATTTGCTATTATTATTTTTACATTCAATTACATAATCTAAATTATAAGACAAATCTTAGCTGGGACAACATTTGCACGCTCATTGAGGCAAAAACATAATGAAACTTTTGTAACTTAAGGCCAATACTATGTAACCACTCATGTTTATGCAAATAAATACACTTTATCTTTATCTTTAGTTTTTAATGACGAAGCCTGTACAGCTGTTTCATTGTACAGCTGATTTTTTATTGGTAAGATCATTGTTTCAGGTCATTATTCCATTCATATTTAAAAATATCAAAAGATATATAGATGATGGATATGTAGCCGCAACACAAAACAGTATCCTCCGATTTTGATATCATTAATTTTCTGAATTGTCTCCCACTATAGAAGCAAAATGAAAGACTTATTCACATCAAAAGCCAGCTATATTTCTGTTTAAAACAAAAGGTTGAGGCGAACAGTTCTTTCGTTATTTGCAGTACGGTATAAATATTACAAAAAAAAAAAACCAGCCAAGTGCGAGTCGGACTCGCGTTTGTTGTATGGGAGCCCCTTGTTTTTAGTGATTGTTGTTATAGCAGCAACAGAAATACATAATTTGGGAAAATTTCAACTGTCTAGCTATCGCGGTTCTTGAGATACAGCCTGGTGACAAACAGACGGACGGACAGACAGATAGCGAAGTCTTAGTAATAGGGTCCCGTTTTTACCCTTTGGGTATGGAACCCTAAAATGCGACGAAGTTCTTTGAGAAAAGGTGCCCTTGCGCTTCGCTTGGCTGGTCTTAGCGGGGGTACTAGCGTACCCCCAGATATTCTTCCTCTTGTTTACTTACAGTTTATGATAAGTTTTTCTAGCTCTTATAGGTATTATATAGAACCGTTCTATGTAGATGTTAAGTCTATGAGAATAAATAAACAACGAGCAGACAGACACCGATTAGATCTACGAAGGGCACGTACTATATTGGATAAACGTCAAACTTGACGTATCGCTGCGTACAACGCCGCGTCTTCCTATTCGTTGAGTTGTCGTGTGGCGTAAATGATGGGAATTTTTTGATAGTTAATCGTTAGTCGATATAGCTATCAACGAACACAGGGTCGAAGAATCGAATCGCGTTGAATCACACTAATATTATAAAGGCGAAAGATTGTTAGTATGTTTGTTACTTCTTAACGCTCCAACGGCTGGACCAATTTTGATGAAATTTGGTATGTAGGTATTTGAGACCCTGGATTAATACATAAGCTAATTTTTGAAGAAAGAAATAATGTAGCGGGCAACACTGCGAGGCGCAGTTAGGGACCATTCAAGTATTACGTAAGCACAATTTTAGTAAATATTAACTTCTCCCTCCCCCTTATTAGCTTTGCTTACTTTTGTAAGCAAAGCTCTTACATCTCTCTCCTATGCTTGAGTAAATATTGGTTTAAATAGCAGCCATGTCGCTAAAACGAGGTGTGCCGATAACACATCAGCATAATTTATATGACTTTGCTGACTTTATCACCATTCAGATCGCCTAATCCTCCAATGTCATGAAAAATAAGCAAAGCAAAGAAACAACCTCCCCCCCCTTTGGTTCTTACGTAATACTTGAAGGGCCTCTTAGTAGTGCATAAAAATAAAATCATAGTTTTAAAATTCTCTTCTGATGGTAAGAAATAAAGCATTTCCATGACAGTGGCGGATACAGAAAATTGTTTTTATATGTATTTGTTCGACCTACAAAGGCTCACCGGAAGACCAGCGCTGGACATACCACTTAGTACCAGGATTCACAGAGGAAATCCCCAACTAGTACCACATGAGTCACATAAATAATATTTTTTTGAGAAGATTTTCGCCTAGAAGGTAAGCGCTATGCTTCCCTAAGAACACTCAACAATGCTTTGAGCGCTGAAGATTAAAATTTTTCAATGATATTCAACTAAATTCCCCACGTGGCCAATTTCCTGGTGAGGCAGGTGCCTCCCAGTTTCAACATAACATAAAGAAAAAATAATTTAATCTACTCCCGTCATCTACTCCCAACGACTGGATGGACATATGACTGGAATCTGAGAAGTACGAAGGAGGAATCGAACCGAAGCGCTCGTCTATGGATCCAACCAGATAACATCCTTTCATTTACCTTCTCTATTAGGATGTCAATTTAAAATTAGTAAATTTTCCCAATGTAAACTCGCTATAGATAAGTCTGCCTATAATGTTTAGATAATAACTAAACAATTACTCTGTATTAATTAAAGTTCAGCATATTTTATAGATCAGAGTCGTTTGACTTTCCCCGTTCCTGGATATGACATGGCAGCTTCCAAGAGATCCTTGAACAAAAAGTTCTACTGATTCTTGACTGATTCATATCCGGAGAAGTTCTTCTAACGTAACCCCAAATTTTATCAGGATCGATTCAGCTACAATTACATCTCATTAACGAAAATTCATCAATTCCTTTTCTCCGGTCTTTTGGAAGCCTTAGCAATATTCAAACTAAAAATTAATATAATAGAATAGATGGGTAGATCTCTTGTGACTTGTTGCCTGACCACAGGTTTATCTCAGACCGCATCTATGTACACGCGACAATCGCCAGAGTACAATACAGCGGTGATCGCATGCATCGGCTGCGAGTAACACCCTCTGGGACCACTAACTGCATACTGCCTAATCACTACACCACAAATGGTCCGCTGCATCGTGAGTTGGAATTAATATTACACAAATAGTAACGGATGGATTAATATTATTACATTTATTGGTAAGTAAGTGCCGTGGTGCCGGCGTAAGAATAGTACTCCAACTCTCTCTATCCGTGGTTGCCGTAAGAGTCGGCTAAGGGATGTAATCCGGAAGATGGGCAGCAGCGTCTTCCTTGAACAATCACACCTAACTGCGCTCGCTAACCCGCCTGCCAAGCGTGGCGAGTATTGGCAAAACCCCCCTAGGAGGAGGCCTAAGCCCAGCAGTGGACGACCTTTGGCTGATAATGACGATGATGGTAAGTAAATAAATTCCATTTATGCTTTTATGTATTTAATGTTTCACAAGGTATTTGACCACAGCTGGTATTTGTATTCGTAAGCAGTTGGTTCTACTTTCTTGATGCGTACGGCCCGTGAATGGAACTCATTGCCAGCTTCTCTGTTTCCTGTAAACTACAATTTGAACGTTTTTAAGGCTAGAGTGAATAGATTTATTCTAGATAAACGTGTACCATCTTCGGCCACACCATCGCTTTCCATCAGGTGAGTTGGTGGCTGAACGCAGATCTATATAATATTTTAATATTAAAAAAAAATCTCACTTGATGTTTATGTTAAGTAACGGTGTGGTCGAATATGGTAAAAGCACATCTAGCCTGGAATAGAATTGGCTCTCAAGTGAGGCTGTCGGAATACACCGTTAGGTGTTTGGCCAGTCAAGTAATCCCCTATAACCACGCTATGGTTTCCTCACGATGTTTTCCTTCACCGACAGCTCAAGCTCATTGTTGGGGTTTGTACACACGTCCTTTCGTGTGTGAACCGACCGCGCTAACCATTGAGCTATCACCGCTACAACATTATGATACTACGTTACGATATTTTACTGTAGATAACGCTTGTCCATGGGCATTACAGTGATTCGCAGAACTTTGAGTAGCAAAACAAAGTCCAGGGCATCGCTGCTTTGACGCTCATTATTTTGAGACTTGGATGGTTAGTCTCAATATCACTGTAATTTCGCTAGCTGCAGTAACCTTCAAAACGGAACACAGTAATGTTCATACACTACAGCTTAGAGGCAGAATATCTGGTACTGCCACCTGATCTTCCACCAAGTACATTAGAAACTGACTAGCAAGAGTATTCTCAATCTCGATAATAGCTTTGAATGTCAATCAGATCAACTCCAATACGTTACATGACTTTCATAAATCTCATACAGACATCCTCCAAAATATTTGTAAAGCATTACGAGCGGATTCCCTCGCAAGTTGGGTTTGACAGGGGACTATTTTATGGCGTTCTCATAAGAGAGTACGTCTGTAAATCAAAGACAGATTTTTTCGGGTACCATAGCGCTTTAAGAAGGCCATTCGGATGCTGTGTGTTGTGAAGTTGTCGTATCTCTTTCGTTACGATGTTTCTGACACTTATATTTTGTTGAAGCACGTATTTATTGAGATAGGGTTGGAAAGTCCGATGGAAGTATCACATATTGTATTGTACTGACATCAAATGTTTCTGTTTTTATGGTTTATAAGCTAGGCGTTTGACCACAGCTCACCTGATTTTAAATGACGTTGTTTTCGAAGATGGTAAAGTGCATCTAACCTGGAATGGAACTGACACTCGAGTGAGGCTACCGGAACACACCGTTAGGTGATTGGCGGCAGATTTTCTACTTGAGGTTGTAGCTAGCCAGCCGAGTACTAGAAAATACTCTTTATGCTATGGATTCTTCACAATGTTTACTTCTCTGACCAGTCAAATTTATTGTTAGGATTTGAACCCACGCTACCCGGAATATGATCAGAATGTGCCCTGTAGCTAAACTTATTTGGACTACCCAATATCACTTAAGCTATCAAATGTTTTCTTACAATAAAATACAAAAAATTAAATTACCGTGCATTTCAATTTTTGTATTTAAAACATTTGAACAATGATAAAGAAACAAATGTATTTTTCTTCTTCTTCCTAGTGTCGTATTCTTCATGTCTGAGGGTCGTTACCTCCCAGGAGCCGTTCACACAGGATGTTACGCCATCTTTCGCTATGACTGGCGACATGCAGCGTCATAAACCGATGTGTCAAGTGCGGTGCGAATTTGGTCGGCCTCGGTCGGCCTTTGGTCGGTTGGTTGGCCAGCGGCCTCACGATCTCTTGCCATCGATTTTCCCCGTAACGTTTTTCGCGATTTTCTTCCAGGCCAAAATATTCGAGAACACGCTTGAGACAGAGAGTAGGTAGTCTTTAGAGATGTTGAACGAAACGTGTTTTTTTCTTAGTAAAAGTAATAACAACATTACAAAATCTAAGACATAACATAACGTAAATTTTAACGTCTTATAGTTTAACAGGCAGCCCGAGTAAATTCAGTGCATTGAATTAATAGCAAACAATACACTGCAGTTTCCATCATACAGTGCACTCCTCACGTCCTGCTATAAAGCACATCTGACGTGACAATATTGTACAGAATGTTCCGATGGACACACGTAAATTGTCCATGAAATATCAACGATCGGTGTGATGTAGAGTAGGGACAAACAATCTTATCTGAACCAAACAACGTAGTTGTTCATTGGAAACTAATTGCATCGAGTCAATGGAATAGAGTAAGTATAAAACATATCATAGAGTACAATATAGTCTAAATCTATAAGAGAAAAAATTTACAGACTGATTCACTGACTGATTGATCAACGCACAGCTGAAACAACTGGGTCTAGAAGCATGAAATTTTGCACAAATGTTCCTTAGGTTACGTGAGTGTGCATTAAGAAGAGATTTTTGGAAATTCATCCCCTAAGAGGTTAAAGTGAGGGTTGAAAGTTTGTACGAAACTTTATGATCAAATTTAAAGTTAGAAATATAAAAAAATATGTTAATGATGTGCTTATGTTTCGAAACAAAAGCTTACCCTCTTTACAGTAAAGGGGGTAATAATTATAGGGGTTGAAAGTTCTGAACCTAGTTCCAAAGTTAACGCGGACGAAGTAGCGGGTGCAAGCTAGTCTGTTATAAACCACATTATACCTAACGTGACAATATTGTACATATGTAAAAATGTTTCGGATATACGCTGTCCGTGAAATGCGGTGTGTAGAGTAGGGAACAAACAATAGGCTGGTTGACTAAATTTGAACAAATTGGTTAACGTTGTGCCTTGTGGTTACCTCGAAAATGTTATTTTTTTTAAAATTAATTTACACCATATGTTTTGCGATTTCAAAAACAAATTAAAATTTACCGCGTTATGGCCAGAACTGTCATGGCGTCTGAATGACGTCACGCCGTGTGAAAAGCATACAACTGTATGTCAGTAGCTCTATGAAAATGTCAACATTCACAGTTATTAATAGTTCGGAGCCAATGAGTTCATTTTAATGTGTCCAAAATGTACGCCAAATAAATTAACTATATAGCATACTAATGCTATATGTTTGAGGAATTTTAAAATCAAATTACTTTTTTATTCAGGTATTTGACCACAGCTCATCTGATGTTAAGTGACAGTGTGATTGAAGACGGAACACACCTAGCCTGGATGGAACTGGCTCTCAAGTGAGGCTACCGGAATACACCGTTAGGTGATTGGCGGCAAATTTTGAATTTGAGATTGGTAGCTGGCCAGCCGAGTACTCCAAAGTACCCTACCACCATGCAAACTTTTTTACTTATATATTATAACTTATCATTAGAAACTCTTAGTTCATCCGTTTTATTCATAAAATTCAAAATTCAAAAAAAATTCAAAACCATTTATTCAAACTGGGCTGAGAATCAGCACTTTTCGAACGTCGAAATTACATAAGACAGTCCCCCAAAACGCCCACCCGTCACCACTTCCTAGTGCTTTAGCTGGGAAGAAGAAGATCATACATAGTGGACACAAGCCTATCTAAACAACTCTGAGTAAAATTATTGTTTTTAAATTAACTAAATTACTAAAACAATATTAAGCCGAAGAGAGTATGATATAATCGAAATAATTTTTACACAGAACTTGGTACCCATATAGATCTCAAATCTTTTGTCCGCGAAGTCGACAACGAAGCATATTCTTAATATTGTGTTTATTATTATTATATATTATTGTGTTATTTGGGTGTTCTGTATGTATGATAAGTATGTATTTACAAATAAAAGGTATTTATGTATGCTATCAGTAATCTGACTTCCATCACACACGCTCTGCTTAGTTTGGGGTAGATGGCGCTGTGTGTAATGTGTCCTACAATATTTATTTATTTATTTATTTACTGAACTTGGCTCTCATTTCATATTTATGTTTTTGATGGGATACCTATTTACGTAATGCAATGAGAAGAAGTATAAATTTTGGGCTATGTTATTGTATAAAATAATGCAATCTCTGTCTTCGACTACACTGTAGAACATAAAGTTTGGACAGTGTAACGTCAGTCTACGTTGCAATTGTTCCGTTGATTACTTACAGCGGCGACCGTACTATGCTGTAAACAACATTTTATCAAACTATAGGTATCCCTGCTCACTATCTATATTTCATGTACACTAACGTGGTTTACCATGAATAAGTGTTCTCAAACTATCACTGACGTTAAGCAATGGACGATCCGGTCACTCTTCGGATGGGTGACCATGAACGGCATTTCTTTTTGAGTGCTACCGTGGCTCAGATGATTTATTTGTTTTATAATAACAATCGTTAAGTCATGTCTGAAGTCTTCGGGCGGCACATTGACTCTGAACTCCGCTGGCCGCTCAGCTTACGACCATATTATCTACAAAAGAAATTAATATAAACAATGACACGAAACGAATAACTTATAGTTTACAAGTTGTTCGTAAAGTACTCTGAGCTACTTATCGCAATTAATGTAAGGCACTCAAGAAATAGCTACGCGATCATACATTGCTTACCTCAAGTCCTCAGTCCAAGAGCCAAATTCAAGTAGTATTAAGTGGTTATTTTTAGTATTTCCTCGATCTCGTGGTATACCTACCTCACCCCTCATTAGCGAAGGTTATGGGGAGGTACTGGGTCGCGCACTCTTGCCATTCATGAAGCTCAGGAGCTAACGTACGACTCTGTAATCGCCATAAAGATCAAGCCAAGCATGAAGCTGCACACCGGGACCTTCGTCTACTACGCCGACGATATTAAAGGCGATGCTATCAATCGGTTCGTGCGTCGAGCGTCGGCTGCGTCGCCGAGGACCATCAAGGAGTACAACCTGCAGATGGCTATTAAAGACCGAAACGTGGCGGTGATGGAGGCCCTGGGCCGAGAGGAGGCGATTTAAATTCAAATGTTGTAGTGTAATTATTAAATGTAAAGAAAAGAATGAGGATTGTGTGTATCATTCATGCTCTCCACCTTCTGGCGGCGGCGTCGTGTGTCGATTCGCTCTCTTCCCTCAGATATGGTTGAGGAGGGCGATGGCTGGCACATGCGTCATACTCGTGATCGGGTGCTGCTTGCGGGTCGCTGATCTCGCGGTATACACACAATCTAGTATTTTAAACCTAGATTAAGATTAATTTGAGTAACTTTCCTCTTCCCATATTGTAAAAATTAAATAAAAAATATTGTAATTCAAAGTTGACAACGGTCACGGACTCCAGTGTCTGTGAAGAGTAATTAAAAACAAAGAGAGCACAAATATTGTGTTAGAAATGAGAATAAAATAATTAAACTAACTTCCTTCTCCCTGTATTGTAAATAAAGTAAAAAATATTGTAATAAACATAGTTGACAAAGTTTACGGACAACGGTGTCTGTGGTAATATAATTTAAAAAAACATCAACGTCAACTTATGACGTATGGAAGTAATCGCGGATTTAGTTTTCCAGCCTATAACTTATTGTAGACTGAACAATTTGGGCTAGTCATCCAAGGACTAACTAAATATACCAACTAAACTTTTACATATTACCTACAATGTGTACCTTAGCTCCTAAGCCACGTAGTTCTTTGCCAAGTTTCCACATAATCACGTCAGGAGTTTAGCAAAGAGATAGCAAACAAAGTTCTAGTAACTTTAGGCCGTTTTCATACTACTATATGTACCATATGTATATGTATTTATATATGGACAACTCGCAGGTAATAACTTCCTCCGTTTAGGAATAAAATTATTACCCAATAAATCCAAAAGTGCAAGTTGTGCGCGCGCACCGATGGTTCCGTACCATTACACAAAATATATGCCTAATTCTTCTTCTTTATTATCGGCATCGCACTTTATGCATTTGCCAAATGTTCCCATATTTTTAAGTATTTTATAAAAAATCATGTTAAGTAAGCATACTTTTAAGTTAAAGTCACAGAAAGTAAGTCATGCTCGAGTCCAGTTAGTCTTACTAAAGCAGACTTTTGTACAAGCTTCGATAGAGTTTTGAAAGCAATTCAAAAAGTCATATTGCACGATATTATATCACCTTTTCAGCTTATCATTTGGCATTTTATGGATAAAACACCATTATGTTTAAACATATACACTAAAAAAACATTAGTTTTAGGAAATAATATAATTCGGCTGCCGAGCACTAATGGTGTGTTCTAACATACTCACTTGAGAGCCAGTTTAATTTCATGCCAGGTGTGTTAACCATCTACGAGCACACCATCACTTAACATCAGGTGAACTGTGAATAAATAGAGGCTGTCAATCTTAAAAAAAAAAAATGCGGTGACAACTTTCCGCATTCCCGCCAAAACTCCTTCTTTTTTTTTATTCACATGCCTAAGTTTTCTTTTTTTATATCGCCCACCTACCATACAATATTTAAAAGGCGAATGCGTATGCGAAAATCACATAAATGATTCACGTATCGAGACACTGGTAGCATATTGTATCACAGCTTAAACTTAAACATGACGCAATTACTGACATCTGTTGGACAGCAAGTTAAACCAAGTTAAATTTAAGGCGATGCAAGTTCCCGGAGCAGTTAACGGCGACTGCTGAGCGAATCGTCACTGTCTCCGACTTATATAACTAAGTTTAGGTGCCAATTAGATATTAATGCGCTAACTTAAACTTGGAGATACATCTGAAATTAGTTTATAACTCTCAATTGAGCTTCAGATTCATATAATCACGCACACAAGTACACTTCAAATCAAATGATTTATTAAGATAATGAATTAATTTTTTATTAAAACTTTTGTAATGTAACAATGTACTCAGTCTGCAATTTGCACGTAAATATAATATAATGTAAAATGCAAAATTACTGTAATCATCTATGTATATTATATTATTATCATTAGTTATTATTTGTAAGTATAATTCAAGCTGTAGAAACATTTGTCAAGAAGCCAATCAGTCAAAGAATTTTTAAATTTATTTCCATTTATTTTTTATGTTAGGTAAATTATTGTAAATTGATATACACATATTAAAAACATTATTTTTATACAAACCTTTTCGGGCAGGAGGCTGATATAACAGGTTAGTGAACTTTGTTCTTGAAAGATGTTTCTATGTTAAGAAAGAGTAGAGATTCCTAATACAGTCATTATTTGCAAAAAGGAATTAATTGTCGCTTAAAATTATATTTATTGATTATTTTGGTTACTGTATAAACATATTATACGCAGTAATTTATTCATCATATTTAAATTTTAAAATATAAAAACGTAAATATAAAAAAAAGAATTGGTTAGTCATAATGACTGCCGGCAGAAGGACGTCACATTAGAATGTCGGAGACGCGAACCCACAAGTTTCGCCCTTGTCAAAAATCACTCAACCCCGGCATAAAAAGCATAAAGAAATAACAAACACATACAAACAAACATTCCCATTATAATTTATGCAAGATTTTTTTTTCAAGTGTTTAGTAGTTTTTATAGCATCTAGTTACACATACACAAACGTATAAACAATCTATCTGCGAACCCGTATTTGGCTAGTATGGTAAATTATAGTTATGTTTATTATGGTTTATAATAACGGCTAATGCGGACAGCACCTAATTAGTGAATTAAAATAGTTCACTAGTCAAACGACATATGTATATCTAGCCAAAGTCCAACTAGATAGAGTTCACAACTATATTCAATGCAATAATTCTATCCAAAATTTATATTGATTTCCCAATCCAAAAACACGTTTAGATCAGCTCCAAATTGCAGAGTTGAGTTCGCAAACTGATTCTTATGATTTGGCATATTCAGTTGCTTATAAATTAACGTAGGCACAAGCAGAATGCAATTAGAGGCGAAGTGGCAGGCGTCGCGCCGTGGTCTGGCTGAAGGCCAACCGTCGTCCTGGAGTTAGGCAAAGATGTATTACTGCTACAGAAGTGCTTTGGTTGTCTATGCAAAGGGAATATTTATATACGATATATATTCTGAGGGCCTGGACTAGCCAAAAATGTACGTGATTGACATAAGCTGTCCACTAGAAAAGCCAAAAATGTACGGGATTGACATAAGCTGTCCACTAGAAAAGCCAAAAATGTACGGGATTGACATAAGCTGTTCACTAGAAAAGCCAAAAATGTACGGGATTGACATAAGTTGTTCACTAGGAAGTCCAAAAATGTAAGGGATTGACATAAGCTCTCCACGTGTCATTTCGACAGCCTATGTCAATACCGTACATTTTTGGACTTTTCTATTAATTTTATCGCTAATGGAAAGTTACTTTGCAATATTATACACATTTGGTAGTAGCTCTGCTTCGAGAGTTAAAGGACAAGAGTTCCATTGTCACTCAGGATTAAAATTGTGTAATGAACTATGTTTGTTCTGTATGTATTTGCAAAAAGCAAACATGTAAGTATTTTATAAGTTATCTGGTTTCCATAGTGCAACCTTTGTTTTCCGTGGTGGTGCCGGCGTAAGAATAGTACCCTACCCTCTCTACCCGTGGTTGCCTTAAGAGTCGGCTAAGGGATGAAATCTGGAAGATGGGCAGCAGCGTCTTCCTTGAACAATTACATCTAAATGCGCTCGCCAACCCGCCTGCCAAGCGTGGCGAGTATTGGCAAAACCCCCCCAGGAGGAGGCCTATGCCCAGCAGTGGACGTCCTATGGCTGAAGATTTGAACCTTTGTTTGGTTTAGGTGCTGTAGAAATGTATTCCAATATTTATTTTTATTCATCTACGATCCAACTTTTTTTTAAATTGTTGCCAATCTAGGTGTTTGACCACAGCTCACCTGATGTTAAATGACGGTGTGGTCGAAGATGGTGAAGCATCCTAGCCTGGAACGGAACTGGCTTTTAAGTAAAGCAGCCGGTAAACACCGTTAGGTGCTCGGCGGCAGACTTTCTACTTGAAGGTGGTAGCTAGCCAGCCGAGTACTAGAAAATTCCCTTTCACCATGCCATGGTTTCCCCACGATGTTTACTTTCACCGGCAGCTCAAGCTCATTGTTGGGCGTGTGCACCTACCGCGCTAATCAATGAGCTTACATATCTACATATGTACATATGTTATAAATAAAGAACACTATTTTTTTTTTCAGATATCTTATTTTGCAAAAGATTACGATTGATAGGGTCGAAGTATTTGTTGGTGACCCATAGAAAATAATAAATCCATTCATTAGCATTTCGACCATTGCAACGTCAGGGGAAACCATAGCAAATGCAGGTATTAGAAGTCATAAACTCAATAAACTAAATTTCGCTAAGCAAACGTCTAGTCTTATCTGTACAACTTGGTGGTTACATAATCTGTTTCTTGTACTTTTGGCTACCAGTCGCGTGGCCAAATAAGTTGAAAGATACTTTATGATCGTAGACGTCTATATTACCTTTGATAGCTATTGGAATTGAGATTTTCGTTCAGAAATTTGACTGAATTGGGTCGTTTTTAAGTAGGTAAGCGTAGTTTAAACTAAGAGGATCCTTGTGGTTTTTTTAAAAAGGAATAAGCCCGCCTTTGACCACGAACTCACCTAATGAATATAATATAAGCGTTGATGTGGTCGAGGATGAATCAGATCTGACTTTGAAAAGCTCCAGATTAAATCTGGCAGGAAACAAGGAAGCCGGCAGCTTATAAACATAAATACAAATATTTTATTGGTAACACCAAAGTTACAGGATTTTCCATTCATATTTAAAAATAAAAATAAAAATGACAAAATAATAACATATTTTATATTTGACATATTATTATATTGACAAAAATAATAATTATGTCAAATATAAAATATGATGGAATGTCGATAACAAAATAATATAATTATGTTTTCAAGTCGCGAAACTTTAAAAATTACATAATCAAATATAATAACATAGCATAAAAATATACGTATAGTATATTGTTTTTATTTATACTTAAGCATGGATTTCGTCTCTGCTTAACCACAACGGAAAAAGGTTTATGTTTAAATGTGAATTTATATTCAAGTTACAAGTACATTTTTTATTAAGTTCACTTAAGCCTGATTTTCCAATTTCCCAAAATCTTTTCATTCTAGTTTATTTTCCAGAACGTCGTGTAATGGTCAGTAAATCCCTGTAAACTTCAACGTGAAAGGGTAAAATCAAAATACGGGAGTGGACCCTTGCTTCAATATTATTAGTTCGCCAGGGGCGAGGCTAAATTGGCAGGATATACTGGTTACTGGCGCGAGTTACTGGCGATAGCTAGTGGTGCCAGCCACGACCGAGGCCTTGCGGCTACCTGTCTGGCAAAAATTGCATAGAGCACGATCTCTGAATTACAAAACTTTATTTATATCGATATTTAGTGACGCTTGTTCTTTATTTAGTGTTGTAGGATTTGAATTGCTGTTTTATTATAGTTTTGAAATAATTGGTATTTTTTTATAGAAAGCATTTAGTTAAAACCCTCTAGGTAAAATAAAAATTATAGAACCCTGATTGTTAATATTGAAATAATTTTTTTACTGGCTAGGTGTTGACCACAACCCATCTGATATTAAGTGACGGTGTGGTCCAAAATGGTAAGAATACCTAGCCTGGAATGAAACTGGCTCTAAAGTGAGGCTACCCAAACACAGCGGCAGATTTTCAACTTGAGGGTAGTAGTTAGCCAGTTGAGTACTAGAATATACCCTACCAACACGGTATGGTTTCCTCAAGATGTTTTCCTCCACCGGCAGCTCAAGCTCATTGTTGGAGTTTGAACTCACACCCTTCGGCATGCGAAGCGACCGCGCTAACCACTGAGCTGACATCGCTATAGAAATGAATTAACGCCAGATAAAAGTTGTAAATGTACCTACTTGGAATATGAGACTAACTACTAAATCAAATTAACAAATCTTTATAACCTCTACGCAATATAATAAGGAATGAGCAAGTCTAACTTATGTCATTTTATTTAAGGCTTTGAACCTTGCTTATTAAAGCCCAAAATCTGATATATTGTAGTATATTGTTTTTGCGATCGAAGCGTGTTGCGGTTATTTATAATTTAAAAAAATCATGTTGGATTTAAAGTTATTTTATCTGGTTATTTATTTCAGTTATCAATTACTTATCTTTAGGGTAATGGTAGAAAAATGCATTTTTGAAGTGAAAACTTCTTTAGCAGCGTGAGCAATTTTTGGTACGGGCAAAACTTATAGGTTCGTATCAGTGACATGCTAATGTAACGTATTGCACAGTTGTTGACACAATATATTTCTTAAGCTTTAAGTTTTTACTTCTGTGGACAGTTCCCATGACTGCCCATTTTCTTTAATAATTTATGGGTTTGCTGTGCTACTAACACATATTCTTTTTTCAAGTAAAAAAAAATTTATGAGTAAGTAATTTACTTAATTTGTTCATTATTATTGTAGAAACAAAAATTATAAAAAAAAAATATGTTCTCAAAGATGTGAGAATTCTTCCACAACGCTGGCTAAGTGCGGGCCACTTAGCCAGCGTTGTAGCCTATAGACTAATTCTTCTCACAATGAGAAGAGCCCGCCCAGCAGTGGGTCAGATTATTAAAAAAAAATAGTCTGACTCTGATTGTAGAAACAATAGCTTATAAATATCCAACAAAAATAAATCGTTGGATAAATAAATTGAATTTATTTAACTTTGAAAAGTCCATCAGTAAACTCAATTGTAAACTCATTGGATTAGTACACAAGCGCAATGTTATTTTGGGGAAGATTAGATTTATGCTGTGTTGCCAGACGCATAAAATACGATAATATTCGGGTGTATGTTGTCTGGGTGACCGCCAGACAGAGGCCCGGTTTTATTAAGTTTACAATCAATAGATAATTTAGTGATGCTTTGGACGTTGTTTTGTTACTCGACGTTCTGGATGCCACTGTAACGGCCAGCTATGACTTCAAAGTGTCTTGTTCGTTTTTCTGCTTATTACAATAGTAAAATAATTTCACTGTTCATTTTACTATTTCCGTTACTTGTTTTGGTATGATAATTATTTCATGATGTTTTTTCAGAACACCTTTTTTATGTATGATATTAAGTACAGCTGCGTCACACTGGTTTAACAAAGTTTTCGGGATAAAAATGTTTATGTTTTAAATCAGAATTAGCTGTAGTTTTAATTTCAATCTATTATGCCATTACAGCTTGAAGTTGTAACTTTAATTGGTGGTGATAGTTCTTCTTAGCATAAATAAATATTATACCACGACCACATTATTTCACATTTCTCTATAGTTATAAATATCACAAGTATTTTTTTTATTATTTAATGTTGTCAGTTAACCTGAATTACTCTGATATTTTAGCGAAGGAAATAGTGGTGAGCAAAACAAAATACTTTGGCCTGAAAAAAACTACGATAATAAAACTTCGACAATTTGGTTAATTGATTACGAGTAAGGCATGTTTAATTATGTTTATCAACGAGACTTAATTGCACACATAATAAAATGAAATTAGTTTTGTATTTACCTTAACCTTTTTTGCCGTGGTGGTGCCGGCGTAAGAATAGTACCCCACCCTCTCTACTCGTAGTTGCCGTAAGAGTCAGCTAAGGGATGTAATCCGGAAGATGGGCAGCAGCATCTTCTTTGAACAATTACACCTAACTGCGCTCGCCAACCTGCCTGCCAAACGTGGCGAGTATTGGCGAAACCCCCCAGGAGGAGGCCTATGTCCAGCAGTGGACGTCTTAAATGATGGCCGATCATGATGATGATGATTTACCTTAACATTTTGACCATGTTGCAATAGCCGTAGTCAAAAACAAATCTGAACCAAAAAGAAAAAAATATCATATATATGTGATCAAATGACTTAAGCTTAAAAAAATACATATGCCATGTTTGACAAGACTTGTAAAATAAAAATGACTTGTGATATCACATTTGTATTATGTCGCATACTAGGCCTGCCATTTTTGCCGTGGGGTAAATCCGGTTCGACTATTGGCAAGGCTCTATGTTTACAGCGTGTGTGCCTAAAAGCAGTAAAAGCTTAAATATTTATATTTTCTTTCGAAAGTTGACTTTTGATGGCTTTGTCACCGTTTTTGCCTAATATTTGCACATGTGAGTGAGTCTGAATAAAAGTAAATATCGTTAGGATTAAAAAAAAAAACAATTCTAAACAGTCTGCGTTTTATCCGAATCAGAATAAGCTTTGTTATATCATCGCGTACAAAGATGTTATAAAAATATTGGTTTCAACAGTAATCCATAATTATGTGCCTACAATATTAGATTATTAATCATATTGTAGCGATCATAGCTCAGTGGATAGCGCGGTTGGTTTGCTTGCCGAAGGGCGTGGGTTCAAACCCCAACAATGAGCTTGAGCTGCCGGTTAAGGAAAACAGTACTCGGTCGGGCAGCTACCACCCTCGAGTTGAAAATCTACCGCCAAGCATCTAACAGTGTGTTCCGGCAGCCCCATTTGAGAGCCAATCCCATTCCAGGCTAGGTGTGCTTTACCATTTTCGACCACACCGTAACTTAACATCAGGTGAGCTGTGGTCAAACACCTAGTCTGTCAAACATAAAAAAAAGGTTACATCGCTACATAGTATAAATCGATACTTAATATAATAAAGCGGCAGAGTTTGTTTGTTTGAAAGCACTAATATCTTTGAAATTACCAGTCGGATTTGAAAAATTATAAGCTATTTAACATCACGATACGACCTTCAGAACTGATAAAGGTGAAACCGCTGAGCACAGTTAGTAGTTTTAAAAAAATGTGTTTTTTCAACTTCTTAATAAACTGTATTTTTCTTTGATAATTGTATAATTTAATTTTTTTACTTAATGTTAGGGAAGGGGAGTGGATTTGTTTTGTTGTGCATCTACAACCTCATCTCATTTACTGTGGATATATATGACTGGTAGAAAATGCTATGGTAATAAGTCCTCCTCTTTTATATATATTAGCTGTAAGTGTGCAATAAAGTTAGTAAATAAATGTTATAGCAATAACCAATCATAAAAATATACATAATAAATCATAATGGCACGTAGAATTTTTAATATTGAATTGCGAGTCCGTATTAAATATATGTACACACATGTGTGGCTAAAATAAAAAGTAATACAGTAAAGAGAATGGTTGCAAATAGTGCTGATATTCGAGCAAAGTCTTTCAATCTATAGTAACGCAGCTAAGGATATGTGCACACGATCAAGACGTTTTTCAGACTTTGTAGTTTCATTGTTTTTTTTGTAAGTTAACCAAATGTAAAATGTAACTACTGTTGAGCGTTTGACTTCTGATATGTGTAGCAATGACATGTTTGACAGACGCGGAAGGCTCTCGTTAAGATATATGAAAGCGTCAAGACAGCGTATGCGGAATCGTCAAGACAGCGTATACGGAATTGTCAAGACAGCGTATGCGAAAGCGTCAAGACAGCATATGTGGAAGCGCCAAGACAGCGTATACGGGATCGTCAAGTTAGCTTACGCGTAAGCGTCAAGACCACGTATGGTGAAGCGTCAATAAAGCATATTATGCGAAAGCGAAATTGTAGCGATGATGGCTCAGTAGTTAGTGCGATAGGTTCGCATGCCGAAGGGCGTGGGTTAAAACCCCAACAATGAGCTTGGGCTGCCGGTGAAGGAAAACATCGTGAGAAAACCATAGCGTGGTGGTAGGGTACTTTCTAGTACTCGGCTGGCTAGCTACCACCCTCAAGTTGAAAATCTGCCGCCAAGTATCTAACGGTGTGTTCCGGCAGCCTCACTTGAGAGCCAGTTCCATTCCAGGCTAGGTGTGCTGTACCATCTTCGACCACACCATCACTTAACATCAGGTGAGCTGTGGTCAAACACCTAGCCTGTCAGCCATAAAAAAACCATTAAAATAGCGCATGCAGAAGCGGCTAAGACTTTGATAGCAGCTTACGTCGTCAGTTCAGACCGTCAGAAAAAGTCTTATCACAGCCAAAATTTTTATCTTCACTGAAGACTGCAGATAACTGTAAATACTGCCAACATAATATATGATAAATAATTATGTGAAACATTTGTGCTGAGAATTTAAAAAGTAATTACTTTATTTTAAAAAGGATCCGCACTTTTCATATTTGCAATTTTAATAAAATATCGTGAGAAGTAAAAAAGTAATGAATTCTTGGAATCCTTGCTACAGAATATACATAACGCACACTAGAGCAAAAAATAATAAAATATATAAAAAAAAAAATGTTTCTAGATTATAAATATTTGGTTTTGCTACGCAACAGGCATAATAATTTGTAACAATGAATGCAATGACATGCAACACATCATGATGATGAATGCAATGAACGTAATAAAAATGTGTTGAGTTGACAAAGGTCACGGATAACGGAGTCTGTGGAGCAGAAATAAAAAAAAATTTTAATACTTCTACCAAAAACCAGATAGTGTACTCGTGGTTTAATCTGACATAGACTGTCATTTCGACGTTTTTGCAGGGGCTTCACCCTCCATGTCCCACTCAAATATGATTGGTCGCGATCCAATACCTTCATATATTCCAAAATGTTGTAAAAATTCCATGAGTTGTGAAAATAGTGCATGTCCAATTTTGACGTAGGTATAACGTCAAAATATGACGTATGATTTAAATGAACTTTGTCAATATTTTGTTATGAGAAAATTTTGACAATAAGAAATTCATCCCTGCTAACCTAATGGAACCCAGATAAGTGATCAAGCGTTCTTGTTCTTTTCGATTATAAGAGTTATTATTGCGTACCAATTCAGAACGTATACCAATATCACAGAATAAGTAATAGTACAGAAGAAACACTTCCACAAAAGTTGAGTTTAGGTATAAAATATACCTTCTCCTACGACCGTCACTTGCTTGCTCGTGAAATTATAAATCTTATAATGCGGCAAGAGCGTATATACATACATATTTCCGATCACTGCTAGGTTGAAACTGATGTAGCTTTCGGAACACCGGGCCGTAACTAGGTAAATAAAAATAAATGTTATGAGTATTAAAATAACTCAATAAATATAACAAATACAAATATTTTATTGAGACACCATAGTTACAAGTCAAATAATGTAATATCATTTCAGATATAGGTATCATATATTTACACATTATTTTATATATTTTTTGATGTGCATTACCATCACCACACCGTCACTTAACAATAGATGAGCAGAGCTGTAGCCAAACACCTACCACAAAGCTGCCATGTCCAATATTAAAAAAAAAACATTTAATATGCCAAAAACACTGATTAAAAAAAAATCAAATTTTAAAATAAAGTATGTTAATACAAGATTATTGTCAATATAAAGTACCTATGTCAATATAAAATATTGTTAATATGATAAAATCTCAAAAAAAATAACATAATTATTAATTTAATAATCATTTAGTTTAAAATACACGTCAATGTCATAAAACATTGTGTAATAGTGTGTATTTTACATAATAACTAACACTAAATCAATAGATAAAGGATAAACGGATCACATCGTTTAATAGTTTAGTAATTATTTATTATTTTCATTAATTAAATACACTCGACACGGCAAGCGATAACCTTTTGCCATGTACCTTACGGTGAGGATAGGCCGATCGACCTAAGATATTTTAAACCCTTTGATGATGATTGATGATAGTCAATGATTTTTGATCTTGAAGCAAATTTGATTGAACGAAAGCATAGTAAGGTAAAACCTGGTTAAGTCCGAATCGACATTCAAAAGCGACCCACCTACTGGACCATAATATAGCCCAAGCAACCATTAACCATCTTCGACAGCGACTTCTACAGTATATTCTTCTACAAAGAATACTTTTCATAAGCCATTTAGTACTGAAAGCTGACAAAGTTGAAATGCCTTTTCGTAATGAAAACAACATAATTGTTTCAACTTCTCCATTTTAATTAAAATGATCATTTAAAACATGAATTTATTCATCAACTTTCTACAAAGAGACCGCATAGGATGCACATTTCCAGATCTCAAACTTTTTTAATTACAGAAGCTAAAAGTGCATCTTGATCACAATAAGTCCCAAAACAAACAGCTGTAACTTTTAATTGCCAGACGCAGACGGTCTTAGTAAAATAATGTTTGAGAACAGGGAACAGTGGACAGATTAGCGGTTTAGCTTCTTTGAGAAAAGAGATTGACTTTGATACTGTCGTTTTGTACTTTCCTTCTACGGGTGGCTAGATATTTGAACTACTAATTATAATATGCACTTTCCTAAATATATACTGTTTGT
Source organism: Biston stratarius (assembly GCA_950106695.1). Lineage (NCBI taxonomy): Eukaryota > Metazoa > Arthropoda > Insecta > Lepidoptera > Geometridae > Biston > Biston stratarius. The sequence continues at coordinate 30,689,494 of OX467106.1, read as the reverse complement.
ATTTTACTATACGAGTAGTATTTTGGATTACAAACTATTATTTTTAGGTCACAAATTTGGCGGGTTGACATCATTTTATTTAATCTGACAAAAACTAATAATAAAATATCTTAGATTAATACTGTTTTCAAATCAATAAAAATAACTTAATCTAATAGTACGCCAGAGCAGGGATATGTAGCCAGAATGCTGGCAGTATTGCCATGCTGGATGGCAATGCTAAGCTTTTGACCAAAGTAGATGCCAGCATTCTGGTCTAAACGTTTGGCTAGGTCCCGATATAGATCGTGAGCGGCCCCGATGGACTTAAAGTTTCAACCCCAAACGGCACAAACAAGTACATTCTATCTAAATAACTATATTTGTGCCGTTCGAGGTTGTTAAATTTACAAATTAAGTAAAGTTTCTTTACAGGTTTCTAAAAGCAAAGTTTTATATTTATGTTTTGCGTTGTGGTAAGGTACTTTCTAGTACTCGGCTATATTTTGAATTAATTGGGTAAAAAAGTGACTTCTTTATTTGGTTTTGAGCTTAGAATGAATAAAAGTAGCGTATCATAGGTATATAAACTTAAGAAAGTCACAAGTTTGTAATTGGTGTCACTCTATATAGATATACCTAAAAGGATTTGTGATACTAAATAAGGATTTATTTTTGCAGGCGTCGTATTTTCTAGAAGGGTCACATTTGACCCATTCGTTGAAATCGCTTCGACAGAGGCCGGCCCGCTATAAAACTTGATCCCGACTTCGCATTAGCTTGCGGTTTATTTATTCCCTTTTTAGTGTTCCGCATGAAACTAATCCTTAATTTTGTTACTTACGTCTTTCTGTCTGCGTAACATTGTTCTTTTTAAAAGTAACGAGACGAATGAAATGCTTTACGGGAGATAAGAAATAACGTTTATATATTGTCGCCATTGAGTAATTTTAAGTAACTAAATAAATCCTAGGGATCATTTTGGATATTCGATGATTAGTGTCGATAGCCCTGTACTTTCACTAGTTGCAAACTGGATCCGAGTAATGCTTATACACTACATCGTGGCAGCAGAATATCTGATACCGCAATGCAACTTACCTAAACGCCCCCTGCAAAAATCTTCCACCTAATTGCAGTTTTGTTCAGTTGGCAAGCTGATAACGCAGACAATATTGAAATTATTTTGGATGACTTGAAAAACTATAGTAGAGCTACTTCGCGTTAATTTACCCGCACAGTATTTTGAGATGTCAGAAAGTTCCTATTACTCCAGCTCTAACCTTTAGTTAGACCCTGCCCTACTGCCGGTCCATAATAGGTTACGATCGTTTTTTTTAATGGTTGACAAGCTAGGTGTTTGACTATGTGCTCACCTGATGTTAAGTGACGGTGTGGTCGAAGATGGCACACCTGGAAGCCTGGAATTGAACTGGCCCTCAAGTGAGGCTGCCGGAACACACTGCTAGGTGCTTGGCAGCAGATTTTCTACTTGAGGGTGGTAGCTAGCCAGCCAAGTACTAGAGAGTACCCTACCACCACGCTATAGTTTCCTCACGATGTTTTCCTTTACCGGCAGCTCAAGCTCATTGTTGACATTGTTGGGGTTATAATAAACATTGTTTTATATCCATGTAACAGTTTCAGCAACCTAGTGAGGTAAGTTGTAGCAGTCTAGTTGAGAGACCATCGGGCTTCCAATCTGGAGGTACTGAGTTCGAATCCTGTCTTTTCAAACTTTTGTGCGTTTTGCCGATGACTTTAAACAGTGAAGGAAAAATCGCAAGGAGACCTAGTACATGTTCAAAGTTAAAAATTAAAAAAAAAGGATCCCTGATAATGTCAGGGGAAATAATAAAGGAGGACGGTTAAAAAAAACCTACATGTTCAAGTTCTTAAAGCTATGTGAGACCTACCAATCTGCACTTGGCCAGCGTGGTGTCCTTAACATTCTCACAATGAGAAGAGACTCGCTTCCAGCAATGAGACAGTTTATAAAAACAGGACTGGTATAATAAATCTGATATAAGAATGAAAATGAATGCGTGTAACACTGTCATAACTAAGGCATGGTAGACGCTTGCGGCTACAGTCACGACCGCAGCTTGTATAACAATAGTAAGTTACTACTTACATTGTTTCTCGACCGTTGAATTACTGCGTGAGAAGGCACGGGGTTCGCTATAAATTCGCGGGTCGCTGTAGTAATTCACGTCAACTGGTGATTTATAAAACTGAGCGCACGTTTTTGTATATTGTGCACTGCGCTTTAGTTTTTCTGCAGTACGATTAGAGGACCTAGACAAAGTAACATTTGATTAGCGATAACTCTAATAGAAAAGTAAAGAATGTACGGGATTAATATTTTACTTGGAGGTAGATTTGCTTAGCAGGAAGTCGTTTAGGTAGGTACCACGGCAGTACCTGATAGTTTATTGATATTGTTACATCAGAAGGTTTTTTTTAATGTAACAGTAATGGGACGAACGATACGCTCTCCTATTAGTAAGAGACAACGCATGTCCATGACCATTGCAGTAATACACAGAACTTTGAGTAGCAAAACAAATTCCGGAGCATCGCTGCTTTGGCACTCATTAGTTTGAGACTTTCGATAGTTAGTCTCAACAGTCCAGTAATTTCGCTAGCTGCAGGACCCTTCAAACCGGCAGAGTATCTGGTGCTGCGGTGATACCTACCTAGAAGACATCCTGTTAAGGAGATCTACGATCAAGTAAGTACCTGATTGTTTATTAATATTTTTACCGTGTAAATTCTCGCAAACTATACAACAGGCACTGTTTTTTTTTTTTTTTTTTTTTTTAACATTACTCTCCACAGACACTGGGGTCCGTGACCTTTGACAACTTTGAAAAACAATTTTTTTTTTTTTTTTTTACAATATGGGAAGAGGAATATTAGTCAAATTAATCTTAATCTAGGGTTTAATCTAGGGATAAAATGTTAGATTGTGTGTATACCGCGAGCAGACCAGCGACCCGCAAGCAGCACCCGATCACGAGTATGACGCATGTGCCAGCCATCGCCCTCCTCAACCATATCTGAGGGAAGAGAGTGACCCGACACACGACGCCGCCGCAAGAAGGAGCCTTCGATGGTGAGCATGAATGCTCGAGGAATACACACAGTCCTCATTTTACATTTAATAATTACATTAACAAATATATATTAATTACAGATTAACAATTTACATTTGAATTTAAATCGCCTCCTCTCGGCCCAGGGCCCTCATCACCGCCACGTTTCGGTCTTTAATTACAGAATTTGAAACAGGCACTGTTTGTGTGTTCTAGTCTTTTTTTTTGTATAACACATATCGTCTTTCAAAACGCGGTAAAATTTTACGAAGCGCATTTTTAATAAAAAAAAATAACACGGGAAATATTGGCATATTACCGCCAATCCGTTCGATAATATCCCGCCCAGCCATTCACGGCGACAAATAACCGTGTAGGAAATAGGCGTATGGATAGGGCAACCATCTTTACTAATTCACAAAGAACATGCTATTTCTTTATTTTCATTTTAATTAAGTGCTGAACGAGAGGGCGAGAGAGAGCGAGAGAGAAAGCGAGAGAGAGAGAAAGCGAGAGAGAGAGAAAGCGAGAGAGAGCGAGAGTAAGAGAGAGAGAGCGAGAGAGAAAGCGAGAGAGAGAGAGAGAGAGAGCGAGAGAGAGAGAGAGAGAGAGAGAGAGAGAGAGAGAAATATATAGTGTTTTCTCTCTTTTGTTCTTCTTAGTTCGCGGTGGCGGAGATTTATTCCGGAACTCCAGAACGCACGACAAACTATAAATTTCATAGTATTTTGTTTAATCAATTAAGACTCTGTGATAAAGATAATGCATAGTATTTTATGCGCGATTAAGACCCGGTGATAAACATAACTACATACCTATCTCTTCAAGTCGTGACAGTTTAAAAATTATACTGTTAGGTGCTTGACTGCAGATTTTCAACTTGATAGGGTGGTACTTAACCAGCCAAGTATTAGAAAGCACCCCACCACCACGCAAAAGTTATATGTTCATAGTAGCTGCTCAGAATTTCAAATTCTGCATATAACATTTATGTACATATAACATTTTTTGTAGTTTTGTTGTAACATTTACAATGGTGTAAAGTAAAAAGTGACGAAACAAGCCCTAAAGCATGGTAACCCTACCAATGTGTCGTTTGTTCGAATTTACGACTTAATATAAAGTCAGGTTTACGCGAATATTTCCGCGTTCGTTACGGACGAGTTTCGATGGCGTTTCCGCCGTCAATGCGCGTTTGATGACCTAATTTTGGAACCGTTTGACCTTACGGGTCTTGTTGTTTTAGGTACCTAGTAAAAAGCTATGGTAAGGATTTTTGATTGTCTGACAATGAAAATTGCTATAAACCCGTTGATTTTTACGTTAAACGGAACAAATGGATTGGTCGGATGTAAAGTACCATCATTTTTTTGACATTGTAAATTTTTAGGAGAGCGTCTCGATGGTATTAAAAATTTTTCATAAAGAAAAGACCCTTTTTTTTCACGTCTTTTGAGCAACGATTAGTGTTTAGATGTATATTATATTCTTAAAAGCTTGAGACACAGAGGTATCTATAGTAATTACCTAACCTGTAATCTGTAACGGGTAGTCCCTCAAGTTTTTAAGGATATAGGTAACCTATACGCCAAATACTTACTAGAATTTATTTGTGAATTTTTAGTTCCTTGTCCCAGATAATTTTATATTTTATTTTTTTTACTTTTTGTGGAGTAGTATTTTAGATATTGCTCCTCAAGTCGAATCAATCAAGTCCACACTCGGTGGGGCTATGTTGTTTTATCACAGAGTTGCCGTGGCCACCTTCTAGCTTCATTATCATACCCTGGATATCGTCTAGGCATAAACTGCTCCTCAAGATGAATCAATCGAGTCCAAACTCGATGGATTTATCTTTATTAGTTCAGAAGTTCTTATGGTCAGCTTCCGTCTCCATCATCAGACCAGCTCCATGGTATCATATAATTGTATTGGCACCAAAGATACAAAAGTACACTAAAGAGTGCAATCGGACATCGGGAAGTGGGTCAAATTTAACTTGCAAGATTTCACCCGAACAAACATACATACATTGCAAGTTAAAAAAAAATATGTCAAAATGTATAACCTACAAAATATATAATTTATTTTATATAACCTAATAAATATAACCTACTTCCTTCCTTAACAAAAAAAAGAGAAACTAACGCGAATCTCTACGCAGATAACGCAAGCTATTGTCTCCAATTATTTTGAAGCAATCGTCCCTAAAACCAAAGTGTCGATTTAAATTTCCTTAAAAAATCTTAACCAGCAAATACTATAAAGAACTTGGCAAATAAATCAGGGTCTGTCTAATTTATCGGCGCGAGGGGAATTTACTTCAATGCCGGAGAAATCTTACAAATTGATGGATTCCGCAAATTCTACCGAAAGCCATTGAAGCGGTGATTTAAATGAGTTTTTCCGTTAACACATTTACTTTGACGTGTTTAATGGGAGATTCGTGAATTAACTTTGTGATTTTGAAATTAGATGGTGGGGACTAATTGTCCGAACTAATGTTTTACTGTTTTTGTCAGCGCCGTAGGGGAAGCACGGATTTCCGAAACACAAGCTACTCTTAGCTTAGTTAGAAAATCCGAAGCTTAACGATTGTATAGAAAACACTTGTGTAGCAAATAATTGTAGAACAATTATTAATTATTAAGAAAACGTGTTTATGTTAATGCTTAAATAAATGATTTGATTTAAATTGTTCGTAGACGAACTCAAGTGTTCGTATAGGGTTGTATAACCATTGTAGTAGATTTAAGGTATTCATCATGACGAGTGACAATAAATAAACAAAAAGTATAGGGATGTTTTCCGATGGTTACAATCTGGGGGCCTGCAAGTCGCAAGTAAATCGGTTTTTTCTAGGCACTCCTGCTCCTTTGTAGACCGCATCTTCGCTTAATATCAGGGAGATGACAGTTAAACGTAAGCCTCTTAATAATTAAAAAAAAGGGAATTTAGTTATCTGGCGAGTTACTTCGTTCCGGATACAAAGAAAAGCCAGACATAGCTCTTTCCATAGCTCGTTGAATGACTTTTAACTTGTGGATTTTAATTCCCGCAGTGAGTTTGAGTGTCCACAGGTAGAACGCTCTGAAGAGACTTTGCAGGATAGATAGATGGATATATAATTTTTTTATTTGCCAATACTCGCCACGCTTGGCGAGCGCAGTTAGGTGTGATTGTTCAAGGAAGACGCTGCTGCCCACCTTCCGGATTACATCCCTTAGTCGACTCTTACGGCAACCACGGGTAGAGAGGGTGGGGTACAATTCTTACGCCGGCACCACCACAACACGTAGCTTTCCTACAAAATAGCTAATTTTTTCTTTGCAATTTCAATGTTAGTCCTATTATAGTGAATTTACTATTCAGTGAATAAAATTTTCTACTCGTGGAATACGTCCACTATAAAACTAAACACTCAGTATAAGATTATGTGGTTGGTATAATAATACTTATCGATTATAGTCTGAGCACTAACTAATATTACCTACTTCCATTCTGTACCTAGATAGGTTTTAATTAAAATGCCATTCTACAGTGACAGTTTTCCAAAAAGGTTCAGGATTATTTATTACTGTTCAACCAGGACACTTCACCGAACGAGGAGGCAGGTGCGAAAATGGCGGTCGTCTTCACAAGATTGATGACGGTCTCATTCCACCAAATTTGGATCAAGAAATAAATTATTTTCACTTAGACGAGCGACAGGAGTGATTTTAAGTTGGCTAGTTTATTCCACAAACTATACAATACACCTAGTTACCATCAAGTAAGCATTAAAATAAGTTGGACAAGTAATATAGCTTACATTTTATATGAGGAGCGTTTGTCTTTCAGCTGCAGCTATGATAACTTAGTGACTGGCGTGGTCAAAACACACCAGAGAGAAAATGCCAATAAATAGGCTCGAGTTGCTAGTGAAGGAAAACTTTGTGAGGAGATTAAAGTACTCAAATACTTTCTAGTACCAACTCGGCTTCACCTACAAGTTGAAATTTTGCGACAAACTAACAGTGTGTTTTAACAGTCTTATTTGAGAGCCAGTTCCTATTCCAGGTTAGGTGTTTTAATAAAACTGTCTCTTAACATCAGGTGAGCTGTATCAAACTGTTATTCTGGTTTCCATCAAAAAGGTGCAGGATGGGTTAAAGATATCATATCACCACCAGTATTGTTTTTGAGACCTGGACCCGGTTAGACCAAGACAAGTTAAATAAAATTATTAAGTAGATAACTCATCCTTTATTTTCTCAAGTCATAACTCTAAAACAGCCCTGTTGGCTCATTGAGAGTATGCCTGCCTGAACTGTAGGGCGTGGGTTCGATTCCCGCCAAGGACAAATGTTTGTTTGGTATAAGCAAATGTTTGTTCTGTGTCTGGGTGTTTTGTATGTATTATAAGTATGTATTAACAAAAAAAAGTATTTATGTATTCTATCAGTTATCTGACTTCCATCACACAAGCTCTGCTTACTTTGGGGTCAGATGGCGCTGTGTGTAAGGAGTAAAAAAAAAAGCTGTTGCAAACTTGAGATGCTAAAAATTCTAGATAAAGATTGTTTACGTGGCATGCATTTTGGCGCAAAGTGAGACGCGTCTTAATTTATTATATTGGGCTGTTAACCATCCCACTATAGTCACAGGGTTACTCATAAATTAAGTATTCAATGAAAATATAAAATGCATTAGAAATACCTAAATTATATTTAAACTAGCGGCCCGCTCCGGCTTCGCACGGGTATAAACCTCAAAAATAACAGTATTTCTTCACTATTTAATGGATGTTATTATACATATAAACCTTCCTCTTCAATCACTCGATCTATTTAAAAAAACCGCATCAAAATCTGTTGCGTAGTTTTAAAGATTTAAGCATACATAGGGATATAGGGACAGAGAAAGCGACTTTGTTTTATACTATGTAGTGATAGTGATAGTGAAGTGATGATGATAAACTTAATATATGAAAATCGCTAAAGAATAATAATATAATAATAATAATAATAATTTTATTGGTATAAGGTTAACAAGTCTATTAAAATACAATTATTATATCAGTAAGAAGAAAAACAATATCGAGATTAAGATAATAATTGATAAATTAATACAATAATTTCTCTAATAGTCTATATAACATTTCGGGTTCTCGTTGGCAGCTATACTAGGTAACCCTGTGTTGACAACCCCTGCCGCGCCGCGGGCCTTGCAGGCCCGCCATCCCACGACCCGAAGGTCCGCGTGGTCCACCCATGGACCCATCCACGGCGAGGCTCGAAAACGAGCCCGCCTGCCTCTGTCCACTGTGTGCTATGCTGATCATAGCACACGCGGAGAGGCTCCCCTCCCGTTCGGACTTTAGCTACGGCCAACAAATTGTCGGGCAAAACGGACGGCAGCTTCGGCTGCAGTGGACCCTTAGGGGTCGGAGGATGGCGGACCTGCAAGGCCGCGATACCCAAGGTTCGGGGGTCGCCGAAGGGAGTGCTCGGGTTTGCGAGTCTGGAGCTGTGTTGCTATTGCGACGGAGCTCCTGGCTGGCATTCCCGAGCATGGTCAAAGGTCGGTGTTGTTTGGCCGCTAGACCCCTATAAATCGTCTGGGGAGCTCTACCCACTAAAATTGAGCCAAAAAACAATGGATATAAGCGATTTTGAAAGGTCTACCCAGGAGGGTCTCCTTCGGGAGGAATCCCTCCACGCTTCGGCGTGCAGCCCCACGTACTCTGGGGGGGGCAAAAATCGCGCGATTGATGACAAAAACGAACCAGGCAAGAAACAGGACACCGATGGCAAACGAAGGGATACTGGAGGGGAAGCACGCGTTGTGCTGACGCGTTGCGACGAGGGGAGCGACTCGGACTCGTCTATCGTGTCAATGATGACGGTTTCCGAGTCGCCGGATAGGCTCCCTCGTAAGAGGGCCTATGAAATAGAAGATGGGTCTGGCAGCTGCTCCGGCTCCGACGGTACCTTGGAAGGCCCAGCCACCAAGGTTACCGCGGCGCGAAGGGGCAGAGGCCGACCACCTACAACTGGGGAGTACGTCGGCCTGGCGAAAGCTAAGGCCGAGCTCAACAGAGCAAAGGAGGAGGAGCTGCGGCTCGATGCCGAAAAAGAGTTGGCAAAGAAGCAGCGCCAAAAGATGGAGCGATCGCGCGCCTTCTTCAGGGACTCGCGAGAGGTGGGGAGCCACGACGCAGCCGAGCTTGAGAGGTTGGTCTCGGAGTCGTTGGACACCATCACGATGGTGGCCACGACGTCCGGAAACCTCAGGGGCACGTACGTGGCTGCCCTGAGGGACGCTGCACGCGTGGTGCAGGAGTCCTTCAAGGAGGTGCGCGATCGCACCATGCCCGAGGAGGTGGCCTTGTTGGTGGAGGCCAACAAAAAGCTCGCGGCGGAACTCAAAGAGATCCGCCGTGAGATGGAGGCGCTGCGGGCTGCTCGGGTGAGCCCGCCCCCTGCGTCCTCCCCGGCTTTGGAGGAGGTGATGCGGGTTGTCATGGTGCAGGTGGGCACCATGATAAACGCCCGATTCGAGGGGCTGGAGGAGCGACTTCTCCCTGAGAAGCGCCTCAGGCCGCCTCTGGCGGCGGACCGGCGGAGGGAGCAGGCAGCGTCCCCCGTTGCCAACACATCGGTGGCAACGGCTCGCCCGGCCGCTCCTACAGCCCACACGTCGGGTGCCGCGAAGCCCGCATCTAAGACGGGAGCTAAGAACGTGCGCACTGTCGCAAGACCCGCAGATCCGGAGCCTGCGCCTGCGACTCGACCGGTGCCTCCTGTTAGGGAGACATGGTCGGAAGTCGTGGGGCGCGGCTCCAGGAAGGGCAAAGCGGCGGCGAGGCCCGCAGGACCGCGGTCGGCGGCTCCTGCACGGACCCAAGCTCCGATGCCAGCACCGAGAGGCGCAAAGGCAAAGGCAGCGAAACTCCGCCCTCCTCGCACCGCAGCCGTGGTTATCACGCTGCAACCGGGGGCGGCGGAGAAAGGCATCACATATGCCAAGGTGCTCCAGGAGGCTAAGAGCCGCATCGATCTGGCGGCTCTTGGGGTGCCCCCTCTGAGGATGCGGGCCGCGGCCACCGGTGCACGCATCCTCGAAGTTCCTGGGGAGGAGAGGGACGGGAAGGCGGACTCCCTGGCCGAAAGGCTCAGGCAGGTCTTCCGGGGCTCGGAGGACATACGGGTGTCAAGACCGACCACCACCGCGGACTTGCGTGTGAGTGGGTTGGATGACTCCGTGGACTCCAACGAGCTGACGGAGGCCCTCGCCAGAGCCGGGGGATGCCCTGCGCACGATGTTAAGGTGGGCGAAGTGCGTAAGGGCCCGGCAGGCATGGGCACTGCTTTCGTGCGGTGCCCTGTCACAGCCGCGAAGAAGGTCGTGGCCGGTGGAGGCCGCCTGATGGTGGGGTGGGTAGCAGCGCAGGTCCGGCTATTAGATGCCAGACCGCGGCGCTGCTACAGATGTCTTGCACAGGGCCATGTCAGGGCCCAGTGCAAGTCTGAGGTGGACCGCAGCGATGATTGCTATCGCTGCGGTAAGCACGGCCACAAGGCCAAAGAATGCTCCGCCGCTCCGCACTGCACTCTATGTGCGACTGCAGGGAAGCCGGCGGACCACCTCTCCGGGAGCAAGGCGTGTGCCAAGCTCCCGTCGAAAACAGGGGCACGGAAGAAGCCCGCTGCGACTAAGGCCAAGGCCAAGTCGCAGCCGACTCGCCCCGTAACGGAGCAGGTGGAAGGCATGGAGGAAAATTAGAATGGCGCTAATTTTCCTCCAGGCGAACATCAACCACTCCGCCCGCGCACAGGACCTTCTCCTGCAGTGCATGGCGGAGCGGTCGATTCAGGTGGCTGTGGTGGCCGAACCGTACGTGGTCCCGCCCAGGTCAGACTGGGTTGGGGACCTTGACGGTCTGGTTGCAGTCACCACACAATCGCCGGTGCCTTCCCCCAACCTCGACAGGGTGACTAGGGGCAGAGGCTTCGTCGCGACCCGAGTCGGGGAGGCGATCGTGGTGGGGGTGTATTTCTCTCCCAACAGGGCCCTCAGCGAATTCGAGGACTTCCTCGTTGAAGTGGGGGCCCTGGTGAGACAGAGTCGCCCATGCCCTGCTGTCGTCCTCGGGGACCTCAACGCCAAGTCTGTGGCGTGGGGGTCCTCGACGACTGACGCGCGGGGAAGGGCGGTCGAGGAGTGGCTCGCGGAAGTGGGCCTATGTGTTCTCAACCAAGGGGTTGAGAACACTTGCGTGCGGCGAGGGGGTGGGTCAGTGGTTGACGTGACCTTCGCCGCACCCGAGATCGCCCGGCGCGTTCGCGATTGGGAGGTGCTCGTGGACGAGGAGGCGCTGTCCGACCATCGTTATGTTCGGTTCAGCGTCTCTTCGTCTACAGCGGAAAATCGCGGACGGGCCCCACCCGAGACAGGCCCAAGGTGGGTCCTGAAGTGTCTGGACGTGGAGTTGCTGCAGGAGGCGGCAATCGTCCAGGCGTGGAATGGGACCCCCTCGGAACCGGTAGACCTGGACGCGGAGGCCGACGCGTTGTGCGGGGCAATGGCTCACGTCTGTGACGCAGCCATGCCCCGTGCGAGGGCCTTGGCACCCAAGCGCCAGGTCTACTGGTGGTCTGCGGAGATCGCCGAGCTCCGTCACCGCTGCGTAGTGAGGCGTCGCCGCTACCAGCGGTATAGGAGAAGGGCACGGCAGGAGACGGCCGAAACGGACGCTCTCTATGCCGCCTATAGAGAGGCGTCTAAGGCTCTCCGTGTTGCCATCGCCGGGGCAAAGGCGGATGCGTGGAAGCAGCTGCTGGAGTCGCTGGAGCGAGATCCGTGGGGGCGCCCCTACCTGTTGGCGAGGCGAAAGCTCCGCCCATGGGTGCCCCCCGTTACCAGTACGCTGCAACCACAAATCCTGCGGCGAGTGGTTGAGGGACTGTTCCCCGGTAGCCCGGGAGACGACTTCATCCCTCCCACGGTGGTGGCAGCACGGCGACGAGCCGTCGAAGAGGAGCAGGACCAGCCTCCTGATGTCTCCGAAGGGGAGTTGGGAGCGGCAGTCCTGAGGATGAGGGCCAAGAACACGGCGCCGGGGCCTGACGGCACACCCGGCCGTGCGTGGGCACTCGCTCAGGATGCTCTGGGGCCTCGCCTGGGGGATCTCTTCAATCGCTGCATGCGGGAGGGAGGATTCCCCAGGCGCTGGAAGAGAGGGAGACTGGTCCTCCTCCGCAAGGAGGGACGCCCGGAGGACGAACCGGCGGGGTACCGGCCGATCGTGCTGCTTGACGAGGCGGGCAAGCTCTTGGAGCGGGTGGTCGCTGCCCGACTCGCCGGGCACCTGGATGTGGTGGGCCCCGACCTGTCCGATAGGCAGTTCGGGTTTCGGAGAGGTCGCTCGACGATCGACGCCATACAGTTCGTCAGGGACCTCTCCGAGGAGGCGTGCTCCAGTGGCGGGGTGATGTTGGCTGTGTCTTTAGACATAGCCAACGCGTTCAACACCCTGCCATGGACCACGATTACGTCGGCGCTCGGGTACCATCGCGTGCCCCGGTACCTGCAGCGTCTGGTTGGGAACTATCTCTCTGAGAGAGAGATAGTGTTCCCAACCACAGAGGGGGAGGAGGTGCACCCCATGTCGCGCGGGGTTCCACAGGGCTCGGCTCTGGGGCCGCCCCTGTGGAGCTTTGGCTACGACTGGGTGCTCCGGGGCGCTAACCTCCGTGGCGTCGGCGTCATTTGTTGCGCTGACGACACGTTGGTTACCGCCCGAGGGGAGACGTACCGGGAGGCGTCGATCCTAGCAACCGCTGGTGTGGCTGCGGTGGTGGCCAGGATCCGACGGGTGGGCCTGGAGGTGGCGCTCCACAAATCCGAGGCCATCTGTTTTCATGGTCCGCGGAGGGCGCCACCTGCAGGCTCACACATTGTGGTTGGGGGAATCTCCATCCCTGTCCGGCCGACGCTGAAATATCTCGGCGTCGTGCTCGACAGTAGGTGGAGATTCGGCGCGCACTTGCGGCAGTTGACCCCCAAACTGACGGGCACTGCCGCTGCGCTGAGTCGCCTTCTCCCCAACTTAGGCGGGGGGAATGGGAGCTGCCGGCGCCTCTATATGGCGGTGGTACGCTCCATGGCCCTGTACGGCGCCCCAATATGGGCGGGGTCGCTGGACCGGTCGGAGGCGGCGCTCCTCTGCAGAGCCCAGCGCACGATGGCCGTGAGAGTGTGCAGAGGGTACCGCACACTCTCACACGAGGTGGCCTGCGTCCTCGCCGGCTCGCTGCCCTGGAGGCTAGAGGCCGAGGTTCTGTCCTCGGTCTACTGGCGCCGGGCGCGTGCGAGGGAGCAGGACCTGCGTCCCGCCCCACAGGAGGTGGTGCGATGGCGCAGGGATGCCAGGGCCAGGGCTCTGCAGAGGTGGAAGGAGGGTCTTCTCGCAGGACCCGCACAGAGGGGGACCGGAGCCCAACGGCTCCTTGAGGCGATCCGGCCCGTACTCGTGGAGTGGGTCCAGCGAGAACACGGGGGTCTGACCTTCCGGTTGACGCAGGTTCTCACGGGACATGGTTGTTTCGGGAGATACCTGTGTCGCGTTGCCGGAAGGGAGGAGACCCCGGTGTGTCACCGGTGCGGCTTTGCGGAAGATACCGCAGAGCATGTGCTGGTGACATGCCCGGGGGAGGCGGAACCGCGACAATCCCTGGTCGCGGTTGTGGGGGCAGACCTCTCCTTGACGGCCATCTTAGCTAAGATGGTCGCCGACGAGAGGTCATGGGAGGCGATGGTCTCGTTTTGCGAGACCGTCGTCTCACGGCGAGAGGTCGAGGAGCGGGAGAGGGAGCAGGATCCTCTGGCTCCTCCCCGTCGGAGGGTGCGGACACGGAGACGAGCCGATCGGGCTCGTACTCCGTCTCCGATCGGAGGGCCTGGGGCGTCGGATGCAGGGCCGTCTGACGTCCCACACCAGGGATAGGCCCTCGAGAGTAGGCGACGCGCCACATGTTCCCGGCGCGTCGCTGGAGCCGTAAGGGAGGTTCATCCTCCCCGAGGTGGGTCCGCAAGGACGATGGCAGTACAGGGTTGCGGCGAATGCGCGAGCGGTCCCGCGACCCTGTCGTAATGTCACTGCCGAGGGAACACGTGGGGGTTTTAGTCGGTAGGGGCACCACTCTGGTGTCGAGCCCGACACACCCCGCCCGTCTGCCCTGGCGGGCGGCAGTGCGTAAAGGCATTTCCCCCACGTAAAAAAAAAAAAAAAAAAGGTAACCCTGTGTTACAGCTGCCACTGCTGCTAAAGAATATATTCGGAGACAAATCTGCTAGATGTGTCTGCTGATCTATGGCTAAAAGTAATTAACCATGGATCTCTCCATAATATGTTAGCAGTGACGACTTATTGCCAAAACGATTTCGAAGATTTCTTTGCTTGGAAGTACGACCAGTTGACGAATGAATAAAGTTTAGAGTCGACAAAAGCCTCTAAAAAAGAATTACAATAAGCTAACGCTGTAAATCTATTGAATTTTAAAGCTACAGAAGAATATGTCCATAAAAAAAAGACTGAGACCTAAAATGTATAGATCGAGGGCGATAAAAGCTTTCAACTTCGAATTCTCTTCGAATAAAGCGTAAGTTTGAGCAATTGATTCAAACGAAAATAAAGTTACATAACCACTTTAAAGTGTCACAGAATGTTTAAGTTGAAATTTATCATCTAAATAGAATAAGGGAATAAATAAGTGATAAGTTTGTAGTTTGATATGTGTTCTTTATTTGCTGTGTTAATGTACTCGTAAGACTAGAGGCCTCCCCGGGGACGTTGTTAAATCTACTACTACTACTAGGTTTGGTATTGTAAAAGTAATAAGACGAAAGAACTCTCCTGATGATAAAAGATAAAATCTGTCCATGACCATTGCAGTGATACACAGAACTTTGAATAGCAAAACAAAGCCCAGGGCATATCTGCATTGATCAATACTTTGAGACATTCGATAATCTCAACAGCCCTGTAATTTCGCTGGCCGTAGTAGCCTTCAAAGATATACTTCAAGATATACCACCATAATAAAATTGGTATCATTTTTATTGGTGGCTAAGTTTTAAGTATGTGTGCCAAATTTCGTGATTCTAGGTTAACGGGAACTAACATATTAGTTTTTGACCCAAAATCTATAGGGTACTTCCGGTAGATCAAGAATTGACAAATTTGGTTAAAAGCAAGATCTTACAGCACAAGTAAAGGGAAAATTGCGAAAAAAAATTGAAAATTAATGTAAATTTTGGTACTTATCTTTAATCTAAATTTGCGTTGATTTTTATACACCTAATAGGGACTATAAACCTCAGTATCTGGTATAAATTACAATTTGCTAGGTCCACCCGTTCCTGAGAAAATTGGTGGTGACATACGGACAGACAGAACGAACAGACGGACAGATGGACAAGAGAGTGATCTTATACGGGTTCCTTATTTACCTTTTGAGGCACGGAACCCTAAAAGCAAACAAACAAATAGATTTTATATCCCAGAAAACACAGTTACAATAGGGATACGACTAGTTACTAATATTATTTGTTCTCAAATTCAACCAAAGTAGAACCTTTATTCTTCACGTAAAATCTTGCACCTAAATTAAGTCTCACATCAACAAGAGACGTGTGCGTAACTATTAAAACTTTCCAGCAAAGCAAGGCTTTTACTGACTCACCTTCAAAGTAAATAGGTATCGAAGGCTTTCCAAAGTCGTAAGCCCTTTACGGTTTTCAGTGCCTTTTAAACTTGTGTTGACCTCATGACTGGATCAACAGAAGTGCGTTTGCAGTTTGAAACATTTTAAATAAGGTTTATTTGAAACAATCTTTAAAAAAAAAAAAAACAAATGCGCTGTTTAAGAGAACAAAAATAGTTACGAATATTCGAGGAAAATATTTGGATTTGTAGATTTCACGTGATATACATTGTTTTTTTTTTAATGTTTAGACAAGCTAGGTGTTTGACCACAGCTCCCCTGATGCTAAGTGACGATGTGGTCGTATATGGTAAAGTACACAGCCTGAAATGGAACTGGCTCTCAAGTGAGGTTGACTGAACACACGGTTAGATGCTCGGCATTATATGTCTAGTAAATCAAAGCATTAACTGGCCAAGTGCGAGTTGGATTTGCGCACGAAGGGTTCCGTACCATTATCTATGAAAAAGGCAAAAAAATCGCGTTTGTTGTATGGGAGCCCCTTTAAATATTTATTTTATTTTGTTGATATAGCGGCAACAGAAATACATAATTTGTGAAAATTTCAACTGTCTAGCTATCGCGGTTCTTGAGATACAGCCTGGTGACAGACAGACGGACGGACAGACAGACAGCGAAGTCTTAGTAATAGGGTCCCGTTTTTACCCTTTGGGTACGGAACCCTAATAAAAAAGGAAATTAAAAAAATATATATCTAAAAGCACACGCAGCGAGAAACGTGGTCAGAATAGTGGCACCATAGATAGCCACGCTGGATGGCAATGCTATATTTTTTTGGTTTAAGGTGACGCCAGTACTCTGGTCACCTGCCGGCTTCCTCGTTTCCGGAGAGATGTAAACGAGATCTTTTTAAGGCCTGAGTGAACAGGTTCTTAAGTCCGCGTGTTTCATCTTTGACCAAATCTTTTTTTTATTTTTATATAGCTGACAGGCTAGGTGTTTGACCACAGCTCACCTGATGTTAAGTGACGGTGTGGTTGAAGATGGTAAAGCACACCTAGCCTGGAATGGAACTGGCTCTCAAGTGAGGATAACGGAACACACCGTTAGATGCTTGGCGGCAGATTTTCAACTTGAGGGTGGTAGCTAGCTAGCCGAGTACTAGAAAGTACCCTACCACCACGCTATGGTTTCCTCACGATGTTTTCCTCCACCGACAGCTCAAACTCATTGTTGGGATTTGAACCCACGCCCTTCGGCATGCGAACCTACCGCGCTAACCACTGAACCATCATCGCTACAAATCGCTGTATCATTGCTTGATACAGGCAAGTTGGAGGTCAAACGTAGACTTACACGCGTTAAAAAAACTTATTTATTTTATAAAACAAAGTCATCCGCGGCGTCTGTCTGTCTATCTGTTTGTTCGCGATAAACTCAAAAACTAGGTTCCATTCCAGGCTAGGTGTGCTTTACCATCTTCGACCACACCGTCACTTAACATCAGGTGAGTTGTGGTAAAACACCTAGCCTGTCAGATATAAAAAAAAATAAAAAAAATAACTGCTGAACAGATTATCATGCGAGTTTCATCAATAGATAGAGTGATTCACGAGGAAGGCTTAGATATATAATTTGTCAAGGTTTTGTGTAAATTGGTTAAATATGATGACGATAGTTGGAAGTGCCGGAAAAAGTCAAGCCACCTGGGAGCTTACATAGAAAACGCTGCCTAATTAATCCCTTTGAGATCAAAGCCTCGTATAAACCGGTGCCCAGCCGGGGCGGGTCCCTAGTAAATAAATAAATAAATAGTCATTAGACACAGCGCCATTTGACCCTAAACTAGTAAAGCTTGTACTATGGAAGTCAGATAACTGATAGAATACTTAAATACTTTTTTTTCTCAAGACATACTTATACTACGTACAGAACACCCAGACATAGAATAAACATTATTTTTACCATAAAATGTTGGTCCTGGGTGGGAATCGAACCCACGCTTAACGGCTTTTAAAGCATATGTTGGCTCACAGAATCAAATCCGTAATATCTTTAGATATTGTAACTACATAAAATTCACTATAACGTAAGTTATATTAAATAAATAATATAGTTATATTAATATAATAATAGTTATAGTTTCATCAAGTCCAGCTTTACTCCTATAAAACGAAGTTCTTACTTTGGTTGCTACTTATTCTATAAACGCGTAGACTGGAACGTTCAGAATGAAAACGTGACATTGGTTCATGACACGACGCAATTTATTGGAAAACGTGGTTTGAACATTACCTCTTTTCAGCTCACTTACTGCATGGTTTTCTGAGAGAGATATATTGGTGACGTTAAAAGACATGTGCTCTTGAACGTATAGTATATGACTTAAATATGGCCATATTTTTACTATTTTACGATTATACTACTTTATTACAAACATACAAAAATACCAATCTTTTCTCTGTAATATTAGTATAGATATAGCCATAGACATAGACGTAGACGTAGACGTAGACGTAGGCGTAGGCGTATACGTAGACGTAGGCGTAGGCGTAGGCGTAAGCGTAGGCGTAGGCGTAGGCGTAGGCGTATACGTAGACGTAGGCGTAGGCGTAGGCGTAAGCGTAGGCGTAGGCGTAGACGTAGACGTAGAAGTAGCAGACGCAGATGCAGACGCAGACGCAGAGCTAACAGAGCGGTCAAATAAATAGTTACCTATAAGAGAGAAACTCATGACAAAATTATTTAAAAATGTTATTTCTGAAGACTCCCTTAGACTTGAGTAAATAGGGTCCTTAATTGGGTGTTTGATAGACAACTGCATAGCCGATTTCGGTCTTTACGATTTCTAACCACAAGACCAGAGAGTGCTGGATATGAATTGATTTTCATTCAAACACGTGTGTTCAATAAATAGGATAATTATTATTATGATGATACCACTAGCCTCATATACTTATCCTTACAATATATACAAGTTCAATACCTTCGTATTCAAAAGATAATGGATACATTATTTTGCACTTTCCTCTAAAAATAACAGGCGCGCGGTGAGCTTCAATACTTGAGTAATGGATGAGACTTCTTTCTTTAAAAAATCGTATTAAGCTCTTTCATCGCATGTGATGTAAAACTAGTTACAGAAGCGACATTCCAAAACCCCCTATCAATCTGTGTTTTTTTTTTTTGTTTAAAAGTACAATACAATACAACTTTATTATACACCAAACCGTGCTGCCAAACTTGGCGTGGTGGTGCCGACGTAAGAATTGTACCCTCTCTACCCGTGGATGCCGTAAGAGTCGGTTAAGGGATGTAATCTGGAAGATGGGCAGCAGCGTCTTCCTTGAACAATCACACCTAACTGCGCTCGCCAACCCGCCTGCCAAGCGTAGCGAGTATTGGCAAAACCCCCCCAGGAGGAGGCCTATGTGTAGCAGTGGACGTCCTATGGCTGATGATGTGATGTGATACACGAAACATACATACATACATTATAACATGAAAAACTTAAAAAAAAGAGATAAAGAATATAATAATTAGTGCATTATTTTATTATTTTTTTATGGTTGAAAAGCTAGGCGTTTGACCACAACTCACTTGATGTTAAGTGACGGTGTAGTCGAAGATGTTTGAATACACCCAGGCTGGAATGGAATTGGCTCTCAAGTAAGGCTGCCGGAACACAACGTTAGAAGTTCGGAGGCAGATTTTTAACTCGACGGTGGTAGCTTGTCTGCCGAGTACCATCTTCGACCACACCATCATTTAACATCAGGTGAGCTGTCGTCAAAAACCTAGCCTGCCAACCAAAAAAAGTACCAAACATCACTTATACGAACAAAAGAAGGCGAGTGCTCAAACTATTAAGTCAGCTATTATTGTCCACTAAATCAAGAACAGTCTAGTGAATGTTGGGCCATAAAATTTGCGACTAGACCTCTGCATCATAATAAAAACTTGTAGCAGAATGCACCGCCATAACATCTCATTTTATAAGTTTAACACGGAGTTATGACTTAACAGGGGTCGTGCATTAGATTAATGGGCTCTAACGGTCTTAATGGATTAAATGTCAGATGTACGCAACCCTATGTAAGCTCGGATGGTACATTGATTTTGTTGGCTAAATTAGTTTAAAATTAAAATACATTTGATGTGTATAGCGGTCTTTAATTAAATATGACAGCATTAATTTAGTTGTAAAACTAGCGATTCGTCCCAATCTGTGAATTTTCGACTCTTCACAACCATTAAATAATAAATGTTGTGGGATATTTGACACAGCGACACCTAGCCTCAAACTAAGTAAAGCTTGTAGTATGGGAACCAAATACATCCAAGCTTTTTTTTGTAAATCATTTTTTTTAAATATATAAATCCGCGTTTGAACATCTCGCTTGATGGTAAGCGATGATTTGGTCGACGATAAAGCAGACTAAGCACACACTTATCATACACACAGAACACCCATAGATAGAACAAAGACACATAATTATGTTATTGTTGTTGTGTGTGTCATACAAATGTTAGTTCTGAGTGGGAATCAAACCAAAGATTACAAAGCAGAATTACTACAAATTGAGCTTACAGAATACTGAATATATATCAATCATATTCGAATAAATTAGAGACGGTATGGTTCCATCTAATAAAATAGAAACGCCTATTAAAAAAACCGTTCAAAAAAGCCTCGCTATTACTCGTACTGGTCTGTGATGATTGACTGATTGATCGATTAACTGATTATCCTACAAGAGAGAGAGAGAGAGAGAGAGAGACTTACTAATTTTTCTAACAATTTATTCCATGAAATGGTCTTGGTCATCAAAAAAAATTACTATATATACAATTCCTCGCCAACCAAATATTCACTATCCGTTCCATTTGTTTTTCAAATAGAAACCATACTTCAGCGTAATAAGACCCATTACAACTTCCGCGTAAAATAGGGTGCACGATATTTACTCAGAACACAGCAGAGTTTGTCAAATAAATTCATATACATACACAGAATAATGTAAAATACACGTTTAAAAGCTAACGGGGACATTAGGCGTGTTAACAAAAGACGCATTTACGAGACGATGAGTGCAAAACCGTGTAGTGAAAACGTAGGTAGAGGGTGCGGGCAGGCCTCGGGCCTTTATGGAATACGTGGAACAGTTTTTTAGGATATTATGACTGACGTGGGTGCTATTTTTGTCGTATCTACGCGGGCTGATGTGACAAAGAGAGTGCACATTGCGACGGCAATCAGAGCAAAACCAACGTTGTGTGAAGAACATTTTTTTGGGGAAGGAATAAGTGACTTTTTAACGGTTCTAATCTACCTTCCGCCTTGTCCCTAATTGCCGTGGTGGTGCCGGCGTAAGAATAGTACCCCACCCTCTCTACCCGTGGTTGCCGTAAGAGTCAGCTAAGGCATGTCATCCGGAAGATGGGCAGCAGCATCTTCCTTGAACAATCTCGCCAACTAACTACGCTCGCCATCCCACCTGCCAAGCGTGGCGAGTATTGGCAAACCCCCCCAGGAGGAGACCTATCTCCAGCAGTGGACGATCTATGGCTGATGATGTGAATCTACCTTCATTGTACGAATCGCAAGTCAATGGAATTTGCCACCCGAGTGGGTGTTCCCTGATAGATACAATCTGGGCGCCTTCACGTCGCGAGTGAATCGGTTTCTAAGATATCGGAAACTAACCATCTAATATCTCAAAGTAATGAGCATCAAAGCAGCGACGCCCTGGACTTAATAGTTTTGTTACTCAAAGTTTTGTTTATCGCTGCAATGGTCATGGACAGGCGTTATCTCGTACCATCAGGAGAGCGTCTTACTCGTCTCATTACTTTTTCATAAATAAAGACTTTTATATACTGAAAGTCTTGCACCGTCTACATAAAGGTCAGGTTCTAAACGCTTTCTGATCGAACCTACTTCTTTGAAATTATGTCTTTGGCGCCCAGTGAAGCGGCTATTTATCACCCGAGTGATACTTCAAAGTGCTTATCGCGGTTCATACACCATCTAGTATTGAAAAACAACTTTTTACTTATAAATAAGTTGTACTAGTAAGGTAGAGCTTTATCGTCATCTTTATGACCAAGGACCTACATGAAAGGTTATACTTAAAACTCTATTGAATAATTATGTGTATTGAAGAGTTCAAAGAGAAACGAATCGAGAAGGAATACTTACTTTGACTTTTATCTTTAAGATAAGACAGCTGTTTATTGTTCTTACAAGGATTAAGTAACAGTAATGAAAATAACTTAATAGTACCTTAACTTGTAGCTATTTCGTTGAGAGAGACACCTTCTAGGCAACATAAGTATGGAAGGATACTATACTTGTCTCTTTGCAAAGTCAATATTTGCACAAAATTAAAACGTCATGTCTATTTGAAATACAATCTATGTTTAGGTCAAAATTCAAAATTCTCCCTAATATCTCAATATTTTTTAGTTACTACATTAATCTTGTTAGGTTACATTTTATATAATAGATAATTAATGTTTATTTTATGAGTTATTATAATACACACATCTCGCACACACACTAAAAACACATATACTTTTTGCTGTATACAATCAAGACTTTCTATTTAATATATTTTTATAGGCATCTATTGCCAAAATAATTCCAATAAATACATATAAAGTAAAACGAGATCTGTCTTGTATGAATAAGCATAATGTTATTGGCACATTACCCATCGAAGCATTCTTAAACATCTTTCAAAGTGGTTTCATAAAAGAACAAGATGTAAAATAAATCCAACGGATCACAAAGCAAACATGGCAGTAAACTGAAATGGAGTTGCAGAGAAATGCGAAAAGAACATTTATAGTAATTCAAAGGCCGAGATTGTAAGAGGCAAGTTGGTAAAGGCAGTTGGCGCGTTATTTATTGGCGCCATAACGAGTTGCTGGGAGTTGTACTATGATCATTAATAAGTTCTTAACTTCACTAGCAAAATATCATAACTCTCCACTAACAACTAGTCACTTACTCTCTTTTGGAATCAGCTGAGAAATCCCTGAAGTTCACTTTTAGTTCTATAAGGTCATATGAGGAAGTCTTTTGTTTGAGTCTTAAGACGTTTTAATATTTCGACGTTGGCTGCATCTCTCTGATCTAATCAGGTTCGCAGACAGATGGGTAACATTAATATCGGATAGAAATTGATTGGACGAACGGATTGGTTCTCTGTTTGAGTTCGGTGTTCATTTTATCAAATAGTTTTTGACGCCTACGTCCGTAATTATGTATCATCACCGGGATTTAATCGCGCAAATCCGGATGATAAACATAATTATGTGTTCAATTCAAGAAAGTTTAAAAATTACGCGTATATCCGTATGAAGTTCGGCGTAAATATAGATTTATTTTTTTATGTAAAAGTAATGAAACTAACGAGATGCTCTCCTGATGGTAAAAGATAACGCATGTTCATGACCATTGATTGATACGATACATAATGATTTGGCGGCAGAAAAACTGGTACTGCAGTGGTACCTAGACGACCTCCTGCTAAGTAAATCCACCACCAAGTAAAACTTAGTTTAGTCGGATATGTTTGATGATTTAAAAAGAAAGTAAAATTGTAAAACAATTATTCGAAGTATACAAACAGACAAAAAAATAAAATACAAAATAGAACTTACGCCGTTATTGCTAGTTCTAAATGCTGTTCTGAAACAGTAAACCAAAAACTCGATGCTGATTCCAATGTCGAGGGGAAGCGCGGGTAATGTTTTCGATTTATCGTAGGCTCCAAATTGTACAGCCAATCCGGGACCAATATCAGAGAAACGAGGGATCAGCAGTAATTTAATGAATACTATGGAAACTTTGCTTCGATGGGTAATGAGTTTATAATATTATGTTTATTCATAAAAGATGCATATAAAAATATAATAGATAGGTAGATACATGGGAACTGTTTATTGTGTGCAGCAGAGAGTATGTGTGTTCCTTCAGTGTGTGTGCGGAATGTTTGTATTACATACTAACTCCTAAGCATCACTTCTATCACCTATATAAGGTTGCATTTAATAATGTATAGATTTGGCGATTATGCAAGATTGCGCGTCAATTTGCCAAGTTCAGCACATTAAAATTATCCTTTCGAATTTAACAGCAATTTCTTCAGTATTTCCAGATACATCTTTACCCCGTTCTCCCCACCTACTAAGTGCACAAAGCTAGATCGCAGACTAGATCCGCTGCGGGTACGGCACTAAATCCATAGCCTGAGGCATCCATTTCACGATATTGCCGTACCTGGTGCACTAATCTGAATAACAAGTTATGTGGTAGAACTTGGAGGGCCAATTATCTACGTCTAATTGGACTCTAGCTGTATTGATATTGTACTAGCTGCTATGTACAATCTATATTCCTCGTAGATTTCCTGAAAGTAGGTATAGTATATTTTATAATATGGTTTTGATGTGGACTGGTTCCGAAATAAACGATTTTATTTTTTTATTATGTAGAAATTTCAATTTTCTTAAAACAAATGACTTGGACTGATTGCCGCTCATGAATTAAAAGGAACCTGTCCAAACGTTTAGAGGAGGCCTCAGGTGACCAGAATGCTATTATCTACTTCTGTCAAAAACTTAGCAACGTAGGAATGCTGCCAACATTCTAGCAATATTTCCCTCCTCTTGTGGACTTATTATAGATTAAAATTTGTTTTTGTCCTTATCAATATTCGCAAATGATAGATATGTAGGTATAAGGTCTATGTTCACCTGTGGACAGCGATAGGCTGATGATAATGGTGATGATATATTTATTTTATCTAAATATATATAACTCAAAGGTAACTGACTGACTGACTGACTGACATAGTGATCTATCAACGCACAGCCCAAACCACTGGACGGATCGGGCTGAAATTTGGCATGCAGGTAGATGTTATGACGTAGGCATCTACTAAGAAAGGATTTTGATTAATTCTACCCCCAAAGGGATAAAATAGGGGATGAAAGTTTGTATGAAACTTTGTCAATTTTAAATAGATCGGGCTGAGACTTTGCATGCATAAAGCTACTATGACGTAGGCATCTAGCGCGGGTGAAACCGCAAGGCACAGCTAGTTAGTGATATAATGTATTAGTGTTTATTTTCTACAAAATACGTCTACTACGTAGATATTGAAAATGGCGATATTAATGACAAATTTTGTTAATTTTAGTTTAGTTATAAAGTATTGAAAAGTTTGTACATATAACTTTCTAAATTAGAAAAACGCTCAAAGTTAAGTTTTATTGTTCTTTTTTAAGATAATTATGTTTCTCTGAATTTGTGTGACGGAAAGCTTTGGCATATTTGTGTGTGTGTCTGTAAAACAAGCACAAATTGTAGGGTCTATGAGTCTTCACTCATTTTTACGATACATTCTATCTGTACTTATTTCTAATCTGTTATGCTTAAGCGACCAAAATTAGCATGATATTTATACCACACTAGATTATGTATTTATATTTTTACGATTGATAGTGCAAAAAATTATTCTCTTTTCTTTTCTTGATCAAATAGTTTTAAATGAGCCTTCGTCATATACAGTACCTACCACACACATATTTTATACCAGACCAAGATCTTTAGTGACCATAATATAGATACAGATATTTTAGGTCGGAGTAGCCACAAAATTAGGTTACTTGCTTCACAAATTCAAGGTTAATTAAATTAATGTTCACTAAAGTAAAAGGTTACATTAAATCGCCTGAAGATATGGGCTATAAAGCCAGGTAAACTCTATATCAGGCTAAAATCTACCTCTCTAAAGGACTGAACCCTTTCTAATCTAGTGCGAGTTTTTCTCATAATTAATTTCCCAATTCGCACTCCAGCCGTCCTTGATAAGCTTTATGCTGTGCCCTTTGTGATGGTCCAAGGGATAAGAGAAATTCAAATACAATTCAAAATACACTCTACGAGTATTTAAATAAAAAAATAGGCTTAAAAAAAATGATTACATATTTTTTTATTTAAGTTGATAGATAGATATAATATGATAATAAAATTGTAACTAATGTTTTTTTATGCTTATAAATTGTACGCCCTTTGACACACCTTCGCTTTGAGCAGTAGTTGACCGGCTGTCTTATTCAATTATATGGTTGTCCGGAAGAGATCGCTTTTAGCGATAAGGGTGCCTTTTTATCGCACTAGTTCTTACACTTGTTTGTGTGATATTTTAAATTTTTCTTATTTTAAGAGATCTGGTGCTCACAATAAAGAGTTTCTGTCTATCATTTTTTCCTCAATTTTGAAGATGGCTTAGTTGATAAATCTAAACTTCGTAAAAATGTTGTCGTCTTTTTCATTGCAGTCAATTAGACAAGGAAAGCAATATTTTTAATAAGTTTCGATCTGGTAGCTAAAACTAGACTTCAGTACAAAAGCAAAGCAAAAATAAAACTCCTTCCAGCCTTCCGTACCCTAAGCGCCAGTATAAAAGGATGTGCATAATTAACCATGTGTAACACGATTAGGTCGGCTTACAGCAGGCCGAGTGGATCTGTCCTCAGAACTCCTTCAGATTATGGTACCATACAGGGCGATAAACGTCTAATCAATCAAACGACGAAAACTTGTTTTATGTACGCTATCCTGGTGGTCAGAGATAACGCATGTCTATGCCCATTTCAGCTATACAAGGAACTTTGAGTAACGAAGTCCAGGGCATCGCTGGAACGATTTTCATGAAATTTAGTATGTAAGGGGTCTCGGGGGCGGTAAATCGAACTAGCTAGGTATCATTTTTAGAAAATGTCGATTTATCCGTGTTTTCAGGCAATAAAAACCGAGCTAAGCCCGGTCATCCAGCTATTAGTTTATTACATGGATTAACTATAGGATACTTTTTATATCAGAAAATGTTAGGTTCCTGTGGGATTATCAAAAAATGAACTAATGGACGTATCCACTTGAAATTTGGTTTAGATGCGTCTTATTAATGTGCCATACACATTAATAAGGGATAAAAGGTATTCTTTACCTTAATCTAATAATAATATAACTCAAAGGTGACTGACTGACTGACTGACTGACTGACTGACCGACTGATATAGTGATCTAACAACGCACAGCCCAAACCACTGGACGGATCGGGCTGAAATTTGGCATGCAGGTAGATGTTATGACGTAAGTATCCGCTAAGAAAGGATTTTGATTAATTCTACACCCAAAGGGATAAAATAGGGGATGAAAGTTTGTATGAAACTTTGTCAATTTTAAACCGATCAGGCTTTGCATGCATAAAGCTACTATGACGTAGGCATGTAGCGCGGGTGAAACCGCGGAGCACAGCTAGTCTAATAATAAAATAGTGCAAGTTTAATAACTATTGTGTATTTGTTACTTACACTGAACCTTATTTTACAGTTAACGCGGACGAAATCACGCGCTTAAGCTACTTTGTAAATAAAATGTTCTAGAAGATCTGTACGTTTTATGACTTTGATTTTTTAATATTAATCTAGCTTAGGCAGCATAGTTCCAAAATATGAATCGTTCGTATTATAATAAATATTGTACTGATCATATTAAACAACTTTTGCTATGGAAACAACTCTTAAGCCGCAAAAATTGTAAGCTGTTCCTTAATTATTTTATCCGGGATGGTTGATATTTTTCTATGGAACACTTGATTTATTTTTCATGATTTCTGAGCTGTGTGCGTGGTCTGTTCATAATGATGAATAGGTACAATAAATCACTTTAAACTTTGACACCGAGCTTATTTCCCTGTATAGTTAGGTAATATGTATGCCATAGAGTTTTGATTATAGAGTAGTCTGAAAAGGCTTTTACCGTCATGTCCTCGCTGAGCCAGTTTAGCGTGAACAAAAAACCGCTTCCCTTTAGAGCCTATTTTAATGACTAGGGGTTTATTTTGTACGCTACCCTGCGCTAATTCCCCGGATATAACGGGATATTGTTTTTACGTAAAGTTGAACTTTAGAAGACAACAACGTTGGGAGTTGTAAACACGGCCTAACTTCTTGTGAAGGCTTAATTTGATAATAGCTATCGCATTTTGGCAAATAGGAAGCTGGAAGTTTTCATGGTACGTTTATGGTACAAACAATATAATAGTACGGAATTTGTTAGGTTAGATATTAAGGTACGGTTTTAAAGTAATAGCCAGGTGGTATTGTTTTGTATCAGTAAATTCAAATTTCTCCTACTAGCAATTCCTACGGATGGATAATTTGAATTGAAGTAGAATACTAAGTTTTTGGCGGAGAGGCGGAAAATTCGCGTCGCATAAAATTTGGTGTTATATTGATAGCTTTTTATTTTATTTTATAGCTGACAGGCTAGGTATTTGTCCACAGCTCACCTGATGTTACGTGACTGTGTGGTCGAAGACGATAAACACACCTAGCCCGGAATGGAACTGGCTATCAAGTGAGGCTGCCAGAACACACCGTTAGATGCTTGGCGGCAGATTTTCAACTTAAGGGTGGTAGCTAGCCAGCTAAGTACTAGAAAGTACCCTAACACCGCGCTTTGGTTTCCTCATGATGTTTCCCGTCTTCGGCAACTCAAGCTCATTGTTGGGGTTTGAACCCACGCCCTTCGCCATGCGAACCGATCGAGCTAACCACTGAGCTATCATCGCTACACTTTGCTACAGTAGTTGCTACGCAACAGGTTGCTACTAGCAACCTGCCCCGGCTTCGCATGGGTAGTAAGAATAGATATAGTAAGCTAAAGAGGCAGATATATGCCACCGCGGACTTTGTAGATCTATAAAAGAGGAATATCCCACCATGCATTGTTAGATTATATCTCAAAGGGATTAGGCAGCGTTTTCGATGAAAGCTCTCAGGTGGCTTGACTTTTTCCGACACTTCCAACAATTATCATCATATTACATCCAATTTACAGAAAATCTTAACAAATTATATACTTAAACCTTTCTATTGAGTCACTCTATCTATTGGTGAAACTCGCATGATAAGCCGTTCAAACAAGTCGTCATTTTCTTCATACAAACGTTTTCCCCATTTTCCTTCCAGGATTTTAACACTAGAGCAATAATTTTTAGATAGGAAGTAGATACTTGCTAGTTTCATGCCCCTCTGTTTTCATTTTTTGATATATGTTTTTTTTATAAGAGCTAGGAATCTTCAAAAATCTTAAAATTTACCTAGTTTCAACGCTGTGTTTCAACGTCCAAATTCCCAATCTTATAGACTTAATCTTAAAAAAATAAAACGCACAGGCAAAGAACACATCCTTCTTATTTACTTGTTAAAAAAAAAACTAAAATCGGTCTAAATTTAGAGGAGGGAACAGAGGAACCCGAAACCTCGATTTTGCTCATTTTATTTCGGGTTAATGAGCCCGAGGTGCAGTTGTCCCTTTCGCTCAGTATGTACGCGGGTGCTGCGTGCGGCGCGACAGAAATAGCTTGGTGCAATTCCTAATTTTCAAATGTCTCAGTTGACTGCTTTCCTCTTAAGTTTATCGTGAACAGAGAGACAGACGCGGCGGACGACTTTGTTTTAAAATATGTAGTGATAGTGAAAATGTGTAGGGAAAGTGATATAATGTGGCGAAAGGTGATATTGCGTATTGCTTGATTTAAAAAAAATACATGTTTTAAAAGACATCAAAATTGCGGTCCATGAAATTGAAATGGTGCTACTTCAGCATCTGTGGGAATACTTTGTCCTCTCTCTTTTTCTCTCTCTCATTCCTACTGTGTCAATAGCACACAAACTACAAATATGTACATACTTCGGACAGTTAGATTAGGTTTTTTGTATTGAAAACTTTCGATATAGATTGATCATTCACAGAGTGACAAACAACACCTGTGAACTGTGAAAATATACTCCACCCTTCATTTTACGACAAACATTAAAGAAATTACAGCATTAATCCACGGTCGTTCGTTTTCAACACAAAATAAATACTTAGGAAAGCACTTCGGCGCTTAGATTAAAATCGTAAAACGCTTTGGCAGTAAACTTAGTATCGTTTTAATTTTGTGCGTTGTGTGAAGCGAATACCATTTCGGTTTTTATTGGCTCCCAATTGAGCCTGTACTGGACGGTTTGGTTAGAAACGGCTGAACTGAGAAGACCTGTTTTTAAAATCTTTATTTATGAAGAGGTTTTAATCTAACATGACTATGCCACCATTATCGATCTCTTACAATTTGATATTATTGACTTACCTTACAGCCTTACACACTTAAAGTATTAATAAGTGATGCGAAACGGTATTCTGGCCTCTTCCGATAAGGGATTAGTCAGAATACTGTTGCACCACCACACAATGCCACAAATCCCTTAAGGTTGATATTGACAGAATATTCGCACCTCTCACCTTTGGTTCGGACACACTCCACCGCCACATGATATGCGTCTTCGACCAACTCATACTCGTTTGTTGTTTATCACGTCATCATTAAGGCGACTTAATGATGACCGCAGGAACGCAACAGAAGCGAGTTGCTTTCAACCAGTCTAGATGGAAATCATTGGACGAGGCCTATGCCCAATAGTGTACATTTTACGGCTAAGATGACGATAATGATAATGAAGGGGTCAAGTTAAAGAAAAGAAGAAAACCATTTATTTGACACAATGCAGACGGAGGATTAAAAAACTTATGCTGAAATTGAATATGAAGTGTACATTCAAAGAATCCAAACATTCTCAGCCCAAATCTCATAAGACAACAGACAAGTAACATGTGAAGTTTGTATGTATCGTTAAAGCAAATAATGTATTCTACATAGTAAAGCATTTGTTTTTTGTAGATGTTTAAGCCGACGTGATACGCCTGGTAATTGTGAAATATCAAAACTATTTTGTACAAGAGTGATCGTCGAGCCGAGTGGAAAGACAGTCGCAGACTTGTTGAGCATACAACGGCCAGTCTGACCCACCGCATTGGTTATTTTATATCAAAAAGCCGACGCGGTTACACAAAAATCCTAAATCCTAAATCCTATCCTATCCTAAACCAATATGTAAACGCGAAAGTTTGTAAGAATGTATGGATGCATGGATGTATGGATGTATGTTTGTTACTCTTTCACGCAAAAACTACTGAATGGATTTTGATGAAAATTTACAATAATAAAGAATACACATCAGAATAACACATAGGCTATAAATTATA
This sequence comes from Biston stratarius, assembly GCA_950106695.1. Classification (NCBI taxonomy): domain Eukaryota; kingdom Metazoa; phylum Arthropoda; class Insecta; order Lepidoptera; family Geometridae; genus Biston; species Biston stratarius. The sequence continues at coordinate 30,658,535 of OX467106.1, read as the reverse complement.
AATATATAGTGTGAATTATCCAAAATATAACGATAAGTGTAAAGTAAGTAGGAAAAAAATCTGCCATCTGCGAGCTATTCTGGCGTGTACCGCAAAAACCGTTGGAGTTACACGTATATAATGTACAATGGAAATATTTATCCTAAATAGTCCTACAAAAAAGCCCGCGACAGCATATATCTATCTTTGATGTGTAATCGCCAAAATTCGTTATCGCTAAAATAGTGTACCATAAATACAATAAAATAAATTGTTAATTTATTTCTAACACACATTTGGTAATAAAATTGATCCTTATCTCTACATAGTATAAAACAAAAGTCATATGCCACGTCTGTTTGTCTGTCTGTCTGAATTCCACGCGGACGAAGTCGTGGGTAACAGCTAGTATGTTTATACATTTGACCTGAAATCACAACAGCTATAAAACTTTTTTTTTTAATAAGCGCAAACAAAAATCTAATAAAATAAGTACTTCAAAGCTTTAAGACGAAGAAAGCCGTTACCTAGTCCGAGAAAATGAGAGATTCGACAATAGCGCAGACGGCAGATGTTTATTTAAGTCCTAAAATATTTAATCAACACGAAAAATGTTTAATTATGTTTTGAGGTTGACAAAAAAAAGAATGTTTTCTACTAAATTTGAATCTTTTTTATAAAAAGTTTTTATTACCCAATGCCGCTTAAAGCATGCAACACTCATAACGACGACATAAGGTGACGTGACGTGTTTAATGAAACTACATAAATATTATGACGTAAATAATGAATTGACCATAAATGTTTTGTCGTTTATTTATATGTAGAAATTTTTTAAGTGAGAAGAGTATCGGAAATGTTTTTCTATAAATCTAACACCTTATATTAAGGGACCGTGTGGTCTAAGATAGTAAAGCACACCTAGCCTGGAATTAAACTGGCTCTCAAGTGAGGCACCGTCAGGTGCGTGGCGGCAGAGTTTCAACTTGAGGATGATAGCCAGCCGAGTACTAGAAAATACCATATTTTTTTTTAATAGCTGACAGACTTGGTGTTTGACCACAACTCACCTGATGTTAAGTGACGGTGTGGTCGAAGATGGTAAAGCACACCTAGTCTGGAATGGAACTGGCTCTCAAGTGAGGCTGCCGGAACACACCGTTAGATGCTTGGCGACAGATTTTCAACTTGAGGGTGGTAGCTAGCCAGCCGAGTACTAGAAAGTACTCTACCACCACGCTATGGTTTCCTCACGATGTTTTCCTTCACCGACAGCTGAAGCTCATTGTTGGGGTTCGAACCCACGCCCTTCGGCATGCGAACCGACCACGCTAACCACTGAGCTATCATCGCTATAAAAACCCATTATGCTATAGTTTCCTCACGTTGTTTTCCTTCACCGGCAGCTCAAGCTCATTGTTGGGGTTTGAACCCACGCCCTTCAGCCTTTATACCTACATCTGGGTCGCAAATTCTAGGCACAGTATGGGTTCTTGTTCTCGCAATACGATTACCTGTACGACAATCAATAGTAAAAAGTTTTATCCTTCTTTTAATAGGTTAAGAAGTCAACAAACATCAAAGAGCTATATTAAGTTAAGTAGTCAAAAACATGATTACATTTATTTATCTATTAGCACTTATATTGTGCGCTACCTTGTACAGCAATTTTTTTAATGTAAATTCAATGAGGCGACTGGGACGATCTACTGATGGTAAGAGGTAATGTATGTCCATGACCATTGCAGCAATAGATAGAACTTCGAGAAGTAAAGCAAGCTCCAGGGCATCGCTGCTTTGGCGCTCATTACTTTGAGAATATCGATGGTTAGTCTCAACAGCCCTGTAATTTAGTTAGCTGTTTTAGCCTTCAACCTGGAACACAGTAATGTTTGCACACTACTGTACTGGAGAACATCTGGTATTGCGGTGTAACCTGCCTAAATGACCACCTTCTGAGGAGATCAACCACCAAGTAGATAAACCTTTTACTGTTGAACAATAGTAAGAAAATTAAAATTCTATGAAATACGTTCTAAGAAACAGTCCGTCATTTTTGAGATAAGTGATTTGGCTGAAAATTTTATTGCGAGATTAGTTTTCTTATGAGAGAAAATGAAAAATTTCGTAAGTCTTTTAGATTGATGTCTAGATTTAGAAAATAATAATATTGGAAGATTATTTTGCTGTAGCTCGGCCTGTTCTGATTGAATGAGCAACTTAGACAAGCCTTAATTGCATAAATTCTAAACTTTGTACCAAACTAAATTATAAAAACACAGATTGAATTTTAAAATAGATAGTATCTAGTACTCCCGAGTTAAAAACAATTATAATTATTTTGCCTGTTTTCATTAGTAAAAAGAGTTCAAATTATAATTTATGTACCTACTAAGAGTAACAACACAATTAACACTCTAAAATACTTTCCTGTCATATTTATGGCTTTTGAGCTACACTTTAATGAGTCTCGTGCTGACTGAGAAGAAGTATAAGTTTGAATGAGTAAGCTTAGCAATATCAAGCACATATTTAAAAATGTTGTACAGATCTTTGTATAGAAAAAGGAAGAAGAACACTGAATTCAAAAAATTTTTTGACGTTCGGAAATTGTACTCTCTCAAACCGTAAAAAATACAAAAGTGTGGTTTCCGTTTGATATGCAAACAATGTAGGACCGAAGTAGAGTTGTAGCGATGATAGCTCAGTGGTTAGCGCGGTCGGTTCGCACGCTGAAGGGCGTAGATTCAAACCCCAACAATGAGCTTGAGCTGCCGGTAAATGAAAACATCGTAAATAAACCATAGCTTGGTAGTTGGGTACTTTCTAGTACTCGCATGACTAGCTTCAACCTTCAAGTTGAAAATTTGTCGTCAAGTATCTAACGGTGTGTTCCGGCTACCGCACTTGAGAGCCAGTTCTATTCTTAATGATGCAGGCCACCGGATGTGGCCGAAACTATAGTTGGAGTTTACGATATAATTAAACATGAGTAATCTCGCATAAGTAAAATAAAAATGTTTCTAAAACCACGTCAATTTTCATAGTAAGACCATCATTTAGGTCTTTGCGTCAGTAAAATTAGTAGGAAAGTTATAGTTTAATATCAATATAGAGATTGAATAATTAACAGGTACTGTCCTCACAATGATAACCATAGCCGTAATGGCAGCAATCTGCATTTCAATGCGTGCCACAAAACCAATCATCTACGGCACAATCTGAATGTCTGAGTGTTCCAGAGTAGAGATAGAAATCATCATTCATTTCTATCGATAACCTAAAAATATCAATTTATTTATTTTGATTCGTTAGGAAGGATAGTTAAAACATTTATGTACTACTAGTTTACGTCCGCGACTTCGCGTTCAGAGAGAAATGAAACATATGTAAGACAAAAGAGCAATATTGTTATTTATCATGAAACTTGCGCTACTTAATTGCCTAGAGTCATCGTCAGCCATAGGACGTCCACTGCTGGACACAGGACTCCTCCTGGGGGGGTTTTGCCAATACTCGCCACGCTTGGCAGGCGGGTTGGCGAGCGCAGTTAAGTGTGATTGAACAAGGAAGACGCTGCTGCCCATCTTCCGGATTACATCCTTTAGCCGACTCTTACGGCAACCACGGGTAGAGAGGGTGGGGTACAATTCTTACGCCGGCACCACCACGGCAATTGCCTAGATTATTGCCTTAATATTTTAAAGGATACCTTTTATTCTAGAACAATGTTCCGTAAGATACATCTAGGTATACCAAATTTCAAGTGGATACGTCCTGCAGTTAGTTTTTTGATAATTCCACAGGAACCTAACATTTTCCCGAGATAATAATATCCTATATGTTAATCCGGGTAATAGATTATATGTATGCCAAATTTCATCTAAATCCGTTAAGCCGTTTTTGCGTGATTGAGTAACAATCATGCAAATATCTAAACATACAAACATTCATATTTATAATATTAGTAGGATAGTGGGATTCACTGAAAGTTTTTATTTACAAAGGTTTTTGGAAGTTTTATCACGCCATTTTTAGGGTTCCTTATGTAATAATAAAATGATGTGTATGATGATAAAATGATGTGAAATGATAAATAATAATGAAATGATGTTCGTTGGTAGGACTTAGGAACAGCTGAATCAATTTAACTGATTCTTTTATTTATGTTTATGATACTTTCTAATGACATTCGTATAATGCGAGATTGAAGAGCTCGGCGAGCGCTACCTCGCCGAACATTCAGCTAGAAACAAAAAAAAAAAACAAAGTGCTCGTTACTCTTTTTTTTGTGACTTTCACATAGTATCATTTTGACATCTGCATTATTTTCATACTTGCATGTTTGTAAAACTAGAATAAATAATAACAAAATGAATAACAGTTGAAATTACAACACACATGATTCTTTAGCCACATATGTTGACAAAAATGGGGATCAAGACGAACATCATCAAACTGAATGATTTTTTATTAAATTATAATAAAAAGCAATTTTTTTGTAGCGATGATAGCTCAGTGATTAGCGCGGTTGGTACACACGGCGAAAGGGGTGATTTCTAACCCCAACAGTGAGCTTAACGATGAACAAAAATATCGTAAGGAAACTGTAGCATGGTGGTAGGGTATTATCTAGTACTCGGTTGGCTAGCCACCACCCTCATGTTGAAAATCTGACGCCAAGCATCTAACGGCGCATTTCGGAAATCTTATTTGATAGAGATTTCCATTCCAAGTCAGGTGTAATCACAATTTTAGATCGATATATACATATGTACGTATAGATAACTCGTTATTCACATCAAAATCACTTCAATTTCACCGTCACATACAATTTTGTTCATTTGAAACGTTATTTCACTAAGTGCCATCAAGTTCCAAACTAAGCAAAGCTTGTACTTTGGGAACCAAATAACTGATAGGATACTTTTTTTTTTTGTTTAAACATACTTATAATACAAACAGTACATGAGTACACAGAACAAACATTTATCGTCGCATAAAATATGTTTGTCCAGGTGTGAATCGAACCCACGCCCTACAAGCTCTAGAAGCAGATATTCTAGTAAATGAGCTAATAAGTCAAGATAGAGGCGGGTTGGAAAGATAAATTAATGCTACTATTATAAATTGAATAATCCAAATATCATTCACATTTCTATCCGGAACCCGAAATTATTTTCCATTTAATTACGACTTGTTTCCGTCAAATTAAATCGTCGTCCGTCAGTCTGACGACCTGATTTGTAATTCAAAACGAGACTTCTAAATTAAAAGTTTTTTTTTTGTTTCGAGAGGGAAAACTTGGGGGAGTTGCTAGGCTTTGTTTGTTGCCCTCAAGTGGTTTGATTATGGTTACTTTGGGACTCATTAAGAGAATGTTTCCTTTTTTGAAAACAATGCGAGGGGCGAACTTTAGAATGACTTTGAAATGGTAATTAGTGTGAAGGTTGACCTATTTGGAGAAATAATTATTTTTGTCATCTAATGTTTTGACGAATTCATCTCTATTATGTTTAATGAGAATGGTAAAAAAAGTAATACGTTGGAATAAAACGGCCTTGTTTTACGGCAGTTTTTTATGTGTTTCTCTCAAAGTTAGCAGTAAATTTGAAAATCTTTATTAATTTTCTGCGCTCGCTAATCATTTTGCGAAGCCCCGTCGCGGCACAAAACTTTAGATCCTCGTCAGTTCATCTTATATTGAAGAAGTATTTTAGCCGCGGAATATTTTCATAAGCTGAAACTTTTGCAATTAGTAAAAGAGGCATGCAGTAGCGGTTGTGAAACTATTTGATCTCGGCTAAAATAAAGTTAAAGTTCACTTTTAGTGTTGTAGTAGGAGATATTTGCCGGTAAAGGGTTTCGAAGGGACGATAGCCTAGAGGTTGGTGCGGTCAGTTCACACGCCGAAGGGCGTGGGTTCAAACTTAAACAATCAGCTTAAGCTACCGGTGAAAGAAAACATCGCGTGGAAACCAAAGCATGGTGGTAGAGTACTTTCTAATACTCGACTGGCTAGCTACCACCCTCATGTTGAAAATCTGCCGCCAAGCATCTAACGGTGTGTTCCGGTAGCCTCACTTGAGAGCCAGATCCATTCCAGGCTAGGTGCGCTTTACCATCTTTGACCACACCGTCACTTAACATCAGATGAGTTGTGGTCAAGCACATAGTCCGTCAGCTATAAATATATATATATCTGTATTTAACTAGTTAAATATCCTATAATAAAAATTGGCAACGGTACTTCCCCGCGTGGGCTACGAAAAAGTCTTCATAGTTATAATCAGCCTATCACAGCCTACTTAGGCTTTTAGAAACACACGACAATTGACTCACATTTTCCTCGCATCCAGACAATGCAATCTACAAACGATGTACAAGTATGTAAGTCAGCGGCAAAAATGTCGAGCTGCTTTATCTAATGATCAATATAAACAAATCGATTGTTTACATTTTACCCTAAACATTACAAACAACACACAAGTAAGATACTTAAACTATGTGTAAACTACACGTATATTGGCTTACAATTATCACTGCAGGAAGATATTATAACTTGTTTTATGCAGAGTCCAGTGCTTCAAAAAAGCTCCATTAAGATTTTTTTTTTATTTTTTTTTTATTACAGCCAGTGTCACTCGAGGTGATATAAGGATTATAACGGTATACCATACATCCGAATCTGTCAGGTATTTTAAAGCCTATAGAATACATAAACCCTAAATCTTACACTCCTTTTTTGGGCAGTCGTGTCAGAAGGTCAGCGCACATAACTATTGTGCTGAGGGTATTATGACAATAGACATACCAACGGTCTAGCCGTTTAGGAAGAGTTAGGCGACAAACACGTACAAAAGATTTATAATATTAAGAATTTAACAAGAATATTAAGAAGATAACTGATTATACTTATTAATGTTTTTGTTATTTTAATTAGATAGATAGAAACTCTTTATCGTGCACACAAGAAATAGAAAAATGTACAGTGTACAATCTTATGAGCTAGTGTAAGAAGGCATCAATCTCATCCACGCAACCGAAGATGGAAAAGACGTAATTGACTAAGAACAGATGGGAGAAAACTAATATAAAATATACATAATAATAGGAAGTAGATTCGTAGTATTAATTACATTTTTGTCCGATTTATGATCTTCCGACCTAGTTAAGTATATTTTCATGCCGGAATCCCGCCGGATTCTACCCCATCCCTATATCTTAACTATGAAAATGTTCCAACTTAGAGTTTTATCACTAGATAACGCTAGAGTTATTCCAGCGGCTACTTTGTGCAGGAAACTTGACCTACTGTTGGGTTTGGTTTAAAATAACGAGGAACTATGCGATATGGGTCAGCGGCGTGGAACGTAAATTCTCATTACAGTACATCTTAAAGGTTTAGGATAAAGTATTTTTAGGTTAAGTTTTTTTTATGGTTGACAGGCTAGGTGTTTGACCATAGCTCGCCTGTTGTTAATTGACGGTGTGGTAAGCACATCTAGTCTGGAATGGAACCGGCTCTTCAGTGAGGCTGCCGGAACACACTGTTGGATGCTTGGCGGTTGATTTTAAATTTGAGGGTAGTAACTAGCCATGCTATGGTTTCCTCACGATGTTTTCTTTCACTGGCAACTCAATCTCATTGTTGAGGTCTGAACCCACACCTTTTGACGTGTGAACCGACCGCGCTAACCACTGAAGTATCATCACTACAAGATTCCGAGAGTAAAGTTGCTGGAATTATAAAAAAAAGTGACATTAATAGTAATTACATATAAAAATACCTCCTCTTTCCCATTGGTATCAAAAAACTCTCATAAAATTGCAGGGTGGCTCTGGTTTTAAATTGCTGTGATTGATTTTTACTAAGAATATATCAAAACTACATGATAAAAAAGCTTTTTTCCCATTGAGCGGATAGAGTTTATCAAAATAAAGCCATTTTTCTCGGCAATTTTCCCTCAAAATGGCGCGAAAACACCCGTTTATGGTTCTTTACGGGAATGGTATTCAGAGGTAATGAAAAATCATGTTACAGCCCAGGGAGTGTAGCTGTAAAATGCAATAAATTGCTTCCTTCAGCCGGTGCATGATATACGTTTTGAGCGGTTTAAAGGTTCATAATTGTTTAATTATTTTGAATTGCCATTGAGAAGAAGAAAAGAATGAACTGATAAAAATAATAATAAATATATATTAATATTAAAGTTAGATATTTTAGTTCAATTCAATTCAACTTATTGCATAAAATATAAGATAACAAATTTATTTTTAAATCAATTTGATTTTAGTAAAAACGAATTCTTATACTATACCAAAGTTTGTACTATGGGACCAGATAGCTGATAGAATATTTACATTCCTGTTATTTTGTGATATTTTTATTTCACTTTTAGTAAATACAGTACACCCAGACACAGAACAAAGATTTAATTTTATTGTTACATAAATGTTTGCCCTAGGTGAGAATCTAACCCACGCTTTACAGATATAAAATGAGCTAATAAGCAAATGAGCTAAAAGGGCAGTTAACCAAAGCAGCTATATAGTAGTAAAAATACATGCAATTTCAATTTTTTTTTTAACAAAGTATTTACTTATTTTGTTTTGTAACAAAGTTGAGACAATCTAAACGATTGTATAGTTATAGCCAATGTCACTCAAAATGATTTAAGGACTCTAATTACGATACCCCACAAATTCAAATCTGCTCAGGCCTGAAATAGTTATCGTGGAAAAAGAAACTCACATACATGACCCCTAAATACATTACACACCTTTTTTGGGCAGAAGTGCAGAATTATATCCGTGATAATGGGGATAATTATATAGGTATTAAAGTGAAACGTATTTTTAGTCTTCCTTTAAAATTCTGTCGAAATTTCTAGAAGAGTTGCCATTTATTTACTAAGGAACGATTATACTTGCCTTACTAAATTCATTTGGATGAATGACTTGACAAATTCTAGAAAACATAAATATTTTTGACCAAATACACAAATCACGGTGCCAAAAATAAATAATAATGAATAACACGCGTTTTCTAAAACTATGGGCCTGCACACTGTTTAAGCTAGTGACTTAGACCATACACCACGAAAGTGGACACTACTGCAATATACGTGGGTCGTAAACCGTCAGCGGGATCCATTGCAATATTATTGCACGGCAAAAACTAACACCGCGATGTTTGCGCGAATTTACTTTATAGACTAGACAGTTATTACGATGAAAGGTTTGACAACAACCATCTATTTCAGTCACGATGACGCGAATGATGTTTACGATACGAATTTCAGAGCATCTATTAGCAAACACATTAGCAAATAATTTCGACACCAACATGGCCGCCAACGTAAGTTACGGACTCTTTTCACCCATCAACTGCTGTTCCAACTCAATTTTTAATTAGAAAGTAATTTAGAGCCCTTTCAGGTTCGGAACGGCCCAGGAACGGCGTTTACCTTGCACGTAAACGTAGGTACTTACTAACACAAAAAAATGTAGTTTGTATGAAATTGCTTATGCTTTAAATATGCCTACTAGACCCAAGACCATGCACGGATCGGCAATAAATTATTGTCATGCGACGTTGCCAGACCGGTGGGTGCAGGCGATGACACCGTGAACATGCAGGTACGCGTAATGTTCGCTGGAACCGTATTAAGCGCGGTGTTGCCACTTCGTCAGTTCATCACTTCAGTTAAGCGCTATAAAATTTCTCATTATTAGCTGAGTACTTATATAAAATTCAGTATTATACCTCTATTTTTCTTTTTCTTAGTTCGTCGTTTTTTGTGGTTCACAGGCTTTAGGTACTAGACTTACCTTCTTGACTAGAAAAGCACACGTGACCAAAATGCTGGCTTCTATTTTGCACAACGTTTGAGTGTTGCTATATACAACGTGGTAAAGGGCCGGCGTTTTGGGAACTATTCCAATTGATGACATATAAATTGTCTAGTAATTGATTTCTATTCATTAATGGACATAAATCTTAACTCGAAATAAATTTTAATGTCAACAAAAGTCTTTTGATTTATTCCAATATATATATATATAAATATATATATATATAAATATATATATATATGTATAAATATATATATTTATTACAAAGATTTGCCCATATTTACGTATATATATATATATATATTTATATAAATATATATATATATATATATACGTAAATATGGGCAAATCTTTGTCTATTTAAATATACAACAAGATTTGAATGATTATGTTTTTTCCGTTAAGTAAATATGATTTGAAAGCTCAATTTCATAAAGTTTTTTTTTATAATTTCTGACCTTAGTTACACGTATACATATAAAGTACTATCTATTGGACGGATTGATTCGCTTGCATGGATATATTATATAGGTATGTATAAAATATTACAAAAAAGTAGCCTAATGTTAATCTTCAAAATATAAGGTATCTCCTTGGTTAATTGTATTAAGTTAGATCAGCCGTTTATGCGTGAAAATTTAACAAACAGACAGAGTGTGAGTTCCAAAAGTTTAGTCTGGACTGATAACTGAACAAAATACATTATACAGCTACGATGTTTATCAAAAGTTTGTTCCAATCGCGGTGAATTCGATATAATTAAACAACCTTCCATCGGATCGTTCAAGTTCGCTGCCAGTGTAATACGATACAGTGATACAACTCTAACAGTTTTTTTTATAGTTTACAGGCTAGGTATTTGACCATAGCTTACCTGATGTTAAGTGACGGTGTGGTCGATTACAGCACACCTAGCCTGGCATAGAACTGGCTTTTAATTAAGACTGCCGGAACACATGATTAGGGGCTTGGCGGTAGATTGTCATATTTCTGTTGACTTCAAAACGGTGGAGGAAAACATCGTAAGGAAACACACAATATGTCCGAGACCTCTTAAAAAAATTTCTCGTAGATATTTGAAGTATCCAGCGTGGTGAACTATGGTCTTATCCTTCTCACACTGAGAAGAGTCCCACGCCCAGCAATGGGACAATTTATAAAATCAGGGCTTGTCCGGATCCAGAAAAATATCATAGAATATATTTTTTTCCAGAAAAGCGCGACAATACTTTTCAATCAATTTGTCCGTATTATTTTAGCATTGTAGAGCGGGAGATTTATTTCTGTATTTACAAGTACTTGCGAGTTTCAAGTACAAGTATATCCGTTTCCCTGTTATCGGAATCGGAAACTTTTGTTTTACGAACAATTAAGTGTAACGTTAACCACGCCTGAAGTTGGTACACTCAGCAACAAACGAATTTACTCCACAGCAAGCTTCGTCAACGGATGGACCGATTTCTATGCGGTTTTTTTTTCATTTGTAAGCCAATTTCCTTACGATGGTTCTTAGCTATGTTTGGTTAATTGCGTAGGGGGGTTTTTAAATTTTTAATTTAATTATAACAATAACAACGTATATTGTAATACATTTAAATACAAGCGAATTATTTTACCAACAATATCGTTTTTATTTATAAAATAAACTAGCGACCCGCCCCGGCTTCGCACGGGTAGTAGGAATGGGTACTTTATTCTTAGAATGTGCCACTGCGGACTTTTATGTAGATCTATAAAAGAGCATAATCCCACCATGCTTTGTTTTTTATATTCTAAAGATATTGCGTTTTCGATTAAAGCTCCCAGATGGCTTGACTTTATCCGACAATTTTATCATTATATTACAACTAATTTACACAAAACCGTGTATACACCTAAACCTTCTTCATGAATCGCTCTATCTATTGGTAAAACTATAATCCGTTCAGTAGTTTTTAAGTTTATAGCGAACAGACAGACATAGACAGACAGTCAGACGCGGCGGACTATTTGTTTTATAATATGTAGTGAAGTAACAATATTAATACTCCATGGTGGTTAACCGGCACCTTACACTAGAGGAGTCCTGTGTCATGAAGTTCAGTAACTTCCTTGTTAAGCAATTAAAAAATAAATTAAATGTCTAATAATAATTAGATATACATAAAGTGGGTAGTCCACTACCAAAGTAATATTTAGAATAATAAACGCATGGTATCTCCAGCATTGAGATATGGGGAGGCCTATGTCCAGCAGTGGACGTCCTACGGCTGATGATGATGATGATGATGATCTCCAGCATTTGTTACTTAAAGTTCTGTGTATATCTGTAATGGTCATGTACATGCGTTATCTCTAACTATCAGGAGAACGCCTCGTTCGTCTCTTTACTTTTACAGTACCTGGTTGACCGAGCATTGCTCGGCTGAAAACATGGATAAAACGACGTTTTCTGAAAATGAAACCTAGCTAGATCGATTTTTCGTCCCAGAAACCCTCTGGATACAAAATTTCATGAAAATCATTGGAGCCGTTTCCGAGATTCAGAATATATATATATATACAAGAATTGCTCGTTTAAAGATGAGTACCTGGTTGACCGAGCATTGCTCGGCTGAAAAGATGGATAAAACGACGTTTTCTGAAAATGAAACCTAGCTAGATCGATTTTTCGCCCCCGAAACCCCCTGGATACAAAATTTCATGAAAATCGTTGGAGCCGTTCCCGAGATTCAGAATATATATATACAAGAATTGCTCGTTTAAAGATATAGATATGTTACGGAGAAAGATAGGTTTAATTAAAATGCAAGTAATATTAACGAGTCGCAAGCTCACTGAATTCTTCCAGGCATGAGTCACTTCGCATGATGTAGAGATAAATAAGATCAGACAGACACACAGACATCTTTATAAAGAATATTTTGTGCAGTAAAAACAAACTCTCTTAATTTGTATTAATATAGAATGAATATTTATTATGTACCTATCTATGTTTTTATTAGCTATATTCTTCACTGAAATGCTTCACAGAATGTTCCTTGATGGATACAATCTGGGTGTATTAGTTGCGAGTAAATAGATATCTTTAAAAAGGTATGTCTTAAAAAAATTAAACAGTTCTCTAGTCTATAGTCTATTTATCATACATTTACGTATGTAGCTGAGAGTACTTAATGATAAGTTTGGGGCACACTGGGTATTTGGCACAGTTTGCGAAGTTGGTGGCATCCTTAGTGGATAGTGACTTGCGTCCACGGTTGATGTAGGCGAAGGGCGTACAGAAAAATTGTGAGAGGTCAGAAACTAATTTTCGAAAAATTATTTTTCGATTCAATAAATTATATAACTAAGACAAAATAAATGTTGTTTTTAATTGTAAATGTAAAAATAACTTATTTGTTACACTTCTAGAATGCTTTTCTATAATCACTCTTTTATAAACTTATTAAGGCGTAAAGTCCCAACTGTGTATACAAAAAAATACGGTGAATATACATATAAAATAAAATAAAAGTTCCAAAAATAATATCTGTCAAGTTATTATCTGACACTTTTAATGTCTTTTATTGCCCGCCCTGTTGGCTCATTGGTAGTATGCTGCTTCAAGAGCCGTAGCGCGTAGGTTCGATTCCCACACAAGCATTTTGTGGTATAATCAAAAATGTTTGTTCTGTGTCTGGGTGTTCTGTATGTATTAGGTATAAGTATGTATTTACAACAAAAAAAAGGATAAGTATTCTATCTGCTGTCTGACTTCCATAGTACAAGCTTTGCTTATTTTGGGGTCAGATGGCGTTGTGTGTAATATCCTACGATATTTATTTATCTAAATATATGTAACTCAAAGGTGACTGACTAACTGACTGATTGACATAGTGATCTATCAACGCACAGCCCAAACCACTAGACGGATCGGGCTGAAATTTGGTATGCAGGTAGATGTTATGACGTAGGTATCCGCTAAGAAAGGATTTTGATTTATTCTACCCCCAAGGGGATAAAATAGGGGATGAACGTTTGTATGAAACTTTGTCAATTTTAAACCGATCGGGCTGAGACTTTGCATAAAGCTACTATGACGTAGGCATCGAGCGCGGGTGAAACCGCGGGGCACAGCTAGTTTGAAATAAATAGTAAAATAATTATTGTATGACATTTTTATAAGTGACTGTAGTAGACAGTTTTTATAATTTATATCTAATTCTTTTTACTAATATGTACTTTTCAGTTTCAGATGAAGGATAACAGACACGAAGACGCGTCTAAAGACGTGTCGCTTCCTATGAACGAGTAAAGTTTTTAATTAGCAAAAGTTGAATGTATGGAGAAAATTACTTTACCAAGTAACCTTTTTTGTTTAAGTTTGTAACATGATTGTCAATGAGAACTCACATACAATAAATTTAAATTAATTTTAACATTCAAATTTCAATTAAATTACCGAAAAATCAATTTATTTAACTTGCAATATTTTTAGCATTACGAGTTCAAAAAATTGAAACATCGCAAATAAATAACAATATACTTATACCTATTTTATTTAGACAAACGAACTATTTACTCTTTTAATTATGTTTTTTGTATGTAAAGGTAATGAGACGAACGATATGCTTTCCTGATTGTAAGAGATAACGCCAGTCCATGACCATTGTAGCGATGTACAGAACTTTGAGTAACAAAACAAAGTCCAGAGCATCGCTGCCTTGGCGCTAATTACTTTGAGCCTAGATCGTTAGTCTCGACAGCCCTATAATTTCGCTAGCTGCAGTACCCTTAAAAACGCAACACAGTAATATTTGCACACTACTCGGCGGCAGAATATCTGCTACTGCGGTTAAATTATTGCATCACACTCAAACTTAACAATTATCTTAGCATGAATTTACTTTTGAATGAATTTTATTTATTAACTACTGCATAATTTGAGTCGTATATAAAAAAAAAAAAGTAAATATAATCCAACATTGCATTATCGCAATTTTTTTGTCTACAACTAACTTTAGTTTTGTTCTCGGCCGAAACAACATAGTTCAGTACATCACTACCATTATAACTGACAGAAAATTTAGGGTGCTTCCACGTTACATGATACTTTGCATTGATAACATTGTTCAACACTTCCCAGATTTTACGACCGGTTTATTGCACGTGTAAACGCGCGCTTAGGGCGGATATTGCCTGTGTACAAAGCCCCTTATTTACTGGAGGTGTAAAGCATGCAGCCTAATGAGATATAAACTTAGATTACGATATTTTTTTCATTATGATTTACAGCATAAATGTATATTTAAATTTGTATGTTTAATTCAACATAATATTATATACATAGGGAAGTATTTTATTCTAACTTACACCATAATACATTTTGAAGGATAAATTATTACTTGAAATTAATGCAATTTTTAATTGATCACAAATTAAATTAAATAAATCACAAATGATAAAATAAGATGTGACGAGTATACATATGTAGTTACAAAAAACAAAAATAAAAAACATTTTTGAAGGCTTGTGCTGACAGCTCTAACTTTTTTCTCTTTTTACAGCTAACGAACTTATCTAGGTGAAGTTCTATCAATGTTGGATGAATAAGCTTCATGCGCATATTATTCAGGTAGATAAGTTTATTATTTAGGTAAGTAGCTACACTTGGCTACTTATCTTCGAACCTTAGTTTTTTGCGTCATCGAGTGCAAGAAAATGCAAACCTTATATTTATTCCAGCTACGCGCGAAAGTCCGTCGGTCTAAATTCAATTTGAAAAATAAATTAAACTCTTAAACGATGGGCTCGGGCAGATACCTAAATCCGATTATCTGTTTGTACGAGGGAGAAATTAGAATATATTTTTTTGAAAATTTAATCCAAAAGATATTTAAATAGATCACATTTTATTCCAATTGTATTTTTTATCTAAATATTGCACAAATGATTGTGCGAATTTCCATCAATATTTAAAAAAATCTTTTTATTAAATTGTCATAAAGTTTCTATGAGTTAAGCTCAGCATATTAGCTAGCTAAAGTGGCCGACATATCTGTTTCAGAACCGATAACCGCTGGGCTGTGTTCTAGAGTGGAGACCGCGAATTGGCAAACGAAGCGTAGGACGCTCTCAGTCTCGATGGAGTGACGATATGCGAAGGACATCTGGCGGTGGATGGAAGCGAAAAGCTGAAGATCGGGCTGAATGGCATATCTTGGGAGAGGCCTATGTTCAGCAGTGGTCTACAAAAGGCTAATGATGATAATGAAAGTTTCTATAAAACTTTTAAGAATCTTTTAGTGTATTTCCGATTAAAAGTTTAAGTTGCATCGATTTTATTTAAATATTTATCTAACTTGACAACAAGTTTTAAAAATATATTCAAAATATTCCTTAATATCTAAAACTAAAATATGACATAAACTTAAAATGTAAATAAATTGAAAATATCTAATTTAAAAAACCACAATAATACTTTATATCCTCTTCTCGCTGCAGTAACCAGTTGGCGACATGTGTTTCGCCTCTACGCAAGGCATCCTCAGGACGTGTTGACTCTTCGAGCGCTCGGCCCAGAATGAAACAAATCGTGCCTCTATATAGCTAAAGATACATACAGAAATGAATGATGAAAATATTTTTTTATCGTACAGTAAAGAAAAATTATAATTTCTATAGAACTTACCAAAAATATTGTAGATAGATCAAGAATATTGTGTCAGGTCAGATTAATCTGCCATGTTATCTTTTCGCGGATTCGATTTCCACCCATAACAAACATTTATCTTTGTTTTTATGGATATAAATGTTTGTTATATATCTGGATTTTGTAAATATACTTACAAATTAAAAAAGAGAGTTTATAAATATTATTTTAGTGTAAACACTAAACATTACTGTGTTCCGGATTGAAGGGTACTGCAGCTAGCGGAATTACAGGGCTGTTAAGACCATCGATGGTCTCAAAGTGGTGGGCGCCAAAGCAGTGATGCCCTGGACTTTGTTTTGCTACTCAAAGTTCTGTGAGTCGCTGCAATGATTACTGACATGCGTTATTTCTTACCATCGGGGGAGGATATTGTTCGTCTCATAAATTTAACAAAAAAAACACATTCATTTTGTACACAATTTGTGGTTAATATATTTGATACATCTGATCAATAATGCTTATTACATTTATCAAGATAATGTAACAAAGATCGAAAAAACAAAACGAAATATGCGTTTCAACTTGTAGGTATTAGCCATTTGTTTCTATTATATTGCTCCCTCTCAGTGCGCATTAACGAGCCACTCGATATAGCCATCGCGTAGGCATCCCTAATTAATTGAACCTATCTAGAACCTTCGACGAGAAATCAGCGTTTTTATCTCCCAATCAAAGCGCAAACCCACTGCAAATTTCTACCTTAAAGCTTACTTGACAGAGTTGAAAATGGATGTGGCTTTCTGCGTTTTAATTTGCAATTTTCTGGCTTACTATTACAGGGGGATTAAAGCTAGGTTCGGATAGAATCTTTAATTTCCTTAGGGCGTTACTGTCGGGATGATATTCGATTCAAGTCCGAGAAGCGGGGTCGGGGAATATTCTTAAGATTTCTTTTTTTCTTGGAATATTATTCACTTACATTTTTATTGTTTAACTTCTAATAAATAAAATAAGCAAGCAATATAGTAACAAGTATCAATTTACAATAAAAAAATAAACCGATTCCATGTCCCTTAAGCAAACTAAACGCACTGCTCCAATGAAACAGCAAGATTTTGTAGTAAAGGATAAATTAATTTTGATAAAATTTATATGAGAGCACTTCTGAAGTATGATCTACCAATCAAAAAAAGAATCATCAAAATTGATTCATAATTGGCGGAATGATCGCGTAACATACATACAAAAAAAACATACCGTCGAATTGAGAACCTCCTCAGTTATTGAAGTCGGTTAAAAATAGTTAGCGTGAAACTATCTCTTTGTTTTTACGTAGCGGTTTTATGTAGTGATGGTAGCTCAGCGATTAGCGCGGTCAGGATACACGTCAGAGAGCGTAGGTTTAAATTCCAACAATAAGTTTGAACTGTCGGTGAAGAAAAACATCGTGTGGAAATAATAGCAAGGTGTTAGAGTATTCTTTGGTAGTCGGCTGGCTAGCTACCACTCTCAAGTTGCAAATCTTTCTTGTAGCGATGATAGCTCAGTAGTTAGAGCGGTTGGTTCAAACGCCAAAGGGCGTGGGCTCAAACCCCAAAAATGAGCTTGAGCTGCTGGTGAAGGAAAAAGGTCGATAGGAAACCATAGCGTGGCAGTAGGATATTTTCTATTACTCGGCTGGCTAGTTACCATCCTCAAGTTGAAAATTTGCCGCCAACCTCCTAGCGACGTGTTCCGGCAGCCTTACTTAGGAGTCAGTTCCAATCCAGGCTAGGTATGCCATACCATCTCCGACCACACCGTCACTTAAAATTACGTGAGCTGTGGACAAGCAACAAGATAATGAAACCGTATAAAAAAAAATTGCCCCTGAGCACCTAAAGGCGTGTTCCGGCATTCTCATTTGAGAGCCAGTTTCTGTTTCATATGTTGTAGTCAAACATCTAGCTTGTCACCGGTATTTTTTTTAATGAATCGGCATGTTACTTTTCTAACAGGTACTTGTTTTCTCTTCCATGATACGTACCTACTATCAATTGTCTAATTTAATTTGAGCTACACAATCGCACTTCATCGGTATTGAAGGAATTCTCCAATAGACTATATAATCTCTCAAATTCTAATGTTAGGTAACATTAGAATTTGAGAGGAGAGGTTGCTTTAAGCGACAAGGTCGCCAGTATCTATTAGTAAAGTATATTTTCTTTTTCTTCTGTATTGTATAATTTTTGGTGTGGACAATAAAGACTTTTCTTTTGCTTACAGTTCAGAAATAGGTACAATTGAAAAACTATATTGTAGATTGAACTGTTAGATATGAAAAGAATTAAGAGTAGACAATTTCAAGGCTTACTAAAACTATTCTAATCCTATATAGACAAATTCTTAGTACGTCAAAGACTTTATCAAATTTAAATTCGTTTCATGCAAATACGTATACTAAATATTTAGCTAGACTATAAATATCAATATAATAAACACGTTATCCTAGAGCAACCGAACAAAGTGTTTACCCTACCTCTTCGTCGCTGCGCTGCGGTAACCATCCGTCCAAATTATACTGGACAAAAGCCTGCTTTATTAGCAAGGGGATGAAGTTTATGGGACAATGTTTACTGACTTTGAAAGATGGCATGGATCTTTATGGATTGAATACTAGACGCGACACTTGTTAGTTTTGGAACAAAATAAAAACCTTTCAACGTAATTGTATATGTATTGGGTAACTATTGAACAATTATGTTAAAAAGATACTAATGAATAGAGATTTTTAGCGATGATAGCTCAGTGGTTAGCACGGTCGGTTCACACGCCGAAGGTTTCAAATCCCAACAATGAGCTTGAGCAGCTGATGAAGGAAAACATCATGACCCTGAAGCATAGCATGGTGGTGGTAGGGTACTTTCTAGTACTCGGCTGGCTAGCTACCACCTTCATGTTGAAAATCTGTCACCTAACCTAACAGTGTGTTCCGACAGCCTTACTTGAGAGCCAGTTCTATTCCAGGCTAGGCGTGTTTACCATCTTCGATCACGCCATCACCTAATATCAGGTAAACTATGGTCAATTACCTAGTCTGTTAATTCAGTCTAAATTTTTATTATTTTTATTTTTAAATTTGGTTTGCGTTTACCTACTCCCTCCCTGATGTTAAGCAGTGGTACAGTCTAAGATGATCACAGTTCATTTAATGTTAACTAAGGTGTGGTCAAAGATGGTAAACATACCAAGCCCGGAATGGAAACTACCTCTCGAACGCACTATTAGATGCTTGGCGGCAGATTTTAATCTTCAGGGTTGTAGTTAGCAAGCGGAGGTACTAGAAAGTACATATACACATATAGTTTAAATAGTATAGTTAAAGTATAGACAGTATATAGTCTCTATAGTTTTAATTTAAAGACAATAATTATCATAAAATACCCATCACTACCATGAGAATATTGCTAATAAAATTAATTTCGTAACAGTTCGGCGTCATCGTAAAAACATTAAAGTACATACACAGAATTTAAAATGTGTGCATAGGTGCAAATAATATAATTTAAAAAAAAATAACAAAATGTAACGTGAGGTACACAAGCACTACATACCTGTTACTATGCTATGGTCAAATGAATTATGTGTTTTTTTTTATGAAGTGGCAAACGTTTTTCTGGATTTAAAATCGACTCCTGGCATAAGCGTATCTTAGCGCAAGATAAGAATGGCATTTCAGTTTCAAAATATAATTAACTCCCTACGCTAACAAAGGTTAGTTAGTATTATTCAGATGTAAAAATAATGTAGCTAAGATCTTACACAAAATCCCAGTATTTTTTCTCTTTTTTTATTTTATTTCTTTTTCTCACATGATGGTGACCCTAGTTCTATATCCCCTTAAATGCTTGTAACAAAAAATATCAAAATAAATATCCCCAAATATCCCGTGCGTACATGGTTTTTTGTAGAACGAAATATAATCATATTTTGTATGAAAATACATCGTGTGTGTTTTATTAATTTTACCGGTTACAATGCTTTAGGGCTGACAGAAAAGTTCAATTGTTAAAAAAGGGCATTTAGAGAAAAAAGGTAAAATATATTTTTAAAGTGGTTGATTTGGGATTTTAGTCTTTATAGTTTATGCTGAATGAAAAAGTACTGCACACGAAAACTAAAGCTGATAATTATTGAGACGATACGGTTTCAAAACTAGAATTATATAATATATTTGCAGGGTTATAAGCGTGGGGTAAACTAAGTCAAAATAAGGTTTTCGTACTCATCATTATGCACAACTTTTAGCATTGGGCACGATTCTAAATTCGTGAAAACAAAAACCTGCTCTATGCATAAATTGAGTCAAAAAACTGTTTTTTCTTTTTAACAGCAAATTTTTCAGCTGATCTGGGGTCTCTCACTCATGACCTTCAAGTCATTTATTGAATGAAACAAAAAATAAGATTGTATTAAAAAAAAGCCTGTATCACTCGGGACGGTTTAAAGATTCTAACGATACCCTATACATCAAATTTTTTTAGGCATTTAAAATGCTGGAATAAACAACCCCATATACCTACAACGGACATACATGACCCCTGAAAACATTACACTACACAATTTTTTTTTAGAGGAGTCGTGTAAAAAGTATTTACTTTAAAAATCTTTTTAGGTAAATTGATAACGATTGAATCACTTAAATATATATCGTTTCAAAGAAAATTAAAAATGTTTTTAGATTTTAATTTAAAAACATAGTGACTTTTTATGTATTTTGATCGTAGAACTTACTTACCTAATATTTAACTTATAATGTTAACTAGCGACCCGCCCCACTTCGCACGTTCGCCATTCTACACATCATTTTATTTTTATTTTAGTCGACTATAAAATGTATCAAATTCTATATATATATCTTCCATCTCAATCTCACATGTTCACACGTGGTTAGAGTGAAAAGGATGGTGACGTATATATTTCCAATAATCAGGGAGGCAGCCTCGGCGGAAATTGGATCAGCTCGCAAATTAAGTTTAGCCCAGAGAGAGAGGGGGTTTTTAAAATATCGACCGTCTGCACTCGACATTTTGAAAGATGGATAGAAGGTTCGAATTCGGGGTTCCTTGGTTTCTCGTGGAAGAATAAAATGTTTTATTATCTGATAAAATAGTGTGTCGTTCGTACTTATTTCTGTTCGGATGTAAAATCTTAAATTGAAAAAGTATCTTAGTGTACTAAGTCGTTTTGTACTTATTCTAGAATCATACTAAGCCTCGCGTTTTCATTCTCAGAAACAATTTTAAGCGAATTGTTCTTTTTCCTCGTCAGATACATAGCTTTGTCAGATCATAATAATAGATTAATTCAGACTTACTTATAATATGTATATAGTTGAATCTTTAGTGTATTTCCTCTTGTATTGTATTGAATCTTTATATAAGTTGTTTTACTTACAACGAGGACATGGATTTTATTGTTTTAATTAAATCGTTGTTCTTTTTGTAACTATAATGATTTATAAGAAAATAATACAATAATATAATACCGAGGTTTCAAATCCAAATCAACGACAAAAGTGTTGTATTGAAATGGTTTTTATGTTTGTAATTAGATTCGTTGTCTGTCAGTAGCTACTGTAGCTCATTGTTAAATATTTCTCAGTAAAAGCACCAAAGCGGCAAAGCCCTGAACTTTGCCTTGTTATTCAAAGTTCTGAGTATCTTTGCGATGGTTATGGTAAGGCGTTATCTCATTTAGTATTTTATTTGTAATTCCTTTTTTTGTGAAATGTCTGTATTTTTTTTTTTGTGTGAAAATAAAGTTATCTTATCTTATCTTATCATAGAATATGTACGAATCACATTCCTTTCTTTTATTATAATTTAATTGCCATAAATGAAAAAAAAACAGCTAAAATAAAAACTTTTTTTTTTTTTTATGTAATGAGACGAACGAGGCACTTGGAATCAGAATCATTTATTGTCCATAAATTACAACGATCGTTACAGGCAAGTTCGTTCGATAACAACGATCGTTACTCTCCTGATGGTAAGAGAAAACTTCTGTCCTAGACCATTGCAGCGACACACAGAAATTTGAATAGCTAAACAAAGTCCAGGACATCGCTGCTTTGGCGCTCGTTACTTCAAGACTTTGGATTCGTCTCAACTGCCCTGTAATTTCGCTAGCTGCAATAAATAGCCTTCATCACGGAACACAGTAATGTTTACACACTGTTTAGCAGCAGAATATCTAGTGCTGTGGTGGTATCTAGACGACCTTCTACTATAGGGATCCAAGTAAAATTATAGCCGCTGTCACTCAAGATCGTGTAACGATTCAAACGATACCCCATACATCCAAAGAGTTATAGTGGAATAAAGAAACTCATATACATAAATGAACCTTGACAATATTTGTTAATTTTTTGGGAAGTTGTGTAATAACTTTTATATTACTACAGATTTAAAAAGAAAGTCGTACAAACTGCTATAAGCCTTCATTTTATCTTTAGAAAAACCTTTTTTGCGGAGGTACTTAAACAAGTTATCATTATAACATCAGGGCACCCCTTCATATCGCAAAGGAGGAAAATTTTAAACGAAGGGTGGAAGTAACAAGGAAAACACTTATCTTGATCATTTTTTTATCGATTCGGTGCTGCATTAGGATTATTATCTTTGATTGATTGGTTATAAATTGACTTTATGACAAAAAATAACGAGCGAGCTGAGAGTAGGGTCTGGCGACTGTGCACGATGCCTATTGAATATACCCAAGTGGATATTATCTAGCAAATAATGAAAAACAACTACGTAGGTACTATGAATATGCAAATACAGGAATTTCAGGTAAGTAAAAATACAACTAGGTAGTAAGTAGGACACGTATGTACCTCAATATGTGTCCCTTTTTGAACACTATCTATGTTTCAAGTCTCACTCACGTTAATATGAATTCTTCCATTGTTTACTAGTCGAGTAGAGGAGGTAGTTAAACTTTGGATGTAGTTGACAGAGTTTATTTTTTATGTCTACTCAACAGCTTATTTTAAACTATAATACGTTTATTCTGAATGATAGATATATGTTATAGTTATCTTTTTATAAAAATTTCGTGTCACGTTGTTTGTCCGTGATCAACTCCTCAACTACTGAACCGAATTTAACCAAATCTTGCACAATGTGTGCAGTTTGATCCAACTTCAGAGATAGGATAGTTTATATCTCAATTTATAATAGCAATATTCACATCACACATACACACATCATCAGCCATAGGACGTTCACTGCTGGACATAGGCCTCCTCCTGGGGGGGTTTTGCCAATACTCGCCACGCTTGGCAGGCGGGTTGGTGAGCGCAGTTAGGTGTGATTGTTCAAGGAAGACGCTGCTGCCCATCTTCCAGATTACATCCCTTAGCCGACTCTTACGGCAACCACGGGTAGAGAGCGTGGGGTACTATTCTTACGCCGGCACCACCACGGCATAGCAAAATTGTTTTATTGAAAATTATTTGTTATATGAGTTCCATAAAATTCTAATAGATGGCGGTGTAAGGTAATTTCTTAACTGGATTGAGTAAGTATCCAATAGATGGCGCTACGTTAAAAGTCCAAACGTTTCATATGCGCTACAATTTTTTTCACGTTACATGCGTGTGTTCCATTTGGCCACAGCAACGCGTGTCCGGGTCTGCTAGTAATATATAGATTATACATATGTTGTAATATAGTTCCATTTAAGGCTAGGTGTGTATACCATCTTCAACCTCACTGTTACTTAACATCATATGAGCTATAGCTAGAAACTCTAGCCTGTAAACCATTAAAAAAAATCCCCGTTTTTTGTTAACATCAGATTTCACAATTGCCTTTCCACTATGGTAACAAAAAAAACGCATTCAACTCAAAAATATTTATTTATCCATTGTTAATCAGGTGATGTGCAAAATCTAACGTGCAAATAGTACTTTACTTACCTGTTAACTGACACCTGATTCAATATATAAGCACGCATGTAACTTGATCGAACTAGTTTGTGTTGGATTACCGTTATAGTTGCTGGGACGACGACAAATTGACTTACATACAGCTAGAAGTTACAGAGTAATTTGACACAGAGATTCCTTATTTCTTCTTCTATGTTTTTGTCAACGCACTTTGTGTTTTTGTCACAGTCAATTATTACAATACGAGTACATTATGATTTACAAAAACCGGCCAAGTGCGAGTTGGACTCGCGAACGAAGGGTTCCATACCGTAATCTATAAAAACGGCAAAAAAATCATATCTGTTGTATGGGAGCGCCCTTAAATATTTATTTTATTCTGTTTTTTAGTATTTGTTGTTCTAGCGGCATCAGAAATACATCATCTGTGAAAATGTCAACTATCTAACTACGGTTCATGAGATACAACCTGGTGACAGACGGACAGACAGACGGACGGACGGACAGCGGAGTTTTAGTAATAGGGTGCCGTTATACCCTTCGGGCACGGAACCCTAAAAAGACAACATTACGAAATGATACTACAAAGTTAAAAATATTGCCCAGGACGTTCTAAAGCAAAAGCAGCTAAAATAGAGTACCTGATATATGTATTTAAATTTAAGACCAGATTATTTGTTAATACCTATTTTGCGAGAATAAATGAATTTGAATTTGAATTTGCAAAAAAAATGCAATTTTTATGTAATACGTGATATACAAATAGTACGATGAAAAATTTAATGAAAAAGGAGTTTCCATTTAAAGAGCGATGCACCAGTTCCAAAATGTATAAAAACTGGTGGTTAGACATTGTTTATTAATCATTTTAAAACTACATTACAATAGGTAAGTATGTATTAGATGGTATCATTCTATGGTTGGATTCATTCCCTCTTCGTAAATTGATATGCTAGATCATCAAAGTGCTGCTTAGCGTACATGGAAATCAACCCTTGAGGGGTTACTTCTAAAGCTCGAGGGGTTATACGTCCTGATCATGGCTATTAACAAAACTAATTTATATTATTTTTGTGTTCAATCTCTGAGTATTCTCTGAAGTCGTGCTCTATAGTTGATTTCAGTAATACAAGGATTGTTGTCGTGTATGCAACAGTGTCCAGGCAATTTGTAGCGCCGTGGCCTAATACATGTGCATTAGCATAATGCATACTGTGTGTTGTACGTGAGTCAACAAACAACAAATTTGAGCTAGATGGCATGATGTTGCGCGTCTGGTAGTTTGTCAGTATTAAGTATTAGAAGGGAAGGAGATTCTCGATATGAATTATATTAGTTAATGAGATTCTAAAATATTAGTAACATTTTTAAGTTTTAAATTGGTTTAAAAAACTGGCCAAGTACGAGACACACTTTCGCCAGGAGGGTCCTATACAAACTAGTAGGTACGTATGTAAATAGTTCGTTCACCATTGGAATTAGATGTGCTTGGTGGTATATGTCCTTAGCAGGAGGTTAATACCCACGCAGTATCAAATATTCTGCCGCCAAGTAGTAGTGTGCAAACATTACTGTGTTCCGGTTGGAAGGGTACTGCAGCTAGCGAAATTATAGGGCTGTTGAGATTAACCATCTAGTTTCAAAGTAATGAGCGCCAAGGCAGCGATGCCCTGGACTTTGTTTTACAAAACAGCGATGTTTTGTTTTTCAAAGTTATGTGTATTGCTGCAATGGTCATGGACTGGTGTTATCACTTACCATCAGGAGAGCGTCATTACTAAAAATTGGCGAATTTTAGCGCCAAAAAGTTTATTTTTTCCACTGTCGTGTTTATAGTTTTTAAACTTTTTAGCTTATTACATTAAAAGAGTATTCTTATCTAGAATACCTTACCAAGTTTCAAGACTAAGGAGTAATGTTTTTATTCAATCATTTCATAAAAGTTTGACGTACGAGTTCGTACCTACTCAGTATTACTTCACAATGTCAATTACTTATTCAACCTTTGCAAACTCACTCAAAATCTATCCAATATGCAACATCAATTCCTTTTACAACCTGAATACATACCTGTAGACACGGTATCGCTTTCAGAACTTCGAATACAGTTTCACTATTCATCCCCTGAAAGGAGATGAAAAGACCTTTTGTGTGACCTTGGTCGTCATACGAGTATTACTCGACCAAATGTGTCTACAGAGTTGCATAGCGGAGCCACTGTCGTGATTTTTAAACAAAACTGAAAGCTTTATACAAACATTTTTTTAGTTTTATCATTTAGTCAACTCTACAGATAACTTTGTAGTACTTAATGCTGCAGGCTTCGCGCTTGATGGAATTTTTAATAAAGGCTGGATGTTTCGCCTCATGACAATTTTCGTTTATTGCTGTGGCGATGGTAGTTAACTCTGGGTAATTGTTCATGAATTTTGGACTTTGATGTAGTTGTACGCAGACACTTTGGTTGAGCGCTGTACTGAGCAAAAAGTTCTCGGAGCTTCTGTTAATTTTGTACCGTGTAGGTCTGTTTGTTACGCTTCAAGGTGTATGAAGGTATCTTTGTTTCTATATTATGCTATTTTAATTTAATTTTAAGGTAAGTTTTTTAATGTAAAAGTAATGAGACAAACGATATATCACATCACACATCACATCATCAGCCATAGGACGTCCACAGCTGGACAAAGGCCTCCTCCTAGGGGGGTTTTGCCAACACTCGCCACGCTTGGCAGGCGGATTGGCGAGCTTAGTAAGGTGATTATTCAAGGAAGACGCTGCTGCCCATCTTCCGGATTACGTCCCTTAGCCGACTCTTACGGCAACCACGGGTAGAGAGGGTGGGGTACAATTCTTACGCCGGCACCACCACAGCACAAACGATATATATAGATGATCATTGCAGCGATACACAGAACTTTGAGTAACAAAACAAAGTCCTGGGCTGCTTACTGATTATGAAGTAATATGAAGATTGCTGCTTTGTCGCTCATTACTTTGAGACTTTCGAGGGTTAGTCCCAACAGCCCTGTAATTTCTCTAGTTCTTTAGTAGTTAGTACCCTTCAAATCGGACTGTTTACACACTACTGTTTGGCGGCAGAATGTCTGGTACTGCAGTAGTACCCAGTTACGTATTCACGTTAAAAGTTACGTGAAATTTTTTACAAGTTCTCTGAAACTACTTTGGAAACTTACTCTTTACAAAATAATTATCAGGATCAGCGATACAACAATTTTTTAAATAAAAAGCTTTTTTTAATATCTACAACATAAAGTATGTATGTTTTTTTCTTATATCGAGTGTATCGAGTGTCGAGTCCATTATGAATATAAAAAGTGTTCTAGATTCATAATCGTGTGATAATGTATGCATGCTGTTGGGAAGAATCGATGAATTAACATGAGATATCGGAATTTCAAACAAGACGTTCACGGTTCACGTACTCCGGTACTCGGAGCTTCAGTGTTTGTTTGCGAAACGGTTGTCAATACCTATCTATCATGTTCTTGCAATAGGTATGTTAACTTTTTAGGCAAAACTAATGGTAATTTAAGGTATTAATCGATACATTAAATTGCATTATTCGATCGATACATGATAGATATCATGTTCTTGCAATAGGTATGTTAACTTTTTAGGCAAAACTAATGGTAATTTAAGGTATTAATCGATACATTAAATTGCATTATTCGATCGATACCTTAACTTGCATTATTTTATTTATATTAGAGATATACTTGGTGGTAGATTTCCTTAGCAGGAGGTCGTCTAGGTAGGTACCACCGCAGTACCAGATATTCTGCCGCTAAGCAGTAGTGTGTAAACATTACTGTGTTCCGATTTGAAGGGTATTGCAGCTAGCGAAATTTACACTACTCAAAGTTCTGTGAATCGCTGCAATGGTCATGGACAGGCGTTATCTCTTAACATCAGGAGAGCGTCTCGTTCGTCTCATCACTGTTACATAAAATAAAATAAAAAAGATAAGATAAACATATATTTATTTGCAACAACATGAGTATCATGTCATTTTGTATAATGTCCGTAACTACACTAGTGAGGATTATGTTATGCCTGAAAAGAAGTACAAATTTTAGATGGCAACACAATAATAGGTATTGGTAATATACGATTTTTCATAAGTCAAAAAACTTAAATTTAAACAATATCAGGTAAGAAAATTAATTTTTAATTTTAATTACAATGTCAATAAAATTACGTTACAAAAATTTAAAATATATACATGGTTAAAATTTGACAGTTAAAAATGCATTCATTTTATAATAGGTTTTTTCGTTACGGCGAGTAAGTACATGAAATATGGAAATATTTGGATTTTCATATTTGTTTGTAATAAAGAGTACAATGACTCCCTTTCGGTTTAACTAACCTGCCTACACTCCAACCCTGTATTTTTGTAACCAGATACGATGCCGTGTCTTGATGTTTTTTTTTATGGTTGACAGTTGTATGTTTTTATGATGCTGTGGTCGAAGATGGTAAAGCACACCTAGCCTGGAATGGAACTGGCTCTCAAGTGAGGCTGCCGGAACACACCGTTAGATGCTTGGCGGTAGATTTTCAACTTGAGGGTGGTAGCTAGCCAGCCGAGTACTAGAAAGTACCCTACCACCATGCTATGGTTTCCTCCCGATGTTTTCCTTCACCGGCAGCTCAAGCTCATTGTTGGGGTTTGAACCCACGCCCTTCGGCATGCGAACCGATCGCGCTAACCACTGAGCTATCATCGTTACAAATCAGGTAATGTACTGAATGAACGCCTCTGATATGAAATATTTTATTGATCTCTTGTAAAACATAATATTGTGACGACAATCGATATAATTTATATTGGTAAAGTAGCTATTAATATCGCAATATTATTAAAAGGTATTGTGCTATTGAAATTCTTGTAGACATTCATTTATTTATTCAGATGAATTACCTACGACATGCACATCTGTATAAATGCAAAAAATTATAAATTATTGAAAAGGATTGCATAGATACAAGTAAATAGAAAAGTGTTTATTATCGTAGCTCACTTTGTGGATAATTTACATACTAAAAATATAATTGTTTTACTAACAATTCTAATGTAAAATGTTTGTACGTCATAAAAAATTCAAGTAAAACTTTAAATAAAACACCTATTGCACAAATAACGAATGACCTAATTGAAGATACTTTGTCATAATTATCATAAGATACTATATTTCAGAGAACAGTTTGGAGGTCAATTTGCAAAATGTATCATTATCTCGTGGTGTATCTTGTTGCTCAGTCCAGTCCACTGCCACGTACCACTACTAAGTAGTATTATTATATATTTTCTGCCACTACTTAAGTCGTCTAGTCGTTTTGATGGGTTCGATTCCCGCCAAGGACAAACATTTCATGGTATAAACAAATGTTTGTTCTGTGTCTGGGTGTTCTGTATGTATTATAAGTATATATTTACCCCGGCACCAACACGGCAATATGTACAATTGTACATACATACTTCAAGATACTCGCGAAAAACATAACCTTTCCTTGGCAGTCGGGTAAAAATTCATCGCATCTATTTAAACTGTAATAAAAATAGAACGTGGAAATCGTTTTCATATTTTACAAATGAAAATGTATATTTTTTTTAATAACAGAAAACTTAACCCCTCAAAAACAACTCTACAACCCCCTTCTTTGTCTCATATTTACACCCCGCCTAAGCTTATATTATCTTATCTAAGGAGATCCTGTACAACAATGGAAGGGTTATATTAACCAAGATTGCCTACCCGCGTGGTTCACGTTACAAAAGGGTCGTTTTCACCCGAGCTTCAAAGGAAATCAAAGGCAATATTCTTAGGTGAGGTTTTGTATGAGCTTGTTGACTATATTAGCTGGTAACTAGGTAACGTGCTGTTATAGAATGTTTTTGGATAACATTTCAGCTTCAATCCAATTAAGCGTGGTAAAACGTGAATACCGATTTTTTTTGTGTTGTTAATAATTTTGCTTAAAAACAAAACTATAAAAACTTTTTACAGATATTGCTGTACTGCATTTGTGACAAGTGTAAGTGAAATTTGTGTAATTGAAAGTCATTCAATTACATTTCACCGACCGTGACCGTGAATGACATTTATTTCCGAGCGCTATACCGGTCGGATGACACTTTTGTAGCGATGATAGCTCAGTGGTTAGCGCGATCGGTTCGCGTGTCGAAGGGCGTGGGTTCTAACCCCAACAATGAGCTTGAGCTGCTGGTGAAGGAAAACATCGTGAGGAAACCATAGCGTGGTGTTAGGGTACTTTCTAGTACCCTCAAGTTGAAAATTTGCCGCCAAGCATCTAACGATGTGTTCCAGCCTTGAGAGCCAGTACCATTCCAGGCTAGGTGTGTTTACCATCTTCGACCACACCGTCACTTAACATCAAGTGAGCTGTGGTCAAACACCTAGCCTGTCAGCCATAAAAAACTTTGTATTGTAGGTCCCGCTTATTTGTTTAATATTTCTATAACAACAATGTGTCGGAGGCTTTCAAGTAGGATATTAAACCTGACACTAGGGCTGCCTATACGAACTTCCTTGCCTATGTTTGTAACAAATTCTACTCCACTACTAAAATATTAACTATGCGTATTTTTTTTTACCGGAAATTCACTTTTGATTGACACGAGTAAAGTTCCCGAATTCCCAAGAGCTGGGGAAGCCAACACGATACTTCCTCGTTGGTTCCAGAAATCCAATCTGAGACGAAACCCGACACTGGGGGAGTTTTCGCTTAGTCGGCTACTTGAAGGGTTTTAAGCGTTATGACTTTTTCGTTACACAGTTATATTGCGATGAAAATATGGCGCAAACAGAGACAGATAATATTCATGTGTTTCGAAACGATCTTCTATCCAACCAAGATTGTACTGTAAATTATTAAGGGTGAGTACGTTTACCTGATGGTTGTGGTCAGTAGGTTTTATTTACATACCTAAAGTTGTACACAACGGTTTTAAAAAAAAATCTAATATCTCTATAGGTAACTGATATTTACAAAAAATCTGATTTAAAAGCCCACAGAAGGGTGAAAATATGGTCAAAAATGCTAGCAGCATTGCTACGCTGGATGGCAATGCCATGTTTCTGACCGGCGTAAATGCCAGTCGTAAGTGCCGTAGTGGTGCCGGCGTAAGAATTGTACCCCACCTTCTCTACCCGTGGTTGCCGTAAAAGTCGGCTAAGGGATGTAACCCGGAAGATGGGCAGCAGCGTCTTCCTTGAACAATCACACCTAACTGCGCTCGCCAACCCCTCTGCCAAGCGTGGTGATTATTGGCAGAAACACCCCCCAAGGAGGAGGCCTATGACCAGCAGTGGACGTCCTATCGCTGACATAGCTGGTGCTGAAATATCCGCAACACGACGCATTCAGAACTAAATTTAGTACGGCGTATTGTGTTTTAGTAGGTTTGATACATAAAAGTCATACTTGAGATCATAACAAGCTGTAGAGTTAAAAATAAATGTGGTTTTTGTAGAAATTTGACCGCTTCTTGACTATGACGTCACCGCGTGCGAAACGTAACGTACAAAAATAGCGCGTAAGAGTTCGGGTAATAAGAGATAGAGTTTTGACCCCAGTGAACGTTTTGCGAGCTCCACTGCGGCTACGTCTCTAAAACAGCTTACCCGTATTTTTTACTGTAAATATTTATAGCATGTTTCACTTATACCCAGATATGCTATAAATGTTTTATGAAATAGTCATAGACTATATAATAGATAGAAATATAAGGAGAGCGTTTCTACGTCTCTTTTACATTGTCATGTTTACATTTAAAAAAAACTGTTTTGGTACTTTACAATAAAAAAAAAAAATTATTTTTTATATGTGACAGGCTAGATGTCTGCCCACAGCTCACGTGATATTTAGTTATGATATCGTCGAAGATCTAATCTCACAATCACAAATGTGTTTTTGTCATTATTTTTATTATTTAGAGGAAAAAAAGATAAAGATAAACCGAGTAAAATATTATGTACATTCTGCCGTAGTAATGATGGACCACATTGCATCAATCATAACGCCAAACCGATTAGCCAACTCGTAATTGGCTTCGGCCATAAGTGCCGTCTCGCATTTTTTGTTTCCTCGTCGCTCATTAATTCTCATTTTTCTCATTGCAACTCTCGCCTAACCGCCACAACAGTCAATTTAGTTGAAGTGTAGTAATCGAGGATGTTATTTAACTGGCGCAGCATACCGGAGTAATCTGGAGCGGAGGTATTCTAATGTCACACGATATTCTCAATAAATGAAATAAATATGTATCACCAACTTGCATTCAGCAAATTGAATAGAATTCATAGTAACTATAAAACATATTTTATATAACTAAAGTAAAGCTAAAGAGATTATAAGAGTCAGTCGGTCGGTAGACACCGGGCTTGGGCTCAAACCTCAACAATGAGCTTGAACTCCCGGTAAAGAAATACATCGTGAAGAAACTATGATGTGATGGTAGGGTATTTTCTACTACTTGGTTGGCTAGTTATGTTCTAGGATGTTCAAGTAGAACATCTGCTACCTACCAATGGTATATTTCAGCAGCATCAATTGAGCTCAAAACACATAACCTGTCAACAGTAAAAGAAAAACATAAATATCTGAAAACCATGTCAACCAAATTTTACCCAATACACTTAAGTAATGTTAATCAATCCAGGTATACCTAAGTTTAATTTGTCTTCTAGTATTATCCGTAAAAAAATGCACGGAACAAACTATATTTATAACAGTACCTGGTTGACCGAGCTTTGCTCGGTTTTTCATTGCCTGAAAACACAGATAAAACGACGTTTTCCAAAAATGAAACCTAGCTAGATCGATTTATCTCCCCCGAAACCTTCTGCATACTAAATTTCATGAAAATCGTTGGAGCCGTTTCCGAGATTCAGAATATATATATATACAAGAAGATAGATTAGATAGATTCTGTATATACATAATTCTCGATGCAAATAGCTGTTTTTTTATTATTCTATCTAACTGAGACAAACAGTACCTATACGAGATTATTTATGTTACTATTAAAAAGCGCTAATTGATGTCATGATAAAAATTTCTCTATTTGAATGCATTAATACAATTAAGTAGAACTGATATGTTTGTTCTGTATAAATTGAATATTTGGAGCACTTTCATCTAATAGAATGTTCGTTCAACTTCCATAAATGATATGCCTAAGTATGCATAGAAATATATTTATCGAGCGATTTTAAAATAACACCCCAGAGCGTCGCCCTTCCAGGCATCCGTCGGGAATACCGGTACCATCAAAGCAGACACGCCGCGCATTCTTATATCATCATCTCTAATGCTTAACATCTGATTGAGGTTACGTGAGGTTAAGAGTGGACTGACGCTAATACTAAAGCAGATCGCCCTCTTTCAAATAAACTCTTTTATTAACTCAAATTAACACGAATCACTCTTTTTTTAAAACAGCAAGCAAGTAGACTGTCGTTAAGCTGACTACCGCGTATACAAAGATACTAAAACATCTGTGTTGGCAACGAATCGACAACATTGCTAAATTAGCGCAGTGCATCAACAACAATGCCTAACTAGTGCAGTGCACCAACAACAATGCTTAACTAGTGCAGTGCATCGACAACAATGCTTTTAACTAGCGCAGTGCACCGACAACAATGCTTAACTAGTGCAGTGCATCGACAACAATGCTTTTAACTAGCGCATTGCATATAATTAGCGCATTGCAATAGGGCATACAGTGCTCTCGTCCATCGCTTTATAAATTTATTAACTAACGTTGTTGGTGCAGCTACTTAAGATGTGTATTGGTATCCGATACTAAAAAGCACTATCTTGCAATATCTTTCACGGAGTACAAAAAAAAAATTTGCTGTGAAGGAAAACCTCTTTAGGAAACCATATCATGGTGATAGGGTACTTTGTAGTACTCGGTAAGCTAGCTACCACCTAACGATGTGTTCCAGCAGCCTCACCTGAGAGCCAGTATATTTTAGGCTTAGTGTGTTTATCATCTTCGACCACTTCACTTAACATTAGTTGGCTTGTGTTCAAACATTTGCCAACTGTGTAAAATTTAATTTACCCTAAGTATTAAAAAACACCCAAAAACCCAACACCGTATCCACGCAATTACTGATCTATCGTGATTTTTCTGTCTGGATTGTAAAACAAATATTCTCCTTAGAAATGACAGTAAATCACTTTCTGGAATGTTGGTCAACCCTTGATAATATTATAACTCCCGAATACTTCTTAAGGGTTGAACGGTTACGTAGCTCGTATAAATTCTTTCGCGTTGTTATTGAAATACTTGGCGGAAAATGTCGAGTATTATTTTTGATGAAAATTATGATAAGTATATCAAAGTTTTATTACGGAAACTGTAGTGGTTTTTGTTTATATGGGGTTAGTTACGTTTGATTAGGTCGGATACTCCAACTAGAGTTTCGCCCTTGTACTCTGAGCTTCTTTTTCTGTTGACGACAAAGCTATGCGACTGCGAACCTTATCGCACAGGCGTATGGTATATGGTTGCGTAGCTATTTCCTGATTGTCTAACAGGAATTGCAATAAGCAGCTCAAAGTACGGGGGCAGGCAACTTTCGATGAGCTTTTTTTTAAGGAGTCAAGGAGAAGTAACCGTAACAAATTGCATTGTAAAAACATATTCACAATGTTACATAATTTTTGTTTTTAATACTTTTTGAGTAATGTGATA
This sequence comes from Biston stratarius, assembly GCA_950106695.1. NCBI lineage: Eukaryota > Metazoa > Arthropoda > Insecta > Lepidoptera > Geometridae > Biston > Biston stratarius. The sequence goes on along the minus strand of OX467106.1, from coordinate 30,623,393 downwards.
AAAATCATAAAATCGAATGAACTTGTGTAACCGCCATATTTTGCTTAGCAATACGAGAGCCTATCTTTAATGAAATTAGATCGATGATTGATTGCAGTAATAAACCTGCTTGAAACGTCAAAATAATCAAGTCTTGTGGTACTTATAGATATAGCTTTTTAACAGGAGATCGTCTAGCTAGGTAGGTTCCAGCGCAGAACCAGATATTCGGCCGCCAAGCAGTAGTGTGTAAACATTATTGTATTCTGGTTTGAAGAGTACTGCAGCTAGCGAAATTTTAATGCTGTTGAGACTAATCATCAGAAATCTCAAAGCAGCGATAGCCTGGACTTTGTTTTGATATTCAAAGCCCTGGGTACCGCTGCAATGGTCATGGATATGCGTTATCACTTACCATCAGAAGAGGGTATCGTTCTTTTTACATAAAATTAATCTTTTGAAATCTGATACTTTGATTATGAATAAGTACAAAATCAAAACTTTGATATTATTTAGAGCTGACCATTAACGTCATCATCAGCCTATTGTAGTCCACTGCTGGACATAGACATCTCACAAGACACTCAGTCCATTCTTGGATTTTCGCTTTCAGCTACAGTTAGCTGTCCTACGTATGTACGAGTATATCGTCACTCCATCAAGTCGTCTCAGGCTACATTACGCTTATCGATTCGCGGTTCCCACTCTGGAACACATATAGCCCAGCAGCTATCAATTCTGGGACAGATAATTATCAATTTGACTTTTACACCAATATTTTATGCTCTGAATGACTTTTTAACATTATTATCGTATTTTTTTTCCGCGAATTTCGATATTTCGATTATGCAGATCGATAGAGAAACATAAACTGAGAAGAATAGTACATATAACTCATTTTGGCCTAAATGGTTTATACGCCAATTGAAGGCAAAGGTATCGTCCAAAGGTACAAAGGTTGTCCAGCCTACTGACACTTCGGCTTGCTAATACGCCAAGCTACGTCGATTTCTGTGGCGAATTATTTCGTTCCGAGTACGAATTTGCCGAGTATAAATATGTAGTACATACACGAAATGAGACGAAGCAAGAATATCGAGGCAAATGAATAAAAAAATCCGGCGTCACATGTAGGTAATGATGCGAGATATCAAGCGTTCACGCATCACCTGCGATCTCAGAGGAAAGGTATTTTACAGGCTCAGTTGTATTTATCAACTGCACAAGCACAAGCGACGAGCTTTCCTAAACAAAAGCTCATCGCTTGTGCTTTGAAATTAAACAAATTAACAAATACAAAAAACAAAAACAACAAATATGTGGTAACAATACTTATTACTTGGATACTTCGTTAGCGCGGTAGGTTCGCATGCCGAAGGGCGTGGGTTCAAACCCCAACAATGAGCTTGAGCTGCCGGTGAAGGAAAACATCGTGAGGAAACCATAGCGTGGTGGTAGGGTACTTTCTAGTACTCGGCTGGCTAGCTACCCTCAAGTTGAAAATCTGCCGCCAAGCATCTAACGGTGTGTTCCGGCATCCACACTTGAGAGCCAGTTCCATTCCAGGCTAGGTGTGCTTTACCATCTTCAACCACACCGTCACTTAACATCAGATGAGCTGTGGTCTAACACCTAGCCTGTCGGCCACAAAAAAAAGTAATTTTGTGGTAGTAGTAAGAGATAACGTCTACCCGTGGCTACTGTAGCGGTACAGATCAATCATTCAAACACTTGTTGCGCCGGGTCATGGAACGTTTAAAACAAACGCTCTACTGAACCACACAATTAGAATCTAAATACCACAAATAACTGGAATCCCTGGTGTTTTGTTTCGATGAAACTGTAAGACAATCATATAGACACGTACAGTTTTTAGCATGACTTAATAATCATGCACCGGAGAGAGTTGGTTCAAAATGAAAACATCGTGAGGAAACATGAAAGTAAGGTAATTTCTTGTATTCAGTTGGTTAGCTACCTCACTTGTATGTTGTAAATATGCCAGCAAGCAATGGTGTGTTCCAACAGCCTTTAGAGCCAGTACCCGGCACAGGCTCCATGTATTTCAACCACACAGTCACCTTGGAACAGCTGAGCTCCAGTTAAACATCTAACCAATCACCGATATTTGATTTAAAAAACCCAGTGCTACCAACTTTCACAAATATTACTCCTTAAAGCTTATGTTAAAAACCCCTAAAATCGCAACAATTACTTGAAAATCCCCCTAAAATAATAATTATTAATAATAATAATTAAACTATTATTTAAAAAAAAACTGTAATGTACCTTAATATTATTTATTTATACATTATTTAATACTTCTAATATAAATTCATTTACTTTTAAACCTGGATCTGTTTTCCAAACCTTTATGTACTTTTGACTGTATTTCTTTTCTTTAGGCATAATTAACAAATTGGTTGTCAACATAGCAGTTCAATAACGAAAATTAATTAAACAAATAAATAACAATCAACGTATTTCCAGTAAGCATAGACAACGTAACCACCAATCACAGACTAGTTGTAATATCTCGCGTCTTATGTTTGTGGCAAACACTATAGTGACATTTGTTTTCTATTCAACTCCGCATAATGAGGAACCGTACAAATTAGATGTCGCTAAGCCGCTTGGTCAACATATAAATATAATTGGCTAGGCCTGAAGTTATTCAACTTCAGGCACTATAATTTTATACTATATTAAAAAATAAGCAGTTTAAAATCCCTAAAAATATAATGCTCCTAAAAAATCCCACCTGACTCATTTACCTCCTAAATTTAGGGGGAAAACCCCCAAGTTGGGAACACTAAAAAAAAAACAACCACTCATACTTAGAGTAAAGATGAAATAGCAACTAGTTAATTCGTAATCAAGATTCAAAGACTTGTCAGGTCTCAATCGAACCGGAAACCCCAGACATCAATTGCAATAAAACCCCCAGGGTCGTTATAGGGTTATGCAAAAATTCATCTTATTTTCAACTCAGTTTTGGATAACTCAGTCTTAGATTTCAAACTCAACTCACGTTTCCAAAACTCAATAGGAGTCATCGTAAAATGCAGAGTAGAAGGCCGAGCCAAAACTCGGGCGTTATCAGGCCAAATCCAGGCTTACAGTCGTAAACGCCGCGCTGTGTTGCCGACTCAGCTCGCTTTATGACGGCAGCTAATGCCACTTAAAGGTCAGATTGCACTTACGCCAAACGCGACAAGTTGTATTATAGATGGAACTTACCACTAAAGGTTTTTCTATACACATACAACATGTTATGTTTACTTATGCGGGATTATTCACGTTTAATTATATCAGATACTCCGTCTATAGTTTCGGCCATATCCGGTGGTGATAATGCTGAGAACAACGCGCGCGCGGTCTCGTATTGCTCCGCACTACGGGCCTACTGTACGTATACGCGGTACGTCGTGCCCGTTGGGGTAGCGCTAGGCCTTCGCTTTGGCACAGAAGTTTAAAAAAAAAAAATATAAGCGTATTGAAACGAACGAGATGCTCTCCCAATGTTAAGAGATAACGCCTGTCCATGACCATTGCAACGGTATACAGAACTTTGAGTAACAATAAAGTTCAAGGCATCGCTGCAATGGTGATCATTACTTTGAAACATTAGATGGTTAGTCAGATCAGCCCCGTAATTTCGCTATCTACAGTACCCTTCAAACCGGAACACAGTAATGCTTACACACTACTGCTTGGCGGCAGAATATCTGATGCTGCGATGGTACCTACCTGGACGACCTCCTGCTAAGGAGATCTATCACCAATTATCACGTGTATAAAAAAGCGAATCTCCTAAGCCAGTGCAGCCGTTATTAAGTTATGTGCATATCAACGAAATGTTAATTTATATATATATATATATTACTAGCTACGCCCCGCGGTGTTACCCGCGTGGTGATGGATGATAATGATAATGAAAAGTATCCTATGTTTTATTCCAGGGCCTAAAATATCTACATGCAAAATTTCATCCAGATCCGTTCAGCCGTTCTGACGAGATTGAGTAACAAACATCCATCCATCCATCCATCCAAACTTTCACATATATAATATTAGTGGGATTTTGCGACTTCCTTTTATTTCATACTGATTTGGATTTTACCCATTTTTGTTTTTTTATTGTGTATTTTTTCTAAATGGTAAGATATAATCTTAATTAAGTTACTTATTAATATTCTACTTGGTGGTACCAAATAATTAAAATTATGCTGTACGATATCCGGTTAGTGCGTCGTAAACGACTGTTCTAATTTATACTAAAGAATTACTAAAAATATTATTTTTCGACGACGGAATAGTTATCCTTTTCTTATTAAGTTTAAAACTTTTACAACTACATAGAAAATACATAAATAGGAAATCACTTTGCCTATGTTGTCTCAAGTTCTGATATTTGTATTGCCTAGATATACCAAACAAATTCTAGTGCGTTTTAGTCCTAAAATGCTTGTAAATATTAATTTGTTGCAAAACTCCTCCAGTTTTGTTAGCGGATGGTTCCGATGGCGTAAATAATTTGAGCTCAACCAGAATTAAATAATTATAAACTTTTCTCTTGTCTGTTTCTGTGGTATTGCAGATGAGTTTTAAAATAGGTTAATTAACACGTTGACAGCCGAGACTAGGCCTTACAAGATGATGTATAACATATCTGATTTAACTACGAAGCCCTATAATAACAGATAACCAAAACACAGAAAACATTATTCCGTTTATATTTTTAAAAGAAAGTATTTATCATAGAAATTGTAAAAAGAAAATGCATACATTTTATGCCATGCAACTGTTCTAATAAAACAATATGAATGACGTTGACTAACAATTAGTCTTGTTGACTAACAATAGCCCTTTTGCTACAGCCATAATAATTAAATATATAGGTATTTAAAGGAAAGTGGTTTAAAAAAACAAGTTATTAGAAAAAAGCAGGCTTTTTCTTACGCCAGTGCTGTGTAATACAATGATGAGATTAATTGTGTTTCTGTACGTGGTAAGTTGTTCTGTACTGTACGTATTAAATTTCGTAGCTCATTTTATAACTAAGAAATAAATTTGACCCACATTTTAATTTCAATTTAGTTTAAATTTGTAATTTGAAAAGTGAAATTATTTATTTATCACCGGAATTTAATTGCCCTCAAAATATTATAAATTTAATTAGGCTATCGTAAAATCTGCGAAACGTCGATGTAGTGAAACAAAACTAACAGACAATGTAACAGGTAGGTATTCTGTGCGCGTTTAAGCCCGTAAACATAATTTACAAATTGCAATTTTTTTTTTTTTTTTTCTTTATGGTCAAACACATAGCCTGTGTTTGACCACAACTTACCTGATGTTAAGTGACGGTGTGGTTGAAGATGGTAGAGTACACCTAGCCTGGAATGGAACTGGCTCTCAAGTGAGGCTGCCGGAACGCACCGTTAGATGCTTGGCGGTAGATTTTCAACTTGAGGGTGGTAGCTAGCCAGCCGAGTACTAGAAAGTACCCTACCACCATGCTATGGTTTCCTCACGATGTTTTCCTTCACCGGCAGCTCAAGCTCATTGTTGGGTTTGAACCCACGCCCTTAGGCATGCGAACCGACCGCGCTAACCACTGAGCTATCATCGCTACAAAAATATTTATATATATTTAATATTGATAATTTTTAAGTTTTCTTTTGTGTATTCTTTTACTATTATTTTAAAAAAAAATTGAGTCTTTTCGTTAGGTATCCATCGCGCAAAATCTCGTGATAAAAGTTTTTGATCAGTGCGTTGTACCTAACCTACGGAGCCAAAACCTGGACCACTCACTGGTCCTTAAGTCCAAACTCGCTCAGCAAGCTATGGAAAGAGCTATGCTTGGCATTTCTCTGAGGGATCGTATCCGGAACGAAGTGATTTGCCAGTGAACTAAAACTGAACAGGCTCAAGTGGGAGCGGGCTAAACATATCTGTCACAGAATTGATAACCGCTGGGGTAGACGTATTTCAGAGTGGAGATCGCGAATTGGCAGACGTAGCGTAGGACGCCCTGAAACTCGATGGGCTTATGATGATGATGATGAATCTTTATAGTAATTTTATTGAAGTTTGACTCCGAAGAACTCTAAGACGCAAATGAAGAAAAATAAAAATTATAAATTATACATTCTTATCATTCCATGGCATAGGTTCACCATTCACCGCTATATTGTCTGATGTAAAATAAGAATACCTACTACAGGTTTTTTTATTTTGAACAGTAATAATAATAAATAATTGGAGTAGGTAGATTATACATATGTATATACATAGATAGTAATTGTATAATGAAGTAAATATGAATATAATATATGAATAGAAATAATATGAATAAAATTAATTATTTTTTTCAGATAAGCTACGGCTTTTCGGCGCCTGCACCTGAAAGTAATAAGAGATTATTTTTATTTGACAGGCTAGTTGTTTGACCACAGCTTATCTGATGTTAAGTGACGATGTAGTCGAATATGATAACACACTTAGCTTGGAATGGAACTGGTTCTCAAGGAAACCTGTGGAAACACACCGTTAGTTTAAAAACAAAGAGTTTGTAGCAGTGATGGGCAGACCATTTTGTGATAATTTTAATATACTTTGTCATTTTACAATAAATTATCGGAACAACCGCGTTGTTGTCTAAACTAATCCCAACAGCATTCATAGAATAATAATAATAATAATAATTTTGTTTCAGTACTCAGCGCCGTGTTAAATCTTTCTCCTATAAAACTGGACTCAATTATAGCAGTACCAAAGTCAACTCAAACTCAATCAACAATAACGACTTCTTTAGAAATGTTCACGAACACCATTCCAAGATCAACTACAAATCCGTGTACAATTAAAAAAGATGAAATAACACATCCGAGTTCCGATAAAACCACCAATGCAACGACCGACACCTCAACTATTACGAGCTCAGATACAACCGCAGTTTCTAATTTAGAAATAAAGGTTACTACAAAATCAGAAACTACCACCACACAGTCCTCAGCTATAACAAAAAATACGATAACCGATGCTACAAATATTTTAACCTCAGATACATCAAATTTCACGTCAGAACTTGAATTGACTACTGATTCGTATGATTTCACAACTTTTCATTCAAATTCATTAACGATAGATGAGACAGAAAGCACATCGACTCCAATTAATCCAGATGAAGTGAAGGGTCAAAGTACTACTCCATGTTCAGATAAGACAACAGGTCCAAGTTTTAAAAAGACAACTACCTTATCGGCTAGCACTACAACTGATTCAGATGCAATAACGTCTCCGAGTTCAGATACCACCACGAACGAAACAACCGAAAACACAACCGTTACCAACTCAAATACAACTGAAGGCCCGAATTCAGTAACAACAATTACTGCAAAGTCGGAAACCACTACCACTCAGTCATCAGATGCAACAAATATTATAAGCTCAGACACGACATCAAATATTACGTCAGAAAGGGTAACAACTTCTGATTCGCAAACGATAACAACTCCAAATTTAAATTCATTAACAACAGAAGAGTCAGAAGGCTCATCAACTCCAACGAATCCAGATGAAGTAAAGTATCAAAGTACTACTCCATGTTCACATGAGATAGCAGGTCCTAGTTCAGAAGCAACAACTTTTTCACCGGTTACCTATACGACTGATACAAATGCAATAACGCCTTCGAGTTCAGATACAACCACCAACAAAACGTCCGACACCACATTCTTTACCAACTCAAACACAACTGAAGCCCCAAATTCAGTAACAACAATCACTCCAAAGGCCGAAACCACAACCACTCAGTCATCAGATACAACAACAAATGAGGCGTCCGGTGCCACAAATAGTATAAGCACAGATACGACATCAAATCTAACGTCAGAAACTGTAACAACTCCTGATTCGCATACGGTAACAACTCCAAATTCAAATACATTAACAACCGATGAGTCGGAAGGTACACCGACTCCAACAAATTCAGATGAAGTAAAGAGTCCAAGTACTTCTCGAAGATCAGATGAGACCACGGGTCCAAGTTTAAAAACAACAACTATTTTATCAGCTAGCACTACGACTGATTCAAATGCAATAACATCTCCGAGTTCAGATTTAACCACCAACGAAACGTCCGATGCCACAACCGTTACCAACTCAAATACAACTGAAGCCCCGAATTCAGTAACAACAATTACTCCAAAGTCGGAAACCACAACCACTCAGTCATTAGATACAACAAAAAATGAGGCATCAGGTGCCACAAATAGTATAAGCTCAGATACGACATCAAATCTAACGTCAGAAACTGTAACAACCCCTGATTCGCATACGGTAACAACTCCAAATTTAAATACATTAACAACCGATGAGTCAGAAGGTACACCGACTCCAACAAATTTAGATGAAGTAAAGAGTTCAAGTACTTCTCCAAGTTCAGATGAGACAACAGGTTCAAGTTTAAAGAGAACAACTACTTTATCAGCTAGTACTACGACTGATTCAAATGCAATAATATCACCGAGTTCAGATATAACCACCATCGAAACGTCCGATCCCACAACCGTTACCAACACAAATACAACTGAAGCCCCGAATTCAGTAACAACAATCACTCCAAACTCAGAAACCACAACCACTCAGTCATCAGTTACAACAAAAAATGAGGCATCAGGTGCCACAAGTAGTATAAGCTCAGATACAACATCAAACCTAACGTCAGAAACTGTAACAATTACTGATGCGCATACGGTTACAACTCCAAATTTAAATACATTAACAACCTATAAGTCAGAAGGTACACCTACTCCAACAAATTCAGATGAAGTAAAGAGTCCAAGTACTTCTCCAAGTTCAGATGAGACCACAGATCCAAGTTTAAAAACAACAACTACTTTATCAGCTAGCACTAGGACTGATTCAAATGCAATAACATCTCCGAGTTCAGATATAACCACCAACGAAACGTCCGATGCCACAACCGTTACCAACTCAAATACAACTGAAGCCCCGAATTCAGTAACAACAATTACTCCAAAGTCGGAAACCACAACCACTCAGTCATTAGATACAACAAAAAATGAGGCATCAGGTGCCACAAATAGTATAAGCTCAGATACGACATCAAATCTAACGTCAGAAACTGTAACAACCCCTGATTCGCATACGGCAACAACTCCAAATTTAAATACGATAACAACATATGAGTCAGACGGTACACTGACTCCAACAAATTCAGATGAAGTAAAGAGTTCAAGTACTTCTCCAAGTTCAGATGAGACCACAGGTCCAAGTTTAAAGAGAACAACTACTTTATCAGCTAGCACTACGACTGATTCAAATGCAATAACATCTCCGAGTTCAGATATAACCACCAACGAAACGTTCGATGCCACAACCGTTACCAACTCAAATACAACTGCAGCCCCGAATTCAGTAACAACAATTACTCCAAAGTCGGAAACCACAACCACTCAGTCATTAGATACAACAAAAAATGAGGCATCAGGTGCCACAAATAGTATAAGCTCAGATACGACATCAAATCTAACGTCAGAAACTGTAACAACCCCTGATTCGCATACGGTAACAACTCCAAATTTAAATACGATAACAACATATGAGTCAGACGTTACACCGACTCCAACAAATTCAGATGAAGTAAAGAGTTCAAGTACTTCTCCAAGTTCAGATGAGACAACAGGTCCAAGTTTAAAAACATCAACTACTTTATCAGCTAGTACTACGACTGATTCAAATGCAATAATATCTCCGAGTTCAGATATAACCACCAACGAAACGTCCGATCCCACAACCGTTACCAACACAAATACAACTGAAGCCCCGAATTCAGTAACAACAATCACTCCAAACTCAGAAACCACAACCACTCAGTCATCGGATACAACAAAAAATGAGGCATCAGGTGCCACAAGTAGTATAAGCTCAGATACAGCATCAAACCTAACGTCAGAAACTGTAACAATTACTGATTTGCATACGATTACAACTCCAAATTTAAATACATTAACAACCTATAAGTCAGAAGGTACACCTACTCCAACAAATTCAGATGAAGTAAAGAGTCCAAGTACTTCTCCAAGTTCAGATGAGACCACAGATCCAAGTTTAAAAACAACAACTACTTTATCAGCTAGCACTAGGACTGATTCAAATGCAATAACATCTCCGAGTTCAGATATAACCACCAACGAAACGTCCGATGCCACAACCGTTACCAACTCAAATACAACTGAAGCCCCGAATTCAGTAACAACAATTACTCCAAAGTCGGAAACCACAACCACTCAGTCATTAGATACAACAAAAAATGAGGCATCAGGTGCCACAAATAGTATAAGCTCAGATACGACATCAAATCTAACGTCAGAAACTGTAACAACCCCTGATTCGCATACGGTTACAACTCCAAATTTAAATACGATAACAACATATGAGTCAGACGGTACACCGACTCCAACAAATTCAGATGAAGTAAAGAGTTCAAGTACTTCTCCAAGTTCAGATGAGACCACAGATCCAAGTTTAAAAACAACAACTACTTTATCAGCTAGCACTACAACTGATTCAAATGCAATAACATCTCCGAGTTCAGATATAACCACCAACGAAACGTCCGATGCCACAACCGTTACCAACTCAAATACAACTGAAGCCCCGAATTCAGTAACAACAATTACTCCAAAGTCGGAAACCACAACCACTCAGTCATCAGATACAACAAAAAATGAGGCATCAGGCGCCACAAGTAGTATAAGCTCAGATACAGCATCAAACCTAACGTCAGAAACTGTAACAATTACTGATTCGCATACGGTTACAACTCCAAATTTAAATACATTAACAACCTATAAGTCAGAAGGTACACCTACTCCAACAAATTCAGATGAAGTAAAGAGTCCAAGTACTTCTCCAAGTTCAGATGAGACCACAGATCCAAGTTTAAAAACAACAACTACTTTATCAGCTAGCACTAGGACTGATTCAAATGCAATAACATCTCCGAGTTCAGATATAACCACCAACGAAACGTCCGATGCCACAACCGTTACCAACTCAAATACAACTGAAGCCCCGAATTCAGTAACAACAATTACTCCAAAGTCGGAAACCACAACCACTCAGTCATTAGATACAACAAAAAATGAGGCATCAGGTGCCACAAATAGTATAAGCTCAGATACGACATCAAATCTAACGTCAGAAACTGTAACAACCCCTGATTCGCATACGGTAACAACTCCAAATTTAAATACGATAACAACATATGAGTCAGACGGTACACCGACTCCAACAAATTCAGATGAAGTAAAGAGTTCAAGTACTTCTCCAAGTTCAGATGAGACAACAGGTCCAAGTTTAAAGACAACAACTACTTTATCAGCTAGTACTACGACTGATTCAAATGCAATAATATCTCCGAGTTCAGATATAACCACCAACGAAACGTCCAATCCCACAACCGTTACCAACACAAATACAACTGAAGCCCCGAATTCAGTAACAACAATCACTCCAAACTCAGAAACCACAACCACTCAGTCATCAGATACAACAAAAAATGAGGCATCAGGTGCCACAAGTAGTATAAGCTCAGATACAGCATCAAACCTAACGTCAGAAACTGTAACAATTACTGATTCGCATACGGTTACAACTCCAAATTTAAATACATTAACAACCTATAAGTCAGAAGGTACACCTACTCCAACAAATTCAGATGAAGTAAAGAGTCCAAGTACTTCTCCAAGTTCAGATGAGACCACAGATCCAAGTTTAAAAACAACAACTACTTTATCAGCTAGCACTACGACTGATTCAAATGCAATAACATCTCCGAGTTCAGATATAACCACCAACGAAACGTCCGATGCCACAACCGTTACCAACTCAAATACAACTGAAGCCCCGAATTCAGTAACAACAATTACTCCAAAGTCGGAAACCACAACCACTCAGTCATCAGATACAACAAAAAATGAGGCATCAGGCGCCACAAGTAGTATAAGCTCAGATACAGCATCAAACCTAACGTCAGAAACTGTAACAATTACTGATTCGCATACGGTTACAACTCCAAATTTAAATACATTAACAACCTATAAGTCAGAAGGTACACCTACTCCAACAAATTCAGATGAAGTAAAGAGTCCAAGTACTTCTCCAAGTTCAGATGAGACCACAGATCCAAGTTTAAAAACAACAACTACTTTATCAGCTAGCACTAGGACTGATTCAAATGCAATAACATCTCCGAGTTCAGATATAACCACCAACGAAACGTCCGATGCCACAACCGTTACCAACTCAAATACAACTGAAGCCCCGAATTCAGTAACAACAATTACTCCAAAGTCGGAAACCACAACCACTCAGTCATTAGATACAACAAAAAATGAGGCATCAGGTGCCACAAATAGTATAAGCTCAGATACGACATCAAATCTAACGTCAGAAACTGTAACAACCCCTGATTCGCATACGGTAACAACTCCAAATTTAAATACGATAACAACATATGAGTCAGACGGTACACCGACTCCAACAAATTCAGATGAAGTAAAGAGTTCAAGTACTTCTCCAAGTTCAGAAGAGACAACAGGTCCAAGTTTAAAGACAACAACTACTTTATCAGCTAGTACTACGACTGATTCAAATGCAATAATATCTCCGAGTTCAGATATAACCACCAACGAAACGTCCAATCCCACAACCGTTACCAACACAAATACAACTGAAGCCCCGAATTCAGTAACAACAATCACTCCAAACTCAGAAACCACAACCACTCAGTCATCAGTTACAACAAAAAATGAGGCATCAGGTGCCACAAGTAGTATAAGCTCAGATACAGCATCAAACCTAACGCCAGAAACTGTAACAATTACTGATTCGCATACGGTTACAACTCCAAATTTAAATACATTAACAACCTATAAGTCAGAAGGTACACCTACTCCAACAAATTCAGATGAAGTAAAGAGTCCAAGTACTTCTCCAAGTTCAGATGAGACCACAGATCCAAGTTTAAAAACAACAACTACTTTATCAGCTAGCACTACGACTGATTCAAATGCAATAACATCTCCGAGTTCAGATATAACCACCAACGAAACGTCCGATGCCACAACCGTTACCAACTCAAATACAACTGAAGCCCCGAATTCAGTAACAACAATTACTCCAAAGTCGGAAACCACAACCACTCAGTCATCAGATACAACAAAAAATGAGGCATCAGGCGCCACAAGTAGTATAAGCTCAGATACAGCATCAAACCTAACGTCAGAAACTGTAACAACCCCTAATTCGCATACGGTAACAACTCCAAATTTAAATACGATAACAATATATGAGTCAGACGGTACACCGACTCCAACAAATTTAGATGAAGTAAAGAGTTCAAGTACTTCTCCAAGTTCAGATGAGACAACAGGTCCAAGTTTAAAGACAACAACTACTTTATCAGCTAGTACTACGACTGATTCAAATGCAATAATATCTCCGAGTTCAGATATAACCACCAACGAAACGTCCGATCCCACAACCGTTACCAACACAAATACAACTGAAGCCCCAAATTCAGTAACAACAATCACTCCAAACTCAGAAACCACAACCACTCAGACATCAGATACAACAAAAAATGAGGCATCAGGTGCCACAAGTAGTATAAGCTCAGATACAACATCAAATCTAACGTCAGAAACTGTAACAACTCCTGATTCGCATACGGTCACAACTTCAAATTTAAATACATTAACAACAGATGAGTCAGAAGGTACACCGACTCTAACAAATTCAGATGAAGTAAAGAGTCCAAGTAATTCTCCAAGTTCAGATGAGACCACAGGTCCAAGTTTAAAAACAATAACTACTTTATCAGCTAGCACTACGACTGATTCAAATACAGTAACATCTCCGAGTTCAGATATAACCACCAACGAAACGTCCGATGCCACAACCGTTACCAACTCAGATACAACTGAAGGCCCGAATTCAGTAACAACAATTACTCCAAAGTCGGAAACCACAACCACTCAGTCATCAGATACATCAACAAATGAGGCATCAGGTGCTACGAATAGTATAAGCTTAGATACGACATCAAATCTAACGTCAGAAACTGTAACAACTCCTCACTCGCATACTGTAACAACTCCAAATTTAGATACGATAACAGCAAATGAGTCAGAAAGTACATCGACTCCAACGAATTCAGACGAAGTAAAGAGTTCAAGTACTACTCCAAGTTCAGATAAGATAACAGGACCAAGTTTAAAAACAACAACTACTTTAGCGGCTAGCACTACGACTGATACAGATGCAATAACGTCTCCGAGTTCAGATACAATCACCAAAGAAACGTCCGACACCACAACCGTTACCAACTCAGATACAACTGAAGGCCCGAATTCAGTAACAATAATTATTGCAAAGTTGGAAACCACTACTACTCAGTCATTAGATGCCACAAATATTATAAGCTCAGACTCGACATCAAATCTAACGTCAGAAACTGTAATGACTTCTGACTCACATACGATAACAACTCCAAATTTTAATACATTAACAACAAATGAGTCAGATGACACGTCGACTCCAACGAATTCAGATGAAGTAAAGAGTCCAAGTACTGCTTTAAGTTCAGATGAGACAACAGGTCCAAGTTTAAATACAATAACAACTTCATCGGCTAGTATTACAACTAATTCATATGCAATAACACGTCCGTGTTCAGTGATAGCCACTAGCGCAACGTCCGACACCAGAACCGTTACCAACTTAGATTCAACTGAAGGCTCGAATTCAGAAACAACAATTACTGCAAAGTCGGAAACCACAACCACTCAGTCATCAGATACAACAACAAATAAGACAACTGATGCCACAAATATTGTAAGCTCAGATACGACATCAAATCTCATGTCAGAAATTGTAACGTCTCCTGACTCGCAAACGTCAACAACTCTAAATTTAAATTCAATCACAACAGATGGGTCAGAAAACACATCGACTCCAAATTTAGATGCAGCAAAAGATTTAACTTCAATTAGAACAATAGCTACACTATTTGAAACAGAAACAACTGATATGGACACAACCAAAATACCAAAGACAATAATTACATCAAAGACGCTTAGCCCTGTCTCAGGAACCTTTCGGCATCTAACGTCTACTTTAAACTCAGGTACTACAACAATCACTAAAAGTCCTACTACATTAACTACTATTTATAGTCTAACCTTAACTTCTCTAAGTCCAGGCACAGCAACAGTTTCCCCGAACTCAACTACAAGCACAACAACAACGACTCAACCAGCAGCTAAAGCACCGATCCAAGAAATCTCCTCAGCTATTTTGGTTCCAACCACATCAGTTTCAAAAAAATCAAAAATTACCACAGCTCCGGACGCAACCAGGAAAATACAAACAAATTCAAAACCCTCCACAACTGTATTGGTTTCAAAAAGTAAGACTGCTGAAACGGTCACAAAAATTAGAACCGTTACCATCTCCTCGTCAACTGGGAAACAAAAACCCAAATCGAGTATTTCTTTTATATCATCTACCACGGGCTTGACAACACCTTCTTTGATTCCAACTCTTGCTAATTACAAATTTATTACATCAAGTGAAGAAAGTATCTAACTACTACACAGAAGAGAAGACTAACATGAAGCATAATTTTACTGTTGTAATTTGAACTCACGCCCTCAGGTGTGCGATTCAACCGCACTAACCACTACGCTACCATCGCTATTTCAAGAAAATCTGAAAAACGAACTTGTTTGTAACTAAGAAAGTCAAAATACATCGATAAAAACTACTAACATCATAGTAAATATATCCCAAGTATTGTATTTTATGTTATTATACTATTTTAGATTACATAAGTTGAAATTATTTCTTATTGTTGTTTTTTAATGTCACTATGAAATTGGCTTTGACCACTTTAACTATCGAGTGATGTTATCAAATTTTGTAGGTAGTTGTCAGATGTTAAGATGTAACAACCAACTGTGTCCCCCAAATCTGTTATTTACAGTTTTTTGAATTACCTCCCACTATGGGAGCAAAGTATTCATCTCAAAAAATCAACTTTTCCATGAAAAACTGTGATGGACCTTCAACACAAATGGATATGTTTTTTAATGCTGGCAAAAGTGGCTCATAATGATAAGCAAAATGGCCTCTTTTCGGGTTTGAATACCTCAAGCACATAACACTGGATAGACTACAAAACACAAACTACTACACTACTTTTTGACTACAAAATGCTATTATAAGATTGTCGATTTTTTGAAGGAAACATTTAAATAATTTTATTTGACATTAATGATATTGACATCTATTCCAATTATTATTAATACTATTATTACTTTGACACTAATTCAATTTGCTATTATTATTTTGACATTAAATTACGTATTTTGAATTATATTGTAAGTCATCTCAGCTGTGACAACATTTGTACGCCTATGAGGCAAAAACATGATGGAACTTTGTAACCTAAGACCAATACTATGTAACCTTTCATGTTTATGCAAATAAATATATATATTTATCTTTACAGATATCCATATTCATGACTTCTAGTGAACCATAAAACATCTGGGCATAACAAGTTATGGAAATACTTATTACTAATATATATACATTTAAAACACTCAGACACAAAACAAGCATTTGAGTTTGTCACATAATATAATCGATCCTGCGCGTTACATGAAACTAATACCAAAAAATCAAGTAAAGCCTAGGCGATTTAGTCCACTTAAACATTTTTCCTAAATTATTACATTTCTACAGGCATACGTAAAGGGCATTACTGATAAATGGTGCTTAAAGTTAATCAACGTTTATTGCAATAAATAGGCTCTGTCAACACTGAAGTGAAATGTTACAAGCGAAAAAGCGTGTTCCTGCGGTCTTTATGAGGTCGTCTGTCCACCTTCCTCGTCCTACGCTACGCTAAAATGAATAATAAGAATATATCGTTAAGGCCGCACTCGGGGTTAGCCAGCGAGCGATGGAGCGCAATATCCTGGGAGTCAAATTAACAGACCGTATAAGGAACACGATATTACGCTCCAAAACCAAAATCGCTGATGTCAGCCACAAAGCCGGACGACTGAAGTGAGACTGGGCGGGCCACGTTTCTCGCATGTCAAACGACTGCTAGGCAAAGGTCACCACAGTTTGGACGCCAAAATTTTACCGACCTCAGGGTCATCACGATAGTCACTAGACCACCAAAACCGGGCAGAATGGAAGGAAGAAAGGGAGGCCTTTGTCCAGCAGTGGGACAAAAGAACCTGTATATATAGTAGGATTTTTCACACTACGCGATCTAGCCCACTAAGCAAAGCTTGTTCTGTGAAAACCAGATAACTGATAGAATACTTAAATACTTATTTTTGTAAATACATAGATACTTATAATATATACAGAACTTCCAGACACAGAACAAAGGTTTATTCTCGTCACATAAATGTTTGACGTCCTGGGTGAGATTTGAACCCACGCCCTACATATCTTGAAGCAGATGCGCTACAAAACAAGCTATTAAGGTAGTCGTAGATTAATTTAAATAAAGATAAGTTTATAAATAAGTTCCAAAATCTTTATTCACACATCACACATCATCAGCCATTGGACGTCCACTGCTGGACAAAGGCCTCCTCCTGAGGGGGTTTTGCCAATACTCGCCACGCTTGGCAGGCGGGTTGGCGAGCGCAGTTATGTGTGATTGTTCAAGGAAGACGCTGCTGCCCATCTTCCGGATTACATCCCTTAGCCGACTCTTACGGCAACCACGGGTAGAGAGGGTGGGGTACTATTCATACGCCGGCACCACCACGGCCATCTTTATTCGCGTCAATCAAAATATTTATTTTGTCAGAACGTGGTAAGTATACAACGAACAAAGTAGTATACTTTTTTTTTCTAGAAATAAGGGTTATGGTGTATGCCTCGAGCAGTCATGCGCACCATCGAAGGCACCTTGTAGCGGCGGCGTGCGTCGGGCCGCTTTCTTCCCCTATATATGGCTGAGGAAAGCGATGGCTGGCACATGCGTCATATTCGTGATCAGTGTATTTCGTATGGTTTAAGATATATCAAGTAGTAGTGGTAGTAGTGGTGGATGATAGAGGTCGCGTCATATTGTCAGAAGTGCAAAATACGATGGGCGTCCCGCAGGGCTCCTGTCTATCTAACACTTTATTCAGTCTCTTCCTCAACGACTTGCCCGGCGCCATCTACGAGTATTACGCTGGGATATATATGTACGCTGACGACGACGCTGCATGATCATCGCGTCGACGCACCGTGAGCTAGAGTCGAGACTGAATATAGTGCAAGCTTCATGCTTGAAATTCGACAAACTCGAACTAAACGATTCGATTCCATCTTCATTGTACGAACTACTAAACAATGGAATTTGCTGCCCAAGTGGGTGTTCCCCGATAGATACAATCTCCTTCAAGCCTCGAGAGCATTCAAGTCATGAATAAATCAGTTTCTTCTAGACAAGCATGCTCCATTGTAAACCGCATCTTCGCTTAACAGCAGGCGAGATAGCGGTCAAACGTAGCCATTTAATAATTAAAAAAAAAAGTTTATTTGATCAAAGAAATTATAGCTTGAAATAGTAGCTCATCGAATAAACATTTTTTGCCATTGAAGTCTTATAACCAACAATTCTATTTAAATTAATGAGTAAAAAATTATAATATTTTGAAGCGATGATAGCTCAGCGCAGTCGGTTCGCATGCCGAAGGGCGTGGGTTCAAACCCCAACAATGAGCTTTAGCTGCCGGTGAAGGAAAACATTGTGAGGAAACCATAGAATGGTGGTAGGGTACTTTCTAGTAGTACTCGGCTGGCTAGCTTAAACCTCAAATTAAAAATCTTCCGCCAAGCTCTTATCGCTGTGTTCATGGCAGCCTCACTTGAGAGCCAGTTCCATTCCACGCTAGGTGCACGCATCAAATGACCTGGAGTCAAACACAAGCTTGTTAACCATAAAAAACAAATATGAGAATAATTATAAGTTCCGTAGAGCATAATAGTACTATGGAACCCTAATGAAAATGTAACAAAAAGTCACCTGAGTCAATAAAATATACTGACGTTGGCAAACAAATATTAATTTATTTATTCTTAAAGGGTTTATAAGAAAGGAGAGTGCAAAATTACATTTAAACTTTAGAAACTATAGTACGTAGGGGACAATAATTAGAAAAGAAATTAAAATGAAACTTTTCCTTTTGTTACTTTCTTTGTCGGTGGTAAGTAATTTATTTATTTTTAAAAGTTTTATTTAGATCCAAAAATATCTATGTTTAGTATTGCTTAAATCTCTGGTCACCCATCCTTCTGTAGAAGTTTATTCCAATTTTATGCGCTTATTAATAACTGCCCTGTCATGTGGTAAAGTTCTGCTTCGAAAGTTGAAGAGCGTGGGGTCGATTACCACTCAGGACTAATATTTGTGTGACTAACATATATGTTTGTTCTGTGTCTGGGTGTTCTGTATGTATTATAAGTATGTATTTACAAAAAAGTATGTATTTAAATATTCTGTCAGCTTCTGGTTCCCACAGTACAAGCTTTGCTTAGTTTGGAGCTAGATGGCGCTGTGTGAAATGTCCTCCAATATTTATTTATTTAATTACGTATAAAAAACAATAGTTAATAATATATTGAAAAAAATTGAAATTGGCTAACGCAATTTCTTTCGCTTTTTTCGAGCTAACAGTAGATTATTTGTTTAATTTGTTAATCGCTTTGGTTTGTTATTTGTTTAATCTTTCGATCCCTAAACTTGCTCCCAATTACTCAAATATTTTTTATTATTCAAATACAAATCGGAGAGTTAGGAGATATACCGTTTGAGCCATTTTAACAGCATGTATCAATCCATGGTTTGTATTCTGAGTATCTGATTGTTGCAGATGTGCTACGAAAAATCAAATGCAAATTTTCTTTCTGGTGTTGTTTCAAGTGAGTACAATTTTTTTAAACATTATTACCTGGCCAAACGTTTATAGGAGGCTTCAGGTGACCAGAATGCTGGCATCTACTTTGGTCGAAAGCTTAGCATTGCCATCCAACGTGGCACTGCTGCCAGCATTCTGGCCACATATCCCTCATCTGACGGCCTTTTTGACTAAGTCATTTTTATAAGTTTGTAAATAGTATTAATTTATATTTTGTTATTAGTTTTTAATTAGGTATAGATTTTTTATATGATATGTATATATAGTAGAATAGTTTTTATAACACTGTATTAATAACATATACCTTTATGAATATGGATATATATATAATAGGTTGATAATGATGATATAAGTACACTCTATAAATTATTTAAATAGTTAAATAATAATAGTTACTAAAGTAGTAGTTAGTTAGTAATAGTTAATGTTAGTTGTTCCGTATTATTTATTTTAAATTTTATTACTTTATCAGTTCCTTTCGATTAACCTAATTGAATTGTTTTATAATGGTCACTAAATTGATCAAAATTAAGTCGAATTTCGCGTATGTTTGTTTGCTCACTTACTGCTATCGGGTTAGCCTTGTTTTTATAAATTATTTCACTGCTGGACGCTTGCCTTTTCTTATTGTTAGAAGGGTAACGCCAAAGTTGGTAGACTTTCCAAATCTTTAAAAGGAGTTCAAGTTTCCTCACAATCTTTTCCTTCACGGCTTCGAACTACTGACAATTAATATTAAATTATTAGAATGTAGATATATGTCACAGTTTTGTATTTTCCTATATACTATATCCTCGTTATTGACACACCCTGTCTTTTTCTTCATCTCTTCCATGCTAAGGTTGCCTGGAAGAGATCGCTTTTAGCGATAAGGTCGCCGGTTGTTACACCTATTAATTAGTTTATTTCTGCTGTATTATCTAATTTTAAGTGTGTACATTAAAGAGTTATACATTCATTCAAGTAAAAATAATCATATAAGATACTTAGAATAAAAGATATTTTTTTTATATGCATATGCACTTAAGTTTTGGTAGCCTAGTTGGGTGACCGTCTGACTTCCAATCTGGAGGTCCTGTGTTCGAATCCCACTGCGTGCACCTGTCTTTTCTAAGTTATGTGCGTATTGCAGATGGCTTCAAACGGTGAAGGAAAAGATCATAAGGAAACTTATTTTTTATGGCCGACAGTTTAGGTGTTTGACCACAGCTCACCTGATGTTAAGTGACGGTGTGGTCGAAGATGGTAAAGCACACCTAGCCTGGAATGGAACTGGCTCTCAAGTGAGGCTGCCGGAACACACCGTTAGATACGAACCTGCATGTCCGTTAGTTCATAAAAAAAGTTCTTGAAAATGTCTCTACCAACCCACACTTCGCCAACGTGACGGACTATGGCCTTACCCTTCTCATAATGAGAAGACCAGAAAGCCAGTACCATTCCAGGCTAGGTATGCTATACCATCTTCGATCACACCGTCATTTAACATCAGGTGAGCTGTGGTCAAACACCTAGCCTATCGACCATAAAATAAGATTCCCGTGGCCAGAAATGAAATTGTTTACAAAAAAAGGCTGATTCGTATTCGAATATTGACTGTGTAGTAATGCATAAAAGGATTCTTAGAACGATTCTTAAGTTTTCATTATACGCTTTGTATTTTATTTGGTATTCCAATGATGTTAAACTTACTGTTTGGTACAGGTTTAGGCACGGGTGCTATGGCACAAATTTCCGCAATTTCTGAAAAGGTGGGCCAAATCTCGAACGTTGCAACATCGCCAGATACGAAATCGTTATTAACAGCAGCTGCAGCGACCAAAACAACAAACAATAAAAATACTCAAGAATCAACAACCGCAAGCACTCCGGAATCAAGAACCGCGAACACTCAGGAATCAACAACCGCAAACACTCCGGAATCAACAACAGCCAAAACAGTATCAACAACAGCCAAAACAGTATCAACAACAACCACCACCGAATCATCAACAACAACAACAACAAGCGCTCCAATATCAAAAGTAAATGCCGAATTAACAACTGCCATACCGGATCAACTGAAACAACTAACATCTCAACTACTACCGAATCAATAACAAGGATCCCAGAATCAACACCAGTTACACATTATCAACAGTTAGGTAAACATGCACACCAATATTGAATATTTTTCAGCCCTGACAGCCTTTGACAGCCCTGTTGGCTCATTGGGAGTATGTCTGCCTGAGCTGTAGGGCGTGGGTTCGATTCCCGCCAAGGAAAAATGTTTGTTTGGTATAAACAGATATTTGTTCTGTGTCTGGGTGTTCTGTATGTATTATAAGTATGTTTTTACAAAAAAAAAGTATTTATGTATTCTATCAGTTATCTGACTTCCATCACACAAGCTCTGCTTAGTTTGGGGTCAGATGGCGCTGTGTGTAATGTGTCCTACAATATTTATTTATTATTTTATTTTATTTATTTATTTTAGGAATATTTTATTTAATAAAGTGAAATTTGAAATAAAACACATTTTTAAAATAAATAACTAAACAGGTCCAATAACAACTTAATGTGTATATTAATTAAAATAACATAGAGAATTTCAGTTTTTATCAATCACCATTAATTTATAAACGACGCTCCCACTAGAAGACCATCAGGGACCCGAAACAAAATAAAACACAGGCCACACATAAAAAAGTTTTCTGATTTTCATTTTATTTTTATTGTGACTATTTTATGGACCTCAGAGTTTGAAATAAAGTGATTTATTATTATTAATTTTCATTTATTTTTTTCTTAATTTTTGATTTTTATGTTAAATATATATAAATAATATAAAAAACTTAGAAACTAGGGTGCCGCCGGCAGCGAGGCAGGGCTCAAGCTGCCGGTGGTTAGGGCTGCGGAGTGAAGAACCTCCTAACAATGCGCGCCATCTCAAGGATTACTACCTTTTGGATCTGGCCCTTGACCTAACCGTCTAGCGAGAGTCTCTAAGGATGTTGGTCGAGACTCTATAAGAGCGTTCACCGTGACGAACAGTGTGACGGCACAATAATCGTCGAATCAACATCCCACATGGCGGTTATCTCGTGAGCCAGTTCAAGGTACTTGCTGAGCTTGTCCTATTATGATTAAATATATATAATATAAATAAAATAGTATGACCGAGGATAACTGGATGACCGAGCTTTGCTCGGCTGAAAAAACGGATAAAACGACGTTTTCTAAAAATGAAACCTAGCTAGATCGATTTTTCGCCCCCGAAACTCCCTGGATAGAAAATTTCATGAAAATCGTTGGAGCCGTTTCCGAGATTCAGAATATATATATATATATATACAAGAATTGCTCGTTTAAAGATATAGATAAAATAGTATGACCGAGGATAACTGGATGACCGAGCTTTGCTCGGCTGAAAAAACGGATAAAACGACGTTTTCTAAAAATGAAACCTAGCTAGATCGATTTTTCGCCCCCGAAACTCCCTGGATACAAAATTTCATGAAAATCGTTGGAGCCGTTTCCGAGATTCAGAATATATATATATATATATATATATATATACAAGAATTGCTCGTTTAAAGATATAGATAGTACCTGGATGACCGAGCTTTGCTCGGCTGAAAACATGGATAAAACGACGTTTTCTAAAAATGAAACCTAGCTAGATCGATTTATCTCTCTCGAAACCCCCTGCATACTAAATTTCATGAAAATCGTTGGAGCCGTTTCTAAGATTCAGAATATATATATATATATATACAAGAATTGCTCGTTTAAAGATATAGATATATAGATAAGTACCTGGATGACCGAGCTTTGCTCGGTTTTTTTAAGGAACTTGGAAAAAAAAACATACGAACTCGAACCGGGGTCTTCTGGATTCGGGACCACTCGATTTCCTACCTGGGCTGTTATAACCTTATAGAAGGTGGCGAAATTTACCTTCGTATTTTAATGATATTGTAGCAGTTTTTCATTGCTTGAAAACACGAATAAAACTACGTTTTCTAAAAATGAAACCTAGCTAGATCGATTTATCGCCCCCGAAACCCCATGCATACTAAATTTCATGACAATCGTTAGAGCCGTTTCCGAAATTCAGATTATATTAAATATACAAGAATTGCTCGTTTAAAGGAATAGATTAGATTATGAAAACTCAACCAAGAATACACCAAGAACCAGAACGTGTGGTTGAACCTTTTTCTGAGAAAGTATGAACAACACTGATTGTGCTGTAGGTATCCCTGGATATTATCCTTGTTTATAGTTCTATACAACCTCCTGTACTATAAATACCTACTAGGTATAGTTGGCAGAATGCCACCTATAACAACACGCCACAGTTTCGTTTTGTTCGCCACGGTTCGACAATTTACAGATGGTTGCTAGTTCCAAAACTGGCATTTTAAGAAAAATTTTAAAATATTTTCGAAGCAAAAATGGATCTGCAGTAACGGACGAGAAATAAAGAACACGATCGCGTTCTAACTTAAATATTGTTGACAATAGCCAGCTTATAAAGTAATGGAATTTCTATGAACGGGCGTTGTGAGTTATGTACCTATTGGGGTTTTCTGGAAATTCAATGACTATTCTATAAGCTGCTTAAGAAGGATTTTTCTTAGAAGAAATAATGCTTACGCATTGCTAGAGATATGAATTATGACTTTGTATTTATGGTATCCATAGCTTTGCCTTTACTTTTTTGGTCGCACGTTTGCTCGTGTATATGTATTAAACATTATTGCTTTAATTTTTTTTTTTTATCTTCCCTAATATGTACCAAAGCTCAAAGTCGCACAACGAGCTATGGAGAGGGCTATGCTCGGAGTTTCTCTACGAGATCGAATCAGAAATGAGGAGATCCGTAGACGAACCAAGGTTATCGACATAGCACAACGGATTAGCAAGTTGAAGTGGCAGTGGGCAGGGCACATAGCACGCAGAACTGATGGCCGATGGGGCTGCAAAGTTCTGGAATGGAGACCAAAGACCGGCAAGTGCAGCGTAGGACGTCCACCCACAAGGTGGACAGACGACCACATAAGAACCGCAGGAACACGCTGGATGTGTGCCGCTTCCAACCGGTCTTTATGAAAGTCAATGGGGGAGGTCTATGTCCAGCAGTGGACATTCTACGGCTCAAATGATGATGATGATGAATATGTACCAAAATCAACTAAACTGCTTTATTAAATAATATAGGTAGACATTTCATATAGCACCATCGAGCTGACCTGAACAAAACTAATTTGGTGTAGTGGGTACTATCTAACACTCGGCTGGCTAGTTAACTGGTTGGTTAAATGGCTGGTTAACTGGCTGGTTAGCTGGCTGGCTAACCACCCTTAAGATAAAATTCTGCTGTTAAGCTTTAGTGATCTATCAGTGTTCTGATAACCTCACTTGAGAGCCAGTTCCCATTCTAGGCTAGGTGAATTTACCACCTTGGAAACGCCGTCACTTATCATCAGGTGAGCTGTGGTGTGTGTGATTTAGGTAATTATAAAGTGTGAGCAAGTGATATGATGAGATGGAAGGTATTTCATGTTGCTTTCAAAACTCCGTTGAAACTTTACTAGGGTGTGACCGAACTTGACCCCTCACTCTTTTTTTGTGACTTTGACTGTGACTCAGACTTAACTTTTTAGCAAATACTTGAAAATAACAGAATAGCTGTTACTGGCACAATGCACAAAGTGTGATGCTAAAAACGAAGAAAAAAAACCTTTTTTCATAAAGAATAGGTTTAATTTAAACAGAAACTTTTTATTTTGCACACCAAAAATAGAAAAATGTACAGAAAATGAAAGAATCCTATGAGCTAGTGCCACAAGTGGCAACCTTATCACTAAGAGCTAATCTCTTCCAGGCAACCAAGACTGTAAAATACGATATGGCTTAATGACAGACGAAAACATTGCAACAATATTAAGTTTACAAATAAAAATAATAATTAAGACGAAATATACGTTTACATTTACACGGCCCGCATATATATATAAATATAATTAGCCTTTTCCCGACATAGTATTCTGCTAGTCTGTGGAGTAAATAATTATGAACAAGTGGAATCATATAAAAAACAAAATGGCAAATAAACATAGGCATACATGCTACAATACAAACAATGA
The DNA here is from genome assembly GCA_950106695.1 of Biston stratarius. Taxonomy (NCBI): domain Eukaryota; kingdom Metazoa; phylum Arthropoda; class Insecta; order Lepidoptera; family Geometridae; genus Biston; species Biston stratarius. The sequence continues at coordinate 30,597,238 of OX467106.1, read as the reverse complement.
AAAAAGCGGGGACGGTGACCGACCCGTACTGTGAACAATACATATTGTAGCATTATGATACGTCAACACGACGACCGCTGTCGACCGACAGCGATGTTTGAATGTTAAAGGATACCGCAAAAGATAGTACATAGAAGCTTGAAATAAACAAAGCCGAAAGGTAGTTATTGTACTTATCGTCAAAGTTACCGTTACAAAGCTATATTTATGTTTAACCCACTAAATAAAAAACATTTTAACATTAAATCAAACGTTTTTTAATTTTGAATTTTAAAATGATAAAGAAATACTTCTTGTCAAGATGTTCGTGTATTTTTAAATATGAGACCACTTTCATTAAATCCATCAAAATCGCCATCTAGAATTTCAGTTATTGATAAAAATGGAAGTCGAAGATTACCCCCACAGTCACTGATTATTATTATATATATACGAGTATATATTGTAGGACACATTACACACAGTGCCATCTGACCCCAAACTATATATATATACAAGTACCAATACAATTATTATAGTAATAGAATATCAAGTGCACTTGGAATTTGACAAGCTAGGTTCGACAGCTCTCCTAATGTTAAGTGACGATGTAATCGAAAATGGTTAGCACACCAAGCCTCGAGTGGTACTGACTCTCAAATGAGACTGCAGGAACTCACCGTTGGGCGTTTGGCGACAGATTTTTAACTTAAGGGTGGTAGCTAACTAGTCGAGTACTAAAAAGTGCCCTAACACCATGTTATGTCTTCCTTCAACGGCAGTTCAAGCTCATTGTTGCGATTTAAACTCACGCCCTTCGGCGTGTAATCCGACCGCGCTAACCACTGAGCTTTCATCGCTACTTAGTTTAAAAAGCTTATTTGAAAGGTTTCTCCCATTTCCTGTAGTCCACATCACAAGCTACGTGATATTATAGATGGTAGTATAGACGTAACATTTGGAATGAAACCGCAAACCGCACGCTATTAGTCCAAATGAGTCCTAACATACAGATTCCTACATACAGGTCACGAGCACACATTTAAAATCAGGGTTGCTTGTGCAGAGCATTCACGAGAGACCTACCTGCTTAAACGATCTGTTAAGGGCAGTACATACACTGACATTTATTATACAGGGTCATAAGCTTGGTAATAAACCTTAAGGGGGTTGTACTCAAAAAATATTATGTAAACGATCTTGATATTTTTGGAGATTTTGGAAATCTGATGGAGAAACATTCCGCAATTTGAATTGAAATAGGCAAACGTTGGGAAGTACCTTTGGCTGGATACCGCAATCGAGATTGTGAGTCGCTGGAAGTTCCATTGAATTTTATGCGCTAACTATTAGGAACTTTCCCAGATAGTCTAACGTGGTCTCTTTCCACACTTATCTTATACAATATGGATTACAGTTCAATGACGAATATGTACCGACCTTGTACTTCCATCTCTTTTTTACTACAGGATGAGTAGAAAGACGGCCCACTACCATACATAGTGGAATTTTCTTGGGTACGGATCAAACTTTTTGACTCTACGTTTCTCATCCGTACGGCTAAGAAATGGAATAAGCTGCCGGTGAAGGAAAACATTGTGAGGAAACCATATCATGGTGGCTAGCTACCTGAAAATCTGAAAACTTGTTACTAAAAACTTGTTGTTTACTACAAGTTGAAAATCTGCCGCCATACACCTAACGGTGTGTTCCAGCAGCCTCACATGGGAACCAGTTTAATTCCAGCCTAGGTGTGCTTTACCATCTTCGACCACAACCTCACTTAATATCAGGTGAGCTGTGGTCAAACAACTAGCTTGTCAAACATTAAAAAAATACACTTTTACCAACACATGCCGCTCAATGCTTAGTTATCTGCAGTTTCTGCCTAATCTGCTTTATAATCCACATTGTATCTTCCAGATTCTCAACATCGTGGGTTTCTACGGTGATCGATGTCCACAAATTAGCTACGACACCCCGCGTGCCAGAGCGCTCGGCGATTTTTCACGAACAACTTTTAAAAGGATCCCTGATAACTTTCTGTAGGTATACATTTGTGTTCATTCGTACCAGGTCTTTGGGGAATGAACGAAAGTTACGTGGCTGCGGCGTAAATGTGGCATGAGATGATGGCTATGACTTATGTGGCTTTAAAGGGCACGTTTGGTATAAAACTATAGAGATTTTGAGTTCAGAATAATTATTTTCAATAACTTGTTTTTAAAGAAAATGGAAATCAAAAACATAGTTACTTAAGGCGGCCGAACATAGTGAAATCTATTGGGTTGTTTTTATTGACCTCGTACCTCATAGTTTTGCCCGTGTTTTCTGGAATTCCAAATAGCCTATCGGTTCATCTAGGGTACGTTTACTTGTAATATGAAATTTAAAATGTATTAATATACATTTAAAATTTCATCCAAAGCCATTACTGCGTAAAGAAGCAACGAACGAACGTACAAACAAACAGACTAATATTTGCATTTATAATCTTAGTTTTGTGGCTATAATAGTTCAGTGGATAGTGTGGTCGGTTCACACGCCGAAAGGCCTTATTTTAATATTGATACCTACATTGATTAGTTTTTTAGCAATAATACCTAACTATTAGCACCAATATTGTTACTATTATATGCTAACAATCTCCCTAGGTTTGACCTATTATCCTTGGGGGATATTCCAGAATAAAAAGGTAGGTGTGTCGAATTTCACTCAAATCTGTTCAGGCGTGATGCGTGAAAAAGTAACGGACACACACAGACACACTCACACACACACACACATCACACACACGCATACAAACACACAACACACACACACACACAGACACACACTCATATGCTTACTCTCAAACTTTCGTATTTATAATATCAGTGACATCTATAAGTTTTAACATAATAACTTTTTTACGCTCTTCTGATGGTAAGAGTTAACGTAAACCCATGACCATTGCAGCGACACAGAGAACTTTGAGCAACTAACACAGTTCAGAGCATCGCTGCTTTGGTGCTCATTACTTTGAGACTGTCGATGGTTAGTCTCAACAGTCCTCTCATTTCGATAGCTGCAGTACCTTTCAAACCGAAACACAGTAATGTTTACACACTACTGTTTAGCGTCAAGATATCTGACCCTACTAACAAAATAATTTCACTGAGTATTTCGTTGAAATGATCAGAAAGCCTACTTTTTATTTACTAGATATAATGTACCTATAGTTATTTTAACTTCTAAGAGTACAAAAACTAAACTTGTATAAACACGTGGCCAGCTGACTCACTGACCCGTAAAAAATATGGGTCGTGTCCAGTTGCAGGTCACATTTAACTAAACATAACTAAATATAACTTACTCAAAGAAAAGAAAAAGCAAAGACGACATAAAAATCAACTTGGTATAATTCGGAATAAAAAAGTTAAAAACACAAATGTCTCGTTATTTTTAATCAATTTTCTTTAGTTTATCATGGTTTTTATGAGCTGTCTCATGGCTGATCCACTAGCAAGAACTCTTGTCACTCTGGCCAAGTGCGAGTTGGCAAGCTTTATATAGGTATCGAGATTTAAACCTCCAGTCTGGCTGTCGAACATTTCGAACAATCTTGCACCAATTAGGCTGTCTTTGCTTAGGTGGTATAGTGTTTTAAAGTAAAACATATTCTGTAAAAAAATCGGCTATGTTAGAAGCTAGACAATGGAACAAACTATTGATGTCCGTGTTTTAAGAAATATAAATCTATGTGAATAGGTTTCTTCTAAGTCAGTGTGTTTCATATTCGGCCACATAGTCGACAAAAACAATAGATTCAACCAAAAGTGCGTTCAAAAAGTTGACCAGAAGGACAGAGACACACATTTAGATTTTTGACTTAGCTACTTGTGATTTTTAACAAGATTCCGTTGGAAAAATTTCGAGTACGGGGATAAATTAAAAAAATATCGTAGGTCACAGACATACTATAAAAATCTACTACCTAGAATCTAACTGTGCAACCTCACTCCAAAACCCGATTCCAAGTATATTTGCTACCTTCGACCACACTTTCACTTAAGATCAGATGGATTGTAGTCAAAAATATTGCGTGGCGGTAGGTTACTTTCTGGTACTTGACTGGCTTCAAGTAGAAAATCTGTCGCCAAGCACCTAACGGTTCCGGCAGCCTCCCTTGAGAGCCAGTTTCATTCCAGACTAGGTGTGTTTACCATTTTGGAACACACCATCTCTTAACATCAGGTCAAAGACTTAGTAGCCTGTGAACCATGAAAAAACTACAGACTAGAGATCTGCCGAACTGCAGTCAAATACCTAGCATGTTAAATATTTAAAAATAAACCTCCAAGAAAAGAGTAAAACATCCAAAGCAGAAGTAAAAGAGTATTCAACAAAAGACGCCGCAGAGTTCTCAAATTTTTCCTCATCCGTGCCAATCCATGCCCTCAAGTCAAGTAAACAGTTTTACAAAAAGACAATCCAAGTTCAACACGAAACTTTTTTAATATTCTCAACGGTCGATGTGATCCCGACCCTAAAAATTTCCACTCGCAAGAAAGACTTCCCAAATGTAATTTTGCATGAAAGAAATGACAAAGTTTTCGTCAAGTTTGCGGTTTGCAATCTTTGTTGTTGGACGGTAGGACGACTTTCGCGCTTCCTTTTGTTTGTGTTTGACGTTTATTATGTTTTAATTACTAATATAAATATTTTTATCTACTTTGAGTTTGTAATCTATTGCGTAAAAATTTAAAGGTCTATTGTTTTGAAAGCTTCAGTTTTGTCAAATGTCTTTGTTTACACTTACGACAAACTAATCGTGGTTATTGTGACCGAGTAAAAATCTTGTGATTTATAAATTTGAAATATTAAGACTGGCTTTAGATTTCAAAATAAAATATTTTTTTAAGGCGATAACCTATAATAATTTGAAAAATAAAATGATGAATGTCAAATTGACAGTACTCAAGACAGTTTTTATTCAAGGAGATTAAGATTTTACCTTTAGTAGAACTTCGACCTAACTCTGTAATTGAATCTGATATTTTATTTAAAAATCGTCTCTACTATTTCTATAATAAAACACACGATAATTTAATATTAATAATTATAGGTTCAATTAGCTGCAGAAACGCAAAAAATACTCTTGAAGGTGCATCAGTAATTCACGTCGAAATTGTTGCTTACATTGTATCGAGCTTAAGGTTGTTCGTGCATGGAGCACTGCTTGCAAACCTTTAAGATAGATCCGCCAAGTAACAGCTAGAGTCGTTGGAATCTATTAAGAAGCGTGGCATGAGGTTCATTTGCAACGACTCCATTGTTAAAGGTAAATTACAAAGCCTAGAACATCGTTGCAAAGTTGCTAGTCTAACAGTTTTTTATCGGCCTCAATTTGGAAAGTGTTCTTTAGATCTACATGGTCAAATGCTCCATGCAATTTTTTTTCTTGACAGCCATATGCTCGTAAAAGCCACATTGTTTCATGGTTGATATTCCAAAAACTCGAAAGAAACGATTTGATTTCACTTTCAATTTGCGGATCCCTAAACAGTGGAAAGCGTGGATTGAGCGGATGTTCTCCAATAGATAAAATTTGGGTGTCTTCTAATCCAGAGTGAATTGATAGACAAGCATGCTCCATCTTACACTGGATCATCACCTCTTACACTGAAACATCTGGTGCGAAACGCAAGCCTTTTTGTTTTTAAAATAAAATAGGTTGAATACATTTTAGTATGTATTTCTTTTTGCAATTTTCATCCCTATTTTCCTTGTTGCGTACAATATAGGGAAAAGAAAGACGATTAAAAATGCTTACCAGTAATTCGGACGCAAAAAGTCATAATTCCACTCATTACGAGAGCCCTTGGAGGGCATTTGGGGGCGATGGGGGATACTTGTCCCCCACATGAGTGGAAGCAGAATATAGAATTGAGGCAGTTAGATATGTTTATGAAGTATGGTGGAATATTTAATATAGGAAATTTTTATTTTTATTGAAATTTATATGATTTATGACGAACTCGTAGTTGGTTGACATTTTTTAAGATTTTATATTGCACATTCATTGGAGGTTGATAGCAAGCACAGTCGTAAAACAATGATAGCTGTAGTAATTATAAGGACCTTGGGGGCATTTCCAACGACCTACTACTTTAACAATGTAATTAGCTTCATCTAGTTGTAGAACAGTTTATTCTAACTAATAAAAGCACTCTCTAACTCTGTCCCTCTGTCTGTCAGTACAGTTTTCAAACAAATTAAAAAAGGTATTTGAAACAGCTGGACGGATCTTGATGAAATTTGATGAGAAAGTATTGTGTATTGCTCGGGATTAACCATGCGCTCGTGTACGTTATAGCAACGGGCACAAGACGTGCCGTGTCAAGGATCACTGCCTTTTGGATCTGACCAACTTGACTTGATCCAATGATCTAACGAGAGTATCTTAACATGTTGGTCGAGACTCTTCGCTGTAAGGCCGTTCACCGTGACGACTATCGTGACAATGATCATCGAATCAACGTCTCACGACATGGCGGTTATCTCGTGAGCCAAGTCAAGATACTTTCTAAGCTTATCCTTGTTGTTCTTTTTCTCTCATCTTGAGGGATGGTGATGTCGACGAGCACTGCCCGGCGCTGGGCCTGGTCGACCACCACGATATCAGGCTTACTGGCGACAATAGTCCTGTCCATGATGCTAGAACGACCATTTTCGAGAACTGGCGCTGGTACATTATTATTATTGGTCATTGCTTATGATCCTTTAACTGTCAAACTTAAATTGTGATAATGATGTATTTGATAAGAGATTAGGTTCCATGTAAGATTTCACTGTCTTGATTAGATTAATTCAGTTATACGGATCTCAGTCACTGCTTTCTCATGGAATTCAAGTGGAGAGGGGGGGATATAATCCGGCAGACACAATACTCCTAAATGAAGGTAGCTCTTCCGTACAAAATTAGGGACGTATGCTCCACGTGTTGGGAAAAATCGTGCGTGGGGGAAGGGAAGGTTATTTACAGAGCGTTTTTGAAACTAGGGCTTCGAGGGGTTGACTGCGCTCAGCGTTCGGTGATTATGCTTCCACTGCTTTGGTTTACGGTTTAACTTCAGCTAGCTTTACTGTCATTAGTTTTTGTACCTACTTTCATATTTTTGTACCAATATAATATATTAGCTGTTACCCGCGACTTCGCCCACGTGGAATTTAACAAAAAGTTTGGTCAGTTTGGAGTATAAAAAGTACCCTATATGTTAATCCAGCTCATGAACTATATGTGTGCCAAATTTCATGCAAATCCATTCAGCAGTTTTTGTGTGAAAGAATAACATACATTCATCCATCATACATAGAATTTATAATATTAGTAGGATTTTTGATTATTTAAAAAAAAACCGGTTTACTCTGGATTGAAATAAATACATAGGGTTCTGGTATCCCTGAGAAATATAATCTAGATCTTTTTAAGGCCAGAGTGAATAGGTATCTTCCAAGTCTGCGTGCATCGTCCTCGACCACATCATCGCTTACCATCAGACGAGTTGGTGGTCTAACGTGAACTTATCCGTATTAAAAAATATATATGTATTTAGTCTCTTGACTATAAAACGTGACATAAATATAGGAATTGATCGCCGTACTGATCACGAAACTGGCTAGACATAGCTAAGGATAGGACATCGTGGAATTCCTTGGAGGAGGCTTTTACCCGAAGGGGGTCCTTACATAATTAATAATTGAATGTTTGTATTAATTATTTTAGTTCATGTTATTAATTATTAAATATTATTACTATTATTATCCTGAATGAAATTATGAACTTATTAAGTATTAATTATTATTGTATGGAATGAATAAAGCTTTATTATTATTATACTGATCACGAAGCAGAAGTACTAGTATAGAGAGCCGACATAAAGTAAACTAGTAATATATAAATTAAAAAAAATATAGGTATATTACTCAGATTATAAGCTTGCTATTTCATAGATAGATAACTTTTTAATACACATCTTTTCTCCGTTTACTTCTAAACCAGGCAACGGATTTTAATTCGGTTTTCACTTTCATTTACCTAGATGTATTTTTAACGAAAGATTTGTACATCCAATACTTTCAATAAAACTTGTTTTTTTCTGTTAAATTTTTGTAGCGATGATAGCTCAGTGGTTCGGTTCGCATGTCGAAGGGCGTGGGTTCAAACCCCAACAATGAGCTTAAGCTGTCGGTGAAGGAAACATCGTGAGGAAACCATGGCGTGGTGGTAGGGTACTTTCTAGTACTCGGCTGGCTAGCTACCACCCTCAAGTTGAAAATCTGCCGCCAAGCATCTAACGGTGTGTTCCGGCAGCCTTACTTGAGATTCAGTTCTATTCCAGGCTAGGTGTGCTTTACCATCTTGGACCACACCGTCGCTTAACATCAGGTGAGTGGTGGTCAAACACGTAGCCTGTCAGCGATAAAAAAAAATACTTTTCAGTAAGTAAAGAAATTCAATGTTTAGTAATCAATCATTTTGTCACCAAAGTAAATTGCATTGTACAAAGTCGGCGCGGCTCACTTGAAGGATACTGCAGTTAGCGAAATTACAGGGCTGTTGAGACTAACCATCGAATGTCTCAAAGTAATGAGCAGCAGAACAGCGATGCCCTGAACTTTGTTTTGCTATTCATAGTTCTGTGTATCGCTGCAATGGTCATGGAATGCGTTGTCACTTACCATCAGGAGAGCGTTTTGTTCGTCTCATTACTATTACATAAGTAATAAATATAAAATACACCAAAGAACGTAAAGATCTCGATTCCCATCATCTCATCAAAAGCCATATAATTCACATTCACGCCGCATGCTCGTCACCGCGGGAACAAGGACCGCGTCAATGCATGCAAATGCACCCGCGGGATATTGACTTATATTACGACGTTGTTTGTGCATGACGCGTGTCTGTCATGTTTTGGTACTTAGCAATCAGGTTTCAGGTGCTCAGGTGAGCCGTGATGGTGCCGGCGTAAGAATAGTACCCCACCCTCTCTACCCGTGGTTGCCGTAAGAGTCGGCTACGGGATGTAATCCGGAAGATGGGCAGCAGCGTCTTCCTTGAACAATCACACCTAACTGCGCTTGCCAATCCGCCTGCCAAGCGTAGCGAGTATTGGCAATACCCCTCAGGAGGAGGCCTATGTCCAGCAGTGGACAACCTATGGCTGATGATGTGATATGTGATGTGATCAGGTTTCACGAAAAGGAGGTAGATGAAATAGGATATACAATATAATACAATAGTCAGGTGACGACGATAAACATAATTATGTGTTCAAGTCGAGAAAGTTTAAAAATTGCAATTATGTTACCTGTAAGAACATATAACTATAACTGTACTACCTATATAAAATAATAACTTTATTTCAACCCATCTCGTTACTCGTCGATGACGTAAAGAAACACATATTCGTATAACAAAACAACTTTCAGCTCAGGTATCCGAACACTTCCATTATAATGACATAGAGGAAAACTACTCCGATATATTATTTTTCTCCCTCTATGGGCGACCATAAAGTTGGAGAGTCGCGAAAGTCACTGACCGCACTCTAGCGAACCAACTGTATGAAAGTTGTTCGCGATAACATTGTTATAACATTGTAAAGACGTCCTTACTCATACTATACTATATGAACAAAATAACAGATGTATGTATATTGTTAACCGTATTATATTAGCTATGTGCAGGTATATTCCCGATAACTTCAAACGGTGAAGGAAAATATCGTAAGGAAACGGAGTTCCGAGCTCTAACAAGTTCTCGAGGATATGTGAAGTTAGCCATCCAACACTTGGGCAGCATGGTGGACTAGGGCCCTACCCTTTTCACAATAAGAAGAGACCCACGCCCAATAGTGGGAAAGTTTAGGCTAGCCAAGTGTGTGTCGGCAGATTTCACACATCTTCGAGATTTTTTTTAATGAGTTTTTCTAACGATGTTTTCCTTGACTGTTTGATGTCGGTATACGCATATAACTGAGAAGTGACATAGATGCGTGCCGTAAGATTCGAAACCAGGATCTCCATTTTGGAAGCCAGACGGTCTTCCAACTAGGCTGTCGAAACTTCTTTATTAATAACGTTGGAAAATTTTAACATTTAACATAACTAATTTAATTTAGCCCGACTTGTTTAACGATCCCCTGACCTAAAAACTATCAAACAAAACACGTTTATCTAAAACAAACCGCACCAGGAGATCATAAATTCGACAAAGGGGGATACGCTGGTTGTAAAACCGAACCGCGGTCACCAACATCTATAAAGCTTTCAAGTAAATGTTTACGCGCGGCTGCGCCCGTCCCCGAAGTTTGTTCGGATCTTTAAATAAAGCGAGGCCGGAAAAGATGAGGGTAGAGTAGGGCGATGCCGGTGTAACGGTACGACATTTCATTGAGGTTTGACTGGACTGTTAACTATATGTTACAGCTATAATGAATTCATGGAGCTTACATTTTAATTACATGTTTATTTATTAATTAACATTTTTTATTGATTATATTTTTATATAGCTACTTTATTATTTTTGTGTTTAACATCTTTTTACCAATGATGACATTAAATTTACAATTATAATTGGGATCTGACATTAATTGTATTCATTAGTATTTTAACCTTGACATTGTTTTTGTATTGATTGTCGGAATATAACGACTTTTCGAACGTTTATTTTTCGTACTCTTCTCGAATCGTAACTCTCACTTTGGCAAATGCTCTTATAAATCTTATTCTCATTTAGTTATTTTTTTGCTAATAAGTTTGTCGTTTTGCCGGCCTTCGCCTCTTACCTTAACAAATATTAACAATGCAAAAGATTTTAAAAGCAGTTGTACTAAAGGAAGTAAATACTTTAACTTATAAACATAATGTAATTTTTGGATTCCGATTTTTTTTCTTTGTTTAATAAAAGCTTAGAAATATTTTTCTAAATTGCTTAACAAGTTTTGATAACGAAAATAAATCAACAAAATATTGCGATTAAAAACAGACAATAGCTATAAAAGTGTCGTACCCTTTCCTTCGAAGAGGCTCAAAGGCCTACAAAAGAACAGCAAAGTTTGTCTGTTAACCAAAGATTTTAAAAAGATGGATACGTCACAAACAAAAAATTAAATATTACGAACAGAAAGAGGCGTATTTACAGATTAGGTAATTTTTTTAAATTCTTGCTTTTGTTGAGTTTTAGAGTCCGTAAAAGACGCGTTTGTTAACTTACTCGTATAGGTTCGATCCTGTTTCTATGACTTGTAACTTTGGTGTTATCAATAAGATATTTGTAGTTGCATTTTGAACCAATGAGAGTTTCGCATTTTACGTAAATACCTGTAGGGCGTGGGTTCAATTCCCACCCAGGACAAACATTTTGTGGTATTAGCAAATGTTTGTTCCGTGTCTGGATGTTCTGTGTGTAGGTATTATTAGTATTTACAAAAAAAAACACTATGTATTCTATCAGTTATCTGACTTGCATAGCACAAGCTTAGTTTGGGGTCAAAGGGCGCCGTGCATAATGTAATACGTACGTAATTAAAAAAAAAAATACACGACTGCCCAAAAAAGGAGTGTAATGTTTTCAATATGTTAGTGTCTTTATTCCACCATAACTTTTAGATGCGTTAACTGATTTGGATGTATCGTTAAAATCTTTATATCAAGATCTTTATATCTTTATGTCAAGAGTGACACTGGCAATAAAAAAATAAAAAAAAGTGGTTATTAGTGTTTTTATTTTTATTTCCTTAAATTAGCTTTTTTTTAAATCATGTTACTAGTTTTTGACCATAAAAACATATTTAGAAATAAGAAATTTGTACCTATAATATTCCAGAATAAAATACATTTTGTAAATCAAAATCAAAATCAAGAAGTCATTTATTCAGTTTAGGTCCTGGTAAGGCACTTATGAACGTTAAGTTGCATGTTTGAATCTACCACCGGCTCGTAATTACACTTCGACTGAGAAGACTCCGGCAAGAAACTCAGCAAGGCATTTTTTTGTGGATCTTTGCCTTCTTATTATCTATTTATCTTTGATAAATCTGCCAATCGAAAGTAGGCCCTTATCCAGCAGTGGAATGTTAATAAAGCTAATGCAAACAAAGTTGTTGATAATCATAACTAAAAAAATTAGAGAAGTTATCGAAGAATAATTTATTATTATACTATATTCTATGGTTTACTATCTTTTACACCTACTTATTCAGTAGGGACGTGGCAAATCTAGAATAAAATATCATTGCTGTCAACCATTTTGTAGGCGTAAAAAGTTCTGCCCCTCTAGGGGTCTGGCGATTTTATGATGAAAAATGACCTCCTTTATTTATTTAGTTGAATGAATTGTGCTGAAAACATTTGTTCAGTCGACAGCTGAGTTGCTTTGGAAGATGTTTAAGAAAAATAACGAGGTTTCAGTATAGAAAACCATTACTAAAGTCTGCTGATTTTGTTTAAGAAACGTTGCTTTCGTGGAGTCCTTAGGCCCTTAGTACGTTTTCCATTTGTTTTTCTGTACATTTTCGTAGTACTTTTATTTAGTACAAAGTTTTGTATATCACTGCAATGGTCATGGACATGCGTTTTAACTTACTATCATATAAGTATCTGTCACTATCAATTTGACACTCCCCGTCAAATTCTTTATTATTTTTACATTAAAAAAAAGAACTGATAACCGCTGTGGTGTTATAGAGCGGAGACCGTGGATTGGAAAACGTCGCGTAGAACGCTGAGACTTGATGGAGTGGCAACATATTCAAATTCAAATTCAAATTTTTTATTTGCGTAAATATAGGTACAGGTCAGGTCGAACATACAAAAGTAGGCATCTCTATATTTAGCCTTCACTAGGCGTGCAAAATACAAATAAAATTGATATAACATAAGATTAGGTACATAGTTATTGAGTTTAATTAAAATAGTAAGTATATTGTTTTCTTCATCTAAATAAAACTGGTCAATATAAAAGTTAGACTTATATATAAAAGAAATGTCAAAATATATTATAGCTGAAGGTAGCTGAAAGCGAACATACCTAGATCAGGCTGAGTGGCGTATAGAGGCTTATGTCCAGCATTGGACCATGATAGGTTGATTATTATAATCTATTTCTCTATTTTTGCTTTGTAGTGAAATTCTCACATAGTTTTTACGTACTGATCAGAGAAAAATTCTATGCTCTTTTAAACTTAAACAAAAACAATAATGTTTGTGTTTCCATTATTATATCAGTCCTTTTGAGATCATTGTTGATATGTTTCAGCATTAAATTGGCAATATAACCCTATAGCATCTATAAAGTATTCTGCGGTCATTGAGACAATCATTAATGTCTTTAATAATCCAATTAGTATTTTCAAGCCAATAAAACAGTAACCAAAATCGTCTACTCCACGTAGCTGAATAATAGCTACTCTCTCAAGGGGATACAATTTAAATAAGAACGAAAATTGGATTGAAAACCCTCTGAGAGACCGCTAAATGAATTCATTGGTAGAATATTAATCAGGTTGTGGCTGCATTGTATTGTGACAGATCGTGGCGAAACTCAAATAGCTTTACGATGAATTCTTTTCAAGCGATAGCTCGATGCCAAAAACCTAATATCATTAGAAACGTAGAGAGACAGTAATGAGAACAGAGGATGACAGCCTTGAAAAGCTGGTCATTGTTGGCAATACCGAAGACAAGAAAACACGAGGCCCATCACCAACATGATGGTCCACCTCCTCTTCTATATTCTACCAGGTGGTGAAGGTCTGTTTAAGGGGTTTCAGTGACAACGATCCTCAAAAATGAGAGGCCGATTGAAGAAGAGAGAACACTCATCGAGTAGGAAAATAAAGTGTCATGCTGCTTTGGACCTTTTGGACCTGACTTTTTGGTTTAAGCTTGCTTTTATTATTCTTATGATATTAATTATACCTTCAGAGTCTATCAAAGTCAGGTTTTCATTTACGATAAAGTTCTTAGAGATGATAGTTCTGTGGTTAGCGCGGCTGGTTCGCGTGCTGAAGAGCATTCGTTCAAAAACCCTATCAATAATCTTGAGCTGCCAGTGAAGGGAAAGATCGTGAGGAAACCATAGTGTGGTGGTAGGGTACTGTTTAGTACTCGGCTGGCTAGTTTCCACACTCAAGTTGAAAATCTGTCGCCAAGCACCTAGCAGTGTGTTCCGACAGCCACACTTGAGAACCAGTTCTATTTCAGGCTAGACACATGTGTTTATCATCATTTTTACACCTTCACTTAACATCAGCTGAGCTCTGGTCATACACCTAGCCTGTCGAAACATAAAAAAGTTATTGAGACATCCCATTGCTCAATTTTAACCGTAATTGTTTAAATATTTAATTTTTCTTTTATACTTTAATCTGACATTTAAAGCGTTTACTTAGTGAAAATACAAAAAGCAAACGGAACGAGCAAAAAAAAGTAAAATTACATAATGCTCGTGAAATGTCGACTGAAAATACAATGAAGCGAAAACAAAACTGAAATAAACGGGTAAGCGGAAAGCGGTAAAAAGGTAACCGTTGGACCTGAATTATTCTGTAGACAGAATTACCCCTAAAATACGCACAGATGAAAATACAATATTAAAAATAAGAGCTCCTTCAAACGTGTGGGCGTGGGCGTATAAACCTGAAAAGCGATCCCACTTGACTTTGTCTTTATTTATCTTTGTTTTGTGGCAATCTCTGTCTGTGCCTTCATTTTTATTTTTTGACATTCAGTATCGGTCAATATATGATTTTTTTACACATTGAAAAAGAATTGTTTTTACATTTTGTTTGCTTCTGTGTCATCATTAACATGAGCCTCTTCCAGTGCACGCCAATCAGTTCCAACGTCGCTTTCTTTTCCAATCCAGTCCACGCTTAGCGTCACTCCATTATGACTCGGGGCGCTCTACACTCCTTTAACTTCTAAGTCTTCTGCTGACGTACTCTGTTCTTATTGCGATTCCTGATGGGTGCTTAGTATTCAGCTACGCGACTGTGAACCTTATTGCACAGGTCATATGTGGTTACGTAGCATTTACGCGTCTTACAACAGTCAGCTCAAGTCAGAGAAGCTCAGAGTAGGTACGAGAGCCTAGCGCCAATGCAGAGATGTCCTGAACTTGGTTTTATTACTCAAAGTTATGTGTATCGCTAGGAAGGTAATAGACAGGCGTTATCTCTTTTTTTTGACACATTACGCACATAGCCATCTAACTCCAAACTAAGCAGAGCTTGTGTGATGGAAGTCAGATAACTGATAGAATTCATAAATACTTTTTTTTTGTAAATACATACTTATAATACATACAGAACACCCAGCCACAGAACAAACATTTTGTAACCATATAATGTTTGTCCTTGGCGGGAATCGAACCCACGCCTAAAAGCTCAGGCAGACATACTCCCAATGAGCCAACAGGTCTGTCTTACCATCAGGAGAGCGTTTTGATCGTCACAATACTTTTATATAAAAATAATATATATTTTTCGAGTGTTTCGATGAAATTGACATTTGTTTCGACAAATTAAGTAAACGGAATTATAGGTTAACAACAGTTAGTTGATCGTAAATCTCCTTAGCAAGAGGTCAATATAAAGTAGATCATCAGGAAGGCATCACGTTCGCCTTGTTACCTTTATATAAAAAAAAACTTTTCAGTTTCATTTAGTTAGGTTATAGTAATTTTGTAATGCCCGATGCAAATGAGACATCGTCACAACTTTTCCGACAAACACGGTGTTAGTGATGCGTCACAGTAAACTATCCGTAACTCTCTGAACTTTTCCGGACCTGCGCTAATGCACTTAGCTGATTGTACCCAGTTTAACTAATAGTTGCTGCATCCCTGTGGAACTACTTACCTGGAAGGTTAATTTTGTGAAAGGCTCTGCAGGGTATAAAGGGTGCATTTCTAATGTTTTGCTTTTGGTGATAGAGGATTCAACGAAGAGTTGCGAAGATTTCTTAGGATTTTGAAAGAGAGAGAGTTAATTTGGTAATGTATCTGTTTCAAGAGCAGAGTGACGTAGGTTCGATTCTCACTCAGGACAAATATTCGTGTGACGAGCTTAAATGTTTGCTCTGTGTCTAGATTTTCTTTATACAGGTATATTATAAGTATGTATTTAAAAAAAAAACGGACTCTATCAGTTATCTGGATCTCACAGTACAAGCTTTGCTTAGTTTGGGGCTAAATGACGCTGGTGAAATGGCCTAGCTAGGATTGTTATTTTTCTATGGTTTTTTTACCGAAAGTTTTTTTTTTTTTTTTATAATATAATAACAATTATAAAACAATATAGTGTCCTGAATATGAAGCTAATATTGCGGTGGTTGTTATATCCCAATTTCATGATTTTTTAAATAGGTGTCAAGCTGACCACAGCTCATCTGCTGCTATGTGTCCATGTGGTATAAGATGGAAAGCAGATCTGGTCTGGAATTCAACTGGCTTCAAGTGAGGCTTCTGGAACATATCGTTAGATGCTTGGCGGCAGAATTTCAATTTGAGGGTGGTAGCTAGTAAGTGGACTATAAAGTACTCTACCGTCATGCAAAACCACGTGAACTACTTTGTAAGTATTTCATGATCGGTACATAATAGCCGTATAGAAAGCTGACTCAATGATCATTGCATCGATAGTTGTCACGGCGAGCACCTTTGTGGCGATGAGCCTCAACCAACATCTTAAAAGGCTCTCTGGAGATTGCCATTAAAGGTTAGATCCTACTTAGTGTTTTTGGCACAGCATGCTTAGTTGTTTTAGTTGCCGAACTAACGAAAATAAAGTAAACTTATTACTACTAGATAAAACACTGAATGCCATATCCTAATTTTTCAGTCTTCGCACCTCGTTGATAAAGCAATTGAACGCATTTTTACAGCGCTATAAAAATGCGTAAGAGATACTCATATAAAAATAAATAATTGAATCTGTCGAGGGGTGAAGATTGTCGGTTCAATAGAAACGATTCTAAATGAAGAGGTTTTGGTTCTGTATACAGAGACACTAGTATATTGATTTATAAAATGTAAGTACACGTACTGCGTAAACGTATAGAAAGCGAGACAGCGCCCCTTGCGGGAGAAAAATTAAAACTGGTTTCTTAATATGTCATTCTTGTAAAATAATATGCTAGACCCCCATATAATTAGTTGGTTCTATATATATTATCACTATTATCTATATCACACCAGTATTTCACTTGTAAGTAGATCTCCTTAGCAGGATTCTTTAGCTGCCGGTGAAGTAAAACATCTTTAGGAAACCATAGATTAATGGTAGGGCTACTAGAGTATTCAGCCAGCTAGCTACCACCCTCGAGTTGAAAATCTGCCTTCAAGCACCTAACAGTGTGTTTTGACAGCCTCACTTGAGAGCCAGTTACATACCCAGGCTAAGTCTGTCTACCATCTTCGACCACACCGTCACTTAATATCTAACAACACACTATGCTGTGGTGAAAAACCAGGCCTGTCAAGTAAAAAAAAAGGTTTTGTAAATATATTTTTTGTCACATTATCGACGGATTTTTGTTATTCTACTCGTAGTACCACGAATGGCATCCTGGCGAGTGACATAATGCAGTTGAAATGTATAATCATAGCAGGAACCGAATTTAGGATACCAGATATCTAAGATTCGTTTACAGTAACGAACATGGGACGCTTTTAATTAATACGAAAAACAGATCGTCAATACAAAACCGTAAACCAAAACTCTCAACCCAAACTCCGAACGAAAACAAACAAAAAATTCAAACCAATTGAATTTTTCAGCAACAGTTTTTTGTTAACTTTTACGAGGCAATACAATAAAATTCAGTACGCCAGATCTCGACCTAGATACATTGTACTATATCCAGAACAATACAAGAATACCGGGTAGTAAAAGCGCACTCAGACGCTGTAGGAAGTAAAATAAAAGAGATTCTATGTGGTTTATGTTTACAACCCAGTACAGTAGAATTATCTGGATTTAAAAACAGTAGCTATACTCCTAGGAACATCATTTTCTGAACGTCGTTTGTGTTCTAAATCCATGAAATTCTAGTTTTAAAACAACAATTTGTTTTGACTGATTCAATTAAGTTTATTATTGTAATTTAAAACTTTCGCGATTTGAACACATAATTATATTTATCATCGGGTCTTAATCGAGCACAAAATACCTATTATGAAATTTGTATTGTTTATTTACCTCGATGTTTTGGCCATGTTACAATAGCCGTGGTCACGAGTTGAAAAATATAAGGGTGTTGCGATCTCCTATCCTACATATTGGTCTTATAAAAACGTAAGGTACCACTGCACACTACACTAGTATCAGCTGACCGTTTTGAAAATGCAACGCAATAAACAAAACTGATTTCATAGTATTTTGTGCGCGATTAAGATCCGGTGATAAACGTAATTATAGGCTACTAGCTGTGCCCCGCGGTTTCATCCGCGCTAGATGCCTACGTCATAGTAGCTTTATCCATGCAAAGTCTCAGCCCGATCGGTTTAAAATTGACTAAGTTTCATACAAACTTTCATCCCCTATTTTATCCCCTTGGGGGTAGAATTAATCAAAATCCTTACTTAGCGGATGCCTACGTCATAACATCTACCTGCATGCCAAATTTCAGCCCGATCCGTCCAGTGGTTTGGGCTGTGCGTTGATAGATCACTATGTCAGTCAGTCAGTCAGTCACCTTTGAAATATATATATTTAGATTATTATTTGTTGATGATTGAATTAATAGTAGCCGCCATAACTTAAACAAAAGAAATAAAGATAAAATTGTGACACCTAAATTTAGGTTACTTAAAGCTAATAAGTCTTTTCTCGGGAATTGCGTTAGATTCTATAATAAAATCCCACTTGAGGTAACTAAAATGTCCTATAATAAATTCAAAGATTTTATAAAGCAGAGGTTAATTGACAAAGCCTACTATAAGGTGGCTCATTACGTGGAAGACAGGAATATATAGTTGTTGTAGTTTCTCTCTGCACTTGCATGCCCCTGGCTAAGTGACAATTGTATAAGTAAGCGTAATATATTAATTTCTATAATCTATAACTGTACCTACCTAATATGAAAATCCACACTAATCCACACATCCTAATATCCACAAAAAAAAAAGTTTTGCCAATACTCGCCACGCGTGGCAGGCGGGTTGGCGAGCGCAGTTAGGTGTGATTGTTCAAGGAAGACGCTGCTGCCCATCTTCCGGATTACATCCCTTAGCTGACTCTTACGGCAACCACGGGTAGAGAGGGTGGGGTACTATTCTTACGCCGCCACCACCAATGAGTTATAATCAATACAAATTGTCAACCAGCCCAGGGTACACCTCTTCCAGGGTGCCAGATCAAGTCTGATTTCCCACACGCGGCGTCGGCAAAGCTGAGGTTTGTACCGTTTGAAGTGCCCTTGTGCTAGTCGTTCCTAAAGTACATTTAAACTTAGCGCGATCTGCGCTTGCCATAAATTTGCTGTAGAGGTCATCTGAAGCTAACAAAAATATGTATAGAAATAAACTTAAAAAGAGTACACACACGTGTGAAGCTTTGACTCTGTCTGTTTTAGAATCGCAAAACAATGCTCGCACAATTGTTGTTAATGCGAAAAACAACGATAGTGCTAAGAAAGTTATATTCGAAGGCTTAGTGTTCTTTGTTTTGCTTGTTATCTAAATATCGTAGCATTTGTTGAGAATATTTTCACTGTTTTGTTAGCCTATAATTATGTTTATCACTGAAACATAATCGAGCACAAGACACTATAAATTAGTTTTATTTATTCAGTTCGATCTTTCAATATTCTATTCGTATCGCGATAAATTAAAAGCTCAACTTTTACGTTTTTCCCTTCAAAAATATATTTAAAAATAAAATAAAAAATAATAATAAAAAAACAATTTGAAGGATGTTAAATAGTGAATTTGTTTTACAGTTACAGTTTTGATATAAACAGAAATAACAAATACATATTTTTGTTTTACTTATGCGGGATTACTGGCGTTTAACACTCGGTGCGAAGCAAGACGTGGCCGTGCGCGCGTTGTATCTTGTATCCTTGAAAAAGGTCATCGTATGTGGTCAAAATCATAGTCGGTTTCGATATAAATAAACGTGAGTAATCCCGCATAAGTAAAACAAAGATGTGATAAAGCCACGTATTTTTTCTTAGTATAATAAAGCAAATTAAAAATTTACAATACAACCTAATACAGCTTATAATAAAATATCATCAGTTGGTAAATACTACGCGGTCGTTCTTTGTAAATACCATTCAAAATATAAACAAGTTCTATACCAAAAACAATTCAACTCTCTACTTTAGTTTCATTTAACAGTTTCGCTTTCAAAGAAAAACTTAGGTAATAAGAAGAATTGAATTTACCATGAGTTACTCACACAAAGTTTTCTTTGTTAAAGCAAACAGGCATAAGTCTTTATACCAGACCTAAACAACGTAAGGAGATTGACAAAGCAAAATACTTCTCTAGACTTCAGTCGCTAGCGGGCGAAGAGGTATAAGACAATAAAAGATGTTCAACTAGAACAGTAAGGATACGTAAACCCTAATTCTTTTCAATATTATAAAAGTGAATGTAACTCTGTATATCTGCATGTCTGTTGGTTCGTTACCTTTTAAGCGGCTGTATAGATAGACATTTGTATGACGGATATTTATTCTGTATAAAAAAAACACAGAAAATAACAGCGATAACGATGATAGCTCAGTGGTTAGCTCGGTCGGTTCACACGCTGAAGGACCTGAGTTCTAACCCCAGCAATGAGCTTGAGCAGTTGATAAAGGAAAACATCGTGAGGAAACCACACCATGTTGGTAGAGTATTTTCTAGTACTCGGCTGGCTAGCTATCACCTTTAAGTTGAAAATCTTCCGCTAAGCATCTAACGGTATGTTCCGGCAGCTTTACTTGAGAGCCAGTTCTATTCCAGGCTTTACCATCTTCAACCACACCGTCAACATCAGGTGAGCTGTGGTCAAACACCAAGCTTGTTAAGCATTAAAAAAAAAACAAATGTGGCGATAAATTTAGTTAAATAAACTTATAAATGTATTAATTAGTTATTTATTTATACCTCTGAAGTACCTAAATAATGGAACAATGGATCGACATGCTTTTACAGTTTGATAAATTTATTTATTGGTTTATTATATCTTGTCAAATCTGACAAGAAACTAATTGTAAGACCAATCGGTCTTACAATTAGTTTAAAGATCTTCTTGGATCGGACTGTCATCAGTCAGCTACGATAAAAAACATATTGTTCGATTGCCCATACTGTTTATTTTCATAGCAGCAACGTTCTTCAAATTTGATTAAAGTTCAAGAGAATAGAATAGGTACTCTCTATAGCTTTCACGTGATTCCTTTTTAACATTGCTCTGGTACCTTTTGTACTCATCAGTTTTAAGGATTTTGTTCTTTGTTGTGATCTTGAAAACACAAAAAGTAAGTTTTTTATGTAAAAAAATATTATTAGAATTATTTAATAATTTTGTAAACAGTTTCTATTTATATTTACAAAAACCACAGAGAACAAAATTCTATGAAATTAAATTTGTTTATTTACCTCGAAGTTTCGGACATGTTACGATAGCCGTGGTCACGAGCTGACTAGAGAGTGCGGGTCGTCTCGATGAAAAAATGAATGTGCTATGATGTACTACCCTCATTTTGGTCTCATAAAAAGGTAAGATTATCAACACTGCACACTACGCTAACTGTATCAACAGACCATTCTGAAACTACACCGCGATACAAGTACTTGCGTTTTGTGCACGATTAGGTCCCTAAACAAGCTTAGATAAGAAAATTAAAAAATACAAGAATGAGTAAAAGATTTTCCAAAAAAATTAAGGTACTGGGAATGATGTAGAGATTCTAAAGATATCCCGTACATCCAAATCTGTCCAGGCATTTAAAAGTTATGGTTCAATATAGACACTCCCATAACATATACAAAAAACCCTGAAAACATTACACTTCTTTTTTGGACAGTTGCGTAATATTTTACTTTTATACCGTATAGGTTTGCGTTTAACCACATTCTGCCTGATGTTAAGCAACGATGTGGTCTAGGACGGAACACGCTTCCCTAGAAGGAACCTGTTTACTCTTGATTTGAAGACACTCATATTGTACTTTTCGGGAAACACAGAATCCGGCAAAAAGTTCCACATCCTCGCTGTACGAATAAACAATGTGGATTCGAAGCGGTTAGATTATATGATTATGTGTTCGAATCGTTAAAGTTCAAAGATTAAAATAAAACAGAGAAATTGTACTGCACTGTCATTTGATACAATTCGAACAATTTAACCCAAAATTTCATTAAATACCTTCAAAACTCTTCAAAACATTTAGCTCTTCAATTCTCCAAAAACGGCAGTTCAAGTAGTCAGGAACCGTACTCACTAATTAGTCTATATCCACTTGAAAAGGAATCCGCGGCACTCAAACCTCGCCCTAACCTGACCCTGTGTCGAGGGCTCTCAGACACCAAACATGCATGTGGGCGTAATCAGGACTGGCTTCAGGGCCGAGCAGTCTCTAACTAGCAGCGTTTTACGATTTCACCCTATATGAACCCAATGTTTGAATTCATCGAAGCCCATGTAATTGTTACGGAACTATACAATCCAACACGCACAATCATTGCTTTTACCAACGCAATGAAATTAACACCTTCGCTTTTTTTTTTAATGTAAGTCTTTCGGCTGTACAGAGAAAATCACTAAGGAAGGAAAAGGAACAGGTTTTTTTTATTTATTTGATGATTGTGGTGAATTTTACCATTAATCAGAACTTTAAGGATGCGTTCACCGCATAAGCGCAAACTGTTGCTTATATTGCGCTTATGCGGTGCTATTATTATACTATATTGCATCACGCACAATTAACCATCTCCAAGTACTAAGAATATATAATTGACCACGCGTCAAATGTCCATAACTGTTATTAACTTTTCTATACGATAAAAAAATTTACTTAATTTTTTTAAATCTATTAACAAGATTCATGAAAAATTGCGATAATTTTGTATTCATTATTATTAATCTATGGGTAGGTGCTAGAAGCCCACCGTGACCTATAATGCCTCCTTGGTTGCTTGTCCCATAATTTGCACGTTAGAGCGCAGATAACACTCACGACCCTGCACTCTACTCCGTGATTAAAAGCCTAATCGTTTTTACTGCTAAATGCTCGTTTTAAATTGTAACCGATTTTGAAACGTTTGTTTGGAACTGCTTCAAAACATCACACCAACACATGAGCAAAAAATGTGTTTAATTTTTCTTTATTTTATGGGCGATTTTTGATGAAAAATCCGGCTCGAAGGACCATGTGCAAAACTCAGAGCTACCGTAAAATGAAGTGCGAAATAGCGAATATTGTTTATTGAATTAGAAATAATTTAAAAATAGAGCACAATAGTCTTAGAATGGATAACAAAACGATAGTGAGCAAAAAGCTACAAAACCATTCTACAAAAAATTTATATAACTTGTACTCTGGATAACGTATATGGTACTGGAGTAGTTATGTTAGACAATGATTTAAACAATAACATCTAAAATAATACTAATACCTACTATTTTCATATTTTTTAGAACAAAACCTAATTTAACAATCCAGCAGAGCAAGAATATGTGGTCAGAATGCTGGCAGCATTTTTAGGCTACTATTTTATTCTGGATTATTTATACTATTTTGTTATTAATTATTAAATATTATTACTATTATTATCCTGAATGAAATTATGAATTTATTAAGTATTAATTATTATTGTATGGAATGAATAAAGCTTTATTATTATTCTTATTATTATTATTTTATTCTGGATAATCCTGCTATCCGCTGGGTTGTCCCGTCAATCACCAATTGACAATATTTTGTACTTAAAATTGCCCCGTCGACTACTACTTGACAAAGTTTCGACCGGTCAGGCTCACCCTCTCACACAATGAATACGCCTGCAGTGTCCCGTCATTTTTTATAACTGCCGCCGCACCGCGCCGCGCGGCTCGGGTTTCACAAAACCATTCATTGTGCCTCAAGATGTTATTATAACACTCACAAGTGTTATATTTTTTATGTTCAGTATGAATGAAGCTATATATTTAAGTGTTTTGTTTATTATTATTCAACTACGGTGTAGACTAATGATACGCTGAACACAGAGATAGCGCGTTTTTAAGCACGGCTTGTGTTTAAACGATCATATTTCAAAAATTATAGCGATGACATAAGGTTTTTTATTTCAAATTACAATATTAAAATTATATACATTAGGATAAAAAATAAAACCATACACCTGTCCATACAAAATAATTTATTTACAGACCTTTATTTTTGCACAAAGTTCTGGCGGGCGAGCCGTAATTCTAGCTAAACTTTACATGTCTCAGATGCCAGATGTTTTTGTTCCAAGGCATGGATTTGATGTTTAGCATGATTTGGTCGATAATTTTACAAAGAGCAGGATAGATCTATACAAATAAACCATAGACAAACATGGACAAGCCTATATCAAATAAAATTGACGACGGCGGAGCAGTGAGTGTCATGTCAAGTGGTAGTTGACAGGGCAATTTGAAGTACAAAATATTGTCAAGTGGTGGTTGACGGGGCAACTCAGCGGTTGGTATAAAAAATGACGGGACAATGCGGGCATATGCGGGTGAGCCCGTCGGACAAGCAAGCGGCTATAGTATTTTTATACCGTGGAAATAGTCTAGTAATCATAAATTTACAACTTATAAGCCATCCACTTACATAAATGCTTGATCCGAGTATAATATACAGATATTATCAGCTTTCTGCCACGACACACGTGAGAAGAAATAAATTACATTACGCCAAGGTTAATATCTCTTCATAAGAGCAATCGCGTAAATTGTCCCCAAAATCCAGCATACACGTTCGCCCAAACTCAATTTCGAGCCAGATTCTTGAAACACCATCTCTAAGATTGCGTACATCAACTTCTCTGAACGGCGTTGGAGAAAATTCGCGATAATTTTGTAACTTTTTCAATTTGACGCGAAAAGTTCCGGACTATTTTGTATAGCAATTTGCCTCCAGCTTTGAAGGCTTAGGTTTTGATCTAATTTGTTATTTTTTCTTCACGCCTACGCTTATAATATTTGAAGGTGCCCGTAGGCGTAGCATTTCTAATTTTAAGCTATATCATGAAAACTTTGGGAGTGTTCGCTTATTTTTTATAACTCAATTTCATGTTTTGACTTGAGTAGTAATTAAATCTTGTAACTTAGTTACAAGCTGTCAGAAGCAAACAACTCAAAAAAAAATAGACCAAACAAATTGTATTTGATTAATTATTTATTAAAAATAAAGTTTGTGTAGTATACAATGTTATGCATACTAAACAAATGATCATGAAATATCAATATATTTATGAAAATTAAGAGGCATGGCTTACATAGAAGTGACGTAAGATGAATTTTAATGATAAATTTCGAAGTTATGCTACACGTATTCTTCCACAAATTTAATTACGTTTGGCCGTCATTTTCATTTGTCTGATGTTAAGCGAAGATGCGGTCTACGACGGAGCATGCTTGCCTAGACGAAACCGATTCACAACGTGCGCTTGGCGGCAGTTTTTAAAGGGTGGTAGAAGTCAATCGAGTACTAAAATCTATCACCTTGGGTTTATTCAAGTTGTTTTCCTTCACCGGTAACTCAAGCTCATTGTAAGGATTTGAATGCCTTTCGTTGTGTGATCCGATCGCGTTAACTACTGAGTTAACATCGCTGAAAATCTACTTGTAAAAGCTAAAGCACGTACTCGTAATAAACTCGTTATAAACGTGTTCAAGTTATGTTTTTGGATATGACAGTGACTTTATGTTATGAGGAGCTAAACAAAATTATTTAAAAAAAACATATAGGGACAAAATAAAATTTGTATTATACTTTTTTGGTGTTTATGTAAAGTATTTATTATTTTTGTATAATAACATAAGAAATATAATAAACACATATGAAAACTGACGTAATTTTGACACATTTTCGTTTTACTTAAGCGGGATTACTCACGTTTAATTACATCTAATCATATATATATATTTTTCTTATATTCAAAATTAAAGAGACTATAAAGTCTGAAGTACCAGGAGCGCATAATATAACAAGAAACTACCAATGTTTGACAGCTAGCCGCGTCCACGCTACAATATCATTGTTCCCCCAGTGCTATAAGCCGTCAAACGTCGTCCCAGTGCATAATGGATCAACTGCTCCTCATTAGCTACCCTTCAGCGTGGAACCGATGGGATCCTATGGGACAGCGGTATAATTGGTCCCATTGAGACGGGCCCAACGTGACTTGAGAATTAAACGCATTTTTGTGCGAGCTTCATTTTGAGTGGATGTTATATTGTGTTTATATTAGTTTCGTTTTGATGATCACTGCATATTATGTAAGTGTTTAATCTACTTAAGTAATATATTGCTTAACTGTGTACGCGAAGTACGTATTTACAAAAAAGTTAAAATTTGGCGAAAAAGAACATTGTCTGTTTTTAGGGTTCCGTGCCCAAAGGGTAAAACGGGACCCTATAACTAAGACTCCGCTGTCCGTCCGACTGTCTGTCACCAGACTGTATCTCATGAACCGTGATAGTTAGACAGTTTAATATTTCACAGACGATGTACTTCTGTTCAAATTCAAATTATTGACATAAAAACGATAAGAAACATTTACATATATGTCACAAAAATCTCAATTTATTTATTTCATAACACACAAAACAGAATGTAATAGTATTAATTCTGTTGCCGCTATAACAACAAATATATTTAAGGGGGCTCCGATACAACAGAAATGATTTCTTTGCCGTTTTTATAGATAATGGTACGGAACCCTTTGTGTGCGAGTCTGACTCGCTTTTGGCAGGTTTTTACATATATGTAAAAAAATTGGATAACTAATTATAAATATCTACTAGGTATAAGCTTTATACAACAATTTTGTTAATTGCAAGCTTTTGACAGATTCAAAGCAAGAAAAATGGTAAATGCAATAATACAGGTTGGCTACCACCCTCAAGTTGTAAATCTGCCTAACGAGGTGTTACAGCAGCCTCACTTGAGAGCCAGCCTCATTTCAGGCTAGGCGTTCTTACCACACCGTCACTTTAGATCAGGTGAGCTCTGGTTAAACACATAGCCTAGAATTATTATCAAGACTTCCAGACTAATATTATATTATAAACGTTTATAACTCTGTCTGTTTGTTACCTTGTTGCGCCTAAACGCTGATCTGATCTTACTATAATTTAATAATTATACTTTATATCATGAGGATTGACAAACCTTTGCTACTTTTTTGTAATTATATCTTCTAATAAAATACCTTTAAACGAGCAATTCTTGTAAATATATGTATATATATAATCCGAATCTCGGAAACGACTCCAACGATTTTCATGAAATTGTGTATGCAGGGGGTTTCGGGGCGATAAATCGATCTAGCTAGGTTTAATTTTTAGGAAACGTCGTTTTATACGTGTTTTCAGCCGGGTAAAGCTCGATCATCCAGGCCAGTCATCATCATCCGTCAGCCTTACGTCGTCCACTGCTAGACATAGGCCTCCTCCTGGGGGGGATTTGCCTATACTCGCCACGCTTGGCAGGTGGGTTGGCGAGCGCAGTTAGGTGTGATTGTTCAAGGAAGACGCTGCTTCCGGATTATCTTGATTATCCAGGCCAGTATATATACATAATATGTACAAACCAGAGAAGCCGCGGGTAACAGCTAGTTTGTGCAAGTAATTGCATTTTTATTAAAACTAATAGTAATGAGAAGAACGAGATGCTTTTCTGATGGTAAGAAATAACGCCTGCCCATGACCATTGCAGCGATACATAGAAATTTGAGTGACAAAACAAGGTCTAGAGCATCGCTGCTTTGGCGCTCATTACTTTGAGACATTAGATGGTTAGTCTCAACAGCCCTGTAATTTCGCTAGCTGCAGTACCTTTCAAATCGGTACAAAGTAATGTTTACACACTACTGCTTGGCGGCAGAATATCTAGTAGTGCGGTGGACTACGAATACGGTGGAATACGACTCCCTAGACTATCTTTACCCCTTTTACTACTCCCTTTTACTTGGTGGTAGATTTCCTTAGCAGGAGGTCGTCTAGGCAGGTACCACCGCAGTACCACATATTCTGCCGCTAAGCAGTAGTGTGTAAACATTACTGTGTTCCGGTTTGAAGGGTACTGCAGCTAGCGAAATTACAGAGCTATTGAGACTAACCATCTAGTCTTAAAGTAATGAGCGCCAAGGCAGCGATGCCCTGGACTTTGTTTTACTACTCAAAGTTCTGTGTATCGCTGCAATCGTCATGGGCAGGCGTTATCTCTTAACATCAGGAGAGCGTCTCGTTCGTCTCATTATTGTTACATAAAAAAAAAAAAAAAACTACCACCAAGTAAAATTATATTGAATATTATTTCTTATACGCGGTTCGTTGCGTGAATTCAAAAACTTCATGAGCGTACATGAAAGCTAGTAACTTTGCATTAACTAGACGAATATGAGACGTAAAGTGTAAACTAAAGCTGTATATCAATTTAGGGTCCAAGACAAAGATCTAAGTCAAACGGCAAAGTACTAACGAGACCCATCAAAAGTTTACTATTCTCCTTGGTTGCTTAAGAGCAGAGACGGAATGAGGTAAGAACATTTTTTTTACTAAATTGAGGAATTTTATTTTATCTGCATGACAATTGCAAACAGAGGCTGTTGGTGTTAAATCTCTCTAGTTGTACAGATTGTAGCTTTACTAAATAAAACTCCAGCTCAATTCGCTGACGAATTTGTATTTGCCAATATGTGCCAATATGTACAATTATATGTGCCAAAATACATCCAAATCTATTCAGCCGTCTTACCGTGATTGAATAACAAACATCCAAACATACAAACTTTCATATTTACAATATCGATATCAATTTGCTGATATAAAATTATTATATATTTTAATTTAGGTAATAAACTATATGTTTGTCAAAAATACGAATCCGTTCAGACGTTTTTGCGTGATTGCGTAACAAACATCCAAACATACAAACATTCACATTTATAATAATTATTATAGTAAAACTAACCACCCGGCTCAGGCAGCTCATACGGTGCGACCAAACTTCCACATCTATGAGGAGGCAATAAAAAATACCACTCAAGACATATTGGGCTTGATTAGAAAATACACAGATCTTTTATCCTCCTTCAAATCTACCGACAAGTCGGTAGCCTTGCATCTGACATGCACGATCCATCAAGATGACGCGGGTGGCCACTTCATTCCGGCCCTGTATGAAATAGTGACTCCCCTGCGTCTTTGCCTTCAAGTGCTATCAATAGGACATACTAATTTTCTTTAAAGCTTGTAGTGTAGGTAAGGCTATATAAGCCAGCTATTAGAAATTTTAGTTACCGTTTATATGAACTAAAATAAAGGTATGGAACATAAAAATCTAGTTAACAACATGATCATGTGTTCAAGAACTTCGTTATAGAAGAATCGTACTTTAGAATGATTGAAAGATGAACTAAAAAGGGTTTTTTAGTGAACTGTATACTTTTTAACTTTTTAAATTTTCGTAAACAAAGTTTACATTTTAAGTAATGTAAAAGAATCGAACAAATTTGACGTTTTTTTGAAGTTTTTATTTTCACATAACTCGAATTAAAATGTTTTTTTTTTATATGGTTGTTGGGTTAGGGCTTAACCAGAGCTCACATGATGTTAAGTGACGGTGTGGTCGAATATGGTAAACTCACTTATCCTTGAATGGAGCTTAAAATTATGAATGGAATGTTTTACGTAAAAAAAGGTGAGTTTTACTGTGCTAATTTTGATGTTCCAGAAAGTGGTAGTTCTCTGTCTAGCTACTACCCTCAAGTTGAAAATTTGCCCCCAAGCACCTATCGGTATGTTCCGTCAGCCTCACTTGAGATCCAGTTAGTTCTATTCGAGGCTAGATGTGCTTTACCATCTTCGACCGTCATTTAACATCAGGTGAGATGTGGCCAAACACCTACCTTGTTAAACATAAAAAAAATACTGGTCACTCTATCGGTCGTTACAACTAAGTTCTACGAGTCCTCTTTTTTGAAGTAAGCGGTCAGAACTGTTTTCAATTAGTTCTTGTACCGTAAAAAGCTCTTGCATAGAAAATTTCAGAACAAATATACAAAACTGTCCATTTCCTATCATAGATATTTTCAATGGATAGCCACCCTTACCATGCCAGTTGGGATCCGAGCCCTTGTTGATTTGATTACGAGCGATTAATTAAAGGGGAGTCCAACAGACCCCAAATATTATAAGCACGAAAACAAAGACCGGGCCTAAATTAATTTCTACTTATTTTGTAAAATTTTAACCAAAAACACGTTTATTTGTTTTTGATGATCACAAACGTAGTGAAAATAATTCTAATAACGGCAGGGGTTGGGGTCTTCGGCCTCCTTTATCTTTTCTAGTATTATTATACGAGGTATAATTAATAAGTATTTTAGTCATAGCTTTAACTTATACATGGTAATATAGAGCCGAAAGTGTGTTAATATTTGTTTGCACGTGGAAATAAAAAATAATAATAGCACATTTTTTTTTATAATTCATCCAACACCCTTTATAGCACAGTTTATGCTGGGTTCTATAGTATCGGTTTACCTTAAAAAAAAAAACAGATTTTTGGTATTTTGTAGCGACGATAGTTCAGTGGTTAGCGCGGTCGGTTTGCACGTCGAAGGGCGTGGATTCAAACCCCAACAATAAGCATGAGCTGCTGGTGAAGGAAAACCATAGCATGGTGGTAGGGTACTTCCTAGAACTCACCGCTTGCCATCAGGCGAGTTGGTGGTCAAACGCGGACTAATTCGTATTAAAAACAAAAAAAAAACTCGCGTCTTAATAAAAATCAGGGCAAAATATGAAACAGATGCTGAATATACAGAGATAACTGCAGAAACAAAATGCTTCAATCATGATAAAACGTTCACTTAGATGCCTGTTTGCTCATAAAGTTTTGACGAAAAAAAGATTTTCTAAGCTCGAAACGAAAACTAATTTTCTTAAAATCCTTAATCAAACCCTCCAACTTACCAGACGCAGGTAAAGATTTGCTAATAATAAATTCATTACCACCCTTCACCCCCTTAGGGGCGCGATACAACCCCACCGCTACGAAATTCATACGCGCCTATTTATCACTTTCAGATAAACGAGCATTTGGGTGTTCCTAGTTCGTTGGTTTCCCCTGAACGCTGTAGGACAGGAGATAGGTGCTAATTATATTATTATACAGCTACTTCTAATAAATAGCTGCCTTAGCTTTAACAGTTATTTATTATGTGGTTTTAACACAAAATACTTAAAGCGAAACAGCAAATAACAATAACAAAATCAAAAAACACGAATGCTCACATATATTAATAACTCCACAACAATTGGATTTCTGAGTCCGCCCTGATTTTTTTTATAAGCTGCTAGGCGCTGGTCTTTTCTCATTGTGAGAAGGATAAGGCCATAGTCCACCACGCTGGCGAAGTGCGGGTTGGCAGGCTCCACACAAGCGACGATAGCTCAGTGGTTAGCGCAGTCGGTTAGCATGCCGAAGGACGTGGATTTAAACCCCAAAATGAGCTTGAGCTGTTGGTGAAGGAAAACATCGTGAGGAAACCATAGCGTGGTGGTAAAGTACTTTCTAGTACTCTGCTGGCTAGCCACCAGCCTGAAGTTGAAAATCTGCCGCCAAGCGTCTAACGGTGTGTTCCGGCAGCCTCACTTGAGAGCCAGTTCCATTCCAGGCTAGGTGTGTTTTACCATCTTCGACCACACCGTCACTTACATCAGGTGAGTTGTGGTCAAACCACTAACCTGACTGCCATAAAAAAATAAAATAAAAAAAACACATCTTCGAGAACATTTACAAACAATTGGATTACATTTAGTTCAATTAGAAAGTGTAACAAAATAACTTAATTATGAATTTTCAAAGTATATATTTAGTTTATTTACGCTTAACAGTCGTTTTAATTACAACAGTAATGGGGATTTAAATTGAACCCAATTGAAAACATAATTTTTTTTTAGAAAAAAAAGCTGTATTTAATATAATTAACTTAATTTTGACATAAACTTAAAATCTTAAACAAAACTTTAATTAAAAGAAAAAGAAATTAAAACAAAACACTAATTAAATAACCACAAGTCTTTCTATTCTCTTCTCGCTGCAGTAAGCAGTTGCCGACACGTGTCTCGCCTCTACGCGAGGAATCCTCAAGACTTGTTGACTCTTCGAGCGCTCATAACCTGTCTTTTAGTAAATCAACTATTTAATCGACATCATAAGATGACTGTAACTGTAATCATATCATCATTACTTGGCGAGTTAAATCGCGAAGTACAACTAGTGAAATAATATTTTTAACTATAGTTAGGCACTCACATTTTACAATAAGCTTTTAATAGGCGAACATGATAAGATACTTTATAACAAAACCTTCATGAAATTCCAGCATAACTTACTGAAACCATAAATTATTATTTAATGGCCTTATAAACTTAATAAACGTTTTATCAAATACTCGAAATTTATTCTACGACCTCGACACAATCACTGGAGAGGGTTGCTAGTCCTCTTTCGAACCAAAGCCTTAAAATATTTAATAGCAAGAGCGACGAATCACGAAACCTGTAAGGGTACATACACACTGGACAAGGGTCTCCATGTAACTTCTACGAAACTAAATAAACAATCCCCAAAAAAGCAAGTCCTTCTATTTGCATTGTCGCAGTCTTGAGGAACTTGTTCGATTCGTGGTTAACCATAAAAGTGCAATGCCATTCAGAATTATGAACTTAATAACTCGATAGGTAAGTAGATTAATAACTTAATTAAATGTTACAAATGTAAATTTTTCTAAACACAATCAAATGAAAATAGATATATAGAATTACTAGCTGTGCCTCGCGGTCTTGTATGCTATATTTATTCAGGATAAAAAACCTCTGTTAATTCAGGATGTCAGCTACCTTCATACCAAATTTCATCAAAATTGATTTAGCCGTTTGAGCGTGTTGAAGTAACAAACATACAAACACACTCACAAACTTTCGCCTTTATAATACACTCTCTATTACTCGGCTGACTGGCTACAATCCTCAAGTTAAATATCCGCTAATGATGTGTTCCGACACCCTAATTTCAGAGCCAGTGAGTTCACTTCCTGGCTATGTGTTTATCATCTCCGACTACACCATTAACTAGCATCAGGTGAAATGATGTCAAATACCTAGCCTGTCACTTATTACTAATATTTTTTTACGTAAATGAAACTGAATATTTTACGCATAAGTTGCCCTAACTTGCCCAATAATGTAAACATGCAATCTACTTGCGCAATGTAAAAGCATCCTAACAGTTCAAAAGCCTTTTATTGCCTTCAACAATTTCAAGTAATTTAGTCGTGAGATAATTCAAATAGCTTCGCCGGGAATTCTTGTATAGTTATTCTTTTGGGTGTATAATTTGGACCAGTTATTTTGGAAATTCAAAATGTTTGTGTAAGCATCATTGAAAATGTTATAATTTTATATCATGTTATTTATTATAAATTATGCTAGCTGCGCCTCACAGTTTTACCCGCGTGATGATAGATGATGATGATGAAAAGTATCCTATGTTTTATTCCAGGGCCTAAAGTATCTACATGCAAAATTTCATCCAGATCCGTTCAGTCGTTCTGGCGTGACTGAGTAACAAACATCCATCCATCCATCCATCCAAACTTTAACATTTATATTATTAGTGGGATTCAGAAATAATAATGTTGTTTATTTTATCGTGTTTATTGAAGTTTTTACGTGACTTATGACCTCTATATCCAAGGACTTAGGCTTTATTTAGTAATAAGGCTGCTTGTTGTTACACTAGTTTTTGACGTAAATACATCTTTAAATTTATTTTTTTACTTTTTACTCATCGCCATCTAGCCTCAAAGTAAGCAAAGCTGTACTATAAGAATTAGATAACTGATAGAATACTTAAATACTTTTATTTTGTTAATACTTATAATCCATACAGAACATCCAGACCCAGAACAAAGACTTATTGTCACATAAATGTTTGTCCTGGTGGGAATTGAACACCCTCTACGAAGCAGATATTTTACTAAATGAGCTAACAGGGCAGTTATGTCATGGGCAATTCAGATAACTACGACAACAAAACCTGGGCATACAGTTTGGTGTTCATTTATCAATTACACGACTCGATTAGTAAAGGATCGAAGATTCGTTACATATACTAAGGATTTGCAATATGCAAATTGAAAGGATTTCTTAGTGTTCAAAAATAAAAACGGATGCACTTGCACACAACCTCATCCCTAATTTGTTATCTATTGTATTATGGGCACAATCTTTGTCATTAACGATAAAGATTTTATCTAACTTCGACATCTAAAGAGCTATTTTAAAATTAAAAATAATAATTTAAACATCTACTTTTAACATGATAAAGATGGTGACAAAAATATTCTTCTAATCTATTCTTCTAAAAAATTCTAATAATCTCTCTGCATTTGCATCCCCCTGGCTAAGTGACAATTGTAGTAAGCATAATGTATGTATTAATATTTATAACTGTAAATTGTAACCTAATATGAAAAGTAAGATCCACAAAAAAATGCCTTGCTGAGTTTCTTGCCGGAGTCTTCTCAGTTGAAGTGTAATTACGAGCCGGTGGTAGATTCAAACATGTAACTTAACGTTCATAAGTGCCTTACCAGAGCCTAAACTGAATAAAAGACTTTTTGAATTTGATTTGATTCATATTATAATAAAGAGCAAAAGTAGTTGTGTAATTATGGTGTCATAAAGATTCCTGTGAACGAAGGTCAGGTAATTAAAACTAAGCCTGTTTGTATTTCTACAGGGTTTTAAGCTTGGGATATACTCAGACAAAAGGAGGTAATCATCTTTATTGACAACTTTTTCTAGGAGCATAACTCTGAAATTGCGAAAAGAATCAGCTACTCCAGTTCGACCAAAAGCGATATATACATTTTCAATGCAAATTTTTTTTTTGCTAATTATATTGTTACCTTGGTAAAAGCTGTTAACCTATTGCTTGGAATATTGCGCGAAGAATACTTGATAGGTATGGATAGTTTTTTTTTCAATCTCTAGTTTCCCACATCATCAGCCATATGCCGTCCACTGCTGGACATAGGCCTCCTCCTGGGGGGTTTTGCCAATACTCGCCACGCTTGGCAGGTGGGTTGGCGAGCGCAGTTAGGTGTGATTGTTCAAGGAAGACGCTGCTGCCCATCTTCCGGATGACATCCCTTAGCCGACTCTTACGGCAACCACGGGTAGAGAGGGTGGGGTACAATTCTTACGCCGGCACCACCACAGCAAACGGCACGGCATTCTAGTTTCCCGCTGCTTGGCAAAGGCCTCCTTTTCCTCCTTTCAGACTGTTCGGTTTTCGGCTTTGGTGACCCATTGATTGTCGTGACGATTTAGTTCGTCACACCACCTTCGTCTGAGTTGATCCTGAGGTCGCTTAAATTTTGGCATCTGAACTGCGGTGACCTTTGCCCAGCGGTTGTATGCGACAAACTTGGTCCGTACTGGAAGGGCCACGTTCACGCACTTTAGTCGGTTTTGTGATTAACATCAGCGATTTTAGTTTTGGATTGTAGTATCGTGTTCCTTATACAGTCTATTAATTTGCCTCCCAAAATAATACGCTTCATCGCTTGCTGGCAAACCCCAAAAGCAACCTTCAAAAAAATAGGTAATTTTATTAACATTACTATTATTTTATACTCTATTATGTCTGACCAATTGTGTTGATTGTAACCAATGATATAATTTTTTTTGAAATCTTTTATAGTTATGTGTATTCCATTTATTGACAGTTTTTCTATTTTTATTTTAGGGAATTTTGTATAACTTTTTGACTAAATCTTAGCCGTTTTGATTAATAATCTAAAATAATAATAAGTATAATGATCTTGATAATGATAATGAGTAAGTTTTTTTTTCTAAGTTTCTAAATCTATAACCGTTTAAATGATTATGCATACAACCAGCATAACCTGTAGGTAAGAAGCTGCACTTTTTAGTCAAAAATAGTGAAATATTTGTACTTACCTAATATAAATAAATAACATAACTTACCTATTTGCACAAAATAACGCTAAGTATGCATTTTATGAAAAACGTTAATTCAAACCTGAAAAGACACCCAAGTGTCAATTCATAAAAGAGCTCCAGTGCCAACGTTCACAGTGAAGGGGTCCTCAACCTTTTCAATATTTTTTCACCTGACAGTTAATCACCCCGTAATTTAGCGCCACTCTGGCAACCCTTTGAATTCAGTTTCATAACATCATTCATCATAATTAAAATTTATTATTCCGCTTTTCAGAGAGGCGCGTTATTAATTATTATTTAATTATGATTTAGAGGCTCCTGTACTTGTATTGTTTACGGTGATTGCGGTAACTACTCGCTGGTTAAACTTGTCATGATAATGTGATGCATCACAAGATAATTTACCTAACGAAGCGAAGTTCAAAATACATTGAACATATGAATGTTTTCTCAACAGTTAAAGTACGATTTTCTTACTGTAAATTAACCATCGTTGATCTGAATTTACTGTGCCAAGATGAGATTTATAGATTTTTGCAAAGACTACAATATCAAAGTTTCTAAATGTTTCTGACATTCCAAAACTCCTTTGAAGTTTATGGTAAAGTCACCACTATTTTACTGTTGCATGACCGAACTTGATTCTGACTATGTCAAAGTACTTAATAAAATCAAAACACTTAATACTGGCAAATACAAAAAGTGCGATGTCCAAAAAAAATAAAAAAGTGCTTCTGACAGGATATGACAGTTGCTATCAAATGATATATTCTCAATAACCATAGACAAATAGCGCGCTGTTGTAAGTAAACATCACTCAGAGTTATGGTGGAAATGTGAAAAAAACAGTCACTTCACTGTAAATTTTCCAATACTTAGGAAAATTATACGAGTTTAAAATAGGGATACTTTTATCACAAAGTACCAAATCATACGCATGAATGTGACAAAGTGATAAAACATGTGTGATCATGCTATTTTTAAACTACGTAGAAGCTTCTAGTAGTTTTGCTTAGTTTGGGGTCAGATGTCGCCGTGTGTAATGTCCTACGATATTTATTTATTAAGTCACAATTACTTTATTACGTAATAATCTGGATGTGACTCTGACTTCGACTGTGGCTATGACTTATTTACTTGTTTTTTGCTTGAGACACTTTGAAAATATGAAATTTTGACACTGACACAATGCACAAAATGCGATACCATAACTAAAGAAAAAATATCTCTCGTTGTTATTTCGATAATTAATCTTTAATAAAGTTTATAAAGTAAAATTAAGAACTGGCAAAATGCACGACCGTTTTATGTTCGAAAAAAGTATATAAACGTAAACGAGGAAACGAGGCCTATGTTCAAAAGGAGGTCACATATTCACACAGCAAAAAGAACTAGACATGATTATTCTCATTGATTCTACATCTGTCCACGTATTTTTATTCAGAGTCCCTTAGCCCCATTCATCATTAACTCTCCTAAACTTGCTATGGAAGACTAAACTGTATAGCATCAAGAATAAAGAAGATTATAGAACCTTACACAAAGGTGAAATCTCTGATGAAAGTTGAAAAGGAATGATAATGAACCCTATTTCTTTCACATTTTCCGTAAAGTTCGGGCAACAAAACGTCGCGTGTGCTTACTGGACCTTCGTGCGTGGGTTTTATACGGAACAGGTACCTAGAGCATCTTTTCACACGACAGCATGGGGTTAGGACGCGACGTGACGTGAGGGATTACTTACTACGTGAGACAATGGTTAAGTATTTATTTGGTGAAAATAATCGCAAAACATAGTTTGTTTTGCTTGTTTTGTTCGCGGCCACTTTGGAGAGGGCATTTTGGAATCCTTGATTTTTTTATAAAACTTTATTCTGTGATCTTAGACCGGACGGACAGACTGATATATAAGGGAACTTAACTAATAAGACTGGGCTAGGTTCTGTCCTATCTCGTTGCCTTCTCTGACTACCTTTTTTTTAAATTAGAAATAGGCTTACGTTTAACCGCCATCTCACCTGATGTTAAGTGATGTTGCACGCTTGCCTAGAAGATACCGATTCACTCTCGACTTGAAGACACACAAATTATATCTAACGGGGAACACCCACTCGGGCAGCGCATTCCATTCTCTACAGTCCGCACAATGAACGTGGAATCAAATCGTTTCGTTCGAGTTTTTGGAACATCAACCATGAAACGATGTCGCTTTTTTGAGCTTCTGGTAGTCCGATAGAAAAATGGGCATAGGGAAATCAGACCATTTGTAGTTGACAAGTTTCTTTCTACTACCTTTTCATAACCAATGCGCATGCCGCAGGGTGTGGGTTCAGACCCCAACAATGAGCCTGAGTTGCCGGTGAAGGAAAACATTGTGAGGAAACCATAGGTAGGGTACTTTCTAGCACTCGACTGGCTAGCTACCACCTTAAAGTTGAAAATCTGCCGCCAAGCATCTAACGGCGTTTTCCGGCAGTCATCATTTACAACCATCTTCCACCACACCGTCACTTAACATCAGGTGAGCTGTGGTCAAACACCTAGCCTGTTAACCTTAAAAAAAGCTTGTGCATGTTCGAGAAGTAAGTAAGCAAGACAGCCTAGTTTAACAAAACAAAATGCAAAATAAGCCAGCCAAGTTGTGATCCTCTGTCAGCTGAGAGCATTAACATACAAAGGTGCGTTGAGCGCAGTTTTACACTGAGCTACATAAATCTCGGCGGATGACAGCTCTCCAGGTGCTCCCCATTCGACTCGGAATACAAATGATAATGAACGCGACGAATCGCGCTTTGTAACGCACAGGGCTACATAACGCAGCTGTGTTTTTTAACCGACTTCAAAAAGGAGGAGGTACTCAACTCAACTGGTATCTTTTTAAAATACTTGTTGCCTCAGAACTTTCGACTGGGTGATTTGATTTGGATAATTCTTTTTTAATTTGAAAGCTGGTGCTTACCGTATGACAATGGCATCCATGAGAAAATCATATGGATTAGTTTTTTTATTTTATTTTACTTGTTTTATTAGTAGAGGTATCAATCATTTTGTTGCGGAAAGCGCTAGACTGTGTGAAATGATTCCTCTAAACGGATTCGCTCGATAGGTGCTTTCTGGATGACATGTGAAATTTAAATATGTTGCAAATTTATAAACGTGTTCTGAGATTCTATAAAAAACTGCCGGTTTTTCGACGTACTTAGTGCGAAAATCACGTCTTGAGTTTTATTTGTGTTTTGGGAAACGAAAGTATATCCTAATGAAGTGTCATGCGACGAATGCGGATGAGTTGAGTTTACTGTGAATTGCTTTTCAAACAAAGTAGTGTTTTATTGCTTTTTAGCGGATGGAGCAAAATCTAGGGAGTGGCTACTCGAATCTTGGCTAAAGGTATATAGTGATTGCTTGCAATGCGGGCTGTATGCCGGCGGGCCTCGCCAAGAATCTTAGGCTTTGTCCACACGCAGCGATGTGTAATGTGAGCAAAAGGGAAATGAAATAAATAAATAAATTTTGGAGGACATTTTCACACAGCGCCATCTAGCCCTAAACTAAGTAAAGCTTGTACTATGCAAACCAGACAACTGAAATAATAATTAAATACTTTTTTGTTGTAAATACAATCATACTTATAATACATACAGAACACCCAGAACAAACATCTATGCTAGTCACACAAATGTTAGTCCTGAGAATCGAACCCACACCTGTCAACTCTTGAAGCAGTAACTTTACCAAATGAGCTAACAGGGCAGTCAGTAATATAATTCTTTAGAAACAACTTATTGCCAGCT
This sequence comes from Biston stratarius, assembly GCA_950106695.1. Classification (NCBI taxonomy): domain Eukaryota; kingdom Metazoa; phylum Arthropoda; class Insecta; order Lepidoptera; family Geometridae; genus Biston; species Biston stratarius. The sequence continues at coordinate 30,557,175 of OX467106.1, read as the reverse complement.
GATCTGTTTCCTATAAATTATAATTTGGACGTTTTTAAGGCTAGAGTGAATAGATTTCTTCTAGATCGACGTGCTCCATCCTCGGCCACACCGTCGATTTCCATCAGGCGAGTTGAAAAAAAAAAAAAAACAATTATAACAATTTAAATACTTACCATTAGTAGAACAATTGGCGGCCTTATTATTCCGAGCGATCTCTTTCAGGGAACCACAGTATGGAGAGGATTCTAATGAGTAATAATTTATTTTCAAATGAATATATCAAATTTTACATAAATATACATTATGAACAAAATGAACATCGTACTGAGCTATAAGTTATGCTTGTCTTTGCAACATACCTAAGTTCATCTTATTTGCTATCAAACAAAACAATAGTCTACAAAATAACACACGAAACAAACAAAAGCAAATCCGGGCAGACAGGTGAAAACAAACTTTAATACGTTCTATTCTCTATCTTGGTGTGAATAAAGTTTAAATTTGTATTTCTAGAAGTAGAATAAAGAGTGAACGATAAGAAAGCTGCTTTTGATTTGTGGCTACGAATAAGACAGCATTGTTTATGGTTTCCTCAAGAAGAATGATATTTCTCGGCGTTAAATGTCCAACAGTTAGGGTTTTATAAAGAACGTTTTTCTTTAGCCCCACTAGCGACAAGTTTAAAAGAGTTAAAAGAAACATTTTCTGAAGTACTTTCTTAATATCTTGTTCAGCAAAGCTTTTAATAACTTTAGGGACCATTTGTAGGAAAGTGTATTAAAACATTAAAGACTTGAGGTATTCCAGAATTATATTTTTTATATATTTCCGCTTATAAGTCGTCTTGATTGTAAAAATGAAGAGCATTTCATGTAATTTTTATTTATTAAAGATATGCTTGCGTTTAACTGCCATCTTGCCTGATGTTACACAACGATGTGGTATAGGAACACGCTTACCTCGAAGTATAAGTATGTCATCATGAATACTTACTTAACTTACTTTACTTAGTTTAGTATAAGAATTGAAACACAATTTCGAAATTTTACAATCAAAAATTCAGTTCTGTCAGATACAGTTTTTAAAAACCACGAAATAAATGAACACTAAATATTTGCTTAAGATATTAAATTTAATAAATTATCTATTCCGATGCCATAATAATTTCCAACCTACTTAGGTAATCCAAAACTAACTCAAACAACCCGTCACATAATATCAGCCGTCTGAAATTGCTCCCTTCCGCTATATATGTATATTATTGCATTAGGTACTAACGCCCCTCAAATTGAGTGAGATAACACTCCTGCGTATTTGTAGGAGGATTTGCATTTCTTATCTGCCTGATGTGTTTCTGACGTAAGTTGAATTCGGTACACTTCGCGCTTATTTTGCAGGATAGAGATATATTTATGTAGGTAGATATAGTTATGTTACTTATAGAAAGTAAGGTGAAGTAGGTGAGAGGAGGGCTTTATGGGGTTTAGAAATAATAGGATCCTGCATTGTTTATGTACTGTACACTAGTGACCAGCTCTGACTTCGCTTAGGTGTAATTTATTTTGGTGATTTGATTACTAAACATTAAATTTAGCGACTTGATTACGAAACATTATATTTGGTGACTTGATTACCAAATATTACATTTGGTGACTTGATTACCAATCATTATATTTGGCGACTTGATTACCAAAAATTATATTTGGTGACTTGATTACCGAACATTATATTTGACTACTTATACAAAAGTGTGATCAGGATGACTGTTTTATAATTACAAATTTTCCTTACAATTACTAATTGACAGTGAAAACATCAAAATCCGTTGCGTGTTCTTTTAAAGGTTGACAAGCTAGGTCTTTGACCTGACCTACAACTCACCTGATGCTAAGTGACGGTATAATCACAAATAAGGAACATGCCTGATTTAGTTTATATAGTAGGTTTATATAGACTCAGGAAAACATTTAATTTGTTTTATACTATTTATAGATAAAATGCGAAAAGTATAGTAAAATTATGAAGCTATAAAATTGTACTGCCGTGATTTTTTTTATGTTATATGAACTTCTCTTTTAGAAAATAAAATATTGTTCCTCCAAACATTAGTGTGTCAACGTAACTGTATTCCCGTTTGAAGGGTATTGCAGTTAGTAAGGCTATTGAGTCTAAACATAGAATATCTCAAAGTCAAACCAGCGATAGGTACTTTGGACTTGGTTTTGTTACTCAAAGTTCTGGGTTTCACTGGATTGGTTTTGGACAGATGTTCTTTTACCATGAGGAAATAGTTTCGTTCGTCTCATGGTATTTAAATAAATAAGATCACTTATTAAGAGTGTTCTTTACACCGCATTATGTCAAAGAGTGTTTTGGTTGATGTCAATATTCTATTTTTATCAATACTATACCAATAATAGTGATTGCTTGTATATTCAATATCAAATGTGAATTTGATTACTTACTCGATACAACGTTGTACCCGTTCAAAAACAAAGTTTCAAAATCGATACTAATCTGTCCTCGAAAACAAACTCGTCCACTAATTAGTGCGTCCGTCCGATATCGATACTAATTGCTGGATCGTTTATCGCGATTCGATTAAAACTCGATCCGAATTGCAGTTTGTAGTGTCGTTAACCCAATTCTTGAATTCGGAGAGTTGCGCTCGCGTAGGCGGTGCAACTTTGATAGAGTAGGACGGTTCGATAAGTTTAAATTTATTATGTTTTAAAAAGCAAATGCAATATTTGTATATATTTAATGAATCCAATGTAAAATGCATATTGATTCATATAGCATGCTTGTCTGTGAGGCACATTATAATTAAAAAAAAAATAGAAATGTAATTAGAAATATCATTTTGCAAATCTGGAAATGCGGTACCGCACGGATTTGACGCTCATTCCTTCCGTGAACATGCAAGGTGTGGGATCTCAGATAAATTATTTGGTTGCCTACTCGAAGTGCGGGATATTCTCCCTGCGAAGATCTTACGGCGTTATTCATTTTCATATTATTTTATTACTTTACCGCAATATTGTAATTAGATATAAAATTATGAATACAATCTGGGTGTCTTCAAGTTGCGAGTGAATTGGTTTCTTCTAGGCAAGCGTGCTGCATCGTGGACCGCTTAATATCAGTCAAAATGACAGCGAAATTACGGGGTTGTTGAGACTAACCACCGAATATCTCAAAGTAATGAGCGCTAAAGCAGTGATGCCCTGGACTTTGTTTTGTTTCTCAAAGTTTTGTATATCGTTTTAATGGTCATAGATAGGTGTTGTCTCTTACCATCAGGAAAGTGTCTAGTTCATCTCATTCATCATCATCATCATCAGCCGTAGGACGTCCACTGCTGGACATAGGCTTCCCCATTGACTTCTATAAAGGCCGGTTGGAATCGGCTCGCATCCAGCGCGTTCCTGCGGTCTTTATGAGGTCGTCTGTCCACCTTATGGGTGAACGTCCTACGCTGCGCTTGCTGGTCCGTGGTCTCCGCTCCAGAACTTTGCATCCCCATCGGCCATCAGTTCTGCGTGCTATGTGCCCTGCCCACTGCCGCTTCAACTTGCTAATCCATTGGGCTATGTAGGTTACTTTAGTTCATCTACGGATCTCCTCATTTCTGATTCGATCTCGTAGGAAAACACCGAGCACCGAGCGTTCATCTCATTATTTTCTCATAAAAAGAGAAAAAAAGTTGCGATAGCGGTCAAACGCAAGCCAATCGTCATTAAAACAATATTATAGTGTACAATAATATTGTTTTAATGACGGATAGGTCCATCCCTGTCGGATACTAACTAATTGTTAAAGTGTGATAGAGAAGAGGAAAACATTATTTATTATTCAATTTGTTATGTGTTATATATGAGTATAAGCTTCATATATTTTTACATCTTACCTTGCCATATATCTTGCCGTGGTGGTGCCGGCGTAAGAGTTGTACCCCACCCTCTCTACCCGTGGTTGCTATAAGAGACGGCTAAGGGATGTAATCCGGAAGATGGGCAGCAGCGTCTTTCTTAAACAATCACACCTAACTGTGCTCGCCAACCCGCCTGCTAAGCGTTGCGAGTATTGGCAAAACCCCTCCCCAGGAGGAGGCCTATGTCCAGCAGTGGACGCCCTGTGGCTGATGATGTGATGATGTTATATTTTTACATCTTGAAGCGTTTTAAAAGAGTGTCTATGAACATATATCTAATGTTCCTGGTGTCCACAAGTGACGGTGAGCTTGTCATCAGGCAAAAAGACTGAAAGAAAGCTCCTCTCACTAAAAAATGTATAAAAAAATTAAGCTCACGCCTCCATAGAAATTCTAATTAACGGAAAACGTTTTAGAAAGGTTTCATGATTAAAGTTAACTATTATAGCGAGCAAACATTTCTAAGGAATCAAATAATTACTTCGATGTCTTATGACGAAAATAAGAGTAGTTCATAATAACTATGAAGCCATCGTTTATTTAGTAAAAGCTTTACACTAAAATAATACGGTTATTTTAAAAAGTATTCCACAATATTAAATATTATCAGTAGTCAATGGCGGAGTAAGTGTGGTTTACCATTTTCGAACACACTGCCACCGTCACTTAGCATTAGGTTAGCAGTGGTCAGACACCTATCTTGTCAAACGTAAAAAAAACCTTTAGGAGAAGGACAGCATCATTTTAACAAGTTTAAAGCATCAAAACTGACCTTAGACCTGACCAAATCAACAAATTTTTGAGCTAGCCTCCACAGATATTCTCATGTGCAAAGAAACGCATCCACTAGCCGTCATTCTCAAATTTCATAATTGTGTTAATGTCGAAACTTCCATTAAAATATTTCAATTAATTGTACAATAAATTAACCCTTCTCAAAGTCTGGACATTCCAGAGACAGGTCGGCCCCTATTTCGACGTATCTGCGCCCGACAAGCATAGAATCTTGATGAAGTATCCAAACGTGCCATTCAATCGTCTATGAACAAGATTAGCTATAATGAACGATTTTAAAGGGACATGAAGGCACGTTTTACTGACAATTGAAGTAAAACAACAAACTAACGCATCTGGAAATAACATTTCAAGTATTGTCTACGTAATGCCGGCCCTACTCATGAAATTCTTTTGTATGTGTGTGTATAATAGAGTTTCTATCTACCTATCTAATAATCTATATAAATAAAGTTCATAAAGTCAAGTTCCTTGGTAAGTACATAACTTGAGAATAGCTGAACCGATTTAGCCGATTCTTTTTTTTAAATGAACGTGATACTTCAAATGAGTTTTATATATACACGAAAATAAAGGTCGAGCTCCGCCGTGGTGGTGCCGGCGTAAGAATAGTACCCCACCCTCTCTACCCGTGGTTGCCGTAAGAGTCGGCTAAGGGATGTAATCCGGAAGATGAGCAGCAGCGTCTTCCTTGAACTATCACACTTAACTGCGCTCGCCAACCCGCCTGCCAAGCGTGGCGAGTATTGGCAAAACCCCCCCAGGAGGAGGCCTATGTCCAGCAGTGGACGTCCTGTGGCTGATGATGTGATGTGATGTGATACTTCAAACGAGTTTTATATATACACGAAAGAAAAGGTCGAGCTCTACCGCACCGGGAACGAAGTACTAAGCATTCAGCTAGTTTAAAAACACCAAGATTGATCCAACTACATAGTAAGCTATGGTAAGTATCTATGCGATGATAGATGTCTATATTAAATCTTGTGTAAGCCAACTTGGAGGCCATAAAGCTTCACACACGCTGTCCCCAAGATATCAAAGCAAACACAAACAAGACGAAGTTTCGGTCACATGTCCTGTCGGCGGAAGTTTGTGTTCGAACGCCCAGACTATGAATAATGCGGTTCGATCGCATGGCGCCAGGGTTACCATTAAAATAAAAAAAATGTAAAATGAGGAAAAGAAAAAGAACACAAATAGTGTACAATATCCAGTCCCAATGTAAGCAAATATTATACTTAGGGAATTTAATATATTTTTGTTTGTAAATACTTATGTGTAATGGACACATAACTACATTTAGAACACTCTTCAGAACAAATGCAATTTTTATCACAGTTTGACCTATGCGGGAATCGGACTCAAACCAGAGGCAGATGTCAATAATGAATATTTAATAGATAAAGAAATTAAGTAAAAATAATATGTTTTACGTGAAAGCTTCTACATTTTTTGTTTATTTATTTGCACAAGTTTAGAGTTATTTTATTTTTATTTGCAAATGAGTAGAGGTTTAATTATTTTAGTCAGGACCATAGTGCTAACATTATTTTCTAAACATTACTATGTTCTAGTTTGAAGGATATTGCAGCTAGTTTTAGTACGGGGTTGTTGAGACAAATCATCGAAAGTTTCAAAGTAAGGCGCGCCAAGGCAGCGATGCTCTGGACTTTGTTTTACTACTCAAAGTTCTGTGTATCACTGCAATGGTCATAGACAAGCGTTATCTCTTAACATCAGAAGAGCGTCTCGTTCGTCTCCTTACTTTTACATTAAAAAAATATGTCTTTTTAAAACTTATTTAAAAAAACTTTATTTTTAAATTATGTTGCTGATAATACACACCATACACACACCACCTTATACATACCAGTATTATTGTTATGGGATTTTTTTTAATTATCTACGTATTTTAAAAATGTTGACTTTCACTATTGCATTAGGCAGCATTTGTAATATCAGTTGCAATTTAAATAAAATTTAAATAATTATAAATAACTGTTGAAAAATATTTTTAAGGTAAATTTTTGCCATGTCATGGTAACCCTGAACGGAAGTGCCTTCCGGCACGACGGCCCGTGTGCGCACGGCCTTATCTTTTGCCCTCCGAGTAAGTTTGATCGCTGGCAATTTTAAAACTTGTATCGTTTGTGACGGTTAAGTTCGCCTCTGAGACTTTTTAGAAGCTTTTGAATGATGTTGTGAATAATTTTAGTTTTTAATAAGTTTCTATCAAAAGTAACTCGCGAAGTAACCTTAATAAAAAAACTTAGAGATGCCTAAGTAGGTACTATCTAAGCCTTATTTGAGCGATTCATATCACAACACAGTACTACTAGTCAACCTATCTCTACATAGTATAAAACAAGTCCTATACACTATACTGGTTCCCGTCTTGGACAGGTGTTATCTCTTACCATTAGAAGCGGGTCTTGTTCGTCTCAATAGTTTTACATTTAAAAAAAAATCAATTATACATACAAATGTAATTTTTTTTTATATATATTATCAAGCAGGTGAATAAGAGAGCTTCCTAGTACACCTACGGAACTCTAAAAAGAAACATAGATAACTTTAATGCCCCCAAAAAACTACTTAATTCTAATTATACATGTCCTCATTTATATTTAAGCCATGTAGATTAAGACCCGTACTTATTTAAATGGAACTCATTATATTAATCCGCTGAATATTTCAAGTTACTTTAATGCGGCAACTTTTTGCTACTCGTTTGTAATTATTTAGGGCGAGATTACAGCTCCAACCTCATGCCTGATGTTATATTGCTGTTACTTGTGCGAAATACGAGTTACATAATTGTGTACTTTTTGACTATCTGTTACAGAGTGGAGGGAAAAAATCGGCCAATGTAATTGTTACGGACTAATGTAGTTAGATAATTTCAAAATTTATATACATTGTAAGTTACGTCAAATTGTTTATTTTATTTGAAAGTAGCCAATAAGAGCCAGCGTTCGGAAAACTGCGCAACGTTTTTTCGTCTGACATACTTCAGTGCCTCAAGTCGAAAGTCTTCGACCAGTGTGTGTTACCGGTAATGACTTATGGTGCTGGAACGTGGTCTCTGACTATGTGCCTTCTTGATAAGCTCAAAGTCGCACAACGAGCTATGGAGAGGGCTATGCTCGGAGTTTCCCTACGAGAACAAATCAGAAATGAGGAGATCCGTAAACGAACTGAAGTAGCAAACATAGCCCAGCGGATTAGCAAGTTGAAGCGGCAGTGGGCAGGGCACATAGCACGCAGAACTAATGGCCGATGGGGCTGCAAAGTTCTGGAGTGGAGACCACGGACCGGCAAGCGCGGCGTAGAAGACAAGGTGGACAGACCTCATAAAGACCGCAGGAACGCGCTGGATGCGAGCCGCTTCCAACCGGTCTTTATGGAAGTCAATGGGGGAGGCCTATGTCCAGCAGTGGACGTCCTACGGCTGAGATGATGATGATGAATAAGAGCAATAATTTGTCATGCCATTCAGCCGTCCTTATCTTTAGTTTAAGAAATCTTATTGTACAATAAAATAGCGATTCGTTCGGCTTTTGATAATGTGTTTCGGCAAACAACAGACTTAACTTTTAATTATAAATGTTAACACAAAGGGAGGCCGTTGGTTATACTTACAAAAAAAAAAAAAACATGAATGGAAAATGGGCCAGGCCGCTTGTTAAAATTTAAAATAAAGACCTAGATTATTTTTATTTAAAATGAGGCTTTTCGGTACGATTTTACTGACCGTCGTAAAAACAATTATGTGCTATACATTTTCTAAAAGGTCAATGTCGTTAATTTATTGTTTTTTTTTCATGATTTAACCCTTAAAAAGGTTAACTATATAACTATATTTTATACACTATAGTTACTAGTAAATTAAAGATCAAAATACGCATATCTGCAATCTGTCTACATCATATCTGTAATGTGATTGATACAGCATAAAAACATTTTAAGATCAACAGCTCATCTTGTAGCTGTGTTTAAAATAAGGTTGCCTAAATTCATTGTTATATGCTTAACGACATAGATATCGGCATGCCCTATGCACGGCCAGACAGAAGAAACAACTACAGATGGTGCAAAACGTCACCCTAAGGATGAGGAGCCGCCCGCTACGCACGCAATGACGTCATCGCCCGGGACGTGCAGATCGAGTTGGTTGGGGAGTTTGTGGTTTGACACACCCTACCTGAACAACGTTGCCATATATCATGCACGCCCTGACTTATGTACTTGGCGTGCCCTCCCTCGAGACCTCCTCCTGGCTGGTCCGGAAGAGGAAGACGAGGATGAAGACGGCGTGGAGGGATGAGACCTTCGCATTGAGACCACAAAGCCAAGTAACCGATAACGCACCTGAGAGTGCCCGTGCTCCGCCGGGGAGATGGGCGTCGCTATCACACCCTCCACATACCCTAGGGACAGTGTCCCGCAGCACCCAGTCTCGTTAAAGAGGTATCATCTCGGGATCGAACCACTACCACGTCAGAATTGGAGAAGGAGGGACCAAATTTTATATTTCATTCTCATATCATTAGTCTCATATCTTAAAAAAACAGAGCAGAAGGCATAACCTACGAATATTAACCCTTCCGAAGTTAATTTATTCACTATTTGAACCGTTTCCAATGCACGACCTTTTGTAAAATTCGCGACACCGACGCGCAGGAAATTAAAGATTGTATCTAAGTAACGAACTCTGGGAAATAGTATTATACTCGTACAGAACAAAACTTGAGATGCGTAGCCGAAAAAAGGATTTTGATATCTATCCAGGCAAGCATAGGGAATAATTTCGTTTGTGATATGTGGAAATTGCTACACGCGCTGAAGTAAGGTCTTGGAAGTAGGTAAGGTTCTGCGTACAAATTTTCTCTTTTGCTTACATTTTTGAATACAGGAATATTTTATATGAAAATGCTTGCAAGTATTAAGTTTTTTGTTTTGTATACGTTTTTATCGTGCCCTGAGACTCAGTGGAGTGACGATATACGTAAAACAGTGGGCTAGTAGAAGCAAATAGCCAAAGTTTAGGCTGGGTAGCGTGCGCCAGGAGATGCTTATGTTCAGCAGTGGACTAAAAGTTGGCTGCCGATAACTGTGTGGTTAGTGCGGTCGGCTCAAAAGCTGAAGGGCGTAGGATTAAAAAAAATAGACTTATGTTTGACCGCCATCTCGCCTAACATTAAATGAAGATACGGTCTACGATGGACTGCCAAGAAGGAACCGATTCACTCGTGACTTGAAGACACCCAGATTGTATCTCTCAGGGAACACCCACTTTGGCAGCAAATTCCATTACTTACGGGTCGCACGATGAAGGTGGATTCGAACCGTTTAGTTCAAGTTTTAGGAATATCAACCATGAAGTAATATGGTTTTTTAAAGCTTCTGGCTGTCCGATAGTAGAATGGGTAGGGTGGGATTAGGTCATGCATATCTGAAGCGCACTCTCCAAAGTAAATCCTGTAGAAAACCTTCCGACAAGCTAAATCAGGTCTTTAAGTCGGGTTCAAATTCCAACGACGAACTTGAAGCCGGTGAAGGAAATCATCGTGAGGAAACCATAGCGTGGTGATAAGGTACTTTCTAGTATTCATGTTAATCATGGTAATAGATTTCTAGGAAATGCTCTTAAATCATCATTATAGTAATATTTTTTTCAAAAAACCGACTTCATGCCCCTAGGCCCAAACACTGTTAGATTTTAATCTGACTACTGTAGCGATTTTGATGAAATTTAATTAGAACCAATCAGGGAGTATATCCTTCCAAATTTAAAAACAAAAAATCGGGTTAATTAATGACGGAATTCAGACGAAACAAACACAAAAAAATTACAAAAAACTACAACCGATTTGAGAACCTCCTTCTTTTATGAAGCCGGTTAATTAAATGAAGAACAAAGAAGGGGCTAGAAATGCCAGTTTTTAGTCAAAAATAGCCTTGTCTAAAGGGAACATTTTGCATTTATCTTACCTAAAGTCAGGGAAGCTACAGAAGCGGGTCTAATTTTCTCTACAAAAAAGAAAAGAAATCTCTATATCATCACAGTCTAATTACATGGCCCAAATTTTGAGCACGACCTCGAGATAAGTATTTTCTTCATACGAATACTCTGTTTTTTTCTTCTATCTCCGTAGTTACAGGAAAATTATACTTGTCCTCAACAAAGGTGATAGTGGGAAGATTCGTATTGATGGTAAGCGCGCGGCCTAGATGAGGCATGTCATATGTTGTAAGTTTCTTAGTTTTTTTTTTAATGTCTGACTGGCTAGGTATTTTACCACTGCATTTTACACTTAACATCAGGTGATGTTAAGTGATGGTGTGGTCGAAGATGGTAAAGCACACCTAGCGTGTAATGGAACTGGCTCTCAAGTGAGGCTGCCGGAACACACCGATACATGCTTGGCGGCTGATTTTCAACTTAAGAGTGGTAGCTAGCCAGCTGAGTACTAGAAAGTACCCTATCACCGTGCTATGATTTCCTCACGATGTTTTCCTTCACCGGCAGCTCTAGTTTATTGTTGGTGTTTGATCCCACGCCCTTCGGCATGCGAACCTACCGCGCTAACCACTGAGTTATCATCGCTACGCTAAACTAGCTTTTATCCTTGGGTTTACAAACCATGTCAGTATCATTTTAGAAATATGGCCTTTTTTATGGTGGACAGGCTAGTTGTTTGACCACTCACCTGATGTTATATGGCAGTGTGGTCGAAGATGGCAAACACACCTAGCCTGGAATTGAATTGGCTGTCAAGTGAGACTGCCGGAATGCACCTTTAAGTTCTTGGCGGCGGATTTTCAAGTTGAGGGTGATAACTAGCCAACTGAGTACCTACTATAAAGTACCCAACTACCATCCTATGGTTTCCTTTACGGGTTGAGTTATTTGTAGTTGTTCAGTTATATTTTTCGATAAATTTTCGTAAAAATTTTTGCTCTATTAAATGCTACTTTGTGCTTCATAAGCTTAGTAATCAATTGAGCAAGACACGTTCGCATTAGCTACTGGGAAAATTCAAACACAACAGTGTATTATTTTAAGATGTTTTTATTACTGAAATCAGAATAATTTACATTGTAAAAAATACACATACTCCATAATTATTACGCTAAGGTTAACATTCTCAGCTCTTCAGCTCTATTTTACAGTAAGATTTTATAACTAGATATAGCTTTTTCAGTTTGTAAACTAAATGCTTTGAAATTTTTTTAAACGCTTAAACTACTAAGAAAAAGGCCAATCCGTAAGCTTTAGTTCAATTGAAAAATAACTGAATCTTTTGTTGAGTTATAAACAGTAACCAGAGCTTAGGTGCAAACTAAAAAAAAAACATATCGCCATATTATATTTTCTATAACGTATGTTCTTTCGAGAGTTTAGGTAGGTAAATATAAAAATAGTGGTGTTTGCGACATGAAATATGTCTTTTAGTTTTGTTTCCAAAATACCATCAAAGCATCTAGTAAATGCACTACATGACTAGGGCACGAAATGACTTGATCCTGACTTACATTCTGTGATTCTATGACTTAGACTCGATTTTTCATCTAATATTTTAAAATATCGAAATATCTGACAAAATGATCAAAGCGCGATGCCTAAAGAAAGAAAGGGAAAATGATGTAGCTACATTTTTGCTGGAAATTCCCAAATTGAAAAAATCCTTATTTGAGCTTTTCGTAAAGAGATGAACTATGATGCACAAGAGCAACCTCATAATGTACTTGTAAACTTGTTGACATACGTACTTCTTAACTTACTTCTTCTTTGATTTTGGCATTGCACTTTGTGCCAGTGTAATTCGACATTTTTAAGTATTTTAAGACAAAATCTAGTAAATTAAATCTGTCACAGTCAATATCAAGTATGTTCATGCCCTAGTGAAGTAGTGGAGACTTCACTACAAGCTGTAAATAAGTTTTGAAAGCAAACGAAAAGCCATAAACAACAACAATAAGAATAAAACACCACATTTTTTAACAAAAATTCTCGATATAACAGAAGTTTGGAAAATAATATGAAGCAGCAACACTTTTCCGCGTTCCCGCTAAAACTATCTTTTAAACTTGCAAATTAGAAACGTCAATGTCATATGAATTATGTGTAGTATACATAGATACATTGCTAATGTAAACTTGCTGTATTGCCACACTACAATTTTTGTGTACGAATCGACCCTTTAAAAAAAATCAGTCTGTTTAAAATTAGCCTAATTTAATTTCTTTGGCATTGTTTAAGCGATCTTTTTTACATTTTGATATCAAAATATTTTGCTGACTACTTTATTTTGAAACTACATTTTGAAACGATAATGCTTTCACTAATTAAATGGCTTTTTTTAACGAGTTCATTATTAAGTCTGAATTTACATAAATAGATAATTTAAAAGTGATTCTAATAAATTTTAATTCACTCTGCTAACTTCGCATAGACCTAATTGGATGAGTGTCGCTTGTGAACAAAAACAGTTAACTCACAATAGATCTTATTAGACATATTTCTTCAGTATCTGTGTTTTTACATGACTGCCCAAAAAAGTGTGTAGAGTTTTTATATATGTACATCGTGAAAATTTAAACATCAGCAATATTAATACAGCGGGTTCAGTACTCGATTGTTGTTCCAAATAATAAAAAATAGGTCGTTAATATTTGACCTAATTATCCTGAGCAAACACAAAAATATGGACACTCAAATCACGCGCACCGAAAATGACATGGAAGTAGCGCGCGGTCTTTGATTAGACAACAGTTATTACCTACTTAGTCTACGTATGGTAGTTATGTCTTGCGCTAGCGTAAGGCGTAAGGCGCGCTGTCCCTAAATTCTGTGTCCCTAAGTCTTGGGAAAAACTTTAACCAAGGTTTTCTTATTTTTTGTTTGTATTTATTTCGATTTTATTTCTTTATACGTTTCATATGACCGCTAACTAACATGTCTTTGAATATTGCTAATGTTCAAACTGTCAGCCCGTATATATACATATGTATGAGTTTCTTTATTCCAACATAACTTTTAAACGTCTGAACAGATTTAGATATATGAGATATCGTTAGAACCCTTACATCACGAGTGAAATTATTTCTTTACGCAGTCATGTATTTTGTTTCATTTAGTAATCATTTTTGTAACATTATGCCAGATGCGTAATTTATGGATATTAATGTAACAAGTGTTGATTTAAAAATGTAACCAGCTGAATAATATACGCTAATTACTTTGCAAGCATTGCTTACTGAATAAAATTATTTGCGCCAGATTCCCACCTAATTTTAAAATACGGACTTACATTTATTTATTTTTATAATAACTATCAGTATGAAAAATAAAAGCTGCTTCTTTGGGTTTGACATTTTTTAACATAATCACTACAATCTTATTGAATTACTGTCACGAAGTTCAAACGCTTAAGTAAACGATATGTATGTTAAACTATTTTTATCTTCTCCCGTAGTATTGTCTGGGAACTATCCGTAAAAAGAGAGAAATGTTATGTAACCTATTTCACAGCTTCTTCGACAAAAGTTTGTACTAGAGCTGGATAGTCACTTATTATTATTTTGGGGTAAACATATTATATTTTTTATTGTTTCATAATAATAGCTTATACATTGAAGCACTGTGAAAGTTGACACATTATTCATAAAAAATAATTTAGGTATTATAATTCAAGTGTACTAAATAAATATAGTGTTCCGAAAAAAATAATCGATATAAGGTTTAGTTTTAACCCTTATTCTAAGTTTATTTCTAACAATTGACAAACAAACAAAAATGTACGAAGCTTCATTAAATACAGCGGTAACCAACCAAACTCTATCTATTTCAACATCGACAGTCTCTTACTAATTTATACAATTTTTAATATTACAGATCAAGAATTTACACTGAGATAGATCTGAAACGGAAATTGGAATTCAAAACTGATACATGGACGGACAGACACAGATTCTAAAAGTTCTACTTAAATAAATAAATAAAAGTTACGAATAATGAAAATGGTGAATTGAAGTCTTGTGAACAGATGATACAATACAAGCAGTTGACTACAGAAGGAATAGCGTTTGCAAAACCGGCTTTCAGTTTGAAATATAGAAAAAAAAAGTAGAATTAGTTGGTTAGCTAACATTGTTCTATGTAATACGATGATTTTACAAAGGATCCAAGTGAAATAGATTTTTCTTGTCAACAGCTTGTATTGTCCATCGCTACACTGGTGTTCACTGGACATAGACATTGGCACCCTTAGCAAGGACTTGAGATAAATAGCACTTGTCTATTTTTATAAGTTATAACTGAGTTACGAAATGGTGATGAATTTAAATTAAACGTCATCTGCAAGCATGCGAGGTTTTAGTACATGTAATCGCTTTTTGGGGCAGTTATTTTTTTTTTTAAATTGAAAATACAATTCTAAAGCATGTGATATCATTTATAATTCCGACGCTCTTATGACAATCCATATGAACATGACATATAACAGGAATAGTATAGTAGGTTATGGAATGGCCTTAGTTAAAAAAAATTGTCCTTGGAAATCCAAGTCCTTGCCAAGCTTACACGTTGCTAAAAAAAAACGTTTCGTATAAACTCGATGTTCGAATTACGTGAGGTTGTTCCGCCAGTCGTCAGTGTGCGTGCAGTTGGTGGCACACCAGCGCGACTGTGTCGTCGGCGGGCACGGCACGCCGCCGGGCCGCGCGCGGCGCACCACGCGTCGCGTGCGCAACGCTGAGCCCACGCAGCTAGCTGAACTGTCGCTGCGGCACGCGCTCCATTCGCCCCAAGCAGACACGCGACAGTCGATCAATCCTGCACAAATAATAACTTCTAGCCTCAAGACTGGCAAACGTAAGTACTAGTTTCTTAACTAGTTTAATAACTGATAGAATACATTAATACTCTTTTTTGTAAATACACACTTATAATACATACAGAACATCCAAACACAGGACGAACATTTGTTTATACCATTAAATGTTTGTCCTTGGCGGGAATCGAACCCACGTCCTACAGTTCAGGCAGACATACTACCAATGAGCCAGCAGGGCTGTCAACCACCACTTGCGAATTGTGGTCTAAATTAGGATAAGATGTTTTGAAAAAAAAAAAAATGCATTTTTAACTGCCACTGATAGGTCTTAATAATCTAGGACTAAACTAATCGCTCGATATAATCATGGCAAATATCACACTTTCAGTTTTATGTTCAGTATTACGTAAACTTTCACATTACAACAGTCCAAACATCTTATGCGACAACTTTACTGCGCTCGCTACCTTGACTTGAGATATAAGATGTTACCCATTCCAGTATATTATGTAGTGTTAAGTTTTTAAGTTTATTAAAAGTGTTAAGTTGACAAATATCACGGAGTATCTGTGGAGCTGGAAAAAAAACTTCCAGTTTCTAATACCTGTATATCGAAAATATTGGTTTTAAATAACCACTGTGCTAATAATATCTACTGTGCTTAGTTTTATTTGATAGATAAATAACTCGCTCTACGAAAGAGTAATCTTTATTTCTTTGGACTGTAAAAAAATACATTTTTATAAGCGGGCTCTACAAAATGGTTTTGATAAATGTATTTAATACTCAAACAGCGGTTATCAAGTGTAGTACAGACTCGTATACTAACGATGTTTGGTCACATCTCGAGACGAAACCATGACTCAATTGCACGTCTTATTGTCCAAGGCAAGGTGGAAGGCCCTAGGCCACGCGGAAGGTCCCCAATGCGGGCCAAGTAAAGTTACTGGTAGGCGGACCCATACACGAGTGCACTAGAATGACTTCTAGCATGGAGATATGGCGGGACATCGTACGGTGAACTATACCTGCAATTCGGAATCAAACAGCATGTTGACCACGACCACTCTGCCAAGAGTGATACGAATGAGAAGAATACTCACTCGCTCTTTTCCGCTTCCTCCGTTCAGCGGGATCGGCGTTGTCAGCGCGCAGCTTGCGCCGGCGCCGCGCGCGGTACCGGCGCGCCAAGCTGCGCAGTGCTGACCGCTCGCTGGCGGTCGGGCCTGACGTCGGCAATTCGTTCGCTGAGCGAGGCTCTTCAGTTGTCGCGGTTATGTTATTCGTTCTAAGTAAAAATTAGCAATGTAAGAACTGTCTGTCGACATTACAATAGCATTATTTGCGACAATGTAGGCAAACAGTAAAGACACTGGATTTTGTGACACAGCTTTTCCTAATCCAAAATTTGTTCTCCAAATCTCCTAATCCAAAAGTACTTGCTAGTTTTTTGTGCTTAGGACTAAGTTACAAAACATGCCACGTAGATTTTTCATGCAAATAATAACGCCGTCTACATTGCAACAGCAGGTCCGTGGCAGGATTTTTAAGAAATACACTGACAGCGTTGTCCCGCTAATGGCTCTCCGGGCGAAGTATGTGCCAGTTCTGAGATCTAACGAGGCGGGGACAATTTTCTTTCTGACGAGCACTGATCTCAAGATTCCAAAAATAATCCTTAAATTATGAGTCCTAATTTCAATAAGTCGGTATGTTTGTTTTCGGTTGGAACAAAATATTTAGAAAAAGTTTGAGAAATATTTTACCATCGGCATCACGAAACACTTTAAGAACAAATTTATTTATTTATTTTACTTATGGATGCTCACAAAGAATAGTACGAATAAGCACTATCAGGCGTGGTAAGCGATCCCTCGGAGTATATCCTGGGCGCCTCCGCTCTCTCCACTTCTTCGGCGATGGACAGCGCGCGGTTTCCGTCAAGGACATCGATGCTGTTGTGGTTCATCTTGTCCAGCTGTAGGACGTCGTATCGCCGGTCGTCGTTGCTTCGGTGGAACACCTCAGATAGCTCGTACTCGCGAAGCTAATCGACAAATTTATTCCATAAAACACACAGATTTTGTGATTGATAGGCAATGGTTGCCGTGGTGGTGCTGGCGTAAGAATTGAACCCCACCCTCTCTACCCGTGGTTGCCGTAAGAGTCGGCTAGGGGATGTAATCCGGAAGATGGGCAGCAGCGTCTTCCTTGAACAATCACACTTAACTGCGCTCGCCAACCCGCCTGCGAGTATTGTCAAAACCCCCCCAGGAGGAGGTCTGTGTCCAGCAGTGGTCGTCCTATGGCTTATGATGTGAGGCAATGGTGTTTTATATAATGTATTAAAGTTCTTTGATTGTATGTTTGAAGTTGGTAAACATATTGAGTCTTGAATGGAACCAGGCCAGTGAGATTGTTGGAACATACAGTTGGACACGTGGGAGATGTCAAGCTTTAGGGTTGAAACTAGTCAGCCGAGTACAGAGTTTCACTTTCTTAGAAAATCTCACTAACGTGTAGCTGTATCTTTAACACAGTGATTGTGAATGAATTAGTTTACAAAAAATTTTTATTGTAACCGTTGTAGTGCTGTTTAATGACGACCACACTGCCATCGTACTTGATATACGAATATACACTATGGTTCGCTTGTTCCTTTTTAAACCTATTTTTTTTTTGTCTCTGCACTGCCCCTGGATAAGTGAGAATTGTAGTAAGCATAATGTATTAATATCTATGTATATAACTGTAAACTGTTTAAACTGTAACCTAATATGAAAAGAAAGATCCACAAAAAAAAAATGCCTTTCTGAGTTTCTTGTCGGAGACTTCTCAGTTGAAGTGTAATTACGAGCCGGTGGTAGATTCAAAAAGGTAACTTAACGTTCATAAGTGCCTTACCAGGGCCTAAACTGAATAAATTACTGTTTGATTATTATTATTTTTTGACAGCCGAAGAGTGAGTAAGTTTCCTTTTATTCCAATTCTAAAACAAGAATGGGAGACGTGTCTAATCTATCGTGGCTCTAAACTAACAGCATTCTAATAAGAGTAGCGCCTATACTCAATACTCAATACTCAATTGTTTATTGCAACATAACTAACTTAACTAACATAACTTGTAGCATACAAAAATGACATCTCTAAAACTAGAATTGAACCTATGTTGATTTTCTTGTGAAGTTCACCTTTATAAACTGGAAGGTGGCTATAGGCGGCAGTCTTCTCAGATGTGGGTAGAAGAAAGACCCAGCTGGGTGGGAGGGGTATTTCGAAGTGATACGGTACGCTACCCCCTGAGGCGCCGTCACCCAGTTTGGAGCTGTGAATGTGAAGCCGTTGTCGGTGCCTGCGTCTAGCGGATCTACCTGAGAAAAAAAAGTTTCATCGGTTATTCCAGGATATCCATCTACTACAGAGTATTCTCAACATAAACAATTTTTGCTTTAGAAGAAAATTCAACTGTTGAGTACATCTGACATTTCTGTATGGGACAGCTAATATAATTATATTAATATTTGTTTTTAATAACGAGAACAATTATAACTTAGAATATGTCCATTGTGTATCGTTCGATCAAACACTAATTGATGATCAGTTGGCAACTCATTGACGTGTACATTTCATCTATTCAATTAAATTCATCAAGTGATTATGGTGAAGAATCGTATGACCGATGCCACTCAATTGGTTGCAATAGAACATAAGGCAAAAGCGATTAAAAATATTGAAGATTGTGTAAATTAGACGTTACAGCAATATACAGGTGGTAATTTAAGTTAATATTAATTTTTTTTAATTTAAGTTAAAAAAAAAGTTATGAGCCTTACTAAGAACTTACTTCTATTGTGATACTATCCAGCCAGTTTCCATCTACGCAGAGGTCGAAACTGTCCACACCTATAAACCAATCGGGGGAAGGGACCATTCTAGCCATTACGGAAACCTGTAACATTAAAAATAAAAACCAATTTTGTTTGACTTATATGGTTTGATATAAGTTTGATTAGGATCATATAAACATTTTGGTACATTTTAAATTACGTGGCGCTAAAAAATTCTAAATTAAACGAAACCGAAATCTGAATAAGTCGCGAGTGAATGTAATCTTCTAGGCAAGCGTGTTCTATCTTAGACCGCATCATCACTTAACATCAGGTAAGATAGAGGATAAAATAAAGCCTATATATTAAAAAAAAAATTGGAGCGTTTTGTAACGCAAACAAAACTGTGATTGAATCTTGTGGCAAGTTTTACGTCATAGAGTACCAAGTATAGGACATAGGACACTCGATAACTCTCATCTAATAAAATTTTAAAAAATAGCGTGGCCTCATCTTACCTTGGAACGTTCGGAAACAACTAGATTTGGAAAAATTGACTCAATCTATCTCATAGGGCACCAAGATGCCATATATGCCACTCTCTAAAAGTATAAATTATTATGAATTCAATCTTTAGACATGTTAAACTATTAATCGATCAACAGCAAAAACTATTGAACAAAATCGGACAACAGACAACTAAAATTAGCCTTAACTGGCAATAAATACGGACACGATGGTCTATACGATAAAACCTCCCCTTTATTACTCGAATATTCGATTCAACGTGTTTTTTTATCGCCACCCTGACGTACCGTAATTGTTGTTTGCTCTCTGGGGCATTAATTAGTGATGAAATACGATATTTTCGGGCAATGTTTACAGTGAACAAAGCTACGACTGCAATTCGATTGGTTTTATTACCGACACAGTTTATTATTTGGTACTGCGTTATTTGAGTCGTACTATCTGAAATAAGTTACGTGGCTGTAATTTTGCTACTCGATTTTGATAGTAAAAAATATGGTTTAGCGTTTTATATTATTAACTATTATATTATTTATTATATTTTATTATTGTATATATTAGTACCTGGTTGACCGAGCATTGCTCGGCTGAAAACATGGATAAAACGACGTTTTCTGAAAATGAAACCTAGCTAGATCGATTTTTCGCCTCCGAAACCCCCTGGATACAAAATTTCATGAAAATCGTTGGAGCCGTTTCCGAGATTCAGAATATATATATATATATACAAGAATTGCTCGTTTAAAGATATAGATTTATTAACCGCCAAATTTTGTTATTTCATCGTCGTTTTCATTACCATAGGCCTATCGTAGGCCACTGCTACACATAGACCTCTAATCTTCCAGATCCTCTAATCTTTAGCCTTTCGCTTCCAGACCGCCGGCTGTTCGACTTATAACCTCATTTCACTAAGTCTGAGGGAGTCCCACTCTATGTTAGTTAATTCGTGGTCTCCACCCCAAAATTATAAAAATCATCTCTTTGATAGATATTTTCCCTGAAAAATTGTAAAACACTCGATAAGAAGGAAAAGTATATTCTTATAAATAAATTATTTATGAATATTGCCAAAATAATAACTCTTCTTTGATCGCTAAATACCTATATGTATAGTGGAAGCTATCACGTATATACGCTGGGAATATTCGAATATATACTTACTCTAGAGTGATTTCCGTCTACAAAGAACTCGGCCTCGGTCCGGCCGGCCCCTTGTCCCACGGGTGGGGCCCCGAACACGTCCATAGTCCCCGGAGAAGAGCCGAGAGAGTCCGCGCGGCCTGTTTCTGCAAACTGACGCACAGCCGTCGAGACCCGCCGACCCAGACGGAACAGTACGAATGAACGGTCGTGAGATGCACCTGTGAAAAGAAAGTTACAACATAAGCAACAATTTTTGTCCCTGTGTGTGTATGTATGTGCCCCCTCAGCTAGTAACTAGTTCTTTTTACAAATTTCTATTGAACCATGTTCTAATATTCTATACAGCCACCCAATTACAGCGCGATGTAAAATTTAAATAACATAAAGTTAAGTATTATTTAAAAAAAAATTTTAATGTCTTTATTATAATTTACTTTTCACTATTTCTTTAAAATACCATAGATTTGGGCAAAATATCTGCCATTTTTTCAATGATGAAAATGACAAATAATGGCTGAATAACTGGCCGGCAACAGAAACAAAAAAAAATTGGCAGGAAAGCGGCAATCCGATCTTCATTTGTTTTTTTCGACTTGTAGAGTTTTGTTTAGTTACTTCCGTATAGGAGAGATTTGTATTAACACAATGGGTTTATCTGATTTAAATATGGATTTAACGCCTGATTTCATAAGAGAAGAGACCAAAGCAGTAGAAGACAACCTTTTCCCACCTAAAAAAAATAAAGATACTTAAAATCGTACGACGATTTTATGAAATGGCGCGCTGAGAAAAAAACGAAGTCGTTATCAGAAAACGTTTTGTTAATATATTTCAATGAATTGTCAAAGACTTACACGACCTTTTTATTGTGGAGCGTGTATTCTATGTTAAAGATAATATAAAGTACTAAACACAATGTACATTTAAAGGATTTCGAGAGAAGTTGTTGATTTATATAAAATAAAATCATTTCTTTTCTCTTAAGCTAATTCATGTTTTTATTTTTACTTTCCTTGTATTCGAAATAAAAACCAGTGTTTACCTCGGGTTAAAGACTTATTTAGTCTCTCGAACTATTAAGGTGCTAGCGACAAAATATCCTCTAATATTTGTTTTTATTTATTTTTTGTATGTTGTCTTATGGGGAAACTTGGATATATCTACTTGCACCTGCTTATTATGGGCTAGAATAAGTAAAACCTTATACACTATATTACTTGTTTGAAAATTTTAACTTTTTGAATTTGAATTTTTCTAAATAAAAAAAATATAACAGCTAGATTAACAAGAAAGAGATCAGAAAAAGAGAAAGAGTCCAGTATCTTCTACTAGATAAAGGAATAAACGCAATCTACAAAACTACAACAGAAAATAAAACAAAACTAGTAAATTAAAGTTAAAATAAATACATTAGTTACTGATAAATAAATTTTTTTCCAATAAAGAAGATATAAGATATATTTTGGTTAAGAAAAACGCCATATTTAAATCCGCCAACTCTTACAGACCTGGTCGTTCTTTGTGAGTGGGTACAAGTCTTAATCACCCCTCTGGAATTTTAATATATACGTACCTATATTAATTTCTTAAATCTTACACAAAAATGTCGAGAGATTTCCCTGCGAATTGCATTCCACCGCCGGATATCGTTCCTTTTCTCATTTACAAGGAAGAGCATTAAGTGCTTCCAATCAGGCATTCGTAACAATAGGAGTTGCGTGTTTTCCCGCATCACGGAAACAACTTCACAATGGACAAACTTGGAGGAAAGGTAATGAATATTATGCCTATTCATCATTCATTTTGTAGTGATGATAGCCCAGTGGTTAGCGCGGTCGGTTCGCATGCCGAAGGGCGTGGGTCTAAACCCCAATAATGAGCTTGAGCTGCCGGTGAAGGAAAAACATCGTGAGGTGGCCAAACCATAGCGTGGTGGTAGGGTACTTTCTAGTACTCGGCTGGCTAGCTACCACCCTCAGAATGGAAATCTGCCGAAAAGCATCTAACGGTGTGTTCCGGCAGCTTCACTTGAAAGCCAGTTCCATTTCAGGCTAGGTGTGCTTCACTATCTTCGACCACACCGTCACTTAACATCAGGTGAGTTGTGGTCAAACACCTAGCCTGTCAGAGATAAAAAAATAATGTAATCAATGCATTGCTATGGTGCTATTCAGTCGGTTGTGTAGCTTGATAAGTTTTTGCGCCGTAAACTACGGACTAAAGACAGTCAATGGATGGATGAACGTCATTAGTCGCAACTCAGTCTTGTGCGTCCCAGAAGGTTGGTTCTGAAAACCAGCGCTACTAGATAAAGGAATAAACGCAATCTACAAAACTACAACAGAAAATAAAACAAAACTAGTAAATTAAAGTTAAAATAAATACATTAGTTACTGATAAATAAATTTTTTTCCAATAAAGAAGATATAAGATATATTTTGGTTAAGAAAAACGCCATATTTAAATCCGCCAACTCTTACAGACCTGGTCGTTCTTTGTGAGTGGGTACAAGTCTTAATCACCCCTCTGGAATTTTAATATATACGTACCTATATTAATTTCTTAAATCTTACACAAAAATGTCGAGAGATTTCCCTGCGAATTGCATTCCACCGCCGGATATCGTTCCTTTTCTCATTTACAAGGAAGAGCATTAAGTGCTTCCAATCAGGCATTCGTAACAATAGGAGTTGCGTGTTTTCCCGCATCACGGAAACAACTTCACAATGGACAAACTTGGAGGAAAGGTAATGAATATTATGCCTATTCATCATTCATTTTGTAGTGATGATAGCCCAGTGGTTAGCGCGGTCGGTTCGCATGCCGAAGGGCGTGGGTCTAAACCCCAATAATGAGCTTGAGCTGCCGGTGAAGGAAAAACATCGTGAGGTGGCCAAACCATAGCGTGGTGGTAGGGTACTTTCTAGTACTCGGCTGGCTAGCTACCACCCTCAGAATGGAAATCTGCCGAAAAGCATCTAACGGTGTGTTCCGGCAGCTTCACTTGAAAGCCAGTTCCATTTCAGGCTAGGTGTGCTTCACTATCTTCGACCACACCGTCACTTAACATCAGGTGAGTTGTGGTCAAACACCTAGCCTGTCAGAGATAAAAAAATAATGTAATCAATGCATTGCTATGGTGCTATTCAGTCGGTTGTGTAGCTTGATAAGTTTTTGCGCCGTAAACTACGGACTAAAGACAGTCAATGGATGGGTGAACGTCATTAGTCGCAACTCAGTCTTGTGCGTCCCAGAAGGTTGGTTCTGAAAACCAGCGCTGCTAAGAAAACGGCAGCACTAATGCCTAACATTTTTCGTCGCACTGGACACTACAGCAATAAATTTTATTATTATTATTTTTTGTCATTGTTTATACATACGTAGTGTGTTCTTGTTGTAGTGTTGTGTGTCAAAATAAATGTTTCTTTCTTTTTTTCTTCTTTCTTTCAATTGAATGCTACCGTGGTCCGCAAGCCACGAGGTTTGTTTTTCAGTATTATATATTAATTTGTTACGACTAGTTTAGTTCAATGAAAGAAAAAACAATAACTTCATAATCCTTATTATTTACCCAAATCTCTTTCTCAGTCCGTCCAGCCACTGCCAGCTATCAAAAGCGTAACCTCAAAACAATAATAGGTTAATCACGATTTATTTTTGATTAAAACAAAATGTACCTGCAGAAACGAGTCAACAAGAATCATCTCGTTTTTTTCCGTCTAGAATTTTACACTAAACTAGTGAATCACGAGCGTGTCTCCATGCAATAAAAGTATCATTTCAATGCACTGTTTATCAAATATTGTGAGCATGCCAACTGGCAAAGTTCACTACACTCGTGAATCATACACTGCGAGTACTATTTACGTTGGATTTGCTTTTTGTATTACCTTTTTTATTCTTCTAGCTTGTTAGGTTGCGTAATTACATAAGTACATGCACATTTTTCACTCCCCTAATAGTTCATTTGGTAGTGTATCTGCTTCGAGAGTTGTAAGGCGTGGGTTTAATTCCCACCTGGCAAACATTTATGTGGCGAGCATAATTATAATTATGTTTGTCTATGTGTCTGGTTGTATGGTACGTATTTACAAAAAAAATATTGTTTTGTTTCATTTATCTGGTTCCTATAGTACAGACTTTGCTTAATTTGGGGCTAGTTTTTGTGTAATGTTCTCCGATATTTATTTATTTCTAGCTGCGCCCCGCGGAGATACACCCGCTACATTTTTTTGGGATAAAAAGTATGTGTTATTCCAGGGTGTCAGCTACGTCCATACCAAATTTCATCAAAATTGGTTCAGCCGTTTGAGCGTAAAGAAGTAACAAACATATAAACACACTCACAAACTTTCGCCTTTATAATATTAGTTTTATGTGATTTTACAAGAAATTGGATTGATATAACTCATTGGTGATTTTCTTAACGAAATGTGGTAACTTAGTGGCAAAGTTAAAATAAACAAGCTGAAGGTTGACCAACCTTCGAGAGCCCTGTATGGCATTTAACTGGACTCCTTGGATTTCCTTGGCAGGAGGTCGTCTAAACAGGTACTAACGCCGTATTATATAAAATACAGGGCTGTTGAGACCAACCATTGAAAGTCTCAAAGTAATGTGCGCCAAATCAGCGCCACCCTGGACTTCAAAGTTGTGTGTACCGCTGCAATGGTCATTGACATGCGTTATCACTTACCATCAGGAGAGCGTCACTTTTACATTAAAAAAAATATAAACTTAAAATACAAAACACACTTTACATAGGTTAAATTTATAATCATTTTGACATTGGCTACACGTAATCAGTAAAGCTAAAATAAAAAATATTGTAAAAAATCTCGCTACATTTTAACACAGTGATCCACGCATTTTTCAATCCACAATCCACAGAGCACATCAGATAAAAGTAAATCATGAAAAATGCAACGAGTGAAATTTAAAACCCTGAGTATTTATTGAGGGAATAATTCGAGACAGTTTACATTTGTCAGCGAATAATCCTGTAAAAATACCTACTGTAAAATATATGCGAATTATCACAAACAATGGAGCAAATGAATGTGAGTCAGTAAATTTTGGACAAGATTTGTGAAATATATTTAATTTAATTTGGAATAAGATGCATCTTAATATTTTATGGTTGGCACAACAATAGTACCTACACAGGATAAATCTGTAAATGTATGTATCAAAACGGCCTTTTCAGGGTTCCGTACCCCAAAAGGAAAAAAACGGAACCTTTATAGGATCACTTTGTTGTCCGTCTACCTCGGGAACATGTGGAGGGTATCGACTTGAAATTAAACACACGCACACACACATCACATCATAAGCCACAGGACGTCCACTGCTGGACACAGGGTTCCTCCTGGGGGGGTTTTGCCAATACTTGGCAACTTTGCCGACGCTTGGCAGGCGGGTTGGCGAGC
The DNA here is from genome assembly GCA_950106695.1 of Biston stratarius. NCBI lineage: Eukaryota > Metazoa > Arthropoda > Insecta > Lepidoptera > Geometridae > Biston > Biston stratarius. Next base: position 30,530,690 of record OX467106.1, on the reverse strand, counting down.
GCAGTTAGGTGTGATTGTTCAAGGAAGACGCTGCTGCCCATCTCCCGGATTACACCCCTTAGCCGACTCTTACGGCAACCACAGGTAGAGAGAGTGGGGTACTATTCTTACGCCGGCACCACCACGGCAACACGCACACACATACACGCATATCTGTAGTTCCTTGCAGCTATGAAAAAACCAAACATCTCAGTTAACGTAAAAAAAAGTTACAGCCATTTATGTCGCAAAAAAACACATATTTCGACACTCACAAGGGTATCAAATCCTATAGAGTACTTTCATTGATTTAGAACTATGTAATTTGGCAAAAAGCATTGTCTCATAGTACACATAAAGGAAAAAAATCCGAAAACTGTACATGTTTATTCAATCACAAAAAATAGGGTTTTTATGTTACTATTTATCCTATCTACTAGTTTTGTACGGAACCCTCGGTGGGCGAGTCTGACTCACACTTGTCCGCGTTTTTTTAGCATGTTTGTCTTCGAATAAGTTTTTTTGGTAGGTCGAGAGTGCCAAGTTCTGTTTATATCTGTAATGGTCATGGACAGGCGTTATCTTTTACCATTAGGAGAAGGCCCCGTTCGTGTTTTTTTTTTAATCTACAAATGCTATTTGCAGCTTGATAATAATATTTTTCTACTTCTTACTTGTTGATATTTGCTATCATTAATTTTATTTTTGTTTGTCATTTCCACTCTATTCTAGTAATCATAGAAACCACGTTGTTATTATAACAACGTAATTTCCATGTAACTGTACACCCAATCAAGTGTTAACAAGCACAAGCATTATTTTCGAGTTTATTGTATGAAAGTAAATTATAATTTAACTAATCATGTTCACCGAAGTTTATGTCTTGATGATAATTTAAAAAAAATTGTGGAGTAGTTTTCAACGTAAAATACAAATATTTATTTGTGATGTGGATTCCAATTATTCGCGAAACATGTTACGTTCTATAGACCTGCCTAAATGATTTATTGAATAAAATATGAGTACACTAAAATATTCTAATGACTCGATGGTAAGTTATGTTTAGAACAATTATTATCTTTAGCTTTCTCGTGGGAGTCTTATTTTTTTGTAGCGATGATAGCTCAGTTGTTAGCGCGGTCGGTTCGCCCACCGAAGGGCGCGGGTTCAAACCCCAACAATGAGCTTGAGCTGCTGGTGAAGAATCATGGTAAGGATACCATAGCATGGGTGTAGCTACTACCCTCAAGTTGAAAACTTCCTGCCAAACCTAATTGTATGTTCTGGTAGCCTCACTAGAGAACCAATCCCATTCCAGGCTAGGTCTGCATTACCATTTTTGACTACACCGTCACTTAACATCAGATGAGCTGGGGTAAAACAATTAGTTTGTCAAAAAAAAAAGACGCCGTAATATTAAATGAAAATGTAAATACGTAATTTATAAAGGATCGTTGAAGAATAATGTCCAACTTCCTAGAACAAAAAAAAAGATTTGAAACAATTGGTCCGTAATTCGCAGGGAAAACTCGTGGGTGGACATACAAATGGCTGTTTCTTTTTCCCAAATGTATACAAGCATCGAGAAAAGTGTGCTACAACGATTAGCACGCGTATTCTTGTAAAAACCGAGTGAAAGCTTATTCAGAATGTAATTGGGTGGAATGAGGCGTGATGTACGAGGCAAGTCTCCTTTGGAACCAGTACAAGGTCACTTGTACTCATTGCATTATATTATCATTGAAGAGATATTCTAAATTATTTTTCTATATCGTCAAAGTGGAAACTTCTTGGCAGCGCTACGAATGTCATAGATTATTTTGTACTTTTCTAGTAGATAGGTTGAAAGATATAATATGTTTATTTTTCAACGAGCTATGGAGATGGCTATGCTCGGAGTTTGCCTACGAGATCGAATCAGAAATGAGGAGATCCGTAGACGAACTAAAGTGGCCGAAATAACCCAGCGGATTAGCAAGTTAAAGTGGCAGTGTAGGCAGTGTAAAGTGGGCAGGGCACATAGCACGCAGAACTGATGGCCGATGGGGCTGCAAAGTTCTGGAGTGGAGACCACGGACCGACAAGCGCAGCGTAGGACGTCCACCCACAAGGTGGACAGACGACCTCATAAAGATCGCAGGAACGCGCTGGATGCGAGCCACTTCCAACCAGTCTTTATGGAATTCAATGTGTCCATCACTGGACGTCTTACGGCTGAGATGATGATAATGATGATACTTAGAACTTATAGTCAAGTTGCGAGTGAATCTGTTTCTTCTAGGCAAGCGTGCTCCATCCAAGACCGCATGCATCTACACATCACATCAGGCGAGATAGCGATCAAACGCAAGCAACTAAAAATTTCATTTTATCGAAAAAATTACGACCATTTCAATTACATTTATCGCACATGATAATAATAATACACATTAAGTCCCAACGACAATAATCAAATAATGTCAATTTAATAAACCTTATGTATCTAATAATGTACATAACGAATGATAATGGAATTGATAATTGTATTATAAATCTTTTATCTTAAAAAAAAAATAAGAAATACTACATACGATAGTTATTTGACGTAGAGTACACAAAAATATTTATTTTCTACGGTATTTATGTTGATGTCATAAAATGTAAAAAAATGTCCTGTTTACACCAGCTTTAATAACGGACTAAACAAATGTTTTTCCTTTTCATAACTTAATCCAATAACGGAGAAAATTAAATATTTAGCGGATACATTTTCTTATCTTTATTAACGTACTCACACATATGTATGAGATGTAGATGTAGTATTTTTAGCGGACAGTATGAAATCTTACGCTTTTAGTTTTTGTCTTTTTACACGGCTGCCCAAAAACAGGAGTGTAATGTTTTCAGAGTTCATGTATGTATGTACATATGTATATATAAATGTAATTCCTTCCATTCTAAGGTTACCTGTAAGATATCTGGTTAAGACCGAAAAAAACAATGAAAAACGACACCAAAAAAAGTGATCACCATCTCAAAGAATCAGTCATATTCACTTGTAGAGAAAATACAAAATATACTTATTGGTAAGATTTTTAGAGTAAATAAAATTATCAGTAAGAGTTTTATGATTAAGTTACAAGCACGGGAGCGGGCGACAAGTAATAGTTACTACTAAGATATAACATTATTTATGTTTGGTTAGTAATTTAAGGTTACACTTTAGTTATAAGAAGTGAGATTAGGTATATCATATCTGTTCACGATAAACTTAAAAATTACTGAACGGATTATCTTGCGAGATGCACCAATAGATAGAGTGATTCATAAGAAATGTTTAGGTATATAATTTGTCAAGTTTTTTTGTAAATTGGTTGAAATATGATGATAATTGTTGGAAGTGTCCGAAAAAGTCAAGCCACCTATGAGCTTTAATCGAAAACGCTGCCTAATCCCTTTGAGATATAACAAAACAATGCATAGTGGGATATTCCTCTTTTATAGATCTACAAAAAAGTCCGCAGTGGCATATATTTAGCTTTTAAGGATAGCTTACTATACTCATTCTTACTAGCCGTGCGAAGCCGGGGCGTGAACGTGAAATGATTCACTCGCTAGTGAATTTATAAGTCAACGTAGCTATTAAACAAATTAAACTGTGTAATAGGTAGAAATATAATGTTCTTAGAAATAAATGTTCTTTTTAATTTTCTTAATTAAGCTTTTTCAAGAATCTGGGTACCTCTAATGTTCATGAGTTGTCTATTACCATCAGGAGAATGTTTCATGTTTGTTTGATAATATCGCAGCTAATATAAGATTCCCTTACTGCTTCAGTATTACTGCACACGTAACGAATTTGACCCAACATTCGGTATATTACAACCGCCACAATACATGAATAAAATATATTCAGGACTGTCCCGGCTAATTTAATATTATTTTAGGCCACTACTTCGCTCTTTCATTAGGTTCGCCACATAATTAATTGGGTTAAGCCTGGTCATTGTTTGTTTGAATTAGGGAAAGAAAATAAGGAGCTTTCATATTCTACGTACTGGGTTGGCTTTGCTACTTGCCTGCTTACTTGTAATTCATGCAAGGATGATGTTTACCACGGTAACACTTAGTTGCTTACTTAACATACAAGCGCATTTGTAGTTTAACCGACAACGTTAAAAGAAGGGTTACGATTTTAGTAGTATTCATATATGCAAACACATTTTTTTATTTATTGATAACACCACAAGTTACAGGTAATTTTTCCATTCATATTTAAAAATTCATCATCATCATCATCATCTCAGCCGTAGAACGTCCACTGCTGGACATAGGCCTCCCCATTGATATCTTCTAAATATATATAACTGAAAGGTGACTGACTGACTGACTGACTGACTGACATAGTGATCTATCAACACACAGCCCAAACCACTGGACGGATCGGGCTGAAATTTGGCATGCAGGTAGATGTTATGACGTAGGCATCCGCTAAGAAAGAATTTTGATTAATTCTATCTCCAAGGGGATAAAATAGGGGATGAAAGTTTGTATGAAACTTTGTCAATTTTGAACCGATCGGGCTGAGACTTTGCACGCATAAAGCTACTATGACGTAGGCATCTAGCGCGGGTGAAGAAGGTATCTAGAATATATTATTTTGGTTTCACCCTTTCAGCATTTGCTAGTGTCGAGTAATTATATATTTTATAATAAATCAAGCAAAATAAGTCTCAGTCAAAGTCACACAAAGTAAGTCAAGGTCCAGTCCGGTCATTACCTAGTAAAATAAGTGACAACGAAGGAGATTTTGAAGCAAGACGAATCCTATACACTCACGCACATAATTCGGTACTTTATTAATAAAACACCACTATTCGCTTCAAAAACTCCTGAAAAACAATATAATCTGGCTAAAATTCAATGAAGGCATCCATTTATGTCACGTGGCAAAGAGTTAAGCAGCGTAATCAACGTGACATGTCAATAAAAATAAACAATTCAATAAATCGAATTCTGCCAAGTTTTATACAATAATCAATTCTACTGTGAAATAACTAGGGTCACAATTGGTTCTTTTTTTAAATTGTGTTAGACTGCAAACATGTCAATTCACGCTCGGAAATGCGAGTGTGGCGCCACCCGCCGCTAGTTAGCGAGACGCAACCTCGCAAGGACAGTTTTTCCACGTGTCTAACCACCGCCGCATCGACACCGCACGACGCTTCGAAAATTAACAAAAATAACGTCAATCAGTTCGCGAGACCTTCCAAAAAGGGACCTAACCCTACTCGCGAGTGAGAAATACGGATCACGGAAACTGTGCCTATAGTTTGTGAGGAATTGTGGACGCACGCTGCGCTGGCCGCGCCGCCCACTCCGACCTCTGGACGCTGGATTGGTATGTACAGCCTACATAATTTCTTACAAGGAACACGAACCCTGACCTTCAGTTTCTCTCCGTCTTTCCCCGCATCCGCATAAATATTATTTAATACCGAGGATATCCAGGAGCCACCGCACCGCCCGTGGTGAGAAAGAATTTAGCCCTTTTTCATCACCAACAATTGAAAACTTAAAAAAATATTGTTCAAAGCCTCTCTGATTATACCGCATGTCACGGCGCACTGGCGCGTGACGTCATCAGCGTGACATGTCACGTCCGCAGAGACACGAGCGCACGTTAAATTTTAAATGAACAGAGATGAGTATAGCCTACCTATGTCTAGTAGGCAAAACTTTGGTTTCAAGCGTTCGGGTGAGCTGCAACTCGCTTCGAAGCGGGATCAACGTTAATTCTATGAGAAAATGGAGATTTCAGACAAGGCATGCTTATAAAGTAAGCAGACAAGAGATTGAGGAATACGAGGCAGATAGATAGAAACATTTTAATGTGTACCAGGTTAACCTTATAGGATAGTATTGTAGTTTTCTAAAAGCGTAGCCAAGTGCTGTATTTTTAAATAGTTCATAGTTTTCCCATACGGTCATGTTTTGTATTAATAGCTCAATTGATAGTAGCTCTGCTTCATGAACTAAGACATGGATTCGATTCCCACCACAAACAATTATGCGACGAACTTTTTTTAAGGTTAGGTCTTGGACCACATCTAACCTGTTGTTAAGTAATGGTGTGCTCGAAGATGGTGGCACGCAGCTGGCTAGAACCTTATCTGGGTGCTCAGTTATTTACAAAAATAAATCATTAAAATAGTACATTGTTATCTGGCTCCCATAGTAAAGCTTTGTTTTATTTTTAGACAGAAAAAGGCATGAATGTATAAATACGTTTTCTTAGTTTGGGGCTAGATGGCGCTGTGTGTAATGTCATTGAATATAGTTTTTTTTTATTAAAAAATAATATAGAGAGTTACGAAATCTATAATAAACAATAGCTCCCTCTCTATTTCTAATAAAATAATTTGGTAATCATTCTATTGAGTCTATTAAAGCTTGAGTTTTTAAACATGCATGAACGGTTAAAACTATACTTCGAGTTTCAAATTATATCGTCTTAAATTGGGCCAAATTGTCACGCAAAAACCATTTTATACAATAAAAACATGAGTCGTATTTAATTTAATGTTTTAATTAACGAAAGGACTAATATAAATTAGAATCAAGCGTTAACACTTAACTACAATCTGAGCTGACCCTTATCTAAACTGTATTTAATTTCACAGAGGCTCTGTTTAAAACCACCTCTTATATAATCGCACTAACTTTAATGAAGCACTCACTCATATTTCATGGGTGAGTAAAATTAAGTAGATTTATTACTTAAAGCAAGTAGTGCTGTCTAAATCAGTCTTGGTCTTGTAACAGTATCAATCTTGAATATATCTTTCGTTAAAAAATTTGAGCATACTATCAAACTATTGCGTTTTTATTAGTTTTATACTTTAGTTAGAACATTATTCTTTTTGTTACCGGTTGTCATAATCATTAACAATCTAGCATTAGTCTACTACTGGGCATAGGTCTCTCCTTGGACAAGCCACTCAGCCCGATCATCGACTTTTCGCTTCCATCCACTGCCAGCTGCCTTACGTATATCGTCACTCCACCTAGTCTCGGGGCGTCCTACACTACGATTGCTGATTGCGATTGTTGTTTGTCAGAGAACCAAAGTCACCAACATACTTCAACGTATTAGTAAGTTGAAGTGGCAGTGGGCTGGTTATATTTACCGTAGAACCGGCCGGTCGTAAATAAGGTAATATTTCGTTCTGTGTAGTCTATATTTTTCTCTCTCTGAGGAGCTTGTCAATTTTTTAGAATTAGATTTCTAATAGATCTTTTAGTAACGAGCATTACATTACTTTGATGTTTGCAGCAAAAATGATATTGGACTAAGATTGACGACGAAAACTTCATATCATTCTATGGTACTCGTATCTCCATGTGGATGCCGGATCCATCGCGTTGCAGATACAGGTACTCGCACAGTGCTTAGGACTTGCGATCCAGGTATAATAGGCTCACCTTCATTGCCTGTGTTTCCATTCCTGCCCCACCAAATTTGATATGTTTCTATCAACGCTGCTTTGTATACTCTTTCCAACAATTAATCTATAGACGTTCTTTGCAGGCCGAATTCTTTTAATAGATTACAGGGAGATTTTGCTGGCAATCCTGTCGTTCCAACTTATACACATAATTTGACCATGTAACAATTTATGGTCAACTCATTTGTAAGATCATAATATCTATTATAATTTAGCTTCATCTTTATTTTGTAAGTTTAATTGTCGTATTTTTGCTTCCGTACAAAATAAATTTAGTTTGAAAGGTGTATGTGCATGTGCAATATCAAGTTCAAGATTAAATGAGGCCAAGACAAATCAGTCTTGTCTTGGTCTTGCATCTTGGCAACACTAATAGCGAGCTATGATTCATGTGAGGATAACTCATGAATTTCGTGATAGGTGTGCGAGAGTGTTCGACGATTTATGAGTTTGCTTCGAGATGATAAGACACCTCTGGCTAATGAAATACCTACATGAGATTCGCGGTAGCTGGCGCATAGATAAATGTATTTCAAGATACAAAATTAAACTTTGTGACTGTCATATTTTAGAAACATTTCTTGGTTTAATCGCTAATAAGTAGTTTAGAGTTTCAAGTTGGAATTTAATTGTGTACTTAACTATAGATATTTTCAATTAAGTTTCGTCTACTTGATTATTAATTTAATGAGCATGTACTCGAATCAAGTTTATTTTAGTAAAATGTTATTTAAAAACTGAACATACTAGAGAGGTATTTGTACTTTTAAATAAAATAAATTAATCTAAAAAGTCGCTTTCAGTGGCAATAGTTTTCAAAACGCTAGCCATATTGCTGCATTGTGTGGCAATACTTAAACGAATGTAAGCCAATATTTAGGTAAAAAAGCAGACAGACGGACGGACAGACAGCGAAGTCTTAGTAATAGGGTCCCGTTTTTACCCTTTGGGTACCTACGGAACCCTAATAAAAAAAGAAATACTTTCAAACTGACAAATGTCAAAAATAACATTTTCTGTACAGTACAGTAACAACAAATTAATATTTAACTATGAATTATAGCTATAGTTTTACAATATTTACACAAAACTAAGTAAACAAATAGTTATTTCTTAAAAAGAAAACATATACTTAATTCAGAACATTTTCAACAAAATTTATTTATCTGTCGAGGGAATGAATGAATATTTCATCAGTGAAAAGTTTGGCTTTAAAAATACCTAGGTCAGGTCATTGAACGGCACGTCTCGTTAATAATTTATACCAACCATCGACGTCTTCTTAGAAATCGGGTCATGGCATCGGGTACTTTGATGTTTTTACGTATTTAATTTGGATTGTACTTTGAATTTTTATTATACACTAGCTGTTATCCACGACTTTGTCCGCGTGTTTTTACAAATATTTCATTTCACAAAAAACGTCACCACCACCCTCAGATGTCATCAAGTCATAAGTAGAATAGTCATTACTATTGTATATTGTGAAACTTGACGACATCCTGTGGTGGGTAGTGGGTAGTGGTAGTACCTTTGAACATCTTTGGTAATCCTACAGGAACCTAACATTTTTTTCTGAAATAAAAATATCCTATATGTTATTCCAGGTAATAAACTATATGTGTATTTTGTAGCGATGATAGCTCAGTGGTTAGCGCGGTCGGTTCGCATGCCGAAGGGCGTGGGTTCAAACCCCAACAATGAGCTTGAGCTGCCGGTGAAGGAAAACATTGTGAGGAAACCATAGCGTGGTGGTAGGGTACTTTCTAGTACTCGCCAGCCTTGCTTCAATAACCTTAAAATTCTAACGCTTGTTAGAATGTAGATTCTTGAGGCATCTCCCTTAGTAAGATCTGAAATCTAAAAGCGAGAACTCAACTTCACAATAAAAGCATTTTTTGTATAGGTATTGAAGTATATAATGAATTGCCAACAGTAATAAAGGAAGCCAGTTCTGTATTTATATTCAAAAGAAAACTTAAAGCATTCTTAATCGAAAAGACATATTACTATAAAAAAGAATTTATTGATGATAAGACAAAAAATATTTAAAAAGCATTAAAATTTAAATAAATTGCATTGATTGAGATTTTGTAATCAACCTCATGACATATATAATTAATTTTAAAATTGACATTATTTAATAAGTATGTAATTCTATTTTATAAAATTTTTGCACACCTAGTTCGGGGTTAAGTTTGGTCAAACCGGCTTTTTAATTTATGAATATCAAAACATTTTGATACTTGTACTTAGCAAATAAATACATTTTGATTTTATTTCTAAATCAAAGCTTTTTTGGATTTATAGATCTTCATTGCTTTTTGTCATAACTACTGCTTATTGCCCATTTATCGTACACAAAGTTATTTTAAATTGAAAGCTGGAACTCCAAGCGCTATCTCAGCCTTTAGTTTTGAAGTTTGTGATTAAGTACTTAATGAACCTATTTCACTAAGTGGCTAGGCGTTTAGCTTAATGATGGACTTTCCTAATGGATACGGACATTATCTATGCCTGGATCGCTAGACTGTTTTTTCAAAACATTGTTTTTTCTTTGTTTTTGACATTGCACTTTGTGTATTTGCCAGTGTCTTATTTTAATTTGATAAAATTTAAGGTAAGATGTGTTTTACTCATAGTCAAAGTAATATATGGTGAGTTAAGGACAAGTCTAGTTTATGCTTCAGTAAAGTACTAGCGCTGATTTAATCAAAAGCTTTGGGAACAACTCAAAATTACATGATTCACCATATCATATTATATAATTCATCATCATCATCATCATCATCAGCCGTATGACGTCCACTGCTGGACATAGGCCTCTCCCATTGACTTCCACAAAGACCGGTTGGAAGCGGCTCGCATCCAGCGCGTTCCCGCGGTCTTTATTAGGTCGTCTGTCCACCTTGTGGGTGGACGTCCTACGCTGCGCTTGCCGGTCCGTGGTCTCCACTCCAGAACTTTGCAGCCCCATCGGCCATCGGTTCTGCGTGCTATGTGCCCTGCCCACTGCCACTTCAACTTGCTAATCCGCTGGGCTATGTCAGCTACTTTAGTTCGCCTACGGATCTCCTCATTTCTAATTCGATCTCGTAGGGAAACTCCGAGCATAGCCCTCTCCATAGCTCGTTGTGCTACTTTAAGCTTACTAAGCAGGCACACAGTGAGAGACCACGTTTCGGCGCCATAAGTCATCACTGGTAACACACACTGGTCGAAGACTTTCGACTTGAGGCACTGAGGTAATTCGGACGAGAAAACGCTGCGCAGTTTTCCGAACGCTGCCCAGCCGAGTTGGATTCGACGATTGACCTCTTTCTCAAAGTTGGACCTACCTAGTTGGACTGCTTGTCCTAGGTAAATGTACTTGTCAACAACTTCAAGAACCGAGCTCCCAACTGATATTGGGGTGGGCACAACATGGGCATTTAACATTACCTTCGTTTTGTCCATGTTCATTTTAAGACCCACCCGTTGAGAAACTCGATTGAGGTCTTCGAGCATTGTGCTGAGTTCCTCCGACGACTCTGCCATGACCACTATATCGTCGGCAAATCGAAGGTGAGTGATGTATTCGCCATTAATATTGATGCCGAATCCTTTCCATTCCAGGAGCTTGAAGGCGTCTTCCACTGTGGCAGTAAACAGTTTCGGAGATATAACATCTCCCTGTCTTACGCCTCTTTTCAGTGGAATCGCCTTCGAAGTCTGCTCCTGTACTTGGACCGACATAGTAGCGTTATTATACAAACACTTCAACACTTCGATATACCGATAGTCAATATGGCATCGTTGGAGAGACTCAACCACCGCCCATGTCTCGATCGAATCAAAGGCTTTCTCATAGTCCACAAACGCTAGACATAGAGGCAAATTATACTCTTCGGTCTTCTGTTTGTTTATTATATAATTTGGCATTCATTATTTTGACTGTTTTTCAGTCATTATTTGGATTCCTTAGTACAAGCTTTGCTTAGGGCTAGATAACGGTTTTGTTACAAGAAGCCTTGTGTTTGACCGCTAACTCGCCTGATGTTAAGCGAAGATGCAGTCTACGATGGAGCGCGCTCGCCTAGAAGAAACCGATTCATTCGCGACTTGAAGGCACCCAGATTGTATCTATCAGGGAACACCCACTCAGGCAGCAAATTTCATTGCTTAGCGGTTCGTACAATGAAGGTAGATTTGAACCGTTTAGTTCGAGTTTTTGAAGTATCTACCATGTCGCTTCTTATAGCTCCTGGCTGTCCGTTAGTAGAATGGGCAGAGTGAAATTGGGTCATGTAGAAATGTTCTTCAATATTTTAATAATTATAAAACATACAAACAAAATTAAAAAAAAATTTATACAAAGCAGTGACTTTTTCCGTGTTCCCGTCAAAACTCAAATCAAACCTTTTAATAACAGAAAAACAAAGATTAGCTCCTTTTCCTCCATAAACGTAACCGATATACTACATCTGTGCAAAACACTTTATACCAGCCCCAAATCTGATTTAGTACGTATAAAAACTTTTCATATACGCTCGCACGTACCAAATTAATGCCAGCGTAACACTACACGCATTCTCCAAAGAAATTAGGCAGAGGAAAGAGAACGAAGAGGAAAAACAAAACCATTAGTTAAAGGTGCGCTCGACTTAATTGCCGTCGTTACGTGCGATATATTGCTCTCGAGTGCTCGCTTTTGTTTTGCACGACTTTCCATGCATTTGTTGCATTCGAGGGAGGAACACGCGTAAGAAAGTTTAGTTGGAATACCAAATACTTTTAGGGTTCCGTACCTCAAAAGCATAAACGGAACCCTTATAGAATCGCTTTGTTGTCCGTCTGTCTGTCTATCAAGACCCTTTTTCTCAGGAACGTGTGGAGGTATCAAGCTGAAGTTCATATCAAATAATCAAGTCTACTGTCCCTTGGAAAAAATCAAACATCTAAGCCAACGCAATCAAAAGATACAGCCGATTATACTGCAAATTTTCGACACTCGCAAGGGAATCAAAACCTACAGGGTACTTGCCGTGATATCAGAATCTTGAAATTTGGTACGAAGCAACGCCTTATAGTACATATAAAGGAAAAATAGTGAAAAGCATAAATTAGCATTAAAAAAAATTAGAAAATACCCTGCCACCATGCTATGATTTTTTCACGACGTTTGTTTGTTTCAGTTATCTAGTTGTAAAAAATACTTATGGCAACTTGGTACCCTGTATATCTAAAGACTAACAATAAAAGATAAGTTCTTTCTGTATCCAACATAAATCGTTTAGATTATGACAGAGAGCGTGTAATAAGATAAAAGCATAATAACCTTTTTTACGTAAATACGTACCGACAGAACTGTAAGATCCAGTAATAAATTTGGCAGTCGTTTCGCTATTTTTACACACAATTATCAAATAACTGTCTGCCATATTTCAATACAATGCGAATCTGCCATCGCTTATGAAACGGTGCCAAGACCTGAGTAATTTGAGCGCCGGCGACAGAATGACACATCTACGAAATCTTGGCTATATTGTAACTGACCTGAAGCTAGTTAGAAATTAGTGTCTATTTCTTTCACCCTTCAGCAATTTCATATTTCTATCCCTCTTTTCTTCCACAGGATCAAAGTTCAGCTTAGTCAAGGTAAAAGCGATGTTTCCGTATGTGTGAGTGGGGTAATTAAGTGTAAAACGTACGTTTGTATGTGTGTTTGTGATGTAACATTGAGTGGTGTTATTGATGAACTTGTCAGGTGGGTGATTCAGTCTGTAGAGGAAATAGAATCGGAGGCGTCTTTGAGGTTAGAGGCATCTAACCAAAAATAGTATGTAGGTAAGTGCAAAATGAGTTTTTATATTTTTCAAGTTCAAGTGATTTATTCGGGTAGTTACAGGTCTTATTGTTAGGTTAAAAATACAACACATTCTTAGCGTTAATAATCATCCGATTTTTTAATTTTGGCTAATAACATCCACTTTAAAGACATGAAGATAACAATAAAAATAGTTTAAGAATAGCGGAACAACTGGCGGATTTATTGCTAAGAGCAATCACTTCCAGGCGACATTAGTATGGTAAGTATTTGTATAGGAATTAAATAACGAAGTGTTCTAAAATGAAAAATCACGAGATACTCAAATAATATACTTATTATCGTAGCTTTAAAAAAAAGTCTGCATACGCAAAGGTATTTAGATAGATAGATATTCTATACATATACCTCTTAATTTTTTTTTTTTAAATCTAACACTAACAAGAATCTTGTCGAGCTAAGAGCTTATGTCAGGTATAAAAGCAGGTCACTATCACTATCGCTAAGACGGGACATGGGCAAACGAAAAAAAAACGGTCGACGAAATGTGACAATGTGTGACCTTTTTTTTTTTTTTTTTATAAATAAAATTTTGTAACGTCACATTTCAAAAACTATACGAGGATCAATTATTAAAATACGAAATTGGAACTATTAACGAATTGCTGTTGAAAATGTTCGATTTGATGTTAATTTATAATAAAAAAAACGCGACATCAACCTGATTCCGGAACTGCTGTTTTAATTTAATAATTTCCCGATGTAAAATTGGAAAATATGTAACGTCACAGCATGGGGGAGTCACAAATGTGACCAGCAGTAACAAGGACGGCGGAGAGGACAAAAAATCATGAAATCATGAGTTAGTTATAAGCAAATAAATTAAATAAGCATAAGTAAGCTAAGCTTAAGTTTAGAAGCATATTAAGTATTTGTAAGAGGTTATCTGATGATTCCATGTAGCGCCCTTTTACTGCTTCTCGCCTATTAACAATTGAATTGACCTGAAACTGTTATTCTGATAACAATTAATACCCCGCCCACTAACGACGGTATAAAACAGTACACAAGCTTCTGTCATTCCGATACAGTAAGTTACAGACAAATTTGTAGTAGTAAAAAAGAATACTTAATTAACTAGCAGTGTATTTAACTTTATGGCTCTCTGAGGACTAATTTCAACAAAGTGGAATCCGAGTAGAATCGTAATTCTCGAAGCGGAAAATTTCAACTTGTTTACTATGAATTATCTTCCATTTACGTAATTAAAATATGGAATTGTAATTAAAAAGTTTCGAAGACATGATAGCGTGACGAACTTTAAAAACGAAACGACGTTAAGTTTCGAGATAATTACAATGTGCTGTCTTAGAAAGTCCTAGGTCAAACGGTTTTTTAATAAATCTTCACCATCACCATCATCATCATCATCATTTCAGACGTAGGCCGTCTACTGCTGGACATAGGCCTCCCCCATTGACTTCCATAAAGACCGTTTGGAACCGGCTCTAGTCTAGCGCGTTCCTGCGGTCTTTATTGGGTCGTCTGTCCACCTTGAGGGTGGACGTTCTCTTAAATAAAAGCTCTGCTACTGGCCAAATATTTAGTCACGATTATCATTCAACGAAATGAGACCAATTTCCCCGAAGCCTGCGTAGGCGCAACAATGAAACGATCGCTTTACTCGAAAACGTACCTACCCAATGGATTGTCGCACCAAAATACAGTCTGTGAATCAGCTTGCACTGAGAACGTAAATAGATGCGCATTTATTGACGACCTATTTTGTGGTTTGTGGTTGCACCCGATGTTGAATTAAAATTAAGTAATTAAACGTAACAAAAGCAATATTTATAATTTATTTTGTGTTTTGTGACCTCATAATGGACCTGCTTCTATAATATAAACAAGCTGATGAGTTCAAAAATCTATAACCCGACTGCGAATAACATAGCTATAATTAAAGGAAAAAAAACTTTTTAAACCAATTTATTATTTTTAGTTATATTTAAACATATAACTTATATATTGAAGTAGCTAGAATGAACGCCACCAGACTGGAGTGCCGTGTGTAATACGATACTTAATTATTTATTAAGATATTTATTTATTCATCATCATCAGCCTATCGAAGTCCACTGCTGGACATAGGCCTCTCCCAAGACGCCACTCAGCCCGAACTTCGGCTTTTCGCTTCCATCCACCGCCAGCTGTCCTAAGTATATCGTCACTTCATCAAGTCTCAGGGCGTCCTACGCTACGTTTGCCAATTCGCGGTCTCCACTCCAGAACACTTTATTAACTTTAACTTTTACTTTAACACTTTATTACAGCCAATTTATTTATTTAATGATCACCAACGCAGCGATGCGCTAGACTTTGGTTTGTTACTCAAAAGTTCTATGTACCGCTGCAACGGTCATAGACATGCGTTATATTTTACTATCATAATATAAGATCTGTTTACTTCATATCAACTTTCAAAGTCAATCAAATGTGTCAAAATAGCTATGTATACTTTTTTGTTCATATGGTAAGGGCATACATATTCGGACTACTTTATGATGTCAGATTGAAAACGAATTAAATATCAACTACCGCATAGAAAGCCAAATTATTCAAATTATTTTCATAAAATAAAGTTTACTATCAGTAAAAAATATAAAATACAAAAAAAAAAACTTTACACGTCTAATTGTTTCATAAGTTATTAATAAGATTCGAGAAAACATTCAAAGTGTTCATCTAATTTCACAGAAACATTGTAAATACTTTATTACTGGCCAGATATTTCTAAGGAATTATATTCGGAGCCATTTGCGTTATTTATTACATAACGTTGAAATTAAAGTTTTAATTAAGCAAATTTACAAATTAATATTATGCCGTGGGTTTCAAATTAATTTGTTCCTTTGAGTTGATGGAAAATCTATTTTAACTTAATTCTTCCTGCTTATTCAATTATAGTACCTGAATTTATAACTAGAAATTTGAAAAGGCTGGAAAATATATTAACGTCATAAAAAAGGTTTTTAGAGCCTAATTCAGTTTGTGCGTTTCTAATGACTGTAGTTACCATTGGGACGATCTAAACATGATGTGAGCGGAAGGTGGTGTGGTGGTAGGGTACTTTCTAGTACTCGGCTGGCTAGCTACCACCGTCAAGTTGAAAATCTACCGCCAAGCATCTAACGGTGTGTTCCGGCAGCCTCACTTGAGAGCCTTTTCCATTCCAGGCTAGATGTGCTTTACCATCTTCGACCACAACGTCACTTAACATCAGGTGAGCTGTGCTCAAACACCTAGCATGTCAGCCATAAAAAAAAGGGTGGAAGACTTTAAATTATTTTTATATCAAAATACATTTCACACGTCGCTATCTAGCCCCAAACTAAGCAAAGCTTTTACTATGAAAACCAGATTACGAATATAATACGTATATACTTTTTTTGTAAATATATACTTAATATATTCATAACACCCAGACACTACACCCAGATAATATTCTGCCGCAAAGTAGTAGTGTGTTAACATTACTGTGTTTCAAAGTAATGAGCGCCAAATCAGCGATGCCCTGGACTTTGTTTTACTACTCAAAGTTTTGTATATCGTTGCAATGGTTATGGACAGGCGTTATCTCTTACCATCAGGAGAGCGTCTAGTTTGTTTCATTACTATTACATAAAGACACAGAACAAACATTTAGCGTCGAATAAATGTTTGTCCTGGTGGAAATTGAACCAACGCCCTACAGCTCTTGAAGCAGATGTACTACTAAATAATCTAACAGGGCAATCAATCAATATGGTTAGACTTAGATCCCGAATAAATGTACTGTTCACGTGGGAAGAGCTGGTAACACTACGGGTGCAGCTAGTAGGCACATAAGTAAAAAACAAAATTGCGTATCGTGGGATTTGAAACTAAGGCGTTCAAATTGACAGTCACACGGTTTTCTAACAAGATTGCTGTAGCTTACGTAACTTCGTTATATCCGTACACTGCAATCACTAAGAATGCTGTCTTAAAACTACTGTCTGTCTAAATATAAAGCACAAGCAGCAAAACAAACTCAAGAAGGAATTAAATAGGTGCAGCTTATTCCAGCAGTTTCTAAAAACAAGTCTATAATCTCCGAGTTTCATGTCCAAATAGATGCACTTCCGTAACGCGATAGTGTTGTCACCTGAGCTACGGGTAAATGTCGATAGGCTTAGGCTGCTATTTCTGCCGCTTGATTTGGCGTTGAGCCAAAACACATCGTGCGATCAGATTGATTGTAATAACATAACGCTTAGTATTGCGTACACTAGGCGATATACATTGATAAAAAAAATAGCTGTGTCATTAATCGAAGATAGGTACGTAAACTAACCTGGACCGAGTAATATTCGATTAACAATAACGCAACGATAAAAAAAAGTAAAAAATGTACGGGATTGACATAAGCTGTCGATACGTCACGTGGACAGCTTATACATAGATAGATAGAAACTCTTTATTGTGCACACCAAAAATAGAAAAAGAGTACAGAAAACAAAAGAATCTTATGAGTTAGTGCCACAAGTGGTGGCCTTATCGCTAAGGGCGATCTCTTCCAGGCAACTAAAAAGGGGACAATATTAAAAGTAATATGAAATAAAGAACGAACGGGGGATGTTGTAATAAGTTAAAAAAAAAAACTAATAAGTAAATACTAATAAGTTTAAAAAAACCCGTACATTTTGGACTTTTCTATTAGCGTTATCAAATATTGTATACAAAATGTTACTTTGTCTCGGCTTTTACTAACCTTAGAGCCGAGACATAGTAGGGCCGAGATGATGTAATAACAAAGGCGTAAAATATTAATAAAAATTAACCATCGCATCAAAAATATTTTTAAGAAACATATTATACTGTAGCGATGATTAGCTATCATCAGTATAATTTGTTACAGCGGTTAGCGCGGTCAGATCACATGTTAAAAGGCGTGGGTTCAAACCCCAACAATGAGCTTATGCTGCCGGTAAAGGAAAACATCGTAAGGAAACCGTAGCATGGTGTAAGGGTACTTTCTAATAGTAGTAGCTAGCTACCACACTCAGGTTGAAAATCTACCACCAAGTTCCTAACGATGTGTTCTGGCAGCCTCGCTTGAGAGCTAGTTCCATTCCAAGCCATGTGTGGTTACTTAACATCAGGTGAGTTATGATCAGACAGCTAGCCCGTTATTTATTTTAAAAAAAGATGTTGTATTATGCAAAAAGCAAGTAAGTTTGCCGAGCCTAAGTGGCTAACTATAGTGTGTGTTAATATGACTTGAGAATTGTTTTAACACATATTTTATACGTTTATAGTTCGTGTATAAAGTTTCATTTTTAAAGAAGAATAAAGAGTTTGAAAATTTGTCCTTGTCCAAATACATTGTAGCTTCGTGTACGAACTGCCGAGCACTTTTTACGTCTGTGAAGTCTACTTTACTAATGGACTCAAAGTCTCGGTTTTTATTACAATACTTGTGTTTAGTTGTGACATATAAAAAGTTGATTTGCACAATAAGAATGATAGGCGCATGTGTTTTTTTGCCATTTATTACTTGTTAATGTTAAACAACATACGTCGTGTATTTGTTTTGAACATACATTACTTTGAAAAAAGCTTCTATATTTTGCATGTCAAAGTCAAAGTCAATTTATTCAAAAGTTTTAGGTACATCGAGATGATTGGCTAATAACATCGTGTGCTTTACCAAAACTTGCCATCGCAGGCGTATGAATATTATTAAATAATGTAGGTACATTTTATTTCATAAATGGTAATTGAAATTTTAAATAAATGGAATATCAAATGAATTACTACAATGAATGTCAAAATATAGAGAAAATGTTCAAATAATATTAGTTGTTAAATTTTATTTATAATAATGTCAATTAGCGTCCCATGTCATAGTAACAATCACAATTAAAGAAATCATTCATAGAAACATTCCTCAAATAGACATCGGGTCAAACTATTAAAAAAAATGTATGAAAAAGTTTCGCATATTTCCATTTTCAAATCGAAATCTAATGCAACGAATTCATTTTATTACAATTAACATACGAGTTGTTTATGGGCTACACGCCAATGACAAGTCTCGAGCGGCCATAAAACTTTTGATGTACTTAACAAACATCGATTCAATGAATGCACTGACAATGCTATGCATGTAAAATGTATCAACCTTGCCCTTGTTAGTAGACTGAACACAATGAATTGCGATATGCTTATAACATGGGAATGTTTTCAAATAACAAACAAATAGCATAATACAATATAATAGTCAGTGCTACATAATTATAGTCACTTTCAAGATAAGTACAACGGTTGTGCGGCCTCGTCTTGTTTCGCACTGTGGGCTGCCGCGCGCCTGCCGCCTGCCGGGCGCAGGGGTGGGGGCGGGTAGTGCGACGCAAGACGAGGCCGCGCGCGCTTTGTACTCAACTTTGTCTCCATGATGAAGGCCACCGGATGTGGCCGAAACTATAGTCGGAGTTTCCAATAACATTAAACGTGAGTAAGCTTGCATAAGTAAAGCAAAAATAGTTGACATTTTTATGTATTTTGATTGTACAACTTACTTATTATTTTTTAATTTATAATTATAATCTTATTAATCAATGACTTAATTAACTAGCAAATAAATTCTCTAGTTATTTAAAAACAAAAATTATAATGCACCTAGACAGAGTTTTGGGATGTGATCCAAATCTGAAAAATAATGGACATTTTTCGAATCGAAAAACAGAATGTAAATGTCATTACATTCTGCTTTGTGTGTGAAATAATTAAAAATACAAAAATGTTAGGTGCTTGGCCTCAAACGCGTACCCGCTTCCATTCCGGATGCACGCGTGCTTCAAAAGCAAGCTAAGATCTTGGCTTCAAGAGACCTTGTTTTATGATTATTTGAAATAAAAGATTATTGACTTACTAGTAAGAAATGTATATTTAATCATATTCACATATTATTTTGACATTTTTATTATAATAAATATGTTATAATATTGTTAATTTTAAATATGAATGGAAAAATTACCTGTAACTTTGGTGTTATCAATAAAACAGTGGATAAAGATACACATTCGCCGCAACAAAATATTTGTATTTGGCGGCAGATTTTAGTAGAGTAGATTATAGTAGCTAGACAGTGGATTACTAGAACGTAGTTTACCACCAAACTATGGTTTCCTTATGATGTGTTTCTTTACCAGCAGCTCAAAGTCATTGTTGGGATTTGAACCCACACCTTCATCGTGTGAGCCGCGTTAACCACTGAGCTACCATTGCTACGATAGTCATACAATAGTGTTGATACATACTTATTTATACAATGTCATACAATACCTCGTCATTTCTAATGTAATAGTTAGGTTGGCTTTATGATTGTGTTATGGAAATACAACTATCTTTGATTTACTTAATTCGTCTAAAATAATCTAGCTATCAGAGAAAAGATATAGACTTTATTTTAAAACATCTAGAGAAAACTAAACTAACTTAAAATTAAATAAAAAGGCCGTCAGATGAGGGATATGTGGCCAGAATGCTGGCAGCATTGCCACGTTGGATGGCAATGCTAAGCTTTTGACCAAAGTAGATCAGAGAAAAGTAAATAAGTGCTTTGTAAAGATTTAAAGCGTTTTAATTCAAAATTAGCCTTTATAACAGTAACAATAAACTAGTTAACTCTCTTCAAGAGTTCATTGTTAGCACCTGTAATTTCGCAGCCATTGTTGAAAATTAGAGACCTGGACTTTTATCACGACAACTTAGGTCTTAAGAATGTAAATTTATGTTAGAATAATTTATTCATTGCTGGTTATTGCGTACAAATTCACACAATAGGGAAAATTTATTCGTCTGCGCCCAACTTTCAAGTGCCCGCGTCTCAATAAAGACCAGTTTTGCTTTAGCAATCATTATTTTCTTTTTCTTTTGTGATTTATTTTGCGAATGCTATATAAACAGGTTTGAGCGATTTGCATATTTCGTATTAGAGTTTTGTAAGTGGTTATTTTCATGAAAATTTATGCAAATATATGTATGTATTCTATCTACAAATGTTTGTGAAAATGTATTGGAAAATCTAATTTTATGCAGCGATTACTATGTTTCAAACTTAACTTTAATAACAATATTTTTTTAAGTCACAGACATAACTCAGTGTGTTGGCAAGCAAGACATATCTGTCGCAGAACCGAAAACCGCTGGGGTAGACGTGTTCTAGAGTGGAGACCGCAAATTGGAAAACGTAGCGTAGAATGCCCTGAGACCCAATGAAGTGACAATATACAGCTGGCGGTGGATGGAAGCAAAAAGCCCAAGATCGGGCTGCCTTCAGTCCGATCTGTGTCGTGGGAGAGGTGATGATAATGATGATTGATTAAAAATATAAATCCCAGCCTGCCTATTTTTTTATAATGCGTTGGCTTGCGTTTCACCACCGTCTCACCTGATGTCAAGTGAAGATGCGGTGTTTTATTTTTTATTTTTCTGATTACGGCAGATTTTTCAACTTGAGGGTGGTAGCTAGCCAGCCGAGTACTAGAAAGTACTCTACCACCACGCTATAGTTTCCTCATGATGTTTTCCTTCACCGGCAGCTCAAGCTCATTGTTGGGGTTTGAACCCACGCCCTTCGGCTTGCGAATCTACCGCGCTAACCACTGAACCATCGCGTTTTATCGCTACATAAATGTATGATAAAACACGATTGCCTAGTACATACCGATACATAATAATAATAAGTACTAACCGTAGACTTTCGACCATTGTGCCGGTGGTCGCCAATCCGGATAATGTTTCGGGAACTTCTCTCTCGTCCAGTACGTGTGTAGAACCATCTTGTAAACTGTCATTTTGTCCGGGTTGCACGAATCCGAGTCCCCGGCCGCCGCCGCGGCGAGCGCGGCGAGCACAAGGGCGAGCAGTAACCGAGTCATATCGATAGAAATTGTCGACACTGTCACAACACTACTGTTAACATGGTTTAAGTGTGGATCCCATCAAAACATATCACTGCACCTGAAACAAACAAAAAACAAAATAAACTCACCAGAAAAAGTGACAATAATACTTACACGGAAAGTATTTAAAAATACTTTTGTTATATATAAAAGTAATGAGACGAACTAGGCGCTCTCCTGATGGTAAGAGATAACGCCTGTCCATTATCATTGCAGCGACACAAAGAACTTTGATTAGAAAAACAAAGTCCAGGCATCGCTGCTTTGGCGCTTATTACTTTGAGACATTCGATGATTAGTCTCAATAGCCCTGTAATTTCGCTAGCTGCAGTACCTACTCTTCAAACGGGAACACAGAAATGTTAACACACTACTGCGTGGCGGCAGAATATCTGGAACTGCGGTGGTACCTACCTCTTTAAGGAGATCTACCACAGAGTAAACACGCAGTATACTATTGGATATAAACATTTATGATTAAAAAACCCCCGCCACAAAATCAAACATAGCTAAGAACACTCCCGACTAATTCACCTTTCAAACAAAATCAAAATTTGGTTTTTCCGTTCGGGAGCTACGATGCCACAGACAGACACACACACACAGACACGTCAAACTTATAAAACCCCGTCGTTTTTGCGTCGGGGTTAAAAAGTGAGATAGCTACCTACGTCTTTTTATACCTACCTACGTATTTTTTGGCCGTGGTGGTGCCGGCGTAAGAATAGGACCCTCTCTACCCGTGGTTGCCGTAAGAGTCAGCTAAGGCATGTAATCCGGAAGATGGGCAGCAGCGTCTTCCTTGAACATCTCACCTAACTGCGCTCGCCAATCCGCCTGCCAAGCGTGGCGAGTATTGGCAAAACCCCCCCAGGAGGAGGCCTATGTCCAGCAGTGGACGTCCTATGGCTAATGGTTTTTTTTTATCTATTACCTACATACTAGGTACAAATGACAGTATTTTTATTAAAGCAAGCCATAGTTCATCTGATATTTAGACGGTGACGGCTAAAAAACATCAAGCCTGGCCTGGCTCTCAAGTGAAGATATCGGAACACATTGCTACATGCTTGGCAGCAGATTATGTACTTGAAGCTGGTAGCTAACCAGCCCAACACAAGAAAGTACCCTAACACCATGCTATGGTTTCCTGACAATATTTTCCTTCATTGGCAACTCAACATCTTGCGTACGCACTGACTGCGTTAACCACTAAGCTATCATCACTACGTTCAGCATAAACCTGTATAACCCATACAATAATCGATTCCATACATCTAGCCGTTCCATCAATATAGTGTAATCTATTCCACACTCATGAATGAGCCATCGCTACTAATGAGTATGCTGGGTCGTCGACCCCATCTATTTTCATCCCTTGAGATGTGCCATCAGATCTGATTACTGGAATCTTTGAAACACTCACGTATGAAAGGAACTTCATTAGGACATCTGTATAATCAAACTGATTATTTAAAAAAATAAATTTAAGGAGTGTTATATGCATAGACACGTATCCGTATAACTTATTAACCGACTTCAAAAAAGGAAAAGGTACTCAATTCGACCGTTTTTTTTAAATGTTTGTTACGTCAGAACTTTCGACTGGGTGAACCGATTTTGATACCTAATTCTTTTTTATTTGAAAGCTGGTGCTTTCCGTGTCCGTGGTGGTCGCGTTTCAATTTGGTCCAGTTCTGTCAATGGTATCCATGAGAAAACCATAAGAAGTCGGTTTTTTTGTTAAAATTTTACTTGTCAGTGACATGATGGCTAACAAATACCTTGGAATTATTGCAATATGTTCCCATGGTTTATAGCTTTTTCTTTTAGCGCCACCGTTTTCATTTTATCACTTATCAATTTAGGCAAGGGTTGTTTGGAAAAGAGCGCGTTGAGCGATAAAGAGACAATGCTAGCGTTTTACGTCAGCAACACCACCCCAAATGGGTAACTTTTTATACTCCAACGCCGGGCAACACAGCTCGTTCATTACAATTCTTCTATTTGG
This sequence comes from Biston stratarius, assembly GCA_950106695.1. Taxonomy (NCBI): domain Eukaryota; kingdom Metazoa; phylum Arthropoda; class Insecta; order Lepidoptera; family Geometridae; genus Biston; species Biston stratarius. The sequence continues at coordinate 30,506,417 of OX467106.1, read as the reverse complement.
ATAAATGAGCGCAATTTCTATGTCGTCTTTAACATTGACAATAATAATTAAATAGCGTATATAAACTACACAATTCTACCTTTTTATTAATGATGAATAGGCTTGAGAGTTTGTTCGCCATCTCATCTGATGTTAATGAAGATGCGATGTACGATGGAGCTCGCTTGCCTAGAAGATATCGATTCACTCTCGACCTGATGACATCCAGATTGTATCTATCAGGGAACACCCACTCGGGTAATGTATTCCACGCTTTAGCCCTTCGAACAATGAAAGTAGATTCAAATCGTTTCATACGGGTTTTTGGAATGTCAACCATGAAAGAAACCACGGAAGAAACTTTATCAATGATTTATATTAAAATCATATAAATCGTAAAACTTTTCACACAGTGCCATCCAAACTAAGCAAAGCTTGTTTTTATAGGAACCAGATAACTGATAGAATACTAAGATACTTTTTAACTAACTTTACAGCTGTCAAATAATGCCTAAAATTAATAAATCATCGTACAATTGATCTGTCGTTGGAAAATGTTCGTAGTATAAAACAAAATCGAGCAAATATATTTCGATTTCACGTAGGGATCCTCGTGTAACATGGTGGAAACATCGAGGTTAAAAAACCAAAATATTTTGTTCGCCTTTAAGTCCCAATGATAAACATAATTAGACGGCGCTTTGTGAAATATCCTATGATATTTAAGTTTATTTTGCGAAGCGAAATACGTTATACAGAAATTACGTAATAAAAACGTGATTTGGGTGGTCTTATAATTTTTTTAACAAGAGTTTTGAAGCAATGCGTAACAACCATCGATTTTTGACAACCAAAAATTTTAATACATGTGGTTTTAAATTTTAAATGTAACACTGAATATAGTTGGGTCATGCATAGGTAGTGTAACACAACACGCGTGCCTAGAGCTTCTTTAATATCAACATTATTGAAATTTCAATATTGCTATGCAAACAAATTCCACATTTTAACGAGGCATGACGTCAGCGCACCCTTTCAAAATATTGATAAAATATTGGCAACAGCCGCTCTTTTCAAAGTGTGCGGTAGTTTTTATGGAATATTTATGGTAACCCAGCGTTTTGACCGCTCGATGGTTAGCCATTTCTCTGAGGAATGGCGTATAGGCGGGCTTTATGAATGTCAGCTATTTTTGGATATGCGTTTTATGATATAAGGGAACCCTGGTTTGTTTTTTGTCCATTGACATTAATAGTTAAAACTTTATGAATTAACTATTATTTTGGTGACAAATCTATTCAAAATCTGATTGTATTGTTAGCTCATTTGGTAAAATATATGCTTTAAGAGCTTTAAGGCGTGGATAAGATTCTGTAGGGGGTGGGTGTCTGGGTGTTCTGTATATATTATAAATAAGGTTATACAAAAAAAAAAAACGTATTTAAGTATTCTATCTGATATATTATTTTTATAGCTTTTCTTAGTTTGGGGTCAGATGGAGCTGTGTACGATACGATATTTATTTATTTTTACTAATACTGACTAACCTTTTATTACCAATTGACCCGTTTCCTCTTGTTCATTCGTTGTTTAGTACTGTATTATATAGGTCAGTCAATAACCATGTTACAGTAGAATAACTAATAACTTAAAAGCTTTTCGATGTAGGTACGTTGTTATTTTGGTCTCGAGGGAAGCTATAGTTTTTCTGACACAATAAGTGTTCTGTAGAAAAATTGTCAGATAAGAGAAATGATAAATAAAACGGTAGCATTTGATACTCGTACCTAAAGTATTGTTGGTAGTATTTGTATACTTATTGTCTTTAAATGTTTTTGTGAGATTAATGTAAGATTGGTAAAAAAGATATTAAATTGGACTTTTTTTATTACACGACTGCCCAAAAAAGTCGTGTATTGTTTCAGGATTCATGTTTTTTTTTATGGCTGACAAGCTAGGTGTTTGACCACAGCTCACCTAATGTTAAATGGCGGTGTGGTCGAAGATGGTATCCACGCCTAGCCTGGAATGAAACTGGCACTCAAGTGAGACTACCGGAACACACCGTTAGATGCTTGGCGGCAGATTTTCAACTTGAGGGTGGCAGCTAGCCCGCCGAGTACTAGAGAGTACCCTACCACCACGCTATGGTTTTCTCACGGTGTTCTCCTTCACCGGCAGCTCAAGCTCGTTGTTGGTGTAGCACGCTGATCTAGAAGAAATTTATTGAAGTCTATAAATTCTAAATCTAATTTAAATCTGGCTATATTATTCTTAAATAAAGTCAATATGACGCCTGTATGGCTCCATTTTTTAATGTGAATAAAATCTTTTTTTTTTATCTCTTGATCTCTTGATGTTATAGAATAAAGTTTAAACTACTGCGTATAGTGATAAGCAGTAAGTATTTATACAACAATAAATATACAACACCAACAGTCACTGATTAATATGCCTAATGATGATACATAGAACGCGCGATAATATCTGCAAAATTATATCTGCTCATTGTCGATAAAATGCTACCTATCTTTTTTATCGATAAATAATGTACGTTCCTATTGTTACTGACGTTTATGCCTCAAGTTAAAACGGCCTTAAAATACCTATTTATATATATGTCTTCTAAACGTGTCCGTCAACAGCAAGTCCAGCTACCTCCGGGCACTGGAAAAATTTAGTCTTTAAGTATCTATTGCAAGAAGCACGAATCGCTCCGGGCACAAATATGGCTAGAAAAACCAAATTTAGTTGTTAAGGTTCCATTGCAAGATGCATAGGTAAAAGTTATGGGAGGATTCAGGCGTGTCTTAATAATAAGACGTTTCGCTTGGTGATCTTGCAACAGTTTTTTTTTAATAAGTATCAGCCTTATAAACCGACCTGCGCCAATCTCGTCTTTGTTGCACGAGCTCCTCCCAAACATCATACAGTATGTAACATCGCGTCAAACCCAACTTTTCTTAATGGTTTACAAAATCTTCGATGTCTTTCGAAATATTTGATTGTACACAAAGTAGACACAGGAAGTTGTACTACGATTATGAAAATGTTGTAGAAAAAAATATCTATTTAGAATTTCTGATGTTTACATCTAAATCATGAATTCTTACGTAACTTTTTGGCTATGACGAGACATCCGTCGTATCTCGTGACATTTATCTATCACCATTCCAGCGTTGAGCAACCCCGTGAATTCCAAGTCGAGGCGCGACTTGACTTTTATAGGGTTGTCACCGCCCTAGTTTTTGTCAATGTGTACATTTTTTGTCTTGTATATAAATGTAGTAACCTATGAGTTTGTGTAGCTTCGAGTGTATAGTATTACAGGTTGCAAAAAAATTCGTCAAGTTTTGATATCAACATGTATGGAAATTGGTTCTGCACCCCTGGCGGATAAAAGCGGAACTGAAATATATAATATATCTTATAATTTCTGACTGTAGCACACCTTGTCCTTTACTTCTTCCACAAAGGATTTGTCCTTTCCGTACTTAGGTTGTCTGAAATAGATCGCTTTAGGCGATAAGGTCGTCACGGTTTTGTTTTTGCTATTGTATATTATTGTGATGTTTGTACCTTATACCTCATTGCTTTTTGTGTTTCTTAGCAAAATGAAACCCATATAGTTACGCGTATATGTTTGTTTGTCCGTTTGTAACTTGCAGATATTTTATTTAGAAACTATAATGAAATAAATTGTACTGAAAATTTGTTTAAATTGCAGGCACCGCCTGAGCCCACCTAAATACAGTAGAATCCGTTTAGTACGACTTCGCATATAACAACCAACCGTTTTTAGCGACGTAAGTATAGACATGTGTTTGGTTTTAATATGAGCCACTATGAACGTACATCCGTTTATTACGACTCCGCTTACAACGACCGACCGCTTTTAACGACGGAATTTCACACAAAATTGACCGGTTACAACGACGATAAGCGTTGACGTGTTTACAAATATATCGTAGGTAAGAAGCTATCTCAGCCCCGCGCCACCCCCCTTGCTTATGCTTTGCATAATGCAGTCCGTACTTCTTACTATAGAAATGAAAACTAAAAACAATAAAAAATTACAGAATTTTTTTACTAGACATTTCTTTATGGACGTGCACATTATGCAATAAATATTTTGATTCAAATGTTTTTTTTCTCTGTTGATCAAATAAATATCAATATCTAAATATGTATGTACGTTACGCATGTGATTATTTTAATAAAAAATAAAAATAAAAATTGTTAGTTCGTTTAGTATGACTTCCGGTTAGTACGACGTAATATCATCGGTCCCTTGGCCGTCGTTATAGCCGGATTCTACTGTAATATGAAATGCTAAAAAACAAATTTGATGAAATCTAATTCTGTTACAAATATCATGACTGCGTCAGGAAAATCATTTGAATTTTATGAAATAAAAACAATAATAGTACCTCACTTTTTTTACAGTGGCAACCCTATCCTCTCACCCACGCGCAATTCATTCACTCGGAAACTGTCTCATGAATAAATAATACGATTTGAACTTCGCTTCGCGCTGCGAAGTATTGATAGTGGAAAGGATTTCCCTCTATTCAAGAGGCCTTAGCAGATTTTAATGAAACTTTGAGTAAACTGTTCCTATGGTAGTATTGATCGTCGATTTACTGCAACTAACATTTGACAACGTAAATAAATAAGTATATAAAATATTCTAGTGGTAGGTTAAAAGCGTATACCTTGTTGGTGTTACGATACTGTAGATCGTCAAAAATGGCATGCATTTTTTTTACAAAATGTGATTTTAGGATAGATGCATTAATTTTGATCATATTTCTGAGGGAGTGGTTGTTCCGAAATACATACTTTATGTAAAACTTTTTATTACTACACATCCCATTTCATACAGTCTCTTACCATCTCTTATATAGCGATGATAGCCCAGTGGTTAGCGCGGTCGGTTCGCATGCCGAAGGGCGTGGGTTCGAACCCCAACAATGAGCTGAGCTGCCAGTGACGGAAAAACATCGTGAGGAAACCATAGCGTGGTGGTAGGGTACTTTCTAGTACTCGGCTGGCTAGCTACCACCCTCAAGTTGAAAATCTGCCGCCAAGCATCTAACGGTGTGTTCCGGCAGCCTCACTTGAGAGCCAGTTCCATTCCAGGCTAGGTGTGCTTTACCATCTTCGACCACACCGTCACTTAACATCAGGTGAGCTGTGGACAAAAACCTACCCTGCCAGCCATACAAAAAAACAAACCTACAACACCAAACTGTATTTTTATACCGATTTATAGATAATATATGTAGAATTATTCGATCTTATGCCGGCGTCACGGTTCCATCACCGCACTAGCCGCCATCGTTTAAAAGCTCATCCACATAATTATAATCCATTAATAGAAGTCGAACACTGTGCGATTCACGCGATCCTTTTTGCCATACACTTGCAAATTGTGAAATGATCTTTCTTCTTCCGTATTCCCGCGGAGTTACAACATGGGGCTCTTCAAAAGGCGTGTTAATAGAATCTTTAAAGGTCGGCAACGTATTTGTAGTGCCCCTGGTATTGCAGGTATCCATAGGAGACGGTGATTGCTTACCATCACGCAACCCGTCAGCTTGATTGTCACCTATGGCATCAAAAAAAAAATATACCCCGATTTTGTAGTTATAAGTTTTTTGAATTGCCTCCCACTATGGAAACAAATATAAAGACTTATTCATTTCAATAGACTATTATAGTTATAAAACAAACACGGCGCATTACTTTAGAACACTTCCCCACAATATAATAACGGTGTGCCACAAACTATGTTTACTGAAGCTATTTCGGCACTCAAATTAAATCGATAAGCCGGATTTGATCCCGCGGCTTCCTGTCATCGAGAGCTCTAAAGCTGAAATAAACCGGTTAAATTTAGACTTTGAATAAACTTTTAATTTTAATTGAGGATGAAGAAAGCGGCCTTTAGTTCTAAGTAGATATAATAATTTGATTTCACACCAGATCTTACACCAATATTTACCAACATTGCATAATATAACAATTAGAAATTCTTTGCCAGTCTCTGTTTCCCGAAAAGTACAATATCAGTGTCTTCAAATCAAGAGTAAACAGATTCTATAAGCGTGTTCCGTCCTAGACCACATTGTTGCTTAACATCAGGATGTGGTCAAAGGCGAAACTATTCCATATAAAAAAACTAATGTTTTATACTGTTCGACTGCCTTGTTGCTCTTTAAGTATTATATCTACTTCAAGAGCTGTAGGCCGTGGGTTCAATTCTCATTCAGGACAATTATTTGTGTGACGGGCATTAGTTTTTGTTCCGTGTCTGGGTGTTATATATGTATTGTAAGTACATAGGTATTTTATCAGTTAATGGTTCCCTTAGTAAAAGCTTTGCTTAGTTTGCAGCTAGATGGCGCTATATGAAATATCACAGTTTTGGCAACCAGAAGCGATTTTTTTTTTTTTTTTTTTAATATATTTGATAACCTAAACTAATGTAATTTTAAAAACTTTAATTATTTCAAATTGACGGTAGACAGAAAAATAACATCCGTTCAGCTTAAAAACTCGATCGATAGCGAATGTGTGCCGCTTCTGCTTCGCTATTTTATACTAGTCCAATGTTTTTCTTTTTACTAAGCACTAAGGAGTGCTTATTTCATTCTGAGGAACACTGATTCCGAGATTAGGCCAAGTTAGCAGTTTTTCAATCATATAATTGAACTCAATCTACGAGTGCACGCAGAACAAAACCATAAAGACCTAAAAGCTTACTTTATATGATATAGAAGCACAAGATAGTCGATCGCCAATTCAGCTTTTAAAACGATAAACCAGTCGATGAGATAAAGCTAAGTATTTTTATAATTTTTCTCTTCGAAGGTAAGAGCTGTCATAAAATCAAGGAAATACATTCCAACAGGTGTAAATTGCCTTTAGTCACACCTCGGTTTAACGACCATTAAAATACACGACAGGAAATATAAAACTCTTACATATTGCTATTTTGACAATTCATGGCTAGGCATTGAAAAATACTCCTACATTGATATTTTTCATTATTTTTACGCGTAAAATCAGCTTCCTTCTTTTTTATCATAAATATTTGCTGACCATTTCATATTGGTCATTTCATTATCACATTTCATTATCACACATCATCAGCCATAGAACGTCCACTGCTGGACGTAGGCCTCCTCCTGGGGGGGTTTTGCCAATACTCGCCACGCTTGGCAGGCGGGTTGGCGAGCGCAGTTAAGTGTGATTGTTCATGGAAGACGCTGCTGCCCATCTTCCGGATTACATCCCTTAGCCGACTCTTACGGTAACCACGGGTAGAAAGGGTGGGGTACCATTCTTACGCCGGTACCACCACGGCACAACGGCACACGGTCATTTCATTATGTTTCATTATTTTTCTTTTTTATACTTTTATTTCGTTGCTGTTTGTTCATGTTTTTCGTGACTTCTTTAAGAATACATAATTATGTTTTGTTTATAGTTAAAAGCTAATATAAAGAAAAAATAATTTATATTTTTGACTGCTTTGTGGCTCATTTGTATCTGCTTAAAAAGCGTAGAGCGTGGGTTCCATTCCGACTCAAGACAAACATTTGTGTGACGAGCATAGTTCGTTCAAAAATTCTTTCGTTCGCAAATGTTCGTTCTGTGTCTAGATGTTCTTTATGTAGGTACATTTTACAAAAGTAGCCGACATAGCCCAGCGGATTAGCAAGTTGAAGTGGCAATGGGCAGGGCACTTAGCACGCAGAACTGATGCCCGATGGGGCTGCAAAGTTCTGAAGTGGAGGCCACGGACCGGCAAGCGCAGCGTAGGACGTCCACCCACAAGGTGGACAGTCGACCTAATAAAGACCACAGGAGCGCGCTGGATGCGAGCCGCTTCCAACCGGTCTTTAAGGAAATCAATGGGAGAGGCTTATGTCCAGCAGTGGACGTCATACGACTGATGATGATGATGATGATGATGATTTACAAAAAAAGTTAAAAATAAGTATTCTACCAGTCATCTGGTTTCCATAGTAGTTCCTTTTTCTTAGTTTGGGGCTAGATGGCGTTGTGTGAAAGTTTATTTATTTTTGGTGTCATATTTTATCGTCTTTATTTTATTTTTTCGGGTGCGTTTCCCGTTCACCTGTATAATTGTTTACATCGGAAAGCAACCGCTACACTAAATAATAGAACAGTTAATCAACTTTAACAATTAACATATTTAAACGGCCGCGACTAGCAAGTTACCGCAGCGAGATGTAAATTATTAAAACTTCGTTACGTTACGAAATTCACGGCTCTATAACTTTGGAATAACGTCTTAATTAAAGTGGGATGGACCTTACGTATTTATGGAGTGAGAACAGATGTTAACAGGTCTTGGTGGGGTTATTAATACCCCCAGTTTTGTGAGTTATGAAGTTTGGGAGACTTTCTCAGTGGGTATTTGTTGAGGCTTTGTTTTTCCTGTGTCCTTTGGTAGAGATTTTAAACAGCACCTAAGTAGGTAAGTAAGTTGGTTTGTTTATAAATTTAATGTTGAATTTAAATGTATCATCATTCATCATCATTTTCAGCCCGTAATCTCTGACCATAGGCCACTCTTTCTGTACGCCACTCGTCCCGGTCCTGTACTAACTTTATCCTGGTTCTACCCGCGATCAAGGTTAATGATTTTTAGTAGGCTGAATGCACTACTGATAATTATTTTAAATACTTACTCACAAATATTTTTAATTAATAAATGTGCCTGTAAAGCAATACGTTACTTTAACTTACGCCGTTACTTTAACTCCATAAATACCCACCCACTATTATATATTAGCATAACTACGCAATTCTACCACCGTTTATTTAACTACTATCTAGGGAGCAACAACATCAGGAACTTGGCAAACTTTTTAAAAAGATTACAGTTTGCATGCCATAAAACAATAACTTAATCGAATTATTGTACCTTAGAGGGCTATGCTGAAAACAGAGGGAGGCCTGCCGTCTGACTTGGTTCAGAGTTGTTTACAAGGGTTACTGGTGGGCGTAATCAGGGAAGGGCGAGATAAAATATCGACCAAAATGAATAAACTAGTAAATAATGTATAGTCAGCTAATGTCAATAATAAAATTATATAAATGGAAATGAAAAGCTTTTCCATATACCACAATTATTGTATGATAAATATAGGGTTGGTATATATTCCAATTAAACACTTTACTTGGTGGTAGATCTCCTTAACAGGAGGTACCACCGCAGTACCAGATATTCTGACGCCAAGCAGTAATGTGTAAACATCACTGTGTTCCGGTTTGAAGGGTACTGCAATTAGTATTAGACTAACCATCGAAAATCTCAAAGTAACGAGCACCAAAACGGCGATGCCCTGAACTTTGTTGTGTTACTCAAAGTTCTGTGTATCGATGTAATGATCATGAACAGGCATTATCTCTTACCATTAGGAGAGCGTCTCGTTCGTCTCATTACTTTTACATATGAAAAATCTTTTATGACTGATACTGGCCGCATTTTTCTGTTCACAATATTAGTTCCATATCACAATGGCCAACTTTATTAGATGGATAGACAGAAAATCTTTATAGTGCGCATCAAAAATAGATAAAAATACATAAAACAAAAGAATCTCAGCCATAGTTTCCATCTTTTTAGCCATTATTTATTTACTTTGGATTTCAGGAATTTATAAACAGAGAAACTTTATAAAATCTTAGATTTAATAATAGTTAACGCTAAAAATTTTCTATCATAAAAAGTCCTGGGCATCGCCACCCAGTATCGTAGCGGCCGCGATTACGTCCCTGGTTGAAGCTTTCCAATCACCTAGGGGTGGCCACTGTGCAGTGGTAACACTGTGGAATCGGAAACCAAGTGTTTGAAGCGATTAAAGTAGATTGTTTTTTGTGCACGCAGTGTAAATTGAATGATTTGTACTGCGACCCCTGCCATTGCTTACAACCAACGGTTACAAAATATTTGGTTAGCGAAATAGAAAAGGGGAGAATAAGTTTGTGAGGATCGCTTAAGTAAATATTAGTTGTGTTCAAATTCTATGCATTTTATTGTTTGATTGTATTGTTTACTTAATGTTCTTTGACAAGTTTATTTGCGACGTTTTATTTTTACTGTAAATAAGTTTGCGTTAGACCACACCCTACCTGATGTTAACAGAGCAATCTGAGATAGGGCTTGCCATAAACATATTGTCTTTAAAACATCACGTTCTACACTTTTGTGTTTTTTTGTTATTGTCTGTTTATATTATGTCACATAAATGTTTTTGTTTTGTCTAGTTATTGTAAGTGCTTGTCGATATTACAACAAAAATACCTTTTTATCAAATTCAGATCTAACCATATTGTGTTGATTAAATGACAATGTACATAAAAATCAATCAATATGCAGTACAAGCTTCATCACAATCCAAAGCCTTCTTTATCCCACTGCTGAGTATAAGCCTCTTTCTTGTTAGTAACAAGCTTATATAAGAAAAAAAACGAATGCACTTTTTTTTATCAAAAAATGTTTTGCCTGTGTCATTTGGAATGGTGCTAGGATTTTAACGATACCCTATCCAAATCCAATACATCTAAATCAATTCAGGTATTCAAAAGTAATGATAAAATAAGGTACATCACATTCATACATATATGATTTCTGAAAACATTATACTCTTTTTAAATATTGTGGATTTGTTCTACACAAATTTTGGTCGAATTTTTCACATTTATTTTTACATTGTATTTAAACTCGATCTATGTAACTACTATATGTATATACTCATGCAATCTGGATCTATAATAATTTTAATAACATCTATCTCTCTGACATGTTGCTTCATGTCTCCGTAACGATGCATCGACGTATATCATATAGATGTGTATGCATAAAACAATTTCTTTCTTCAGTCATTAGTGAGTAAAAATAGCACCACCTCTCCGTCTTGTCCTCTAATGGGCTAATAGAGAAGTGTAGGGAAGTAAACACGCCACACAAGTAGCGCAGGCGCGACGGTCAATGAGCTATTTTGAAATAGATTTAATATTTGCCACCCGTCACTATTATCAGCATAAAGAAGTGAGTTTTTTTTTTCTAAATTAGTACCCATTTTTTTGTTGCGATTATAGCTCAGTGGTTAGCTCGGTCAGTTGACACGTTTATATCTCAACAATGAACTTGAATGAAAGGAACCGTCGTGAGGAAACCATAGCATGGTGGTTAGGTGCTTTATAGTACTCTATTGGCTATGTCTCCCTCAAGTTGAAAATCTGCCGCCAAGCGCCTAATGGTGTAATCCAGCAGCCTCACTTGTCAGTTCCATTCCAGACTCGGTGTGTTTACCATCTTCAACCACACCAGCTGTAGTCTTCACCGTTCGGCCACCGATCTTACTGAAATTGTGAATACGATGGTAACTCCGTGCAGATGGGTCCATGGCATCGCAGGGACGGGAACCCGCACTACCCCTAGGATTTGCAATATCCTTCTATTTCTACCATTTTATCAGCTGCATCTATCTTGATATAATTTGAACTCCAGAAAATTTGAGACAATCGCAAAACACTTAACAAATGAGACCAAAATGGGGAAAGAAAGTTTTAGCGGGAACCTAAACTTAAAAAAAAATATTGTTTAATATGACTTTTCGTTTTGCTTTCAAAACTCTTTTGAAGCATGAAAAGACTTGAACTTGTTTTACTTACTTTAGAATACTCGACACTGGCAAATGCACAAAGTGCATCGCCAAAAAAAAAAAAAAATAGGGGCCAAGATGTATAGATACACATAAATGTTATTGTCGCCAACACTGAGAGAGGTATTTGTGGACGTCAGTAGTATACCTACAGCTAGTAGTAATAGTTGGTAGACTATAATTGTATTTTTTGGCGCCACCGATATTCACAACTGCAGTGCCAAGCTCCACATATAACAAAACCACACACTCTAACAATCAAGTACACACTAATAACACGAGCGACCTTGGCGACCCAACACAAATTATGACACACTAACACAGAAATATTTTAGAACTTTTCATCGTAACAAAGTTTATTTCAGACCGGGCCCGGAACGCCAAACACAATTATTACAAGAGGGTTTTAAAATATCCTGGCGTTTATTTTTAGGACTGCTTAGCGAAGGACTTCAGGACTTGTTTCGCAAAATTGGGGAAACAAACGAAACGGTGCATTAGTAAGGGACCTCTTTTGAATATTTTGCGAGGACGATGTTTGCTGACCCCTGACCTTTTCGAAGTTTTTACGCACACCTGGCTTTGGTAGCTATTCTTTTCAACGGATGAAGGGAGAAAGATTTGGCCGGCTGAATAATATATAGTGCTCTTTGTTGTGAATAATATATCTTACTTTATTATGTATTATAAAATTGAACATATTACTACTATGACATGGAAAATAACACTTTAAACTGACTAACTAACTAACTAACTGACTAACTTTGATCTGACATAAAGTAAAATATAGTTTCCACAATTTAATACTTAGTAAAATGATGAATCGTCTTTTCTCATATTCTCAAGATAAATTGGAAAGTCCCTACAAGAAGACCTTTAATTTAGCTGTAGAAACTACAGGCAAAATTATTCCTTTGTAAGGTTGCTAAACAATATCAACAACATAGATAATTTCCTCGAATTCAATCTATTTAATTTTCCTTTGCAAGAATTGAAAACTGTTACTTCCAAAAACAGGATTTATACGAATGAAGTTGTTGTCTTGCTGGCTACGGCGTATAAAATGTTGTATATAATTTTATGTGGAAATATGCTAATGATGTCTAGTTGTCATTATTCCCAATGTAGCTGGCTGGCGACTGCTTAGATATCTTTATTAGAGTGAACACTTCTTTAGCCGCGTTGAGCGATTTTTCGCACGGGCAAAAATTATGGGTTCTCGTCACCTACATGCTAAAGTAACGTTTTTTTAGTTTCATTTCTCTCGGCAGTTCCCATAACTGCCTAATATTTATGTTTTTCTATCAGGTCATGTCTGAATAATTATCTTAAGTTAATATTAGAGATAATTTTACAAACATTATAAACTAACGTTCAAAGCCACATGGCGTCTCGTCATTACTATTTTTCGATTACAAAGCATGAAAGAACATTCCAACACATCACTTTTTATGACGTAATTTTTTTATAAGCTACCTATAAACACTTCCCATGACTGCGAGCGTGTTGTCAACGTTCGATGACCTATTTCAGGTCTATTTGCGTCTGCGTATCGGGAGATCACTTGCCGTCAGGGCGGGGCTAAAAAAACTCTTATGACACACCGGCGTAGTGCGTACGTTGTTTAGATAGTGGACAGTCTATTCATATTGGGATTTCAGAGGTGTGAGCGAAATGTTTCAGAAGCATTTCGTCATAGTAATATTTTTGAAATGAATAAAGATAGTGGATTTTTGTTACTTCTAATCATGATTGAAAAGATATAGAGTCAAAACATATGGAATGGTGTTTAGCAGTTTAATCTAGACACGATCTTCTGTAATGAAAGACGAAGAAGAAGAATCATGATTGATCTTTTTTTAACTTAAAAACCAATGAGACGACGCTTTCTTGATGGAAAGAGTTCATGACCATTTCAACGATGCACATAACTCTAAGCAACAAATAAATTCTAGGGCATCGCTGCTTTGGGGCTTATTGCTTTGAGACTTGATGGTTAGTCTCAACAGCTCAGTAACTTCACTAGCTGCAGTATCCTTCAAACCGGAACACAGTAATTTTTACACACTACTACTTGGCGACAGAATGTCTGGTACTGCGGTGGTAGCTACCTAAACGACCTCCTGCTAAGGAGATCTGCCACCAAGTAATAAAGTGTGCAATGAAATTACCGATTACTAAAAAATATTTTTGCCACTCATATACATAATCATATGTTTATTTAATTTATATTAGATTTAATCTGCCCGCTCTTTCATCATACGAATCTCTATTTAATAGAAGTACCTGTTGACTGAGCTTTGCTCGGCTGAAAATACGGATAAAACATCGTTTTCTGAAAATGAAACCTAGCTTGATCGATTTATCACCCCCGAAGCCCCCTACATACTAAATTACATGCAAATCGTTGGAGCCGTTTGCGAGATTCAGATTATATATATATATATATATATATATATATATATATATATACATATATATATATATTCTTGTACATACATATATATATATATATATATATACGTATGTACAAGAATTTCTCGTTTAAAGGTCTAAGATTAGCTGCCTGAGTGGAAGTTCCCCGATAGTTACATGAAGTGCTGTGAAGTCACGAGTGAACCAGTTGCTTCTAGGTAAGCGTGCTCCATCGTAAGCGTCGTCAAGCAGGTAAATTAGCAGTCAAACGCAAGCCTATTCAGTAATAATAAAACAACCTCTAACAGTCTGTTCATGCATCCCCATTCGAGAGCCAGCTCCATTCCAGGCTAGGTGTGTATACCATCTTGACCACACCACCACTTAACATCAGATAAACTCTGATGGAAACACCTTCCTTGTCAATCATAAAAAGACAGTATTCTAAGTATATTTAAAGTATATTTATATATGCAGTACAATTTAAAGATACGATATTATGATTACGACTATTATAGCAGCATTCTGCTCAAATCGTCTCATATCAACCTAACCTAGTTTTAGTAGGTCGTTATCACAGGCACAAGTTCAATAAAGAAAATTCCACGACCCAAAATAAAAACAATAAAGGGTGGGTGACTCCGTTCGCATCGCTGACGTATTGGACACTTGTTCATTCCGGGAAAGTGCCCGTTTTATCGCTAGCTCTGCGCTACGGGCAAAAAATATACAGACGTGCGTATAAATTCAGTGAAGAGGAATAACCAACATGAAAACTTCCATAGATGTAACAAAGATATATAAGGATAAATGGATTAGTGTCCTATAGTGACAATGATAAGCAAATGTTTATCATTTGTGTCATATAGTGACAATGCTGAGCAAATGATCATCATTGGGATCCTATAGTGACAATGATGGGCAAATGCTCATCATTTGTGTTCTATAGTGACAATGATGAGTAAATGATCATCATTGGGTCTTATAGTAATAATGATAGGTAAATGCTCATAATTTGTGTCATGTAGTGGCATTGATGAGTAAATACTCATTATTTGTGTCCTATAGTGACAATGATGAGTAAATGATCATCATTGAGTCCTATAGTAACAATGATAGGCAAATGCTCATTATTTGTGTCATGTAGTGGCATTGATGAGCAAATACTCATTATTTGTGTCCTATAGTGACAATGATGAGCAAATGATCATCATTGTGTCCTATAGTAACAATGATAGGCAAATGCTCATCATTTATGTCATTGTAGTAGCAATTAGCAGCAATATGCAATTTAGAAAATACAGAGGTGCGTGCCATGGGATTCAAACCTCCAGATTGGAAATTGTTTGTTTAAAAATGTATACTTTTAAATAAACAATTATTTTATTTTGATGCACAGTTTTTTCGGCAGTGGAGCGAGAAAATTGGTCTATAGAAATTCTCGACACGGGTATTCCTAGTAACTGCTTTGTAAAGCGTAGCTAGCATCCTTTAGTTAATGTAACTATAACTAGTAACTTATATAGTTCTCTATAGAATAAGTTACAATAAGTATTAACAGATTTTTTTAAACTTGGTATTCATTAGTCCGGAATTTGGTTTTGCAGTTTTATTGCCAACTGTATTTCAATGTAATAACTAAGTGAAATTGAAAAATAAAATGTGCGAAGCTAAAAGTCGGCCACAGCGTACACAGAGCATTTCACTATCGATTTTTATGCGGTTTATTGATGCAGTCGGTACGGACTTCATTAAGGATTTCATTGCAACTGAATAACTCGACGAGAACTTTATGTGGATAACTAGTTTCGCCTCTGCTGTTCCCGCAATACTCCACCCTCCACTTTACTCAAGTGTGTATAAGTGTGTGTATATAAGCAAGCGAACTGGAAACTTATTGTCAAATTTTAAGAAATGGTTTTACATTTTATATAATCAATAACTAGGAAATTAATTAAAACCATTTATATCACATAAGTGTACTAAACTTACAACGTATATTATGTACCTATAAGTGAATTTCAGAACAAAATTCAATTATGAAGTTATTAGTTACGAGTATAGATTTTGTAGTAATGATAGATCAGTGGTTAGGGCGGTCGTTTTGAACGTTGAAGGGGGTAGGTTCAAACCCCAACAATCAGCTTGAGCTGCCATTGAAGGAAAGCAGGAAGCCATAACATGGTGGTAGGGTACTTTCTAATACTTGGCTGGCTAGTATACCACCCTTACGTTGAAAATCTAGCGGTGTGTTTCGGTCGCTTCACTTGAGATCCAGTTTCATTTCAGACTAGGTATGCTTTACCATCTTCGACCACACGATCATTTACCACAAGGCGAGCTGTGGTCGGTCATAAAACAAAAAAATAGACGCGCGCGCGGTTGCTACCGCCGCCGTGACGAGTCAGTCGATCTCACCTCTTGTTCATTAGCTGCTGTGTTGTCATTATCATCGAGCGACCCTCTAACAGAAGTCTGTTCCAAATCAACCAGTGGTGCTAGTCTTAGTGTGACCAGATTAAATTTTACGATATTGCCATAACTGACATAACATTTAAATTTTTATTATAATTTTATATTTGTTTAATTAATTTCAATTCATTTAGCTAACTTTTAATTATTTTTTTAAAATTATGTTTAAATTTTGCGTATACTGTGTAATTGCATGAGGTTTATACCTATAATTGAGGCAGCACTTAATTTTTGCCAACTTTGTATCTAATAATTATCAACTGTGTTAGTGGCTGCTTTGTTGGTATAACAATAAAATAAAATAAAATAAAATAACTGTTCACGTAGGAAAAATACTAAAATATCAACACATGTAACCATCTAAACAGCGGAACCTTTTCAACTGACTAAACATAAACGAATTCTAATTGTATTTATTTTAATAAGTAACTGCTTGTGACTCGAAAAAAAATGCGACTTGAAGGCACCCAGATTGCATCTATCAGGGAACACCCACTCGTGTAGCAAATTCCATTGTTTAGCTGTTCATACAATGAAAGTAGATTCAAACCGTTTTGTTCGAGATTTTGGAATATCCACCATGAAGTGATGCCGCTTTTAAATAAACAAACAATCTATTCTATCTATGGTACTTGAAGTCACCTAAACTGTATTAATCATAGAACTCCCATTCGGGCAGCAAATTTCCCTGTTTGTATGATGAAAATGGAATCGAACCGTTTAGTTCGAGTTTTTAGAATATCAACCATAAAACGGTATCGCTTTTTAGAGCTCCTGGCCATCCGATAGTAAAATTAATGGGGTGAAACTCCAGTGTCGATGGCGCATCACAACGTCTCCAAATGAACTAAAGAAGTGAAGTAAAGTACAATTATTTATATTCCATTGTTAAATATATAAAGATTGTTTTCCCACAGTTGGAATGACTGGATTATAAAACAGCGCTTCACGTATGTGAGGTATTCGAGGATAAATCTCAGAGCACACAGAGTATCTAACGACTTCCGTTTAAGTTATAAGCGACAAGATCGGTACTTGCAATATGTACTAAACTACTGAAGGAACTGTTTAGGGAGATACTACAGATCTTGCCTTTGCCGTATGAGTTCATTTACCAGCCAAACAAACATAGATTAAATTCAACGCAGAGGCGTCCACAGCAAGTTGGATCTTCTCAATAATAAAAGAAATAGACAGCCCTGTTGGCTCATTGGGAGTATGTCTGCCTGAGCTGTAGGGCGTGGGTTCGATTCCCGCCAAGGACAAATGTTTGTATGGTATAAACAAATGTTTGTTCTGTGTCTGGGTGTTCTGTATGTATTATAAGTATGTATTTACAACAAAAAAAAGTATTTATGTATCCTATCAGTTATCTGACTTCCATCACACAAGCTCTGCTTAGTTTGGGGTCAGATGGCGCTGTGTGTAATGTGTCCTACAATATTTATATTTATATTAAATACCAACTATTAACGTCGTCCCGTCGGCTCGTCAAGTTGATAAGGTCGGTATCCATTCTGGGGCCCGCAGTCTACAACCGCGGACCCGCTTCCATTCAGGATGCACCTTCCATCGCGTGCTTCAGAAGCAAGCTAAGATTTTGGCTTCAATAAACTTTATTTTCTTGTTATTTGGAGTGTAGGAATACAAGCAGCCTCCTGAAGGCCTTTTAACTCAAAACTTTGAATTAACAAAATAAAGTTACGGGCAATAACTCTTACAGTTACAGTTGCTGTTCTTATATTTATTTTAGTATATTGAAATTTCATCCTTCTTAGGCCCAAAAAGTAGTAGTGTCTGGTTTATACATATATTTACATTGTACAAAGTCTTCAAAACATATGAAATACTCTGCAATCCACTACATAGCTCGGAGCCAATGGGTTCATTTTAATGTATCCTAAATTGATCGCAAATAAATTTATTATGATTTTGATTTGATTTGCATACTCTAAGTTAAAACAGGATGCTGTTTTTGTTGTTTTATTATTATATATATGTTTTATTATCAATTCTAAAACATCATCATCATCATCATCATTTCAGCCGTAAAACGTCCACTGCTGGACATAGGCCTCCCCCATTGACTTCCATAAAGACCGGTTGGATTCTAAAACATATTTTAAGTGAAAAGCACCGGTCGTCATAATTATAAATAACACAAATTACAGTTAATTATCCGGATATATAGTAAAAATAATTCTAGAAATTTGTAAGTGAAATGATCTGCGAAACACTACGTACATTTCTTTTAACTTGTACCAAGCCCTAGCCACTCTTGTCTCGCCTTACTTTCAGCAAAGGAACTCTCACTTTGACGTTTACCTGAATAATACTCGCGCATCGTCACTTCACAAGTTCTTAAGAAACCTGGGGTTTACTCGACACAAATGTGATGAGCTACAAAGATAAAATGGGTCAATTTATCAGTTTTTTTAAATAACGTAATTATAAGCTTAGTTTGACCGCCATCTTGCCTGGTGTTAAATGAAGATGCGGTCTACGGTGGAGCACGCTCGCCTAAAAGAAACCGATTCACTCACGACTTGAAAGCATCCAGATTGTATTTATTGGGGAACACACACTTGGGCAGCAAATACCAAGTTTAGCAGTTCGTGCGAAGAAGGTAAAACTAAGACAAATATAAATTACAGCAGTAGAAATCTATAAGTACATATATATGTATCTGTAATACATCTAATAGTTTACTGTTTGTTAGGTCTCCTTAACAGGAGGTCGTCTAGGTAGCTTCCACCGCAGCACTAAATATTCTGCCGCTAAGCAGCAGTGCATAAACATTATTGTATTCTGTTGAAGGGTACTGCAGCTAGCGAAGTTTTTCTGTGTAAAAGTAATGAGACAAGCAAAACGCTCGCTTGATGGTAAAAGATAACGACTGTCCATGACCACTGCAGCGATACCGAGAGCTGAGTAATAAAACGAAGTCCAGGGCATCGCTATTTTGGAGCTTATTACTTTCAAACGTTCGATGGTTAATCTATAAGGTTATAAAATTAATAACCATTTTAAATCCATTTTTGTATGAGTTAAAGTCTATAATACATGAAAAAATAGTATTCCTCCGCTGTGTTTTTATCTTCAAATGCATTCATTGTGAGTAAAATACATTAAAACTGGAATATTTAAGAGTTCCTTATTGTACTAAAACACTAGGTACAAACATAAACGTTCCCCAACATAAAAGCCAAAACAAAGAATTTGCTCGAATAAAAACACTACAAACTAGCATTAAGCTAAATAGACCAAATAGCTTTAGCTTTTGACATTCAAAGGCAATAGTAGAAAAGGGTTTAGCGTCAAAGATAAACGGGGTTAGATTAGATCTAGGCTACAAAGCTTTTTTACAAGGGCGGCCTCGCTAGTTTTATGGCGACAAGTAACGCAACTAGATTACTAGATATATAACTTTGACCCTGCTTCAGCGCTTACAGCGCTCGTAACGAAGCTTGATTAGACGTTTCCAAAATGTCACCAAAGTTAAGCTACGAATGGTACGATCGATTTAAGGGTAAACGCGCCATCTTTTTTTAACCGACTTCAAAAAGGAGGAGGTTCTCAACTTGATTGGCATTTTTTTTTTATGTATGTACCTACACCGATTATGCTGAGATTTATGATCCGATTTACATGTTTTTTTTTTAAAATATATCTATTATAAAACTAAGCCGGACAGCTGTCCACATCTGTCAGTTCCTTCTACTTTTTTCACTATCACTTAGAAGCTAGTGTAAAACATAGATTAATGAATTAATGTAAAATTTAATAGCACACGAAAAATATTTTATAACAATTAACGAAGTGACGTGACAATAAATGTTTGTTCTGTGTCTGGATGTTCTGTATGTATTTACAAAAAAAAAGTATATAACTATTCTAATAGCTATCTGGTTACCATAGTACAAGCTTTGCTTAGTTTGGGGGCTTAGTTCGAGAGATGGCTCTGTGTGAAATGTCCCACGATATTTATTTTATTTATTTAATTAATTTTAGTAGTTTATCAAACATTAATTCTTCTTTTTTTGTTTGTTTTTTTTTGCGGTTGACAGACTAGGTTTTTGATCACAGCTCATCTAATTTTAAGTGACAATGTGGTCGAAGTAGGTAAACACACCCAGCCTGGAATTGAAATGGCTCTCAAATGAGGCTAGCAAAACACACCGTTAGGTGTTTTACGGCAAGTTTTCAACTTGAGGGTGGTAGCTAGCGAGCCGAGTACTTGAAAGTACCACCACGCTATCGTTCCCTCACGACGTTTTCCTTCACAGTTCAAGCATTATTAGGATTTGAACCCAGGCCCTTCGGCGTGAGAACTGACCGTGTTAACCACTACAGTTACTGCTAACCATCGTTGTTACAAACTCTAATTTCACAGCATGAAATTAGAGATATAGAGAGTGAGAGGTTGGGACAATGGTTTAGAGATTTTTTATTTATTTTCCAGTTTTCACCTTTAAAATATATGACAGACTTTATAACTCGAACTAGTGACGAACGTCGAGCATCAATATCTTGGTTTTCATCTCAATTTCAAGTTATGTCAGTAACTGCAACATCTCGGTTAGTCGTGGTTCAAACGTGGCCCAAATTTCAAACTCAAACAACAATCCAGCTTTGAATAAGCCGTCCCCGTATCTGTCGACCTCTCGATTCAATATTCCGGCTGTTGCGTCACAGATAAGGAGAGTTCCATCGAGATGCTGTTATCATATCCTATGCGATTGAATTGCACGAGTTTTGAATTTGAAAGTGACCTTTTTACTCTAATTTTTCGTGTCCAGCTTTTTATGTCAGGTCGCAATCAAGTATTTTTTAAATCTTTATTTAATATAAAGGAGTTTAGTCATGTAAAGGAGTTTTGTAGCGATGATGGCTCAGTGTTTAGTGCGGCAGGTTTGCATGCCGATGGGAGTGGGTTCAAACCCCAACAATGAGCTTAAGCTACCGGTGAAGGAAAACATCGTGAGGAAACCAAAGCGTGGTGGTAGGGTACTTTCTAGTACTCGGCTGGCTAGCTACCACCCTTAAGTTGAAAATCTGCCGCCAAACATCTAACGGTGTGTTCCGGCAGCCTCATTTGAGAGCCAGTTCCATTCCAGGTTAGGTGTGCTTTACCATCTTCGACCACACCGTCACTTAACATCAGGTGAGCTGTGGTCAATAAACTAGCCTGCCAACCGCAAAAAAAAAAAAAGTACAATGAATGTTTGATAAACTACTAAAATTAATTGAATAAATAAAATAAATATCGTGGGACATTTCACACAGAGCTATCTCTAATACAAAGAAATAAAGCGTAATTAAAAATTAATAATGACTCTCGAAGTCTTTAAACTACTTCACTCACATGACAAACCTATTTACCTACGTCATTGAGACCTGGCTTACTTTTTACAAGAAAAGATTCAGCACGTTAGTGAATTCAATTTCGCATAGAAAAATGGACTTGCCCTCAATTTTAAAGCTCCGTATTATCCACCCTAGATTCAATATTCAATATGTTACGTCAGATAAGACAAACTGCGGGCCGGTCAGATATCTTCTCCCATCTGAAAGACGACCGTATCTGTCTTTTAAGAAATAACCAGTGGAGTATATGGGCATCGGTCTTTGTAGCGATAACGATATCGATCGTTGGCGATATCGATTTTTATAGCGATGATAGCTCAGTGGTTAGCGCGGTCGATTCACACGCTGAGTTCAAACCCCAACAATGAGCTTGAGCTGTCGGTGAAGTAAAACATCGTGAGGAAACCATAGCATAGTGGTAGGGTATTTTCTAGAACTCGGCTGGCTAGCTCCCACCCTCAAGTTGGAAATCTGTCGCCAAGTACCTGTGTGTTTTGGTAGCCTCACTTGAGAGCCAGTTCCATTCCAGACTAGGTGGGCTGTAGTCAAACACCTAGATTGTCAACCATGAAAAATAATAAAAACCGGCCAAGTGCAAGTCAGACTCGCGCACGAAGAGTCCTGTTTAACCCTAAAAATGAAAACTTTAAATGTGTCACGCAAGTTGAATAGGATTTAAAAACACTGAAGCACTGTATGGTACATAATTATCACACCAATCATACTCATATTATCACACATCATCACACCAATGCCACTAATATTATAGATTCATAAGTTTGTATGTATGTATGTTTGAGTGCCCTGTTAGTTCAAGCTATTAGCTCTGCTGGGTTCGATTCCCACTCAAGACCAGCATTTCTGAACAAACACATTAAATTATTTCTTTTGGACTAAAGAGTTATCAGAAATTATAGAAATAAGTTATAAGAAAAAGAGTTATCAGCTTATATTGAAAATTATTAATCAAAATACTAATTGTGTTTCAAGCTAATTGATTGATGATAAAAACAATGGGTTTATTTTGATAGATGAGTATAAAAGTTTTCAATTTTGGCCCCGCAATAAATCATCTGATATGCGGTTTGAGTCTTTGAGTGATAAAATATAGCAATATGAAGTGTATTATTCACACGCGAGAATTCCCTTTGTAGGTTTTACTGGCCAATAATTTCACGTACCTACTTAATCGTTTGAAACGTCATATTTATGTCATTATATTAGAGCTGAAATTATCTCGCTTGCTTGGAAAAGGCTCCAAAGTCTAGAACAAAGTTGCAAAATTGTTTTTTTTTTTTAATGTACTAACAGTATTTATGTACTAACTAATGAGACGCTCTCCTGATGTTAAGAGATAACGCCTGTCCATGACCATTGCAGCGATACTTAGAATTTGAGTAGTAAAACAAAGTCCAGGGCATCGCTGCCTTGGCGCTCATTTCTTTGAGACTAGATGGTTAGTCTCAATAGCCCTGTCATTTCGCTAGCTGGAGTACCCTTCAAACCGGAATACAGTAATGTTTACACACTACTGCTTGGCGGCAGAATATCTGGTACTGCGGTAGTACCTACCTGCTAAGGAAATCTACCACCAAGTTAAAAGATTGTTTTCTACCGGTTTGCACTCTGGAGAATGCACTTCAGATCTACATGACCTAATTCCACCGTGCCATTCTTGTATTGGACAGCCAGGAGCTCTAGAAAGAGACATCGCTTCATGGTTGATATTCCAAAAACTCGAACCGAACGGTTCGTTTCTACTTTAATTGTACAATCCGCTAAACAATGGAATTTGATGCCTGAGTAGTTTTTCCCTAATAGATACAATCTGGGTGCCGTCAAGTCGCAAGTGAATCGATTTCTTCTAGGTAAGCATGATCTTTGCCGTGGTGGTGCTGGCCGGTGGCCCCACCCTCTCTACCCGTGGTTGCCGTAAGAGTGGGCTAAGGGATGTCATCCGGAAGATGGGCATCAGCGTCTTCCTTGAACATTCACACCTAACTGCGGTCGCCAACCCGCCTGCCAAGCGTGGCGAGTATTGGCAAAACCCCCCCAGGAGGAGGCCTATGTCCAGCAGTGGACGTCCTATGGCTGATGATGTAAGCATGATCTACCGTAGACCGCATCTTCGCTTAATATCAGGCGAGTTGGCGGTCAAACGTAAGCATATTTTTAATTTAAGAAAATATTTGAATTCAGTCCTTAAATGATCTAAAAAAGTAAACCGCGCTAAAAGGCACTCGGCTGACTACAAAAGACTAAGAAAAAAAAAAAGTAAACACAATATCACTCTAAGCGCTGAATCCCAAAATTGATATTTCCTCCAGCGCTTTATACATTCACTTGGTACGTTTTACAACTAAAGTCACTTTCAATTTTCAGCTGAAAGCGCTTTATGGGACGCTGGGAGCGTGACGCGCATAAAACCTCAAGAGAGAAAGCCTCAACTTGTCTCCATCTATGTTGAAGTCGCGGGAGATTTACAGATTTCCTAATCCTTACTACAATGGAATTTCAGCCTTTTCATTCAAAGCACACGGCTCATGTTTGACTTTGAGCGGACGAATGTTAAAATTCTTAATCTCAAACTTATTTCAATTTTTTCACGAACAGATGTTACCTTGATGTAGGAGTGTAAAAGTTTGCTTTTCTTTTGTTTTATTACTCATACAAATTGGGTTGGTTAATGCATCCTTTCAAGAAGGTTGGACTACTTTTAGGGCCGTGATAACATGTATTTGTTTAGCAGTGTTTTTGTAGAATACCAGAACAAACAAAAGTTTGTCTTGAACGGTAATCAAACGCACGCCCTTTAAGTCGTGAGTCAGTACTATCAAATGAACTTAAAAACAATCAAATAATCTTCGTTCCAAATTTATCTCGAATACGTTGATCCGTTGTAGAATAGGGAAGTAACAAACACTTACAATACTAAAAGCTACACACTCAAATTTTTTGAAGAGAAAACTTCTTTAGCCGCATTGACCGGTAGGGGCAAAACCACCGTTCACGTCACCGACATGCCAATGTGAATGTGATGTGTGTTTTAAGTCTTCACTTCAATCGGCAATCCCCATGGACTTTTTTTTACAATTGTCAGGCTAGGTATTTGACCACAGCTCACCTCATGTTAAGTGACGGTGTGGTTCAAGATAGTAAGCACGCCTAACCTGTAATGGAACTGGCTCTCAAGCGAGGCTACCGCAACACACCGTTAAGTGTTTGGCGGTAGAATGTCAACGTGAGGGCGGTAGCTAGCCAGCAAAGTACTGGAAAGTATAGTACCATCATACAGCAGGCAGCTTGAGCTCATTTTTGAGGTTTGCACGTACGCCCAGCGTGTAAAGCGGAATGCGGTAACCACTTCACTTTCATCTGTCATTAAATACTAAGTACCTGGATGACCAAGCTTTGCTTGGCTAAAAACACAGATAAAACGACGTTTTCTAAAAATGAAACCAAGCTAGGTTTTTTTTTAATACAGAATAGGTTCGCGTTTGACCACATCCTGCCTGATGTTAAGCAACAATGTGGCCTAGGATGGAACACGCGTATCTAGAAGGAACCTATTTACTCTTGATTTAAAGACACTCATATTGATCGATAGATGAATATGTGCTAAATCGATTTATCGCCCCCGAAACTCCCTGCATACTAAATTTCATGAAAATCGTCGGAGCCGTTTCCGAGATTCAGATTATATAAACATATATGTATACGAGTACAAGAATTGCTTGTTTAAAGGTATTAGATAGATTAGATTACTGTAACGATAATATTAAGATTTATCTGATAAGAATATCTTAATCAAATAAAAAACCCAGTAAATCTAACACAATTATACCTTTTAAATTCAATGACTAGGGTTGTCAGGCATACTCTCACATTTTCCCGTTAATATCATAAGCAGCTTTATCTAGAAAATTGTCCGTATAACGATAAACTTCCACTCGACTTGCGGCGTTAAAAGAAAATTACGATGATAATAATTCAGCGAGAGGCAACCCTAAATCACTGCGTATGGCAGAACCTAATGGAAAGCGGGGTGTTTAAACATTTTTGGAATCTCTATTACTTTATTTTAACTTAATCAAATTGAAAAACATATTACTACCACATCATATACTATAAACGTCACCTTTTTCACCTTTTATGTTGTAGTAATGTTTATTTTTGTTTTAAAAATGGGATAATTCTTTAATCTATTTATTCAACGTATTTTCTGCGTCCACATACTAACAAAAGAGTACATCATCGGAAAATTTAACAATATTAATAAATTTTAATCTATTGGAAAAACAGATATTTAAAAACATAAGTGATGTTATTATTTTGAAATTTCGCTTGCAATCTTAGTTAGAAAAAAAATCGAATAAACTTTGCTAATTTTCCAGCAGTTAGAACAGAAGTGAAACCTTAAAACACGTTACATTAGCATGTTGGTGACGCGGTTTTTAGCGATGATAGGTCAGTGGTTAGCGCGGTCGGTTCGCATGCCGAAAGGCGTGGGTTCAAACCCCCAATAATGAGCTTGAGCTGCCGGTGAAGGAAAACGGTAGATTTTCAACTTGAGGGTGGTAGCTAGCCAGCCGAGTACTAGAAAGTACCCTACCACCACGCTATGGTTTTCTCACGATGTTTTCCTTCACCGGCAGCTCAAGCTCATTGTTGGGGTTTAAACCCACGCCCTTCGGCATGCGAACCGACTGCGCTAACCACTGAGCTATCATCGCTACATATGATTAAAGTTTCGTTGTAATTTCCAAAGCAAGCACCAAAATAATTATCAAAATCAAAATCAAAATCAAAAGTCATTTATTCAGTTTAGGCCCTGGTGAGGCACTTATGAACGTTAAGTTACATGTTTGAATCTACCACCGGCTCGTAATTACACTTCAACTGAGAAGACTCCGGCAAGAAACTCAGCAAGGCTTTTTTTTTGTGGATCTTTCTTTTCATATTAGGTTACAATTTACAGTAATAAATATTAATACATACATTATGCTTACTACAATTGTCACTTAGCCAGGGGGATGCAAGTGCAGAGAGAAGCTACAACAACCATATATTCCTGTCTTCCACGTAATGAGCCACCTTATAGTAGGCTTTGTCAATTAACCTCTGCTTTATAAAATCTTTGAATTTATTATAGGACATTTTAGTTACCTCAAGTGGGATTTTATTATAGAATCTAACGCAATTCCCGAGAAAAGACTTATTAGCTTTAGATAACCTGAATCTAGGTGTCACAATTTTATCTTTATTTCTTGTATTTAAGTTATGGCGACTACTATTAATTTCAAATGAGTTTAAATTTTTCCGGACAAACATAATGTTTTCATAAATGTACTGTGACGGTAACGTTAATATCTTAAAATCTTTAAATCGATTTCGTAGTGATTCGCGAGGACCCAAACAATAGATTGCGCGAATTGCACTTTTTTGCAGAATAAAAATAGTTTCAAAGTCTGCAGCTGAGCCCCACAGCAGTAGACTGTAGGACATTAAACTATG
Source organism: Biston stratarius (assembly GCA_950106695.1). Lineage (NCBI taxonomy): Eukaryota > Metazoa > Arthropoda > Insecta > Lepidoptera > Geometridae > Biston > Biston stratarius. The sequence continues at coordinate 30,478,962 of OX467106.1, read as the reverse complement.
GAAATAAGCAAAGTAAACCAACCTGGCTGTAGCCACATCTGTTATTTGTCTAATTTTTCTAATCGCGAAGGCAGCGGAACTCAATTTACTAGCTAACTTTTCTATATGAGGACCCCATTGTATTTTACTATCTAATGTTACGCCGAGAAAGACTGTTTTATCCACTAGATCAAGTCTTTTACCATCGACTAAGATATGAGTGTCCCTCTTAGCACAATTGGGGAGAGAAAACCTTATACATTTTGTTTTACATGAATTAAGCATAAGATTATTGGCGGCAAACCATTTTGATACAGCTGATAAGGTGTTATTGAGCTGTGTAAGGTCTGTATCTTTTCTATTGACTTTAAAAATTAACGAGGTGTCATCAGCAAATAAAACTATATCGGACAATTCATTTACCATATAGGGCAAATCATTAATATATGCCAAGAACAAGAAAGGGCCTAAGATTGATCCTTGATATCTCTTGTCGTTGCCAAGCAATTCCCTACGACTTATTGAACGATCTCACACGTCTCTTGTTCTCACATCTCCATTAATTACAGACAACAAATTCCCCGACATTTTGTAATAAGAAACTCATAGTTAGGAAGAATTGGATGTAATAAAGGCAAATTATAGCAATTACGGGAATTACGAGGAGCGCGCAATTTGTGCGTAATGGTGGCCCGGCGACGCGGTGCTAACTTTCAACAAACATTTTGGACGAACCTAACAACCGCCAGTATTTGTAAGGACTTGTGCAATTTATATATAGGGTTTGTTTAGAGCAGGTGTCTGACGGTGTAGTCGAGATGGAGATACCTAGCCTAGAATAGGATTGGCTCTAAAGTGAGGCTGCCGGAACACACCGTTAGATGCTTGGCGGCAGATTTTCAACTTAAGGGTGGTAGCTAGCCAGCCGAGTACTAGAAAGTATAAGCCATGCTATGGTTTCCTCCCGGATTTTTTCCTTCAAGCTCATTATTGGGGTTTGAATCCACGTCCTTCGGCGTGTGAACCGATCGCGCTAACCACTGAGCAATAATTACTACAAGTTTGCGCTTAAGAAGCGTTATTAGCTTAAAAATAATATAGAATAACATACCAAATAGTCGATAAGTCTAACAAAACTGCTATAAATTGAAAGTGACATACAGACAGACAAGCAAGGCGAACCTATATGTTCTTAGGTTGACCAAAGACCCTTAAAAAGAAAATTCCATTTCAAAATTGCGGTTGAAACTCCTCATACAAGCCGCCCATATATTATTCGAACATTTTAATTGCAAACTCATTTATTTAATCAGTGAGTATAATTCACAAACTGCAGCGCTTGCCGATAAACGCAGTGATAAAATTCAATTATATGTCATTGACATTTGTACATTACAACCAGAGAAGTAGGATGCTACTAGAAGTGTCCTTTTCCAAATATCGTTATCTCTTTTCGTCACGTGTTTTTTAAACTATGATTTTTTAGTAAAGACGAACAAGAGAACCGCCTGATGGTAAGAGATAACGCCTGTCCATAAACATTACAGTGGTATACAGAACTTTGAGTAGCAAAACAAAGTCCAGGGCATCGCTGCTTTGACACTCATTACTTTGAGATTTTCGCTAGTTAATCTCAATAGCTCTGTAACTGTGCTGCTTTTTAACCAAAACACTCAGTAATGTTTACACACTACCGCTTGGGAGCAGAATATCAAGTACAGCAGTGGTATCTGCTAAGAAGGTTTATCACCAAAGAACCCTTTTGAAAGAAAAAGGTATCTTCTTTCTATCTTAATTTTTTTAATATCTTCGGTTTTTGAGTCCTTTACAGATGACTTTCTCAATAAGCCTTTTAACTAAGTACAAAAGTTACTACATCATTCAAAAACAACCTGACAAATACATGAGGCTATGCTCACTCTTCTTATACAAGCTCTTTGATTTATATCCATACTTAGGTGGAATTTGATCGGAATGAAAAAAAAAAATGGATATTTTTTATAAGAAATTACCTTATGTTAAGTGATGATGACTTATTTACATACATTATTAAAATTAACATGGACAAAACAAAGGTAATGTTGAATGCCCTCGGTTCTTGAAGTTGTTGGCACGTACATTTACCTAGGACAAGCAGTCCAACTAGGTAGGTCCAACTTCGAGAAAGAGGTCAGTCGTCGAATCCAACTCGGCTGGGCAGCGTTCGGAAAACTGCTCAGCGTTTTCTCGTCCGAATTACCTTAGTGCCTCAAATCGAAAGTTTTCGACCAGTGTGTGTTACTAGTGATGACTTATGGTGCTGAAACGTGGTCTCTGACTATGTTTCAGCGCTCTATATTTCTTAGTAAGCTTAAAGTAGCACAATCAGCTATGGAGAAGGCTATGCTCGGAGTTTCCCTATGAAATCGAATCAGAAATGAGGAGATCCGTAGACGAACTAAAGTAGCCGACATAGCCCAGTCGATTAGTAAGTTGAAGTGACAGTGGGCAGGGCACATAGCACGCAGAACTGATGGCCGATGGAGCTGCAAGGTTCTGGGGTGGAGACCACGGACCGAGAAGCGCAGCGTAGGACGTCCACCCACAAGGTGGACAGACGACCTAATAAAGACCGCAGGAACGCGCTGGATGCGAGCCGCTTCCAACCGGTCTTTATGGAAATCAATGGTGGAGGCCTATGTCTAGCAGTAAACGTCGGCTGATGATGATGATGATAATGATGATGATGATGATGATGATGAAGTGATGATGCGGTGTAAGACGGAGCACGCTTGCGTAGCACCTATTCACTATTATATTAAATTATCTGTTCTAAAATCTAGATCATATAATTTTAGGTATGTGGGCAGCAATACTTACTATATCCGTTTTTATTTAAGAATAAAACACAACAAGAATCGTCCAATTTGAAATCATATATCTAGAAAATAACATTCCACTTGTTTGAATGCTTACGTTCTATTTCTAAATGTACTCTCGAATATTCTCGAAAAACTCTTTCAAACAAATGAAATGTGTAAGAATATGATAAGAAACGTTATGAGAGCTAGCCCAACCTACGATAATAAAAGTCAACGTATTGCTGCTATACTAAGTAATCGTTTCCACTGGCGATGTAGATGCCGAAAGGTTTCAATAACTTTAATAGCCATTATAAATATATTTTATTTTGACTTTTCACTATTATATGAATATATTTCAGTCAGTACGGGGCGTGTTTTTTTTGATTGAATTTCGTTACAATTCAATATTTGACTGATTAATTATTAGAATGTGCGTTGGGATTTTTTTATATCAAAATTTATAATTATTACTAGTATAGTTTTATATTTTTATACTAGTAGTTTTATATTAGTTTAGTAAAAAAAAAATAAGTTGACATGATTTTTAAATATAAATGAAGAAATTTATATATATATTTTATTAATTATTTGATAATTAACAGTTTATTGCGAATGACTAATGACTGATTTGATGATACTTATTTGATTATATTTTAGAAAAAAAAAATATATAGATATACGTATAAATGAAAGTCCTCTTGGCTCCATGGTAGTATATCTGCAGAGCGTGGCTTCGATTCCCAACCAGGATAAACATTTTGTGGTTTAAACAAATCTGTGTTCTGTATCTGTGTGTATATACAAATATTTTTTTAGGTATTCTATCAGTTATCTGACTTCCAGAGTACAAGCTTTGCTTAGTTTGAGGTCAGATAGCGCAGTGTCTAATGTCCCACGATATTTATTTATTATTTATGTTTTTTTTTTTCTATTTATAACAAGTACTCCAGAGCGCTAAGATCACACGTAGTTCTAAGGATAAGCCACATCTACCGATGATGTTCATAAAAATTTCTGACGTAATCGTAATACTAAATTTATTAAATTACAATCTAAAATCTACGCGTATATTTACAAGAGTTGGTAAACAAAATGTATTAAGTAAACTTGATAGTATGTCAACATAAAAAATATAAACAAAAAATACATGACAAATAATACAGCTTACCGAGTCTCCCTGAACAAATTTTAATTGTTCGTGTACTCTTGCAATAGTATATTTTGTACTAATAGTTTTTAAAGGCGACATCGATTACGGGTCCGCTACGGCGTAGCACCGTAGACGTGAATAAACATCCTCTACGAAATAACGTAGACCCTCTACTGGGTCTACGAAAAATAAGGTAATTATAAATATTATATCTGGTATACCAATATATTACTTGTTGGATTATTTATTTGATAGTATGAATATTTTAGTTTTAGGTAATTACAATCAAAAATATGTTAAATATTTTAGCTAGTGATTTATTTATCAATGATACTTTTTTTCGAGAAGTTTAGTAAAAAAATGTGCATGTGATATAACGTAATAGAGATTGCAAGCTTTACAAAAATTATAACTTAAATCTGAAAGTATAGATATCCGTATCGAATCTGACATCTCTACAAAACGGTATCATCCCGTTATCTACCTGAAAAGTGTCACTGAAATAACTCACCTTGCTCCAGCTACATGTCACATCCCAACTCACTTATTGCCCAAAACACAGCCTGATTAGCCAATTATTTCCCAGAATGGATCTAGTCCGATCTAATTTTCATTGAAGGCCCGGTCAAAACACGGCTGTGTTGTGACGTAGCGAGGCGACACACGACCACTCCCGGCAAGCTCGCGAGCAAAACTAGGAGCTCAGACCGCGAGGAATCCAGAAATCAGCACGACAAGGATGATAGCTGTGCGAGCAAGAGGGAAGAAGGTGCAGAGGTGCGCAGGAAAGAACTGGATGTTTATTTGGGATACGTAACGGGAGTGTATACCTACACTAGTACTCGATTAAAGTTTGCATAATGTTTTATGACTTCATAGTACCCTGGTATGCGGTGAGACATACAATCAAAAATATTTCAAGAAAATTTTATTTTTAACAATTTTTATGTTCTTATTAGCTGAGTGGTGTCAGAATATATATAGTACTTTTGATTACAGTTATTTAATGTAAAAGTAATGAGACAAACGAGACACTCTCCTGATGATAGGAGATAACGCCTGTCCATGACCATTGCAGCGATACACAGAACTTAGTGTAGTAAAACAAAGTTCAGGGCATCACTGCTTTGGCGCTCATTACTTTTGAGACTTCCATGGTTAGTCTCAACATCTAATGCTATATGTGCTGTAATTATCATTATATCATCATCATTTTTATCATTATTTGTTTCAGACTCATTATAATCCTTAGTAATCACAATAAAATAATCATCACATAAAACATACAAAATTAAATTAAAAGAATAAAATGAATAATAAATAAATAAAGTAAGATAAACGTATTATCTTAACCTAAACTTCGTTTGCATTTTTATCCAGTATTGCAAAGTAATAACGCGTGTTTTGTGCTTCCAGATTCAAGCATCACAAAATTACCAACGAAACATAATATTTTTTATCAAAACAAAGCGCAAGCTAAAAGCTAAGATTCTAATGTAAAGCTTTTTATTTAATCCAGAATTCAACTTTTTTTATAAAGCCATTTTGAAGGCGAAGATGAATTTGACAAATTGAATAAAAGAAATTTAATTTTAATACAAAAGAGAGTGGCCAAGGGAAGTCAGTCCGACATTAATATAATGGGCTGTAAATTAACTCTGGCCGAAATCATTCGAGTGGAATGCATAAAATATTATCTTGCAGACAGGATGCGCGAAATATAAAAACTATGGAATTGGGAAATAAAAAAATATTTTTTGCTATATTGTTACGCTTCGGTAATATAAGACAGTTTCAAGATATATTTATTTGTTGGAATGATTTTTTAAATGTAATTATAATGTACCTAAAAATGTAATTATTATCCAGAACTATGTATGTGTATATATAGTTTTGGATTGTGATACAGATCTGAATAATGTAAATAAATAATAAATTAAAATGAATATTTTTACATTCTGTGTGTTATTAAATAAATGAAAAAATAAAAATATTTTTTTTCGTATTAATGATGATGGCAAACTATTATACTGACATTTCGAAATTCAAATAATGATAGAAAGAAACAATAGAATTTAGTCGTTGTCTTTTGTGTGACATTTACAGCTATTGTCACCTCGCTAATGTTTTATACAACGCGCTGTAAGTTTTGACGGAACAAAAACTACACGTTTATCTGTAGATACCTTTTTTACTGTAGTCTGCGAAGGTTGTTTATCTCAGCGCAAAGTTGTTAAAATCGTAACTTTAAAAAAATTATCATTGCAATATTATAAAACAATAGGTAGTTTTGGCGGGAACGCGGGAAGGTCGTGTCACCGCATTATATCAGTTTGAAAAACTTAAGTTTTACGTGTACAAAAAAAGCAGTGTTTTACACATAAAGGACCAAATTACTTGCCATTACATGACTTATTTAACTTGATTTTACTCGAAATGTAATTATATAACATTTGAAAATATCAAAATACTTGACACTGGCAAATGCAAAAAATGCGACGCCAAACACAAAGAAAAAATATTCTTAGGTTAGGATGAATATCAATAAATAAAATATATGTTTAGTGTGTATACATATGTAAGAATTTTAATAACTTAAATTTACATGTGTACATATACCAACTTAACGAAACCTAATAATGGAAATGACATATATTTTAACCTATGTATGTATTAGACAGTTTCATCACTACAGAAAAGTTAGTGTAAAAATAATTTAATTTACAGCATTTGTAATCTAAATGCACAAATTGCTTTTTGATCTTCCATGGTTTTAATCTAGAATTTAATTTAGATTTTAAACGCAGATTTAAGATTAATAGATTTAAATACAACATAGATATATAAATATCCATATCTATATATCAATGGGTTGAGCTGCCAGTGAAGGAAAACATAACGTGGTGGTAGGTTACTTGACTGGCTATCTAAACTACACTCAAATTGTAAAAATACCTAAACTTAGAATACCTTACACCTAACGGTGTGTTCCGGCAGCCTTACTTGAGAGCCAGTTCCATTTTAGGCTAGGTGTGTTTATCATCTCACTTAATATCAGGTAAGCAGTGGTCAAGCACATAACCATAAATAAATATAAAACTTTATTTTTCATTAAAGTTACAGTTAAAAAATAAAAAGATACACTAAAATATAACTTAATAACTAACTTTGCCGGTACAGCGACCCAAAATGTGTTTTGACCTTCGATACAAAAAAACGCCATCTCTCTCGATGTTGAATATGCAATGAAGTACATGCCAAGTACAGACTTCCAGCTCTTGAAGATTCTTAGTCACTTTATCCTTACATTTATTTTTGGGATGACTTTTTTTTAAATCTAAGATAGGCTTGCGTTTTACCGCCAACTCGGCTGATGTTAAGCGAAGATGCAGTCTATGGTGCAGCACGCTTGCCTAGAAGAAACCGATTCACTCGCGACTTGAAGGCACCCAGATTGTATCTATCAGGGAACACTCACTCTGGTAGCGAGTTCCATTGCTTAGCTGTTTGTACAATGAAAGTAGACTCAAACTGTTTAGTTCGGGTTTTTGGAATATCTACCATGAAGCGGTGCCGCATTTTAAAGCTCCTGGCTGTCCGATTGAAGAATGGGCAGGGTGGAATTAGGCCATGCAGCGATTATTTTGTAGCGATGATAGCTCAGTGGTTAGCGCGGTCGGTTCCCATGCCGAAGGGCGTGGGTTCAAACCCCAACAATAAGCTTGAGCTGCCGGTGAAGGAAAAACATCGTGAGGAAACCATAGCGTGGTGGTAGGGTACTTTCTAGTACTCGGCTGGCTAGCTACCACCCTTAAGTTGAAAATCTGTCGCCAAGCATCTAACGGTGTGTTCCGGCAGCCTCACTTGAGAGCCAGTACTATTCCAGGCTAGTTGTGCTTTACCATCTTCGACCACACCGTCACTTAACATCAGGTGAGCTGTGGTCAAACAACTAGCCTGTAAAATATAACAAAAAAAAAATGCAGAACTGCTCTCCCCAAAGAGTATCCAGTAGAAAACTGACAGACATGCAACTTTGCGTCGATGTTCAACAAATTCATCATTGCTGATTAGTTTATTGGTACGCTTCTCAGTGGCCTCCAACGCCCCAAGCTGGCACTGGGCCGATCCATCCCAAGTTTAACAAGTCTTATTGCTTTTCCGTAGTCCGACATACGCTCTTTAAACAGCACAATCTCCATCTATCCTTTCGAGATGCCCAAGCCAATGGAGCTGATGGGATTTCGTCTCACTAATAATGTTGGGTTTCGCCACCAGCTCTTCAATCTCTTGGTTTTTACGGATCCTCCAGATACTGCTTCCACTCTTAGACGGACGCAGAACCTTTCTAAGTACCATACGTTCAGCAACCAACAGCTTTCTTTTATAATAGACAAAAATTAAAATATAAGAGTATTTATGTCATTATTTCTCAGCTTACTTTCGACGTCCGAATTTAATAAATGCATTGGTTCATATAACGCGATCACTCGGCATTCAGCAATAACGCGAGCTCGAACGCGGGGCTAGATATGTATACGTTAATAAAGGACCGCAATTTCATACATATTAATACTCGACGCAAACGTGAGCAGAGTTTTTATTGGGCGCGTAAAACAAACGCGCTCGCGATGTTAGCGAAATGACCCACGGGATGCTGGACCTTTTTCGATGGTAATTTGTAATTTTCTGAGGTAATTATTGTGATCGTAAAACGTGCAGTTGTGGGAAATGTCGAGAATGAAAGTTGTATATTTTTATGGGGTGGTGAAGTAAGCTGATAAAAACGAACTTGTTTCATTATTGGCTAAGTGTTTGACCACAGCTCATCTGATGTTAAGTGACGGTGTGATCGAAGTAGATAAACTTAGTTAGCTAAGAATGGAACTGACTCTCAAGTGAGTTTGCCGCAGAGTTTTAATTGAGGGTAGTAGTTGGGTGACAGTTACTGCCCTGTTAGCTAATTTGGTAGAATATCTGCTTTAAAAGCTATAGGGCGTGGGTTCGATTCCCACCAGGACATATGATATGATATGATATGATAGATAACTAGTATCTTATATCTGTAACTGTATATATTATACAATGATGCTTTTATATTCACATTCGATAACAATGAACAACTACTACAATAATCAACATGCACTAGCTGCATTACGTAGCAAACGTTAAAAAGGCAAAAACCAATTAGTATTATTATTAGTTTGGGGTCAGATGGCGCTGTGTGTAATGTGTCCTACAATATTTATTTAATTTACTGTCAAAACTTAGCGACAGTTAAACTTTTCCCCACACTTGTCTGAACAATTATTTATTATGTTCCTACTAAAATGCAAAGAGTCATAAAACTGTAAAATCATTATAAAAGTAACCAGTAATGGAATTATTGTGAAAGCCATTCATCAGCGGCAATAACCAGCCAACAAATCACCCGCGCCCAACGCAGGACATAAAGGCTTCAAACATAAAGACTCCTCTTACTCGCAGTATGGGGATGCATTTATAGATTCATGTATGTGGGTATGATGAGTAAATTATTAAATAAGTCAAGCCTTTACCACAACACGACTAATTGTAAAACATTATTCACAATAATACACAAGCTCAGACCAGTTACTTGTTTGTATGTACATATGAGTATATATGTATACGTGTGTTTGTGTGTGCGCGTGTGTGTGTGTGTGTATATGCGTGTAGCGTTTTATATAAGGTCCTTTGTACTCGACTGCACCGAAGCAAAAATGTAAGGATTATTTCTTTGAATTATATATTTCTATGTTTTCTCGTAACTACTAAACGCCTGGATCGATTACGATAATTGCTATGTGATTAGATTTGTCTTCATTTTGAACGATTTTCACTGGGTAAATTATATAAAGAAAATGGCTTTTTTGTTGCGTCAAAATGTACGTTTTTCCGTAGTAGGGCAATTGTTTTTTTTTTTTTTTACTAAAAGTAACTTTATGAAGCTTGATGACGTGTTTTTTTAAATATTATCCTTACTGTTAATAGTTTTGTGGAAGCTTTAACAAAGGGCAGGTTTTATTAAATCCCGCGCAGGGCCGCGACAAAGCCTGCGTTAATGACTCCGTACAATAAATCAATTTACGAATACAATGATGAACGCTCCCATACATCAGCTATCACATGCGGTTTGGTATATTCAACTTTATATTTTATGCATACGGCTTAATATTGTTTTCTGAATCACATTGCTAATATACTATGGTTGAGTTGATGGTTCTTGGTAGGTACTCAGAAGGTTGGTGCTTTGCTTTTTTTTTTGTTATTTCACATCATCACACATCATCAGCCATAGGTCGTCCACTGCTGGGCATAAGCCACCTCCTGAGGGGGGTTTTACCAATACTCGCCACGCTTGGCAGGCGGGTTGGCGAGCGCAGTTGGGTGTGGTTATTCAAAGAAGACGCTGCTGCCCATCTTCCGGATTACATCCCTTAGCCAACTCTTACTGCAACCACGGGTAAAGAGGGTGGGGTACTATTCTTACGCCGGCACCACCACGGCAAATGATGTGTGATGTGTGGTCGAAGATGGTACAAATAGAACTGGCTCTCAAGTGAGGCTGCCGGAACACACCGTTAGGTGCTTGGCGGCCGATTTTCAACTTGATGGTGGTAGCTAGCCAGCCCAGTACTAGAAAATATCTTACCACCATGCTATGGTTTCCTCACGATATATTCCATTGTTTTCATTTTTGTTGCAAATAATACAATAACTAGGTCAAGCATTAAAATTACGGTAATGAAAGTCATTATACTTTTAAACATCATTCATTGTTTTTTTTTTACTTTTTTACTTTGAAATTGCAAAAAGATTTGATACTTTATATCATTTTGTCTAGTCCAATTGACATTTTAGAAAGTAACGATCCAGATACGGAACCATAAAAAGAAAACAATTCATTTCTAAAAGTCAGTTTCATTCTTCAATTACTCTCTTGTACACACACACTACACTGAGTAGAACACCTCCAAAATCCAGACAAAACACACACGGACTTCGCTCCACAAAGAAAATAAAGCATCGTCCAGACGAGCGTCAACAACTGCAGTTTGAACGCTAGAAACCGTCCTTGGGGAAATCTACACGTAGCACGTAGATACACTCCATGCCAAACTATTTGCCCGGTATTTGTAACATAACGTCAAGTTGGAGAGGTCGGTTGGCTAGGTTAGGTCCGCGGTCTGGTGGTGGTGGTGTGTCTGGTGTTCCGACACATCGTAATCGTTGAGGGGTGAGCGTGGGCTCCCCGAGGCGGGTCCGCAAGGACAAGCGCTGTCGAGGCCGCGGTAGCGAAAGCGTGCCCGCAGCCTCGACAGAGGGCGCCGAGGTGGAACACTCCAGGGTTTTTAGTGGGTAGGCCGTCATTAGGACTGAGAGTCCCTCATAACCACTAGTATCGTAGTACACTAGTAATCGTGTTTGAGAACCAAGCTAAGATCTTCGCGACAAGAGACCTTGTTTTATGACTTTGATCATTATTTACAACTAAGATCCCTTAAGTTACTAATAAGTAATTATTGAATGTCATTGACATATTTTATAAGTTTTGACACTTAATTATATAGAAATATAGTTTGTAATTTTGCTGTTATCAATAAAATATTGTATTGCAACATGCAATATCTGCTTTAAGAACTGTAAAGCGTGGGTTCTGTTCCTACCCAGGACAAAAATGTTGTGGCATAAACAAATGTTCGTTCTGTGTTTGGGTGTTTTATATGTAATATAAGTATGTATTTCCAAAAAAAAAAAGGATCTAAGTATTCTATCAGTTAATTAACTTGGGGTTACCCAAGTATACCCAATATAAGAAAACAATTTTTCAGAAATTCAACAGTTTGGGGTCAGATGGCGCTGTGTGTAATGTCTTACGATATTTATTTATTTAATTTTATGTTAACCTTTTTCAAAATATTCCATATTCATATCAAATAACAACACCCCATGTTGTATCTCACTTTCTTCTCTTTTTTGCCAAATAAATTATTTGATTTGATTTGATTTGATTTTTGTACCTATCTCTTGCTTAATCATATTATTATCCAGGTTAGTATATAACATACAGGCAAATAAATAGTTAAATAGAATTACCTATTGCAATTTATTTTATTATTTGATGAAGTTTGATGATGTTATTAAAATGTGGTGTGAGACATAATTTTGATTATTTGGTTCAAGTGGTAGCAAAGTTTGGCGTAAATTATACATCCCTACGTGCTACATAAATAAGTGTTCAATCTATATAGTATTAGAGACTTTTACTCGTTATCAACATGAACGAGGGCTGCAACATTTCATAATTTCAAAATTATTACTACAATGATGAAATACACTTTTCTAAGAACAGACTAAATTGAATACCACTGCAATGGTCAGTAGCGGCATAATTATTTTTTTATGGTTTCAAGCTAAGTTTTTGACCACAGCTCACCTGATGTTAAGGAACGGTGTGGTCGAAGATGGTTAAGCACACCTAGTCTGGATTGGCTTCTTGGATCCTGGCTCTCTAGTGAGGCTGCCGGAACACACCGTTATTTATTCATTACCTGTTATACCATAAAAAGATACTATAACGTTCTACATAGATAGGTATCATCATCATCACCATCACCATCATCATCATCATCAGCCATAGGACGTCTACTGCTGGACATAGGCCTCTTCCTTCCTTGTTTGCCAATACTCGCCACGCTTGGCAGGCGGGTTGGCGAGCGCAGTTAGGTGTGATTGTTCAAGGAAGACGCTTCTGCCCATCTTCCCGATTACATCCCTTAGCCGACTCTTACGGCAACCACAGGTAGAGAAGGTGGGGTACAATTCTTACGCCGGCACCACCACGGCAATATATAGATAGGTATAGTAAGATGATCTCCCACAAATAAAATTAAAAAAAACATCAAAGTAAGTAGCTAATGCATTCTTTCAAAGCTTTTTACACGTAAAACAAACCACGAGCCTCTTTGTCTGAGCCTTCTGTAATGTGAACCATAATTCCTCGTCTTTCATCTCCTCAATCATATTCATTACGCCTAATAAGTCTAATAACCAAATTAATAAGCCAGAGTAATTGGTGTGCTAACGAAATGTCTCTACAATTATTGGATAGTCATTAAGAAATAACTAAGAAACTACAGATGAACAACTTCAAAAAACATTTTCGAAGATATGAAACGATCACTTTTATATCAAATACGATGTTACGCTCACTCCACTTAACTTCTTACTCTTCACTTAATTTCAACAGATTCAAATCAGTTAAATAAAGTAGAAGAAACAGCGTAAAAATTGCTAATCTTCATATTTGATTGTACCTCAATCTTAATATATATAAATCTTCTGCACGTGTCTTTGTCACCTAACTCCTCCTAAACAGCTAGACCGATTTGGATAACATTTTGTGTGTATAGTTCCTGGATGATTTAAAAACATAATTTGACTCGGTAGGTGGCGCTTATATTCTTTGACTGTTAGGTGATACGAATTTCGCCGGGTGAACTAGTAATTCTATAAAAAAGTTGATATTTTTTGTGATTTTTGTGATTTTTATTTTTAGTTTTTGACGAACGACACACTCTCCTAATGGTAAGAGATAACGCCCGCCATAACCATTGTAGCGATACATAGAATTTTGAGTAGCAAAACAAAGTCCAGGGCATTGCTGCTTGAGCACTCATTACATTAGACATTCGATGGTTAGTCTCAACAGCCCTGAATTTTGCTAGCTGCATTACCCTTCAAACTGAAATACTGTAATGTTTACACACTACTATTATGGTCATATCCTTCTCACAATGAGAACAGACCCGCGCCCAGCAGTAGGACAGCGTGGTGGACTATGGTCTTATACTTCTCACAATGAGATGAGAACCGCGCCCAGTAGTAGGACAGCGTGGTGGGCTATGGTCTTATCCTTCTCACAATGAGAATAGACCCGCGCCCAGCACTAGGACAGTTTATAAATACATGGCTGATTCGGAAAGATCATCAGATCATAATAAATATTTATACCATTTAGTTAATTAACAATATATAAACCATCGGCATACGTCGTTCAGTATCTGTTTTATGTTATTCAGTGATTAGGGGCACACTCACTTAATACCTATCTCTGCAACTTGTTGGAGCCGAAGTTATGATGATGTCTTTTCGATAACGAGCTTTTGAAAAAGCTATCAAATCAGAATTGTTAGTAGGCACAAATTAAATAGCCACATAATCGTAAGTCTCGCCTTTGGAACAAAGACTCCGTTAGCTAAAATATCAAATTATAGAGACAATTCTTGCCTATAGTCTGCTGCTAATTGCCCTGTTAACTCATTCTCTAGTAGTCGTGCTCTACGTACTGTATAACGTGGGTTGGATCTTCACACAAGGAAAACATTTATGTAACAAACATAAAAGTAATGAGATGAACGAGACGCTCTGCTGATGGTAAGAGATAACGCTTGTCTATGAACATTGCAGCGATACACAAAAATTTTAGTAAAAAACTAAATCCAGGGCGTCGCTGCTTTGGCGCTGATTACTTTGAGACTTTAGATGGTTAATCCCAACACCCCTGTAATTTCGCTAGCTGCAATACCCTTCAAACCGATACACAGTAATGTTTGTACACTACTGCTTGGCGGCAGAATATATATTGTGTTGTATTGTATTGAATATCTGGTACTGCGGTGGTACCTACCTAGACGACCTCCTGCTAAGGAAATCTACCACCAAGTAAAAAATTAAGAATAGTTTGTTTTGTTTCTGTGTGTTCTCAATCTATGTAATACCAGATAGCCAGATCAACTCTGTTAGACGTGGGACCTCTTCTGATAGTGAGAAGGGAAAGGCTGTATATCATCACACCTATTAACTAGTTTATTTCTTCTGTATTATGTAATTTTAAGTGTATACAATAAAGAGTTATTCATTCACGCTCTCGCCAAGAAATAATTTACTGTAAAAGTAGAAAGATGACTTAAATTTACAAGTCCAGTGCTTAAATGAATGTATAAGTATATATGGTAAAGACGACTCTTATCCCTATAGACTATCGTTACAATAGATATCTATTCATCAGTTGAACGCACCTCATCGTTTATTTAACATCCACAAATACTCGATAATCTCAGTTTATTTAGGACTTCAAACAAAACACCGTCATTAGCACTGAAGGTATCAAGTTAAACTTACGCGGGGCCTGTTTTGCGAAATAACAAATGAGATAGATATTATTAACAAAAAAAATTGAACGATTTTTTTTTCTTTCTAAAGTTGGTCTAATTTCTAGTATTAAGGTTTTAAATTCTTGGCTTTTAAACTACAGAAACGTCAATGTGATGTTAAAACTGATTATCTTCTTCGTGGTTTCAAACCCCAACAATGAGCTTGAGCTGGCCGGTGAAGGAAAACATCTTGAGGAAACCATAGCATGGTGGTAGGGTACTTTCTAGTACACGGCTAGGATATTTTTATATAATTGTAATGAAACCAACGAGACAATCTCTTGGTGGTAAGAGATAACGAATATTTAATTGTCTATGACCATTGTAGCAATATAGAGAACTTTACAAAACAAAGACCAGGACATTTTTCTTTGGCGCTTATTACTATAAGTCGATGGTAAGTCTCAACAGCCCTGTAATTTCGCTGCCTGCAGTACCCTACAAACCGGAACACAGTAACGCGTACTACTGCTTGGCGGTAGAAAATCTGGTGCAGCGGTGGTACCTAGACGACCTCCTGGTAAGGAGATATATAATTAAATATATCATTATATTATATACATATTAATATTACTATTTCTTCTAAGCCAAATTAAACCAACTTTGTTCAGTATAATCATAAAACCCTATACCCTACCTAAGTTGGAAATCTATATTAGCTCATATAGATTCTTTTGTTTTCTGTACTTTTTTTCTATTTTTATTTTTATTAGGCCTACCAATAAAAATAAAAATAGAAAAATTGTATAGATACATCTATTTATTTACATCGACGACGTCATACGATTTACAAAAATTTGGGGTCTTTCTTATTAACGTTAATTAAATTTAATCTATGCTTAAACTGTTTCGGTTTCAAGCGTGAGATTTCATGTTACTAATAAGATGACAGAATTTTAGGGTTTTTTTATGAGCAACGTTTATATCTAAAACCCTTTTTTTTTAATAATCAGTCTTAAGGTCGTGGTAAAACAGGCTCTACCTGAGCAAACACAACTTTCCTTTCATTCAATTAGCGTTACCAAGCAACGTTGCGCGTTCCGCCCTACCCCGCCCTAGTGGCGTTTATCTTCAAGTACAATTACTTACGACTTTCCGGCATATAAACCGGCTTATATGTTGAGTTGGGTAACTGACAGAATTAATTTCTGTATTACTGTTAGTCACATTGAAAATCTGACAGTGGCGACCTCATCGAAGTCTTTGCATAAGTTGGTCTTAGAAAACAATTAATCTTATCTCACTTATATTATAAAAGATGTTTGTGTGTTTTTACTTTGTTTGTAACTTTTTACCCTGTATCAGCTTGATAGATTTAGATGAAATTTGGAAAGCAGATAGCTTAGTCCTTGGATTAATCTCTTTACTTCACAGAACATCAAATTATTAATGTTTGTGCGTATTTCTCGTATGGCAAGCGAAATTGTAGGATCAAGAAGTCTTAACCTTTCAGATTATTATACCCAACTTTATTACTGTGCATTGTATGCATAAACACGTAGAACACCAGATGTGTGAACCAGCTATTGGTTACCAGAACACAACTTGAGGGGCCAAACACCTAGTTTATCAACTTAAGGGTGCTATTCAGCCAGCCAAGCAATAGAAAGTGTTCCACCATGTTCTCTTCATGAAGTTTTCTTTTACCGGCAGCTCTAGCTCATTGTTAGGGTTTGAACCAACGCCCTCTAGCGTGTGTTCGTACTGCACTAAGTACTAAGCTATCATCGCTACTAAATTTATGTCAAATTCTATGAAATATTGTTTTTTATTCTGCGCACGCGTCAACGGAATCTCCAGGCATTGTGAAGTGGAACAATTGATGCATATTTTCACGTTGCGATGTTTTGTATTTACAAAGATGTCTTGATGTTTTATTTGAAGCCAGTTATAAGAAATTAATATGAAGCTACGTATCCAGCTGTGATTGCAGATTATTATCAGAAAGTTTTGTCTACAAATTTTGACGGGATCGCAAAAAAATTACATCACTGTATTATTTTCCGAAACTTGTTTTTATTTTGAGTATTTAAGTATGTAGTACCTGGATGACCGAGCTTTGCTCGGCTGAATACACGGATAAAACGATGTTTTATAAATATGAAACCTAGCTAGATCGATTTATCTCCCTCGAAACCCCTTGCATACTAAATTTCATGATAATCGTTGTAGCCGTTTCCGAGATTCAGATTATATATATATATATATATATATATATACATAAACACAAGAATTGCTTTGCTCGTTTAAAGGTATTAGATAGATAAAATAGCAAAATATGTATTTTCGTGTCGCAACCAAAACTCTGCAAAAGCAACAAGTAAAGGAATCCAAACAAAACCTGAAAATATCAAAAACTTAATGGCGAAATAATGCAATGCCAAAAACAAAATAAAGATGAAGTGGGAAAACGCTTATCTATAATATTAGAATCACCACCAGAATATCGTTACCGTAAAATAGGTTTTTTAATAACAGGCTTGACAGTGTTTGACCACATCTCATACATTCAAATTCAAATTCAAATTCAAATTTATTTATTGAGATAAAAACGACTATTCTAACCAATTATATCTATCTCACAATTTAAAAAAAATATATATATTCGAATGTCAAAATAAATTAGGTTTATAAATGTCAAAGGAAATACAAATGTCAAAAGAAATTATACAAGTGTCAATATAAGGTAAATCTAAATGTCAAAATGTTATACAAAAGTCAAAAGAAATTATACAAATGTCAAAATATGGTAAATCTAAATGTCAAAATAATAAAATTATACATATGTCAAGGGCAAATTGTCAAATAAAAACATTTTGATGCCATAACCACTTATCTAAAATCTAAATGTCAAAATCGTTATCGGCTTTTTTGCCCCTGTCCCATTGGTCAATTAAATTATACATGTTAAGTGACGGTGTAGTCGAAGATGGTAAACAGACTTAGCCTGGAATAGAACTGGCTCTTAAGTGAGACTGTGGGAAAACACTGTTAGTTGCTAGCCAGTCGAGTACTATAAAGTACCCTACCACCATGCTTCCTGACAATGTTTTCCTTCACCAGCAGCTCAAGCTCACTGTTGGGGTTTGAACCCATGCCCTTCGGCATGTAAACTGACCGCGTTAACCACTGAGCTATCAACGCTACGAAAAAAGCATACCAAACTATCTATATGCGTAAGTACTAACCTCCGTATCTAGCTGTACATACTATAGCACCACTTTCATGAATACAGAGCCCTGATAAAATATAGAACATGGAATCTTCTAGAAACTTGTTAAATCTCCCAGCCCCATGCAAGTTGTATGCAAATGCGGGCAATGTTATAACCTCGCCGGCGACAATCTCGCAGATTGCACTGGAATTGTCCCGACATATTGCACGTCTTGGATCTTGGATGGCGGCTAATGCTGGATATTCTAGACCGTTCCAGACATATTTGATGATATTCGTTTGACTGTGAAGCTAGATTGGTTCCTGTATCTGTAGACAAGAGATTAGCTACAATTTAGTTTTTTTTTTTAATGTAAACACAATGAGATGAACGGGACGCTCCTGATGGTAAAATATAACGCCTGTCCATGACCGTTGCAGCGATAAACAGCGATTATTTAATTCAACGCGCACAGGGCCGAACTCTAGGTAAAAGATCTTTTCAAGGTTACAGTGAATAGGTATCTTCTAAGTGCTTCATCTTCGACCACATCATCGCTTACCATCAGGCGAGTTGATAGTAAAATGCAGACTTATACGTTTATTTATTTATCCCACTGCTGGGCAAAAGCCTCCCTTTCCTCGTTCAAGACTGCCCGGTTTTCGGCTTTGATGGTCCAGTGTCCGAAGTGCTGAAGATTTAGTTCGTCACACCACCTTCGTCTAGGTTGACCGTGAAGTTGGCTTAATTTTTATAATTCAATTTGCCCCATCGGGCATTCTAAAACCGTAAAGCCATATTGCCTCGTCTTCGGTTTTTGCAATTCATGTCTAACTTCTATAGTTATTGTCAAAGTCCAGCTTTGGTCAAGTCCAGTCTGTGCCAGTCAAATCCAGTCATGCCTTAGTAAAGTAGTAGCGACTTTACTATAAGCTTCGATGGAGTTCTGGAAGCAACACGAAAAGTCATGTTTCACCACATTATATCACTTTCCCACACTCGCGCTTTTGATTCGCCACTTTATGAATAAAACGCCACTATTTTTATACATACATAAATGCTCGAAAAAACACTTGTTTTGGAAAAAAATACAAACGGGCGACTCTTTCCGCGTTCCCACCAAAAACAGTCGTTTAAATTTTGGCGTCTAAACTGGCCGGACCTTTGGGTCACGGTTGTCGTACGCCAAATGACCGCTGGGACTTAAAAAAAAGAAGGTAATCATTTAGAATGACGAGTAAAAAGGCTTAGTACTATTCTGTTTGACTCCATATTTAAACAGCTTAGTTGATTCATTTCTTAAGATACGGTTACAAGTACGGTAACTGGTAGGTACTTTAATATTGTTCACGAAAATAATTTTAATTTCATACGTCTTTAAGCACATGAATTCATAGGCCATAAGGATTCAGACTAACTTTATTGCATACAATTTTATACCTCCCCTTCGCATATATTAAAGCAATATCGCCAAAAATTGAGAACATGAAGAATATGAAGATATTGCTTCACACCCTTCGCGTGCAAGTCATCGCTTTGTAGCAAGCCCACGCACTTATTATCCTATTTAAATATTATTTAAATGTGAAAGTTTGTATGTTTGTTACTCAATCAAGCAAAACGACTGAATGGATTTTTATGAAATTTGACATATGTACATACATTTAGTTTATTGTCTGGATTAACATATAGGATACTTTATATCCTGGGAAAGTGTTAGGTTCCTGTGGGATTATTACAAAACTAACTACAGGACGTATCCACTTGAAAATTGGTATAGATGTGTCTTATGAAACATTATTCCGAAATAAACGGTATCCTTCATATTATTCTAGGCAATTAAGTAACGCAAGTTTCATGATGGATTCTATTGCCCTTTTGTTACTTACACATGTTTTATTTCTTTCAGAATTCAATTTTAAGTCGAAGCGGACGAAGTTGCTGTCTCAAGCTAGTTATCTATAAATTATATTAAAATCGTTGTGTATGTTCCCTATATACGAGTATATCCGTGACCATTTTGATTAAATTTTGATGATTACGTGATCCTGTGAAGTTATTTTTTTGACTGACAGGTTAGGTGTTTCACCACAACTCACCTGATGTTAAGTGACGGTGTGGTCGAAGATCGTAAAGTACGCCTAGCCTGGAATGGAACTGGCTCTCAAGCGAGGCTTCCGGAACACACCGTTAGATGCATGGCGGCAGATTTTCAACTTGAGGGTGGTAACTAGCCAGCCGAGTACTAGAAAATACCCTACCACCACGCTATGGTTTCCTCACGATGTTTTCCTTCACCGGCAGCTCAAGCTCATTGTTGGGGTTTAAACCCACGCCATTCGGCATGCGAACCGACCACGCTAACCACTGAGCTATCAACATCGCTACAAAAAAAAGTAATAAGACGAAAAATACGCTCTCCTGATATGGTATGAATAATTTAATAAATAATCCATGACCATTGCAGCGATACACAGAACTTTAAGTAGCACAACAAAGTCCAGGGCATCGCTTCTTTGGCGCTCATTATAAAACTATCGATGATTAGTCTCAATAGACCTGTAATTTTGCTTGCTGTAGTACCCTTCAAACTGAAACACAGTCATGTTTACACACTACTACTTGGCGGTAGAATATCTGGTACTGCAGTGTACCTACATAAATCTCCTGCTAAGGCGATCTACGAACAAGTAACTTTAGTAAGTTTTATAGCGATCGGATCAACAGGTTTTTGTTTTTATTTTTTTGTAAAGTGCTCCAGTGCGAAGCCGAAGCTGGCCGCTAATATATTGATAATATCTATAGATCTTCACTAAAACTCTTAGTTGGAGATTTCATCGAACATACTTGAAGACTCGGAACATGAGACGATATGTTTGGAGGCCCTGGAAACAAAGAAACGGAGGCGTTTCGAAATTTGGATATATATTTAAAAAAAGAGCTCCTCTGTTGTGGAGGCCCAAGGGCAGTAGTCCCGGCTGCTTTCCCTCAAATCCAGCCCTGCGCCTGTCCATGACCATTGCAGCGATAAACAGCGAGTATTTAATTCACGCTCACAGATCTTCTCAAGGTCAGAGTGAATAGGTATTTTTTAAATCTGCGTGCTTCATTTTCGACCTCATCATCGCTTACCATCAGGCGAATTGGTAGTCAAACGTGAACTTATACGTTGATTCATTTATTTTCAGCCTCTAGTGTGTCACTGCTGGAAAAAGTCCTCCCTTTCCTCCTTCCAGACTGTTCAGTCTTCGGCTTTGGTAGTCCATTGACTGTCGCTTAAATTTTGATGTCTAAACTGGTCCACAGTCCTGGTCAAAGTTATTGTAGTGTCCGAAGGTATCTGATGTGACTAGGTGGTAGCTGTTAAATATAAAACAATCTGCTGGGACCTACTGTTAAATATATCTTAACTTAGTCCAATAAATAATTGTTAGTTGGGATGTATATTCACATGCCAATAAGGCTGAGATGTGTGCTGTACTAACAAAATATTTAATATCTAAAATACAACCACATCTAGAGTAAATAAAAACTTGAACGAGATATAACAAGAAAGCGCATTTAGTTTATTTAATTAATTAAAACCTTTTACTGTACCATTTGTTTTTGCGAAAAAGAAATGAACCCGATTTAAATAACGGCGGGTCGTGGCAATAGTTGCTACAATTAAAGAAATAATCTCATTTATATTTACATAGATAAGTTCTGAGATAATGAAATCGTAAAACGCAGTAGCGAAAGCAATCTCACCAATCTAGACACCCCTGGAATTCGTACTAAACTCAATTTGACGCCGCAAAGAGCACACCTTACCCCTCCACTCCCCAATCTGCCATCTGCAGGCAAACTGCATTGTCTGTCGTTTTTAACGTCATTAAATGCTTCATCAATTTTTACGGATTCCCTGGCGAGTATTTTGAGATTTGAGGTTTCGAAGTATCGATAATTTTTATCTTTTTCTACGAACTTTTGTTTGATCTGCAGTATTAATTTGATTCTATTATTGATGTTTGTATTTCGTAATTTTAAAAAATTGCGCGGTTTGAATACGTAATTATGTATATGACCGGGACTTGGTCGCTCACAAAATGCTATGAAATTAGTTTTGTTTATTTATCTCGATGCAAAAGAAACAGAGGATAATTATTTATTTTAGTTTTCATAGAAATTTCATAGTATTGACAACCCTGTTGGCACATTGGGAGTATGTCCACCTGAGCTGTAGGGCGTGGGTTCGATTGCCACCAAGGACAAACATTTTATGGTATAAATAAAATGTTTGTTCTGTGTCTGGGTGTTCTGTATGTATTATAAGTATTTGTAAATACAAAAAAAAAAGTATTTATGTAGGTATGCTATCAGTTATCTGACTTCCATCACAGAAGCTCTGCTTAGTTAGGGGTCAGATGGCGCTGTGTGTAATGTGTCCTACAATATTTATTTATATGTTTTAAATAGATATAAACTCTTTATTGTACACACCAAAAATAGAAAAAAAAGTACAGAAAACAAAAACAATGCCTCAAGTGGCAGCGTTACAGCTAAGAGCAATCTCTTCTAGGCAACCATGGAATGAAAAACACGATACAGATTAAGAACAGACGGGAGATATTGTAACACTAATAAGTTAAAAAAATTAAACCAATAAAAATAATACTTATAGTAGTGTAGTTAGTGATAATGGAAATGTAGGTATTTATAAATTGATTAAATTATATACGAGTGTCACAGGAACGCGCTGGATGCGAGCCGCTTCCAACCGGTCTTTGTGGAAATCAATGGGAGAGGCCTATGTCCAGCAGTGGACGTCACACGGCTGATGATGATGATGATGATATGCGAGTGTGGACACGTAGAACATTAATTTGTTTGTTAAGTTAGTGATATTGAGTATTCTCATCACAACAGTTTAAGAAAATATAAAGTTATATTCGTCATTCTGCTCATTGCCTACATCCGCGTCACTAACTAGTAGGTAGTTCCGTCACAGATTAAATAAAAAGTTCCTTTTACCACGAAATGTCGGCATGACGTACCTATATCCGGTTCTGTCAGTCACGACATCCAGCGATTCTAATCTATTTGTTTTTACGTTAAACGACAGGAGGTATACAATTGATACAACGTACCTAACATGAAAAAAAAAATCCTTATCTTTATACAACAACAGCTATTAGCAATAGCAGAAAGTTATGGTTGTTTATGTAGCAGAAAACGCTGGGTTTGAACTCAGATTCAAACCAATGGGTTCGCGGAAATGTATAAGTATACAACAGGCGTTTTGAAGAAAAAAAAAAATCTTCAAAAAAAAACTTTTTAATAACCTGAGGCTGGAAAGGTATGTTTCTTTCTATGTCAAAGTCATGAGACGAACAAGACTCTCTCCTAAAGGTAAGAGATACACAGAAATTTGAATAGCAAAAGTCGTATCGCTGCTTTGGCGCTCATTACTTTGAAACTTTCGATGGTTAGTCTCAACAGCCCTAATTCGTAAGCCTTTAATTTCGCTAGCTGCAACAAGCTACAAACACAGTAATGTTTACACACTACTGCTTGATGGTAAAATATCTGGTACTACCCTGGTACCTAGACGACCTTCTGATAGGTAGTAGTGAAGTGAATTATGATAGTGATACTGTAAACTAGTCTGTTTCAAAAAATAATTGTTATCTGTTATTTGGTTTCAAAATACTATATAGTGTGAACAATGTTATTTAGTTGGTTCAGTTTAATTTCGTGTTTAACAAATACTTAGCTCCAAGCACAGCTAGTAGGTACGGACACTTTATGCTAAATAGACAAATTAATGTTACACACGACTGGTCGCGTGCCACGAACACTGTGGTCACCCAATTTTTGTAAAGAAATATTGAGACAACAATTTTTTGTTGCTCTTGACCAACAACAAAAAATAAATCAACAAATTTGATCTGTGTTGCTATAAAACATACATACTTTAATCTGTTTTATCTAATGGGTGTTCTGTATATACTATAAATATACATTTACATTAAAAAAAGTATATAAATATTCTATCAGTAATCTGGTTTCCATTGCATAGCTTTGCTTGGGGTTAGATAGCGCTGTGTGAAATGTATTTTTAGCACGGTGGCTTGACATAAATAATTAAATAAATATCGTAGGACATTTTACACATCGCCATCTAGCCACAAACTAAGCAAAGATTGTACTATGGGAACCAGATATCTGATAGAATAGTATTTTTTTTTTATACAGAACACCCAGACACGGAACAAACATTTATGTATATTCGCTTGGGTGGGAATCGAATTCATGCCCAGCTCAGCTGGCTACGAATATATGTATCTCAACATTCAAAATATTTGTCTATTCTGGAAAATAGACAAATAGAAAAATATTCTAGAAAAACGTGCGGTTACGATAAATTAACATATAATTATTTTTTCTTGTTTTCTTCTTTCAGGATGTAGAAGAGAAGTCTATAAATTAAAACTGATATATTTTCTCTGATAGCGTGTATGATTATTGTTTTGTTTGTTACTTGTACTTTTTTTAGTCTCAAAGGCAACGGAAAACTTGATACAGAAGTATATATTGTTTATTCTGTGCTCCTATTCTCAAAACCAATCACATTCTGTAAAGCGAACACTCAATTTATATTGAAAAATTCAATTTCGTCTATGCAATGGGATTAAAAATCAACGACTAACGACCAAAATAGTGGGGCTACATGCAATTAATCTTGCAGGCTGTCCGGACGCTGTCCCATGTCCAGGCCGTCCCGGGTCCCCCGTAAATCTTGGACACCCGCGTCCGTATGTCGCCTTGTGCATACAAACTCGCAGCCTTGGAATAATAGAAAACTCGCTGAAAAATGAGCTTAATTAAGTTCGCGCTCTCGTTGTTTGCATAAAGTATTGTTTTGTTATGAGACTCTTATTTTTATGCTGTTTTGTGTTGAAATATTTTTCGTCTGGAATATAAATAAATCTTTTATTTTTAAACTACGTTTCATAGAAATGTAACGTTTAGGTAACATGCTAATTGATATAATTTGACATTTTATGTTTTTTTCTTTTTCTTTTATGTAAAAGGTATGAGACAAACGGGATGCTCTTCTGATGTAAGAGATAACGCCTGTCCATGACCATTCCAGCGATACACATAACTTTGAATAACAAAACTAAGTCCAGGGCATCGCTGCTTTGGCGCTCATTACTTTGAGACATTAGATGGTTAGTCTCACCAGCCCTGTAATTTCGCCAGCACCAGTACCCTTCAAACCGGAACACAGTAATGTTTACAATCTACTGCTTGGCGGCAGAATACCTGTTACTGCGGTGGTATCTACCCAGTTGACCCCCTGTTAAGGAGATCTACCATGTAAAACAAATACTCAATTTTATTTCTTTTTTAATTATATAATTGAATTAAATTAAGAGAAACAATATTTGTATGCATTTTGGGTTTTCTGTATGTATTATAAGTGTGTGCTTACAAATTACAAATAATTTTACAATGCCTGGAATAGCAAGTTTTGGAAATAACACCATACGTACCAGATAAATTTCGGAGAACACTTGAACTGCGCAATTTGGTTTCTCCTGTGCCTTTCTACTACCGGACGGCCAGACAAACGCATTCAAAACGTCATCCATGCACGGTGGATATTCCCCATGAACATCATTAAGCATTTTGATTCCATATTTTTTATTCGCATAGCGAGTTTGTGGAACTCTCTGTCGGAGTTTGTGTACCCTGTTAGGTACAATATGGGTGTCTTCAAATCCAGACAAAATAGGTTTCTTCTAGGTAAGCTTGCTCCATCTTAGACCGCACTACTGCTTAACATCAGACAGGGTGTGATATTTGTATACCTAAAACGTATGAATAAAAACACTATGACTATAAGTAATTAATGAATGATTGTAAGTGATGTGTGGTTTCACCAAAAATAATATAGTAACGGTATTTTACGAGATAGGAGTTAGGTTAATTGCTTGGTGGAAGATTTTCAACTTGAGGGTGGCAGCTAGCCAGCCGAGTACTAGAAAGTACCCTACCACCACGCTATGGTTTCCTCACGATGTTTTTCTTCACCGGCAGCTCAAGCTCATTGTTGGGGTTTGAACCCACGCGCTACAGCGTGTGAACCAACCGCGCTCACCACTGCGCTATTGCTTATATTATAGAGAATGCGATGGTCTTCCAATTAAGTGTCACTCTCATATAAATTGATATCGATTGATCAAATTGATAAAAATAATTAAAAAAATAATATCGCATACTTTAGAATATGGTCTAATATTTATTGCAGCCTTGATATTTCTAAAACATTTCTTTTTTAATAATAATTTAACATTTAACCATACGCTGTCTGACGTTAGGCAGAATGCGGTCTAAGATGGAGCAGGTTTACCTAGAAGAAACCTGTTTAATCTGTTTTTTTTTCTCTTTCTTCTTGGCATCGCACTCTGTGCATTCTGCCAGTTTCAATGTTTCTGTATTTTGTGTGCAGTTTTCATCTTATTCATCTTTATAGTCAAAGTCCAGTCTTGATCAAGTCCAGTCCATGCCATTCAAATCTAGTCATGCTTTAGTAAAGTAGTGGTAACTTTACTATAAGCTTCCTTGGAGTTTTGGAAGTAACACGAAAAGTCATGTTTCACCATATTATATCACTTTCCCCACACTCGCGCTTGTAATTCGGCACTTTATGAATAAAACACTACTATTTTTATACATAAACTCTCGAAAATATACTAGTTTTGGAAAATAATACAATGGGGCGACACGACTCTTTCCGCGTTCCCGCCAAAAAACTCATCTGGATTTGAAGACACCCAAATTGTACTTCGTGTGTAACACAGACTGCAAAGACTTCCACAGCCTCGCTGAATCTCACCTCTATTCTAAACTCTTATTTTAAATTCATCCATAAACTGAATAAGCAGCACCGAAAGTCTAAAATTAGCGTGTATCCAGCTCTAAGAATCTTCGTAACCGTCGGTTATTCACAGCTTTAAATGTTAATTAGGACTCTGAGGCTGTACAAAGGCGACAACATAACTACTATAGCTATTGTAGTACACATTGATACTTATGTAGAGCTAATTACCCTTGTATGTTAAGGATCGCACGTGATTAGATTAATCAGGCACTCAACCTAAATCGTCCAATAGATGATATCTATTTAGTAATGATGAAATTATTACCACGATATTTATTTTTATTATTTCTTTTGCTTTCATAAACAAAATGTACGGAAAAAAAATTGTGTTAAAGCATCCATTTTAGGCTAAGTGCGTTTACCATCTTCGACCACACCGTCACTATTGACATCAATCAGGTGACCTGTGGTCAAACACCAAAAAACACGTTTTCCTAGACCTAGGATCGAATTGGATCGGTCTGGATTATACTGACTCTGACTGGATCAGATTGGATCGGGCTGGATCGTACTGGCTCAGTCTAGATTGGATTTGATCGGACTGGATCAGAGTGGATTGGATTAGATAGGGCTGAATCGTACTAGCTCATACTGGATCGGATTGGATCGGGCTGGATCGGACTGTATCGGACTGGACTGGATTGAATTAAATGAGAACAGTAACATTTTTTTACAAGTTCAGAACTTAGTTCTCAGGAGGAATATAATGTTTTTATGAATATAATAGATGCTAATGTTTTCCGTATGGGTAAGTTCCGTTATAGTCAGATTAACTAACAACCGATCTGACCAAAGGTACATTCCACCATATAACATATAATGACCAAAATCAAATGACACTGGTCAAATTTGCTTCAATTATTTGTTGCGATTTCTTTATGATATTGCATTTGCAATATCTATGCTATACGAAATCCATTACTTTATTCTAACTCAATCGGTAAAATTGCGAGGTTAAAAACCGCATTACTCCTAATTACTTTACCAGACCAGACGAATACTTCGTCTTATCCTTTAATACGTTTTTACAGATGTGACCTACACTTGACACAGCTTTTAGCAATTACGTGTTTTACAAAAACAATTTTATTTATTTTATTTCGCTAAAAAGTTTTTGTCTGGCGACGGATTTGGGTTAGTGTTTAAATTTATTGTTAGTAAAATTTTAGAAAATAAAGCACAACAATATACTCTTACTTTATGTGTTCATTATTTTTATACATAAATTGACTAGCTGATTGGTACTTCTTATTACGCATATACACTGTATAATCGAAACTATATATTATATCCATTTACTTAAATCTCATTTGAAATAACACGGTCATTTCAAAAAAGGATCAACTAAATCGGTCCAGCCCTTTCAAGTTATGCGTTTATCAATGAACACTTACGTTTACTTGGTGATATATCTACTTAGCAGGAGGTCTAAGTAGATCCGAAGCGTTGCGTACGATTACTGGGAACGTCTACGTGGAACAGATGATATTGTGCCGTTCTTTTGCTTGTCCTGAAGTGGAACGGAGAGTGTGGAACAAGGCCATGGAACTCTTATATCCGGTAAAAAATAGACAGGCAAGACAGACAGATATTGTTTCAATAAATGGTTTTGTAGCGATGTTAGTTCAGTGGTTAGCGCGGTCCTTTCACACGCCAAACGGCGTGGGTTCAAATCCCAACAATGAGATCGAGCTGCTGGTGAAGGAAAACATCGTGAGGAAATGGTGATAGCATGGTGATGGGGTACTCTAAAGTACTCGACTGACTACCATCCTTAAATTAAAAATCTACCACCAAGCATCTAATGGTATGATCCGGCAGCTTCATTTGAGAGCCAGTTCCATTCCAGGCTAGGTGTACTTTACCATCTTCAACCAATCGTCACTTGTAACATAACTTGTAAAATATTTAAAGCAAAGTTTTGAACCATGTCGGAAGTCCGATACTAAGGCTGGCCACTCATCCTATTCAACCTTACTTAGTTTTTAGAGACGTGAGTAGTTATATCCTTTCATATATAAGTAGAACGACGCTACTATATGTGCTCTTTGCTTTTACCCGATGAAATTCGACGTGGTCCTGAATAGAGATGAACCGACGACATGAAATGGTTATTAAGGTTACATGTAGAGAAATATCTGCGGAGTTGCAACATTAAAGTTATCTAGTACAATTTTAAGATAAATCTTTTACACGAATAACGTGAGGTGAATGCGTAATCAGTTAGACAACTTCAAAGTTTAGACTTGTATCTCGCAAATGGAGGCAGAGATTACTTTTAGGTGAATATTCTAACATACATTAATTTCTAACATATGTTCATTATATGGCTTATAATTTTTATCCATGTAGTACTTTTATCCATGTACTTAAATTGAAATGAAATGATTGTTGGACTTTTTTTCCCACAGCGCCATCTAGCCCCATACTAAGCAAAGCTTGTACTATAGGAACGAGATAGCTGATACTTAAATCTTTTTTTTTATAAATACATACAGAACAAACATGTTCTCAAACTATGTTCGTCACACAAATTGGATGGGAATCGAAGCCAGGACGTTTTAGTCTTGGAGCAAAGCTAATAAGTACTAACTGAGCTAACAGGACAGTAATGAGTTGAGTAATGTTTCACCAAAACACTTTTGACAAAATATTACTAACGTTTCGGATACTGTTCATTTCACAAACATCTTGTTCCACAAATGTTTTGTTTGTCAAACAACCGCTTTAGATACTTTTTCGTGGCGTACACTTCTCTTGTAAATTGTGTTAAATATATTCTAGCTTGAGATAAAAATAAAATTGAATAAAATCATATTAGCTGTTCCATACACTCATTATAGTCCCGTTGCTGGATGTAAGTATCTCTCTTGTTGTGCCATCTACCTCGGTTCTGAGCTATTCTGGTCCAAGTTCGACCTCCAATGGGGACAATATCATCCAACCATCTTACAGCTAG
Source organism: Biston stratarius (assembly GCA_950106695.1). Lineage (NCBI taxonomy): Eukaryota > Metazoa > Arthropoda > Insecta > Lepidoptera > Geometridae > Biston > Biston stratarius. The sequence goes on along the minus strand of OX467106.1, from coordinate 30,448,708 downwards.
ACGACCAATCATCCGCTTACCTTTTCTAGGTCACCACTGTTTTATATACTATCGAGTGAGAATTTACAAAATATATGGAACAGCTCATTTATTAACTGACTTCAAAGTAGGAGAAGGTTCTATGTTGTATGTATTTTTTAAATATTTTTTTTAGATTTACTGACCAGTAGAGTCATGTGGGTCAAGTGTTACTTAAGCTTTGAAACCTCTCTGAAATGAAAATTATAATCTAAATTAAACAAAACAGTATTTATTACTGAGACTATTTATTAATCAACAATTTTAGTATGAAAATAACCATCTATACATCTAAATGGCACAAAATCTTTGAATTTAAAAAATCTAAAGGTACGTAGTCATAATGCGTACACTTACCCGAGTAGGGGGATAACTGTGCGCAGTGGTAGGGGAAAGTGTACGCCGCATAAATCAACAACATTGTGAGTTCTTATTCAAAATGGGGGCGATAAGTCCTGCACTGACGTCCCGCTTGGGGTGTTTTGCGCATTTCCCCCTACCAGCATCTACCCGAGCCAACCTAGATCCTTGAAGTATCGGAGCGAGGCTCTGGGGCGCTGGCATAGTAGCTCCAGTGAGTTTGGTGGAATGTTTGATGACGTTGATGACGAGAAGCATTCATAGTGTTGCGGCGATTTATAACATTCGAAAATACCATATTCAAAACCGGTGCACTGTTTGTGCCACTAGCTATCACAATCGCTACATTATATCCAGTTTTTAGTCGATGAGTATATATCTACACAAAGGATAGTAATATTTATCCTCCGTATTTTCACGCACACTTACACGACAAACTTGGGCATACACTTAACCCCACCCATCAAAGTGAAACTTTGTCAAAATTGTTGATTATTGCGTCATCCAAGAAATTCAAACAAACACACTTAATTTTAAAAGTTTAAAATATGCAAATATCGATGACAATTACAAGATTTTACAAAAGCATATACAAAATATTACATTGAAAAAAATATTAAATATTATAAGAAATTAAGCTAAATAATTTACTTGCCCGCAAAAACAAAATGGCAAGCGGCCCGTCGCTGACGTACAAGCACGTCGTTGGATGTAATGCCGACTAAGGATGATACCGTCTTTTAATAATAAACGGTTGTCGGGATACTTAGCGTGCGTACACTTACCCGCTGCGTACACTTGACACACATGACTCTATAGCCTTTGACGTAATAAAATGGTACAATTCATTATAAATAATTAAGATGCCGATGGTTCCCAAACTAGTGTACACTGTGTAATACATTGTGTCAGCAGTGTAATAATTGAATAGCAAGTTACCCACGATTGTATTTTACAATAGGGAAGTTAACAGCAACTTTAATAATTCATTGACGAATAGGCAATAGTATATTATAAAGGGGATACGTATACGAGTACCACCGCAGTACCAGATATTTAACCGTCAAGTTGTAGTGTGTAAAACTTACTGTGTTTTGGTTAGAAAAGTGCTGCAATTTACGAAATTACAGGGTTGTTGAGACTAACCCTCGAAAAGAAAGTTTCAAAAAAAAAGTAATGAGCGCTAAAGCAGTGATGCTCTGGGCTTTGTATTGCTACTCAAAATTATTTCTATTGCTGCAATGGTCAGGTCAGGCGTTATCTCTTACCATCAGGAGAGCGACTGTCTTCTCATTACCTACTATGAAATTTAAAAAAAATAAGAGGGCGGGGGATAATGTTACCATTTCTTACCCACTGTTTTTTCAAAGTTACTGTTTTATTTTAGCAAGCAGACGTTCTTTATTTGTAACTGCAAAAATAAAATCCATTACGTGAAAATCCTACGTAAATAAATTAGATTAAAAACATCTAACTCTCCCCGTACGAGTAAATAAGTTACAAAATAAATCTAAACGAAGCTTTCAATATGTCTCGTGTCGACATTTTGTTTAACAGCCGCCATTTTGAATTGTGACAGCCGTTGATTTAGGACGGGAAAATGCATATTCTAATCCCAGCTTATTGGAGTTAGTATCTAATACTCTCTTTACTGTTTACACCAATCACAAACAATTATAGCAACATATACTTAATACTAGTAAAGCAATTGGTGGCCTTATCGCGACGAGCAATCTTTTCCAGGCAACCTTCATGGTAGATACTCCAGAAACTCGAACTTAACGGTTTGAATCCACTTTGATTGTACGAACCGCTAAATAATGGAATTTGTTACCAGAAAGGGTGTTCCCTGATGGATACAATCTGGGTGCCTTCATGTCGCGAGTGAATCGGTTTTTTCTAGCCGAGCGTGCTCCACCGTAGACCGCATCTTCGCTAACCATCAGGCGAGATGGCGGTCAAACGCAAGCGTATCTAGAATTAAAAATAAACTTTGTATTGAGTGGATTTTACTAAGAATGGAGTGTGTTGACAAGATAATTAAAATAAAGTAAAAAATATTTTAAACATAATATATAAAAGATGCCGTGGTGGTGCCGACGTAAGAATAGTACCCCACCCTCTCTACCCGTGGTTGTCGTAAGAGTCGGCTAAGGGATGTAATCCGGAAGATGGGCAGCAGCATTTTCCTTGAACAATCACACCCAACTGCGCTCGCCAACCCGCCTGCCAAGTGTGGCGAGTATTGGCAAAACCCCCCCAGGAGGAGGCCTATGTCCAGCAGTGGACGTCCTATGGCTGATGATGAGATGTAATGAGGCGAACGAGACGCTCTTCTGATAGTAAAAAATGAAGCCTGTCCATGACCATTGCAGCGATACACAGAACTTTGAATGCAAAACAAAGTCCAAGGCATCGTTGCTTTGGCGCTCATTACTTTGAGACTTTCGATGGTTAGTCTCAACAGCCCTGTAATTCTACAAGGCTTCTAAATAAATCAAAAGCTTAATTACCGATCTGTGTGTCTAGTGTTGCCAGTTTTAAACACATTACACTTAATTAAGCGGTAAAACACCAACCATAATAATTGATGGAGAATTTTATTGTTACTCGTTAATAATAAATTAATGTGCTACCGACTGTATATCACAAGCTAGGTGTTTAACCTCAGCTCACCTGATGTTTAGTGACGGTATGGTCGAAGGTGGTAAATCACACCTAGACTGGAATGGAACTGGCTTTCAAGTGAGGCTGCCGGAACACACCGTTAGGTGCTTTGCAACAGATTTTCAACTAGACGCTAAGCCAATATAACAAAGTATCCTAATAAACTAATAATGTCACAAATTAACACTTCAAACGTCCAAACATCTAAACATACAAACTTTCACATTTATTATATTAGTAATATACAGATATCAAATATTTAAATCTAAATCGACTTGCCACATTAAAATAGCTGCAACAAATTCGTCACGCCAGTTCTAATCAAAAAGCCCATCATCATTGCGTTGCTTCTCAAAATTAAAAAGAATAAGTGGCACTCAGTGCGAGTCGGTCAAAATACCCCGGCTTCCCCTTGCGCAGAAGAATACCTATATTAATTTGGCATTTCCATCAAGATGTCATCATTGCGGAAGTTTATACAGTAGAAATCTAAGCAGCGATCATACTTTAGCGTTTTTTGGGTAGTTTGAAATGCCATAAGAAAATCCGTTACATAGAAACTGCGCATTTGAAATTGGATTTTTAAGTAACATTTCTAGATTTAGAGAGATTTACAATTTAAAAAATCCACCTCCATGATTCTTAGGCCATCTAAACGCACTGCTCCAATGAGGAGGTTTCAGAGTAAATGAAAATATCATAGATATAATTTTATGAATTTTGTTGATTATTTAAAAACCGCTCGATCGATTGCGATAAAATTTATAGCACCTCTGAAGTATGGATCTACCAAACAAATAAAGAATCATCAAAATCGATTCTCAATTGGTGGCATGATCGCGTAACATACATTTAAAAAAAAAACATTCAGTCGAATTGAGAACCTTCTCCTTTTTGAAGTTGGTTGATAAAAATATTTTATCATAAGACATTTTACGCAAGGCTATCTGTGAAGCTTGTAACATTGGGAACCAGGTCACTTATAGTATTGCTTATATGTTTCTTTGTAAATACATACCTACTTAAGTAATTGTATTCGGTTATTTATGTTTCCACTGAGATAGATATAGCATTATCTTTTATTTTAATGTGGTTCTAGTATATCATAAAATAATATTTACAGTCAAAGTATTGTATATCAATAGGCATGTTAAAAATACACACTTATAATAAATACATACAGAACATCTATCTCTTTACACAGAGCAAACACTTCAATGCTTAACACTTAACATAAATGTTTGTCCTAGGTGGGAATGAAACACAAGCCCTACGCTCATGAAGCAGAGCTATTACCAAATTAACTAACAGGATAGTCATAGAGGCTGGATTAGAAATTGTGGGTTTGGATTTTTGGCTAGTGAAATTTTTACGAATTATACAACAAATTTGTACCTAACACCGTGGAAGTTTGAACATCAGCAAATATGATACAGAGGGTTCAGTATTCGATTGTCGTTCCAAATAATAATAATAAAAAATAGGTGGTTAATATTTGACCTAATTATCCTGAGTATCAATCGCTCGCCAACCCGCCTGCCAAGCGTGGCGAGTATTGGCAAAACCCCCCCAGGAGGAGGCCTATGTTCAGCAGTGGACGTCCTATGGCTGATGATGTGTGATGTGATCCTGAGTAAACACAAAAATACGGACACTCAAATCACGTGCACCGAAAATGACATGGTAGTCGCGCAGATTAGATAACAGTTGCTACATAGTCTACGCATGGTAGTTATGTCCTGCGCCAGCTCGGTACGTAAGGCTGCGCGCTGTCCATGAATTCTGGAGTCTTGGGAAAAATTTAAACGAAGGTTTTCTTGGTTTTTTTTTGTATTTGTTTCGATTTTATTTCTTTATACGTTTCATATGACCACTAACTAACATGTCTTTTAATATTGGTAATGTTCAAACTGTCAGCCCGTATACAGTTATACATTAGGCACCTATACCTATGGAAACTGACGTGGTTTGACGGTGCTTTAGTTATGGGGGATTACTCACATTTAATTATGTCTAAGCAAGACGAAACCACCAGCGCGTTGTATTCGGCTTTGTCTTAGTTTAGTTGTTAATACTAATTTAACTATTCTAATATATTGAACGCGCGGCCTCGCCTTGCGTTACACGAAATTATCGTTTAATGGAAGTCAAGTGAAAGCATATTTTAAAAACACTATGGGACAAACTTTTGTCGTACTATCATCTCATAGCTTACTAACTGCCTCAACATTCTCTAGGGGAAAGAAGGGAGATAATTAACAATTAGTTGATGGAACAGGCGGGATGTTAGCAGACCACTCGCGGGGAGACCGGGGAGAGCCCGGCTCCACTTGGCGCGTGGTTTCTTAGAAAATGAATTACTTTTATAGTACACATGTAAGCTGTCATAAAAATAGTTAATATCTATTGTCTTGAGTAGCTGGCGAGAGAATTTTATTGTTAGAATACCTTTTTTATTATTATTAATAAGCTTGCGTTGATCGCCAACTCACCTGTTAACTTGCAATATTAAGCGAAGATGCGGTCGCCTAGAAAAAACCGATTCACTCGCGACTTGAAGGCACCCAGATTGTCCCCATCATGGAACACCCACTCTGGTAGCAACTTCCATTGTTTAGCGGTTCGTACAATGTAGGTAAATTCGAACCGCTTTCGCAATGTTTGCGTTTGATCACAGCTCATATGAAGTTAAATGACTTTCGTTTTGGTAAAATATAATTATTGACTCGGATGTGAACTACCTCTCGTGATTTGCTGCTAGAGTACACTATTAGGTTAGGTTAGGCCTTAAACCTAAGGCAGTGAAGTCGTGCTGGTTACCTTTTTTTTATAACTGATAGGCTAAGTAATTTACCACAGTTTGCCTAATGTTAAGTAACGGTGTGGTCGAAAATAAATTTAGCCTGGAATGGACCTGGCTCTTAAGTGATGTTAGCGAAACATACAGTCGGGTGTTTAGCGACAGATTTTTACCTTGAGGGTCGTAGCCAGTCGATTACTATAAAGTACCTTATTATCACGCTATGGTTTCCTCACGAAGTTTTCCTTAACCAGTAGTTCAAACTCATCGTTGGGATTTGAAGTCACGCCCTTTGGCGTGTGAACCGACCGCGCTAACCACTGTGCTATCACAGCTATTGCTTGTCGTTAGGATTTAAATCTAAAGCTGTGGCAATGAAAACGTGCTGGTTATCTTTTTTAATAACTGACAGGCTGGGTATTTAACCACAGCTTACATGGTATTAAGTGACGTTGTGGTCGAAAATGGTAAAGACACTTAACCTGGAATGGAACTGGCTCTAAAGTGAGGGTGCCGGAACATATTGTTAGGTGCGTGGCGGCTGATTTTCAACTTGAGGACGGTAGCTAGCCATCCGAGTATAACAAAGTATCCTACCAATATGCCACCATACTAATGACACGAACTAACTACATTTATTTACAAAGTTTAAACTGTAACTTCAAAATGAAGATCAGAGAAAGTCAAATCACAAACTTCCAATATAATGCGTTCTACGTGATTTTCTCAGTAAGCGCTCTAGATTCGATGAAAACTAAAGTAGTCTTACTAAGTTCCTTTGAGTTTCCTCGCCACACTTTACTCTATAACTTTCCAACACTTGCGCTCTAGACCATTTTATCAAAAGCGTCTTTGGAAGTAAGGACTTGTTCTGGACGCTAAGATCAAAACTAAAGATTGAAAACGTTAAGTAATGCAAAAAAAAATGCCTAATTTGTTTTTTCTTTTAACTGTTATCAATTTAAGCAAGTTAAAAACATTGAACATGCAAAAAAAAATATCATCATCATCTTAGCCGTAGGACGTCCAATGTTGGACATAGCCTCTTCGGGTTAAAATCGTTAAACGACGCAAAAAAATAAAATGATAATTATTTTTTTAATTTTTTTTTTTTTTTACTCTAAAAGTAAAATCGTAATTTCACACATCAAAACTATAAAAAATATAGCTGAGTCAAAATTACATAGCAGATTATGAAAAACATCTGAAAAACATCGTAAGTTTTGTAGCGATGAGCTCAGTGGTTAGCGCGGTAGGTTCGCATGCCGAAGGGCGTGGGTTCAAGCCCCAACAATGAGCTTGAGCTGCCGGTGAAGGAAAACATCGTGAGGAAACCATAGCGTGGTGGTAGGGTACTTTCTAGTACTCGACTGGCTAGCTACCACCCTCAAGTTGAAAATCTGCCGCCAAGCATCTAACGATGTGTTCCGGCAGCCTCACTTGAGAGCCAGTTCTATTCCAGGCTAGGAGTGCTTTACCATCTTCGACCACACCATCACTTATCATCAGGTGAGTTGTGGTCAAACACCTAGCCTGTCAGCTATAAAAAAAAAAGTACTACAAAGTATATCGACCTCTAGTGTAATTTATATTTTAATTTAAAACATTTTTTTTTTATAAATATCGTTGAACTTTTCGCCCAGTGCCACCCAAACTAAGCAAAGATTGTACCTACTTTGGGGACCAGGCCACTTAAAAAACATTTATAATACGTTAGTTGGAACACGGAGCGTTGCCACCGCAAAAAAAATTGTACTAAGAATACCTATACCATTCGCGCAAGTGGATGCAGTGATGATCGGTACGGCAGCGCATAAAATACGAACATTCATTATATGTTAAAACCAGACAAAAGAAACATTTATGTTCGTCCCATAAATGTTTTTTTTTTTTTTATTTTTTTTTTTTTTTTTTTTAACATTACTCTCCACAGACACTGGGGTCCGTGACCTTTGACAACTTTGAAAAACAATTTTTTTAATTTTTTTACAATATGGGAAGAGGAATATTAGTCAAATTAATCTTAATCTAGGGTTTAATCTAGGGATAAAATGTTAGATTGTGTGTATACCGCGAGCAGACCAGCGACCCGCAAGCAGCACCCGATCACGAGTATGACGCATGTGCCAGCCATCGCCCTCCTCAACCATATCTGAGGGAAGAGAGCGACCCGACACACGACGCCGCCGCAAGAAGGAGCCTTCGATGGTGAGCATGAATGCTCGAGGAATACACACAGTCCTCATTTTACATTTAATAATTACATTAACAAATATATATTAATTACAGATTAACAGTTTACATTTGAATTTAAATCGCCTCCTCTCGGCCCAGGGCCCTCATCACCGCCACGTTTCGGTCTTTAATGGCCATCTGCAGGTTGTACTCTTTGATGGTCTTCGGCGACGCAGCCGACGCTCGACGCACAAACCGACTGATAGCATCGTCTTCAATATCGTCGGCGTAGTAGAACATAAATAAATAACCCATAAATGTTAGTACTGAGTAGAAATCGAAACCACACCCTACGAAGCAAAGCAATTGAGCTAACAGGGTAAACATAGTGTTCCCAATCGAAATGTGTAAATACATTATCTGCAAATTAACTAATACAAAAGAGAAAAAGCTACGTTTATATCGCTCTCTCTTTTTAATAAGTTCGCCGTCAGTTATAAAATTTGGTACTTTTATACCTGACTTATTAATTTTATTTTACTTAGTGGTTGTCTAGGTAGGAACCACCGTAGTACCACATATTCTCCCGCCAATCAGTAGTGTGTTAACATTATTGTATTACGGCTTGAAGGGTACTGCAGCTAGCGAAATTACAGGGCTGTTGAGACTAACCATCTAATGTCTCAAAGTAATGACCGGTAAAGCAGCGATGCCCTGGACTTTGTGAAAATATTACACACAGCGCCATCTGACCCCAAACTAAGCAAAGCTTGTACTATGGAAGCTGATAGAATACTTAAATACTTTTTTTTTGTAATTACATACTTATAATATATACAGAATACCCAGACACAGAACAAACATTTATGATTCTACCACAAAATGCCTGAATGGAAATCGAACCCACGCCATATGAGCAGATATACTACCAATGCCAACAGAGCAGTAAAGTTCTTTATATCTCTGCAATAGCTTCGAACAGGCATTATCTCTTACCATAGGGAGAGCGTCTCATTCGTCTAATTCCATGAAAATTAAAAAAAATATAACACAAAGCACACGTTGAAATCCTAATTATTATTTTTATGGCAAGACCAACTGTTTGAACGCGTGAAAACTACAATTGGTCAACATAATTTTGTTTGCCAAGACTTTATTGACAGAACCCAATATTGTTAACAGAACAAACTTATCCAGGTAAATATCGTTCCCAAAGGTAAAAGAGACGTCAAACCAGATCGTAGATTCAGAATCCAGCACGACCCTGATCTCCAATTTAACTTGGGCGATTTTCAACGTTTGTTCCTGTACAGTTGCAGTACAGCGTTAACTTTTCCAATATATTCGGAGCTCCAACAAGCTGGAACAGAGGAACGATCATGGCATAAACTGTTGAAGGCTATACAGCTTAACGAAAAAGCGCTGTTTATTTCTAACAACAGTATTAATAAATATCGTAAGACATTCACGCTACGTTATCTAGCCCGCAACTAAGCAAATCGTGTAGGAACAAGATAGCGAATAGAATACTCATTTTTTTTGTATTTTTTTATGTCATAAATGTTTGTCCTGAGCGAGGGTCGAATCCATGCCCAGCTTATGAAGCTTAATTATCGAAAGTCTCAAAAGAATGAGCGCCAAAGCAGCGGTCCCTGGATTTTGTTTTGCTACTCATGTTTCTATGTATACATATATCGCTGCAATGGTCATACACATGCGTTATCTCTTACCATCAAGAGAGCATCTCGTTCATCTGATTACATTTTCATTTTTTTAAAGCTAAGCTACTACAAAATGTAATATCAGGGTAGGGCAATATGTTCAAAGTATTTTTCCAGTAAGATCTTTTTATGCTATTTTATGGTAAGAAATCGTTCGATGGATGAAAACTGTTGTCGTGGCAAGAGATAATGCTTCCCATGATACTTGCAACTTCAAGTAACAAAACAAAATTTAGGGCGTCACATCATCGAGGCATTACAAAATTAAAAAAAAAAGTAAAGGTCAGCTAACACCATAACATGTTAATACGTAGCTTACCCTTTAAGACTATATTTTCCCAATTTCAAAATATGCTATAAGGTTAATAACTAAATTTTTATAGTTTTTTTAGAATTTTGTTTCAAAGCTCTTCATTCCCTCTATTTTCTTTGCTTTAATTCGTCGCAAAATCCTTTTTAGCAGCCGTCTACTCCCCTTAAACTACGCCCGCAGTATTACCCGCTGTTTTTGAATTTCTTGCTCATCCCATGTGAACACAACATTTTTGCGAGATAAAAAGTAGCCTATGTGTTAATCCAAGGTGTCAGCTACCTCCATACTAAATTTCTTCAAAATTGGTCTAGCCGTTTGAGCGTAAAGTAATAACAAACATACAAACACACACACTCACAAACATTCGCCTTTATAATATTAGTGATTATTAAAATAAAAATTATGATTAATCTTTAAATTAATAATTGATTCTTTTATTTCATTGACTAAATTTTTTTAAGAAAAAGATGTATTATGCTCTTAGCCGAAAGTAAATGAACATTTTTATGTACTATTTTGTTTTCTTTCACTAATTTAAAAGTCAAAGAAAGAAACTGTTTATGATGTACAGATATTCAAAGGTTGTTAGTTAATCACTAATATGTTAATATGTTCAATAATATTCATTTTATGAATTTTACAATGGACGTTCGACGTCCCATCACCACACCATTTCTACAGACATCGACTTGAAGAGTTAGACAAATATGCACACTGAGAGAAGGGAGCTACTGCCACTCGATCAAAACCTTTAACTTAGATGTAGGTACAGTTACCAGCAGTTAGTTGAAACCAATAACAGTATATTGCATATATTATTATATATTTCAGAATTAATATATATTTATTTCATGAGGGTTTTTATGGTAGATAGGCTAGTTGTTTTAATCAACACTTAACCCGATGCTAAATGACGGTATGATCGAAGATAGTAAGTAGTTTACTATCGAAACTGCTGTTATTTTAACGCGCGGTACTCAGCTTTGTCTCCTTGATGAAGGCCACCGGATGTAGCCGAAACTATAGTCGGAGTATCCAATATAGTTAATCGTGAGTAATCCCGCATATGCAAACATGACACATGACACATGAGCAAAGAATAATATAGTACCGTTTCAAGGGAGTACTAGTATTGCATCAGTGACCTCCCATATATGTGAGTGGTCATCGTAACCAAAATTATCTCGTACTTATAACACATGGCCGTCATCACTCGAGGAATAAATGAAACACTATCCGCGAAAAGACATTTGCTTGTATTAGCATTCCATCAATCAAACTGCCATCACAAGCCTTTTCCCCCTTAAATTTCATTCCGATTCAAGATGCTCAAATACGTACATACATAAATAAAATGTTTAATCATATAAACTTACCTATGTGACGCATATTCCCGGCGATTCACCGACTCGAGTGCATAACAAACACAGTGAGGAAGGAGCCACAATACGAAGTACTTACTTACTTCCCTCCCTCGAGACAGGCCCACTCAAAATCTGCGGAGTTATAAAAGTGATTCGTATGTTGGCGTATGTGGACTATGTATAGCTAACAAGATGTTTCTCGAGTTTTTGAAATATCTTCGAAATAACATGTTTGGTACAAAATAACATCGCTAAAATTTTTTTTTTTTGCCGTGTTGGTGCCGGCGTATGAATTGTACCCCACCCTCTCTACCCGTGGTTGCCTTAAGAGTCGGCTAAGGGATGTAATCCGGAAGATGGGCAGCAGCGTCTTCCTTGAACAATCACGCCTAACTGCGCTCGCCAACCCGCCTGCCAAGCGCGGCGAGTATTGGTAAAACCCCCCAGGAGGCCTATGTCCAGCAGTGGACGTCCTATGGCTGATGATGTGTGTGATGTGTGAGGTAACCATAACTTCTGTATACATTTCCGTTTATCCTTACCAGTGTCAATCACAATAAAATTACTAATTTAGAATGAACAGATAAATCCCACCAAAAACTTTTTTATGTAGAATGTTGCCAAGACGAGACCATATGGCTCACACTTTCGAAAAGCTATCAGATCTCATGTAGAGTCAAGCTTCTAACTGTACACGCCCTAACTCTACAAGCCCTAACTTCACAAACTCTACACCTTAGTCAAAATATATGGCTACGTATTATTACGATTAGTAAATACGGTTAAGCGAAAATTATTTATCTATTTGTTTTATGGTTGACATGCTACGTGTTCATAACTAGATGTTTTTTTTAGAAGATTAAACAAGAGATTTTGCTGGAATTCCTCTCGCTTCCCACTTCTACTACGTATAACTGAACACTTTCTTATGATTCGCTATTGAGCCTTTAGTACAAAGATAATATAATAAAAAAATTGTAGACAAAAAAAAAAACAGTGAAATTCGTTGTTTAGTACGCTTTGCTGATTAGTTTTATTAGTTATTGTCAATATCCTACAGTCCACTGATCAATTCAACGTAATGTTTTCTGATAATTGGTTTCATTTCACATTTCACACTGCGCCATCTAGCTCCAAACTAAGCAAAGCTTACACTATTGTAACTAGATAACTGATAGAATACTTGTAAACTATTTTTTCTAAATACATACTTGTAATACAGAACACTCAGACAGAATAAACATTCACCGTCACATAAATGTTTATCTTAGTGGTAATTGAACCCACGGTCTACAGCTCGTGAAGCAGATTTTCAAATAACTTAACAGGGCAGTCACGTAAACGTAAATAATTACGTAGATCCCGCTTTACACAACTTAACATCAATATTAAACTAGGAGCTGGTGACCGGAGACAACGCTCTGTTTGCATACGACTTATCTGCAGCAGCTGCATCTGAAGCAACTCATCTAATATTTACGATTGTTTTACACTTGTGTATCGCGAAATGGTAATATACCAGCGTAAGCTATTACAATATCCATTTGCATAAAATTACAACAAATAATAGGAAATTTAGCACTATTATTTTTATGCTTGGTGTTTGACCACAGTTCACCTGATGGTAAGTGACGGTGAAGAACACATCTAGCTTTGACTAATCTATTAGGTGCTTGGTGGTATATTTTCAACTTGAGGGTGGTAGCTAGCCAGCCGAGTACTAGAAAGTACCCTACCACTACGCTATGGTTTCCTCACGATGTTTTCCTTCACCGGCAGCTCAAGCTCATTGTTGGGGTTTGAACCCACGTCCTCCGGCATGCGAACGACCGCGCTAACCACTGAGCTATCATCACTAAAACTATTCTAACTAAAAATAAACTACTTGTCTACTAATTAAATGAGAAATTGTAATTAGTTTCTTTGAATAATAACGGATCGACTTTGTTTTTAGGCATGAATGATTATGAAGAACGATATACATTTACGTTATGCTATTTTTTATCCCGAAAAATATATGGTTCTTGTTGGGTTGTCGGAAAAAACCAGGGCGAAAAAAGCTTGTATAAAATATATTAGAAACGGATTTTATAGATTCCAGTCATCCTTTTACCGATTCTTATGCCATCTTACCAACGAAGTAAAATAAAATTTAATATATTTTCTTCTCTTTTGTTCTCGTAGTTGACGGGGAACGTGTCCGCAAATCTGAATTCCAACGTACCTGTTTTTTCGATACATTCATCAGCTATGAAAGAACTGGAATGTTTCCAAACGTAGTCATAAAGACTCGAGCAGCTTTGCTCTCAAGCCCTCGGGGCTCCAAGGCCCGCTTTCAAGCCCCAACGCGGGGCTTCACTGCGAGCTAGGCTTTAACACCGGCGATGAAAGGAGTCACTTTGGTACAATACGTTGTAGTAAGGTTGTTGACATATAAGACTCGCAGAGATATAAAAGTAAAAAATATTTTTCATGGCAATTGATTTATTACAGATGAAGTCGGTCTTTTCTCTACATAATCAGCCTTTACATGCACAAATATGATTTTTCACACAGTTCTACCAGGCTTTCTAGAAGGGCCTTTTCTCTTTGTTTATATCGTTCACTAACAACATTATTACCCTCAAAGTGATATCATCATCATCATCATCATCACCATCATCATCATCATCATCATCATCATCATAATCATCATCATCATCATCCATCATTTAAGACGTCCACTGCTGGACATAGGCCTCCTCCTATGGGGGTTTGCCAATACTCGCCACGCTTGGCAGGCGGGTTGGCGAGCGCCAACGTCAAAGTGACGTGATTGTTCAAGGAAAATGCTGCTGACCATCTTCCGGATTACATCCCTTAGCCGACTCTTACGGCAACCACGGGTAGAGAGGGTGGGGTACTATTCTTACGCCGGCATCACCACGGCAAAGTGATATAATCATTTGTAAGTTCTCAAAACGTTTTACTTAATAACATACTAATATAATTCAAGAAATTACCTTCGGTCTGAAATATCCGCTGATTTAAATATTAAGAAATAAATTTACCTATGGGTAATGAATATAAGCTAAAATGTGTCTACTATGTTGTGTAATGTGGTTATTATAAATTCATAGACTCCACAGAATTTGTGGTAGTTTCGGCGGGAAAGCACAAAACATAATATCGCCGCGATGAATTATGTGCACGAGTTTTGAGAGAGTTATATAATGTCGTGAAACATTTCTTTTCGTATTACTCACAAACCTCTAACGAAGTTACAGTCACTATTTTTCTAGAAAATTATCATCAAATACTCGAACATATCGAAATACCACACGCTAACAAAATCTCAGATCAAACACTACTTTGAGAACAAAATGCATAAAGTGCCAATAAAAAAATATACAATTTTACTTTCGATTTTGGCATCACATTTTTGTTAATTTGCCAAAGTGAAGTATTAGATATTTTCTAATATATTATGATAAATCAAGTGAAATAAGCTTAACTTACAGGTCATGTCTCACAAAGCAAGTCAAAGTCGACTCTAGCCATGCCCTAGTAAAGTAGTGACGACTTTACTACAGTTAAGCTTTGGCGGAGTTTTGAAAACAACACGAAAAGGAACTTAACCTTATTAAAAAGTCAAGTTTTTTTTTTTATTTTCGCTGTCACCTGTCACTGGAACATAAGCTTCATAATCTTATGCATAGCATAGCAGCTCCGCTTCAAATTAAAACCTACTATTCAGGCTGGAAACACGTTGCGAAGTGGAAGACGTTTTGTACCCGATACATACTGTTGAATAAGTGGCCTTTTCGAGACGTTAGTGTTTCCCGATAAGATACTCATAAAAGTCTTATCTCCGTCTTCTTTTATATAAGACGATACATATTTTATTTTGCTAAGAGATCTCACTGGCTATAACGATGGCTAGATGTGCTTGCACTTAAATATTTATTTTTCTTTGATTAAGTCTTTAATGTACACTACAAATAATACTTATAATAGAAAAAAAAACTTAAGAAACAAGTAACAGCTTCGCTTTTAGCGTTAAGCTTGCCTTATCACGAATGGTCACGTGTATTTCAAATTTTTTATGTCAAATTTCCATCTTAATTTTCAAGGGGTTACTCTTATAAGAGTAATGAGACGAACAAGTCGCTCTCTCGATGGCGAACGACGACGCTTGCAGCTGTAATCAGAACTTTGAGTAACAAAACTAATTCCAGGGTATCTCTGTTTTAGTACACATTACTTTGAGACATTCGATGGTTAGTCTCATTAGCTCCATGGTTTCACTAGCCTTAGTATAGGTACTTCAGACTGTAACACAGCAAATTTTACACGCTACTGCTTGGCGGCAAAATGACTGATACAGCGGTGGTACTTGTTGAAGAAATCTACCACCTAGAAAAGTGAATTTGATATAAGTATTTTTTAATTGGAAATAGACTTATGTTTGACCGCCATCTCACCTGATGTAAAATGATGATGCGGTCTAACATGGAGTACGCTTGCCTTGAAGGTACCGATTCACTTGAAGACACCCGGATTATATCCAACGGGGAACACCCACTCAGGCAGCGCATTCCACTGCCCGGCAGTCCGTATTATGAACGTGGAATAAAATCGTTTTTTTTTTTCGAGCTTTTGGAACGTCGACCATGAAAAGATGTCACTTTTTTGAGCTTCTGGCTATCCGATAGAAAAATGGGCATTAGGAAATTAGACCATATAGTTCTGAAGCACATTCTCCAAAATGAATCCAAAAAAAACCGATAAACTAACAACTTTACGACGATTTTCTAGGCTTTGTAATAGACAATTTAATAGGCTATAGTAAATAATGAAGTAATTATGTCATCTGCTGACAAACATAGATCCTACAATCCTTTTAAAGGTTTGAAAGATTGTGATTGGCACTATGTTAGGGTTATAAATTTTTAATATTATTATTATAAAATAGATTTGCGTTTGACCGCCACCTTGTAAACGAAGATGCGGTCTGCGATGAAGCACACTTTCCTACTAGAAACCGATTCACTTGCGAGTTGAAAGCATCCAGATTGCATCTACCAGGAAACACGCACTCGAATATAGCATTTCACTATTTGTCAGAGGTTAAGATTAAACTAAATTCATATGGTAGGGACACTATCACTTTTGTTCAGAATAACAATGTTAAATAATCATTAAACAGAATAATAGCTGTCTTTAAAGCTAAAGTTAGCACTAAAACAAACTCAAAACAAAACTTTTCACACTAAACAGGTTCTACGCACCACCTTCTAATAAAAACTTTACCCCGCAAATTTAATCTGCGAAGTTATTTTTCCGCACACTCGTAGTATGCAAGTTGCAAAATGAAAGTGGCATTACGGGCAAGGTGGGTAAACTCGCTCAATGGCGGCAGGTAAGCTCGCGGTGGCTCCGGATTTATAACTCAACTAGACCACCGGAGACCGCAGGCCTAGCATCCATTTGCAAGTCACAGCATTCAGGCGTTTTTAGCACATTCAAATACTAACAAAATCTAATTAAAATGGACATAGGTAGAGCACGTAAAAAACTATTGTATATCAATAAACAAGAATTTAAAATTGTGCGACAAATTTATACATCATTGAAGACCGCAAGAAGCATATATCTAAGTTAAACGATTTGAGCGTTTCAGTTGGATAAATGGTACACAAACTTTTAATAAAGAAAAAACACGTGACCATTCTTTGTGATCGTAAGCGGGTTAATTGTGTCGCGGCCTGCAACATTACTTGTGCTGTTGAGAGGTATGGCCCAGATATTTATTTACAGACGCCTTTATAAAACTATTCATGTTTAAACTTTATATTTTTAGTAGGTATAAGAGTTTCAGCTTATGGCAAATTGTCGCCTTTTAGCTTTTGCTTTAATAACAAATAAAATATTTTAATTCATGTCTCATGCAAAACTAACGGCCGAACAAGGGTTCGTATGGACATATAAACTTGAACTATATTCAACATATATATTAGTTGAATATATAGACATATATTCAACTTATATATCAATCAATTGATTAATAGTAAGGTAGTGTTTGATCTGAGATAGTAAGTAATATCAATTACGTAACATTGACATTTCCAATTTCTTTAATAATAATTGTTAACTTTATATTTGTATGCATGTCGTCGACACCTGTAATTGGTCTAACATCTAGTTTTTTTTTAAATATATTGATGACCTTTATGAATTGTATGATGTCTCTAGTGTTGGTGATCAAAACAAATAAATAAATTTGTAAATAGTATTAATTTAAGATATTTTGTAATTAGTTTTTGTCGGAAAAAAAAATCCTTAAAAACTTAGAAATTGTATAAATAAATTCAAAGTTTTAAAAATCAATGAACAAACGTGAAATGTTACTCCATATTTTACTGTGTAGTAATTTGATCACAAATAATTT
The DNA here is from genome assembly GCA_950106695.1 of Biston stratarius. NCBI lineage: Eukaryota > Metazoa > Arthropoda > Insecta > Lepidoptera > Geometridae > Biston > Biston stratarius. Next base: position 30,430,860 of record OX467106.1, on the reverse strand, counting down.
ATTAAGGTTAATATCGATAATAATTAGGATTTAATATAATTATATTGTATATCCAAAGAGGAAATTGATCCTGAAAAAAAAAGTATGAATGTCTGGGGTGCTCAATACTTTTTTTACAGTATCTGTTACTATCCCACAATCGATATTGGAAAATTTTTAATTATCGTTCTATCATAGTAGTCCAAATTATACACAAACAAATAATCATTACATCCCATACACCTGGACCTTAATTTCAAACAATTTAAAAAAAAGTCGCTCATCCTTTTTGTATTGTACCAAACCAAAGGTAGGGGACTTAACAGGTTTATACAGTAACAGTTAACCGCTTAATTAAACTTAGGAATGTAAAGTATATTATTGTGAGTACGGGCGGGCTTGACAGCTGGTCTGACAGCTCGGTGGAGGTATCGTTTTCTTCTTCTCCGCTTTTGGCGTCGCAGCTTGTGCATTTGCCAGTGTCAAGCTATTCACGTATCGATTTGGAGATGGCATATTATGCGCTTGAACGAATATAAAATAACTATTTATTAAAATAAATAAATTCATTCAATTTACGTGTGGAAGTGGTCCTGCAGTTTATTTATACGTTTTCCTATCTTCACTTCGAATTAAAGTCTAACAGTAGCAAACGTCATATTAATGAATCACAAGAAGAAAACTTATGAACTAAATAATCATTTGAAGATGACTAATGCGTCTATAGCGCAAAGCCAAAAATCCCTTCATGGGGAAAATAAAAAATAGTGATCCTGAAATTTCAAGACTACAAACAAACACAAGGTACAACTACTTGTAATGAAGTTTGGATTCATCATTTAAACTAAAATTAACAAATACGTGACGTTTCCAGACGGATCTAACGTATTTGCTGTGAGGTAGTGTCCATTTTCGTAAGGTTTGATATGAAAATAAAAACGCTTTTAACGATTTTGACGAAAATTTGCTACTACATTTTTTCTTCTTTGTTTTTGACATCAATTTTCGCAATTTGTGCATTTGACACTGGGCATTAAGTACTTCGATATTTTTGAGTATTTTGTAATAAATCAAGTATATAAATCTAATTTACAAGGGTTAAGGCCAGTCATAACCTAATATTGCAATGGTAACTTTACTAGAAGCTTGGACGAAGTATTGGAAACAACGCTAAAATTTTTTTTTTTAATGATATACATACATATGTATAACTCAGCAGTACGCGGGCAAATTTAAGGGGCACAGTCCAAAGCGTTTGTCACAAGTTATCGTCACCACGGCTATTGCAACATGGCCGAAACGTCAAGGTAAATAAATGAAACTATTATAACTTATCGTATCTTAATCTAGCAGTTTATGCTAGATTAAGATACGATGATAAACATAATTGTGTTAATGTCGCGAAACTTTAAAATTTACTGAACGCATAAACAATGTGTGTGATTCCTTTTTCCTAAATTCAAGTAATGTTAAATTCTATCTGAAACTAGTAGAACGAAGTGTATAGTATATTTTATTCACCAGTAGGGTAACCACACGCAAGGCTGTGGTCCGTAATCCGCCACTTCCCCGAGCTCCGTCCACTAATGGCGGATTATGGCGGACATTCCGCAATCAAACGGGATCAGAAGCAAGCAAAACAAATGCGGAAACTATTCTATGACATTACAATATTATACGAGTATAACTAACGTTTGGACTACATTTGTGATTTTGGGGCCACACGATTTTTTTTTTCTCTATGTTTGACATCGAACATGTAAAAACATTACACGTTCATTATATTATATACCAAAGCTTATATTTTTTTTCAGGTAATTATGATGTATTAAAAAAGAAGGGTTTGTTAATAAAGTACCAATTAACGTGTAATAGTACAAAGAGTATAGTGTGGCGAAAAATATTTTTTGTGTGATACAAACCTTCGTTGAAGTTTCTAGTAAATTTGCCACTACTTTAGTAGGGCATATTTTACTTGTTGTTTCTTGAAATACCTATTTTATAATATCGAAATGGGTACTTGAAACTGGCAAAATGCACAAAGTGCAATGCCAGACATAATCTAGAATTAGTATTACAAACATAATCACGTTTTCAGAATTGATATACTTACGATACAATTAATAAGTATACATTAAGAAATGTCTTGAAGCGTTTCAAATGAACCATGCCAGTAGGTACAAACATAACACATATATATGTACTTACTATATATTTTATCGAATTTCCGTGGGTACGTACCAAACTTTTTGACTACGTTTCTCATCCGTACGGTCAAAGAATGGAACAAGCTGCCGTCTTCCTTGTTTCTTGAGAGATATAATCTAGACCTTTTCAAAAGTCAGAGTGAATAGGTGGCTTTTAAGTCTACGTGCTTCATCTTTGACCACATCATCGCTTACCATCGGGTTATATTCTGGTTAAAAAAAAAATATATACATAATTATTGTCAGTTTGTTTACATACCTACTTTCTACCCCACTTTACAAATATACAGCACCACCTTTATGAATATGCGCTAAAATAATTTGCTGCTCTTTTAGCTCCTTTAGTAGTAGTTCTGCTTCGAGAACTGAAAGGTGTGGGCTCCATTCCCAATTAGGGCAAACATTTGTGACAAACATAGATGTTTGTTTTTTGTCTGGGTGTTCTAAAATATGGACTGAACATATGTACATATTTATATATTATGAGTATGTATTTTCAAAAAAAGTGTACACGTATCCTATCAGATATCTGGTTCGTATAGTATGTATGTAGGTATTGTAGCTTTGCTTAATTTGGGGCTAGATGGCGCTGAAATATTATCCAAAATTTATTTATAGATAAATAGAAACTCTTTATTGTGCATATCAAAAATAAAAAGAGTACAGAAAACTTTTTTTAATGTAATCTTTTGAGCCATTAAATAGAAGAAGCTTTATAGAAGATATTTGGGAATAGTTTACGTCAAAATAAATAAAAATTCATACTTTCTCGGTAAATTATATTTTTACATCTACATAAATGTATTTTGAGTAAGAGTCTAAATTCAATTATCTACCTACATTAGATTTCCAATACATTACGGTCGCATAAAACCTCTTTTAAAATCAATTTTATTTACCAACTCGCGAGACGCATCGAACGTTAGTTCGTTCGAAAACTTTAAAGTCGTTAATAAATCTCCGCAAATCGCCAGCAACTACGTGTTTTCGTTTAAAAATTGTAGTTTATTCCTAAGATGTATTGCTATTGAATGTCCGGATAAGTGTTTTTAAATTGTGTGACTGTTATATAGCTTTAGATTGGGTCTTTAGTGAATGTTTAGGAAATTATGAGGTCCTGAGAAATTATTATAATTATTAAAACAATATTTTTAGGAAGTTACAAAGTTTTTTTTTTATAAGAAAAGTTTTTACATTATCTTTTGGCATGTGGACAAAACACACGCGCGGCCATGATGAAGGCCACCAGATGTGGCCGAAACTATAGTCGGAGTTTCCGATAAAATTAAACGTGAGTAATCCCGCATATATAAAACAAAAATGCATCCAAGATCTACCTGATCTTAAGTTTAATTTTTTTTAATTAATAAAATCAGCTTTACCATCCAACGTTTAACGCAAAGCAAATATATTTTATTCCTTGTTTAGGTACTTTATGTACTTAAGATGTCTATCTCATCGCTGCCTAAGTGCTTATTTATTACTCAACAGACTATGCCCCGTTATTTTGTATTTTCTTTCTCATAAAAGAAAAAGCCATTTACGCGCCGAAACAGGCAGTTGGCCATTAATTTCTTATTCCATTTCCTCGGTTATTTCCTCGGAATCATTAGGCATTTCCCACCATTTTCCGCGGGTCATCGGGGGTCATCTGTCCGTGCTAGTAACTATTAGCTAAGCTATGATGACTGGCTGTTCTTGAAGGAATCCTGCCAATCGTGACTAAGCAACTTTACGTTCATTTGTTATATTGAAAAATTGATAGAATTGAATTATAACACCGTCTGAAAAAAGTTAGCAAATTGAAAATAAGTCATCTTCATTGGCTCTTTATAGATAAGCTCGTTCTTCATTCTTGTTCTTATTCAAAGTGGGAGCGAAGAAGTCCTGCACCGACGTCTCACTTAGAATGTTTTGTGCATTACCTACTAGCATCTACCCGAGCCAACCCAGCTCCTTGAAGTATCAAAACGAGACTCTGGGCCGTCTAATGGCAATTCTAGTACCGTATGTGGCTTTACAACGCAAAAGCATTTGTTCTAACGACACGTAGTCATATTTTAAGGGACTAATTACTATTTAAATCCTATAATAGCCAGATTTTTTTAACATAAAATTAACTAGACATACGAAACGACCTTCTCTGTGACCATTGCATTGATACCCAGAACTTTGAGTAACAAAACAAAGTCCAGGGCATCGGTGCTTTGGGGCTACCTACCTCCATAGATACTCATATATTAAGATTCAGATAAGGACACATGACTAAAATCTAATGTTTTTTTATTAAGCCTATTCAAATATTTATATCAACGTTCTTACACCAACTTCTTAGTATTCATTCGTTGTAGTATTCATTCTTAGTATTCGTTAGTTGCTCAACACTGGAGCAATGAACTGATGATATTTATCTGGAAGCAAATTAAAATCGTAATATATTATGTTTGATTATTCATTACCAGCTTAAGACCGCGACTTCGTTCGCGTTAACTTTAGAATTGGGTTCAGAGAGAAATGAAACATGCGTAAGTAACAATAAGCAATAGTCATGAAACATGCGCTATTTTATTATTAGATTAAGATAAAGAATAGATCCTAAATATTTTTATAAGACACATCTATACCAAATTTTAAGTGGATAATTTGTGTTGTTCGTTTTTTGATAATCCTACAGGAACCTAACATTTTTCTGATATTAAAAGTAATATATAATTATGTTAATTATATAGGTGTTATGTTAATACGCTATATGTATGGCAAATTTTATCAAAATCCGTTCTGTAGTTTTTGTGTGAAAGAGTAACAAACTTCCATCCATCCTTCCATCTTCCCAAACTTTCACTAAATATAATATTAGTAGGATAGGATGAGGTGAAACGCCCAATTCAGCAAGATCAGTTATTTATTTATAAGCTTACTTACTTTTTCATGTATTTTCCCTTAGTGATAGTTTTCTTGGCAGGAAGTCATCTAGGTAAGTGCCAGTAAGTGTATATAAGTAAATAAGTATTCATATTACAATTCACAAATTCACAATTCACTAACCTACCTTTTAGAGAGTGGCTTCATGAAGTTATGGCTTTGGGAAGTCAACGTCGCAAATCCCAGTGAGGAATAGTTTCCTTCCTCAGATGAAGCAGCTGGAGTGCGCAGCGGGGCGCCGTGCGCCACTGAAAGGATGGAGTGAGGAGCGTTACACTAAAATGTAGTTACGTTTTTCATTTTTGCTTCAAGCATTTCGACGTCTGACAATTTTTTGATTCTGTACTGTACAGATCATGCGATGCGGACAAGCTTTCTTGTAGCGTCAAAAATAATTAAATTGTTAGACATTTTCACACAGCGCCATCTAGGTCCAAACTGAGCAAAGTTTGTACTAAGGGAACACGACTACTGATTGAATATCTCTGATATATATATTTTATTTTAAATAGATACATGCATTTTAAACAGTAGATTATGATATTGTATTGTTTTTTGCTACTAGTGGCAATCAAGCAGTCCTGTAAGATTCACATGCTTATTAACTTTAGACCTATATCACTTTTTATTATATATTAGACTTGCGTTTGACCATCATCTCACCTGATGTTAAGTGAAAATGCGTTCTAAGATGGAGCACGTTCGCCTATAAGATACTAATTCACTCTCGACTTAATGACACCTAGATTGTAGCCATCGGGGAACACAATCAATCAGGGTATTCCACTGTTTAGCGGTTCGCGAATGAAAGCGGAATCAAATCCATTCGTTTGAGTTTTTGAAACATCAACTATGGAATGATATCGCTTTTTAGGGTTCCGTACCCAAAGGTACGGGACCCTATTACTAAGACTTCGCTGTCTGTCTGTCCGTCCATCTGTCTGTCACCAGGCTGTATCTCAAGAACCGCGATAGCTAGAAATTAAATTTGAAATTTTCACAAATTATATATTTCTGTTGCCGCTATAATAACTAGTACTAAAAACAAAATAAAATAAATATTTAAGGGGGGCTCCCATACAACAAACGTGATTTTTTGCCTTTTTCATAGGTATGGTACGGAACCCTTCGTGCGCGAGTCCGACTCGCACTTGGCCGGTTTTTTGAGCTTCTGGCTGTCCGACACTGTCCAAAAATAATCTATTAAAAATCGATAAACTAACAACTTTCCGATGTTCTTATTCTTATTCTTAATCGGAATGGGGGCGATGAGTCTTGCACTGACGTCCCGCTTGGGGTGTAATGTGCATTTCCCCTACCAGAGCCAACCCAGCTCCTTGAAGTACCGGAGCCAGACTCTGGGCTGCTGGAATAGTACCTCCAGTGAGCGAGATGGAAGTGTTAATATTGATAAAAGACAGATTCCGATGTTGTTCAATGCTATGTAATCTAGCTTCAACAATGAAGTCGTTACAGTTGTTGTAACTTACTTGATTAGGTGTGAAGACTATTAAAATTAGTGTCTAGTATAAAAGCTGTTTGATCACAAATATGTTTCGTGCGGGCATTTCAATTATGCTTAATATTCGGTATCAGTGCTAGTCGAACGGTAATTAAAGTTCTAATCGTAAATCAGGACGCGTTTTACGAGCTCAGCAGCTATGACCTCAGCTATAATTACTAATTTAATGTGTAATCAAACAACAGGTACATTGTAGGCCACTGACCTAATAAAAGTAATGTAAGGTATTAATTTGATATGGGTATTTGTAAGCGAAGTAATATCCACTTGTAGGTACGTACTGTATCAAATTAATGGGCGCCAAAGCAGTGATGCCCTGAACTTTACTAATGGTCATGAAGATGCATTATCTCTTACCATCAGGAGAGAGTCTTGTTCGTCTCATTACTTTTATATTTTAAAAAAACTTAGTTACGTTGACGATTTAATTGTGTACACAAATGGGTATTGTTAATATCCATTGGTATCGCAGGACGAATCTGTGAAATATATCATGAGTATCTATTATTATTTTATGTCAATATAGCTAGCTATCTAGATGCCAGCTAAACGTAGATCTATTTAAAAAGTTTACGTAAAATATGCTGAACAACCTCTTAGTGTTAAAGTTTTCAAAACGCCTTATGCCCCATGGTATGTACGATAAGACACCACAGCTACGGGCCACTATCTCTTCCCAGCGGCCTATTTATCTCCATCAAATTAAGCTTCTAATTTGAATAATCCGCACAATACAGCTGCTGACGTTTTTGCCGGCTTCGCCCTGTCTGACAAAAGTACAAATCTATTATTGTCTTATCTCGAGAAGCCGACTAAACTTGGCACTCGCTTTATCTAGTTATCCCATAAATCATTTTATCCTGTCGCTTTTTATTACCGCGTTTGGAGGAATGGGAATATGGTGTAAGTAATAAGCTATAAGGCCTATCAAAAAAATCTCTTAAAATTTTAATTTTATATTGTATATTAAAGTCATCGATCACCAGCACGGACTTATTACCAATTCGGTTATTAATTAATAATAAATACAATTCTTAAAATGTAAGCCGTATAAATGTAGTAATATTATGGCGTAAGTTTTAGGTAACTTGTTTGTTAAAATAAACAATTGGATGTAAAAGTATTCGTGACGTATTTAGAAATTTGTCGATTAACATACATAAGACATATTTTTTTTTATCTAAGTGTGTATAACATTAAAACAACTTGGGTGAGTTTGGAATTTATTTAACAACCAATGCCTATAACGATAAATTGGATACACGATTGGCTAATGATTATATTCTCACGCCTCCGTACATACGCTAGGTCACGCTAACTAACGACCTCAAAAGCTTAATATTTAAAGTAAGACTTTTACTGCATGATATCTATGTGTGTGTTTTGTGCGCGATTAAGACCCGGTTATAATCACAATTATGTGTTCAAGTTGCGAAAGTTCAAAATACTGTTAGACGCTTGACTGAAGATTTTCAACTTAATATGGTAACTAGAAAGTATCCTATCACCACGCAAAAGTTATATGTTCAATGTAACTGTTTCCAGATTATGGGTGTGTTGTCGAAAGACTTTTGCACCCCGGCGCCAAATATACTTAAGACGGCTTTGGCTCTTAACATTTCATGTCAGCAATAAGTGCACACAGTATTCTAACGCACAATGAAAACTGACGTGGTTTGGACATATTTTTGTTTTTTCTGCGAAGCAAGACGCCACGCGCGCTTCTTTACTTTGCTTCGACTCCTTGAAGAAGAAAACTATAGTCGGAGAGTCAGACATAATTAAACGTCAATAATAGATAAAACAAAAAAGTATTTAAAGAGTTAACTTTGGACAAACATTTTATATGAGTCTCAAAATGTCCGCATTGCTGTGAAGTGTGAACACATTTTAATCGCTTCTCTTTCATAACTTGCACAACCGATGGAAAGGTCTTTTGTTTCCGTTATCTTAACGCGGTTTGATTAAGCCATTGTGTATCGCGAAACCATTTTGTAAGTTCATTTGCAGGGAGGACTGTCAGTTTGCCAACTTTTTTGAGGCTTGACAGATTTATCATTTGCCTTGAGGTTTGGTTATATTCCTTTATTATGAGAAGCGTAGGTCTTACCAGCTTATTAAATATACGTAATACTTATTTACTAAGCTGGTAGACATATGTGAGTGATTTAATTTAAAATTGTATTATATTTTGTTTGTTTTTGTATATACTTTATACAACAATCATATAAACATATACTTTAGTCCTACAACATGTGCTATGTTGTGAAAAATTAATATAATTCATTATTAAATTTATTTTAAAAAAATCGAGTAACTATTAATTTTGGTTGATAAACAGCGCCATATAGACTTTACTCTTTAATCACTATAGTGTAGTTTTATACGGAGATCATCGTTAAGTGATGAAGCCTTAGAATTTGTGATGATTATGGTGTTAATTAACAATTACATTAATTCCGTTCATTTCAGGCTGGGTGTGCTTTGCCATCTTCGACAACACCGTCACTTGACAGCAGGTGAGCTACGGTCAAGCACCTAGTTTGTCACCATAAAAAAACAAGCATTGATTACACTACCAAAATGTATCTTAAAACTAGCTTCGTATGTATATCTATGGTATAAGATTCTGCGTTCCAAATTTCACCCAAATAAGCCCAGTAAGCCATTATAGGATAAAGAAGTTACATACAAATGTACATCAATACATACATACAAACTTAATTTATTATCATATCAGTGTAACTGAATCATTTAAAACTTACATTTAAATTTAATCATGGCCAAAGTGGATAATTGACTTATTAATTGATTTTCATACCTGGTACCAATTCTGCATGCAGTAAGCGAATCCTGCATATTTTAATTTAATCATTTTGAGACGAGTTGCACGTTGTATTTCATCCAAAAAGCAACGCATTTAGCTTTAATTCAGAATATAATTTGGTGTTCGTTAATGTACTAGATGTTAATGGAAAGCCGCAATAAAAAAAATTACTCTTCAATACATTTCTTGTTTATTGATATTGCCCAGCTCTGGTGGCTCATTGGTAGTATATTTGCTTTAAGAGTTGTAGGGCGTGGGTTTGATTCCCACCCAGGGCAAACATTTTGGGGCCTAAACAAATGTTTTTTCTGTGTCTGAGTGTTCAGTGTGTATTTACAAAAAAAAAGTATCTAAGTGTTTTTTCAGTTATCTGACTTCCAAGTACAAGCTTTGCTTAGTTTAGGGTCTGTCGTACAGCCAGGAGCTCCAAGAAGCGACACCACTCTAATGTCGATATTCCAAAAACTCGAACTAAACGTTTCGAATCTACCTTCATCACGAACCGCTAAACAATGGAATTTGCTGCCCGAGTGGGTGTTCCTCTGTTCAATCTGGGTGCCTTCAAGTCGCGAGTTAATCGGTTTCTTCCAGGCGAGCGTGCTCCACCGTAGACCGCATCATCGCTTAACATCAGGCACGTTGGCAGTCAAACGCAAGCCTATTTGTAATAATAAAAAAATTACACTGTGTGTAATGTTCTACAATATTAATTTATTTATTGAAATTAACGCTACTTTTGTCAACACTGTTGGAAAACTCAAGACCTATCTCGACTATCATCTGAAAAAAAAAAAACATGTTTTTGACGAAGCTTTAAAAACATAAATTCACTTTAGATTCTTCCAGAAAACCGAATCATCAATCCCTTTTTTTAATTCAAAACCGAAGTTTACCTCGGAACAGATAAATTTGGGCATTTTATTGAAATGTATCCTTCTCCCTGAGGGGTGATATTAAGCTGGCAATTGTATAATTTATGCATCGGCACGGCCCCGGAGCGTTGTCGGACTCGCTCTGAATAGGGTCACTGTGTGTTTAGCAAACCGAGGACTCAATAGAAGTCGGAACCTATTCAAAAAATAGCTCTTTTATTTGGTAGACCCGATTCATACATTGCGTATATGTATGTACTAGCTTTTGCCCGCGACTTTGTCCGCGTAGTGGTCAACATCAGACATTGTAAATTATAACTATTTTTTATTATTATTATTTATGATAGAGAATATATTATGAGAGTTTGGAATCGATAAGTTAAAAAAAAATTGTTCCCCATACAAAATTGCACCCCTTTTTATTAAGGTTAGTTTAGAAAACTTATAACATCGTTTTTTATTACTTTTAATAAAGAATATTTACTGTGAGTTTGAAAACGCTACTACTATCAAAATAACGAAGTTTCATATAAATTTCCAATCCCTATTTTGCACCCTTAGGGGTGGAATTTTTAAAAGTCTTTTCTTAGTGCACACTTACGCCACCTAAGGAACATTTGTACAAAGTTTCATGTTTTTAGACCCAGCGGTTTCAGTCGCCTGTTTGATGGATCAGTCAGAGAATCAGTCTGTCAGTTACTTCTTTAATAGATATAGATAGAATATATACAAGAATTGCTCGTTTAAAGGTATTACATGTATGGTAGCATATATTAAATCTAAGTCTATAAGTATATATGTATGTCTATAACTGTATATTCTGTAAGATATATTTATGTATTGATATTTTATAATATAGATAGGTATGTTTGCGTATATTATGTTTAAAATGTTTTTTATTTTATTTTAATTCTCTTGTCAATACACCCCGTTCTTAACTTAGTAGAACTCTCTCCATACTAATGTTGCCTGGAAGAGATCGCTCTTAGCGATAAGGCCGCCAATTGTTCCACTAGTGTCAAGTGTATGTTATAATCATTTGTAATTGGTGTGAACAATAAAAAGTTATATTATTATTATTATTAATTAAAGCTTAAAAGTAAAAGTATGTAGGTACATTTTACTATGAAGTGTAATTTCAAAGTCTGAAGAAAACCAGACAGAGGGTAACCCTAACAGTCACCTCGTTCGGTAGCTGTTTCACCTACTTTTCACACAATAATTGAATGCTGTGTTGGGAGAAACAAACGACCAATGTTCTACTCGTATTTGTAACTCATACCACGATTCTTTTGCTTTTCATAATTATGTATATTGTTTTTTTTTTTAATGGTTGACAAGCTAGGTGTTAGACCACAGCTCACCTGATGTTAAGTGACGGTGTGATCGAAGATGGTAAAGCACATAGCCTGGAATAGAACTGGCTTTCAAGTGAGGCTACCGGAACACACCGTTAGATGCTTGGCGGCAGATTTTCAGCTTGAAATTTGATTAGAATTTGTTTTCAACTTTGATTTTTTTTTTGGTAGCTAGCCAGCCGAGTACTAGAAAGTACCCTACCACCACGCTGTATTTTATTCGGATCGATGGTTATAAATAAGAATACTTATCATGACTTTAATTAAACGTGTTTCGCTACACTGTTTACTTAGTAGCAGATCTGCTAAGCCTCCTGCTTAGCAGATCTGTTGTCTAGGTAGTTACTAGTAGTAGATTAGTAGATTGGGGTAATTGCGAACACTTAAGTTAACAAGCGTAATGTCGAAAATTAAACAAAATCCGAATGTCCACAAATAAATGTTTTGTATTTATTTTTGTTAGAAGACGTACCGAAAGTCACTCGCAACAAATATTACTAAAAATTGTGTCTAATCTCATGTAAACACCACTAGACTGGATTAATATCAAGAACTACGCTACGGAAAGTGCAGGAAGATAAAATTCGCGCAACAAAATTCGCTGTGAAGTGAAATATCAGCTGATAAAATATCCAACAAGATAACCTCAAAAGAATATATATCGGAGTAAAATCAGTGCAAGTACAACTCAAAATACAAGCTAGACAACCTTACCAACCGAATCTGACAGGTAAAGTGTTGCCATACAAAGAATTTTAAATCTATAATAAACAAAAAAAAAAAAAAAAAAAAACGCGCGAAAGAGAAAATTTTTGACGCGACATTTAAATTTTAATACAAGAAATGGATAGTCAAATGCAAATTTTTCTGGAAAAAATTCAAGAGCAAATGGAGAGACAAACTGTAACTATTACAGAGTCTGTTACACGGAACATTATGCAGCAAATGGATGAGAAATTCAAAAACCTGGATGAGCAGAATAAACGGATACATGTCGAGGTTTCAGAACTGAAAGAAAAAATTAAAAGATTAGAAATACAGAAGAAAATGAACAACTTGCTTTTCTTTGGAATAAGGGAAGGAAGCGAAGACGAATTCAATATGGTAAAATTCATGAAAGAAAAGATCAACTCGCACCTCGCTTTAAATATTCAGGAGCATGAAATCAATAAAACTTATAGGATTGGAAACAAGAATAGCAAGGGAACTCGGCCTATCCTTATTTCTCTCACAACAAATTGGAGAAGAAATGAAATTCTGCAAAATAAAAAAAAGTTTCCTCAAGGAATGTACATAAAAGAAGATTTTACAAAAGAAACGCTGGAAATAAGAAAGTCACTGCAGCCTAAAGTAGAAGAAGAAAGAAACAAAGGCAATATCGCTTACTTGCGAGGGGACAAAATTATAGTCAAGAAACAAAGTGATTTGAGTCGTGAAAAGAGAAAAAGGGAATCCTCTTTCTCCCCTAACTCAGAAACCAAGCCGCAGAACTATCAATCTTCAATAGGTCCCATAAAAATCGCTGCAAAAAACGCGTTTGATCTTCTGTCTCGCCCCAGAAGCAACTCACTGAAGGAAAAAAATAGTAGCTAGCAACCAAAAAACACCAGCGACCGGAAAATCTACAATAATCAAAATATCTTGCCATTTAAAACTATAAATAAACCTCCCCCAAGCCGGCTGGTCCCCGTGGGGGAAAATGACCACAACCCTCCAGTTTACAAAAAAGAAACGGTTAAGTCACTCAAAATTGGAACACTTAATGTGAGATCACTAGGATCAGAGAAAAGATATATAGAACTGATATATTCACTACAGAAAATCGAAATTGATATACTCGGCCTCGCAGAAGTAAGAAGAATGGACTGCAATATCGAAGAACATGATGATTATATATTTTGCTACAAAGGAGAAACGCCAGGCTTACACGGAGTGGGTTTCTTAATTAAAAAAGAGCACAAAAACAAGATATTAAATTTCTCAGGCTTATCCGAGCGAGTCGCTTTACTGCAAATGAAATATGATAACAAAATACTTTCTATAATACAAGTATACGCCCCGACGGAGAGAGCAACAGAACAAGATATCAACTCTTTCTATGAAACCTTGGAAGCAGCACAAAACGAAGCAGGTGAAAATGTTCTTATTATCGGAGACTTCAATGCTCAGGTAGGCCAAAAGAAAACGAAAGAAAACCGAGCTATGGGAAAATTTGGATATGGGAAAAGAAGCGAGAGAGGAGAAAAGCTCGTTCAATACGCCTTAGAAAATAAACTGTCCATTATGAATACCTACTTTAAAATGAGAAGCAACCGTAAATGGACATGGCTCTCTCCCGATGCAAAAACCAAAAATGAAGTAGATTTTATCTTATCAAATGAACCCAAAAATGTAAGAAATATAGAAGTTCTCCATGGCTTAGGATTTAGATCAGACCATCGCCTTGTCAGAGCTACGTATCTGCTAGAAAAACAAAAGAAAAGTAGATCGTCCTTTAAATCGCAACCAAAGTCACTAAAAACCACAGAAGACATCAGCTGTTTTTTGAAGGATCTAGAACAAAACATACGAACATTAAATACGCAAGAAGAAGGCGACGATGTTCAAACTATCTACGATGCTCTAGAGAATATTATTAACAAGAGTATGGCATCAAAGAGAAACGACGTAAAAGCAAATCGTGTCGACAAAATTCTTAGTAAAAACACACGGGATTTGCTAACAAGACGAACAGAACTCATAAAAATAAATCATAAAACTAAGGGAATGAAAAAGGAACTAAGTACATTATATAAAACAACAAGCAAAGCCATCAGAAAAGACTACCAACATTATAGAAATAAAATAATAGAAAGCAACCTACAGATATATAGAAGTACCAAAAGAGCATACAAACAGCTAACAACGCACAAAAATTGGATCCAGAACATAAAAACAAAAACTAAAGATACCAAGACCAGAGAGGATATCATAAATTGTGCTACAGAATTCTACAAACTACTCTATGAAAAGAAAAACAACACCGCTTCAAACTCGACTTATCCCTACTCTACTACACCTCATGAAAACTGCGAAATCGTCTCAAACGATGGCGATATACCACCTGTAAACATTATGGAAGTCACGAAACACATTAAGAAGATTAAAAATGACAAAAGTCCCGGACCAGATGGTATACAAAATGAGGCTCTGAGGCTTGGTTCTCCTCTGTTAGCTCGCCCACTTACCTACTTATTCAATAAAGTTTTAGACACAGGACAAGTGCCAGAGCAGTGGAAGAGTTCCGACATTATTCTACTCTACAAAAAAGGAGACCCAAAAGATATAGGCAACTACAGACCTATTAGCCTTCTTCCTAGTGTGTATAAACTATTTACGTCAATTATACAAAGCAGACTGAGTCCAAAAATCGACGAACGCCAGCCGATCGAACAAGCAGGTTTTCGCTCCAGCTTTTCTACAATAGATCACATACACGTTATACAACAAGTCATAGAAAAATATAAAGAGTTCAATAGACCACTTTACATAGCCTTCATAGACTACGCTAAAGCGTTCGACACAATTTCACACAACTCCATATGGGAAGCCCTCGAAAAATGCCACATTCATGGAAAATACATTACTACACTAAAAAACATATACGATGGCAGTTCCAGCAGAGTCAAAATGGAAAAACGCGGCCCGAAAATACCAATCGGCCGAGGAGTGAGACAGGGCGATCCTCTGTCCCCCAAACTTTTTATAGCAGTACTGCAACTTATCTTCGACCATCTAAACTGGCAGTCAGATGGAATCACAGTAAATGGGAGACAACTTACACACCTGAGATTCGCTGACGACATCGTCCTCTTCGCTGAAACAAGCAAGAAACTAGAAAAAGTGATATGCTCACTAAGTGAAGAAAGTGAAAAAGTGGGTCTCAAATTGAACGAAGGCAAGACGAAAGTAATGACAAACAGCAACACTAACACAATAAGCCTACATGGTAAGCCGCTGGAGTACGTAAACAAATACACATACCTAGGGAAACAAATAACATTTGGAGACAATAATGATGAAGAAGAGACGGAACATAGAGTGAACATGAGTTGGAAAAAGTTTTGGTCCCTAAAAGAAATTCTAAAAGGCGCCTTTCCTCTTCACCTCAAAAAGACTGTAATGGACACCTGCATTTTACCGACGCTCACATACGGTTGTCAAACTTGGACATACAACACCAAAATAAAAACTAAGCTCGCGACGTGCCAGAGAGCGATGGAAAGAAGTCTATTGAAAATAAGGAGAATAAACAGAATAAGAAACGAATACATAAGAAGTAAAACAAAGCTCATAGATGCTCTGCAATACGCTTTAACACTAAAGTGGCGATGGGCAGGGCACCTAGCAAGATACAAAGACAAAAGATGGACAATAGAATCAACTATATGGAGAGGACCAATTGGTAAAAGGAGCAGAGGACGTCCAAAAAGTAGATGGATTAACGAAATAATCGCCACGGCAGGAAAAGAATGGCAAATAAAAGCAAGGGACAGAGAGAGTTGGAATAAATTGGAGGAGACCTATACCCAGTCTGGGGTTCCAGCATCAAAAAACACAAATTAATATTAAATATTATGTATATTCTAAGTAATTTTGTTATTTAAGGTTGTTGGAAATAAATAGGTTTAATAATAATAATAATTTATTTTTGTTTTAGTTCGTGTTCGTTAACCCAAACCAATATGAAAGCTACCAAAGTTACCGACATAGCCCAGCGGATTAGCAAGTTGAAGTGGCAATGGGCAGGGCACATAGCACGCAGAACTGATGGCCGATGGGGCTGCAAAGTTCTGGAGTGGAGACCACGGACCGGCAAGCGCAGCGTAGGACGTCCACCCACAAGGTGGACAGACGACCTCGTAAGAACCGCAGGTTCGCGCTGGATGCGAGCCGCTTCCAACAGGTCTTTATGGAAGTCAATAGGGGAGGCCTATGTCCAGCAGTGGACGTCATACGGCTGAAATGAAATGATGAAAATGAAAGCAAATTTAAAGACATCAAATCAAAATAAGTGTAAAGCGGCCCCACAATCACTATTTTAATGTATCATCAAGTTTACATACAAATTCTGCCTGAAAACATTAACAACCAATACAAGTCTCATCTCAGAGGCAGATATTACACGCGTAATATTAATTTGCATGTAAAACACGTGACGTGCTGGCAACTTGTTACCATCAACCGGAGTAATGGCTTGAAAATGAGACTGTGTCCAAATAGTTCTCGAAATGTGTTTGTATTCGTGTTGGAGGTAATAACTACCGTCATAAATCATTATAGAAATGTAAGCATTGACTAAAACCGAAAACCTTTACACGAGTTTGAGAAATTTGCATTGGAAGCGACTTAAATAGTTGCACGATACATTGACCTACCCAAAAGTAGACTAAATATGATTATGTAATTCTAACCTTTTTTGTCGCAGTGGGGACTAAAGCAATTTTATTTTTTATTTTCAATGCTATTATTATTTTTGTCTTTATTACACAGTACCTGGCTGACCGAGCTTTGCTTGGCTGAAAACACGGATAAAACGACGTTTTCTAAAAATGAAACCTAGCTAGATCGATTTATCGTCCCTGAAACCCCCTGCATACTACGACTTGAAAAAAGGGGGAAAAATAATCGTCTAGAATCGAACCGGGGTCTTCTGGATTCGGGGCCGCCCGATTTCCCACCTGAGCTATTAAAACCTTGTTGAAGGTGGCGAAATTTACCTTCGTATTCTAATGATATTGTAGCAGTTTTTCATTGCCTGAAAACACGGATAAAATAACGTTTTCTCAAAATGAAACCTAGCTAGATCGATTTATCGCCCCCGAAACCCCCTGCTAACTAAATTTCATGAAAATCGTTGGAGCTGTTTCCGAGATTCATATGTTAAATATATATATACAAGAAATGCTCGTTTAATTAAATGTATGAGATTAGATAGATAAATACGTAGTGTCGTTATTTTTTTCTAATGGAACGCGAGGCTAATTTTATTAATCTAATAAAATTATGATGATTATCTTATAAAATTATTAATTAATTATTTCTGCCGTGGTGGTGCCGGCGTAAGAACCTACCCCACCCTCTCTACCCGTGGTTGCCGTAAGAGTCGGCTAAGGGATGTAACCCGGAAGATGGGCAGCAGCGTCTTCCTTGAATCACACCTAACTGCGCTCGCCAACCCGCCTGCCAAGCGTGGCGAGTATTGGCAAAACCCCCCCAGGAGGAGGCCTATGTCCAGCAGTGGACATCCTATGGCTAAAGATGAAGATGTGAGATGTGAATAAAATTATGAAAGCTGAAACACCAGTGGGCTATATAGCTACAGTCCTTTAGGTAATTTCGCTATCTGTAGTACCCTTCAAACCGGAACACAGTAATGTTACACTACTGCTTGGCAGCAGAATATCTGGTACTGCGGTGGTACCTACCTAGACGACCTCCTGCTAAGGAGATATACCACCAAGTGCATTAATTCAATAAACCGCAGCTTGACTATTTTATATCCATCAATCGTTTGAAAACATAATAAAAACAAATAATTTAGACAAACAACTTAAAAAAAATTATAATCAGCTCAGAATTTGTTTTCACTTCAGATAATCTAAGGCGATTGCTGTGTTAACAGAATCCAGATTTAATAAAATTCAAGAAAAATATCATACCAAAATGAAACTTGGCAGAACTAAAAGTGTTTTATCGTTTTATCTCTGGATGGCCCAACTTCAAAGCGCCTACCAGTATGTTATCAGCACGTTTTCTGCCATACGGATTTAGATTGTTTGGCCAGCTGCAATGCAAGTGTCTCTTCCAAATAAAAAATATTTAAATTGTATCAATTTATATTTTTCATGCTTTTTAGGGTTTATAAATATTGTAAATAAATACATATTGTAGGACACATTACACACAGCGCCATCTGACACCTAACTAAGCAGAGCTTAAAGCGTACCCAAAGGGTAAAACGGGACCCTATTACTAAGACTCCGCTGTTCGTCCGTCTGTCCGTCTGTCACCAGGCTATATCTCATGAACCGTGATAGTTAGACAGTTGAAATTTTCACAGATGACGTATTTCTGTTGCAGCTTTATCAACAAATACTAAAAAAAAAAACAGAATAAAATAAATATTTAAGGGGGCTCCCATACAATTAACGTGATTTTTTTTGCTTGTTTTTGCTCAATATTGATAACGGCAACAGGTAAATGCTTGAAATATTCACAGAATATTTAGTTATATATTCACTTTAAAAATAAACAATTAAATTAAAATAAAACAATTATTTAAGGGCGATTACAACAAACGTGATTTTTTTGCCGTTTTTATAGATAATAGTATAGAACCCTTCTTGCGCAAGTCAGACTCGCACTTGGCTGTTTTTTTTTAATAGTTCACAGGCTAGGTATAGCACAGCTCATGTTGATAAGTGACGGTGTGGTCGAAGATGGTAAACGCACGTAGACTGGAATGGAACTTGCTTTTAAGTTAGACTGCCAGAACACACTGTAGAATGCTTGGAGGCAAATTTACAACTTGAGAGTGGTAGCTTGCCAGCCGAGTACTAGGAAGTAACCACCATACTAATGTTTTCTCACGATGTTTTTCTTCACCACCAGCTCAAGTTTGTATGACAGTCATGACTCAAACCACGTGTCGGCAACTGGTCGCTGCTGGAAGAAAAGGATAATAATATGTAATGGTAGTTATAATTTTTTTTTTTTTTTTATATATCTGACAGGCTTGATGTTTGACCACAACTCACCCGATGTTAAGTGACGGTGTGGTCGAAGATGGTAAAGCACACCTAGCCCGGAATGGAACTGGCTCTCAAGTGAGGCTGCCGGAACACACCGTTAGATGCTTGGCGGCAGATTTTCATCTTGAGGGTGGTAGCTAGCCAGCTGAGTACTGGAAAGTACCCTACCACCACGCTATGGTTTCCTCACGATGTTTTCCTTCACCGACAGCTCAAGCTCATTGTTGGGGTTTAAGCCCACGCCCTTCGGCATGCGAACCGACCGCGCTAACCACTGAGCTATCATCGCTATAAAAATAATCGTTATGATCAGAATAAAAGTTGGCTAGATATTTTTGTAGATATTATGTTCTTCTAACTTGCACCACTGTAAGTAGATTTGGTGTCCAGTGCGACCCGACCATATTGAATTAGGTTGATGAAACGCGCTGACGCGACGGGACGATCCCCGACCGTCACAACGCTTCCTGCCGAAGGCAACTTATTTTATGCCGATATCGAAGTGGCTGAAGCAATATGTTGTGACATCACATTTTAATTAAGAACCTGGCAACAGAAACAAGCGAACTTGTACTATTTCAGAAACTCTGGTATTGTATGTGAACGACATAAACATGAAATCGAACTCCATTCATGCCCATGACTCGGAGCTGAATGTCAATTTTTTTCTTAAGTTTACGTGCTATTACTTTATATTTTTAAATCCTACTACTGTCTCTGTCACACTTTTCATAGCTGTTTATCACTACATATTATAAAACAAAGTCGCCCGCTGCGTCTGTCTGTTCGCGATAAACTTAAAAACTACTGAACGGATTATCATGCGAGTTTCACCAATAGATAGAGTGATTTTCGCGGTTTTACCCGCGTGGTGATGGATGATGAGGATAATGATGAAAGTATCCTATGTTTTATTCCAGGGACTAAAGTATCTACATGCAAAATTTCATCTAGATCCATTCAGCCGTTCTGGCGTGATTGAGTAACAAACATCCATCCATCCATCCATCCATACAAACTTTCACATTTATAATATTAGTGGGATTTGCATAAAGAGATGTACGCCATATACATGGCTATCTAAAGCCATGACGGGGCCCTTGAGCACACAATAATATGGAGCCCTTTTAGAAAGTAAAGTATGATAAGTAAAATGTATGATAGGTACATCAATTTTTCTGCTATGATCTTATTGGTATTAATAATGGTTCCTCAAAACGGTCAGGCTATATCTACCTAAACTAGTAAAAACACTGTGTAATGTAAGCGAATATATCGGGGCCCTCGTGTGGATGGGCACAGGCAGACAAAATAAGACGGTATTGGCCAAATAAATTATATGGCATACAAGTGCAATATTATGAAATTTTAGTCTACGACGACTCTTTTGGCTTATAACCGTAAATTATCTTTGTTAAACTCAAACGAAACATTGTACCTATGTTTTATTAATAACAAAACTTTTAATTTTGCTTTTGTTAAAAATTTCAGTACAGAATTTCTAATCTCCAGGTAAATTAGCTTCAAAACTTCACTGAGTCAACGACTAAAACACAGCGTTAAAATCTTTTAATTAAAATCTTGGCTTTATTTATTAATACCTAACAGAATTAATTATAGAGAAATGAGCATATTGGCAATATTATTACTACTGGTAAAGCTTTCAGCGGCAGGTGCTGGGCGCATATTCAAAACTGTCTAGTTTAATATCGCCCAGGTGAGAGTGACGGCTTGGAAACACGGCCTTATGAAAAAGAAAATCAGGGTTTCCGAGAACGGGGCTGGTTTATGATGGCAGACCTATGAGAATTTCATGTCAACTGTATACATATAGTCAATGAAGTTCTATTTTTTTTTGTCTGACAGCCAGCCGAGTACTATATAGAAAGTACCCTCCCACCTCGCAAATAGAAACAACTAACTGAATTAAATTAAATTGAATTAAATATAGAACTGAAAATTGCAATTGAAAGTGGCGCCACCTCTACAGCTACAAATTTCCCCAAATTTATTTAATATGGAGTGATAATTCTCGCAGTTTGTAGGTCTTCCGAAAATAGCTACAGCGCTAATTATTAAACTGTCGTGATTTGATACTAATACGTCGAGGTAAATAAAAATAAATAAATAAAACTAATTTTATAGTATTTTGTGCGCGAAGCCCCAGTGATAAACATAATTAGTAATTTCCTAGGTCTAAAGGCTCACTATCGATATCACAATGAAGTATTAGTCTATCCCTGACTTATAATTTAAACCTGTAATTTAGCTGACCAGATTACCGCCATGACGCTTTCCCGCCTATTTCGGATAATTCAATATGGCGGCCGGCGGAGCGAGACGCGACGCGCTCGCGGCTAGACATAACCCCAAAATTGCATCAGCTCACACCAGATTACCGGAAAATTATCCTGCCGTTGCAATTATGAACGCCGTGTTTTAGTCTACTCTATACAACTGAACGAGACGAGAAAATTCCTCGTGTGACGATGATCGTCACGCTTATTTTGACATAATTTATTAATGATATAACCCACAAGAGTTTTGTGGGTTTAAACCATTATTTTTTTTGTTTTTATTTGGCTCCTCGGGTCTCCGTATAGTAAATAATGTATTACCGTGTTTTTTTTTTTACAGTTGACATGCTAGGTGTTTGACTACAGCTTAACTGATGATAAATTACAGTGTACCTACTCGAAGATGGCGGTAATGGTGTGTAGTAAGAAAATTGTTCCTCCATAATTCTTATTGGCATTTAATTTATTTTTATAACTGATTTTTATATTGTTTTTTAATTCTTTGTTCAATACTGACAAAAAGTAATAAAATATCTTAAAATTAAGTCTCTAAATACTAAGCACCCACCTTACATTATGTGACACTAAACTGTAATAATATCAAGTAACCGTAACTTAAACTCGTATCACTTAACTTATCACAAAATACTGAATGAAAAATGTCGAAATATTTGGCACCAACAAATGAACAAAGTGTTTTTTTTTATGGTTGACAGGCTTAGTGTTTGACTACAGCTCACCTGATGTTAAGTGACGGTGTGGTCGAAGATGGTAAACACACCTGGAAAGGCTCTCAAGTTTGGCTGCCGGAAGAAGTTGAAAATGTGACACATTTTCAACTTGAGGGTGGTAGCTAGCCAGTCAAGTACTAGAAAGTACCCTACCACCCAAAAACAAGTGAATAAGTGTTACATGTATGTGTGATGCCAAAAACAAAGAAGTGAATAAGTGCTAATGCTGTACATTTATTTATTTATTCACTATTCTATATTGCATCCTATACTTACATACAACAAAGAATTTAATAAATAAACAAATATCTATTGGTGATATTATTAATACTTTGCAGTTATTATTACTGACCGTCTTGTAGACTGAACTGAATTAGCAAAATTTTCTCGGTCTAAACTTGTCGGTCCAATTTGTGATCCAAGCAATCGATACCTATACAACTATTTACCTCACCTTAATTACCAAGAAACCCCGAAAGCCCCGCGGCACCAACTAATCAGTACTAACGAATGCCATGTACCAATAACCAGGGGCTGCATCTACCGCCGCCAGGTCGATTGTACCCCAAATGGTATTCGTTAACATTTGGACGCGATTCCCGAATTTGTTAGGGCTAACAAGCCCGGGAAGTTTGCGGGTCGAAATGACCGGACATGCCTCAATTAGCGGCGGGGGAGCTACGAACGTCTATTGGATGTGATGGATTGGAAAACTATGAACAGAGAGATTCGGGGATTTGGATTGAACATTTTAGAGATACACACTCCGTTATTCTTTATTTACAGATTCATAAAAGAGATAGCGATTATAGCTCAGTGGTTAGCGTGGTCGGTTCGCATGCCGAAGGGCGTGGGTTCAAACCCCAACAATGAGCTTGAGCTGTCGGTGAAGTAAAACATCGTGAGGAAACCATAGCGTGGTGGTAGAGTACTTTCTAGTACTCGGCTGGCTAGCTACCACCCTCAAGTTGAAAATCTGCCGCCAAGCATGTAACGGTGTGTTCCGGCATCCTCACTAGAGAGCCAGTTCCATTCCAGGCTAGGTGTGCTTTACCATCTTCGACCACACCGTCACTTAACATCAGGTGACTTGTGGTCAAACACCAAGCCTGTCAGCTATAAAAAAAAAAAAAAAAAAAAAAAAGATTGAAGCTACTAAGAAAATAATGTATATACTAGGTGGTAGATCTCTTTGGCAAGAGGTTGTCTTGGCATTAACCACCGCAGTACCATATATTCTGCCGTCAAACAGTAGTTTGTAAACATTACTGTGTTTCGGTTTGAAGGGTACTGCAGCTAGTGAAATTACTGGGCTGTTGAGATTAACCATCTAATGTGTCAAAGTAATGAAAGTCAAACTAGCGATAAAAAGTTTAAAGTTCTAGTGCAAAGTTCTGTACATAGCTGCAATGGTCAAGGACAGGCATCATCTCTTACCATTAGGAGATCTTCACACTTGGATGTTATGGTTTGGAGAGTAATTTGGAGCATTTTGATCATATTAAATTCATAAGATAAATACTGACAAAACACGCACGATTTACGTAGCAGAAATAAAAAATACAGTAAATTCCTTATTGGATTTATCTAGTCATTTTTATCGTCTTGTAGTCATGTTGTATTATTAGTAAACATTGATAAAGATCTGGGATTATCTGAGACATGTTAACTTAACCTATGAAGCATACGCAAGTCTAAGTATATAAGTCTTTTGTTAAATTATTAAGAAGTTCTAGGGCGGTAAAAGGCTATTTGAAATTGATAACTTTTTTGTTAATATATACTCAGAGACAGTTATATGCAGTCCACTTTCTATTATATATAACTTTTTTGTAAACTTAGGCATTTTAATATTTTTTTAGGGCTGACTGGCTAGGTGTTTGACCACAGCTCACCTGATGTTGTGATGGTGTAGTGGAAGATGATGACACACATAGCCTGGAATGGAACTGGCTCTCAAGTGAGGCTGCCGGAACACACGATTAGATGCTTGGTGGCAGATTTTCAACTTGAAGGTGGTAGCTAGCCAGCCGAGTATTAGAAAGTACCCTACCACCACGCTATGGTTTCCTCACTAAAAGTAATGATCAAATCGGAATACAGTAATGTTTGCATACTACTGCTTAGAGGCGGAATATTTGAGGGTATCGACCTAAAGAAAGTAGTTTTACCACCAAGTAAAAACTTACGACCTTATCACAACAGCTTAGTACAAAGTAAAAGCAAGCTTCCACGAGTGCTTAAAGTGTAATATAATGGTGTTTCAAGACAGGAAAAGTTTTTTTTATTAAAAAAATTACAGCTATTTTAAGAATAATTTAGCAAAGTTATTATAACATGCAATATCATTTATGCAATAAACCGTATCCAAAAAGTAGCCCAATTGGCGATTCTTGGTCCAGCATTAAGCACACAGCTTAGGACGAGTTGGGTTAAAACTTTTCCAAGTCAGAGCTAAGTCTATACTGTTGCTTTCACAGTTATCATGCTTTTTGACTCAGACTTATTTTACTTTATTTAACATGATTAAATATAAATAATACTGGACACTGGAGTAATGCACAAAGCGCAATGTCAAAAACAAAAAAATAACACATACTATATTCCTTACTTCTGTGTTTCATACACAATGCGGGGGGAAAACCGATCAATCGTTTTCTTATAAATTAATTAAAAACTTTTCTAACTAGCTCGTCTTCTCAGGAAAATTTGTCAATAATTTCACTTATTTGACCAATGGTTATTTGTTTGCATGAATTAGATAGTGCATAAACAATAGATATGTACATACCTATACATATAAAACGCAGTTTTCTATTACTCCCACCAGGGGAGCTATAACGCAAATTAATATAGTAGAACCTCTGCCTACGTGTGCAATTGACAAACGTCTCATTCGTACGGCCAAGGAATGAAACAAGCTACCAGCTCCCTTGTTTCCCGAGGGATATAATCTGGATAATTTTATAAGCAAATCAGTGAATAGGTATCTCCTAAGTCTGTCACATCATCGCTTACCAACAGCCGAGTTCGAAGTACCCGGCGTAAAACGGCTCACAAATAAGAGATACTGTACATCTAGTTTATGTGTGCCAATAAAAATACAAACGCTTCTATAAATGACTTTTTTTTTATTTAATTTGACCCATCGGGCATGCTAATGCTGTTAAGCCATACTGCCTTGCCATCGGTTTTTACAATTCATGTCTAACATCTATAGTTACAGTCAAAGTCCAGACTTGGTTTAGTCTAATCCGTGCCAGTCAAATCCAGTCATCCCTTAGTAAAGTAGTGGTGACTTTACTATAAGCTTTGATGAAGTTCTGGAAGTAATACGAAAAGTCATGTTTCACGACATTAAATCACTCTCCCACACTCGCGCTTGATATTCGGCACTTTATGAATAAAACACCATTATTTTTATACATAAACACTCGATAAAACACTAGTTTTAGAAAAATACAATGTAGCTACACGACTCTTTCCGCGTTTCCGCCAAAACTCTTATATGATAAACAATTCATGGACACAGATAATAATATAACATCACCGTGAACGAATAACAAACTCGCATTTGCAGTTGGTTTTGTACAGACACTCGAAATTCGCAAAATGTTCCACGGTTTCGATAAAATTCAAAGCTTGTTGGTTTTCTCGAGCGCAAACCGTTGCTAACCCATTTTATAGCACATCCAGTATAATCTACCGCTGCATTTTGCGACTAAAGTACCTAAGTGCTAAACCCCCGCCAAGGGACGCGTGCTTTTCCACGAAATATCTTCAGTTTCGCGCCTTATTTGCATAAACCGTGCGCTTCTAAGCCGAAGTGCGCTTGTCTCTGGTAAAAGCCGTCGTAAAATTTGTGAAAGACTTTTTCTTACGTATTCCTAAAATCTGTCGTTTTTTTTGTAGTTTCAAAGCAAATGTAAGATATTTAATTAAAAAATTCAGAAAGAATTTATTTCAGTTAAGTAAATAAATATACATCGTCAACTGCATCCTCTAAAATTGAAAACTATAGAAGACGTTATAACTAAAGGTATTCACGTAAGAGTCATTAAAATGTCAAATAATAATAGGTTAAATTTTTTAAAATAGAACATAAAAATTATAAAAACAAAATCTCAGAGATTCAAAATAAGTTTCTAATGTGTCATGTAACCTTTTTATATCAGAAAAGGTCGAAAATTTTACTTTTTAATATTAAAAAAAGGCGTGTAGGAAACAATTTTTTGGCCTTTTTCATGTAGAGTCGATATTTATGGTGCTTATTTAATACTGTTTTATTTTTTCATTTTCTCATTCATAAAAACTTAATAAACTGTTCAGTTCGATAAATATCTTCGCTTTGTCACGTAACACTTCTCGGCAAGATATAGAACGGAAGTTATTATTTGAGAAGGGGGACAGCGCCCCTGGTGGCAGTAAATGATATCTTCTTTTTTCATACATTTGACCTGTAACGTACGTTATTCTCCCAAATTAATATCCTATAGCCATAAATACTAACTAACTGAGTAGGTACTTGTTAAAAGTTATTTCCCAAACTGTTAAGAAGGTTAAATACTGTTATTCTATTTAATAACAACGCATAAGTACACACTTATATTTTATGTAACTGTCCAGTTGGAAACTCCAGAGGGCCGTAACGTTCTATTTCCGACCCAAAACTATTTCGGCCGATATTTACAAAGTAGTACTAAACGTTGAACGAGAATAAAACATCCCTAGCTGTTAGCTACCATCTGTTCTGAAAGTTTGACCGTCATAAATCTAACGCACCTCAGGGCGATCTTACAGCTGTAAAGCATCGTTAACACGTGTAGCGCCACCTTGCGGTGAGGCGGAGAGGCAATGAGGCGTGCTGATCTAAGTATATTAAACGTTACTTTTGTTACGAAAACTGTTACTTATGAGTATGACTGCTCAGTTACTTACAGTTACTTTCACGTCACAGTTACTTTTTATTTTTCCCTAATATAGAGTCGTGTGGTGGTTGGTAACTAATTTGAAGAATTGTTAAGAGGATTGAGACATATGGCAATACTTATTTTTTTATTAGTAAGTTACTTTTTTCGTCGACTTTTTTTTATTTTAATGAATTTTTGCCTGGTTTTTACTTTTCGATATTTATTTATGTTTATCGTATGATAGGAAAAGAATCACCTAAATATATACATCCATAGATTTAATTAAAACCACAGACGCCTAAATAAAGCAGAGGTTAATTGACAAAGCCTAAGGTGGCTCATTACGTGGAAGACAGGAATATATGGTTGTTGTAGCTTCTCTCTGCACTTGCATCCCCCTGGGTAAGAGACAATTGTAGTAAGCATAATGTATGTATTAATATTTATAACTGTAAATTGTAACCTAATATGAAAAGAAAGATCCACAAAAAAAAATTCCTTGCTGAGTTTCTTGCCGGAGTCTTCTCAGTTAAAGTGTAATTACGAGCCGGTGGTAGATTCAAACATGTTACTTAACGTTCATAAGTGCCTTACCAGGGCCTAAACTGAATAAATGACTTTATGATTTTGATTTTGATTTTGAAAAAAGTATTTGGTATTTTTTCAATAATGTCAATCTGATGCCAAACTAATGTTCGTGCAATAAGTAACGTTAACCGTTTATGAACAGACTGATTTGTATTGTATATGTAAATGTTTATTGACATCAAAAAAGTTAAAAAGTACTAATAGTCACAGACTTGTCACAGACAAATACTTATATGTACAATGTACATATGTATATGTACAATTGCGCAATGCCTAAATCATTCCACACTAATATTATTAATCTGAAAGTTTGTGTGCAAAGCGAAACCACTCAACCTTAAATGTTACAGAATTGATAATGAGCCAACGTTCTAAGTTAACTCTATAAAAGCTGAACAGATTTGGTTAAAAAATCTAAAATTCTAGGTAAGTACTTTCTAGTTCGCTACCACCCAAATTGAAAATCTGTCGCCAAGGACCTGACACAGACACTGTGAGCCGGTTCCCATTTCAAGCAAGGTTTACAAGTCGCCTTTTTAAAAAAAAATTTTTTGGTGTTTGCTTCAGATGTGCATAATTAACCCTGCCTTTCTACTATTAGACAGCCAGATGCTTAAAACTCAATCGCCGCTACTACATAAGTTTCTTTTAGACTTGCGTGCCCCATGGAAGATCACATCTTCGCTTAACATCAGGCGGGATGTCTGTCAAAAGCTTCTAAGCAATCCAGTTTTTATAAGCTGCACTGTTGGGCGTGGTCCTCTTCTCATTGTAAGAAGAATAAAGTCGTAGTACCACCATGCTCGACAAGTGCGAGTTGGCAAACCTCACACATTTCGAGATCTTTTTTTAAGAACTCTCAGGTTTCCTCATGTTTTTTTCCTGCACCGTTTGGATGTCATCAGCACATACTTAGAAAAGACGAAAGGATGGAAGCAAGAGAGTTTCGGAGAGTGTGCTTCAGAACTACATAGTCGAATTCCTCCATGCCGATTTAGAAGAAAAACG
Organism: Biston stratarius; assembly: GCA_950106695.1. Lineage (NCBI taxonomy): Eukaryota > Metazoa > Arthropoda > Insecta > Lepidoptera > Geometridae > Biston > Biston stratarius. The sequence continues at coordinate 30,401,846 of OX467106.1, read as the reverse complement.
ACTTCATGACCTTTAGGCTAACTAAACGCACTGCTCCAATGAAACAGCGAGGTTTCGCAGTACACGAAAATATCATAGAAGTATACAATTTTTTGATTTTTGTCAATTTTGTTTTCTCATGGATGCCATTGTCAGAACTGGACCACACGGGAAGCACCAGCTTTCAAATAAAAAAAGAGTCATTAAAATCGGTTCACCCAGTTATGAGGAAACAAACAGAAAAAAAAATACAGTCGAATTGAGGACCTCCTTTTTTAAAGTCGGTAAAAAAATTACATCGTTTCATGGTCGACGTTCCAATAACTCGAACGAAAAGATTTGATTCCACGTTCATTGTGTGGACTGCTAGACAGTGGAATGCGCTGCCTGAGTGGGTGTTCCCCGTCGCATATAATCTGGGTGTCTTCAAGTTGAGAGTGAATTGGTATCTTCTAGGCAAGAGTGCTCCATCTTAGACCGCATCATCAATTAACATCAGGTGAGATGGCGGTCAAAGGTAAGCATATATCTTATTAAAGCGATTGGTCTTTCACTTAGGTTACCAAAACTTTGAACACTTATTACATTATTAAAGCGTATTTAGCACAGCCGACTACACTATCACTTAGTCTTAACCTAGCCCGTCACTAATAAAAAACTCCGGAGAGCTACAAGGCTATAAATAAAACACTTTTATCTTGTATAGGCCTCATACACAATTACTATATACTATAGACGTTTAACCCTCTCTTAAGAAACTTTGACCGCCATAAATCTAACCAGCTCCTCAGGGCATTCCCGATCTCTCACGCTGTAAAGTATTGCTAACATGTGTTAAGAACCCCGGAACGTCCTAGTGAGGCACGCCTGTTAAATTTAACTGGAACCGTCTAGATTTTATGTTAATTGAATTTATTTTTGCTTAATACTGTACCTACATTGTGTAGGTCTATGTTTATCTAATAATACCTTTAAACGAGCAATTCTTGTATATACGAGTATATAAATATATATATGTAATCTAAATCGAAACGTCTCCAACGATTTACATGAAATTTAGTATGCAGGGGGTTTCGGGGGCGATAAATCGATCTAGCTAGGTTTCATTTTTAGAAAACGTTTTATCCGTGTTTTTAGCCGAGCAAAGCTTGGTCATCCAGGTACTTATTTATTTATGTAGTAACGGTTGAAATTTAAAAATGTTTCAACTTCGCTGGAAAAATAGCTAACTGCAGCTGTAAAAGTATTATTAAGTAAGCTTGTGATTAAAAGTAGCCCGTGTGCTTAATTAGAGTATTAGCTATTTTCATAAATAAATAAATATCTTAACACATTTTACACAGCGTCATCTAGCCCCAAACTAAGCAAAGCTTGTTCTATAGGAAGCTGGTAACTGATAGAATACTTATATACTTTTTTAAATGTAAATACATACTTATAATACATACAGAATTGCATTCCGTATTTCATTTAATTCGATTGAATGTAGAGATGTAGAGAAAGCTCAGTCGTTAGCGCGGTCGGTTCACACGCTGAAAGGGAACCCGAACAATAAGCTTAAGTGTATATGCAGGAAAACATCGTGAGGTAACCATGACACGGTGGTAAAGTACTTGCTAGTACTCGGCTATTAAGCTGCCACCCTCAAGTTGAAAATCTGTCGCCAAACACTTACTTGAGAACCAGTTCTATTTCAAGCTAGGTGTATATGCCATCTTCGACAACACCATCACTTAACTTCAGGTGAGCTATGGTCAAAAACCTAGCCAGGCAATCATAACAAAAACAAAATTCGTTATGCCGTTTCAGGGTGACGAAGTTTATCATCTATTTTGAAGTTTCTGTCAACGGCGAACCCCGTCATCTTCCGTCATGAGCACAAATATAAGTGGCGACTAAATTTTGTCTTGAAGGTCCTATTGCAAGGCGCTCAGTACTATTGGCCGTTAGTTTTGAAAGTGTAGGTAGGATAGCTTTAGGCGGGTCTTAATAATTAAGCGTTTCGTGTCGAGGTCTTGCAATCGCTTTTTCTCAGTTAGTTAGTTTAGCCTTATAAACAGAACTGAGGCAAACTTTTACATATATTAGAGTGATATATAATCTTGGCAACAAAGCTACATTTACCGTGAATATTACACGACATAGCCACGGAATAAGTCATATCTCTAAGTTTGACATTTTAGCGACAAGTTTGAATGTGAATTAACCTTATCATTGATTTTTAGTGTCGTCAAAATATGATCATTGCAAAAAACCCATTTGTGTTTTATTTCATTCAATAAAACCGCCGTACAAATCGTTCTGCGGCATTAATGAAAGCAATTGGTAAAGCATTAATTGGTATTTATGCACAGTCACGGCTTCTGGATTTCAAAGGTTTTCACCGTTGTGTTGTTTTATGGCGATTTTAATTGTTTTATGTAAATTGTTCGTGGTTAATAGGTGTTATTCGATTTGGGACAATGCTGTTTAGGTTATTTTTTAAGGTTGACATGTTTTGACTTGTTTACAGAAAAAAGTTGTTTACAGTGTACCTACTTCCTTAATTGGTCAAATTTTTTATCTTCTCAATTTGGTCAACTTGGAAATATAAATTTAAATAATTGAACACATTTATTGGAGATCAATATTAATTTAAACTCACCACCTACACGTTGTTACCCTGTTAGGTCTGTGATGATACCTTGTTAGCACATTTATATCTGCTTCAAGAGCTGCAGGGCGTAGGTTCGATTCCCACCAGGTCAATCATTTAAGTGACGATAAATATTTTTTCTGTGTCTAGGTGTTTTGTATGTATTCACAAAAAAAAGTATATAAGTATTCTATGAGTTACCTGCTCTCATAGCCATAAGTTCCCCATAAACTATAGATTCTTTGCTTATGGGTTTTATTTATTTACCCACGACAGAACGGAGACGGTATATGCGTTTGGGGTGAGAGGATGTTTGTGCAAATCCATGTTGCCATTTTTTTCCAAAACTACCTAGTCCGATTTTGATGCAGTTTTCAGTTATGGGTTCGGGTTTGATTGGCACATGTTCTTAGATGGGTATTACGGTGACAACTCACCAGGGGGCGCTGCAGCAAACATTGTTTGTGCAAATCCATGTTGCCATTTTTCTCCAAAACTAATAGTCCGATTTTGATGCAGTTTTCAGTTATGGGTTTAGGTTTGATTGGTGCATATTCTTAGATAGGTGTTATGGTGACAACTCACCAGGGGGCACTGCTGGGCTCTAAGTTTTTTCAAAAAATTTATTTTTTTTTACTTTTTCATTTCAGAGAATTTCACGAAGAATAAATTTGTAACTAAAACATTTGTTATTAAGTTTGCACTATTTTTAAGATTATTTTTACAGCTACAAAACCGGAATCCAAAGCTTTGTCGGTATCATTAAAGTAATTTTAGTCCACAGCTCCCTAGACTAAAGCCCAACCAACTTGGGAAGATAAAAAAAAACTTAAATTGAATGAAGTTCAATTATTTATAGTTTCAACTATAAATAATTGAACTACTAATAACCAACATCTCTAAAACAAAAACATACTAATCACATTTTCCGCATTTTGCTTCAATTTATGCGTGCAACACTTCCAGTATAAAACAAAAACAAAACTAACTTAATACCAAATATTTTAGTCATAAATTAATTCCTCGTTAAGTTCTCAGAGACTCTGTATTTAAATGAAGGTTACTCTCTAATATATCATTTTCACGGTTTTCTACTACCTAACTTTCATAACTTCCAAACTTAACTCGTTGCATAGGGCTGCCGTAATTCAAGATAACTTGAGATTTAGATGCGGTTAAGTGAGGCTAAGTTAGAGTTAAGTGCTGAGTTAAGAAGACCAGCTGAAAATCAAATACTCGTTCAGAAAATGTTTGAAATTATGTTAGTCCTTCAGTTAGTTGATTTTATATATAAAATTACGTTAAATTTTGTGGTGAAAGTACTTAGTACGCTTTCTACTCGAGTCTAACTCTAAATTCAAAGGTTTGGCACTTGAGTGCTTTACTAATATCGCATTTGATCCTTTATGAGCTTAGCTGAGTTGAATTCAATTCACATAGGCACTTAAAGAAGACTAAGCCACCTCTTAACCGCACAAATGGCCTAATAACTATCGATCTTTACCTTCAATCCAAATTCAGCATTCAATTATTATTAGTAACAGTTTAACATAAAACTGCTAACAGCTTGCTTGCTTGCCTACATTGAGTAAAAATATAAAATCGTAGGACATTACACACAGCGCCGTCTGACCCCAAACTAAGTAAAGTTTGTATTATGGGAAACAGATAACTAATAGAATAATTCAATACTTTTTTTTTTGTGAATTCATTCTTGTAATACATACAGACCATTATTAATACCACAAAATGTTTGTCCTGGGTGGGAATCGAACTCACGTCCTACGGACTCACTCGCGAATTAAAGCCTCCCAGATTGTATCTACCAAGGAAAACACGATCGGGCAGCAAATTCCATTGTTAGCGGATCGTACGATTAAAGTGAAGAAAAATTCGCTTAACAAGGAAATTATAACACGAAATTTTGACAAGTTTTTCTGTTGTAAACGTAATCTTTGGTGAAGACAATAAAGAGTAATTAAATCAAGTGATTCATTTTGTCGTGGTTGAATGATATTTTCTTATAAAACGACTGATTGTTTTCACGATTTCGGAAGCTCATGCTAAAATCTGTTTGAGCTCCTTTTTGCTTAGTACCGTTCCGTGTAGCCTCGCATATAAAAGTTTTTGGTATAATTTTTGCCGGCGGTTCCCACATTTCAGTAGATACCGTCAAGCTGTTTATTCAGGCTACAGCTCGTGGCAGACGTCAAACGACTACTGTGGAATATGTAAACAGAACCCAGGGTTTTACTGTATCTTACACACATCATCATCATGTTCAGGCTATTATAGTAAACAGCTGAACATAAGTATTTCCCTAGACACGCCACTGAGCCCAATCTTCGGCTTTTGCTTCCAGCTACTGCCAGCCGTCCTTCGTATATTGTCACTCCATTGAGTCCCAGGGCGTCCTACACTATGTTTGCCGATTCATGGTGTACACTCAAGAACACGTCTACCCCAGAGGTTATGCCAATACGCTGAGCTAAAAGAAAAGTTTATTTCAGTAAACACCCATAGTACGAACGTATTCAAAAATACTGCTTTCTACTGAAACCTCATTGTGTATGTAATAAATTAAAAACAGGTTGTGGATTACACCCGTCCGCCCGTATTCCGGCCGTCAACTAAGTTTATCCAGCGGATTTGCTCCGCGAATGTTACATTTGATATAGTAAGTTGTAAGACTTTTCTTGTATTTCGTTATTTAATTACGAACATCTGTTTAGCTCAGTGCTAATTGAAGAGCATAATTTCGTATATATTTCTGAGTCAGTCTTATTTTTATAAATTGTCCCACTGCTGGGCAAGTGCTACTCTTCTCATTGTGAGAAGGCCATAGTCACGCTTACCAAATGCGGCATACTTCACACATCTTCAAGATCTTTTTTTAAACTCTCACATATGTAATTCGCACATTACGCACGTAATTTGTTTTACGTCGCAGACAATTTAGAATAGACAAACATGTGTGCCGTGGGATTCGAACTCAGGACCTACAAGTTGGAAGTCAGACGGTCTCCCAACTAGGCTACCGAAACTTCACTAAACTTTATTTATTTATTTTTACCTTTTTCTCGAGCTCTTTTATTACGAAATATCCATAGTTAAGCAACACAAGGGTTCAACTGATAGAATTATACTGTTATCCCGTCTTGAACATACCAGTGAAGGATTAATCGTTCAATCAGGTCTGAAATATCAACTGGGAGCATCCCGTGTCAGAGATAAGTTTAGACAAAGATTAACAATAAATCCTTTAGTATTATTAACAGTACGCCCACACAGTTAGCTCCAATTAAAATGTCTAGTTTCTTAGGCATGATCGATATTCTCGACCAATGTCGAGGAGAATTGAAATAAAATTTATTTGGCAATTACATTTGTCGTCTATTAATAGTATTACAAAAATGTTGTTCAAAAAACGACATTCATAGAGTACTAGGATGAAACATGTGTTATGGCATAACGGTACCCTCTGCTGGACAAAAAAATCACTAAGTATCATCACTATCATATATTAATTGACAAAGCCTACTATAAGGTGACTCATTACGTGGAAGACAGGAATATATGGTTGTTGAAGCTTCTCTCTGCACTTACATCCCTCTGGCTAAGTGACAATTGTAGTAAGCATAATTTATGTATTAATATTTATAACTGTAGATTGTAACCTAATATGAAAAGAAAGATCCACAAAAAAATGCCTTGCTGAGTTTCTTGCCGGAGTCTTCTCAGTTGAAGTGTAATTACGAGCCGGTGATAGATTCAAACATGTAACTTAACGTTCATAAGTGCCTTACCAGGGCCTAAACTGAATAAATGACTTTTGATTTTGATTTGATCACTACATATTATAAAACAAAGTCGTCCTCTGCGTCTGTCTGTCATTTTGTTCGCGATAAACTTAAAAACTACTGAATGGATTGTCATGCTAGTTTCACCTATAGATAGAGTGATTTATGAAAAAGGTTAAGGTATATAATTTGTCAAGGTTTTGTGTAAACTGATTGAAATGTGATGATAAGTGTCGGAAGAAGTCAAGCCACATGGGAGCTTTCATTGAAAACGCTGCTGAAACTATAGTCGGAGCATCTGACATAATAAAACGTGAGTAATCCCGCGTAATTAAAACAAAACAAATTATGAAATGCAAATCATTAAAAAAATTGAAAAAAGAAAAGGGATATTTGGAAATTTGGGAGATAATAAATAAAAGAAAAAAATTAAAAATAAATAATAAATGAATAATTGCGCATGTGTGTATTTATAAATAAAGCCTACACGTGACCAAAATATATATACAAAAATATAACTATATGACCGAAATAGTTGTATTTTGGGAGCCTTATTTGAGAGCCAGTTTCTAATGTACCCTAGTTACCATCTTTGACCACGACGTAACTTCACATCAAACTAGCCTATCAACCTTATAAGACTAGAAACAAGCTTATAATAAACAAACATTGTCCGAACGAGGTGCTCTCTTGATGGTAAGAGATAACTCATTGTCCATGACCATTGCAGCGACACAAAGAACTTTGAGTAGCAAAACTAAGTCCACGGTATTGTTAATTTAGCGTTCGTTACTTTGAGACTTTCAATGGTTAGTCTCAACAGCCCTGTTTTCTTAGCTGCAGTACCCTTCAAACCGAAACACAGCAATGCTTACACACTATTGTAATCAAAGTTGAGATTGTTTTTTAATTTATAATATTTTATTTACGTAATTTTTGCACGACCAAATTCACATGCCGAGTCCCGGCAAATAGGAGAACTAAATCTATAAAATATCTATTACATCAATGTAAGCCCTATTTTTAGTGAATAAATTTCATTTCATTTCATTTTATTTCACTACTTTTTGGCGGCAAAATATCTGATACTACGGCGGTACCTACCTAGACGACTTCCTACTAACGAAATCTACCACCAATTATCTACATACCTAATTGCATGACGATCAAATATCTATATTCTAGATCCTTCTATACTACGTTTATTATTCTACACTACCCCCTCAAGTGTCCTTGGTAACATTGCATCTAGTTTGTCAAACTTTGCGGCAGTTCAAAACTTACGTACTATTAACCCTCTGAAGTAACCCATGAGAGCTATAGGGGAAAGCTGACTGTCAAAAGATAGATTAACATACTTGCAACATTTTCATAGTTTCGTGGTGTCTTTAGGACAAGCGAAGGTAAACAATTTGGAAGTCACAAGTTTACAAGTATGTTGGCGGGAACTGTTACTTTGTAACAACATCGGTGAAGACAGAGCTAGTAAGTTTAATATGTGGCGTATTAGATACACATCACATCACCCTAAAGTAACCTACCATCATGCTATGGTTTCCTTCACCGGCAGAATCATCCGGCGTTCGATGAATATAATGTCCTTCTTTCGACTTAATCCTGAATGGTTTGATATTACTCTAACATTTATGCCATTGTGGCGACTTAAAAGCTTCTGATATTGTTACGGGCCTGTAAGAAAATAAGTATCAATAGACTCGATCGAGCACTCAGAAAACTTCATAAATATTCCAAAACTGATTAACATCGCCCGCAATAATTTCGCCACGGGTTCAAGACGAAAGTGTAGGGTATAAGAAAAACTTGTTGATCCCCGCAGCGGGCGCGCGGGCACGTCTCGCTGGGCAAATGTTTGGCGTCCATTACAGCGTAATCCTGCTCACGACTGAAGGATTAGCCCATTATACTGTTTACAGGGTTTTTTCGGGACTTGTACAGGACTTGAATAATGTGGGCATGGCGTCGTTGAGACGAGCATCACTTGTGACCTTGTGACCTTTCATGATTCATTTGATTCTACTAAACGCTTGTGATAAGATCGCTTAGTTTTATTTTATTTATATTAAAGAGTTTACGTTTGGCCACCAACGCACCTGATAGAAAGCGATAGTATAGCCGAGGTTGAAGCACGTTGATTTTAAAGAAATCTAGTCGCTCTCGCCTTAAAAACATCAAAATTTCTCGGTCTAGAAGCGAGCGCATCTTCGCTTAACAACAGGCGAGATGGCGGTCAAACGCAAGCCTATCTAATATAAAAAAGTAGTTTATAGGAAACAAGGAAGCCGGCCGTTCCAATCATGGACTGTACGCATTAAGAAAGTACAGCTGAATCGCTGCGTACAACTGGGACCGTCCAAGAGGAACAGTACATAGATATTGTGCCGTTCTTCTGCTTGTCCTGTGGTGGAATGGAGAAAGTGGAATATGGTCATTTTTGTAGCGATGATAGCTCAGTGGTTAGCACGGTCGGTTCGCATGCCGAAGGGCGTGGGTTCAAACCCCAACAATGACCTTGAGCTGCCGGTGAAGGAAAACATCGTGAGGAAACCATAGCATGGTGGTAGGGTACTTTTTAGTACTCGGCATACTACCAAGTCAAGTTGAAAATCTGCCGCCTAGCATCTAACGGTGTGTTCCGGCAGCCTCACTTGAGAGCCAGTTCCACTCCAGCATAGGTGTGCTTTACCATCTTCGACCACACCGTCACTTAAAATATCAGGTGAGTTGTGGTCAAACACCTAGCCTGTCAGCCATTTTTTTTTTTTATGTAGCTTTTGTGCTCTTGTCCACTTGAATGCTTGTGATAAGTCCAAATGGTTGTGGTAAGATCGTTTGTTACACTTTAATGGTTGTGGCAAGTCCATTAACTAAATTTATGTACTGTGAGCAGACGCCGGTAAATACAGTATACTAGTGTAATCACTAATCTCAACAAGCGTGTCCTAATTGTCATTCAAGTCCATGTTATTTACAGGACCTCCACTGAGCTAAATAAATATTGCTATTAGCTTGAAACGGTGGAGGAAAACATTTTAAGATAACCTGCGTATCTAGGTGTTCTTAATTTTTAACCTCCGACGCAAACAGAAGAGTGTTATTAGTTTAACGTATCTGTCTGTGGCATATTAGCTCCTAAAAGGCAGAATAGATTTTAGTTTGGTTTTTTGTTTGAAAAGTGACTTGATCTAGACTGTTTAAATATTGTTCGAGGAAAGAAGAATAATATATGATTTAATATATGATGATAAAATAGACTGAACTCATACAACCGGTTCACCCGCCGAAGAACGTTGGTTCAAATACCAACAATGAACTTTAGATGCTGATGAAGAAAAAAATCGTGAAGAAACCATAGCATGGTCGTATTTTCTAGTACTTGGCTGGGTAGTTATCACGTTAAAGACCTGCTACCAAGCTAATGTTGTGATCCAGCAGGCTGACTTGAGAGCCACTTCCATTACAGGTGTGCTTTACTATCTTCAACCACTTAACATCAAGTGACCTGTGGTCAAACACCTAGCTTGTCTACCTTTAAAAAAACCGAACCGCGCCAAGCTGTAGGTCACTTTAAAAAAAGAGCTGAACCTGGAATCGTTTCAGCAAAATCCATTCGGTAGTTTTGTCGATTTAATCAATACAAGATAGCCGTAAATTATCATAGTGCGATGCTAAACATTTCAATGAGCCTCTGCAGCCCTAATATTTTCAAGAAGCTCATAAAATATTGAATTTACGCAGTACGGCGAGCGACCCAAAGTAGGGCCGATCACGCAACGTTTTTACAGTTGGACGAATAATCATGGGACATGTAACTATAAACGGAATTTCCGATAAAATTAAACGTGAGTAATCTTGCATTAGTAAAACAAAAATTCCCATAGTGTTTTTTTTTGCAACATATTATTATGTTTACCCGACTGCCAAGGAAGAGTTATGTTTTTCGGGCTTATCTTGTATGAATGTAAATTTATTTATTACCTCGCACTTCCGAACGGCCGAATGTAATACGATATTTAAGGTATCGTTAGATTTGTCTCAATAATCCGAGTGTCCTTAGAGGTTAATTAAAATAAAAAACAAGAAAGTGGATTTTTGGCGCAAAATAGTAATACGTTAATAAAAAATATACTAAGCATATCAAGTAGGGTAGGTATCTAAATAAAGGAAATTAAAAGAGGATAACAAATATATATATACGTTATATGTTTAAATTGAATTAGAAATAATTCAATAATTATTTTAATAATAGCAATTTTAATCGCAATCGGGTTATAGATTTTTTTAAGCTCATCAGCTTGTATACTACTGATTTTAAGAAACTTCAATTTATCCATTTTATTCGTAATAAACAAAAATATAAAACCTATAGTTTTAAAGCGTTTCTTGTCCTTTGATATATTCTTCTTGAATCGTACCCCAATGCTTGTGGTTGGGGTAATCGCTCCAATTGTGGGATAGTCTTAGTTGCTATCAATACTGAATTGGTTTCGATGAGCTCCCATTTACTTCAATCAAGCCAAAGTTTGTTGAAAATATAGTTCGAGTGCCTTATTAAACTAATAGAGGTCATATTTACGAAATTGTATTAATTTTAATGATAATTGATTCTTCGAAGAGTCTACACGTCTTGAGGATGCCTTGCGTAGAGACGAAACACGCGTCAGCAAGTGGAGCAGCTACAAGACGACTATAGCTAGAAGACGATATAAAGACTTGTAGTTATTTTTATTTTTACTAGTGTATTGTTTAATTTGGTTTTAGCTTTTAAGTTTATTTCAAATTTCAGTTTTAGATATTAAATAAAGTTTCAGATAAGTTATTGTTAAGTTAGTTAAATTTAAATCCTTATCACTGTTGTAACTGGAACGACTGTTAAGCGGAAATAAACTAAATATATACCTTGAACACTCTTATTTTTAATGCTCTTTTTACAGTAAATTATTCTGAAAAAAAAATCACCTTATTATTAATTACAGGGCTGTTGAGAGTAACCATCGAAAGGCCCAATTTTATGGACGTATGGCGTCAACTAGGAGGCATATGGTTACCATTGATGAATAGATATGACAAATATATGATAAGATAAATATTTCTTAATAATAGGTTTGCTTTTGACCTTGTCTGCTGTAGAGCACGCGTGCCTAAAACAACCTAGTTTGTGAATCTGGTCGTTATTAAACAAAGACAAATTTAAGTTAAAAAAAAAACATAACTTTCTACCAAAATTATAGCAGCGACATTGGTGCCGTGGAAATTAAGCACCCAACCTGTAGATTTGTACAATGTATACAAACAAACAAACAAAAGAGAGGCCTAATTAGCAATTTACTCATGTTTACAGGAGGAGGTATTGTTTAACCCGACCCCAGACAATTAATTTTGTGCAACTGTAATAGCAACGAAACAAGTATTATCGAAGGCGTGGTAACACGAAGATACACTAACCTAAATAAAATTGCTATAATGAGATTGAAAAAATCCAAAGCAGCTTTTCATTTCATAGTTCTTTTTTACCCACGACGGAATGGAGACGGTATATGCGTTTGGGGTGAGAGGATGTATGTGCAAATCCATGTTGCCATTTTTCTCCAAGACTACTAGTCCGATTTTGATGCAGTTTTCAGTGATGGGTTTGGGTTTGATAGGTGCATGTTATTAGATAGGTGTTACGGTGACAACTCACAAGAGGACAATGCTGGGATCATAGGTTTTTTCAATTTTTTTAAATGTGTTACTTGTATTATAATTTAACTTTTAGTAGTAACTAATTTGTTTTTTTTAATGTAAAGATAATGAGATAAGCGGAACGTTCTACTCATGGTAAGATATAACGCATGTCTATGACCATTGCAGCGATACAAATAACTTTGGGTAAGAAAACAATATCAAGGGTATCGCTGATTTTGCGCTTGAGACTCTCGATGGTTAGTCTCAAAAACACTGTATTTTTTTATGGTTAAGTATTTTGATCATAGCTCACTTGATGTTAAGTGACGGTTTAGTTTAAGATGGTAAACATATCTAGCCTGAAATGGAAATGGTTCTCAAGTGAGGCTGCTGGAACACACCGTTAGGAGCTTGGCTACAGATTTTTGACTTGAGGGTAGTAGCTAGTTAATCGAGTACTAGAAAGTACTTTACCACCTCGCCATGGTATGGTTTCCTGACGATGTTTTCCTTCACCGGTAGCTCAAGCTCATTGTCGGGGTTTGAACCCACGCACTTCAGCGCGTGAACCGACCACGCTGAGTTATCATCGCTACTAAAGTTTCGGTAGCTGCACATTACTGCTTGGCGGCAGAACATCTGGTGCTGCGGTGGTACCTACCCAGACGACCTCCTGCTAAGAATATCTACAACCATGTAAAAATAACAAAAAAACTCGTACCTACATAACAAATACACGACAAAGTACACTGTAAATTCAAAAAAACATATGCAACAAAATTTGTATAGAAACTGCTATAATGTAAAATCATAAACGAACATCAAAATTTATCGCTGCAATCCGTTTTCGGTTTTATTTTCATTGTTCTATCAAGTCTGCCAATGAACAATCAAAGTTAATAAAAGAGAAATACATGTCTCCTTTAATTTCATTTTGCGATCCGCTCTACCAAGCACAATGATTAACTTAGTACTTGGGCAATACAATTCAAAGTTGTTTAAAATACTATCGGGACCGGCGGGTTTTGTTTGAATAGAGTCCAGACTCGAGAGAGTTCAGGATGAACTTCGATGCGCATAATTTCCAACTTTTTATTATTTTCTCTTGAACCGGACGATCACTTTGAATGTCTACGAGCGGGTTATTAGTTCGGAAAGTTTTATTTTGTAGTTTTTAATTGTCCGCTCTATTGATTTTTCAATTTTTTTAAAAATCGTCTTAAATATTCCGCGTTTCTTTCATTATCTAATAATATCATTTTAAACTAACTATATAGTACAAAAGTTCCCAAAGTAGACTAAGCCGCGACCCACTAAAAATTCGAGACTCATTGCTTGGTTGTCATAAATAAAAAGTTTCATATCTATATAAACGAAAAGCTAAATAGCTAGGTGCTTAGCCTAGCCTAGGTGCCGGTGCTTGGCACCGACTTCAAACAGATCAGTAGGTACCTAGCAGGTATAATAATACTATGTAAAATAAATTTTATTTTTCGCTTTTTAGTACTGATATTTTTTTCTTGAAGTCGGTTTTACTGTTTTTTAAAGTTGTTGTTTATTTAAATAAAAGTACAACAATGTAAACTTATTTATGTCAAACACAATCAACAGTTAAATATTTTAAATTGAAAATGTCATCTAATGTAATATCTTATACCTTTAAACGAGCAATTCTGGTATATATGTATATATACATATATACCTCGGAAACGACTCCAACGATTTTCATGAAATTTAGTATGCAGGGGGTTTCGGGGGCAATAAATCGATCTAGCTAGGTTTCATTTATAGAAAACGAAAAAAAACCCTGAGCAAAGTTCGGTCATCCAGGTAGGTACTATTATAATTATAAAATGACAAAAATCATAATAATAACAAATGTGAAATAAAAATTAAATGATATTAAAATAGCTTATGTAAAATTGTCCAATCAATTAGTTTCTCATATTACAAGATAAAATCAATATTCACTATCATTTCAGTGTTGACTATTTTCTTCTTCAGTGATCGATCAATTCAATCCATGGATAGTAACAAGGCTGAGTGTTCCCAGAACAATAAACCTGTTTTAAGAGTAAAAGTAAAATATTGGGGTTACCGCCGGGACACTTGAGGCTTACAAGAATTATGTATCCAATTCGTTTTATTTAGTATTCGTGCCTTGTAATTTAGCTTCATTTAAGTTTTTCTGTTTCTAAATAAGATTCAAATTGCTTCGATTTGTAAGTTTGTAATAACACTCTATATAATATTTGTTTTACAGAGTAGTGTTATTATTAACTATTTTACATATTAACCATTTTCGCTAGTTTTAGAATATATTATTATTAGAATATACGTTTATATTATAGGTTTAAATTCTCCTATATAAATGTCCTTGTTATTGACACACCCCGTCTTTTTCTACCTTCCTTTCCGTCTTAAGGTTGCCTGTAAAAGATCGCTTTGAGCGGTAAGGTCGTCAGCTGTTACACCTATTAATTAAATTTATTTTTTCTTCTGTATGTTTTTTTATGGTTGACAGACTAGGTGTTTGACCTCAGCTCCCCTGATGTTAAGTGACGGTGTGGTCGAAGATGGTAAACACACCTAGCCTGGAATGGAACTGGCTCTCAAGTGAAGCCGCTGAAACACATCATAATCTTTAATGTAGATAATAAGGAGTTAATCAATCAATCGGTCAATTTGGATTTTGAATTATTAAAGTCGAATATTCTGTATGGTATTAGCACGGCCATATACTATATTACCAAATCCTTTTATATTAGACGAATTAATTTATAATATCGGCATTCTGTTTCATAAAAAAAACACCATAAGTTATAATAAAACTAACGACATGCCCCGACTTTGCACGAGCGTAATTTACTTTATAGATTTTTTTAAAATTTACCTCATACAAACATTTAGGTAGGATGTTTTGTACATGAAAACGTTCTTCAAAAATATCTTAACGATAATAGAAACCGGATCAAAATACTATGCGTGGTTTAAAAGAAGTAAGCGGGCTTCCTGACAGACATTTTGTTTTATGCTATTTCAAGACAAAGACGACATGAAAAACAACAATGTATATTTTGGCTTTTCTCTCCGACACGTAGTAACGTATAACAGCTGTCAACAAGTAAAACAAAACTGCAAACAGTCTGCAGCGCACCCTGGCATGGGTGTAAATGGATAACTAGTAATACAAATATTAACGGACATTACCTACCATGTGTAAAAAGCAAATGTTTGATCTGAAATGACTGCCGGAAAATTCGAGTGTAAAATTAATTTTGAATTAATTTTGACTGTTAATTTTTTATTACATTTTCAATGACATTTAATTAGGAAGGATAACTAATAATATTGTATCTCTATTTAAATATGAAAACTAACGTGACTATGATACATTTTTTTTTAATTTATACGTGAGTAATCCCTCATAAGTATAACAAAAATGTGTATCTCTAGATACGTTACGAACCATATCTTCAGAAAATAATTATTGAAACACAGTGCCATCTATTCCCACAATAATGTGTGTTCCGTGTGTGTGTGTGTGTGTGATTGTGTGTGTATGTGTGTAAGTGTGTTTTCCGGCGGCCTCACTTGAGAGTCAGCTCTATTCCGGGCTAGGTGTGCTTTACCATCTTTGACCACACCGTCACTTAATATCAGGTGAGCTGTGATCAAACACCTAGCATATCAACCATAAAAAAAACTAAGCAAATATTGTGATATAGAAACGACTGATAGATATTTATATACTTTATTAAATTATTGTACATACGTACTTGTAATACCGACAGAACACTCATGTATTGAACACACATCTATGTAGGAATTAAAACCATTTCCTAAAGGTCCAGAAGCAAAGCTATTTCCAAATGAGCTGACAAGGCAAGGGAAGAGTAGACTAAGCTATAGATAAATTTCAATTAAATGCCAAATTTTAGAATGCTAAGATTTAAAGAAATTTCAATTAAATGCGAAATCTTAGAGTGCTAAGATAAAGTGCTAAGATTAAACAGCAATACGGTGAATGTAGTTTACTTTACTAAGAACAGATATTGTAAGCAACAAAACATCTCATTTAACTAAGATACACGAATGTAATCTCCAGAACATGAAATCAGTTCGCGTTACATATAAATAAACCAGATGCACAAGTCGCGGGTGGCGCGACGGCAGCAGAGAGTCGCCAATGAGTTTATTTCTGTCCCAGAGCAGCCGGAATCCAAAATAGAAAAGTCCACCGCATCTCTCCACAACAGTTGCACGCATGTGGAAACAGAGATGATTACAACTAACGTTATTTCTCTAAAAAAGTAATAAAGACGTCACATAAAATTGCCACTTCTTAAGATAGGACGCGCACGTCTGTTTACAATGGCGGTGAGGAAGCAAATGGCCGCCATCTTGTTTTTAGTGTTGTTCGGAGTGACCTCAAGTTGTGACGTCGACGATGTGGCTGTGTATAAAGTGTCGTTACAGATGTTTTGGACTGAAGAGAGGTTTCCTAAAGATTTCCCGCTTTATCGGCCCAAGGCTCAGTGGTCACAAGTTTTCGGTGCGTATTTTATTGTTATTTCCGTTGTTTGTAGCGAAATTCGTGACATATTTCTTTGTGAAAGGAAGAAAAACAAAAACATTATTCTTTACGTGAAAATAAATTGCCATCCAGATTATTTACATGGGCGAAACTTTTCGTCGAACTACAAAGTAGTCTAGATACGATCTCACTCATTTCTCTTAGATTTCTTATTCAGCCTTACAGAAGTATAGACGTAACAACAGTTTTTGTTAAACAACGTGACCAGATGAACAAGCAGATCATACATTTGTCTCATCTGTTAGTAAGTGTCACGCTTGGCCATAACTTTTCTATGTAATTTTGCAGTTAGAAAAACTCTTATACATTGCCGTGCAGGATGGCAATGTATAAGAGTTTTTCACAAAATCCTAGATGGCAAAATCTCTTTTAGCTTAACTATTTCATCGATAACAATATTTATTACTTACAAACTACTGTTAGGCAATTGAATAAATAATAATAAAATTATATTAGCTGTGCCTTTTGTCTTATCCAACCAAAGATTGCCTGGAAGAAATCCCTTTAGGCCATAAGACCGCCATTGTTATACCGCTAATCCTTGTTGTTTGTTTTTTTTTAAATATACTCGTATATGTAATTTGTTGGTGTACAATAAAGTTCCATTCTAAATTAAAAAAAGGTAAAATTTAATTTTATCATGGACTCTATAAAATATATTCGTAGCGATGATAGCTCAGCGGTTAGCGCGGTCGGTTCACACACCGAAAAGCGTGGATTCAAACCCCAACAATAAGCTTGAACTGCCGGTGAAGGAAATCATCACATGGAAACCATAGCATTATTATAGCGGGTATTTTCTAGTGGTCGGCTGGCTAGCTACGAGTTGAAAATCTGCCGCCAAGCATCTAACGGTATGTTCCGGCAGCCTCACTTGAAAGCTAGTACCAATACAGGCTAGGTGTGCTTTACCATCTTCGACCACACCGTCACTTAACATCAGGTGAGCTGTGGTCAAACACCTCTAGCCTTTCAACAATAAAAAAAGTCTTTCAGATTGGTTATTTTATACTAATGTCGGGGGTTCACAATAGAAAGAAGCATCTAATTCGCCAATCACGATCTTATCCTACAATATCAAAAGTTATTGCAGCTGAGTGTATTTTACGTAAGAGAGTGCAGGAGCAAGTTCTCGAGTAATAAAAAGAAAAGTTTTAATGAACGCGCGCGAGAATTTCCTACGGGACCAGATAAATCGCAGCATTCTCACGTACGGTAATACGAATGGAGATTAAACTCCCCAATTTAATGGTACATACTTTTAAATATTTCATAAAATAACTTCACTATAGAAACGGGCGAGTTTAATTTGAAAATGAAGGCAGTCAACGATGATGACACAAGAACGTGGATGGAATTACTGCAGAACACTGTGATCTGTCATATTCTCCCAAGCTATGAAACACGCGTAATGATTTTATGTGATAGTTTGCCATATAAAGCCAGCAAATATTTCACGTTATTTTCAATAGACAAAATGAGTCTTACGAAATGCCTTTTAAATTAAGAAATGGAATTTTAAAGAAAGGGCAATCTACAGCCTCACGTCAAACTTAAAAACACCGTGTGGAAGTGTCGTCCAGTATTTCTCTGTTATTATTTTGCTTTATTTTTTTTTTCATAAACTGTCCCAAACTGCCGAAACTTCATAGGCTGGCGAAACTTCATAGGCTGCCAAAATTTCATAAGCTGCCGATACTTCATAGGCTGCCGAAACTTCATAGGCTGCCGAAATTTCATAGGCTGCTGAAATTTCATAGGCTGTCGAATCTTCATAGGCTGTCGAAACTTAATAGGCTGCCAAAATTTCAGTTACTAATCGTTTTTTTTTTAATAACATAGTGATAAAATTAACTAACGTAACCTATAAACACTTTTCACATAAATACCTGTAATCGTTGCTATGCGAATCGTTGCTTGCGCAAATTTAAAGAGAACATTGTGTTTAAAGAAATAAACAGTTCTGCATCAGTGCTGCTCTACCTTTCCTTTCATTATTGTATTTTACAAAATAAATACGAACTAGAGGTTTTTACTACTGCCTAATACAATACGAATACTTCTTACTCTTCCAGAGAAATTTAATCTGACCTAATTCCAGCCCACCTGAGCTCAGACAGCCCAATGAGTGTAATTAAATCACCTCAGGCCAACAATAATAAAAAGAAGGGAAAACAAAAGGCTAAGTCCGCACTAAACACAAGCCCTTTATCTTGGAACGCTAAGTGACATTTTGCGGGTAAGATAGAGATGCAACCGGACCAGTATTTAGAGCACGACATGCGACACTCATTTTAGTACGATAAATTCAAAAAATCTTTTCTCGTACGCTCATTCTATTACCTAAAGATAAGGATACAACCATTATGAACCAACGAGAGTAGACGAGATGGAATTATTATTTTTTCTTTCTGTCTCGTTAGTCAAACAGAGATCAAGTATGAAAAACAACTAAATCCACAGTTCTGTTAAATAAATTTACTAGGTATGTACCTGATGACGCTATCCGAAAACTCACTGTGTTAGGCTCAACTGCAGAGCAGTGTCTACGCCTTGTACAGTCAATTCACGATAATATTAACTTTTAATTTAAAAAAAAACTATAGTATGAAATTGATGTGATTTTTTTCCGGTCATAAAAAACGACATGTATAACAAAATCATCTATAGATCACGCAGATTGGTTGGTTGTTGTGCACACATATTGCTTTGAAGTTCAAACTTTGGTGCATCGAATTTGCTGCTAAATAATGCGATGCCCTGGACTTTGTTATGAATCTAAAGTTCTGTTTATCTCTTATCATCAGGAGAGCAAATCGTTCGTCTCATTACTTTTACATAAAAAATAACTAATGGTCAATGCTTCGTTTATATGAATTTCCAAACTTACTTTTTTTAAGCAGAATTTGTCAATTAGCTACTTAGATACAAATCTTTGTTTTATGATGACGCGTTGTAGCTTGCTTTGGACTTGTAAGAAAGTCTAAGTATAAATATCCTAATGCGTTTTAACCTTTGTCTTGTAACGGTTAAGTGACATTTTGCGGGCCAGATAAGACGCTATTTATTTGTTGTTCCCGGCTTTCGCAAAGAAAACTGATGCTATCTTTATTTGTTTCTACGATTTCTTTGTTATTTGTGGATGTTCATGCAAATCGGTCAGTATTATTGCTTAAAGATACTTAGATATTTCATTTCTGCCTAGCAATCGATTAATGTATAACAAACCATACTAATAGATACTGGGAAGAGGTTAGTAAACTTCCGTACTATTCACTTCCCTGAATGTACAAGTGTAGGTACGTTCGTAAATAATTGGTTTGCCAATGATAGTTTCCCTAAACGTTCAATTAAATCTTTTACTCGAATTCATACTCTTACATGCTCATAATTAATACTCTTATGCCGTGGTGGTGCCGGCGTCAGAATAGTACTCCACCCTCTCTACCCGTGGTTGCCGTAAGAGTCGGCTAAGGGATGTAATCCGGAAGATGGGCAGCAGCATCTTCCTTGAACAATCACACCTAACTGCGCTCGCCAACCCGCCTGCCAAGCGTGGCGAGTATTGGTAAAACACCCCCAGGAGGAGGCCTATGTCCAGCAGTGGACGTCCTATAGCTGATGATATGATGTGATGTAGTGAAATATAATTTTCTTTATGATTTCAAAAATATATACGTATATTTACGTATCATAAGCTTAGTAGGTTACAAGAATCGAGAGTCGTTGGCTGTAAAGGTTCAGTCTTTTGGAATAAGTACTTTTTCATCTTCGATTGCGTTACAATTAAATAATGTTTTTGTATGTCAGAAAAAGCAATAACATTTCCTCCACGCACGTATCAGTGTGGAGTCATCTCCATCACATTATGAGAGCGGAAGATATTGAATTATCTGCGACGCGGAACAAATCTTCCCGAGGTATGCCCGGATCACGACACAGGATAGAAAATGAAGTAGAACTGCTTTCTTGCGGCTCCAATCGCATCACGCGCGGGACCCATGAAGCATTACGGAGCGTAACGAGGCCACGCTCTATTTTCTCTCCTTTAAATAAATCATCGGATGAAATCGTAACACCAATCCGACTATACAGTGAATTAAATGTAAGCAAGAAAAAAATTCAAAAAATCTTTACATTCCTTAAAAGACAGTTGTATCTACTGTGGCTTAGGCCATAATAGACGATACATACACATCAAATAACAATCTGAAAATATTTTGACGACTTTTTTTACTTTCTTTCATTCCAAGATGAATTTTCTGTTGCGTTTTTATAACATTTACATTACTTAAGGAACTCATTCAATGCCATGCAGATAGATACACCGCTTTGGTTTCATTGAAAAAAATATACCTATAGCCTACAAGAACCTATACTATAAGCTTGCAAGAATACTTTAGCAATAAAAAGTACTGTGGAATTTAGAAATGAATGAATATATAATGAAACGCACCGCACCGGACTGCTACTATATCCTTGCAGGGTAGTTAGGAAATATCTATTAAGCCTAGAGCTGTGTACATGCAGCTAATCTTCAAACATTGCAATAAAATATTATATGTATATTTACAGCAAATATAGGAACTAGTAGCGATGATAGCTAGCGGTTAGCTCGGTCGGTTCACACCCCGAAAGTCGTGGGTTCAAACCTAAACAATAACCTTGAGCTGCCGGTTAAGGAAGATATCGTAAGGAAACCATAGCATGGTGGTAGAGTACTTTCTAATACTCTTTTGGCTAGCTACGATTTTCAAGTTGCAAATCTGCCGCCAATGATATATTCCGGCAGCTTCACTTGAGAGCCAGTTCCATTCCAGGCTAAGTGTGTTTACTATCTTCGACCACACCATCACTTGACATCAGGTGTGCTGTGGTCAACAATAAAAAAACTAAGATTTTTTGTGAGTTTTAAATTAAATGTGTTAAGTATATTTTTAATACATAGACCTTCTGTTAGTGATGCCCTGGGTTTCAGCGGTATTTGTGAGGCATTTGGCCCTTTTCGGACGAAAAATCCTTTTGTCTGTTTTCAATCAAAGAGGGTTGCGATGGATAGCAAGCGCGGCTGGTCCGGGAATGAAGTTAGCCCGCCTGTCGGGACAATAGAACACTATGCGGCTTATTTTTTTGAGTGGACAAATCCGTGTATCGTAGAAATCTATACAGAGACTCTCCTCGATTATACATTACAAGAATATATTTTTTTCCTGTCAAAAACAACGCTAAATTAATTTCTGATACAGTATACAAAGTAGCATGGTGTAGCACAATTTGCATGGGGTACTTTCTAATACTCGGCTGGATAGCTACCACCCTCAAGTTGATCATCTAACGGTGCGTTCCGTCAGCCTCGTCGAGATCCAGTTCTATTACAAGCTAGGTGTGCTTGACCATCTTCGACCACACCGTCGCTTAACATCCGTCGACCTGTGTGTCAAAACCTAGCCTGTCAACATTAAAAAAACAAATGCGAGTCAAACTCGTGCACCGAGGGTTCCGTACCTACCCATTATACCATTATACCGCCATAATAAATTGTATGAGCGCCCATACAACTCAGAGGACTATCTTAATTGGCGTCAACTATGTATGTATGAAACCCTTTAATTTTCAACTGTTTTAATTTTTTGGAATGTTTCCTTCATATGTGCTGTAAGACCTTGCTTTTTGCCAAAATTTCGCGATTCTAGGTCAACGGAAACTACCATATAGGTTTTCTACCCAAAACCTATAAGATACTTTCGGTTGACCTAGAATGGTCAATTTTGGTTAAAAGCAAGGTCTTCAAGCACAAGCAAGGGGAAAATTCCGAAAAATAAAAAAAGTTAAAATTAAGGTAAATTTTGGTACTTACAAGTTTTCGCTAAAATCAAAATTGCCCATATTTTGTTATCATGTTGACTCAGGATCTTAATTTTTATACACCTAATAGCGACTATGGACCTCAGTATCTGGTATAAATCTCAACTTGCTAAGTGTACCCGTTACTGAGAAAATCGCTAGTGACACACGTACAGACAGACGGACAGACGGACATGATCTTATAAGGGTTTAATTTTTACCTTTTGAGGTAGGGAACGCTAAAAAAATATTACGAATGAATAGATTACGTTCTTGACTTGTAACATTGGTGTTATCAATAAAATATTTGTATTTGTATTTGTTCATATGGTAGGCTAAAATATTCTAGAATATGTCTTTTCTACAAACAATTTTTTTTACGTAATAAAGTCGATAAGTCATGGAAGAAAAACATACTCTATGAAAGAAAAATGTATTGGCAACAACAAATTTTTGACGCGGCACGTGTAAGTATTTTTTATACTCGAATACATATGACGGGCATTTATCAGTTTTGGTTTATTTGTGAAATAAAGCATGTATAATTTATGAGCACACTAAATCGCCTGTCTGCATCACTCATAGCTCCAGTCTAGTAGATTTTTTTTTTGGGAATTGCGAAGCCGAAAATATTTTAGAAGATAATTCCTAACTGAGAATAATAATGTAAACCATAAAAAATATTTTATTATAACCTTAATTTCATACGAAAGGTGAGAGCAAAGTAAAGTAATTTTTAACCAATTTGAAAAGGTTTTCAAAAAAAAACAACGATACCCTAGAATTTGTTTTGCTACTCAAAGTTATGTGTATGCAATGGTCATGGACAGGCGTTATCTCTTACCATCAGGAGAACGTCTCGTTCATTTCATCATTTTCACATTTTAAAACAATGTACAAATCATTGTGAATTTTGCTAATATAGACATTTCCATAACCTGTTTCGTTTTTCATCTCAGTTAAGTTTAAAATGCTTACTGGGTATTGTGATAAATAACTAGTTAGTTTTATAGAATATCTCTAAAGTTACCTACCTTAAGTGCAAAAGTTAAATTTAGCGAGAAAGTCAAGTCATACGATGAATAGGTACTAAACACTAAAACTATTTGAACACTGCATTTTAAATTTTTCTTTTTTTATCTCTATGATTTACGTGTAAAATTGCATACAGTCGAACATAGAACCTCCTCCTTTATTGAAGTCGATCAAAAATGTATTTAAGGACTTGAATACTGTCTGTTTGCTTCACATACCTGATTTCTCAACACTCATTACCTTTTTTTCATAGTTGACAAGCAAAGTGTTTGACCACAGCCCACCTGGTCATAAGTGACGGTGTGGTCATAGATGGTAAACACTCCTAGCCTGGAACGGGACTGGCTCCCAAGTGAGGCTAGCGGAACACACCGTTTGGTGTTTGGCGACAGATTTTCTACTTGTAGCTAGCCAGTCGAATACTAGAAAGAATCTTACCGCTATGCTATGATTACATGTTTTTCCTTCCCTGGCAGCTCAAGTTCATTGTTGGGGTTTGAACCCACGCCTACGTGTAAACCGACTACGCTAACCATTATATATCATGTAAATATTTTGTAGTATATAAATGTATTTTTATTATTAACCTTGCTAATCGCTATAAATGTTTAGTAGTATTATTAAAAAAAATAATTCGTAAATTTATAAATAAATATAAATATATTAAATTAAAAAATAAACTTATATTAGTAATAGTGAACTTTATTGTTAGCAACATATTTTTTTTTTTTTTTTAGATTAATATATATTTAAACTTTCTTAAGTAGTCTCTATTTAGTTCCTACTGTCATACAATCCATACAATAATTTAAAAAATACCAAATATAGGAAAAAAGCAATAACGTTATTTTGACAATACATATAACAATAATATATAAATAAATATGTAAAACGTTTTAGGTTAATTGTTAAACGCTATATCACTTAATTTTGACCACATTTCAATAAATATCTAATCCACTTAATTTCACAACTTCCTGCCTTATATTTCATCTCCAATTTGTTCTCTCTAAATAAATCATAGCGTAACGACCCAAAGCGTTTCTTTATGAAAGCTCGTTCACACTGAGTTAAACGTACCTAACTATTTGTTTAACTTCCTTATAAAAAATAAATATCAGTTTTTCGGCATATACATATACGAAATGAAGAAGTATAGATTCCTTCTACACACAATCATAATAATTGTAGTGAAATATCATCTCTGTGATATACATATATGGCTTAAGATTTTATATCTAAAAATAATATTCAACATTCAGTTATTAGAGACAAATACATATTATTCAGCCGCCCCAACTGCGCTCGTGTTTACCGGTGCTTTTGAGCTATCTTATAGTGACTAGGCAGCGTTTTCGATGAAAGCACCCAGGTGGCTTGACTTTTTCCGACACTTCCAACAATTATCATGATATTTCAACCAATTTACACAAAGCTTTGACAAATTATATACCCAAACCTTCCTCATGAATCACTCTATCTATTGGTGAAACTCGCATGATGGTTTGTTCAGTAGTTTTAAGTTTATGGCAAACAGACAGACAGACGTGGCGGACGACTTTGTTTCATAATATGTAGTGACTAGAGTAGGTACTTACATATTGCAAACATACGAACGAGACGAAACAAACAGTAGTGGGAAGGCGAAAAATATGTTTATTTACAAGTTTAGTGAATGTGACTGGTAATAATAAACAAATAAGTGGTTCTATTATATATCCCAGTTAGCTTAGTGGGTGAGATCAATGTTGTCGTAACTATCTCCTTATCTATTCCCGTTGTGTTTTTAAGTTTTGGTATGTGTGTTTTTATGTGTTTTAATATTGTAATAATTGTAAAGGTTAGTGTATTTTTGTTTTAATATCTAAAGTAAGGAAGTTTTAGTATTGCTTTATATATTAAAATAAAATTTAGCTAAATCAAACAATTTACGCCGTTAGGTGCTTGGCGGCAGATTTTCAACTAGAGGATGGTAGCAAGCCAGCCGAGTACTAGAAAATACCGTACCACCACGCTATGTTTTTCTCAGGATATTTCCTTCACCGAGAGTAAAGTTCATTGTTGGAATTTGAACCCACGCCCTTCAGCGTGTGAACCTACTGTGTTACTTCTTTAGCCAAAAAGATTTTTACTGGAAAAAAAAACTATTCCATAGAAAGTTTACTTCTTATTTATTTGTATATAAATGGGGACTAACATTCAAGTGAAAATGAGGCTTAACATTTATTCCGGGGTATTTTTTATAAGCATTTACAATAATAACGTTTAAATACACGCTCTGTTTGCGCCGAAATCTTTTGATGTCGTAGTCGATCTTTATTTATAACGCGGTTCGTTGAACTCTTGTAAGAAGTTATTATTCCACGCGTTATTAAGAAAACTAGTTTAATGATATGGAAATGGTAAACAAAAATATTTTAAGAATAAATGGATACCGAATACGAAATTTTGTTTTATTTGTCTTTTGTAAATGTAATTGTAAAGAAACGAACGAAAAGCTCTCTTGATTTTAATATACTAGCCACCCGCCCCGGCTTCGAACGGGTGCAATGTAAATACTACACAAAAACTGGACAAATTTTATACTTCAACCTTCCTCATGATGCACTTTATCTATTGGTGAAACTCGCATGATTATCAGTTCAGTAGTTTTTAAGTTTATCGCGAATAGACAGACAAACGCTGCGGATGACTTTGTTTTATAATATGTAGTGATAATGCATGGCCATTGTAGCGATACACATAACTTTAAGTAATAAAAACAAAGGCCAGGACTAATACAAATTGCGGCTTTGGCGCTCATTACTTTGAGACATTAGGTGGTTAGTTTCAACAGCCCTATAATTTCGTTAGCTGCAATACCCTTCAAACCGGAACACAGTAATGTTGATACGCTACTGCTTGCCGGCAGAATATCTGCCTTAAGAGCTATAGGGCGTGGGTTCGATTCCCACTTAGGACAAGCATTTTGTGATATGAACAAAATGTTTGTTCTGTGTCTGGGTGTTCTGTATGTATTTACAAAAAAAAAGTATATATGTATTCTATCAGTTATTTGACTACCATAGTACAAGCTTTGCTTAGTTTGGGGTCAGACGGCACTGTGTGTAATGTCCTAAGATATTTATTTATTTATTTTAGTACCAGTTTTACCCAATATTCTACGGGTATCGTATATTTTTTACGGTTTTTACGGTTACTTTTCAGGCCAATCTCACAACAAATCCTACGCTCTACACCGTATCGGTGAAGTGTCTCGCCCTTCGGTGAGAGACTTCTCCCAGTACGGCAAGTTGGATGACCTGGTGAAGGAAGGAGACGAGGAACCCAAGGTATACGACCAGTTCTCGGCGCCGGCTATCAACGGCGGCAGCGGTCAAACGGAAAATTTGGTGTTTGTTGATGGTGGACATAGTTTAGTAAGTACCTTTGAAATTTACAGGGTTCGGTCTACTAGGTTAAGATATACTAATATTAAGCCAAAACGGAGTCATTGTACTCCTTTGATAAATTAATATAACTCCTCTAAGTTGTACTTATTGTTATGAGTAACTTTTACTATGGGCATAACTCTGAAATTGCGAAAAATAAATCAGGTGCCAAAAATACTTCATTTTAGTCAAGGGTCAACATTCAAACTTCTTTTATGGATTAGGATTTGTTTTACAGTTTTAGAGTTGTGCGTATTGTAAAAGTTTTTCATAATTATGAGTATAATGATACGCTTTCGGCTGAATACGCCTAAGGCACTCTGGATTACATTACTCGTATTGTACCTTTCAGGAAACATACACTCTGGCAGATTAGTCAAACCTCGCTGTGCCAAAAAAAAATGTGGAACAGAAATGCTTTATGCATACGTGGGGACTATCCAACATGTATTTTTTTAAAATTGTTGATAGGCTAGGTGTTTGACCACAGCTCACCTGATATTAATTATTGACAGTATGGTCGAAGATGGTAAAGCACACCTTGCCTGGAATGGTATTGGCTCTCAAGTAAGGCTGCTGGAACACACCGTTAGATGCTTGGCGGCAGATTTGAACTTGAGGGTGGTAGCTAGCCAGCCAAGTATTAGAAAGTATCCTACCACCATACTATAGTTTCCTCACGATGTTTTCCTTCACCGGCAGCTGAAGCTCATTGTTGGGGTTTGAACCCACGCCCTTCGGCATGCGAACTGACCGCGCTAACCACTGAGCTATCATCGCTACAAAATCGCTATCATGTACACATGACGTTGTGGTCGCATTTTCTGACCGTTCGGTAGTAAAAAATCACCGATTGAATCAAACTGCGTTGTTTTAGGATCACTCTCTGAGTATAAAACCAGCAAGCTAGCAACTCAACGACGATGCTCAAGGCTTTGTAGCCGAGACTCTAACAAAATGTTGTTGCCAATTAGTCTTTTAGCGCGCCTCTCGAATTTTACTAATACACATAAATAGTTATGTATGCGTATATAAAAATAGCTACAAGCGACTTCTTTTATTTTAGGTTTCGTTAATGTGCCGTATGATTCCGTCTCCTGATTGGTTCATCGGAGTTGACAGCCTAGATCTCTGCGTGGATTCAGCGTGGGTTGATCAAATCACTTTAGACGTAAGTTGGCTTGTTTGTCAATTACCTACAATTTATTAGGTTCTTTAAAATAACGTGCATTGCCCGCTTGATTACTGCGACGTAGTTTTTTTTTTTAAATCATATGCTACTTTTGTTCATGTACTTTGTGGACTTTTATAAAACATGTGAATATTGTAACTTTTCAACTTATGCGATTGGAACATAGATAAAAAGAAAATGAAAAATAATGAAGAGAAAAATTAATATTAATTAATAATAAGTAATACTTATTTTTAGTATTTTAATACACGATTAAGCCCTAGTGATAAATATAATCACGTGAAAATTGTATTAAAATGTTTGATCTAAATTTTTGACCACAGCTCACCTGATGTTAAGTGATGGTGTGGTCGAAGATGGTGAACATACCTAGCCTGGATGGAACTGGCTAAGAAAAAAAGTTTGATTAATTTTGGCTTCTTGGATTTATTATGTTGTATCCTGGCGTTATTGTTGTAGAGTCACGTGAGAAAACATAAATGTTTTTTTTTTTTTTCTTTTTTAGCTGGAACCTCTAGACGCAGGCGCAGCCAGCGGCCTCACGTTCACGGCGCCACGCTGGGAGACCGATCCCCCCGAGGTCGTCTCCAGACACAAGCCTCGCGAGCCCAACCACCCCGCCGCAGGTTTCTACTACCCAGAGCTGAGGGACCTGCCTGCCATCGCCAAAGTGGAATTCACCAAGGTAATCAAAATACCAGTGCTTAATTTCTTACTGGGCACTCTTAGTCAATTTCATCAGAATATTCCAATAGTCTAAATTCTCGACCACACTGAGGATTTTTAACCCCTTAGCTTATGCATTGGTAGCATTTTATTGTTTTAAACTGAGAAAATAAAACTCACTTTGTATGAGAAATGTCGATTGTAAAACTCGGTTGGGAACAAAATGCTCCTCCAGGTTTAGAGCTGCCAGCTTTTTATTGACTTTTATTGACTTTTATTGACAGGATAACTAAATCCTTATTATTGCCACACACGCTTATTTCTATTTGTTCTTGAATTCTTTCCATCCTAATTTCCTAGAAAGGATCGCTTTTTGCAATAAGGTCGCTAATAGTTACACAATTTTTTCTATAGATAATTATGGTCTTTGTTGTGAATAATAAAGAGTTTATCAATCTACAGCTATCGAATAGCATAAACGGTAACTAAGTACCGTATGACGTAAATTTATTAAATTTTTCCAAATTTATAAATGTCGTTGAATTCCGAAACGTTATGAGTGAAATGCTCTCCTATTGGTAAGACATAGCGCTTGTCCATGATCGTCGCAGTTCTACCCAGAACTTCGAGTAACAAAGCAACATCCAGGATATTGCTGCTTCGGAGCTCATTAGGTACTTACTTAACTTACCATCGAATATCTCAAAATATCAAAGTAATGAGTACTAACTGAATACCTACCCGTAGCTATTTCCCACGCACTACAATTCCGCGTTTTCTATACGTACAGTGAAAATGTAAAACTCACTGTAGGCGTTTGGCGTTTGTATTTTTTCATATAATTTGGGTGTCTTGAAATCCAGAGTCAACAGGTTTATTCTAGATAGGCGTGCTCCATCTTAGACCGCATCACTGCTTAATATTAGACAGAGTAAAGAATACTACTTGAAAATAAATAATACTCGAATACTACTACACCGCAGTACCAGATATTCTGCCGTCAAGCAGTAGTGTGTTTCGGTTTGAAGGATACTGTAGCTAGCTAAATTACAGGGTTGTCGAGACTAACCATCGAAAGTCTCAAAGTAATGAGCGTCAAAGCAGCGATGCCCTGGACTTAATTTTGCTACATAAAGTTAAGTGTATAGCTGCAATGGTCATGGACAGGCGTTATTTCTTACCTTCGTACGTCTCATTACATTTGCATATTTAAAAAAAAGAAATGTATTTAAAATACATATTATAATTTATAGAACACATGAACAAAGTGTCTTCCCCTTAATAGACACAGTAACAAAAGTGTTCATGGATACATTCTTCGATGTTCTGAACTTAGCAATTTAAGTTATATTAAATTTACTTATTAGCCTCAACTAGGCTAGATTGTAATAACAATGAGGTATCTAAAAAAAAAAAACAAACACATCATGAGAAAAAAAAAAAACTAAAAGCAAATAAATATGTTCTCACTTCACTTCTTCTTCGCTTTCTCATGTTCACTTTCAAAAAGTTTATGCTCCCAATAATCACCAATTCCCTCAGTCCATCCAATTTACTCACTTACCTTCCAATAACGTTGTCCTACCTTTGTAACGCAGTAGTTGTCGATACCTACTCTATATTTTGCGCTTCGTCGAGTCCCTGTGACACGGTTAAGTGGGCTTTAAGTGGTTAATTAAATTATCTATTCCGTTACATCGTTTCAGAGGCAATTCCGACCGGGTTATTGTGTGTAATTGGCATACGTTTTATATTACCGCTGTTTCACGAACTCCCGGTGGGTACGTTGCCAAGTTGTACCGTAGAATGCGTTCGTCAAATAAATCTTTCTTATTTTTTTTACGCACTGTTTCGTCTCAGATTTTAAAAGACGGAAGGAATTGGCTCTAAAAGAGAGAATATTGCCTTCTACTAATATGATTTTCTACTTTTGTCGAATAAGACGAACGTAATGCTCTCCTGATTGTCAGAGACAACGCATGTCCATGACTATGCAGCGATACATCGTTGCTTTAGTGTTCATTACTTTGAGACATTCGATGGTTAGTGCCAATAGTTGAGACTGCCCTGTTAGCTCATTTGGTATAGTTCTGCTTCGATAGCTAAAGGGCGTGGGTTCGATTCTCACTCAAGACTAACATTTGTGTGACTAACATAGATGTTTGTTCTGTATGCTGTTCTTATAAGTATGTATTTAAAAAAAAAAGTATTTAAGTATTCTGTCACCTGTCTAGTTCCCATAGTACATGCTTTGCTTAGATTGGGGCTAGATGGCGCTGTGTAAGAATAGCCCTGAATTGTGAAGAAGCAGCAAACATTATAACAAAAAGTTACACTTTGATTTTAAATAATTGTTAAATGCTTACATTAATATTTTGTAAATATTTTAGGTAAAAGAATATTCTACAGTGGAACTAAACAACCTAGCCAGAACAGCGCTACTATCGTCGCTGAAAACGAATAATACACCCAAAGATACCAAGACCTCTTCAGAAGAGGACAGAGACATTGATTTTAAAGAAATAACCACGAAGAGTTACGTGGACCAGTTGAAAGATCTTGAGGAAGACCCCGTGGGAACTCCACAACCCAACCTGCCTAAGAATAGAGTCATCGTCGTGACTACTCCTTCTACAACGTAAGTACCTTTGTCGAGTAGGCAAAAGCACTTTATAACAGTTAAAAATCTTCTAATTTGTCATCTTATCGTAAGTAAGTATTAGGTAAGAAAGCAATGGGGTTCCAAGATTGATTCTGGCCAAAGTAAAAAAAAGCCTCTATTTATTTAGTATATTCAATAATCAAGTTGGATTAATTCTAATTTCTAAAATATCGACATCATCCATCATCTTCATCGTGATGATGACAGCCTCCTTTTTCCTACTGCTAAGGTGGTTATCTCTCTCGGTATGCTAAGTGCTTTGTCTTGTGCTAATCTTGTGCAAGTTCCAATCGCGATGGTAACAATATCGTCGACCTATATTGTAGCTAGACCACCAAAGCTCCGTTTTTTTCTTTTCAAGGCTAAATTCCTGCCTTGTGAACAAAATGTCGACAAATGAGATATATGAGTATATAGTCGTAAGTCGAATAACTCAGCTTGCAACTTTATGCTTAAAGTATTCGAATATCTACAAAAGTATTATGGTTTTTAGTTAGATAATTTTTCATCGCTATCCGCTTCTATGACTTTTTGTTTACTAGACAGATATACCTAAATACAATTTCCAGCACTCATAAATTCAGTTAGTACAACTTTGGAAACGCTCTCAAAGTTAAATGATTAGTTGGCCCGACACTGAGAAAAATTGCTGATAAGAATAATTGCGATAAATTGTTACATTTTGCGAATTGCCATTTTCCCAATTCGTGAAGCGTTCATCTGGAACTTTTCTCTAACTCGAAATATCGAATAACAAACAGCCTAACAAACAACAATCGAATAAAACTCCATAAAGAAATAATTCGAGTAACTTTTGTATTACGCACATAAACATAATAAGACGCTGTTTATTGACTGAACAAAATCCGTAGGTATCAGAAACATTATATTTTGATTTATTTATTTTATTTCAAAAATGATAAAAGTAGCATTTACATTAGACCAACCACTAGACCGCTTAGTTGCCCAAAGATTACAAGTTAACTCTTTATTTTCACTCCAGAAATAAGGATGTGACAAATACCACTATATCAGGTGGAATACTATAAAAACTTATTAATTAGCATCTCTTTAGCATTGTTTATATCATATCGCTCATCGATCTAGGGCCTGGATTTACGTGCGATTTATGAGCGATAGAGGCTATGAGTAATGTGTACCAAGCAACCTTAGCATAGAGACGAAAAAAATAAGATACTAAGTATTAAAAAATATTTTATATACAGTCATAATAAGTCACATTTGAGTACTCAGTACTCTCAAAACATTATCTCAGGTGCCTATTTGAGAAAGTTAGTGAAAGTCAATTCAATCAGATATTCTCGCATCAGCACTTTTAGTACTTAACACAAGTCTAGACGTAGTAATCTCGTCTTGAACAAGAATTTTGATAATTCTATCACAGAAAACCCTGTTTTGAATATTGATTAACCTTTGCAAAAAGAAAAATGTGCTCTTCACGCAATACAAAACTTAGTTTTACAAAATAACAAATTAAGTGGAGTAAAATAAAACAGTAAAATGTTTTGAAAAACTGCTTCACTTTTTCTTTGTAATTTATATTAGGTTTATGATCTAAAGATATTTACGTGTCCTTAACATAAAGTCTAGGTCAGTTTGCTCATTAAAAAGTTACAAAAGAGAGTATTGCTGCATTTACTGCCTTATTTATAAGACCAAAATAATAAAGAAGCGTGCTTAGACGCCTGCCCATTAATTATAATGAATAAAAGTTATGCCGAAATTGTATTATATTTAACAACGAAATAGTTCAAGGTATATATTTAGTTTATTTCTGCTTAATAGTCGTTTTAGTTCCAACAGTGATGAGGATTTAAATTTAACTAAATTGACAACAATTTTTAAAACTTATCTGATACTTTACTTAATATCTAAAACTTGACATAAAATTAAAAGCTAAAACAAATTACACAAAAACTAATTAAAATAACCACAAGTCTTTATACCCTCTTCTCGCTGCAGTAGCCACATGCCGACACGTGTGTCGCCTTTACACAAGGCATCCTCAGGATGTCTTCGAGCGCTAGAGTCTAAAGCCTCGTAGTTTATCGTTATTTTATAGCGTTTATGTATTTTTTTTTAGCTTTAGCACCAGATAATTTGTTGTTTCGATGTAACAATATATCTTAACTTTCTGGAACACTAATTTACTTTACAGTTGTCATACATAATCGTCATTGTTTCAGCACAACAACAGAAAGAGAATTCGACAGCGAGCTGGATAGTCTGGATGACGTCGTCTTGGCTGTCGCTCATGGGCGCAAGCTGGGCCTGGGGAAGCACCTTCCTAGGCACTTCCGATCCAGACTTCACCACGCTGTTAATAAGATCCAGCGTTAGTACACTGTCTTTTTAAAGTTCTATAATAATCAATTAGCAGAAAATTCAGGTTGAGAATTCAGCCCGAGTTTTCACTTAGCTTGCGTAGAGACGTCAGATTTATTTGTATATTTTATCGAATCTACAGCTTGTGTTGTGAATTTACTATTTGCTATTTTAATCACAGTCGGGTTATAGATTTTTTAAACTCTTCAGCTTGTTGTAATGAGACGAACGAAACGCTCTCCTGATGGTAAGAGATAATTGCATTGCAGCGATACCGAGACGTTTGGGTAACAAAACAAAGTTCAGGGCATCGCTGCTTTGATGCTCGTTACAATGAGAAATGGTTGGTCTTATTGGTCTGTGTAATGTCGCTAGCTGCAGTATCCTTTAAATCAAAACACATGTTTACGCACTACTGCTTGGCGGAAGAATATCTGATACTGCGACCTAGACGACCTCCTGCTCAGGAAATCTACCACCAAGTGAGCTGCCGGTGAATGGTAGGATATTTTTCTGGCTAGCGACCACCCTCAAGTAGAAAATCTGCCGCCAATTATATCTAACAGTATGTTCAGATAGCCACACTTGAGAACCAGTTCCCATTCCAGGCTAGATATGTTTACCATCTTCGATTACACCATCATTTAACGTCTTGTGGGCTGTGGTCAAACATCTAACCTGATAACAGTATAAAAAACCAACAGCTATTTAAGGACTATATATACCTACCCTTATACTAATTAGAAAATAATTTCCAGCCAACGACTGCTTAGTGTCGGACTGGACAAACTGGACGCCTTGCTCTGTCACCTGCGGCTTTGGAGACCAGTTCCGAAACCGACACATCATCAGAAAGAAGACGGGAGACGGCAGAAAGTGTCCCAGTCTTACTGACAGACAACACTGTGGAAATGTTAACTCGTGTACGCATATTGATTATTTTGATTGGAATTAAACATTTTTTTAATAAATCAGTATATTTTTATCTTAATTGTTTAAGTTACGGTGGTGCTTTTCTCGATTATAGATGGCGTTAGGGTCGAGATAGCACGCGCAAGCGAAATTTACTGTATATATAAGGACTGTAATCGGTATAAACGACGCACGATTTCGAGTCAAACAATATTTCTGTAGATCATTTATACCTTAGATAATTTGTACCTTCGTGTACACTAGTATATTCTGTTAGTGTGGATAAGCTATCCAACTCATGAAAATTGTTTATTGTAGGCGACGCACGTTAACCATTAACAATTGTTTATACATTTTCAAGTATCATAGGTGAAATAAATCACACAAAGTCTTGGTCGAGTCTGGTCATTTTTTTTTATTGTCTGTCAGGCTAGTTGTTAGACCACAGCTCACCTGATGTTAAGTGACGGTGTGGTCGAAGATGGTGAAGCACAACTAGCCTGGAATAATACTGGCTCTCAAGTGAAGCTGCCGAAACACACCGTTAGATGCTTGGCGGCAGATTTTCAACTTGAGGGTGGTAGCTAGCCAGCCGAGTACTAGAAAGTACCCTACCACCACGCTATGGTTTCCTCACGATGTTTTTCCTTCACTGACAGCTCAAGCTCATTGTTGGGGTTTGAACCCACGCCCTTCGGCAAGCGAACCGACCGCGCTAACCACTGAGCTATCATCGCTACAAAATCATGGTCATACCCTAGTAAAGTAGTAATGACTTTACTTCAAGCTTCAATTTCACCATTATTATGCACATTAACTTTCTGATTATAATACCTCTTTTATATTAATACATAAACATTTGAAATAACAAGTTTTAGAAAATAATATAATATGGCGCCGTGCGCGATCCCGCCAAAACATAACTCATGAATATTCTAAGCAGGTGTATTGTTTTAAAATCTATTTATTATATTTTATGCCATAGTTGCAAACAAATATTGAAAGAAGTACTTGTTCTCACTTTTCTAATAGTTGCTTAAATACAATTGAGAAGTTTCGGTAACCTAGTTGGAAGACCGTCTGGCTTCCAATCAGCAGGTCTTGGGTTCGAATCCCACGGCTCGTACCTCTGTCTTTTCTAAGCTATGTGCCTATCGCCGCTCAATTCAATCGGTGAAGGAAAACATCGCGAGGTAACTTTAATTTTAATTTATAAAAAAGTTCTCGAAGATATGTGATGTCTGCCAACTCGCACTTGGCCAGTGTGGTGGACTATAGCCTAATCCTTCTCACAAAGACAAGGGGCCCACGCCCAGCAGTGGGAAAGCTTCTAAAACTTCACTGTTTACACGTGATAAATATATTAAAAGAAAATATTTCATAATTTATTATATGAAAAACAGATTAATAAAATAATTGGAAAATATTGTCTGATAATAACAGTAAGTTTCTAAGAAAATATATAATCCGTTTTCATTCTCCTTGGTACAGGTTTATAGACAATTTCCAGGAAAACTAAGGCTTCATTAAGGTTCAGAATCATATCAGATTTATATTTCATTTGCCAGTAGGTAGTCTTTATACAAGAGTTAGTAGTTTGTTTCGTTAGGTTTCCTTCCATTATTTCTTTTGTTATTACTTTATTAGAGAACTTTCCTCGACTAACTTATTCAACAGTAACTTGTCACAATCACGTAAGTATATTCGTTTACCGACTTATTCAATCTGCCCATAGTTTTTACTCTCTTCAATAGCGAACTATGCCTACTCAACGATGGTAAGTATATTTTTTTAATACGGATAAGTCCGCGTTTGACCACCAACTCCCCTGATTGTAAGCGATGATGTAGTCGAAGATGAAGCACGCAAACTTAGAAGATACCTATTCACTCTGGCCTTGAAAAGATCTAGATTCTATCTCTCGGGAAACAAGGAAGCCGGCAGCTTGTTCCATTCCTTGGCCGTACGGGTGAGAAACGTAGAGCCAAAACGTTTGTATGGGTGGTAGTGGGCCGTCTTTCTACTTGTCCTGTAGTAAAAAGGGGATGGAAGTACAAGATCATACAGTTCAGCAGCACACTCTCCGAAATGAATCCAAAAATGAATTTCTTGAAGATTCAATTCTAAAAATTTGAAAAATTGATGAATACACATACCTAAGTTATTGCCAAATAATCATTACCTATATATTATTTTATTACATATAAAAAATGTATTATTAGCATTAAACAGTTTACGAGATGGCTCAGTGGTTAGCGCGGTCAGTTCGCACGCCGAAGGGTGTGAGTAACTTGAGCTGTCGGTGAAGGAAAACATCGTAATGAAACCATAGCATAGTTAGTGGTTGGGTACTTTCTAGTACTTGGTCGGCTAGCTACCACCAAAATACAACGAAACGATTTGATTTCACATTCATTGTGCGGACTGCTAGACAGTGGACTGCGTTTTCTAGCCGTCCGCACAATGAACGTGGAAATAATCTGGGAGTGTTCAAGTCAAGAGTAAATCGGTATCTTCTAAAAGAACGTGCTCTATCTTAGACCGCACCATCAGGTGAGATGGCGGTAAAAAGTAAGCATATTAAAAAAAAAGCTGAGTTGTGGTCTTAAAAAAGTTTAAGAACTTACACAAAATACGCATTGCGAAAGCCTAATCTCCGCAAATAATCTCACAACAGTGTTAAGTGTTATTAAGTGAATAATTAAATTTTAATCATAGGAAAGCTGGAAAAAGCCAACTCGCGTCTGGCCGTAAAGGGAAACAACTTTATAGGGGTCGCCGGGGTATCTATAAAATGCGAGCGTGGTAGGATTACTGGATGAAATATTTAACAGAAGACTGACCAGCGTTTTTGAGACGTGTTTTGAGATACGTGCCTAGTGTTTGTGTTTATGTTTATAGGGGTAATCTTTGGAGATGAAATAGATGTTATAAAGTTTAGTACGTCGGCAAATTTCTTAGACTATCTAGCTACTTGATAGAAAATTGGGAAAGGAGGGAATGTACTATCAAATAGACTAGTAAATTATCTCCAATTTTTTTTTGTTAGGAAGCCAACATTTTTTTATATAAAAGAAGCACACATTTTATAAAGTAGGTTTCTGTTAGCTTAGAAAAATTGTCTGTATAATAAATACATATCGTAGGACATTACACACAGTGCCATCTGACCCCAAACTAAGCAAAGCCAGATCATGCTTGATCATCATCAAGCCAGAGATGGAAGTCAGATAGCTGATAGAATACTTAAATACTTTTATTTTGTACACACTTATAGTATAAGTACAAAAGACATTCTTTACTTGTATCATTTTACAATGTCGAGTATCGACTATTATATGTATATCTATTCTGCAACCCCAGAAGAGATCGTCAACTAGATAGGTTAGCTACTGAACGAATTGAGCAACTAAATAAAACATATTATTATTACGTAATCTGTTTATGCACATTCACGTTAAATTTACAGGACTACATTTAATGATTACAATAATAACAATGACTTTTTAGCTACAAACTTTTTGTTACAAAAAGCAAAATTTGTGAGACTTTTATCTTATTTTAAATGTGATTTTATAACGCCCCCCTGCTACTAAAGTTTTTTTTAAATTCGGTCTAGGCATGCAATTAGCCACGATTTCACCTGATGGAAATCGAAGATGTGGCCAAAGATGGAGCACGTTTGCTTAGGAAATACTTATTCACGTTTTTCTTATACAAACCGGAATTGTACTTAGTTGAAAACATAGACATTGACAACGAGTTTCGCACATCATCGTATCTTACAAGGAAGGTGGTCTTAAAACGCTTTGTACGTTTAAAGGGTATTTCCACTGTGTCTTTGGACGTGGTGTTGCAAAAAGGCGATGGTAAGATTAGGTCATGCAGTTCTTGGGCACACTCATCGTAGTGTATACGATAAAAAACCGACAGACCACTTCAAGCTGATAAGCTAGGCTCTGAAGCATTAAATTCATCATTGAATCGTCATATTTATATCTATAAACATATATATCGTCATTTCGAAGTATGGTAGGTACCTACATACGTGTGGAGTACCGGCTACAAACCTTTATTGACGTCCCTTCATCCCCTTCCATCCATCTTACCATCTTTGACCACACCGTCACTTAACATCAGGTGAGTTGTGGTCAAACATCAAGCCAATCAGCTATAAAAAAAAAAAGTTTCGGCTAAGGGATGTAATCCGGAAGATGGGCAGCAGCGTCTTCTTTGAATAACCACACTCAACTGCGCTCGCCAACCCG
Organism: Biston stratarius; assembly: GCA_950106695.1. Taxonomy (NCBI): domain Eukaryota; kingdom Metazoa; phylum Arthropoda; class Insecta; order Lepidoptera; family Geometridae; genus Biston; species Biston stratarius. Next base: position 30,362,794 of record OX467106.1, on the reverse strand, counting down.
CCTGCCAAGCGTGGCGAGTATTGTCAAAACCCCCCCATGGGGGAGGCCTATGTCCAGCAGTGGACGTCATACGGCTGATGATGATGATGACGATGACCTCAATATTGGTTTGCAACTTCTCTTAGTTAAGCCAAAATTTAAGTAGGTTTTGTAGCGATGATAGTTCAGTGGTCAGCGCGTCCGCTTCACACGCCGAATGGCGTGTGTTCGAACCCCAACATTGCGCTGCCGGTGAAGGAAAAGATCGTGAAACCATAGCATGGTGGTAGGATAGTACTTTCTAGTACTCGACTGTCTATCTACCACCCTCAAGTTATAAATCTCCCGCCAAGAACCTATCGGTGTGTTCCGGTAGACTTTCTTGAGAGCAGTTCCATTCCAGGCACCGTCACTTAACATTTGGTGAGCTGTCTGGTCACGTATCAACCATAAAAAAAGTTAAGTTTGGTCAAAGACGTTCTACCCGAGTGTTATCAAATAAGGAGAAAACCTCTTCACATGTTTAGCTAGGCACTCGTGCAAATCTATATATTTCCGATCCTGTTACAACTTTCAACGGAGATCAAAAATATTCTCAGAAGCCTTTTGAAACGGTTCGATATCTCACACCCTTACAAACCATTTACCCGTAATCTTCATAATAAAACGATGGTAGTATTTCTCGGTTATGACCGCTGAAGGGCGCTCTACCTACACCCAAGGATCGAACATCGGCGACATTTGTATTCCGACTGTGATCTCTTCAAAATCAAGGAGTATGTGATTCGATTTCTATACAGTCAAATATGTATATAGAGCTGATACAACCACCTCACTGACTGATTATTTATTAATTAGAATATTTCAGATACTATTTTATCATTGTCATTTTAGTTAATTTAAGTATCAGGATATTTATATTATTACTAAAATGAATGTCTATGTTGTAAATAGATAGATAGAAACTCTACTGCACAATATCAACCGTTGTACTACTAACATAAGTAGTAGCTTTGTAGCGATGATAGCTCAGTGGTTAGCGCGGTCGGTTCGCATGCCGAAGGGTGTGGGTTCAAACCCCAATAATGATAATAAGCTTGAGCTGCCGGTGAAGGAAAACATCGTGAGGAAACCATAGCATGATGTTAAGGTACTTTCTAGGCATCGGCTGGCTAGTTACCACCGTCAAGTTAAAATTCTGCCGCCGAGCATCTAACGGTGTGTTCCGGCAGCCTCACTTAAGAGCCAGTACCATTCCAGGCTAGGTGTGCTTTACCATCTTCGACCACACCGTTACTTAACATCAGATGAGCTGTGGTCTAACACCTAGCCTGTCAACAATTTAAAAAAAAACGTATTTATTGTTTTAAGATATATGTATGTCTCGGTGTATAATAAAGTTATATTATATTCCTACAAGACAAGATCACTTGGTTTAAAATATTCACTTAATTAACTTTTTAATTTAAATTTAAGCTAACACCTCTATAAACATATTCTGCTCACTCAATCGGAAACATCAATTGAGTGTCTCACCGCGGGCTACATACTAAATACAAGACTATCCCCCGATCAGAGGTCGCGCTGTCTTGCCGCTACTCCTCAAGGGTACCTCTGTCTACCTACCACTCAAAGAATTATTTAGATTGTGACGCACTAATGTGAACAAAAGACAATTTGGCCGAGTGAGTTTGACTAGGTAATGTATGTAAAATTTTACAATTACAGTACGTGCGTATAGGACATGTGTTTTTATTCCTCACCTGACTGCCAGTATCAAGCGAAACCTTTTTCTTATCTATTAATTTCCTTATCTATAATATTATTATATCCCATTGTAGAGGAGGTATGGTTGATAGAGAAAAGATGATTTATATCACACCCTGAAATCATTTTGGATCAGCTGATATTGTATGTACTATACTGGTTTTGATACAAGTGCTAAAGTGATCACGGGAATATAGATTGGAATTATTTTCCCAGGACAATAAGAAAGCATAACTCCTTTGTAGTGATGATAGTTCAGTGGTTAGCGTGGTCGGTTCACACGCCGAAGCGCGTGGGCCAAACCCCGACAATGAACTTAAGCTGCCGATGTAGGAAAAACATCGTGAGGAAACTGTAGGATGGTGGTAGGACATTTTCTAGTACTCGGCTGGCTAGCTACCACCCTCAAGTTGGAATTCTGCCGCCAAGTACCTAACGTATCATAGCCAGTTCTATTCCAGGCTAGATGCTTTGCCATTTTCGACCACACCGTCACTTAACATCAGGTGAGCTGTAGTCAAACACCAAGCTTGTCAAACATTAAAAAAAAGAAACGTAATTGAGGAATGCATGTCTGAATACAGCACTAATATCAAAATAAGAACTTTTCCAAATTACGCAAAATTTTAATTTTTTGCTTCCATATTTTAGGTTAAGTTGTATCCCACAAAATGTAGCCGTCAACCCATGTTTTTATGTCATTTACATTCAGTTCTATTTATTCCTTCCAAAACACTTTGTAGTTTTAACCAAGTACATATTTAAAATTATATTTATAGCACGAAAATTTCAAAGCCATAAAACACACTTTAATAAAATAGAAGAAAGATAAGTCTAGATTTTGTTTTTCTAATCATACTTACCTAGCAAAAGAGAGGAGGAGTCAGCTGGTAAATGGAAAGCGTTCGACGTCATATTGTACAGGTATAGATGATCTCATATCCCAGCGGGCCTCGGGGATGTGCTGACTTTGAAATTCAGGAGTCACATATCGAGGTTTCGGTTAAAATAGGATATTACCACCTGGGGCGTTGTAATATACGAGTTATGACTAAAGTTGGTGAAATAATACCTACAAACTTATGTCAGTAAGTAGGTTAGTACTTGGAATTCTTGCACAGACTTAAGTTACATAGAGCTACTTCTTAGACGTTTGCAGTCTCGTGACAATAACCAGTTTAGTGCTGGCCCACGTTACAATCCATCGTTATTTTTCGCGTATTGATGAACCACGAGGAAATACTTCATGGTCTCGTTTACGAGACTACGGTGTAGAGTAAATTTTTTGAAGCGAAGGTTTTTTAATAGTTTTTTGAAGATTTTTTTTGATTATGTATTTGTAAGTCTATGTCAAACGCACATACTCCCTATAAAAAAATAAAGTTGACCGTCATGGGATATCCGCTATATGTGAAAGATTTAAACAGTATGCGGCGCACACAGAAAATCAATGTAGTGTAAAGTATACGCGCATGCACACACACAAGGGAATCGAGAGAAGTGGCGTAGAGAAGGCGTGACGGTATAAGTGTGCGTCACGCCTTGTGCCGTAACGGCATCCGCGTCGGTATTACTGCCAAGGCCAAATCCAAACAAATAATCGAAAAAAAAACGCGCCAATCGATGTTTGACATCTATCATCATCATGAAATCAAATATTATATGGTTGGACTTAACAGTGACTTGCCATGCGATTTTGTTCCCTCAATCGTAGTTATCGTACTAATCGTTTAATAGAGACATTATTGAGGGTGATGATTAACTACTTAATGGCGAGCTTGAATCATGAAGGAACCAAATCATCATGTTAACAGTACGCGGATTTAAAAAAAAATATATTTTTAATTCCTCAAATCACGTTATAAATTTAGGATTTACAATATCACCTGATGCACTTTAATTCACATATACTATACTAGATATACTCATTTTTTTTTATAGCACACATTGATAACTGATGTGTGCTATAAATTATTAAAAAAAAACATTATTTTATCTTTTCGTCGCCGCTGAAATTATTAACGAAAGCACTAGTAAAATGGAATTGATTTATCAAAAACGATGCTGCAACCACTATCCAGCCTTTCTCAGAAACAACAAGTACTGCATTTCTGAAAGGTTACAGTATGTCTATGGTGAATGAAGCTTGAAAAAAGACAAATTAAAACAACAAAAAAAAAAAAAAACTTAATAGTTGTAATTTAGTTATAACTTAGGCAGTTGCATACAATAGTTTACTATGTCAATTATTAGCTACATATACATATAGATATCTCGCAATAACGACACAACTATCGTCGCATGCTTACACCGATGGCTTCAAAATTAATCAAACGCCATAATATATGATATACACAATCAAAAGAGCAATCCTTCACCAAGTCTTAGCTTACTACAAGCGAAATAGCCGCGTCAACACGATATTCAATTTTCCAATACATTAGAGCGGTGAACGTGGACTTCGAATGCTCTCGATTGAACCACGATCCGCGAAGATTGATGCCGCTCTTTGGAAAACGACTGCGTGTTTATTTAAAGTTTCTGAAGCCATGCGTTAAGGAATTCTCCATCATGCTTCAGCTTCCGGGTCTGAACATTATTCACAAGTTGCAAAATCAATGGTTTGATTTTAACAGTATAAATTTGTAGCGATGTTGACTTAGAAGTTAGCGCGGTCGGTTTACACGCCGAATACCATGGATTCAAACGGTAACAATGAGCTTAAGGCTTGAGCTGTCGGTGAAGGAAAAACATCGTGAGGAAACCATAGCAAGGGTGGTAGGGTACTTTTTAGTGCTCGGCTGGCTAGCTACCACCCTCAAGTTGAAAATCTGCCGCCAAGCATCTAACGGTGTGTTCCGGCAGCCTCATTTGATAGCCAGTACCATTCCAGGCTAGGTGTGCTTTACCATCTTCAACCACACTGTCACTTAACATCAGTTAAGCTGTGGTCAAACACCTAGCCTGACAACCATAAAAAAATGGAATGTTTTTTATCATACATTTACTATCGTTTACTAACGAACCAGCCTTGTTTTTTATAAGCTGTCCCACTGATGGGCGTGGGCCTCTTCTTATTGTGAGAAGGGTAAGGCCATAGTCCACCACGCTGACCAACTGAGGGTTAGCAGACTTCACATATCCTCGAGCATCGATGTTTTCCTTCATTGTTCACATATCTAAGAAAATACTGAGGTGTATACCGAGGCTTTCGAACGCAGGATCTACAGATTGAGAAATCAGACTAAATGCTCAATTCTCGCATATTTCAATACTAGATCTTGAGGTCAGATCTCTCTACAGCACATTAAGTGAAGTAAATAGTCTAGGAACATCAGCAAAACAACACAGCGCTCCATGACTCAGCTGGAACACCATTACCACGACATTCTGCAGACTACTCGCATGCACCATGATAAATAACAATTTTACGCGCCATTTACTCGCGACCGTGCCCGCATAATTATTCATTACTTCGGTGGGGGAATTAGTTGCATATTCACTCTTGTCTACTGCTACTTCTTTGAGTATTTTTTTAAATACTTTCCAACATCATCATTTTACTAGATAGCAAGAGGATGTCTATAAGTACCACCGTAGTATTAAATATTTTTTATTTTAACATATTTTATATTGACAGTATTTTTATATTGACAATATTTTTTTATATTGATATACTTTATAGTGAAATTTGGTTTTTTAAATTATTGACATGAAATCAGTGTTTTAAAACTCTTTTAATGATAGGTCTAATTACTAGTAAGTAACTATGATTTTTTTGGACATTTTATTATATGGATAACATTTTTACTGACATATTTTTATATTGACATATTTTTATATTGGCAGTATTTTTATATTGACAATATTTTTATATTGACATGCTTGTATACCTACTTTGACAATATTTTTATATTGACATGCTTGTATACCTACTTTGACATTTTGTTTTTATTTCATTGGCATGTAATCAGTGTTTTTGTAATTGACTTGTAACATTTGTGTTATCAATAAAATATTTGTATTTATAGGTATATTTAAAATGATATTACGGAACTTGTTATTAATAAAATATTTGTATTTGTATTCTACCACCAAGCAGTAGTATTTTGTTTTACTTATGCGGTAGATTACTCACGTTTACTTATATCGCATACTCCAACTGTAGTTAAACCTCATAACTAAAACAAAAATGTGTTAAAACCACGTCAGTTTCCATAGTAAAGCAGTAGTGTGTTTAGAATACTGTGTTCTGGTGTGAAGGGTACTGCTACTAGGGCAAATTTAACGGCAATTAAGACTAACCATGGAATGTCTCAAAGTAATGAGCGCCAAAGCAGAGATGTCTAAGACATTGTTTTGTTATTTAAAATTCTGTACTACAATAAAGGTTATGGGCCTGTATTGCCTCTTGAAATCAAGAGAGCGTCTCATGTGTCTCATTACTTTTATGTAAAGAGAAGCCTTTTAAGATCACAATGTTTTACCACAAAATATAATAGCAAGCGCTATATAACTATCTGTAAGAAGAGGTAGCAAAAATTTAGTCCCAGAAAAAGAAAACAAAAAACTTAAGCATCAAACTTTATTTTAATAATGCAAATTTATTATTATTTGCCCGATTGACCATAAACATTCGCATTTAATACCAAAGTTTGTTCAACAAAATCTGGCCGCAAGCACCCAAAATCTCATTTGGACATTCAAAGAAACAGTTTCGCTAAAGTCGAACAGCCAAAATATCCAGAATCCGCAGCCCCTTTCGCACAAAGTACACAATAACTGATTTGAATACACTCCTATTGAATACAAATCAATTCATAATGGACCCGTCTGCCGCCCGGCAAACTCTAGACATTTTATGGAAATACAAACTCAGTCGATTATTGTCTTTTTCTATGTGCCTAGATTGTTAACGTGGCCATATTAAAACGTGGGTGGAATACGGAATTCATTATTGAAAACTCATATTGGAAGACAAAGGAATTTCTTGGTATTTTTCTTGAATAACTAATGGAAACCACCGGCGAGTCCCTTGTATTTTAACCGTAACTTAATCTTAATCTTTTTTTTAAATGTTTAACAAGCTAGATGTTTGACCACAAGTCACCGGATGTTAAGTGATGGTGTAGTCGAAGGTGGTAAACTCACCAAGCCTGGAATGGAACTGGCTCTCAAGTGAGGCTGCCGGAACACGCTATTAGGTGCTTGGCGGCAGATTTTCAACTTGAGGATGGTAGCTAGCCAGCCGAGTACTAGAAAAAACCCTACCACCATGATATGGTTTCCTCACGATGTTTTCCTTCACCGGCAGCTCAAGCTCATCGTTGGGGTTTGAAACCACGCCCCACGACGTGTGAACCGACCACGCTAACCACTGAGCTGTCACCACTACGAAAAATAAATGAAAAATAATTGTATTTCGTTTATATAAATGTAACCACAAACAGTTTCAACCAAGGAGACGATTAGAAATTATATTATAGGAATATATTTTCGGGATACGTAAATAGTAATACATGAAATCTAGTAAACGTCCGAAATACTTGCCTTTCTGGAGACTTGAAGCTGGTAAGTAACAAGGCATAGACAGAAAAATGGTATTACATCAATATCAGAGAACACGGCTAATTTATCATGGCCAGACGGAGCTCTAGCCTAAATTCGTCGTACAAAACTGATTATGTCAGTTACAATATTGGGTTTTCTCAAGCACTAGGTAATTAAGCACTTGGGATTTATTTTTGTTATTCGTTATGTACCTAACTTTTAGAGAAATATCTTGCTATCATCGACATCATAATAATCTTGGTAAGTTCTTCAGTTTGAATATCTATAGGTACATTACATTTAATACACAAGCTGAAGAATTTAAAAAATCTATACTTAACCCGACTGCGATTATAATAGCTATAAATTAAAAGAAAAAAACCTTTTAAACAAATTTATTATTCCTAATTAAATTTAAACATAACTTATATATATTCACTTTTAATTTCCTTTGTTTTGATACCATACTCTATATATATATTTTACTTCCGCAAAGAAACGCCTGAATCAATCAATTATTTAATTTTGAGATAAATTACTTTTGCGGTGAGAGCCTGGATTTTTTTAGATACCTTTCACCTTGGGACAATATGCAATTTTTTTATAAGTTCTTAATGAAGTATTTTCATCAAAAGTACCATAACTATACAATAAACCACATGTTACCTACTGTTTAATCTGATAAGATCCGACTTTTTCGAGAGATTTAAGATTCCAGTTGAAACATCCTGTTTTTGTTTTGTCCGTTTTTGTTCAAGTTTACGCCCTACTAAACTACAAACATGTTTCCATCAAAGTCTTATTGGATGCTATTTTTCTTGACACAGCTTTTTCTGTTTTGATCTCGCATCGTAAAGCCTGGAAAGTTTTATTACTTACTTCGGTATTTTTTGTTATGGAATGTCTGTTGGCTTTGAATTAAAAAACACGAGGTTTTTATAGCTACCGTAAGAAGTTCAATAAAAGTTTCTATTGCATTTTTAAGACTATAATCTAGAAAGATTGCCTATCAATCTGAAAGTACAACAGTCACTGTTGCTTGACGGCAGGATATCTGCTACTGCGGTAGTACCTTCCTAGACGACCTCCTGCTAAGGAAATCTACCACCAAGTTGATACGATTTAATTGCAAATGTATTCTTCTAGCATCTTCCATTTACAATAAGTTGCCTTCAGAGAAAATGCTCTGAAATTCACAAAAAAAATGGAAACTACATCTTATCCTCAAAGGTTTCAGACAGAAAAATAGTACCTAAATTTTACAAAAATAACTATATAAATAAATTTTGATTTTTGAAATAATGCTCATCTCTTCTTAACGGTTGCTGTGCCCGACAGGGCCGACTTTGACACACATATACTATTTTGCATAATTACAACATCTTGTACTGTATGGAAGCAATAAATATCTTGAATCTTAATATATAGGTATAGCTTAAGGCTTGTGACCAATAACTTGCTCTACAAAATCTAATTCTCTGTAGCTTTCTGCCATTTTTTCGTCCAAAGCACTAGTTTTACTGTCGATCACATCGTTTTCGAATCGACCTTTCTTTTTATTTCGTTCCGGTCGCGTCCCATTTCGTTTTATGCGGTTCCTATGCGGATATCTGCGCGGGTGTCTCCGCAGGTCGGTCGCTAAAAGTTTTACAGCCCATTTTAAGTGTGCGGATGGATGGATTGACAAATTGACTGAGCTCTTTCCTGGCGCGAAATTGAACGGCCGAGATTGTAGGGCTAACGTTGTTTCATCCATCTTCTGTTGTAGGTAGGTGTTTATAGCTCGTTTTCGGGAGATGTGAAGAGAATTATCTCATTTAGAGCATGTGTGATCGTAACGCATAGAGGCAACGCCTATCACGAAATTCGTTTTAATCAAATTTAACAGTTCAACAATTTCATATCTGACCAGACGTGACTATCAAAAATAATTTAAATTCTTCCTACATTCCCATTTGTTTTGGTATGTAACTCACAAATTCTTTGCACAGAGATTTTCCCTTTTTATCCTCAATTCCAATTCCTTTCCCGGCGTAATATTGTTACTTTCATCATCTTACTTTTATTCTCTCGACATCTGGGATTCGGCGAACGGCTTCTATCAATTCCGTTTGAACGCTTGTACGCGTGCAACGTGAGGAACAAACGCGAGGATACACGGCGTGTTGGGGCCACTACAGCTCATAACTAACAATCGATAACATAACGTTATAAAGTGCGTTACGTCGAGAAATCCAAAAAAAACGCACAACCACAGGTTTCCTATGGCATAAGGTCTATTCTTCTGCATTATCTAATACCTTTAAACGAGCAATTCTTGTATATATGTATATAATCTGAATCTCGGAATCGGCTCCAACGATTTTCATGAAATTTAGTATGATATAATTAAGTATTTCGGGGGCTATAAATAGATCTGGCTAAGTTTCATTTTTAGAAAACGTCGATCTATCCGAGCAAAGCTCGGTCTTCTGGGTACTGTTATTTATTAGACATCAAAAGATAAGAAATACGATCTGTTTACTAATAAGTAAATAATAAATGTCATTGGAAATAGCGCCATCTAGCCAATAATATCTAAGCAAAGCTTGTTTTATGGGAACCAGATAACTAATTTTTTGGAGAAAAAAAAAAACTTATTTTTTCTTTCTTATAATAAATACAGAACACAGAACAAATATTTCTCGTCACATAAATGTTTGTCTTGAGTGGGAATCGAACCCCCATTCAAATTATACTATTAACGAACTCCATTACTCTTGTAGCAGATATATGGCTCTAGATTATAAGGCCACCGTTGTACTACCATAAATTAGTCGATGTTATTTTCTTTTTCTTTAACTCCTTTTTTAAGTTTTTTATGTTGTGACGATTGTTGGCGTACAATAAAGTTGAATTCTATTTTATTCTATTCTACTCGTATTACCCAATGAGCTAACAGGTCACAAAGCTTTTTCTTTGTATCTAACATGTTGTAAAGTTCTCACATGTTTGTGATAGATAGCAGATCACATCATTATGCTAATCTATTGTAAATCTACTAGGTTTTTTTTTGTTTAGTTGATTTTGCCTTCCACATATTGTACACCAATTTGCAAGATTAAAATACTTACTTAATGAATAAACGATAAAAATATATATGGAAAGTACATCATTACTCTTGTAACTGAAACGACTTTTAAGCGGAAATATACTAAATATATGCCTTGAACACTATATGGAAAATGTAACAACGCCCATGGCGAAAGTACATGAAACAGTTTTTTATAAATTTGACTATCGTTTATGTTTTCTATAATTCTCGTAAATTATTATACTGTAGCCACTGATCTTTATTTTGTTAAGGATGGTCAAGCTTACCTACTCCACTAATCTGACAATAATTATATTTTATAATGCAAGCAAAACAGATTTTATAAAATAATTAAGTTTAAAAGTGGGTTACGAAAAATTTCATACATTTTGTCATCGAAGTTTTTCGCAAATTGTCATGCTAGATTGCAAAAGTGACAACATCATAAGAAAATCCCTTTCAATCAACACCTTGCAATGCTTCAACATTTTCAGCACATGTATTCCTGAAATTCACAAAATTGATAGCACTCACTACACTAAACTAGATCTGATGTAGGGACGGGCTTGGGTCATAAATCAATCAGGCGGCCGTCAGAGGGTTAAAAAACATCGGACGTGAAAAACCGCGCGCGGAAAGCCGGTGAGAGCTCGTCGGCTCTAACGCTTTTTGCGGTCAGCGTAGTGTTGATGGATGTTATGAAATAAGTTCTAGGAAAAACGTTTAGAAATATTTTGTAGCAGGAAATAAGTACTAAAAAACATCTATCAAGATTTAAGGACAAGAAACTTTAACGAATGCAAAAAGATTCTTCCGATACCGGGTATCGAACCCGAGCCTCCTGGGTGAGAGCCAGGTATCCTAGCCACTAGACCATATCGGATATGAACAGTGAAGTGAAATAATGTATGTAATATTAAATCCATAGTTGTGTTTATAGTCAATTGCAATATATCAACAGATTAATCGCTGATATGATTAGCAAAGATTGTAACCATCTCAAAAACACATTTTTTTTTAATGTGTTTTATTTTAATACAACACGTTTAAAAAATATGTGAAAAATTTTACAGATTATTTTAATCCAAAAAACATTTCATAGATTTCACCAATTTCATTGGATATTATTTGATATTTATTATAGAATTAGTATTCGTCATCAATAATTAAAAATATTACAGGCAAGTCACTTTTTACGAACAATCTTAAAATTGTACCTACACAAACTAAATAAAACAAATAAATACCAATAAAAAAAAAATAATAAGAGTGCTCTTCCTCTTTCAATGCTTTGCTTCGTACGTCAGAGACGCCTGTCATGGAAAGCAGAATGGAGTTCCGGACGAGATCTTGTCTTTTAATTCCGCGGATACTGCGTTCCATTGCTCTATAGAATGCCGAGAGTTGAGAGTTCTGAATTTTGATAAGCGACTATGCTGTGCGCCGTAGGTTAGGACCGGCAAGATGCGCATGTTAACGAGTTGACGCTCCAAAGAGATCAGGAGATCTCCCTTTATGTGTGGGTATGCGTGAGCGTGTACACACACAAACCTAATCACCTTTTCAAGGTAAACCAATGCATTGTAAAATTTAAAAGCACAATAGTATACTGTGCTTCAACAACTTTAGTAACGATTCCATCGTCAAATAAATTTTACTTGCATTTTGTTTCACCAAATAGAGGCGGTGATATTAGCTGATCATCAGACTCTTTGGCAAATTATTAAGCCTATAGAAGAATCCACTGGGTAATTCCAGTATTCCGACGTTCCGATCCACGAAAGTTGTCTGATAAAGAAACGATTTGTATTCAATAAACCTAGCGCCCGTGGGAATGTCGGGCCGAAATATCGCTACGTTGCGAATTTTTAAGATCTTCCACTAGTGTTGGAGTAGAAAATGTACCTATCTACTAACCGGATGAGTACCATAAAAAAACTATTTAACAATAAATAGTCCGTGGTGGTGCCGGCGTAAGAATTGTACCCCACCTTCTCTAGCCGTGGTTGCCGTAAGAGTCAGCTATGGGATGTAACCCGGAAGATGGGCAGCAGCGTCTTCCTAGAACAATCACACCTAACTGCGCTCGCCAACCCGCTTGCCAAGCGTGGCGAGTATTAGCAAAACCTCTCCCCAGGAGGAGGCCTATGTCCAGCAGTGGACGTCCTATGGCTGATGATGTGAGTCTTAAAAGTAACGTAATAGCGAATTAGTCAATTTTCTAGTTTGCCTTTGGCATCACACTTTGTGCATTTTTCAGTATCAAATATTTAGTAATTATTTTTTTCCTTGGCTATGCCACGATGAAGATTTACCAATTTCAAAATATTTCGATATTTTTTAAAGATTTTGGCTTTAAATAATGAAGTGTTATGATATTAACAGGCTTACTTTATGTGACTTAGACTTATTTAACTGGTTTTATCATAAATACTTGAAAATATCGAAATACCTGGCAAATGCACAAAGTGCGACCCCGAAAACAAAGAAGAAGTAAAGTCACATAGTAGATTTCCGACATGCCGTCGTTAGTTATGCAGATGGCAGATGCCCTACATTCATTTAGATAACTATCGTCGCATAACACCTTAATGTCTCTCAAATCTTACATAAAACAATTATAAGTAAATGAATTTTCAAATCTTAAATTGACTTAAATGTACCCACATTCTGATTTTAATCCAAAAGTGCCTAATTAATTACAGTGTGGTTGCATTGTTAACATTTATCAAAATTTAGTTAAATTCAGCTTGACAAAACACGAAACATAGCCATCCAAATACTAGTAGATCTATCTTGTGTTTTTACCATAATTTTAAAACCATTATCCAAAGCTAGAAACGCGGTGCTAAGTAATACTTAATGTTTTTCAAAAACAGCTAGATAATACACTATTTTTACTTTAATCAAAATGGCTTTATCATCTTACAAAGACTCTTCCAGTAGCTCTACATCCGCTATGCTGGTTCGGTACACTGAGCGTATACTAACGCTAGCTTTGTTGACTAACAAATGGAATACGACAGGTTATGAGAAGACTCTGCGTGCGTAAAATGTAATTTGAAACGTGTTATAAGTTAGCCAAGGATTATTTTTCATTGCAATAATTTTTAATTGTGTCAAATAATCTTCTAATTAAATCAGACAAAACTGCACTGAACTTTACTCGGTGGTAGATCACCTTCTTCGTCTAGGTAGCTATCACCGCATTACCAGATTTTCCGCCGCCAAGCAGTAGTGTGTAAACAGTACTGTTTCGGTTTGAAGGGTACTGCAGCTAGTGAAATTACAGACCTGTTGAGACTAACCATCTAATTACTCAAAGTAATGAGCGCCAAAGCTATGCCCTAGACCTTATTTTATCACTCAAAGTTCTGTTTATCGCTGCAATCTCTTACCATCAGTAGACAGTCTCGTTCGCCAGATTAGTTTTACATTTAAAAAAGAACTACATAATATCTACTTCGTTTTTGACGTTCACTTTTTTCATTTGCTAGTGTCAGTCATTTGGATTTTTTCCATGTATATATATGATTGATCATGTAGGTATGTACTGAATGAACAATATAGTTTTACACCAGTCACACATACTAGCAGGACATTTAATAGCTTAAATGTGTCAATTTTACTTTACTTACCTATAATAGTTAAGTTATTCAAAAGATACCATAGTAAATAAAATGTATGTGACTACGTTGCAAACCAACCAGCGACTACAAATTCTCAACTTCGGCTCACATCGAGCAATGTTCAAAAGTCATATATTTCTTCGAACCAGACGGAAACTGTGGAAACGCGGGACGTTTTATAAAAATAACTAACGTCTTTTGAACTAATGCGTCAGCATTATGTTCGAGATGCAATCGAATCACGTGCGAATCCTGGCTGCATACATACATTCCTCTGCCAGAACTTAAACCAGTTACTTACTTTTCTAGCAACCCGCCCAGGGTTCGCATGTATGCGATTTTTGTAGCGATAACAGCTGTGGCTAGTCGGTTCGCACGCCGAAGGGCGTGGGTTCAAAGCCCAACAATGAGCTTGAGTTGCAGGTCAAAGAAAACATCGTGAGGAAACCATAGCATGGTAGTAGGGTTTTTTCTAGTATTGCATGGGCTAACTAGCTATCACCCTCAAGTTGAAAATCTGCCGCCAAACATCAAACGGTGTGTTCTGGCAGCCTCAATTAAGAGCCAGTTTCATTCCAGGGAAAGTGTGTTTACCGTCTTCGACCACACCGTCACCTACCATTAAGTAAGCTATGGTGAGACACCTAGCCTGCCAGTCATAAAATATCCAATTTTTACGTTAATTATTTATATTATCCATACACATACACATAAACATTTATTTTACACAATTATACATATAAAATCTAAGCTTCATCGAATCAGTGGAAGTATTGTAATAAAAACCATTATGAAGTACATACATATAATAAAACCTTCTGAAAACAAACTAGTGTTCAACTCACGCTTTGTTCTAAGTGTGTTTAAACCTTACCTTGAGCGGACACACAACGCAGACTCTGAAAAATATTGCCGAGCGAAGTCATTAGGAACTCCGTGATGTTACAACAGTTGGGAACGAATCGAGATTTTCCAACGGTGCGCCGAGATCGTGAAACTCACAAAATAGCCAACCGTGAACTAACCTGAAATCAAAAAATATGGCCGAGGGAAAATATTAAGTGCGGATGGTATTTCTCTTGCTGAAGATCAGAATTTCATATCTATAAATTACCAAACGCGAATTTGTAATTTTGTATTACTACTTAATTTTATTATGTTTATAAATGTAGTGAAGCCAGTACCAGTACCCAGTAACAAAACAAAGTCATCGCTGTTTTGGCGCTCATTATTTTAAAGACATCGATAGTTAGTCTTATAACCCTATAATATGGCTAGCTATAGTCACCTTCAAACCGTAACACAATCATGTGTACGGATATTCTATACCGCCAAGCAGTCTACTGACGTCGGTAGAATACCTGATAATGCGGTGGTACCCACTTAAACAACGTTCTACCCGGAGATCAACTACTAAGTCAATTATCACTGCTATTGAAACCTCCGAAAATATAAAAACTTCTCCATAAATAGAAATGTGTAATCATACTATTGTGATTTAGATGGCCTTCTATGAATAAAATCTCTGTTTGTGCCCTAAATAAGCTGATAAAATAAAGAGCCACAGATGCGATC
Source organism: Biston stratarius (assembly GCA_950106695.1). NCBI lineage: Eukaryota > Metazoa > Arthropoda > Insecta > Lepidoptera > Geometridae > Biston > Biston stratarius. Next base: position 30,347,221 of record OX467106.1, on the reverse strand, counting down.
ATATTGGGAAGTCAAGTTATAGACGCTTTATAAATTGAAATACAAATTCCGCAAAATGACAAGCGCCACAAATCATTCCAAACGAACAAAAAAATGTATTGATCACCATAAATTTCCAGCAAAACTCCACCATCTGATAACCTTAATTGCTATTGTAATGGAACTTCGGCTGTTCGTCGGGATGTTTTCAAAATACGGCATCCATTACCGCCCTCGTGTAGCGTATATAGTACCTATTCATCATTCCAAGTTTGAGAATTGAGACAAATAGTGAACCATTAGAATAAAACGCACCTTTTACACAGGCCGGTGTGTGTGCTACTGGGCTTATTTTATACTAACCTTTATTTTAATGTGTTTTAGGATTTAGGAGTACATTACACGATCAAAAACAAGATTTCAATGTGAAAAGTGTCTAAAGAATCAGCATAATATCCAAGAAATCCAACGCAGGATATATCGGCAAGTTATCGCGTCATCAGTACTTACTTTTCTATCTATCTACTTAGCATTAATTAGACCAAATTTCATTTCATATCAGTATCACGTGTAAGTCGAAGTATTAGTGTATTTCGGGGAATATGTTTTCACGTATATAATGGACGGCTCGATTAAAATAAGACGTTCATTCAGTATTTCGGAAATGCAAAAATCTTCCGAGAAATTTGTCCAGTTTTTCTTTCTGTAAAAACCTAATTTGGTCACATTTACATACATATGTATATTTTCAGTAGGTATTTCTTATTGACAGATTGCATATTTTTGTTATCATTTTATTTCTTATTCGTCTATTGAATATAAATCATACTTACAATTTTAGCTTATCAAATACATAAAATAAAATCGTTGAAATCTGAAAATTGAATTTTCTTTAATTCTTTTTAATTGTACTCAGTTAACATATTAGTAAAACGGTCGAGTACGGGTAAATGGCCAATTAGGTAACCTGACCAGTTGTGGATTTTTGTAATATTTACGAATATATTACGAATAATAACCAACGATGTAACGAAACTGGTGAATTAGGAAAACTGACCAGATCCGACTCGCCTATAAGAATATGGAGCACGATCAAAAAATTATATTTACATTTAGGCATTATTTGAATCATTTATTCCATGATTACATACTTATCCTAAACAAGTTTTGAAAGCCAATCACCGACGTTTTATTTACGATTAAAACTAATCATTTAAGTCGGTGAAATGCTTCGCTTACAATTACCATGACTAAAACTATTAATTTTACATAGTTCGGTGATATCAAATATTAAGCACTTTCCTAAAATGAATAAAGTCTTAGTCACGAGTATTTTATTCGCTCAAAAATCATATAAGTACCTACTAATAAAATTTTGAAACGTACACTTTACAAGAACTTTGTACAAAAAGTCAAGTATTTAAAGTGATGTTTGAAATTTAAATTTTTAGTCATATAACATTACCCATTTAGCATAAAATTTAGGTGTATCGGACATCTTTTAAAAACTCTGGTAACTGTGGAGGGAGAAAAGTCAAAGAATCCCAGTTGGAATTACTTTGAACATCTTTACAGATATGAAACTCAGGCCCATTAGGCATATTCTCGTGAAATGGGCATACTGCTTCGATAATATAAAAACACTGTTTCTCAGTGACCTGAGATTTATTGAACAGCGGCTGATAAGTACAAGGCTTGATAATAATGTGAGGAAGTGCTTTAATTCCATCAGAACCATTGATAGGAGAATCAGAAAAGCTTTCAACACTATCATCTTCACAAACTTTATAACTATCTAGGGCATTATTAATGACTTTTCTCCAATTCATTCCAGAAACCTGGGACTCAAAAAAGCTAACTGTTTTATCAGTTTGATAAGGGCTGAGAAGCCAATCTAATTTTTTAAAGTTTATATCACCGCATACACATTTGGACACATCACAGTCTCTTTCTGGTATCGCATTGCATGTGGTCGTCACAGCTTTATTTACAGGCCTTTGGAGTTTTCCTATAATGTGCCAAGAGGTTACATCGGTAACACTACCATTTGAATTATCCGTTTGCAGAGGTTTGTCTTTCGTAATGTCTTTAACTAATGTTTTATCAACTATAACATATAAATTCCCAGATGGTGTAATTTTCAGCGAACCATACCGATTTTTATCTGTATGCTCACCGTGCAAATCTATTGTAATTTCCCCAGAATCTGTATTTTTTATTGGTACCTGTCCTTGGAAATTATTTTTCAAATAACTCTTTAAGTTTTTGATGAAAGTGACTTTTGACTCTTTATTTAAAATAACAGCATATTGTCCAGAATTTGTCATTTTTAAAATTGCTGAAGGTTCTACTAATAATTTTTTATGGTCAGAATAAAATAATTTTAGTTTTTCATATATGTTTGAATCACTGCTTGATTTTTTAGGAATCATTAACTTCTGTGATGTTAGCGACGATTCTTTATTTGAGATATTAGGAATATTAATAGGTAATTTCTCCATTAATCCACCAAGGACTTTAGAGCTACTCGTAACTGAAATTCTTTTTCGTTCTGGACCTACATATACTACTGCATTCCTTCTTGTTAAGATCTTTACATCTCCTGAGTCAGTTTTCATAATTAGCGCATTTGGTTCATTTTCCTTCCATGAATCATGTATTTGAAGAATGCAATTTTGCGAATCCGTTCTTTTCAAATTTACATAATATTTAGTGCTGTCTTCCAATAGACTATCTATTGTTTCTCTATATTGATTTTCGTATTCTTTGTCTGGAACAACCAAATAGTTACGCGATGGAGTTGCCTTTAATACCGCTGGAGGTTCTGCTGTATTATTGTCATCGCTCTCTATTTTAATTTTGTAAAAATTTTCTATAGGTTTAATTTTATTTACTATTTTATATGACTGAAATGTCGGTTCAGTTATAACTAGTAAAAATGATCCAGATGCAGTTTTTCTTATCACAGCATTAGAAAATCCATCAGTTTTTTTATTGAAAATATATGCTCCTGAATGCGATCTTATAAGGGTAACATTGCATTCTTTATTTTTAATTTCCACTTCACTGGCCAATTTATTTATATTAATTGCTATGTTTCCTGACAATGTTTTTGTTACTGGAGCCTTTATAATTTTATATGATTCGGTTTCGGTTTTGAATTTTACATCAGTTGGCGTATTTTCTTCATAATTTTGTTGTAAATCTAACTTCAGAATGCTTTGGTCTTGTGTAGATTCAAGTTTATCGTGATCATCTTTCATAAAAGTTTCAAAGAATGGTTTTTTACTTCGTAATGTATCAGAGTATAAAGTATAATGTGCTCTATTTTCTTCTGTCATTATAGTTTCGTTATTCTCTTTTACTTCCATAAGACGATCTTTTTTACTGTTTCTGGTGAAATGTACGGAATGTTCTGAATTCATCCTTTCAAAAGTCATATATGTGTTAGAATCTTCAGTAGACTTTTTATGCAATAAATCTATGTATTTTTCCTTTATTTCTACTGGAAAGTTCCCTGACGGCAAATCTACAACAATGTTATGACTCTCCGATTGAACATTTTTATCACTAAGCTCAGATTTATTTAGATTAGGCTTTATTTCTTTTGTGCCTTTGAAATAAATATTTTGCGAGTTCTCTTTATCGTAAACGTGTTCTACAAGAGCCATAGCTTGACTAGACATGTTTGACGTCATTAGATTTTTTTGCTCATCGTTATTTAAAAGTTGATTACGCGTATTATTCCTTTGTTTTAAAAGAAATCTTTCATGAATATCTATTGAGTGATCTCCACAAGTGGTACAAGTACTATTATGACTATAACCTGCTTTCAATTGTTTTGCATCTGTAAGTTAAAATAATGTATTTTATTCAAAACTTAATTTTTTGTGAACGTTACGTGGGAGTACAACACAAGTGAAAGCAGTCTGTACATTCTATGTCGTTTTATACATTTATAAATAACAACATAACACTAAGGAATAGAATGATTTATCTACTTTTATCTTAAAATTTTGACTCGTTATTGTTTCGTTATTTTCTTCAATCTTCTTTTAGTAGGATGCACATTTCTGATTTCTGGGTTATAGCGCAACTTATGACTTTGAGGCCAGGTCATTGAACTCTTCGTTTTTCCTGCTTCAATAACTTTGTTATTTTTGACTAAGCCTTTATAATTTATGTTGCATCTAATTTTATTTGACTTTTTACTACTGAGCCGTATGCTTTTTTGACTATTAATATTTTGTTTTGTACTGTGAAAATTTAATAGTTGAGATTTATGGTCTGTGATATATGACGTCTGCATAAAATAATTCCAACGTTTTAATTGATTATCACGCTCTGTCGTTCGAATATGACGTTTCATTTTACGATCTTGTGCAGATGAACTCATTAAATCTTTATCTAGCTCATGCGCAGAGGCCATGTCATGGTTTCCTCTGTTATTTTTTGTGTAATGATTCTTAAAATTATTATTAATTCTTATGGGTGAATTTCTTTGTGGTCTAGATTTATTAGGGTTTAGTTTCATTTGCAAGTTACGATCATAGTGCTTTACAGATTTCTTATTTTTTTGAAATGATTTTCTTGCATAGTCTACCAAATTACTATTATTAGGTTTTTTTTCATCAGACTGGGAAGATATAAGTTTTATTAGTGATTCGACGTTCATCCACTGTACACCAGGGCCAAAACAGTCATCAACGTCGTCTGAATTCATAACATCTTCCAGTAGATTTTGTATATTATTATCATCAACTTTCCTTTTATAATTATCACCACTTTGTGAAAAAATATTTCTACCCATACGTTTGTCGTATATATTTTCGTAGAGTTTCGAGTAGCTACTTGGCGAACAGCTTAGCGGTGTTCTTGAAGTTTTAAGGTGCTTTTCTTCGTCTAAGTAGTTTTTCGGGTGAAGTAGTACATGTACTTTAGCATTACCATTTCTAGAGATAGAATGTTTTGATTTTGGTATTAATTTTAGTGCAGCACTGCCGGTAGTTTTATTCCACATAGTTTTGCAAACATGCGTTATATTTTTTTTACGTAACATATCTATCAGTGCGTCAGTACCTTCTAGGAGTAATAAATCAGAAGAACAATCGCATATTTGGGAAATCTCATCTTTGGGTGCATTTACAATTCCGTTGCATATGCATTGACAGTTTATATTTTCTCCCAAATTCATTTTATTGCGTTGCTCATCGACTTCACCGCTCACCCATACCTATGACGGAAATTGTAATTCAGTGGTGAAGTAATGCATGGTGGTTTAATTTCTACTCAGTTAGTGAAAAAATAAAACCACCATGCGTTTTCGAAAAAAATTTATTACGATTATACAAAATAGATATTATACGAATACGATAAATTAATAAATTTATGCCCGAAACTTTTTTTTAAATAAACGAACATAGTCGTCGTAGAAGGAGTCGCTTATCATCGTGTAACTTACTTTTTCTATGGGCGTCACTTCATTGTATCTTCCCATCACTTCCTCTATGATTTTTTCTCTAGACCGTGAAGAATCTAAAATAACGAAACTTGTCTATACTATGTGAATTAACAATTTAATGTATATAAAAAATTTAAGTGCTTGTACTCCCACGTATATATTTTCCACAAAATTTGAAATTAATTTTGGTATTTAATATAACTTCTTACCTTGTGTACACGCATAAGGACTTGGTGGAGCACCGTCATAATTGCTTTTTACCTAAAACCAAAGGATATCTTTGTTTAATTGAATAATTAGCTTATTAATATCCATGTTGCAGTCGATCACCTTGTACATAGCGCGAGCCTTGATTTTTTATGACTTAGTTCTCCATATTTGTAAAACTTGACTTTTTATGACTAAACGTTTTCCGTATTGTAAATTGCAGTGTTGTCTACATTAACACTTACCCTGTCAAAAACCCCTGAAACTTCAGGAACACACGGCGTCGACGACATGTAAGTCTTGGGTAGAGAGCTTAAAGACTCAGGGCCAAGGACACACTGGGCAGCCCGCATGTTTTTCTTGAAGGGGCATCCGGAAGCGCTGCAGGAGTTGTTAGGCTGCGAAGGCAAATGGGTGCCGACAGAACTCGGTACGGCATGCATTGTGCAGTCAGGCCCGCACCCGATAGATTCTTTGTGCGGACACAGCACTACTGTGGATTCAGCGGGATCCTGGAAATAACAATAATTTTAATATTCATCTCAACAGATGAGCTCACCATAGCATGTGTGTTTTCTTCGTTTTCTCCGCCGTCATCGTACCCGTTGAACGCCTATAACTATCTTCTTTCATAATGACGCTATTGTGTTACTCATTATTTTATGCCTTTAAATATTAAGCAGCGACGTCCTAAATACTCAAAATTTTGGGTACCGCCACAACAACTCTAGCCTGGTGCTATATCTTACCACAAAAATGCAACAATAAATTAAATAAAATGTTAGAGGCTTTATTTCTCACAATTGAACTTCCTGAAATGTTGCTGTATTTTTCATTGCACTCTGTTAAACTACAACTGCTACATATACGTTCATATATGCGTCAACTAAAACTTTATTTATGAATCGAGGTATACTCGTACTAAAAAGCCATGTAGAGTTCCTCTACACACAGATTAACTCGACAGTAAAATGTTAAAAACTCATTTATATACGTACCTCTTCTTTCTCCAAAACAGGAGGACACGGGGTCGGGTCCCTGGGTGGCGGTGGTGCTCGCCTCGTGCAAGCGCAATACTTAGCACCGCCGGGACAGTTACACTCGCTGGGGCCGCCCCATCGACGGCAAGATTCCTACAACCGCATTATCGGTACAGTACAATATTTTACAAATAACACAAGTAATATTGTAGTTCATGTCAAAGATAACATTAAAAATGGCAAAAATATTAAATAACATGTGAATACACTAATGGTATGATAATCTATGAATATGTCTTTTGATAATAAGCTAGCTGTGCCCCGCGGTTGTACCCGCGTGGTGATGGGTGATGATGATGATGAAAAGTATCCTGTGTTTTCTTTCAGGGCCTAAAGTATCTACATGCAAAATTTCATCCAGATCCGTTTAGCCGTTCTGGCGTGATTGAGTAACAAACATCCATCCATTCAAACTTTCACATTTATAATATTAGTGGGATAGTGGGATAGTCTTGCGTTTGACCACCATCTCACCTAAGTCAATATATGTAATATTATTAGTAATTTAATAGTCTCCAACTTCCCAGTATACGTATACATCCCTTTAACTATAACCTCCCAGTCCAGAGATAAAAAATAACATGACGTTACTTTCATAGCTTCGTGGTCGATATCTATAGAAATTGTGAACATCTTTTTTAGATGTATGTAGTTCAGTTTTTTGTCTATCCAGGTCTGCATTTGATCACACCTTGCCCGATGTTAAGCTATAATGTGTTAAGCAATGATGGAGCACGATCACTAAGAAGGAATCTTTTTACTCAGGCCGTGAATACAAATTTTGAGATCTTATGTAGAATACTATTGTAATAAAATATTATAAGAGCAATAGAATGAAATGCTTCATATAAAACACATTTAATTTAATCATCAGAATTATTTTCCGACTTAGTAAAAAAAATATCCCGGGATTGTTAATAAGATATTTTAAATATTATAATCCATACCTTCTTAGCCACCGTTCCTTTGTCCTCTTTGGGTGGTTTTTCTGCCTTAACTTGCTTCAGACAAAGCATTAGCTGTTTATATGTGTCCGAATCCATCTGTAAATTTTATACGATTATTTATATTTTTCCTATTTCTATCAATTTCATAATATTTTGTTTCATTTAGTAATAATATAATTAGACAATAATAATGACACTTACTTCACACCGTGTCTTCACAGCACCACCAACGATAGTTAAATTCAAATTCTTCTTGACAGTATTTAGCACAAATTCTTGCACTTGCTGTCTAGTTTCAGCATTTAACTTACCATTTCTACTATTCTTAAGACATCTAACTATTGAATCAGCTAAAAATTTCCCAGGTTTACTTTTACTTTGTCTCTCCATAACAGTATACATATTCTCAAACACGTTGTTCAGGAACTTCTCTTTTATACCAATACATACACAGTCGTACGTAGAATCTTTCTCACAATGATCACCTGAAGTTATACATTCTCTTTGTTCTTTGCATTTCGGACAATCAGAACAGAGTGTTCTAGAATCGTTAGTGTCAGTACATTGATGGCACTGAACGCATTGGTATCTATAACTAGCTATTTCTTTGTCCACCTTTTTAATTTCTTCTTCAATATTATTTCGTTTAGATTGGCATTTATCTTTGCACTGATCGCAAGTTTGTTTTAGTAAGTCAATTTCTTGTAATACGGCCTCTTTCTGAAATAGTTTTCGTTTAATTTTATATTGGTAGCATGTTTAGACACTAATATCCAATTTTTAAACGACAACTAAATGATAACTTCAATTCATCCTAAGATCACCAATTTTAAGTAATCACATAGGTAGTGCTGAAGATTGACTATCTTTTGTGCATCAGTTATATTCTGTAGAAATGATGTGTAGGTTTGTACAGCAGCTTTGACAATCATCAAATGCAATTATATAAATTGTACCAAAACATGGATAATAATCCAAGGTTGAACAAATATATCAAATACCGATGTATAGATCTTTACCAAAATCAAAGAAATCGAAATAAAATTTTTACCCAGTAATATATTGGTTGGACGTATTTTTTCTATAGAGATAGTAGAAAAGCTAGAGAGGGATAGATTAAATAAATTAAGTACCTAATATATAATCTAAAAATAATATCCACTAACATCCCCAGGTGATACCGCGAGGCACAAGATACACAATAAAACAGAAAAAATACCTCTGCGAGAAGATCTTCATTCTCGATCTTTTTCTGTAGAAGTGTTTTACAGATTTTCTGAAGATCTTCCCTTGCTTCTTTAACGTATCTTTGACCATCATCATCTTTATTTTTCTTGTACTTTTGAACGTCTGTTAATGTACTTTTGAGTTTCGTCATGTCTGCTGCAACTCCGGCTATTTTTTTCTGCATATTAAAATTGAAAAACTCGTTTATTGTTATGTTTGTGCTATCTTGTTACTAAGTATTTTTAGCTTGAGAAAAACTTACATCAGATACTGTCTTCTTATTGTTTAAGACTTGCTTCGATCCATCTGTAAGACGTTTGTTAGAAGCGATTCTTCTGTTAAAATCGGCTATTTCCATTTCGATGACTTTTAGATCGTTTTTCTTGTGCATTGTCTTATCGGTCATTTCTTGACGGCACTTGGCAACAGATTTTAGCTGATCTTCTAACTCTTTCTTGTTTTTACGCCATTTGGTGTTGCTCTTTTCTACTTCTCTTAGCTGAATATAATAGGATAAAAGATTTATAACTTGGACACTATTTATAGGCACCTACATACTACCTGCATTCAGAGTCCCAGTTTATTTTCTTATAATAGATCACAAGCCACTATATCAATAAGCTTACCGTCTAAAATCGATAAAATACCTGTTTCATCAATTCCTTCTGCCTCTCTATGGACTCTGCAATTTTCTTCTTGTATTCATCTTCCATACACGACCACATGCAGTCTGCTTCCTTTAACAGAGCAACTCCTTCCTTTTCTCGCTGTTCCAAATTTTGGATTTGAGCTTTGAGCTCCTTTTGAGTTTCCATTAATTCCATTACTCTAACATTGCATTTCTTGTCTAATGATGCAGCCTATAGAGAAAACGCTGGTATTAGAACCATCTTTAGACAGTTTTATAGTATTGTAGTTAGTATCATACTAACAATATGAATGAGTTGTGCTTGTAATAACTCCTACTCATCATTCCCATGATAACAGCTGAATGGATTTAAATGAAATTAACTAAGGTAGTTTCTAAATCCTGAATAATTTAACATCTCTCAATACCCATTTACCTAATTACGCAAATTTACATACACTTGATAAATAATTAACGCAGACTACTTTTTATTCTGAAAAAATAATGAATTAAGTCAATGGCTTAATCTTTCAGTAAAGTTCTGAGAGGATTCAGTGGCAAAACCATGATGGACTCTCTGGGAGATGCCTCGCTCAGCTGCTAAACTATAACATTTATGCACACATATAGCAGTCACCTCTTTCAAACTGCACAGGGCTTTGGTGAGTGGCATGTCTGGTGCCCTGTCTCTAGAGGTTGACGTCGGACAACCGGATCTGTTGCTTGACTGACTACCGCTGCAGATACTGAAAGAGTATTATTATCATAATTATCAACAGCACATTTAGCAAGAGAGCACTTAAGCCTTCTTCCTCTTTAGTCAATCTTTCTAGTCCTGCGCCAACGCTATCCCAATACTCCCCATTTAAAGTATATTTTAAAAAATATTAAAAAAAATGTGACTCCCTTGTTAACTCATTTGTAGGTACCTAAAACTTATTTTATGAATTTAATCATATGTTTATTCTATGTCTGTTTTTAACCCCCGACGCGAAATCGACGGGGTGTTATAATTTGGACGTGTCTCTGTGTGTGTGTTTGTGTGTGTGTCTGTCTGTGGCATCGTAGCTCCCAAACGGATGAACCGATTTTGATTTTGTTTTTTTGTTTTGTTTGCAAGGTGAATTAGTCGGGAGTGTTCCTAGCTATGTTTGATTTTGTGTCAGGGGTTTTTTTTTTATATTTAATAATTTACTTGTTTTGTATGTATTAATTATTAGCAGAGTGCCTGCTACTTTGTACCCGGTATGGTAGCTCGGCCTTTACCCTCGCACATACGTATATAAACCTCAATAGAAGTATTACGACGATAAAAAAAGGAATCAGCTGAATAGGTTCAACCGTTCAGTAAATAGGAATGTAAGTTACTCTCTGATCTTATTGATAGCGTCTTTCTTCTTGTCATCTTCGTTTCCCCGGCCCGCCATGTAGCACGTTACCCTTTGCGGCGGAAACGTGGTGCCGCTCCCATGGGTGTCCAAGCCCATACGCTGCTTCACAGCTTGCTACAACAAACTAGAAAAATAGAAATGTGTACCCAAATAACTGAAAAGAACATTCTAGAACATATGTTCCTTGTTCTTAAAGATGTGTGAATTTAGTAAACCCGCAGTTAACTAGCGTAGTCTTCGAGTAGACAACCAAATGGTTAATTTATCTGAGAGCGTAGTGGATCACTATTAGAAAAGGCTATTTACAACAAGCTTAATTTAAGAAACACGAATGGCAAATAATCATTCATATTTTTTTTCAAAAAATTTAGAGCTAATTTTACTTGAGATGGTGCAAGGATTCTAACGATACCCCATACATCAATATCTGTTCAGGCATAAAAGTTATAGTGGGATATACATAGTCTGCCTAGTGTAACATAATATTATGTAGTTATGAGGCCAATAAAAATATTCCATTCTATTCTATTCATAGAAACTCACATAAACATACATACATAAACGGTCGTGTACGCTCGTGTAAAATGAGGGATAATCCAAATTATCATTCTTGTTAACAATATGCCCTAGCTCAGTACATTATTAGAGCTTTAAGTGTTTCGTGTTTAACCCTTTTAGCCTGGAAATGCTGAAGCAGTTGATCAGGTTGACGGAAAAAGACCACGCGGTTTCTCACCTAGCTGGTGGTCAGACCTAGTAAAGACGTTTCATTATCATCAGTCTTTTGTAGTCCACTGCTGGACATAAGCCTCTCCCAGGACACGCAGCTCAGCCCGATCTTTGGCTTTCCGTTTCCATCCACTGCCAGCTGTCCTACGTATATCGTCACTCCATCGAGTCTCTAGGCGTCCTACGCTACGTTTGCCAATTCGCGGTCTCCACTCTAGAACACGTCTACCCCTGAACAGAACACATCTACATAATACTATATAAAATCCTTATAGTCGTCTGTCTAATCTAATACCTTTAAACGAGCAATTCTTGTTTAAATATGTATATACATATATAATCTGAATCTCGGAAACGTCTCCAACGATTTTCATAAAATTTAGTATGCAGGGGGTTTCGGGAGCGATAAATCGATCCAGCTAGATTTCATTTTTAGAAAATGAAAAAAATACCGAGCAAAGCTATCATCCAAGTACCTGTGTAATAAAGTGTAATTACATATCAATGAAGTGCTTACACTCAAATTGCAATCAGGATCTTCTTTTAATATGTTCCAAAAGTCGCACATCAATTTGATGCCAGGGTCGTGGGAGTGATTGATACCGCAACATTCCTCATGCGGGCCCTGGTTGGGCTGCGCACTGAGCTCACCAATCAGCTCGTCCAGCGCCCTATAGCGGCGGTGCAAGCACTCTGGTATCTCTAGCATGGCGGGATCCTAGCGTGCAGGAACGCAAACACTTTCAACACGAAATTATTTCAGGCTTTGCAACCAATTATCACATTTATGTTGAAAGCGTGATAAATAAATGACTATGGCATGGTCTTGTTCACAGTAATTTTATAATTTTGATATGAATTATAATTTTTTTAGGATTTCACATGCTAAGCTGGATAATTTTTCTAACTTTGACATAATTTTTTTGATTTGTCAACGATTCTCTTCTTCTTTTTTTAACAAAATGATTTTCGGTTACAAAATATTATCAGCCAGTATTATATTCGTATCTGGCGCGGAAATTTGGCGCCATTTTTAGTTATGCTACTTAGAAATAGATGTCGCTAGTTAATTCCGTATGTATCTATAGCAAATTTAAAAAAAAGTTTGGCGGGAACATGGAAAATTCACGCCGCTAAATAGTGCCGAATGTTGTTACTAAAATTCTAGAGAAGTTCTATTAAAGCCACCCTAGTCACACTTGTCCGTGAGCTACTTATAATTATTACCGTAGCGACTAAGATTTACTTTATATAATTTATTTTAAACAAATGTAAATGTAAATTAATTAGCACTGGCAGAATTTAGAAAATGCGATGTCAAAAAATATGGACTAAAGTCATAATGCGAAGATTTTGGTTTTTTGGCGGGAACGCGGAAAGAATCGTGGCGCTCCATTGTATTTTTTTCCAAAACTAGTGTTTTTCGAGTGTTTATGTATAAAAATAGCGGTATTTTATTCATAAAGTGCCGGATTACAATCGTGAGTGTGGGAAAGTGATATAATGTGGTGAAACATGACTTTTCGTATTGCTTCCAAAACTCCATCCAGAAGCTTATAATAAAGTCGCCACTACTTTACTAAGGCATGACTTGATTTGACTGGGTTCGACTGGACTTGATCAAAACTAGACTTTGACTGTAACTATAGATGATAAAGAAGCTGAAAAATGAAGACTACTCACAAAATATAGAAACATTGAAACAGAATGCACAGAGTGCGATGCTAAGAAGAAAGAGAAAAAAAAAATGCGAAGATTTTAATGTCATTGTCAATATAACACATACAAATAATCAGTCTGCGAATGAGTGAATTTCAAAAAGAAAAAAAAATCTAGTACGTAAAACGTAAACAAACAAACTAAAATAATTCGAGTGATTATTCTTTAAAATGGGTTTCTCTGACTATTGTTCAGCATGCCTAATAACCAGTGTAAAAATGCATAACTCAACTACGTCTATTGAACTGAAACAATTTCTTCGATTTCCCTTCAGTTCTACTGTACGTATAATTTACTATACATTTAATTTCGAATGAAATTTTGCAGATATTATTTTATAGCATTCACGTTGTATTTACTTCCAGTGCAAAGAAGTTAAAGAAATGTTCTGTTATGAATGTGCGGCCCTGCTAAGAAAAATTGAAAAATTTAAACAAAAATGTTTTAAAGCACAGGAAGTTTTATTGCAGCTCACACAAAATAACTCTGCGGTAACACGTTAACATAATTCTTAGTATATACGACATAGCCCCCGACACCCTAATTTCCACATAGAGTATAGTTTAAATCAATGGTTTTAGGTCTTATAAATATGTACCATATCACTCTATAATGTATAAATATCATGCAGCTAATGACCTTTACTTACTTACCTACTCTATCATGTGGTAAAGTCACTGCACTATGGAGATGCTAGCAAGTGTATCTTATGCTAAGTACCGATGGCTGGTATCTCATTTTCTAAACTCGGTGATTACCTGCTATTTTGACGTTACAAATTAGTTTAGGTTAATATGCTAATGTTTTTTGGGCCGGACTTGCTTTTTAGGCTTTGCCTCTAACTCTGCTCTTGAAAACTAAAATTCTAAATAAAAACACTGTCTATTTTTGACTCTTCACTACTATAAAGTGGCATTTGTAAAACCGTAATAACTCGAAACATGCAGAGTGTGTGCCATCTAGATCAGCAAATGATACTATAAAATAGCTTAGTTTAGTCTAATTTACTATAATACTGCTTTTTGCATGGAATGATGTAATAAAGTTGTATTTTATTATCTGTATCAGAGTCCAGTCTGCCAACGAGTCCTATCTGATCCAGCCTATATATTCTATATTCATAATTTTAGTGATGGTTTTTTTATTTTTGAATAGGAACATGTTTTCCAAAATTGTATAATTTTTTTTAAATACATATGTATGTACCAGGTACCTCAATTTTTCAGATTACATTGGCCAACATTCTAAATGTAGATAGAAAACAACACAAGCTGGTATCAACAATTACTGTAAATACATTACATTGTACAATAATAATGTGTACCCAAAATAATGTCAATTTTGAAGAAGAAAACCTAATAACTTGTGAAGTTAATCAGAATACACACAATCATACCAGTGAATCTAATATTCATGAAGTTAAACATGAAATAAAGGATATACAAGAAAATTCTTGCCATGATGATGATCATCATATAAACAACTGTGATTTTAATGACAGCACAACAGAAATAACTAATAATATTATACGTAAAAAACTAAATATAGTAACAGGTAAAAAAGAACACAAAAGCAGGAAAAGAAAAGCAATGAGAAAAGATGTATTTGAATCTGTTAGTGATGATGAACCATTAGCGAAAAAAGCATCTAAAATAAATGTAAAGCTTGAAGAAAATGAGAATAAAAATAATCTGGAAAGTCATAACTTAAAATGTTTTGAAGATTATGCAACGGTTGTGTTTTTAAGTCCAGAAGATGCTAAGAAAGAGTTATTGTTAAGAAAAGAATCCAATAATTATGTGAATTCTCCATATAAATGTAGTTTCTGCTACAGAGGATTTGAAGTAAAAGCTACATTTGAAAATCATATGAAGAAACATAGCAATGTTAGTACACATGTTTTACTTTAATATTGATCAACTTAGATTTAAAGAAATCCATAAATCTGAAGCTTGACTACTCTGTTGCTATCATAGAAGTATCAGTCTAATCCTAGTAATATTATAATTGTGAAAGTTTGGATGTTTGTTACTCAATAACACAAAAACGGCTGAACGGAATTGGATGAAATTTGGCACACATATAGTTTACCTAAATTAATATATAGGATATGTTTTATATCTTGTATAAATATTAAGTTCCTGAGGGATTTATAAAAAAACAGACTACTGGTACTAATTTGGTATTGATGTATGCACACTTGTCAAATATTTTATAAAATTTCTCAACGCACACACACTCACACATGTATGAGTACTATATTTTCATATTAGAAATCATAGAAAAACAATTATGTCCACTAAAAACACATGTTTATCTTAGCTCTCATAAAAATGGCCAACCTTATTTTTTATGCTTGACAGACTAAGTGTTTGACTACAGCTCACTTCATGTTAAGTGACAGTGTGGTCGAAGGTAGAAAACACACCAAGCTTGGAATGGAAAATGAAAAAATAAGTCTAATTTATCGTAGTACCATTTAGTAACGGTTTATGTATAAGATGTATCCATACTAGTATTTATATTGTATCTAGTACAATAGTCTTCTCTACTGTGTTGTAGGAGAATGGCGAGTATAAGTGTGACATATGCCACTTAAGATTCCCCGAGCAGCGCTACCTTTGCAAGCACCGTCTCGCTTGCCACAAGCGTAAATTCAGCTGTAAGCTATGCTCTTATGTTTGTTTTTGCACGTGAGTATTACACATTACATTTACATTTTTCTGACTCCTTACTCTAATTCTTATTCGCATCCTCAGACATCGTGGCGTTCTCTGTCTCGGCACGAAAAGAACTCTAGAACGCGATGTTCCGCTTTGACCGCCGCCGTCTGACTGCCCGTTGTGTGCGTTGTTGTTAGAACTTGCTACATTATAAAACGCGCCTCCAGACTTTACCTTAGAAATTATTGTAAAAACCTATGATATTCGAAGATTTGTGGTGGGGAGTAGGGTCGATAATACATTAATAATAACATAGAAATGTTAAGAATATTAAGCTTTAAAACCCAGATAAATTAATGAAATTAAAGAAATTTGTAGTAGAAATTATTTGTTGAAAAACTTTCTATAAGATTGCTCTGATGTCATTTTATTGTAAAATGACCAGAAAAAAGTTAAAACGCCCAAAAAATTTTTTTTAAAAATTTATTCAGTTATTTATGTTTATAACTTTTTTTTTCCATTTTACGACAATAGTAATAAAGTTGTAGACAATTTAATTAGCTACAAATAATGTCTTATAAAATTTTCTGTAAGGTTGCTAGTTTACGAGATACAGCGCGAAAACACTTTGCACCTCTTTTTCCAAGATGGCGGGCGGGGGACAAGAGTGACAACCCCACAAACTTGAACTTAAGCTTATACTAACAACATATAAAAAAAAATTGCATCTTCTTAATAATGCACGCTAAGGCCTAAAAATGTAACATTTCAATGGACTATAATTTCGTCTGATTCTTTACTTTAAAACATTCATATTGGGTGGCAATGGGTTGAAAACTTTACTTTTTAAGTAGCCCCACAGGAAAAAATCAGCAGGCGTTAAATCTGGGCTTCTCGCTGGCCAGTTTATGTCTCTGCGACTTATTACTCTTTCGGGGAATAAATCTTGAATCGCTAAGGACTCATTTGTAAACATGGGAAGTGGCTCCATCTTGCTCGAAAAATGTAACCAATCTGGTTTTGCATTTCTGTAGCCAGATTTTTTAAATTTTTTAACCCATTAATTAAGATCTGAAATATGGAAGTAACAATCAAAAGTGTCATATATTTTAGATATCAAGCCAAGACTCATATAAATCTACACGAAGGGAAGAAATATCCGTGTAAGGAGTGTGGAGAAGTATTCAGGTACGCAAATAAAAACAATAATTTAATTATCAATTCATAAACAATCTCAAATTAATTTGAGAATTGATTTGAGATTGTTTGAGGCTAATTGATGGTACTTTTGCTTTCAGTCACTACCCACTGTCTCACGTATATCGTCACTCCACTGAGTCACAGGGCGTCCTACACGGTCACTTGTAAAAAGCGAAAATCGGGCTAGGTGGCGTGAATCAGGAGAGGCCTAAGCCCAGCTGTGGACTAAAGTGGGCTGGTGATGATATGTTGACCTCGGTACTTTGTACCCGGTGCGATAGCGTTCGACTTTCGAACACGCATCAAAAGGGTTCTTATTCTTATCTTAAATATTCTATTTATGCTATATTTTAGCTAATTTTTTTGAGTGCCTTACGAACAACTTACCAAGAACCATTTTTATATTTGTTCGTATTCTTACAAGGTCCTTACAATGAAACTTGTTTATAATACGGCTTAATGTGGACCGCCATATACCGAACATATCATAATGACAACCTAACCGTTGATCGGCTGTAACACAAAACGCCACCGAAAACGACTAAATCATTTTTTGAATAGATCTTTTGTTCACTAAATCATTTTTAAAACAGATAGCCATTACGTAATTTGGCGGATTCTACAATTTGACTGCAACATCTACACAAATTTTTCAGCATGCCTAACAGCTTATTCATGCACAAGCGGCTGAAGCACGTGACCGAGTGCGTGTGCGATCTCTGCGGTAATACATTCGCGACCCCGCGCGGCCTCTACTCACATCACATGAAAATACACAGACAGGTAACTAGACTGCCTTTAACATCTCATTGCCGAGGCTCTAGCATACAAATCTACAAAAACTATGCACAAACGTAAAGTCTGAAGAGCTCACATAGAAATTAACGTAGATTAAGAATGTAGTCTCAGGACCTCAAATTAAAAATTACTAGAATTACCTACAAATGTTAAGTCTGAGGGACTCGCATAGAATTGATTGAATCGGGCGTTACTTTGCGGAAGTCCATTTTGAGTGTTCTAGGTATATATTTAGTTTATATCCGCTTAACAGTCGTTCCAGCTACAACAGAAAAGAGGATATAAATTAAAAAACTTGACATAAATATGAAACACTTGAAAATATTTATTAAAAAAACTTAATGATAATTAAAAAACCTATCCGGAACTTTACTAATAATCTAAAACTAAATTTCACATTAACTTAAAAGTTTAAACAAATATAAACAAAATCCACAAGTGTAAATCCACAAATATCCTCTTCGCTGCAATAACCACTTGCCGACATGGAAATTCGCATGAATTACGAACGTAAAGTCTGAGGGACTCGCATAAAAGTTAGTAAGAATTACAAACGTAAAGTATGATGGGTTCCAATGGAAATTCGCAAGCATTACGAACGTAAAGTCTGAGGGGCTCGTATATAAATTTTTAAACGGTAATGTTAAATTGAATATTTACAGGACAAGAAAGAGAAGCGCGGTCCAAAGTGTGAAGAATGCGGAATACACTTTGCGACTGAAGAGGCTTGGAAACTGCATCTCGTGCTATCATCCAAACACAACGTGAGGTAAATAAATTGTAACAGTTTTAATAACTTTATAGCTACTTTTTAACCACGAAGGACACACGAACATTTGTACACGTGTTCTAAATTGTTTCTGAAAGTTGATTGATTGATAATTCTTTATTGTCCACATCAAAAACTATACAACACAGAAGAAAAATAACTAATAACACATCGACATGCGTTGTCTCTTAACATCAGGAGAGCATCTCTTTCGTCTCATTACTTTTAAATACTCATTTTTGAAAATCTGGCACCAAGCAACTAACGGTGAGTTCCTGCAGCCTCCCTTGAGAGTTATATTCCAGGCTAGGTGCTTATATTATTATTATTTTATTGCCATTTTTTATATTTTTTGACATTTATAATTATTGTTATTTATGTTTTAACCGACTTCAAAAAGGAGAAGGTTCTAAACTTGTTTTTTTTTTTTATGCGCTGAGATTTATGATCTGATTTACATGATTCTTCTTTAGTTTGAGGCGGAATAGTTGTCATTTGGTCCGATAAAAATTTAACATAGTTTGGCCCCGTAGTTTTCATTTTATGAACATTTTTGTTTACGTGGACGATGTAACCTCCTCTCTTTGAGTAACAAACAAATCCATTCCAGCAACGGTTGCAAAAACTGTGGCGAGACGTTTACAGACAGTGAACTATTGAAGAACCACATGAAAGTTCACGCGAGGAAGCAAGGTGGTCGCCGCAACAGGCTCAAACTACCCGCCACTTGCACTATCGTATGTATTACATTCTTTTTTTAAGGGTTCCGTACCCAAAAGGTAAAACGGGGCCCTATTATGTGATAGTTAGACAGTTGAAATTTTCACAGATGATGTATTTCTGTTGCCGCTATAACAACAAATACTAAAAAAACATTTTTGCCACAAATTTTTTGCCGTTTTTATGGTAGGCTAGTTGTTTGGCCACAACTCACTTGATGTTAAGTGACGGTGTGGTCGAAGATGCTAAAGCACACCTAGCCTGTAATGGAACTGGCTCTCAAGTGAGGCTGCCGGACCACACTGTTAGATGCTCGGCGGGAGATTTTCAACTTGAGAGTGGTAGCTAGCCAGCCGAGTACTAAAAAGTACTCTACCACCACGCTATGGTTTCCTTCACCGGCAGCTCAAGCTGATTGTTGTGGTTTGAACCCACGCCCTTCAGCATGCGAACCGACCGCGCTAACCACTGAGCTATCATCGCTATAATGATTCATAATCGTCATTATTTTTGTCAACGTCAGTTTCAGTGCACCGTTGTATATTGAATTTGTCTCGTATATCAGTGCGGTGTATACCTGCCCAGCCTCCCCGAGTACAAGGACCACATGAGCGCAGTACATCCCTCCTCCGACATCACGAGGAAACTGGAAACAGACGAACTCGCGCCGTATGTCTGCGAGACTTGCGGACTCGCCTTCAAGGTGAACTTATTGCTAACTGTACACCACGCTGATGTCCTACATGCGGCCCGTGATTGTTTTGTAAATTAATCATAAATATGTAAAATATTATAGACTAGTTGCGCCCAGCGGTTTTACCCGCGTGGTGATGGATGATGATGATGATGATGAAAAGTAGGTATCCTATGTTTCATGCAAAATTTCAACCAGATCCGTTCAGCCGTTCTGGCGTGATTGAGTAACAAACATCCATCCATTTATGCATCCAAACTTTCACATTTATAATATTAGTGGGATTCTACGTAGAAAGATTATAATTATAAATATAAGACTTATATTATCTATATTTAAAAAATTATTATTAATAGCATTTTTGTTTTCTTTGTCTGTTCTATGGGATATGACCAAATTATACGTACATTTATTAACCTTCTAGGGTTTTTTTTTTATGGCTGACAGACTGTTTGACCACAGCTCACCTGATGTTAAGTGACGGTGTGGTCGAAGATGGTGAACACACCTACATATAAACTTTTTTTTTTTTTAAACGCTTGTATTTTTTAAAATTATAAAACAAATCCTATTACGCTGTCACAGGAAAAAGGAGAGAGAGAGAGAGAGAGGAACGAGAGAGGAAATTTATTAGGTATATTATTTTAGAGTTTAGAAATAAGGGTTGTGTGCATGCATCGAGCATTCATGAGCAACCAATGAAATCCAAGTAATATTTTTGATCTTAAGTTGTTGATACAACCTATTTCGTGAACCTAAATGTTATTGGCAAAAGTAAAATCGATCGGACCACCTCCAACTAAAAAAACTTTTTCAGAAACAATGTTTCCTGAAGTACCACCAGCGGAAACACACGGGCGAGCGTCCGTACAAATGCTTAGAATGCGACAAGACATTCCAAGTCGCCGGAGCGCTCTCGTCACATAAAGCAGTGCATTCACAGCGGAAACACGCTTGCCGAGTATGCGACCGTGTGTTTACTTTCAAAAGCGCGCTTAATAAACACATGAAGGTAATCTTCACTTGGTGATAGATCTTGTAGGTGGTCGTCTAGGTGGTCACCGCAGTACCAGATATTCTACTGCCAAGCAGTAGTGTGTAAACATTACTGTGTTCCGGGTTTTAGGGGTAGCATAATTACAGGGATGTAGGGACTAATCATCGAAAGTCTCAAAGTAATGACCGTCAAAACAGCGACTTTTTTTGTTACTCAGTTTTGTACAACACTGCAATGGTCATTACTACTATACTTACTATACTTTACATGACTGGATTTGATCGTGACTTTGACTTATTTGACTGAATTGACTGAAAATGCCCCATATACTTTTCGGTATCACATGGTATTTTGCCCTACACTGCACAATAATGCACAAAATTCGATGCCAAAAACAAAGAAAAAAAAATGGATAGGCATTTGTTAGAAATGTGAAACGTATATCGATAATAAAATTGTTGCAGGTCCATCTGAACATTCGGCCGCATCGGTGCGATATTTGCGAGAAGTCCTTTATAAACCCGTGCGACGTACGACTGCATATCAAATACGTTCACAATAAAGTGCCCTGGCCCAAACAGGATCGGACGAAAAAGACTCAAGATGCTTAACTATTAAATTTAATTACTGAAACAGTATTTGATTTTGATAAACACATTACATTGGTAACATAAACATGATTGTTATCATGAAAGTGTATTCAATTCCCACTTCCCAAATAAAAATCCTTCCCAAACGTAGATTAGTAATTCCGTTTACTACCCGAGCTTTGCTTGCAGGCTTGGTAAACGTTATATAGTATACGTCATTATTTTTTATGGTAAGTTTCATTTTTCGGCTAAACTTTTTTATATCTATTAATTTATCTGAGTATTAACCGCAGTGCTATGCCATCTCTTATCGATTAGCAGTACTAGAAAAGCAATGTATGTTTAGTCTGTGATAATAGAAACATTAAAAAAAATGGCAGAACCGCGTATATTCTAATCACTTGCATTGTTCATACACGAGTGGGCAAGTGATATTACTTGATATGAAATTTATGTTGGTACCGTATAACCTAGGAAAGTCACCGCTACTTTGCTAGTTTATGGACGTAACTGTAATTTACTCTAAAACTATTACTTATTTTCTCATGTATTCAAATTTTATATTGATACATTTATAAATATAAGCTTGACACTGACCGAATGCACAAAGTGCGATGCCAAAAACAAAAAAGAGGAAAAAGTATTTATGATACAAAAGTTGCAAACTTGAGATTTGAATTTTGTTTATTATTTTATTTTATCATACACCTCTCCTGTATGTATGTGGCTGATAAGATAAAATGTTATAATAGTGACCACAGCTTCTATTTATGTTTTCTTGTTACTTTGCGTTAAGATAACACAAAAATGGCAGAACTTAGCCCTGTAAGTAATATTTTTAAATAAATTGATGTTACATGTATATAATGATATAAGTTCTTCGTTTCTTTGCTTAATAGAAACTACATAAAGTCCTCGACGTCATTACATCAGTTTTTAAACAAGAAACTAGTGGATCAGTTTCTAAATTATTTTGAACTATAATATAGATCAATGTTTTAACCTTTTAATTTATAGGAGCATCCTCGCAACCTGATACCAGAGCTCTGCAAGCAGTTCTACCATTTAGGATGGGTTACAGGCACAGGAGGAGGAATCTCAATCAAGGAAGGGTTAGTTACTCGACAGCACCTCTATTTTATTTTTTTGTTTCAGTGTCAAAACAATATTAATACTTGTAATTGTCGATGTTCTATAAAGTCTCAATATGGGGCCTCGTTAGTCCCCTAATTTTTTTTAGCTTGTCATGTAATCATCATATCAAACCATTTATATTTTCCAACAATATGGATTATAGTTTATGTATAAAAAAATAATTTTTACTAAACATACCAGGATCACTAAGGATTATATACATGATTATGTTACTCGGGTAATCAAATAATATCAAAATATTTATGCGAGTTGATTGAACTATAATCACCTGGGTTATTATTTTCTCATGACATCAAAGTGGGAAAGACCTAAATTTCATGAAATTTGAACTAACCATACACAAGTCAACATCAAAATTAAAATGTAATGTAAATAAAAATAGTTCTTTTATAAGCTTTCAAAGTCTGGACTTAATTCTAAAATTTTGTCATCTATAGCAAAGAGGTTATCGTTTATCTCATAACTGTATTTTGTTTATAGGAACAAGATCTACATAGCACCATCTGGGGTTCAAAAGGAGCGCATGCAGCATGATGACATGTTTGTACAGACCATTGATGATGAGGACTTGGAGTTGCCTCCACCTGCAAAACAGTGAGATTTTTATTTTCAAAGTAGCTGTTGCTCTGTTGTTGAGTGTTGGTAAATAAGTTCCATTGTGGACAATATTACTTACTGCAGCTAGTGAAATTACAGGGCTGTTGAGACAAACTATCTAATGTCTCAAAGTAAAAGACAGCCCTGTTGGCTCATTGGGAGTATGCCTGCCTGAGCTGTAGGGCGTGGGTTCGATTCCCGCCAAGGACAAATGTTTGTTTGGTATAAACAAATGTTTGTTCTGTGTCTGGGTGTTCTGTACGTATTATAAGTATGTATTTACAAAAAAAAATAGTATTTATGTATTCTATCAGTTATCTGACTTCCATCACACAAGCTCTGCTTAGTTTGGGGTCAGATGGCGCTGTGTGTAATGTGTCCTATAATATTTATTTATTATTTATTTAAAACTGCCAAATTAGCGATTTGAGAAGCTTGTTTCCTTACTCAAAGTTCTGTGTAACCCTGCAGTGGTCATGGACATGCATTATCTCTTACCATCAAGAGAGTGTCTCGTTCATCTCTTTACTGTTACATAAATAAAAACATCACTTAATATTTTAGTCTATTTGTATATTAATATGCAGAGTACTTTTAAAGATAGAGGGGCAAATACCCGAGCAGGTCTCCTGATGTTAACAATTTCAAAGTTTAGGGTTCTACGAATCTGTAAAAAAAAATCTACAGCTAACCTAGATTATAGCTGCTCTAATTTTATCAATATGCTTACTTGAGACTATTGAGTTGTATGTTAAATTATTTCCAATATAGATGACACCAGGAAACACACTTTTTTACTTTTGGATTGACACACTTCTAATATTTTTTTTGCGGATTCCAGAGAGTAATTTCAAAAACCAAAGTTTTGTAGTAAAGTTTATAATTTTCTTTCTAATATTAGGTTAAAGAAGAGCCAATGCACGCCTCTATTCATGCTAGCATATCGGGAACGCGGCGCGGGCGCCGTCATACACACGCACTCTCCTCACGCGGTTCGCTGCACTCTCTTATACGACAAGGAGTTTGTTATCACTCATCAGGAAATGATCAAGGTATGATCACTATACAGCTCAACATACGACTAATATAAAACTATATATAAACTAGCGACCCGCCCCGGCTTCGCACGGATAGTAAGAATGGGTATAGTAAGATATCCTTAAAAGGTAGGTATATGCCACCGCAGACTTTAGTAGATCTATAAAAGAGGAATATCCAACCATGCATTGTTTGGACATTGTTATACATATCTATGTTTGGACTTTAAACATAGCGCCATCTACTGGATACTTACTTAATCCAGTTAATAAATTACCTTTCATCGTCCACATAAACAAAAAAAAAATCATAAAAGGAAAACAACTGGGCCAAACTATGTTAAGTTTTTATGGGACCAAATAGCAACTATTCTGCATCAAACTAAAGAAGAATCACGTAAATCGGATAATAAATCTTAGAGTAATCGGTGTACATACAAAAAAAAAGTCCAATCTAATTGAGAACCTCCTCCTTTTTGAAGTCGGTTAAATATAACTGAATAACGGGGGGCCTAGATGGTACCACTTTCTGTGTGTGTTCCGGGATTTACGTTGGTCGCTTCGTAGTAGTAAACCCTCAAGTCAATAGATGGCGCTTTTGAGTGAAACTGTTCACAACCAATTTCAGGGAATTAAAGACGCAACGCTGGACCGCTACTTGCGTTACGACGAGAAGCTAGTAGTTCCGATAATCGAGAACACTCCGTTCGAACGAGATCTCGCTGGTAGTCTTGCGGAGGCCCTGCAGAAGTACCCCGGCACCAGTGCGGTGCTGGTCAGAAGACACGGCGTCTACGTGTGGGGCAGCACTTGGCAACAAGCAAAAACCATGTAAGTTCTATAAACACCAAAGAAATCTGTTCTTATGCTTCAAACCTAATGAACAAATAAAATAGACACATCATTATTAATTAGCGCTTAAAAATTAACCAACACGTATTCTGCTGATGTGAATTGAAATTAACTACTACCTATAAACAAGTTATAAGTTGAAATATAAAACCCGCTCAGCCACATCCGCTGCCTTATGCCACTGTATTTTCAATTTTAACTTATGCGATTAATTTGTTTTACAAATAATTTCCAGGGTTATAAGCTTAAGGAATACTAAAAAGGGTTATTACACATTATAAACAACTTTTAATATGGAATCAACCCTGAATTAGCGTCAAATAGGCTAAGCCGAAAGAGGGTTTTTATAATCGTCATTTTATAAACATCTTTGACTATGGGTATAACTCCGAAATCAACTTATAACCTGTAGATGCACTTGGTAGATTTTTGGCTTAGGAATTGATTCTAGCTAGTGTTGCTTCGACTATCTTTCTATCTTCTTATTAGCTGTATCATTATGTGATGATACATATTAATAAACATTAAAAATCAATGGTCTTCATACAAGAAACATGCTTTTGTTCTTGGGATAAACGTGTCCTAGAGTGATCTCGTGTTAACGTATTGTAACGCCCTGAGATTGGGTGGAGTGATGATATACGCAAGGCAGATCGTAGCCAAAGATTGGGCTAGGTGGGATCTAGTAGGAGAGTCAGACGTCCAAAATGTGTTACGTAGTTTAGCAAAAGTAAATGAAGACTTCGACAGACGCAAAAAGCGACTTTCTTTCATAATATTTGGGGATTGTGATGGGTCTCAGGTCTTTGGATCGAGGTTTGAAGACATACAGCAGCAGCAGGTCGTACCACTGCACACTACTGCTTGGCAGTAGTGTGTGCACATTACTTTGTTCCGGTTTGAAGGGTAGCAGCTCGCGAAATTACAGGACTTTTAAGACTAACCATCAAAGTCTCAAAGCAATGAGCGCCAGAGCAGCGATGCCCTGAACTTTGTTTTATTACTCAAAGTTCAGTGTGTCGCTGCAATAGCCTTGAACACTTTATTTTGTCCAGGGAAAATCCATTACGAATACCTCCCTCCGGCCCGGATGACGATGTGTCGGAACACCAGACACATAATGGTCCTGGACGTGCGTTATCTCTTACCATCAGGAGAGCGCCTCGTTCTTTTCTTTACTTTCACGAAAAAAAAACGCAGCTCAACTAGTGTTCAGTCGCTTAGTTTTTTTTTTTTATATTTTCAGGACTGAATGCTACGATTATCTTTTCGAAATGGCCGTGGAAATGAAAAAACTCAATCTTGACCCTGCTTACAACCCAGAAACCGGTAAAAGCGTCAATGGAGACAAATCTTAAACTGTTTTTAATATTATAAGTGTTGAAATTATCGAATATTTTTATAGCTCTTTGTTACTGCGAATGTCATGTAAATAAAAATCTATTTTACTTAGAATTCGGTAGTATTTTTATTTGATTCGTTTAATAATTCCGCCATTAGGCTTCGAGACATGGTGTTATAAGCCAACTCTTCAAATACTTTAGAATTGTTTTTCACTGTTCTTCGTCTAATCCCGTGAACGCTCGATTTGCAATTTTTTAATATTAATTTCTGCATTTCGACTAATTCCTCTTTAGGCATTGTGTTTCTATCAAAATTTGTATCGAAATCTAGCAAGTCCCTCTTCCCCATGTCATACAATGCTTGCAAGTTGAGATTGTTTTTATTCTTCAGAGCGTTTTCCTTGCGGCGTAATAACTTCTGTAAGTCGTGGAGGTAAGGTTGATTTTCGAGCACCATCCCGTCGATAATCTCTATTTCTTTTTGGTTTAGTTTTTGTAGGTCAGATGTCGATATGTTGAATTTGCTTTTGACTGTAGGTGGCAGCTCTGTCAAAACGTTTGCTGAAAAAAAAAAAAAAAGTACGGTTAGCAGTCCGCGTATAAATTATATCCATTCCGAATTCCACTCAAATCTGTAAACTGTTACAGTGTCAAAAGTAAGTTCGTATATCTAGGATCTGTGGTCAGAGTTGTGCCGCCCATCGTGGCTTCACTGTTATGAGAATATACAATAAACTACAATTATACGTCTCCGATTCATGGTAGCGCTTAGTTGTAAACGCCACTCACGGGCATCCAACTGAAGATCATAAAATCCTAGTAAGTACCTACCCAAAAGTGTAACTTTTTACCTGACTGCGTTGAAACCTAAAAAAAGAGGATTATATGTTGACCTGTAGGTAAGCTGGCTAGCTGCCACCCTCAAGTTGAAAAGCTGCCGCCAAACACCTGGCAGCTGCACTTGACAGCCAGTTCTATTCCAGTTTTATTCATTTAAGTGTTTATAGTCTTCGACCACACCGACCAATTAACATCAGGTAAGCTGTGGTCAAAACACCTAGCCTAGCCTAACCTAGCCACACAAAAAATATCTGAATCCGTTCAGTTATAGTGTGAAAAAGTACCAAAAACACACACTTTCACAATTTGTAATGTGATAAGTAAATAAACCTTTCTCAGAAGCGTCAGGCTTGATAGAGAAGAACGCTCTCATTTGCTGAACAGGCGTTGTCCCGTCAACATCCTTGTCGAACACGTCGTACTCCACACAAACAACCTTCTCCTCGAGTCTCCTTACTTCTACGTTG
The DNA here is from genome assembly GCA_950106695.1 of Biston stratarius. Classification (NCBI taxonomy): domain Eukaryota; kingdom Metazoa; phylum Arthropoda; class Insecta; order Lepidoptera; family Geometridae; genus Biston; species Biston stratarius. The sequence continues at coordinate 30,319,171 of OX467106.1, read as the reverse complement.
TCGTTCTTGTACTTTGTGAATTTCACTGCTATCAGCTTTACGCGAGGCACGTCGGATATGTAGAGGTTTTTCGACAGGTTGTGATATTGAGTTAACGTTCCTGAAAAGTTTAAGCTTGATGAGTAAAGATAAAAATATCAATGCACTAGCTTTTACTCAAAGGAAATCATCTAATCAAATGGGAAAACTTGTTTATGTCTGCAGAAAAATACAATTACTTATTTAAATTCGCCAACACGCAACGAGCTGGCGTGGTGAAATATGGACTAATAAGCTCGACCTATGCCCAGATTAATAAGATTATGATCATACTTTTAAGTATGTAAAGGTTCGTAGTAGTAAATTAAAACAAACCTTCGTCTCTCCCCGTCAACATGATCTTTTCATCTTCATTTTCGACATCCTGCCACTGCATAACTTTTTCCTTATTACTGCTTGAATTTTCCAATGGATTTACATATTGCGAAGCCTTTTCGATCTTGTTGCTAGGCGGAAAAAAAACTTTCTGGAGCTCTCGCAGCTGGGCTATAGTCAGATGAGGTAGAGCTGGTCGGTATTGTTCGCCGATTGTGTTCTCGGCAGGAGGTGAAATATAAGGATCGACGGCAGAGTTCTCTTCAAATAGGGCTGATCTGCATGCCTTAGCTGTCGCGAGGACGTCAGGTGGAGTCTTGAATGAACTTTTTGGTTTAGCTACACTCTTGTCAAATGAGGCGCTGACTGTACCCACTTCAGATTGATTTGGTCTGTATGGCTGAGCTCTGTTGTTTACATCAGGTATTGTCCGCTGGTATGATCGTTTTGACCTCGTTGTCATATTTCTATCATGTAAATCGGTGGTTATGTTCGCTTCAGGTTCATTTGATCTGTTTGGCTGAGCTTTTTTGTTTGCATCAGGCATTGTCCGTTGGTATGATGTTGTACATTTGACTATCGTACTTGTATTATATAAATCAACTGCTTTGTTTTTCGATTGATCTAATTTGTCGTTAGCTCTATTTCTTTCAAGTTGGATTCGCTGGTAAGAAATTGTTTGCTTGGCTGTTGTGATGAGATCTTCTGGGTCAGTTGTCGTGTCAACGTCAGATTGGGGTGATCGGTGTGGATAAGTTCTGTTGTTTACATTAGGTTGCTTCCGCAGGTATCGTTTTTGCTTGGCAACTGTGCTCATGTCAGGTAAGGTTGGTCTTTTTGGGGCGGCTATTGTGATTAATTCTGGTTTATTTGGCTCGGCAATCGTTATCAAATCAGGAGCAGTTGGCTTGTATGGCTCGTTGGTGACTTGAACTTGATACTGGAGAGTTGGAAACAAATATTCATTATGGAAATACATAATGAATTCATAACATTATATGATGGAAATTCTATAGATCAGAGTTTAAGCGCTTACGTTAATAAACTTACGTATTATAAATCAAATTGGTCCGTATTAAGTATGTCGTCTGTGGGAGCTTTAGGCACGTGTAGGCAACATGTGCCAGTGGCAGTGGGTTCTAACCTGGCTCGGAGACTCGACGTTGGTGAGTTGCGCGAAGGATCGCTGGTCCGGCGTTATGTAGCAACAGCGGCTCAGCATTTGGCGCCGACACCGCGGTGCAAGCACCTCCTCAAGATCATTCTTTTTCTTGCCTGGTTCGGTTTTGCAAGGACTTACGTTAATTCTTTTTCATTTAATTATGGCTGACGTAGTGATATGATTTCGGGTGGATTGTGCTTACCGACGTTGGATTATAATTATGATTTTTTAAATAACCGATTTGGATGATGCACGTCAATCTTATCTACTAACGTATGATCCGTTGCATAGTAGCGCTTAGCAATAAATGCCACTTAATATAGGTAAAAAGTTAACAATGTTTAAAATGATTCTATTTTTTTTTTTTTTTTAATTAAGTAAACTAAACAAACTTACAACTAATTATAGATCGTTACTAAAGGTAGTTTAGTTGATCTCAGATTTCAATCAAAGTGTGTACGAAATGCTGCCCGCTTTGCACCACTGAATTGCAGTTAACTTTATGCGCGAAATAAAGTGTTTAAGTCACGTTTTAGAGTCTCCCAGACAACGACAAATTAGTTTTTGAGAAATGCGTAGTCTCAGGTTTCGTAACCCGTTTATTACACGAAGAATGCGACGTATGAAGTTCTCCCCTCAAGGCAGTAATTGTAACATACCTTCGCAACTTTTCGGTCTTCTGTATTTATACCGTCTCTGAGTTCTATTCATTTTATTATTTTTGAAAACATTACTTCCCAGCGAATATACAACGCATTTTTTTAAATATAATTTTGGATTTAATTATGCCAAAATGACGTGGACTGACGTTTCCTTCAACGAAATTGAAATTGTTTAATAGTCTATGGAAACCAAACAATGCCCTCTTTAGTAGGTATTAGATAGGTACTTGTAGGTATGCGTATATAATAGATTACCTAAGTGTTAGTAGGTTTTTATAGTTGACAGGCTTGGTTTTTGACCACAGCTCACCTCATGTTAAGTGATGGTGTAGTCGAAAATGGTAATTACACCTAGTCTTGCATAGAACTGGCTCACAAGCGAGGCTGCTGGAACACACCGTTAGGTGACAGATTGACTTGGGTGGTAGCTAACCAGTTTACTTGAAAGTGTGGTTTCCTCGCAAAGTTTTCCTTCACCGGCAGCTCAAGCTCATTTTGGGGATTTACCCCCACAACCTTCGGCGTGTGAACCGATCGCGCTAACCACTGAGCTAATTACTAAATAAATTTTGTCCCATGACTTTTAAATTCAGAATAAAATTTACTTATAGGTATTCACTTAGGGATCTAAACAAAATATATGTAACCCAATCTAACTTGTAGATACCTAATCAAACAATAACAAAAAGTCATCTTTAAATAATTTTACAATTTTTATTTAAATATTACATGTTTTGTGGAACTAATAATAATATAATTACTATTTGTCATTAAATTATAAAATAAATTATAAACTTGTAACGTAATTAGTATTGTATAGGTACATTCGGAAACGGACAGAAAGTATGGATTTTGTAAGTCATCAAATCACTAATATGAAAACGGCGATTATTTAACGAATATAAAAACGAATTGGCCGTGTTCTGTTCTGCCATTCAACTAATGGTGCAGCACCAAAATAGGAGCACGTTGAGTTTTTTTAATTTTTTGATATTTTATTTGCCTAAACGTGACGACGAACGTTTTATTGAGCCGGACTCTCCTAAAATTATGGTCGTACTTGGACTCTATAGTCGGTGATAGACTTCATCTATAATCGGTTTCGGACTATAACTATAGTTTAACTTGGACTATAACTATAGTCGGAGACGGACTCTATCTATAGTCAGAGCATCCGCTTCAACCAAGCATGAGTAATAACAAAAAAAGTATTTCAGTGTTATCATCAATTTTATGTTAAAGTAAAACATTATTTCTGTGCCAAAGTCACGTCATCTTCCATATAAAGTTTTGAGCAAAAAATCTACGTAATGTCTTTATCGCCCTAAATGTCTTATGTCAATTTGTAGACAACTGTGGTAGTGTGATTATGGCTACAAAAACATGGTGTGGTCGTCATTGTCCTGACCGACAGTAGTAGGTATATTCCCCGTATGTGGTATATCAGAGATCACAGACTCGCAACACAGATTTTCTTCAATCTTTTGCACTGTTCGCCCATCAACAGACAACTGGAAAAAATTAATAACACACTTCTATCAAGTGTAATATATACTTATATATACGTAGAATACTCGTCATACCAAATCAACTGAGGCCAAATTCCCTAGGGTTTTCTAGAAGCAATTGAAGAGTTTCAGCCTCGATGGCACTAGATTATTGTAATATCATCCATATTAAATTTATCTACCAAGTATCAAATCGGTATAATAATATAGAAGAAGGTTACAATCGACTTCTGAGAATTGTTTTACAAGACTTAAAATCAGTGCATGTCTGGCCACCTCCTAGCAGAAAATCTGCTAGAACATGCCCTACAGATTTTAACATTAAGATTGGCGAACCTAGAGATATGGTGTATACATAATCTACATGCGAGAAGTTTGCTTCCATTAAAAGTCAACCATGTAATAAACTTGCTAAGAACTAACCTCATAGCCTAATACGTTCTTCAAAGTTTTTGGAACTTGCCACTTGACCAAGATATGATCAGACACCTTTCGCACGGTGAGGAAACATACTTTTAAGTACTCGCACTTGTGAACCTATGAAAAGTAACATTATTACAACATTTCGTTTGATATTTTAAAAGGAGGATAAACTTTGAAAATCATCTTTAGTAGAAAACGTGTTTACCAGAGATTTATCATCATGACGCCCTTTGTGATTGTAAGTAATTGCATTATTAGACAACTGCACCGTCGTTGCTTGTTTAATTTCATTCAGAGTTTGTTTATTTCTCATTTCTAGATTCGACGCTGGATCTACTTCGACAGTAACCTCGCTTATAGTTGTTCTCGCAAAATTCATCATTTCGTTCGAAAGCTGAAATAAATTTATTAATACGTTTGAAAGATGAAATAAATTCATCATATCCTTTGAAAGATTAAACATTAATAAACTTTATAAAAATATAATTTTCAATAACACATTCACCTCAGTTTCTAATGGCGGTTTAATCATGATTACATCATCGTCACTTTCCTCGATGTCTTGATGTCTTATCTTTAAGAATGGTTCTGAAGTATTTAAAATTTTGGTGGTATTTATAGTGGCAGCTGAATCGTCAGCAGGGGCAATGCCGTCCGCTACGCTTTCCTTAACTTCCATAACCTGTTTCTTTTTACAGGTTTCAATTTTATTAAATTGAACATTTTTATTAATGCAATCGACTGAATTGTCTAAAGTTTCAGTTGTTATAGAGCTTTTTGCTAAATTACGTTTTTTTTCATCGAACAAATTTGACAGCTTGCTTGTGCATTTTTGTGTACTTCTTTGACAGCTTCTTTTTATTATGTCTATTTACTGAATAATGCAACTCAGAATTTGTTTGTATATTTGTTTCTTTCAAGGGATATTTTTTTTTCTCTTTACTGAAACTGTAATTCAAATCGAAATTATTAAAAGTGTCCAAGGAATTTGATGAATCTTGTTTAAGTTCTGCTATTGTATTATCATTACAAAAAGAGTGAAGAAGTTTATTTGATAACTTTTTCTAGTTCTAAAGTTCTATCTGCGGCATCTTCTCATCCACTTTTTTTAAATTGTTCAGTATTTTCATTTATGTTCGATTCTTTTGTGGGTACGTTATCAAAAAAGAAATCTGAAGTAACTTTTTACAGTAGTCATTTGTATTTGTAAAATTTTCACTATAGTTTTCTGTCATAAAAACTAAGTTCATTTTGAGAATTACTGCTCTCTAGCATAGTTTTATTTGAATGCGTTAGTTTACAATAAACACTATCGAATTCTCTGTTTGCCTTCTCATATGTGTCTAACAATTTTTTCAAGTGTAGTGAAAACATTCGAGCGTCTTTTATAGTTTTTCGAACCCTTCGAAAGTCATCATCAAGATTTAATTGTTGAATACTTTCAAACTCTCCTGAATCTACTTCATTTATGTTTTTGCGATTTTTTTAATACTATTCGAAAAATAAACAGACCTTTTACAGTCTTCTTTCAATTTTGAAACTAAGACTTCATTTTGATTTGATGTTTGAATTGTATCTAATCCGTTGCTTAAGTCAATTCTTCCTTTGATTTTACATTGACTAGATCCATCGACTACTTGCAAATTATGATTTTCGAAGGAATAATCACATAATGTGTAAGTTTCTTACATTATCTTTAGTAGACCTGAACGATGTAGCGGTTATACCAAATAAATCATTAGCATAGTGATGTGAAAGTTTGAAAAAACTTGCAATTTGTCAGTGGTATCATGCAGTAAATTATGTTTCTTAAATTGAATATCACCAATTTTATCCAAACGATGATCGTCATTCATGTAAGGTGTTTCCTTGGTGTATACAATCGAATCACAGTGGATATGGCTGTTATCTTTCTTCTTATGGTATTTTTCCTCAAACTGGTGCTGCCCTTCATCCGTATAAATCAGAAACGAATGATCAGCTAACGTTTAACGTTTAAACTGGTTTAATTTTTTTCAATTTTGTGGTTAGTTTTTGACAAAGTTTTCGTTCAATGTTGGAATACTTTATGTGTGAATTTTCATCGTGATAGATCTACGAATATCATAATCGGTATCTCTTTGCACGGGTTTTCTCATAACTTTGTGACGTCCTTCACAGTTACATGTATTGGTGCCATCAGGTAAACATTCGTCGTTGATGCAAAACTCGCAATGACGTACTAAAGGTATGTTTATTCCCGTTGACATTTCATGACGCGAGTTTGAAGACGCACCAGTTTGATGACTACAACCTGCACAATGACAGGGTGCGCACTCACAATCCTGGCGGCTGTGATTATCACTTCCGACGGCTGCAACCATCAATTGCTGGTACTTATTATGACTGTGACGAGCCCTGTACTTCCTGTCACTGCTGCGGTATTCAGAGGCACAAGATGTCGGAGTTTTAGCGCATTCGATACATTCGCGTGGCATGCAATTGTAGTTTTGTTCCAATCTTGGTTTCCCAAATTCTTCAAACAAGCCTCTCTCAGGATTTAATTTATCTGGTCCAGAGCAAATTACATCTGCAGATCTAAAAGTATTTGCGATCATTATTGTGTTCTTGAAATTGTTGCAAACATCACATTCACAAGGTTTGCAACTGCACACTTCATTGTTTGACGCCTTTCCCATAATGCATTCGCACACTTTGCAACTGCATGCTTTGTACATTTCTTTAATTTTCTCAATAATATCAAAGGAGGATATTTTCGAGACGGTAAATTGAGGAGTAAAATCCTGCCGTATAAAAGAACTTTCAAAATCTTGTAATGGCACGTTCATTATTTGCGCGCTGAGTTTAGCTGCAGATTTCGTCATTGTATTACGAGAACTAGCGACAGAAGTAAAATCATCATCCCAAGATTCTATAGAAAGCGCTTCCGTAAATTTTTCAGAATTGACGTCTACATCTATTCCCTCTTTGTATATTTTACTTCTTTTTTCCATTAATTCAAGATCGTCGCGTGAAAGGTTTCCATCCATCTTGTTAAAAAATAAAAAAGTTTTAGGTTGTCTTCGTTTGCCGTATATAGGTACATAGCGGATGCTGTTTAGTGATGTTAGCAATGTTACTAATAGCTGAACACTGTGGCTCCATCAATTCACTGTTTTGTTCACTTTGGTAATGCTAGCTTCCGGAATATTTCTAAAGCTTGTTTATAAACCGGAGGGTTGAGTTTGTCAGTTTCCGTACTTTGCGCTTGTTTTGTTAAAGAGTACGTGGGGGACGGTTGATCGCTCCGACTGCATAGACTTGCTGATTTTAATATCTGAAACAAATTCTAAAATCATTTCAAAAGTTGATACCTACTTACTGAGTGACTTTCAAGATTTTAAATATGTAGTGAAAGCCTGTGGACAACAGTATTTGTTATCATTTATTTTTTACATTGATTTCAACAAATTGAAAAATTAAATAAATATTTAGAGGTATATTATATGCTGACATATAAGATTATGAAAATTAGTTGCCGTCTTAAGAGGAAACAAGTCATCATTTTCTTCATACAAACGTTTTCCCCATTTTCCTTCCAGGATTTTAATACTAGAGCAATAATTTTTAGATAGGAAGTAGATACTTGCTAGTTTCATGCCTCTCTGTTTTGATTTTTTTATATATGTTTTTTTATTAGAGCTAGGAATCTTCAAAAATCTTAAAATTTACCTAGATTCAACGCTGTGTTTCAACGTCCAAATTCCCATTCTCATAAACATAATCTTAAAAAATAAAACGCACAGGCAAAGAAAACATTCTTCTTATTTACTTGTTAAAAGAAGTACTAAAATCGGTCTTAATTTGGAGGAGGAAACAGAGGAATACGAAACCTCGATTTTGCTCATTTTATTTCGGGTTAATGAGCTCGAGGTGCAGTTGTCCCTTTCGCTCAGTATGTACGCGGGTGCTGCGTGCGGCGCGACAGAAATAGCTTGGTGAAATACCTAATTTTCAAATGTCCCAGCCAACTGCTTTCCTCTTAAAAATAAAAAATAAAACTTTCAAAAAGATTCGTCATAAGATTCACTATTTGTAAACAAGTAGGTAACCTATTCTATATATGTATAAATAAGTACCCTATACGTATAATAAGTATAAAAGGGCATTAAATGAGTAGTAGGTAGGTACACTAGTATAGATTACTCTCAATATTTTATATTAACAATATGTATTTTTAGCACGGTCAATATTACATTAGGTAGTGATATATTCTGGTTATTAATAACAATATTTTATAAGCATGTATTAAGGTTGTTCTCTAGTTTCTTTTTTTGTGATATTTCAAATATAAATTGTGTTTTTAGATTTTTGTAGCCATCGAATGACATTATTTGTCACAACATTAATCATAGAGTATTTTATAAACTTTTTAGGTATAAAGGACAGAATGTGCGGAGACACATAACTAAATTGTACCTAATATATGCTATAAGCCCAGATGACAATAATGTTTGATACGAAACATTCGATAAAGTTTTTTTTTATTTATCTCTGACAGGCTAGATGTTTGACCACAACTCACCTGATGTTAAGTGACGGTGTGGTCGAAGATGGTAAAGCACACCTAGCCTGAAATGGAACTGGCTCTCAAATGAGGCTGCCGGAACACACAGATACTTGGCGGCAGATTTTCAACTTGAGGTAACTAGAGGTATCTAGCCAGCCGAGTACTAGAAAGTACCCTACCACCACGCTATGGTATCCTCACGATGTTTTTCCTTCACCGGCAGCTCAAGCTCATTGTTGGGGATTGAACCCACGCCCTTCGGCATGAGAACCGAGCGCGCTAACCACTGAGCTATCATCGCTACAAAACAAACAATACAAACTAATACTAATCCATTCCTAGTAGATACATATCTACAAATGATTAACAAAGCGATATTTTAAAAATGAAACTTCTGTGCAAGCTAGCTCTATCTCAGACTAAAATGATCCCGCAATGAGTCAACAAATGCATAATTTTTGTCATATACTTATTACTTATCTAAGTATTGTATGGTTAGATGCTCGAAAGTGGTAGGTACTTATATGGAAACGCATACGCCACCGACTCCGCCGCTTTGGCCAGGGGAACAATTAGCAAAAACCACTTTAGTCAAGTTTTCAATATCAACATGTATGAAAAATTACTTCAATAACGCCTTTTCACGTTTGTTTCAATTTACGTTTACTCTCGCAAGAGACGTAAAACCATTTTTCAAACATTTTTGCACGAAAACTTTTTTGTCAAATTGTTATGATACCGTCTCTGCTTTCCAATAAATAAATAAATAAATATCGTAGGACATTACGCACAGAGCCATCTGACCCCAAACTAAGCAAAGCTTGTACTATGGTAGTCAAATAACTAATAGAATACATATATACTTTTTGTTGTTATTGTAAATACATACAGAACACAGAACAAACATTTTGTTTGAACGAAATCTTTGTCCTAACTGGGAATCGAACCCACACCCTACATCTCTTAAGGCAGATATTCTATCAATGAGCTAACAGGGCTGTCAAATTTTATGTAACTACTACTAGCTAAATTATATTGCAATTTTATATTTCCGGTTCCTCTGCAAATCTGATTAGAATCATAATCATTCTCTCTACATTTCATTGTTTAGTCTAATTATATTGATCTAATACTTTGCTTTTCATGGCCACACTTCACGTGTATAAGGTACCTTGTAGGTACTTATACTACCCACTTAGGCTGTCCATTCCAGCCACCTAAAGAATCTGAAGAGGACAACTGTCCTTAAAGCCGAAACGCAATTCTTAAAGACTACTGTGTTCCACTAGAGAGATCGCCAAGCCTATCAAGCACCAAGGCTGGCTACGGGGCAAGGAGTCGACTGTGCTTTACGCAGCAACAATCTTTGTTCCCTTCTATCCGAAGAAGGCAATATATATGTTGCATTACATCAAAACTCTTTTGAGCTTTTGAATAGAAGAATAAAGAGTGTGAAAGACGGGGGAATTAGCAACGTGGACACGACAGGTAAACAACAAATTAAATCATCGTTTTATTCTCAATTAAATACTTTTCGAAAACAAAAAATACATAAAATTGACAATAATCTAATTTAAACATGTGACTCGATTGTTAATTTTGATGTTCGTCGAAACAAAAACGGAAAAAAATGTTATTTACACAAAAAATAACTTGCAGAATTCAAAATTGAGTTTTAATTTCCATTGACCGATATCTAAAAATATTACGATACAATTAGGTAGGTTATAGAACAATCTTTACTTCTCGCAAGTATAAAAGAACACGATTGGCACAGGAAAAAAAAACATAAAAATAATATAATTTTATAATTTTGACATCGAAAAAGTCGATTAAAAATTATAGTCGCAGAACTTGCAACGATATAAATTGATTCGATATTCTCGCTTACATATTTTTAATCGATAATAATTAATTAGAGTATTAATTTTACTGTATTATGATACATTTATTTACATTTACTTCGTTATTACATTAGATCTTAACTAGAAGGCACCAGAATGAGGTCGGTGGAGTTACTACACCTGAAACAAACAAAATGGAAATAAGTTCACATGGTTGTAGGTCTCTGCAGGAGGTATCTAATAAAATATCAATAACATTGCAGTATCAGTTTTTTTTTTAATGGCTAATAAGTGACGGTGTGGTCGAAGATGGTAAACATACATAGCTTGGAATCGAACTGGCTCTCAATTGAGGCTGCCGGAACACATCTTTAGGTGATTGGCGACAGATTTTTTAGCCGAATACTAGAAAATATCCTACCACCTTTTCCTTTCCTCACGATCGTTTGCTTTCACCGGAAACTCAAGCTCATTGTTAGGGTTTGAACCCACGCCCTTTGGCGAGTGAACCGACCGCGGTAACCACTGAGCTATCATTGCACAAAGTAGTAAGTAAACATTACGGTGTCTGATTTCAAAGGCTAAAGTACCTTATAAGCGTCAATGATTGGCTTGCGATTTTGTTTTCGTACTTAACATTTTAGCTAAATATAAAACAGCACGCGTGCATTGTCAAAACTCTTTTCACTTGCGATAAGCGACATACATATCCATATGTATATATATATCTTTGACTCGTTCCCACACAGTACAAGACTACATTTTCCCCGACGGGTGCTATTGGGTCTAGGATTATTCCTTTCAAGCAAGTTTTTTTTTTTTAATATATAGGTATGTATAAGCTTGCGTTTGACCGCCATGTCGCCTGATGTTAAGCAAATATGCAGTCTACGATGCAGCTTGATTAGAAAAAAAAACGATTCACTCGCAACTTGAAGTGCATCGATCAGGGCAACACCCGCTCAAGCGGGAAAAGCCATTTTATTTATTTTTATAATAAATATAAAATGTATAGATACAGTGACCAAGTTTTATAAAACTTACATAAAAATCGCACGAGTTGCAGAATCAGACGTCCGTGCTCCAAACTATCGCATTTGTGCCCAACGCACAAGATGGACAATTCTGGAATGGAAACAATGCATCGATTAAGAATATTATGATTCACTTCTTTACGGGTGTCAGGCTAGGTATTAGACCACAGCTCAACTGATGAATTGATCAAAATGGTAAACACACCTCACCTGCAATCGGAACTAGCTCTCAAGTGAGGTTTCCAAAACCTTGCGGTGTAGGTACGTGTTTGCTAGTCAGCCGAGTACCTACCACCATATACCACCAGTAGGTTTGGATCTAACTGACATACAAATACCTACATAGATACAAACTTAGCTCAATTAAACAATTTTAATAGCAGAATTTACGTGACAACTTTTCATGACTAAATTTGTTTCACCGTTTTGAGGTTATTCGGAATATCTAAAAACGTACGACTGAATAGATTACTCTCCTAGGCAAGTAAGAGAAAAATTATGGTGACTAATTTGATACTCACAACAATACTTTCGATGGCATTTGCTAGCTGCTCTTCCATAATCTTAACATCACCGTGATCCAGCACTTCCTGGAATAATAACGAAAACAGAATATCCGTTAATCAAACTAATTATACCAATAAGATAGATAAAAAACTATTATAAATGGCACCGCACTTCAACGTTATTTGACATCGTTCTCTAATTTCTAATTACTTTCTACCTGATTTTAATTATCATAAATGGTGTTTTCAAACGCATTTAATTATGTATATATTTTATCTTTTTTTTGTTACAAATATGTATGCTTGCGTTTGACCGCTATCTCGCCTGATGTTAAGCGAGTATACGCTCTACAATAGAGCACGCTTGCGTAAAAGGAACCGATTCACTCGCCACTTAAAGGCACCCAGATTGTATCTATCAGGGAACATTTACTCGGGCAGTAAATTCCACTGTTTAGCGATTTGTACAATGAAGGTAGAATGAAGCTATGAAAAAGCGGTGTCGCTTTTAAGAGATCCTGGATTTGTCTCAGAAATTTAATTATACATGATCGATATTGCATACGTGAAAAATAATAACAAACTGGTCAAAAAACAGAAGCATAAAGGGGTACCAGTTAGTTTCACATGTAAGGCCGTTATTTGTTTAAATTATTACAATACTTTCTAATCCATAAGGGGCGATTCTATTTCCCAGTTTTTAACGGAGTCAGTAAATTCAAATCGTCGCGGCCGCAGATAAATATAAGACAAGTACAAGTAAGATACGTCTGTCTGTCTGATTTATCGATGGCTCAAAAGTTCACAATCCCATAGTGAAGCGTCAAAACAATAGATGGCGCTTTTTTAAAGTGTCGCATAACACATGCTTTCGATGTTTTATATGAACTTTCCTTTAAAGAAATCTCCTCAAATCTGTCTTACCTCTTGGCAGCCCTTGACAGAGTCTGCGAGGTCAGGCCTGGCCGCACAGAGTCGCGCAGCAGCACACGCGCAGCTGACACTCGCGAGCCGTGCAGCGCCGCGCATCACGCCCGCGTTCCCCGCCAGTCGCAGCGACAGAGAATCCCCGCCGCTCGCGTCGTGACCAAACGCAGGCGCGTACGTCATCGATGACACTGCTCGCTGCCATTCCTAACCAGTAAGATAATTAGCACAAAATTTACGTGAATATCGGTCATTCAAATCTGGCGCCTTACTTTAATGCACGTAAATACTTTTTTTTGAGTATCTAGCGATAAATCAAACATTTATTTCTGTCCCACTTGTCAAAATACATAAGAAATAAAAAAATTCATAATGCAATTCGAGCAGCTTTCAACCAGTTTTACTCATTTGGAGATTAGAAGACATAACTAAGGTAATAAAACTCTCTGATGAGCGAAAGCTAATTTTCATGAAAACCCTAAACCATTATGGTTAGAGGATGCGACCACAACCAATAATATGTAAAATGTTCTAGATAAATAGTCAATTAGTTACTTTAGAAAGGTAAAAGGAATCTATTCGCTTTAGTCACAATGGAATTAGGTAATCAAAGAAAGAGTAGCATCATGAATCATACTGACCTCTGTATCAGTCTTAGCGTCGGCGTCTCCAATGGACCTTACGAGTTCCTTCGATATCGCCATTAAGAGATAATTTGTGATTTTTGCTTTGGTTTCGTACGTAACATCTCTGCTGTTGACGGAAGCAATCTCGTTACAAAGTCGATTCAGATCATCGTCGACCGTGTTGTGTATTCTATCGAATAAGTCTTCAATCAACTGTCCTACTAGATGGCTCCTCATGGACGGGCAGGAACATCTTGAGTCTGAAGTTATGTAGCTCATGCTGTGGTGCATTCTTCCATAGTCAGTCTTTTTTGGTACAGCGGTGTATATCGAATAGCCTTCGTCTACATATTCTGTTCTATCCGGCTGTAATTCTACCCTCGACGCGTGGTACGATTGCCGCATCGTTTCGCTTCTTAGTTCTTCCAACTCTTCCGTTTTGATTGACAGCTCATGGCTTAGAGTCTTCACTTTCTCGTCGCATTTTCTTTTGCACTGAGATAGTGCTTTTTGTGTCAAAGCTAACTGCTTTTCCAGAGATTCGACCTGAGAACACATGTCTTCTTAATCTTCAGAAGCTTGTCCATGCAATTTACACGCCACAACGCGATCATGCACCGATTCCGTGTCCACAAGAAGACAAAAATGTGTCAAGCAAACATGCCATTTTAGTTAGTGATAAGCAAACATTGAAAGCGTTAATAGGTGCGGTGGTAAAGCATCTACTCAAGACATGCAAGTAGCAAGTAAACTACAGAATGTGCTACTACATACTCACAAAACCAAACAATGAACGAACGACAACGAAACAAAATACGATCCAAAAATCCTTAGAAATCTCGAAATCATTATGCCTATTAACTGATTTATTTTTAGTACTTAACAAAAATAAAATAAATATATTTAATACCTATCTGAGTATATAACTTTTTTCATATAAATTTATTTATACTTACTATTAAAAATACGTTACATGGTCAAGTTACTAAATTTATTAATATTACGACGAATAATGTACAATTTATGTGTTAAAATAATATTCTTTAACACTGAAGTCAGTAGTATAATTAAATGAAGGATACAATTTTGCTGGTTTTACTGAATTTGTAACTGAAAATGTTTGTTTAATAAGTACGTCCAGTTTTAAAAACATTAAGATCTTTAAACTTCTTTCACTTAGGAATGTCTTGGACTCTAATTGTGTTTGTAAAGTATATAAATAAGAAATAATAGTAGAGTATTATTATCTTCATAAAATACTTCGTTAGAAACCTACTCAAGTTAAAAATGTTATATCCACATTCCACGAACACAACACACGATACTCGAATTTGAAATCTATGCAGTAAAATTTCAGAGATAAATATCATTTCCAAAAATTATTGCAATTACGAAGAATATTATCCTTGAAGTTAAGGGTTAAAGCCACATTCTTTTCCATGAAATTTAACGTTCTTGACTTTTTACTGCATTCTACGTTGCACTTTGCCTTAAGATCCCCACAACCTACCTCCTCCTTCAATTCACTGTTAGTGACCTCCATCTCCTGGTTATTCTTGCAGCATCGGTTGAGCTCCTTCCTGATGCTCTCCAAGTCTCCCATGAAGGTCATTTCAGTCTTCTTGTGATATTCTCGTTGAGTCTTCAGATCGCCGTCCAGCTTTTTGTTTGTTTTGCGGAGTTGATCGATTTCACTCTGAAAAGAGAAAGTGGTATTTATTCTAATCTTTATTAGCAGACAAATCAATTACAAATTCTGTAACTACATTTGATCCACATGGGTTTTTTCCACTTTATGGGCCTAAAAGCACCAGACCATCAAAGTTACTATTGTTGATTTCTTGGTTTATTAATCTTTTATTTCAACTTCAATTTTCAATTTATGTTTGTGAACATATCAATTTTACGGAATTAAACATATAATTCGTTGGATTCCGGACAAGAATTTTTAACAAAAGTTAACCTCTTTTTATGGTACACACAATTTTTTTTTTTAAATTAAGTGATACAATAACATTTTACAACTAAAACAAACATACAGTTGACGGGCAGCATTTATAGGGCACACCTTCTTAATCTTGTCAAAAAATCTACAATTTCATTCGCCTTTGATACTAACCTTATCCTTAATTCTCTACAAGTTTTGTAGATGAGTTCTTTGTTATTTATCGAAAGTATAAATACCTTAAATTTAGCATCAAGAGCTTTCAACGCTGCCTCAGATTTCCTCGCATCGGCATCGGCTCTATCAAACATCGAACTCAGGTTAGTGTTATCCAATTTCAGATGTTTCACGTCTCTCTCAGCTTTTTCCAGAGCTATTCTCGTCCCCGATTCTGATTCTTCTATTTCCCTGAGTCTTTGTTTGAGCGGCTCAAATGATTTTCGGAACTGGTCTCTTTCGCCTTCAAGTTTTTGTATCTGTCACAAAATATATATTTTTTTAAATAGATTTTTTTCTTATTTATTTACCTGCTCTCTTTATTCCTTAGAAATACTGCTATCAAAAGTAATACTACTCTTGCCATGTAAATATTTTCCATTCTTCATACGAATACATTTTATTGCAATACAATATTTTATTGATAACACCAAAGTTTGTAACTTTGGTGTTATCAATAAAATTCAGTCACATTTCTATTCATGTCTTAAAATAAGGATATAATATGCGGAGTTTTTGTTTCTCTCCCTTTATAAACAGGGTAATATTAGTTCTCACCTTTCCCTTCAACTGGTTTTCTATCTTCTGTGAGTCTTCGATTTTCTTCTTATAGCCCCCTTCCATCTCAGCCCACATATCATCAGCTTGCGTTAACATCTCCAGGTAAGCTGTCTCCCTTCTCTCAAGCTCAGCTACTCGCGTCTTCAGCTCTTGTTCGCTGATCAGAAGGGCGCGGATTTTGCTGCCCATTGTAGGGTCAGCGGGTACCTGCAAATTATAACAATAATTGACATTGTTTATATCAATATGTATCGGATATGTCATGTCCAATGTCAAAAAATGTTTTTTAACACAAAAAAAACTAAACTTCTTCTTATATTAGGTACCACTACTACGTTTTAAATTTCATAAGTTGTATTCGAAACCGATTGAAAATATCATTCGTCAATTATAAAATAATTTTGTTCTATTTGTAGTCTTCTCTCTTACTATTTCATGTTGCTACGGTCAATTCTTAAATAGTTTGCCCTTAACAGTAATTACGTATATCATTCAAGCGTTCTTCGGAACAATATTCAAATAATATCTAGACTTTAGATCGTATTTTTCTTGTGCCTTAATAAATCTTGCTTGACATGGCTGTGCTCTTAATTGTTACTTCACATGTTAGGAAACAGTTATGACATGCGGCAACCAGTCATTCTGCTCGCACATAAAGCTGATTGATTTCATCACAGCTCACAAAGCGAGGTTATTAGTCGCGTGCCTCTTTACTACGGTCTATGCGCTATGTTTTAGATATATTTTTACAGATAACAATGGCATTAGCGTATTGTTTGAACAAGTGTGGTAGGTTATAATTGCGTTAGCAACCTAATTAGGTTTAATTTATCTTTTAGCTTTAAATTTAAACTTGGTTCACTCTTTTAAAACATAAGCAACTCAACTATTAAGTGTTTCTTAAATGTTGATAAGTTCCTTATCTTTTATTTTATTCATATGTGAGTAAAATAAAGCCTCAAACGTAAACCTCATGTACACTACATGCATGTCTAGGACGCGAACAATGATAATATATTGTATTTCCTTATGACCGATTCTATAAGTAGACAAGACCATTTAGTAACTAGCTGACATTCATATAAGATCAACTTCAATGCAAAATAGCAGACAAGTTTTGTTATTACGGCTACTGCGACAAAAATATTTTTCCATAGAATATGTTCATTTACACTAGACGAAATGTATTTTCTTTTTAGTTTACTGATTATAAATTATCCAATAGTAGGTAAATGTGACAAAACCAAATCATAAATACAGGTGTTTCGTTCTTGCTGAACCAAAAAAATAAATACGAATCTCGTGCTAGATTTATAAGATATGTCCTAGTATCAGCTCAATATATAACATCCAAAAATATTTTAACCTTTTCATCCTCTTTTTCCTTCCTTAGCTTTGACTCAATCTCGATGATCTTCTCTTCGATTCTGTCTTGCTTGACGTGTGCTCCAGAAACAGTCGCAGCGATTTGTCTTTTCGCAGTTTCCAATTCTTCTTCCAGTTCTTCTATCCTTTTCTCTAATGATCTGATATTTTGAGCCGTTTGATCTTCTATCTCCTTTTTCTCTAACAATAACCTATAAAAATGATGACAACGTTTTGAAACATGAATTAGGGGATCAAAATTGAAGTAGTAACTTTTTACATGTAAAAGTAATTAGACGAACAAGACGCTCGCCAGATGGTAAGAGAGAACACCTGTCCATGACCATTGCAGCGATACAGAGTGAGAAGCAAAAAAAAGTCAAAGGTATCACTGCTTTGGTGCACTTTCTTTACTTTAAAACTTGTGATGGTCAGTCTCAACGGCCCAGTAATCTCGCTAATCTGCACCAAGCAACAAATAAAATAACAATAAACACAAAAACCTACTATACACACACTACTTTATACCTTTACTGTATCCCAGTTTAAAGGGCACTGCAGCTAGCACTTACTGGGCTATTGAGACTAACTATCTATCGAGTCTCAAAGTAATGATCGCCAAAGCGGCGATGCCCTGGACTTTATTTTGTTACTCAAAGTTCTGTGTATCGCTGCAATGGTCATGGACATTCTTTATATCTTACCATAAGGAGAGTCTCGTTCGTCTTATTATTTAAAACAAGAAACTGAAAGAGCGGGCACTCACTGTGAAACCTGTTGCTGCAAAGCCCTGGTGTTGCGCGGCGTGCCGGCCTCTATGTCGCTCCAGGCGATAATCGCGCCGCAGGTGGTTGACTTGCCCAGAGATTCTTCTCGGATCTGAGCTATCAGCGCCTTCGTGTCGGGGCCGTAAGACCCCAGCCGAGTCATCAGAGCATTCTGGAAAAATATTTAGAAATGTAAGTAAATCTGTAATAATAATCATTCAGCCTGTTTTTTTTTTTCTTTTATATTACCACAGCTTAAATGATACTAGGTGACGGTATGCTCGAATATAATAAACTAACGAAAATAACAAATTCGTAACTGTTTGATAATTCTACAAGAAATCAGCGAGGCTGTAAATTTAGTAGGACCCATCTATTGACTTCCATCTGGCGAGAATCTATTAGCCTACTAAACCTTACAAAAGTATCTAGTATCCTCTCGCAGAGTATACCGGAAACATGTTATAAGTAGTATCATAATCCGTCCAAGGAAAATGCATGTTACAATACAATGCGGGGAACGATGAGGGGATTTCTTTTATTTTATTTATGTAATAGCAATGAGACGAACGAGACGCTCTCCTGATGGTAAGAAATAACGCATGGCCATGACCATTCTAGCGATACACAGATCTTTAAAAACAAAACAAAGTCATGGGCATCGCTGCTTTGGCGCTCATTACATTGAGACTTTCGATAGTGATCCTCAACAACCCCGTAATGTCATTCGCTGCATTACCCTTCAAACCGGAACACAGTAATATTTACATAATACTACTTGGTGGTAGAATATCTGGTACTGTGGTGGTTCCTACCTAGACGACCATGCTAAGGAGATCTACCACCAAGTAAAATTACAGCATAAGTATACTATATATTATATATAGCTCCTGGAATACGTACCTGAATTAGCTAAACTAAAATGTGCTAATTTGTAAGCGATAGTCCACAGAAATAATGACAATAGATAACGTTAATTACCTGTTCGCTGAAGGATATTTTAACGCCCACAACTTGCACAACGTTCCATGCTATCAACGCTGGTACGGCTTTCTCAAGTTTATCCAACCGCGTCATTAATTCAGCCTGAAATTATCACAAGCAGTTAAAAAACTTCTAAAATATAAAGGTTTAAAAAAACTTCAGTTTTTTCTTACAGTTGTCTCTAACTGTACCTATATGGGGAACAGTTTAAGTTTTTTCGTTCCACAGAACATAAAAACTTAAACTGTTAGTAAGTTTCAATGTAGTGGGACAAAAACGTACACATTAGTAGGTACGTGTAAAAGGCAACTTTTCCTCAAACGATTTTTAAATTTAACTTGTGCTAGACTTGGTAAGAAATATAAATAAGCTGTAATAGCTCATTGGCAGAACACCCGCTTTGTTATTTGAATCCAAAATTATGAAATGTAAGTAATATGTACGAATTAAAAAAAAAGTTATACACCTTCTATTCGGCTTTGAAAACCTCGTGGAAAACAAACAAGTTTAATTACAAAAGTGAAATGCTCAAACACACAGGTTATATTGTTTTATTACGGAGTTCCGGTGCCCACCTTCTGGTTTCATCTGGCGATCATGAAACCAGAAGGTGGTCTCTAGTATTTTATCCCTAGATTAAACCCGAGATTAAGATTAATTAGACTAACATTCCTCTTCCCATATTGTAAAAAAAAAAACATGTAATTCAAAGTTGACAAAGGTCACGGACCCAGTGTCTGTGGAGAGTAATTTTAAATTAAAAAAAAACCAGAAGGTGGGTTGGGCTTGGTTGTGCATTGGGACAATTCTAGTGAACGTAAACATCGTCACAAGAAAGCTAAATACACAATTTCATTTACTTGAATACGTCATCCATTATATTTTTCTAGTTATTTTGCTTTAAAACTCAAACTATTTAACCGATTTATATTTGATGTAAAAAAATATCCTTACAAAAAAAATGATTTTTTAAAATGGGTATTAAACATAAAAAAAACTAATTGAGAACCTTCTCTTTTTTGAAGTCTGTTAAATACTAACAAACATTTTTAACAACTGATTGCGTAGTAGGAGAAACATACTCGTTTGCTCAAACATAATTAACAAAAAGCAGTACTACCGGTAGATAAATAAACAATAATTTTGCGGGTTGTTCGTCCGTAACATCGTAAACAACTCGTTCTGCATGTTTTAAAAACTCGAAAGAAAAAGTACCATTTGGTTGGCATTAAAAACAATTTTGAAGAATTTAATAGACTGATTCCCGACATTAAGGTTTCAAAACAATATTAAAAATATATGTGACACCGCAGTTTATGGTTTTTTTGCAACGCAATTTTGTTAGTTTTTCCAGTACTTACTTATTGAGTCAGCTATACAGGGTTATACGAGAAATCACGAAACAAAAACAACTTCGCCATACGTTAATTAAGGGTTTACGTACTTTTTCGAACAGCAAATTTTTCGAATTTACACGATTTCAGACTTATAAAAGTTATTCACAATGTTGCATACAATGACCCATCAGCGTAGTATACCCAAGCTTATAACCCTGTGTTTGAATTCGTAAGACGTTGAAATTATTTCAGTCTGTATGTTAGAATTACAATTGTCCTTTTTATGATTTTTCATAAAATGTGTTTAGTACCGCAACCGTATTTAGTAGTGTTGAAATTAGTTACCTTCTTTGAACTAGAATATATAAAAAAATACCAATAAAATGACACCTCATTCATCAAAATCGTATAAGTAGTTTAAGCGCTACAGCAGAACATACATACATGTATACATTAACATACAAATATACATTAACATACAAGAATACATCAACACACAAACATATTGACAGTTAAAAACATAACCTTTTCTTTTGGCTTTGACGTAGTCGGATAAAAAAAGTTTTAAGAGATGCACACCACTACAAAAAACATATCACATGTACTATATAAAGATATACCTATTTAATTTGCTTTTAATACGGAGATTTATTTTAACTGTACCTACACACTTATTCGTGGAAAAGTAGGATAAATGATGACGAAGAAATATGTAAACTAACCTCTCTCTTCTTCAACACTAACTCCCGACTGGTGAGCTCCGACATGAGACGTTCGGCTTGCGCCCTCGAACACTCCCGCTGCTCCGTCATGTCTCTTAATTGCGCTGAACAGAGCTCATAGTCCATCTCAAGTCTAAAAATACAAAAGTACGTTCCATATAAGCTTAGCCGCCAGTCCTAGTCGCAGACTTAATGTGCCACCCAAAAGCCCCTAGGGTGACCCTTTGTTTTACTCGCGTTGAATGATATCGAATACTCCAACTATAGTTGACAAAAACCTGTCAAAATCACGCCAGTTTCCAAAGTATTATAAATGCTTAGGAATATGGATATAATGCTTTGAACGAGTAATCTATAAAATAAATTCGCGTGTCTACTTGAATGTTAAACTTGACAGTTATTTAGAAATAGTAAGTTTTTGTGGTGATGATAGCTCAGTGGTTAGCGCGGTTGAATCACACGCCGGAGAAAGAAGGTTCAAATCCCAACAATAAGCTTGAACTGCTGGTGAAGAAAAGTATAGTATCTAATGGCTGTCGTACTTTCTAGTACTCGGCTGGCCAGTTATCACCAACAAGTTGAAAATCTGCTGGTAAGCATCTAACTGTACGTTCCCGCAGTCTCACTTGAGAGCCAGGTCGCATTTTAGGCTAAATATGTTTATCATCTTCGACTACACAGTCACTTAACATCTGGTGAGTTGTAATGAACACCCTCCTGTCGTCCATGAAAAATAAAAAAAGCAAGTAATTCAATTGCAATTTTAATTATATACGAGTACACCTTGTAATAAAATGAAACGACTTTACTGATTGTAAATTATTTTCATCACCTGGATAGTTAGATAATGGTAACGTGTACAGCGATAGCGCCACCACTTGCGGCACTAACTCATACTGTTCTTATGTCTACTTATTAAACTTTTAAAAGTTTCTTATCTATTTAGTGTTATTTTTTTGCTAAATTATACTCACTGCTGCCAGTGTAAACGGGTGTCATTTTCAATTTCTTCTAATTCACAACATTCCTCTTCTAGCCTCTCATATTTGTCTTGAAGTTCCGAAAGTTGCGATTCGAGTTCCTGAAACGCAACAAATATATTTGCACGATACAAATATCAATCGCGGCAATAATGTTGCTATAAGATCAATATTCACCTGTATCCTATTTTCCAAAAGAAATTCCTTCTGAAGTCTCTGAGCAAGCTTAGCCTCTTTGACGTCTTGTGCCGCTTCGTATATACTGATCTTTCCTTCTAAAAATTTAAGCCTCCTTTCGTAATACTGCTTGTGTTTCTTCCCCAACTTCACGCACCTACATTCAAGGCCATCACCTTCATCTTTAGGACTTAGAGTCCTATTCCTAACACCTTGCCTCTCTAATTTCTCTCTTATACTATTCAGTCGTTGTATTTCGGTGTTGAGTTCACCGGAGCATTCGAAGCTCTCGTTGACTTCGGTCTGAGTCTCCTTGGTCTCAGTTTCGACACCTTCAAAGATGCCGCTCTCTTGGAGCACGCTGTTTGGTTTCCTTTCTTCGCTGCAAAGACTCTCAAGGGATTCGCATTTGTATCCTTTCTGCTGATAAGGTGTGACTGTTGCGATTGCTTTGTGAGTTTTGTGCGATGGAATGTCGGTTTCTAGTTTCGTTCTTAGGTCACATATTCTTCTCGGTTTAGCCTGCAAACACGGATATAAATTTCACTAAAAGAAACATAAATAACAAAATTCCATCAAAATTTACAAGACATTGTTACATAGAAAGTCAAGATAGCTGTCACAGGACTGTCAAAATTTTTGAAAAGTTTGCATACCTGAAAGCTTTCGTCCTCGCTGACCGAACTGCTCAAAGCTTGAAAGTTGTACAGCAGCATCATCACTTGCTCCAAGCAGGTCCTGTCATCAGCCGAAGCCGCGTTCAGGATCATCTGCTCTAGATGCTCTTTGACTGGGTTGCTTTTGAGCGAGTCACTAGTTGTTTCCGAATTTCGATCCAGAATGTCGGCTAACACTTGGGCTTTCGCGAAGTCTTCCTTAAAGTCATCATTTGGAGTGCCCAGATGCCGTCGCGGGTTGCAGGGGCTGCTTGGGGCATGTGGAGACTTGTACCCGGAATCCATTCGTTTGAGTTCAGGCGAGGCGGAGTCTTTGATACGAGAGCCCGGGGATACACAGCCTGAATCAGAGTCCGTTAAGGTGTCCCTAGTACCCTGCAAAGAAAAGCTTTAATAAATAACATGATAAGAATTAGACGAGCAGTCAACCTCTGACACTGAAGTATAAATAATATTTCTTTTCTATGACTTAACTTTGTGGAAAATAAGACTTAGTCTTGTGGAGCGTAATAAATTTGAACTATAATAAGGTAAAATGTTTTTTGATAGCCGTTAATCGTCGTGACAAATAGAGTTCCACGCACCACATCAGTTAAGCTAATGAGGATTAAAATCTGAGTTTTTCGTACATTAAAGATTGTTGCGTACAAGATTACAAGCGAGCCGAGACTAGCTATGTCCATATGCCTCGCCTACTGTCAGACGGCCTGTTAGACACGATCTGAATAATCTGATATGGTTTGTGTTGTAGCCATGTTGCACCCACTTGCCGGAACAAAGTACCTGTGGAGTGTCTTATGTTTCTACGCATTTGCATAGATATAACAATCTTATATAAGTGGTTTTGTATATTTTGCATAAAATATTTGAATAACTAAACTAAATTTTAAGAGTGTGCTAACCGGTGTTTATTCTTGTGTACTTTTTCAGTGATTCACAAATCAGATGATATCGTTTTCATAATAGACGATTTTATATCCCTGATAGCTCAGTGGTTAGCACAGCCGGTTCATACACCGAAGGGCGTGGGTTCTAACCCTAGCAATAAGCTTGAGCTGCCGATAAAGGAAAACATTGTGAGGAATAGCAACCATAGTATGGTGGTAGAGTATTTTCTAGTACTCTGCTGGTTAGCTGCCACGTTCAAGTTAAAAATCTGATTCCAAGCACCTAACGGTGTGTTCCGATAACCTCACTTGAGAGCCAGTTTCATTCCAGGCTAGCTGTGATTTACCATCTTCGAACACACCGTGAGCTGTTTTCGAACACCTAGCTTGTCAACCATAAAAAATAATGCAATTACCGCTTTTAAAAACGAATATGTATGAACAAGATCGATCAAGGAAACAACGACGACATATTATAACCCGCAAAGTCACTGTTTGGGGCGAATGACATGTTATTAAGGTGGCATTCATATAATATGAGAAAACACGAGTAGATAAATCTTTACGCCCACTTATGACAAAGTCTTGTAATATTTTTTACCACATCAGGAGTTGCTTAGATTTTACGAATGTTTATGTTATCGAATTTATGTATAGCATTCCGAAAAATTATATCCACTTAACGTTCTTCAGTCTAGTTTCCTTAGCGACATAATATTTAGACTCATAGATGTTTTTAATGAAATGCTTAAGATAACGGTGTTTGTTGCGACATGGCTGCTCCATAATTGGCTAAGCAATCCGCACATTCGTTTCCTACTGTTATAAAGTGTTGTATTTCACTTGATATTGCGGAATCATGGATTGTGACGGCATCGTCAGATGCGGTCTACTTGTATTTTATAACATGTGGATGGATAGTCAGTGATTCCTATCTGATGAATCATTCAAAGTTTCTTTTAAAGAGAAGGAATAAATAAATGTCGGTTTATATTTTACACAGCGCCATCTATGCGAACCAGGCAACTGATAAAATACCTATATTTTTTTATATACATACTTATCACTACATAGTATAAAACGAAGTCGCTTTGTCTGTCCCTATATCCCTATGTATGCTAAAATCTTTAAAACTACGCAACGGATTTTGATGCGATTTTTTTAAATAGATAGAGTGATTGAAGAGTAAGGTTTATATGTATAACTAGCTGTGCCCCGCGGTTTCACCCGCGCTAGATGCCTACGTCATAGTAGCTTCATGCATGCAAAGTCTCAACCCGATCAGTTTAAAATTGACAAAGTTTCATACAAACTTTCATCCCCTATTTTATCCCCTTGGGGGTAGAATTAATCAAAATCCTTTCTTAGCGGATGCCTACGTCATAACATCTACCTGCATGCCAAATTTCAGCCCGATCCGTCCAGTGGTTTGGGCTGTGCGTTGATAGATCACTATGTCAGTCAGTCAGTCACCTTTGAGCTATATATATTTAGATGCAGGCATATGCACCACATTAGTATCTACATTGCACCCGTGCGAAGCGGGGGCGGGTCGCTAGTAATACATAAACAGACACAGAACACCTATATTCGTTACATAAAGTACCTAGATGACCGAGCTTTGCTTGGTTTTTTTTTTGCTAAACGACATTTTCTAGAAATGAAACCTAGCTACATCGATTTATCGCCCCCGAAACCTCCTGCATACTAAATTTCATGAAAATCGTTGGAGCCGTTTCCGTGATTCAGATTATATACAAGAATTGCTCGTTTAAATGTTGCTTATCTTCAGAACTTCCATGGTTCCGCAATAGTTTTATCCAACATGTTTTGGCAACTTTATTAACGAGTTCTAGGTCAAGCATGTTTACGGATTTCGATTACACTAAGTGGTGGTCAAACGCCAACAAAAAGCGCGCGTACACTCATCACTCTGTTGGACACTATTTCTATAGTCCAAAGAAACTGAAGGTATAGGTAGTTTTTTTTAAAGTTCCGTACTAAAATAATTATAAATAAAACAAGTCTTATGATGAGATTTTTATGTGTTTGTGTGTGTTTAATTTTTTTCCTTTCTTTGTGACAACTTTCGTTTTTTTGGAGTGAAAACTTATTTAGTCGCTTTGTGCTGTTTTTTTGGTAGGGGCAAAACTGATATGACTTATATATTTTGTTTAGTAAATACATATACTTCCTCATAATACACTCAGCCACAAAGCACGTGACAGTGCAACCCACGCCCTACCTCACTTTAAGCATAGCTATGACCAAATAAGCGAACAGGGCAATCACATAAAAAACTTCACACTTTGTACTGTATTACATTAGCTTATCGGCTTACGTTCTCACTTTCCGACGAAGAAATATAATAACCAGTATCCTGCCTATCAAAACAGACATTTAAAACATACTTAACATCACAAAGGTCATAGTTGTCATTATGACTAACCGTAGCGAGCGTCGTCGCCATACATGCTACCATACTTGGATACTGTAGTCCGCGCCACACTTTACGACAGCTTTGAAATGCTACGCGTCTTTCAATAGTATAAAACAAAGTCGCTGTCCTCATGTCAGTTTCTCCGCTAACTTCTTTTTTAATTAAATAGTAATGAGATGAACGAGACGCTCTCCTGATGGTAAGAGATAACGCCTGTCCATGATCAATGCAGCGATATACAGAACTATAAGTAGCAAAACAAAATCCAGGGCATCGCTGCTTTGGCACTCATTTTACTTTGAGACAATAGATGGTTAGTCTCAACAGCCCTGTAATTTCGCTAGCTGCGGTACCCTTCAAACCGGAACACAGTAATGTTTACACACTACTGCTTGGCGGTAGAATATCTGGTACTGCAGCGGTACATATACAACCTTCTGCTAAGGAGATCTACCACCAACTTTTCACTGTAATCTAAATATTCTAATACACTTTTGT
This sequence comes from Biston stratarius, assembly GCA_950106695.1. Lineage (NCBI taxonomy): Eukaryota > Metazoa > Arthropoda > Insecta > Lepidoptera > Geometridae > Biston > Biston stratarius. The sequence goes on along the minus strand of OX467106.1, from coordinate 30,292,020 downwards.
ACGAGCAGAGAAATTCAATGTTTCGTAATGAAATCGCCAATAAAAATTGCATCCGTGCGAAGCCGGGGTGAGTCACTAGTCAATAATAAAAGGTTATCCGTGGATCTTTGAGTGATCATGATATTTTTTTAATGATAAAAGTGTTTACCTACATTTTAGACTAAAAGTCATGCCACGTCTCAATGCCATCTATACTAGTCTACAAATTTGACACAGAAATACAAATTACCTAATTACCATTAGCTACTACGCACAAAAGACTTCTTTTATACAAAAATATAGGTATTTACGACGTTGTCTAAAAGTTTCGCAAAGTTAAGACATCTGGTTGACACAAAAATATCTTATTAGCAAACTATATGTACAGGCAAGTTTACAGCAAAAACATTCGCGTGTAAGTAATGTAACAACGTGAAATTCGATTCTGATCAATTTCATTACAATAGTGCAAGCAAAATGTAACATGTGATAGCGTAAAGAGCATTCACATTTGTAAAAGCTGAAAGCATCGATTTTTTTTTCAAACAAGCAGGCTTATGGTAAAAGATCATCGCTATATATGGACAACTGCACCAAAAGAAGTATTTTCATTGCGTTACCTACTAATGTATTCTATTAACCTTTTGAGCGCCAAAGTCGCCTATACGTGACTAGCACTTGCGAGTCCTGTGCGCCAACGACGTCTATAGGCGACAAAAAACCCGGCCCACAATAATATAAAATAAAAATATTAAAAAAATATTACTGGTATTCTAATTCAACATTCCTCAAAATAGAATATCTCAGAGAAACATATGAGTATAAAGAAACAAGTCTCTAGAGCCACAAGTACTTAGAAATATTGAAATAAAAAACATGGATTCTTATTCAAGCAATTTGTTTACTTTGGGCCTTGGTGTACAGGACACGGGAATGCGTTTGTGGCGTGACGCTCAAAAGCTTAAACAATTTCTTGAAACCAGTCAAACCTTTGCGAAAAGACATCACCAAAGTATTTTCCACAGATCAAAAGTACGCGAAAGAAGCACACGACTAAAATAAACCGTATGCAGCTTACACATATAGATAATATGTAGGTACACATATGGATAATAATGAAAGTACGCCTCAAAAGTATGCAGGTATAGACATAGGCATATTCACTGTAATAATACAGTTTATAATATTTAAATCTGATCTGTGACATTTCGAATGCTCAGAGCGGTCATAGGTCGAGTACTTATGGCGTAAACTGTACTATTCCATAAACAAACGTCCGGTTAAGACACAACAATTCGTGAGGTAACCGTAAACAATTGCCAGTTCCGTTACGCTGTCCTTATCCTAAAATGTTTAAAGTGTTTGCTAGAAGGCAAGTGGAAGTTACACCACAGCAAGCTAGGTGCTTGGCATCAATGCAATGTCAGATAAAACTGTTTAAAATAAAAATAATCACAATATATAATACTATAAAGGTGCAAATTTGTGAGTGCGTAAGTGTGGTTGTATGTTTGTTATTTCTTCGCGCAAACAGCTGGACCAATTTTGATGAAATTTGGTATAAAGGTAGTAAAATACATTAACACATAAACCTTGGATTAATACATAAGTAATGATTATATTACTTTTGATCACATGTTTTGATCACAACATTATTGTTCATATGGGAACATCGGGTTACAACGAGGGGGGCAGCTAGTAAATTATAAGTATGCACATATTTACGACAAACAGTATAATATCTATTATATGTAGTGTACTATACCTGCTTTAAAAGCTGTAGGGCATGAGTTCGATTCCCACCTAGGACAAACATGTTGTGGTATAAAATGTTTGTTTTGTGTCAAGTATTTAAATACCTACGTATTTACAAAAAAAAAGTTTTTATGTATTTTATCAGTTATGTGACTTCCATTGTACAAGCTTTGCATAGTTTGAGACTAGATGGCGCTGTGTGAAATGCCCCCAATATTTATATATAAATTGCTATTTATTAAAAACACCTACCTTATTTCTAACAACTGATTTAAAACTCGCGAAATACTTTATCCAAATTCTCACCATAATTTGAAAGAGACTAAACACTATTCACTCAAGAAACCTCACTTTTCTATCATATACCGCTAGAACTAGAACTTTCTAAAGCTTACGTCCTTATAAACAACACTTACTACAGTTATCGTATTTATTATAATAAATTGAAGTCAAGCTTTAATTGGTTTTATTTTAAAAATAAATACAAAACTCGATGTGAAGTCGCATAGAGTTACTTTACTAATGCAGTGTAAAGTTGGTAAGGATCGTTGATGACATCAATATTTGCTTTATGATTTAAACGCATTTTTGTATGAGACATTCTTTTAGGTTACTGTATATTTTATAATACCTATGTAGTATACACCTAATGTGTAGTCATCCTGAATTTGAATAGTTGGTGATAGATAGATAAATACTTGGTGGTAGATCACATTAGCAGGAGGTCGTCTAAATATGTACCACCGCACAGTACCAGATATTCCGGCGCCAAGCAATAGCGTGTAAACATAATCGTTTTCCGGTTTAAAGGGTTCTGAAGATAGTGAAATTACTGGACTGTTGAGACTATCTAATGTCTCAAAGTAATGAGCGCCAAATCAGCGACGCTCTGGACTTTGTTTTGTTACTCAAAGTTCTGTTCTATCGCTGTAATGGTCCTGAACAGGCGTTATCTCTTACTATCAGGAATGCGTCTTGTTCGTCTCATTACTTCAAAATTTTCATCTACCTAGTTTTAGTTAGATTCCTAACTGCTTTATAGCTGAAAAATGTTAAAATTTGTATTTTATATGAGGCTCTCATTTCAATAACTCGAGAAATAATGTTGTCGAAGGTTGTAAACACAGCTTCCCTGGCTTGGAATCTGGCTTTCAAGAATGGCTGCCGAACAACGCCGTTAGATGTTAGATTTCCAACTTGAGATTGGTAGCAGTTACAGAATAAGTAACTTTGCAGTTAATAATTCTGTACCTACTTCCAACTAGATGCTAGAACTGTAGGACGTGGGTTCGATTTCCACACAGGACAAACATTTAATGGTATAAACAAATGTTTGTTTGTACCATAAAATGTTTGAAGTATTTTATCAGTTATCTGACTTCTATAGTACAAGCTTTGTTTAGTTTGGAATCAGATGGCGCAGAGTGTAATGCCCTCAAATATAAAAAACCAGCCAAGTGCGAGTCGGACTCGCGCACGAAGGATTCTGATACATTATCTATAAAAACGGCAAAAAAATCATGTCTGCTGTATGGGAGATCCCTTAAATATTTATTTTATTCTGTTTTTTTTTTAGTATTTGTTGTTATAGCGGCAACAGAAATACATCATGTATAAAAATTTCAATTCTCTAACTATCATAGTTCATGAGATACAGACTGGTGACAGACGGACGGACAGCGGAGTCTTAGTAATAGTGTCCCGTTTTACCCTTAGGATACGGAACCCTAAAAAACTGTGCAAATTCAACAACACAAGAAATGACAAACACAAATTTTGTATATACAAGCATATCTATTCGCGGGATAATTAACGTAATTTTTTTGCAAATTAATATGCTAGAGTCACAGTAATAAGTGCTAGCTAGCCAACCAAGTACCACCGTTCACTTATTTCCTCATGATGCTATCCTTTACAGACAGAACGAGCTTGTTGGATTTGATTCCAAAACCTTACAAAAATCACTTCTAGCTTCTAAAAGGCAGTTTCCTCTTTTATAGGTAATCAAAAATAAGTACGCCAACCTGAATATACAATTGTACATAATTAAAACGGGTGTCACATGTATGTATGTACCTATATATGCCATTTTTATAAAATCTAGATGCTGCAAAAGGTTGTGTAATTTTTTAATCAACCATTGAAAATGTAGCATTGTTTATTGTACGAGAAACCTTGAGTTTATCTGAACTACAATCGTTAAGATCGCTGGAACCACGCAGATTAACATCGTAAATATAACTACAGGTAAATGTGAGGAGGTATTGTTTGTACTTGCTTTATCTACTATAGAAGCTATTTTCATTAACTTGCCTTTCTAAAAAATCCGACATCAATCACTCTAAGGGATACACGTGATTACGCCCACGGCATTTACGTTTTTCTTTGCCATAAATGTATTGAAATGCTACCTTCCTACTCATATAAGTTATCTGGTAAGATACTACTTTAAACCTATAACTTTAGCCTGTCTATGAACAACTCTTCTCAGTGTATTTATACGTAGTATACAATATTGAAACTTACTTCTACACGACCCGCCCCGGCTTCGCACGGGTGCAATGTAGATACTATCGTAGTACTTTGATCTATCTCGTAAGGTTTAGCCAGCTTTTGCAATGTAAGCGCTCAAAAACATGTTTTAACGACATCACAATACAAATCTTTGAAATTCTCGGATTTTCTATAGTATAATATGCATGTTTTATACACAAAAATCTTCCTCTCGAATTACTCTGTCTATTGATCGAAACCGCATTAATATCCGTTGCGTAGTTTAAATGATTTAAGCAAACAGACGGTGGAGATCGACTTTGTTTTATACTATGTAGAGATAGAGATAGGTTACCTTACAAGCGTTTGCAGAATTTTTCTAGAGTGAATCCACTATTTTAATAACGTCATTAAAGAATGTGTAGAACTGTAAACCATCACTTTTCTTATATAAAATACACTAACATTATTTAGACACTTTTCATTAAAAAAAATCCGTAATTTTCACTATTCGTAAACTTTTTCTACGACACCGATAAAATTATGGTTTACGTTTCACGTCCTCACCTTCTCAAACCTGACGTCTTCTACATCGAGCTGCTTGAACTCCATAGTTCAATATCCCGAGCATAGACACACGAGCACAATTCGAGTTGATTTGAGCATTTGACTCATTTGAGCAAGAATCGCGTGCGAGCGTACGCGCGCTCGACGCTACGTAAACTGAAGCGTGTACCTGTGGGGCGACCATGAGTGACCGTTTCCTCGTCTCGTATCGTATCGAGTTGCGGTGGAAATGAGGTATACGGAAAGAACCTTCGTGGGATTTGAAAAGTCTTTACAATGTGTAAATTACTTATAATTTATTAAATTCTGTTCCTAAGTGAATCATGTCTCTGTTTTACTTATGCGGGATTACTTGCGTCAATGCAAAGCAAGATGACGCCGCGCGCGCGTTGTAGGTACTTAGCTTTGTCTCCATGATGAAGACAACCGGTTGTGGCTGAAACTATTCTAACTAGTCGGAGTATCCGATATAATTAAATGTGAGTAATCCCGAATAAGTAAAACAAAAATGTGTCAAAATTACGTCAGTTTCCATAGTAAAATATATATACGTCTCTGAGTTAACGTTGCCATGGTGGCAATTACTGCCAAGTTTAAATGACATCTGATTTCAATTCCCCTTATGAAGATTTCGTCGCGATGTTTTCCTTTTCTATTTGAAGCTAACGACAAGTAACAAGACAGTGTTGTATGTTCTGACCCAGAATTCTGACGATATATCTCAAGGAAGCTGCCAGGAAGTTTACCAGGGTGTCTTAACTTTTCCATAAAGGAAAGTACACATCATATTTTCTCACCTTGTCAGGATGCGCATCCTCCAGCTCGAGCAGACGGAACTCCATGAGCTCGATCTGATCGCGCGCGTCGCGCAGCGCATCCGCGAGCCGCGAACATTCGCGCGCTGACGCTGCTGCGCGGTCGGTCACCGCGCGACAGTTGCCACATGACTGCAACAAAACAAAAAATGTTACAAGTTACTGTCGCGTTTGTTTCAATAAACTAATTAGAGCATATTCTATGGAAGTCGAATACTTTGTGTACTGTATATGACTACGCATTTTGTAAGCTAAGAGTCAGAATTTATAACTTTTACGCTGAACACGGTGTTAGACGATAATTAAAGCCCATTTTCAAAGAGGAATAGTTTTATAACTAAGACGGAGTACATACATTATTAGTATACATTCTACTACTCACTTAGTTTAAGTTATTTTTAATGAGAAAGTCTCCGTCATTTTCAAGTTATTGTCAACCTACACCACCAGTCAACGAAACACAATGCAAGTGACGCAACTAAGCGCCAATAGTTTAGTAGGTGACAATATGTTTGGATATCGCAATACTGCTTGACATTTTCAACTCCTGAGACGTACAAGGTCGGTCAGATTCTTGAGATGAGCTTATAAATAGCTTAAATATTTTTTTAATAGGAGCTCACAACTTGGTTTTGAGTTCTCAAGTAATATTACATCGTAGTATGAAGTCTCAAAAGAAAGTGTAATTTTTAAACTTTCGAGACTTGAATACATAATTATGTTTATCACCGGGTCATAATTTTGAATACATATTTTTTTATTATAACAATTATGTATGAGGCGTTTAGAGGGGGGTCGAGCCAAATCTTACCCAATCAGACGTGGGAGAAAGGAGAGGAAGATCGGCAAATATCACGTATTTATTTTACCAAGGAACAGTGTAAGATTGCGAAAAAACTGCGTTGAAATAAGTAAAAGATAATTTATCTACTAAAATATGGCTAAATTCTACACAATAATATTTTTCTATACAACTGCTAGCTGGGTCCCGCGGTATTATCCGCTATATTTTTCCAGGATAAAAAGTAGCAAATCGCCTAGCGGTATGAAATAAACTTCACAACCTATTCTCAAATAACATAAAAAAATCTTAAAAACCGGTCGAGGCATTTCAGAGGAGTGCGACCACAAACACTGTGACACGATATTTTTATATATGTAGATAACCCTCCCTTTTTTTATGCCTGACATGCTAGGTGTTTGACCACAACTCACCTGATGTTAAGTAACGGTGTGGTAGAAGGCTGCCGGAACACACCGTTAGATGCTTGGCGGCAGATTTTCAACTTGAGGGTGGTAGCTAGCCAGCCGAGTACTAGAAAGTACCCTACCACTACGCTATGGTTTCTTCACGATGTTTTCCTTCACCTGCAGCTCAAGCTCATTGTTGGGGTTTGAACCCACGCCCTTCGGCATGCGAACCGACCGCGCTAACTACTGAGTTATCATCGCTACAAAACTCCCTTCCATCCTTTTGAGTGTTAGCCACTACTGGTCAGCCGGACGCGCGACTCAACGAACGCTGTGCATAAGCTGCCCATGTGACATATCGACAGCTTTATGTCAACCCCGTAGATTTTTTCTTTTGTTTAGCATTATCGCTAGTCGAATGTTATTTTGTCTAGGCCCTCAGGTGGCTGCGACGATACTAGTCATGAAAATAATTAGACAAATTATTATTCATTTAAAATTAATCCAATGCAATCAAGTAGGTACAAATTAACGTATTAACACTTTAAATACGTATTTTGAAAAATTAGGGGAAGTAGCCGGTACGAGCTAAATCTCACGACATCTCACCAATGTGGTCGCAAATTCGCCAAAATCCACTCACTCTATTAGACGCTCCGTCCCTTTATCCCTTAACCAAATAGTTGCAGAACTGACCACCGCTGGGATAGACGTGTTCTAGAGTGGAATTAGCAAACGGTGTAGGACGCCCTGAGACTAGATGGAGTGACGATATACGTAAGACAGCTGGAAGCGAAAAGCTGAAGATGGGCTGAGCGGCGTGTCCTGGGAAAGACCTATGTCTAGCAGTGGACTATACAAAGTTGTTGATGATGATGATTATGAACCAAATAGTAAAAGGTAGTGGATGCATGTAGGTACTCATTACCTAGACTAGCTAATAGCCTAGACATAAGTTGTTTGTAAATAAATAAATAAATATTGTAGGACATACATACATACATATAAACACACAACGCCATCGGACCCCAAACTAAGCAGAGCTTGTGTGATGGAAGTCAGATAACTGATAGAATACATAAATACTTTTTTTTTTTTTGTATATACATATTTATAATACATACAGAACACCCAGACACAGAACAAACATTTGTTTTTACCATAAGATGTTTGTCTTTGGCGGAAATCGAACCCACGCCCTACAGCTCAGGCACACATACTCCCAATGAGCCAACAGGGCTGTCTGTGTTTGTTTGTATCTGTAAAGGTCACATTCTATCTCATCAGCAAATATTAATATGCATTATGGATAAACAGTCTGATTTTATGTCAAGCTCTGCACAGATTCTTACGTTATTGTTCGTGAGATAAATAAATTATCATGCACTCAATGCATACTAAATGGAATTCCTTGGGAAATACAAGATAGTATACAAATAAACATACTGGCGGAGTTTCGTATAAACGGATATATCGGGTATATCATAAAAATTATATGTTATGTAGCTATATAAAATTTATCGTACTGATATTATAATTGCGAACGTTTGTATGCAAATGTTTACACAAATGTTTGCCCTGGGTGGGAATCGAACCCACGCTCTATAGCTAAGGAACTAGAGCTACAACCAACAAAAATTAGCAGTTCAAGGTCTTAAAAAGGTTCTTATTGTTGTTTTTAGGAAACAAAGGAACTCAAATCATGACTGTCTTTCATTTATGGAAAATATTTTTTGAAAATAGCAATTATGTATATCCAAAAAGCTGCGTTTTTTTTTTTAAATCTAACAAAGCCCTTTTCTTATAAGATATAAAAGGCCTAGACAATGTAACATTCGATAACGCTAATATAAAAGTCCAAAAATGTATGTGATTGACATAAGCTGTCGATGTCACATCGACAGCTTATGTCAAGTCGATGTCACATGGACAGCTTATGTCAATACATAAGCTACCCATGTGACATCGACTACTTATTTCAATCCCGTACAGTTTTTACTTCTATTAGCATTATCGCTAATAGAAAAGTAACTTATGTTACTTGGTCTAGGCTCTAAGGTTTGTCCAGAGCTGTTTCAGCAGCACCCAAAGCTTTGAACAACCATACAGAATGCAGTTCAATGAGATATTCGATGGTAAGTTTGAAGTGCCTTTCGGTTTTAGTATACTGACCCACATATCGTTGAGTGGTTGCGGCGAGAGCGAGGCGGGCGCGGACGACACCGCCGAATCCTCGTCCGACGGGGCCTCCTGTGACAATCACTTCATATCAACATGACTCGACTACAAGTAGCATACTGTTTTAAATCAGATAAAGAAAGCTTTTATACTATCCAGCATTTCGTAAGTCTTTGAATCAAGAACTTGTAATAAGGTAGAGTTATTTTATAGAGAACATAAAAACTGCCTTAAAAACCATACTTAAAATTGTGACAATATTTTATTTTACACTAGCCTGGTGAGTACTACTACATACCCGTTGTGGTAGCGCTCAGTCAACGCCTTTTTCATTTATGTATATAAACCTTATTATAAATTAAAACAAAAGGTAAATCGGTTTAGCCGTTCTCAAGTTATGGGCTTACCAACGAACATTATTTGATTTGAATTTGTATACATAGACAAGCTGTATGCCTAGTACTTCGTACCTAGTAAGGCAGCACTCGGCCTTTGCCTTCACATATGTATGTACATATGTAATGATATTAAGACCTTTCATAAAAAGAATCAGCTAAATCGGTTTAGCCATTCTCAAGTTAAGCGCTTACCAACGAACATCGTTTGTTTTTATTTATATAGAAGTACAATAACAATTAACACTCGGTAGCATCAAATTTTTATACAAGTCCATTACAGAAACTCCTTTTCTTGAAGAGCAGATCTACAAACGTAAATGATTGTTCATAGAAATAAATGGTAGTATTGGTATTGTCTTTATTGTAGTTAAAACAGATAGAAAAAAGTTTGTCTTTTTTATTTGTAACCATATAAAAAAATTAAAAGCGTCACTTATTTCTTAGTAAACGAACTTCTGAAACCTTGCCAGGCGGGGGTGTTGTCAAATGCAAACCTTATTATTTAAATTAAAAAAACTTACCCTATAGAATGTTTCTTTCCTATGTTGTATATCTGTTTTCAAGCCTTCTCGGTTGCTCTTTTCTTTTCCCTGCAACAAACAGAAGAATAACATAAGGACCGAGTTTACAGTTTAAACTTCATATATGAGTAAGCAAATTACGTTTGAGTAAAATTTATTTACTTATATTTATTTTAAGTTCTTGTAAATATCTAAAATAAAAACTTAGGTATAATATGCGCTTCGTAAAGTAAAGTTTATATATGATTAATATTTTTAGGGGGTCTAGCATAATAAAAATGTGTGAAAATATGAACAGCGCCCCTAGCGAGCTTATACGGTAGCTAGAACTAGCGTGACGAACTGTCGGTTTTTCAGTTGCGCAATTATTCATACTCTGCTCTTTGGGCACATGCTTAGAAGTGTGATATCAAAACCTGTTGCAGGCTTGTGAATGGTATCATTTATGTTGTTAACTTTCTTATACCTAATAGATACCTAATTGCCAGTATTATCATAATACAGTGAACCGTCTAATTCGCTGCCTGCCTCTTACTATTTGAGGCTCGTAAATCGTGAGCATTTGCATAGATTATTTAGCAGTTACCACATATCTCCTATCTAGTTACTTATACTAGCAGCAATAACACTGCAATCGACAATGTTGTCGTATTATGGGTGCCGCCCGACTTATTTGCGACTGGGAGTTAGTGCCTAATTACAATTAATAAATGCACGTAAGCAACGAACTTCATAACTTGCAAGCAGTATGTTTATCATATTCATTTGAAAGAATTACGTTACTGCGTCAAAGATAGACACATGATTTTAAAAAAAGCAGTTTCTATTTACTCCCGCTGAGGGCGCTGTCTCACTTCACGAAAGTAGTACATTATTATGAAAAATTCAAAATGCTATTCCTTCAGTATTAAATTTCCGCCTTTAGTCCGGGTGATTCGGTCAACTTAAACAACAAATCGATAGTTGTGTTATTAGCATTTAGCATTCTATGTTTGTTTTTATTGACGTAACTATGTTCCCCCGAAGCTCGTGAGCTACTCATCTGATTTTGTTATAACAAAAATCAAACCTATGTAAACTCGGATTAAAGTTAATATCAATCAACAGATCCAATGATGAAGCAGCCCCTCAAGGCGATAGATACAATCACTTCGAGACTACTTGATTTCTAATGGCGCCGCTTGCGGACCTTTGACTTCCAGTTGGCTAAGCCGTTGAGCTATGTAACTAGATTAAAATCTACGGTAAAGCTCTGTTAATATGACTAATGTTTAGGTAAGTTTTATCAGCAGGTATGGAGAGTTTTGTTATGAGTCATATTGTAAGGATTCAATCGAACTTTTTGTTGTTTTTTAAATACAAAACATTTAATCTATTTTATACCTTAACACTACGGATTCTGTTTGGGTATTCAATGGAGAAATCAATTGAAAAATACTTTCTGTAAGTTTTAGCTTTAATGTAACTTTAATACATATACCTACACGTTATGCACGAAAAAAAAGTCTCTTAGTTTTTTTTTATCCATTTTTATCGGCATTTTTCTTCGGACAACGTTATCCGTAAAAAAATTCTGCAAAATTTCTTTTTTCTTTCCTTTATTTTTTAATCCATCTTTTTTCTTTCTTTTATTATTATGGCGTCGCACAATGTGTATTTTTCAGTATCAAGTACCTATTTAAAGCTGTGAAGTTCCCGCCATTTTCGAAATAAAAAGTAACTTAATTCAGTGTAAGCTATCTGCTAACCAAATTTCATCAATTCAGCGTAAAGTCAAAATAAAGATTACATACAAACTGAAACATTTTCCCATTTATAATAATAGTGTGATTTATCAAACAAGTGAATTAAGTCATGTCCGAATTACACTCCAATATACGTTGACTTCTATCATACTTACACTCGTGATTGTATAATACTTGAGGTATATCACAATGAAATCATGCAGAAATTTAATTATGCGTACAACGTAACAACGTGACTTTTTCTCAATAAAGATACAATCTCTACTTACTATTTTATTTGAGCAATGCGCCGAAAGAACTTTGCTATTAAAAATAAATCAGGCGTTATGCAGTTCCGTAGCAATGATTTATTGCCAGTAGTCGGACAAAAAAGCTTTGCTTCTAAATAATACTAGTTTGAACTAGATTAATGATTATAAATATCATGCAACAAAGCGATTTGAACAAATCTTTCTAGCATATCTCTTTACGTAATAAACAAATTCGTTTAAGACAAGTGTTTTGCATTGTGTTAGTTACTCCATCATTCTTACAGCTGCACCTGTAATGTTTATAATATTTTCTATTGTATTTTCGATTTAGTACAAGTGTAATTAGAACCGCTATATATTTTTGGTTTATGAGCGTAGAGCGTTTTGCGTTGAAATACGTTATTTTGTTCCGGTTAATAACCTCATTTTATCTTTACGACTTTTCCATCAAAGTATTTTCTGACAGCTGGAGTTGATTTGACTTCCTTTCTAAGTGTAAGTAAAATTGAAAAAAAATCCACAAGTAATCTGAATTGGAAAGCAGCTCTCGTAAAACTACTTAGTAAAGTTCTTACGGCTCACTGAATACTGAAAAACGGTTGGTCTATGCAAAATTTCTACAACGTAGGTAAAAGAGTATTTTTTAAATTAATTCCCTAAAGAAGAGCTACAATAACTGTGATACAAAGGCTGCATAAGTGTTTTTTATGTTTGTTACTTCCGAACTTTCGACTGGGTGAACAGATTTTGATGATTCTGTTTTTATTTGAAAGCTGGTGCTTCCCGTGTGGTCAATTTGGTCCAGTTGTGACAATGGCATCCATGAGAAAAAAAAGTCGAAGCCGAGAGATGAAGACGGTTTTTTTTTAATTTTATCATTTATTTAGTTACTTGTTTATTTCTAAATCTTGGGTTTATGTATAAGACGTTAAAAATAGGATTTGCCATTGTAAGCTTATGAATGCATATGACATTATACAGTGCAAGTGAAATTATAGTCATTCGAGTAGGCAAGGTCAAGTTTTTCATATCTCATTACAGTTGTTGGTCGCGAACTTGTCGATTAGAAATTTGCGGAAGTAGACAAAATATCTACCTACGTCGATATTTCGGATCGTGTGCAATTATCCATCAGCAATCGTGATTGCCGTTTGCCTATTGCTACACGATTTGGGTCCCTTGTCTGATCGTTACTTAGGTATTTGCTTAGCGAAAGTCGGTAGAAAGTTATCAATTTGGAGATCACCAGCCACATGGTATAGGAGATACCATCGCTCTAAATATGGACTGGGGCCTTCGAATGGTTATTATCGATAAGTTCGATTCAACACATAAATTATTGATATTATCTTGTAAGTACCAAATGAAGATCATATTACTAAATAAGCTTATGCACCGGTAATGTATAAAGACTGATTAATATCCGTTCTGGTGGTAGCTTATTTTATTTTAAACAGTTTTTTCATGCTTATCGTATTGTAATATTTTTTTTTTAAACGACGTGTAGGCTTGCGTTTGATCGCCATCTCGCCTGATGAGCAAGCTTGCCGAGAAGGAACCGATTCAATTCACATTGAACCGATTTTCAACGCAACTTGGAGACTGTATTTATGTGATAATAGGGTTTAGTTATATTCAGATTTCATGTTCGGTATGATTCTCTTTGTGGGTTTTCTGCTGAAAAGCTTTGCGTTTGACCTCACCGTGTCCGGTGTTATGCACTCATCACCGGTAGTACGTCCTAGCATGGAGGCATCGAAATTGTTCCGACAAATAAACAAAAGCAACCTACGCCAAAAACCTCAATTAAAAAAATATAATGATTGCCAGATTAAGTATTTGACCACAGCTTACATGATGTTAAATGACGGTGTGGTCGAAGATGGTAAACACACATAGCCTAGGATGGAACTGGCTCTCAAGTGAGGCTGCCGGAACACACCGTTAGGTGCTTGGCGACAGTTTTGGAACTTGAGGGTGGTAACTAGCCAGTCGGGTGCTAGAAATTCTGCCCTACAAAGAAACACAAGAAATTCTGATGATTCTGAGGCTGATGGTGTGATACCAACGCGGTCACCGATAACGGCCATTGTGGCGGTAATCAACTAAATTAACCGCTTGTGTGGCACGCTTCCCTATTTGTTGCTCCGGCAACCACTACAAGTTACACAAACCGCCACAATTAACTGGCCACATTTTAAGCTGCTAACCCAGTCTGTTTGAGGTAGGTTTTCTATAACGAATTCAGGTTTCATATTCAAATTACACAATTACTTAACTGATCTTACGAAAAGTGTACAGAAATCGAATGTATTTTACGAGCCAACATTTTCTCAACATGCCGACAAACTCGACACGAATACAAATAGGTTTCCAGTCGAGAGTGAGTTTCGTCTTCGACCCACATTCACATCTCACGCACCAAATGACTTTACTTAGGAGCCAATAAAACTTAGTCGGCACTCGACTTGAATTATTTACTTAACTTGATACTAAATTTCTAACTTCAAACGTCTAAAACTTTCACTGCATTGTTCTTAGACCAATTAGCATTTGGATAATTACAGTGCAAAAATCTACAAACTGTAGTAGAACTAAATAGGTATTTAGAAGCACTTTCAGTTTCTGTAACGGTGCTAATCGATAGTAAAATGGTAAGCGATAGTGTCGAGGATGGATCGTGTTATTTGAAAGAAATCACTACTTACTAAGCAAATTCTCAAAGACATCCCACCTAGTGCCAAAGTTAACATACTGACCAAAAGGATCAGTTGACAGGCTAGGTGTTTGACCACAGTTCACCTGATGTTAAGTGTAGGTTTAGTCGAAGATGGTAAGCACTAGCCTGGAATGGAACTGGCTATTAAGTAAGGCTATCGGAACACACCGTTACGTAATTGGCAGCAGATTTATAACTTAAGGGTAGCTAGCCAGCCGAGTATTGGAAAGTATCCTACCTATGGTTTCTTCACGATGTTTTTCTTCATCGGTATTTTTGGGGTTTGAACCTACACCCTCCGGCGTATGGACCAGCCGTGCTTACCACTGAGCTAATATCGCTACAAAATTGCGTGCAATGTTATTATATGCAAATAAATATATGTATACAATCATACATTTTATAATTTTTAATGATGATATTACATTTACAATTTCAATAATTAATTATGATTGAGATGTGACATTCATTTTATTAATTGTATTTTAACTTTGACATTATATTTGTTTTAATTGTACTTTATATCTGACTGACTTGTAATGACCTATTTATTACCAATAAATTGATAATGATTATGATTTTATGACAATTAGAAGAAAAAAAACAACTTTTAACGTCAAGAATTTCTAAACCTTATCATGGCCTAATCGTAAGTGATGGAAAGATTCCCATAGCAATCAGCATTAAGAAATGAACACGGACGTACCTACATCAAAGCAGAGGCAAGTTTGATGACGTGATTCTGCTATCGTACTTTAACCGTGTTATTTTTTGCTAAACGTCGATACTTGATACCGAGGCGTGTCAATAGATTTCACTAATGACTCGACAATATGATAGTTATTTACGACTTGATAATAGCCTACTAACACTAACGAGGAGTGTCATTCTCACGGAGCATTTTAATAGAAGGTACAGCTACTTCAATTAGATTTCTCTATTGTTAGACCGTAAGTGAAATAAATCATGATAGAAATATAAGAAGATATATATCCTTAGTTCGAACCCCTCGGCACCTCTATCTTTTCTAAGTTATGTCCGTTTTGCCGATATGCACAATGACACGATATGGAAAACATCGTGAGGAAACCTACATGTTAGAGTCTAAAAAAACAGTTCTCACAGATATGTGAAGACTGCCAACCCGCACTTGACCAACGTGGTGGTCTATGGCCTTACCCATCTCACAATGAGAAGAGGCCCAGCTGTGGGCCAGTTTATAAAAAAACAGAGCTAATTCGGAAGTATACTTTTAGGGAACAACAGAGTTTATAGTGCAGTTTATTGCACAGTTTTAGTTGGTTTAAAAAAAACCTCAACAACGACCAGATTCTTACCGCACTCGACACATCGGCTTATGACGCGCTGCATGTCGCCGGTGACAGAGGAAGATTGCGTAATATCGTATGTGAACGGCTCCTGGGAGGTGGAGGTCACGACCCACAGACATGAGGAGTACGACGATAGGAGGAGGAAAAAAACCATACTGTTTTAATATTTTTGAGTAGGTACATAATTTTTTTTTATTGCTGATAGGCTAGGTGTTTGACAACAACTCACCTGATGTTAAGTGACGGTATGGTCGAAGATGGTAAAGCACACCTAGACTGGAATAGAACTGGCTCTCAAGTGAGGCTGCCGGAACACATCGTTAGATGCTTGGCGGCAGATTTTCAACTTGAGGGTGGTAGCTAGCCAGCCGAGTACTAGAAAGTACCCTACCACCACGGTATAGTTTCCTCACGATGTTTTCCTTCACCGGCAGCTCAAGCTCATTGTTGGGGTTTGAACCTCCGCCCTCCGGCATAATAATATTATCAATATGTTTATAATGGTCGCAAGTCTTACGCACTGTACGGGTTCCTGTCTTTGCAACGTGATGTACTTGGCAATGCTATTCAGTACCATGATGTTTCGCCTCCGTAGGTTTCAATTTAACAAAACTTATCTTTACAATTTGGTGCTTTTATAAAGTCACTAGCATTGTTTCCATCAGCATCGATTGGAGAACAACGCATGTAATTATATCCTACGTTCCCGTCTAATGTCCTTGCCTTGTCAGTGCATGCTATTTGTTTGACAACTCGACAAGTGGCCCAGTTCCCATGCTCTCCGCTAGTACTGACGATTAACCGCTGTTCAAATCACATTTGATGGATTGTTGGACGTTTTGCAATGTCCTGCTATTATTGTATGGGTAAGGTAGATCCGTAATTGATTTGTTGTTAGTTAATGTCATTGGTCTGCTGATGATCGGATCCAGTTACAGTCAGCTTGTTTTAAATTTAAATCATCTATTTTGTTACTTGCAATTTATTTTTTAAATTAAGTTTTGGCAACTGTTTCCATTGGGTTTTCGGGACAGTTTTGTTATTAACAGTAATGGAGTGTATGTTGCAAAAAATAAAGGAAGATAATGTTGGTAGATGTAAAAAGTTTAAAAAAGTCAAATCTTATTCAGTACATAAATGTATCTTATACAAAAATTACTTTTTTGTTTTATGCTTTTATTTTAATGTTTTATTTTCTCATAGCATTATTGTAAGTCCTTCTTTTTCTTTCGTTTAGATATATTTTTCTGCACTTCGCAATATCATATGGATATAAACTGGGTGTCTTCAAGTTGAAAGTGAATCAGTATCTTCTAGGCAAGCGTGTTCTATCTTAGAGACCGCATCATCACTTAATATCAGGTGAGATGGCAGTCAAACGTAAGGCAGTATTATAAAAAAAATTGAGGTATCATCTGAATTGTATTTATGTCTTTAATGCTGTCTAATATTAAAAGGCTATAGAGAATAACTTGCCGTGGTGGTGCCGGCGTAAGAATAGTACCCCACCCTCTCTACCCGTGGTTGCCGTAAGAGTTGGTTAAGGGATGTAATCCGGAAGACGGGCAGCAGCGTCTTCCTTGAACAATCATAATCAACTGCCAACCCGCCTGCCAAGCGTGGCGAGTATTGGCAAAACCCCCCCAGGAGGAGGCCTGTGTCCAGCAGTGGACGTCCTATGGCTGATGATGTGATAGAGAATAACCTCAAATGTCTCAAAGTAATAAGCGTCAAAGCAGCGATGCCCTGTACTTTATTATGTTACTTAAAATTCTGGGTACCGCTACAATGTGAATAGAAAAAAATAAAGAAAATATTTATTGTATTTTAATTTTGTAACATTAGAAGAAAACAAACACACAAAGACATATCAGGGACAGTTACAAAATAAACAGGCGTTATATCTTACCATCGGACGCGCGTTTCTTAAATCACATTACTTTTACACAAAAATTAATAAATTAATATACCTCGATATCATAATGCACGTATTTTATCACCTCTCTTACACGGTCGCGTAGCAGTATACGCTGTATCTAGGACATAATATAGAAATATAATAAAAATATCGAAATAGTGTTGGCCTTGTAGCTCAAAATTGATTAACGATACTTTTACTTTTCTCCATGAATGGATCTCAGCAGGATGTCATAAACGTCTACTTGACGATACACTTATGTAAATTCTTCGTGTGACGTGAGCGGAGTTTAAGATTGTAACAATTTTTCTATTGTAGTCAGACGGAAGAGGTGTGTCAAATAGGTAGAATAAGTAACTAATGTACCTATGCATGAATTTATTTACGTTTACAAATATGATTTGGGGAGAGAAGAACGTGGGTGAAATCAAACAGCTGTGCGCGGAATCTCCCATAGTGATGAAAAATGATGATGACGATTAAATCTAGCCTACTTCCTTTTCTAAAGTTTCATCTATCTGTTTATTAAACATCAAGGTCAACCGGTAAATTGTGGAAAGGCGATAAACAGACACGACTCTCAAATCTATACCTATTTATAAAACTCGATATGTTTTCTATGGATTCATAAACGGCGTGATTCATAAACCGATTTTGATGGAATTTTAGGCAATCATCGGATTAGTCCAGCGGGTAATCCTGTGAAGTTTAGTAGCGATCTAATCAACTGATTTCTTTTTGTTTATTACGTGCCGCTAGTATTGGTACATATAATATTGTTTAAAATTAGGACGTTAAAATCACAATTTTAACTTTTCTGATGTCATCGCAATAAATAATTAAAATTTAAAAGTATGTCGCGATCACCAAGATTATTTGTAATCATTTTACCTAATTAAAACATTTAATCCAAGATTAATAAGACATTTCGCTAACATGTCTCACGTCTTGGCTATAAAAAATTAAGCAAGTATTTAATACTTTTAGTTTTACGAAATTTAAAGCGCAAAATCAGAACGTATTGCAAGAGATATCGGAATTCAAGTATTATGCATAACGCAGTGTAATAGTTCGATTATGTTATGCTTCATGGTATTTCGCAAACGTATGCTGTGATATGATAGAATAACAATTGTGAAGTAGACAATCGATCCCCTTATTCAGAAATCAAAAGTTATCGATACGATTTGTCTCTTCTCTACTCATTTTTTTAAAATGTACAATTAATGAGACGAACAGTACGTCCAATGACCATTGTAACGATACACAAAACTTTAATTAGCAAAATATATTCCAGGGCATCGCTACTTTGGCGCTCATTACTATAAATTATACGTTAGCCCGCACTTGGCCAGCGTGGTGGCCTATGGCCTTACCCTTTTCACAATGAGAAGGCCCTTGCCCAGCAGCGGGACAGTAAAAAAACTGGGCTGGTTCGGAAATTATTGTAAAACTATGTGACGCTAAGGCAATGTTCAAACTTAATGTAATTAAAGCTAACAACTCCATACAATAACTACAAATAATATCGATAGTTATGCATTGTGAGCCGTGGGAAAGCATGACCCTGTAATCTGAAAGCTGACCCCACTGATATAAAAGCTTGAACCAAGATGAGGGTAGACATTAATTTTGATTCAAGTTTAATGTGACATCTTGATTCCATTAATATAAATAGAACGAGTATTGTAAAAATGTAAAGGTATTTTCGAAACTCATATCCTACTTAAAATATAACTGTGAAAGTTTGTATGTTTGGATGTTTAGATGTTTGGATGTTTGTTACTCAATCACGCAAAAACGCCTCAACGGATTTGGATAAAATTTGCCACATATACATATAGTTTGCATTGCCGTGGTGGTGTAGAAGAATAGTACCCCACTCGGGGTTGCCGTTAGAGTCGGCTAAGGGATGTAATCCGGAAGACGGGCAGCAGCGTCTTCCTTGAACAATCACACCTAACTGCGCTCGCAAACCCGCCTACCAAGCGTGGCGAGTATTGGCAAAATCTTTATTATTTTATATTTCTACTAGCGACCCGCCCCCGCTTCGCACGGGTGCAATGTAGATATTAACGTGGTGCATATGCATGTATTATACATATAAAACTTACTCTTCAATCACTCTATCTATTAAAAAATCGCATCAAAATCCGTTGCGTAGTTTTAAAGATTTAAGCATACATAGGGATATAGGGACAGAGAAAGCGACTTTGTTTTGATAATAATGTAGTGATTATTATTTAAAGTAACATTTGTTAGTGATCATTCGTGTTTTTTTAATTTGTTGAACAGAAGAAACATTTCAAATTATCTAGTAACATTGTTCCCAAAACGATACTAAACGGTACGGTGGAAGGAGGCAGATTAATTAAAAAAAAAAAAAATGATTTGTGAAGAATTAATCAAGCGGCAGCTGCAGTAGGTATTCGAGATGAGGCTAGTGAATCTGCGCTTTCGTCGAAAGGAATGAAGCGACCCATACCGGTCGGGTCAGTGTGCACTTCCACTATAAAAAACCTCTAAAAGCTCGCAGGTTCGGAACTGGTTTGTTCTGCTTGCTATTAAACTCGTCGCCAGCCGCTGCGGTGCCAGCGTATATTTTTTCGCTAGATAATATTAAGATGCTGTGATAATGACTAGCAACTTCTTCTAGATTGAGTTGCTTTGATCTTCAAAACATTACTCCAATGATGATTTTTATTACAGACGAAATCTATCAACGTGTTTTTTTTATGTAACGGCAATGAGAGGAACGAAACGCTCTCATGATGGTAAGAGATAACCAAACAACGACTGTCCAGGACCATTCCAGCGGTACACAGAACTTTGATTAACAATTCAAAGTCTAAAGCATCCCCGCTTCGGCATTCATTAGTTTGAGATATAAGATGATTAATCCCAATAGCCCTTTAATTTTGATAGCTAAAGTATCCTATACAGTATCCTGTTTATATGTTTCTATTGTACTAGATACTAGCTGTGTCCAACAGTTTTACCCGCCATCAGCTTCTAAGGGACGTATCGTAATGTGAAACAGCCATAACATCTTTCAATAAATAAGTTATCAAATGCAAAAATATATTTTCAAATATAACTTAAAGTTCCAGAGATTAATACGTTCAAACAATATCCACATTACTATATTATTGTATATATAAGTATATAAACAGTCTTTGGAGTGAACAATAAAGAGTTTTTATATCTCCCCTTTAAACCGGAACAAACAACCTTCAAAACGGAATGTTTACTCTACTGCTTGTAATACTGCTCTAGTACTGCGATGGTTCCTTCCTAAGAGACCGAATAAGCAGATCTACCACCTGGCAATAAGAGTCTGATTAAGAGACAGGTCATCACCATGGCGCGATTGCAAAAGCTAGGTCACTCGAAACCACGATGCACCGACCACTTTCACCGGTCACCTACTCTCGAACAATACTGCATATCGAAAGCCTTTGATTTGCTGTTGCGTAATGCCGCTTCTATAAATAGCTTGTAGTCAAAATTATGTGCATTTATTACGTGAAGATGTAATACAAATTCTTGAGGCAGTAGGTGGATTTATTCGTTTTGAGTAGTTATTTGTGCCAGTACACAGCCTAGTTGTTCGAAGTTTAATAGCCAGTATATGCATGTTGACTTTTCGTTTGCAACTTAATTATTTGAACTTTTATTGGTCGGTAATCAACGGTGTATAATTTTGGCAAGAACACGGAAAAAATCATTTTTTTCAAAAACGAGTTTTTTGAGTACAAAGATAGTGTTGTTTTATTTATAAAATGCCAAATTACGAGCGCTAGTATAGGTAGTATTATAAACACAATACAAGTTAGGGTTTTAATCAATTTATATTTTCAAGTCGAGAGTCAAAATCAGTTTTAGAGATTTTACATTACATTGAAAAATAATCACTATCCCACAACCTGAGCATTTTTGTGGTACACTTTACTGAAAAACTATCACGCCTATAGATTTGTACTTTAACATAGTAATTTAACTTCATATCCAGATGTGTTATCTGTCAAAAAAATATAATTTTACATCCATTAAAAAATATTAATATTAACAATTTTGTATTCATTGGATAGAATGTTATTGTACTACTAACGCCATCTGTAAGAAAAACAAAGAGCTAACATCACTGCAACAGAACTAAACTCAATACTCAAATACATCGTAGTTAATCTACTTAATACGAGATGACACCACTAGAATATGGTTGTAAAATAACAACTGTCTAAAAATTAATATTACCCGTTAGAAAAACTACGTGAGCCCTCACAAAGCTCTTTTTGCTAGTTATTTGTAAAATGTTAAATTTGTAAAATTCGACAAGTCAGCATGCACAAAAAGCTCACAAACTGTCCGTGTGCGTGAATCGCATGACCGACTAACTTACAGTAAATACTTACTGACCCAACATTTTAAAAGAAAGACCCGTAGGTCATCACGATACTGGATATTCGAGACCTTTGGCATCAATTCTGAGTCTGCGTTTTGAGACGTCAAGTAAAAGTGTAATAATTAGTAGCACGACATGTTTGACGTCACGGACCTTAGACGTGTTCTAATTATCTTTTGAATATTAACATCATCATCAGCCTTTTACTGTCAACTAAGTTCGGTTGGCGGCTCTGCACCCAGGGCCCTCATTCGCAATAAATACATGAGTACGTAACGTATCGCGTTTATGTAGCGTTGCCGAATTCGCGTGGAATGGTAGCCTATACCAATGTCAAAAAAAAACACAACGAGGTCTTTTAGGACCTCGTTCTGAACTATCAAAACAATAATTTAGTCAATTAAACAAAAAACACGCTAAGTCTGACGTATTTGATCTCAGCTCACCTGATGGTAAGTGACGGTGTGGTCGAAGATGGTAAAGCACACCTAGCCTGAAATGGAACTGGCTCTCGGTTGAGACTGCCGGAACACACCGTTAGGTGTTTAACGGCAGATTTTTAACTTGAGGGTCTATAGGTCATCTCTAGTTCGTTTTAAAGAAAAGTTATTTTTTACTATCCTTTAGAATTCTCTTTTTTCTGTACCTACATCGAAACAATATACAGACTCTCTGTCCTACAGTAATGGCGCTTCTCTTTGTTTTCTTCTTAACTCCTTTTCGGTTGCTAAGCAACTTCGAGTGGCGTTTAAGACGTTGTCCAGAGAAAGTCTCCGGACGTCGGAACAATGGTGCATGTTCGGTAGGTATTGATTGTCCAATCGAATGTTGTGTAACAGCCTGAGAGGTGTGTGGCTGCGGTAGTTAACTGTAGGCTTTTGTGCTGTTCCCTCCGCAGCATGAATGGGCTTCCGGCACGAGATGCTTATCCGATTCTACTTTATTAATGTTTTTTATACGGTTCAAGTTTCAGCTGTATATAGACAAATAAAAATCGTAAGACATTACATACAGCGCCATCTGACCCCAAACTAAGCAAAGCTTGTACTATGGAAGTCAGGTAACTGATAGAATACTTCAATACTTTTTTTTGTAAATACATACTTACGATACAGAACACCCAAACACAGAACAAATATTTTGTTTATACCATAAAATGTTTGTCCTGGGAGGGAATCGAACCCACGCCCTACAGCTTATAAAGCAGATATTATACTACCACTGAGTCAACAGGGCTGTCAATAGATGACCTGTATATAGATATAATTATGACTTTTTTATGGTTGTCAGGCTAAGTGTTTGACCACAGCTCACCTAATGTTAAGTGACGGTGTGGTCGAAGATGGTAAACACACCTAACCTGGAATGGAACTGGCTCTCAAGTGCTTCCATAGAGTACAAGATGTTGTAAATACTAAGCAGTATATGTGCGTAGTACATTGTTAAATATGTTCCCTGTCAGGCATAGGAACGTTTATAAGAGAGGAGGGAATTATTTTAAAAGTCAATTTTTTTATATATATTTATTTTGAAAATGTCATATTTTTATCATAAATTTATTGTGAAAACTTGCTATTTTTCTGTCAGGAATTCGTCTCGTTTTTTATTTTTCCTCCTATCGCCTTTGGTGGAATGTCTTCAGCGGTATTTAGCTTACCTATACGGTTTAGCTCTACTGGTAACTTTCACGTCGTTTTCCTTATACTTTACTCGGAACTTCTATCACATCAAGATCTGATCTGACAAAAGCTCTACTCTTACGTTATACCGTGCAAAGTAGAAAGTAAACTTCGCAAAGCTGTTCAAAACAGAGTCCTAATTTCTTGTAGTAAGTTTATCTGTACTCAAATAACTAAAACGCTTGTATAATATTATTTGTAACTAACATAAGTATTTTTTTTTATTTGCCCCATGGCGCGGGCTTAGTCTGTAAAGCCATACTGCCTCGTCTTCGGTTTTTGCAATTCATGGCTTACATCTATAGTTACAGTCAAAGTTCAGTCTAAGTCAAGCCCAGTCATGCCTTAGTAAAGTAGTCGCGAGTTATTATAAGCTTCGATGGAGTATAGGAAGTAACACAAAATTCATGTTTCACCACATTATATCTCTTTCCACACTCGCGCTTATAATTCGGCACTTTATTCATATACCACTATTTCCATACAGAAACACGCGAAAAAACCTAGTTTTGTAAAAAAATAGTATGGGCCAACACGACTATTTCCGCGTTCCCGCCAAAACTCTAAATAAAAGTGTTGTTTTTAAAAAAATATCTTTATTTTTGGCAATGTACTTTATACATTTTGCTACTGACAAATATTTGGATATAGAGACTATGTATTCTTTGAAAAATAAAATACTAATAACTGAGGAATAGCTGTACAAAGTAAGGTCAAGTCTTACTCAAGGCTATGATGGATACACCTTCAATACTCCGACCTATTAACTGCCTACGATGTCAATGAGGTTTTTAATTGAATACAAAAGCATCAAGTAGGTATATAGCGTGTAAAACTTTCAAGTCGGATACGAAGCATGCTTTTTACGCCAAGACGTAAACGCGTATGTGTCCGTTGGGGAAGCACTTACCCTTAATCGATTGGTCTGAGCTTCAGGTAAGACCAGTTTCCCGATGTAGAGTATCAGGTTAAAGGTGTGTATCGTAAAGGGTTAATAAGGTACATTCATTTTTTGTTCCCCACATCAACGTGGTAGATGTTTTGGAGAAAATGCGGAACATTCATTTTACAGCATTGTATTATTGCCCAAAACTTGTGCATTTTCGTGAGTGTTTAAATTTAAAAATTTTGAAGTTCAAATTTAGAAGTTTGGCAGCCTAGGTGCGAGACCGTCTTGTTTCCAATCTGGAAGTCCTGGGTTCAAATCTCACGGCGTGCACCTCTGTCTTTTCTAAGTTATCTGCATTATTGCCGATGACTTTAAAACGGTGAAGGCAAACGTCATGAGAAAATATATACATGTCTGAGACTGCTTAAAAAAAGTTCTGCAAACCCGCATTTGACCAGCGTGGTGGACTATAAACCTTAACCCTTCTCACAATGAGAAGACACCCGCGCCCTGCAGTTTAGTATATAAAACAGGGATAACAAATAGATTAGAACACAAATTGATTTAAAATTCCCAAAAAGAATACAAACTATGATATCATGACAGCCCATTCACTAAATTCCATAGACCACTGAGATAACGTCCTAGCCTAATATTTTTCAAACGACTCTTGCATCTATCTTTCACGATATAAAGGTTCTATCGACTGCATTTTAACTGGTTAGCTCAAGTCAAGAGTTCGTCCTTATGCATGTCACGAAAGCCAGTCGTCGGGAGCAAAGGTCACGTCGATCCCAGAACCGGTTTTTGGCCCGATATTCACAGAGAGCGGCACGCAAGCCTATACGATCAGAGACTTTAGTAAAGGTATAATAATGACGAAGTTATCTAATTGTTTTCTTTGCTTTTGGCATCGCACTTTTTGTATTTGTGAGTGTCAAGTATTTCCATATTTTCAAAGATTTTACTATAAATCTAGTAAATTAAATCTAATTGTAAACCACACAAAGTAGGTAAGTCAAGGTGGTCATGCCCTATTAAAGTAGTGGCAACTTAACTACAAGCTTTCAAAGGAATTATAAAAATTATGTATAAGAATGCATTTACTATAATAATCACGTAGATTGATTGGCTGTTTTGGACACATTTTTTTATTTTGAAGTTCTCTAGGTGCGTATTAAAAGTTTTAGCGACAACGCGGAAGAATAGTGTAGCCACATTATATTATGTTCTAAAACTGTTTCGATTTTTTATGCATACAAATAATGTTTTTTTATTCCCAAAGTGCCAAATTACTCGTATAAGTGTAAACGTAACTTTTCATGTATCAAAACTCCATCGAATCTTGTAGTAAAGCCACTGCTACTTTAATAGGTCATGACCGGACTCGACTATGACTTACTACTATATAAGTTTGACTATGACATAGAATTATTTAACTTGGTTTTTTCTAATTACTTTTATTTTTAAATTGAATATTTCCAAACGCATGACTGGCAAATGCACAAAGTGCGCCGTCAAAAACTGTAAACCTAATTATGGAGGCATATAATATTCCGTTGCATAGCTTTTTCGCGAAGTTTTAACAGCAATTGCAATAATAATCGTACAGTACGAGGCATCTCAGAATACAGCCTCTGACTCGTTCATTCCGTGATCTACGTCTCTAACTTGTTTGGTATCTGGTAACACGAAAAGGTTGTGTTAAGCTGGTTTTAGGACGGGTTACATCGTGTCTGAGTTATCGCTGCTTGTCGTGGTACCCGTGATTATGTTGTAGCTATGAACGTGGGCCGTGGATCATGCTTACCGTTCGTTTGAGGGTCAATAATCCAGTTCTAGGATCCGATACGGGTTATGTTTAGTAACATTATTTATTTATTTCATAAGAGTATAATCTATACTTATAACTTTTTTGTTGAAATTATTGATATGTAAATTTTTATTTTTTATTTTTGACATCGCACTTTTTTTATTTTGCCAGTGTGAAGTAGGTATTTCGATATTTTCAAACATAATTGTGATGGAAAATTAAGTGAAATAAATCTAAGTTACAGTTGAAGACAAAAAAGGTAGTCAGGACTAAGTTCCGTAATGACCTAGTAAAGTAATTACAACTTTACTAGATAGAAGTTTAGGCCGAATTTTGCCGCATTATATCACTTTCCCACACGTACACTTAATTCAACAATAAAACACTCGAAGTTTTGGAAAATAAATAATACAATGCAGCGACATAATTTTTTTCGCATGTCCGTCAAAACCCCTTCATTCATTGTCTTATAAATACTGCGTCAAATGATAAACGTCATTTGCTTTTTTTATAGTTTCGCTTAACAACACAAAAATTAGGTAGGCTTCTATAATAATTATAAATATTTTTATTTATAATAAGCTTTAAAGATCAAAAATATTGTGACTAACCACGTGTTAGTCTGTTTTCAACAAAAGTTAACCCAGATATTGCAAGAAACCTACATTCTTATTCAAAGTGGGGGCGATAAGTCCTGCACTGACGTCCCACTTGGGGTGTTTTGTGCATTGCCCCTACCAGCATCTACCCGAGCCAACCTAGCTTCTTGAAGTATCGGAGCGAGGCTCTAGGGCGCTGGTATAGTGCTATAGTAGCTCCAGTGAGTTCGGTGGAAAGTTTGATGACGTTGATGACGAGAAACAGTCAAGGTGTTACGGCGACATGAATGATAGCGAAGCAGCTTCATGCAGCCTAGTAGCAATTCTAGTTGCTTTTGTGGCTTTGCAATGCAAAAGCACATGCTATATAGTTTCATTTTCTTGCAAGCAGCCACGGCATAGCGGACTATCCGTGGCTCCCTTTTTAAAGAAACCTACATATATTTTAAAACTTTGTTTGATGATTAAAGTGTTGATTGAACGCTTGCTGACTGATGTAATCTAAGTAAGTTGGCTTTATTAATTGCGAGAAGCCTCATCGCATTATAATATTACAAGAAATGTAACACCGGCGACGGAAGCTCGCGGATTCTCAGGTGCGACACCACGACTGACAGACACCTTGTAAGTGTCACCTTATAATCATAACGATGAAGACGATAAAGTTCTAAGATTTCGCGGAAAGACTTGCAAATGCATTCGTCGATTACTTGCCGCGACATAAAAAATATATTCAATGCAATCATCAAGCAAAAATGTCTTTTAAACTCAACTTAAATCGAACAACTTAATGCCGTCGTCAATACAACTGTTAGTCTTCTTTGAACAACACAAGCGGTTCACATGCAAATGTGTGAAATAATGTGAGAGCCTGCATCTTTATAGTAATTCGGATCTACCCACGCAGCCCCCGCGGCCTATAGTAAGATCTATGTATGTGGGACAGCCGTCGCGTCGTGGTCCGTGGGAGTCTCACCTGTTTGTGTGAGCGCAGTTTTATTTATTAACTTCGGCCGAGCCAGGTTAGACTATTCCATACTACCAACGATGTTAATAATGCGAAAAGTGTGTGTTTATTTCAACTTCTATATGCAGATTCAGATTATTCAGGTTGCCGTGGTGGTGCCGGCGTAAGAATAGTACCCCACCCTCTCTACCCGTGGTTGCCGTAAGAGTTGGCTAAGGGATGTAATCCGGAAGATGGGCAACAGCGTCTTCCTTGAACAATCACAGGCCTTTCCCAGCAGTGGCATATAGCCAGCAGTGGGCGTCCTGTGGCTGATGATGATGATAAAAAAACTCAGATCACTTTTTTTTAAGTAATGTGACGAGCAAAACGCTCTTCTGATGGTAAAATATGACCTTGCAACGGTACCCATAACCTGGTATAACGAAACAAAGTTGCAAGAGGGCTGCTGATATGGCTAAAACTATAGTCGGAATATCTGATATAATTAAATGTGATTAATCCCGCATAAGTAAAACAAAAATGTACTTGATTGTCACAAATATCATATGGTTCCCAAACAAATCTCTTCTTGTGGCTCATTGAACCTGGGCGAACTACACAAAACGCCGCCGGCTATGGAAAGTGCTCTATGTGGGACAGCGTCGCGTACTCGTGGGTGCCCCACCTGTGCGATATGACGCAGAATGTATTTATTGGATGTTTGTATCGAGAACTTTTTCTTGACTTATGGAAATTACTCGGAGTCGTCTGTATTAAACAGCTGTGAGGCAATTTATGACTGTCTATATCACAAAACTGCATAATTCTGAGGTTGTCACTTTATTTTTACTATACAAGATTAATATCTACATTTAGGTATTTATTGACGTGATACTTTTTGAAATCACGTCGTGTTTTAGAGATAGAAGAAAAAAATACTGTAACGAAAATATTGCCTTTTCACCTCCCTAATAGTTTTTTATGTGTAATGTTTGTTCATTGTGCTAGTTTTGTTTTTGTTTTCACCATTACTAGTTTTAGAGAATTTTCGGCTTGTATGGGATTATTCATATTTAATTTGGTTGGCTACTCTGACTAAATTTTTGATCATATACGGTGACCGTAACAAGAAACTAGAATGTCAATTTCAATATAATAACTATTTGAAGCGTAGGTATATGCGGTGTCATAATTTAGAATATTGTATAAGGTTAGCTAAATGAGATAACTTGAATTGTCGTCGCTAGCGAGTGATGTAAAAAAGTAGCGCAAAATTTTCTTTTTTAACCGACTTCTTGTTCTATTGCCTTCGCACTTTGTGCATTTGTCAGTGTCAAGTATAATAAAGTCTAAGTCAAAATCATACCAAGCAAGCCTTGGTCTAGCCGCCCTCGTTGGTGTCGATGGAGTTTTGGATGTAACACGAAAGGTCATGGTTTCACCACATTACATCACATTCACTTTAGGCACTTTATGAATAAAACACCACTATTTTTATACATACACACTCGAAAAAATACAAGTCTTGTCAATAAATAACATAATGCATTCAGGAGAAAACCACGAAAAGCTTTTATACCTTGCCCGTTCATTCATTGTAACTTAGGTAAGTGTGATATCGTGTGTCAGAGGTTTGCGTATGAAGTCTAGATACATCTAATCTATATTCGTCTAGTTGATGTCCCAATTTTTTTTTTCTATGAAATCACATAAGTAACACTTTTCCGTACTCGTGTCTTGAATACCGTTGGGCGCCAACCGGTCTGCCGACACTTCTCCCGACCCGAGCGCACGGCCAGGGCAAACAAACTTATCTACAAACTTGGCGAAATGATGGAATAAAAATGTATATACAGACAGTGCCAGTTATATTCAGAAAATTCAATCGCGGCTCTCCTGTACAACTTTTCAGTTAAGTTGGTAATGTAGAACTGATGGATGGCGTTCTGATGCCACAATAACCGTTCAAGTACAATTTGCCAAACCGGGTGCGTTTTCGGTCAATCGAAAATTATGCTACTGAACGACCGACTGACTCGTTTTGGTTTTTTACTCAATTATAAAATTGAGCCGAAATTTAAGAGTGTTTTTATATCAAATTTGGAAATTTAAGTTGTTTTTCAGTAGTTATTGTGTGTTTTAGTACCTCAGTTGATTACTAACTTGTGTTAAGTGCAATGATACGCTTTTTCAAATTTTTAATAGTATTAATAATCCACTTTATAAGTTTTAATACGAGCGTACCTAAACAGCTTGTAAATAATAACCTTCGTTTAAGTATTCTTAAAATTTCAAGGATAGAATGAACACTAGAAATGTACAACTATAATTATATATTAAACAAAGGAATTTTGGAATTAAAAAAGAGTGTCGCGTTTACCGGAGCAAACATAAAGCAGTTACGCGTCAACGTTGTGATTCATACGATCCGACTAATCTAATTTTTTTTAAAACAAGACAAAGCTATTTTTTTTTTATTCAGCTCTTAAAACAAATTACAATCAACAAAACTAATCTAAAGGATTGCTGGATCTGAGTGAATTTACATTTTGTGCATAATATTTACTAATTTAGTTAATATGTCTCCACATAAAGTTAACATAAAAACCGTACATTAGTATTATGTATTATATGTATAGGTCAGTTTAAAAAAAAATATAGAGATTTTTTTATTTTATTTTTTTAAATGGCACTTTCTAATATATCTTCAATATTTATTTCCTGCTAATTTAGCTAAAAACGTATTTCGAAACCATCTTGACTACCTACAACCTTTTAACCGTACACTTCCGAATCCGATCCGATCTCAAAGCAACATCGAGAAAATATTATTGTTTCATATTGAAAATATTTAAAAGGATATTGTTTTTATCAAACCATCATAACATCTTAACGGTGCTCAAACTATTTTGTTTATCTAATATTCGTGTTTTTCATTTTAAACAATATGCTGAAGATATGACAATGAGCAGTACGTACCCACTATTTTTTTATGTAAAAGTAATGTGTAAAAATAACTAACAAGACGCTCTGTTGATGCGGTCAGGAATAACGCATGTCCATGACCATTGCAGCGATACACATAACTTTGATTAACAAAATAAAGTTCAGGGCATCGCCATTTTGGCGCTCATTACATTGAGACATTCGATGGAGTCTCAACAACCCTATAATTTCGCTAGCTTCAGTATAGTTAACCCAGAGATTTAAATATTAGATGGCCATTATAAAATAATATAATCAAAAAAACCTCCTCTAACGAACACTAATGATGACAAACGACTGCCAATAACGTAACCTCAATAAACTTACATCACTCCGTAAAAGAAAAAAAAGAGTTATCTCACAAGATCAAGAGACAAATCACTCACGCGTCAAAACAAGAGTGTGTAATTAGCATTGCATAAACGAATATAATATTGAACAATCCAAAAAAGGAACAAATTATCAAATTACGATTATTTTCTCACATGGTTTGAAACTAGGGCGTAGTGAGGTCTTTTTAAGACGAAACATCCAAGTTGAAATCGTTGATAGTATTTTTTTTTAATGTAAAAGTAATGAGACAAACGAGACGCTCTTCTGATGGTAAAAGATAACCATAGTCCATGACCATTACAGCGGTACCGAGAACTTTGAGTAACAAAACCAAGTCCAGGGTATCGCTGCTTTGGCAAACATTATATGGTGAGTCTCAACATCTCTGTAATTTCGCTAACTACAGTACCCTTCAAACCGGAACACAATAATGTTTACACACTACTGCTTAGCTGCAGAACATCTGGTACTGCAGTGGTACCTACCTAGACGACATTCTGCTAAGGAGATCTACCACCAAGTATTTACTTATCAGCCAAAAGTTGTGAAAGGATTCGAAAAATCTGCTGCTTTCATGAGATTATTTGAGCAAAACGGATAAAGTATACATAATACTAAGAGCAAAAAGAAAGAAAGCGAAAGCAAAGAGTTTATTGATCTACTTATAATTATTAAATAGTATAAAAAAAGTCTATTTCCGCCTGAGCATCCGCTTACTTCTAAACCGCGCGACGGATTTTGATATGGTTTTCACTGTCCTTTAGATATATTTTCGGTTATATGCCTTGCTGTGTTTCTTGGCGGTGTCTTCTCAGTTGAAGTGTAATTACGAGCCGGTGGTAGATTCAAACATGTAATTTAACGTTCATAAGTGCCTTACCAGGGCCTAAACTGATTAAATTACTTTTTGATTTTGATTTTGATACATAATACATACATTAATTTTTTGTATAAGTACAGAAATTCAGTGTTATATGATCAAGTCGTCAAAATAAATTTCATTCATGCGTAATTTGGGTTGGTCGATAGTTATATGTAACACACAAAACAGAATGTAATAATATTCATTTCGATTCAAATACACATTTTTCAAATCTGTATCACATTCCAAAACTATGTGTCTAGGTGCACTATAATTAAATTTTTTTAAAGTCACGTTATTTGTAAGTAAATTAAGTAATTGATTAATAAGGATATGTTTTGACTGTAAAACTTATTACTAATATTATTATTTAAAATAATATTATTAGTAATAAGTTTGTACAGATGAGTTGTACAGTCAAAAGACATAAAAATATCAACCATGTTTTAAAATTCAAATCTAAAATATTCTTAATCTCTTTGAAACTGGTATAGGTTTATTTATAGATATGAATATTTATATTTAGTTATAATTATGTATGTATATATGTCTAAGTATATACCTACTATATGGCGCTTCTAGTTGGCTGGCGCCGACGCAACTAAATAAGATTCGGTTTTGGATGATGCTCCAACAACTTTGAATAAAGTTATTGATGATGGATAGAAGAGATTTTTTCTGTCAAATTTCTAATGACACGCTTTTTTCAATATGTCTTCTAGCTTCCGATGAAACTAACTATTTTACGACCCTTAACTAACACGACCAAGGTGGTAAAACATAAGCTCACTCCAAATATACCATAACAAATAAGATTTTGTAAAGTACTTACATTAATTGCTTTGTAACGCATCAGACTCGTATCCATTAGATTCGCGTGTTTTAGATTACTGTCAGAGAGTCCAAGATACTTTTGATCAAAAATATTGATTATAAAAATATTTTTATGTACTTATTTGTGAACACTTTTAGGATGGTTAAAAACGTTGTATTTTAGTCTTTATAACTCTTATTTAACGACGTTTACTTCGCCAGAGAACAAAAATAACCGACATAGCTCAGCGTATTAGTAAGTTAAAATGGCAATGAGCTGGTCGTATTTGCCGCAGACAACCGCTGGGGTAGACGTGTGGAGACCGCGATTCGGCAAACCTAGTGTAGGACGCCCTAATACTAGATGGAATGACGATATACGTAAGACAGCTGGCTGTAACTAGAAGCGAAAAGCTGAAGATCGGGCTAGTAGCGTGTCCTGGGAGAGACTTATGTCCAGCAGTGGACTAGGTATACAAGGTTATTGTTGATGATGATAATGAACTCTTATTTACTAATTCGCCTCGCTACATTTTTAAACCAATTAGTAGTTCCATAAAATACAAAGCACCAATCAAGCAATTAACCTTAACGGTTTTCATAGAGCTTATTTTAATTGATACCATGTCGAAAGTAACCATTTTATTTGAATGTCAAGATAACCGTATTAAACCAATTTGCTTTTTGCTTGAACAGTAAACGTTACAGTTAACACGCTGCCTTCAATACATAGTCAGTTTTTCTATTGACAGCTGGTGGTACAACCGGTTGCGCAATTGGTCGGTCACTTTGACAGCTGTTAGTTTAATGCGATATGTCAAGTCCGCAAGCTATTACCGCGCGAGCCTACGATTGATGGTTTTTGGTACTCGAATATAAATAGGGCAATTAATATGAAACTGTTTTGCGGCTGTGCATATCTTTTCTGCATCTTGAATAATCTGCAGTACGTTTGTGGATATAAATTATACCTATAAATGCATAAATATTTAACAGATGTCTGGTAAAATAATTATGGTACTTTTGTTATTTATGCAAGTGAGATTAGAGTCCTAGTTATACTAATTAGCACTTCAAATCCGGTATTGAACTACTGCAGACAAAAGTTTATCACAAGCTGATCCTCTTGATTGCATCTTCACTAAGTTGCTTCAATTAAGTATATGTATATAAGAAATCAATGGTTAGTGGCTATAGAATTTAACATATTTTGTTCATTCCAAAAGAACAGTGACTTGTTTAAGCTAACGTTTTATTTAAACATTATGTGTTAAGTATATAAGCAATTTAACTATATATATCTTTTATATTATGAAATATTATAATGTTCGAACAATATTTATTGTGCATAAATACATAGACTATAGTTTAAAGTGTTATTAACGTGTTTAATAAGTAAGAACAAAATAAGTGCAATTCTTAAAACGATGAACAATAATAATTTAAAACAATTTTTTTTTTTAATTACCTGATCAATCCGCAGTTTTCTGCTGAGCTCATTGGCTTCGCACTCCATCCTCTGCGCCTGAAACAACAAATAAATACAATCATAAACAATTATTATCCCAGCAAGTTAGTAACTGTATCAATTACTTGACTCAATTGCAAACCCAACGCGGAGATACTCAGGAAAGCAATTGCATCCGCTTGGCAAGCATTTCGAAATGTATTCCGGCGGGAAATGTCAGGCAAATTCCAACCCTAATCCAGGGTAATAGAAATGAATCTGTTAGAACTATGAATTTACATCCTTTGTCCATAAGGGATACATTATAAATAAATTTTTATCTTAAACTAAAGGAAAAAAAAATTTAATCGATATAAAACTACGCATTAGAGTGATGCAATGGAAAACTCTGCAAATGAGTTATGAAGATGTTGTCGGGATGCTACTTATCATGATCGAATAAAGTGGAAGTAGGCATTTGTGATGAAATCTCTTTAATCGGGGAATTTTTAATTATTGTTATGCCTATATCGATATGCAATCATCGTTTTAAGACACTACATTTTCTTGTGTAGAAGATA
Source organism: Biston stratarius (assembly GCA_950106695.1). Lineage (NCBI taxonomy): Eukaryota > Metazoa > Arthropoda > Insecta > Lepidoptera > Geometridae > Biston > Biston stratarius. The sequence continues at coordinate 30,256,804 of OX467106.1, read as the reverse complement.
CTATAGATTATTCACAACAAATAGATCCGAGAAAACATTCGAATTTAGAAAATGTTAACTGCTTCAAAAGAGCATTACAAAAGTACTGCCTTTGCAATATACTTGAAATAAGATTAACTGAAATTGGATCATTGAAGATGAATAAATCTAGTTACACTTTTTACTTCACAAGAAGACAATTTAATGTCAAAATTAAAAACTAATTTAATTAAATTAATAATACGATCGCAGAATTACAAACTACGAGTACATTTACAACGAATCAATCACAAATACCTAATAGTAATAGATGAATATCTGAATTGTGAACAACAATTATATTATAGAAACCCCTATCTAAAAATAGCAAATAGTCTAATGAACGAAAAAGGAACAGTCGAGAAGTCCAAGGTCTAACGAATTCCATATAAGATATAATATAAACTTATAAAATATAGATAAAAATTTGAATTATAGCCGACAACTATAATAACGTCCAGTGAATATATAAAATCCTGTCTACAAATTAGTAAACAATCTAAGACGGTGAACGGAAAAGGAACGGTCGAAAAGTCCAAGGTCTAAATTCCAAGAAATCAAGTTAACTCCGAGAAGATCTACGGGGTCTGCAAGACAAGGTGTCGTGACTGGGTAATAAAGGCTCTAGATGTTGAAACCATTCCTTTTTAGGAGATTGTCGGGCAACTGCAGTTACATCCTGTATTTAGAATACCAATAACGTCGGTTCCTTTTCCTACTTTTGAACCAGGTTTTCTATCTTCTGAAGGAACTTGTTTATTTGCTTTATTTCTTTTCATTCCTAAGATTTTAAATGCATTTTAGTTCGTAAGCGCTATTTCGTGGCAGTTTCGATAGTGCTATTGAATATTTCAAATTTAACAATATATTATAATACATACAATATATTTAAAACAGGTTATAGGTACATACCGATGCATTGTGGTTGTCATAAAGATAAAGACAATTTTATTTGCATAAACATGAGTGATTTAATGTGTCAGTCTTGTGTTACGAAAGCCTCTTTATGTTTTACCGCAGAGGGTGTACAAATTTCAATGAAGTCACTGATGTCGTTTATAAAAATAGTTCTGTCATGTTCATCTAGATTAAAAATCAATAAGAATTAGGTGATTGCTTAAATGACAAAATAATTCATTATTAGATCAAATAAAATTATATAAATGTATCATTGAGAATGCAGTCAATAACTCTTTAAAATTTCTTCTAAATTAATCTAAGATTTTTAAACTTTCAGTTATATGATCTTTCATCTAAAATTCATATCAGACATATTGAAAGACCGACTTCTGTATAAAACCATAATAAGCTCTTTATGCCAAAAATAATTGCAAACTACCAATAATAAAACAATACGAGTCGTATTACTATATCACTTCTATTTATAAATCACGTGTCTCGTCATGTGAACCTGATCAAATCTATACTTAAACTTGCTATATACGAGTGCTTACTAAAGGTCCATTGTCTGGATTCATATGGGGTCTTGCAAATATTCTTACTAGTGATTAATCATTCTAATATTTGAATTATTAATGCAATGCGTGCTAGAGAAGCATAATTCTTGGGACTTGCGATCCAGGTAAACGTTTAAGGGTTTCAATACGCATCAGCGGTCATCTTCATATGACCATCCATGCCTACGCAAATTTGACATGACTCAATCAGCTTATAGATGTTCTTTGCAGGTTGCAGTCTTAATAAATATAGTATATAGTTTTTTTTTTTTATCTTCTCGCCTCATTTCTATTGAATATGATTTAACCAAAAACTAATTTATGGTCAATTCAATTGTTAGGTCATGATATAGTAAGTGTTAAACATATTCATTTTAATATACGTTAAAGAAGAAATCGATAAGTTTGTTCTGTACTCATCTCGTTCTTAAGCCGTATTTTTATTTATAACCCATCGCACAAAATAAACTTTAGTTACCATATTTATTAATTTCGTAATTGGCGAAAGAAAATATCAATGACAAAGTTATCTGCGGTGTCGTTTTCATTAGATTGAATTATACAATAAGATTATTTTATTGTATGTCTGTTAGTCTTTTCTATAGTGGCAACTAGAGCGTAACCATTCCATTGGTCAAGTGCGAAAGTAACGAAACCACAAGTGATTTATTTTATTAATTAGAATGAAGTTGAATAATACAGTAATATTATATCATAATACTGTAATCTAACAAAATGAACGGAATATACTGGTTATAATATCTAATAACGATTTCATAAGATAACTATCGTTCTCACCAATGCTTTTTATGTGGGTTAGGACAGTTTTATCCTATAGTAATGAGCACTGATGCATTGATTTTATGGAATTCTTCTTTTTTTTCTCAAGTTTAGTGTAGCGATTACAGTGATTCGATTGTTGTTCCGAAGTTGTATTTTTATTATTGTATACCCGTCATCATAATCATGTATATTTTTTTTCTTTGTAATGGCATATATTGATAATTTTGATGTTTGTTTTCTAGTCTTCTGATTTTTTTCGCAAAAATCTTATAATCTTCAGAGACTTGTGACAGCATATTAACCATGACATTATGACTGGCCTCTCAACTTTGAAACTTATGAATTTGTTTATTTTATTGAATTAGTTATAACTTCAGTATACCTACTGACCATAAAAATAATTATCGCTATTTCTGTTATTCCGCATATAAATACGGAAAATGCTTCTTCAATTAGTTATTTTAGTATTGGCAGTATCCCACAGATAACACACCCTGCTTGTCTGCGTACTGACAACGATATAAGAAAGTACTTACAACCTTTTAACAAAAAATACTAATCTAAATATGCGTTTACCTAATTTTACTAATATTTTACAGTAGTCTCTTTTTGCAGGCTGTAGAATAAATTATTTCATCTATTATTTCTTTGAGAACTCTTTGCTATACACATACAATGAATACTCGTAGCATCTCATGCATTTGCAAACGCCACACACGACGTTCCTAATGTCATGAGTAAATCTACAATAGTCGAAGATTAGCATATTTGTAAGTCTGTTTAATATTATTCGTATGTCTAATGTCTATGTAGCAAAGATATCTATATTTCGTTGAGTATTACTTTCGATTCAGCATAGATTCTATGAGCAAACAATTCTCATGACTATGTTAATGTAACGGCGCAGGTTAAACCGATGCGATGCTCTTCAGAATGATGTAATGTCGAAAAATTTATTACGTAAAGAAGAAAGTTTACCACACCCAGCGCCCTTAATATATTATGAAAACCAGATAAGATAAAGTTCAGGAAATTGAAGCGCCGAAAAGACTTGGGTCGTTAAAAAACTGGGTTAAACATATTACATTAAGTATCAGACATTTTCACACTTCATCGAGAAGAATAGCTCGTAGGTAGATTCGAGAACATTAACCTAAATAATAAAATATTAACTTGAACTTTAACTGGCTTCCGACTGTGTGACTAAGTCGTTTAAATAATATTTATTTTACTTTTTCTTCGGCTTTCACTTCCCTTTGTTAATTATCAATATTATTGTAACATTTCTTAGTTATAAGTAACCTGACATTGAAATGATAAGTTAATAATTAGAGGGACTTTCACAAGGAGTGTTTTTAGGGCTTGCGCTGTTCGTAAGTACAATCATATTGTATTTGCAGTTCGAATCTTGTAATTGATTTTTGATCACTCCCAAGTTACCCATAAAACTCAAACTTTACAAATAAGTACGTGTGGATTATGTAAAAGTAGATAATCATAATGTGCCTTTTTATTTTTTAAATTCTCGACAAACTCTTACTAAATAAGTCATCTTAATTTGAAAATGTATTTTGTGTATAAATGATACTGTAACGTAAGAATTATGTAAAGCATAATATAGGTATATACCTACTCGTTACCATTTTTATAAATTTTTATAAGATAAGGTTCGTACGCCTTCTATAAACATTGTTACGCAATTTACCATTAGTATTTAAAATTATTTAATTTTATTACACAACGTATACCTATTGCGATGCTTGTAGGACTTGCCGACTTTCTTTTGAATTATTCCACATTTTATATCTGTGCGCAACAACTTTAAAATAATATTGTAAGTCACGACTACTGATTTGTTTCGGCTATTAAAACAGGTGCGTTCGTTTAAATTACTTTGGATGTCGTTTCCTTGTATTATGTAATATTACACTTCATAAAAACATCTCACTTTAACATTTAGTCTTAAATAACATGTTAATAGCTTTTTAATCTAAGATTATGTCCAAGGTATCATTAAGGTAGGTTCTCAGCTTCTTCAGATTTATATTATGACTATAAATCAAAGTACATTAAGTAAATCCAGTGGCCCATTATGAATATTCATTTTTGTCATTTTCATTCGTTCGCTTTTATTTACATGTTAATTTGGACCGAATATACAACAGTAGCCATTATATCATATGCCATTTTTCCTTGAAATATTCATGTTAAGAATTTGCTGATAGCTCATTAATATTATATTGCTTATTTATTAGCGTATAATGAATCATGTGTTGAATAAAAGATAAACAGTATTTAAAACTTTCATAAACCTCTGCATTATATTCCTTATACTCTGGCTCTTTTATCGATTTAAAATAATATGAAACGAGTCAGTAAAACAATGTGTAGATGATATAAAAAAAACTAGAAAATTTAACAACTTCCTAATAAACTCAAACTAAGTAAATTTCCTATAAGAAATAGCTTGTTTGTAAGATGAATATCTGCCTATAATTGACTTGGGCAGGTGAAAGCATCCTCCAGCTGATAGCCTGAACCGGTTCAAACTCATTGTTTCAGCAAACTTGCAAATATGCAATGCCTGCGTTATGCAAGACACGCGAGCATTGCATATTAGAAAATATCCATGAACGAGGATAAGCGATTTGTTTGGCATTAATTAATTACTACTTTTTATGATTCTTATTAATAAAGTTAACTATCACTAACTAGGTACGTATTTAGCTCCATCATTTGTTATTTCATGTTCATAAAATGCGGATATGCTTAACTCCAAAACTGCCAGAAAGGGAAATATCATAAATTTCTATCAAATAAAGTATTATTGCATTTATAGTTTGTTCTCTTTTCTGCGGTATATTTTATGTGCCAACATTTATATTTCAATAACCTTTCGCTATGAATGACAAATCTAGAACGTGAACAATTGTGCTGTCAACTTCAGTTTGCAAAACAAACTCATTGAGTTTCTTTTCATGTACTTCAACAGTGCTTTACCTTATTTGTCAAACGTCCGTTAAGGCTATGGTTTCAGCAGCCTTCTCCATTCGTCACGTGTGTTCTGGTTAATTAAAAATTATGTAATGATTTGAAAGCAAACTGACATTTGCCTATAGTCATTGATCTTCTTCTTAACAGGTTTCTTCACTAAGGAAACCGTCTATGTCTAATTGAACGATTCGAGAATGTTTGTTATTTTTGGTATTTGGTCTTGTTGATTTAACACAATAATATAACAATCACTATTAGTGTTGTGATGAATCAACATTTAACTGTCCTTTACAGTCTACGTTTTCTTTTACATCACCTTTAATCAAAATTTTAATAGATTTTTAATGAAAGATGATGTTTAATGTACCTTTTGTGTTAGGTTATATGGTTCGGATTATTATTTTAATTATAATAAGTAATAATAAATATCATAGGACACGTTACACGCAACGCCATCTGACCCCAAACTAAGCAGAGCTTGTGTGATGGAAATCAGATAACTGATAGAATACATAAATACTTTTTTTTTAAATACATACTTATAATACATACAAAACACCCAGACACAGAACAAACATTTGTTTATAACATAAAATGTTTGTCCTTTGTGGGAATCGAACCCACGCCCTACAGCTCAGGCAGACATACCAATAAGCTAACAGGGCTAACAATTATACATAGATAGAAGGAGAAGAAGTTACAATCACTTACGTATTGACAGGCCCTTATAAGCTAAACGGTTGGCCTTGTTTGCGTACAAAAATAAGAAATTTTAATTTTAATTTTAATGCCTACTTCAAATTAAATATATTTTGCAAAATTATAAGCATTCGTCTTGTGAAAGACGAATGCAATGTATCAACGACATTTTACAACACATCGAGCATCACATTGAATACAAACTTGTACAATCTATCAAAGTGTATAAACTGTTATTTAATACCTCGATCGCAAATACAGAACAAAATATTTTGGTCGTTATTAATTATGCATTTATTCATCACGCATCCATGAGAGCGAGCTACGTGTTGAAACTACGGCTTTTCTGATCACGTCAAGTGGATGTTTAGCGTGAAATTTTGGACAGTTGAACGTTCGGAATTATTGCAAAAATGTTCTCAGCCAGGGTTCTCAGGATTGAAAGGATGATTCGGAATTTTAATGACGAAATTGTGAACAATTGCATTCCCCACAAGACTTTAAACTATTGGGATGCCTTTTGTAATCCATCGATACGATATTTTTTATTAGAGCACACTAATCACATCTCTATTTATATGCAAGCGTTTAGTGAGTACTTTTGTACGATGTTTTCATTCAACTCTAAAAAAAAACAAATTGATTTGAATGATATTCGATATGAATAAATAATTATACTTTGCACATATAAACTAGACTCTTTTAAGATTCCGTGCCTCAAAAGAGAAAAACCGTAAAAGACCCTTTTTCTCAGGAACGCGTGAAGGTATCAATTTGAAATAAATATCAAACATTCAAGTATCAAATACAAAAATTCCCTTAAAAAATTAAACTACTAAGTGAACGCAATCAAAAGATATACATCTACAGATATAATAAGTGGGATTCCATCCCAGGATCTCTAGATTGGAAGCCAAACGGTCTCCCAAATAGGAGGCCGAAACTTCTTCTGCCGTAAATTTGTATTTACATCACAATTTTTTGCGATTATAATCTTATTTGCTGTTGGTAAGCTGACCGTGACCTATGTCGATGTATGAAGACAATGGTTTTCCAACGGTAAGGTTAAGTTTGTCCCTCAATCTAGTTTATCTTTTCGTAAGAGCAATGTTCAATGCTTTTATAGTTCCCATAATGAATGAACTATTTACCTACAAGCTTGCACAAAACCCTCGGTTTGCTGTTTTGCTTAAAACAGGTTTATGAAACACGCTACGAGTTTAAAATGGTTTTGATCATTTCGTCGAGCTTTGAATTACAATGAATACATTCATTATAACGACTACCAACTAAGTCTCAGAACATATGAATAATTACAAACAATAGCTGTACGGCAGTTAAAATGGGTCACAGAATACTTAACAATTACAACTCTAGAAATGACTGCTGCAACTGTTACCTGAATAAATAAAGATACTAAAATAATAAAATTCAATGTTAAACCTGCTGTCAGAAGTATTTGGACAGAATGACAAATAGAAAAAGCACGAACCAGTTCATGTACAAAAAAAAAAAAAACTTGTAAGTAACATTTTAGACATAACATTAAAGTACTCTACTTAAGTATTAAACTCGTATGATACAGTGAACGTAAAAATATTAAACAACAAACGCATGATGAGCTCTAGTTTTCCAGGAAGAGAGTTACCTTTGAGCAATAATGCCAGTTCTTGCACTATCGTAATGCTGTTTCTGTTATTGTATACTATGTCCAGTGTAAACAATAAATAGTTATCTTTTATATTTTATTATAATATGTAAATAAAGTTACAGGTAATTTTTCCATTCATATTTAAAAATATCAAAATCATAACATATGTCAATATAATGAAAATTTCAATGTCATAATATGTGAATGTATAGAGAATATAAAAAAAAAAAACAAATTCGCTTGTTAAATTTTAAGTATAAAAAGGCAGAAGCATTTACATATAACATTTTGTGCTTATCACATATGTACATATACATGAACAAACTAATCCCAATCAAACTCAAAGTATCTGTGCTAAACAAATGTGTAAAAGGTCAAAGAATGCAAATTAAACAATGACAAGTCTAGCGGCACTAATGAAATTAACGGTATATAGTAAATTCCTATTCTAGTGTTTATATGCAAGACAACACATGATAGGAATGATAATGAAATGATGAAAGGTCAAAAAACTTTAGTGAAATGTAAAGTTTTTATAAACATTTGAAATGTCACGTTAAGTACAGGCGCGAGAGATGAATACTAAAACGTTATCGCATCATCGCTAACCATCGTAACAAAGAAGCATTCCTACAAATTCTTTGTTTCTTAGATATAAAATAATGTGAAGAAAAAATAAAATAGAATTTAAGTAAAGAAACTTTTTGAGTAGAGCTCTAGAAATATACAGCAAACGGAAAACTGCTAAGTTTCCATGTCCTCAATTTTTGGTTGTGTTGTTTTGAAACAAACAAAGGCGCCCAAATAACGATAAAGTTTTTGTTGTCCTATTTTAAGCTTAACTCTTCGAACACGAATGAAATCGTGATGGTCAGTCACACGCCTTAGTTTAAAGCGTGAGTGGTGAGTGCTTGTTCTAGGAAGCACTCTAAACAAATGAACATTATACAGACTGGGGCGGACGGACTATTTTCTGTTAAAGTAATGAGACGAACGAGACCCTCTCCTTATGGTAGAGATAACGCATGTCCATGACCATTGCAGCGATACATAGAACTTCGAATAGCAAAACAAATTCTAGAGCAACGCTGCTTTGACGCTAATTGCATTGAGACTTTCGACGGTTAGTCTCAACAGATCTGTAATTTCGCTAGCTATAGTACCCTTCAAACTAGAACACAGTAAAATGTATACACTAATGCTGGGCGGCAGAATATATGATACTGTGGTGATACCTAGACAACCTCTTGCTAAGAAGATCTACCACCGAGTAAATCACAATTTTGGGAACTGTTAACATTCGTAAGGGATCTTGAAGAGTTAGACCAAGCCGAAGTAGACCAGGTTTCACTAATACTGCAACTTGTAAAAGGATATGTTATACTTTTAATGAATGTTCTTACAGAATAACGTTGCTTATATGTAGCAGACTAACTAGCGGGATCACACAAATGAAACAATACACAAGAGTCCAATAACTCAGGCTTCACAATTCGGGAGGCATTATAGAGAGAATAAAATGAATACAAAATTGTTTCTCATAGACATATAATTGGCACAGTGTTGCCTCGCAATCACGAGTGTCCTAGAAAACCAGTGACCGTGCATGATGCTCGGGTTTCTTTTACACATAAATCTTATTATAATAACCATCATTTAACAAAATACTTAGTCCCACGATATATAGAAACTCATAACCGTTCGCAGTAGAAATTATAATATATTTACCAACAATATCAGAACCATACGAGCTATGATAAAAGCGACAGACTAGGTAATCATAATTATTGTCATTTGCCTCTCTATTGAGAATCTATTTTTACCCGACTACTGCAAAACACAAAGGAGGATTCTTTTTTAAATGATATGTATGTTCATCTGTTCCCTCGTAACTTCTAGACTAGAACTCAAGTATTATCTTTTTTTATGTTCGGCAAGCTAGATGTTTGACCACAGCTGATGTTAAGTGACGGTGTAGTCAAAGACGGTAACGCTACGTTTGTACTAGCTAGCCAGCCGAGTACAAGATAGTACGACCATGCTGTGGTTTCCTGACGATGTTTTCCTTCACCGGCAGCTCAAGCTCATTTGATTATTGGGGTTTGAACCCACGCCCTTCAGTGTGCAAACCGACTGCGTTAACCACTGAGCTACTATCTCTGTTAAACTACTCTAAGCCTTCTCTATAAGTTATAATATTTATAAAGCAACTGATATATATTGTTCGTAATTATTGTTTTGTAAATATCAAACGTAAAGCTAGAAGTTTAACAATTTTTATTATCAGTTATAAAACGTGTGTTATTCATCTATAACTATACAAAATTTGACCCGCTTCCTAGAGCCATCGTCACATCTCTGCCAGCATTCCACACCTACGTTGCAAGAAAGGGACCGGACGTGGGAAGAGCAAATAGAGAGCTTTGTGGACAAACACCAACTTGTTAACGTGCCAGGTATAGGTGTTGGCTAGCAGGTAGTTCTAAATCACGTAGAGCTTAGTTGTGAATGGGCCATTGTTGGAAATCTGTTAGAAAGCTGATAAAACTGTTTGACTTCACGTTACACTGGAGTTAGTACTTATACGAGTAGTATAAGCCAACGAAGATTTTTAGGTGGTAAATCTTTATAGCAGAAGGTCGAATGGGTAAGTACCACCGTAGTACCATATTTTCTGCCGCCAAGCAGTAGTATGTAAACATTAATGTGTTACAGTTAGAAAGGTACTGCTGTTATCGAATTTACAGGGCTATTGAGAATAACCGTCGAATGTTTCAAAGTAATAAGCGCTAAATCAGCGATTCCCCGGACTTTGTTACTCAGTGTTGGGTACCGCTGCAAAAGATATAAATAGCGCCTCTGGACAAAGACGCACAAACGAGACGCTCTCCTGAGATTGTAAGAGATAACGCCTATCTATGACCATTGCAGAGCATCGCTGTTTTGGTGCTCATTACTTTGAGACTTTCGATGGTTAGTCTCAACAGCCCTGTAATTTCGCTAGCTGCAATATCCTTCAAATCGGAACACTGTTTGCACACTACTGATCGGCGGAAGAATATATGTTACTGCGATAGTAACTACTTAGACGACCACCTAAGGAAAATCACCAAGTATATCCAAGAACATTTGAAACATCGAAACGATTTTGCATAGAAAAGCAAGAAAGGCGAAAGGCGTGGCGACGCGTCAGCCGATCTGGCCCGCCGCATTACATTACATATTTCAAATCAAAAATATCAGTTCTTGTCACTTTATAAATAAAAATTTCCGATAACCTATTTTATCGTATTTAATAATAACATAGGAAACGCCTAAACATTGTATAATTCAATTAGTACGTTTTTACGGAGTTTTGTAAGCGTTGGGAGAATTACTTTATTACACAAGTTTAATTACCTACATTGAATACTGTTAAAACGCTTTAGTTGATTAGATTTGTTACATGACTTGTAATATCTACCAACTACATAACCATCAAGACGCTGAATAGTTAAAAAACTAGCTTAAGAGCACAAGAGTAAAGGAATGATTTCTGCTACCACAACAGGAGTTAAACATTTTTTTTAATTATCACTGGACTTAGTAATTTATTTTTTATTTAATAGTAATAAGACGATCGAGATGGTCTCCTAATAGTAAGAGATAACGCCTATTCATGACCATTGCTGCAATGGTCATGAATAGGTAGATGAATTTTGAGTGACAAAACAAAGTCCAGGACATCGCTGGTTTGGCGCTCATTACTTTGAGACATTCGATAGTTAGTCTCAACAGCCCTGTAATTTCGCTAGCAGCACCCTCAAAGCGGATCACAGTAATGTTTACACACTACTGCTTGGCGGCAGAAGGTCTGGTACTATGGTCGTACCAACCTGAGGTCATCTGCTAAGGAAATCTTCGAAAATCTAAAGTAGAAATTCTAAAAATGATAAAATCGCGAAAATTTCAAAATTACTTGAGATGAAAGGAGACTGTTTTGTATGTGATAGCCTATATCGTTCCATTGCGGGGTGAAGGAGGTCTCCTTTACCGACGAGACGACGTATTTTTGTTTCAGAAAATTTGATCGATAGCCGTTGTATCTATCTATCAAGTATGCATATACAGTGGTCTCTCACAAATGTCAATCACCTCGTCTCTCGATCGGAGAGTGCACTCTTGCGCAATGCTACTGCGGCCAGTGTGATGGACGAGACACTTGATCTTCGCGAACTGGTGTTACACACGTTGGAATCAAGTTTTTTTACCAATAAATAGTATTGCGTTTGACCGCCATCTCGTCTGTCGTCTGTCGCCACGTTATAGGCCAGTAAAAAAAGCCGTTTTTTTTGGTCAACCTCTCTTTAAATTTCGTTTTGTTTTGGGTCACTTACTGAGCATAAAATCACAAAATGCTGACAGATCCAGGTGGAGCTTCAAGCGCCATCTTGAAAAAAAGTTTTTAGTCGATATCTCGGAAACTATGCACTTTAGGGCAAAAGTTATTGTAGAAAATAAAATTTCGCCTCTTTTATTTCCTGTAAGCTTTTTTGTAAAACTTACCGTTTACGTTTGTGGCAGATATCGTCAAAATGTTCAGGCAAGTGAAGGTTGCATATGAAGATGTTGATTTTCAACGGATTTTATGGCGAGACGATCCAAATGCTGATTTAAGACATTTTCGCCTACTGAGAGTCACGTTTGGGACATCTTCAGTGCCTTACTTAGCTGTACGGTGTTTGCAGCAGCTAGCCATCGATGGAAGCAAAGATATGGCGTTAGTTCAAGGGCGCATGTTGACTGACTTCTATATGGGTAAGCTCATGACCGGTTGTCATTCTGTAATTGGAGGAGTTCAAGTTCATGAGGAGATGACTGAACTTCTAGATCGTCGGGGCTTTCCACTGCAGAAGTGGTCATGCAATGATTCGGAGCTAATGAATCATATTCATCGTGATGAACGCCATTCAGATACTAATCTAATACTTAAATCGGATGATATTATGAAGATTTTAGGTCTCAGTTGTGAGCGGGAAGCTAACACGTCTCAGTGCACTATTACACTCTTTCCAACTGATGGTCTGTGCACCAAAAGGCGAGTGATATCAGAGATTGCTCGGCTTGCTCTAGCTATCACAACTACAAAAGTCTTTATTCAAAGGTTTTGGCTGTCTGGTTTATGGATGGGACGATCCACTTCCAACAAAATTGCTTAAAGATTGGCTCGACTTTCGCAATGATCTGGAGAAACTTCAGGAAATCCGTATTCCAAGATGGATTAAGTCAAGCAAGAATGATATGTGCTTAGAACTTCGGGGTTCTCAGAGGCTTCTAACGTAGCTTACGGTGCAGTGATGTATGCACGCGTTACAGATTGCGATGGAAATGTGCATGTGAGTTTGGTGACTTCTAAGACTAGGGTAGCTCCCATAAAACAGGTGTCGATTCCACACCTAGAATTATGTGGAGCTGTTTTGTTAGCTAAACTCTTAAGTGTCAAACACCTAGCTTGTCAACCATAAAAAACTATGTTTTTTTTAATAGCAAACGGAATTCTAACTAGGAAGCGCTGTGCTAATTAAAATACAAGGTTATAATTATTAAAGAAGCAAGAAGTAATTCACATTTCCCTTGGCCAACTTGGAGGAATCTCAAAACAATTACTGTTCTCATACTTCTTTTACCTACAGCTAAACGATGTAAGCGTATGCCGATTCTCATCTTTGTTATATTATGTTTTATTTTGCAGCATGATTAAAAAAATATTGGAGCACCGTTTTCATTCGTTTTTTCTCGTTGAAACTATGTATCAACACGGTCATAATTGAAGTTTTATTACTGGAGTGTGAAACACTTTGCCACCAAATGGTTGTGTATAGTGCGTCTCATTTAACTCAATATTAAAGATGTTTCCAACCAACGAACAACTCCATTCTCAAAGAGCTTCACATACGGAACAGACTTTCATCGATTGTGCAATTGCGAATACTGAAGCTATTTGGACATATCTCCAAAAATGAGGACTCAATCGAGAGACTTGTTGTATAAGGCCGCATAGAAGGCAGGAGACATCGTGATTAGTATTCGAATCGCTGGATTGACCTTATTACAAAGACTACGCAGTCCACCGCAGTACATTAAGCTCGCAATGCGGAAAATCGCCACAAGTGGAGAGACATTACGCGATGTGCAGCAGCCCTGGAAACCAGCGGTGACGACAGGACGCAACCCTGTCCATCTATAGCCACAACCACTATGCCAAGAGTGGTCGACTTAGAAGAAGAAACAAGTTTCAGTAAAATCAACATCAACTATGTAAACCGATATTACATTAAGCTATCCTTGCATAATATCTCCGTGCACAATACATTTCGACGTAATGTTTGCCTTGTCAATGTAATGTCCTGCATTAGTGTACTCAAACACTTTTTATAGTTCCGTACCAAACTAGGAACTATTGAACTACCACACACACTATGTCAGCACAATTTCATTTCATCAATTTTAATGTTAAGACAACAAAAGGTAATAAAGTATGTAACTATTTTATCGTCGAGACTTAGTCGCGCACAACAGTAAGTCGCGGTGATAAACATTATTATGTGATCAAATCATAACATTTACTAATAAATTATCTATTAAAAATCGACATCCAAAACGGGCGCCGGGATGGATTGGGTACCCGCCTGACTTAGATAAAATATGGGTCGATTTGAGAGCCTTCCTCCTTTTTGAAGTCACACAATTAAACTTGTCTAGTTATACAAAGCTCAACGTCTACAAATAGCCACTTAATTTAAACGACTAAATGCAGCTTATACGCCGTGCAACCTTTCAATAGCTTGACCAGTCCGCGCGATTACCATGCCAGTGTCACGACTGTAGGTAATGTCAGGTTTAATGATGCAAATTAAAAGCTTTGTGGGTTTAAAGAGGATTTAGTTTGCGAGTATAGACACAATTTATTCATCAGACAATAGGTCGTCTAGGTAGGTACCACCTCAGTATCAGGGCTCTGAGGGCCTAGACAAAACATTCGATATTCGATAACGTTAATAGAAAAATCCAAAAATTTACGCGATTGACATAATTAGCCCGAGTGACATATCCAAAGCGTATGTTAATCCCGTAAATTTTTTGTTTCTAATAGCGTTATCGCTCATCGAATGTTACTTTGTCTAAGCCCTCAGGACTGTTGAAACAAACCATCGAATGTCTCAAAATAATGAGCGCCAAAGCAGCGATACCCTGAACTTAGTTTTGCTACTCAAAATTCAGTGTATTGCTGCAATGGTCATGGACATACTTTATCTCTTACCATCAAGAGAGCGTCTCGTTCGACTCATTATTTGTTATTTTAGAACGCGCTGTGATCACAATTATGTATTTACTCGTACAAATAGTTATTCAGCTTTTTATAATAAATTTAGGGATCGTCGAATTTGAATACTATACTTCCATTAGAGCAAGAAAGACAAATTCGTTCTTTGTCTACACCATTTTGTTCCTAATTAAACGATTACCATACTTCGAGGTCTTTGTCTATAATGTGCGTGGAGTCCTAAGCCGCTCTGTTTACCATGCCATTCTCACGTAAACCTAGATGGTCACCGACGGCAACTCGCTCGCTACCTCATCTCACATGCAAATGTGCATCAACAGCCATTTATACTGTTCACTTGCGAATAATTAGCTTTCCTCGATTCATAGAATACGTAAACAGGCGAATTCCATCAATGGTTGGATAATTGTCGAGAACATATGTAAATCATTGATAAGCTCCGTGAAAATCAAACATGGCATACATACATATATTGCCACATACATAATCTATCTATAATATATATGTATAAATAAACTAGTATTCGCGTGGCTGCTCGGGTTGCGTGCAGCCTGCGGGGAGGTCCTGAGGAGGGGAGGGTCAATACTTTCATGTTCGACTTGTGAAACCTTAAAAAAGTAGAATATATGGGTAAAGAAACACAATAAAGTTGAACGATTTGCTAATGGTTATGACTTATCTGTGACCTGTGATTTGCCACACTTCTCGGCCTTCCCTCCTAGAACTCCTATAAGGTTTTGTAGCGACGATAGCTCAGTGGTTAGCGCGGTCGATTCGCACACCGAAAGGTGTACCGAAGGGCCACCACCGAAGGGCGTGGGTTCAAACCCCAACAGTGAGCTTGAGCTGCTGGTGAAGGACAACATCTTGAGGAAATCATTGCGTGGTGGTGGGGTACTTTCTAATACTCGGCTGGCTAGCTACCACCCTCAAGTTAAAAACTGCCGCCAAGCATCTAATGGTGTGTTCCGGCAGTATCACTTGAGAGCCAGTTCCATTCCAGGCGCAGCAGCTTGTTATTTGTTAAATATACGTATACACGTGTGTTTGTATGTTTGTTACTACTTCACGCTCAAACGGCTGGACCAATTTTGAAGAAATTTGGTATGAAGGTACACCCTGAATTAACACATATCACACTTTTTATCCCAAAAAATGTATCGGGCAACACCGCGGGGCGCAGCTAGCACTTCATAAAATATCGAGTAAAATATCAACGTCAACCGACGGATAATAAACCCAACAAGAAGTCAAAGTTATGGTCAGAGATGATAATGCTGAATACACATTGTGGCGATTAGAAAGTGCAAATAACTGCACTTAGCGGTAAAATGGCGCAGAAAAACAATCATACATGTAATAAACTGCACTCAACTATGAAAAATTATGATCCAAATTTCGGTTAAGAATGTGGTCTTTTTAATTCTCGACGAAATAGAGGGAAGTTATAAGTTTAGTGTGCGTATATGTGTTCGTCTGTGGCTTTGTATATCCCAAGTATTGTAGCTTCAAAACTTATGAACTGATTTTATTTGTTTGTTAGGTAACTAAATCAAGAGTGTTTTAGCGATGATAGTTCAGTGGTTAGCGCGGTTGCTTAGGTAGGGTGTGGGTCCAAACCCCAACAATGAGCTTGAGCTGTTAGCGAAGGAAAACATCGTGAGAAAACCATAGCATGGTGGTAGACTATTAGTCCTCGGCTGGCTAGCTACCACCCTCAAGTTGAAAATCTATCGCCAAGCACCTAACAGGGTGTTCCGACAGCCTCACTTGAGAGCCAGTTCCATTCCAGGCTAGGTGTGTTTACCATCTTCGACTGCCAGTCACTCACTATCTATATACACTATCATCTTTCACCTACCCTTATATCATTACAGTAAAAAAACTTACATCATAGTGATGCCGTTATCATCTAGTCAAAAATTACCTGAAAAAGAAAAAAACAACTACTTATTAATTGAAGAATTAAGTTGTGAAGATTTTTTACAAATACGGGACACTGTAGAAATATCCAAACTTCAAAAAAGATTCATGAGAATTGGTTAGAACAAGAATTAGTTCATAAGGTTACCATAACATAAAAACCTTTTCTCACTCATCAGCCATCATTTAAGACGTCCACTGCTGGACATAGGCCTCCTCCTGGGGGGGATTTTGCCAATCACTAACCTGTCAACCATAAAATAAAATTTGCTCTTATTTAACAAAGTATTAAAAATATGTGTTTGCCGTGGTGGTGCCGGCGTAAGAATTGTACCCCATGCACCCTCTCTACCCGTGGTTGCCGTAACAGTCAGCTAAGGGATGTAATCCGGAAGATGGGCAGCAGCGTCTTCCTTGAACAATCACACCTAACTGCGCTCGCCAACCCGCCTGCCAAGCATGGCGAGTATTGGCAAAACCACCAGGAGGAGGCCTATGTCCAACAGTGGACGTCCGTTGGCTGACGATGATGATGATTAAAATAGTGTAAAAAGGTTAAATTTTTAGTTAGTTCGATTAAATGTAATAAATCTATTTTTTTTTACTTTTAACAACCTCGACCCGTAAAAGTATGTAAAAGTATGTATACCTAACGTCGGGTTTATAAACCCGACGTTAGGTATACATACTTTTTATTGTTTAACCAAAGATTGTATATCTACGCAATAAAAAAGAAATCAAGTTGCGTTTGTAGCGTGCACACGGCCATTTGTACATAAATACGTTTTTAGACACTAAGAAGTCTGAAATTAAAAAAATAATTTATTAAATTAATATTAAATGACAGTTCGGTGAATATAAAGAAACCTGACGAATGGATGACAAATCAGATGCTGATGTTATCAAACAAGTCAACGGCGCACAATGAGGGGTGGTCTTGCAGAACAATTCATATTCAATTGTTTTTTGTGTCACAACACGTAAGCGCAAGCGAGATGTTTACGGTGTACGTACGAGCATATTTATAATATGGTAATCATAAGCCACGATAACATTAACCGAATTGCTATTAAAGTGTCGGCAGACTGTGTGGTTTTCAATCTAGAGGTCCTGGCTTCGAACCCTATCAATGATTTTACCAAAGCTGCTTAGGATACTCTTTTATGCAATTCATTTATAGGATTATTTTTGGCAGACCGAATTCTTTTAGTAGATTATAGTAGAATTTTGTTGGTATTAATACATTTAGAATGCCTAACAAAATAACAAACATTTTTAATATAAATAAAAAACTTATCACATAAATGCTCGTCCTAAAAAGTGACGAATCCACACTCTTAAGCCCAAGAAGCAGAGCTACCAACTGAACTCACAAAATATACACCAAAAGAAAAAGTAAGCTTGTAAAAAGAAAGTATACTATAATCGATTAATTCAGACGTTACTTTACGGAAGTTCATTTTTGTATTCAAGATATACTTAAGTAGTGTATTTCCGCTTTAAAGTCGTTTTGGTTCAATTTCAGAAATATTTAAATTAAATCCTTGTCTCTGATGTCATACTAAAAGTATAGTATACTTTGTGCACCAATATAGTTTTTTTTATGGCTGACAGGCTAGGTGTTTGTCTATAGCTCACCTGATGTTGAGTGACGGTGTAGTCGATAATGGTAAACACAACTAGCCTGGAATGGAACTGAGACTGCCGGAATACCGTTAGACGCTTGACGGTAGATTTTCAACTTGAGGATGGTAGCTAGCCAGACGAGTACTAGAAAGTACCATACCATCATGCTATGGTTTCATCACGATGTTTTCCTTCACCAGCAGCTCAAGCTCATTGTTGGGTTTTGAACCCAGATCAGGATCTTTCAAGGTTTTTAATTTTTGTTGCCAGCCCGTCAAAAACCCACTGATGAGCAAATGTCCCAACTTTTCCAGTTGAAGTTGTTCGAAACTGTTGTGCCAGATTAGATTTATACATCGTTTATAGTGAAGATACCAGGAAGCTTAAAAGTAACTGAATCAAAATAATATCGTAATAATGTTACGTTTATAAACGACGTTATTTATATACATTCTAATATTTGTTAGTTCTTTTTTTTAACCATGTCTGGAGCCATCGGGTTGCACATTACAACTGACAGCAGTAACTTTGTAGCGATAATATCTCAGTGGTTAGCGCGTTCGACTATGCCGAAGGGCGTGGGTTCAAACTCCAACAATGAACTTGAGCTGCCGGTATAGGAAAACATCGTGAGGAAACCATAGCATGGTGATAGGGTACTTTCTACTACTCGTCTGGCTAGCTACCAGCTAGCGGCAAATTTGCAACTTGAGGGTCAAGTTGAAAATCTGCCGCGAAGCATCTAACGGTATGCTCCGGCAGCCTCACTTGAGAGCCAATTCCATTCCAAGCGATGTATGCATACTTACATATGTTTACCATCCTCTACCACATCTTCACTTAACCCTTTCAGGATCAGAAGACTTTGAGAGCTACTCAGTATATTCAGTTTAGCTATTTAGAACGATTCTTTGGGTGTTAAAATAACTTATTTAATATTTAAAAAAACTGGAAATTCTTGGGACGCATTTGTCCCCGTCGTCGTCAAAGGGTTAACATCAAGTGAGCTATGGTCAAAAATTTAACAAATAAATAAAACACTAGGGCTATTATAGAAGAAAATGCAATAAAAGTATGTTCGTATATTATATTATATTCGAACATAATTTTTAACGCATTTTCTTATGCCTTGTTCCATTAAAATTAAACCTTGTCATTGAGTTGCACCGCGGGTTTTGTGATTCATAGAAAGGGACATTCGATGGGGTTATATGCGTTAGAAACGTATGCCTTTAGAATAGTAAATTGGGATGACGTGACCAAGACTATAACGAAATACTTAGTCATACACATCCTATTGGAAGTGTATGAATGTGTAATGGTTATTATTGATTTAAATATATCAATAGTTTTTCGGAGAAAGGAAACTTTGAACTTTATCATTCTTTTTTTTATTCTCGTCGCTGATCTTATCAGATTGGTTGGCCCGTAAATCATCATGAAGGCATACCGGCCCAATCAATTAGAAAATTGTAGACAGCGATGATTTATCAGCGAAGCTTGTGATTTTGTAGCGGTTGATTTGCTAGTCTTGTAATTCGACAACGATTGACTAGCTAGTCTTGTGATTCAACAGCAATTGATTTAATCACCTGATGCTAAGTGACAGTGTGGTCGAAGACGGTTAACACACCTAGCCTGGAATGGAATTGAGTTTTAAGTGAGGCTATCGGAACACACTGTTAGGTGCTTGGCAAACGATTTTTAACTTAAGGGAGTTGCTTGCCAGCCAAGTACTAGAGAGCACTAATAAAATTATTTAATAGGTACTCAAATCAATTTGTTACAGGTAAATTTCAGTTTTTTTTACTGTTTTACTGGTGTTTGATAGCTCATCTGGTGTGAATTGATGGTGTGATCGAATATGGCAAAGCACACTTAGCCATGGAACTGGCTCTCAAATAAGACTGCCGGAACACACCGATAGGTGCTTGGCGGCAGATTTTGAACTTAAGGATGGTTGCTGGCCAGCCGAGTACTAGAAAGTACCCTACCACCATGCTTATGGTTTCCTCACGATGTTTTCCTTCACCGGCAGCTCAAGCTTCGGCGTGCGAACTAACCATGTTAATCACTGAGTTATCATCGCTACAAAATATATTACATTCCTGTTTCAATCACCACCTACAGAAGAAACTTGCTGGTGCAGCTAACTTATGGAGCCAATTAGGTGCCTAGATAATAATTTAACGACTTAACCCACTTTTATACCCGTAGCCAGTACATTGCTCTTTACCTACATAAATGCAACCGCAAATGATAAAACTGTAGACTAAGCCACATGATTTCGTAAGAGATAATGCCCCTACCTAAAAACAACCTAAATACATAGTTTGCACTTAGGCAATGTTTACATTTGGTAAATTATCTTCTAAATAATGTTCCAACTTTATTTATATAACATTTTAAGGAAACCTTAATTCTTTAGTAAATAAGCTGCGTCCAAAATTGTGGCACGTATTAATTTTATCGTAAGTTTAACACTATCGTATCGTAAATATGAACAAGAAGACGCAATGTTTGTGGCATATTTTTATTTATTATTATAAATAGGCTGATATTTGACCATCAACTCGCCTAATGTTAAGCGAAGACGCGGTCTACGGTGGAGCACGCTCGCCTAGAAGAAACCGATTCACTCGTGAATTGAAGGCATCCAGATTGTATTCATCAGGGAACACCCACTCGGGCAGCAAATTCCATTGTTTAGCGGTTCGTACAATGAAGGTAAATTCGAACCGTTTAGTTCGAGTTTTTGGAATATCGACAATGAAGCGGTGTCGCTTCTTGGATCTCCTGGCTGTCCGATAGTAGAATACCAATACCTACCTGTGGAATATCTTACGTGTTTGCTGTAGGCTCACTTGATGTTATGTTTTTTTATGTAATAGTAATGAGACAAACGAGACGCTTTCTTGATGGTAAAAGATAACGCACGTCCATGGCCATTACATTGCATTGTGACGGTTTTGTCAAAAATATTAAGCGCTCCTATCCTGGAATGATTAGCTCACAGATTATTTAGGCTCTCAAGTGAGGCTGCCGGAACACACTGTTAGATGCTTGGTGGCAGATTTTCAACTTGAGGATGGTAGCTAGCCAGCCGAGTACTAGAAAATACCCTACCACCATACTATAGTTTCCTCACAAGGATTTTCTTCACTGATAGCTAAAACTCATTGTTGGAGATTGAACACACGCCTTTCGGTTTGTGATCAGACCGCGGTAACCAATGAGCTATCATCGCTACAGATTGTAGACCGCTTCTTTGCTTAACATCAGACGAGATAATAAATATCCTAGAACATTTTACACAGCGCTATCTAGCCCCAAACTAAGGACAGCCAGTACTATGGGAACCAGATAACTGATATAATACTTACATATTTATTTTGTAAATATGTACTTATATATATACAAAACACCCAGACACTGAACAAACATTTATGCTCATCACACAAATGATGATCCTGAGTGGGAATCGAACCCACGCCCTATAGCGGTTGAAGCAGATACACTACCAAATAAGCTTAGCTTAGCAACATTATTTAGGCAGGATTATTTATTAATTTTAAAAAAGCAAATAAAACCTTCGGGCGAAGCAAATTAGCCTTTCAAAAAAAGCATGTTCTGAGAACCTAGGTTCTGAGTCCTAACCAAAGTCACCTTGTAAGCTCACCGCCTAGGATCGGTACACATAAACCGCGTCTATCCTGATGACTGCCATTTTGACCTGCACTGACCGCATATTTAGCAAACCACCTCTTTATTAAATGCTAAGTGTACTTAAATGGAAGCAAGAGAGCGTGCAGTGCTATCTCTACATCAGCACTTGACATCTTTGTCTCGTCTCACAATGACCGTTTGCGCAACCATCATTACTATTCATATTCTGATCATGGTTGCATAAACATTTATCGTGTGTACTCGCATTTAGCGTTTGCGTATAGCATATCTAAAGTTATGGTAGGTAGCCATGCACCTAAAAATTAGTGTCAAATATCTAGAATCTGCGAATTTTTGTAAATAGTTAAAGTACGTTCCCCGATTGAAGTCATTAGCAATAACACATAAATTATAAAAGTCAGAGGTTTGCGCCGTGGTATTCGAACCCAGGACCTCCAGATTGAAAGCCAGAGAGTCGCTTAAATACGCTAACTAAACTTCATGAAACCCTCAGAAGTGTAAGCGTGTTTTCTCCCAACTAATCTACCCTGAAGGAAGATATCGTGGAGGAAAATTACTTACATGTTTTTTAATCAATCGTCATAAGTACGCTATACAGTAGTTCACATACAGAAGTATGCTAACATCAAGGTCAAAACAAGCTTATTCTAAATAGACAAGTGTAACTTACATATTTATCCAAAAATTTTATTAACTTGTATTCTACTTTGTTTTTGTTTTTTTTTAATATCTGTTTGAGGTGCCAATAAAAACTTTTTATATTGTATTGTAACCAGACCAAACCGTCGCCTACGTGGTAGATTTCAGTAGCGAAGCATAGTTGAATAAAGCTGACACAAGTAATTATATCAACCTGATATCATTTTTATTTTCATCAATTTTGAACCTAACCAAATCGGCTTTCTCATTTGAAGTAAAACACCTCAAACGTAATATAAATGACAATGGCTTTAATAACATTTCGATCCTGTTTTAGGCCACTGTAACTATACAAAACGCTACACAATACATATAGTGTTAGCCTTGTTACCTACAGTATCCAAAAAAACCGGCCAAGTGCGAATTGCACTCGCACACGAAGGGTTCCGTACCATTATCTATAAAAACGGCAAAAAATCACGTTTGTAGTATGGGAGCCTTAAATACTTGTTTTATTTTAATTTAATTATTTATTTTAAAAGTGAATATATAACTAAATATTCTGTGAATATATCGAGCGCCTACCTGTTGCCGTTATCAATAACTAAAAAAAAACGAGCAAAAAAAATCACGTTTCTTGTATAGGAGCCCTCTTAAATATTTATTTTATTCTGTTTTTTAGTATTTGTTGTTATAGCGTCAACAGAAATACATCATCTTTGAAAATTTCAACTGTGTAACTATCACGGTTCATGTGATACAGTCTGGTGACAGACGGACGGACAGCGGAGTCTTAGCAATAGGGCCCCGTTTTACCCCTTGGGTACGGAACCCTAAAAAGGAAGCATCAGGGCATGACATAACTATACAACTAAAACAGTCTGTATAATATTCCAACCAGAAAATCTCGTTTACTAGTCCGACTACCGGCGTTCTGTTCAAAACATCTTCACGCTCGGTTGGGCAGCGCATCTCGAACAATGGTGGACGCCATCGGACCTCGGGCGAGCCTTGACCGACTGGTAAAAAATGCCTTTGTGATGTCGTACCTAGCCTTCAGAGAAATGCGTAGGTACATAAGATGACGGAAAACCTAAAGAACACTACGATACAGATTCGTGGTAAATTATTAGTATATGAAAGCTGTTTTACCCGCGTGGTGATGGATGATGATGATGATGATGAAAGGTATCCTATGTTTTATTCTAGAGCCTAAAGTATCTACATGCAAAATTTCATCCAGATCCGTTCAGCCGTTCTGGCGTGATTGAGTAACAAACTGTCTAAACTTTTACATTTATAATATTAGTGGGATAATTTATAGTTTAATGGAACTCTTAAGGAGGAGATGCCAACTTTATTGATGATGAATGGATGAGGAATAATATTAAAAGAAACCGAAATTGTCAGCGCAAGATATCATAAAAACATGTTAAATTAATTTAGTTAAAATAATATTAGTTTAAGTATATATTCAATCAATAAAATCTAGTTCAATTTATAACTTATACGAAGATAAACAATAGCTATTCTCTATATAAATTTAATTGGCACCAACATTCTCAGGGACCATTTTTTATCAATAATTACGGCTCTCAATAGCCTTTGTGCATTGTATAGTTTGCGGTGTAGTGTCGCAAACGATAGTGAATTGATTTCTGGAGGAAATGGATTCGATTCCCACGCAGCCCGTCATGGAAGGGCAGCTGCGGTCGCAGGTACAGTAAATAAATAAAATTTGATCAGTGAAAACTGGACGGCGATGAAAACCAGCCAAGTGTCGAGTCACTCTCTATACTGATGTTTCCGTCACGTAATGTTGTTGAACAAGACGCTCTCCTGATGATAGAGATAACACATGTTCATGACCATTGCTGTGATACACAGAAGTTTTCTTCCCTAAAAACAATAAGAAATTGATTTTCCTAAATTAAATTTTCTGCAATCATTAATATCGTCTCGGAAGACATAATTACCTTTAGAAAAATTACGCAGTGGTTGGCGGTTTTGAACGCACTTCTTTAATTTGAAACTTTCTTCTCGGTACATTGATTTCGTTTGCACTGTGCTTGCTTACGTGTAACATATTACATCTGATATGGTTCAAAAGAAATACCTTGTTCAGATAAAAAGATCAGGGACTTCTTTTTTATTTAATTATTAATTTAAAAAAAAATTATACGCTTAAATTTTTGCATACGAATACCCGTTAGAACATATGTAGATACAAATGTGGTGCATCACATCATCACATCACATCATCAGCCATAAGACGTCCACTGCTGGACATAGGCCTCCTCCTGGGGGGGTTTTGCCAATACTCGCCACGCTTGGCAGGCGGATTGGCGAGCGCAGTTAGGTGTGATTGTTCAAGGAAGACGCTGCTGCCCATCTTCCGGATTACATCCCTTAGCCGACTCTTACAGCAACCACGGGTATAGAGGGTGGGGTACTATTCTTACGCCGGCACCACCACGGTAAATGTGCATATGCATGTCTTATACATATAAAACTTCACTCTGTCTATTGATGGATACCGCATTAAAATTCCGTAGTTTAAAAGATCTAAGCGTACAGACGGTAAACCTTAAAGATAGATACATATATGCCACCGCTGCACCGCAGACTTTTTGGAGGAAAGCAGTAAACTGAGACATTTGAAAATTAGGAATTTCACCAAGCTATTTCTGTCGCGCCGCACGCAGAACCCGCGTACATACTGAGCGAAAGGGACAACTGCATCTCGGGCTCATTATCCCGAAATAAAATGAGCAAAATCGAGGTTTCGTATTCCTCTGTTTCCTCCTCCAAATTTAGACCGATTTTAGTATTTCTTTTAACAAGTAAATAAGAAGGATGTGTTCTTTGCCTGTGCGTTTTATTTTTTTAAGATTATGTCTATGAGATTGGGAATTTGAACGTTGAAACACAGCGTTGAAACTAGGTAAATTTTAAGATTTTTGAAGATTCCTAGCTATTATAAAAAAAACATATATCAAAAAATCAAAACAGAGGGGCATGAAACTAGCAAGTATCTACTTCCTATCTAAAAATTATTGCTCTAGTATTAAAATCCTGGAAGGAAAATGGGGAAAACGTTTGTATGAAGAAAATGACGACTTGTTTCCTCTTAAAGAGGAATCCCACCATGTATGCATTGTTTTGTTATATCTCAAACGTTTTCGATTAAATTCCAAGGTGGCTTTACTTTTTCCGACACTTCGAACAATTATCATCATATTTAAACTAATTTACACAATACCATAACAAATTATATACCTAAACCTTCCTCATGAATTACTCTATCTATTGGTGAAACTCGCATGATAATCCGTTCAGTAGCTTTTAAGTTTATCGTGAACAGACAGACATACATGCAGACAGACAGACGCGGCGGAAGACTGTTTTATAATATGTAGTGATGATGATAGTACAACGTTGACAAAAGTCGGCCATATTTATATTCGAAAATTATATGACAAACAATTTAAAAAATATTGTCCAAAATACACAAGCACCTAGCACTCCTTAGCTTTTGTTACCAACAAAACCCGAAAAAAAACTCATTGTTCGCGTTTGACCACCAACTCACCCCTCGGCAAGCGATGATGTACAAACGACATTCAGTACTATATCATAGTTCAAAGTTTAATTGCTTACATTTTAAGAAAGAGATTCAACATGACTTAACAGGAAGCTATAAAAGTAAAAGCTTCTAATCAATGTGTAATTGCAACAAAGAATATTGCATAACACGTAATCATAAACACGTGTTAGACACTTTAAAGTTTAGACGATCTTATCTGGAGTCGATTCGCTATGGCGTGTCGCAAAAGAGAATCGACACTGAATGATTAAGAAGCCTTCGTACATAGCTGACGTATTTTGCGCCAGACAATAATTATTAATTTCTAATCGCAGACCAATCAAAACTCTTTGGTATTCCATGAATGCCCTACACATCTTATACGGAGCTGTAATAACATGTTTTGTCCATAAACTCACAGCCCATTGAATAATTGATAAGAACAATGCATTGGGGACGTCGGGTCGCTTTCATTGACCATAGCTACGATGCAAAGCAACATCACCATTTTCGGACCACCATTCTAGGACAGAGAGCACTTTCAAATAAAATTATTAGTTTGAAGTTGTCATGTTTTTAGTCCATCATCGTCTACTGTTGCCGAAAAAACATAACATTCAAATGGAAACAAACGCAATATATCATACTAATATTATAAATGTATGTTTGGACTCGATCACGCAAAAATGGCTGAACGGATCGGGATAAAAATGATAATATACATATAATTTATTAGATACATTTATTAATATACAGAAATACTTTGTTATATCAGAAAAACTACTAATATTATACATGTGAAAGTTTGTATCTTTGGATATTTGTTACTCAAGCACGCCATTACGGCTAAACTGATTTGGATGAAATTATATTACCTGGAT
Source organism: Biston stratarius (assembly GCA_950106695.1). Taxonomy (NCBI): domain Eukaryota; kingdom Metazoa; phylum Arthropoda; class Insecta; order Lepidoptera; family Geometridae; genus Biston; species Biston stratarius. The sequence continues at coordinate 30,229,536 of OX467106.1, read as the reverse complement.
TAACATATAGGACACTTTTCGAACCGGAAAATGTTGGGTTAATTAAGTTTTTTTTGCAAGGAATACAGAATGATTAACTTTTCGTAAATTCTGGGAAAAGAACAAAAAAAAATCTGTTATATTCCACGAGTAACAGCTAGTATTTATATATATGACGAAAGACAATGTTACTACGACGATATGATATTAGTTCCATCAGGGACTCAATGGTTAATCTTTTCGAAGAATCGGAGCACCCAACACCCACGATGTCCCCAACTCGATGCGATCTTCCATTACCTATTATATTGTAACATTGCCTTATACAACAAGTTACATAACTGTATTTCATATTATTTTAGGTTAACTTAGATCTTAATGGAGCCCTAGATTCCCATGTAAGGCCCTATACAAAGCGTAACTTTTATCCAACACATTGTCTCGAATTGCCTCGGCGCTAATATTAGTTTATTTATAAGGATAATACTGTAATAGGAGCGCACGTTATTTTGTGCAAGCAAACAAAAAGAAACACGTTTAAAGTACATTTTTGTTTTACTTATACGGGAATAAAATAAAGAAACCCTTTATATCTACTAGTTTAATCTTTTTAAGTTTAGTTAAGAGACATAGCATAGTGGTAGGTTATTTTCTAGTACTCGGCTGACTAGCTATCACCCTCAAGTTGAAAATCTGTTACCGAGAATCTAACGGTGTGTTCCGTCAGCCTCACTTGAGAGCCAGTTCTATTCCAGGCTAGGTATGCTTTACCATCTTCGGCCACACTGTCACTTAACATCAGGTAAGCTGTAGTCAAACACTTAGCTTGTCAACCATAAAAATCAGTATATTGCACTTGGTGTCGAGAGTCTTATGATGAAGCCATATAATAGATAGTGGAGCTCTTCAGTGGCTACGAGTAAACCCTTCAAGTATGGGGTCACAGGATTGTAATTTTTTTTTTTTTTTAATTTTACTGATTTGATTGTAAACAGCTAGAAAGTACAATCATTGCCTAAGATCATACTATAAAAAAATTAAACAAAACGTTAAAATTGAATATATGGTTAAAGTAATAAATAATTTTATTGTTTTATACGATACCAAAACTATTTATAAGCGGAAATACACTAAAGATATAACACCGGAATGCCATAAGATGAACTTCCGCAAAGTAACGCCTAAATCAATCAGTTCTTTATTCATCAAACCAATTAAGCCACAACGCTGATGGGCTTTTAAAACATTATTAATATGACTCAGAAGGGCTTTTCAATTTGCGTGATCGACACAAATATGATAATGGCGTTACTTTGCGGAAATTCTATCTAATGTTTCAAAGTAATGAGCGCCAAAGCAGCGATGCCCTACACCTTCTTTTGTCACTCAAAGTTTTGTGTATAGCTGCAATGGTCATGGACAGCAGGCGTTATCTCTTACCATCAGGAGAGCGTCTCATTCATCACATTATACCTAAAAAAAGTTCATCTTATGGTATTATGTTATATCTTTAGTGAACAAAACAACACACAAACAAACACAAACATACATCAACTTTATTTGTATTTGTGATACAAATATGTATGGAAAGTGAGACAGCGCCTCTAGTGGCAGTAAATGAAATCTGTTTATACGTTTAACTATCTTATACTTACTGCGTAATTCAAGCATGTTGATATACTAAAGCCACTCATTTAATTAACGTTGACCGCCTCATCTGTCTCGTCTTCAAAGGCTGCGTCCAATTACCACTTAAAAGGTTACCAGAATACTCACCATTGACATTTCAAATCTTTACTATTGCTAAATAACATTTTGGTAAATCAATAACAATATTAACATCTATGGTTGGGAAATAAAGTCTACGTGTGTTTAATTCTATTGATGTCAAAAGTGTCATTATATAGTTGTTTGATAACATATTGCACACGAAACTGTCTGTGATTCATATTTAACTATCTAAAGGCGTAGACAGAAATTATGAAGTATATTTTTCCACCCACATGTATATTGATAGAGTCCAGGTTAAAGCGTCTCATTTTGATTCAGCTATTTTTTGTAGAGACCCAAGTTTCCAAATAAGATCAGAATCCATAAAGAGGCGACTAAAGAGGCTCCATGTAGGTTTTGTGCTTCGAAAAGGATTTCTATCATCATAACAATAAATCAAAGGATTGGGCGAGGTCTCAAGGACAAACAGCGGATCACAGAAACCATAAACCAATGTTCGGATGTTTTGTACAACTATACTGCATCTTATCAAAGGTCTATTGAAAGAATTTGGTTGATAATCTTCATTTTAGATTAGGTTTTGTTTTAAAAAAAATAATAGATTTGTCTTTTTATTACTGTGTAACATTTTGACGGATTTGAAATTAATTTCTAAATTCAAGTACTAGGCTTCTTATCCCAGAAAAAGCAAATAACATTGCGGGGTGCAGCTAGTGCCCAAAAATGATATAAACTGCCAAAACATACCATAAACATAGTGACAATAACAAAACAGACGTGACTGAGATGTGGGATGGTAGCAAACAAAACAATAGGTCGTGCCTCAGACCAGAATCGCTGCCTACATCAAATGAGTCACACTATAGCTTCAGGTCAAGATCAGAGTGACCTGACTAATTAAATAAGTATGAGGTAATTTTAAGTTTGGGTGCCCTGTTAGTTAATTTGGTATCATCTGTTTCAAGAACTGTATAGGGCGTAGATTCGATTCCCACCCAGGATAACTACCTATGTGTAAATATGTTGTGAAGACAAGACTCCAGAATTTATAGACAGCGCGCAGCCTTACGCACTGAGCTAGCGCAAGACATAGCTACCATACGTAGACTACGCAGTAACTGATATCTAATCTGGGAACAGTGCGCATGATTTAAGTGTCCGTATTTTTGTGTTTGCTCAGGATAATTAGGTCAAGTACTAACCACCTATTTTTTTAATCATTTGGAACGACAATCGAGTACTGAACCCCCTGTATTAATATTGCTGATGTTCGAACTTTCACTTCAATTAACATGGCTTGGTCTTAGACTATTCTAAAATGTATTCAGTTACCACAAAATAAGAAAATCTAAATCATTTGTCAACTAAATCAATTAACAATTCTATTAGAACCATTTAACTATTTCGTTGAAGCTAAATTCGGATTTACTTTTACTTCGTCTATATCGTCATACCAAGGTGCGCCCTTGCCCTATGCCTTTATAAGCAGCTAAAATATATCCATTATCGTATTAAGCTTTGTTTAGAATGGTCATGCATGCCGCGAATTATCTTGCTGTCCTTGACATAAAAACAACGTAGAAAATTAATTATTTTGGTTATTATAACTAAGTAATAAATTTACGTTGGGTGTGGAACATTAAGGATGGAAAATCATATTTGTTTTTACATGATCTTTAACTAAATATCGCACCGAGTCAACCAAATATAGGGTTCATATCCTTCATCATCATCGGCCATAGCACGTCCACTGCAGGACATAGGCCTCTTTCTGGGGGGGTTTTGCCAATACTCGCCACGCTGGGCAGGCGGGTTGGCGAGCGCAGTTAGGTGTGATTGTTCAAGGAAGACGCTGCTGCCTATCTTCCAGATTACATCCCTTAGCCGACTCTTACGACAACACGGGTAGAGAGGGTGGGGTACTATTATTACGCCGGCACCACCACGGCAATCATATCCTTGTACATTTTTTTTTTTGTTTTATTGTATTCAACATTTGTGCATCTCGCCATGCGGTTTCAATCATGTTCCGTTCAAATATGTTCCGAATTTTATTCTTATTCGCAAGGCGAGTGTGTCGAGGGAGTTGAGGTATGAGTCAAACGATACACTCTCCTGATGGTAAGAGATAATGCATGTCCATGACCATTGCAGCGATACACAGAACTTTGAGTCGCAAAACAAATTCCAGGGCATCGCTGCTTTGTGCTGATTACTTTGAGACTTTCGATGGTTAGTCTCAACAGCCCTGTAATTTCGCTAGCTGCAGGAAACTCTTAACCGGAATACAGTAATATTTACACAGTACTGCTTGGCGGCAGAATACCTGTGCGGTGGTATCTACCACCAAGTAAAACAAGCTTTGCGAAAGATTAAATCCTTGGCACCATAAATTTATTTACTTTTTGAATTATTATTATTTTATATTATTTAAATTTAATTTATATTGATTAATTTCAATTTTATATTATTTAATTTGACTTAAAAATAAAATTGACATATTTATTAATTTCGTGACATTTCCAAGTTTAATTTGAAATAATGTAATATCTCTCCATTTTACTTCATTATAAAATACCATACAACGAGATTGTGACCTGGATGATAGGAACAAGCTATAATTACACGATTTAGCTGTCTCAAGCGATAGCTCTTATTTAGTTATAAGCATAACATCATGTTAGACATGCTTGTATATTTTTACTTTATTACTATACACGTCATGTTCGTGTCATGCTTGATATATTCATTAGACAACACGCGATGTCTCAGGAGTTTAGATAGATGTCGGTGTTATACATATATAACAATAGTCAGTAGAAAGTATTTCGCAGTTTCAAATATTTTGCCACTAAGCAGTAGTGTGTAAACAAAAATGTGATCCAGTTTGAAGAGTACTTCAGTTAGCGAAATTACAGGGCTGTTGGGAATAACAATCGAAAGTCTTAAAGTATTAAGTTTCAAAGGATTATAGACTTTATTTTGTTACTCAATGTTCTGTGTATTGCTACAATGGTCATGGACAGGCGCTATCTCTTACCATCAGGAGAGCGTCTCGTTCGTCTCATCACTTTTAAATAAAAAAAATTTGTATTGAAAATGTTCCCTGTACACTGGATTAAAAAGCTGAAGAGTTCAAAATATCTATAACCCGACTACGCTTAAAATAAGGTTTTTTTTTAAAAACAAATGTATATATTCCTTATTAAATTTTAACATATAACTTATATATATTTCTTTAATCCTCTTTTAATTGCCTTAATTAATTAATCAATTATTACTATTTCGCGCCAAAAACCCCACATCTTATTTATTTTTAAACCACCCTCTAAGGACACTTGGGTTATTGAGATGAATCTAACGATACCGATAATTATCGTAATCCATTCGGCCGTTTGGAAGATAGGAGGTTATTAAGAAATTTACATACATACATACAAGATACGTGCGAAAAACATAACCGTTCCTTGGCAGTCGGGCAAAAATATCCATAAATTTTGTAATGTACTTACTAATATTTTACTTTACTTGTTACAGAATAAATAAACACTCACCTTTAGGTTATTTGCTCAACGTTCCAAGAACACATTTTTACGAAATTAGCTCTCACCTGGAACAAGAAAAAATGCATTTTAACATGTTGAAATGAAACCGATTAATATAGTTATGTATTACAAAAACTATAAACGGTATTTGTTTAAGGGATATTATACAATTTTCGTTTCCAAGGTATCTCAGTGGATCATTATGTAATGCAATGCATACCACAGAAAGTTGTGGCGGAATAATCTTAGCTTGTGTTATTTTTACAGTGGGTTTGAAGGCCGAAATATATTTTATTGTAGACTGGCGATGCGAACTCTGCAATTACCAAGGTGCCATTTTTGATGAGTCTGATGATTACTAAACATTAAATTACACACATTAAAAACACATTAAAAACACTAAATTTCTCTACTTGTACTAAAGTTTAATTAGGATATATTGTAAATACAAACTCCGTAAAAAAAATATATAATAAAAATCCTATAATAAGTTAATATGTAAGGCATTTAGTACAGCTAATGTGAACAAAAATATGGCAGTTACGCAACGACGCACAAATCGCGATAAATTTGCGCGGTTTTACAATAAATGTTTCTGATTTCTGAATGTATGGTACGATTCACGACGTTGCGAATCGCACCCTCCATTTATTGGAAAATATTTAATCGCATGAAAAGTATTACTTAATGAAAAAAGGGACAACAGTGCCACTAAATAATGTATCAACCGTAATTCTTACCAATTTAATACATTTTTAGACATAATATTAACACAAAACCTCTAAAACGATACTAAACTATTTTTGTGTTTATATTATATCAAGAAATTAATTAAATTAGAGAGAGCTACGATACTTTACACAAAGTCGACACGTTACCATATTTTCGCTTAACTAACTGTGGTATTAATACACGGTCGAATTGGCTACTTGGTGCCTTATGATAAGGTATTGTCGTGATCAGAATCCGACCCCCAGTATGCAGTACTTTACAAAACCATAAAAATGTGAGCATCGCTACAAAAACCTAACTATAATTAAAAGTGCAATTAAGTTTGCGTGTCCGTCTGTCCATCACACATACCCACGTGTGCGTTTCGGAAATTGTTGAAAAGCGGCTGCAATTTAAAGATAACTGTGGACCGGTGCGTGCTCTAATTGTTCAATTTTTAACATTTTTACCATATTTGCCTCTTGCTGTGCGGCATTGGGCGGCAATTACGCTAATTAGTCGAATGAAAATCATTTCCTTTTGAAATTTCAAAATTCCTACTTATTTATTGCATACGCTACTATTGTGAAAATTTTGAACTTTATGCTCTAAAATCCTTCATACTAAAGTAATTTCAATGGCCCATTTATAGATACGTTACTTATAAAGCTAAACAAGTATGTTATCGTCGCGTGCGCGAGACATCATCAATAATTTAGACAAGAACTAAAAAGTTCCCTAACACTGAGCTATGGTTTCCTCACGATGTTTCCCTTTACCAGCAGCTCACGATTATTGTTGGGGCTTGAACTCACGCCCATCGACCGCACTAAACACTGAGCTATCATCGTAACAAAAATATTTTTAATACGCTATGGGCAGCAGAAAGTCCAACATAGAGAGTTACAAATCATAACACACAACTATTCGCAATAGAAACAACCATGACTGTCCAAAACAAACTTACACGACCGCATGACTCCATTCATAGACACCAGTTGTATAATAATGACATCGCTTTGCAATCAATCAAACTTTCTCAATCATTGTGAAGAACGAACTCGTAATGAAACCATATTTATAAAAGGTATGAGATACGTACCGGCGCAAATACAAAACGTGCAAACTATTTCTATGTTACTTACGTATGTAAAAATGAATCCGTGTTTCCCTTGGTCACGCCATAACTTGACAACCACTTTACCGATTTCATTCATCTTTCTTTTATGTGTTCTAGTACTTTGAAGAAGGATATTACGGAAAAAAAAATTGGAAATTTGAAAAATTTATCAGTATACTTTAACACGCAAACTGTCAAACGCCTTCGGGCGTTCGACAGTTTGCCTTCAAATCGCGGCTGAATTGGTTTCTTCTAACTAAGCGTGCTCCATCGTTGACCACATCTTCACTTAACATCTGGCTAGACGGTGGTCATACGCAAGCCTATTTACAACAAAATAAAGGTATAAAAAGCATATACAATTGGTAAAAACTAAAGATGTGATTCCAAAGACCGGATTCGTTCCCAGTAGTCCAATTAGATTAATTAAAATACTTATAACAACTATGTATATAGTCTGTATGGCTTAATTTCCCATGTTCTACATAGACTCTATTACTTTTGCTCACAGCAAGCAAACCAATAAGCGAAAGTGGTCTCGATCGTTATCACCTAACCTGTTGATAACTGTAATTTCTTATTCGGTAAAAACTGCAGTTTCTTATTCGGTGAAAAGGTGTAAAAAGCAGTGTGACTGAAACTTGTATGCAGCGTAATGTGCGATACAAGAAGTAACGTGGCTAATCAGCCGGTTAGTGTATAGGTACAATTGGCTGCTGCACAGATTTAAGTAACAGACAAATGTAATCAAATTAGAACCTTAATTCTTTGTGAAACAATCACAATATTTGGCACCATCTTCATTGTACAAACGGCTAAATAATTAAATTTGCTGCCTTCAACCCGCGAGTGAATCGGTGTCTTTTAGGCAAACGTGCTCTATCTTTTACTTGGTGGTAGATTTCCTTAGCAGGAGGTCGTCTAGGTAGGTATCACCGCAGTACCAGATATTCTGCCGCTAAGCAGTAGTGTGTAAACATTACTGTGTTCTGAAGGGTACTGCAGCTAGCGAAACTACAGGGCTATTGAGACTAACCATCTAGTCTCAAAGTAATGAGCGCCAAGGCAGCGATGCCCTGGACTTTGTTTTACTACTCAAAGCTCTGTTTATCGCTGCAATGGTCATGGACAGGCGTTATCTCTTAGGAGAGCGACTCGTTCGTCTCATTACTATTACATAAAATAAAATAAAAATATGTATTGCAATTGCATCTTTCACACATGAGTAATTTATGTCCAACACAAAATTAGGACATGACAATAAGTCTTAATTTAATACATAATATCTGGTATATGAGATTGTAAAATTCTTTATTAATATACGTAATAACACAACCGCAACAGCGGCCATCGGCCCAACCAGATCGGAACAGATTGATTTCGCGCGCCGACGCAATGAAGAACTACAATTTATTGTTGGAAACTTATCGGCTTTGTAAAGCTAATTGTACACTGATTTTTTATTTATTAAAAATTGTATACCGGTGAAGGAAAACATCGTGAGGAAACCATGGCATGGTGGGAGAGTACTTGGTAGTGCTCGGCTTGCTAGCTACCTTCAAATTGAAAATCTGTCGCCAAGCACCTAACAGCCTCACTTGAGAGCCAGTTCCATTTTAGGCTAGGTTTGTTTACCATCTTCGACCTCACCGTCTCTTAACATCAGGTGAGCTGTGGTCAAACACCTAGCCTGTCAACCATAAAAAACATAACGAATTTGTGAGTATATAACCCAGAGTCTTAGAAAATATAAAAATAGGCAGTCACGGGGAGACAGAAGTGAACACTTAGAACACGGTACATTAGAATGTCGGTGACGCAAACCTATAAGTTTTAGCCCAACTAAAAATCGTTGAACACGACTATAAGAATTTCCACGACAACCATTTGAAGGGATGGTTTAAAATTGGGATGAACAACTAAAAACAGTCATAAAAAATACTGCAAATTCAATTTAGAACTAAAATTATTTTTGCGTTAACTTCTTAATACTATAAGAATCATTATAACAAATTGTTTAACAGGTCCCATAAAATACAAATGGGAATTTTACCTCCATAGATCGTATCAAGCAACCACGTGAAAAGTATACTCGTCGATCATAAAAGTGAAACCAGTTACCTGACCAGTTAATTGAACAAGTTAGTAGAATTAGTTCAGTAATTGCTTGAATTATTCGTACATCAACCGGCTGCAATCAGAGTGAATATTCAAAGAGATTGCAGTAATAGCCCTCACCTAGTTACTTTTAATATCATGTAAGTATAATATTAAATTTATTCTACGCAAATAACATTTACAAAAAAGAAAGATATTCAAAAAATTACTACACGACAAGCAAACAATATATGCTTAGCAACAAAACCCAGAACAAAATATGGAATAAAAAATATAATGTATGAGGGTGCTCATTTATATAACAAATTACCAAACGACATAAAACAGGCAAAATCATTAACAACTTTTAAAAAATTACTAAAAATTCACGTATTAAAAGATTTTTCGAATTTAAATACATAAAAGTCATTATAGCATAAATAAATACATACTACAAATTCTACATGATACATTAACAACATAATAAATTACCGATAAACTAAAATTAACTAAGACTGATGTGTAATAATTGTGAGATGCAACATTTTTTATATAAAAAAAAAAAAAAACTATACAACGTGGAAAGGAAAAACAATAACATCATTCAACAAACTCCTAGTGTGACACAGTCTTTATACTGTTTTCTATAATATCGGTTTACCGACAAAGTTTTTCGAACTACCTTACTTAAAAATGAAAAGAAAAAAAAAAACTGATGTTTTTGTGTTTTGTTTCTATGTTTTTCTCTTTGTTATGTTTTTGTTTACATTTTTTTCAATTAAGTCTGCATGCTGTGCCTAGTAGCACAATAATTATTATTAAGTAATGTAATCTCAGTAAGTAAATTACTTGTAATTTTTATGAGATTATTAAATACTTAAACCATTAAATTTATTCTATGCTGGAAAATGTCTTATTTTAAAAACTTTTCATTGAAATCGGATGATTACGGACATTGAAGTGCAATCGGAAAGGTAATTTATTATACATCTATAATATAAATATATATAACTCAAAGGTGACTGACTGACTGACCGACTGACTGACTGACTGACTGACTGACTGACTGACTGACTGACTGACTGACTGACTGACTGACTGACTGACTGACTGACTGACTGACTGACTGACTGACTGACTGACTGACTGACTGACTGACTGACTGACTGACTGACTGACTGACTGACTGACTGACTGACTGACTGACTGACTGACTGACTGACTGACTGACTGACTGACTGACTGACTGACTGACTGACTGACTGACTGACTGACTGACTGACTGACTGACTGACTGACTGACTGACTGACTGACTGACTGACTGACTGACTGACTGACTGACTGACTGACTGACTGACTGACTGACTGACTGACTGACTGACTGACTGACTGACTGACTGACTGACTGACTGACTGACTGACTGACTGACTGACTGACATAGTGATCTATCAACGCACAGCCCAAACCACTGGACGGATCGGGATGAGATTTGGCATGCAGGTAGATGTTATGACGTAGGCATCTGCTAAGAAAGAATTTTGATTAATTCTACCCCCAAGGGGATAAAATAGGGGATGAAAGTTTGTATGAAACTTTGTCAATTTTAAACCGATCGGGCTGAGACTTTGCATGCATAATGCTACTATGACGTAGGCATCTAGCGCGGGTGAAACCGCGGGGCACAGCTAGTAATAATATATGTTTTCAGTAGTTGTTCAATTTGGATAAAGCTACAAAATTTATTGACACCCTTCTATATCAGTGAAATTTGACAATATTCATAAAATAAACTGCTTATCTAAAACTTCGTTTACTAAAAATTATATATATGTATTGTGTTATAGTTACACGTACCTGGTTGACCGAGCATTGCTCGGCTGAAAACATGGATAAAACGACGTTTTCTGAAAATGAAACCTAGCTAGATCGATTTTTCGCCCCCGAAACCTCCTGGATACAAAATTTCATGAAAATCGTTGGAGCCGTTTCCGAGATTCAGAATATATATATATATATAGATATTCTGAATCTCGGAAACGGCTCCAACGATTTTCATGAAATTTTTATATATATATATATACAAGAATTGCTCGTTTAAAGATATAGATAAATAGCAAAAATAAACTATTACTATATTCTTTTTTGTTTTTGGGGTCGCAGTTTGTGCTTTTGAGTTTGTCAATTATTTCGATATTTTTACGTATATAGGTAATGAAATATTATTCTTACAGTTTTAAGTTATTGTTTGTTTTAACTTTAGTTCCGGGATAGGACCACATGATTAGAGAAGGCGTCAAGTGATTGATTGTTACCACTTTAATATCCTGTTCGGCCAGCGCCCTAAACCACTTAGTGTGTGAACGCAAAAACTTCATTATCTTGAATGAAAGTTTTTACGAGAAATAAAAGTTAAAAGACCTGCTGGTTGATGAAGTCTTGATACTTTGAGATCATGAACTAATAAAGTATGATGTGGCAGAAAAACTTAAAACTTATGCGGTACAGATTGAACCATAGCATTTTATAGAATGCCACTTCAGGTGTTTGGAAATTCATCATCATAATCAGCCTATTATACGACTAGTCCACTGCTGGGCATTGGCATCTAGCAAAACACATTACTTAGCCCGATCTTCGTTTTTCGCTTACAAGTAGGTACTTCCAGTTGCCCTACATTTATCGTCACTCCATCGAGTGTCAGGGTTTCCTACACTTTACCGATTTGTAGTCCAGTCGAGGTGATTATGTTTGTAACAAAAGGGTAGCAAAAAGAAGACGATCTTCCTGATTGTACGCCGACTGTCATATGATAGTATCAATAATACTAGGGATGTGATTTTTTCAATTCAAATCAATTTGACGATTTTAAAGGCTTATTTTATTATTATTTTTATAAGAAATAAGCTTACGTTTGACCGCTATCTCACTTTATGTTAAGTGATGATGCGGTCTAAGATGAAGCACGCTTGCCTGGAAGATACCGATTCTTTTTCGACTTAAAGACATCCTGATTATATCCATCGGGGTACACCCACTCAGGCAGCGCATTCCACTGTATAGCAGTCCGCACAATGAACATGGAATCAAATAGTTTCGCTCGAATTTTCGGAATGTCGACCATGAAACGATGTCGCTGTTTTGAGCTTCTGGCCTATGTCCCGATGAACTGACAACCTACGTAGTAAACGGGTAAACTAGACTGGAGATCACGCCTAACAGTGTAGCCGGCAGCCAGGTAGAGTGACGACCTTCATATGATAAAGCTGCGCAAAAACTGCCTACCGAACTCAACGGCATACATTACGAGAGGTTTACGGCCAGCAGTAAAAGAGTGATGATGAGGTTTATGCAGTAATGATCGTCGAATGAACATCCCACATGACTGCTATCATTTTACTCGTTAATATAAACAATTTTTAATAAGAAACCAAACATAAAAACATCATAAAAATAACAGTTATTCTGAATTTTCTTTCCCTTCTCAAAAACTTTTACAGTAGGTTATAATGTTACTTTTGAAAAAGATTAGGTACTTCACGTCTTGTTTGGTGTCTTCAGATGTACTTTAATATAGAACCAAACATAAAAACGTCTTAAAATAACTGTTATTCTTTTCTTTCGCTTCTCAAAAACTTTTACAGTATTTTATAAAGTTACTTTTGAAAAAAATTAAGGAACGTCACATCTTTTTTTGTGTCTTCAGATGTCCTTAGGTAAATCAATATTATCTAATTTTCCACTACCATTGTGCACTGCGACTAACAACACCAGTGAAGCCTATCGAGACTGAGCTACATTGCAGCACCGTATCCTACTTTTTCTCAATGATGAGAGCACTTTCTTCGAATGTAAGTTCAATGATCGATTTATTAATCATTAACTATTCAGAACTGAGTAACTAATTTAGAACAAAATATACAAGTTAAAAGAAAGTGCTTGGGCGAACGAGCTTTGCACGGTGTACCTATACAAAATGTATTATAAAACGCATTTTCCCAGGGATGACACTAGATCGATTTTTTGTACCCAAAAACCTCCGTACAACAAATTTCATCGAAAATGTTGAGCAGTTTTCGAGATTTCAATACGTATACAAATATTGCTCGTTTAATAGTAGGTATAGGTAGGTAGGGTTCACGCATTTTTGCCATTTTCAAAGCATATTTCAGCCTGTCATCAATTTCATCTGTCACCTGTCAAAGGCGCGAGTTACCGCTCTTTTGATATGAATGACAGGCGTAGTCTTCAACAAACATACGAAGAAGTAACTACTTCGGGCAACTTTGCAGTTGAGAGTGATATTTTAAATCAGATAGATAAAGGACAATGAAGAGATTTTTTTATAATAAGTTTGCGCTTGACCGAAAATGCGGTCCGTGATGCATGCTTGCCTAAAAGATTCACCCTCGTCTTGAAGACACCCAAATTACGCACATAGTGAAACATCCACTTAAACAGCGCATTCCATTATTTAGCGGTTCGCACAATGGAAATGGAGTTATGTTTTTTTTTTATTGTGTCTTCGGCCATCATTTTCCGAGTGGGTGGTTCCTAAATTCTAGCTAAGTATAACATACATTAGAATTAAAAAGCCCCCCAATGCTTGGTGACCGGAAATATCACTCAGAAAGTCAATTATGCGTGATTGTCTCTGCTCTGCGTCTGTTTTGCTCGCAACGGGAAATCTAGTGGAATGGTATTGACACTAAAAACATCGTCAGTCAATGTCAAAGAAGAATTATTATCTTTTGATCAGAATCGACGAGGTTGACGAGGTACCCGTAATAGCGTTTGTTATATAATAGAGATATTACCATTTCAGATTCATGAAGTTACTGTATGATCAACTATTTGAAATACGTATGCATTGGCACAATGTAAAAAGAGCTAACCGGAACAGAAAAAAAAAAACTCATTGTTATTTTTCCTCTCCATTGTGGAATATCTCTTTATGCTTCTATAATTAAATACAAACAAAAAGCCATTTTTGTATAAGCTAAATTTATTTAATCAAATAATATTCGGCTGTACTATTTTTATATGCCAGGATTATTTTTTATTTTCTGCAATTGTGACCTACACACTCTGTTACTGTTGATGATATAACTGCCCCACAAAACAATCAAGCAGACGCCAATATTTATAAAAAGTATACTCCATAACTATAGACGTGTATAAAACCTCTTTTTGCTTTTTTGCGACTCTAATAAAAAGTCAATAACCCATCCGAACATTTCCACTAATGCTTGCTAACAACATTACACAATTCTTCATAACTCACTCCCACTCTAGCGCAGCCTGGGTGCATCTGGGTGTGCGCATCCGGTTGTAACTATTATTTAATCTGCGCGCGTTGGAAGCTGCACCCTCCAGCCTATTGTTCCACCCACAGTGGCAATATGGTAACTGGTTAATGAGAGCAATTCGTTTTGTAACTTTAAATGTAGTTTATTGGAACATGATAATTTTTATTCATTCACATCTTTTGTTTAAAACAAAGTCGCTTCCCGCTGTCTGAACGCTTAGATATTTTAAAGTACACAATGGATTTTAATGCGGTTTCCATCAACAGACAGAGTGATTCAAGAGGAATGTTTATATGTATAATACATGCATATGCACCACATTGCACCCCTGCGAAGACGGGGCGGGTCGCCACATTAAAATAATTTATTTAATGGTTGACAATCTAGGTGTTTGACTACAGCTCACCTGATGATAAGTGACGGTGTGGTCGACGATGCTTAAGTTTAGCCTCGAATGGAACTGGCTCTTGAAAGAGGCTACCGAAATACACCGTTTTATCGGCGGCAGATTTTTATCATGATTAGCTAGATTTAGCTAGCCAGCAGAATTCTAGAAGAAAATACCCTACCACCACACTATGGTTTCCTCACGATGTTTTCCTTCACCGGCAGCTCAAGCGCATTATTGGGGCTTAAACCCACGCTCTTCGGCATGCGAACCGACCGCGCTAACCACTGAGCTATAATCGCTAAACATCATGTTAGATGTGCTTGTATATTATTACTAGCTAATTTTACTCTACTTTTTTATGCGAAACATCTATTGGCGCGCCTTGGCAGTAAAACCGACTCGTATGCCGTGATAATAAACAGCGTGACGTTCTCTTATGCCGTCATGCCCATTGCACGCCACTTCTCTCGTTTCCATTGTTAGTGTGCGCGCGCGCATATAATATTTACACTTTGTTGCTTCTCTGTGTGTTGCTTAAATGTTTTACATTTAAACAGCACAGACTATCCCGTGAGGACCAACTTCTTTTTGATACCATTTAATTTATTTTTTAAAACAACATTAGTAAACATTCCCGCATAGGAAAGATCGTTAACAATACCATAACAATTATAAGATACAGATCCGCCATAAAATAAAGTTTGCAGTTAAACGTTGATGTTTATTGCAATTTTAATTGCAACAGACTGCAGATCAAATAACTAAACGGAGCGTGGAAAAAACGTTACATAACATATCATCATCATCATCAGCCATAGGACGTCCACTGCTGGACATAGGCCTCCTCCTGGGGAGCTTTGCCAATACTCGCCACGCTTGGCAGGCGGGTTGGCGAGCGCAGTTAGGTGTGATTGTTCAAGGAAGACGCTGCTGCCCATCTTCCGGATTGGGATGTAATCCGGAAGATGGGATAGCCGACTCTTACGGCAACCACGGGTAGAGAGGGTGTGGTACTATTCTTACGCCGGCACCACCTCGGCAACATAACATATACGTATGTACATAAAACCGCATACGAGAGCAAAAGCACTTGTGAAAATATTCGAACGAGAAATTTCTGAGAATTTTCTTCCTAACTGTAACTTTAATTACAATGAAGGTATGCCAATCAGTTGTAATTACATTCATCAAAATACAATTAGGGGTGCTTACATACTTCTGAGTTACGTCACTAACTAGTCATGTGCTACAAGAAGTCATGTAAATACATGATATGCAAAAACCTGTAACTATGTAACTGAATATCTTTACTTCATTGGTTGTGATAAGTAGAGCGAAGTTGATGTTAGGGCCGTTCATTGGAATTTTTTGCCGAAAGGGAATTTAAACGCGACAATTAATAAAAATATCACAATTCATATTAAAATTATTTTTTAAATTTGACATTTTTCTATTTAGTTTTATATATTTTTTGTATTTATATAATATAAACAAGAATTTAGTTTTTTTTTTAAATATTGACAGCCTTGGTGTTTGAGCACAGCTATCCTGATGTTAAGTGACGGTGAGGTCGAAGATGGTAAACACACCTAGCCTGGAATGGAACTGGCTCTCAAGTGAGGCTGCCGGAATACACCGTTAGATGCTTGGCGGCAGATTTTCATCTTGAGTGTGGTAGCTAGCCAGCCGAATATTAGAAAGTACACTACCACCACGCTATGGTTTAATCACGATGTTTTCCTTCACCGGCAGCTCAAGCTCATTGTTGGGGTTTGAACCCACGCCCTTCAGCATGCGAACCGACCGCGCTAACCACTGAGCTATCATCGCTAGTTCCATCAATTTCTCTTTGATGCACCACAGGTACAAGCAACTCCTTAGTTACCCTTCAGGGTATATGGAGTTCGTTATAATAGTAATATATCATCTATTTGCTCCCATTAAAAATAACTGCTCGCTCTGCAACGCCCACATGAGATACATTTTGTCAGGTAATTGTTATGGTTATGATATTTTCCACTGAAAATCGCGTGGGTGAAACGCTTTATAACCGTAGCCTATGGGCATTTTTAAATGTTGCTTTATCTGTCATGAGTGAACTTAAGAGATAACATTGTTTAACATTGATCCATTGGCGATGGTAATTGCTTAGCATCAGGAAACCCGTCTGCTTATTTACTACCTGTGTCTTAAAAATACTCAAAATAATCACAAACAAATTATCGAAATATGAACCTCTGTTCATATTCACTCAGTCATCGATTAGCGATAACACTAATAAAAAAGCCAAAAATGTACTGGATTAACACAAGCTGTCGATATGTCACGTGGACATCTGATGTCAATCCCGTACAATTTTGTCTTTTCTATTAGCGTTACCGTTAATCGAATGTAACTTTGTCTAGACTCTCAGGATAACGTAAGTCGGGTCTCTTATTATCACTTTACTATCACTACATATGCTTTTCGTGATTTCAAAAACGATAGATCAGATTTGAAGTGGGATGCTTATAAAAAAATAAGAAATCGCTGCAACCAGCTATGTCGCAACGCTAAACGGCAGTTTATATCTGATCAAATCGAAACTGCCACTCCGGGAGGAATTTGGAAATTTCTAAGATCGATTGGCATTGGTAAGCCTAAATCACACGAGTCAAGGATTCCGATAGAGCTCAATATTCTAAATAAACATTTTACCTCTTGTAATATCCTTGATTCTGTCAACAAAGTTAGGACTCTTAAAGAAATTGTAGACCTACCCCTTCCAACCTCTGACTCCTTTGATTTTGCACGTGTTAGTCAAGATTTTATCCATAAAATAATTCTAAATCTCAAATCGAAAGCTACAGGTTGTGACAATATTGGTCGCATTATGATAATGTATATAATCAATCAAATTCTTCCAGCTCTTACACATATCATCAATTTTTCCTTGGCTTTTGGGCAATTCCCTAACGTGTGGCGCAAAGCTCACGTTATTCCTCTTCCAAAGGTTCCCAACGCTACTCTTCCCAATCAGTTTCGCCCCATATCAATACTTCCATTTCTTTCTAAGATCATTGAGTCAGTGGTACATAAACAAGTTACCGAGTACCTAACAAACGCAAAACTTTTTGACCCTTGGCAGTCAGGTTTTAAGTCTGGACACAGTACCACTACAGCTTTGCTTAGAGTCACGGAGGATATAAGAAGTGCCATGGAGAATGGTGAAGTAACAGTGCTGGTTCTCATTGACTTTAGTAATGCTTTTAACGCCGTTGACCATGACCTGTTGTTGGCTGTCATGCGCCACTTAAACTTTTCTAGCACTTCTATAAATTGGTTCTCTTCCTACCTTGGTGGACGTCAGCAGGCGATCCGATCTGATCAAGCTTTCTCTGAATGGTGTAACTTGATTGCAGGAGTCCCTCAAGGAGGTATTCTATCTCCTTTGCTCTTTTCTTCCTTTATTACTATGCTCTCCTCTCAACTATCAAGTCATTATCATTTCTACGCAGATGATCTTCAGCTATATCATCACTCTAGCGTACAGGATCTTGAGTTAGCGCTTCTTTCTCTTAACAATGACCGCGATCGGCTTCAATCTTGGTCCAAGCGTTTTGGTATTCAGGTAAATCCTAACAAATGTCAAGCATTAATTGTGGGGAGCTCTCGTCGGCTTTCTGGTGTGGATCTTGTTGCGTTGCCTTCGCTCAGGTACAACAGTTGCGTTATCCCATTCTCGAACACTGTTAAGGATTTAGGCATACTCATTGACTCTAAATTGTCTTGGCAACCTCATATTAAAGAAGTCTCACGGAAATTTTATGCTTCATTTCATTCTATTTCAAGGCTCAAAAATTTTTTACCTATAAAAACTAAAATTTCTTTAGTCAATACACTGCTTTTGCCAATTATTGACTATGCCGACATCTGTTATCTCGACATTACCGAAGAATTGCTGAATAAACTAGAGCGATTACTCAACACCTGCATTCGCTTTATTTTTGGTCTGCGAAAGTACGATCACATTACAGAGTATCGGTCAAAACTTAAATGGCTGAAGATCCGCGAAAGAAGAAATGCCAGGATTTTGGGATTGCTGTACACTGTCCTGAATGATCCCAAATCTCCTTCCTATCTAAAAGAATTTTTCACTTACCTTTCTGATATCCATTCCAATCCTCCTAGATCTAGTAGATTTCTTCTTCTTAGTACTCCTACTCATACCACTTCTTTCGTTGGCGACTCTTTTAGGGTTGTGGCGGTGCGCCTTTGGAATGAGCTCCCAATTAAAATTCGGCAAGCGCCGTCTAAACCAATTTTTAAAAGGCTTGTTCGCGAATATTTTTTAAAAAACTGAAAAAGTAATGCTGTGATTTTTGTGCAATTGATTCATCATCTGACAAGGATGCACATATTTATGTCAATTTATGTTTATTTATGTGTATATTTTATTTTATAATAGTTTAATATATATTTATTGATATTTAGTACTATTATATTTGTATGTTGTACTTTTATTGTTATTTATATATATATATGTATATATACATTTGTTTTGATGCGCGCCTACAACCCAATCTCATTTACTGTGGGGATGGCTGGCAGAAAATGCTTTAGCATTAAGTCCTCCTTTTGTACATATTATCTTAAGTGTGCAATAAAGAATTAAATAAATAAATATGCATATTATAAAACAAAGTCGTCCGCCGCGTCTGTCTATGTGTCACGATAAACTTAAAAATTACTAAGCGGATTATCATACGAGTTTTACCAATGGATAGAGTAATTCATGAAGAAGGTTTAAATATATAATTTGTCAAGGTTTTGTGTAAATTGGTTAAATGATAATTGTTGGAAGTGTCGGAAAAATTCAAACCACTGGGAGCATACATCCAAAACGCTACCTAATCAATTTGAGATATAACAAAATGATGCATAGTGAGATATTCCTCTTTTATAGATCTACAAAAGTCCCTGGTGGCATATATACCTCTACCTTCTATCTACCTTTTAAGGATAGGTTATTATACCCATTCTATCTTTTTAAAAAAAATCTCACGGACAATGCGTTTATTGGAAAGCTATTGAGGCGGATGCCGTATTAACCCTTATCAACTTAAATACCTTAGTAACCTCAAGCATGTCATGTACATGACATACATGCATACGCACAACATTAGTATACACATTGAACGCATACGAAGCCGAGCCGGGTCGCTAGTCTACTTATAAAATACTTCCTAGCTTGAACTTCTCAATCAGCCAACCGGATATAATCAACTTACCTGAAACAAATCAGAGAAAATAATTAAAAAGAGTCAAATTAAAATTCTCATCACAATGTTGCCAGGTAAACAGTTACAATAACAATAGCGGGTAAAAAAAGTAGACGCATCATTGTTCTCTGTGCTCTATTTACCCAAAGAGACAACAGTGGACCGCTACATCTTGGTACGTTATGAGAAAAAATACCGAGATTGTAGGATATGTGACGGTATCAACTACTCGGAAATTCGTGGCAGTTATTTTAGAGACTCTAACTGCAAGATCTATAACGATAAACTAGTGCAATAACGAATTATGTAGAAATACAAAACTAGAACTTGCGAGTGAACTTGAAATTTATAACAGGAAAAAAAATAGTGACATTTTATAGCGAATAAACTCTATGCACAAGAAATCACATATAATTACTAGCTTATGCCCGCGAGTTCGTTCGCGTCAGATTAAAGATTTATTTATTCGCAATAACATGAGTATGGTATATGATGTCCGTAACTAAATTTATGAGCTTCATGTTATACCTTAAGAGGCGAACAAATTTTTGATGGCAACACAATATTAGCAGTAATTTACGTTTTACAATAGGTCATAAATTTTTTATTTAAAGAATTTGAAGTAAGAACATAAATAATAATAGAAATATAAATAAAATATATACATATTACGAGTAATATATCACATAATTTTTTTTTTTATTTTTATTAAATTATGAAAATCAAAATGTCAGTAACAATAATAAAATGTCAATGGAATTACAATATCAATAAAATTATAAAATGTCAATTTAAAAAATAAGAATAAGAGTTAAGTTGCGTTGAGTTAAGAATTGTCCCTCGTCACCTAGCGGTATGAAATATGCTTTACGACCTTTCTCATACCTACCCAAATAACTTTTTTTTTAAATAAGTATCGGGCGTGCCATTTCGGAGGAGTGCGATTACAAATACCGTATCATGAAATTTCAAGAATTTGAATTCTAAAATTTTAAATTGAAAATTCTTTGAAATTTTTGTATGGAAAATCGCCTAACTGACGTGCTATGCACAAGATGTCGTCAAGTGTCACAAAACATTAGGTACTATTTCATTTGACGACATCTGGCGGCGTGTAGTGGTAATACCCTCTCAAGTTACTTCGTTTTCAAATCAATTTAAGGTGATACGAAGTTCATCGGGTCAGCTACTAAAAAGGAATATTCCACCATGCATGTTTTGTTATATCTCAAAGAGATTAGGCAGCGTTTTTGATTAAAGTTACCAGGTGGCTTGACTTTTTTCGAGACTTTCAGCAATTATCATCATATTTTAACCAATTTACACAAAACCTTGACAAATTATATACCTAAAACTTTATGATTATATTATATCAATCGGCTGGCTAGCTACCACCCTCAAGTTGAAAATCTGCCGCCAAGCATCTAACGGTGTGTTCCGGCAGCCTCACTTGAGAGTCAGTACCATTCTAGGCTAGGTGTGCTTTACTATCTTCGACCACACCGTTACTTAACATCAGGTGAGCTGTGGTCAAAAACCTAGCCTGTCAACCATTAAAAAAAACTATTGGTGAAACTCACATGATAATCCGTTCAGTAGTTTTTAAGTTTATCGCAAACAGACAGACAGACAGACCGACGCGGCGGGCGACTTTGTTTTATTATAAAACAATAGACATGCCAATGTGAAATATAATTTTACGTGTCACTATCTACGTGTATGTTACCTGCTACTAATTATGGAGTGCGACAATAGAACGTGTCAAAATTGTATTTCTCTCACGTAATGACAACATTACCAATGCAGTGATAATTATGCATATTCCTAGATTTCTAGTTTCGATGAAATGTGCGAGAGAGACAGAATTGGATTTGGAAATGTGTGTGTGAAACATGTGTCAAAATAATGAATTAATGTGACAACAAAGCCGATATCTGATTTTTTGTAGAATATTATTATTTAGTTTATTTAACACCTAGCGACCCGCCCCTGCTTCGCACGCGCTTCGCTTGAAGATGGTAAAGCACACATTGCCTGGAATGGAACTGGGTCTCAAGTGAGGCTGCCGGAACAAACCGTTAGATGCTTGGTGGCAGATTTTCAACTTGAGGGTGGTAGCTAGCCAGCCGAGTACTAGAAAGTACCCTACCGCCACGCTATGGTTTCCTCACGATGTTTTCCTTCACCGGCAGCTCAAGCTCATTGTTGGGGTTTGAACCCACGCCCTTCGGCATGCGAACCGACCGCGCTAACCACTGAGCTATCATCGCTAATTAAAATTTAATTAGTATGTAGATACTAATGTGGTGTATAATGTATATGTATATATTAACCTTCCTCTTGAATCACTCTGTATATTGATAGACACCGCATTAAAATCCGTTGCGTAGTTTAAAAGATCTAAGTGAACAGACGGTAAAGCTTAAAAGGTAAGCCACCGCGGACTTTTTTGTAGATCTATAAAAGAGGAATATCCCACCATGCATTGTTTTGTTATATCTCAAAGGGATTAGGAGCAGTTTCGATGAAAGCTCCCGGGTGGCTTGACTTACTTACCGACACTTCCAACAATTATCATCATGTTTCAACCAATTTACACAAAACCTTGATAAATTATATACTTAAACCTTCCTCATGAATCACTCTATCTTTCGGTGAAACTCGCATGATAATCCGTTCAGTATTTTTTTATTTTATCGCGAACAGACAGACAACATACGTAGCGAACGACTTTGTTTTATAATATGTAGTGATGTACTAGCACTCATCGTATTATGAAAAGGAATACATTCTTTAATAACTATTTTGGAGGATTTTTTATACAAACGTGAGACATAATAACTAGTGTGCTCCAAAAGTGGATCTTCAATGAAAGACTTGTTATTTTTTTTAAATGTTTTTTTTTTTTAACTATGGTATATTTTAAAACGATGCTGCTACTAACGAACGAGCGTCAGCAAACAGTGGTACTTTCTAAAGAATC
This sequence comes from Biston stratarius, assembly GCA_950106695.1. NCBI lineage: Eukaryota > Metazoa > Arthropoda > Insecta > Lepidoptera > Geometridae > Biston > Biston stratarius. Next base: position 30,206,410 of record OX467106.1, on the reverse strand, counting down.
CACCGGAACGAGCGGCCGAGGTGTGTCAAATGCCTCTAATGCGCGGTTCCGTTAGTGGCGCGTGCGAGTCTCCCTTGCTATTTGATCTACGACTGGTTTCCGTGGAAAGTGTGGTTTTAGGTTTTTGGAGGACTGCTTGAATGGAATCAACATTGTCGCGTTTTGGTTTGACTCATTTTGCCACTTTTGTTTTTATAGTCATCTTCATTATAACACTTTGTATGGTTTTCATTCACGAGCATTGGTTGTTGAGGTTGTCGGAAAAAGTCAAGCTACCTTGGAGCTTTCATCGAAAACGCTGCCTAACCCCTTTGAGATATAACAAAAAAATGCATGGTGGGATATTCCTCTTTTATAGATCTACAAATAAACCCGCGGTGGCATAATAATATATCTACCTTTTAAGGATAGTTTATTATAGTCTTTCTTACCACCCGTGCGAAGCCGGGACGGGTCGCTAGTTTTCTATTATAGTTAATTAATGTGCAAACCATCTACGTTTCAAATTACAAACCAATTCTTTATTACTCCTTAAAACAATAAAGTTAAATAAAAAACTACGCTTTACCAAGAAAATTATGAACCATTAAAATACTTATGAAAGCTTTAGCGAGACAACATTACGAGGTAAGGAAGTGTACCTAAGTTAATTAAAAAGCCGTATATAATACTCAATAATTATTAAATTAATCAATTCAAAAACATAGATGCAAAAAAAAAATTTTATGAGTTTATAGATTCTAAAAAAATATTAAGAATTCATTGACCCGGAATAATGTTTTAAGCCAAAAATGAAGACCTAGAAAAAACTATCTGAAGACAATAAAGTGGTGAAGCATAAAACCGTCACACCACATGGGAGTGGAACGCACGTTCTGACTCATTGCTAGTTTATTATGTATTTATCTATGGTCATTACCCTCCCGTGACATTGAACGGCGGTTGTGTAACAAATCGGTTATTTCAAAACTATGATTTACATAGAACGAATCTGTCGAAACGCTTGGATAATCGTATCAACGTGGTTCTGGTTTCCAATGTGCTTTTCGCAGATCTTTATAACTTATAGCTAATAACGTGAGAAAAATTATAAGTCAGCATCAATATGACTATAAATTTACACTAGCTTCTAAAGCAATCGTTTAATTCCTTTCATTGAAAACTAAAGAAGCTTATCGAAGTAGAAAAAAGCAATTGAAATTTCTGACTTCTCACGATAATCTTTACAATTTTATGGTGTTTGAATCCTTTTGATAGTTCCAATTGGGTTTCATTTGGCGGTTGAAAGCTCTAAAATTAGTTACTATTCAGTCAACACTACAAAAGGAATATGCTACTTTTTGCCGATTAGTTCGCGGTCGATCACCTCCCAATGCTCTATTATTATTAGTAATTATACTGATCTAGATACATATCCCGCTCGTGTCTAGTTTATACGGACTAATATAAACTAATATAGCCATTTTTGGAACCCATCAATAGACTAAAAGGTAATCGATTGACGTGAGAGAATCTTTTTGTTATTCATTATCATCAACAACCTTATAGTCCACTGCTGGACATACGTCCCTCCCAGGACACGCCACTCGGCCCAATCTTCGGCTTTTCGCTTCCACTTACTGCTAGCTGTCTTATGTATATCGTCACTCCATCTAGTCTCAGGGCGTCCTACACTACGTTCGCCATTTGTTTGTTATTATAACTTTTCATATTTTTATGACTAAATCCTTTACAAATTAGTTTTTATTTACTCTTACTCTTTGAATTCATCAAGTATTTATATTATGACGGTTGTTTATAACAGACTTAATAATAATTGTCATCAGCAGTTACCATCAACACTTCCGCGACGTAAAAGCCTTGCGGCCAATAAAAATGGGCTTACAGATCAGCAATTTATCGACTAATAAAATAACTAACACATAACACGTTACGATATACGATATCTCTACACCTGTAGTACTTTCTCTCTGGTTGCCATTTGTACTAGAATCGTCACGAAGTAATTTGATATCATTCTGTCTCGATAGGTGCGCGATCGTGACTTGAATAAGGTTGAAACAAAGTGGTTTTAGTTCTGTTACTTGAATAGGGCATCGTTTGTTTACATAATCATAGATATTGTCAGGTTCTCGACGTACCTGATAAATGTTGTTGTGAAGGAAAGCGCCATGGCATAGCTAGTCTGTAATCTTGATACTTGAATCGAACCATCCGTTATACGTTCCCTTCATTATCGAACACAATAATCATGGTGGAAAATTGGAGATGAGATGCAATAAATGTGTCATTTTCAGAATTCCCAATTATGGTAACAATTGATGATTATGATGGACTTACATACGATGAGGCACGTTTAAAGCATAAAATAGCATAGTTATGGTAAAATACGGTAATTGTATATTTTTTGACTAGACAAGTTTTTTTACATACTTATTTACAGGAGAAAAAGCGTCTTTGATGTTTATTATTCAATAGCTTGCTACGCGACTTCGTCCGCGTTGGCTTAAGAACTGTGTTTAGAGAGAAATGAAACGTGTATAAGTATATATAATATATAAATATATTAGCAATATTTTTATCCAGCATGAAACTTGCGCTACTTAATTACCTAGACTAACGTAATATTTTTTTATAAATACTAATAATTTAATCTAATAATTTTTTTAACATTTTTTTTTCTTTTTTTTTAAATAACAATATATAATAATATAAAGGATACTGTTTAATCCGGAATAATGTTCCATGAGACTATTAATACCAAATTTCAAGTGGATATGTCGTACAGTTCGTTTTTTGATAATCTCACAGGAACCTAACATTTTCCTGGGATAAATATATCATATCTAGGTAATAAACTATACTATCTAACTATATGTATACTATCTAACTATATGTATGCCAAATTTTATCCAAATCCGTTTTTGCGTGATTACATACAAAAATACAAATATTCACATTTATAATATTAGTAGGTTTATATCAAAACAAAGATAATAATAGTTACCGACCGATTGTGTTTACTTCTGATGATAATAATCTGCCTAATATTTTTAAATATTCTTTATTAGTTGAGGCATATGGTCATATCATAAGCATATTCTAATCTGTGTACAATTTAACTGCTGCATCTTTTATTTAACCTAGATTTTTAAAATGTAAAAGTAATGAGACGAACCAGATGTACTCCTGATGGTAAGAAATAACGCCTGTCCATGACCATTGCAGCGATACACATAACTTTGAGTAGCATAACAAAGGCCAGGGAATCGCTGATTTGGCGCTCAAGACTTTGAGAAATAACATTACATAATAAGTCTCAACAGCCCAGTAATTTCGCTAACTGCAGTACCCTTCAAACCCGAACACAATAATGTTTACTCACTTCTGCTTGGCGGCAAAATATCTGGTACTGCGGTGGTACTTATATAAATTTGTATAAATTCGTTACACGTAATATAAATTCCAACTTGTTGTAATAGATTTTACGTTCTTCCCTTCGCTCGAACAAGAACTTACTTTGATAATACTTCAAGTGATTACCTACGTAAATTACATATTCAAATGTAATTTTGTTCTTAGAACGAAGGGCCTTGTGGCAGGATATGCATCCGTTTCATTGTTCTGTCCAGACAGAACTGTTTCCTGAACTTATTGGATTTGGTTTAAATATTTCTAGAATTTGCTATTCAAATTAGGACTATATATACCTATACCTTTCCTGTATATGACTGTTCCTGTATATTTAAAACTGATAAAATGAGTTACCACGCCTGAATACTTCGTAAACTTCGGCCTAGATGGATCTGTATCTTATGACTTAAAAGATGTAATATACATAAGAAACTTCGTAAATATTCGAACATACATATTTACATGGCGTTAGGGTACTTTCTAGTATTCCGCTGGCTAGCTACCACCCTCTACTTTAAAAACTGCCGTGAAGTACTTGTTCCATTCCAGACTAAACGTGTTACCATTTTCGACTACACCGTCACCATTACATGAACTATAGTCAAACACCTATTCAATCAATCATAGAAAAAATCAGCAAAGCGCACCGTTTAAGCACGAGAGAACAAGCTGTAGAGTTTCAAAAGACTATTTAAAAAATATATATATATATATATACATATTTTTGTAATCCTCTTTTAATTTCCTTGATTTTCATACCCTACTCAATAGGTTTCGGTTATTTTTTTATTAACTTTTATTTCGCGACATAAATCTGGCATTTTTTTTTTTCAAACACCTACCTAAGAATGCTTGGGTTTAAAAAACGAATATAACGATATCTTAACTGTCATAATCCATCTAGCCGTTTAGAAGATACGAAGTAATAAATAAATTTACATACATACAAGATACGCGCAAAAAACATAACCCTTCCTTGGCAGTCGGGTAAATAGCTGAGTAAAGTAGTTTTTGAAGTAGTAAATCTCCTAGCATGCCCTTTAATTAAGTTAATAGATTGGAAGAGCTATCTCGATAAGAAGGAACATAATGCCGCAACTTGTTTACAACATTCATAATAACCGGGGGCGAGCTTATGAAACACTTGACAGCTTTGGAGCCGCTACACGCATTGTATTCAAATTATTGTATGAATTAGAGCGCTTGGTGTTTGTGGGTATACTAATAATTACACTGTATGAATGGCCGTACAATAGGCAATCTTATTCCAAGTATCAAATCCTTAACATTACTATAATACCAACAATGTCATAAAAGGTCAGTACATACACTTTTAGATCTTTGTAGAATAAGACTTCGCTTTCTCGCCATAGCTTTCAAGTAGTCACATTTGTGCAATAAAGTTAGTAGCGATGATAGCCTAGAAGTTAGCGCGGTCGGTTCACACGCCGAAGGGCGTGGGTTCAATCCCAACAATGCACTTGAGCTGCCGGTCTAGGAAAACATCGTGAGGAAACCATAGAACAGAATACAACTTTATTGTACAATAACAATCGACATATAACAACATAAAAAACTTAGTTAATTTGTGGTAGTAAGGTACTTTCTAGTACTCAACTGGCTAGCTGACACTCGAGTTGAAAATCTGTCGCCAAGCACCTAACGGTGTGTTCCGGCAGCCTCACTTGAGAGCCAGTTCCTTCAGACCACACCGTCACTTAACATCAAGTGAGCATTGGTCAAACACTCAGCCTATCAAGTATAAAAAAAGACAATCAGATGTTTGTAAAGATGCCTTATGATTTGATTATGGTTGACATTATGGTTTACACTGACCATAGCTGACTAAATAAGATAATCTTAGGGTCAGTAGATGTCGTCTTTAAAATTCATATCCGAGCACTTATTTCATGTGACATACTGGAAGTCAGTGTTGCAAGTGTAGAATTTTATGAGCACTGCAGTTGGTGATGATTGCGAAATGATCACCTATCTCGTGAGGAGAATTATCAATCACACTGTACATACTGTTAGAGATACATGGATATGGAGTTGCGTAATGCGTTGGCTTTTGCTTATAATTTGTGAGAATAAGATGTATTTTGATAAATAACAATATAATACTCGAAAATATATAAAGTTTGCCAACTCGTATATGGACACTTGGCCTTACTCATTTCACAATGGTAGCCCGCGCCCAGCTTTTGGACATTGTATAAAAACAAGGCTGATCTATTTAATAAAAGCATGTCATACTATTGTTTGTATTGTTACTATTGTTACCCTCGATGGAGTGACGATATACGTAGGACAGCTGGCGGTGGATAGAAGCGAAAAACCGAAGATCGGTGTCTGAGTGGCGTATCTTGAAAGAGGTCTTGGTCCAGCAGTGGACTTCGATAGGATGATGATGATGATGATGATGATGATGATTATGATACTATTGGCAGCCACGATAAATAATAACTGCTCATACAGCTGATGATAAATATTTAAATAACGTCATGTCAGACAAGTCAGTAGCCATTTATTACATATCTTTGAGAGATCTAAGTTCGGTTAGACAACTTGGATCACAGAGTTCGTGGCCTGTCTTGCCTTGCTCCATATACGGACGCAGGTGAGGTGTCAGGTTACCGCCCGGAGCCAGATTTTGTAGCAGATTAATTATTGTAATAGTATAGCACGGCTCATGTGTGCAGAAATTAATGACATACCCAGTAGAGCTAACGAGTTAAACCAGAGTTGAAATTGCATTTCATAATTTTAACCGGATTATATTGAAAATAAACCAGCTTAAATAGTTTCATAGAAAACATAATGTTAGTCTGCAAATATTGCAAAACATACTATACCTTACATTATTTATTTATCTAGTTCACTACGTGTCTACATGAAAATAAGTATGATGTTTTTACATTTTGATAAAATGATATCAATTAATATCAATATAATATATGTATAGATTATATTTTGCTTACTACAATTGTCACTTAGCCAAGGGAATGCAAGTGCAGAGAGAAGCTTATTTTCCATACAAGATACGTGCGAAAAACATAACCATTTTTAGGCAGTCGGGTAAAAATACTCACTTATTACTTACAAGTAACACTTTGAGACGGTCAATGTAAATTTATAATAAGGTATAAAAATGAATGTTTCTGTAAAAGGTAGCCGTCTCTCGATGTAAAATATAAAAAACTTACATGATTACATAAAACTAAGTGTCCTTGCTTAATTGAGTTTGTTAACTCAACTTTTTAATTTAATTACATGGTTTTTAAAATTGTGAATTGAAAGACAATGGCTTAGCTGTGCCAATGCAACCAATGCGGTCGCGTAGGGTGATTTCAGAGGAACACAACAAATTTTTTCGAAAGCCCAGGGTGTAATAAAAGTTTAAAAAATCGCAAGAAAAGTGTGTCCTAAATTTCCGCACATGCGATTTCAATTATTATTTTTTACGAGGTCCACGAGGAATATGATCGTAGTTGTGCTCTAAAAAAATTATGAATTGTCATCTAAGCTCAGCTTTTTTACTAAATTTTATTCTACCCGTTCTTCCGTGAGTATGAAATGTCTCGTGATTTTAGTTCAATTGTTTATTGAAAAACCTGTATTGTGTGTTATGTAGTAAGCTACAAAGCTATGCTATAATTTCAAATAAACTTAATGAGTTTCTACTACTACCACAGGTTGTATATTGTGATTATGTTGTGTATAAACTACAACTTAAAATTTAAAATGAATTGCAATTTCAGTTTTAATCACCAGTTTTACCGGCTAGCCGTTTTCTTGTCCAACGCTTGACAGTCCACGGTGGTTTTCATAATAAACATAGGCCACTTCAATTTGTTTGCATATTTTTTTATGCTAGGCTAGTTATTTGACCACAGCTCATCCGATGTTAAGTGACGGTGTGGTCCAAAATGGTAAACACAACTAGCTAGAACAAAGAGGGCACAAAACTTACGCCACTATTGAAAGACTTGAAATATATAATAACTTCAAACACAACTTACTTTACCAATCGCTCGAGGCAGTCCAAGACCGAATTATTATTTATTGTTTCGAGTGCCGTTTCAACGAGTTAATTCGAATTCAACAAACCGAACAAACGAAGAAACAATCAAAACTTATTACTGCGTCAAACGGGACGTACTATGTACCCGCTTTCTCCGGAACGCGCTATGCTTCGTTACCTATTCGAAACTAAGTATTACAATTCGGTTATTGCGTCATGTGGTTCAACATCATAACGAATTCCATTATGTGTTTCATATTTATCTCAAAGAGTTCAAATTGAGTGAGAGTCGGTCGGTGCAGACGTTCAAATGAGATGGGAAAGTGAAATGTCAAAGCTTTTGTTACTTTTCCTGCAATTTCTGTAAGCAGGACGGTTATTAAGATGAGAGATAAATATTCAATTTGGCAAGTAATCATTCTCTTGCCTTTAGTTACAGCGATGATACCTCACTGGTTAGCATTTTCGGTTCACACGCTGAAGGGTGTGGGTTCAAACCCCAACAATGAGCTTGAGCTGCCGGTGAAGGAAAACATCGTGAGGAAACCATAGCATGGTGGTAGGGTATTTTTTTTGTACTCGGCTGGCTAGCTACCAAGTTGAAAATCTGCCGCCGAGCACCTAACGGTGTGTTCGTGGGCTGTGGTCAACACCTAGCTTGTCAACGATAAAAAAGTTTCTAGCGAGATAATCAGTTACTTGTAACCGGGTTATAGCGAAGAAGAAGCATGTCCTTTTCATTTTAGCTGTATTATGAAATTGCTATTTTTTTTCTCTTTCTTCTTGGCATCGCACTCTGTGCATTCTGCCAGTTTCAATGTTTCTGTATTTTGTGTGCAGTTTTAATTTTTTAACTTCTTTATCTTCATAGTCAAAGTCCAGACTTGAGTCCAGTCCGTGCTAGTCAAGTTCAGATATGTTGTAGTAAAGTAGTAGCGGCTTTACTATAAGCTTTGGAGTTGTGGAAGTAACACGAAAAATCATGTTTTACCACATTATATAACTTTCCCACACCCGCGCTTGTAATTCGGCACTTTATGGATAAAACAGCACTATTTTTACACATAAACACTCGAAAAAACACTAGTTTTGAAAAAAAATACAATGGGGCGACACGACTCTTTCCGCGTTCCCGCCAAAACTTACAAAATTACTGTTTTGTCTCTCAGGTAGTATGCAGTCTGTACGAAAGAGGTTTGTTTTCTGAAGATGACAATAAAAAAAAATTATTTTTGTTCAGCAGATCAAGGAATGAAAGTAATCAATAGTGATCTCATCTGAAATATACTTCATTACACAAGTAACATTCATTGATGAACTAAAACAATAGAGGTAGAGTACGCTCCCTGGGTTTCCTAAGATGGCGTCGTGGTATTTGTTTTTGTTTTATTTACTTTTCTTCCGTCATGTTTTGACAACTTCATATTGTCCTCGGGTCGACGTGAAACTTTTCGAAAGCGAAAGCATGGAATTTGTAAAACAAATAATGTACAATCGTACTTTACACATAAAGGTTTTTTTCTGTAAAATATTATGTAAAATATGTATGTATGTATATATTTACAAATATCAGCATTATACCTATAATTTGTAAGGTTTCCATAGTACAAGCTTTACCTAGTTTAGGGCTAAAGTAATGGAGTGCTAAATGATGATGTTTAAAATGTCTACTAATATTAAAAAACCAGCCAAGTGCGAGTCGGACTTGCGCACCGAGGGTTCCGTACAAACCTGTAGATATATAAGTAAAAGTCATGGTTTATTGATGGTAGTTTATGCTTTTCACAATTTTTCCTTTATCTGTGCTTCAAGACGTTGTATCGTACCAAATTTCAAGATTCTGAGTTCACCCTGTAGGTTTTGATTCCCTTGCGAGTGTCGAAAATTTGCAGCATAAACGGCTGTATCTTTTGATTGCGTTGGCTTAGAAGTTTAATTTTTTCACAGCTTCAAGGGACAGTAGAACAGAGTATTTGATATCAATTTCAGCTTGATACCTCCACGCGTTCCTGAGAAAAAGGGTCTTGACAGACAGAAAGACGGACAACAAAGTGATCTTATAAGGGTTCCGTTTTTTCCTTTTGAGGTACGGAACCCTAAAAAGTAACAATAGAGAATTATTGTTGAATTCAAGCCCCTTTGTATGCGGCCCGACCGCGCTAACCACTAAGCTATCTTCACTATTAAACCCTGAATCGAGTATTGGACATAACTTGCAATATTTACAAAAAAAAATATGATTTAAAATAGACTTCCTACGGCTCCAGCAGTAGACTTCCTACGGCTGAGATGACGACGACGACATAAAACTTATTAAAAAAAAAAATACATAACCAAAGCTATTAAAAATATCTTCTTATACTAAAAACAACACCGTTGTATTTCGAAGCTTTATTCACAAAATATTCATATCGATTGTGTTCATTTATATCGAGACGACATACACACATAAAGATTTATTATTTAAATCTTGCTTTTAATCGATAGCTGAATCGATCGTTAGAATTGTTTACGCGTATTGTTGCCTTGTGCCTGAAATCCAAGGTTACTGGTGGCATTGAAACGTAACTTTCTGGACGTATACATGTTTGGATTACACACAGATCAATTCGAATTTATGTTAATCACGACCTATGATGATACTTAATACAAATCATTGTATATTTCGATTATTTGTAACTAGCGACCCGCCCCGGCTTCGCACGGGTGTAACGTAGATACTAACATGGTGCATATGCATGTATTATACATATAAACCTCCCTCTTCAATTACTCTGTCTATAAATGGAAACCGCATTAAAATCCATTGCGTAGTTTAAAAGATCTAAGCGTACAGACGGCGGGAAGCGACTTAGTTTTATACTATGTAGAGATATCAATGACACGCAAAATACCAGATATAGCGAAGATTTTTTTTCTGTAGTATTTCACTATCTTGTGATAGCACTAACCATGGCGTGCATCCTCGCAACAATGGCTATTTATATTATAATACGTACTATAAGTCCGCGTTTGACCAACAACTCGCCTGATGGTAAGCGACAATGTGGTCGAAGATGAAGCACGCAGACTTAGGAGATACCTATTCATTCTGACCTTAAAAATATCCAGATTATATCTCTCAGGAAACAAGGAAGCCGGCAGCTTGTTCCATGTCTTGGCTGACCAGTGACCATGGCAGTAACAGTTCTTAATTCATGAATGAATAAATGAATGTATTTATGTATGCTTTAGAGCATACATATACTACAATTCATGCACCAAATTATAAGTTTTAAATATTAAAATTCAGACAACCTTCGGTATCTTCGATAAATTACGCTTAGAAAAAAAAACACAACAACGGAACGAAAATTAGAAGAGCTAATGACACCCGCTGAAGCGTAGAAAAATTTAAAAATGCAATTATAAGAAATAGAGGTGTTTATAAAAAATATTCTGGCAACTGTTGCGCCTTAATTTCATACCAAATCAAAACATAATGGCGCCTAAAATACTCGAACGTAATTCAAGTTATCTTAAACTTAGCCGAAGTGTATTAATATCGGATCCAACATAGCCTTATTAGAGTCATTGACCCTTCGAAGGCGACGACCGCATTTCGATAGCAATCGTGTTCAGTAGGAACCGCCGCTGATGTTTGCACCAAATTCTTAACTTATCACTTGTACGCTTGCGCCGCGAGATAGCGTTCCGAAACTTAAAATATCTATACATGTAATGAGCTTTGGAAAAGCTTAAGAAAAACCTTGTTTTTTTTACGAACAAACGATTGTAAATTTACTTTAAAAAATAGCAAAATCAATTGTAACGCGTTACTAGAATAGCGCGTATTATTTCAATTGTTTTATCTTTTTTTGTTTGTGAACCGATTGGAATAACACAAACAAAATAAACACGAAACGTTACGGAAAGAAAAACATTATAATACATCAGTGAAAACCGCATTAAAAACGCTTAAATCTGCGCTGTATTCCACCACATCAATACATATAAAACCTGCATCATCACTTAAAAATACTTACAATTAATCACTTGTTATAGTTTCATCAACTTTGATCAATTAAAATTATCGGCCGATGGCGTGATCAACTCTATCCATTTAACATTTATGTACTTACATTAAACAACAATAACTCCCAATTATTATAATAGCTGCCTAACATTGAGTTTTATTGGATATTTCGTAGCGACGATAGCTCAGTGGATAGTGCGGCCGGTTTGCATACCAAAGGGCGTGAGTTGAAACCCTAACAATGAGCTTGAGCTCCCGTGCAGGAAAACATCGTGAGGAAACGATAGCATGGTGTTAGGGTACTTTCTAGTACTCGACCGGCTAGCTACCACTCTCGAGTTGAAAATCTGCCGCCAAGCATCAAACGGTGTGCGGCAGCCTCACTTGAGAGCCACTTCTATTCCAGGCTAGGTGTGTTTACCATCTTCGACCACACAGTTACTTAACATCAGGTGAGCTGTGGTCAAACACCTAGAATGACAGTCATTAAAAAAAAATAGTAATTCAATAACCTCTTATTATTAAATAATCGTCAAAATGCTTAGCCTGTGAACCATTCAAAAAAAATCCCAACCTTATCAAATATTAGTTAAAATATTAACATTTTTACAAAGAATGAATCAAATTTAACCTAGATGTTGTTATACAATAGACTAGATAAATATCCGTGAACGAATTCGTTAACTGATTTCAAGTAATCCGCACTTAATGGAATTCATTTCCTTGTCTTTTGAAGTTGTAATACAAAAAAATTATTATTTAGACCGACAAGGTTGTCTCCTTCAAACTAGTGCACTATTATCACTGTATATATTTCCTTTGTCACAAGCACAATTAATTTTATTACCTTTTGCCAAACTATTACGAAATATTACTTTACGTAAATTGTAAAGGTGTGTCAATGTCACAATAAATTCAATTTTGTTTTACGAGTACATTTGACAAGTCAATTGATTGAACACAGCGCATCTCATTGCATGTTTAAGGATGGTATGGTCAAAGATGGTGAAGCACACCTAGCTTGAAATGGAGTTGGCTCTCAAGTGAGGCTGCCGGAACACACCGTTAGGTGCTTGACGGCAGATTTTCAACCTGAGGGTGATAGCTAGTCACCCGAGTACTAGAAAATACTCTACCGCCATGCTATGATTTCCTCACGATGTTTTCCTTCACCGGCAGCTCAATATATTGAAATTTGCATGAAAATAATCGGCGGATGAATGGTTGGTTCGAGTAAGGCAAGTTTTGGTATTGTAGGTTATGATTGCAACAATTTGTTGACATTTTTTTTCTAATAAAATAGGATAGAAATAAAGGTACTCTTTCCCAAACATCGTTTTTTGCACGACTACTTAAAAAAAGATTGTAATGTTTTCAGGGTTTATGTTTATGTATGTTAGTTTCTTTATTCTACTATAAATTTTAAATGGCTGATCAGATTTGGATGTATAAGGTATCGTTAGAATTCTTGCATCGTCCCAAATGAAACTGTCTTTATTTGTTTAATTCATTTTAGTGTCACGTTTCATTCGTGTTTAATTTTCTTAATTAAATTTGTTTTTAATTCTTAATAGGTTTGTAATGCATCACATTCCGTCCGATGTTAATCAACGACGTGGTATAGGATGGAGGCCGCTCACCAAGAAGGAACCTGTTTACTCTGTATTTGAAAACATCCATATTGTAATTTTTGGAAAACAGATACCAGCATAGAGCTCCACATCTTGGCAGAGGAAATAAAAAATGTGGTATCAAGTCGTGAATCTATATATTTTTTATTTATACTTGTCGTTATTTATTACTGATATCCTTTATTATAAAAAAAACTGCTATAATAGTTTAGTCTTTAAATTTTTAGATGTCTATATTTATGTGTCCTATTTTAGGCTCTCTATTATATTAAATGGAATAAAATTAATTAAAATCGATTTTTAATTAAAATTAATAATTTTTACTTTAAAATGGCGCGAAAATCCCTATTTAAATATTCGAAATTATTAGTATTCGAAATTTATATTAGATAGAGATGTGACAGAACTTATGGCCATGCGCAATCGTCAACAACTCGGTGACAAATTCGTTATTTACTCTTTTGTTCTAATGATTGAATAGTATTTGATGTCATTGATAGTAACTTGGTAACTGTTTTGTCTGTTGTTTATTTTACGGAAAAAAAAAAACAATATTTTGATGTCATTTTGTTTGAAATCAATTTTCTATAAATAAAAATCTCCTGTCACTGTGTCTGTGGTCGCAATCGTCTGAAATAGCTCGACAGATATTTATTATGAACTTTTTTATCTATATAAAAAATTCATAAGCTAGATATAAATAGGTCGTAAAGTTTAGCGATGATAGCTCAGTGGTTAGCTTGAGCTGCCGGTGAAGGAAAACATCGTGAGGAAACCATAGCGTGGTGGTAGGGTACTTTCTACTACTCGGCTGGCTAGCTACCACCCTCAAGTTGAAATCTGCCGCCAAGCATCCAACGGTGTGTTCCAGCAGCCTCACTTGAGAGCCAGTTCTATTCCAGGCTAGGTGTGCTTTACCATCTTCGACCACACCGTCACTTAACATCAGGTGAGTTGTGGTCAAGCACCTAGCCTGTCTGTAAAAAAAAAGTTTATTTTTATACATATATAAACAAAAGAAGACAAATTGATAAAAGATGCCAGAAAGCAGACCGTTGATGTTTATAAAAATCCAAACGAAACGTTGACAAGCAACCGAAGTAATAAATTACAATGTTCAGTAAATTTATATAATATCTAACATTGTTCAATTAGGTGCGAATGCCTTGTCTCGTAAGCTTAACCCAATAAACAAACGGCTAGTTGCTAGCCTTTGCCACATTGTCGGCGACTTGTTTCACTCGCAGTGAATATGCAAATCCACGATGGCTGACCGGTCCGAGTTTCCAGGTTAAGTGGTTAATACGATGCATTAATTGTTTCGTTTTCACGCTTGTTAAATAGCTGACAACAGAATAAATGCTGGTGATCAAAGCTACGCTTAGAAAACTAACACGTGGATTTACGAATCAGCTTCCAATATAAGCCACGTACGAGTAGCTTTATATAGATATTTTACTATACGAGTAATGATAAGAACAAGACGTATTTGGATAATACGATATAACGCCTGCTCATGTCTATCGCATCTGTTCTTAAGATGTACATATCGTGTTTTCCATTCTGGAAGAGATGGCTCTTAGCGATAAAGCCGCTACTTGTGGCACTAGCTCATAAGATTCTTTTGTTTTCTATGCTTTCTTTTCTATTTTTGGTGTGCACATTTAAGATCTATCTATCTTTATTTATTTAACTCGTAATCCGAATAAGTAAAGTATTTGTACCTTCCTGTTTGTTTGAAAACTTCCTAGCTAAATGAGGAAAAGTCGACATTTTTACACGTTCACACAAATTGGCACTTGAGAACTGGCCGTTAGATTTCCTGATCGTCGGCTGTAGCTCATTAATCAGAGTTTAACCAACGGTTAACACGTAATTAGCCTTTAAATGATTGCTAACTGAATACATTGTGAGTATATATAAGACAGACTGAAAACCTATTTTGTATGTCGTTCTACCATTTTCCACACAAAATTTATTTGATTCTGTAGTAACATTTTGTAGCAATGATAGCTCAGTAGTTAGCGCAGACGGTTCACACGCCGAAAGATGTGTGTTCAAAACCTAACAATGAGGTTGAGCTGTTGGTGATGTCAGGTCCATCAGGTGAACTGTGGTCAAACAAAGAGCTTGCCAACTATAAAAAAAAATTTGATACTGTTGCATTATTTTCCGAACAAAATAATTAAGATAATCTATTGTACCATTTTTCGAAACAAATTTTGATTGTACGTACCTAAATTTTCCAAATGTTTATATGTTAATAATGAAACGCTCTTTATGGTAACTTGGTAAGGTAAGAGATATCACCTGTTCATGACCATTGCAGCGATAGGCAGAACTTTGAATATCAAAACAAAGTCCACAGTATCACAAACAGTAACACAGACAACAGTCTAAAATTATTAAACTGAGATACAAATATAGTTATCTGTAATTACGATAATATAAAACGGCGGCTTGTTGTAACTAAAGTACGAATGGTCAAAGATTTATGTAATCACTTGCGAACGATAAGATTGAGTTTGCGTTCAAAATCAACGTCGATTCCATTGAGTTGAATTGCAATATTATAGTGTATTTTATAAGCGTAATAAAATTTAAGCTTCCTCCAAATCTGTTACAAAGTTGTGAAGGTGCTAATTGGACGCTCGTTAAATTTATCAAACACAATCTTTAGTTTGGTTGCAATTCTTAATTAATTGGTTGAATTGGATTATACTTATGAAATATATTTAAATATACAATATTATAACAGAATCTAAACCTTCAGACATAACCTGACACATGAAGCATTACATTCTAAGTTACGCATATACCTATCTATTAAAAAAAAATTACATTTGACTTTTTGAAATGACAGCGACGATATACTACTACATTAATATCATAGTTTGTTAACGCGCATCAACGTCCCTAATCAAAAAGGGCCCCACGAAAAACCCCCGCCCAAAAGTGCCAGTACCTAATACTCGCGGCGTTGCCACGCAGCACCAAAACAGCGATGCTCTGGACTGATTTTCGTAAATCAATATTATTAATGGCCTTAAATAACAATAATATTACAGGCAAGTCACTTGTACAAAAAAAAACTTACAATCACACTTTAATGATGCTATATAATTAATTAATAAGTTAACAACAACTTAATTTTTCAACTCAAAGTTACGTGTATTGCTGTAATGGTCATGCGTCATCTTTTACCATCAGGAGAGCGCCTCGAGCTTCCCATTACTTTTACAATAAAAAAAAACTTTTAATTTGAAAGTAACACTGTCTACGACTTACTTGTTATGATGTTGATTTGAATCTTGATGATATGATTGAAAACAAATAAAGATTTTCACAAAACAAAATTTTAAAAAAACTCGTGTAAAACGATGGGACTCAACTATTCAGCCATAGTAAATGTACTGTCAGTTCTATGTCAGCGTTTTCAAAGCATATTTTCTCGTTTCCTGTTACCTATAACGGTCAGATATAGCCGATACCCATCGGTTACTTTACACCATTAGACAATTTTCTCTCATTTGACGCCATTCAAAGAACGATGACATGACATTAAATTATGCCTATTTACATGTAAACGTACGATTGTAATCTTTACTGACTTGTAAATAAGACCTCTGTTTTTACCAACCAATACATGTAAGGCGATTTACTTTTTATTCGCTTGTTGTTTTCTACATTCCCACGGAAAGTAGACAGTTTATCAATGTAATGGGATACGTCTATGTAACATTAACATCAGGTTAACATATATTAATGACAATTTTTATTTGATAATTGCGGAAACTTTTGTGTGGAGAAAGATTTATTCGTGTTGAAGGGAAACCAGAGGTGGAAACTTTTGTTAAAAGGTATGCTGTTCCGAGATATGTTAAAACTCGTCGAGGTCACGCGATCGATGGTGCGGAAAATGTAAATACTTCAAAATTTTAGTAGCCTTTCAATATTTATTTAGTCGCGTATATGTATATCATTAGCTATAGGACGTCCACTGCTGGACATAGGCCTCCTCCTGGGGGGTTTTGCCGATACTCGCCACGCTTGGCAGGTGGGTTGGCGAGCGCAGTTAGGTGTGATTGTTCAAGGAAGACGCTGCTGTCCATCTTTCGGATGACATCCCTTAGCCGACTCTTACGGCAACCACGGGTAGAGAAGGTGGGGTACTATTCTTACGCCGGCACCACCACGACAGTATATGTATTGAGCAATATATGTATTTAGTCACAATTAAATTTAACCCTTTTTTTTCGTTGACAAGCTAGGTGTTAAGTGACGGTTGCAGAAGATGGTAGAAAACAGCCTGGAATGGAACTGGCTCTCAAATGCGGCTACCGGGACACACCGTTAGGTGCATAACATTAACATAACTGTGTTCCGGTTTGAATGGTACTGCAGCTAGCGAAATTACAGGGCTGTTCAGACTATCGAAAGTCTCAAGCAGCGATGCCCTGGACTTTGTTCTGATAATCAAAGTTCTGTGTATCGCTGCAACGGCTGCATGTGTTATTTCTTACCAGCAAAAAAGCATCTCATTACTATTAAAATAAAAAAGAAAGTTGTGTAGTCGTGTATAAGTATTTAGTCATAATTAAATTTAACACAAGTAAACATAAGTAACCTTTGCGTAACACTTATTTGAACAATAGTATTAACAACTTGGGTAGGTATGAATATTTTATATCCACCAGTAGGTATGCGAAATCTTATAATGATGATAGCTCGGATAGAGGTGCGTCATACTTGCTCATATATATTGAACTATATTGTTATTTCAATCCTATTCACTTGGTCGAAACGAGTGATCTAGGGATATATTTATATCCTAACAATTGAATGCTTCAATTCAAATTTAAATTAGGTATTTATAAGGATGCCAGTGAAGGAATAATATCGTGAGATAACCGTAGCGATGTTGTAGTGTTTAATTAAAGTAAAATAGTAAATATATTAAATTCAAGTTAGTAGTTGTCGCTCAACACCTAACCTGACACATTTTCATGATGCCTTATCTAAATATAAGGCATAGTCTTGTCTAGGATCTAATATATTTACTTAGTTTCAGATACTAAAATTTTGCGCGACCAAGCTTTGCTCGGTTCACGATATGCGCAAAAACTAAGAAAAGAACTGAGAACTGAGATTTTGACCCCCAAAAGAATAATTAAATATAAATAAGCAAATTTCATCGAAATCATTAGGGCTGTTCTTAAAATAGACTTGTCAGATAACTGAATACTTTTTTAATACATAAATACTTTTTTTTTTTTTTATATATACTTATACCTAATACATAAACAACACCCCGACACAGAACAAACATTTGTTTATACCACAAAATGTTTTGCAAAACCTGGGAATTCCTGTGTGGGAATAGAACAGCCTACAGCTCTTAAAGCATATACTACTACAATAAACCAACAGGGCTGTTAAACAATATTTTAAAATAATATTTTGTTCTACGTACGAAGTAGACTAGTTTAAATTATATTTAAACATTACCTGAATCTACTTTTCTACAAACATCGTGATAGAATCAATTGACACTTCCATGTTGCGTAGATATAATATAATTTTAAATTGCATCTAAATAGAACAGCTTCCTAGAAAATGGTGCCGTTATCACACCAGTGCTAAATGGTCGTGAGATAACTTTTTCATCGATATCTTCAAGGTTTGGGTGCACGAATATGATCAGAAAATCAACGAAATATGATCTTTATAATAAACTTTAGATATATCGATATGAATTAAGTATTTCATCCAGAGATAAGCGTCTATCGTAATAAACTCTGTTACCAAGTTATTCTAAGGATTTTACTAAATCGAAATCAAAAACTACGCAAACGGTACAGTTATTTTTGGAGAACATTTCACAGAACTTTATCTAACCCCAAACTTAGCTAAAACTATGACAACCAGATAATACAGATAACTAATATAATACTTATATACTTTTTTGTAAATAATACTTTTTTTTGACATTTCACACAGCGCCATCTAGCACCAAACTAAACAAAGCTTGTACTATGAGAATCAAATAACTGAAGAATACTTAAATACTTCTTTTTTTGTTAATACATATAGAACAAACATTTAGCGTCACATAAATGTTTGTCCTAATGGGAATTGAACCCACGCTCTGCAGCTCTTGAAGCAGATATTGTACCAAATAAGCTACCAGAGTAGTCTTATATATATCATTTACTTATATGTTATTAGAATACCCAGATTTAAGACAAACAAATACCCACACACTACAGCTTAGGAAGCAGAGCAACTATTAAAAGAACAAATAGTCATTGGTCAAACAGTCCATTGGTTAGTCGTAAACACCTTTTTGAACTTTTAATTATGAGTACTTTAAAGCATATTATACGTATGGACCTACAGCTTACTACTTTCCCTTCGAGTCAGCTAAATTAAACAAAACAAACAGAACAATAGCAAAATAGAAAACGTATTGTACAATAATTGCGTATATCTGGCGATTTCTAAACCGGCTACAGCAGGCGAAACCGAATCAAACTGTGCGAAATTCGTCAATCATGAAACGAACTTCACGCACGAACTCTAGAATATACCTACTTTTAAAGGAAAATACCGGTTTAAAAAGAAACTAACTATTAAAACTATTATGAGTAAAAGTAAGCTACTTGAGAATTATAAAAAATATAAGAAGATGCAATAAAATTACAACCGGAAGAGCCAGAATCTTCGTCTATATGATACGTCAACATTTAAGTTAACATGCTAGGTGTTTGACCACAGCTCACTTGATATTAAGTGACAGTGTGGTCGACATAATATAATACAAACCACATCTAGCCTGGATTAGAACTGGCTCTCAAGTGAGGCTGCCGGAACACACCGTTAGGTGCTTGACGGCAGATTTTCAACTTGAGTGTGGTAGCTAGTCAGCTGAGTATTAGAAAAGACCCTACCACCATGCTATGATTTCCGGCAGCTCAAACTCATTGTTAGGGTTTGAACCCGCGTGTGTGAACCGACCGCACTAACTACTGAGCTATCATCGCCGTCTACCGCAAATATGCACCAACCTCAGCTACTAGTTACCACGAGCTCAATATAAACTACGTGTGAACCTGTGGCTCCAGATGAGAGGAACCACATAACGGCACCTTGAGATGCGTGCTCATTGATTTCAATGGAAATCAGAACTGCATTGAATCGTGAATACTGTTATTGATGATACTGTATCGACAGATGGGAAGTGGAACAAATGGTGGATGTGAGCGCTACCGGCGTTGAAGAGGTCAGGTTGAATGAAAAGTGTAAACGGGCCTCAAGGTTGATATTGTAGAGTAGTCGTGACAAGAGAAACAAGAAATATGTTAAACTAGCGACCGGCCTGGCTTCGCATGGGTGTAATTTAGATGGATGTTCTGTATGTATTATAAGTATGTTTTTAAAAAAAAAGTATCAGTTGTCTGGTTCCCATAGTACAAGCTTTGCTTAGTTTAGGGTTAGATGGTGTTCCGTGAAATGTTGGGGTTTGAACCCACGCCCTTCGGACTGTGAACCGACCTCGCTAACCACTAAGCTAACATAGCTAAAACTACTTCACGCTACACACAAACTCAGTAAGAGTAACACACAAATGTGTAGCGTGTAATAGTCCAGCTCCCTCAAGCAACAGTTTCTCGTGTTGACGTTTGTGCCATCAGTGTCCTCAACCATATTTGAGGAAATAAGGCAACTCGCCACACGACGCCATTGCAACATCACATCACATCATCAGCCATAGGACATCCACTGCTGGACATAGGCCTCCTCCTGGGGTGGTTTTGCCAATACTCGCCACGCTTGGCTGGCGGGTTGGCGAGCGCAGTTAGGTGTGATTTATCAAGGAAGACGCTGCTGCCCATCTTCCGGATTACATCCCTTAGCCGACTCTTACGGCAACCACGGGTAGAGAGGGTGGGGTACTATACTTACGCCGGCACCACCACGGCGCAACACGGAGCTTTAAACGCTCCCCACTATTCACGAAATATTTATTTCTTCATGAAACACTATTCACGAAATATTTATTTCTTACCATCAAATATGTATTATGATAAAAAAAAACCGCATTAAAAGTCTAGTGTTAGCTATGGGCGCAGAAGGAAAACAAGAATTTGGAATAACGATATTGCAAAACTGCTATGTTGCGATCACAGTTATAAAACTCGTAAATAGAAACGACCAATGCAATTCCTTATTTCAACTTAATTATGAATACCTTTCCCCGTTTATTATTAGCGACAATAATTCATGCTCTTGAGATTCTCGTCCAAATGGAGAGCCATTCTATAAAGAGATCCAATAAGAGTATTCATGCAGACACATTCCAGCTTGGGAATGCAAACAAATAATCAACTGGAAGTGGAAAAAACAATGAGAATGTTTCCTTTACCTTATTGTTTGTAGGAATATCATTCGTATTAATTATACTTGACACTTCCTACAGCTGTAAATTAGATTACAAATGATAATTATGAATTTCGAGTTTTCCATTTTACTATGGAAACTGACGTGGTTTTGACAGATTTTTGTTTTACTTGTGCGGGATTACTCACGTTTCATTATATCGGATACTTAGACTATAGTTTCAGCCACATCCAGTGGCCTCCATCATGGAGACAAAGAAGAGCTAGAACAGAGAAAAGCTAAGAACTCAGCTTTGTCTGAATGAAATTCTTACAAACAATATGTAAAGGAGACATTTTCATTCTTTTTTCTGAGTTCAATGCGCGCGCGGCATGTTCTCAGCTCTGTCTCCATGATGAAGGCCACCGGATGTAGCCGAAACTATAGTCGGAGTATCCGAAATAAATAAACATGAGTAATCACGCATAAGTAAAACAAAAAGGATTATATTTAGTTTTTTTTTGGAAATTCTAGTTCTTTCAAGATTAATGATGAATTAATTATGATTAATGATGTTCTTTGAAGATTGATGATTAAAGAATTAACCTTCGAAGTTATACTTATTACAGAATTTTTAATAATGTAATTACAACTGCCCTTAAATTTCCGTTGGATGCAAATTATACCAACCCTAATTTACACTTGTATTGCTACCAAACAGAGTCGACTCTCTGCCAGACTTGTTAATAATGATAATGTAGAATAAGTATTGATTTCGATTCTGGAATAATCTACAAAATAATTCCTTCTTTCTTATTACATAGATAAAACAAATGAAATGCGGAAATGGAAATGAAATCTGGAAGTAATCCAAAAGAGGATTCATTGAATCCGGATGGATTCTCAAGTTTGTATTGTTTTGCTTCTACATAAATTAAAGAGTTAATTTATTCCATTCATTCGTTAGATTGGGTGTGTAAGTTTTCCGAATAATATGTTTAATGCAGACTAAGCAAAGTATAGGAACAAAATCAAGTAACATATAAAATATACTTAGTAAAAAACAAGATAGAAAACTCGTATGCATTTTGATATAATATTGAATTATTGCTGGTTATCTAATATTCCACTGCCTTGCTTAACTTCTATAGTTTCAAGCTACCACTGAAATTTTCTAATTAAAATTTGCAAGGTTTCGTAACAACCTCCACTTTTGAACAATGATTCATTGGCCAAGATAATTTACGTAATAGTGTGTAAAACTTCAAATTACGTAGGTATTTTAAGAGGCACCGCTGCATTTTTATCAGTATGTTTATAATCCGTTATCTGTTAGTTATCTAGTGCATGCTTATCAGTACTCCACATTTTATCGCCACTAAGACGAAAAATAATAACTCTATTTATTTAAAACTTATAACTTTCGCTGATAAACATTGTAATAATCATGCATACTTATTGTATTCTTTTCTAATTCACAGTCGCTATAAAACATGCACACGATGGGATAAATCGTAATGACATAATTTTTTTGAAAACTACTCATAGAAACATCTAAACAGGAGGATGGTCCGGCTATTGCAGCATGATACCCCAAGCAGACGCAACTATTCTAGCCTTGATAGAGGTTACATATTTGTGCTATTGAGGTATTACGCTAGATTTTTAGACACTTTAGATTTTTGTACACTTGAGCCGTGGGGCTAGCCTTCAATGTTTACAAAAATTTGTTGGGGATACTTCAATTCTCCACGTAGGTAACCAAAATACTGACCAATATTTCGCTTAGATAGCCATGCAATCCAGCGAGGCAATTAGAGCACGTACTAGGCTGAAATTAGAAATATTTTAAACTATCTATACATATTTTTGTGATCTCCGTTTACTTTTAAGTTAGTTTAATATACTTAAGACTTTTTTACTTTTATACAAATTGTATTAAAACATCCCACAAATACTCCTTACTATACTATAATACATCTTTACATTTCAAGTTTTAGGAAATAACTGGTTTAATTTAGAACATTTAGATATATTTTTTTATGGGTGACAGGCTAGGTGTTTGACCACAACTCACCTGATGTTAAGTGACGGTGTGGTCGAAGATGGTAAAGCACACCTAGCCTGGAATAGAACTGGCTCTCAGGTGAGGTTGCCGGAACACACAGTTAGATGCTTGGCGGCAGATTGTCAACTTGAGGGTGGTAGCTAGCCAGCCGAGTACTAGAAAGTACCCTACCACTACGCTATGGTTTCCTCACGATGTTTTCCTTCAGCATGAGAACCGACCGCGCTAACCACTGAACTATCATCGCTACAAAATTACTACAACAGAATCGACACGAAATAGCGTGCATGCTTGATACATTTAGTACTATTAATATGAAGGATGTCTTAATAACTGCAAATGGTGGAACAATCGACAAGTTACAAGCGATCGTCCAATCATCGCGTCCGGCCTCAGATGCTCCTCCAATAAACTTCGATTGTCGGCATCCTTTCCGCAAGTGAAGCGTGTGTTGGTTAACTGTTGCATTCACGCTTGCTATTTTTCATTCCTTCAGAGGAAAAAAGATGTTTTTATAAACATTTGTTTTATGACGGTTTTTTTTTTCTGCATCTCTTTTGTACTGTATTCATTTCAAAGTTATTTTCACTGTTTGTGTCGTAATTTAATTTACACAGGTTTTTTTTATGCCTTGGTGGTGCCGGCGTAAGAATTGTACCCCACCCTCTCTGCCCGTGGTTGCCGTAAGAGTCGGCTAAGGGATGTCATCCGGAAGATGGGCAGCAGCGTCTTCCTTGAACAATCACACCTAACTGCGCTCGTCAACCCGCCTGCCAAGCGTGGCGAGTATTGGGAAAATCCACCCCCCCCCCCCAGGAGGATGCCTATGTCCAGTAGTGGACGTCCTATGATGATATAGGTTTTTTTTGTATTACTTATGCAGGATTACTCACGTTTAATTATACCGGATACTCCGGCTATAGTTTCGGACGTGAGAAATTCCACATAAGTAAAACAAAAATGTATCAAAACCACGTCAGTCTGAATAGTAAAATTTATATATAATTAAATTCTACATTTATAACTTCGAATATGATAACAACTCTTTATTCAACCAGATGTTAAGGAGGAGGCAATCTAAGATAGAGCACGCTTACCTAGAAGAAACCTGCTTACACTGGATTTGAAGATACCCAAATTGTACTTCGCGGGAAATACAGACGCCCGCATATAATTCCACATTCTCGCTGTGCGAATAAAAAATGTGGAATCAAACTTGATTTTAGCGTGCGTAACTGGTATACAGAATATAATATGTTGTTGCCACGATTATCCTTGCAGCTGGTTAATTCTGCAAGTGTCGCAATTCTCCACACTGTTAAGCTCATAAAACGTTATGAAAGCATGAATTACTATAAACGCGATCTCGAAGTAGAAAGTTCTATTCCAAGCGAATGGCAGTAATTTATTATGGAATCTAATGTAGTGATGGGCCTCACTTCAATAGCAGCCATGTGAAGAGCGTAATTATAAAATATAATAGCAGTTATATTAGCGGTTATAACATCATGTGGCTTCTAATAAACTTTTGTAAATGTTATAAAAGGGTCCTGATCATTATTCAGGCCTTTTCACGCTCACCTTTACACCAACTTCGTTTTCGTACTTAATATCAAAAAAAACTTTTGATTTTTTATGTCACACTATATCATAGCTCATCTGATGTTAAGTGACGGTGTGGTCGCAGATGGTAAATCACACCTAGCCTTGAATGGAACTATCTCTTAAGTGAGGCTGCCGGAACACACCGTTAGGTGCTTGGCGGCAGATTTTTAACTTGAGGGTGGTGGCTTGCCAGTCGAGTACTAAACAATACCCTACCACCATGCTAGGTTTCCTTACGATGTTTTCCTTCACCGGCAGCTCAAGCTGATTGTTGGGGTTTGAACCCACGCCCTTCGGCGTGTGAACCGACCGCACTAAACAATGAACTATCATTGCTACAAATGATGTCATATAAACATGGCCTTTGGTGGTAATAAATTAGGATAGATTCGGCACAATTTTGTTTTAGTTTTTGTGAATTATTATGTTATTGGTCACTGTTATTTTTCCTATGATAAAAACCATCAAGCCATGTCAGAGCACTTCTGGCTGCTTAATTAGTTGCTGACTTTACAGCTAACCACTTCACTTATACTAACTTAGCAACTTACTTTAGGGCCCACTTATAAAGAGAAACCATTATGTTTTTATAATCTACTACAGAACTAAATGAAATGTACACAATTAGGTATAATATTTACGTGTAATTTCTTTTTCACTGCCATTATAAATATTATTTTTAATTAAAATTTATTATTATTATTTTTAACAATGGATGAGTTGGTCTGAGTTTAAAGTGTATTTTTGTGAAGATTTTATTTTTTATTATCATTTTCAGCGTGCAATCACCAAGTATATGGACCTCTTCTTGCATGTCACTCATCCAGGTCCTATGTCAATCTCATCCACGTTCGACCCGCAATTTTCAACAATCGCCTATGTTCACACATTTCGTTTCCCTGTACTTGGCAACCGAACTGTTTGGAGTTTTGGCGGGAGCGCGGAAAGAGTCGTGTCGCTCCATTGTATTTTTTTCCAAAACTAGTGTTTTTTCAACTGGATATAGGTATCTAAAAATAGTGGTGTTTTATTCATAAAGTGCCGAACTTAGTAAAGTATTATAATGGGGTGAAACATGACTCTTCGTGTTACTTCCAAAACTCCATCGAAGCTTATAGTAAAGTCGCCACTACTTTACTAAAGCATGACTAAATTTGACTGGCACAGAGTGGACTTGACCAAGACTGGACTTTGACTATAAAGATAATGAAGCTGAAAACTGAAGACTGCACACAAAATACAGAAACATTGAAACTGGCAGAATGCACAGAATGCAATGCCAAGAAGAAAAAGAAAAAAAATACGATAATTACTAATCGAACCTCAAATAGTCTTCTTCCACCCATATAAGTATTTTAAGAATTCTATGTCATTAACTTTGTTTGTAAAATATCTAATTAGACAGCAAAATTAATGTCTTGATTTTCACAACATTACTTGAATTATTAAATGGAAAGAAATGTACGTGTATACGATTACGAATTCTTAAAAGTAGACTGATGTAGTCCTCGAGAACGTGTTCAAAGAGTTCAGAATGGTGTAGAGAAACGTAAATTGATACAATTTTAATGAATTTATATCGGTCACATTGCGTACGTATCGATTACAGTAACTCGGTCTAAAGCTTGTTATTATTACGTAATGAGAGTACCGACATAATATTTGAAACCAAAACTATCGGACTTGCTCTTGTTATACGTACTAACACATAATCATAGTTCGAATCCTGAAACAGTAAAAACCGAGCTAATAAAACACAGTGCTGAGAGCTAACTAGCAACTGAGGTGATTACTTTCCTAAGTTGTTTTTAAATTATTAATTATTATTGTAAAAATAAATGATGAATGAAGTGCTCTTCTGATGGACAGAGACAACGCCTGTCTATGACCATTGCGTCGATAAACAGAACTTTAAGTAGCAAAACAAAGTCCAAGGCATAGCTGCTTTGGCGCTCATTACTTTAAGACTTTCGATGGTTAGTCTCGACAGCCCAGTAATTTTGCTAGCTGCAGTACCCTCCAAATCAGAACACAGTAATATTTACACACTACTTCTTGGTGGAAAAATATCAGGTACTGCGGTGCTACCTACCTCGACCAACGCTAAAGAGATTTACCATCACAAACTACATATTGCATGCCATTTGCATCTATTTTTTTCTTATCTAAATAGAATGAAATAAAGTCGCTGCTTGCGTCTGTCCGTTTCTCCGCTAACTTCCTAAACCACGAAATGGATTTCACTGTCATTTAAATATTTGTAATGGAAAGTTTGTATATACAATTTAACTTTTTTTATAAGAAGAGATATTAAATGTTTTATAATCAAGTCGCCGGAATAAATTGTAAAACTTGCCTTAAAGCTGGGGCGTGTTGCTATAGATAGAGTAATGTGTGAAGTTTAAAAGACAGCCTTTTTGGTCCACAAAAAAACACGCAAGAGCAACTCCAAGATGCAATGTAATTTTTTTACAAGAGCAAATTGTAAAGAAAATACATTTTATATTTTAATTACTTTTATTTTTTAGAGCTCATATACTTACAGTATACATAAATAATAGATTAATGACCGGACGGATCGCACCCTGAAGGGCGTGTGTTCAAATTCCAACAATGCGCTTGATCTGGCAGCAGAGGAAAACATCGTGAGGAAACCATAGCAAACCATACTTTCTAGTCCACAACTTTTAACTCAAAAATCTGCCACCAAGTACCTAGTAATGTGTTCCTGCAGCCTCACTTGAGAGCCAGTTCCCATTCCAGGGTATTTGTGTTTACCATCTTCGATTGCACCGTCACTTAACATCAGGTGAGATTGTCAAATATCTAACAGTTAACCTGTCAACAGTAGAAAAAAACGAGAGTTAATTGTAAGAAGCCCATAAAAATGTTGTTTACATACTTAATGAGATTAAGAACGTCCTACTTTACAGTAAAACATACGGACTTACGACTGTAACAAAGTAAATAATAGCGATGACATTTGTAAATAAAAAAAATTAACACTTTAAACATTCGTTCCAACGCCTTTTGAGCCAAAAGTAGACTGCGTAGAAAGCGCAACCACAAATGATAAAATTATTGCAATGAAGCCCAATTAGGAAGCTAAGAAGTTTATTTCTTTGGTGGAAGCTATCCCTAAACACACTTATCCTCTTGGCATGAACAATTCAAAAACATGTGTCCAATCGACATGAAGAATTCGCAATAAGATCATTCTAATCGGAATTGTAACAAATCGGTCCCAGTTTTGACTACTAGAGATAAGGATCCTTTTAAACCTATTAACTAGCCAAAACATTAAATCATTATGGTTACAAACATACCCTAAACAGCGACCTGAATTTCTTTCAATAAAATCTTTAGTACTAATTTAAATATTAAAATCTTGCAAGCATCTAAATTAGTGGCAATATCATCGTGCCAAAAAAAGGCATTAAAACATCCTTTCGTGCTATAATATAATAATGGAGAAACCTTGAGGGCTTACAGTTATGGATTTAATTAAATTTGCGCAATACATAGACATGGAAACCGACAGTTGTTAGGTATATAACATAGCATAGAGAATTGAAAACGGGTAGGTATGCAATTGTTAACTGAGACGAGAACAAGAGGCAAGTTTATTAAAATGGAACTAATACATTCGTAAGTAGAAACTGAAACAGGAAAACCGACTTTTCTTTTCAATGTCGTAGGTATAAGTCGTGGGAACCCAAAGCAGTATGACAACGCGATCAGAAATATCCAGAGGTTCAAATTATAAAAACCGTTGTTGATAACACTATTTCCTGTCAAACAAATAGGTACTAGTATTCCGTGATAATAAACACGACTCAACCGCATTTCAGTTATTTCTATTGATTAATAGTTTTCCGCAATAATTGCTGGTATTAATGTTGGCTAATAAATCGAACTAGGCGCAGCACGTACATATGTATGTTGTCGAATTTTTTTTATCGACTTGAATATGCGAATATCAAATCAAATTATGAAAATATATTCAACTATTCTCTTGACCGACATTGTGATCAACGTCTAATGACGATGCGTTTACTGTTAAATCTCCTTTCTAATTAGAATCTGCTAAAGATGATTTCGTAGAGTTAATCAGAGAATAAAAGTTATTTTAATGTATGAACTTTCTCCTGCTACCTAATAATCTATGACGGCAGATAATATAATAAAACGGTCACTTACAGCGATAGAAAGTAAATCCGAAACACCAAGTCCAAGTAACGAATGTAAGATCACGACTTCACAGTCACAAAGTTTAAATAAATCACAACACTATAAAAGTCACAGGCCACTTAGAAAATAAAACAGTTAGTAAATAAAGTCAAACGCGCACGGTATTCGAACGTTATTTTGAATCGGAACGTGGTAAGTAAAATGACAGTTGAAAATGCAAAATGGCGGAGCGCGTGCGCCCCCCGTCGCAACTGAACTCTGTCTGGCGGCTGACTGAACTGGCTGTCTCAAGAGCACGCAGGCACCACACATTCATAGATTGAACGTGCCTGTGATAATGACGATATTTTTTATTACGATCCCACATCGCTTTAGTAACGTACACTATTGTTTGACCCTTTTGTCAGGGAGTCGTGTGTGGCCTCGACTCCCAAGTCATGAGGAGTATGTTTACATCCTACGCATCACACTTGACTCTATATTCATAATCTGATTTGGTATTTCCCATTAGGAGTGCTTGATTTTAAATTTTAATGAATCCGTCTACAATTATTTTTTTTAATCTGGCCAATAAAAGGATTTTTAAAAGACTATTTGTTGGGTGGACTGAAATAAGTTTTGCTCCTAAGCCGCCAAACAGTAGTACGCAAATTTTACTATGTACCAATACTTTCACATCTTTGCGAGTAGTGATTAGAAATTATTTTAATTTTGATAAATCTTGGTCAATCTCAATTAACATAAAAAGCTTTTTACTTTTTTTTTTAAATCTAGTCTCCATTCTCCACCAAAATGTCATAAGTTAACGCCATGGACCTCACAATGAAAACAGTTAACTACACAATTACCAGAATTATATTAGAATAACAATAGTGGTAACTACTATTACATTAAAAAGAATTACCTAAAACATACATATGTTTAACTCAATTAAAAGTTAATTAATAAAATGCATATGAAATAAATGTAAAACTTGCCTCCGAATAGAGAATGGAGAAGAATAAAGTCACCGTGAAAAGGGTATAGGGGATAGCACGCTTCACGTTCGAATCGGACATTCAAA
Organism: Biston stratarius; assembly: GCA_950106695.1. Taxonomy (NCBI): domain Eukaryota; kingdom Metazoa; phylum Arthropoda; class Insecta; order Lepidoptera; family Geometridae; genus Biston; species Biston stratarius. The sequence continues at coordinate 30,176,020 of OX467106.1, read as the reverse complement.
ACGCGTGTCGAACCGAGAAACGAGCCTTCAAACTACTACCATGATATTAATTACTATCTGTTGGTAATCGGCATTTTGGAACACCACAGCTGAAAGTTATCATGAATGAACCGCGATTAAAAGATAAAAAGCTGAAGACATTTCTCAAACGTGTGTTGGTTGCCGAGTGGTAATAGTTCTTACATACCAAAAATGTCTTTCTTAGTGTTTATTGCAGCTACTAGAATTCCTGAAGCAATAGGTAACCGTATACCTTTCTACGTTAAATATATTTGTGTAATTTAAAGGAAACAGATTTACGTTTCGATGCAAAACGTGTCTGTAACCATAGATAGAACACGTCGATTTAGAAGAATTCTATTCAACAGCAGCAAAATAAAATTATGTGTGTTTTTTATATAACAAGAGACTATTCTTTAGGATGTGTGTTGCCGTGGTGGTGCCGGCGTAAGAATTGTACCCTACCTTCTCTACCCGTGGTTGCCGTAAGAATCGGTTAAGGGATGTAATACGGAAGATGGGCAGCAGCGTCTTCCTTGAACAATCACACCTAACTACGTTCGCCAACCCGCCTGCCAAGCGTGGCGAGTATTGGCAAAACCCCTCCCCAGGAGGAGGCCTATGTCCAGCAGTGGACGTCCTATGGCTGATGATGTGATGTGATGTGATTTTTTAGGATGAGGACAAAGAAAGTTTCGTTTAAAGTCTTAATAGCTTACTTAGCCCTTTGCTTTCTTCCTGCTTTCGCTTCAGATCAAACTATTGCAGAATTTTAATAGTATAGGTGTGTTTACTACACTAGGCTAGACATGACCAGCATATTCATTAACACCGTCTCTTATCATACGAGTTATAACTAAAAGCTTAATCTTAATATAAAGATAATTAATTATCAATGTATAATTAGTCGTTATAAAAATACAATGAAAATTTTAATTGGAACTGTTTATGAAAGAAATTCTTACATCGTCACATAGTTCGAATTTACATGAAAAAAAAATGTTACATTTCAACGACCAAATATTTTTTATTTCTGAATGTGAATAAAAAAGCTTCATGTATTGAAATGTTTTAAAGCTTTAAAGCAATAAAAGTCGACGTTAATCACGATAAGATTTATACTAACAACACCAACCAGCTTTGCATGATAGCTTTGTAACATAGAATAAAACAGGGTCAAATTTCGGAGGTACAGAAAAAAAACTGGTTGGTTTTTGCTTAAAAACATATGAAGAACTAGAAAATAGAAAGGAATTTTAAGATTACTACAGCTCGCGCTGTATAAGAAATATAGCTGTCAAACACAACATCAACATTATTGTGGGGCAAATAAAAAATAAATTTCATTATAATCAGCCTATGGTCATTGTTCACAGCTATCAAGGATTAGGACCTCGCTTACAAAACACTATTGAACTCCATTTTTGGATTTTCATTTCCACTATGCCTGCCTTGCCTTGTTCCACTGCCTTGTTAGTCCATTTAATAGAATATCTGTTTTAAGAGCTGATGTAGGTTCGATTTTCACCAGGACAATATTTCTGTGACGATATATATTTGTCTTGTATCTGGGTGTTCTGTATATATTATAAGTGTGATTTTGCACAAAAAATATATATATATATATTAATATCCTATCAGTTAATTGATATCCATAGTACAAGCTTTGCTTAGTTTGCGGCTAGATGACGCTGTGTGAAATGTCCTACGATATTTATATTGTCACTGCATCGTAATGCAGGGCGTCTTACAAGATTTTATAATTATATAATTTATTTATTTATCGAGGCTTCGCATTAGCAACTACAACTACATCAATGAATACACCAAATTATATTCTAAATTAAAGCTAATTGTGGTGATTTTTAAAGGAAGCGCAGCATGCAATAAATCTCAAAATTAGTAAATTTATAAAATATGAAAGTTAACTGTAGAGTTGGTAGTTTTTTTTTTTGTATTATAACCAGATACAAGAATTAAAAGTTGTAAAAACATACATTTACATACCAAATTACAATCCAAGTGTTAAAAGTTCCAAAAGACTTTCATTTTGATATTGATTAACACTGGCAATTTTCAAGTAGCCGAATAACTTAAAGCCAATGGGCCGAGACGAAAGAAAGAAGCATAATTCTTTCAACGGCTCTGTCAAAAATACAATTTACGATCCCGTAATAAATCCATCTTGAAACGGACATTTCAGAAATACTTTTATGCTTTCCAAATTATGAGAACGTGGAATTGGATGGAATTACCAATGATCGTGCGCTTTTTTATCACACTAAATATTATAAAGGCGAAAGTTTGTGAGTGTGTGTGTTTGTATATTTGTTACTTCTTCACTGTCAAACGGCAAACCAATTTTGATGAAATTTGATATGGATGTAACTGACATCCTGGATTAACAAATACTTTTTATCCCGAAAAAAAAATTTGTATTCACGTGGGCACAGCGGGTAACACCGACGCTGCTAGTATCTAATAATAATCAGCAAAAAAAATGTAGGTTAGCGAATATTAATATGCCTATATTAGCAATTGCTGTACACAGTGTTAAAATGTAGTATTTATTTATCTGTTAAAATTATGAACAAAATAAAGTATGTAGACAAAAAAGTATAGAAGATCGTAGTATAGACTTTTTACAAGTGTCCTATAGAAAAAATCTGTCAGTATCTTCTAGGCTAGTTTTCCATCGTAGACCGCACCTCCAATTAACATCAAAGGGCCTAGGCAAGTAACATTCGATTGGCGATAGCGGTAATAGAGAAGTAAAAAATGTACGGAATTAACATCCCGAACATTTCTGGACTTTTCTGTTAGCGTTATCGAATAGATCAAATGTTACTTTGTCTAGGCCCTCAGGTGAAATATTGGTCAAACGCTAGCCTATTTATTATTAACAAAAAACAAAGTCAAACTTAGGACTTTGATTAATGGATTCCATCGGACCTACAGCTATAAACTTACCTTAAAATGCTTGGTCTTGTCAACACCAAACCGAAGACACCGTTCTCCATCTTAGACCATATACTAGTCAGTTCCTTAAGTCAGGGGTGTCAAACTAGATTTTCTAAAGTGCACTTTGCAAAATTTAGTGTGTGTTAGCGGGCCAGACTCAAAATAACTAAACATGTACTGAATTAAATTATTTATCTTTACTTAGTTAATGTTTGCTACTTACACTAGGCAACTAACATCGATATATCTTTATAATTTATTGCAAAAAATGTAAATAAATGATCTAATTAAGGATCCAGGCACTTTTCTTGATCATAAAATAAAGAGCGCAAAATCTAGAGAACGGCTTCGTCTATCATGTAAAAAAATTTAAGATCTGAATTTCTGTTGTAAGCCGCTATATTATGATTCGAGGGCCGCATGCGGCCTACGAGCCCTATGTTTGACATGACTGCTATAATGTAAACAAAAACTCACACTTGTTATCTATAGAAAATAATGGAAATATTTTTATAGACAAATTGAGTCCCTACCCTTTACCCGTCTTGTGTCCTGGAATGTCTTCACCATCAACTTTAGCTTCTCCGTAAAATTTGACCAAATTTTCCTTAAGGCATCCTCAATTGCCACATATTATGCCCTCGGGCTATTTCTCACGGCTTTAAGGAGAGCAGTCTTTTAGTTAAAAACGGTTTAGAAATTACGAATTCTTTAGTAATAACGGTAATCGTACATTTCATAATGGAGATAGTTCTTTAAGGTTGCGTGTGTTTCACAGATAATTAAAATTAGTGCATGTATTAAGTCGGGTACTTTTGATTTGCATATATGTCTTCTATGCTTGTTTTTAATATGTTTATGTTTATTTTGTTTTACCTACACGGGCTCACCGCAAGCCCAGCGCTGGTCATACCACTTGGTATGATCATCGTTATGCTGAGATGAGCCCCTATTTTATAACCGTCTCTCTCTCTGTTTGTTTGGTTTTGTGTTACAAAATAAAATTAATTTCTTTCTTTCTTTCTATACCAGCTCAGCATATATTTTTAACATTTTTAAAAACCAAGAAATCATAAGGCGAATTTAGGAAACTTTAATCGGAATTAAAAGACAAGATAGTGTCCTATTATGTCCTTACTCCATACTTCCATGCCAGGCGCCTGTGACGTAGGAAACAAATAAGAGTGGGCCATCAGCCGATTGCACCTGAATAGGTGTCAACAAGTTGTTTACGCAGTGGGCATCCCCAAACGATCAACCACGAGGTTGCCTTCAGACACAATGGGACGAAAAAAATTGGAAAAGTCCTCTGCCCAATAGCAGCAGAAGGGTGTAGGTTAAAGTAACATGATATTTAGAACCACGTTGATGATTTTGAAAGAAGTACTAATGAACCCCTTTAAATTTTAATTAAATAGTATTTTTTACCTACCTGATCATTTTGCTGTGCGGCCACCGTCCGCGCCGCCTCGCGCTTCAGTTGTATGATCATCCTTTCCTTCGATTTGATTTCCTCCAGCTGTAACCAATTGTTTCTGATTAACCAATTGTTCAAATTCTAAAAAAGCTGGTAAACTCGACTCTCAAAAAACTTTTAAGTTTAACGGTTTTATTTTACATCTAGCTGTTAGGGACCATTCAAGTATTACGTAAGCAGAATTTTAGTAATTATTAACCCCTCCCTCCCCCTTGTCAGCAAAAGTAAGCAAAGCTCTTACTTCCCTCTGATATGCGTAAGTATATTGGTTTAATTAGCAACCATTTCGCTAAAACTTGGTCTGTCGATAACAAAGAAACCAAACAATCAACATAATTTATACGACTTTGCTGATATTATCACCATTCAGATCGCTTCATCCCCAATGTCGTCAAAAATAAGCAAAGTAAAGACCAAACTCCCCCACCCCCCTTTGGTGCTTACGTAATACTTGAACGGCCCCTTACCCTCGACTTCGTCTACGTGGAATTTAACAAAAAATATATTTGCAAGGATTAGAATTGAGGAATTTTAATTAATTGCAACGATTTTTATTTTAAAAAAATTGTTTGTTATGTAATAGTAATGATACGAACGTGACGTTCTCCGCATGGTAAGAGATAACGCGTGTCCTCGGTCATTACAGCGGTACACAGAACTTATATCTATATACACTGACGACCTCCTGTAAAGGAGATCTACCACACAATAAAAAAAAAACCAATACACCAATAACAGATCCTCAGAATTGACTGTTTAAGGGGGCAGTACCCTTGCAGTATCAGGAATCCAAAGTTTACATAATATTGTGTTGTCGTCGAAAATGATATTCGGTTGCAAACTTACAAAATAATCGATTCAATGGAAGTAGTAAGTAGAAAACCTGTCCCAAGATTTAAAACAAGAAATATATATACGACTGAAGCTAATAATAAAATGAAATCAAGTTTGAGTGTTCAAGGTATATACGAGTATTTAGTTTATTTCCGCTTAACAGTCGTTTCAGCTACAAATGACGATTCTAATTTTAAAAACTTGACAAAAATTTAAACCACTTGAAAATAATTTAAAAACTTAACCGGAACTTTACTTAATATCTAAAACTAAATTTGACATAAACTTAAAAGCATAAACAAATTAAACAAAACACTAATTAAAATAAAAACAAAAACCAAAGTATTTATATCCTCTTCTCGCTGCAGTAAGCAGTTGCCGACACGTGTTTCGCCTCTACACGAAGTATCCTCTGGACGTGTTGACTCTTCGAGCGCTTGGCCGTGACTAAGTAATACAGGTAATACTTGGCCGTTTATTTTCAAAAACTATATTTATACTGTCAGATTTATCGCAATGATTGATTTAAAATACTTCTACTCTTTCAGGCATATAATTTGTGAAATAGAAATAATTATAATAAAAATCTCTTATTTTTTTTAACTAAATTTTTTCATTCACCAGATACCAAATCGGTAAAATCAAAATCAAAATCAAATTCAAAAAATGTCTTCATATTTTTTTATTTTTTTTTAATATCTGACAGGCTAGGTGTTTGACCACAGCTCACCTGATGTTAAGTGACGGTGTGGTCGAAGATGGTAAAGCACACCTAGCCTGGAATGGAACTGGCTCTCAAGTGAGGCTGCCGGAACACACCGTTAGATGCTTGGCGGCAGATTTTCAACTTGAGGGTGGTAGCTAGCCAGCCGAGTACTAGAAAGTACCCTACCACCACGCAAAAATTAATATTTTGTTACTCTTAAGTGAATTGCTCTCATGTTAGCGACAGGCGTCTAATAACTCGCCCAGGCTTGTTCAGTAGAATTTATTCAAGTAGTGTAGTATATAGCCGTAAGCTTACAGTACTTATAGTATTTATAACTATTATAAACAGACGCCAAAACCAAAACGGAGAACGCTGAACAGCTGATCGAATTAGTTATTGGCTAGTTCCGTGTTATCGGACCGACCGCATAATAGTAAAATATACCTAATATAGTAAACGCACCAAGCCTAGTGTCACATACGTTCTATGCAGCAGACTCAAACATCACTGACATATGCGTGACTTAAAAATATTGTGGCATCACTGTAGTACTGACATACTTAAAGCATACGGGGCGTAGGAACCGCCATTCGCTGATATGTGTGTGAATCAGCCTTTATTTAATATCCTTAAAATGAACTCTATATACCTATAGATCAATGTTTATTTCATTTGTTTTTCAGATTTTGGTGAATATCGATGACATCACTGTAGTACTGACATACTTAAAGCATACGGGGCGTAGGAACCGCCATTCGCTGATATGTGTGTGAATCAGCCTTTATTTAATATCCTTAAAATGAACTCTATATACCTATAGATCAATGTTTATTTCATTTGTTTTTCAGATTTTGGTGAATATCGATGACAGTCTACAAAAGAATACAAAATGAAGAATACTGGAATACAAAAGAAAGTCTAAAAGACAAATGAAAGTGAGTCAAAAAAAATTAGTTTACTTAATTAACTATGCTCCGGTTTGAGAGGTACTGCAACTAGCTAAATTACCGGGCTGTTGAAACTAACCAACGAGCTCAAAGTAATGAGCGCCAAAGCAGCGATCCCCCGGACTTTGTTTTTGCTACTCAAAGTTCTGTATATCGCTACAATGCATACTACAATAATGCAATGCTACATGCGTTATCTCTTACAATCAGGAGAACGTCTCGTTCGTCTCATTGTACATTTGAACAAGTAATTAAATTAAATATTTAAAAAACCTCCTACGCAATTAACCAAACATAGCTAAGAACCATCGCAAGGAAACTGGCTTTCAAATGAAAAAAACCGCATCGAAATCGGTCCATCCATTTGAGAGCTACGATGCCACAGACAGACAGACACACACACACACACACACACACACGCAGACAGATAGACATCGACGACAAACTTATAACACCCCTCTTTTTGCGTCGGGGGTTAAAAAAAGTGGGGACTCGACGCTTAGATTGATTTGTGCTGAGCTGGAAAGGCGGTAGTTTAGGGACTTATTTTTGGGACATAGGCACCCTGATCGTCAATCAGGCTACGCCATGTCTAGTAATTAAATGTCTGTGTAAGATCATCAATACAAACCAGTTGAAGGCAATGTGCTCGCGCGTCGCGGCGCGCGGCGCGCTCGATGGCGGCGTGCCGCGCCTCCTGCGCGCGCAGCTCCGCCGCGCGTCCGCTCTCTGCCGCCTGCGCGACCTGCAACACAACACAATCAGCTAACGCACGAAGACTAAGAGCAGGCTCCCACATTCGCTCCGTCCATACTGTATTCCCTAATCGTAAAACAATAAGGATGATAGAATCTACCGTTTGACCGTATGGTTGCTTGGAAGTACGCAAACGTAACTAGCAAATCTAATTACATGTATTAACAGTAAAGTTGACAAGCCAGTTAGCTCATTTGGGAGTATGTGCTTCTTGTAGAGCGTGGGTTTGATTCCCACTCAGGACAAACATTTGTGTGACGAGCACATTTGTTCTGTGTTTAGATTTTCTGTAGGTCTTGTAAGGTATCAGTTATCTGGTGTCCATAGTTTTGCTTAAAGCATTGCTTAGTTATTAACTAAATGGACGCTGTATGAAATGTCCTAAGATATTTATTAAGTTTGATTAGTCTAGAAAATATCTCTTCTTATAAACGGATGCTCGTTTCATGAGTTTTTTTATTGTTCAGTAACTTATTTTAAACTTAATTACATAACATTACTGTATTCCGATTTCGACGATAACGCAGCTAGCGATATTACAGGACCATTGAGACTAAACTGAAATACAGTCGCGAAGTTCTGGGCTCTAACTAAAATTACAAGTATAGTTTGATTTCTTTTAAGATTCAAGCAACAACGATAATATATCAGAAGCTCACAATATAACCCCAAGATTATATTATAGACACGACTTTATGTCTCGGATCTCAAAACAGTGTCACTTTAATCCAACATACAAGGTCATGTCAACGGCGCAGGGCTTCGGACAGAATAGCGAACAATTAAACGACAATATTTTCCCTGTAGCCCTTAATTGACGTGCTTTTATTAAACACACAATGATGATAAACACTAATGATTTCAAACGTTCCATTTACAAGCAAACTGACCTTAAACTCTGCAGTTTAATTCCTAGCACCCTCAGTAACCGGACGCAAAATTTGAAACATGAAAATTTTAAAAAGCATTATATTACTTTTCATTCCATCCATGTCGTTAGCTCTTGAATCGGATAGTGCGCTGTACCAAGAAGTCTTCAAATACCATAATGAGACTGCAATGAAAGCGGAGTTCGCTTATGAAGTCGTTGATAAAATTTTCAACGCATTCGAACAGTGGTTTTTCACCGTAACTTTTTGTGATTTCACATACTTTGAGAACAGGATTCTGAAATACATCGAGACACGCGGCAATGGCTATCCCGTGCTTCTAATCAACGGCTGTCCGGACACAAACAAAACGAGAGTGAAGCCTAGAATGGCCAGACACGGTCAGACAGCATATTTAGTAACATCTAGCGAACTGAATCTAGACGGGAGCGAGTTTGCTATAGAAGCTTTAGAAAGGACAGGATATTTCAAACCCAGATGTACAGTTATTTTCATAGTAATAGACCCAATCGAAATGAATGAATACTTTTACTACACTATAAAACTTCACTTCCAACTTCTTTGGAGTAAAAGTATTACCAATTCGGTGCTGATTGTCAAGGGTCATCGATTAAAAATTTACACATATAATCCTTTCTTTGATAAGATTTGTGACCTGACTGAGACTGAAAATATTGACGACGTTTTAACTCAGCAATACCATAACCTCTACGGCTATAAGCTACGGCTTAGTGTTTTTAGAAAAATTTATGTTTCTGATGAAACCGGTCCTATACTCTGCGACTCGATGTTGGCGAAAACTGTTATGAGCTTTTTGAATGCTTCATGTTTACCGCTCGTTCCAAGAGATGGTAACACAGTGGGAGATCTTCTCGATAATGGTACAGCTACAGGGGTAACAGCTGATTTAATGGACAGCTACACCGATCTGGAATTGAGCTCGCGTATCTTGAAGAACTCATATTACGGCTACATTGATACTACTTATCCCCTCATACAAGACGATTTATGTTTCCTTGTGAAAAGTTCCGATAAACAATCAACGTTCACCACCACAGTAAACTTGATACCCTTTCCCCTATTTTTTATTTTCTTTTTAATTGTGGTTATTTTTATTTTACTGTCTATTATGGCCCACGTGATTGAAAGCAAAATAATCATTCACAATTACAATCAATCAGCTGGAGCAATTGCAATAGAGCTTATAATGTGTTTCTTGAGACAAACTGTAGATATTAAGTTCTGGGGACCTGTCTTTAGACTCCTTATTGCTATGGTCGTTCTTTACTCTCTGATTGTGAACTGTGTTATTGATGTAAGTATGCAATTTTAATATATATATTTAAGAATTAACATTATATTTTACTATGATGATATTAATGATAAAATGTTGTTACAGGGCGTCATATTTTCTGCAATTCAATCGCCTCGATTTAAACTTGATTTGAACTGGATGTCGGAAATAGTAAACAGTAATTTAACAGTCGGCATCCACAATAGAGACAAAAAGTTGTTTCTCAAAAGTTTAACCGCTGAACAATTAAAAGCACTCGAGACTCGAATTGAAATATTTGACGACCGAAAGATCAAGAAGCTCATAGAGAAGAGACAGTTTCAGTATGCTCTTCTCTTGAGAAAGTCTGATGCAATCTATATTAGCAAAAAATTAGCTAACTTGCACAATGGTAGGAGCTTATTTCACGTTATGCAAGATTGTCCTGTTCCGTGCAGCGTAGTCTATAGTCTTCGATACGGCAGTCCCTATCTTCCGAGAATCAATTATATCCTCAATCATCTGAACCAAGGCGGCATCTTGGATCAATGGAGTGAAACCGAAGAGTACTCTCTCCAAAGTAAAATATCTACGACTGATAAAGAGAAGAAACCTTTAGACATGACTACTCTCCAAGAAGTATTCTACGTCTTACTGATTGGGTTACTAGTTTGCACAATTGTGTTCATTTTAGAAACAACATTGTATTGTCACAGCTGGCGTCCTGGAAAAATCTTTTAAAATATAATGTAGATGGCAGTTTCTTTAAATCTAGTACGATAATGTACAGTTAATGTTATGTATTGTATTGATATTAATTAAATAAATACATAAATATATAGGTGTATGAAGACTAACTTCAAAGGATCTAAGCTTATATGTTGCTGTCCTTTTCTAATGGACTGCAATGAAAAAGACACAAACATTGTTTTATAGTTTACAAGCTTTCGCTATTGGTCTCGTTATTTCTAAAAGAATTGTAATGTGTAACCATTTTTTGTATAATTTGTGTATTTTTGTATATAATTTTCTTTCGTCTTAGTTTTAGACATCAGCGTTTCTCCGAGGGTTATCTAAAAAAGATCTTCATAACCGATAAGAGCAACTTTTGAGCCTATTTTAATGTACTTTTTCTCTGTGATTTCCTTTTTGTGCTGTTAATAAAGATGGTGTGGTGTGTTGAGACACTTTTTAAAATCTTTATTTAATTTACGTCAAGCAGTGACTATGCCACCCCCGTAACATATTTAACTACAACAAGACTCAGTCGTATTTTACATAATATTACTTACTACTTTTATATACTTTTAACAGCATTTTGGCTTCCTCTGAAACTGGTGAAGCCAAAATGCTGTTACACTGCCTTATATCATAGTTTATTATATTATTATTAAAACTAAGTGAATCTCGCCTTCGTGCCTCGTTCCGAACACATTCTATTAGTATATGTGTATTGAGACAAACTGTAACATTGAACATACCTTTAATTTTTCTTGAAGACCCTTATTTGCTGTTTTTAAAGACTGAATCTCTATCGTTAATTTTTTAATGTCTACCAGTTTGTTACTAGATAGTGCATCCTCGCTCAATCTTTCTGGCTTGAGTGTTCGTAATTGTTTTTCTAAGAATTCTTCTTTCTTTCTGAATTCAGTCTTGAGTTTCCTCACGGTGCTGTCGTGTCGGGCCTTTAGTGCTCGGACCTCGCTCCGCTCGACGTCGAGCGATTTCTTTAAGGTCGCATTATCAAGCCGCAGCCGTTCGACGAGACCTTTCAACTTGTTCAGGAACGCTTCGTCGACGGTGCGCTTGTGGTTTTCTGTTGCTACGGCGGATATTTGACTGCTGGCGGTCGATGTGTCGGTGGACGCCATCTTGTGGCGTCACCGGTCTCGTTTTCGGGGACGTGTCTCAATCGTCCGCGGTCTTTTGCCCCGTACTGTGTAGTACGGATCGCTTTATGTTTATAGTTCGTTCGATTGCGGTTTTTTCGGAAATGGGGTCGCGTTGCCAATTCTGAAACGCAAAACATGTAATCATTAAAATTGGAGCAGAGCCAAAGTGCTCCTCATAGTCGGATGAAAACAAGAGTGAGATCTGGGAAACGATACCGACATTGACCAATTCTTGTTTACATTTTTATATGTGTTGATGATCAAACTTTGTAATAAGATCACCATTAAAATTATCATCTACTATATTATTACTTGGTGAAGAGTGGTGGAGTTGGTTTATTTACTTCGTGGTAGATTTCCTTAGCAGGAGGTCGTCTAGGTAGGTACCACCGCAGTACCAGATATTCTACCGTCAAGCAGTAGTGTGTAAACAATACTGTGTTCCGGTTTGAAGGGTACTGCAGCTAGGGAAATTACAGGGCTGTCGAGACTTTCCATCGAATGTATCAATAAGCGTCGAAGCAGCGATTCCCTGGAATTTGTTGTGCTACTCAAAGTCCTGTGTATCCCTGCAATGGGCATGGACAGGCGTTATCTCTTACCGTCTGGGGAGCGTTTCATTACCTACTTTTACATAAAAAGAAAAATTTGTGAGAAAAAATATAGATCTGGCATTAAGAAATTCTTTTCAGTTAGAAATTCATCCTTGTGAGAACTTTCGATTCACATAATACCAAAATCTGAATAACCTCAAGCAGCTAGATTAGTATTGCTCTACAGAAAGATGACGCCAACCGCAAATCCCAATCCCTGGTTACTAACAAGCTCTGTTTTCTTTAAGATCAAATAAAGTAGGTCGTTGTACATTTAGCAAATGTAGGTAGGTATGTAATATTCGTATGTAGGACGTAGTGTGAGCAAAGCAACATTCAAACATTAGTTTGAGATAAGTGAAACATCGTCTAATCTTCGCGTTCTGGATAAATTAAGATCTAGTTGCTATGTTTTATTCCTTTTCGTGATATCTCTTGTATTTATTTTTCATTATTGTGTTGTATGTTGGTAGACATCGACGTTATTATGTTTTTTAAATAACCAACTCTGCTACAGTGAATCTTTTTTTTAACCACAGACAATCAATACTATACTTGAACAGATGAAATCACCTGTATAAAAAAACTGCATTACGGTAAAACTAGAGACTTCGTCTAGATGGCGCCACTTTCAGTGAATGTTATAGCCTATTGACTGCCCTGTTAGCGATATTTGGTGCAAGAGCTGTATGGTGTGGGTTAGATTTCCACCAGGAGATACATTTATGTTAAGAAAAATGTATGTTATGTATCAGGGTGTTCTGTATATATCTATTCACAAAAAAAGTATATAAGTTTATCAGTTATCTGATTCCCATAGTACAAGCTTTACTTTTAGTTTGGGGCTAGATGGCGCTGTGTTAAAATGTCCTGCGATATATAAATGTTATGTTGGTCACTTCGTATTAATGAAACGTCAGATCAATGGACAGTGCTTCTATCTGAAAGAATTTCCTTGATGAGATCACGTGACCTAATTAACCCTCAGTTAAGCAAGATTTTGTATTTCCTTCTAAGATTCTACAATTTCTGTCATTCTTTGTAAAAAATAATTTGTTAAGCTTAACTAATTCATTGTCCTAAATACCTAAATGTAAGTGTCGCCTCCCAGTAAAATGGGCCAGTCAGTCGACACCATGACATCATGGTACTAATGGCTTTACAGCACGGATAATATCCAGCGAACTGGCGAAATTAGACAAATACTTTACTATTATACCTCATCCCAATTACATACACCAAGTCACTACTATTTTAATGGTAAGAAGTAATAAGACGAACAAGACACGCTCTCGATAACATAAACATTGGTAGGAAGTACTACTCAGAAGTTTTAGTAACAAATTAACACTCGTTACTTTGAGACATTGTATTTTTTTTAATATTTGTCTACCTTTGCTTGTTTGGCACCTGATGTTACGTACCGGCGCGGTCGAAGATGGTAAAACACTCTTAGCTTGGAATAAAATGTTGAGCCATTTAACCTTATAACAGAATATCTGATGCTAATGAGACTACCTATGATGATAATGAGTGTTGAATTTGAAGACTAAATAAAAGTTCCACATTATTCCTCTGAATTAGAAAATCTGATTCATTTGGATAAGGTGTTCAATGTTCAGTGCGTTCTGAAGTAAGTAATTACTTTTTGCATAAGCAAATGAGTAGTTAAGCTATTAATTACGGAAAGAATAAGTTAAAAATGCTTCATTGTACCATATGTAGTGTAGATGAAAATGTTAGATACTCAGATATATTTGTAGTTATGATAGCTCAGTTGCTAGCGCGGTCGATTCACCCGCTGAAGGGCGTGTCTTCAAACCCCGACAATGTGCCATACCGCCATACCATAGTGGTAGGGTACTTTCCAGTAAGTACTCGGCTGGCTAGCTACGAAACTCAAATTAAAATCTCTGCCACCGAGCACCTAACGGTGTTCCGGTAGCCTCACTTGAGAGCCAGTTCCATTGCAGGCTAGATATGTTGGCCATATACCTACGACCAAACCATCAATTACCATCAGGTGAGCTGTGGTCAAACACCTAGCCAATCAATCATAGAAAAAAATATCAGCGAAAACATGAGAGAAAAAGCTAAATTTTTGAGATAATTAATCTCTTAGCAATGCCCTATAATTAAGTTATTACTCGTAGAAGAGCTATACCTCGATAAAAAGGAACAAAATGCCGTGATTGGTTGTTTAAAACATTCATAATAATAACCTAATCTGTTGCCAGAAAAAAAAAATCTCTTAGTTATTTTACACGTCTCTGTATTTATATATATTATATAACTGCTACATTTATGAGCATGCAAGTTGAACGAATTAGGTTCAATTTAACGAGGAAACGACTTCAAAGGACGCTTGCAATTGGTTCAATTGGCAACCTGGCCTGAACTCTGTGACCTATTGTGGACTGTATGCAGATTTAGTTACGGAACATTATGATAATGGCATGAAGTTGTCTTTTGACCTCTGTACATTTCAAGATACCACTATAGACACAAAGTTTGCAAGTTTTGGCGTACTGCACACAGTACATAGTAAAAGGTATTTCATAAGTTTAGTAAGTGATTATTGTATGGTTTCTGTAAGTCGTATATTGGGTGCATAGGGCATCTAATCAACGACAGGAAGCTATCAGAGACAGTGGATAATAATTTCTCATTGTTCTGGCCTAATGGTCCATGACGTCTTGATATATGAATCAGTTTTAATCAACTGATACCGTTACACTGATATATGCCAGAGACAAGGCGAAAGGCATGACTCCATGAGTTAAATTGCAACTGAAAAACTTGTGAAAGTTTACGATTTTGACACATAATTCACTGCTTGCCTTGCAAATATCGGACAGGCAGTGGCTTGAGTCCAGGGCGATCTAGTCTAGTCTAGTCAAAGTTGGGAATCTTATTTTGGAAAACATATTTCACACTCTTCCAAGTGAAGACAGACTATTCGTTGTGGACTGCAAACTTATTGGTTTGCGTGCATATTGGTATTTAGTTGGGTATAACTTAAATTTTTTTTGCAAAAAATAAGTTTTGTTTTAAATGTTAATTTCAGATGCTGACATTGTTTATTGAACATGTACTAACTTTAGCAAATATACCCAAAAAATATTTGTTGTGGAATTTTAACTGAATAGTTGGATTGTAAAAATAAATCTAGGAACTAACAATTGACGAGGGCGGCAAAAATTTAACAGCTTGTAGGTACATGGAAAATGTGTTAATCCGCCACTGCGCACAGGACATCATGACATACATACACCCTTTCACAGATAGACACGTACACGCTTAGCTAACCGAAAACAAAAATTATACTATTGCTTCTATATACATATCTACTTAATAATGTCTTTGACAGATTAATTGGCTTAAGATTTTCAATGTAATATTATACATATACTATAATATTGTTTGTATTATACGTTTTTTTTATATCACAAATAGGCTTGCGTTTGACCGCCAACTCGTCAGACGATGCGGTCTATAGTAGAGCACGCTTGTCTAGAAGAAACCGATTCACTTGCGACTTGAAGACACCCAGATTGTATCTATCAGGATAGGTACACACACTCAGGCAGGAATTCTATTGTTTGGCAGTTCGTGCAATGAAAGTAGAATCTTCACCTTCTAACGCGTGGCAATATTAATTGAAAGACCACAAATTGGTAAACGCATACCAGCATCTACTCACACAGTCACTCTAGGATAAAAATAAAGCCAGGAATTAGCAGTGACGTCAAACGACAACAGACTCATATTATCGCGCCATCGTGCCATGCCGAGTGCGTTTATGAATATAGATGTACCAAACGCTCCGTCAAGTAAAAAGGAAATAGAAAGCCGGCATAAGAAGTTGAAATCTACCTGGATCTGTATCAATTAACAACCCCCTTTTGTTGCCAGGCGACCGCATCAACAAACAAAAACATTTGGCTCAGTCTTTTAAAAAATTGTTACAGCATTGCGGTCGATCGTCGACCTTTCAACTTTGACACTGCAATCAGGATTCGAACTAGGTGTAACAGAATCTGTCGAATTTGCATTGCTAATCGAACAGTGGTTTTAGCAACCAATATTTGATTGGCCATTATTGTAGTTTGCTAAATACATTAGCATGAACTTGAGTCAGAAAACATACTATGGTAGATTTTATTATATTGAAACATTTACTATACCTATAAAATTGTGTTAATTTGTGTTTTTTTTTTGTAATATTGACATCAGATTAAGAATATATAAGTACCTACTCTAAGATATGCCTGAAATGGGATACTTGGTTGTCTGGAAAAGCTCTTAACGATAAGCCTCTTGTGGCACTAACTCATAAGATTATTTTGTTTTCTGTAGGTACTTATTTTTCTATTTTTGGTATGCACAATATAGAGTTTCTATCTATCTACAATGGTAAGAATTACAGGAGATAAAATTCAAAAATTGTTGATAATCTTGGTGTTTTATCACAACTCAGCCGATGTTAAATGACGGTGTGGTCGAAGATGGTTAGATTCCTAGCCTGGAATGGAACTGGTTCTCATGAGTGGCTGCCGGAACACGACGTTAGGTGCTTAGTGGTAGCTTGCCAGCCGAGTACTACAAAGCCCTGTCACCATGCTATAGTTTCTTCACGATGTTTTCCTTCACCGACAGATCAAGCTCATTGTTAGGGTTTGAACTCGAACCTTCGACTTATAAACCGGCAGGGCTAACTGAGCTATCATAGCTATCTTCTTTACAAAACTATAAAATCTGAACACAATTTTATCTTTGAGTATGATCTCATATAGGAATGATTAAGGACTTTACATGGATATTAAATTTTTTGTTTTTATTTAAAAAATAATGAGGCGAACGAGACGCTCTCCTGGTGGTAAGAGATAACGCCTGTCCATGACCATTGCAGCGATAAACAGAACTTTGACTGATAAAACAAAGTCCAAGGCATCGCTGATTTGTGCGCTCATTACAAGTCCCTTCAAATCGGAACACAGTAACGTTTACACACTACTGCTTGGCGGCAGAGTATCTGGTACTGCGAATAGGTATAAAATATACCTATTTAGAACGATGATAAAACCTAAGGGATTCTCATATATGTTCTTAAATCAAAGAATAAATATTATCGTCCTTTGAGAAACGATGTGTTCAAAGATACACGTCGTATCTGACAATTTTGATTCAAGCATTAAATCCGAACTCGTCCGGCCTTCAATACGAGCTAAATACTTTATGGCGCGCTGCCAGCTGAGTTTCACTAAATTTCATGAGCTCACTGGAAGCTATTAAGTGGGCTACGTCAATACCACGTTGTCAACAAGGGCATTGCCTAGTGGAGATCTATTTTCGATGGCTGTTGTGTTATTTTATGGATATCCTAAGTCCAGGAAACGGAAGTAATAAGTACCTACATACCTAGATAACACACAGTGAATCTTAACGTCAGGGCAAGGGGTGAGAGCATATCGTTAGTTAAAAGAAAATACTAGGTGTAGTGCCTAGCATATTTATGAAAATCGTGAAAATTATGTTTTTTTTAGAAGTGGCGTGATTCCTCCCTCTCACTATTGGGACTCTTTGGGACTCTGTATTTACGTCATACTCGGGCACTACCCTACCCAGCGCTTACAGCGACGAGACGTGTGTTGATTATACGCTGGAGGACGCGGCTAATATACAGTTTTTTTTTTTTTTTTGAAAGTATAACTTTTTTGTAGTAAACAGCACGACATAATTACTTTCGTGTATCATTTCTGTGTCACACATATACCACACCCTATTTTTTCCATGACGGTAAAGAATATCATACGTATAGTTATGACATGTCCTTTGTTCTCTCGTTGAAACTGGATCTTTATTTCAAATGTGCCGTGGTACCGTGATTTTTTATTACCATTCAAGTTCATGAAAAAAATTCGCGAGCACTTATCGTATACGCAAAATAAGAATAGCAGTAGCGTTACTCATTCTTAATCGCTTAATTTTATTGACTTAACGAGCTCACAGTACCTCCACAGACCTATAGAAAGAATTGACATAATATCTCAATACTCTTTCTGTAATGTAAACACACATGTACTTGATATATAAATATTTAACACTACAACGCCACCGCCGCAGTACCATGTATTCTGCCGCCAAGCAGTATTGTGCAACCATTACTGTGTTCCGGTTCAAAAGGTATTGCTGCTAGATAAATTACAGGTCTGTTAAGACAACCATCGAAAGTCTCAAAATAATGAGCGCCAAAGCAGCGATGCCCTACACTTTGTTTTGTTACTCAAAGTTCTGTATTTCGTTGCAATGGTCATGGACATGCCTTAAATCTTACCAACAGGAGAGCGTCTCCTTCGTGTAATAATTTTACATTAAAAAAAAAACCTTTATAGCATCAAGTGAAGCAAAAGAGTTTTTGTCACGACTCTCATTCTGGGTATCATATAAGAATAAGAATAGAAAGAACAAGAATATATAAGAATTTTCAAGTAATGACAACGATAGTTCCAGAGAATTGAAGCTTCAACTTTTCAAAACTATGTGGTTTTTGGTGGAGTTTCTGTTTATGTAGGAAGAAAGTCAAAAATGTCTTTGACGTAACGCTACTTTGTTCTAGTTTTTTAACCACATCGGAAAAAAATTACGATATGCCTGAGCCAAACGGCTTACATTTCCTTTTCGATACAATGTGGCTTACCTTTCTGTTCCTACTACTAAAGTTACTTTCAAATGGTGAATGTATCGTAAAACTACACAATATTACTGGCTACTGTTGTAATTCTCGAGACACTAAAGCCATGCATTCACTAGACAACCAAAAAATTTGCAAGACTAATAAAATTATGTATGAAGATATGTCATGCAGTATTGAATGATGGTCATAAAGACTCGTGCTGTAATTATCTTAATTTCCCGCTCGCTGTTTCCGTGTGTAGTACTTTCGTACGTACGTAAGTACTTTTTGAATTAAATATTTGATAAAGACTAGATGCGCCCCGCGATGTTACCCGCTGTTCCCACGTGAACACTATTTTCGGGATGAAAGTAGCCTATGTGTTAATCCAGGGTGTCAGCTACTTCCATACCAAATTTCATCAAAATTGGTCCAGCCGTTTAAGCGTGAAGAAGTAACAAACATACTTACACACTCACAAACTTTCGCCTTTATAATATTAGTGTGATTGTATTCGCCAAGCGTCTAGATTTTATAATTGTAATTTTAGCGATGATAGCTCAGTTATTAGCGGGATCGGTTCACACGCCGAAACGGCGTGGGGGGAGTGGGTTCAAACCCCAACAATGAGCATGAGTTGCCGGTGAAGGAAAACATCGTTAGGAAACCATAGAGCATGGTGGTAGGGTACTTTCTAGCACACGGATGGCTAGCTACCACCCTCAAATTTAAAATCTACCGCCAAGCATCTAACGGTATGTTCCGGCAGCCTCACTTAAGAGCCAGTTTCATTCCAGGCTAGATGTGTTCAAAGTTCTGTGCATCACTGCAATGGTTATTGACAGGCGTTATCTCTTACCATCAGCGGAGGGTATCGTTCGTTTTATTACAATTACATTTTTATAAAAACCATCTTCGACCACACGGTGACTTAACATCAGTCGAGCCGCAGTCAGAAACCTAGCCTTGTCAACTATTTAAAAAAAAAAAAAAAATTAACTAGTCTTAAAAATGAGCCAATGTCAGACATAACGTGAAATTTTTTTAGAGTTCGTAGCGCATCACGTCGTTGACATGTTGCTCTATATTTTACTTTTAGTTTCAGTGAATACGCACCTTTAATTACGTACAGTGATATACTCGTACACAACAATTATCTTTGTAACATGGCTTTAGCTTCAATTTTTATGGGTTCCTTATTACAAGATGGATGCGAGTTTTGAAGTCGACTTCGTCCATTGTCACAAGTCTTAATAAAGAGTTTCTATCTTAATACAGATTGTGTATATTGTTAGTTAGATTATTTTAAATTTTTAAATAAGTAATTGATCTGTTTAAGGAAATTTTCAGCACATTAATCGGACCATTTTCATGGGAAAATATCTTAAAGTTGTATATACCTAACGATATTGTTTTTCTATTAAGAAACTAAAGTTGTTTAGTTGTTTAGGTTATAGACAATCCAGTTTATTCGTATTTCACTGTTACAAAATTCGTCGTACAAAATACGTATGCTGAAGGACGTGTTAGAGCTTTTTTCAAGTAAAATAAATTATTAATGGGATACATATAGCAAGGTCATTGGCATATCCTAAGTCTTTTAATCTTTGGGTGGCATATTCAATATCAACAAAATCGTATTGTCAATTGGTATGACGTGTCGACATGTACTTAAATAGGCATAATAGAAAAGTAAATAGAACTATAGGAGGGTTCGTTACCCCAGAGTATTTAGTCACGCGACCATACTAACTAGCACATAAGCTGGTAAGGCTTGCGTGGTAACTATTGGCTCTCTGTGTGTAGTTTTTAATCGATCCTGGTTTATGCCGATGAAAAATGTGTTTAATAGAAAACATGTGACATGTGATATTGTAGTAAATCCACCAAAAATTACAGCAATTTGCTTACTCATTGAGCAAATCAGATATACTCGTACATACATAAAAAATAAAAATAAAATCTGCAGATATATGCATATTTAGGTTCGTATCTACCTACTCGTGTATCTATATAATAATTAACCCCTGACGCAAACAGTGGAATATTATATCTGTCTGTGCTCCCAAACGACTAAACAGATTTTGAGTTACATAGTTTTAATTGTTCGAAAGATGACTTGAGCCAGTGTTCTTAGCTATGATTCAAGAAAATCTGCTCCGCTGTTTCATGATTTTCTAGTTGATTCATTTAGAATCAACTTTCAGTATCTTGAAGTTTTGTATTTTCAGTTAAAGTTAGTTTCGGTTTTCTTGTATTATTTTTTAACACAAACTTGTATTGTTTTATCTTCGGCAGGCTTGTCATCTTAGCTTTGGGAGACCTAAAAAACTGTGAAGTCATGCCTTATGCTATTTTTTAGATAAGCAATATTTATTGCTTAGATAATTCACAGAATTTTCTTTTTTCTAAAATCCAGATTTATAGTAACTATTTTATTAAGTATTTTTTTAATCTTTTGTCATAGCATGTTCATGCATTGTGCCAATACTCATGATTTCCAGCAATGTTGTAAAAAAAAAAAAAGTATTTTTTTTTATCTTCGTTTATGGTATCGCGCTTTGTGCATTTCATGAAAACTCCCTATATTTATAGAAAATTACCTATTACACCAGGGTGGCTGAAAATATGTAGTAGGTATTAGGTATAGGTACCTAGTTATCTTTATTTGACTTGTGTATACTCCATTGTGTGGTATAAGGTCGAGCATGCATTTAGGTAAGTCTATGTAGCCACGAGAACTATATTAGTACGTCGATATTCGTAGTATAGTGGTAAATCACTACAACATAGTATAAAACAAAGTCGCTTTCTCTGTCCCTATATCCTTAAATCTTTAAAACTACGCAACGGATTTTGATGCGGTTTTTTCAAATAGATAGAGTGATTGAAGAGGAAGGTTTCTATGTATAATAACATCCATTAAATAGTGGAGAAATACTGTTATTTTTTAGGTTTATACCCGTGCGAAGCCGGAGTGGGCCGCTAGTTAAAACTAAAAACAATGTAGTGTTTACTCAGCGCTTCCAATAAATTTACTTCCATGATTTTA
Organism: Biston stratarius; assembly: GCA_950106695.1. Taxonomy (NCBI): domain Eukaryota; kingdom Metazoa; phylum Arthropoda; class Insecta; order Lepidoptera; family Geometridae; genus Biston; species Biston stratarius. The sequence goes on along the minus strand of OX467106.1, from coordinate 30,153,960 downwards.
ATGTTTGCCTCAAGTCTCCGAAATAGCCTTCATGCGCGTGAAATATTCTTTCATGTAGCTATGATGCATTATCTTGTATATTTTAATCTGATTCATTCTTTGATCGTGAATATAAATATATTTTTTGCGAAACCACAGAAAACTGTACGATTACGAACGTGTTATGTTTTCTTATTAGTATGTGATAGTTAACCCAAGAGAGAAAGAAAAAATAGTTTGCTTTTAAATACATACATACTCATATCAATATAATAATATAATAGTAATAACTTGTCTGCCCTTGTCTGGAGGCACAATATAATGTTTACTTTGTCAAAATTCATATTTTAAACTATAAGACAAACTCACCTTTAATTAAAAGAATCCAAAACAAATCCTTAATCAACGCTTTATCACCTAATTTGTTAAGAACACACAATTTGGTAGAACACAATTAATCGCATTTGCCGTTTCCCACGAAAAAATATAATAAGAAAAATATAAAAAAATGGCGCGAAGTGATAGTCACATGAGTATTTGGAATGTTTATGGACTCTATAGGGTTAGAGATAAGGGCTATTTGTGTTTGTGTGGGGGAAACGACAGGCGGACCGCGCGGAGAGGACGACGAGACTAAAGTTTCAGTGGGCGGCTCCGCCCAGACGCGCGCCGTGACGCCACGGACGTCATGCAGGAATGAACCAAAACGACTTGAATAGATTTTGCAGAATGCACTCAGAATTTCAGTGACAATGTCAATTAATACTATGAGATGTAGTGTGGCTCATCTAGCATGGTCGGCCTATCTTATACTCATCATCATCATTTCGGCCGTAGGACGTCCACTGCTGGACATAGGCCTCCCTAAATTCTAGCTGATACTAGCTAGAGTTATTTTGACCTAGTAGGTTGTTTTAAAAGTTAAGTCCTCATTTGAATGGGAAAAGTCCGATAAGCCGAAAACAGAATACTTTTGTAAAACTTATTGCATTTTAGTTATAAATGTTTTGTAGAACGTTGCAACTTTTTAAATAAAATCCATAAAATAAAATAATTTCCCAGCGTTTAAAAATTAAGAAAGAACTGTTAGCTAATTTTGGTAGAATATCTACTTCAAAAACTGTAGGATAAACATTTATGTGAGGATAAATGTTTGTTCTGTGTCTGGGAGTTCTGTAGGTTTTTACAAAAAAAGAGTATATAAGTGTTCTATCAGTTATCTGGTTCTCATAGTACAAGCTTTGCTTTATTTGGGGCTAGATGACACAGTGTAAAATATCCTACGATATTATTATATTTTATTTTATTTATTTATGTTTTTCAGATGTACGTAGAGTAGATGTAAAGGTTCCTAAATATTTTATCTTCATTCTTCTGGCCATTATTCCCTATATCATCACTTATTGTTCATTTACAAGTAGGTGAACTATTTTAAAATTATCAGAATATTATAAAAAGTATATGTATTGTTTATTTTGACAGCCATTCATTTTACGATAAGTCTATCACTGAGGTAAATTACGCTTCGCACGACCTCCAGAATTTCTCACCAGACACAAACATTCAGACTGTAACGAATTAAGATCGCAAGTGTGGAATAGCGATACAATGTGGTGAAACATGACTTTCCGTGTTGCTTCCAAAACTCCATCGAAGCTTATAGTAAAGTCGCCACTACTTTACTAAGGCATGACCGGATTTGACTGGTAAGGACAGGACTTGGCCAAGACTTGTATAATGTAACTAAAGATGTTAGACATAAATTGCAAAAATCGAAGATGAGGCAATAAAAAAGACAGAAAGCTGATAACACACAGAAACATAGAAACTGGCAGAATGCACAGAGTGCGATGCCAAGAAGAAAGAGAAAAAAAACCAATCTAAACTGGATATTATTCAAAGTTAATAAAATCAAACATTGGCGCCGGGAATCGAATCTAGAACTTTGGCTCCTAAGGCACATGTGCAAAGCATGCTAAAGATTAGAAGACAAAAAGAGTCAGAGCCAAGTCGTCATAACCATAGAGACCACTCCAGCTATGAAAACCGGCCTCTTTCTGAAAATGTCTATTTCCAAGCCAGTTTCTAAGCAGGAAGTCTATTTTCATTCCTTCATTCTAGCATTTATAAGTGAATCAGAAAGGACACGTAACTTGTATGAAAATAGCTTGGTGCCGTCGTGCATACCGTTCGACACAGATAATGAAATAGTTTATATGTATTCCATGCCGTCACAGAATACGCTGTAGTGAGTATTAAGCGATGAGCGAATTGAAAGCTATTGACCTAAAAATAACTTGTAGAATTGTTTACTGTTCACGCCTGAACTTTGGGTGTGATAGTTGGGCATGTTAAAGGGCGATTACAGCTGAGAAACGTTCTGTTGGTAACTAACGAAAGCTAAACGTCGATAAATGTAGGCACCTACATTTTCAGGCAAGTAGGTTTGAGTTTACTGTTTATCCAGCTAATTCTTCACAGCATGGTTTTATCTTCTATATTTTTGATGGCTGAAAACGATGGATATTCCCCACGTATGCTGTAAGCCCTTCGTTTCTACATTTTTATGTGCTCTACCCATAAGGTAGTCTGTGAAATTACCGGTGTGCAATGTAGGTGCTCGCATAGATACCTACAAAACAAAAGTAAACAACAAATTGGCTAGTTAGCTCCATCCTAGACCACATCGTTACTAGCGGGCAGCGCACAAAAGCTTATATAAAATTAGAAGAAAATAATTTAAAAAAAAACGTCAGAAAGAAAACAGCATAAAATCCACAGCCTAAAAAAACATAGTTTTATAATTTTTACCACATCACTACTCCTAACAGTATTTCTTTATCCTAAAAAGTGAAGAAAAACAAACAGTAAAGGGCTGCACACACATGAACGTCTGATATTGTAAAACCAGCCTTATTTTAAAAGTACTACGGGCTGAAAATTTCAGGCGATGCAACGACAGTGGACCGTCATTTCCGTGAAAGTTCGAACAAGTCAATGTGATGGCCCGCGTCTGGTCTGCGCTCTCAGTATGACGAAAACCAGATCCACTTTCAGGTAGGTAACTAGTAACATAAATCTATCGATAATATTAAGAACATGTAATCATGCCCTATGCCGATGATCCCTAAAGTGGTCTAAGTATATCAACCCAAGGGGTCTACGACGATTTAAAAAGAGTTTGTAAACGCGAAAAAATCATCACCGAAAAGACCGTCTGGCGCAGGCTTAAATGACTGCTGCGAATAATCCCTGTGATGAATGATTGTATTACAAAAACACATGAAGTACGTATGCTTGCTACTTTTTTTACTTTGCATGGCTTCGCACAGTCGTAATAAAAAAAAGGCCGATAAAATTAAAAAAATATATCATTAGGACTTACGTGTTACCACTCTATTTATAGCCCAGATTGTAACTAGTCTGCTGTGCTAACTACAGAGCTTCAGTTGAGCAGCTGTGAAATGAGCTAAATTGGACAATAATGCCTACTGGGCAACGACCCTTTGAGCAATTCAATGCTACCAGACGGTTTTTCCGGATCTTGGCCATAGGACAGAGATACGAGTTCACGTTCCCTGGTTCATTAATTTCTAACGATTTTAGTTATCTGTGGCTAATTCCATTGGTTCTTTGTTTTTTTTTTTCATTGTGTTTGTACTAAGTGTTTGCAGTAGCAGTAGCTCTAGCATATTAATTTGCGAAAACGCGCTGCGCTATAGACAGGAAAATGTATGACAGCGTCCCTGACGGAAATAAATAGAGACCGTTTCTTTTTTCATACATTTGCTTAAATTGCTAAATAAGTCCTCGTTTCGATTCATGTAAAAAATAGCTGCCACTGTACGGATCCATATGTACTATACAACTTGGAGTATGCGAGGTAGGTACGTCTTCTCTTAAACGACTACTATTTTTCCTATTGAGAACCCTGAAAATCTTTCACCAAAGAAATGATACACATAAATTAAAACTACAAAACCATTGCTGTTTGGTGCATTGAAGTGAAACAACACATTGGAAACCCTAAAATGTTTTTAAAACGTTATGTGAATTACTTTTTTACGACACTTCAGCTGATGCTCCATGAGCGCTTATTTTCAAGTAAGGCGATCACGAAAAAGTTAAGCGAACCTTAGGCATTTCACTAAGAACAAATGTCTTGCAACACGTGTCGCTGGAGAAGTCGAACGACGTCGGGCGACATGGCACGGCAAGTCTAACGATATCGCGGGAAGTGTTCCATGTCGCCGTAACGCTTCAGCTAAACGTGTATAAAATATGAAATGAATAAGTGTAAACGGGGTTTGACAAACGACATTTTAGAATCGGCTGAACAGAAGTTGGTGTTCATACATTAAAAAAAAAATACATACAGTCGAACATAGAACCTCCTCCTTTTTTGAAGTCGGTTAAAAATATGTAGACGACAGCGACGATGTATAGCCACGTCGGTCAACACTGCCCGATATCTCTATAGAAACGTGTCGCAGAACATATTTTGCTCCTAGTTAATACGCGGGTAAGTATATACGGTCGGCTAGAGTCGGCTTCTTCTCTGTACAAGCCTTAAGCAATGATAATTTATACGCTATTTATTAATTATTTATATTAATTAATTCTTACGCTCGCTGGCCGTTTCTTATATGTACCTAGGTACTTTAAATTAGACATTATTTATTTTATTATTTGTACCATTCAGATAGTCTTACAACTTTAAAAGACATCTTCCAGGTAATCTTAAAAGCCTAATAAACTAGCTGAGCAATCGTCATATAATGGGAACACGTTACGTGACCTCTATATAGTCATTAAACTCCTTCAAACTGTCGGGGAGATGTGTGTGGGTAGCTACCTAGCTGCTTCATTCAAAGATCCTGACGAGACGTCTCTTTGGCCTTGAGTTTGAATTGAAGATACATTCGTTCTCGCCGAAGCTGGCTCCGCTCTTGATTGAGGGTAATCTTGTCCACTCAATTAGATTTGTACCCAGAGAACTTATTCATAATCCAAGTTCGCTTCGAGCAGATTCTATATCTAACCAAAGTAACTTCGACACATACGTACCTGATGAGACATTACCCTAGTTACCATACCTAAATATCTATTTGACCCAACCAGGTAGCGAGTACGATTCATAGAAGAAGTGAATTAAGTGGTCATTCTAAAAAGAAGCTATATACCTAGTGTAGTCAGTTCAATTTGTGAAGTCTTGATATGAGAAAATCCAAGTAGAGACTAGATTTTTACCAATGGCCAAGGGTGAATCATCAACAAACGATTTATCAGCAAAGATATTGTATGTTGTATGCTTGTGCTAGCGTTTCATTCTCCACGAAATAGTTTTTTTTTAATAAAAGTTATTGTTTCATAGCCTTTTTTAATCATGTAAGACTAGACACTATGATTAATTTAAGTATTTGAAACATTTAAAGCAATAACAAGCAATATTAGTTTGAAATTAAATCAATAAAAGTACAAAAACTCAATAAAAACAATCGTATTCTGCGTGACACAGAATGTATTTATGATTATTTTTTTCCTTATAGATTTAATGCTGCCAGCTATAATCACTGTGCTAGATTTAGCAATTTTTTTATTATACGTTTGAAAAAAAAATAGCGTAATGGTATGTGTCTTACTTTTGCATTATACAATTCTAATAAAGAAAAACTGTAGTTTAATCATTTTGTGTTTTTATTGCAGTTATCTTGTACAAAGAGTACCTCTACTGAGAATTCAAACACTTTGCTAAATTTTTAATGGTCGTTGCTAGCAGCCCTGTTTTCAACATTCCTCTCTGACACTTATTAGACTTTGACAGCTGATTGATAAAGTGGCTGCCGTTCGAGGTGCGATCCGTCCTTTTTGCCACTCCTATTTCAGCTAAAATATCTTTAATAGTTCCTTTCGGAGTGTTTTTCAAGAAATGTAACGTTGTGCCGTGAGTGCAACAGTGAAATGGCCTAATAGTTCTACAAGGAAAATCAAAACAATCAAGATGAGTACTCGATCGGGTCGTGGGGTGTTTGGGAAGTTATTTGCTAAGAAGCAAAACAAAGACAGGGAAGAAAGGGCGACGGAAATCGGCATGCCCACTAACGTGAAGCAGCATATTCACGTGAGCAAGAATTCAGAAACCGGTATGCTTGAAGGGCTGCCGTCTTCATGGCAGAGGCTGTTGAACACACAAATCACACCAGCTGAGCAAAATGAGAACCCTGATGCTGCCATTCAGGCCGTCAAGTTTCACATGTACTCCATGAAAAACAAGAAAGCTGCTGGAGAACCCTTCAAACCTTTCGTCACGCCCGAAGCCATCACCGAGGAAGACTTAGAAATTGAAAAACTACTAGATCACAAAAATGCTCACCAAAGCCAGGATTCAGATCTATCTATTGGACAGAGTAGCGAAGATGAGAACACATCTGGCACTGTGAGCATGGATCATATGTTTTCGCAGAGGCAAACTATGCCCATATCACCAACGAAGCATAGCCTAAAGAAAAAGTTTAAACAACACATGATGGTTATGAATAATATGGCAGCAGTTGTAGAGGATTTGTCGTTGATAGGTAACGACACCCCAGAAGATGAAAGCCCAATACTAAGAAAGAAAGAACTTCAGTATGCAACATTGACTGATGAAGAGATTTATGAGGAATTGAAAAATATCTGCAATAAAGATGATCCATATGTACGGTTTGAAAGAATAAAACAACTTGGGGCTGGGGCTTCAGGTAAGAGATCTGTAATTTTTCAGTAGGAGAGCCTTGTAAGTTTTATACCCATGAGGTTTTCTAGTCAATACAGTAGCTAAAAGGATAATCCTTCCCCTCAAATTTTTACAAAGTAAAATTATTTTCCTGTCATTAATATTATAAGCAAAGTTACTGTTTGTATCACAATAACCTTTATACGACTCATATTATAATGAAAATATCAATCAATCTTAAAAAGAATGGTAATAAAGTGACATAACATCCTGAATAAAAGTAAGAGACACTGCTTTATCCCTAGATAGGAAAAATAGTGTTCAAAATCAAAAATCAAAATCAAAATATATTTGTTTTAGGGACACAGGAAAATTTTAGCACTTTGCATTCAGTCAGATGATAGAAGTATGACAGACTTAGATGATAGAAGTATTGGTACAAATATAGCAATGCAATCTTATCTCTCTGCTTACAATAATGTTCTGATAACGGTAAAATATGTCGAGTAAATTAAGATTTGTCTATGATAATCCTTTACTTCTAATTTTGTCTAATATAAGTTAAAGGCAAATAAATAATAATTATGGTATATGACAGTATAAGTCAGGCAGTAGAATGGAGCCACAAAACATTGACACTACAGAAGTACATAATGATAATACACTAATATCCAATTTCAATTTTATATTATCGATTCTAAAACTAATATCTCCTATCACTTCTTTGAATTAAGATAGAATGAAAAGATTTAAGCAGCCTACCTTATTTTTATTCTGAGGCCTAAGGAAACCAAATGGAGATTATAATAGTTAAGAAGCACTTATCTTAACACTATAACTTATTTTGATAAATGAGGTATTGATAGATTCATAAAGGTCTTATTCAGAGATAGTAAATTCCTAGTAGGTCTTTAAATACGAAATTTGGTTCCAAGGTGTGCACTGTGTTGTATAGTTCTATCATAAAACTAAGTATGTGCATTAATCTTTAAAATTCCACTGCCTTGCAAGGCCCATCCTTGAAGGGTGATTAATTAAAAAATGTGTGTATGAGCCTTTAACATTCCATCGCTGTGCATGGCCATCCTTGAAAGATGATTGGGCAATATTCCATACTGGCCCAATGTGAGTTGGTAAATCACATGACATTGGATTTCTTCTTTAGGCATGGAAATATTATGGAATGCTAATATTTTTTATTCATTTAATAGGAGGCCTGAGGTCAAATCTCAGTAGTGTATCATGGCTTCCATGGATTATCATAATTTTCAGGCTACCTTCTACCTACCTGATCAGAAAATCCTCATTGATCATGCCTTTTCATCCTGAAAACATACTGTATTTGGTAATTATTTTTTTCAGGTGTGGTGTTCATTGCTATTGACAATAAGGACAACTCCAGAGTAGCCATCAAAGACATTGACTTAACAAAGCAGTCCAAAAAGGAACTCATTCTCAACGAAATCAATGTACTCAAAGGTTTCACCCATAAGAACCTTGTAAACTTCCTGGATGCTTTCCTCAGTTATGACCATCTGTGGGTTGCAATGGAACTGCTAGACGGAGGTTCTCTAACAGATGTTGTCACAGAAGTCATTATGAAAGAAGGTCAAATAGCTGCTGTCTGTCGTGAAACACTCCAAGCCATCTCCTTCCTCCACTCTAAAGGAACCATACACAGGGACATCAAATCAGACAATGTCCTACTTGGAATGGATGGTACTGTAAAAGTGACAGACTTTGGTTTCTGTGCAAATATTGTTGGTGATGAGAAACGCCAAACTATGGTTGGCACACCATATTGGATGGCTCCAGAAGTGGTCACGAGGAAACAGTATGGTAAAAAAGTCGATGTTTGGTCTCTCGGGATAATGGCAATTGAAATGATTGAAGGCGAACCACCTTATATGAAAGAGACACCACTAAGAGCGTTATATTTGATTGCTGCTGTTGGCCGTCCCAAAATACCGAGGTGGGATAACCTCTCGCCTGATTTCCAAGACTTCCTAGACAAGTGCCTGCAAGTCGATGTAGATATGAGAGCCACGGCCGAAGAACTTCTGGCACATCCGTTCCTCAACTGTGCTATGGAACTGAGGACTCTAACCCCTCTCATTAAGGCCGCCCAAAAGATACTTCATAAGAACTATGACTGAAAACTGTGACTTGCTTCCATTCCTGTTTTTTACCAATATATTACACTTTTGTAGCAGTTTACATTTTTGTATGTTTAATGTTTTGGATTGTTAAGAAGGTGCCAATTTGATTATTGATAGCTTAACATGCAGTTAGGTTGTATAGAGTTGATAATAAATGATAATACTTAGGTAAAATTTATGAATGAAATTGGGGACTAAATGCTAAGGGGCTAAAGAATAGTTACTTTTGATATGAGCAAAATTTTATAGCAAATATGGGGCATACTTTCATTTTGAAAAAGGGTTGAGGTTACGTTAAATATAATTTTTGCTCAGCAATAACACAATATGTAGCTGATATCTAGATTCTGATTAAGGTGTTCATTACATATAAAGCATTAATAAAAAGATATTTTGGCAATATGCAAAGCTAGCTTGGCTTTGTCTTATCTCTAGGCTCACGTAGATATGGTATCTGCTACTGATATAGATATTCAATTACAGACATCACATTACAGTGTAGTACAGTTGTAAAGATAACAATATGAGTAATATTCAACCCATGGTTCAAACTATTGAGTGTGCAAATATATTGCCATAAACAAAAAATTTACTATAGGATAAATTTTAGATACTTAATGTTATCTGTCCAAATTGATTTTCGTTGTTCTCAGTTTCGGTAAGTCTCTTTATGAATTTGACAAATTGCCGATATTTTCCGATAATGGTAACATTTCTTTTGATAATTTTTTAATGAAAATGTTTATAATAAAACAGGTGTAGTCTTAAACTGGTGCATATACTGTTCACAGTAATTTACCAAAAAAATGTACATAAGTAATTACATATTTTTTTAGCTAGTCGTAATTTTTTTTGTTTTTTGTAGGGTTCTTTCTATAGGTACTATTTTATGCACAAATTATCAATATTATTTTTAATTTCAACCGTTATATCTATGTATTTAATTCACATTCCTTCAATAACACTTCATTATTTTTCAACTATAAGACTGCAATTACCTATACTATGTATTAAAAGTGGTTTTCAGCAACGATAGATCATTCCCAATGAGACTGTCCTCATTCATATGATTTCACTATAAGATTACAAAATGAAAATGTTCCAAAATACCTATACTTATGTTTTGTAATTTGTCAGTATCTTTGATGTATTATTCACGTAGCCATATTTTTGTTACATTATAGATTTTAGTGTATAGGTATAGGGAGTTTTAGATTATAAAGCTGGAATTCACATATTTCTAATCACATTTCATTACTTTACATTTTAGATTATTTAATTACATTGATTATTTATTTAGAGACATGTGTATTCCAGCCTTAAGGGTCAATGCATATTGACGCAGAGAATAAAGTAACTACATTTTACGTATAGTGCCTTAACGAGACCACACACTTTGTACAAGTCTAGATGCCCCTTCACATGATAGAAATAGTTATATATAGCTCAGGTTACCTCATTATAGATATTGCAATCAAATAATGCATCGGTCAAAGCAGAAAAATAAAAAACAATCAAATTGAGAACCCCCCTCCTTTTTGAAGTCGGTTAAAAATTAGCTTTGATTTCTTAGATGTGGTTTGAAACTAAATTCAAAATTCTAGCTATAGAAATAGCTAACTAGAAATACTTTAAGTAACAGGTCAATTAATCAATATAATGTCTTTGTCCCAGCCCACGAATAACTGTGTCGAAACAAGGTTATTGTGAAAACCGTTTGTTGGCACTTATAGGAATCAAGGTTATATGTAGACAGCTTCTGTGTTAGAGCGGAATAGTTTACGGCTGTTGATATAACATTATACCTATGTGAAGAGATTCTTATGCTCCTAGCATAACTTAGGCCCAGCTTGTTGGTCCAGAACCACAAGTCGCTGCAATGTCGACACTATTTTGACTCCTACCATAATCTGCCTTTGTATGGGGCTACCTGATCCTGGCATAAAAGTTCGAGCGTCATGCGTTTATAAAATCACAGGTTTAATGTAAAATGATGTCGTCTCGCCGCCGTACGATATCGTGGAAATGAGACGGTAGCCCGTCTCATTTAAGTATAGATTAAATTCGAGAAATGTTTATAGGTAAACCACATTTTTTTTACTTTTACTGTGTCGTCATTCACTACACGTCATTCGTTACTTCAAATACAACCGTATAAGGCTCGATGTAGGATATTCATTTATTTAAATGGTTCTGGATTTACCCAGATAGGTGAGTTATGAGGTTTATTTTTAGATAATAACTACTGTTGAAAGTAATTATGCATACTTATTAGTAGGTACTGAGTTAGGCAACTATCACCGTTGTTTTTTTTTTTTTTTTTTTCAAAAAGTCGCTTCTGTGTATTCTCGTAGTCTTGCCTCTTTTGAGAGCCAGGCCCTGCGACCGCTCAGACTGGGCTAAGTTTGTTTGTCATCTTCGACGAATAACTTCGCATTGGTCAAAAGCCTAGTCTGACAAATGTAAAGAAATTGTCAACTCTGCATCAGTCTGTATCGACCCATACAATATTCCTCCACCATGTGTGCCTGCTTTGTAAACTGTAAGTCAGAGAATTGTGATGCAAGCTGTACCTGGGTACAGTGAACTATTTGGACAAAATACTGGTCACTAGAAATTATAAGAAATACTCAAACAATTGCATCACTATAATTTTTTCTAAATTTTTTTAGTTTCAAGCCACTACCTCTTTTTTTAGAGGGTAGTATGAAAAAAAATCTTTCTGTAGCTACCGAACACTACCAGACACGGTTTTTCTGGTTTGATATTATGTTAAAGGAAAGGTCAAACATCAATTTCATTTGTTTTATTTACTATTATGAAGTTTTACAATGGACACTGACGTGGTTTTGAAACCATTTTGGTTTATGCGGGATTACTCACGTTTAATTGTGTCGTTATTACGTGAGTGTTCCCGGATAAGTAAAATAAAAATGCTATGAAGTTCTAATTTAAATATCACTTTCGCATGACATGAAATCTGTGGTCGTGTATGGTAGGTATATGAAATATGATAGGTAGTATAAATGCTTTTTTTGTGTTATTAGTTTGTAGATTATGCGACCAACTGATGTAGGTTTAAGTGAGGGAGTCACTATCGCAATATATAAACGAAACTGAAAAAAAGAAGGGAATCAATTCGATCCGTATACTTATTTTAAGTGCACATGTTACTCCGACAATTTCTTTTTATTATAATAAAAAGAAATTGTCGGAGTAACATGTGCACTTAATTATGTGTATAATGCTCCAAATGTAGAAACAACAAAATTGACTGCTTCAATATTTTCTAATGAAAGGGCTGAAATCACCCTGATTAAACTTTATTGAATGTAATGTTTACATTCTATGTTGATATTTAATAAATACGAAAGTTTGTTATTTCTTCGCACTGTCACGGTCTAACGGACATTTAGTTAACTTACCCTGAGTTAAAAATAGGTTAGGTATTTTAGGGTAAAACCATGCAGTTACGTTTTACGCCTTTGGTAACTACAGATGTTGGTCGCTTTGTAAGAGCAATAAAGTAAATAAGTTGAAGTTTTCAGGAAACTAACTCTGACTCTATGCTGTATTATTTACGCATAGCTGTATTTAGGCGACAACGAATGCGTGCATGTTATATTGAAGCTATAATGCTATAGATATAAGTTTATATACACCAATGACACTTTTTGAGCATTTTATTAATAGAATTTGCCTATTAAATTATTTTTTTAAAACGAAAAACGTTTTTTTTCTTTTCTATTGATTTATTTGTACCTTTGTAGGCAATTAAGTATAGAACATTGAAAAATTCACTGATCGACAAGATTCGAACCTACGCAAAAGGAACGGAGGATACCACCAAATACCGCCAAACCGTACCGGTACAACTTCAGTAACATTAATTTTGGCTGCGTTCGAGTCGTGAAGAACAGATGGTCCAGCATATCCGTTTGTTGATATTACGTATAACGTCAACGATAAAAATCCCGCCAGTGGCGCTGTCCAAAGATCCATGCAAAAATCAAATCAAAATCTCGCAAAATGATATGCTATACCTTCTACTTGGGGGCTGTTAGCCTTGACATCTTACAGTTGCTATTTGTTTGAATGGCTAGTGCGCGATACTTATTGACATGCACAAAGATCCCGAGATGACGTCCCCGCGCTCTAGCCCTTTAATTACGGTTATCACAAAATTGACACTATCGCCTACCTTTCCCTAACGAAAACGAGTGAGACGTATCGTATAGGCGAGTCATTTTTTTATGTGGGGAAAAACGATTTTATCCTGGGCCGTGAGTGTTGTGGGGCCGAGTAGATATTCTTTTTTTTTTTTATTTGTATTTAATACGTTTGAGGCATCTTGCCTGATGGAAAGCACCTTCGAGGCAAAAGGTAAAACACGACTTAGAACCTAATACAATAACATCATTCAAACCGGTCGGCCGGCATATCCAGAGCTTCGCGCTTTTAAACCAGCGGTTCGTTTACCAGAAGCTTTAGCATAGACCATATTTTGCGATAATCGCGTAGTACTTAAATTATAGTACCTGGATGACCGAGCATTGCTCGGCTGAAAACACGGCTAAAACGACGTTTTCTAAAAATGGAACCTAGCTAGATCGATTTATCGAATTATCCTGCATACAAAATATCATGAAAATCGTTGGTGCCATTTCAGTGATTCAAAAAAAATAATTGGTATATGTATATACAAGAATTGCTCGTTTAAAGGTATTAGATTCAAATGTATGAAAAAACTGTTACTATTCACTTCCACCAGGGGCACTCTCAAAATTATTATTTTTTTTTCATATGTAGTACATAACGAAATAAAAAGAATTATTCTATCTTGGTTACAAAAATTTGATTATGGAAACTTAGAAAAACTCCTGGAAAGCTTATATTTGTAACTTGAGTATCCAGACATATATAATTTTTTTTTCTCTATTTTATTTACAAAAAGATGAGCAAATATAGACACACTTATGCACGCACACTGACATACACACACACACACACTCTCTCACACACACACACTCAAACACACACACACTCTCACACATATACTCACTCATTCACTCTCTCACTCTCTCTCTTACACACACACAACACACACACACCCACAACACACGCGCACGTACATTCTATGAACTGCAGGCAGATTTCTTTTACATTTTTTTTTTCTACTTTAATATTTATCTTTGGCAACACTTTGGCAACATTATATAAATTCAAAATAAATTCAAAATTAGTTAAGTCGCTGCTCAATATTGTTTTGTTAGACATAATATGTATGTATCTTGTTTTAGGAGAAGCCACTGGCTCCTGACACACAGTCTTTGACTAGTTCGGGAGCCTATGGAACTAAATCTGTACTTTATTTTGTTATGTCAATAAAAATATTATTATTATTATTATTAAACTTTGCAAATTGATATGCTAGCCCTTCCGATTGCCTATCTTAATTTTTTTTTAAAAGTGTACAGGCAGTTTAAGTTAAATTAGTTACTCAGCATAGCAATAATTATGATATCACAAAATTTAATCATGTATATTTGTGGATAAGTGTCTTTCCCGGACCCAAAAATAACCATGTCAAATAGTAGTACAAAAATATAAGGATAAATAAAAACGCTAACACATTACATAGAATAAAATATTACATATTAGGACGTAGAATAAAAAAGGCTTAGATTTAAAAAAAAATATAGTTTAATTTACTAACAGTAGGTACATTTTAGCTCCAGGCATCAACAATATATTTCTTTTCCTTCTGCAAACAAGAAATTATTTCATTTGCTTCATCTAAAGATTTGCCAGATTTAACTAAACATTCTTGCAGTGTATCTTGCACTTGAACTGCCATATTTCTAAGGTCACCACATAAGTATATTGAAGCTTGCAACACTATTAATTTATTTATTTCTTCGCTGTTTTGTTTAAGTATGTCCTGAAAAAGAAAATGTCTTGATTAGCAAAATACACACACTTTTTTTAATATTTCAGTGGCAAATAGGTATGAATTCCTTAATGCCTAATTTTCATATATTATTCGGTTTTTGTAATTTAAAACTAACATCTTTAGCTACACTCCAGTCCAGTCTTGGTCAAGCCCAGTGGGTGCCGGTCGAGTCCAGTCATGCCTCGGTAAAGTAGTGGCAACCCTACTATGAGCTTCGAAAGTGTTTTGGAAACAACACGAAAAGTCATGTTTCAACACAATATATCACTTTCCCGCACTCGATCCTATAATTCGGCATTTTATCAATAAAAGACCAATGTTCTTATGAAAACACTCAAAAAAATAAAATGGCTATCTCACATTTTTTTTAATATTTATTCTTGTTTTTCGTTAGTGTGGACAAACCAAAATATTATTTATTTATACATATTTTAGAAAGCATCATTTTAATTTCTTTTTTCATAATTCCTTTCGAAAATTTTGTTTAGCTCTGTTGAATAGTTTTTCCAGCTCTAATATGTTAGGATGCTTACCGCTTTAGTAATTTATAAAAAAGTTTCAAAGGTTCAAAATTTTGCCTTATATGTAGTAAAAAAATATTTATTAATTAATGCCCACCTGAATATATTTACAGTTGCTTTTTTCAACTCTAGAGAATGCTGTACACAATTTCTTCAAAACATCCTTCTCAACAAACATATTCAACTCTTTCTCATAAATGAAATCTAAATCTGGATTCCTACATCCAAAAAATAACCAAACATCTCCTAGTTGGATGTCAGGGTTTTGAGATTTAAACAATTCTCTTTCTTGCAGGAATCCTATAAAAGGTGCAACTCCAGTCCCAGGACCTATTAATATTAGCGGAGCTTCCATATTTTCCGGCAATGAAAATCCAGACAAATTCTTCCTCAAATAAATAGGCACTTTAGTATCACAGTCATTTGCTATTGTTAGATTACTTAATCTCTCTTCAAGTTTGATTTCTTGATTTAAAATCACTTTTTCCAACCAGCCAGTGGTCAAACCTTTTCTATTATTTGCTAGAAGCATCACAGAGAAGCATATTTTAAGGACTCCTGCTTTTTTGAGTCCACTATTTACTATAGAATATGGTCTAGGTAACAATCTAGGTAGATTAGCTAATAAAACATGTATGGGAGGTTTGCAAGTCTTGAAAATTGTAAATAAGTCCAGTAAACATAGGTTTCTGTTCAAAATGTGGGTTTGGTAAGCGGTAGCACCTTCTTTACTGCAAAAATATTCAAGAACTTTCCTTTCAGTTTCATCCTTAGTGTATCTTGATAGTGCCAGCAAAAATAGCTGAAACAAAAATAGTTAATATTTAAAAAATTGAAATTTTTGCATGGGTTGGTGAAAAAAGCCGAAAAATAAATTAGTAAATTTTTGCATGTGTTGGTGCACTTGTATAATGTTGTCTCCACTGACTCGTAACAAATACTAGTTAAGCTCTTTCTCCCTTCTGAATCAGCTTTGAGGCTATACCTCATTGCCGAAGCTGGGCTCTAGAGTACACTGACCAGGATGTGGAGAGTATGAGTTCAACACTCCTGTCCACTGGTAAATCTCCAGCACCCTCTGAATTTGTTGGCCTTGTAACATAAAAGAGATACATATATTCTCTAACTACAATTATTTACCTTTTTCAAAACACTTCTTAAATCTACACAATGTTTCAAGGTATGCCTCAATGTTGACTTGACAGGAACATGAGGCGGGAGCTTGCTACCTTTCTGAGTAGTACTAGAGTTCAACCTAAGATTGTAACTGCAATCAGCTACTTTAGTCAAATCTAAATGAGCGATAACAAAATCCACATCCTTGTCATCGTTTTGAGGTATTATGCCTATCGTGTCGCCTGCCTTGAAAGTAAAGTTGCTGGCCTGAAATGAAAAATAAACTTTTTTATACTAAACATAAACTATAATTATATACTTCTTGATATCTTGACATGGGGGTGCTGGGTCAAACATGCAAGCATCATATGAAGAAATTCAATAGCATACTAGTGATAACTCGCACCGAATCAGTGTATCGAAAGACACTCTATGTACAACAGTATGAAGCAAACTTGATTTTACATTGATTTAATAGCAGTCTTATACATACCTGGATGTCAAAAGTGACTTCATAAACAGCTTTGAAGGCCTTATCCTTGGCAGTTAGACGTCTCCAACTCAGAATGTCTGCTTTGTATACGTCACTGTTTGCGAACGGTAAAGGAAGCTCGGAACCATTGTAAATTGTCTTAGCCTTGTGTGAAATTAAAGAATATTAATTATACTATTAGAAACATATGCTATTTTCTAAAAATTAGGAGTAATTAATGTAATAAATATAAAAACTTACATCGTCTTGATCAAACTCAATCTCCAAGTGACTTTCTTTGCATACAGGTAAACTAAAGACTAGGTTTTGTGGTAGCTTTTCAAATATATCTTGAAAATAATGTTGTAAGACCATCTTGCCGAAACTCGTTCTTGAAATTTTTTTAAAATATTTTTAAAACTAATTATTTTCAAACGTGATTCATTTCACGTGTATTTTAACTTGACAACGAGATGACATGACTTGACTCAACCGGTCTTCACTGTCAGTGTCAGTGACATTTAAAACAAAATAATAATTTGTTTGAAAAAAATATTTGCTCAGAGCCACTTTATGCACTTTCACAATGCCACTATAAGTGCCAATTAAAATATTTTTAAGTGTTTGTTGATAAATCAAACGAAATAAGCCAGTCACAGTTAGAGTAATGTCCAATCATGCTTTAGTAAAAACGTGTCTAAAAGTTTCCACAGAGCTTTGGAGTCTACATGAAAACACATGTTTCACCACATTTTGTCACTTGTGTACGTAATTCGATTCTTTATGAATGAAATACCACTTTAAAAATAATTGAAAAGAGTATTTTTTGAAAACAGTAGGTACAATGAGGTATCATAACTTTCCGCTTTCCTGCCAAAAATTCATTATAACATTTTGTTGATTTGAACATTTAATTTAATATTTATCACCGAGATTTAACGGCGCACAAAATATTATGAAATTAGTTTTGTTTATTTACCTCGATGATTCGGCCATGTTGTAATAGCACGAGCTGATTAAGCACTATTAAAGCATTGTAGAAAAGTGGTGGTGAAAAATTAAGGCGTAATGATACTACCCTCATTTGGGGTCTTACAAAAATGGAAATTTATCACCACTGCACACTATACCTACTAACTATATTAGACCGTTTTGAAACTACACCGTGATATAATAGTATGCACAGATTTCAAGATGCTTTTAACCTAAATCCTTCTTTTTGGTTAAGTTGCGATGTTTTCTAATTTCCGCCGTTTCACGAAACATTCTTAAATAGTAATGTAATTTACCACTCCTAGCGGTGTGACCACGGGCATGTTGAGGACAATAAACAAATCTGATTACATAGTACTTGAAGCGCAATTAAGTCCCGGTGTTAAATATAATTATGCCCTATGTTTAATGTGCTATTATGGTATAATATATTGTACATAACTGAAATAAGCTAAAATATTTATATTAGTAAAGAAAGATTCATGTGACGACGTTTAATAACAAAAATTTTATTTTTTTTGAATATTTATTTTCTTGCTTCGGTGTCAGTCACTGTAATAAAAGTTTATAAAAATTATCGTTATGAAACTTCATTATTATGTTTATGAAAAATCGTAATATGAGTCAAATTGAAAATAAATAAAAGTTGAAGTAACTTACACTCGACTTCCTCCCGTCCCTCATCATCATTGAACCCTTCAACACATTCAGGACATATTGTGGTGTCGCATGGATCAGCAGGTGTAGTTGGGAACGAAGGTGTCATTTCTACTGGCGGTGGCTGTAACAAATGCACCACTTACCCGTACACTTACACTTACTGTCAGAAATTTCTTTATTTTCATATCTTAAATTTGAAACTAAAAAGATGTTGATTGTAGCGAAGTAGAGCCCAAATTGCTTGTATCTGTAGATTTTTAAACGTACAGCAGCTCGCAAAAGTGCTACTTTAACATTATTTTAACAAGCAGGTGTCAGCGTATATACGTTTGTACCTTTATAGCCTAAAAAACTTACTTCAAGTCGATACAAATAGGACAACCGACAAGGATCCCACGTCGTACAAAGTGTCGCATTGTGCATTATATCTTTCCTAGGCTCGTCTCCGAAATAATCAAATGTGATTACTATGTTATTGTCAATAGCACATTTGTCCAGAAACTCAGTAACTCCTACCTAGATAAAAGTTTCATTAGTTAGTAACGAATACAAATAAATCAGGAAAACATTTGCATATTTCGAGTACTTTAAACTTGGCAAAGAAAATGAAGGGAAATTAATAAATATGGAATGATAATAATATGAAATCTCGGCAGTCATTTTCCGTTCCCATCACTTTCAACGCCTCTAGAGCTAGAAACAGAGTGACATATAAGAATGTGTTGGGATTAGTGAGTAACCAGAAATGACTTTTATATACTTTGATCTTATTTCCGCAATCAAGAGTGCCATTCTGGAAATAGTTATTTTCTCTTTCACCATTCCCGAGACAGAACATCCAGCCTTCGTGAAAGGAATACTCAATTGGAGCCACTTCAGCTTCAATGCAAGGGTCGTCTGGAATAGGAATGGACTGTTTTCCGAAAGTACACTTGCGTTCGTGCATATTTGCTTGAACTCTATAAGCGTCAATGTCTGGTTCAGAACCTTCAGGGCATTTGTAATAATTTCCTGAAATATAACATTAATTTAGGATAAATATAGTTACCTGCGATATTAGTTATATTATACCTACTCATTTATATTTTTCAAGTCTTAGTTTTGTGAAACTTTTATTGTTAATTAGCTATTACCGTTAGCTTCAAGCAGTAAAGAAAACATATTGAGGAAACCTGCATGTCTAAGAGTTGGGACGGAGTTTTCTTTCAAATATTCTATCCAATTACCATTCTGTATTATGTAAATAGTTTTCTTGGTGGAACTGATGACTGTTCTTACAGTGAGACCATTGCCCCCACTTTTGATATTCTCCATGAGTACTTCTTGAGCTGCGCGTTGTTCTCTTGACCACTTAGCTGCTTCTTCTGCCAATATTTGACGGCTTACTTTGCCTGGTGATTGGCTAGACTATAAGATGAATCAAATGATTAAGACAATTGGTATGTTTAAATATAAGATAATACTAAAGCTGGCATCGTGGGCCTTGACCATTGAGCCTTCGATCCGATCAGTGCGATATTGGTTCGAACTACCTCAGGAGCTTTTTATCCAGCTACAGAATAAAATAAGATTATATTTAGGAGCTTTACCTGTGGTGGATTCTCCAAAATAACATGTGGTCTTCCCAGGGTATGTTGCCAAATCAACTGTGCTGCTACTTTATGCTTGGAACTATGATGAAGCGGCTGGATTTGCAGGATTCCATACCAAGCTAGTTCTCTGTAAACGCTATCAGGCAAATATCCAGTCTAAAAAATATTAAAAGAAATTGTAGTACTCCATGTAACATAATTTTTAATGTTATCTCCTACAATGTAGGAAGGTATAAGTGACATTATACTTACAGGCATGAAATCCATATGCCACTGAAAAAAAATAGAAAAAGGAATATAAAAAATGCATTAAACAACTTCTTAAATATCTTGTTTTAATTCACACTTACTTCTTCTTCAGATGGTTCTTTCGTGTAAGATTCTGAAACAATTTGTATAATTTATACTGTATTCATATATTATATTAATATATTGAAATGTATATAAATGTAGTTACGCGGAACAGCAATGTTAGGTCATTAGAAGTTAATTTATAAACAATTTTTACTGTGGGTGTGATCTTGAAAGCCCAAAAGCAGTATCATTTATTTCATACAGAAAAGCCCTAACGAAGTGTATGAAACAGACTCAGATGAAAGACTACAATCTGAGGAAACCGATGATTTTTATCCGATTCTTGAAGAATGACGCCATGGTAAAAAATGTCACGTTAATGAGCACAATGATCTTTATTCAGTTTATATACCGTCTCGCGTAACTCTGTATGTCTTAGTTTGGAGCATTGAATACCTTCTTCATCACTTTGGGTGTCGCTAAACGCAATATTATACTGGAAAAAGATAAAAATATAGTTAATATTGAAATACTGTTTATTTAGCACTTAAAGAAATTTTTAAGTATTTATCATGCTCACAACAGTCCTTTAAACGTTGGACTAATAAAACCTTAGTAAAAAAATGTCTGTCATGGGGATTGCCAACAGGGGTAAAAACAATATTTCTTGAAGCCGTATACCGTATTAACAGTTCTCTCCTAAAGATCTCCATCTTTCTGGGTATTGGCAACTTATTGACAACCACCAATGTTGCAAATGATAGGCAGTGGTTCGTTTACCAAGATGCAAACCGTCAGATTATTAGCCTTACCAAAAAAATCAACGCAGTGAGGAAAATTATATATTTTTCCATATTGCAGTCGCAACGAAAGTTACTTGGGTTAGAAACGATTGTTTTACCTATTATAATTTAAGTCGTTTGCTGTTATCGCTATGAAAAATTGCAATATTCTAGCCATAGTTAGTTAATTGGTTGTTAACTAACAAACAAAGAGTTTCAATTTTATACCTACATGCCTATTTTTACAATACAGGGTTATCATTAGCAGTGCCCGGAAATTCACGCTTGAAAACGGTACATTGTTTTTGGTATGGAGAGTAACATGTGTGTGTATTAGTCTTGCTGCCAGAGTATAATATAACGTTAAACAAGTAATTTAGATCCATTAAGCAGTAATGGCATTATGAGGGAACTAATATCTTCACATCAGTTCGTAAACGCACACGCGCGTGCACGCAAGAACGAACTGTGGTTCCCATTAGTCCAACAGCGTCCTTACCAAGGGGTCGTTCTTCATTTCTTTGAAACTTACTTATACAATCAAATCTGTCTATTATATAATCCACTGCTAGACATAGGTCTCTATAAGGAATACCAGATAGCCTTATTTTCAAAGCATCCCACGCTCTACCGTTACCATGACCGTTTAGTAACGACCGCCACTAGTCTGAAATTTATCTACGCTTTCAGTCGTGGCTTTTGTACTATTAGTTGTTCTGTGCTGTGTAGAGCACTTAAGTATTACGTTCAAGTTTTAAAAAAAAAATTGGTAGTTTTATGGCGGCTTATTCGTATAATGGAACGTTATGAATAAAAAACAAATGTCACAGCTGAAGTTGAATTGTCAATCAGAGCTATTCGAAATACGCTAACAGTATCAGTGAGATAAAAATTGCATTATGACAAACAGCATGGGTCGAAACGAATTAACGTGTATTGTGTCGATTTTTCACTAGCGCTTATTGTATCGTTGGGACTATTGGTGTATTACGCATTTACAGATTGCATGTATTGAATTTGTCATTGACATATTTTAGCATCACAATACAAGGAGGGCGTAGTGCTACGAATTTCTACAAAAAAATGATTCATTATTAATTACCGGTGATTTACTCTTAAGTGCGTCACTATAATAATACTGCAACGATGAACACAATCGACAAACAGCTGGCTGATCTCAGGATTTATGCTAATGAACTGGATGCGAAACTGCAAGACGATATAAACGCAGCTAAGAAAAAGCCCTCTATTCCGCCTAAAAAAGGCAAGGCTCCGCTCCCCCAAATCCCACAAAGCTGTATGGTAAAGTCTGCTTGCGAGCCTTCATACTCTTCGAGGCTCGAATATGGAAGTAGGACGAGTTCTACGTACTCCAATTTAGTGCCAGTCAAGAGTTGTATCGTCAGGAACAACGCTCGAGCTCGGAGTGGTGATGTGTTGCTATACAGTAACGTGCTGCCTCCGGGCGGCACCAATCACGTCTACTCTAACGTAATGGTACCCCGAAATACGTACGGGTCAGAGAGTATTTACGGAGACCGCGATGCGCGGTCTGAGGTCTCGAGAATTAGCGATTTAGGCGTGCAGTCGAATTACAGTGAACTGAGGCGGCCAGGCTCCGCGTACCCACCTTCCTCGGCTTCTGTCAACGCTCAGGACTTCTCCACATATGGGGGTTCCCAGACATCCTCTACATATGAGTCGTTGTATGAACCAATCAATCCTAGACCCTGCAGTCAGTTGTCTGGCACATCACTCTATGGCGGATATGTTGGTACAACAATAGAACCTACTCCAGAGCCAGAAGACGCACTCTATTGTGGTAACTGTTATAGATGTGGACAGAAGATCATGGGAGAGACAACTGGTTGTACTGCCATGGAGAGGATTTATCACATTAAGTGCTTCTGCTGCCAACAATGTGGGATTAACTTGCAAGTGAGTGTTTATAAGTTGTCTCCAGAAGATATAATGTTCATGTGCATCTGTAAATGTGTTAGTTAGTGTTGTGCCTTCATTTGTTATTTATAAACTAAGTTATGCATGGTGTTGTAATATAATTTAAATTACTCTTGTAATATAATGTACAAGAGGCTTGGTTTTGCACCAAGTAAATGAGGTATTCATTCAACAAATATGTTTTCATTAACATTAAATCTTCTTTATCACACTATAGACCTCTCTGTCTAGCTATATCACCTGTCTCAGTCCTCTTAGCCTAGTCCACATTGAGCATGTGATAAAACCCCCAGTTTTATTACAAAAGATATTTTTAGATATTCTAAATTTAGGCTTTATAAATGTCCTTTTTATTTTCTATAAGGATAATCTTGTAAGTAACACTATAGTATGTAGTATAAGTAATAAGTAAAGAAAACAATCAATCTAAAATTAAACTAATAATGTTTAACTGCTTATTATTAATGATTATTAATTAAACTATCAATTGACTGATAAGGGTAGACTAATGACACAATTTTGCAAGATCACCTAACATAATATTTTATTATGTCTGTATTCAATAAATATTGCTGAATCTCTAATGTTCCAGGGTCGGCCATTCTATGCCGTGCAAGGTCGAGCACTTTGTGAGAGAGACTACTTAGACACACTGGAGAAATGTTGTGTGTGCCAGGACCCTATTCTAGACCGCATCCTCCGAGCAACGGGCAAGCCATACCACCCTCGTTGTTTCACCTGTGTTGTGTGTCAGAAGAGCTTGGATGGTATACCATTCACAGTAGATGCTGTTAATCGAATTCACTGCATTGAAGACTTTCATAAAAGGTAAATGCTGCTGACAAAACCTTCTTACACTGACCCAGCATTATAGTTCTAATTAATTTTTAAACCTTAATCAAGGAATATCATCTTGAAATTTCAAGGCAAGGCGGGTTGTTCTTCACAACTCACAAAATATTACTTTATATGCGTTTTTAAAAAAATGAAATGAACCCTTCTAGCACCATGTCATTCTGTCAGTCTGTCCGTCCGTTAAGATCAAATAAACCAAAACCTGTAAGGACATTTTCTATAGATCTAAAATCGTTGAATTTGGAAAAAAAAAGTAATTACAATGTAAAGGAAATAAATAGGAAAATCAATCTTTTGTAAAAAAAAAATATGATTACTGACTTACTTTTAGTTTTTACTTAGTTGGTGACTCGAGACATACATATAATGGCTTATAGAATACTAGCTGCGCCTCGCGGTTTTACCCGGTGATGATGATGATGTTGAAAAGTATCCTAGTATAGGGTCTAAAGTATCTACATACATGCTAAATTTCATCCAGATTCGTTCAGCCGTTCTGGTGTGATTGAGTAACAAACATCCATCCAAACTTTCAGATTTATAATATTAGTGGGATTTCCTTTTCTACTACAACTATAAATTTGACCTTCAATCCAACTTTTCTTTTAGCTACATATCTTGCTTGCTCGTGGGCAGTTTCTTGAGGCTTGTTGTGCGAGTCAGACTAGCCATTGCAAAGTTGCTGCAGTATTTGTATCTGTGTTACTTAGTGTTGGTATATAAATAGAAGTACCTGGATGACTGAGCTTTGCTCGGTTTTTCATTGCCTGAAAACACGGATAAACGACGTTTTCTAAAAATGAAACCTAGCTAGATCGATTTATCGCCCCCAAAACCCCCTGCATACTAAATTTCAGGAAAATCGTTGGAGCCGTTTCCAAAATTCCGATTATATACGTATATACAAGAATTGCTTGTTTAAAGGTATTAGATTAGATAGATAGATTAGATTTTTGAATGTTATGTTTGTCTTCTCCAGATACGCGCCGCGCTGCGCCCGCTGCCGCGAGCCGATCGTGCCGGAAGGAGGCGCAGAGGAGACCGTCCGCATCGTCGCTCTCGACAAAAGCTTTCATATCGCCTGCTACGCTTGCGAGGACTGCGCAGCCTCGCTCTGCTCCCGCCAAGAAGGAAAAGGTTGCTACCCACTGGATGACCACCTGTATTGTAGGGAATGTAACGCTAGACGTATACAAGATCTATCTAGGAACATCAATTGAGTTGAGAGAGAAATCAAGTTCTCTAAAGATGCATTTGCTACACAAGTATTTATTTAAGTGTAAGCCATGTATGATCTGATCAGTTGCATCTTTAATTAGTGGGACAATTTAAAATGTATGATAAAAAAGGATTGATATTTCAACGCGTCACTTTACAGTGAAAATTGGACCTAAATGTCTAAATAGTACAAAGCAAAGTTGCTTTCTGTGTCTGTCCACTTCTTTTAAATGACTAAACTGGTTTTGATACGGTCTTAACTGTTATTTGATTTTTAACCGACTTCAAAAGAGGAGGAGGTTCTCAATTCGACATAATTTTTTTTCTTTATTTTTTATGTTTGTTGCCTCAGAACTTTCGACTGGTTGAACCGATTTTGATGATTCTTTTTTGTATGAAAGCTGGTGCTTCCCGTGTGGGAATTTCAATTTGGTCCAGTTCTGAAATCCATGAGAAAACCATATTGTCTTTTTTTTTGTACACATTCTACTTCTTTTGCAGTTATTCTTTTATATTAGAAGATATTTTTTTTTTTTTTAAGTATAAATTTGAGACGAACGCGTCGCTCTTATGATGGTACTAGAAAACGTCTGTCCATAACCATTGCAGCGACACACACAGTAGCTAAAGCTTTGAGTAGCTAAACAAAGCCCAGGGCATCACTGCTTTGGCGCTCATTACTTTGAGACATTTAATGGTTAGTCTCAACAGCCCTGTAATTTCGCTGCAGTATCCTACAAACCGGAACACAGTAATGCTTAGACACTACTGCTTGGCGGCAGAATATCAGAATATAATAGAATAAACTAAATTGGTCCTAGACATAGGACTGATTTAGTTTATTTATAAGCAACTTGAGTACAACAAATTTTCTTGGTTGTAGATCTCCTTAGCAGAATATTGTGTAGGTACAACCGCAGTACCAGATATTCTGCCGCCAAGCAGTAGTGTTGTAACATCTTTTGTTCTTCTCTGCTAAATTTAAAGATATTACAATAATAAATAACTTGTATTTTTATGATAATTACATCAAGCAATGGAATATGATATTGCAATCGGTACAAGCACTCCGGGATCTTTTGACACTAGAGTTCTCAATACTTACGAAAAGGTCCCAGCCTACCTCAAGTGAAATCTTGGTTACTGTAATAAAATTTGGTTTAAAAATCTTGATGAGGTCAAGTGTTTTGTTAAATTTAGTTTTGTTTAATTTGACAAACATTTTATATGTTGAAACACACACGCGTTGTTTATTTAACTGAAGGAAGACTACAATCCGTCTTCTTGAGTCTCCCTACAAATTTTCACTCCTTTTTGTTCAATCTACAAAAATATACAATAGAGACAATCTAGGCATGGCTTTACAAGGCTCTGTACTGTAAATAAACATTTATTATAATTTACATAAATTGATGCTGAGCAAGTACTTACTTAACTATCACTGCCCGAAATTAATTATAGTAATGATATTGTTAATTAGAAAATTTAAATAAATATTGGGCCTAAAATGGTAATTTTGAGCCTATGATATGACTCGATCACCACTGGACGCGAAACGCATATTAAGCAATAAGCAATTAATATTCGCGAAATTCGTTGCGCTTAGCGTACAGTTGAGATTGCGTCGAACAATTTACATTGTTAAGTTTATTATGATGTTAAAAGTATTAATCGGTATGTAAGTAATCTTATACACGTTTAGAGATTAATTAGACTAAATATATTATTAAGTTACATTCCCGTAAGCATTTATTGTAATTTTAGAAAGGCTGTGTAGCTATGTTTTACATTTTTTGCAGTATTACAATCACCTACCTGTTTAGCTTGAATAATGTGCTAGTAATAGATGTTACGGTGATTTTATCCTATAGATGTTGTAATTTGTTAGAATAATCACTTATTTAGTGCCATGCGTTAGATAGATGCGTCAAGTTAGATACTGTAGATATTAAGTTGCGTCTGTATAGTTTTTGTATACAAGTAGCAGTTTTATGGTACTCTGAATAAACATTTATAAGTCGCCAGAACTCTGGGTTAACTGTAGTGGCGGATTTAGAATATAATATAACTTTATTGTACACCAAACATATTTAAATTATAACATACATAACTCAAATTAGAGATAAAGAAAAAAGATATTAACAAAACAACATAGACTAATACATATAAATCGTACAACGGCCAGTAGCGGCAGATTTAAGGGGCGGCAATTCGGGGATCAATTTTTTTTTTTACTCTCTTCCTTCACTTGCATGAGTAAGTCGCTACCAATTTGTATAAGTGGGTCACTACAATTGGAGAATAACTATTCGTTGGGGACTGTATGTCTATTTGTATTTAGTATTAATTGGGTATAAACAAATTGTACCGCAAAGATTGTTTTAAAAAAAAAAAAACAAATATTTGTCGTTTTGACTAATTCAAAAGATAAAAAATAAGAATCCATCAATTATAATTACATATTTAATTTTTGTTTTAATTAAATTTGTAGTAACTTTAGGAAATATACTAAAAACTATTTGGTTTGAACTAAATTGTTTTAAAAATAATCGAATTGACAATTGAAGAGGGCGGCAAAAAAATTACAGCATATACTTTGGAAATGTTTCAATCCGCCACTGGTTAACTGATCTTTTTGTGTACGGGAATCAGGATTCTATAACAACTTGGGACATTTTATTCCTAAGAATTCATATGCGTAGGTACTAGTCAATGTAATGTATTGTTTGTATGCAGCTAATAACTAAATAAAGTACCTACACTTTTCATTAGTATTTTTCTTACTAGAGTCCTCTTAATAAACATGCGTTGGAACATAAATGGTCTCTGAAGTATGGCGTTCTATTTTTGTGTCCCGGCAGCCTTAACAGCCAGTTACCATTATAATTTAGGTGTGTTTATCATGACCACACCGTCACTTAAGAACTGTGGCCGAACGATGGCGTGTCATCAATTTAAAAAAAAAGCTAGAATCAGTCAGTGTTTTGTCACAGCATTTTTTTTTTTTATGGACGCTATTACGAATCTTTTGAAATTTGAATAAGTTATTTTGCATAGCAGAGCAGAGGCTGTAACATATCTGGAAAGAATTGCGTAGTACAGAAACCATATAGACGGCCCTGCTAGCTCATTTGGTAGAATAATATGTGCTTTAAGAGTTGTAGGGCGTGGGTTCGATTCCCACCAGAACAATCATCTATATGACCATACATTTTTGTTCTCAGTCTGGTTGTTCTGTATGTATTTACAAAACAAAAAAGTTTTCTATCAGTTATCTGGTTTCCATGGTACATAATAGTTTGGGATTAGATGGCGCTGTGAGAAATGTTACGAGATATAACGATATTTACCATTATTATAAAAACGTACGAAAAACAGTTTTAATTTAGGTACTTAACTCGCCAGGCGCTTATCTCAGTTTAGGTATATACATTATTCTATCGGTTACGTCGTCGGTAGGTATTACGAGGTGCTTCAGTGTGAAAGAATGGCATATTCTCTATGGAGGAGGTATTTAGTCGAAAAAATATTCCCGCCAAGCACTTCAGCTGTGATTTTCCTTTCCACTCGCGAAAACGTGACAGACATAGGTACCTATTCAGATTTTATTACTGGGAGGCATAGGGTATAAGTACCTTATATTTGATGGTTTATTATTCTACGTGGTCGATTTGCAAAATATATTTATTCAAGTCATATAGGTAGGAAGATACCACCGCAGAACCAGATATGTTGCCGTCAAGCAGTATAGTGTAAATATTACTGTGTTCAAGGTGAAAAGGTACTGCAGCTAACGAAATTACAGGACTGTTGAGATTAACCAGTTTCAAAGTAATGAGCATCCGAACCACCATGCCCTGGACTTTGTTTTGCTACTCAAAGTTTTGTGTAGAGGAGTTATCCGTTACTATTAGGAGAGCGTCTTGTTCGTCTCATAAATTTTACATTTAAAAAAAAACTACCTAGGTACTTTAATCTAGTGACTACTCTTGGACTAGATTCTAGTCCAAGAGTCGAATCGCGGCGCGGTGCAACCAATTTACTTCAGTACCCACTGACTTAAAAAAAATGTAACCGTATCTGACTTGAGTGACAGCCAGACATGGCCAAACGTCAAAATCACCTGTGTATACCAGACCAGTGTTATGACGTAGACCGTAGACGGATTTAGCCTTAATGTTACCAAGTGAAAAGTAAATAAAACCATAGTATATTCATTAATTTTACTGCCTTTATTTCTTTACGCTATACATAAACTTGTATTCTCCCGTACATAAAAACTTATGCTGAGACAAGTCACCGTCTTACAAAATCTAGTTACAATTACAGACAAGAAGACTTTGGCTTCTTATGAAAACAAAAGTGTTCATAAATTATATACAATACAATCTATACACAGTTACAGTCGATGCCTTGCAGTAAATATACTACAGAAAACAAATTTATAGTAATTTTTAGTACAAAATTATTGCTAACTATGACAAGCTGCTATCTGGACAAATAAATTCATTATTAAACTCTATCCCCACAGACGCAAAGTTGAAGCGAAACGACTGTGGCCATTGAGCTTTATAGTTAATAATCGCATTTAATTATTTTTTAAACATAGCTCCAGATCAGCTGCTCAATTTGGCCAAGTGTAATGTGGCAACAATTCAAAGAAACTCAATTAACTGAAAATACAAACCAGCAAGGTGACCATCCCCTTACTATATTTTGAAGTCATGCAGCAGTTTATAGCATCCTAGATTACTATAGGCCGCTCTGCAGCTATTTGTAGCAATTCATAAAGCCAGCACATACCGTAGATATGTAATTTTAGTATTAACCAAAACCAACACATTGGCACAAAGAAATCAAAATCATACACAAAGTATTTTTATAGCCCTACAATAATTCAATCAGAAATTAAAATTGACTGCACCCGGAGATCATTCCTCAATAATTAATTTGTCTTTATTTTCATACAAACAAACTATATTTTACTGGCATTATTGTTTATATGTACTCTGGTTACTTATACTTTTGAAAAAACTTGGTAAATATTTTATCTATATAAATTAAAAATCGAATGATGTTCATTGGTAAAGTCATACTTTAGAACTGCTGAACCAATTTAGTTATTCTATTTTACAATGGTTGTGAGTTTGTGATACTTGAATGAGGTTTTGTTTTGTTTATATATAGTGTTACATATAAAGTATCAATAATTCAGCTACTTTGAAATATTAATCTATATAAATAAAAATGAAATGATATTATCACCTGGTTTTAATTGCATTGCACAAAAAATGACAGAAATGATAATAAGATAATAAGTTGGTGAGCGCATAAATTAAGATTTACAAGATATAGCTTATTCCTTTTTTAAATGTTCGTTATACTTTGAATGATGATCAAATAAATGCGGGGTTCAGAGCCACCTCACTGGGTACACAGTTCTGGCCCCATATAACTAGTATTCTACAAAGTGCTCAACTTTTTGCTTTTTTAAAAACCATATTAGAAATTAACTCACTGTCATTTTATACACATTTCCAAGTTTCTTCAAAATAAATTTATACTGTTTGTTGTATAACAATGTTCAGGTCATGACTTCCAGCATACATTTTTACTGGAAAAGTAGATAATATAATGCCCTCCGACTGATTATTACATAAAAGACTTTGTTCCATTTGAAATATTCAAGCAATTTGTCTTCATGTTCACAAACAACCAAAAATGTAAATCCCAAAGAATGTTTACTCTCATAGAGATTCGGAAGTTTAATTACAAACCAGTCTATGAGTTAGTGCCCTTATTTAGTAATATTTACAATCGCTTAGCGGTGAAAAAGGGCTACATTAATTTATTAATACCGTAACATGAAAAAACCTATGACAGAATATTAACCACTGCATAAAACATAAAATACAGCAAAACACCTTGGAAATAGGCAATTTATATATTTCTGATAAACATCTCAATTATAACGTTTTTGGAATATAAGAGAGCATCATTTCTCTATCGTGTTTACTTTGAAGGAAAAATTTAATTTTTGTTCTTATGCAATCTACATACAATAAACACTCACTTAAATATTAATAAAAATATCAGTTAACTGAACTTCCTCATCGCAATACATTCAAATTGTAACTTCATTTAACACATATTTTTAAGCCAAATACTTAATCGCCCTATAGTTAAAACAAAAATAATATAATGTAAAATTGCAAATAAATGAAATTATATGTATTCAAGACTATATACTTATCTAGGTTGTAAAAATACCCTAGTACTTCAATTACAAATATTACCAAATGATTATCATCTTTAGTCGAACTTAGTAAACTTATCAATGGTTTAGTAACAAACAAACATCAAAGGAATGTTCAATAATTACGTTTTACGAAAAAATTTAGTTGTAGAAACATATTGTAAGACATTGCTATTATTTGGTTAGTTAATTTCTTCGCTTTATGTTTATGGTATAGAAATAGAACATTTTAACTTTTTAAAGCCGATAGAGGGATAACTTTCAAAATATGTATAAACTAAATGAGAACTCGCTACAATAATAAACCACATTAGATTTAGTAATAAAGCTTTGAAATTTGGACTACAAAACGGAAAAAAAAAACATTCACTTCCAAAATTGTAATGTTATTGTCGGAAGTAATTACTTATCAACTAACCTGACAGGAAAGAAAAGAAAAAAAAAAAAAATTTCGCAAAATGTTTTTTTTACTTTGCTTGTTTAAAAAAATTTGGAGCCAAAAATATTGACACAGTAATGTTTTATGTAAACTGCTTTTTCAATATTCAAAATGAAATAACACTCCAATAAAAATATAAAAGACAGCATACCTTATAATCTAAATATTTACATAATACATTACAAATGAATCCTTTCAGTTTTATGATACAGAGACCAAAATATCTTGCTTATGATATATGATAATTAGCTGTTTACTGCAATCACATCAATAGCATTCACAAAGGTGTAAAGCATATTTGAAAATTCATAGTCATAAACAAACATACTAACACATCATTCACGCTATAATATAAATGCTTGTACATCTTCAACCACAAATAGGCAGATTTTATCATTATCTTTAATGATAAAATATATCTATTTGTCTATCTGACATATCTTTGTTTTTCTTTCTATATTTTAACCAAACTCAAATTGCCTAAAACAAATTATAGGAGCTGGTCAATAAACTGCTAAATCAAGATTATGACATTTCTGAATGAAATGAAAAAGTATCATCAGCCGTAGGACGTCCATTTCTGGACATAGGGCTCCCCTATTAATTTCTATAAAGACTGGTTGGAAGCGGCTCGCACCCAGCGTGTTCCTGTGGTCTTTATTAGGTTGTCTGTCCACCTAGTAGGTGGACGTCCTACGCTATCAAATATTAATTTGCATAAAAAAATAACCTTTTCATTACAGTCAAATATGGTACAATTCTGACACTGTCACAGAAGAGTCACTTCATTTGAATATTATTCTTGTAGTTTGAAATTAATTGTTTTGTGTTCACACACTGATCATGTATTCACAAGCCACAGACTTCATTTTGCTGTTCATCAAAAAAAATATTCACTATCACTTTTTTTTATCACTGTTAAGAACTGGCAACTCATCTGAAGGTGCTTTTTCTTCGCGGTTCTGATTTTTCAACACTGGGATCCCACTCGATATCGTCAGGATCGTCGCCTTCATAGACCGAAAGGGACATGGGCGATAAAGTGCTGCTGTCATCGTCCACAGGTTCCACTTGTTCTTCTGGAGGCGGCGTGGGTTCGGGACTGCTCGGTCGGTAGCCCTCGGGCATCGCGGCTAGCATCTCTAGGTAAGCTTCGTCGGCCAGCGGGAACTGGCGCGGTGAATACGGTTTGACGCTCTGAAATAATGAAAATATTGCTTTAGTAATTAATGATTTGCGAGGTTTTGCATGTTTTTCGTTCGAAGTGTAGTACCAGCCTTGAGTTTTGTTAATTGCTGCATCATCTACACGAATCTCTAAAGTCAATTTTTTACAGATTTTTTTTCGGAGAATGCTATTGTATTTCCATCACCATTTTTTTTTGGACATTTTATTGCTATTGAACTTAACTTTTTTATCATTTAATTTGAATTTAAATTTATTATCACCAACTTACATTATTATTTTATTAATTAATTTATTGGCATGCCATCACTTATATTTGTACGCCTTAGGGCAAATTACGATCTCAGGACATAAATATAACCCATCCATTCATATTGTACCAATATCACTCGTGTTTGACAAATAAATTATCTT
The DNA here is from genome assembly GCA_950106695.1 of Biston stratarius. Taxonomy (NCBI): domain Eukaryota; kingdom Metazoa; phylum Arthropoda; class Insecta; order Lepidoptera; family Geometridae; genus Biston; species Biston stratarius. The sequence continues at coordinate 30,120,398 of OX467106.1, read as the reverse complement.
TATCTTTTTACTACAGGAAAAGTAGAATGACGGCCCACTACCACCCATACATAGTGGAATTTCCTTGGGTACGTACCAAACGTTTTGACTCTACGTTTCTCATCCGTACGGCCAAGGAATGGAACAAGCTGCCGGCTTCCTTGTGTCCCGAGAGGTATAATCTGGATCTTTTAAAAGCCAGAGTGAATATGTATCTTCTAAGTCTACATGCTTTATTTTCGACCACATCATTGCTAACCATCAGGTGTGTTGGAGGTAAAACGCGGATTTATCCATAAAAAAAATAATTATGTGGAAGGTATGACTTGAACGTGTTTACCTTCGCTTTGAAGTTTAATTTCACCTGGGTAACCTCCGGCAACTGTTCCAAAGATTAATCGTTGCTTGCTCCGGCACTAGAGCCGCAGCCCGGTATATTGTGACGTCGGTCGCTAAAGAGAACAAACGATTTATTACGTCAGAAAAAAGTACATGTAAACATAGTTACCTCTTGCGGTGGTGGCGGCGGCACGGTCTGGTTGTGAGGCGACGGTACGGGTGGGCTGTAAGGCGGTGGCACGGGCGGGTTTTGGGGCGGCGGCGCGGGCGGGTTGTCCGGTGGCAGCGGCGGTGCGAACGGGTTGAGCGGGTTTTGCAGAGCGTCCGCATCGAGCGGTAAGCGGCGCGCGCGCTGCTTGCGTACGTAGCGCGAGCGCTCGCGGCACTCCGCGCGCGTGTGCCGCGCAGCCACCACGCCCTCCGACACGTCCTCCTCCTGCAAACAACATTGATGTAACAACAACATTATCAAACATAACTTAATATTAATTATCTTAGGCTGGAATTCAACTTTGAAAAGAAAGGCCAGAAAGAGTAAGGTGGAAGAAGATTGTTGAGGAGACCAAGACCCGCTAAGGGTTGTAGAGCTGAAGGAAGACTAAGTACTATTAATATTAATATTTTACTTATAGCTAATTTATTTCAATTATTACTTTGTGAGTATAATACGAGCCCATGGCTAGCTGGAAGAGATCGTTCTTGGAGGTAAGGGTGTACACCTATTAAAGAGGTAGTTTGGATGGAACTATATCTATTTTTGTGTAAGATCTTTACTAGCAACATTCGACAATAAAAATCTTGAATCATGAACAGTTTTTCCTTCAATGTATAACTATTTTTAGTTCTATACTTATGTTTTATGTAAAATATGTATAGCAAAGTAAAGTGCCGTATTTTTCAAGGTATAGGCTATTAAGTTTATGCCGCCCTTGCCTCTACAATTGTCAATTTCTAGATTATTGGTATCGATAACTGGCTGTTAGACTATAGAGTGTAGAAGTTTGCTGCACCGTTGAATGTACAATGAAAAGAAAGAGGGAAAGTCATAGTCATGACTTCTCTCTCTCTCTCTCTTACAGACATAAGAAAACTTTCATACAGTTTTTTTTTTTTTTTATGGTTGACAATCTAGGTGTTTGACCACAGCTCGCTTTTAAGAGGTAGCAAAAAGTAAAAATTCAGTTCCCAAATTTGCCGCCCCAAAAATCTTCCGCCCTAGGCTCAAGCCTAAGCCTGGCAAAGTATAAAACAATAATTTATAAGATTCAGTTGTTACTTTGCGGAAATTCATTTTAAGGTATTCCGGAGTTAAAAATAAATATAGAATAAATAAAATAAAATAAATAAAGATGGAATACCTTAAGTATAAAATACATTAAATGAAGACACTTACGTCGCTCTCTTCAGTGGACATGCGGTTGGATTTTGAAATGCCATTGTTTAATGGCATCTCTGGTATCTCATTCACTCGCCATCTGGATAAAACATATATTATTGTTAATTGTATTTTTGTATAGTATGACATCATGAAAAAAAAAACACTGAAGCACAAAGAACGGTGTTAGCAAACTATTTGATGTCTATTTTTTATGTTACATAGGCATTCACAAAACACAAATAGAACCCACACTACCATACCCTGTGTGGTAGTGTGTTGATATGGTATGTAGTGGTGTTCTGTACATAATTGTAAAATTTTAAAATATTTAGTTTGAAAAAAGGATCTTCGGGCCATTACTGGGGAGGAATAGGAATAATATGGATGAATTAAAGATTCTAATACAAACAAACAAATGCTTTATTTTGACATAAATTTATAAAAAAACATGTCATGAACCCCTAGGCTTCTAAACTAGTTACAATGGTCATGAAATGTAGGTAAAAAAATACAAATTATTTATTACTATAAGAGATTAAAGATAATGAACAATTATTTTTCAAAAATAATTTCGTCAAAATGAATTATCCATTCAATTTAGTCCATAAAACAGTTTTATTTTATTTTGTCACAGCATTTGTGAGGTCACACTCCAGGGCTCATAACTAGTCATAAAATAATTACATGAAGTAATAAATTTAAAAAAATCACATGACATCACGCCGTGCTTAATGAAATTGCTGTTGTTGATATTTTCATAGAGCTGCCATAAAGATATAATTGTGCCACACGGCGTGACGTCATACGAACGTCATAACGTCAGTTCTGTGTAATTTCGTGGCATATTTTAATTAGCTTTTGATTGAGGTAAACCAAAATACAGTAAAATTTTAGGGTAGACATAGTTTATGGTTTGGAATAGTCTTCTATTATGAGAGCAATTTATTTCTACAAGTGGGACAAAAATACTATTCTATAGAATTTTGATTAATTAGTAGTCAATACTAACTTGGGCGTGATGATCTCCTTGTAGGTGAGTATCATGGGCCGCGTGCTGGCGGCCACCGAGTGCGGTATCACGATGTTGTCGATGTCGTACGACGCGCGCCGGTACGTGCGCGACTCCGTGCTCGCGCGCCCGCGCCCTCTGCACACAACATTCATGTCAATAGTTAATTATTCGTCAATGTCTGCGTTATTGCTATATCGTGTATGTTTGTGTTATCGCGATCATCTTTGTTAGTCATTGAGTTGTTAGTTAAACGTGGAATTAAATACACATGCGTAAAAGAAAGCGAATATTTATTTCTTAGCGGTATATAGATATTTTTTTCTAATATTCAAATGTTTGACCGCTATCTCACGTGATGTTCGGCGAAGATGCCATCCACGTTCTCCTAGAAGAAATCTATTAACTTGCAAATTGTTACGATAACGCAAACTTTTGTGATAACGTGAATATTTATTTAGGGATATAGTAGTATGGACACAATATTTCGAGATCGCGACGTATGAAGCCCCGGGATAATGTAGGTATAATAGAAAAAAAAACTGCAGCAAACACTAAAAAATAAATAAGAATCAACAAAAACAAAAACAAATCTTTGATCTACTTCCCATTTCAACCAAAATTGGTCGAGGAAATCCATAAGAGTTCCGTAAGTGTGACCTTAGAAAATTACAAACTATATTCCAAGATTATTTCCAAGACATATTTTTTATGAACTCTAGAAAAATAGTATTAGTTAAAATTGTGATTAGTTTCATGATTATTGTACTAAATTAGTTAATTTGTCTCTAGGATATACATAGGTATACTCCAGTACACAGATAGTTACTGATTAGATATTTAAAGTAATATGTATGGTTCGATAATTTATTGCCCAAAGGCGTTACTGATTAATATTACAAAATTGTGTCAAATTCTGACCGACGGAAAGTAGTACGATTATTCTGCGATTTGCTAAAATCGTTGTCAGAGCTAAAAAACATGACTAAACAACTTGATCTACAATACAGATCTACAATACACAGACCGGTGTTCAAGATCTGAGCTCCTTAAGCTTGTTTACTAGCTACGCCACTGATAAAGACTAATGTTCTACGATTAACAGTGTAGAGAAATTCTAATTTATTTCTACAGCTATTCCGTGATACCTCCGACTTCTCCAGAAGTCGTCGACACGCGAATGTAACGTGTGCGACCATCTAACGCGACTGGATGAGTACGCAAGTTTCGGGGACATGTAACTAGCGCACGCGTCCGGGCTGAACGCAAGGCTGCAAATAAAACTACCCTCAGTGCGGTCGCTTTGCATTATTTTTTATGTAAAACGATAATAAAATTGGACGAGAATTGAGGGTGACATTTCAAGGATGCGTCACATGAGAGAGAAGAGATAAGAAAAGGAGAAAGAGAGCTATAATTTCAAACTTAGTGACTCTTTTATACGAAAACTTACAGTAAGTTTTCGTATCGTTTTCACTCTAAAATCTGATCATGCAGGCTTATTTTTCCATTATTATGCAAAAATTACTAAAAAAATATAAAAATCAGGTGTCCATTTACTTGATGTAAAGTAGTACATCAATATTGTAACGTGATGTTAGCCCCTCTGATGGTAAGATATAACGCGACGTAACATGACAATTGCAGAGGTACCCAGAACTTGTAAGTAATAGACACCAGAGTCAATGTTTTGGCGCTCATTACTTAACATCCTAGACATTACTAGTTTTTCTAACAATAGTAAAACTAATAACGTCAATTCCACAATTTTTGGAGAGAAATGGTCCATTCTATGAGGTAAGAGTTAAGAGCCAGTACAAATTACCCATTTGGCTAAAATCTGGATCAATGTTTGAAAAGATCCATGCTGTAATCTAAACATTATACTAATAAATTAAAAATGTAAAAGACCCCTTACGCCATTAATCAAACATAGCCAAGAACCACCGCAAGGAAACTGGCTTTCAACAGAAAAAAACCGCATCGAAATAGGTTTGAGAGCTACGATGCCACAGACAGACACACACAAACACAAACACACGCGCGCGCACACACACACACATATAGACATAGACGTCAAACTTATAACCCCTCTTTTTGCGTCGGGGTTAAAAACTAGTAACATAAACTAGATAAGCATCTCATTGTGTTTACGCTAGAAAAAAAATCACCTAAAATTATATTTTTTTATGGTTGACAGACTAGTTGTTTGACCACAGCTCACCTGATTATAAGTGACGGTGTGGTCGATTATGGTAAAGCACACCTAGCCTGGAATAGTACTGGCTCTCAAGTGAGGCTGCTGGAACACACCGTTAGATGCTTGGCGGTAGATTTTAAACTTGAGGGTGGTAGCTAGCCAGCCGAGTACTAGAAAGGACTCTACTACGATGCTATGGTTTCCTCACGATGTTTTCCTTCACCGGCAGCTCAAGCTCACTGTTGGGGTTTGAACCCACGCCCTTCGGCATGCGAACCGACCGCGCTAACCACTGAGCTATCATCGCCATACTTGCTAAAAGTATAATTCCCCAAAGGTTCCATTTAAAGTAGGTATCTTACCTTTCTAGCGTAGACACAGAGGCGTCCTCCTCGCGTTCCCTTTCCCGTATTTTCCTTGAAAGCGGTGGCCTGCCTCTTTTCGCTTCTGAAACAGATTAATAAGAAACTTAATACTGTTACTGTAATATACGCAGTTATATATATATAATTAAGTTGCCTTTACTACATACGTCGAATAAGATTGCATCACCCGTATTCTCCCGCAAACATAGCAAAAGGTTGGCTTTAATGTTTGTTTAGAAGGCTACATCTGCGTTTTGTTTTCTAAACATTTTCTCGACTTTATCAGTTCAATTTCGATAGCGTTTATCTTGAAAACTTGTCTGTTTAAAAGACTTATATTTATACCAGCTGCGTCCCGCGGTTTTACCCGCGTGGTGATGGATGATGATGATGATGAAAAGTATCCTTATTTTTTTACAGGGCCTAAAGTATCTATATGCAAAATTTCATCCAGATCCGTTCAGCCGTTCTGGCATGATTGAGTAACAAACATCCATCCATCCAAACTTTCACATTTATAATATTAGTGGGATTATAACGGTGTGTTTCGGCAGCCTCACTTGAGAGCCAGTTTAATTCCAGCCTAGGTGTGTTTACCATCTTCGACCACACAGTCACTTAACATCAGATGAGCTGTGGTCAAACACCTAGTCTGTCAGCTATAAAAAAAGTATATATTGATTTTAGTGTAAAAGTAATGAGACGAACGAGACATACTCCATTGTAGTGCCAATCCAAACTTTGAGTACCAGAATAAAAGTCCACCGGGGCATTGCTGCTTTGGAGCTCATTACTTTGAGACTATCGATAGTCCTGTAATTTAGTCCGCTTGCTGCACTTGCTACCCTTCAAACCAGAACATAGTAATGTTTACACACTAATGCTTGGTGGTGGAATGTGGTACTGTGGTGGTGCCTACCTAGACATGATCACAAGTTGTCTCCAGTCAACCACTCAACTCAACTCTTGACCACTGACCACAGCTATTGCACCACCTTGCAATAAACAAAACTAATTTCCCATTGTAACCCGGTGATAAACATAATAATTATGATAAGAATGTATTTACAAAAAAAAAGTATTACAATTCTATCAGTTATCCGATTCCCATAGTGTAATCTTTGCTTAGTTTGGGCTGGATAGTACTGTGTGAAATGCCCCAGGATTTTTTTTAAGGTCATTTTCAGCTCATTATCGCCCACTGCTGAGCATATGCCTCTCTTCTAGTATGCCTCTTATCCCGGTCCTGTGCTAGTATTAGTCCAGATTTGACCCATAACTCTGATGTAAGCATACCGATAACGGAACACAAAGTCACATGCATAATGCATTATTTTACCTACACTTATTAATATCTAATTCCAAACCAACCTAACGCCAAAAGAACTTCAGCATATTCTTGCATTGTTCATTGTATCTGTTTGTTTGCCACCTATATGGACGATGGTGACAGCTAAGAACAGGCATGCGTGCCAAACTTACTATATTAATTCAGTCGCGGGCCAAAAAAGATTTTTTTTATTAGGTTACTAGTGAAGTTAATTTACGTGTAACGGTTAATGTGATATTTGTGTTTGTACTTCAGAGACAAGTTTGTTCAAATTCCACTTATACAGAGGCGTAACGAGTTTTCCAGATTTTCATCTGTGAGTCTCGTACGGCATTTCGACTTATTAGTCTTCATCATCAAGAAAAATTGTTCTCATTTGTATGTACTTTCAAAAACGCAAACAATTCTTCTCGCGAATGTTCTCAGTTGTTTGTATTTCTCCACTTCGCGCGAAATTTTAAAATATCTTACAGGCCGGATCAAAAGCCAAGGCGGGCCGGATCCAGCCCGCGGGCCGGTTGTTGTCCATATATGGTTCAGAATATTATTACTATTATTAACCTAAAATTTGAGATGTACATAATTTTTGCGTTAGGCTTGGGTTTTTTTTCTATGGTATTTGGGCTATGTCCTATGTAGCAAACTACACATGACTCCTTGGAGTATAACTAAATTAAAAACAGACCAAGTATGAGTCAGACTCGCGCACGAAGAGTTCCATACCGGCGGCATATAGCGGCAACAGAAATACATAATTTGTGAAAATTTCAACTGTCTAGCTATCGCGGTTCTTACATACAGCCTGGTGACAGACAGAAAAGTCTTAGTAATAGGGTCCCGTTTATACCCTTTGGGTACGGAACCCTAAAAATGGATAAAATGTTGAGATATAATACTCACTATGTTTCTTGAGCGGCTTGGGAGGCGGGTGCGCGGGCGGCGTGCGCGGCGCGGGGGGCGCGCGGGCGGCGGGGCGCGCGGGCCCGCGCCGCGCACGGAACCACCCGCGCGAGCACAGCGCCGACATGTGCGTGCTCGGGGACACATCTGTACAACGAAACATTGTTTGTTACTGCAATAGTTCATCAGTCTAATACTGTGTGCTAAGGTTATATTTAACAGAGCAAAACCTATAACGGTTAGAAAAATTCGCGCGTCAATATTCGTGTTTTGAAGATTTCTCACATATTGGTTGTAATAATAGCTTAATTGTTACCGCGGTCGGGTCGCAGGCCAGAATGTGCGTTAAAATCTTAACGGCCCGTTCCTCCGAATTTGCTTGTTTTGGATCCGGTTTTACTCAGTAAATTTTGAATATTTGAGTTCGAAAATATATAGGTTTATATCTGCACCTAACATACGTAGGTATTTCAAAACATGATAGAATAAACTTTGCTTGACAGAAATAAAAATCCGTAAAAACCTCGATTTCGAAAGCAAATATAATTTTACAGCATACATACATTACGATAGAAAATTGCATTACCAAGGACCTTAGGTAATTTTTTTATTGACATAAAATAATTCCATTTAAAATTAAAACTAAAAACCGAATAAATCACGCGAATACTCGCGAATATTGCGTTCAGTCCGGCTTCAGCCGCTGTCGAGGAAGGACCTGTGTCAATTGTTTTCGCTGCGCTCCCCCCCGCAACTTAATAAAAGGAATAATAAAAAGAAGTTTATAGGACAAAAAATCTAGTAAGTAACATTTTGCACCTAGTACATTACACACATACAAAGTCCAAATCACACGAAATTATTTAATATGATTTTCGTCGCTTTTTTACAATATTTTAGTGATAAAAAACAGTTAGGTCTTTTTATAAGGTCATTATTTATTTACTATGGTGTATTCACTATTTGCCACTGGTCTTGTAGTACCATCCATAATTATATAAAGTGTAGCTACACGAAAACCAGAAGTAGGCATAGATAGGTGGGCAAGTAGTATTGAATTGATCCACCATAGCAGAGGAGCTAGGGAATGCAATCTCAATCTCTGAATGCAATGAAAAATTTATTTTTAGCCGTCAGTCGCCTTACAATGTGTTCAAATACAAATATTCTATTGATAACACCAATGATACAAGTCAATTCCGTAATATCATTACATTTTATCGTTTAAGAGTTTTGGAACACTGATTACATGTCAATGGAATAAAAACAAAATGTCAAAGTATATAAACACGTCAATATAAGAATATTGTCAATATAAAAATACCGCCAATATAAAAAATATTGTCCATATAACAGCAGCCTCACTTGATAGTACCACACCATGCTAGGTATGGTACATACCACTTTTGACCACACCGTCACTTAACATGAGATGAGCTGTGGTGAAACACCTAACCTGTCAAGCATAAGAAAAAGTACAACAGTACACGGGCATTGTTTCAAAATAGGACACTAGTAACGTCCTTCGGCAACACATACCAAAACTCAGTTCATTTCTTTTAGGGTACTAGTGTATTGAAGAGGATACTAGTCACGTGTGTGGTGTATGGTACCTTTGATGTCGCTGAGCACGGGATGGTAGCCGGGATCGACGCGCGCGATGCGCTGCTGCGGCGGCAGCGTGCCGTGCGGCGCCGCGGGCAGCGTCGGGTCGGCGCGCCCCGTGCACACGGGGCAGCTTTCTACAGGGTACTCACAGCTGCATCTGAAACGTCAACCATACCATATTGAACACGGCACGGAAACACCCGTACCATACAATAAACCACAGACTCTCATTAAATAATCCCACTAATATAAATGTGAAAGTTTGGATGGATGGATGTTTGTTATACAATCATGCCAGAACGGATACATACCCAATCCAGTTAATAAATTACCTTACACCGCCATCTATTAGAATTTTATGGAACTCACAGATAATTATACCTCTTTGTCGTATAATAAACAAATAAATGCAATAAAAAAATATTGCGATTATACATTGAGATATAAACTATCCTATCTCTCAAGTTGGATCAAACTGCACACAGTGTGCAAGATTTGGTTAAAATCGGTTTAGCAGTTGAGGAGTTCATCGTGGACAAACAACGTGACACGAAATTTTTATATATAAAGAGTGCTGACGCTATCACCATTGTCAATCTCATGTCATCAAAAATAGCAACGCAAGGGTACACCCAGTGTTTACGTAATACTTTAATGGTCCCTTATCATTGTCATTATTATTTGGTCAAATCCAAGGTTATTATCAAATAAAAGTTACTATGGATATTTTTACATGAAACTTTGCCTGTATCCATAATTTTCAAGTTAGTAATGATATGAAGTTTTAGTCTCACACTAGTAATCACAAAAGTCACTGTCACATCCAACCATTAAGTAATTTTATGATATTTTCTGGCATTGTAAATTTTCTTCTTCCCATGTTCTGACATGTCCGTGTGCACATTTGTAAAATGATGGCAACATACTGAAATTTTTTAGTGCATATCAGACCAAAGTAATGGTACCTTATATCAGAAGGTTTAGCCGCTTTGGTTGTGGCGATGTGCAAGTTGTGCATCTGCAGCAACTTTCTCTTCTTGAAGGTTTCCCTCCGGAGCGGGCGTACGCGCGCGCATGTTTCCGTGTCTTCGGGAGCACCAGGGAGCGCGCCCTCGTAGCCGCCGGGTGCGTCGGGCTGCGGTGGCTGACCTTCGAACTCCACCGGCCCTTTGGCTTCGCGCACCTGGAACAAAGAGGATAGATTGTTTAAATTTTCGTAGGTACAATCTATAGACCATAAAACAGACTGAATAACTGTAAGGCGATACTATTTATAAATTTTTCAAAGCATCTTATTCTCTTTCAGTTTACTATATGTTAAACAAAGTCTTGCTATAGGGGTCGATCCCTACCGCTTAAAAGATAAGGCCGACGACAAAGCAGATGGTACACTGATATAACACCGGATAAGTGCGCGACGACCGCTTGATAGGGTTTCGTAGATATGGCACAATAAGACGTAAAACTAGTCATACAAAACTAGGGGGCCTGCTTTTAAAGATTATGAAAACTTTGATTATCTGCATAGGTCTAGATTCTAACACTCAACAAAACCGCTCACTGGGACCTTTTCAGTAGGAAATTGAAATTTTACAATATGCAATATTCTCTTCGTTTTCTTTCAATGTTTAAACAGCGAAAGATCGATAGCACAGAAGAAGTAATAGTTTAGTTCCTTGAACTAGAGTTTAGGTATAAAAATAAACGTACCAACTCGTATGACATGTGAAATTGAAACTTATAGTACCTATGGCACGAGGCTTCATATTCGGTTGAGCACCGCTGACTCAAAACCGGTATATCTATGGGAACTTAGGTTGCAACTCGCAGATTTACATAAATCACACTAATACTATAAAGGCAAAAGTTTGTAAGTGTGTGTTGTTACTTCTTCACGCTTAAACGGCTGGACCAATTTTGATAAAATTGACACCCTGGGTTAACATATAGGCTACTTGTTATTTTGATAAAATGTAACGGGTAACACCGCGGGGTGTAGCTAGTATTAAAATAATAATGATACAAGTGTGTATAAACGAACACTAAATAAACAGATTACACCGTTTATTTAATTCACGCGCGACGACGACGTGGCAAACTGCAACCTAATGCCGTTTGCCTCACGGTGAGGACTGGCGGCCGATCGCTCCCTAAACTGTGGAGTGAAATCATGACGGTAGTATTTTTGGGAATGACGATAGGAGCTTAGGAGCCCTGTTGAAAACTGATCAGTAGTTCCGAAGGGTAAAACATGTACCCTAAAATACTATCGGTAGTGTAGCTTGGTAGTACAACACAACATTTGCACAAAAAAAATTGTTATTCAAGTTTAAGGTGTCGCTAAAATGATCACGAGCTAAAAAAATATACATATATGTAGAAGACGCAATAGTGCTCTTCTTAATATGGACGAAAAGGCCCAAAAACACGGTACCCTAAAAAATTGTCTAGTTGGCGACGACGTCAAAGTTTCAACGTCACTAGCAGCAGCCTTGTACAAAGACCACACAACGCATTGTTGATGCGTGTTCAGACTTATAGAAGATTCTTGAAATTATTGATGAAGTACGCACGCAAAAAGTTTAAAAAGTATTTAAAATTTTTATTTATTTTACAAGATATTTTTTGTGAGTTTACTAAATTCAAAATATTTTATTGTCGGCGTGTGTAGCATAGGATATTATTTATGACGAAAACGTGTCAACATGCTGCATGCCCATTTGGGCATACAACAATTACATACAAATGTATGTATATATTGACAAAAATAGTATCTGGAAAATGTGTCAAATTGCATAATATAATTGTAAAAAAATGTCAGTTTATCATTTAAATTTATCGTCAAGAAAATGATTTATTTTACCCTTTATCTATAAGAAGATTAATTAATTGGCGTTTAAATACAGAAATACACCCAGACTCCAGTATTGATTTTGGCAGATGATTGTATGTCAAAGGACCCATACCATCATACATCATACCATCCTTACCCAAACCATGCGATTCTATGCATAGTCATCCTTAGTTTGTGCTCGCTACGCGTACTTAGGTATACAACATTCGTACAAATATAGATGATTCCTCATGAATAATGGTAGGTATTTCATAGATATAGAAAGACATAGACAAGGAAAAGTAAGGATTTATAATTTAGAGAAATAGGAGAATAATATAAATTATTATAAATTGATACACATGAATTGGAACGAAATACTACTTATTTTATTTCATCAGGTATATTTATCAAATACACAATGTGCGAAAGAATATAAAATTATTAACAAAAGAAACAAGTTAATGCTAAGTTTCTAATATGTTGAAACAAATTGATGTTACTTAGATCTGTTTACGAGAACTATCATCCTGAAGTCGGTTCTATACTCAGGTCCCTACCTAAAAAGTATTTCGATACATGGTCATATATTTTATTAGATAGATCGCTTAAATAAGACATGATCCAACGCCGCACTTCAAAGTTTATATGAATAAATGACCTACTTCAATGACTCACGACATGAATCTTATCAACATTACGTATTTTGATAAACAGGAACACGTTTCGCGAGACGAGACAAGCTGATTATTCTCCGAATAGTATATGCCGCGTCTGCCTACATTAGAATTAAATAACCACTTAAGCGACTTTATGCTCTATCACGTTTGAATCGACGAGTGTAATTTCAGTGTGAGGAAAGTTAAAGATTTCAAGTTTTCCAGTCTGGCACTGTACAATGCACAGTGCTCTTGATGTTGAACTCTGTTGACCTCGGTAGCTGTTACGACTAATCTAGAATCAGCATGCCACTAGCATGTATGGCGTTTAGGTACGCTTTGCAATACCTATTGAATATTAGCAAGTTTGCGACGACAAAATATTTTCTCCCTTTTCTATACAGTGATCATCCACAGCCTTCTTTATCCCACTGCTGGGTATAGGCCTCTCTCTTGTTATACCATCTGCCTCGGTCCTGTGTAGTGATATGGAATTGGAAATGCTATATTATTATAATCCGCCTCATAGTCCACTGCAGGGCTGGATGACATAAGGACGTTTTATTAGGTGGTTGTAGTGTAACTCCTTGCTTCAAGGATTGAACTCCTTTGATGTTATCCATTATTTGTTTAAATGACAATTAATGATAGTGTCATTCTTCGTTGTGCTTTTAAAGCTAAATAAAGCCAATGTTTTGGTTTAACTATTCTTTTATTATGTAACAGTGGTAAAACTCTGTACTAGCTCGTCTAGGTAGGAGTCACCGAAGTGTTCTTGTTCGAAGGGTACTACACGTCGCGAAATTACAGGGCTATTACATAGTGTCTCAAAATAATATTATTTATTTAAATAAATAATTTCAATTTATAAAAATATATTATTTGAGTATTAAATTAAAAAGTATAAAAGCTAAAATTGTCAGTCAAGTGTCCAGACATTAAATTTTGGCATTTATTTGCATAAGCATTGCTATTCAAAATATACTGCCAGCATGCTGGTGGGATTGAACTTATTAATTGCCTAAATTGGCTTACTATATAAATATATTCAGATAGTGTATAGACTGATGAAAGTCTAGATTTTTTAAAAGTATTTTGTTATAGTTTTAGACATCTACTGGCTTTTAACAGATTGGTTAAAAAAATACGCTTATTTACTAACATAAGTACAAATACAAAGATTGATAACACAAAAGTAACAAGTCATTATTCCATTCATATTTAAAAATATCAAAATCATATGTCAATATGATTAAATGTCAATAAAAAAAATTACTTACTAGTAATTCAATAATCTCTTATTTTTAAATAATCGTAAAAATCATGAAACAAGGTCTCTTGAAGCCAAGATTTTAGTTTGCTTCTGAAGCACGTGATGGCGCGGTGCATCCCGAATGGAAGCGGGTACGCGGTTGTAGACAGCGTGCCCCAGAATGTATACCGACCTCTCCGACTTGACAAGCCGATGCGACTGCGTTACTAGTTGGTCTTTCTATTTATTACTGCGAAATCCAACGTGCTGTGGACGCCCCGGCGTTGAAATTTATCTAAGTTTATATGGGTGTAAAGGGCTACCTGGTAAAAGAACTCGCACGGCAAAGTAGTAGTATCAGAAGCACTAGATGTTTCCGAGAAAACTTGCTTTGTTTGGTAACTAAGACACGCCTACACTGACCTGCCCACGCGTAGGGAGAGCCTACGCCAAGGATGACGAACCAATGGCATGCGACACAATATTTTGGGCACGCGACGCAGCTAAACAGTGCAAAATGTTTTTTTTTCGTAGGTAATAAATAAAGAGTTGTGAATTGATAGTATGTATATAGTTTCAATATTTTTCCATTATTCACTAAATCAAAATTATTTGTCTGCACGTCTATGACCTCATTAAAAATTTCTTTAGAAAAAATGGCACATTGGTCTATAAAGGTTCGCCACCCCTGGCCTACGCGATTGTCTTCACTATTCACAGATGTATCGGGTCTACTCGTTTCGATTGTTGAGCGACACTAAAGATATACACTTATAGGGCACTTATTTTTTTTCTTCGTATTTTTACATCTCAAACTTACGCCCTGAGGTTACATCGGTAACACAATCATTTAAACTATCCGTTTGCAGAGGTTTGTCTTTCGTAATGTGTTTAACTAATCTATCTATCTATCTAATACCTTTAAACGAGCAATTCTTGTATATATATATATATATATATAATCTGAATCTCGGAAACGGCTCCAATGATTTTGAAATTTAGTATGCAGGGAGTTTCGGGGGCGATAAATCGATCTAGCTAGGTTTCATTTTAAGAAAACGTCGTTTTATCCGTGTAGCAAAGCTCGGTCATCCAGGTACTGTTTTAGTAAGTCTCGCGCTGTTTGCTTCAATTGATTTAATCTACCTACATACTTGTCAGCTGTAAAATGGACTATCACATCCTCGGTTCTTACACAGATTCTAAACAATTGGTATATTGAGTCCTTAAACTTTAAAGGCAGGACACATCATCAATGCTCTGGGAATTGTAGGGTTATCACACGCGAAAACGACCACTTATCGTCAGGTCGCTTTGTCACTTAATTGTCACTATTCTTATGTTTGACCTTCTATAAGCATCATTTTGCTAGGACTCGATATTTTTTGTCTACTATCTGTCGCCTTATAAGACTCAGTGGTTTTAGACTGTAACATCTTATTTTCTGCTACAAAACAACGATTAAAATATATACAGATTACAGACCAATCAAAGATCAAAGTGAGTGAAATAGATTATATTCTCTCATACAGAAAGAGTACCAAAACTCAAAAAAATTGTAACAAGTCATGGCAAGCAATCACTAGTGCTGGCACACAAAGCCATATACATCTTCAAGCTGGTCCACACGCAACTAGGCAAATGACAAAGAATGATGAGAGGCAGTTCGTCAAACACAATCAAATTACCTACATTACAGTACTCTTCTTTGCTCAAAGAGCAATGTGTAATAATTATTGCTTATTAATATAAAATAGTAGCAAACCTGTTTGTGCAGATCATTGTGCTGCCGTATCTTGTATTCTAATTCTTGCACCTGCGCTTGTAACCAGCCCCAGCGCGACGCGATAGACGCGCGCTCCCGTTGCCACGTCCACAGGGCGCGCTTCTCACTGCAAAAAAAAAAGTCACTACAGTAGTTATTCTCATAATCACTAATTAATATATCTATATATCTTTTGTATTTTATTTGAATTGTATATGTGACATTTTAATTTTATAATAATAATAATATGTACCAATGTTGACTTGCACCATCGCATTAGGGAACCCCTGTAAGGATGGTGTAAACTGTTGTAAATAAATAAATAAATAATAAATGTAGCACTTGTATCATAATTCAACTAAATGTTTCTTATTTGTTAAAAGATTTGCAACAAACAATTTGTTCATTCTTCATGTTATTGTTTTGGGTTGAGTCGTATTAAATTGACAGTCTCAATTGTTTGACTTTTAGAATAGATTATAACTTTATTGTACACCAAACACATGTACATTATAAATAAAAAAGATATTAACAAAGCAATACAACATTGACAGACCTGTTAGCTCATTGGTAATATGACTTCAGAGCCATAGGGTGTGGGTTCGATTCCCGCCCAAGAACGTTTTATGGTACAAACAAAAATGTTTGTTGTGTTGGGGTGTTCTGTATGTATTATAAGTATGTACATATTTACAAAAAAAGATTCAGTTGTCTGATTTCCATCACACAAGCTCTGCTTAGTTTGGGTTTAGATGGCGCTGTGTGTAATGTCCTACGATTTTTTTTTAATGGACTAATATGTTGTAGTACAATGGCAGCCTTATCAAGAGATCGAGAGATTTCTTCCCAACAACATTTAGATAGACAGAAATGACTGACTTTGAAATAAATGATTAACTTTTATTGCATTCAAAAGCTGGGAAGCCATATATTATGATAATAATAATGGGCTAAGCCCTAATGTGAATCATATAGGTGTGCCAAATCATAATATTATTATGATATTTAAATCTTTTAAGTTTGATTGTACACTAAACTTTCCAATCCAACTAAAGTATAAATTAACATATTATTTTTATTTATATTTCATAAATATCTTCCTGACCTTAAATTACAAAACAAAAGCGGACTGTTTATTCCAAAGCCCTAATGTAAATTAACAGTTATCCCACACCAATAAATAATGAAATCAATCTGAGACAATCACACAATTGTTGATTTAGGTTCAGTGATCTCATAAATGTTACAGTTGTCTAAAGTAAAATTACAAGATATTTTATTTATTTATGTTACAGTGAAAAATTGCCTTAAGTGACCTTTCTGGTAATTATAATGACTGATTAAGCAACTGATTGAAAAGATTTTCATGAAATTTGGTAAAGTACAGTAAATCACAGTTGTCATTAAAGGTCACAGCTTGGGTAGTAGGTAGTATAATTACCAACAATAGGTATGACAATTTCATAACACACAAGGAAGATCTACAACATGATGCAATTTTTGAGTGTAATAATTCAACTAACATTATACATACAAAATCAAAATAACAACAAAGAAGAATAAGAGAAATAAGAAGAAGAATTCTTGAAGCATAACTTTGAAGTTAAAATATTTGGTACATAGTTTTAGCAATACATTGGAATTTAATTACAATGATAGTTTGTAGTAATTAAACATAGTTTAAAACTGTCAATGCAGTTATAAAAAGTAAATGATAACTTTATTTCTCAAAAATTACCCATAGTTTTAGAAAACTATTGTGTAACAACAAAATTCATATGATGCAATACTTGGCAAAAAGTAAAGCTCGTTTTAACTTATTAGAAGGTTGTTCAAAAGTCTATCTTCTAAAGTGTAATCACTGATAACAATATTTACTATTAACCCTTATCAGTGGTAAGGTTCAATGACTTTTCTACAAGAAGGAATTCGTATTTCGTGCTTATTTGATTATGTATACATTGAACTGTTTAGCTTTTCAGGTATATTTGGGGTTATCAGTGAGTTCATTAAAATAATAACTAGTGTTGTATTAGTGGAATGTTTGAAAGCAATCTGTAGTTATACATAAACTCTGTTTCGATAATATTTATTCCAGATTGATGTAATAATTTAAATACAATCTTAGCATTGTAACCTTTTAGGACAACAAATATAATTAGCAGTAAGTACCCCAAACAAAATCAGTCATCATTACATTATGAGCAGTTTCAAGTATCTAAAAAACTAAATTAATTGCAGATATTATATTAGTGTCTGTTTATTAACAGATCTTCCTGTACAACCTTACAGAACACCGGCTGAAGAGTGTCATCCAGATCCCAACAATGAGCTTGAGCTGCCCGTAGAGGAAAACTTCATCAGGAAATCATAGTATGGCAGTAGGATACTTTCTACTACAGCCAGCTAGCTACCACACTCAAGTTAAAAATCTTGCTAACAGCATGTTCTGGCAGCCTCAGTTGAGAGCCAGTTCCAAAAAACAACCTTAATAATATTCCTGTAACTACTAACATGTTAGTGAATCATTATTGAAAATCATGGGATATGGTTTATTCTTAATATTGATGTATAACTAATATATACACATCTCACAATATACATTCTGTTTGACATCAACCTATATTTATGAAAACTGGTCCAGAGCTATGTAGTATAAGGTAGGTACTTACATAGGCATAGGTTGTTGATGTGGGTTGTTGTATGTGACAGCTTCATCATTGCTCTCAGCTCCTGATGATGAGGCTGTAGCATCCGAGTCCAGCTCTTGCTTCACTACTGATAGATGAGCTCGTAATGCACCGGCAGTATCCTCCAACCCTGTCAGGGTCCCAGATGATATCCCGATTGAAGCAGATCTTGATGCATCCCCTCTTGATGAGCCTGCATTGTAATATTTAGGGCCAATGACATTTCTAGATGCAGCACTGGCTTGTAATGCTGAAGTGGTTTCCACTCTCTTTAGTAAAGCTTTCATCCCCATAGGCCTCCCGCCTCCGTCTTTCCGAGCACCACGAGTACATTTCTCAAACGCTTGAGACACTTCCTCCGATATTCTCTTGCCAATAGCTCTTGCTTGTAATATCCGGAGCCGCCTTGTAAGAAAAGCACATCTACGTTCCAATCGGACCTGAGCTTGCTTAATCTTGTCATCAAGCGAATCTCCCTCCGATTCTGCAGGTTCGGGCAGATCGAGGGGGAATATGGCCTCGGGATCACCTGTCGAGAGTGAATCTGCACTGTTTTCCAGGGTTTTGATAACTTGAAGCAGTTCATTGTTGGAGAGGTCGTTGAGAATCATGTCCAAGCCGGGCGTGTCCTTGACATTGGCGGGCTGGTCCTGGACGCCCATGGCGTTGTTCTCCATATGAGGCGTGAGATTGCCGACGGGTGCTAGGATTTGACGACGCGCGTGCTTGTCGGCGTCTGGCGCGGGGTCGCAGTCGGGCGGCTCTCGGGGTGCGAGCGGCAGCGCCGGGGCCATTACACGAGCCTCGAGCCCGCGCTGCCCGCCGCCCCAAGACTCACCAGAACCACCCGTTCCCGCGCATCCCGAACCTTATGTAACACTCTCTTTAGTTCACTTTCACTTGTAAAACACTGCACGACACGACACATGAGTTTGTAAATGCATCAGTCCCCCGCCGGGCCCATAGCGGCCCAAGAGGGGCGGCTGCCCGCGGTCGATTCCGCGCGCACCTGAAAAAAACGTTCAAGAAGGTTACGAGCCGGTCTTTGTTATTTTTAACTGCACAGTCTCATTACTCACTATTTGTTTTTTGGATTTGAGTAAATATCATTACACACTGCTAAATAGTTTGAAATATGACCCACGTGATAACAAAAAGAGTAAGCTAGCGGTCGCAGTAGCTTGTTTTACCACGGTACGAAACAGGAAATGGTATACTTCAGGAACGATTTTGTCCACAGGTATTAGTTTTGGAGCACTACGAGAATTACTGAGAAAGCACTATGCAACACAGTTATCAGAATAAAGATTTTTTGGGCTATAATGGCGGAATTAGGGCAAAAACACTATTGAATTGGTTTAGGAAGGTCTCTTCGCATCGCACGCATCTAGTGACGAAACATTTTTGTCGCATATGGCTAGCATAGATGACTATTGAAAAAGAAAGAGACGGCATGTACGTCCTTGAGAAAGTATGGCGCGGCAAAGTCAAAATAATAACGAGATAATAATATTTTAAATCGGGTACAGTATTTAGAAACAGTATCTAACGTCAAAAATAATTAATTAAAAATTGTATGCTATTATAATACTTAGTAGTTCGTTGTATTAACTAGGCACAAGTGGTTGAATTGACTCGCAAAATTCACATACTGCACTCAAAATGTTAACTCAAATAGTTAGTGAAGGGCTTTTTCATGAAACGAATGCAAGAACCAAATAAATTTATAATTTGCTGCATTAAAAAAGATTATTACGTACGAAAAACGTTAAATTATCATTAAAAATAATAACTTGGTTACTTAAAAATTACTCAAACGCTTCCGCCAGAAGTCATCGCTGCGTTCCGAAGCACACGGAATAAAGCGCATTATTTAACATGAAATGCTCTAGCAATATCTCATTTTCGTTATGCAATAGATTCACTGGGTCGATTTTTGTGTTTTTTTTTAGGTGAATGTTCTAGGTCCCTTGTTTCTTTCAACTTATGCATTATTTATACAATTTTACTTTACATGGATGTTATGATTTTGCTTTAAATATTCATAGAAGAATAACATCAACTAAAAATATGGGTAGAAACAAAGGTGGCTTGGCAATGGGTTTAAAATAATAACTATATAAATTTAATATAATAAGTCACTATCTATGTATGTACATTACTTATTTTAAACCGGAAGGATTTAAGGGTTGTTATGAAACGAAATAAATAATAAGCTTCGGTTGATTAACTTAGAATGAACTTAAATGTAGTTACGGGAGGCTACCTCCGGCAGCCGTAACCATCGCCGGCGCGTATAAAAAAGGACGTTTTTGTACAAACCCGAAGCTTACTTGTACATAAAAGTGACGACCGACGAGTTTTTCGGACTTCAAAGACATGCCAATGCCTGCCACTGCATTTTCAAAATAGCTTCGAGAAGTAAGCCAGTCTGAAGATGACGGGTATCGTGAGTTAACATGTTCGAGTTGCCTTGAAGCAACGAATACGTAATCAGTGTTTCCAGATGATTGTATACGTATACATTCCTCCCCAAACATCACTCCAAATCCCCCGAAAAATTGGTCATATGAAAAATAAAAACTAACAAAACACAAACTCAAAACTTAAAACCGTTGTAGGTTGCATCATTGCATTGCGTTTTTATCTCTATTTTTTTTATATGTGTCTTGTTGCCTAAAATAAATGATATATTTTATTGTAACAGTTGATATAGGACGCATTCGCACGACTATTTAAATAAATTTGTAGTTAGATCTCCAGTGTTGGTAGTAAACTTTCTTAACTCAAAGAAAAATGACGATTTTTTTTATGTTTCTTATTTCCAATTCAGCAAAAGTGTCAATCATCACTTTCATTTGCATCAGTCACGTAGTTTCATCATACATATATTACAAATCGATACCAAATTAACACACCCTTCAAGCAATTATTAAAGAATCCGAAGTATTAATTCTGCAGTTTGTATTACCATTCTATTACGAGGTTTGTGTTTAGATTTTTACCAGTAACTGCGAAAATACTTTTTAAATTTTTGATTGGATAAATAAAATCCAATAGCAATGTACTCAAAAGTTTTTTTTGGACATTTTTTTTTTGTATTATGTTTAATGGACGTTCACAACTCAATCGACTGACTAACATGTCTCATTATTTTATTGATTATACTTAAAAATTCATAAAATCCCTATTTTATATTTTAAAAAAACTTCTATGACATATTTATTCCCACGAAATTAATCCCCAGAAAAAAACAAAAACGAATTTCCAGGGAATCCATCTGGCATCACTGAGCGAGTTTCTGCCGCTACGTTCCGTTTCGCATAAAGTTTTGTTATTGAACGTTCCATTTGTTATATTTGTCTTTGTTAAGTCACTGACTTAGGGTTCCGTAGATATTTTTGAGATTTTCCATGCACTCAAAAACAGCTAGACCCAAGCCAAGAGTTTTTTAGTTTTTGGAGCACTGGGTCAATTAGCATGAATAAGTAGTATAGATAAACAGACATTTAAATTACATAGGCATACACATTAAAACTTTAGTTTCGCTAAATCAGCGCAGCAAGTGGCTAATTACCTATGAAAGTGACTGCCAAAAACCATGAATTCTTGTTTCGGCAAAAATCTAGCCGCGCGCGAAGCTCAGTCATGAGTGGAAAAGGGTACCAATTTACAACTTATTTGAAACCACAGAGCACAATATTTCAGGAATCTAGCTCATGTTTGCGGCTCCATTTCGAAGAAACCCTGACACAGGTTTTACCTAATCTTACAGGGTTTGGAACTTGATCCCTCAAATGACTCCTGTGACATTGATGCATAATTAGGTTTAACGAAGGCCACTCGATGACACATCCTACACATAAACACATAATTCTAAACCGACGCTACAAAACAATTAAAATTTATAAAAGAGTATTCACTCT
This sequence comes from Biston stratarius, assembly GCA_950106695.1. Classification (NCBI taxonomy): domain Eukaryota; kingdom Metazoa; phylum Arthropoda; class Insecta; order Lepidoptera; family Geometridae; genus Biston; species Biston stratarius. The sequence goes on along the minus strand of OX467106.1, from coordinate 30,098,165 downwards.
TTTAGTTAAAACAATGCTTTTGTGGCAATGTAAAAAAAGCCCTTTCACCAATTGACTAACAATCCTATTTTAATGGTTGCAAGTAACAATTATACTAGAAAATAAGAAGTTTAAAATTGAGATGGGTTTGCAGAAAATGTAGGGTTTTGCAATACTGATCATGCAATAGGGAAATTACTTTAAAAGAATAATGTCTAGTGTCCCTTTAATAAATTGTTGTGCAAATACTATTAAAAATTATAGTAAAAAGGTATTTAAAAATATATTAAAAATGTGTTTAAAAGTAGATTGATCTTTATAGAAATAATCTTTTTTGCTTTTTGGAGCCTGACAATAAATTCTTTTCTGACATCTCATTCCTAGATATGTTTTTAGTACCTGGATGACCGAGCTTTGCTCAGCTGAAAACACAGATAGAACGACGTTTTCTAAAAATTAAACCTAGCTAGATCGATTTATCGCCCGCGAAACCCCCTACATACTAAATTTCATGAATATCGTTTATATATATATATATATATACAAGAATTGCTCGTTTAAAGGTATTAAATTAGATTAGATAGATAATGTAAACTATTTCTAATAAGCATTATGACTGTGCACGCTGTACATGAACATGTTAAGTTAGTAATATAATCATTACCCTATGAATTACTTATTATTGTGACACTTTTGATGAACATCTTACCGTTCCACATTTAGGGTTCCTTTGTCCAGTGATTTTGTTTATTTCCTAATATTTTGAAAAATGTATTACACTGATTGCAATACTTTTTTACTTTTCTTTTTGTTTCACAGATTGAGTTGGTAGATTAGGAGAATTTCAAAGTTTATACTATGCACAAAAACCTATAAATATGTATGGTATCTACCACATAGAATTGGATAAGTATTTGGTCTAAAATAATTAAAGAGTCATTAGATTAGGAAATACTATGACAATATAGAGCTTTGAATTTTAACCACTTGTTGTTTTATTACCTTTTTAATGATAATTTAGTTTATAAAAATCAAGCTTAGTAAATAATTAGTGTCATTGAAAAAATAAAATATTTGTTGGTAATATAAAAACTATTATACAATCAATTATCAATTAGTATATAATCTAAGCCTAATATGTAATTATTTGATCAATATATAACATAAGATCTTAACATAAACTTTTACATTCCTCACCTGAAAACCATTTTGGGTGAAGTTGAATAGTCCACTTCCCAGTTTCCAAAATGCAAGTGCTTCCATAGAAAATCTTGTATATGAATTCCATTCTAAAATAGAAATGAACACACAAATACTATAATTTTCATTTAAAACCCTCACAGAACTAATGGCACTCAAAAATCACTACAGTGACAGTTGACACAAAAGTAAAAAAAAATAGGTTTGCTAACATGTCAATAGAAGGAAAAAAACACATATTTTGACTAAAAAATTACATTACTTTTACTAATTACATTTTGATAGGTAAGGTTTATCATGAGACTAAAATAATGGCATAATCAATATAAATATTTTAGTCTTAAGTTGGATAAATTAATTAGTAGAGATACCAAATACAGAATACAGATGTTTCTGTTAGCTTATTATTAATTATTAGCAATCTCAACTAGGTATTTGAATGTAGAAAGATGGAATGAATTAACACTATTAAAACTATTTTACATTTGTTTTTTACTGAGATACATAGTCATAGTAAGTAGTTAAGTACATAGTATAATTACATAGGTGAGATAGGGAATGCGATTATAAACTATTAAGAAATAAATATACTTTTATTATAAGGCAAAAGGTACTGTATATAAACTATACTATTAGAACTAGTGACACACTATTGGAAAATAGTATCAAGATGCCTTAATTAATTATTTGTTAATATAAAATAGGAATGACGAGCCTCTTGTAATGAATTTTGTGGAAATTTATGAGAAATTAATGAAGAAAATAAACAGCAAGGTATGAATAAATATTGAATCAATGTCTGCAGTTGACATGTGACTGTGTACAAAATTAACTAGGTATAGAAAAATTTAAGATTTTTGTTTAGCAATTTGAGAAAATGTTATTATTTGCAAGTATGTATTCTCAATTATAGATATTTTTTTATGTAATTTGAGAAATACGTAGGATAACAATGTAAAAATACCTACATGTATCTGATTTTTCCCCCAAAAACAGTTTAGAATATGAAGATATTAATACTTTGCATCTTTTGAGGTCTTCATAATTGGGATGAATGAAAACCAAATACCTACCTCATGTAGATACCTGTTTGTTTGTGGTGACTTCAGTTGAGTGAATACAAATAAAACATCAGTGAATGAGTGGAAAGCATTGTAAAAAAAGACTACATTAATACTTATCAGTATTAAGTAAATCAATAAAAGTATTTTTAAATCAAAAAAATTGACCAGGCTCTTTTGGGGACATGTTATATGATGTAAAAATCAGCATAATATTTGCATAGTATTTTTGTAACTATTGCTATGCACCTTGGTTCAACTATAAAAAAAAGACTTGCTCTACAACTTTAAGAATGAGCAAGTATATATTATCTACTGTAAGACTTGGGTGCTAAGGCAATTACCATAATACCATCTTTAAGTATAGAATTTGGGAAGGATGGTAAAAATCAACTTAGAGATTTAAAAAAAAATACCTTTTTACGGATGAAACTACAGACACGTCTTAGGAGTGCCAAGCAATGAACAGACCGACCGACAGAAGCAAGGTGATTATTTATACGCAAATCTGTACTTGGATGATATGACTTGATACTCTATTGTTGAGTCAAAATCTGTCTAATTGATGGAAAGCTTAGTAATTTTGGAGCTAATATAGAACATACGACGTATATATGAGCTTACCTTTATAAAATAATTTGGACAAGTTCAAAATTGCTATTTTGCAAACTTGCATGAAGTTAAAAGTGCGTTCAAACTGTCCAGACTCCTTAACAATTTAGGAAGTTTTATTTCCGAAACTTAATTGTTTTATATACTGAACGAATCATATCTTGCACAGGCAACCTTCAAAATGCACAAGTTGATTTTATTCAATATTTATTATTTGATTATTTACTGACTATTATTTAATGTTGGGATAGTTTTTATTAGATATTAGAGCAAATCTTTGCTTGTCAGTTACAAAAAAGATAATGAATTGTATCTCACTCAAACTCAAACAACATAATATCAGTCTATTTCTATCTCATGTTTGAATTCAAACATTAAAAATGAAATTTCTTGAAGCGAGCAGTTTGACAAGCTGTTGACAGGTGACATATTATTTAAAAAAATCCTTGGCTCGGCGCGGCAGGCGGGTAACGAACGACCAAACAAGCGAATTGTGTTGTGTATGTTTACCAATTTGTTGTATTTTATCGTGATTTGATTTCATAATGGCCAAGAATTTGGAAGTGAGCCTCCAACTGCAATCAACCCAGCATACGCCATTAAGAAACAAACGTTCAAGACACCTATTACAACGTGACGATACACTGAACTTATCGCCGATCTTCAATGAAACTACTATTTTCAAAAACCTTAACGATACCAGTCTGAGGCAAGTTTTAGATGAATCGTCAATTTTGGTGAATACTGGTAATGCTGGTGAAAGCCTAAGTGAAGCTTTTTTCGAAATAATACAGCTAAGCCGCCCCAGCGATGTTTTGGACACACTTGCTAGGTTAAGTCAAGTTTGTTGCGATTCACTGGAGTTAGTAGACCCTTGGCACAGATACAACGCACAGAATTATTGGCTTGCCGAAGAAGCCAATACATGGAAGCTCTTACACTGCTTGTATTCGGATTCTATCACAGAGCATCCAGAGTCGTTGGAGAATTTAATAAAGGAGACAACTTTATCGCAACAAATTTTAGTGAGCGCCTTGTTTAGAAGCGATGCAGAGCTGAGATTGCTCCAACTACTTGTTGACTGGCTTGAAGCCACAGCTGCATACCAGGAAGAAGCCACCAAGACATCTGCACCTGTGATCGTGAACAACATTCATTGGAGTAACACTTTACACCAACTGCTAATTGGCAACAGTCTGTTCAACAAGGAAAATAGCAAATCCATGGTTACTTGTATGGATCCAGATGCACCTAAAAGACAACAGAAAACCATACATTCAGATGATCAAAAAGATGACAATGATCTGTGTAAAAGAATTTTTACTGAAATCAGGTGTGGAAAATTTAAACAAGCTATATCTTTGTGTTTGAGTGCCGGCCAGGCTTGGAGAGGTGCTGTTTTACATGGGTGGATGTTACTGCATTATGTGTCCAGAGAAGATAACCTTGCACCATTGGAAGTTTCGGGTAACTCTTCAAGAGACCTCTGGAAGTGGTGTGCATTGGGTATTGCAAATAATTTGTCAGAAAATATGCACTACAGAGCAACAATTGGCATCCTAAGTGGTCATTTGCAAAGTGCTCTTCCAGCTTGTCAAGGAAACTGGGAGGACTTGCTTTGGGCTCATTTAAAAGTACAGATTGAGTTCAGAGTAGACAAATTTTTACAAGAACATCATGCCACAGCAGATGCTAACACTACTACTCCAGATGTGCTGGAACTTTTACAATCAGAGCTCCAAGTTGAAGAACTGTCCTTGCAGCAAGTTCTGTATGCTGTTAAAGCTTTAATGGAGGGCAAGAGAGAATCATTATATCAAACTTGCCAGCGACACTTGATGCTTGGTCACATTCGTTCAATAATGGAGGAATCTGTCGAGTGGATTGATTGTGGAGATGAAAGGTTCATACGATTTTTGGCACATCTCATACTTGTTCTGAGATTAATGGGAAAAGATCCCCAACATGATATTGGAGATCAGGTTTTGGAAAAATATGTATCCCAACTCATTGATGGACTGATTGATGGTTCTGTGGAATGCCCAGAGCTTATAGCATACTATACATCGACGGTACCAGTTACAAGCCAGATCACACTCTATGCTGATCTTATGGATCACATTCACAAGAGTGAATACAGAGAAGGAGTAGTGAAAGCTGGAGTCAGTGCTGGTATAGATGTGGCAGCATCAGCAAGAGTGGCTATCAAAAAAGCAATTGCAGACATTCAACAAGGTTATGGAAATTTAGACTTGACATTCAATCAAACCACTGCAGTTGAAAAAGACAAAACATTGATCAACAAAGTTATAGCATCACTGGAATGGCTTGCTCTTATTTCCAACCAAGTTGAAGAAGCTCTATGGTTGAGCAATGCTATGATACGGACATTTATCTTTATTGGAAACACTGATGCAGCCCTTGCAACTGTTAGCAATGTCCACCAAATATTTCCAGGGTTTGCTAGCAAAGTTTCAGAGGATTCTACAGAATTGAGAGAGCATCTCTGTCTGAAAGGTTACTTAGATGCTCTAGAAGGGTTCGCTACATGGTACAGACACTTTATCAGTGGGAAACCCAAAGATGTAGAACCCCTACCATCAGATGCATCATTTGCTGACAAAGTGCACCATGAACAGAGATGTGCACAAGTTGAGCAGCAGAAGTTAAGATGGACAAATGCTGTTCTTCACCAAGCTAAACACACAAAGAATTTACTGTACAATGTTTTGATGTTCCCTGGAGGCTGGCTTCAAGACGAAAGTGATAGCACTACTTCATCAAAATTCAGTGATGAAGAGAAGGCAGAGAGGACTAAGCAACTAGAAACTTTGAGGCGTCTCTGCATACCTGAAGTTGTAATCTTGATACTGAAGCTATTGCAAAGCACTGATGAAATAGACAATCACCAGGAAGCTGTAAAATTGAGTAACATAATCGCTGCAGAAAATAGATGTCTGTATAAGGTGTTCACAAAAAGCAAATTAGTGGAAGTTTTGGAGCGTATCAAAGAATCTTCTCTGATTCTCCTTGAAAAGGGGCGAGATATCTTTGGTTATGAAATAACAGATTAGTTAGATTTATGCTTGTATTTTGTGTAATAAAAGTTCATATTTACAAAATAATTTTCATTTTAATATATACATAAGTAAAAGACCTTAAAACATATTCACTTTTTAAGCAAACACACTAGTTACATTGTTTTGGAAATTACTTGTCAGAGTTTCTCTGATTTGTTTAAACTTAGCTATAAACCTTTTTTTTATTTGTATCAAATATTAACTTTAAATTTATATGAATAACTTATTTATTACTGGTGACAGGCTAGCTATTAGACCACAGCTTACCTGATGTTAAGGGATGGTGTTGTGGAAAATAATAATAATATGAAAATGGTAAACAAGCCAGTTCCATACAGGCTAGGGCTTTGGAATGGAACTGGCTCTCAAGTGAGGCTGCCAGAAAACATGGCGCGGGAATTTCAATTTAAGGTTGGTAGTTATAGACACCCAAGTAATAGACTGTAACCTACCATTATGCTATGGTTTCATGACAATGGTTTCTTTTACCGGCAACTCGAGCTCATTGGGATTTGAACCCACTCCCCTCGGCTTGTGGTCCCACCTAGCTATCGTCGCTACTTTATCTTAAAATATGAGAGTAGCATATTATACTGCTATACCTATTTACTGTACATGAACTTTTCAATTTGAATTGTGGCCCGAATCCATCCTGGATATCTGGATTAATAGTTTAAAAAGCAGATTCTTCGATGGTCTACAAAACCAGATTACAGTCCATGACCTCAGATTGAGAAGTAAGTCTGAATGCTATGCTTCATTCATTAATTTCTTGAATTTATAGGTTCTGCATGTGTCGCAATTATGCTAATGAACATTTCATTGACAGCTTCGTAAACGGTTTATGATATGGTAGTGAAATAATTATTTACTCAGTATACAGTCCATGAATGTTTGGTTAATTTAGCTAAAACAAAGGACAGCACAATCATCACAAACACAAAGTTAGTAGAACATAATACTTATTATAGTGGCTATCCAGATAGAAAGTTGTAATGGCTGCCTATATTGTAACTTCAATTTTGTTTTTTGTAATAATCAAATTTCTACAAAATCTAACACAGTAGTTTCCGAAAACAATTTACTTTTGTATGACGCCGACTAATGGCCGAGTAGTGTTAACACTGTTAACAGTTTAGTTTGGAACTATCACAGGGTTCAAGTTAATTAAATCATTGCTACTTTCCGCAAGTTCAGCGATAGAAACGCGTCCCCTTTGTTTTATGAATTTCGCTACGTCTTCTAGTTCTTTTTGCGATATGTAGATGAACTTTCCCCTGTCGTCGATAACGCCGGTAAGGTCGCCCGAGGCTTGTAGTTCCGTTATTCTATCTATGGCGGCTTGAGTCTTCAGTTTGAATTCCGCAGCCACGTCTTCTAGGAGAACGACCTTTTGTTTCTGGAATACAACAAATTAAATCTAGATTAAAGTTTCGTGCACTGGCGTTTGTGTTCCTAAAGGTAGGTACTTTTATATTTTTACTGTACTAGCGATGGGCCTACTTTCATTTACCTACGCGGAACGTTAGTATTGAACTGAAAGGAGTTAATTGTATTCATAATTATGACCAACTTTGGAAGCGTTTTTCTAGTTAAAAAAACATTCCGGAAGATTCGCCATCTATTGATTTGACGCTACACTACGATGTGACCAACATGAATTCAAAATAACCCAAAACACGCGCAGGGGGGCGCCATCTAGACTTCTCTATGGTACTAAACCTTAGTACTGTTTTTTTGTATGGAATGATCTAATGTCCCTTTGCTAATCCATGCAATAAGCTATCTCAATTCTAAATTAAACTCATATTATTAAAAATTCTTCGAGTCGTTACAGCGTTATGAAGCAACAAACATAGGTATACAGCATTAGACTAATCAACTTTTAAACCAACCTTGACATAGTCAATAAAGTCCCTAAGCAAGCTTTCCCTGTCTTGCGCCTCGTTCTCCTCGAAGCCTTCGCCCTCAACAGTGAAAGCAGCCTTCAACGCCTCATATTCCTCCTGTTCATGTCGCTTTCTCTCCTCTTCCGCTTTACGTTCAGCCTCCTCGCGTAGACGCTCTTGTTCCTGAGATTTAATACTTATATCATCTTGGGATTTGTATTTGTGGAGAAGTTTATTTGTATTTACATACAGACATAAATCTAGATATGGGTTGAAGAACTAAAACATTAGAGCTCGCCACATTGTTGTAACTTGATTACAGAAAAAAAATACTATAATTGAAGGAAGACATGTAGCCTATGTCACTTTGTGCATAATTACAAATCAATTGACACCACATTAAACAAAATGGGTTGGATTAAACAAAATTCAATTTAGAAGTTATTAATGTACACTTTATATTTCAGTCAAATTTAAATCGTAAGTAAAGCAGCATATATACCTCTTCTTTTTCCTCAACCTTCTTCCTCTCTGTTTCTTGTTCTTCTTCCTTCTTCTTCTTCATTTCCCGCATTTGTTCCTCAGCCTCTCTCATTTTCTTCTTTTCTTGCTTTGCTTCCAGCTTAGCTCTTTTCTTAAATAGAAAAAAAAACAAGTAATTTTGATTGCTTTATTTAATTATACATTGAGTAACTAGCAGCATCTTAAGGTTTTGTTCACAGCTCTCCAGTATTAAAGTTTTTTGTGAGAAAATTGCTGTATATGTTGTCGTAGCTAATGCATTCGAAAAAACTATTACTATACTTTGTAAAAAAAAATGTCGCACACTAAGACTAAGTTGTCTTGTGTCCTTACTATGTATCTTGTAATCAATATTTATTTTGTTATAAATTGTTTTTGCACATATATGTTCTTTAGTTGATGCAGGTGTGCACATAGAAAGGATTTTTAAAAATTTCACCTCTAAGGTTGCACAATAGGGGTTGGAAATTTATATGATACTTTGTTGTTTTTGGTTGTACTCTTTTTAAACTAACATTAAAAACTCTTTATTAAAAGTAATGAAAAAAGTTGTTACTAATTTTCAAAACTACCCTTAAAATTGTCCCTTGACAATTTTTTTCTAATTTATAAATTGCAAACTCTCATTATAATTATATTTTCTATCAAAAATAATAATAAATAATTAGTAAAATTAATAGAATAGGTATACTCTACTATGTCTGATGTCAACTATGCAGACAAAGTTGTGGGCACAACACACAGTATTATATAAATACGCATCTTTTAGGCAGGATATACATCTTTTTTTTCCTATAGTTTAGGCTAAGTGTCTTAACATCTCTGGCTGCACATCACATAATGTCAGGTCAAACACTGCCTGTCAACTATCATGAGTAAGGTGTCTAGTGCAATGAAAAGGACCCACCTTGGCCCCCATCTTGTCATCAAATTCAAGCTTCTGCCCTCCTCTCTCTTGGACATTCTCCTCTTCTGCTTCATCACCTACATCAGGTTCCTCTTCTAATAGGTCAGCTTGGTGTCGAGCGGCTACAAAAACAAATAATTTCATGTTAATAAAATAATACAGCATCTACATACCAAATCAGTTGCATTGTTTTATTGCTAATATATACTATATTGAGTACTTTGGTACTTGATTTCTCCACAGTCTTGGCTACCAATCAGCCATCCGTGAGTGGAACTGGCACTACTAGTTCAGTTCAATAAACACTTTAATTTGGTCCCTAAATTTGAAGAAACCAAACGTTTAGACTGGAATGGTTTAAAAGTTGACTTAATAATGTAGATAGGTATAAAATTAAACCTAGCAAAATATTGAAGGAATAAATAAACTTTTTGCCTTATTTATTCTTACCATTAGCTCTCATCCTAGCTCGCTGATTCCTGACAGCCTGCACTCTTCCAGGGCCTCCATCTCTTTGTACTACAGCTCTAGGTCTCGCAGCAGCTGTAAAACAAATATTATTGTTGATCATAGCATTGTACTAGTACCTAATTGAAGTGTCAAAATAAGTGTAGTGTGATATATTTGTACGAAATTTGGCAACGGTCAATACTTACCTTGTGGTTTGACTTGAGACACTCGTAAAAATGAAATAGATAGTACGAGGATTACTATGGCACTAAGAATAGCTGCAATGAAGAAAGGATCCATGGTTTCTGTGAAAATTGATGGTAGCCTGTCTTTCTTTTGATTTTTATTGCTCACATTTATTTTACGTTGTTTTTTTTTAAGGGTGCTTATAGAATTAATTTGACTAGTTTTGATTCTTATGATTTTCGCATAATATTGTAAGATTAACTTGAACTCTCCGTGCCGTATTAGCTGTTGACACGACACGACGTCATCATAACAATGTCATAATCACTGCAAAGTTCCAAAATTGACAGTTTGTATTATTATTTTTAGCAACCTGGCTGGTTAGATTTTTTCAAAGTAAAATATCTTTAAGCATTAAAAAGAGTCAGAGTATCTAGAAATTTGGCTAAGTTAAAAAGAGTAAAAGAATATAACCATTTGACGTTTTTGAAGTTTCGCGCGATGACGTGTGAAATGTCATCATTATTTTTCAGATTCTCACTTTTCGCCGATTGCTAAAGAACAGAAAACATGGAATTATTCAAATTATCTTCAATCGTAGCATTATTTCTTGTTCTCGACGTAACTTCGGCGCTATATTTTCATATAGCGGAAGGAGAGAGAAAATGTTTCATAGAAGAAATCCCTGACGACACCACAGTTATTGGTAAAGCATTTGCCTTTATTTTTCCTCTTTTATCTTATTTCACGTTTCCTTATGTTCAGATACATATCACATCTTAAACATTGCGGAAAACATACCACGAATATTTGCTTTTTTCCTCCCTAATTTTTTTCATATCTCATTCCAGTGAACTACAAAGTGGAGCTGTATGACCCGAGGTCTGGAGGCTTTATGCCTTCGACGCCGGGTATCGGCATGCACGTGGACGTCCGAGACCCTAACGACCAAGTAGTCCTTTCGAGAGTATACTCTTCAGAGGGCATGATCTCATTTACATCACACAACCCTGGAGAACATGTCATTTGCATGTATTCAAATAGTACCTCATGGTTCAGTGGCTCACAACTGAGAGTAAGTAAAGTGACAAATTGATGTAAGTTTAAGTGAGTGTTACTTGTTGAACATATGTATGACATCAGCATATCGTACCCCTTAGCAGGATGTACCAAGGCCTTGTTCAATCACTTAATGTTAACAAAAATGTTGACTTCTGATTCCAGTCACAACTTTATATCGATTCTTTGGGTTCCCCTGTGTATGTTTTTAAATTCATGATTTTAAATAATTTTCTTTCAATAGAGGTTCACAGTTGTGTAAATATTAATTAATTTTGGTTTACTCTTTACTGTATGGTGACAGTCAGTATGGCTGTCTTAAAAAATAGATTATAATGTTTATAATAAGTATATTTGCCATATCTATTTATTCTTTATCATAGTGCAATTTTTTAAAAGCTACTTGCAAACTACAGCCATGTAAATGTACAGATTATAATTCTGTGCTATAAATCTGTCAACCCATCAAAATAAACAGAGACTCACCTTATTTTCTATAAACATCTAGTTGAAAGTTCTTTGAGCCATTTTCTTCTATTTTTTAAATTGGAAATTGCAAACTAAATTATATCTAATATGTACTAATTTATTTCTATCTCAAAATTAATGTAATTTTTTTTCACTTTATGGCTGATGAAAGTTTGTTTTTGGTTTAATGAAATGTATCTACCGCAGCTAATGCACCTATCGTTTTTAAAAATTCAACCAGTATCATAGTCATATTTTTTCCAGGTACACCTTGACATTCAAGTGGGCGAGCATGCAGTAGACTATGCTAATGTTGCACAGAAAGATAAGCTAACTGAACTTCAGTTGCGGATTCGCCAGCTGCTAGATCAGGTGCATCAAATCACAAAGGAACAGAGCTATCAGAGGGTGAGCTACTTTGACTGAAACTCTCTTCAAGATATTTCAAGGAGCTGGGTTGAACCAGTTAGAAGCTACTTACCAACTTCTTATCATCCACATTTTGAATCGAATCCAATAATATGTGCACACTCTGAAGCTTAAGAATGACAGTGTAATAGACACTTAAATAACTAAAGTGTTGATAAGACTTTATCATACCTTGTTGTTTTGGACATCTTGTGGCTAAAACAATGTTTTTTGCCTTGTGATTGTGATAGTAATCCAACCAATTTATCAACAAGAACATTAATTGTAATCACCTAAATATAAAAACAGGATTGTCAGACATTTCTATTTATACTATAATATACTAGCTGCCCACCTAAGTTTCGCATAGGTGTAATTTATTTTAAAGACTTGTTCACAAAACATTCAAACTCTCTACTTACACAAAAGTTTATAAGGATGTATTATATGTATGTATAACCCTACCAGAAAAAAAATCTTAAGGATAGTGAAAACTGTATCAAAATCCGTTGCATGATAGATGATAGCATAGATCCGATGCAGACAGCAACTTTATTTTATACTATTTATCTCATAAATTTGTTTATTTTTTTAAGCATCGAGAAGAACGGTTCAGGCAAACGTCGGAGAGCACAAACCAGCGTGTGCTGTGGTGGAGTCTTCTGCAGACTGGAGTCCTTGTGGCTATAGGTTACTGGCAGATGAGACATTTGAAGAGTTTCTTTGAAGCCAAGAAGCTAGTCTAAATTATTTATATGATATTTCATGAAAGAAGTCATGTTTTTTTAAGAACATCAATAAATCTAAAAGTTTTTATAAAATATTATTAACAATGTTTCTCTTGGCATAAAGCGATGTTACCTGTAGCATTGCCACCTGCTTTTGGCATTAGTATGGATTATGTATTGTCAACTTCAAATCACTCATTAAAAAATTAGTACAGAACAGTTTTCAAGTATAGTAATATGAAAATTGAAACTAATGTCGAGACTTCTTTTGTGAAACAAACTAATAATAAGTTCTAGTTTTTCAATTTTTTTTCAATTAATTTATCTGAATCTGTTGAATATGATCATTATTGATTGCGATGTGAATGTCTTTGTAAATGATCTGTGTTTTGGAATAAAACTAAATTATATAGTTTGCTTTAGTATTTACTGAATAACCATCAGAGCACAGGTGTAAACATTTATTACTAATTGAAGTATCACAGATAATAATATAGCACAATATAAATGCTTAATCAGTCTACTGATTGTTTGTTTATAAAAATGCTATCCAAATACTTAACAAACATTCCTGGGTTTGCTTTTGGGAAAGGATTCAGTAAACTGAAGTCTACTACATTCAGTGTGCTAACCAATGTGTCACACGTGCAGTAGTACAGATGGCTATCGATTTGCAGCCTCTCTGCTAATTCTAACTGATGATTGTCCATTAGATCCTCATTTACAATCACTAAGAGAGGTTTGTTACATTCAAGAGCTTCCAAGCAACTTCCCGCCCCAGCATGACTTATGATCAAGTCAGCGTTCTTTATATCGTCTTGTATAGAATCTTTGTAACAGTACAAAGATAATTTTATGCCATCCTTTTCGAAATTTCCAGGTTCCACGTCACTGTTTCCAATTTGGAAAATAACCTTTTCGCAGCCAATTTTCTTGAGAGCGCTGAGTACCGAAGGTTTAAGAATATATTCACATAATAAGTCGAATCTTGTAGTTCCAACTGTAATAAAGATGGTTCTGTATTTTGTCGACATTTTCATGAAATAAAAAACCTGTTTAAAAATTCAAAACTTAATAAAAACTTTCGCTGCCATGAAAGCAACAAATTATAGTTCTGATTTGACCACAGAACACTATTACTCTGACGTGTCAGTGACTGTCAGTGTCAGTTAAAATAAAATGAGTGTTTTGACGGCGTTGCACGTTGTGTATTTGTCAGCGTTATTGCAGTTGTGACGCAAGTAGAGAATACAATCCCGGGATCCCAAATCTCGGGATCCCGGGATCCCGACCGTTTTCTGGCCCCGAAAATCCCGGGACTGTACTTGGCTAATCTCGGGATTTTCGGGATTGCCACAAACAAGTCTAGTTTGTATTCCGTAGTCCGTTGCGTCTTGAAAATAACCTTGCCTATATTATTTTAATACATTACGACAAAAAGCAACTCGTACAATACGTAGGTAGGTACCCACTATTTACTACACAGGTACAGTCCTAATAATATGTTTGTCGTTGAACTTAGAAGGGACTTCCCCACTCGGAATACTTTAATACAATACTCTTAAGGTAATTCCCCAACGGACCAACAGGGGAATCACCCGATCATCTCATATCATAATATTGTTGCGGGTATTTCCCGTCGGGGATTCCCTGTACGAAAGTATAAATATGCAAATCAGGTTTTATTTTTTTCATTTATTGTTCTGTCAGTGACGGGTTACGTAGGCTACGCCATTAAAATTTAAAAGTCAATTATCTGAAATTAAGTATTTCAAATGGCGGGAGACTTTGTTAAACATAAAAAAGACAGTGATACGACGTCAGTGTGGAGTTATTATTTAGTTGCGAAGGACGGGAATAGTGCTAAATGTAAGCGATGCCCAGCCATCCTCAAGACTTTGGGTGGATCAACTAAGGGATTACATACACATTTGTTATCAAAACATAATATCAAGGTTATATCAGCTTCAACAAGTCAAGATTCTGAAAATCTGAACACAGCACCGCCGCCAGCCAAGCGAAAGTTAGATGATTATTTTACTAAAAGTGCCGACGATAGCCTGGATGATATCTTGGCAAGAATGATTGCATTAGATGGATTTCCATTCAGTGTATTCATAACCTCAGATGATTTGAGAAAATTGCTCTTAGCAAAATACACGGATTTACCAAAGTCAGCCGTCACTGTTCGAAAACGTGTTATGAATTACAGTGAAAAAATCAGAAAGCAAGTAACTGCAGAATTACAACATTTGAAAAGTGCAGGTGAAAGATTTAGTCTTTCTTTCGACGAGTGGACTTCAACTTCCAATAAACGATACATGGCGGTCAACGTTCATTCATATAAAAAATTTTGGAACTTAGGACTTGTTCCTATTTACGGAAGTATGACAGCTGAAAATTGTCTTCGTATATTGCAAGAGCGTCTAAGTAAATTTGACATTTCCCTAGAAACTGACATCGTGGCTATTGTAACCGATGGACCGAATGTTATGATAAAGGTGGGGCGGCTTGTTTGCACTGAACAACAACTGTGTCTCGCACATGGTATCAATTTGGCGGTCTGTGATGTGCTTTATGAAAAACATAATAATTTGCAAGATAGCCCTACCTCAGATGATAGTATAAATGAACCAGCTGTGAATGTTGATTATATGGACGACAGCGATGATGAACACCATTTAGAAGACTTAGACTGTCCAGAATCAGGTTTAATCGTAATGTCACAAAATGATCTTGCGCCAGAACACGTACCAGAGTTAACACAATATGAAAATATTAATGAGCTGATAAAGAAAATCCGCAAAGTTGTAGTGTATTTCAAAAGATCTCCATTGAAAAATGAAACAGTACTTCAAAAATATGTGAAAATTGAACATGGAAAAGAGCTGTCACTTCTTTTGGACTGTAAAACCAGGTGGAATAGTCTTTTAACAATGCTGGAGCGATTTTATCTTTTAAAAGCATGCATTCAAAAAGCTCTTATAGATCTCAATCATCCAATTCGTTTAGAAGATGTTGATTTTGAATTGGTAAATAAAATTGTTGATGTGCTGACCCCAATTAAATTGACAGTAGAAGCAATCTGTCGGCGAGATGCTAATTTATGCACAGCTGATGCCGCTCTGAAATTTCTTATAAAACAACTGTCTAGCAAAAACTCAGCACTTGCCAAAAAAATTAAAACATCCTTAGTGGAACGTATAAAGCAACGACGAAGTGATGATTTAACTGGCGTGTTAAATTATTTACAAAATCCACAAATGGATGATGAAAATCAGTTATTATCGGATTTGGAATGGCACGACTTATTTCGAGTTCCGACACAGGCTTTAGTGAGGAAGCAAATAAAGAGTATTGTTAAAAGACTTAATAGTCGAGATAACACGGAAGAAGAAGCAAGGTCAGGATCACAAACAGATGATGAGCTAAGGTCAGAAACCTCCCAACCCCAATTGACATTAAAGGAAAAGTTACAGCTGGAAATTAACAAGAGTATGAAATCCCCAGATCCTGAAGTACAAGTACAAAATGAATTGGGGTTGGCAAATAGTATTAGACGTGAAATGAGCCTGTTCGAAAATGGAGGAGTTCGTGGATATCACTTAGAAACAGCATATAAGTATCTATTGTCTATTCCTCCAACCAGCGTAGAACCTGAACGAGCGTTTTCAGCTGCTGCTTATGTTGGCAATAAACTACGAAGCAGGCTCGGAAGTCAAACATTGGATGCTTTGATATTTCTGCGACTATATTTTCGAAATTCTAAATAGTTATTTTGTGCTGTTTTTTAATTTCTTGCAAAAGTATTGTATTTTTTGGTTTGTGTTTTTTCTTTTCTTATTATTGTTCTGATTTGTGTTGTGCAAAGACATTAAAGACATTTTTTTTTATTACTCGTTTTTTTAAATTTTAGCTCAATTAGAAACCACATAGTCTAATCCCGGGATAGGCCCGGGATCCCGGGAAAAGGCTTCAAAAATCCCGTAAGCCCGGGATTGAAAAACATGCTCGGGATTGTATTCTCTAGACGCAAGTCACAGTCGAGTTCAAGTTATGCTCCAGTAAAATAGTGAACACGGTAACAAGAATAAAATAAAACATGACACGCTTAACCTTATAATATCACTTGTGAATTTGTAAACAAAATTAAATATTAAAAGCATTGTTCCACCACTAATTAGTATTAATAGTTAAATACTAAAGGCTTTAACAATTAAATGAAATTTAAATAGTCAATAGTCTAAACTGTAACACTCCATCAAATTACAAGACTCCTTGGCCTTTTGTAAGTCAGAACCTATCCAATGACGAGACTCAATTATACGAATAAGAGTTGTTTTCAAATTTCCGCAAAAGATTCTAGTAAAGTCAAGGTCATGGACTCGATAATTTCCGTTTTCAAAATGGCGAAAACCAAAAAGGTAAAGTTCAAAAAAACAACTAGTAGCCTATAGTAGTTTTTGATCTGAGAGCCTATACCTACCTACCATAGATTTATGCAATCAATGTTTCTTTACTCGTTGTCAGGCGATATCCACATATTTTAGGGTCCCGTTTTGTAAGGGCCGGGAAAAAAATGTTTGCATACATTTTGAATTAACGTATTCACACAGTTCCGCGTCAGGTGCATCCAGGCCGGGCTGTCATTGCCTTCCCAAAGTACTATTATTTGCGGAGTAGGTATGGTCTGACGTAGGGACGCACGTTTCGTCAGTGTTGTCAATTTTTGACGCAAAGTGCAACATGGCTACGAAAATATTGATAGAACTTGTCGACAGAACAAAATTCTTTACGATCTATCATATGACAATTATATTAATTCCAAGAAGAAAAGTATTTAACGAGATAATCATGATCTGATCTCTGATCAGTCATCATCATCATCAACAACCTTGAATAGTCCACTGCTGGACATAGGTCTCTCCCAGGACACGCCACTCAGCCTGATCTTCAGCTTTTCGCTTCCAGCTACTGTCGCCTGTCTTAGGTATATGGTCACTCCATTTAGTCTTTGGGCGTCCTACACTACGTTTACCAGTAAGAGACCGAAATACACTGAATGGATCACCCTGATATCTGTGAAGAGGGGTAACTGACGCCACGTCCCTAACGGGACCCTAGTATAGGCCCGGTCGGCACGGAGCTGGGAAGGTCCTGACCCGAAAATGTGTAGATAGCGCCTTAGTCTACTTTCGATGGTCTACTTATGTTACGAAGTAGTAGGTAATATACGTTGTAGATAAAGCCCAAGAAACACTGGTGATAGCAGGGTAATTGAATCCTTGGCATTTCGAATTTGAATATGGTATGTTCGCTGCAGGAAATTAGAGCAATCAGGCTATCACTGTCGTCCTTGTACTAATTTTCTCCGCCAACGTGTTCTAATGTCACTAGTAATTCACTTTCCTTAGTAGGAGGTCGTCTGAGTAGGTACCACTGTAATGTTAGATATTCTGCCGCCTAGCAGTAGTGTGCAAACATTACTGTTGAGATTAATAATTGAATGTCTCAAAGTAATGAGTGCCAATGCAGCGATGTCCTGGATTTTGTTTTACTATTCAACGTTCTGTATATCGTTGCAATGGTCATGGTCAGGGGTTATCTCTAACCACCAGGAAAGCGCCTCATTGGTCTAATTATTATTACATTTAAAAAAAAACTTCGCCCTGAACTGAGACATCGCGACATATCTGCTCTACGAGCAGCAATATTAAGATCAATTTGATTTTGTTTAGATGTTTTTGTTGTACATGGAACTACTGAGCGTGTTAATAAGACTTTAAATTAATAAACAGAATAATATCATAAATATTGGACGACATTTCATGCAATGTCATCTAGCTTCAAACTAAGCAAAGCTTGTACTAAGGGAACCATTACTATACTGTTTGTTTTACTCGGTGGTAGATATCCTTAGAAGGGGGTAGATACCACAGCAGTACCAGATATTCTGCTTGTAGTAGTGTGTACATATTACTGTGTTCCAATTTGAAGGGTACTTCAGCTAGTGAAATTACAGGGCTATTGAGACTATCCATAGCAAGTCTCAAAGTAATCGGACTTTGTTTTGTTACTCATACTCATGTCATAGACATGCCATCAAGAGAGCGCCTGGTTAGACTTTAACTTAAAAAAACGTCTATAGAACATCCAGATAAAGAACAAATATCTACATGTGTTCGTCACATAAATATTTGTTCTGGGTGGAAATCGAACCCGTGCCTTAAAGTTCAGCTACAATGCGGCTGAATGTCCAAAATGCATTCAGGTATCCTAACATCCTGCTAGCCGGTCCATTTTCCTCTGACTTCTAATTCTAATTCCTCTTCTAATTTCTAGTCTCGACTGCAATGATTTCATACTATTGACATTGCTTCGAGCCTTGCAAAGCGTAAGCTTCTATCAAGCATAATATTTTCTCAATGTGGTTTGGATTTGGAAAGTGCCACGTAAGTACACCAGGCCCCCAGTTCCTGTTAATTAGTCCAATTGAGATGATAGCTCAGTGGTTAGCACGGTCAGTTTACACGCCTAAAGACGTGAGTCACATCCTGACAATGAGTGAAGGAAAACATCATAAGGAAAGCATAGATTGGTGATAGGGTACTTTCTATACTCGGCTGCCTAGCCTAAAGTAAAAGCTGCCGCCAAGCATCTAACGGTGAGTTTCTGCAGCCGCAATTGAGAGTCAGTTCCAATCCCGACTAGGTGTGCTAACAATCTTTATCCACGGTGAATTGTGGTCAAACACATAGCCTGTCAACAAAAGTGAAAATATGTTGTTTAAAAGCAATTTTAGAATAATAATGGCATAGAGATGTTATACTAATATGGAATTGATTTTATATTGCTCACAGAAAAAATAGACACAAAAAAAAAAGATAAAGCTATTTTTATAAACAGATTTTTAATCCTGCCCTATTACGAGTAGGTAGTGAGAGATAGTACAACATATTGGTGTCATATAATATAGCAGGTGAAACAGAAAAAATATGTTGATGATATGATGAACCAAATCTAAGTTCTCCCGCATTACGTGGCCGACGTAATTATCGTCAATTTTTAATCAATTTACTGACCTTTTGGATGAACGAACTTACTTGCTTTAGTATCGGTAAGGGTGTTTGAAAAGCGAAAAACATAATAATTATGTACCTGTTTTAGTGAGTTTTTTTTTGTAAAGCATTTGCAAAGTTTGTACTATGGGAATCGGGTAACTGATAGAATACTTACATACTTTTTTTTTGTAAATACATACTTATGCATGCATATTATCTAGACACGGAATAACATTTATCACATATAATATGTTTGTCCTGGTGGGAATCGAACCCACACCCTACAGCTCTTGAAGCAGATATTCTACTAAATGAGCTAACAGGTCAGTCAGGGCAGGGCAGTACGTATGTATGTAGGTACTACAATCAACTGCAGAGTACTGTATGCATGTTGTTCGGTACCTACTACAGAAAAAAAATTACATATAAAGAATTTTTCAGTTCAGACTTCAGTTTTTCAGTTCAGACGAAAAGTTAACAGTTAGCATGGGTATTTCGTTGCTAATAATATAATATTATAGTAGGAAATAGAATTACAGGGCGGTGTGGTAGCTGGGCGACAAAGCGCCTTAAGTGAACGAATTAATGAATGAGTGAGTGAATGAATGAATAAACGAATGAGCTGATGAATGTGACATATGACATATGTCTATCTGAAAATCTATCAATTCGTCAATGAACAAATAAGCTTTCAAAGGAAGTAAATCTGATGCAAAAAGTATTCTAAATGTAATCTAGATAATAAGCTATGTGTATGCCAAATTTAATCTAAATCCGTTCAGCTGTTTTTGCGTGATTGAATAACAAATATCCAAACTGTTTAGATGTTTTGATAAGCATCTAAACATATAAACTTTCACATTTATAATATTATAGTAGAATTATGTTGTTCCCGAGGTTCTTCAAAAGGTTAATTAACTTCGCTTGAGTAGTTGGCCAGGTCCAATAATGAGTAAGTATTTTTGTTCAGAAGGCTACTGAAATCAAGGCGGCTTTTAATTATAATTGTAGGTAGGTAAACCTAAAGAACAATTACAATCTATTGTAGGTAATTGTTCTTCTGAACCCACCTTGTATAGCCGAAGCATAGATGTATACTATCTCTACATCACACGTGTCTTGCTACCTAACGGCATTAAACCTTAACATAAGACACGTGTCTTAATGAAAACCTAAATAATAATAGCTAATATGAGTACAGATAATAACAGTGATATTTACGAATTATGAGTTAAAAGCAGTTGGATGGTGGATTTGGGGTTAAATGTAAGACAGTCGTCGGTTGAAGACCAGCCTATTAGTGTGAGGGTTAGTATAATTTAAGAGAATAAGACCGAGTACTAAAAAATATTGATACTTAGAAATATGTACGTATATCCGAGCCTTTCGGCTGTAGTTCAGATCCCGCCATTTTAATCATAACTAAACTTTTTGTTTGTAAAAAATAAACTACTATCATTGTCATATTATGTGCGGGTGCCTATTAGGTAAATACTACGAAGTGGTTCTAATGCTGATTTCGTTTAACTCATCTGCAGAGTAGTGTATACACCTTGTTCGGTACTTTCTCGTCTCACGCGTTGTTTGTGTCAATTGAATCAATTGCTACGCTCAGAATTCTAATTATGAACTACTCGCTACGCTCATGAATCAAATTTGGAATACTTCGAACCTTCATCAATATTTAGTCATTTGTTTTTTAGTATAACGTTAATTCATCAAGTTTTTAAAAAATAAGTTAAATAAGTCACAGTGAAAGGCACACAAAACGGAGTTTTGGTTAAGTCTAGTTATGCCCTAGTAGTAGTGGTGACTTTACTGCAGGCTTTGATGGAGTTTAGCAACACGATTTGGTAGTAACACGAAAAGTCACATTACATCACTTTCACACACTTGCGCATATAATTTGTCACTTTAGGAGAACAAAACAATTTTTATGCATAAACACTTTTAGGAAATTAATTTAATGCGGTGAAACGAATATTCCGCATTCCCGCTAAAACCTAAAAAAAAAAAATGAATGGTTGTAAGTTTCACTTATGTGACGTTAGAGGTCGCTACATCTATACTAGGCAATAGAGATGAAAATGAATTTTGCAATAAATAATAATCTTAATATACAGCGAAGGCAAGACAATCCATAAGAAGCGGAAAACAAAATAAAATAAAATATGCGGCTATGGCTGATGTTGGCGGCAGCTGGTGTGCTGGGGACGGCGAAGGGAGAAGATTTCCCGTCGTTGATCACTGCGAACGCTTCCATTGGTGAGTTCTGGAAAAATTATCACATACATGTGTACACACTATTATAACCAAACAGCAGTGTTTAAACGTGCCCCTGTAAAAATCTGTTCCGATTTGAAGGCTACTGTAGCTAGCGAAATGTTACATAGTAGACTAGCCGCTTCAATGCAGCGATGAACTAGACATTGTTTTGTTACTCAAAGTTCCCTGGAAACCCTGTTCACACAAAAAAATGAGATTGCGGCCTATATAATCTTGTTTCTCGTATGAAGAAGTTAGGTACTTGATTGTAGTAAATTGTGATTTATTAAAAATAATTTACTTTAAGCTGAAAAGAGTATTATTATTAAGAAATTACTATTATTAGAAATGACATTGATACGATATTTTGTACATATTCTGACATTATTAAATATTACAAAAAAATATTTCATATTTAATTATAAATTCCATCTATAATAAAATTATAAATTTATAGCGATGATGATGATAAAAATTATATGTACTTTTTAAGACTTAGGTACCCAGTGTAACTGAAAGTGTTACAAGGTTTATAAATAATTCTAATTAAAAGGATTTAAAAGAATAGCAACTGATGTAAAAATTTAATACGCTTTGTTCCGAAAATCTCTGGATGAAGAGTAGGTACTCATAAATAAAAGTAAAAGATGGGATGCGCGGTAGTATAATTATGTAGGTAGTAATAAACAATTAATTGTTCACCCTAAGAATTCTATACCTACATAGGTAGCTATAATTATAATAGAGTAAAAGGAAACAAGCGAAAAAGTGAATTTACAAAAAAATAAGTAGGTACTAGATATAATATAGAGTTTTTACTAGATGTCTCGGTGAACTTGATCTATAATTGTACCTATAATTTAATTGAAACGAATATTTTAATAAACCACATGGAATGAAGAACGCCATCTATTGATAGTAATCCGAACTAGCAATCTCCATAAAAAGATATATATTTCCTCATCCAAATCTCCCAAAATTAATATGGAACCAATTGCCACGTTGATAAAAAGTAAATTGTCCCAAAAATTCCACATTTTCGGTTTCGAATTTTGTTCCAGCTATAGTACTAGACCATCAGTTTCTGGGCGAGAATTATCAGGCTATTCTTGACGAGCTGAAAGATTACATAAAGGAACTCACGAGAGTCGAGCTAAAGCACGGAGGCGTTGTCGTACATTACTACTCCTGGACTGCCATTAGCCTCAAGAAAGGTAAGCATTAAGTGGGTGTAGCTCTCTGTTCTAGCTAACTGTTGCAGACCATCAAGACCAAAAAAAGTTTTGTATTGAGGCAATAACGATATCAACTTCTTCAACTCATAATGATGTGCAAGAACGAGGGTAAATGACGCGCTGGAAGAAGAAATAAGCGACGGTTGCGGAACAACCAAAATAGGCCATTAAAAATAGCTAGCTGTTTTTTTGGTCAACAACGCACAAAATTTCTGATTCAAATTTTTAAAATAAGTTTTAGTCACTCACTGAGTATTAAATCACAAAATGCTGACATGACAAAATCTTCAAGCGGCACCTGGAAAAAAGTTTTTGGCCGATATCTCGGAAACTATGCTAGGGCAAAAGTTATTGAAATTATTATTGTAGAAAATAAAATAGCGCATCTTTTATTTCTTTTTAACTTTTTTATAAAACTTACCGTTTACTATTTATGGCTCATTTAATGAATCGGTTTTCTAATATTTCAATAGTTATCGGCAGAGATAGAAATCGGAGACAGGGTAATTTTTTCACAATAAAAAAAACTGAATTCGTTGAAAGAAAAAACAGTTGCACTATGCACGTAGTCAAGGGCTACTTACCTATAAAGCAGCAGTGTATATTTTTGGATTAACAATTTCAATCTTATGTCCTTTGAAACCTCAACCTGTCTAACCGTGGTGGTGCCGGCGTAAGAATAGTACCCCACCCTCTCTACCGTAACCGTCTCACCGTCTCTCTCTACGTGGTTGCCATAAGAGTCGGCTAAGGGATGTAATACGGAAGATGGGCAGCAGCGTCTTCCTTGAACAATCACACCTAACTGCGCTCGCCAACCCGCCTGCCAAGCGTGGCGAGTATTGGCAATACCCCCCCAGGAGGAGGCCTATGTTCCACTGCTGGAGTGGACATCCTATGGCTGATGATGATGATGTGTGTCCTTAGAAAAAAAATTATCATCATAGTGTACAATTTTCTTTTACTCGTAACTTTGGTGTTATCTATTAAAACATTTGTACGACTAATCTGATGACCTTGACAATGGTTGTTGTAAAAATATATTGATTTTAATATTGCAGGTTTCCTGGCCGTGTTCAGTGTCGCGTCATGTGAAGACACTTGGGAGCTATTTTCTCGCACCCAAGAAGAACAGCTGCTTCTGTTTGCTCTCACTGAAGTGGACTGTCCGAGGTACGTCTATACATTCCCAGGAAACACACGAAGAACATTATTTTTATGGTTAACAGGCTAGGTGTTTGACCAGATCTCACTGATGTTAAGAGATGGTGTTGTCGAAGATGGTAAAGCACACCTAGCCTGAAATGGTACTGGCTCTCAAGTGAGGCTGCCGGAACACACCGTTAGATGCTTGGCGGCAGATTTTCAACTTGAGGATGGTAGCTAACTAGCCGAGTATTAGAAAGTACCCTACCACCACGCTATGGTTTGCTCACGATGTTTTCCTTCACCGGCAGCTCTAGCTCATTGTTGCGTTTGAACCCACGCCCTTCGGCATGCGAACCGACATCTCACATCAGCTATCATCAACGGGGAACACCCACTGAGGCAGCGCATTCCATTGTCTAGCAGTCCGCACAATGAACTTGGAATCAAATCGTTTCTTTCGAGTTTTGGAACGTCGACCGTGAAACGATGCCGCTTTTACTTTTTTTTATTTTACTGCTTTGCGTTCAAATGGATTGTGTTCCCCAGACTACCCCTTCGAGAGGCTATTACAGTGACGTATTCAGCTCCGGGGGAAGAATTACCGCAGTTGCTGCTAGATTTAAGGACTACGAACGCTTTTAAGTGGAAGGCTGCCGTCATACTACACGATGATACACTGAGTAAGATTTTATTATGGAAACTAGCTAAAGATTAGGTGTTCTCAAAATATCATAAAAGTAACGGACGATACGTCATCTTCGGATTGTGCGGTAGTGTTGTAAAAAATAAGGTTACAAATATTACTAGCGACCCGCCCCGGCTTCGTACGGGCAGTAAAAATGGGTAAAATAAGCTATCCTTATAAGATATCCTTAAATGTAAATATATGTACCTAATGTATGACTTTTTTATGACTACGGACAATTTTGTATATTTATAAAAGAGTAATATCCCACCATGCATTGTTTTATTATATCTCAAAGGGATTAATTAGGCTGCGTTTTCGATGAAAGCTCCCAGATGGCTTAACTTTTTCCAACACTTCCAACAATTATCATCATATTTCCACCAATTTACACAAAACCTTGACAATTTATATACCTAAATCTTCCTCATGAATCACTCTTATATATTCGTGAAACTCGCATAATAATCCGTTCAGTAGTTTTTAAGTTTATCGCGAACAGACAGACAGACAGACTCGGCGGACGCCTTTGTTGTATAATAAGTACTTAGTGAAATAGTGATTTTTCGCCTTGAAAACTCTCTGAAAACTGTCCATGTTAGCTCATTTTGGTAATAAACCAGCTTCAAGAGTTGTAGGGCGTGGGTTAGAGATCTAAACGGAAAAAAACTAATAAACAACAATAAAAACGAACTTTAAAACTTTCTCTTAATTTAGGTAATAACATAACGCAAGTTCCATGACGGATGAAACTGTTGCTTTTTTGTTACTTACTACTACACGATGTTTTATTTCTCTATGAATCCAATTCTAAAACAAACGCGGACGACCGCGGGCGCAAGCTAGTTTAATATATAAAAAAAAAATATAAGCTATCTGGTTCCCATAATACAGGCATTGCTTAGTTTGGGGGTAGATGGCGCTGTGTCAAATGTCTAACGATATTTTATTATTAGATATGTGACCAATGTCTCGTGCTGTTTTGTTGCCACTCAGTTATTAATTTTATTTTTCCATGTCAGGTCGCGATATGGTATCCCGCGTGGTGCAGTCTCTAACTTCGCAAATTGATGACGATAGCGCAACTCCTGTCTCCGTCACCGTCTTCAAGATGAAATACGAAATTAATGAGTATCTCAGAAGGAAGGAGACGTATCGGGTGCTATCAAAACTGCCAGTCAAATATATTGGTAGGAGTCTTTCATTTTCGTAGGCAGTTAACTTTTAACTTAGAAATACAAATTCTTGGCAAAGAAAACCTAAATCTAAACTAAATCTAACCTAAACCTAACCCAAACCTAACCCAAACCTAACCCAAACCTAACTCAAACCTAACCTGAACCAAACCCGAACCAAACCCGAACCTAACCTGAACTTAACCTGAACCTAGCCTGAACCTAACCTGAACATAACCGGAACCTAACCCGGACCTAACCCGAATATAACCGGAACCTAACCTGAACCTAACCTAAACCTAAACTAAACTAAGCCTAACTTTCACCGTCTCAGTCCTACCTTCGTAGTCAAAATAGACCTGATTTTTAATCAATCTAAATTTCTAGGTGAGAACTTCATAGCTATAGTAACAACAGACGTGATGACGACCATGGCGGACACTGCTCGCGAACTACTCATGTCCCACACCAGTGCGCAGTGGCTGTACGTCATATCCGATACTAGTATACACAACAGAAACATAACAGGTCTTATCAACGCTCTGCACGAAGGAGAGAATGTTGCCTACATCTTCAACGTTACTGATGATGAAGCGAAGTGCAAGGTAAAGGTAGAACTAAACAAGAATAAGGTAGAAAAGAAAGAAACAGGCGTTAATTATATTAATGATATTATAGAGGCGCTGATACCGCCCACTTCCATTAATAACACAAAACTACATCACAAAATACTAAAGTATACGTTTTGGTTTGGTACAATCAAAATGTATGCTTTAGAGTGCAAGGTAAGAGAGATTCACTTTTGTAGGTTTGAAGAAGAATCTTAAAAGGTAAACTAAACAAGAATTAAGTATACTTTAGTATTTAGTACAACCAAAATGTATATTTATACTTTAGGGTGCAAGGTAAGAGAGACACTTCTCTTGGTTAAAAGGAATCTTAAAAGGTAGAACTAAACAAGGATAAAGTATACTTTAGTGTTTAGTACAACTATAGTGTATACTTTAGGATGCAAGGTAAGAAAGACACTTCTCTTGGTTAAAAGGAATCTTAAAAGGTAGAACTTAACAAGAATGAGTTAGGAGAGAAAAGAACAGGCGATAATTATGGGAATTATATTATATAATAGTCGCTGATACCGCCCGTTTCCGTTCATAATACATAACTACGTCATAAAACACTAAATTATACATTTTGGTTGTACCTCTATTTTGAGGTATTTTAAAAAAGAAAAAGTTTGAAAACTTGAATCTTCCAACCTAATTAACCTCATTGATGCATCAAAACGTAATAAGTAGTCAAGCAGAAATAAATATCATCGATCACTTCACTTTATTATACCCGATAAAGCAGAATACCTGTTGAGCTGTTGTTGGATTAAGTTACTTCGGTTCCTAGCCATTCATTTGTAAGTACGTCAACATATATTTTTTAATAATTGATTGATTCAGGCGTTACTTTGCGGAAATTCATTTTGAGTATTTAAGAGATATATTGTATATTAAATCCTTGTCACCGATGCATCCAAAAGGAAAATAAGCGAAAATACACTACAAGCATATTTATTAAAAACTCTTTTTTTTTTTGGTTTATTTTCTCTTACTCAATACCACAGCAACAACAACACACTAGGATACACACACCCATATACTACGAGTATATTAAGCAAAAGGATCATAATTTTGTTCCTCTTCTGTAATGTAACTTCCTACATTGTCCTAGAATGGTTTAATGTGCTACTGTCGAGAGATGATGAACGCCTTCATATCAGCACTTGACGCAGCAGTTCAGGACGAATTCGACATATCTGCCCAGGTGTCTGACGAGGAATGGGAGGCTATCAGACCAGACAAGGTACAGCGGCGGAATACGCTGTTAAAACATATGCAAGTACGTGGTAAATCATGATAAACAGATAAATTAAAAAACTTGTTCGTTCGTTTGGTGTGTTTTGTTATGTCAAAAAAGAGTTAATGTATTATATTCTTTTGTATATTGTCGTTTCGTACTGTTTCGTATTGTAATGTTTTGCACTTCAGATCGACCTAATTACTGTGTAAGTCTTTGGTATGTTTATAGTGCTATAAGAGGAATGAACTTTAATTATGCATATAGTTCTTCCTTTCGTCTTCTTTCTTCCTCATTTTATTCTTGTTTCTTTTTTGCCTCTTTTCAATTTGCTTATGTTTTTATTTACAACAGATTTTAGTGTAGTTTTGATTTTGCAGTTCTATTTATGATCTACTTTGTTATGGGGCACAAATAGTCATCTTTAATTGAATGCTTGTTTTTTTTAGCAACACATCCTTGTGAACAGCCGCTGTGGCAACTGCAGTACGTGGCAAGTACTGGGAGCGGATACCTGGGGAACCACCTACCGAGACTTCACCGACGGTACTGCCCTGGATCCAGCTAAGAACAGAACTAACTCCAGTGCTACGCCTGGAGTTATTGAACACATCGATTTATTGGACGTGAGAATTCGTATGTTTGTATCTTAAACAAAGAGCGCGACGTCGTAAATTCAATCTCAACGTGTTCTAAGTTGCTTTATTTCAAGGATACAATATTTTTCGTGATTTAATAGTCATTCTTTGAGTGTAATGAGCTTCTTCATGTTTTGTAGCGATGATAGCTCAGTAGTTAGTGCGAGTGGATTACATGCCGGAAGGTGTGGCTTAAAAATAATGTCAACAATGAGCTTGAACTGCCGGTGAACGGAAGCATCTTGTGGAAAGTATAATATGGTTGTGATGCACTTTCTAGTACTAGGCTGGTGGTGTTTTCGGGCATCCTCACTGTCTCATTCCAGATACGTGTGTTTACTATCTTAGCCGATTAACATCACTCACACTTAACATCATAACTCAACTCTTTGTCACTTAACATCAGGTGAGCCGTGGTCAACACACAGCTTTTTCGTGGTCGCCATTCACCAGTAAAAAAAGTTTTCTGTCCGTTCCGCGCTTTCGCATAACCTTATAGAATAATCTAAGTATTTATGATTTTTAGGTTGGATTCTGGAGACCAATCGACGGTGTTAGTTTTTCTGATGTGTTGTTTCCTCATGTTGAACATGGGTTTCGAGGAAAAGAGCTGCCTATCGTCACTTACCATGTAAGTTATAAGCTTATTAACTGTCACCTGACACACTTAACCCTTCTAACCATCGTCGGGAACAAAGTTGTCTTTCCTCGCGCGGACACCTCATGCTCCATGGAGACCCATGTGTGACCAATTGTAGGTAGAATTCTTACTTTGTTAGAGTTTGTTATAAATTTAATTGAAAATATGTGGCTTAATTTTACTTGGTGGTAGATATTATATGGATATGGTATGGATGTGGTCTAGGATAGAACATGCTTACCTAGAAGGAACCTGTTTACTCTTGATTTGAAGACACCTATATTGTACTTTTCGGGAAGCACACACTCTGGCAAAGAGTTCCACATCTTCGCTGTGCGAATAAATTATGTTGATTCAAAGCGCTTAGTGCGCACATAGGAAA
This sequence comes from Biston stratarius, assembly GCA_950106695.1. Classification (NCBI taxonomy): domain Eukaryota; kingdom Metazoa; phylum Arthropoda; class Insecta; order Lepidoptera; family Geometridae; genus Biston; species Biston stratarius. Next base: position 30,068,538 of record OX467106.1, on the reverse strand, counting down.
CGTCCAGCATGTACGGGTGACGCTTTGGTCACGTTTGTGTGGCAGTAATAAAAAGGGGCAGGAAGAACCAAATCGAGTACTGCTCGCACCTTTGGATCCGCCAAATATCAGCTAGAGGCGTTGGAGTCCATTGAGTCGCGTGCCAAGTCATCTGCGACGACTTCATTGTTCAAGCTAAATTACAAAGCCTAGAACATCGTCGCAAAGTTGCTAGTTTATCGGTTTTTTAGGATTCATTTCAGAGAGTGAGCTTCTGAACTACATGGTCTAATTCCCCCATTGTCCATTTTTCTCAGCCAGACAGCCAGAAGCTCAAAAAAGCGACATCGTTTCATGGTCGATGTTTCAAAAACTCGAACGGAACGATTTGATTCCACGTTCATTGTACTGACTGCAGGACAGTGAAATGCGCTGCATAAGTGGGGACACAGACGTTGGATATAGTCTGGGCGTCTTCAAGTCGAGAGTGTATCGGTATCTTCTAGGCATGCGTGCTCCATCTTAGACCGCATCATCACTTAACATCAGGTGAGATAGCGGTCAAACGTAAGTCTTTTTAAAAAAAAAGTCATGCACCTCTTAGGCATAATCCCCGAAATGTATGTATTGAAACTGGTTGGATTTCAGAACCCTCCGTGGACGATCCTAAAGCGTAACGAGTCAGGCGCAGTAGTTGGACACACTGGCCTCGTCTTCGACATCATTGATCAACTTGCAAAGAAAAAGAATTTCACGTATGCACAATATATTCTGCATTTATTATATACAGTACCTGGTTGACCGAGCATTGCTCGGCTGAAAACATGGATAAAACGACGTTTTCTGAAAATGAAACCTAGCTAGATCAATTTTTCGCCCCCGAAACCCCCTGGATACAAAATTTCATGAAAATCGTTGGAGCCGTTTCCGAGATTCAAAATATATATATATATATATATATATATATATACAAGAATTGCTCATTTAGAGATATAGATACATACATTCACGCCTTCTCGTGACTTATTGACTGTAAAGACTTTGGCTCAGTCGTAGCACACCTGACTTCAAAGCCAGAAGTCTCGGGTTCTATTCCCGATCAGATAGATATTTTGAATATTTTATTTAATTTTGCTAAGGTTTCCATTATGTTCTATGGCATTCACAACACAGATCATTGTTGTGACGAACGAAACCTTGAAGTGTTATTTATTTTATTACATTCCTTCTAAATGATTACCCTAAGTGATCAAGTATACATAATATAGATATAATTAAAATATCATAAATTTGAAAATATAAAATTGATGATTTTTTCAAAAGATCTTGTATTTTTTGTGTTTCAGAATCAAAATAATACCGACGATGCTTAAACATGATTTCAACGACACTGCTTTGGATGTAAGTATCTTTTTTGACACAAATATAAGTTGGGCTATGTCTACCGACATACTTTAGTTTGTCTACGGATCTCCTCATTTCTGATCCAATCTCGTAGGGAAACTCCGAGCATAACCCTCTCTATAGCTCGTTAAATAATAATAGAACACTTATATGGATAGCTAACGAAAGAGAACTTTGACGTCACTACAGATGGTGCACACCAAGAACGCAATGCTGACAATATCTGCGGTTGCTAGGGGCCAAGCCGCTTTAGGAGCTGCCGCTTTTACTGTTCTCTATGACCCGTTACCAGGTACATTTACCCGCAGTACAATACAGGTTAGGAGTAGGTACAGGCTAGTTGAGAGACCGTCTAGCTTTCAATCTGAAAGACCTGCTTCGAATCTCACGGCATTCACTTCTCATTTGTAAATAATGTACACCTTACCGTTGGCTTCAAATGGTGAAGGAAAACATTGTGACAAAACCTGAATGTCCGTGATTTCAGAAAAAAACGTTTCAAAAGGCAAAAATCTGAAATTTTGAAAAAAAACCGCTGATTTTTCTTTGTTTGGCATGCTAGTTGTTTGGCCGCAGCTCACCTGATGTTCAGTAACGAAGATGGTAAACCACACCTTTCCTGGAATAGAACTGGCTCTCAAGTGAGGCTACTGGACCACACCGTTAAGTGTGGCGGAAGATATTCAACTTGAGCCAGCCGAGAACCAGAAAACACCCTACTCTGTTGTGTTTTCTTTACGATGTTTTCCTTCACCGGCAGCTCAAATTCATTGTTGGGGTTTAAATCCACGGCCTTCGGCGTATGAACTAACTGAGACAACCACTGAGCTATCATCGCTACAAAAAAAAAAAAAAAAGTTCGTTGACCTTTGTCCACGTAGGTACTTTCTAACAGTACTCAATTTTACTGCGTAGATAAATAGGTACTCAATGTTTGCAGGTATAAACTATACGATCGCAATCAGCACTCAGCCGTATTCGTTCATGATAGCACGGCCTAAAGAGCTTAGCAGAGCTTTGCTTTTCCTGTTACCCTTTACGACTGACGTGAGTATATTGCTCCTTTCTTGATGTTTCTCAGTAAATATCAATTTAACTATAGGCTCGTGGAAAAAGCTAATTTCATACTTACTGTTGCAGACGTGGCTTTGCCTAGGTTTTGCGGTCCTCTTGATGGGTCCCACATTATACGCAATCCATAGAATGAGTCCATACTACGAAGCTAAGGATATCACGAGACAAGGCGGCCTAGCCACTATCCACAACTGCCTTTGGTATATTTATGGAGCTTTGTTGCAGCAAGGTAAACTTCTATTGATTTATTCTATCATTATGATTATCAAGTTCTACTTTTTGATTTAGTCTAGCCATATATTATACATATTGGAGATAGAACACCCCGTGGGATATACTGAGGTTTTAAAACATTCCAAAAGATAAGCTTCAATACCTCAGCTTCTTTACAATCTTGAGTAAAAAATGCCAAAAAGTGAAATCGAAAATGCCTTTTTGATCGCGTATCAAAAAAGCACTTAAAGATTCACATTGGGCTTTGGTGGTAACGCGGTGAGTCGTATCGTGTGTGATATCTGTCAAGAATTTATTGGTTTCTCTAGGTGGTATGTACCTTCCTCACGCTGACAGCGGGCGCCTGGTAGTAGGTACCTGGTGGTTGGTAGTCTTGGTTGTAGTGACAACCTACTCTGGCAACTTGGTGGCTTTTCTCACGTTTCCTAAGCAAGAGCGGCCAGTCACAACCGTAGCTGAACTACTGGAGAACAGCGATTTTTATACCTGGTCGATTAGTAAAGGATCGTATCTGGAGATGGAGCTCAAGGTCAGTGAAATATATAATTTTTTAAATGTAAAAGTAATGAGACGAACAAGACGCTCTCCTGATGGTAAAAGATAACGCCTGACCATGACCATTGTAGCGATACACAGAACTTTGATCAACAAAACAAAGTCCAAGGCATCGCTGATTTGGCGCTCATTACTTTGAGCATTGGTATAGTTAGTCTCAACAGCCCAGTAATTTCGATTCAAAATAGTGGTAAGTAGTATAGTAGTGGTAGTAGTACTAGTAGTGGATAAATGAAACCGTACTTTACATTTTCTTTTATGATCAAATTTATCCGTACAACAATCCTTTCTTTTCTTATCTGAGAAATTCTACGTTTAGGGAATTCGAATTTCACCATCGTCAGCAGCAGTAGTCTATTTATATGTTTGCTTTACTACAGGTGGATATAGGCCCGTCTCAAGGTACACCATTTAGCTCGATCTTTGGCTTTATGCTTCTATCCACTGCCAGTTATCTTACTTTTAGCAATTGCCTTTGTTGATTCTTGGTATTCACTTTAGAACTTGTGTACCCGACATAGTTACCAGTTCCGAGATAGGTATGACTGCCAATTCAAAATTCAACAACAATTTTTGTATATTTATTATCACCAAATACAATTTTTTCAATTATACCGTAACTTTTGTGAAGTACACTGACATATCGTTATATGATAATTTCAGAAATCTGAGGAGCCTAAATATACGGCGTTGCTGAAGGGGGCTCAGCTCAGCTCTATGTCAGGAGGCATGGGAGGTATGTCGCAAGCTAGTAAGATCATTGATATATTCTACTTTTTACAATAGACTACGTTTGTTCATGATCTCACCTACTTCATGCAAGCTTTTATTAAGTTGCAATGCTAGTTGGCTTAGGTCAAATTTTGCTAATTGATTTAGAGTCACACTTTCGTATCCTTTCCTATCCTTCTTTGATGATTCCTCGTCCAAGATTGGCTCCAGATCAAGAAACTCCTTAATAGTCATGCAGTTGTCCTAAAACACCTTCTTTTACTGTCAATCTTTAGATTGGACACAAAATAAGGAATCAAATCGTATATTTACTAAAATCAATTTTGATTTTGCTTGCAGGTGCGCAAATGGCAAAACAAGTGCGATCGCAAAGGCATGCAGTTTTCGACTGGCGACTACGGCTAGCGAACCTCATTACTGTCGATGCATTGGAAACTGAGTCTTGTGACTTATCTCTTAGTATGAAGTTTTCTCTCTAAAAAACGTTTTGTTGATTCCATGTTGTTCGTTAAAAATCTCTCGGACTGCACCTCGATTCTGACATTAGCAGCAGGGCAGCTCAAATATTTGTTTTTGTAAATTTGTAATTTCTTGTTTCCAGGTACTGATGAATTTTTGAGTGAAAAACTGGCAATGATCGTTCCTGCTGGGAGTCCTTACTTGACTGTTATAAATAAAGAGTAAGTACGCTAGCATAATTTTAATTGAGTTCTGGGTCGTCTTCTTCTTCGTCGTGCAGCTCCTCATGATCAGACAGCTCGGACTCGGAGACGGAGACCAACCAGGTCGACCAAAATAGGTCAGTACTGGAAACTTGGAGACACTGTCTCCAACGTGAACTTCTTTTAAAAGTGGCTTTTTCTATATGTTTTTTTAATTTTATTTTTTTAGCCTGTTTGAGATTATTTTTAATCTTAGATGTTTGACCACAGCTTACCTAAAGTTAAGTGACGATGTGGTCGATTATGGTAAACGCATTTAGCCTGGAATGCGAACTGATTCTCAAGTAATAGGTACACACTGTAAGATGCTTGGAGGCAGTTTTACAGCTTTGGCTAACCAGCCGACTACTAGAAAGCAAAGCAAGCAAACAATTGTTATGGTATGTTATGGTTTCCTCGCAATGTTTTCCTCCATCGGCAGCGCATGCGCATTTTTGCGATTTGAACCGACGCCTTCCGGCATGTGTTCCAACTGCGCAAACCACTGAACTATCATCGCTAAACGCTGGTGCTTGGTTTGTACACGCTATCTTTTCCATGTCCTCATGTTTGATTTTCACGCATTTACAATTCACAAAGCGTTTAGACTGCGGATTTATTCTCGACTTATTAGGATATACAGAATCCTAACAAGTAGATATACCTAATTCGTGTGTCTCAATTCTCAACTCGTAAAATCCAGACTAAACTAGTTACTGACTGGGAAACCGTGCCCTTCATCGGACACAGAGCCATCTATACAGACCGGTTCCTCAAATAATATCATCTATGTGAGCGGGATAAATGTATGCACTATTAGCTAAGAGTAAGCGAGGGAAAATATTTCTTGACCCTTACTGCGTTAATGAAACGATTGTTAGTCAATTATATTATTTTTTGAGGCAGACAAATATTCAGAGAGCGTATTGCGTGTAGCGTTTAAAACATGTTAAGGTTAAACATGTTAACCTGATGTTAAGTGACGGTGTGTCTAGCCAAATCCAAAAAGCCAAGTAATCTAGCATGGAATGCAACTGGCTCTCAAATAAGGCTGCCGGAACACACCGTTAGGTGCTTGGCGGTTAATTTTCAACTCGATAATATGATACTCGGGTGGTAGCTAGCCAGCAGAGTGCTATAAATAACCCTACCACCATGCTATGGGATTTCCCCTCGATGTTTTTACCTAACTGAAAGCTCAAGTTTATTGTTGGGGTTCGAACCCGCGCCCTTCGGTTGTTCCTTCGCGATAAACAGTGAGCTGTCATTACTACACTAACCCGAATTGCGTCTCGTTGAACAAACGTGGCTGAGTTACGTGTTATACGGTAAGAATAAATAGCCCAATTATTATGAAGCGAAGAAGTTTATTCAGAAATAGGTCACAGGCTTAAAGATAGAATAGGGGACTCCCGCTCCGATTCGTTTCTGGTTGGCCAGAGCCATTCAGCGTGGGAATGCGGTGAGTGTGTTTGGCACCTTTGCACGGGGAACGGTCAGGGGTGGCAAATTTGACTAGTTTTTAAATTACAGTATTTATTTCGCCATTTAAATATCACATAATAATTGTTTGTAGAATCAATCGTATGCACAAAGCGGGGCTCATCCGCAAATGGCTGTCTGCGTATGAATCGCGCCGCTCGCGGTGCTCGCCGGCCGCAGGCGCCCAGGTGGTTGACAACCACACCGTCAACCTCAGTGACATGCAGGGATCATTCTTTGTTCTCTTCTTAGGTAATATGATCTTCTCGGTTGCTCTTCTTAGGTAATATGCTCTTCTTAGGTAATATGATCTTCTCGGGTAATATGCTTTTCTTAGGTAATATGATCTTCTTGGGTAATATGCTCTTCTTAGGTAATATGCTCTTCTTAGGAAATATGATCTTCTTAGGTAATATGATCTTCTTAGGTAATATGATCTTCTTTGGTAATATGCTCTTCTCAGGTAATATAATTTTATTCGCGTAGCTATATACAATAACAAAATTTATGAACACTGTTGAATTCCATAATATTTTTTTATAACAGCAAAAGAAATATGAAAAGAATGGTGTCGATGTATTGGTATCCAGAGATCTTAAATATGGCATAACACTAAAATTATGGTATTACTAGTTATCATTTTATTTTTCGGAGACGGCGATGTGATACGTGTGGCAATTGATTTTAATTTATATAGATTAAGTAAACGAATTAAAAATTTCGTAACGTAACACTATATGAAATCGATTAAGTAAAAATGATACATTACGATCATTAAAACTTCGCGAATAATATATCAAGGTCTTCTTCACAAAACTTCACGAATAATATAGATCTATCACGCAGATAGGTTGACCGTTTTGCATATTTTTGCCACTTTTCTTGGTGGTAGATCTCCTTAGCTGTCACCAAGCAGTAGTGTGTAACTATTACTATGTTCAGGCTTGAAGGGTACTGCAGCTAGCGAAATAACAGGGCTGTTGAGACTAACCATCGAAAGTCTCAGTAATGAGCGCCAAAGCAGCGATGCTCTAGAACTTGTTTTGTCACTTAAAGTTCTATGTGTCGCTGCAATGGTCATGGACAGGCCTCTTACTATCAGAGAGCGTCTCGTCCGTCTCAATACTATTTTATTTAAAAAACAAACAGATACTTCTTTATCTTATAGGTGCATAGAATTCGTACAAATTCAATTTTAGACCTTACATCAGACTTCATATCAAAATATCTCTGTGCGTGCGAGCAAAATTGTAGGGCCAATGAATTTTCACCCATTTTCTACGCAAAGTTATATCTGTCGAATAAATGATGTAGCCTTGGGTAGAAAATGAATGTAGCCTTTTTAATTACAAAATAATTTTCAGGATTTTTCTTAGCATCGTCAGTACTACTAATGGAGTGGTTATACAACAGAAAGAAACGGCAACATGAAGAAATTATTATAAAGCCTTATGTTGAATAAAGGAAGGTAGGTATGAAAAACTCTTACATTCTTTCAAAATAAATCGTCCATTGTCCGTTTCAGTTGAGATTATGGACAAATATTAGAGTAAGTGCGCCAATTATGGACCACCATAAGGATTTTGTCAAATAAAACTCAGAATTTTAAAGTTTAATCAGCCTTATATATTTTAAACAGTTTGATAACTATTTGTTATCAAATACGATTAATAAAATTGTTAAGAAACATCAACATCTTAGAAATAATCAACATTTTCTAAAATAAGTCATTATTGTCAATTTGCAAAAAGTGTACCAAATATGGACCACATATGGGTGTGGGGTTTAATGGTTAATTGGGTACAAAATTATTCAAAAAAACTAGTCGTGTTGCTTTGAACAACATTGAATTGATCCACGTTCTGCTGACGTTACAGTCCTTAATTGTTTTTTGCCTTTGAGTATCAGTATCTCCGGCATTTTTATGGCATGACTGAAATACCAGTTTCATCCACGTTATGAATTGGTCGCAGGATACTGGATTTCATTCAAAGAGCTCTCTAACAAATAAAAAAATGCGTTTACATTTTCTTTGTTAAGTAAAGCTTTTAATTCTTGCGATTGATGTGCCGGCTCGATGGCGAAAGAATAGGTTAAGATGGCGCTTGGCCCCGCGTATAAGACCAAATCCAGATTTTTTTTCCATTTCTAGAATATAATAAGCTAATTCATCTTCCAATTCGGTAACGTCGATTTTCTTCGGAGATTGTGGTTCGTAATGTCGCTAAGTGATTGGCCTTCTATTTTGATTAGCGTAGTTTTGGGTACTTCGTATGATTTGGATACTTTCAAAAAGCCCATTTGCTTTTCTTGTATAGCTTTAATTGCATTTGCCATTGCATTTTATATCCCATGTTTGTCTGGACTTTTCTTTGGTTGTAGATGCTATCTTAAAACAATAAAATTAAATATCAGTGACTGTTTGTAACATGGTAGTACTACTAGTCCATATTTAGAACATGCCGGTGGTCCATATTATAATACACATACATTTCTAGGTTGATATTGTTGTTCAGAAAAATATAAAAAACTATTGGATATTGCAACTTAATATTAATAATTGTAAATAGCTCACCTTTCTTTTGGTTTAGTCCACTTTCACAAAGAGTAATATTAGTTGGAATTATGAGCTAATGAAGTTAGCTAAGAAATTACATCGCGAGTCAATAAAAACGTAAAATAGCTCTCGTGAATAAGTGCGTGCTCTCTGCCGGCCTGAAAACGAATAGCGAGCTGCGAGAGGGGTTAAGTTTAACGTGTGCTGACCGATGGCTCGATACAAAGGACGTTTTTTGAGAAACGCCGGTAGTCCATATGAACCAGTCCATAATTGGCGCACTTACTCTACTATGTAAATATGTCAGGAACCTACGAACGTAATTGTCCTGTTTTCATCTTCCGAGATTTATTTCACGTCGCTCTAGCTACGACTCATTTCACGACACGTAAAATAAATATCTTCGATGAAGACAGGACAATTAAGGATCGAACTTCATTTTAGGTAAGTTCGTTCGATTCCACCCGGACAAACATAAATACATTGCAAGTTAAATAAAAGCTTGTAATAAAATACATAAGGAAATAAGACCAAGTACAAAAAACATCACCGTATTCAATTAGCAAGAGTTATCGAGCATAAGTGCCCCATTGTTTTCACCGCTTTAGACACAAAACAAAAGCTATACGCCAAGCGAGCGCGCGCAAATGTATACCTACTGGCAAATCCCAATAGGGCTCCCAAGACACCGGCCTGGCCGAGTTTGGGGCCCACTGATAAGATAAGTTTTGTAAAATTTTAATTATGGAAATAAATATTATTACTATTTTTTTTTTTTTTAAAGTTGCATTCTTCAGCCGCTTTTAGTTAGCAGACCTAGTAATTGGCGGCGACAGTGCTGACGCAAGGGAAGTCCCAACTCAGGCACTCTACGTTCTTCCGCGGCGCTATAGTCAGTCCGTCCGGCATCTTCCCATCAGCCCCCGTACTCTTAAGCATCTTATTGCGATTCCCACTAGGCGCCCACTAATAAGCTATGCGACCGCATATTGTATACTCGCGCAATAAGGTTCGCAGTTGCGTAGCTTTCTCGTGAGCACCTAACGAGTATCAATAAGAACAGATAGGGCAGATCTGCTATTAAATTAGATCTATGTTGTTTAATTTAGTTTGGACAGCAAATAGGTAATTAACCAGGTAAGTATGTAGGCATGTTATAACCTTTTAGTAGAACATAAATGAATGCTTTTGTTTCGTTTTTATAAACCTTGTAATCGTCACTTTTGAGGAAAAATATCACAAAAGGCAAGTAAATAAGATGTTTTCTGACTTTTGCCCGTTATGACATTAATGCAAATTTTATATAACTGGTAAGTATTGTAAACAACAGTCACGCTTGGTCTACGTGACTAAATACATGTATTGCGAACCAAATTGTGTACTTAGATACTGCACATATAAGATTTTGAATGTTTATACCTAAAGAGGAATGCATAGCTTAGGTAACTATAATAATTATATTAATGAAAAGCATTAGGAATAAATTCATGGTGTACAAAATATGAAATATCTTGTTTTAGAATATTTTTTCTAAGTATAAGCTATCGTAAGCGTGTTGATTGTACATGCAAGTTATTCAGAGTCAGCGGAAGTGATTTTAAAAACGATAATCAGTCGATTTCTTGTTTTAAGTACCCAGTTATAATCATTAAACGGATCAAGGGAATCTCATTAGCATAATAAGTGTGTTTGCGTGGTGGTAGGGTACAGCAGCTAGTCAGCAGAGTACTCAAGTACTCTGCTGGCAAGCTACCACCTTTAAGTTAAAAAGCTGTCAAGCATCTAACAGTGTGTTCTGACAGCCTCACTTGAGAGCCAGCTCCATTCCAGGCTAGGTATGTTTACCATCTTTCACCACACCATCACTTAACATCAGGTGAGTTGTGGTTAAAAATCTAGTCTGTCAACCATTAAAAAAATGTTATCCATACTGTCATGCCTTATTAACTGACTGCCCTGTTAGCTCATTTGGTAAAGTTCTGAGAGAGAGCTAAGGGCGTGGCTTTGATTCCCACGGGGACAAACATTTATGTGTGATAAATGTTTGTTCTGTGCCTGGGTGTTGTATTATTAGTATAAAAAAGTATTTAAGTATTCTGTCAGCTGTCTGGTTCCCATAGTAAAGCTTTAATAAAATAGAACTTATTTTTTTTATTCACTTTCGATAACGAAGACATACAGCCGCCATATTGTTTTTTTTTGGAGTGAAAACTTCTTTAGTAATTTGAGCAATTTTTGGTAGGGGTCAAAATTATGGATTCGTGTCACCGAAATGTTAATATGACGCGTTTTAAGTTTTGTTATCTTTTTATGAACTGTAAAGGGGGTTTTAGCCATCTTTGAAAGAGGAGAAATAGTTACTTAAAATACATGTTGCCTCACAGAACTCCGTCATTTATCAACCGCAATGAAAAAATATTTTTTTTATTTGAAGATTTATAAGATAGAATAAGCCCCCACAAACAATTTGTGGGACCAAAGTAAAAGTAATAACGAAAGATCGGTTCAATAGTTTGATTTTTAAACCAAAATATCTAAAAATTTTGGGCTTAGGCGCATGGAGTCGATTTTGTTTTCTTAATTTATACTTGTCCTAAATATATAAATATACGTATATATCCAGTAGTCGGTGTTTTTTCGGCATAGATAATAATTGTTTGGGTCTCTTGGACATACAAAACTCTTACATAATGCTTATAAAACCTAGTAGTCCGTGACCGAGGGTTTACAATGTCACACGTGTGGTACACGTTTGATATACAATTATACAAGCATTAGGGTTCCGTACAAACACGGTAAAAACTAGTATAAGCATACTTCGACGTTTTTCTGTCCGTGTGTTTGTTAATAAGTCACAATAATGTCAGGAACATGTTAAAACTACCGATCTGAACATAAATTATATTTAAATAAAAAAACATTAATAAGCAATTATTATTAATTATTATACTCATCCATTATATTAGCCTTTTATACTCATCGTCGTTCTTCAGGATAAAACAGACAATTTTCCAAGGTAACTTACATAGTAACCACGTGCCGAGATAGAATACAATTACTAGATATAATTAAGAGCCGATGTTTATTCAATGACGACTAATGTATTGATCGAAGAACGTGAATGTTACATTGTAGTTCTAGGCGTCCTATTTTGCAATAGTGCAAATGAGTTTTCGGATACGAATACGGTCGACTTTTGAACAATTTCGTTTGGAATGACATATTAGTTACCTGAGGTGGTTTGCCGTGGTGGTGCCGGCGTAAGAATAGTACTCCACCCTCTCTACCCGTGGTTGCCGTAAGAGTCGACTAAGGGATATAATCCGGAAGATGGGCAGCAACGTCTTTCTTGAACAATCACACCTAACTGCGCTCGCCAACCCGCCTGCCAAGCGTGGCGAGTATTGGCAAAACCCCCCCTAGGAGGAGGCATATGTCCAGCAGTGGACGACCTATGGCTGATGATGTGATAGAGCTGAAACGTGGACACTGACTTCACAAGTTCAAAGTCAGTCAGCGAGCTCAAAGAGCTACGCTCGGGATTTGTCAAAGAGACCGTATCCGAATCAAAGTAATTAGCCAAGGAACTTAAGTCTCACACATAGCTTAACGTATTAGCAAGCCGAAATTATAGTGGGTTGGACAAATCTGTCGCAGAACCAGTAACTGCTGAGGTAGATGTATTTTAGAGTGAAAACCGCGAATCAGAAAATGTAGCTTAGGCCCTGAGACTCTATAGAGATGACGTAGGATAGTTGGCGGTGGCTGAAAGCAAAAAGTCAAATTTTGGGCTGAGTGGGCGAGTCTTGGGAGAGGCCTATGTCTAGCAGTGGACTACGATAGACTTATGATGATGATGACATCGAAACAAACCTATCTTAAAAACTACACGCAATCAAAAGTAATTATGTGCATGTATCAACTTAGAATACAATATCAAGTATGTCTATAAAGTCGATCAACGTGCACAGGAAGTTAGACGCTTTGTAAAACAAGCTGTTTTGTAGCGATGATAGTTAAGTGGTTACAGCGGTCGGTTCAAATGCCGAAGGGCGTAGGTGACAAATGAGATTGAGCTGCCGGTTTAGGAAAACTTCGTGAGGAAACCATGCATGGTGGTAGACTATTTTCTAGTACTCGGCTGGCTAGCTTCAACTCTGCCGCCAAGCACCTAACGGCGTGTTCCAGCAGCCTCACTTGATGAGAGCTAGTTCAATTCCAGGCTGGTATGTTTACCACCTTCTACCACACTGTCATTAGACATCAAGTGAGCTGTGGCCTCATACTTAGCTTGTTATGCAAAGTTGTTTTCTTCCAACATGAATTTGGAGGCCCTTGAAATTGTTACCCGGGGCAGAGATATTCCGGTTTGCCCCCGCCCTCCCTCTAGATCCACTCCGCGTCTGCTAGGAATGCAGGATGTGTCAATCCGAACCAGAAAGGTTATTCACACGTGTTTGTCCCTCATAGCGTCACTCGCACCATGCGTGAATCCAAAACTAGATCTCAGTTCAAAACCATCGGAAAAATCCACGCGAATACATCAAATACTCTAATCACTAACATAATAAACGGGAAAGTTTGTGTGTTGCGTGAGTGTAGAATAGATAATCCTTATTACTGCCACAAGGACTGTTGAGAATTGAATGAATTTTTGCATGAACAGAGACAATACTTTCTTTCATCCAATAGAATGCATTTTTAATGAAATATATACGGCAAAACTGCTAAAATATAGGGAAAACTTCAAGAGACACAGATAGCACAGCGCATAAATTAAACATCGAGTATACAAAATGAGATACAAACGTAATGTCGCGAACCGGTGTGGTTATACCTACCTTAGCTACATAAATGGAAGTTGTTTCCGCAGCGCAGTCAGTTTCATTCGTCCCTCACGTCGATCGGCCGCTAACTTCTGTAATCAGAGTGTAATTTGTTAATTTTTTACAACAATTTGTATGTGTCAATGACAAAATCGAAGAGAAAATTCGCGATCACCGACAAATTCCTTCCAAGGTCAGTGGTACTAATAATACATTAGGGGTGATAAACGACGTCAGGATGATGGATGTGTGTGCAGAATCACTAACTGAGCCAGGGTTTCTATATCAATTTTGATATCACGTCCTTACACTAATTAATGTACATAGATTCGGACTGTCTTGTTAGCACATTCGGTAATCGCTCTACATCCTGAGCTGTGTTGTCGTGGATTACGTTTCCATCCAGAACGAACATTTATGTGGCGAATACAGATTTTTCGCTTTACAAATGGGCGTATTTAAGTATTATAAATACCTACATATTTACAAAAAAATTATGAGTATTCAAGAGATATATTTTTAATGTATTGCGCTTAAAAGTCGTTTTGGTTGCAACAGTGACGATGAATTAATTTAAATATTTATCTTTTTTAATTAAATCCTTTTCTTGAGTAGTATCTATACATTCTATTTAATACTCAAAATGAACTTACGCAAAGTAACGCTTATTAAAAAAGTTTCTCTAAATAGTATAAAGACAGCCGCTGTCCGCGGTTGTCTGTTTCTCCGCTTGCTTCATCTAAGCCACGCAATGGGTTTTGATATAGTTTTTACTGTAATTTTAGATATATTTTACGTTTAAAGGAAGGTTTGTACTTCAATATTTTCTAATTAAACTTATAAATTTTGCCAGTAAAATGTATCTATGCGAAATCAGGGCATCGTAAGTAATATATCTGTATGTAGTTCTCATGGAACAAGTTTTGCTTGGTTTGCGGTTATATGTCGCTGAGTGAAATTTTAGATTGTTTATTTCTCTTGCTCGCAACGCAAGAAACGGCAATTATCACCGATAAAATTGAAGGGTCTGGAAAAGTCGGAGAGAAAATGATTCTCTCCTCTCTTATAAAAATCTTTTTAAATTAAAGAAAATTTTACCGTTTCTGAGGAATTGATTGTACTACGTAGGTGAAATTGGGTGAAAGTAACGAACGAAACACTCCCCTGATAGTAAGAGATGACCATTGAAGCAGTACTCAGAATATCGAGAAACAAAAAAAAAAGCTCAGGGCATCGTCGCTTTAGCGGTCATTACTGTGAGAAATTCGATGGTTAGTCTCAATAGCCCGGTAGCTTCGCTAGCTGCACCCTTCAAACCGGAACATATACATGTTTACACATTACTGCTTGGAGACAGAGCATCTGACAGAGCCTGTGTGGCCGAGGATGGAGCACGCCGATCTAGAAAAAATCTACTCACTCTAGCCTTAAAAACGTCCAAATTATAGTTTAAAGGAAACAGATCAGCTGGCAATGAGTTCCATCTTCAAATTAAAAAGCTAAGCACCTAACAGTCCCTATTGAACTATTACACAGAAGATAATATATTCTTGTGCCAGAATATCTTAAACCACGGTGGTATCTAAACGATTTTCTGTTAAGAAGATCTACCATATAGTGTTGAATAGAATATATTGCTACTAAACATTCTCCGCCAGTACGTTATATAAGCTAAATTTCTTACAGTATTTTCAGGAACTTTATATGTATCTTCCTATCCAAAAATACTTTCATCCTTTGACCTGCGGGGTTATATGTTTAAGTTGTATTCATCAGTACCAATAAATCTTATTAGACCAAAACCGAAATCGCGAAAAAAAGCAACTGCTCCATACAAAAAAGAACATTTGTGTTCTTTAAAACGTTTCTTTTTTATGGGTGGACTCTTGGCATAATACTTTCACGCGCGCCAGTGCGTTTCTCGTAGTTCTGTACATACGAGTAGGACAAGAATCATGTCAGGTTTTTGCTCTATTATCCGACAATAATGTTTTTTTTTTAAACGTAAAAGTAATAAGACGAACTAGACGCTCCCCTGATGGTAAGAGATAAGACTGTCCATGACCATTGCAGCGATACAGAGAACTTTGTGTTAAACAAAGTTCAGGACACCACTGCTTTGGCGCTCATTACTTTAAGACTTTCGATGGTTAGTCTCAACATGTTATGAGTATTTTGATTAGAAATATTAGTTTCATGATGTTAACCATGTTACTTAAGTTATGCAAAGAAATTATAATGTCTTACTAATACTGTTAATTTGTTGTTGTTACTTTCTGTTCGCTTTTAATATTTATTTGTGACTGGCTGTGCCCGCGACTCCGACCGCGTTTATGTTCGGTAAGGGCGAGACTATGTTTCAGCAATTATTTATTATTTATCGCGTATTATTTTAATTAACTTTTTTGTTTTTGAGCCGTTTGGAATTAAACAAACACTAAATGTTACAGGAAGCTTGCCACAATTAATTAGATAATTAAACCGCATTCAAATCGGTTGAGCTATTTCTAAGATTAGCGTGCACAAACGCACAGACAAACAGATAAAAATTCTCAAAACAATTTTTTTGACCTCGGTAACATAAGTACGACGTGTACAAATTGTTTTATTGAAATAATATTCAATGTAAACGGCTTGTTTACAATTTTATTGTATGAAAATAAGTTGAAAAATGAATACGGAAAAAACCTACAATCTGATATGTCTCTTTTAACTATAATAAGGTGTTTGACCATAGCTTACTTGATGATAAGTGACGGTATAGTCGAATTTCATAAGCACACAGCCTGGAATGGGAACTGGCTCTCACATAAGGTTGCTGAAATCCACGTCGACGCCCTCCGGCACGTGATCCGACCACGCTACCTACTGAGCTATCATCGCTACAAAACAACGTTATAACTCGATAGATGTGCTAATTTGAGCG
The DNA here is from genome assembly GCA_950106695.1 of Biston stratarius. NCBI lineage: Eukaryota > Metazoa > Arthropoda > Insecta > Lepidoptera > Geometridae > Biston > Biston stratarius. The sequence goes on along the minus strand of OX467106.1, from coordinate 30,052,068 downwards.
TTGTAGGTGTGGGTTCGATTCGTATTTCTCAACCAGGACAAGCAATTATGTTACGAACTACATGTTTATTATGTTTCTGTATGTAATATAATAAGTACATATATAAATTATTAACAACATAAAAAAACAAATAGTTACTAATTAAAAAAAATATATATTGGTAGTATGCACAATATTTAGTTCTAGTGTTTTTTTCATTCCTATTAAAGTTAAGGTGACACCACATAAAAACGCCCTTAATCTACAAAAATAAGGTCACACGAAAATAAATCGAATCTTTGCAAATAAGGTCATCAGGTCTTCGCAGACAAACGGAACTATTCCTCCTAAAAACCTCTCTAAAATCAGACACAAGTACATATTTAATCCCTTTCTCTTTATAAGTTATATGTATGTATATTAACTATGTTTATTCATGAACTAAGAATTTCAAAATCTGGTGTAATTTTTTAAGATCTGAGAATCAAAACATCGACTGAACCGATTTGCATGCGTTCTCGGTCAACCGGTTTCATGTTTACCGGTCGGTATGCAAAGCGATCACGCGCTGAACGAGTGATGGACCGCATTTGATACTACTTATGTCATACGGGGTTAGCTAAGTTCAAGCGTGGGAAATGTTACTTTTTAAAAGCTTAGCATAGTATATGTTATGGGTTATACTAGACGAAGTAAACCTAAGTTTACCCGGGTTAACTTAACATTACCTAAGCAAATTGGGTAAAATTCAGAAAACGATAAAACAAATTTGAATTCGAAGAGTACCCATGTATTACCCTAAGTTTATCTAATGCTAATGAGATGATATTACAAAAATCAAATTATTGACAACATGAGGTTTTATTTAATGAATTTATAAACTACAAAATATGTATATCAAATGAGGTAATTCGTAATCAAATGTAGGTAATATACGACTAAAAATTAATTCCTAACTAGAATTTAAAAAAATAGTTTACAACTAACCTAACATTACTCAGTTAGGGTAGACTTAGGCATGCACGGGTAAACTGCGAATTTAAATTAATTTATGTCAGTTTTCGAACATTACCCAACACAATTGGGTAATGTTTAGTTAACCCGGATAAACCTAGGTTCACCTCTTCTTCTAGCATTACCTGTAATATATACAAGCATAATATAGTCTAAGAGAAGAGAAAGCTTTAGTGCATCGACAGTTCTAAAGAAAATTAATATGTGATAGTTTTTAGAGTTCCGTACCCAAAAGGCAAAACGGGACCCTATTACTAAAACTCCGCTGTCCGTCCGTCTGTCCGTCTGTCACCAGGCTGTATCTCATGAACCGTGATAGTTAGACAGTTGAAATTTTCACAGATGATGTATTTCTGTTGCCGCTATTACAACAAATACTAAAAAACAGAATAAAATAAATATTTAAGGTGGCTCTCATAAAATAGACACGATTTTTTTGCCGTTTTTATAGATAATGGTACGGAACCCTTCGTGTGCGAGTCCGATTCGCACTTGGCTGTTTTTTAATAAACTGTCTCACTGAGGGTTGGCAGATTTTACATATCTTCGAGAACTTTTCTTTTATGAACTCTCCCGTGTAGGTTTCCTCACGTTGTTTTCCTTCACCGTTTGAAGTCATTGACAATACTCACATAACTAAGAAAAGACAGAGGTGCGCGCCGTGGGATTCGAAGCCAGGACCTCCAGATTGGAAGCCACACGGTCTCCCAACTAGGCTGTTGAAACTTCATGCTGCAATGATGTAAAACTTGAGATCTATACAGTGGAATGCGTCGTAAAGTCGGAAGAAGTGACATTTGAATAGTAGATAGGACAGGTCAATCGCCGTTAAGTTTCGTTAGCATATGAAATTTGTATAAAAGTCATTATTGCTAACTTTTTTTTTAATGTCTGACATGCTAGGTCTTTGTCCACAACTCACCTGATGTTAAGTGACGGTGTGGTCGAAGATGGTAAAGCACACCTAGCCTGGAATAGAACTAGCTCTCAAGTGAGGCTGTCGGAACACATCGTTAGATGCTTGGCGGCAGATTTTCAACTTGAGGATGGAAGCTAGCCAGCCGAGTACTAGAAAGTACCCTACCACCACGCTATGGTTTCCTCATGATATTTTCCTTCACCTGCAGCTCAAGCTCATTGTTGGGGTTTGAACCCACGCCCTCCGTGCGAACCGATCGCGCTAACTATCATCGCTATAAAAAAAAATGCTACAAAAATCGCATTAAGAGTTACAAGAGTAGGTATCAATTAACTATTTAAAAAAAACCGACTCCTTGACTCTTAGGCCAGCTAAGTGCACTGCTCCAACGAAACAGCGAGGTTTCGGAGTAAACGAAAATATCATCGATATTTAGAAAGTATACCTAACAAGAAAGAATTTTCCAAATCGGATCAGGCGTCTTCGAGTAATCGGTGAACATACATAAAAAAAAGATTCCGACGAATTGAGAACCCCCTTTTTGAAGTCGGTTAAAAATAGCAGGAAAAGTCAAGAGATAAATAGCAAGGAATTAGAAATAATAAACTGAAACTAAAATTACGTAACAGAACTGATGTCAACATAATGGTGCAAAAAGGACCTTTGTTGCATCACCCAGTCAAGCAGGTTGGAAGGATGGCGATAACTATGTCTCATTCCTTATACTATATGCACTTTGCTATGTGTCTCTAACTGCTAAAGCCTGCACGACATAACGCCTTTAATTTATAATTACAATTCTATTAGCTACTTGCGTACTACCATAGGTAAAAAGATGCATAATTTATGGTGAGATTGTACCTACTAGTGGTTTGTCGTGGTGGTGCCGGCGTAAGAATTGTACTCCACCCTCTCTACCCGTGGTTGCCGTAAGAGTCAGCTAAGGGATGTAATCCGGAAGATGGGCAGCAGCGTCTTCCTTGAACAATCACACCTAACTGCGCTCGCCAACCCGCCTGCCAAGCGTGGCGAGTATTGGCAAAACCCCCCCAGGAGGAGGCCTATGTCCAGCAGTGGACGTCCTATGGCTGATGATGTGTGATGATGATGATGTACCTACTAGAAATTGAAAGCGAATCGGTATCTTCTAGACATGCATGCTCCATCCTAGACCACATCATCACTTAACATCAGGTGAGATAGCCGTAAAAGGAAGTAGGAAGTTTCGGCGGCCTAGTTGGATGACCATTTGGCTTCCAATGTGGACATTCTTGGTTCGAATCTCACGGTACGCAACTCTGCCTTTTATAAGTGCGCCCCGCGGTTTTATCCGCGCGGTGATGGCTGATGATGATGATAAAAAGTATCCTATCTTTTAATTCAGGGCCTAAAGTATACATGCAAATTTCATCCAGATCCGTTCAGCCGTTCTGGCGTGATTGAGGAACAAATGTCTATCCATCCATCCAAACTTTCACATTTATAATATTAGTGGGATGTATGTATTGCAGCTGACTTCATTAATTTCTTTAACTTCAATCAACTTTTTTGGAACTTTTATTTGGAAAACGTCATGAGGAAATCTACATATCTGAAAGTGCTTAAAAAATAAGCTTTCGAAGATCTGTAAAAGTCTGCCAATCTGCACTTAGCCAGCTTGGTAGGCCATAGTCCACCATACCACGCCTTTAACTTTCCCACAGTGAGAAGATGCCTCAGGTCTGATCCGTGGAACATAGAATCAAGGATCTAGGAACAATGTAGCGATGATAGCGCTGACGCTTCACACGCCGGGCGTAGGTTCGAAACTCAATAATGCTTTAGAACGAAAGCTTTAGCTCCTGGTGAAGGAAAATATCGTGAGGAAACCATAGCATAGTGGTAGGGTACTTCCTAGTACTCGACTTTCTGACTGGCCTTCAAGTTGTAAATCCGCCGCCAAACCCTAACGATGTGTATTCAAACACCTAGCCTATCAACCATCAAAAAAAGTTACATCATACTAAAACACGTCTAATCAAGTATCAATGTATAATATATAACCTACCTAAATGTATAAAAAGAATGAGCAAAATAACATATATACGAATATATGTATCTATAGAATGGTACTATAGAAGAATAATAACACATTTTGGTAATATTATTAATAGATTTTGTAAATGTTATTAGCCTTCATTTATCATAGCAACAGAATACATTTATATTTGTTTTTACCTATTTCGTGCCGATTTAATTCCACTTAGAGATATCTGCAATAATTTATATGTAGGTAAACATCTTGTATGATCGTACTAATATTATAAATGTGAAAGTTTCGAAGAAGAATATGTTTGGATATTTGTTACTCACTCACGCAAAAACGGCTGAATGGATTTGGATGAAATTTGGCACACATACAGCTTATTACCTTTTTGTAAATTAGATTATTACGTGGATTAACATATAGGATATATGTTAATAATCCTTTATATATTGGATAAATATTAGGTTCTTGTCGGATTATCAAAAAACTAACTACATTACGTATTCACTTGAAACTTGGCATAAATGTCTCTTACGGAACAATACCCCAGAATTAAAGGTAAATAATCAGGGCGAGCGAAGCGAGTTCTAACACTAATCCACAACCTGAGCATTTTTGTGGTACTCTTTACTGAAAAACTATGACGCTTATAGATATGTGCTTTAACATAGTAATTTAACTTCAAATCTAGATGTGTTATCTGTCCAAAAAAAATATAACCAAAAAATGAACATTAACAATTTTGTATTCATTGGATAGAATGTTATTGTACCTACTACTAACGCCATCTCTTAGAAAATCAAAGAGTTAACATCGCTGCAACAGAACTAAACTCAATACTCAAATACATCGTAGTTAATCTACTTAATACTAGATGACACCACTAGAATCAGGTTGTAAAATAATAACTGTCTTAAAAATTATTACCCGTTAGAAAAACTACGCGAGCCCTCACAAAGCTCAGGTTTTTGCTAGTTAAGTAGCGAAAGTTTCATCATGAATAAAACAATTGCTTTTTTGTTACATACAAATGCTTCATTTCTCTGTGAACCCATTTTTTTACTCAACTTGGACGAAGTCGCGGACGCAAGCTAGTTGTGCAATATTTTATGGTATTTTTTGTTTTATTTCCAGGCTCTGCAAGAACCTTACCACGCGAAAAGGCAGCCGCCGCGCAAACACCGGTAACCGTCTGGAACACGCCGTCCTTACTCATCTTCAGCACGTGCCGTAGCTTTCCTGCTAATTACTACCATCATCTACCATCTCCCTTCCACCGGCGAGAAGCGAAGCAGTGTGACAGAGACAGCAATAGAAAAGTAAAGCAGTGAATGTTGACGCTAGCCATGGCCCGCGGAGACGAATGCAAGACCGCCAGCAAGGCAAACTATGCCTGCAAGTCTTATGATGTTGCTGGTCCCCTTAAGTAAGTAACTTGGAACACTAAGGAACATTTAATTGACAATCCTACAGAATATAACTTAATATTACGATTAATAATGTGAAAGTTTGTATAAGTATTTGGATGTTTGTTACTCAAACATGCAAAAACGGTTCAACAGATTTGGATGACATGTGGAACACATATTATAGTTTACCTGTACTAACATTATTGGAACACCGACGCCGCACCATTAAGGAGAAAGAGAGGTGTACACGTCAACAATGTAGGTGACAACACAGAAAACAACAGCGCTATCTAATAAAGTGTCGTGCGTAACTTTGAATAGTTCAAATAATAATCAGTCCCGATCTTGGTAAAATTTAGAAAGAGAACAAAGTACGTTTTTAGTATTATTTTTGTGGTTACTTTAAGGTTTTTTTCTATTTAGACATTTTTTCGTTATCGTGTTTCGAAAACAATAGTCTTCTCAGAAATATCATCAAATATGTTTTATTTGTTGTTATATTTAATTGCGAAACCATTCCGACTACGTACAGTGCCTTAACAAGTTTTTGATGCATTTTTCAGGAAATCAATGGCTGCGCCTCCCACCACCTATAAGGTGAAGAAAGAAGAACCCAAGAAGAACTACGGGTCGTGGGGTCCCGTGTTCAAGGATAAAAAAAGCTTCACCGACATGCACCTCTGCTGAACCTTCGAGCTGGATCATATCATCGCTTCGCCATTTCACCGTCACAAACAAAACTGCAGTCATTAAATTATAGTCTGAAAATTCATTCGTCTGTACTGAAAACTTATTTGTTTTTATTTTTTTAGAAGATTCACCGCATAATTCGGCGATATTTTGACAAAATCAAAATCAAGAGTAATTTATTCAGTTTAGGCCCTGGTAAGGTGACGTAAATACTTCCTTATAAGTATTTGCTTTTATAGTGGGAGATAATTCAGAAAATTTACTGTAAAAAAATCGGAGGAGTACAGTTTGGTGTTACAGCTACATACAAAATTTAATTAAACCTCTCGATAGTCTGGTGTTGCAACTACATACAAAATTTAATTACACCACTCGATAGTCTGGTGTTGCAACTACATACAAAATTTAATTACACCATTCGATAGTTCGGTTTTGTAGGTACACACAAAATTTAATTACACCTCGTGATAGTCTGGTGTCGCAACTACATACAAAATTTAATTACACCATTCGATAGTTCGGTTTTGTAGGTACACACAAAATTTAATTACACCTCTTGATAGTCTGGTGTCGCAACTACATACAAAATTTAATTACACCATTCGATAGTTCGGTTTTGTAGGTACACACAAAATTTAATTACACCTCTCGATAGTCTGGTGTTGTAACTACATACAAAATTTAATTACACTACTCGATAGTCTGGTTTTGCAACTACATACAAAATTTAATTACACCACTCGATAGTTAAAAGATCGAAGAATTCACTACGTTGAGTGATGACTTTTAACATAGAAATACGAAGTACTTTTTAGTTTTTTTTTTCGAATATCTTCGAGCTTGATCTTCCATTGTTTGAAATTTTGATAAAAAAGGACTGCTCAATCAGTTCTTTTGTTCTTCACCTAGGTCTTTAATTTTCACAAATTACAGTTTAGTTAATTAAGTTAGTCTTCTATATCTACCGCAAATCTGGCAGTATTTAGCACACGTAGTTTTGGGTACATTCGACGCATTTCCAGACATCAGAAGTTAGTTAATATTAATCTATGCTTAAAATAGGCTGTTGTATTTTACGCCTCACTTTTTATGTTATCGATAAGATGACAAAGTATTTTAAACATTGATTAACTTTAAGTTACGATTACAAGCGAGGCATCTAGTTTTAAAGATTTTACCAAATTGTATTATAAATTAAATAAAAATTGTTAAACTGCAATCAGTTCTTGTTCCTGTTTGTGACAGCTTATCGTATTGTGTCATGGGTGTAGGTCTTGCTTACTAATATCATGTATTCTATTAATAACAAATTAAATCTCATCACCATTAGATGATCTTTTTGTTGTTGGTCCTGGAGAGAATTGGTTTAAATTAACAGTAGGAGAATAGATTAGATACATGTTTATTGTTCATCCACTAATACTGGGTCGAACATTGTGTAATAAGTATATGACAGCATAATTTAATTTTCTTTTTATGCAAAGAATATTTATGAAAACAGCAGAAGTAACTAGTACAAACTATTTCCACTTAGCAAATATATGGTCAAGATAGTTCTGAAAAAATAATTGTAATTTTGTTCATTACTATTATTCATCAGCAAAATTAGTAGTAATTATAATCAAATTATGTAAGTATTCTCAAGTCAAAAAACTTATTCGCATGAATACATCAATACAGAAAGAAGAACACATGTAGATGTATGTATGTATCTATTTTTTTTTACTTTTATATACAACTTAAAAACTATATGCCGCTGGCATTGGAGTAGGGCTCAAGCTGTTGGTGGTTAGGGCTGTAAATTGAACCACCTGATGCCAAACATATTAAGGATCACTGTGTCACAACACTTTTTGATCTTACCCCTGACCCAACCGCCTCGCGTGAGCCTCTTGAGGTATTGGTCGAGGCTCATTGCTTTAAGGCCGTTTACCGTGGCGATTATCGGGTCAATGATCGTGGAGTCAACATTCCGCTATTATCTCGTGAACCAAGTTAAGGTAGTAGTCATTATTAATATGATTCGTAAATTAGTGTTTTTTGTTAATTCTTCACGTACTAACGTGGAAGACTACTAGATGGAATTTCGAATGGAGATAACCTATATCTGGGATTAATATAATATTTGCACTCTTTATCCTGGAAAAGGAACTTAGGTCTCCCGGGTAAATGTAATTAATCTTAAACTAAAAAAATATTATAGGTCAAGGTTAGCACAGAGAGCTATGAAAAAAGACGTTATTTAGCAAATTACGGAACGAACAAAACGCTGTCGAGATAGAGATAATGTCTGTTCATACCGAAACAACGTCTAGGGCATAGATGATTTAGCGCTCATTACTTTGAGGCATTCGAGAATTAGTCTCAATGGCCCTGTAATTTAGCTAGTTTGCAGGAAATATTATGCAGACCGAAATACAGTGATGTTTGCTTCGTTGTAGATCTCCTTAACAGGAGGCCGTCTAGGTTCTTCTAGCTGGTAGGTTATAAGTAGCAGCGATGCCCTGGACTTTGTTTAGCTAATTAAAGCTCTATGTATCGCTCCAATTAGTGTTGCTAATGCAAATTTTTAGGTGGTCGTGTACATTAGGTAAAAAAGTTGTATGAAAAGAGATCAACGGTGGGCCATTTGTTTTTAGGGTTCCGTACCTCAAAAGGAAAAATACGGAACCCTTATAGGATCACTTTGTTATCCGTCTGTCTATATGATCAAACGCGTGGAGCTTTAGAGATTATCAAGCTGAAATCCATATCAAATACTCAGGTCTACTGTCTCTTGGAGTTGTGAAAAAACCAAACTTCTAAGCCAACGCAATCAAAAGATACAGCCGTTTATGCTGTAAATTTTCGACACTCGCAAGGGAATTAAACCTACAGGGTACTCTTCCCGTGAACTCAGAATCTTGAAATTTGGTACGAAGCAACGTCTTATAGCACAGATAAAGGAACAATTGGGAAAAGCATAAAATACCATATCTTTTATTTCTATCAAAAACAATAATAATTAGAAATAGATATACTCTACGATGTCTGATGTCAACCATTACGCGGACGAAGCCAAAAAACAAAAGCTAGTCTTCTCATAAATAGTTTCATGTTTTATTGCTAAGTCAATGAGCAACCTAATTCATTGCTACCTAATTAATCACAACTCGATTAAAAAAAAAAAACATTATTGGTGAGTATACGAGAGCAAGTCTTTAAAGTAAGTTTAACTTGTACTAAGTTGACAGAAGTCATGATTTGATATATTTTAGGCAAACATTTTTACAGTGAAAATGTACTGATGGCTCTCGTGAACACTGATCTTTGAATTTCTTGTGAATTTTGAGAGAGGTGGTCAAACACCTAGCCCATCAACCATAAAAATGTTCCCCTGTACTCAATGCTAGGTACGCTCATGCAATAAAGTTTATTACGTAAGTTCCTGCAATTAGAATGCACATAATAATGATCAAAACAAATCTATTGGCATTTAGAAAATTTTGGTACATTGCATGGATTTTCGAAAACTGGAAAGTTGTGCAATCTTCTTTTAAACCGGTATTTAGCCGATTATATTATACTGGCGGTCGTCGTTAGCGCGTTATTCATTCTACAAACGGTACAGAAGAGCTATTTGGCATCATGAATCTGTTATATACATCTCTCCACTTTCAGTTTTACGTATTCAGCCCCTCTACGAGTCTTGCATTTATTCACAAAATTATTTCATATTCAGAACGTAAACCCTCCTATCCTCAGAAAAAGATGGCTATATGTGGTAGGCCGAAACAGGGTCGGTAACTGGTTCTTTCCATAGAGGTAATATTTTTTTAGAGATGCCGATGAGAAGACGAAGTCTCATCATCATCAGCCGTATGACGTCCACTGCTGGACATAAGCCTCTCCCATTGATTTCCATAAAGACCGGTTGGAAGCGGCTCGCATCCACCGTGTTCCTGCGGTCTTTATTAGGTGGTCTGTCCACCTTGTGGGTGGACTTCCTACGCTGCGCTTGCCGGTCCGTGGACTCTACTTCAGAACTTTGCAGTCCTATCGGCCATCAGTTCTGCGTGCTATGTGCCCTGCCCACTGCCACTTCAACTTGCTAATCCGCTGGGCTACGTCGGCTACTTTAGTTCGTCTACGGATCTCCTCATTTCTGATTCGATCTTTTTTCTGAATTCTGAAGACGAAGTCTGCTTGTTTTTAAAGAACCTATATCATGTACATTTAAAACTAGAACTGTTAAAAATAAGAAATAGTTTTTCGCGCAGGTAAACACCATTACTTATACAGGGAAACGAAGGCATCAACACCTTGTACCTACTGTATGTATTAACCACATTGTTTTAAGGTGTGAGTTCAAACCCCAACAATGAGCTTGAGCTGCCGGTGAAGGAAAACATCGTGAGGAAACTATAGTGTGGTTGTACACACCGTCATTAGCTGTGGTCAAACACCTAGCCTGTTAAACATAAAAAATCATGTTTACTGCAAAAATGGCTAAATATCATGATAAATTAAACTCTATCGGATCTTTTCAACAAAAGCTGAAAATCAACCGTTTCACCCTAAAGAATTGCCAGAGCACTGACGGTCCATAGAACAACAATGGGCTTCAAAAACCACGCAAGCGTATCATGTTATGCTCAGTTGTCCGGCCATCTGTAAAACAGATGAATAATTTAGATTCGGAGAACTTTTGCTTGGCTGTAACAGCTGTAGGCTTGCAACTTTATTTTTTTTCAGAGACGAGAGTAGTTCTCTTGTATCTTAAATCAAAATTGAGTTTGTAAGAACGACTAGAATATTTTCGCAAGGTAAGTAATAACATACTTTTTTTGCAGCCCTGACAGCCCTGAATGACATTTGACAGCCTTGTTGGCTCATTGGTATAATATCTGCCTTAAGAGCTGTAGGGCGTGGGTTCGATTCCCACTTAAGACAAACATTTTGTGGTATAAACAAAATGTTTGTTCTGTGTCTGGGTATTCTGTATGTATTATAAGTATTTAATTACAAAAAAAGTATAATATGTATTACGTATTCTATCAGTTATTTGACTACCATAGTACAAGCTTTGCTTAGTTTGGGGTCTGATGGCGCTGTGTGTAATGTCCTACGATATTTATTATTATTATTGTAATAATTATTAACTCAATGATTAACTATGTAATCTAAAAGGTCGCTAACAAAGGAATTTGTTTGAAAAAAATCTGTACTATATTTATGTTTTTGTAATTATTGTTATTTAAGTTTCGGTAGTTTAGGTGGGGGACCGTCACGTCACCACTGTCTTTTCCAAGTGATGTGCGTATTGTCGACGACTTCAAACGGTAAAGGAAAACATCGTACATATCCTTTTTTTTAATGGCTGACAGGCTAGGTGTTTGACCACAACTCACCTGATGTTAAGTGACGGTGTGGTCGGAGATGGTAAAGCTCACCTAGCCTGGAATGGAACTGGCTCTCAAGTGAAGATGCCGGAACTGACAGATTTTCATTTTGACAGGCGTAGCTAGCCAGTCGAGTACTAGAAAGTACCCTACCACCACGCCATGGTTTTCTCACGATGTTTTTCTTCACCGGCAGCTCAAGCTCATTATTGGGGTTTGAACCCACGCCTTTCGGCATGCGAACCGACCGCGCTAATCACTGAGCTATCATCGCTACAATATTTATATATCTATCTGAGAGTTCTTAAAAAAAAGTTCTCGCAGATATGTCTTTGCTAACCCGTATTTGGCAAGCGTGGTGGACTATGGCCCGCGCCCAGCAGTGGAACAGCTTATGAAAACAAATTCAACATTTTCAAGTAAGGTCCTTACAGTGTATCTGGGTCTGTATAGATGCTATAGATGGTGATCCCAAGTGAATTAAGTAAGAAAGGAAACTTGAGTGTCAGTCCAAATTAGAGAATACAATCCCGGGATCCCAAATCTCGGGATCCCGGGATCCCGACCGTTTTCTGGCCCCGAAAATCCCGGGACTGTACTTGGCTAATCTCGGGATTTTCGGGATTGCCACAAACAAGTCTAGTTTGTATTCCGTAGTCCGTTGCGTCTTGAAAATAACCTTGCCTATATTATTTTAATACATTACGACAAAAAGCAACTCGTACAATACGTAGGTAGGTACCCACTATTTACTACACAGGTACAGTCCTAATAATATGTTTGTCGTTGAACTTAGAAGGGACTTCCCCACTCGGAATACTTTAATACAATACTCTTAAGGTAATTCCCCAACGGACCAACAGGGGAATCACCCGATCATCTCATATCATAATATTGTTGCGGGTATTTCCCGTCGGGGATTCCCTGTACGAAAGTATAAATATGCAAATCAGGTTTTATTTTTTTCATTTATTGTTCTGTCAGTGACGGGTTACGTAGGCTACGCCATTAAAATTTAAAAGTCAATTATCTGAAATTAAGTATTTCAAATGGCGGGAGACTTTGTTAAACATAAAAAAGACAGTGATACGACGTCAGTGTGGAGTTATTATTTAGTTGCGAAGGACGGGAATAGTGCTAAATGTAAGCGATGCCCAGCCATCCTCAAGACTTTGGGTGGATCAACTAAGGGATTACATACACATTTGTTATCAAAACATAATATCAAGGTTATATCAGCTTCAACAAGTCAAGATTCTGAAAATCTGAACACAGCACCGCCGCCAGCCAAGCGAAAGTTAGATGATTATTTTACTAAAAGTGCCGACGATAGCCTGGATGATATCTTGGCAAGAATGATTGCATTAGATGGATTTCCATTCAGTGTATTCATAACCTCAGATGATTTGAGAAAATTGCTCTTAGCAAAATACACGGATTTACCAAAGTCAGCCGTCACTGTTCGAAAACGTGTTATGAATTACAGTGAAAAAATCAGAAAGCAAGTAACTGCAGAATTACAACATTTGAAAAGTGCAGGTGAAAGATTTAGTCTTTCTTTCGACGAGTGGACTTCAACTTCCAATAAACGATACATGGCGGTCAACGTTCATTCATATAAAAAATTTTGGAACTTAGGACTTGTTCCTATTTACGGAAGTATGACAGCTGAAAATTGTCTTCGTATATTGCAAGAGCGTCTAAGTAAATTTGACATTTCCCTAGAAACTGACATCGTGGCTATTGTAACCGATGGACCGAATGTTATGATAAAGGTGGGGCGGCTTGTTTGCACTGAACAACAACTGTGTCTCGCACATGGTATCAATTTGGCGGTCTGTGATGTGCTTTATGAAAAACATAATAATTTGCAAGATAGCCCTACCTCAGATGATAGTATAAATGAACCAGCTGTGAATGTTGATTATATGGACGACAGCGATGATGAACACCATTTAGAAGACTTAGACTGTCCAGAATCAGGTTTAATCGTAATGTCACAAAATGATCTTGCGCCAGAACACGTACCAGAGTTAACACAATATGAAAATATTAATGAGCTGATAAAGAAAATCCGCAAAGTTGTAGTGTATTTCAAAAGATCTCCATTGAAAAATGAAACAGTACTTCAAAAATATGTGAAAATTGAACATGGAAAAGAGCTGTCACTTCTTTTGGACTGTAAAACCAGGTGGAATAGTCTTTTAACAATGCTGGAGCGATTTTATCTTTTAAAAGCATGCATTCAAAAAGCTCTTATAGATCTCAATCATCCAATTCGTTTAGAAGATGTTGATTTTGAATTGGTAAATAAAATTGTTGATGTGCTGACCCCAATTAAATTGACAGTAGAAGCAATCTGTCGGCGAGATGCTAATTTATGCACAGCTGATGCCGCTCTGAAATTTCTTATAAAACAACTGTCTAGCAAAAACTCAGCACTTGCCAAAAAAATTAAAACATCCTTAGTGGAACGTATAAAGCAACGACGAAGTGATGATTTAACTGGCGTGTTAAATTATTTACAAAATCCACAAATGGATGATGAAAATCAGTTATTATCGGATTTGGAATGGCACGACTTATTTCGAGTTCCGACACAGGCTTTAGTGAGGAAGCAAATAAAGAGTATTGTTAAAAGACTTAATAGTCGAGATAACACGGAAGAAGAAGCAAGGTCAGGATCACAAACAGATGATGAGCTAAGGTCAGAAACCTCCCAACCCCAATTGACATTAAAGGAAAAGTTACAGCTGGAAATTAACAAGAGTATGAAATCCCCAGATCCTGAAGTACAAGTACAAAATGAATTGGGGTTGGCAAATAGTATTAGACGTGAAATGAGCCTGTTCGAAAATGGAGGAGTTCGTGGATATCACTTAGAAACAGCATATAAGTATCTATTGTCTATTCCTCCAACCAGCGTAGAACCTGAACGAGCGTTTTCAGCTGCTGCTTATGTTGGCAATAAACTACGAAGCAGGCTCGGAAGTCAAACATTGGATGCTTTGATATTTCTGCGACTATATTTTCGAAATTCTAAATAGTTATTTTGTGCTGTTTTTTAATTTCTTGCAAAAGTATTGTATTTTTTGGTTTGTGTTTTTTCTTTTCTTATTATTGTTCTGATTTGTGTTGTGCAAAGACATTAAAGACATTTTTTTTTATTACTCGTTTTTTTAAATTTTAGCTCAATTAGAAACCACATAGTCTAATCCCGGGATAGGCCCGGGATCCCGGGAAAAGGCTTCAAAAATCCCGTAAGCCCGGGATTGAAAAACATGCTCGGGATTGTATTCTCTAGTCCAAATATACCCGATGCATGAATAATGCAAACATGGCTTTGTTTGTTTTCGGCTGGTTTGTCTAATTGAATACCTAAAGCACTCGGGCGAGTTCGGATAGCTTTTATAGAGATTACGTCGGTAGATGTTGTGAATTGCCAAACAGTTCGGAACTTTACAGCCAATTGCGTTTGAATATACTTTTTTTTGAGAATAATATATATAATTTAGGTTCTTTCTTGATAGTAATAAGTTCATTAATTAGATCGTTTGTAGAGTTTCAAATCGAATTAAGAAAATCGAGATGTAAGGCAACATAATTAGTTCCGTAGTTATGTATCTAAGAAGCAAGTGTTGGTGAAGAAAAACATGTTAATATATTATATGAAATCTATATGACTAAATGTACTTTTCCCGAAGGTGATTAAAGTATAACAATTCGCATTTGACCAACACTTTACTTACTCGTATTTAAATATGTATATACTCGTAAAAATTAATGCTTGTTTGTTTGTATTTGATACTTGGTGGTAGATCTCCTTAGCAGGTGGTCGTCTAGGTAGGTACCGCCGCAGTACCAGATATTCTGCCGCCAAACAGTAGTGTATATATTACTGTGTTCCGGTTTCAAGGATATTTTTTTTGATAGTAGATTGCAGCTTGTGAAGTTAGAGGTCAGTCGAGCGAGACTAACCATCGAAAGCCTCAAAGTAATGAGCGCCAAAGCAGCGATGCTCAACTTAACTTAGGGACTGAATATTTTATGCGTACCTAATAGTAAGTAGAGCCAATTAGGTAATTACATAAGTATATAAAATCTTGACTTTTCCCATAGAGGTACGCAGGGACTATATCTTGCCACTTGTGACTCACCTTTAGCTTCTTCTACTTTCATCAGCGGTGTGATACATATGGTCGTCGGTTAGGGATACTTTTGAACTGGCTTTTCTCTAAAATATTTTTAATTTTATTTGGATACGTTCACATACTTAAATATTACCGTTATTGTTACTCGTCAATTTCATTCATCCATTCTCTTACATTTCCAAATCAATTAAGTAATTAGTAGCATCCCTCAGCTTCCAGCATGCTGCACGTGGTATCGACCGCCGGCTGATTTGTAGTAACTGTTGTTTAATCTGTGGTAGTGCGGAACGGGAGCTAAAATACCGCGGAAAATTGCGCGCGCATGACTTGGACCTCAGAGTTTGCGACATAAAGACCTCAAAATATTGCGTAAAGAAAAAATCTGCCTTAAAATTGCTTAACATTTTTTTGTCGCCTTAACAGTTTGGTTGTTTCTTGTTTTGTAATGCGAAAGAGTTAACAGTCCTTTGTTTTGCTCGTTTAACTGTCAGTTTTTGTGGGCTGACTATAATCTAAAGATTGAGTGATTGCTTGAGTTTATGGCTTCTGCGACTAGTGTCACGATGTTGCAAATATCCGTTAAATTTAAATTTATTTATAACTATATTTGTTCCCCGCGACTTCGTCCGCGTGAAATTTATCAAGTTTGTACAGCTTGCAGTATATAAAGTATTCTATATGTAAATTCAGACCATAAACTATAAGTGTACCAAATTTCATCCAAATATGTTCAGTAGTTTTTGCGTGAAAGAGTAACAAACATCCATCCATCCATCCTCACAAACTTTCACATTTATAATATAAATGGGAACGATATTAATTAGACATTTTTGACCTTATATATTATCAATATTATTTGTAATAGTGTTTTGGTAATCGATCTTGTGATCGATTAAAAACATGTCAACCCTAGCGTGACCTACGTGAGTAACTTTTGATCTACTTAATATAACAATGAACTTTAGCATATTTTCATAAAAATCTAGAAAACTAGGTCCACGTAAATATTTGAGTTAGTAACAAAACATTCACGTGATTTCGTCGTCGTTAAAATTACAAACACAACATTCTAAAGCGAGCGTGCGTGTACTTGCGTACTTATTGAATCGCGCGTAAAGCGCAAACTGGGCACACCACAGATTAAATAACAGCCGAAATGTTCCATGCCACAAATGGGCTTTATCGATAAGAGGTCGTCACGCGAACCACAGATTGTAAAGGACAACGCTAATAGGATCGAAGAATCAACAAAGGGAAAAGCTAACATTTCCAGGTACTCGAGCTTAAAAAATTGTCACAAATCGTAGTACTTAAATAGAAAACTTACGAAAACTGTAACAATGGTCCGGATTTGAATAGAAAATAAATACTTTTGCATAGGTACATTGAACTATCGTTTAAATAAAATTCTCGCAAATTTCTATGCTTGTATGTTTTTTACTATGTTAAAATTTAATTCCAAAATTGTATCTTCTGTTTTGTCATAATTTGGACCCATGCAATTTTAAACGTACGGTAAATCAGGAAGAGTGGATTTTCCCGCGCTTTACGTCATGTCGACGCCACGCCGCCTCGACTCTCCGACTGTGAGCGTTGCCCCTAGAGTAGGTTGCGGCATCGGTAGTCTTTCCATTGAGTCGACACGGCAGACGCCGCATGGCCGAGCGGGGCAAGCACCGCGTCGCGCCCGTGCCGGCGCACACTAAGAAACAATACGCGTATGTGCCGTGCCCGCGCTCCGAAGAGGTCGGAACGGAGTTTGCACTCCAGCTGATCAGAAGCCAGCCGCGCTACGATGAGCCCGACTCTCCGGTCAAGCCGCCGCCTGGTGAGTGACTAAAGCCCCTAACAATGAGTTTTGGCGCAAAAACTTTTGTAACAAAAAGTTTCGTTGTGAAAATCTTTTTTTAAGCGGCCAGTCCTTAATTTGTTTTTCGATAATCTTCTGGTCATTTTGTTTCGCATGTTAAGAGTGAGACAAAGTTATACAAAAATATTTACTCTGTAAAAATATCAGAGTTATTTTTGATGTCTTCCGGAAAGCTACGAAAAGCTCTCAAATTATTATTAGTCAGATGTGAGTAGGAGACGAAATGTGCAAATCCAAAATATCTGCGAGTTTCAGCAAACGCATGGAGTGTTATGACAACATGTCACGCGCATAATCGTATATTAGAATTTAAAAGACATATACTGCCACCAAATTAGTCTCATTGGTGGGCGGAAGCAGCGTAACTCGATAAAAATGAAATGATATTTAGATCTGTTTTCATTTTGAAGTTTAACTTTACCGCATTTACTGCTCGATCTACCAACTAACGTGCACATTTAAAATTTATTTTCGATGGTAAGAGATAACACTTGACCATGATCATTGCAACAATACACACAATTTTAAGCAGCAAAATAAAATCCAGGGCCTCGCTGCTTTGACATTCATTACTTTGAAACTTTCGATGGTTAGTCTCAACAGCCCTGTAATTTCTCTACCTGCAGTATCCTTCAAACCAGAACACAATAACGTTCATACACTACTGCTTAACGGTAGAATATCTGATACTTATCTAGGTGAGTTCCAGCTAGTGAGATCTACCATCAAGTAAAACCCATGCGAACACAAACAAGCACATGTTTGAATTAAAGTATTTAAAAATATAAGGAAAAACATTGTCCTCTTTCTCGGCAGCTGAGTAAAGCGTTTGAAAATCATGATTTAATATGAGTTCAGATAATAATTTAAAAAAATAGTATTAGAGATATAACGTTGCGTAGAAAAAGGTAAGGTCGCATAAAAAGAACTTGATGTATAAGTGTGACATAAAGTACCTATATGTAGTTAGCGTAAATTGCAGGATGAAAAAGTCACACTTTTTATGCATATATATATTTGTGATCTCGTGGTACAGAGACGCAAACTCTTACCTAGTGACCGAATTAGTAACATGCAGAGATACAACTGTGTTGGCACCGTTCACTGATTCTATTTATAAAAGTAATTAATAAAATATATATTAAAGATTGACGTTGTAGTACATCTTGTGCCGTGGTGGTGCGTAAGAATAGTACCCCACCCTTTCTACCCGTGGTTGCCGTAAGAGTCGGCTAAGGGATAATTTGAAAGATGGGCAGCAGCGTCTTCCTTTAACAATCACACCTTACTGCGCTCGCCAACCCGCCTGCCAAGCGTGGCGAGTATTGGCAAAACCCCCTCAGGAGGGGGCCTATATCCAACAGTGGACGTCCTATGGCTGATGATGTTGTAGTACATCCTTGACTTATATCCGCGTAAACAGTACGAAAAGCACAAAGTAAAGCCCAGACACCGCGCACTGAACATGAGAATGACTGAAAGTTCGGTAATACTAAATATGTGAGTAATACGTTTTTGCGCTCAGTATGCATCTTAGTGACGAGTCGGCCGTATGTCTTCTTTGTAATTACTTTTAACTTAGTTAACTGTAATAGTTATACAGTACTGTGCGATCAAGGACTGTAAAAATAGTTTACAAAAACAAAAGAGCCACGATACGATCTTTCCACACAAAAGTTTAATTATTTTGACGGATATTGATAATTTTCTTTTCTATTTACTGTTGTATTATGTTTTTATCTAAGGATTGACAAAGCCTACTATAAAGTGGCTCATTACGTGGAAGACAGGAATATATGGTTGTTGTAGCTTCTCTCTGCACTTGCATCCCCCTGGCTAAGTGACAATTGTAGTAAGCATAATGTATGTATTAATATTTTTAACTGTAAACTGTAACCTAATATGAAAAGAAAGATCCACAAAAAAATGCCTTGCTGAGTTTCTTGCCGGAGTCTTCTCAGTTGAAGTGTAATTACGAGCCGGTGGTAGATTCAAACATGTAACTTAACGTTCATAAGTGCCTTACCAGGGCCTAAACTGAATAAATGACTTTTTGATTATTGATTTTTGATTTTTGATTCCTTGATATTTTTAGAGCTAAATATACTTACATCAAAGAGCGTTTCTAAAATAAACTTTCCAGAACTACTATATTAGTTACGATATTTATTTTGTTGAAGCTAAATTGAAAATAAACATTGTTAATCACTTAAGAATCATTGTAAAATATCTTAAAACTTTTCCTAAGCATTTTAGGCATAGAGCGTTAATCATTTTCTCAAATCAAAAGAGGTATTTTCAAAAACATCAACCTATCTAGTTAAAAAATTTAATGTATAAAGCTTTCTGTGAGCAATGGGTGACAGACTGTGCGTCTACAATATACCTTAATCTTACCAGTGGCTAGCCCCGGCTTTTCAATATTTTGGGATTATAATAATAATAATAATTAGATTAATGCTAAATCTATCTCAATATTCATCTCATCTCTGAATCACAGATAAAATAATTGTATTTATAACGTAACAAGTAGCGACACGCCCCAGCTTCGCGCGGCTGTTATTGCGATTTCATTACCAAACACTGAGATTTCTCATTTATACGAAACTTTAATTAGGATGCATATACAAACCTTCCGTAAAAATATCTAAATGACAATAAAAACCTCATCAAAATCACAGCGACTTTGTATTGACTTACACCGTGTTATTTGCTATACTACATTTCTTGAAATAATAACTAGCCTAAGTGTCAATTCAGTGTTTAAGCAAAGGCGTAACAATTTTTTGCGCTGTAGAGATCTTTAACTCAAAAACTTGAAAACTTTAGTGTATGTTAAATGTAGAATAATGTTTTAGTACGAAGCATAACTCAAGTTCTGAATAAATAATACACTAATTGCATTAAATATAATAGGCAGTTTTTTTTTTTGGTTTTGTAACTTTATACAGAGAACAGCTTTTTTTTTGTTATGGTTATGCCAGTAGTAAGTTGTTGAAACAACGGCGATGGACGATCAAACTTCCGCCAGACCACCTGTAGCAGCGTAGTGCAAACTTTGCTGAAACGAAATTCAAATAGATAGACGCGGGGAAACAATGGAAAACTTAGAATGTATTTCTCTTCTTGAGGTTTTCACTATAGAAAAATGTACAAAACCAAAAATGCAAACGTCTCTTTTTTATTTGGGTATTATATTTCTTTGTTCGATAACTTTTACATTTAACTAATAACAATACAATAATATCATGTCCTTATCGAATCTACTGGACAAGAACATGGATTTACACAATGGATTGTTTAGTGACTGATGAAAATCAAGAGACAATTCAATTACAGAAACGTTAGTATTTTCATTTGATTACTTTATTTTATTAGGTACAATTACAATAATAATGCAGCAGATGTTTTGTTTTTTTTTTAAACCGAACTATTTTTTATAGATAGTATAGACAATAATAGGACTGAAACATCAAATGAAGTTCAATATGCGTTTTTATAAAAAAGTACTGGTTGTTTTGCGTTGGGAGCGTTGTCGGTACGTTGACAACCGAGAGAGATTTAAAAACTGTTAACCTCTGTAGAAAAAATACATAGGTACTATTACATTGAATACCTTGCAGTAATCCTTTTTTCTGAGGGTTTACTTAAATAAAAAATAAAAGTAAGATATTTCGAATGCATGTATTATAAATATATTTTTATAAATGTATTTTTTGAACTCAAAGGTTTGGTTGCCACTGCAATGGCCATGAGATACATAACTATAATATATCGTTTCGTCACTATAAAAATAGTTAAATATATCAATTTTGATTAGCCGTTAAATTATAACAAAGTTATTTTCAGAAAAGAATATTAATAATTCATTCATGAGAGAAAAGCTTATTCTTAACTAAGATAATTACAAATTGCAAACATTAAACCGAGACTAAAGAAACAATTGTACGTAATCGATATGTAGAATAAAATAAAATAGCAACAAAATAGTATCTCTAAATATTTTTCACCATATTCATTTCAAAGAAGTCTGCCACAAAAAGGTTATATGTACACCTGGACAAACAAGCTTTTTTTACTAGATCTACTTTTGGCCACCAACTCGCCTGATGAAAAGCGATGATGCGGCCGAGGATGGAGTACGTTAATCTAAAGGAATGCTATTCCTTTATAACACAAATCGTAGTTCACAGGAAACAAAGAAGCCGGCAATGAGTACCATTCATGACGCGTACGTTGTTTTTTTTAATAATCCAGTGGCTAGGCACGATCAAGATCATGTGTAAATATCGACAGTTTTTAGTTTGTAATATTTAGTCGTACAACACAACTTAATATTTTATATCGTGTCTTATGCCTAGTATAAGTAGGTATGTATGTTTTGATACAATAATGAGGTTTAAGCGCGCTTTATGGCCGTTTCTCGACACATCCGCATTGCGCCTCCCCGCGCGTATCGGGCCATCCGGTCCAAGTATACTCGTACCTATCTACTATAACTGCATCTAAACGAACACCGTTACATTATCTGTCGACTACAAAGAAACCAGACAATTTCAATTTAATTTAAGTTTCATTTTTAATTTTGTTAGATATTCTGCTGCCAAGCTGTTGTTCGTAAACAAACTGTGTTCCGGTTTGAAGGGTATTGCAGCTAGCAAAATTACAGGGCTATTGAGACTAGCCATCAAATGTTTCAAAGTAATGAGTGCCAAAGCAGCGATGCCCTGGACTTTGTTTAGTTACTCAAAGTTCTGGGTACCGCTGCCATTATAAGTATCATTGACATGCGTTTTCTCTTACTATCAGGAGAGCGTGTCGTTAGTTTTATTACTTTAACATTTATAAAAAAAATGTTTCATTTTTAGTTCAACAAAAATATCCACGATAACACTTTTTAAGAGAATCGTTGGTTAATAAATAATTCTATGTTAGAAGTTGTAAAGAGTATTGTAATTATATTAGGGTTTGTACTTGTTTTAAAGTTTTAGTTAAATCATCAAAGAAAGAGATAAGAATACCCTACGGTGAGATAAAGAAGGCTGTAGATGTTGGTAAAGGTTTTTTTGGAGGCTTAATATTAGATGGGTTCTTTAAATCAGTTACTGGAAAGTCGCTATAATTCTTGTTACTAAAACCAAGCTATAATTACACAAGTTTTTAGGTATTTTGTAATTGGCTTCTTGGATTGCCGAAAATAAATTGTTTCCAATACATCGAAGGAATTTGTGTGAAACAAGAATCACATGCCGTGCGTATGAAGCTTTTACACTCTATAGGATATTTAGGGAACTTATTTTAGTATCTGGCAAGTAAATAAGAAACGAGAACCGATTCTTCAGTAAGTGGCCACTCATCTAGCTTTTAATAGGCGTAATATAACTGCGTAATATATTATTACTGCACTCCAGGACTCAGATAGCCGATGTAGCTCAGAAAGCCGCTTTCCTAAAGAGGGACTGGACCAGCCATGTTACCCAGATCGTTGGGCCAAAATTACGAAACAGTGGTTCCCTCAAGATGTCGAACGACCTCCTAGACGTCCCAGATATGGAGATGGAGGGACGAACTTGACTCCTGTATGGAAGAATGGACTCAGGTGACAAAAGATAGAGAAAGATGGAAGAAGGGGAAGGCCTTTGCCCTGCAGTGGGGCAGTACAGGCTGATAATAAATAAATAAGGCTCATAAAATGATATTTATTCGTTACATTAGGTATTACGGTATTATATTAATAATTACCAGAGTTTGCATTTTTTTTCTTACTATTTCCAACTGGAATTCCCTTGTTTGTATATATATATGAAATTGGTTTAACACATTTATATAATGGGTAGAACAGGCAAGATAAATAACTCTACTGTTGTCAACGTCGCATACAAAGTGCGCTGTGTGCTTCCGGATTATTACATTTGAATGCATGTCAAGCGCGCGGAAACCTTGACAAATTGGGCTAAGTTATTAGACGGGTATTGGACCAGTCAATTACTAATTTCTTTAAAGAACATATACGTTGTAAGAGATAACAAAATAACAAACCAAAGTTCAGGAAATCGCTTCTTCGGCGCTCATTATACTGAGACTTTAGATGGTTAATCTTATCAACACTATAATTTCGCTAGCTGCAGTACCCTTCAAACCGGAACACAGTAAAGTTTACACACTACTGCTTGGCGGCAGGATATCTGGTACTGCGGTGGTACCTACCTAGACGACCTCTTGGTAAGGATATCTACCACCAAGTAAAATGCACAATGAAACCTTTGCAGTGAATGTAACACACATGAAGCGTACTAACACCGCAACAGAAAGAAATGTATGCGTGAACCAAATAACTTAAATATAGAAATATTGTAAATCACCATACCTGAGGTAGGTATGCTTAATATAAAGCTGGTATGCTAAAAAAACAGAAACGCTTGGGCTGTAACATTTTATTTCACCTCCCCGTTGCGCGCGACATAATTTCATTTGGGCAATATGGCGCCGAGTGTAAGCAAAATCCTCGACACGCATTTTTATACAGTTTGTGAGTAAACAATTCAGAACCGTAGAGACAGACTTACTTCTGGATCATATTTGAAAAAAAAAGTTCGTTCATTCCCGATGACCACTACTGGTGGATATTGACACGTTTTTCACGTGAATACGTCTTTAAATTTGCTTCCAATGAAAACTGATGACAACAAAATTACTGTGTGTCGCTGCTATATTCATGGACAGGCGTTATCTCTTACCATCAGGCAGGAGAGCATCTCGTCCATCCCATTACATATTAAATTAAAAAAAAAAAAACGTGGAGTACAGTTTGGTATTGCACCACTTACACCACCACTCAATAGCCAAAGAATCAGAATATAATAAGAAATTTTTTAATACTTCTTCTTTCTTGTTTAAAAATGTACATGTGTTCGTACTGATCTTTACAAAATAACAGTGGCACGGTTAGTTAGTGAAAATAATATTAATAAGTATCACTGCCTATTAGGAATGTCACGGTTTCATCTAAGTTCTTCGTATAGCCCTAATCTCAGATTATGCCGGTGAATGTCTCAGACGATTCATGTTTGCTGTTAGAAAACAACGGACTACTTAACGTACCGTCTAATCTAAACTATGGAAGCACTACCAAATTTTATAGAGATGATTAAATTAGATTTTTATTTAGAAAGAAGTTTGCGTTTTAGCTGTCATAGAGCCGTTTGCTATGCGTTTCCAAGGAAAAATGATTTATTTGTCACATGAAAATATTCTGATTGGGAGTACTAAACCAAATAGCGCATCCATGGTATAGTTAGCGGTTCACGCAGATTGACAGATTCAAATCAAATAATTATTGTCTTCAATTATGTAAGAGGCATATAAAATCTAATTAACACTAAGGGCTATCAAATTCACACATACACACACACATACACATCATCAGCTATAGGTCGTCCACTGCTGGACATAGGCCTCCGTCTGGGGGGGTTTTGCTAATACTCGCTACGCTTGGCAGGGTTGGCGAGCGCAGTTAGGTGTGATTGTTCAAGGAAGACGCTGCTGCCCATATTCCGGATTATAGCCGACACTTACGGCAACCACGGGTAAAGAGGGTGGAGTACAATTCTTACGCCGGCACCACCACGGTAATCAAATTATGCAGCCAAAACAACAAAGACATTTTTTTATAGATTAATAATATTTTTCGTTTTCGTATGTTTTAAAAATTGGTGACAAAGGATTGATACAAACGAGCCATAATAGATCAATTGGCTGTATTAGCGCCAAACAATCACGATCGTGTGCTCTTGGGTTATTTGATTGGAAATGTGTGTACTCTTCGACCGTCCGAAGACTGTTTCAACTGCGATATTGGTGCCATCTGTCATACCATGCTTACAGTCTTGACACGTGCTTATTCTGAAGTGAAATATATCGAAAATATAAGACTTAAATTCAACCTTGCTTCTAAATAACAATTTAATTGAGACAAAAAAAAATGGTTTCTTCGTATATTTTTAGCTCAAAATGAAAGTAAAAATTATGGCACTGTAAATGTATATGTACATCTATATTTTTAAGGCACCTAAAAAATAATGAAGAACGAGATGAAAGCTCTCCTGATGGTAAGAAAATACGCTTTTCTATGACCCGAGCAGCTGTATTCAGAACGTGTCCATAACAGTTCGTTTATATGTGTACTTGAATATTCGGAGACCGCCAACATGTTCTTGGCTGTTTTGCTTAGCTCTCCTAGGAGACACACGTGGCACACGTGGCATAGTATTTTTGGTGTAGGAGTTCATCGATAGAAAGCAGTCCTTGCGTAGCACTCCTCGCGTGTCTCTCCCCGCGTAGCACTCCTCGCGTGCCTCACCCCGCGTAGCACTTCTATCGTAGCACTCTTCAAGAGCACTCTTGACGTTGACCTATAAAAAATATAATTATAATTAATACACTATAGTCATGAACATCACGAGTATTTTTGTTAAACTGAGAATTACGATGCTTTAAACGAAACGTCGAACTTAGTATGTAAGAGAAAAGCTGTTTTTTATTTGAAGATATTATACTTTTCCTGTGCTGAAATTATCGCTTCTTTGTGTTCTACTGATTAGCTTTATTCATAATGAATAGGTAAAGTTGATTTTTCAATAATATTTTGTGTATTTTTTTTATTCATAAAGTCAAATATGTAATTATATTGGTTCTATAAAAGTTTAAGTGTAGCTGGAAATGACAAACTGGTTCTAATTAACGATTGACTTTAACTTTTTAGCTTAAAAATCTGATAACAATTCTGATACTAAATCATTTTCCAGTCACTTATAAGAATCTGCTCCAGTGTTCTTGAAAAAACTCTATTTAAATTGATCACAAAAACAGCCATTGTTTTTCATCAAGTGTCCCAGCTGTTAATAAAATACCCCTGATACAGTAGACCGGATAGCTCGCGATACTGTGCAGTGATTTATATTTCCTCCTGAAAGATAAATGAGAGCACTGCAGCTCTCGTTATATTGGATAACTCATACATCATAGCACAAGTGTCAAGTAGCAACAACTATGTCTTTAGTAAATAAAACACAGAACAATTATTTTACTTAAACTCGGAGTTAAGAACGATAAAATTATTTTATAACAAAACTGCACAATTTTTTTTTAAATGTCTGTACATAAATCTGGTAAACGCTCTAAACAGACACGCAGTAGCGACGTTGTACTTGAGTTACTAGGAAAATGATACATTTCATTTCTATATTACGCGAAGGGTTTTCTCCATAAATGTAAAAGTCCAGTGCTCATTGCCTGCCCCTTTAAAGGATATAAACAACTTCGTGCAGACGCCGGATTTCACATATTTTTACAAATGGCGCGTATTCATAAGAAGCCAACAGTAATAATTCTTGATTAGAGCGGGACTTGTTGCTCGGAAGTGATGAAATATGAATAATAAAACATCGCCGCTCTGCCAGGGATGGCGTTTTTATATTTAAAACCTTTGGGCTTCAGCCAACACTCGATTGAGGGATTTCAGCTGGACGGAGACTTTAAATTCAACAGCTAATTTAGTTACATTTATTTAATTCATTTACAGGTTACTTGCTTATATGAAATAATTATATACGCAGATTACTATAATATAATCAACATCAACGATATCTTTAAAGTTGCAGGTGTCCATAGGGGACCGTTAGCTTATCATTACTCAAATATTATGCAAACTGTTTGCTTGATTTCCACTCTTTATAACAAAAAAGTTCTGATATCAGCTAGCATAATTACTAGCCGTTGTACAAATTATTCTGGGTGTTGTTTTGTTGATTATTTTCTTTATCTATTTGGACATAGTTCCGAAAAGTCCATTCTGGATTTCATCCTTTGAAATTTTGTATATTTGAATTGTAAAATTGTATTTAGATCCGCTGATTACGAAAATTGGCACAAATTGTATTTTCAAGGTCAAAGTTCAAATTGAAGAAAAATCCATATTTTAAATGTTTTTGGCGTTTATTGTAAAAAATATGGATGTTAGAAAAGAATGTCTCGAAGAAAAATTGTAGGTGACTTGTCGTCACCTGACACAAGCCCGAACACACACAAACAGAATATCAAAGTATTTTAAAGAAAAAAGCGGTATGGGCTTTTCGGAGCTTTATCCATCTCTTTTTTTATTTTATAGTATGTGAACAAAAAAGTTGTATTCCATTCTATGAGCAAGTACAAATTTCAGCGAAATAATGATGGCGCTGTTGAAAAATAGCAAACTAGCTATAAAAACAGTGTGTTACTGAAGTTATTTGTCTGGACCCAGACCACTACTTTTTTAACCTTACACTGATTTTCCGTTCCACTAAAATAAAGGCACATTGACGTAGGCAACCAACATTCTAGGCCTTTAGATTGGATAGTCTATTTTAATAAACGAAGGCGAGGGTCGTTCAGTCCTTATACCCTAAGAGGCCATAACGTTCAAGAGACTGTTATTAGGAAACCTATGTAGTCCGTTCTATACGAGATTCGTGCGAAAAATATATTGTTTACTTTTTCATCTTGTTCAGATAATTATTCAGGTGCTTCTAAAAACAAATAGTTGACGTTTATCTTACTAAAAGAGCAGAATTTTTTGTACTATACAATTATGTACCAATTTTTATTTTTCAACGACTTCAAAAAAGGAGGATGCTCTCAATTCGACTATGGTATTTTTGTGGTCATGGCCACTGTGCCACTGTAAACATCGTACTCACAATTAAATCAATTTTAAAAATAACTAAAGTGTATAAATAAGTGAAAACAGTGTAAAATTATATAAACAGTGATAAAAGTTATCCGGTCAACATAAGCAATGTAATTTATATACAGTCAAATTAATGTAAAAGTGAAATATATGATCGTCAGAAAATCTGTTTATAAACCGTTACGAGAGCGCAAATACAGTGAAAAATAATATTGTTGCGAGTGCTTACTAAAGTCAGAATACGAACAATCCAAAATTAGTGCTTAAATCAAAAAATGATTACAAACATAACCCTAAAAATACAAATTAAAGACTCAGACAGTTACAGTTTTTTTAAATACTAACACCAGTATCGCCATCTACTGCCGTCTATCAAAACTACCAAGCCAATCTCTTAACGACATACAGTATCAAACAGACGCACAACCCATCAGACACAGACACCACCTAACAGAATTTGGAAGCAACTAAACTACTTAAGAGATTAGTCGGTGCCATGTTTAGCTGACAACTAACGACATCTAGCGACTCCTGCTGAAAATATTTACTACTTTGGCTACCAAACGCATGATCTACCTATTTGTTCGATTATCATCAACTTAATTACTTACATAACTCATAGAGGTCGCTTGGTAATACATTACAGTACAATAACTATGGATGAATTAACAAATATTCTACTAAACATGCAAAAAGATCTAAAACAATATAAGCAAGACATGTCAGAAATGAAGGAGGATATAAAGACCTCTATAAACAATAATATTAACGAGAAATTTATTAGTCTGGAATTAAAAAATGAACTACTAGAGAAAAAAGTGGAAGAACAAAGCATCAAAATAAATAATATAGAAAGATATAATAGACGCAAAAACCTAATTTTATTCGGAGTTGAAGAAGGAGAAAAATCATATCACCAATTAGAACAATCAATAATTGACATAATAAACACTTACCTTAAAGTACCATGTAATTATAGCGACATTGAGGCCGTAAGGAGATTGGGAAAGAAAGGTGAGAAAACTAGACCGGTTGTTATATCGCTCACTACAATGGGCTTAAAAATAAAAATACAAAAGAATAAAAAACATGGTTTACAAAACACACCGTATTACATAAAAGAAGATTATCCATTAGAAGTTCTTAAAAAGCGCAAAGAACTACAAATCGAACTACAAAAAGAAAAAGAAGCAGGGAAAACTGCTTTTCTTAAATACGACAAACTCATTATACTGAATAATAATTCGCATAGTCCACGCGAACAGCCAAATAAGAAAAATACTCCTAAGCCCATGGAGATATCTCACTCTAGCAGTGACATAGCTCTACATGCTAAGTATAAGAGAAACTTGTCTGAATCTCCGGAGACGCCTCAATATAACAGCTCGACAGTTCGACATGGTAAAAATCAACCCCCGAAGAAAAATAAAATTACTAACATGAAAGATTATATACTACAAAAACCAAAGTTAATCCTCGCTCAGTCTAACAACTCTCAAAGCCAATCGATATCAACACAGCTTAACGATGCATAGCATTCACAGACGGGCCCTCTACCTATCTCTTATCTCCCAGTACGGTCGGTCACCGCGGGAGAGTTCGACCAAAACCCTCCAAGGAAAGAAAATATAGGAAAGAAATGCAATTTGAATATCTGCACTTTTAACGTGAAATCACTATCGTCAGAAATAAAACTAATCGAGCTCAAGGCAGCGCTACAAAACATTAACCACGATATAATAGGATTAAGCGAAATCCGCCGTTTGGGAGAAAACATCATCGAGGATGCTGACTACATCTTATACTATTTGGGCAAAACCAAGGGTTTATACGGCGTTGGCTTTCTTGTCAAAACGAAATACAGGAAAAATATCAAGACATTTATCGGAATTTCAGAAAGAGTGTGCGTGTTGGAAGTCGACCTGGGGCATATACCTTTTGCAATAATACAGGCGTATGCACCTACGGAAAGTTCATCGCAAGAAGATATAGACAATTTTTATCAAGACCTAGCAAAAGCCCACGACTCTACCTCTATAAAAAACATAATTTCCATGGGTGATTTTAATGCACAGATTGGGACTCCCAAAACACACGAGTACACAGTTACAGGTAAATATGGATATGGAAAAAGAAGCGCCCGCGGCGGAAGGCTCATTCAATACGCATACGAATACAACCTGACAATTATAAATACAATGTTCAAGATAAAACCCAAAAACAGATGGACATGGATTTCTCCAGATAAAAATACAAGAAATGAGATAGATTACATTATGTCTACAATACCACAATTGTTTTCTAAGTATGAAGTATTATCATCATTCTCCTTTGGATCGGACCATAGATTCCTGAGAGCCACATTGAACCTGAAATCAATCAAAAAGAGCAGGCGCAGTTATTCTAATACTTCGACATTGCTAAAAACGGAGAAAGAGCAAGAAATATATCTCAAAAACTTAAATCGTTGGATACCTGAACTTATGACGACATATGAAAATTTTAACAGTGATGAATATTATCAAAAAATTGCATATTCAATACAAGCGAGCTTAAAAGGGCCTAAAATAAAAGAAAGCCACAAGATCTTGTCAGATAAAGCACTAGAGCTCATGAAGGAAAGAACTCTTTTACAAAATAAAACAAAACTGAACTACACTGATAAAGAAAAGCTGAAAGAACTCTACAAAACAACTAACAAAGAAATAAGAAGATGCTACGACACTTACAGACTAAACACTGTACAAAGACACCTGGAAAAAACTAGGTCCGCCAAAAAAGGGTATAAAGAATTGAATAATGCAAAGAAATGGATTCCATCACTTCAGCTTGGCTCTATCAAAAGAAATTCCCGAGTGGATATTATAAACATAGCTACAGACTTCTATGCAGAACTATACAGCCAGCCAGAATCATTTAGGCAAACACGTGTTATTCAGCAATGTACAGATACTTCTGAAATTCACGAGTTCACAGGGCCTGAAATCCTGAAACAAATAAAGAAGTTAAAGCCAGAAAAAAGCCCGGGGCCAGATGGGATCACAAATGAATGTATCAAATTTGCAAGTACTCTACTACTGGCACCTATCATGATTCTATGGAATAAAATACTAGTTGAAGAAGTTGTGCCACACCTATGGACAGAATCTGAAATCATCTTACTATATAAAAAAGGCAACCCTGCAGACATAGGGAACTATCGCCCTATAAGCCTCATGTCTAATCTCTACAAACTATTTGCGTCATGCCTGCTTGAAAGAATTTCCTCTAATATTGACGAGCATCAACCTATCGAGCAAGCCGGATTTAGAAGTGGATTCAGCACGGCGGACCACATTCAAGTGGTCGACCAGGTGATAGAGAAATACTTAGAGTTCCGCAGGCCATTATATGTAGCTTTCATAGACTACAAAAAAGCCTTCGACTCTATAGCACACGAAAGCATCTGGGAAGCTCTAAAAACACAAAATATACAAGAAAAGTATATAAATATTTTGAGAAACATATATACCAACAGTACAAGTAGAGTCAAATTAGACAGAACAGGTAAAAAAATTAACATAAATAGGGGCGTAAGACAAGGTGACCCAATTTCCCCAAAACTATTTATAGCCATCCTTCAACACATAATGAAAAACTTACCATGGTCTAAACATGGTATTTACATAAATGGAAAGTTTCTAAGTCACCTCAGGTTTGCTGACGACATTATCCTATTTTCGGAAAGTGCACATAAATTAAATTTAATGATTAATGACCTACATCAGGCTAGTATAAAAGTTGGATTGGAAATGAACCTCGACAAAACGAAAATTTTGACTAATCACCACTTTATACCTGTCTTAGTAAATGACACCTCTCTAGAGTTTGTAGAAAAATATGTCTATCTAGGTAAACAAATCTCTTTTAACAAAGAAAGAAATATAGAAGAAGTAGACCGTAGAATAGCGATCACCTGGAAGAAGTACTGGGCTCATAAAGAAATATTTAAATCACAACTTCCGCTGTCCACTAAGAAAATAGTTATGGACTCAGAAATACTTCCATGTCTCACTTATGGTTGCCAAACTTGGACGTTTGATTCAAATACAAAATCAAAAATTCGGTGTACTCAGAGGAGAATGGAAAGAAGCTACCTAAATATAAAACTAAGAGACAGGGTCAGAAATGCGACTATTCGCAAAAAAACAAAGGTGACTGACGCCTTGACTTTCGCACTACAAAGAAAATGGAAGTGGGCAGGTCACGTGGCTAGATATAGCGACGACCGATGGACGCTGAGATCAGTGGCGTGGCCTGGCCCACGAGGCACCAGAGCGAGAGGCCGCCCGTGTGCTAGATGGGCGGACGAAATATCGTCGGTGGCGGGTCCAAACTGGCTAGACATAGCTAAGGATAGGACATCGTGGAATTCCTTGGAGGAGGCTTTTACCCGAAGGGGGTCCTTACATAATTAACAATTGAATGTCTGTATTAATTATTTTAGTTCATGTTATTAATTATTAAATATTATTACTATTATTATCCTGAATGAAATTATGAATTTATTAAGTATTAATTATTATTGTATGGAATGAATAAAGCTTTATTATTATTATTATTATTATTATTTTTGTATGTATATTACGCGAACATTACGCCAATTATGAATTGATTTTAATGATTAATTTTTTGTTTGGTAGATCATACTTCAGAGGTGGTCCCATATAAATTTTATCAAAATTGATTTATCTTTTACTCCGAAATCTCGCTGTTTCATTGGAGCAGTGCATTTAGTTGGTCTAAGGGTCATGGAGTCGGTATTTTTGAATTGTAAATTTTGTTACTTTTTTACATGGAAAATAAACAGCTATTTATTATGAGAGTGTGTACAAAACAGGTTATGCAAAGTTTAAATAGTTGTCACATATAAATAAGGTAAAAGTGTCATAAATATAATGCTCTTTAATTATATTATAATGCTACAATGGAACTGCCATTGTAGCATTATAATATAATTAATTTTTTAAATTTATTTTTTTATGATTGACAGGCTAGGTGTTTGACCACAGCTCACTTGATGGTAAGTGACGGTGTGGTCGAAGATGGTAAAGCACACCTAGCCTGGAATAGTACTGGCTCTCAAGTGAGGCTGCCGGAACACACCGTTAGATGCTTGGCGGCAGATTTTCAACTTGAGGGTGGTAGCTTGCCATTCCTCACGATGTTTGCCTTCACCGGCAGCTCAAGCTCATTGTTGGGGTTTGAACCCACGCCCTTCGGCATGCGAACCGACCGCGCTAATCACTGAGCTATCATCGCTGCTAAAATGCGGTCAGCGCAGAATCTTATTACGCTTGTTTTGAAATATTGTCTCATCATCATCATCTCAGCCGTAGGACGTCCACTGCTGGACATAGGCCATAGGCCATCGACTTTCATAAAGACGGGACGGAAGCAGGTCGCAAAAAAAAAATTAGTACCTATTTATTATTTATGAAATGTGGATACAAGTCTGTGGTAACTGAAGTTAGCCAACATATAATAGAGTTCAAATATTTCCCGATACGATAGCACGCGATGGTGCCATGCGACAAACAGTTTACAGTGCTTTAAACTCAATTAATTGGGTAGTTTAGCGTTAAGCAAACTTGATATTGAACAGTGTTGCCAGTCGTCCAGATTTTGTTGCAAGTCCCGAGTTTTACCCTAAAATTTGATAGCCCGCGCAGCACAGACTCAATCTTCTTTTGTGTGATGTTTCAGTAGATATTGAAGAATTTAATTTATCGAAATCATTTATTCGTTTCTAAAAAAATAATGATATAAATTATGTTTCAACTAGTTTCTCAAACTGATTTCCCGAACGCGTTTTACCAAATAGATTTGAAACAAAAGCTGTGATGTGTTCTGGATTCAGCTTTCATTTCAAATTAATTAGAAATTAAAGCTAAATTACTCAAATCATTCAATCTGGAGCTAGCCTGCGCAAGTTAAAGTTTCCTTTTTGTTTATTTAAGAACTCTTAAACAAAAAAGGAAACGAAATAATTTATGTATATTCATAAGTATGTTATTATTCATATAGTAACGAATTTTGATTAAAACAAAAAAAATCCAAGGTTCTTTATCATTACTGTAAAAGGTTTACTTATTCGAAACTAAAATAATAATATAATAATTATGTAATAGAATCCAAGTCATTATTTACGTTTTTATTATGCTCAGCTTGCGACGTATTTTTCATTTGCTTTTTGTTTCTCAAAAAGCTTCAAACTCCTACGATTTTTTGTTTTGTTTTTATGTAAAATTAATTCAAAGTTATGTGTATTGCTGCCATGGCCATGGACAGATGTTATCTCTTAACATGAGGAGAGCGTCTCGTTCGTCTTATTACTTTAACATTTAAAAAAAGCTGTACAATTGAGCTTCAGTATTGAAGGTTCAGTATAGAAAGGCTATCTAGTCTGTCACCTTACATTTAAAGAAATATATATTACCTACTCGAATCTTTCACGTGGAATAAGTAATAAGCATCTATAAAATTAAAGTCGGTTCATAAGTTCAGAGCCCCAGGTTCCGCCAGTATCAGCCCATGGGTAATGTTTCCTGTCTCAATGATTTACGAGCCGCTCGAGGCCTTTAGCACTTTTATATCTGCTTTGCATCAGAATGGGATTCAATTTGTTTTGCGACAAAATTTTCAGATACAATTATTTATTTATTTTTATTTATTACAAATAGGCTTGTGTTTGATGTTCTGTGAATTGACCATCTCGCCTGATGTTAAGCGAAGATGCGGTCTATGGAGTACGATGGAGTATGTTTGTTAAGAAGAAATCGATTCACTCGTGGCTTGAAGACACCCAAATTGGCAATCAGGAAACACTTACCCTCACAGCAAATTCCATTGTTTAGCGGTTTTTACGATGAAGGTGGAATCAAACCGTTTAATTCGAGTTTTTGGAATATCTACCATGAAACGTATTATATGATTATTTTTGTTAGAAATATCTGCCTGCATTTAGTTATTGAGCTTTGAGAATAAGAAAATAGATTATACTGGAGCTAAAACCTAAGTTGATGTGAAATCAAGTGTCACTACTCGGTGTTGAACTCATAAAATTTATTGTTTATGTCCTCGCCTTAACTAGAGAGGTAAAAATACATGAGAACTAGTGTGGATCCAATTCCCACAAGAACTATGTTAATGTATATTCGATACCTTCTATGTACAGCTGGTTCAGTGTTTATATGCTTGCGTTTGAACATCATTAAGGTTTATGATGCTATCAAAGTCAAAGTCAAAAGAAAAAAAAATCATTCCCTTCGTTTGACCGCCAAATCGCAGGCGCGAAAGCGAAGATGCGGTCTACGGTGGAGCACGTTTTCATAGAACAAACCGATTCACTCGCGACTTGAAGGCACCTAGATTGTATCTATCAGGGAACACCCACTCGAGCAGCAAATTTCATTGGTAAGCGTTTCGTACAACGAAGGTAGTATCAGACCGTTTAGTTTGAGTTTTTGTAATATCAGCCATGAAGCGGTGTTGGTTTTTTGAGCTGTCCGATAGTAGATCAAATCAAATTCCCTGCCTAAGGGCAGGGAATGTAGATCTGATTTGCATTATAGCTAAGCTAATATATTGAAGAAGAATAAGTCAGCTCACCAGGTGGTAGATTTCCTTAGCAGGAAGCAGCAAGCAGTAGTACGTAAACATTAATGTGTTCCTGTTCGAAGGGTACTACAGCTAGCAAAATTACAGGGCTGTTGAGACTAACCATCGAAGATCTCAAAGTAATGATGCCCTGAACTTTGTTTTACTACTCAAAGTTCTTTGTTTCTCCTCAAAGTTCTGTGTTTCCCCTCAATGGTTATGGACAGGCATTATCTCTATCAGGAGAACATCTCGTTAGTCTCATTCACCATAATCATCATCATCATTATCATCAACATCATCATCATCATCATCGTCATCATCATCATCATCATCATCATCATCATCAGCCCACTTTTGAGCATTGGCCTCTCTTCTTGTACGCGACTCGTCCCGATCCCGTGCTAATTTTTCGCCAGGTTATACCCGCCATTATTATTATGTCGTCTACCCAACGAGCTGGTGGATGACCAATGCTCCGTTTACGAGTTCGCGGCCACCAATCCGTCAACGCCTTAGTCCACCTGCCATCACCCTGCCTGGCGACATGCCCTGCCCACCTCTATTTAAGTTTGTGTTTTTGAGTTTTATTACTTTTACATAAAAATAAAATAAAGTGGTGGATCATATTTATACGTCAGCTAGTCACACGGACATAAGTGTAAATAAAACATAATAATAAGAGTGTTCAAGTTAACATAGTAAAAGTTTTAATGTTTTATAGAATCAGTTTTCGAGACTTGGTGAAACCTATAAATTAAAAACATTTCAGCATACAAACAGCGTTCAATTAAAATCGAATCGAACTTAGCTCCAGATGTTCTCAGCTTTACACTAAAGTTGAAGCAGTTTATATGAAACTCGTCTCAATTTGCGTGGTGGTAGGGTACTTTCTAGTACTCGGCTGGCTAGCTACCACCCACAAGTTGATAATCTGTCGCCAAGCATCTAACAGTGTGTCCTGGCAGCCTCACTTGAGAGCCAGTTCCATTCCAGGCTAGATGTGTTCACCATCTTCGCCCACACCGTCACTTAACATCAGGTGAGTTGTGGTCAAATACCTAGCTTGTCAAATATTAAAAAAAATATCGTATAAGACAACTTTCGATTTATCTAAAGCTGGTAATTCACATAGTTTATGTTGGCCAATGCCGTGGTGGTGCCGGCGTAAGAATAGTACCCCACCCTCTCTACCCGTGGTTGCCGTAAGAGTCGGCTAAGGGATGTAATCCGGAAGATGAGCAGCAGCGTCTTCCTTGAACAATCTCACCTAACTGCGCTCGCCAACCCGCCTGCAAAGCGTGGCGAGTATTGGCAAACCCCCCCAGGAGGAGGCCTACGTCCAGCAGTGAACGTCCTATGGCTGATGATGTGATGTTGGGCAAATGTAGAGTGATGCAGCTATGAAATCTGAATAAGTGTGTGTTTTTATTCGGCAAATACGGCCAAGTGAAACGCCAGCATAATATATCAATAACTTGACCCCGAGACTGAAACTCAAATAAGAAAACTTCATTGCCTTTACGGAATGGCGCGTGGGGAAAATTGAGAAGAAATTGTTTTTACGTAGTCACCCTACACACATTAAATATTTACCTTCTTTACACGTTAGAAGTTACGATGCACAGAGCTAAAATGAGCAAGAATTTCCGCAATTTATTGCACGACTGACTTTCAGCAAGTGCTTGTAGCGATGATAGCAGGGGTTAGCGCTGTTAGTTTACACGTTGAAAGGCGTGGGTTGAAATCCCAAAAATGAGCCTGAGCTGCCGGTGTGGTATTCAAACTTCTGGGTGTCTTTTTTATATATTAGTGTATTTTTAGTTATTCTAGTTAATCTATGTATTTGGATATACATATTATTATTAGAATGTATATATATATGCCATAGTTTTGTATTTTCCTATATGCATATCTTCGTTATTGACACACTCCGTCGTTTTCTTGCTCTAATCCTTTCCATCGTAAGGTTGCCTGGAAGAGATCGCTTTTAGCGATAAGGTCGCCAGTTGTTACACCTATTAACTAGTTTGTTTCTTCTGTATTATCTAATTTTAAGTGTGTACAATAAAAAGTCATTCATTCATTCATTCATTTATTCATTCATTTAAAGGTCTCAGACAGGCTCATACCATCGGAAAATCATTTTAGGGTACGAGTTCTTTTTATGACTGCAAGACACTAAGGTCTAGTTTATATCCGCTTGTCCATACATTATCGTTTGAAAGTTTACCGTATTCTCAAGCGAAAACTCAGAAGTATGATTCCCTGAAATAGGGCCCTAACAAATAAATAAAGAGTCTATTCGCAGATGTTATGGGACTGTGGAAGACTGCCGTAGTTGCGACACATACATATATATGTGCGTGAACATTTATATGTATTTTTTTTACACAATTTAGTTACTGGTATCCGATTTAGCTAAAACGTGGCACTGACAATGTAATATTATGGTATTATAGAGCTGATCTTCTATTTATTTTTAAGCTTACATTTTTGATAGTAAAATCTATCAGAAATGTAA
The DNA here is from genome assembly GCA_950106695.1 of Biston stratarius. Lineage (NCBI taxonomy): Eukaryota > Metazoa > Arthropoda > Insecta > Lepidoptera > Geometridae > Biston > Biston stratarius. The sequence continues at coordinate 30,013,744 of OX467106.1, read as the reverse complement.
GCTAACCACAAAAACCAGAGTATAAGTTACCTTTCTTCAATATAATAGTAAATCTCTAGAGACCAATATCGTGGTCACAGTGGACGCTTTGGTCAAGAAAGGCAACTTCACCACACTGGTAAACATATTGAGTATTATGTTGGAAATCCTATAAAATATATAGCAAGTCGACAGGCCTCCAGGTGGTCGTTCCTGCCCCAATCCACCTGCGGCTCTAATCAACTTTCCTAAATTTTAAATGAACAGTTTTAAATGAAATTCTAATTTGTATTGATTAAAATTCCGAAAAACATTTCACGTTAAGTAACATGCAATAAAATAAACTAATAGTATTTTTTTAAAATTAGTTATTTTTTGTTTGACCACACCTCTCCTGGTGTCAAGTGACGGTGTGGATGAAGATGGAGAACACAATTAGCCTGGAATGGAACTGACTCTTAAATGAGGATGCCAGAACACACCGTTAGGTGCTTGGCGGTAGATTTTTGACTTGAGTAGCTAGCCAGCTGAGTACTAGAAAGTACCTTATCACCACGCTATAGTTACCTCACGATGTTTTCCTTCACCAGCAGCTCAAGCTCATTATTGAGTTATGAACCCACGCCCTTCCACATGTCATCCGCCTGCGTTAACCATTGAGTTCTCATCGATACAAAATCATAATCCCGTTACGGTTTATTACCCCTAAGCTTATACACGGCGATATAAATATCACCAGTGAGCGTGTCACGCTACCTGACAGCAACGTTTATGCGGCTCCGAAATCATTTGAGCAAAATGTCAAAGAAATGTCGACCGCCGAAATGGCGAAATATAATTCGGAACGTGTTGTAGATGCCATCAGATGGTTTGTAATATCATATCACATTCGAGGAAAATCTAATCAAAATAACTGTGTGCTACCCGATTATTTGCGCAACTAACCCGGTTGTTTACTCGATCAACTGTATGACGATAAGGTTTTATTTATGATAAGCTACATCGACTAGAGCAGAAGTTACATTTCATATAAAACATAAACTTAGCCCGTGGCAAGAAATCCAGAAAACTAGTAAGTATTTCGGTATTAGTTTACTTAGTGTTAGATCTCCTTAGGAGGTTTTTATAGGTAGCGGCCGAAACTATAGTCGGAGTATCCGACGTGAGTTTTTTTTTTTTTAATGGCTGACTGGCTTGATGTTTTGACCGCTACTCATCTGATGTTAAGTGACGGTGTGGTCGAAGATGGTAAAGCACACCTAGCCTGGAATAGAATGGCTCAAGTGAGGCTCCCGGAACACACCGTTAGATGCTTGGCGGCAGATTTTCAATTTGAGGGTGGTAGCTAGTCAGCCGAGTACTAGAAAGGACTCTACCACCACGCTATGGTTTCCTCACGATGTTTTTCTTCACCGGCAGCTCAAGCTCATTGTTGGGGTTTGAACCCACGCCCTTCGGCATGCGAACCGACCGCGCTAACCACTGAGCTATCATCGCTACAAAAATCCCGCATAAGTAAAACAAAAACGTGTCAAAACAAAGTCAGTTTCCACAGTAAAATATATTATCCGTAATCTTGACTTAGAATAAAATTTAAATTATTGTATTGTTGATTTTATATACTCGTATCTAGTTTATCTTTTAACAATGACGAATTCGAATTTGTAGCTTTTAATTAAATCTGATTGATTATTATTAACTGAATTTTTAACATATTTTTATTTTTTGTTTTTGACATATTGTTTTATATTACGAGTATACGCCGTCTTCGCTTATAATTGCTGTGACACTTGACATATTGTAATTTCTTAATTTTATTTTAATGTATTGGTGTACATTGTGTTGGCGGTTTTTATTAATAAATTTTATATATTTTTGTAATCTTCTTTTAATTGCCGTTATTTAGGTATGTTTTTTTTTAAATTAACGTAATTACTATTTCGTACCAAAAATCCACCATCTTGTTTATTTTTAAAACCTCCCTCTATGGACACTTGGGTTATTGAGACAAATCTAACGATACCTTAATTGTCGTAATCCATTCGGCCGTTTGAAAGATACGAGGTAATAAAGATATTTACATACATATATACAAGACTAACTGCGCTCCGCGGTTTTACCCGCGTGGTGATTGATGATGATGATGAAAAGTATCCTATGTTTTATTCCAGGGCTTAAAGTATCTACACGCAAAATTTCATCCTGATCCGTTCAGCCGTTCTGGCGTGATTGTGTAACAAACATCCATCCATCCAAACTTTCACATTCATAATATTAGTGGGATACGCGCGAAAAACAAAACTTCCTTGGCAGTCGAATAAAAAAAAGGAATTTTGTACCTCACCTTGTACCTTGTTTTATACATAAATGTAAACTTTCGTATTTGTGATATTAATGCTATCTTGTTTTTATTACTGTCATTGTCTTAAGGTCAATTCCCTTAGCACTGTGTAGCCTTGCCGTAACAAGGCAAAATCTCAAGAACCCGAAAAGTTCTGTAGCGAGAGGCCGAAGAATCGATCGCGGGTATATTTTATTCAACTGCTCGTTCAGCCGCATCGACAGCGGTGCTGGAATGCGCCTGTTTATCGGGCAAGTCTGCTGCTGTGGCATCTACTTTAAAAATGTAAGAACACTACCTGTAGAGAAAATATTTTAAACTTTATTTCAAGTCGCTGAAGAGTTCACAGAATTTATTGTTTTGACCTTATAGTGAAATACACATTCAATATAAGATATCAAGAAGGTCGCAGAAATTATAATAATCTGACAGCCCTGTAGGCTCATTGGGAGTATGTCTGCCTGAGCTCTAGGGCGTAGGTTCGATTCTCGCCAAGGACATACATTTTATAGTATAAACAAAATGTTTGTTCTGTGTCTGGATGTTCTGTATGTATTATAAGTATGTATTTACAAAAAAAAAGTATTTATGTATGCTATCAGTTATCTGACTTCCATCACACAAGCTCTGCTTAGTTTGGGATCAGATGGCGCTGTGTGTAATGTGTCCTACAATATTTATTTATTTATTTAATCAGAACAATCGTAAGGTACAAAGGGCTTTCTTAAAGTTTGTGGATTAATTGTGATACAATGGGTGTGAATATAGATATATTTATTGTTTATATTTCACAGGTTAGATGTTTTGACCATAGTTCGCCTGATAATAAGTGTTAATGTTGTCGAAGATACTAAACACACCTATCATGGAATTAAAAAAGTATATAAGTATTCTATCAGTTACCTAGTTACTATAGTATAAGCTTTGCTTAGTTTAGCGGCACTGTATTGGTGGTGTGGTGTTATTAACAGTATCAAAATAATAAATATCGTGAGATATTATCAAAATAATAAATATCTCACTACATTTATTATTTTGATATTATTAAGCAAGCTGTCAAGCCAGTGACCATGAATGGCAAAGTGAAGTATTTGTAAGAGATAACGCCTGTCCATGACCATTGCAGCGATGCCCAGAACAAGTAACACAAAATCCAGGGCATTACTGCTTTGGCGCTCATTACTTTGAGACTTTCGATGGTTAATCTCAACAGCCCTGTAATTTCGCTAGCTGCAGTACACTTCAAACTGGAACACAGTAATGTTTATACACTACTGCTTTGTGGCAGAATGTCTGGTACTGCGGTGGTACCTACCTAGACGACCTCCTGATAAAGATATGTACCAACAAGTAAAAATATCCCGTGTCTATTTAACCTAGTGGGAAAAGGAGAGGAAGATTATGATGATATAGTTCCACAACCTATCAAATAAAACTATATACATATAAAACAGTTGACGTACCTCAAAACTGGCTGATACTTCACGTACAGTAGCTATCGATTACAAAACAAAAGGCGAAAAAAGGCAAAGTTTAAAACAATATTAAAACTTAATTTAAATGTACAAACTTTCGACATCGACTCAAGATTGCTTATGGACGAAAATTCCCTAAGCGTATCCAACCACGCAAACTGAAATATCTCGGCTATAGTCGCTAAGTTTCCAAGTTTTAATACAACGATATTCATAACAGAATGGCTCTACAAAGCGCCATTATAATGTATTGCCTACCCACGGCAGTACGCCTTGTAAATCTTCGGGATACCCTGGTATACCTTTAGCGCAATTCACACTGGGAAAGTCACTGGAAGACTCGTTAACCTGATATAGTTCCAGTTAGCAAGAGAGTGAAATGCCAAATATCATTGGATTGAATGAGATTTTGCTTTGTGGAAGTGTACTTCTTTTATCTTCAATAATACATTTAAACATTTAAATTAGTTAAATGTAATTGTTAATGTAATTATTAAATGTAAAATGAGGATTGTGTGTATGCCTCGAGCATTCATGCTCACCATCGAAGGCTCCTTCTTGCGGCGGCGTCGTGTATCGGGTCGCTCTCTTCCCTCAGATATGGTTGAGGAGGGCCGTAATCACTAGATTAAGATTAATTTGACTAACATTCCTTTTACCATATTGTAAAAAAAAAAATGTAATTCAAAGTTGACAAAGGTCACGGACCATTATCCCAGTGTCTGTGGAGAGTAATTTAAAAAAAAGAAAAAAAAAAATAGCAGTAGTTTGATCTTTGTTCACAGTATGTAACCAAACAATTGCCCTGTACGCAAATGAATTAACGGTCTACCCGAGTGGGATTCGAAATTGCTCGCTAAACATAGAGCTAAAAATTAAATTCTTTTAAATTATTATGTCTAGCGGTATAAGACAAAGATCATAGCATATTTTAGCCTTCAAACATATACATATACCTACATGACATATAAGTTTACATGTAGATAAGACACAATAAATTATATGATAACTGATTTATGACAGACTAGCTGCGTCCCGCGATTTTACCCGCGTGGTGATGGATGATGATGATGATGAAAAGTATCCTATGTTTTATTCCAGGGCCTAAAGTATCTACATGCAAAATTTCATCCAGATCCGTTCAGCCGTTCTAGCGTGATTGAGTAACAAACATCCATCCATCCATCCAAACTTTCACATTTATAATATTAGTGGGATAATAATAATTTATTTGAAGAAAACACACGCTGTGCGATTCACGCGTTCCTGTTTGCCTTACACCTGCAAATTCTAGAATGATCTTTTTTTCCTCTGTATTCCCAAAGAGTTACAACATTGGGTTCTTCAAAGGCGTGTTAATTTATTCTGAAAGGGTTGACATCGCATTTGTAGTGCCCCTGGTATTGCAAATATCCATAGTCAGCAGTGATTGGTTATCATCAGTCAAACCGTCTACTTGTTTGCCACCAGTCACATAAAAAATTAGGGAAAGTAAATACATTTTACTAGGTGGCTTTTACTTAGTAGTAAGTCCCTAACAGGAGACCATCTCAGCAGATGCCACCGCATTGTCAGATGTCCACCAAGCACTATTGTGTAAACATAATTGTGTTCCGTTTGGAAGGGTACTGCAGCTAGCAAAATTACACGGCTAATGACACACTCAAATGTCTCAAATTAATGACCGCCAAAGCAAGTGTCCTTTGACATTGTTTTGTTACTAAAAGTTCCGGATATTGCTGCAACGATCATAGATAAAACCATCTCTTACCGCCAGGAAAGCGATTCGTTAGTCTCATAACCTTTTCTTAAGAAATAGGAATCTAAAAAATAAAACAGACATTCCGCCTCTGCGTGTGTATCCACGAGTAAATGGAATTGAAGATTTTATAAATACGTTTACGAATCCATAATCAATATCAACTTGATCTGATACTCTCCCCGTTTGAATGCGCCTTGTCCGTTGCGGTAAATCATATCTCACGTGTCGGTCCGCAGCCACTTCCGCGGTTTATCGGTTCGAATAAAAATACCAATACTTTTTATTTTGCTCTTTCTGCTTACGTGTTGACCTGTTTGTATATTTTGATGGAATATTTGTCAGAAAACTAGGAAAAAGAGTTTTCGATACGTTCTATTCATTCAATCAACATAAATGTCAGATAGCGGCGTTCTATCTATTTTCCAAATTTTTTCGTGATTTTTCATGTGTAAATAATTTCTAGTGAGCACAATAAAACACCAATTGATTTATTCTAATTCATAATCTGAGGATTTCATGGCAATTTGCAAAAGAACTTTTGCCAACTTCAGAAATACCTCTGAGCTTAAAACACAGATGTAGAGATAGACAAACGAAGGAATAATTACATTACTAGTAACGAGTTCGTTTAAATAAACAAAACAATATATAAATTGAGTTTGTTTAGTTGTTTGTTCAGAGGAATCGTTACAGCTTCACTATTTAAGTGAAGACATTTACCTAAATACCTATTTCAAGCTCATTTAAACAACAAGCGTGATTAATGTGCGTGAAAATTAAATTTTAACTAAAATTTATTTTTGGCGCCTAACGTGGGATCGACCGCCATTTTATACGCATTGCGAAAGGTACTCTGCGCTCGAGGTTTGTTTATTTAATGACGAGGTCTCATTGTAGTTGGTGCCAGGCGGTCCAAGCGCGGGGCCGCATGCGAACAATACAAAGGACATCGAACATCCATTTGAATCAATTAACTTTGTGTCGGTTTGGGGATTCTATTCAAAAGGTTGTCATTTTTGTTTGTTGTTTGTCATTTGTTTGTAGAACTCATTTGATGTATTTATTCTGTGGGAATTGCGCGCGGTACGACGTACAATCCACCTACACTTGATGTTAAGCAACGATGAGGTCTAGGATGATTTACATAGAAGCAAGCTTACATAGAAGGAAATTGTTTACATTGAATTTTAAGACACCCGTATTGTACTTTTCGGGAAACTTTTGCTCTGGCAAAAAGATCTACATCGTCGTCATGCAAAAAACAAGTGTGTAATGTGTGTAGCATATGTCTGGCTGTCCGGTAATAAAAAGGGGCAGGTGGAACCAGCGGCGAAGGTATCCAAAGGTCCTGGTGCTTCAAAATTTGGGCCCTATCTAAACTAGTTCGGTTTTATCAAGTGAATTACTTTACTAACATAATTTTTGCACTAAGTAAAGTTAGCCACACTATGTAAACAATATAAATAATATAATTTAGGGGATTTCCCTAAAGGTTTAAATTGCTTTTAACTGTATTGCTTTGGTTACAGTTGTGTTGTACCTGTTATATTTGTGTCTTAAACGTGCGAGAATTTGCAGCAAGTTTGGCTTGCTTGGTGGTTAGGGTCCGAGGCGCCCTCTGTGAACTTGAGAGCTCTGGCTCCGGAATCAAATCGTGCAACTACAAGGCACAATCCTCGAAATGTATCTGGTGTTTGTGGCGCGGAAATAACAATAAAATAAAGCCAATTGATAGAAGACTCGAGGCTTTTCAGCCGAGAATTCACCATTGTAATTGCCTATCAGCCTCTTAGCGCGCCTCTCGACTGTCGAATTTACCACAGATTACTATTATATTTATTTTATTTATTTACCTCGGCGTTTCGGCCATGTTACAATAGCCGTGATCATGAGCTGACTAGATAATATGGGTCGTCCCGGTAAAAAAGTGGGTGTTCTCATCTCTTATCCTATGTACAGAAATCGCTACAGCTCGAGATTCTTTACTATATCGATCGCTTCCCGTTGAACCGTGCTTAAACTGCCTTACAGACAATCAATATTAATAATGATTTTTCTGCACATGTAATCATGAATGTTTCTTTGTTCGTATTTTATGCGCTGTCGTACCGTTTATCCGACTGCGATGAAACTTAGTCAACTTATTACTTGCACTTGCGTGAAGGTTATATTATATATTGTTTTGTTTTTGCCGCTGCAACGCAAATGGTACCAGCAACTAAAGAATAAAAAAATAGACATAGAAATTTCCGACAGTGTGAAAAACACGTCAGAACTCTCTCACTCTAATAACGTCGTTAGTAAATTGTAGCACAAAAGCTATGCTTCACAGCAACAGGTATAACGACCAACAAATTACCGGTACGGTCTTTATCGTACCATCGAGCTTGCTAATAGCACTAGGTCGGAGGTTCACGTATCTTGCCGGATCTTACCGCAAACTTAATCTGGTTTGAGTGTTAATTGGTCTTGAAATAACTCTGTATATGTAAATGATAGCGTAGTGCTTTAGATACTACTTTGTAAAACACAGATTATATAATATGAGCTTGACAATGGACATATCTGTCGCAGAAACGATAACCGCTGGGGTAGACGTGTTCTCGAGTGGAGACTGCAAATTGGCAAACGGAGTACGCTTATATAGAAAAACCCTCTGAGTCTGTTTTTAACCGTTTTACTCCCTGAACTATTAACAATTGCAAATAATATATAAAAAAATGCATTTGAAAACAGTATAAACAAATGAAATATTTTTCAATGATTGAGAGAAGAATTTGATAAAATATAGATCTTACCAAAAGCTAGAAACTTACCATGAGGTTGTAAGAAATGGCGTCACCTGTTCGTCAACAACCTCAGCGTTGTAAACAATCCCCCCGTGGGTGCCCGCCTTATCGTGGCGGGGTGTTAAGTAGCCGTGAGGGAGACACGGCAAAACTAAGTGGAACCCGAGGTGAGGCTGCTTCTCCGCGTTTCCCCCCGGGCCTGGCTGAAGCGGCCAATGAAGGTTGCGGAACTTTATGGGTGGTACCGCAACTGAGGCGGGCTGCAGAATGTTGTTTGTACTCGTGTGTTGTATTTTCATAGCATGTATATCACAACTATATGTGTATAACTTAAAGTACATAAAAGATATTAGTAATGTGGTACTAACCCATGTTCACATAATCAAGTGGAATGTGTGAATCAGCGTTTTAGGTTGCTCGACTATCTTGGCTAGGATGTCGAACAATTGATTTTGACAATGCAATTTGCTACAATAATTAATTAAGCAATTGCCTGCCAATATTAGTTAAAAAGCAATCTATGAACTCATCTGCGGCGCATTAAGATGTCTTTATTAGACACAACACGATAGCTTGGCGTCTCGCCAATTCGTCTCTAAATCAACGACATGTGTATTTACTCTGATAACTATACCATATGATTCACTTGCTTAACTAAAGCCCACCGCCTGGATTAGAAGCTCGATGTGACAAACAATAAAGAAATATAAATTTTCTAGTTAACAGTAGTATAAAAATTGGGAAACATTAATTAGGGTTTAGAATAGATTTTGACAAGGTATAGTTGAATCAAAATGTTTAGAATTATTTCAATACTCCATTTTACTACAAACTAGAAATTTATTTCTACATACCTTTTTATACATGGCTTTAGTTTCGGAATACAAAACAAATCAAAAACCTTGTTTTAGTTTCGAAGCACAAAACAAAACAAAAACTTTGCTTTAGTTTCGGAACACCAAACAAAACTAAAAGCTTGCTTTCGGAAGCAAAAGTGACCTGTGTCCTAATTTACCGGGACAACTTATGTTTATGTCTAAAAATTATAATTTATATGGAAATACAACGTACAATGAGGCATTAAATCTGTGGATAGCTAAATAAAAATAAATGTTTGTTCAAAATTTTAATTGACTAAAAAAACAAAGGTCAGTTCTATAATCACACATTAGCGATAGCGGGTAAAATTTCCTCGTAGATGGCGATGCCCCTGAGGAAGACTTCAGCCCTCAAGCTCTCGTTGTGCTCGTGCAGGGCGGGCTCGGTGCGCGACATAGGGGAGAAGCCGAGCGCGGGGACGCCGAGCTCGCGGGTGTACCGGCTGTCCGTGCCGCCTGGGAACGTGCGCCTCTTCACGCTCATGTTCCTAGAAACAAGACCCATCATGTTAATAGCAGCTAATTGAATAATAATAAGAAGTTCTTCTAGCCCCAAACTAGGTGAAACCTGTATCTTGGGCTCAAAAAACACGCATGAAGCGCTCTCCTGATGGTAATGCTCAATGCAGCAGTACCCAGAACTTTAAGGAAATAGTTGATATGGCGCTCATTAATTGAGACATTCAATGCTTGGTCGTAATAGCCCTGTAATCACTATCATTATAATCATGACCAGTCTCTCTCGACTCACCGCTAGTTGTATATGTGGTCTGATGTGGGTTGAAATGGTTGTCTGCGACGGAATGCTTGTTCAATAACCACTTATTGAGGGCTCGACTAGTCACACTGTCCTGACCACCGCCATTTTAATACCTTAAGCTTTTCCGAAACGATACTATATATTGTACTTAAGTTTAAAGTCTTCTTTTAGATTTTACAATGTTTTCTCCATTTAACGCACCGAAATAGTCGCCAAAACAGTTTTAGTGAAAACAAACCTAAACAGATTACGCGACGCAATCAAGTTTAGTAAAAAGCTATGTTAAAGCTACTCACAGCTTATCAGTTGTTGCTTTAAAGGCAAGCCAGTACGGGTTGGAGTTGTCCAGCTTCGTGGGCTCTATGTACGGGTCCCGCTGCATGTACTCAATTGTTACGCCCGGGCCTGCTTCAGCGCAGAATCGGTTCAACTGAAAGTTTTATAAGAGTCAAACAATCCATAAAGAGAAAGAGATAAACACATGATAAACACTCACACTCGAACAAAATTGTTTTTCCTTTTAAACAGAGCAGGCCAAAGCTAAGATATGGATGTGTATTGTCTTTGCAAGCGAAACAATTTTTATTATGGCTTGCGTGGTAGGTGGACAGATGAAGTTGGTGACGTTGAAGGTTATAAAATTGGTAATGAAAGATAAAACAAAATAGTTACACTATTTATATTCTCAACGTCTATGGAAAGTGACGTGGTTTTGGCACATTTTTGTTTTACTTATGGAGGATTACTTACGTTTAATTATATCGGATGCTCCGACTACAGTTTCCACCATATCCGGTGGTTTGAACTGTCAAGCTGGGTACACGCGCGCGTGGCATAATCTTGCTTCGTATTCGATATAATTATCATCACATACATCATCAGCCATAGATCGTCCACTGCTGGACATAGGCCTCCTCCTGGGGGGGTTTTACCAATACTCGCCACGCTTGGCAGGCGGGTTGGCAAGCGCAGTTAGGTGTGATTGTTCAAGGAAGACGCTGCTGCCCATCTTCGGATTACATCCCTTAGCCGACTCTTACGGCAACCACGGGTAGAGAGGGTCGGGTACTACTATTCTTACGCCGGCACCACCACGGGCAATACACACGATATAATTAAACGTGAGTAATCCCACAAAACTCTCAGCGTCCTCAATAAAGGCTGATGGAGACGTCATGTCAGTAAGATATTGGGAAAATTCCGTTTGCAGCACTGCACTTTGTACTGCAGTTTTTAGCAACCTCATCTATAGAGATGAGGTTGCTAAAAACTGCAGTACAAAGGGTTATTCATCTCAAAATAAACATTGTGTTTTTCGTAATTACCTACAGATAATACATAAGACAGAGCATTTCAAAGATCTTATTAAGTATAAATGAACAAAATAGCACTAGTTCATACCATTTCTTCGAACTCCTGAGGCTTGAACTCTGGCGCAAGACGTATATCGAAAGTCGCCGTGAAACTTTCTGGAATCACGTTTTGTTGAACTCCTCCCTGTAATAAGAAAGGCTATTTTACTATAATAAGCTGAAATGATTCACTATAATAAGCCAGGCTACTTTTAACAAGCATGCCACTTAACTAAGATAAGCAAGACTACTTTACTATAAATAAGACAAACTGATTTACTATAATAAGCCAGGGTACTTTAATATACTAGGCTATTTTACTATAAGAAGCAAGTCTTTATGTGTATGTTTGTTCGCTTTGTACTTATTGTACGTATCATATTTGATACAGTCTTGGTTATCATTTGGACTATACGGAACTTATAAGAATTAGTAGTCGTAGTTTTCTATAGCAAGGCTATTTAATAGTAAGTATTAATAGTAAGTAGTTCCTATAGTAAGTCTGCAAAACAAGGCATAATTACTATAATACGCAAGGCTACTTTACTATAACTTTATCAGACAGTCTAAGGTGAGATAATTTTCTTTTGTATGTACATACATATATCAAATTCAACTTGTAAGTCGGTTTCCGTCCACTTATCCAGTGAAACTTCGGTAGCCTATTTGGGAAACTGTCTAGCTTCAAATCTGCAGGTCCTGGATTCGAATCCCACCGCACACATCTCAATCTTTTCTTAGTAATGTGCGTATTGCTGATTACTTCAAGCAGTGAAGGAAAATATAGTGGGGAAAGACACATGTTCTTAAAAAAAAAAACACGAAGAAATAGGAAGTCCGTTTGACTACGGTCACTGAATAAATGGACCGTGACATATAGATGCAAAGTTAAACAAATACATTTTAGTCAAGTTCGATACTACTTACAGAAAGCATAGTGAGGTTGTAAGTAGTGACGTCACCGATGGTTAGCTCTGGGTTATCGGCGAGCTTCTTTTTCGATTCCTGGCGCAGGTCCAGTAACTTGTCAATTATATACCGCAACTACAAAACAAAAGTAGAAGCATCATAAGCATTTTCTTGATGTAAATATCGATAAATATAGCTTATGCTATTATGTAAAACTAAAAATATATAAAAAGGTTTGTCAGAAGTGGGATTCGAACCCACGCCCACAGAAGTGGACTGCGACCTGAACGCAGCGCCTTAGACCGCTCGGCCATCCTGACAGTGCTCAGAAATAACAAAATTAGATGTTTATAATTAAATGTCTAGTAAAACATAAGATCTCAAAGAGTTTTGGCGGGAAAGCGGAAAGAGTCATGTCGCCTCATTGTATTTTTTTCCAAAACTAGTGTTTTTTCGAGTGTTTATGTATAAAAATAGTGGCGTGTTATTCATAAAGTGCCAAATTACAAACGCGAGTATGGGAAAGTGATATAAGTAATGCGGAAACTCCATCGAAGCTTATAATAAAGTCGCCACTACTTTACTAAGGCATGGCTGGATTTGACTGGCCTGGACTCGACTTAATCAAGACTGGACTTTGACTATAAAGATAAAGAAGCTGAAATCTGAAGACTGCATACAAAATACGGAAACATTGAAACTGGCAGAATGTACAGAGTGCGATGCCTAGAAGAAAGAGAAAAAAAAGATCTCAAACCAAAAAAAGCCTCATAAACATACTGCTTGTATTGCATTATAACGGATTACAAATGCAATTCTCAAACATTTTGTTTTTTATTATTACTAAATATTTTTATGCAGGTGGAGTAATCGTTTTTTATAGTATTTGCAGAAACATATTTGGCACTCATTCAGTTGCCAATCATTAGCCGCAACGAGGACAATCCGAGGGAGAAAGTAAAACCTTTTGCAAAGTTGAAAAGAATTTAAAAAAAAAACTTCTATGTGGCATTACAAGCACTCGTCTTGGAGGTACCAACGCATCATGTGATAGCGAAAAGATGAACAGCGCATTCAGCAGCTAGCGAAATTACAGGGCTAATTTGACTACCCACCCAGTATCTCAAGCGATGAAAGCAAGCCCGAAAGAAAGCGATGCCCTGGACTTTGTTTTGTTACTCAAGGTTCTAGGTACCACTGCAATAGTCATGGACAGGCGTTTTCTCTTACTATTAGGTGAGCGTTATGTTTGTCTTATTACATATTATTCAGAATCAGACGTTTCTTTCTCGCTTTGATTTGGTGAGGAAGGTCTTTTTGTCATTCCGAATCAGCGCTGTTTTATTTTCACTAATCCCACAGCTGGGCGTGGGCCTCTCCCCATTGTGAGAAGGGACATAATCTATTAAATTGGCCAAGTGCGGGTTGGCAGACTTCACACATCTTTGAAATATTTTCTTTTAAACTCTCAGATTTGTATGCTTCCTCCCGATGTTTTCATTCACCGTTTGAATCGGCAATTAGCAGATGACTTAGAAAAGACAGAGTGCGTGCCGTAGGATTAGAACCCAGGGTCTCCAGATTGGAAGTCAGACGACCTCCCAACTAGGGTGCCGAAACTTTTTGTCATTAATTATAACGTGTGTAATTAAGAAAACCCATCTGAACAGAAATAAAACTTTCAAACTCAACTACAAATTAAATTAATTGCGTAAACAAACAAAATGAGATCGCGCAATTGGAGTTTCTAATTTGATGGCGTCAATTGAAACATCCGCGCATCAGTGTTGCCGCATCTGTTAATTACGTGTCTTGTTATACAACAGCCTATTTTATCCCTTTGCTTAGCGGAGCGCCCCGGCTTTGCACGGACATAAAAACCTTCCAGTGGCCATGCATAAATAAAAATTACAGGACTCTTAATATAGCGCTATCTAACCTCAAATTAAGCAAAGCTTGTGTTATGGGAACTAGATAGGTAACTGATATTATACTCTTTTTAGTAAATACAAACAGAACAAGCATCTATGTTCGTCATACAAATGTAAACACAATCACAGGCCTGTACCTAAATTCTGTAGCGAAAGTGATTGCTTGCTCTGACATTTAGGTATTTTTAACTTACTTTTCCCCTTCGGTTCTGTTAGCATAAATTTTTCATAATAAAGTTTACAATTCTACATGTGTTTTTGAATTTTACTTTTTTGTTACTGACCTTCTCGCCGCAGTTGTCCGGAAGCAAAAGCGATCCGTGGCCGGATTTTCCCGGACAAATTATTCTCAGATCTGCAAGAAAAAAATGGTACCTTCTTCTTTATTTTTGGCGTTGCACATTGTACATTTTTGACAGCGAAAATATCGAAATACTTAAATTCGAAATTTTCAAATATTTATGATAAAACAAATAAAATAAGTCAGTCACATAAAGGTTTATATTTTCAAACGAACTACCGACACTATAGCACTACCAAAGTGATTACGGATCGCCCGCGGTATGAGGAAGTAGGTGGAGGCGGGCGTCGACAGCGCAAGGACGTGTCTCGTGTGCACTCATCACGTGCACACGAGATATTTTTTTTTTTTTTTTTTTTTTTTTCCTTATTTTTAACCTGCGATCAGTTGGAGAACTATGATCAGGTGTGTTGCATGAGAATGGGGTTTGGCGAGTCGGAGCCACTGCTCCATCTCCCCTTATTTGCTCAGCACATGGCTCTCTTGAGTCTCCGGATGTCCAGTGGCTGCAAGAGCACACTGGACAGAGGGTTAGGGTGACTTGCCAAGCGGTTTTTGTAGTTTTCTGAATATTGTTTGGCTTCTTCCAAGATTGTTGCAATTTCTAGGTATTCGTGAATCTCAGAGTTGCGAGCATACCAAGGTGCCGATGAGAGGACCCTAAGAATATTATTTTGGGCCCTCTGGAGGCTCATTATGTTTGATTTGCTGGCTGATGACCACAGTTGAATGCCATATGTCCAAATTGGCTTTACAATTAATGAATATATTCTGAGCTTGTTCGATAGTGATAGGGCAGACTGCCTGCCGAGGATCCAGAGTAGATTTTTGAATTTAAGGTTTAGTTCATTGCGTTTAGTCCTTAAGTGATCTTTCCAAGTCATCCTGCGATCCAAATGGAAACCCAGATATTTGACGCAGGTTGATTGGGGCGGAGTCTCAGGGCCTAGGTTGACTGAACGTGATACACACACGAGATATGTCGTGAGATAATTATCAATTGACGCAATAGATTTGCGTTGACTTATAATGGCTTTGCTTGTATTAATACATCTATGAACTGCTGATATTCAAAACAATTGAACTAGATGTATTAATACATATCTTCTATATACTCTGAAGAACTTCGATCTTTAAAAAAGGAATAAAGATAGTAAGCCATTTGTTTTGCTTGGCTGCCAATTTTATTCCCAAAATTTTTAGAACGATTCATCTTGGGATCGATCTTTTGTTTGAGCTTGTCGTGTGTATCTTCCTTCAAAGCGTCCGGAACCAATAAGTCGACTGTTCGCCGCGAGAGCCGCGAACGAACTACGTACGAGCGTAGGAGATACTATTCATATATTAAGTAAACAAGTTTAGGGACACATAGTTTCCCTAAAACAAGGTTCAAACTGCGGGGTGAGTCTGGTTATTTTTTAAAGCACTTACGGTATATGACCCTCTCGCAGTTGAAGACAAGGAAATCGTCAGTCGGGCTGGCGATACCCTCGTCTAGCGCGAATCCTATGTTAAGGTCCTTGAAGGCTTGAGTTTTCACGAATTGTCCCATGCCGGAAGTTCCGCCTATCTCTTCATCTGAAAAGAAAAACACCATGCCATTATTACATATTTATACTTCAGCATCATTATCATCAGCCTGTAATTGCCCTCTGCTAAACATTGACCTCTCTTCTTTTACGCCTTGAACTTTGAGTAGCAAAACAAAGTAGGGCATCGCTGCTTTGGCGCTCATTACTTTGAGACTATCGATGGTTAGTCTCGACAGCATTGTAATTTCGCTAGCTGCAGTACCCTTCAAACCGGAACACAGTAATGTTTACACAATACCGTTTGGTGGCAGAATATCTGGTACTGCGGTCTGGTAGATATCGACTGTACATTTTCGGCTTTTCTATTATTCGTTATTTATATATAACTAATCGTATTTTACTTTGTCTAGGCTCTCACAAGTCTGTAGTCCGAAGTCGCCCGACTTCTCTCTCCCTCCTTTTTGCATGGTGGTAGGGTATTTACTAGTACTCAGCTAGCTAACTACCTACTACCTTCAAATTGAAAATCTGCCGCCATGAACCTAACGGTGTGTTCCAGCAAATTCTCTTGAGATCCATACCAGGCTATGTGTGCTTTACCATCTTCGACCATACAGTCACTTAGAATCAGGTTAGCTGTGTGTGTGTGTGTGTCTAACTAGATAAACATTTAAACAAAAATCTGGTTTGTCGCTATTCGTTTTGTGCCCGAGTGCTATAGACATTTTTTTACGAACCTGGCACAAAAGTCAAATGGACCGTCCTCTTGAGCCTGATGCCTTTATTTTTTAATCTTCGGATAGCCTCGATGTACTGAACAGCGACTGACTTCATGTCCTGAATACCGCGCCCGTAAATAATGCCATCTTCTAAGTGCGCCTCGAACGGAGGGTGTTGCCAGCTTTTCTATGAGGAAAGAAATATAAATCTTAAAACATTTAATTGATTGATTCAGGTGTACTTTATGGAAGTCCATTTTGATTGTTCGAGGTATATATTTAGTGTATATCCGCCTAAATATATCTAAGTATATCGTTTAGCTTACGACAATGATAAGGATTTTTGACGACAATTCAAGTTAGGTAAATTTTAAATTAAATACACAAAAGCGGAAATACACTAAATTAATTATATTGTTATTTAATTAAGTTGTAATTACACTAAACACTTGAAACATTTGCCATAACCGTGTGGTCTTGGAAACCCAATTTTTACATACTGGAATAAAATATGATATGCGCTAAATCTCTATGCGGAACAAACCACAAAAAATCCCATCGATGTTTTTTATGTTTTTTTGTTGTTGTTTTTTTAATGAGCCGAACAAAACAACCATTGTAGCGTTACTCAGAACTAAAAACAACAAAAAAAAAATTAGGTTGAAACAAAGGACATCGCTGCTTTGGCGCTCATTACTTTAAAGCATTCGATAGTTAGCCGTAATGGAGGCGAAACGATAAAAAGGATTGTTGGGATGAGTCAACTTTCTCATATTTTTTGGGAAGTCAACTTTCCTATTTTTTGTTTTTAATTTGACTTGAAAAGTAAATTTCAAACATAAAATAAAAAGGGCATAAGTTTCTACCAAGACTTAATGAACGTTTTAACAAAGCTATAAACCAGCTACAAAACAAAATGCTATAATGCTCCTTCAAGGCAAACTGTTTGTCAAATAAATTATAATGCTGAGAGTGCACGAAACTTTGTGGCAATCTCGCGGCTTAGTCGCTTTGCGGCATAAAACTCACTGTTTATACTGCGCAGTATCATTTCAAAGTTTTACTGCTTTCTTATAGGAAATCCGTTCCTGTTTCCAAGAATGCTTTCAAGTTTTAACTATGTTGCTCTGTTAGGTTAAGGTAAGCAATCCTACTAATATTATAAATGTGAACTTTTCTATGTTTAGATGTTTGTTACTCAATCACGCAAAAGCTGCTGAACAGATTTGGATGGAATTTGGCATACATATAGTTGCCGTGGTGGTGTTGGCGTAAGAATAGTACCCCACCCTCTCTGTTGGCTCATTGGGAGTATGTCTGCCTGAGCTGTAGGGCGTGGGTTCGATTCCCGCCAAGGACAAATGTTTGTTCTATGTCTGGGTGTTCTGTATGTATTATAAGTATGTATTTACAAAAAAAAGTATTTATGTATCCTATCAGTTATCTGACTACCATCACACAAGCTTTGCTTAGTTTGGGGTTAGATGGCGCTGTGTGTAACGTGTCCTACAATATTTATTTATTATTTATTTATTTATTCTCTAGCCGTGGTTGCCGTAAGAGTCGGCTAACGGATGTCATTCGGAAGATGGGCAGCAGCGTCTTCTTTGAACAATCGCACCTAACTTCGCTCGCCAACCCGCCTGCCAAGCGTGGCGAGTATTGGCAAAACCCCCCCAGGAGGAGGCCTATGTCCAGCAGTGGACGTCCTGTGGCTGATGATGATAGTTACGAAAAGTTAATAATTCTGTAATCCTGCAAATAAATACCTTAATCTTTGGTAAACTAACAATTTCCGGTTCAAAAAGTATCCTTTATTATCCAAGTAATAGCCGTTGCGTGATTGAGTAACAAGTAAACAAACATACAAACTTTAACATGAATTATATTAGTAGTTTTTCTGATATAAAAAGTGTGTCAAATTTCATTCAAGCCCGTTCAGCCTTTTTTGCGTGTGAGTAACTAACATCCAAACATACAAACTTTCACATTATTAAGTAGGATAGTATAGTAGCACGACTTTTTCCCATTTGCGCCAAAGCTCGTCAAAGTTTTAAGACAATAAGATCTCCTTCTTAGGTCGGTGTTGCCTTTACCTCGAACACGGGCACGACGTCCATATGCGAGTTGAGTAGGATTGTGGGTAGATTCGGTTCCGTGCCTTCCCAGCTCATCACCACGATTGGCTTCCCGGGCAGTGGCTCGTGCACCTGCACTGGCAATCCCAGCGCCGCAGCTTGGCTTTTCAAGTAGTTGACACATTCATCTGAACAAAAAAAATGTGACTACATATAGAGCTTAGGACATTTTTGTCTGCCACTTAACCTTCACGCAAAGACTGTATTCCACCATCATCAGTAATTTTCGTCAGTTTTATCTTTTTTAATTGTTGACTGGCTAAATGTTGGCCACAGCTCACCTCACCACCAGCCTACCAGAGTACTAGAGACTACCCTACCACCTCGCTATGGTTTCCTCACGATGTATTACTTTACCGGCAGTTCAAGCTCAGTGTTGGGGTTTGAACCCTTCGGCGTGTGAACCGACCGCGCTAACCACTGGACTTTCATCGCTACAAGTTTCAGTTTCTCTTTAAACTTGGAGTGATGAAGTGGAAAGCTTGACGAAGATGCAAATTGTCATATTATGGTCTGTCCAGAAAACAAAAGACAAATACAAACTCATTTAATCTTGCAAAATACGTTAAATAATATTGTGTAGGTATTATATTAGGTACGTATATTAAAGGGAAACCACTTTATCTTAACAACAAAAACATCCTGCAGTTAATATAAATGAACCTTAATAAAGGACTATTCACTGTAATTTCTACATTATTAGTTCAGCATACAAATGAATTCGTCATAACCTTAAATTCTGCAAAATGAACCATTTCGTGTGGCTTTCAAATTGTATTTTACATTACAACTGAAGTAAAATCTTTTCACCACTATGTAAAATGCCTTATGCCTTTACAATAAGGTTTACAGTCAATGTAAAAACTGTAAAGTTGTAAATGTGAACATAACGCAAAAAATAACGATTTTGGCTTTAAAAAGCGTTGTGAAATATTAAACTTATGTTGATTGCACTGTAAAGTTCCACAGTGAAACAAAGATCATTGTAATAACATATCAAATATCAACAATGATATTAAGTATTAAAATCGTTACCGCTCACAACTTCGGTTTAGCTTCATTATTAAACTATGCATGTATCCTATTTTACCTATCGTTTTTGTAGCGAATATAGCTTACTGGCTAGCGTCTAGGGGAGCGGGTTCGAATCCCAACAATGAAGAAAACATTGCGAAGAAACCATAGCAGGTAGGATACTTCCTAGTACTCCGCTGGCTAGCTACCACCTTCAAGTTGAAAATTTACCGCCAAGCACTAAGCGATGTGTTCCGACAAACTCACTTAAGAGCCAGTTCCATTCCAAGCTTTAGATGTGTTTATCGTTTAACACCGTTACTTAACATCAGGTGAACTGTCTATCACTTATTAAACAAAGAATAACGTCACTGTCCGAGAAGAGATTCCAGAATGTTAAAGGCAACATGAGTTAAAATATTTCTAGCAAATTTTAATGTGTTCGTTTTTGACAATAAAATAAAGAAGAATCTAACAAGAATCTAACTAAACTATTTATAAGTTTACAAATTTAGAAAAAACTCTTAGTAAAATATGTATAAGTATCTAATAAACTATTCCCCGCAAAAAGTTAACTAAGTTAGTTAGTTAGCTAAGATGGAGCACGCTTGCCTAGAAGATACCGATTAACTCTCGACTTAAAGGCACCCAGATTATATTTATCGGGGAACACCCACTCAGGCAGTGCATTCCACTGTCTAGCGGTCCGTATAATGAACATAGAAGAATCGTGGATCGTGGAATCGTTTCGTTCTTTCGTTTCGAGCTTCTGGCTGTATGATATATATATATACACTTATAAATAATTTATGATCGTATAGTATAGTTTTTGTTCTTATAGAGATTTTATATTTCTAAAAATGAACCCCAAGTGGGTCCGTAGATGTTGAGCGGCCAAGCCTAGTGTAAGAGTTAATGTGCTGCTCGAAGGCCTCCGATATAGGATGACGCTTACAAACATAAAGCTAAAACCATACGTCGGTATGTTGTAAGATCATCATCATAAGACATGCCTCTCCCATGACACGCCACTCAGCCCGATTTTCGGTTAACTACTGTCAGCTACCGCCAGCTGCCCTACAATTCATTGAGTCTCAGAGCGTCCTATTCTACGTTTCCATATTCGTAAAATATAAAAAGCAAAAAATAAAGTCGCTGTCCAAGTATGTCTGTTTCATTACGCAACGGATTTTGATACGGTATGCAATATCTTTTAGTTTTTTTTCTCGGTAAGTTTATAAGCCCGGAGAAGGTCGCTTTAAAAATAAAACTTACCATAATTGATATTTGGGTGTACGCTGCGGATCCGCAAGTAATTTCTCAAATTAGTGACTGCAGGGTCTTCACTGAAGTCGGTCGGCATTTCACTTGATCTCACCGATAACAGGTCAGCAATGTATAGGAATATCCAGCAATGACCCAGTGATATTTAGCAATATCCCAACAATCAAATAGTCCAATAACAGTAAAAGCCAACCCAATAGTCCAATAATCGCCCAACAATTCAGAGGTACTCTAGCACTGCTTAATAAACGTAGATCTCTTAGATCGAGAATTGTTATATGGGAAGGATTTTTATAGCGGTCTCTCTATGTTCATGCTTTTATAGTATCGGTATAGGTACAAAGTTTCGGGTGCATAACCGCAATGTGGTTTGATAGTAATATTTCTACATGGGAATATAGGTCTTACTTTGTTGCGCAATGGGTGAGAAATGTAGTATATTTTTATTCACATATTAGGGGCTTACAAATACATTTTGAACTGGTCTTACTAAATACTTACTAAATATATTAAAGTAAAATGTAACTTTTTTATGCGTAGATTAGGTGTTAGACTACAGTTTACGTGATATTAAGTGACGATGTAATCGCAGATGATACTCCGGTGCCGGTTGGTCTCACTGTTAAATGCTTACGGCAAATTTTAAATTTGATGGTAGTAGCCATCCGAGAACAAGGGAGTACTACAACCATGCTATGTTTTCCTTTACCAGCGGCTCTAATTAATTGTTGTGATTTGAACCCAAGTACTCGGGTGTGTAATCCGACTGCCCTTGCCACTGATAGTTTAGTAAACAAGACACCAGATTTTTATTTGCGTTTGACCGCCTTCTGCACTACGATGGAGCTTGCAAGCGTGCTCAGTGAAGAAACAGATTTACTCGCTACTTGAAGACATCCATATTGAATCTTTTTGGAATATGTTTATTGATAATTTCAAAATTAAAATTATAAAATGTAAATAAATGTCAATAAAATAAGATCTCCAAATAATAATAATTCAGTATAAAACTACGTTAAAATAATCATATGTAAATAAAAATCATAAATAACAAATAACAAAAATAAAATATACTTTGAACTTATACCACCTACTCTATTTATAAATTTATAAAAACAACCTAATCTAATGACAAATGACGTAAATAATTACTAACATGTAATTTAATAAAATTTAAATTTAAATAAAAATTCGTCTAATATCTAACTAATATTATCTAAAAATTAAACGTTGCCCTAACCCGGCCTAATTTCATTCTGCAATTGATAACACGCAGTGATAAGAAATAAACTATGACAGGAAACTAATAAGGCAAAGTAGAGTAACATTAACCGCACTTTTATCAAATTATCATACAGTTAGTTGTAAAACTCGTGAGAATATTTTAGCGTTATAACGATACTAGCTGCGCCCCGCGGTTTTACCCGCGTGGTGATGGATGATGATGATAATGAAAAGTATCCTATGTTTTATTCCAGGGCCTAAAATATCTACATGCAAAATTTCATCCAGATCCGTTCAGCCGTTCTGGCGTGATTGAGTAACAAACATCCATCCATCCATCCATCCAAACTTTTTAAATAAAATTAGTGGGATTTTAGCGTTAGTCGTGTCAGTTAAAGAAACCTTGTAATACAATCTTAGAAGTCGACTTTAACCCACTTTTAATTATCGTAACTATTTGAAATTTTGCTGGTATGTGTAGGTACCTATATCATGTAATAATTAAATAAATTGGTACCGTTGAACTGATCTGATGGTGGAGCCAGGATCGCTCCATCATCAGGAGTCACAATGTTCTTCTGGCCTATTAATTAATTGAGTTTCCGCTTTTTTGGTCGAGTCTCGCATGTTACACTTGGTGGCGAGGGCCTGATGATGGAATCAGGAGTAAGGAGGTGGATAGTGATGCTCTTTAGGATACCCTACGACATTGGATTCTTATCGCTTTTTAAGAATAGGCCCTACATTATATTGAAAACAAGTGTATTGTTAGTCTAACATAAATTCTTTGTTTTTTTTGGTATCGCAATTTGTACATTCTGCCACTGTCAAGTATTGAATATTTTAAATTAGCTCATAACAAAATAATATTAAAATTGTCTTAATCATAGTCACTGTAACGTAATGTAAATCATGGTCAAGTCCTGTCCATGCCCTTATAAAGTATTGGTACATTTCACTGAGTTTTAGAAACAACACAAAGACATCTTTCACCACACACTATATCACTTGCCCACACTCGTGCGTATTACTTAACACTTCATGATTAAATTTATTACCCACATAATAGTTATCAGTAGTTTCCTGTTTTCGGCACGCATGCTCATGTCAGGATGGCCGAGCGGTCTAAGGCGCTGCGTTCAGGTCGCAGTCCACTTCTGTGGGCGTGGGTTCGAATCCCACTTCTGACAGAACTTTTTGCTTTCGAATCAAACGTTGGTTGTTTGGTTGGCGAGCGCAGTTAGGTGTGATTGTTCAAGGAAGACGCTGCTGCCCATCTTCCGGATTACATCCGTTAGCCGACTCTTACGGCAACCACGGGTAGAGAGGGTGGGGTACTATTCTTACGCCGGCACCACCACGGCAAAATTAATTATTTTTTATTAAGCTTTTCGTAAAGTATTTAAATATCCACGAATTTCTTAACATTTTGTGTTTGTTTTATGGGTCAACTTCTACACGCAACTGATCATCAGATTACGTACTTACTATAGTAATATAGTTCTTATATAGTTAGTATACTAATGTATTTTTGGCGTATTTCGAAAGCTTGTTCAATAGAGCTTTTTTAGAACAAAATTGTTTCAGCGCCATCTGTGGCCAAAGTAAAAAACTAAGGAAAAGTTTCAGAACCAATCTAGTGAAAAGTCGCACGAAATATTTCAGCACGCTTTTCATTTGTTGCGTGTCTAACGTTATAGATGGCGCGTTTTGTGCTTTAAGAACAAAGAATATACGTTGCACGTATTTTGTAGCAATATCTTTTTAGTTCCGTTAGGTGGCATTGGTTATTGAACAGTTTATAATTGAAACAGTAAGGTTCTTTTTCTTTATTTTATGAAAAATAAAATTAGTCTGAGTCGTTAAAATCACACAAAGTAAATTAAGATTGAGCCTGGTTACCCAGTAAACGTAATTATACTAATTAGCATGGCGATATAACGGATGTTTGCAAGTTTGCTTTTTTTCCGTCTTAGCTATTAATATCTTCCCGACACAAACAAGGGTTAATATTTTTTTTTATGGCTGACATGCTAGGTGTTTGACCACAACTCACCTGATGTTAAGTGACGGTGTGGTCGAAGATGGTAAAGCACACCTAGCCTGGAATGGAACTGGCTCTCAAGTGAGGCTGCCGGAACGCACCGTTAGATGCTTGGCGACAGATTTTCAACTTGAAGGTGGTAGCTAGCCAGCCGAGTACTAGAAAGTACCCTACCACCACGCTATGGTTTCCTCACGATGTTTTCCTTCACCGGCAGCTCAAGCTCATTGTTGGGGTTCGAACCCACGCCCTTCGGCATGCGAAACGACCGCGCTAACCACTGACCATCAAATAAATAATCTGTCAGACAAAAATTAAAAAAAAAAACCTCCCCCGTTTCAATTCTGATACCCATCGCGGCGCATAACTTTATCGATAATTTCTCTATGTAAACCTTAGTTATTAATTGTTGCTAACATGTGAACCCTCATCCTTGTCCCAATCACGACAATCTTGTCAATATGCCTCTCGTTCGGGACACTTCTGGCCTGAACAAACACTCCCTTCCTGTCACTCCAGTCCTCTTCAAACAGATGTTTATATTTACTTGCAGTTTCACAAACAAAGCATACAGTTTTGCGTCCAACTGGACAGAGAGAAATGGGTTCTAATTTAATTAGCTCAATTTGCTCAATGTGAATTTTGTGCTCATTATTGTTGTTTTTTTTTTTATTAATTTGTCCCATCTGGCAGGCTAAAGCTGTTAAGCCATACTGCATCGTCTTCAGTTTTTGCGATTCATGTCTTACATCTATAGTTACAGACAAAGTTCAGTCTTGGTCGAGTCCAATTCGTGCCAGTCAAATCAAATCATGCCTTAGTAAAGTAGTGGCGACTTTACTATAAGCTTCTGGATGGAGTTTTGGAAGCAACACGAAAAGTCATGTTTCACCACAATATATCACTTTCCCAAACTCTTGTAATTCGGCACTTTATAAATAAAACACCACTATTTTTATACATAAACACTCGAAAAAACACTAGTTTTGGAAAAAAATACAATGGGGCGACACGACTCTTTCCGTGTTCCCGCCAAAACTCCTCATTATTGTTGAGATAAGTGAGAACATTTTACATACACAAACAACTGGTGCTATGATTTGTATAATTGTTTTTTTTTTTAATAATAAATAGGCTTCTGACCTCTTGTTAAGTGAAGATGAAGCACGAAGATATCCATTCGATGAGCCGGTTTCACCTGATGTTAAGTGAATATACGGTCCACAATCAAGCACGCTTACCTAAAAATACTGATTCAATTTTGACTTGAAGACTTCCAGTTTGTACCTATCAGAAAACACCCACTCTGGTGGCATATTCCACTATTTAGCTGTTCATACAATGAAAGTGAAATCAAATCGTTTTATGACCGTCTTCCAAAAAGTTATCCTACGCTGAAGTTTTTTTATAAAAATTACTTAAATATTTTAAGGTTAGGACTTCCTAGCTTAGAATATGAAATTAGCTCCAGAGAGACAAATGGCCGCTGCGTATTAATTTCTTGAGGACGTTCACACCGCACGTTCTTGTTCTACATTTCATCAAAATTCAGAAGCCATGTTTCACCTCTCATGAAAATTCAATTTAGTTTGTTTCATGTGAGCTATTCGTATTTTAGGCATAAGATTTTTTTCTGTATTTGTTTTGTTTTAATTATCGAATAAATGTTTTTGTTCGTGTCTTTTTCTTCTGCTCGCTCGTAGAACCCCCCTGTTCTAGATGCGACGGTGATTCCCCCGGCAGATAGGTACATGATGTACAATACCTACCTTACTATAACGTACCTTCGTACCTTCCAATAAAAAATTCCTCCTTCTGCTCATTCCAATCTTTCCAACAGCACTTTTTTTACTGTTGAAGCTGTCTTGCTTTGGAATGCACTTCCTTCCAGTATCAGACAAACTAATTCTGTTAATATATTTAATAATTTAGTATATAAGCATTATTTATCTGCATGTTAATGTATATTTGTATTTTATATGTATATATTTTGTATATTTATTGTATATATTTTTAATTTATAGTAAGTATGTTTTTCTGTTTGTATATATATAAATATTCTCTCTCTTTCATTTTATATAATTATTATTATTAACTTTTTTTACACCAACTTAAATATCTATTCTTTTAATTTCCATCCTAAGGTTGTCTGAAAGAAATCGCTCTAGGCGATAAGACCGCCCTTGTACACCATTTATTTGTAATTTCTCTGCTGTATTTTTGTTTGTCTTGTACTGTCTTTCTCTTTTTTTAAATTTTTGTATGTTATAATATGTTTGGTGTATAATAAAGTTGTATTGTATTATAATATACAAGCGTTCAAAAATCAATTATTTAGGATACTTTCATAACATAGGATATGATCCAAAACTACCTGGGCCTTTTAAAATTGAAATTGAAAAAATTGTTGAATTGAATAATCGATAGAACAACGTGCGCTGCATGCTAGGCGCTTTGTGAAACAAGTTTTCAAGTATATTAGGTACTTATATTATGTTTTTGGCGCCCCCTGAAGCTGCCGCCCGAGGCAGATGCCCTGGTTTGCCCCCCCCTTGAACCGAGGCTGACACCAACATCGGGGAAACGATCAAAATTTAATCATCTGCTCAATTCAGAGTAGAGTTCTCCGAAATGATAATTATGTTACGAGTTAAAATGTCCACAGGAAATCCATCAGCGGCCCCTCGCAAATATTTCAAAGGAACTTATTACTAGAGAAAGCCCTATAAACGAATTTAATTTGCACTCCATAGCGTATTCTGGATATAATTATCGTTTTCCATCTCTTGAGACGCTTTTACAGTGTGCGCCAAACTATATGATTGGTCTGGGACCGAAAGCCAAACACACATTGATGCTTAATATAATACCTACAATCTAAAATTCGCGTATTACGATATATGTAAGTATGATAGCTCAGGGGTATTCCTAGTCGAATGTCACGCTACAGGGTGGAGGTTGAACTTTTGATAGATAATAAAACGTGAAAATAAATTTAGTACGGTATACAGACTTTTAGTGTCATTAAAAAAAAAAATTGTATTTTAATTATTTTTTAATTAGGCAGTCCACCCAAAAAACTATCACTTAATACGTAAATAAGTAAGCATATACGATCACAATACAAACATATACAAATTTAAATAAACTAGCTGTTACCTGCGACTTTGTCCGCGTCATCGTCAATTTAAGAAAAAGTTTGTTCAGTTCGCAGAACCAGTTGTCGTCAAGTCATAAGTAGAAAAGTCATTACTATTTATATTCACTCACACACTCACATACGCTCACACACACACACACAAACACAGAGATTTTGTATTTTGCTCAGATAGACATTAAACTCTAAAATGTGGGAATCACTGAATTTCACGACACGGGATTCCCTAGTGTGAGATTCAGGGTCCGCAGCAAAAAGTTGTATATTTTTTTTTGCTTAAATAAATAAATTATTATTATTATTATCTATTGTAACACTAGACGACATCTTTTGGTAGGTAGTGGTAGTGTCCTTGAACTTTTTTGTAAATCCCACAGAAACCTAGTATTTTTCTGATATAAAAAGTATCCTATATGTTAATTCAGATCATAAACTATATGTGTGCCAAATTTGATACTAATCCGTTCAGCCGTTCTTGCGTGATTGAGGAACAAACATCCAAATACATATATAAACTTTCACATTTATAATATTAGTCGGATAATGATCTGACATGCCTAAATGGAAACTGCTTTCTTTCATACAATTTATTTGTAAAATATATTTATTCGTATATATCAACATATGTATGTGTCTTAGTTTGTTTATGATTGCGTTACGAGTAGAGAGCGGTTATAATCTTTGTCGCAAACTCTTGATATCTCTGCGTACAATTTTACGATAGCCTTGATGGAGATCTTATTTCCCTAGACGAAGTGTATCAACTGCTTTGTAGGTTGAGTTTGTGACGATTATGTATGAGTTTGAGTAGTTACACTATATTTGTTTTATTTATGAACTTTGATTTGCCCATTGAACTATTACATTATCCTATATAGAATAGACATAATAATTCAAGACAAAAACATTATAAGACTGCGGTCAATCGCCACAAGTTACTCAATAATTGACTGGCTGCTGCTATGTAAACACGTGTTTTATTATTTGTAAAAAAGAAATTGGGCTTGGAATGGCTTTGGACAGTTTTTTTTTTAATGTTTGATAAATTAGGTGTTTGACCAAAGTTCACCTGATGTTAATAGACGGAGTGGTCAAAGATGGTAAAGCACACTTAGCCTGAAATAGAATTGACTCGTGAGGCTGCCGGAACACACCGCTGAGTGCTTGGTGGTAAATTTTCAACCACTCTACCAACACGCAATGTTCTATATGTCCATAGAAAACTATAACTTTATTTACATTGTCGAAATATCACCTAATATTATTCAGGCTGATTTTTATTTAAAATTATATGATATAGCTGTAGCTTTGTATAAGCAAACCAATATTTATTTTATTGCAAATTTATGCATGGAAATAGCTTAGTGCTACCGTTCCGTTTAACCTCGAACAAGATAGATGTTAGACTAAAGTATTTTAACTGTGTAAAGTCCAAAAACTTTATGATAGTCCTGATGGACATCTTATTTGCCATGTTGGAACTATTTGTATTGACAGAGTACTTTAAGAGATAAGACTACAAACTACAGTGTCGTAAGGTGACTCGATTGACCACACGAAAAAAGACACCCATGGTAAAACTTTTGTGATTTATCTTTAAAATAATCTATGCTTGCCGGTATCTGTAGGATTTCTATACGTATATTATCTACATTTGTCGTAATCGATTGTTCGAGTTGAGTGATGTCAAATTTATGCTTACTTTTACATACTTACGTAGCTAAGAACACTCCCTGATAATTCACAATTCAAACAAAAAAAATAAAAAACCGTTCCCCCGTTCGGGAGCTACGATGCCGCAGACAGACACACACACAGACACGTCAAACTTATTATCACACCCCGTCGTTTTTGCGTCGGGGGTTAAAAATTATTATCTACGTCTTGAAAAATATTTGTAAGATTAGATAATAGAATTTATGTTTTCATGGAAAACTACAATTAAAGTCACCAAGAAATAAGAAGTAGTCCTCTAAATCCGTGAAGTGTGCGCTTGTTAGCAATGCGTGGGTATGACAAACGGTAGCTTTATTTTCTGAAATAAAATTAGCCTACGCACAGTTTATTTGTAGCAGCCATAATAATACTGCTGAAGTACCTGAAGTAGCCCAAAAACAAAAACAATCTGGGATCACGCCAGACGACAGAAATAATGCGCTTTGAACTCTAGAATGTCTTGTATTTTATATTGCAATAATTACGCGCATCTTCTTGAAAAATAATAAATAATAAATAATCTTTTTACATAGTTTTATCTAGTCCGAACTATAAAAAAACAAACATATACTGTTCGTTACATAAATGTTTAGTACCTGGATGACCGAGCTTTGCTCGGCTGAAAACACGGATAAAACGACGTTTTCTTAAAATGAAACCTAGCTAGATCGATTTATCGCCCCCGAAACTCCCTGCATACTAAGTTTCATGAAAATCGTTGGATCCGTTTCCGAGATTCAGATTATATATACTTACTATACATATATACAAGAATTGCTCATTTAAAGGTAATTAGATAGATAGAATAGATATTAAGTGACAATCGAACCTACAGCCCATAAAAAAGCTACTACAGAATACATAAGCTAACAGAGCAGTCAAATGATATATTTTAATTCAAAGTATTTTCGCGTTTGAGTACATTCTGGGTACATGGGAAATATCCACTGTGATTGATTGATTAACTCTTTATTGTACACAATCAGTTCGATCAGCCGTTTTTGCGGATTGAGTATCAAATATCCAAACATCTAATCTACATATAAACATTCACATTTATAATATTAAGTAGGAATAGGATTAGAAAAGAGAGATATATATCTAAATATATATAACTCAAAGGTGACTGACTGACTGACTGACATAGTGATCTATCAACGCACAGCCCAAACCACTGGACGGATCGGGCTGAAATTTGGCATGCAGGTAGGTGTTATGACGTAGGCATCTGTTAAGAAAGGATTTTGATTAATTCTACCCCCAAAGGGATAAAATAGGGGATGAAAGTTTGTATGAAACTTTGTCAATTTTAAGCCGATCGAGCTGAGACTTTGCATGCATAAAACTACTATGACGTAGGCATCTGGCGCGGGTGAAACCGCGGGGCACAGCTAGTTGTGTATATGAGTATATAATTATATCTTTCTTATATAATTTACATCGCTCTATAATTGTTTAGATATTCAGCTTTGCATCAGACCATAATTTAAATGATGCATGATCCTATCAGGATCATTCTGAATTAGATTTGAAATATGACTAAATACCGTTCGCTGAATTTCGTAAATTGGGTTATTACATTACTGTCACTTGTTTCGACAGCCAGCGGCGTGGTAAATTCAATTCATAATGAAATCGTGCGAATGAAACTAATAATCAGGTACCTAGATTAGGTGAAGTTTGTACCCTATTATACCTGTCAAAATTATTAGTCAAAGTATTCAATTCTAGAAAGTCAAATTTAAGCTCTTTTTATAGGGTTCCGTACCCAAAGTTTTACCCTTTGGGTACGGAACCCTATAAAAAGAGCCTATTACTAAGACTCCGCTGTCCGTCCGTCCGTCTGTCCATGTGTCCGTCTGTCACCAGGCTGTATCTCATGAACCGTGATAGGTAGACAGTTGAAATTTTCACAGATGATGTATTTCTGTTGCCGCTATAACAACAAATACAAAAAAAACAGAATAAAATAAATATTTAAGGGGGCTCCCATACAACGTGATTTTTGCTCGTATTTTTAATAGATAACGGAACCCTTCGTGCGTGAGTCCGACTCGTACGACTTCATATGGTTTTCTCATGGATTCCATTGTCAGAACTGGACCAAATTGAAATAGAACCACACGGGAAGCACCAGCTTTCAAATAAAAGACAATCTTCAAAATCGGTTCACCCAGTCTAAATTTCTAAGGCAACAAATATAAAAAACAAAAAAAACCATTCGAATTGAGTACCTCCTTCTTTTTTGAAGTCAGTTAATAAAAAAGTAGGTGTTTCTATGTGTGTAAACGTAGCGTTGGGCGTCCGCTCGTTGAGTAGACGACAAAAATCGCGAAGCATGCACCATCTTCACTTAACACCATGTGAGGTAGCGGAGTAAAGCAAGATACTTTATTATTAAAAAAAAATTGTAAGGTATATGAGGTATACCATGATATTTACCTACAAAATAATTTAGTTTTTTTGTCGAATCCTATAATTTTTATATGCTAAAAAAAACACTTATAACGAGATTTCTCTTTGAGTTACTCTTTGAAGACTCTTTGAGTTACGATCTTACACGAACTATTTTTTGTCCTTGTTTTTAATCTGTGACATAGGCCTAAATAGTTTGTCGACATTTAAATCAATTGTACTTCATTTATTTTATTAACTATAGAGAGAAAATAACTGACATTTAAATATTAAACGGCTCATCTCTAGTAATGTAACGTAGTGAGACGTAAATATTCATTGACATTTCAATTGCAAACGTGGGTGTGAACGTAGGCCACGAGGAACGTAGGTAGTGCCACCGAATTTCCAAATATACTTAGAGCATTTACTCCATATGCCGGTACCCAAACTTACAGATAAGTACTACTATTTTAGAACATTATGAAAAGGTAACGCCAAAATGTAAGAGCAAATGCCAGGCTCAAATGGCAGACCATTCAGCTGACATAAACACAGACAAGTTAGCAAAAAAAACTTTTCCTCAACATCGTGGGAAAATAAAGAAAGCGTCTACACACAGACACGACCTGCGGTCGCGGCCGTAGCCATGCCATCACTTTCCCGCAGGCCGTCCCTGTATCTGGCTTCATGTTTGCTATCGCGCTCGTTACAAACCGTGTATAAAAAATACTAATAAAAAAAAATGTTTGTGGGGATGCGTAACTAAATCCCTCTGGATTACGTCATCTTTATTTTGAAATTACAGTAAGTGGCTGTTTATAAAACGACGTATTTATGAATGAAAACAAATTTAAAAATAAAATATCAGTAAAAGCGTCACGTTCAAAATTTATTGACTCCCTGTGCCCATAAAATAAAAATAATAATATTGTTACAAGTTCACAGCCAAAGTGCCTACTTTTTGAGACTTAGCTGAAACCAATCTTGTTATAAAGGCATAGAGCATTCTTCACAAGCCCAGAAGAGAATTAAAAAAAAGGGTAAGCACAACGCATAATCGCAAAAAAATATACTTTTTTCTATTGAACAGCCTTTTTTGTCGATTTCAGGGTTGGTCCTATAGTAAAAGTTTTTCATAACGATGTTATAGATATTTTATTGATTTAGTCCTCCTATTTTGTCGTGACTCGGCATGTGAATTTGGTCGTAAAGAAATTAAAAAAAAAGAAAAAAATTACGTAAAGAAATTAAATTAAATAAAGAAAACAATTTCAAGTTTGATATAAACTAATGTCTAGCTAATAGTTTTAAAATAAAACTCAGAAGTAGGTTCTATGTTTATATCAAACTCTTGTGTGTGTCTTTTGATATTCACTTATCAGTTTGATACATCCAAAGCCTATATTCATACATACAATAAAGCATACACTCCTTTGTAACAATCGTAGCTGCTGTGAAAAACTTTTTCACTCAAATCACTGTTTTGTGGATCCCCATCACCGACATAGATAAGATAATAGTTGCTACGAACTAGCTACGAACCCTGACCCTATTCCACGTTATCAAGATCTGAATCATCGATAGCCACTGACCAAGGAGTTCGCGCGTCGGCTGAACGTAACTCCTCAGTTGACATAGAGAGCGCGTACAGAAAGCACCTTCGCGTAGCTTTGAAAAAAAATCACGATGAATTAAAACTGGCCGATTTAAAAAACAAAATTGACACTGACGCTAGTTCTAATTTCGAATTTGGGCGGGAAACGGTGCGCTCCGCTTTTTTTTTCGCGCGCGTAAAACGTAAATAAAAATGACTTGACAACAATCGTAAAATTCAAAATATTTTAGTGTTGTAAATATTTTTAGTGGGAGTGTTTAGTTTAGTGTTTAAAAGTTCTCAATGTAAATAAATCTGTACACAGAATTCGTAAGTGTAAATATTTTTAATAAAATTGCGAGGTGGTGCGGCCTATACGAGAGTTACATATTACAAAAGTCAACACGAATTTTGAACCTGGATTCTGTATGTTTTTCCATCAGGCCTAACTAATGAAAAAAGTTTAACGCTAAACTCATAAAATTAGTTTTTGTAGTTACCAGAACAAAATTATTATTTTTTTAATATTTTTTTATGCATAAAATCTCGTGTTTTCTCATAAAGGTAAGCGACGGACTATATCTTTCCACTACTACAATTTTTCGCTTATTCTACTTTCATTATCTTTATATATAAAAGCGTTTTCTTTGCTGCTATAAATTCATATATTTTTATACATAAAAAGAAAACAAACTTAAATTTTTATATTAACATTAATTTTATTTACAAAATACAGTTAAAGTAAATGTACAAATATCAAATGAAAAATACAAACAACCAAAAAAAATATATATTTTTGTTATTACTTCTATAAAAGTAAATTAACTAAAGATAATTAATCTACTTGTAAGTGATATCTTTCTGGAACTATCAAACAGTCCGACCAACGAAACATAACGCTGAACTAAGAGATTTTCTTAAAGTTATTATCTAAAATCTTATAATTTCTTTAAAATTATTAAATGTATAATTATATTTACTGATCATTTGTTTTACACGTTGTTTGGTTAAACTATAAAATATATTTAACATTTAAAATTGTATCAAAGAAAAAAAGGCATTTTCCGCTAAAAGGAAATTTTCACAGTCGACGAAGTAACTTTTAAAATCAAGTTGATGCCATTAAAACTGCGAAAAATCCTTGATCCTTGAAGGTGTGAAAATCTATACAACGACGCACCGAGAAGTTTGATTTCGTTTTGCTTTTACTTTAAAAAAACGTATATGTATTTGAGTAGGTATTTATTTGATAAGTTTTTAATACCATCGATACGCTTAGCCGGAGGTCGTGTAAAACCAGTACCATATATTTTGCCGCCAAGTTACTGGCAACACTGTAAATATAAATGTGTTCCAGTTAGAAGGGAACTGCAGCTAATTGAATTATGTATATTACAGGGTTATTGAAATTATCATTGGATATCATTGTAACGAGCGCTAAAGCAGCGACACCCTCCTCGGAGGCACATAGCATAAATTAGAAGTGCAAGTATTCAAAAAGTTAGTTTTTTTTACAGGCTAGGTGTCTGACCACAGCTCATCTGATGTTAAGTGACGGTGTGGTCGAAGATGGTAAAGCACACCTAGCCTGGAATAGTACTGGCTCTTAAGTGAGGTTACCGGAACGCACCGTTAGATGCTTGTCGGCTGATTTTAAACTTGAGGGTGGTAGCTAGCCAGCCGACGACTAGAAAGTACCCTACCGCCATGCTATGGATTCCTCACAATGTTTTCCTTCACCGGCAGCTCAAGCTCATTGTTGGGGTTTAAACCCACGCCCTTAGGCATGCGAACCGACCGCGCTAACCACTAAGATATCATCGCTACGAAATATGTCTAAGGAAAGCACTGGCTACATGTTTCTTTTATTTATTTCTTTTAATACGATTATTTGTTGCTTGAAATAGAATAATTACAAATAACCTTTATATGATATTTTGTCCAACCACAGATATTGTAGACGACAGGTTTATCCGCAAATCGAGCCAAGTGGGGCTATTCTGGTGATCGTTAAGCCAACAAATAATAAATTCGGGAAACCACAACACGGCCGTCTGCCGTTCTCACCGTATTAAGATCACGGCCAAGATGACAAACATTATTTATATCAAGGTGTTTTCTGAATATGCGACGGTCAAACATTACCTGTAACGCTAGTATAATGTTTATCAAAAGAATAATGACAGTAAGTTCCCATAATAGTACAAGCTTCGCTGTGGAGCTAGTTGGCGCTGTGTGAAATGTTCATCATCATCATCAGCCCGTAATCGCCCACTGCTGAGCATAGGCTTCTCTTATACGTCACTCGTCCCGGTCCTGTGCCAATCTTGTACA
Source organism: Biston stratarius (assembly GCA_950106695.1). NCBI lineage: Eukaryota > Metazoa > Arthropoda > Insecta > Lepidoptera > Geometridae > Biston > Biston stratarius. The sequence goes on along the minus strand of OX467106.1, from coordinate 29,978,114 downwards.
GGTTCGACCCGCGATTTTTATTATGTCGTCTACCCAACGAGCTGGTGGACGACCAACGCTCCGTTTACCAGTTCTCGGCCACCAATCCGTCAACACCTTAGTCCACCTGCCATCACCTAGCTTGACGACATGTCCTGCCTAACTCCATTTATGTTTTGTAATTGCCAATCCGATATCGCGCACCTTAGTTCAGCGTCAGATCTTGACAAAAATCTCCCGTGAAATCACATCACATCATCAGCCATAGGACGTCCACTGCTGGAAATAGGCCTCCTCCTGGGGGGGTTTTGCCAATACTCGCCACGCTTGGCAGGCGGGTTGGCGAGCGCAGTTAAGTGTGATTGTTCAAGAAAGACACTGCTGCCCATCTTCCGAATCCTTACATCCCTTAATCGACTCTTCACATTTCCCGTGATATGTTCAATGATATTTATTTGTTAATTCTTTATTCCTGTAGGATCAACCCAGAATTCGCGAAAAATAAAACACAACTACTTCGGCACAACTAATTTTGTTCGTGATTTCAGCAAAATAATGAGTTAGTATAATGAAACTCTTTTGCGTTAAAGCCACCGTTCCACGGGACCCTACCTATTTTTGTGTATTTTATGCGTGGTGGTAGGGTACTTTCTAGTACTCGGCTGGCTAGCTACCACCCTCAAGTTAAAAAACTGCCGCCAAGCATCTAACGATGTGTTCCGGCAGCCTCACTTGAGAGCCAGTACCATTCCAGGCTGGGTGAGCTTTACCATCTTCGACCACACCGTTACTTAACATCGGTCAAACAACTAGCCTGTCAAGCAATAAAAAAAACTATTTGTCACATTTGAAACAAAGGAAACGAGTTATATGGTTCACTTACCCTAATTCTGGTATAATATTTAGTACCTAGATGACTGGTTTTTTTTTTTGGTAAACGACGTTATCTAAAAAAGAAACTTATAGGTTGTACAATACATAGTGACATATACCAACTTATACAAGTTCATACTAACATTTATACCTCTTCTACATCATACGCTATAAAAATTATAGCACCACTTCAACTACTTCTAGGTCTTAAACTACAATAAACTTCCGGGGACATAGTTATACAAATACTAAAACAATAAGAAGCCAGAGTAATGAAAATCGCATGAAATGAAGTACCTATTAAAAAGGAAGCATAGTTTAGACTCGCAAGAGTTTACAATGTATTGTGACTTGCAGCCAGTTTCAAAGCTGTTAAAACTAAGGATAATGAAATCGTCTCATATTACGTACTAATTACTAGTTATTTTTATGTAAAAGTAATGAGACGACCGAGGCGCTCTCTTGATGGTAGGAGCATGTGCGCGTTGCACGTATATACATAAGTCGGTTGGTAACTCGGTCGGACTCGTGTTTATCTACTTGTACCTACTATAGGTACTGTAGAATTTTTTGATCACTATAGTATATGTACAATGAACGAATATCCATGAATATTACAGCGATAAATAACACTTACAAACGAAGTCCACGGCGTCGCTGCTTTAGCGCTTGTTACTTTGAGACTTACGATGGTTAGTCTCAACAGCAATGTAATTTCGCTAAATGCCTTCAAACCAGAATGTATACACGTTTACACGCTACTGCTTGTCGGCATAATATGTGGTACAGCGGTGGTACCTACCTAGACGACCTCCTGCTAAGAAGAATAAACCAAGTAAAGTTAAGTATTGTTTAAAAGTTACGTATAGATTAACTGAACTCGTCATGTTACTATTTTCTATCTCTTGCATCTCATATTATCAATTAAACAACAACCTGAAAAGAGAGAGAGAGAGAAAATAAGCATTTTTCTCGTTATTTGCTTGCAGAAGTCCACTTCGCAAGTTTTCTTCTCAGTCTAAATTTCGCGCTACCACAGTCTTATTCCGTTTCAGCAATTTGTGATTTGTCTTATAGCAATCTGTTATAAGTTCTTCTGGCTTTTAGTTTACTTGAAAGTTAAAACTGATATGCTTTTATGCAACTTTAAATGAAATTTTGTTTTAGTATAGAAACAGATACCCTAATACCCTTACCTACCTAATACTAATACCCTTTGAAATAAAAAACGAATTTTCCAAATCAGTGCAGGAGTTTTCGAGTAATCGGTGTACCATTAAAAAAAAAGATTCCGACGAATTGACAACCTCCTTATTTGATGTCGGTTAAAAATAAGTAAATAGTCATTATCAGAGATTCCAACTTCCAAGCACTAAGCAAACATATTTCAAACAAAACTTGATCAGAATTACCATGTTTCAGACTTCTCTATCCTATTTAGGTATCTGACTGTCAACAGTTTCTCTAGTACCTATCTCTATCTAAGAACTATTCCCGTCGAAACTATATCTTGGATCGAACTACTAATTGCAATTTACTAAGCTTACCGCTCGCCACGCCATCAGCGCAGAATACTAACGAATAACCTGAGTGACTTACCTATTATCAGACTCGCTGACACCAATACAGTGACTTAACGAGAGGAAAAGAGAAGAAAATCTTCGCCCTATTTCTCTCTAGCTAGCTAATAAGGCATCGGCCCTTCGTGATCTGTGCCAATCAAAATATACTAGTACCTAATTTATATTGAAATGAATTGATGGATTATTTTTGAAATTGTGTGTTGGGAAATTCGGAGGCTTTTTGAATAGTTATCTCCAGCGCTAAAATTTTCGGTCTCTGATGATTAATAAAGTTCTCGGTTTCCTTCCAGTTCGTCATTAATTTTTAACCCTCTCTGATTGAGCTGAAACTTTGCAAATACCCAATGGTACGTCGGGTCACCTATATAAGCCACAATACATTATATAAAAGTTTACCCACCCTAACCAAAGCCTAGATGATTGTTGTATTTTTATTGTAATTACTACGAGTAATAGTAATAGCTTGAGCATGGTAATAGGTTATGTACTATAAACTCGTCTAACTAACACTCTTAAGTCGTAAATCTAACTTCTAACGAGATTTTCCTGCAGCCTCCTTTGAAAGCCAGTAGGTACCTAGTCGACGCTAGATTTACTATCCATCTTCGACCATACCATCACACTAGGGGAACTGTAATCAAAACTTAATATCCCTAACTATTACAAAAACTCTAGTTATTTACAAAGGTTTTTCAATGGTTGACATGCTAGGTGTTTGACCACAGCTCACCTGGTGTTAACTTGACGGTGTGGTTGAAGATAGTAAAGCACACCTAGCCTGGAATCTAGCCTAATCCTAGCTACACCATAACTTAACATCAGGCGACCTGGGTCAAACACCTAGCTTGTCAACGATAAAAAAACACGTAAAATTTTCTTGACAAAAGTGATAGGCCTGATGATGAAAGTCCATCCCAAAAAATCTCATCGATTCGATGTGAAATAAGGAAATTATAAGCCCATAAGCGCACTTTCCCATTTACCTATAAAGGATACTGAATTAGTAATAGCGATCCTCATGCGGCGCCGAGCTGATATAATGTGTGTTGCGACCTTAAGGATACAATCTCATCCCGTCATTTTATGATAACGAACTCTGCGGCCGAGTAATTAGAGTCTCATACAGCCATATTTCAGCTTCAATTCCCTAAGAAGCTTATTCGCTCCAACGGTTTCATCTAGAATATCCTTAAGGTATATATAGCAAGCTTTTAACACTCGGTTAAACTAAACAGAGTCGATTACTCCATTTGTATAATGTTGTTTGCAATCTTGTGCCAAATCGACAGAGTATCATTAGCATACGTATAATTTTTGTATTTGTAGAACGGAGACAATGATGTCATAAATGTGTTTTTTTTTAAATATCTACCTACCTTTTTGTTCTTTTTAAACTTTCTCGACTTGAATACATAATTATCAGGGCGAGCGAAGCGAGCCCTATCACTATCCCACAACCTGAGCATTTTTGTGGCACACTTTACTGAAAAACTATAACTCCTTTAGATTTGTACTTTAACATAGTAATTTAACTTTATATCTAGATGTGTTATCTGTGAAAAAAATAATTATAACCATGAAAAAAAATTTACATTAACAATTTTGTATTCATTGTATAGAATTTTATTGTACTACTATCGCCATCTGTTAGAAAACCAAAGAGTTAACACCAATCAACTGAACTAAATTCAATAAGAAAAAACTGTTTTTAATAATTATTAAAAAAACTACGCGAGCCCTCACAAAGCTCAGCTTTTGGCTAGTATTTATCACCGGGTCTTGATCGCGCACACAATACTATGAAATTAATTTTATAAAACCAGACCAAAATGAGGGTAGGAGATCGCAACACCTTCATTTTTTATCGAGACGCACTCTCCATTCAGCTCGTGACCACGGCTATTGCAACATAGCCGAAACGTTGAGGTTAATAAACAAAACGAATTTTATAGTATTGTGTGCGCGATTAAGACCCAGTGATAAACATAATTATCTACGTTTTTGTGTTAAAAATATAGGTATTTGACCACAAGTCACCGACGTTGTGTGACGGTGCATTTGCAGATGATAGACTTTTTTATGGATGACAGGTTAGGTGTTTCATCACAGCTCACCTGATGTTAAGTGACGATTTGGTCAAAGATAAACACCCTAGCCTGAAATGGAATTGGTTCTTAAGTGAGGCTGTCGGAATACACCGCTAGGTGCTTGACGGTAGATTTTTAACTTGAGGGTAGTAGCTAGCTAGCCGAGTAGGGTAGACTGGGTACGGTTGTGCCAGGGTACGGTAGTGACAGTCGTTATAATCGCGAAGCTATACGGAATACGGGGAAGAGTGTAAGGGGAAAAAGAAGCGCGATGCAAGTCTACACATGTTGTTCAATATTGCGTTAGCCGGTGCGCGACGTAAACAAAAGCAGGAGGCCACATTGCTTTTCAACAGCCAAAAGTAAGTTTTTTTGTTCAGATTCTTTTAATATTTACTTTTATTGGTATACAGATATACTATAGCAAATATTTTTTTGTTGTGAATTGAATATTAGTAGTTAATAACAAATGATAATTTTTTACATAGATAATTTAGGTTAGTCATGGTGTTTGATTGTTTTCAGAAGCATGCGTTGGGTACGGTTGTGACATATGTAGTGGGTACGGTTGTGACATATATTAATGAAAGTAAGGCTGGCGAAAAATGGATCAAATGCCAACGGACATGTGGATTCTGGTCCCAGGTAGAGTGCGTAGGTGATAATCACTATTATCTTTGTCATATATTTGATAAATCTGACTAGATCTCAGTATGCTCATATATTCATTAACGTTTGTTTTTGGAAGTTTTTGTTACAATTATAGCAAAGCTTTTTTTCTACTTACCGTAAATTTAAGTCTAATTGATATTTTGAGTCAATCTAAAAAGGCTGTGTTACAATAACGTTAGATGTTACAGTTTATGAATATTTTTTAAGCATGTTGTCATAGTAACGGTAATTTAAATTTATTTAAAGTTTTGACTGATTCTAAGATGGCTGTTATTATAATAACGTTTAATAGTTTAGTAATATTATAGTTACGGTAATTTAAATTGAGTTATCACTTTGACTAATTTTATGATTCTAAAGAAGATGGTTATAATAATATCAGATGTTGCAGTGCCTTATTAATTATAAGAGTAGAAGTGATCGTACATTTAATTTAATTTGATATATAAATGTAAACTTTATATAGAAGAAAAGTATTTTGTGTTATGTTAAACATTTCTAACAATAAAAGTCATTATAAACCATTTCTGTGAATGTTTGCGTCTGTCACTACTGACCCCAACCATTGTCACAACCGTCCTTGGGGTGTGGTCGGTTGTGACATTTTCCCTTTTTTTTCAAATTTGATGCTATAACTAATACAGCGTATTTTGAGACAAAATTTCAATATTTTTGTGTTGACAAATGTACAAACTACGATTTAAGTAATTTTTGTCTCAACTAACTAGTAAATTAACAAAATTATTGGCAGTCAAACATAAATTGTCACAATCGTACCCAGTCTACCCTACTATAAAATAAAACGCCTATAAATAGGCTGCTAGTATAACTTTTAGGTACTTGACGTCAGATTTTTGACTGGTAACAAGTTGAGTACTAAAAAGTACTCTACTGCTGCGTTTTTCCCACGACGTTTTCCTTCACTCACACAGCTCAAGCTTATTGTGGAGATTTAAACACAACGTGCTAACAACTGAGCTATCAGCACCCTCTATGGCAAACGCTAGCTTGTCGAGCACACGTTTTACAAAGAATTCTGTGAATTTTGACATTTATGACAATTGTTTTGATATTTTTATAGAATTTTTGCATATTTTTTGTCATTTTAATACTTTACTGATATTGTTAATTTCCCTATTTTTAAGATGAATGTGTTTATTTTAATTACACAATAAGTATTTAAATTATAAACCTGTAACATCTCGTTATCAATAAATATGAATATAATAATGATTATCATGGCTAAAAAACAAACATATTCCTGATTTTACATTCCTGACAGGCACCTTACACTAAGGCTCTAGAGATTGTAAGGACAGTCGAGTGAATGGAGAACAAGGAACAATTTGTCGGGACTCCCGTGTCATTTAGCCTCACTGGGGCATTTCTAACTGTGGCCAAACATTTCCTCGGTATGTATTCGCTAATTTACGGAATATGTACACAATCCATAAAATTGGATTTATTTGGACCAATTTCCTGTATAACTACTTATCTACAGGAAAGTAACCAATACAAGGCGAGCTTTAATGGCGCCTTGCTTCCGAGTGACCTTATTCGAATGACAAAACATCATTTTTATTTATGATATAATAAAAAATAAGAGTTAGTTTTTATTTTAAATCAGACTTATGATCATAGCACTAACTATGACCTAATAAATAAATGAATATCATAAAGCGCCATTAAACTAAGCAAAGCTTGTATTATGGGAACCAGGTTACTGATAAAATATTTATATACTTTTGTAGCAATGATAGCTGGTTAGCGCGGTCAATTTACACGGCCGGCGTGGATTCAAACCCCACCAATGAGTTTAAACAGCCGGTGAAGGAAAACATCGTGAGAAACCATAGGATGGTGGTAGGGTACTTGGTAAGGACAAATGTTTGTTTGGTATAAACAAATGTTTGTTCTGTGTCTGGGTGTTCTGTATGTATTATAAGTATGTATTTACAAAAAAAAAGTATTTATGTATTCTATCAGTTATCTGACTTCCATCACACAAGCTCTGCTTAGTTTGGGATCAGATGGCGCTGTGTGTTATGTTTCCTAAAATATTTATTAATATTTATTTATTAAATATTTAAATATTTATTACTTTCGAGTACCACCAAGTTAAAAATCAACCGTCAAGCATCTAACGGTGTGCTCAGACAGCCTCACTAGAGAGCGAGTACCATTCCAAGTCAGATGTGTTCTCCATCTTCAAAGACACCATCACTTTATCTCAGGTGAGCTGTGCCCCAACATCTAGCCTATTCACTATGCAATGGATTTCGATACAGTTTTCATTGTCACGTAAATATTTTTTTCTAAAAAGTTGATAATTTCATGAGAAGCCGGGAGGGTCTCTAGTATTAATTAAATAATAAAGTTAATAAGTTTTTTTTTTTTTTTTTATACCTGACAGATTTGGTGTTTGACCACAACTCACCTGATGTTAAGTGACGGTGTGGTCGAAGATGGTAAAGCACACCTAGCCTGGAATGGATATCTGCTTGTTCCTTAATTTAGTCATTGCTGATAACCTCTGGATGTATTTAATCACTTTACTGAACGATGTTTGTTATCTATCTATATCTTTAAACGAGCAAATCTTGTATATATATACAAGATATTCTGAATCTCGGAAACGGCTCCAACGATTTTCATGAAATTCTGTATCCAGGGGGTTTCGGGGGCGAAAAATCGATCTAGCTAGGTTTCATTTTCAGAAAACGTCGTTTTATCTATGTTTTCAGCCGAGCATTGTTCGGTCAACCAGGTACTGATAATGAAGCTAGCAATAGAATCGAAATTAGTACATTCTCGAGTCTACGTACAAATCACATGAACGTGACTTGGTACTCTTTATACCTCTCTGCTACCACGAACGTACGTGTCTAAAGACCAAAATCGACGGCTCCCACTGGTAACGAAATTATTCACAATAAATATTACTAAGAAATTCTTCTCGGTTCGATAATAAATCATTTGAAATAAATTTTACATTGACATTTCAGAAAGTAAGTAAATGCTCCGTTTCTTAATTCGATTTTACAGACTAAAAATTATCATGATTGGTATGGGATGCTGTAAAGAAAAATAATGTGTTTTATGTGATACCCCATCAGAAGCAGTTTTCTAAACTGCCCATCGAGTCCTAATTAATAAATAAAAAACACACACAAAAAGAGACTTGAGCTAAAGAAACCTAGATAGTTGCTATATATATAAATCCAAACTTTTACCTATGACCATTATTTTTTCTTCGTTTTTGGCATCGCATTTTGGGCATTTGCCAGTAACAAGCCTTTAGATATTCCAATCACTTTCTGATAAAACCAATTGAAATATGTCTAAGTCACACAGAATAAGTCAAGGTTGAGTCCGTCCATGCCCTCAAAAAGTCGTGGCTACCACAAACTTCGACAGAGTTTTAGAAATAACACAAAAGAACACAATATACCGTTTTCCTACATTCACGTACGTAGTTTGTCACTTTATAACTTAAAAAATATATTTTTTTTTAAACATAAGCACTTGTAAAAACACAAGTTTTGGATTGAGACACAATGCATCGCTGCATAGTTTCCCGCCATAACTTTTTTTTTGTATTGATTGGAAATGGTGAATTTAGTAACTTAGGTTTAGTAACTAACCAATTGAAGTTCCAAAGCATCTACCGTAAATACCAAGACTCACGACGACCTTTGACATAAGTCTTTTGCATTATCTGTGATATAACAGGTCTATCCCGGAGCAGATGATGTCAGCGAATCCCGGATAAGTAAACAACTTCGAAGGTCACCCTGTCTATCTCAGGAAGATAAACAGATTTACATAAACAGTCGAGAAATTACAATAGCTATCCTAAATTGAGATACTTTGAGAGTTTTGTTACTCGGAGACATTTGCCATGTCCTTCACCGAATTCACAAGGAAAACAAATCGACACTGATTTTCTTATCTAATGTTATAAGAACGTAGTTATACTTACTTTCAAGTTTATACTCATAGGAATAGAATAATCAGTATGTTTAAAGAAACTATGTTTGCATTGGAACAATAATAGAGTTCATTAATGGCGAGTATACGGGGAAAGTTTCTAAAGTAAGCTTAACTTGTAACTTATTGAGTACGAAAGTCAGTATGATTTGGTACATTCTGGGCAAACCAACATTTTTACGTTAGTGTTACCCAAGAGAACACCGACCACCTTTGAATTTTCTCATGAATTTTGTGAGCTGTGGTCAAACTTCTAACCTAGGTATAGGTAAGTACGCCCATGCAGTAAAGTTTGTTACATATTGAAGTTAATGTACATTAGAATGAAGATAATAAAACAAAAGTAATTTATTTTTTATTCTTTGTTGTACATATACTAAAATATGTCCAAAAAAAAAAAACACTAATACGTATATACGTATACATATGTATAAATACAGCAAACAAATAAATATGATACTACTTAATATTAATATATAAATAATAAACTATTATAATATTATAAGTCAACTAAAATGATATTATGACATTTATGAATGATAAGTTTCGTTGACATTTTAGTATTTTCCTAGAGATTTTTTCGTGAAATTTAATCTAGTCACCCTGTGTCGGGTACTGCCGGCTGATTTGCAACACAAGTTTCAAAGTTATCTTCTAGGTACATAGAATCCGTTCAAAAGAAAAGGTATTGACATTTTTGATGTACGATTTCGGGCCCTCATAAAATCTCTCATTACAAATTAATTACGCTCAATTTATTTTCTTACTTTTATGTTTGACATTTGACATTTGCTACTCGCAGTATTGTTTGTAAGAGTAATGAGTAATGTTTAATATCTTTTATGTGTAAGAGTAATGAGACGAACGAGACGCTCTCCTGATGGTAAGAGATAACGCATGTTCATGACCATTGCAGCGATACACAGAACTTTGAGTAACAAAACAAAGTCCTGGTATGACTGCTTTGGCGCTTGACTCTATGGTTATTAATTTCGCTAGCTGTAGTAACCTTTAAAAACCTTGTGTTCCGGAACACAATTATGTTTACACACTGCTGCTTGGCGGCAGAATATCTAGTTCTGCGGTGATGATGTTTGTGGATTTATTATTTGGGTAAATTTTAACAATGTATTAGTGTGTATTGTTTAGTGTAAAGAGTGTTAGTAAACCTGAATAAACAAACTATTATATAGAGTATATTTTAACACCTATAATGGCTTGAAGGAGCTCAGCTGCTTCTGATGTCAAGTAGAGCTCAATTAGTTACGGGTAGGTATTGCTTACACTATTACCTGTAACGATATCACAACAAATCACTTCAACGTCAACTACAATAATAAAATTAACGTCTTCTAGAAATCTGCTGCGGTCGCGTTAAAACTTTCGAAATCGTTAATTTATTAGGATACAAACGGTCAACTTCAGTCTTCGGTCAAAGATCTCTTTGAGACCGATAATAGTTTCATAAATAAGAATGTTATTAATGTCCTCCTTGTGTCGCATCTGCTTTTAGAGGCCAGGGTTCGATTCTTGTCTAGGTATTGGTATTGAATCTATTTTGTAGACATTTTCCGATAGTATTATATGATCTGTAAAAGCGGAGAGTTCTAGTGTAAGTTATTTATTTACTATGTTGTCTACATATTTGCTTCTTTGAGCTGTCTTCAGACAAAATTTCATTGAAATCCATTCGACCGTTGCGTAATTGGGTTGCGAACCATAAGACACACCGTAGACGTAGAGGATATACGGAGGAGCCATATCCAGTCAAACGCTTGAGTCAACTACATGCACTTTTATGTCCGCGTGAATCATTTCATACAGCCAATAACTGGCATGCACCTTTGTAGTATATTTATCTATGTGTTACACACTTATATACTCGCATTTTATTACATATTACATTATTGTAATCAAAATAGTCATCATATTCATCAATAATTTCCTCCCCCAATAATTTCCATGAAAACCGGTAGGAAGCGGCTCGCATCCAGCGCGTTCCTGCGGTCTTCATTAAGTAGTCTGTCCACCTTGTAGGCGGACGCCCTACGCTGCGCTTACTGGTCCGTGGTCTCCACTTCAGAACTTTATAGCCCCATCGGCAATCAGGTCTGCGCGCTATATGTAAAATAAAATAGTAGACAAATAGTATTTCAGTACACAGTGTTTTTAGTAAAATACAAACATTTTAAAGCAGCAAAACATATATATCCTGATGATATTTCTGAGGAGACTGTTGTTTTCGAAACTCTAATACCATATATGTTTTCTCTAATTACGCGTAATTACTGTATGTTTGGTCCGCTAAATTTAGTAGTCAACTGAGGTACCAAAACACGAATTTATATAAAACTAATATAATTATAAAAATTAAGACGCACTAATTAATTTATTTATTTTATTTATTATTTATTTATTAATTAATTAAGATCACTAATACAATATGAATGCCTTTTATTGACGTAACTGCTTTTATTATGTTATAGATATCTTAATCAAAGCATTGATGTTTTACCAGATGTAACAACTCTATCTAGCTGTAAAGGTTGCGAAGGTTCGTTTGATCCCACACACGATCCTCGCGTGGGATGTAAAGTGAAAAGTAGGAGTTGTTAGGCACATGATTTTAAGTGACGGTATGATCGAAGTTGATGAACACATCTAGCCTGGAATGAAACTGGCTCTTAAGTGAGGCTGTCGGAACAAAGTGTTAGGTGCTTGGCGATAAATTTTCAACTTTGCTATGCTAGCCATCCGAGTACCAGAAATTACTCTACCACCAGTTTCCTCGCGATGTTTTCCTTCACCCATAGCTCAAGCTCATTGTTGGAATTTGAAACCAAGCCGATTAGTCTAACAACCCACCGCGCTTACCACTAAACTATCCTTGCTGCAATTAAATAAACTATCCAATCTAAGTCGACGCTATTTAATGGGAATAGTTCTCAAAACTCTAGTCCCTATACCACGTATGGCAATATTTAATCTTAGTGCAAAATAGAGGTGTTTAGTGATAAGGCGTTGACCAGACGAGATGAGCTCTCTGAATATTTCTGTAGTTCCCATGTTTATTTAGTTTCCACCCCAAAAGTCTCCAAGATGTATATTTTCGCCTTTTGTAGTCTTCTGCTAATTCAATAGCTAACGATTTTGTAACGAAATAGTATAAATTTCTGTAATTTTAGTCGTTGAAATATTTGACTACAATCATTCACTGATAGAATGTGACGTTACGATGTAAGATGGAACGCTTGTGTGATTTCTAGATATTCTGATTTGACCTCACTTGAAATTCGGTTCCGATCCCAAGGTAAGGGTGCTTATAATGTTTGTTTGATTATTATCAAGCGTGGTCAAACTTACCGTGACCACCGTAAGAAAACGAAGTAAGACAAGATGAAAGTACGAGTATAAATGATAAGGTAATGACAGCAATTAAGTACGTTTGTAATAATTATTTTTTGCTTTCAGATAATAGAGTTGATAACGTCTGCTATCCGCAAATTATCGTAATAATTGCTAGCTGACCTCTAGACTTATTGATGACAGTTTTACCTATTTATCTCTTAGCCGACTTCAAAAAAGGAAGAGGTTATCAATTCGTCGAAATCTTTTTTTTTACTCGACCGATTGCTCGAAGACGCCTGCACCTATTTGGAAAATTCTTTTTTGTTTTAAATGGTATACTTTGCAGGTGGTCCCATTTAAATTTTATCGAAATCGGTTGAGTGGTTTTTAAAAAATTAACAAAAATCTAAAAATTGTATACATCGTTGATATTTTCGTTTACTCCGAAACCTCGCTGTTTCATTGGAGCAGTGCGTTTAGTTGGTCATGGAGTCGGTTTTTCTAAATTGTAAATTTATATTTGTTTTATTACAAATAGGCTTGCGTTTGAACTCCATCTCGCCTTGTTTTTAAACGAAAATGCGGTCTACGATGGAGCGTGCTCACCTAGAAGAAACCGATTCACTCGCGACTTGAAGGGATCCAGATTGTATATATCAGGAAACAATCAGTCAGGCAGCAAATTACATTGCTTAGCGGTTCTCACAATGAAGGTGGAATCGCACCGTTTAGTTCGAGTTTTTGGAATCTCGACCATGAAGGGTGTCGCTTTTTAGAACTCCTGACTGTCTGAACGTAGAATGGGCAGGGTAGAATTAGGCCATGCAGATCAGAAACGCACTTTCCAAAGTGTATCCGGTAGAAAACTAACAGACAAGATCGACCTCGATGTTCCAGGCTTTGGAGCTTATGAGTTTCTTAGCACGTTTTTCAATGGACTCGAACGCCTTGGCCGATCCGGCCCAAAAGTGAAAACAGTACTCCATGCATGATCGAAGTTGTGTTTGGTATAAAATGAGCAACTGTTCCGGCGTGAACTACCGTCGCACTATTGAAAGATACTCAGTTTTTTGGCAGCATTTCCCGTCTTCAATCATCTATTCTAGTCATTGTATTCGGCATGTCAAATTCTCTTTTGTAGCGATTATAGCTCAGTGGTTGGCGCGGTCGGTTCACAGGCCGAAGGGCGTGAGTTCAAACACCAACCAACCAACCAACCAACCTCGAGCTATCGGTGAGGGAAAACATCGTGGAGGAAACCACAACACGGTGGTAGGAAACATTCTAGTACTCGGCTGGCTACCTACCACCCAAATAGAAAAAATTGTCGCCAAGCAAGTTTGTCTTCCGGCAGCCGCACTTGAGAGCCAGTTCCATTCCTGGTTAGGTGTGCTTACCATCTTTGACCACAACATTACTTAACATCAGGTGAGCTGTGGTCAAATACTGATTATCAAACCTTGTATTTTTTCGAGTGTTTAAATGTAAACATCTTAAGTGCCGACTTACGATCATGAGTGTGGGACATTTGTTTTCAAAACTCCACCGAAGCTTCTAGTAATATTGCCTGTAAATAATTTACTAGGGCATGAACAGACTTGACCCTGACATTTTGTGACTTTGATTGAGTCTTAGACTTCTCTCACTTGATTGTTCATCATTTACTTGGAAATAAAGAAATATTTTAGTTTCCACAAACGGGATTACTCACATTTAATTACAGCGTATACTAATTGGACTATAGTTTAATGTAAAGCAAGACGATGCCGTGCGCGCTTTGTAGGTACTTTACTTTGACTCCTTGAAAAAGATGATCAGATGACCAAATGTGGCCGAAATTATAGTCGGAGTATCCAATGTAAAACTAAAGACATACTTAACACTGGCCAAAAGCACAAATTCCGATGCCAAAAATAAATAGATAGACTTTAAAAAAATCTGTTGTATTGATAGGGGTCGATTAAATTATAACATTTCCTTATAAACGAGTTACAAATACAAACCAATCACATTTTGTTTTGCAACGATAGTTCCGACCTATGAGGGGAAGACTATTAACATTTCTTTGGTACCGTCGTATTTGCTGACTTAGTTTTTATTGACTGCATCTCTAAAGCTGGGTGCAGACTATCGAACGCTTCCTGTATTTGACCTTTAGTAACAGTCGTAAACTAACCTATAAGTATTTTTAATTTTTATCCAGTTCACTAGTGAGGTTTTTACGGGGCATATAACTGAACTATTTAAATTCAAAATAATTTTTGTTGTAAGTATAAATTGTGTATTTCAAGTTTGTGTCATCAATTGGGTATCAACAGCTACCTTTTTAAGCATATAAATAAGATACAAATTATTCGTAAGAGTGGCATATACATACATAATAGTTATAGATATGTAGTTACTAATTTATATATATTATATATCCTATGTCATATAAGATCAAAATCGTATTCAAATTATTCTTAATCAAATATTTGTACATGCCTGACTTTTTTTTAAATAGACGCGTTTAACCGCCTTCTCGCCTGATGTTAAGCTACGATAGAACAAGCTTGCCTAGAAGAAATCAATTCACTCGCGATTTGAAGGCAACCAGATCTATCGGGGAACACCCAATCGGACAGCAAATTTCATTGTTTAAAAAAGGATAACTGAGGAATAAAACCGTTTCAATAAATCACTACATAGTATAAAACAAAGTAGCTTCCCGCCGTCTGTACGCTCAGATCTTTTAAACTACGCAACGGATTTTAATGCAGTTTCCATCAATAGACAGAGTGATTCAAGAGGAAAGTTTATATGTATAATACACGCATATGCACCGTAGTATCTACAGTGCACCCGTGCGAAGTCGGGGCGGGTCGCTAGTTATTTATAAAAATATCTCAAATAAATTCCTGTATTTGGAGTTTTTTTGCTAAATAAAACAAACAAATTTTGTATTGCACATGCTATTTTTTTTTTCAGTCTATTTTTAAGCAGAATATTGCGCACTTGTTTAAACATATAATAGAATAAAGTGGAGACTTGAGACAGCCAAACAACAGGCTCCAAGTGTCCATCTCTAATGGAAACATCCGGTAAACTAGATAGCCTAAAGCCTTACATGCGCTCAAATTAAAGCTAACACTTAGACGAGTGCTAAACACTAGTGAGTCGTAAGTCGTCCGATAGTTTGTTCCCAGCCTAACTCCCATAAACCCTACAGCCCTAGTGACCGTGACCCGTGTAATGGACAGCCTTGCCACTGTTTGTGGGCCGCTAATGGGCACGGGGCTAGGTGGGGCCCATTGTGCCGGCATCCGGCCCTTTAGGCCACTCGAGCTGCCCCATTCACAGGCCAGATTTGTTGTTGTGTGGTTTACAGTGGTCACGCAGGTACAGGATAGCTGGCTGAGCGAGCAACTCGTTACTCAGAATTATTATTATCGTTTTTTGTCTTAATATTTTTCTAAATGTTATTTTATGTATAGTAACGTTGGGTAGATGGCCCCCGTACGGCAGGTTTTTTAAGACATTGGCAGCATCACCTCGTTGAATAGCCACACTCAACCTGTGGGAAAAGTATGTGCCAGCGCCCAGCTCTGGGATCCCTTAAAAAAAACTAATATTTTTGGCATATGTAATATTTTTATAAGACGACCACTGACCTCTATTCCAACAGCCAGTCGTATTAAAGAATATTTAGTATAGCTCAGAAAGCAGACAAAACTTCTGAAGAAATCGCAGAACAATTCCCTATAATCCGATTACCGAGCCTTCAGACGCGCCTATAGCTCGTCCTCGCATGTCTAATCTACGAAATATCCTCGCGGAAACATAACATACATATTTTACTTTCAAATTGCCGCACCTTGCCGTGTGTGTCGCTCGAGCATGTTTGAACGAACTAATGAGGTTTTATAAAATAGTACTATAGGGGTTAAAACCTTAGCATATGGGGCGGTAAGCAAAAATGACTGGCAACATTAATAAAATTCGTAATCTCCATGTCAATCGGTAATCAGAAATGCGGAAATAATGTGCCCTTAAGCAAAATCGTGGCGTGGTATTTGTAATAATAGGTTAGGCGAATGACCACAGCTGACCTGAGGTTATATTCCTCACCACACTTAACTTAACGTGCTCAGTTTTACGTATCGCGGAGGAATTCCAATTGAATTCGCAAGTAATGGTTTTTTTTTCGTGTAAGCGTAAGTTGACAAAGATCACAGATGCCGGTGTCTGTAGAGTGGTAAGTAAAATAAAACGGTATTCATTATGCTAATTTCAAATATAGAAACGCGATCACAGCAACTAACCTTAATAATAAGCATATGACGTTATAAACGTTTTATTTGGTAGATCTCCTTAGTAGGAGTTCGTCTAGGTCCAGGATATTCTGCAGGCCAAGCAGTAGTGTGTTAACATTACTGTGTTTCGGTTTGAAGGGTACGGCAACTAGTGAAATTACAGGGCTGTTGAGACTAACCAACGAAAGTTTCAAAGTAATAAGCGCCAACGCAGCTATACCCTGGATTTTGTTTTGTTTTGATTTTCCGGTTGACCTAGAATTGACAATTTTGGTTAAAATCAAGGTTTTTTCAAAGAAAAATTCCGAAAAATAAAAAATTATCATACAGTGTTTCCTATTAATTCTATCCTTACGGCATTTTCGAAAATTTACTATGTTTGTAATACTTGGCGACAGATTTTCACATCGGGCGTATAAAAAATCAGCCAAATGAATTTTACTCAAAAACTTTCAACGAAATAGGCCGACTTTCTAATTTAAATCAAAACTACGGATTCTGTACATTGTTTGTTGTGACATTCTCCCTGAATTCATGACTCGAGCTCCACAAAATTAGCTACAAAGTCGAGCATTCCTGATCCACAGCCATTTGTTTTCTGGCGACAATTTCATGGAAACACATTAGCGCTTGCACATTCTCGTGATGAAAGTAAATGAGAATAAAAACTATGCAACAAAAGATAAATGCCAGCTGGTCTATTTCTGACCGTTTAAAATAAATTTTACACCGATTTACTCAATTACTGCGTCCTACGCCTACGTATAGCGATGTGCGATTTTTTTCATCGTCCATTCTGTTTTGGCGGGAACCCAAGCTTTCGCCACAATATGTCGCGAAAACGTCGGCTATATACCTCTCTATTGCGACAGTTGTGTTAAACAGAGACAAATGCCTTTTCTGGATTCAAATGAAGTCACTTCTCTATTTTTGAATGGTGGAGCCACCATAGGATTTCTGGAATGACTGAATATTTTCAGTGTTTTTTTTTTATTTATTTTTTCGTTTTACAGACTCTGCGGGAAAACTGAAGTTCAAAGCTTTACGTCATGATTGGCCGTCCCGAATGTCGTGCAGGGTAATATTCCGTCTGTGGAGGCCGGTAGTTGTTAACAAATAGCTTGAATATAGGGTACGTTCAAAACTGTTTTTAATTGGTTCGTTTAGAAAATTTAACTACCTGGTACGAACCATAATTTCCTGTTAATTGTTTCTGATTATACGGAAATGTAGATATATATTTTATACAGGGTTTCTACAAAACCAAGAAGAGCTCCTTGCTATAATCTTGTCATTAATAAAAGTACACCCTAAAAATGTGGAAAAGAACACTTTCTTATTTTTGTATTATTCTATGTGACTAAACTGACGTGGCTTTATCATATTTTTGTAATACTTATGCGGGATTTTTCACGTTTGATTACGTCGAATTAAGTAAGTATATGTGCGGAACAATTAGGTTAAGCCCCATTTAAATAGTTTTGTCTAAGCGCGAGTGCCCAATTTCCGGAAAGTATTTAGCTGATCAAAAGCTAAAGATAAATGGATGATTAGTAATCTATTAACTACGCGATCCAATGTCAATCTGTGAGTTCGCGTGACACATCGAAACGAAAACGAAAATTATTGCGGCGCCCAAAGTGGTTCCAATTTTGTTCTCTTTTAAAAAGTAGTACCTGGATGACCGAGCTTTGCTCGGCTGAAAACACGGATAAAACGACGTTTTCGAAAAATGAAACCTAGCTAGATTGATTTATCGCCCGCATACTAAATTTTATGAAAATCGTTGGAGCCGTTTCCGAGATCAGATTATATATATATACATGTATACAAGAATTGCTCGTTTAAATATATTAGATATTGTTATCATTTGTATATAATTATTATATATGTAGGTAATTTAAGCAGCAGACTTATTTTTTCACAGATACTGAGATTATAGATAGCATACATAGATAAACAGAAACTCTTTATTGTGCAATAAGAAAAAAATATTGAGCTAGTGACACAAGTGGCGGCTTTTGCCTTCATGATGGGAAGGGCTAATACAAATTGACAACAAGCTCAATAAGACTCGATTCTTTTTCCAAAATAATAATATTGAAACAGGTTAAAGATAAACGTTAAACGACTAAATGTTGGAAGACTGAAGAAAAGTAGATTTAAAGTATCAAAACCACAAAAATCGTACTGAGTTGCAAACAACAACAACAAGCAAGTATATTTTTTCTTATTATTTCGGATTTGTGGGGGCAACAGTGTTACAAATTTTTATTTAATTAAAGCTAAAATGATAGAACTTTTCCTTTTAAAAAATAAAGCTCACTCGATTCGCTCCCTGTATTGATATATTTTTTACGCTATTATAGTGAATGGTATACTATTTAAGACCTTGAAAAAGTGTGGTTCCTATGTGGGAAACTCTCCAATCAATGATCATCAAATATTTAACAATAACTGCTCGCAAACGTCGTGTCCATCACTTCAAGGTTGTAATTAACATAGGCTCGCATTATTCAAAATTACTTTGATTTCATTTGAGACATGCCTACAATTACAAATGTAAAATCGATCATAATATACATAATATATACATGCTCGTCGATTAGATTGATAAGAAAATATAATCTAAAATATGTGTCAGGATAGTGTGTGAAAAAATAAAGTCTTTTCCTACTAGAAGAAAGGCGCAATTTTGAAATATATCAAAACTGCGAATTAAAAAGTAAAAAAAATATAATAATATTATATAATAGAGGTACACTAAGCTAATTTTTTTAACGTTTATAAATCCGCGTTTGTCCACCGACTCGCCTGATGGTAAGCAATATTGTGGTCACTTGATGAATCACGCTGACTTAGGAGATACATACCTATTAACACTGACCATGTAAAACGTAAAAAAACGTCATTGGTTAAAATGTTTTATTAGATTCATAGAAAGTACTTGTAAAACACAAATGTTAATTTTCTTCAATATAAATAAAGTTAGTACCTTAATTAGGAAGCGCAATCAAAAAAAATCAAGCCTATTTTATATGACGAACACAATCTAATAAAATCGAGTTACATTAGTCTTCAAACATATCAAATTATTATTTAATATCTGCTTTTCATCAAAATAAGTACTGAAGTTACCTTTTACCTTCCTAAACGACATCATCAGCAAATTTATCTTCTGTACTCCTAAATTGGAGTCGCAAATCTCCCAAGCCCATAAGCCGATCCTTACAATTATATTTCAGATATTGGACAGGATCCCGAATTACTCAGCAATGCCGTTTAATTTCACAGATTTGGCACAAAATATTCTTTGTAATTACGTGTAAAAATAGCCAGATATATATGGATAGAAAACGTATCCATATATATCTGGCTACGTACGCTGCGAGGAGTACCAAAATGAAACTATGCCAAAATATATTCGCACAAATACGATGCACTTATAATACATACATGTAGAGCTCATGGCATTCAAATTAAAAAATGCATGAGATAATTGTTGTATAATCCTAAACTTGTTGTTTGGTTTTGATAGTGACGATTGTAGAATCAGGCGCTTAGAGAATTACACAAGAAAAGCGCTGATTTGCATTGATTTATATAACCGAAGAAAATTCTCGAAATCAGACTTTTTAGATCAAAAAGAGTCTGATCAGAGTGCCCAAGAAGGAGCGTAATGTTTTTTACGATGCACCGTTTATCCTATAAACGTTTTACTACAAACATTTAAATAAATATACTTCATACATTATTATTATTATAAGGGAAGTCCGTGAAATGTATTGATTGTATAATAAATTATTTCGATGTCCGAGTGAAAATACGCTTTTAGAAACAATGGCCGATACCGGATTTTCTGGCCAAGTGCCTCCAGGTGACAGCATTATCAAGAATAAAAAGCAAACATTTGGCAAGATGCGCAGCTTGCGAGAGATAGTGACAGAACGATATGAAAGTGTCATCGCAGAATCACCTCCTTGGATCAACTCCAAGACCAGAACTCGTAAACTGAAAACATAACTGTCGCGATCTTGGGGAATAAATATAACTTAGGGTACCTAATCTAACTATAGAGATACCTAAATATGTCTACTTAGGTCGAATATTACACAAGACTGTAATGTACTTTTCAACACATTTGCTCAAAAAATGCATTAACGAAGCCTGTATACATTGTTCGACAGCTAAACATTACGCAACCATACAACGGAACGTGCGGTAAAATAGGTATTCTCATCTAAATGTGCATGTTTTACTGCATACTTTGTTGTATAGCGCCGTGCGTATACTTTACGGTATTTTTTTAATTTCCATGAAAAATATGTAAGAATTTCACCAAAGAGAATGATCGAACCTCCTTGAATCGCTTTTGCTCAATACGTTTGTCTCACATTAATACTAAAGAGAAAATGAGACGAAAGATGTAGTTCTAATTTTCACCACGCGCACGGGCGCTATTTGCAAATTCGCGGCATTTTCATATTAGAAACGTCAAAGATTGTTGCAACTTATCAGAAGTGAGTGACTGATATTTATAATCAAAAGTTTAAAAATAGTCCTAACCTTTTGTACTGTTTTCTCGTAATATTTGTAAATTGTATGACACACGTGCGGAAATTGGTATTTACTCTGTGACTATGGTAAGCCCTCGACTTCGTCTCGGGCTTGCATTCGTCTACTCGTTTGTAAAAACCAACATACCGCACTAGTATCATTAATTTTTTTACCGTTTTTATAGATAATGGTACGGAACCCTTCGTGCGAAGGGTTTAAACAAATAGGCTTGTCTTTGACCGCTACCTCCTTTGATGTCAAGCCAAGAGGCGGTCTACGACAGACACGCTTGCCTAGAAGAAACTGATTCACACGCGATCTGAAGGCACCCAGATTGTTTACATCAGGGAACACCAACTCGAGCAATAAATTCCATTGTTTAGCGGTTCTTACGATGAAAGTGTAGGCGAACTTCTACCAAGTAATGGTGCCGGATTTTAAAGCTCTCGGCTGTCCAGGGAATTGCAGCTTTGACAGGTTATTATTATCGTTATTGCACTTACTTATAATAAAAACATTTTAGGCGGAAATACGTCAACCGTTTACGATGCCATAATAATGTTTAGCGGTAGTAAACATTGTTTACGGCGTCCATCCGTCTTGTAATCATTGTATTCATGAATCAGTCGTAAAGCCAATCTGGTGAACTAATAAACAAGATGAAGTTATAGACCCTTCGATATTGACCATAAATTAGCTGTTATATTAACCTCTTGGTATATACAAGATATACAGGAAATAAAAGGCTTAATAATAATAATATACAAGATACATTATGTACGTTTCAGAATTGATTTTCAAAAAAATCGAACTAAGTAGCACACTTTGTAACGATGACAGCTCATTGTTCATTGTTCAACAGCAGTTTGGGCATTCAACAGATGCCCAAACTAAAATGAGGGCTAAACTCTCGACGTCACACAAAGAGTCAGCCTAAGAGCCTACAAAAATCTTTGCTAGCGATCTTTTAGCGAAGCTAAATATAATGCTGCATTGAATATTATGACGGAGAGCAGACGTCTAAATGTTATGGATGCTGAAAACTTATTTCCATAACAATGAACCACTGTTATAAGTACAATTGGCTATTACCCATCGCTATATTTGATTTATGGGCAGCGATCAGCTTGAGTTGCCGGTGAAAGAAAACAGCGTGAGGAAACCATAGCATGGTGGTAGGGTATTTTCTAGTATTCGGCTGGCTTGCTATCACTTTCAAGTTGAAAATCAGCCGCCAAGCAGCACCTAATAATATGTTCCGACAGCCTGACTTGAGAGCCAGTTCCATTCCAGGCTAGGTGTGCTTTACCACTCCATCACGTGAGTGAGCCTTCAAGTGAGCTGTAGTCAAATACAAAAAAATAGAAGATCAAAATAATCTTCTGAGGACCTGGACAGAATAACATTCGATATATTCGATAACGCTATAAGAAGTCCCAAAATATACGGGATTAGAAAAAAGATAATAACATAACAAAAACAACATAGTGCTACGGCGGCTTTATGGCCTAGAGCGCTTTCTTCCAGAAAACTTAGGCTAAGTAAGTGTGTATTCTTCGATTACACCATCACTTAACATCAGGTGGTCAAAACGTCTAGCCTCTCAACCGTAAAAGACCGACCTTTTGTGTTAATTCGAGACAATATAGATTATTATTTGCGTCGCAGTCTCCATCATAATTTATTTGAAAAATTAATAAAACATGAGTAAAAGCGCTAGCGTTGCCAAAGTCTATTAGATGGCCTCAGCTTTTATATATTAGCTTGACTGTAAAAATTGAGTGTTACATAAAGATATATACACAATCACACAGTCTCGTAACCTACGTGAAAGGATGGCCAATCACAACATGCCTGTCTAAACTTCATCGAATAAATCTCAACAAAGTGTGCGTCAGGGCTCCATGGCTTTATTTCACCCTCTTCCTGATACTACAGGTCAAGGAAAAGAACGGCACATTATTTTATTACTCGTGGAAATTCCTGTCTGTACGCAGTATTTAAGAACCGCAATGGATACATTTTTACCCGACTGCCAAGGAAGGGTTAGGTTTTTCGCGCGTATCTTGTATGTATGAAAATTTCTTTATTACCTCGTATCTTCCAAATGGCCGAATGAATTATTATTAAGGTATCGTTAGATTCGTCCCAATAACCCAAGAGCCCTTGGATGGTGCTGGATTTTTGGCGCGAAACAGTAATAAGTTAATTTAAAAAATAACCAAACCTATTAAGTAGGGTATCTAAATAATACCACCAATTAAACAGTTACTACATATGTCTTGTAGTTAAAATAGTTGTTTGTAGTTTATACTTGTAATGTTGTCACATACAAAAGTATCCTATCTTCTCATTCATGATAGAATACTAAAGACAAAAGAACTGTGAAAAGGTATTTAGTAGGTATGTTTACCATATTTGACCACGCCACCACTTAACATCAGATGAGCTGTGGTAAAACAACTAGCCCGTTAACCTTTAAAAAAAATCATCAGATCAGTTCGATGTTACCTTAATATTGCATTGTCAACGAAGTTACAAAAGTCTACCAAATATCAACTCAATCGGATACCAGCATGTGATTGAAAAATAGTTGCCAATTTTGAAACGGACAACTTACTCGCATACATACATTGCAACTGCTTTGCAAGGTAAATGAAACCTTGTAAAACATTTAAAGTATTATTTGTGTTTTGTTTTAAGAACGGAAGGACAAAAAAGCAAAATACAGAACATAGAACAAAACTATAGAACGAGACAAACAAAACTGTAGACGTTTTTGTTCGGTACACATATATAAATACCGTATTTACTATAAGTAAATTTGGCTAGGATAATATTTTTCCAAGAAATATAGCGGAGGAAGATGGGAGTGGAAAGGTAAGTAAGGGTTTATTTATTTTCGTGTCTATTTGTACATCTACTATCTCGAGACTCGTAGTTTCGGTTCTAGAAACATTAGCAAAATTACATCCCGCGAATAATAAAAGTTACATGTAGCTCAACGCAACGTATAAAAAACTCTTGCCGTTATCGTATAAAAATAAAGCCTGGAAGCCTTGCTCGGTTTTTTTTTTCGTTTACTAAAAATAAAACCTAGCTAGATCGATTTATCGCCCCCGAAACTAAATTTGCATACTTTTCATGAAAATCGTTGCTATACTATATATACAAGAATTGCACGTTTAAAGGTATTAGACTAGATAGATAGATAGATAGATAGATAGATAGATAGATAGATACAGGTGTAAGGATCCTAAAAATGAAGTTTTTTCGGGGAGTTGGTGCTCGTGTTATTTTTTTAATATGAAACAGATAAATTATATCGGACTAGTAGCGGTCCGCGGTGATAACCGCTACATATTTTTTTTCGGGATAAAAAGTAGCATATGTGTTAATCCAAAGCGTCAGCTACCTCCATACCAAATTTCATCAGAATTAGTCCAGCCGCTTGAGCGTGAAGCTGTCATCGCTACAAAACTACTTAACTAGTAATCGAGTTTCGCTCAATGTAAGCAAAATATTTTGTCTAATGAAACTTGTAAAAATCCTTTTGCCAGAAATGAGACCTAGGTAAATCGATATTTCAGCCCCAAAAACGGATAGGTATAGCATTTCATCGAAATCGTTGGAGTCGTTTTCAAGATCTCAAAATATACATATACATACAAATACTGTTAGTTTAATAGTATGTTATTAGCTATCGGTAATATTCACAGCAAGCATTTTGTGTCAGCCTCTTTGCTTTTGAGTTTAGTTAGTTTAGAGTTTTATTGTAGAATCCAATCTTAAGTTATCATAGCAATATAAGGATAATAACACCTCATACATTCATATATTCAAGATATTAATATAATAAAAAATCTATCTCTTCAATCACTTTCCCAAGAACCACAGTGAAAGCCAGAAAGTTATGAATATGCCGCTAAACCGTCCCTGGAGTGTAGTTCGCATTCTGTCAACACAAAGCAAGGTCGGCATAGTTCAACGGTCACTTGACCACCTACCTACGTCGCTAACCAAGGCAAGGCTATCAAGGGCATCCTCAAGGACGAAATGTCGAAAAGGTATTGTGGTCAGCTTCAGCCGAATTCAGTACTTAATGTGAATGCTAGAACGAGATAGCCTCTCGCCTGAGAACGAGATCAGGCGAGATGGAGGTCAAAATCAAATCATTTAATAATAATTTAAAAATGTGGTAAAACTTTTCTTATAACTTGAGACTCTCTGGTTTGGAGAAAAACCTTGATTGTCTAACCTCTATTCGATTTGCTTGTCAGGTTTTTTTACATTACTTTGGTAATTTTTTTAAAATGTAAAAGTAATGAGACGAACGCGACGCTTTTCTGATGGTAAGCGATAACGCATGTCCATGATCATTGCAGCGATATGCAGAACTTTAAGTAGCAAAACAAAGTCCAGGGCATCGTTACTTAGGCGCTCATAGCACCTGCAAACCAGAACACAGTACCACAATACCTAATATTTACACACTACTGCTTGGCAGCAGAATATCTGCTACTACGGTGGTACCTACCTAGACGACCTCCTGCTAAGGAAACCTACCACCAAGTCAATAGTCAAGTCAAGTCAAGTCATCAGTTAATTTGAATAGATTTTTTTATATACATATGTAATGCTCGCCTGATGGAGAGCGACGGTGCGCGCAAAGACGGAGCACGTTAATCTAGAAGAAATCTATTCACTCTAGCATAAAAACGCCAGAATTGTAGTTCAAAGGAAACAAAGCAGCTAACCAATGAGTTCCATTCATGGGCTGTAAAAAATAAAGTCGAACTTTTGCGTACTCTGGCCTATAAAAACCTTGCAAAAGTACCAATTCGTAGAGGATCTACAACGTATCATAAGAGCCAAATGTCTACGGCGTAGACTGGCTCCAAATGTGCCACGAAGTATACGTAGACTGGCGACACTTGTACTATTTTTGTTTGTTTTTATAATATATATGTATATATATTCTTTGCAATCTGAGTGGCGTATTTTGGGAGAGGCATATGTCCAGCAGTGGACTTTGATAGGCTGATGATGATATATATTCTTTGCAATAGTGCAGGGTGACAACATCTCAGATTCTGATGTACATGTGCAAATGGTCTACGGCTAAACCGTACACGCAATACGAACTAACTACATAATAATATAGCTTTAATATGTATAAGCATCATTTTAGCCAAAAAATATATCAAGCGATATTGATTCGGGATTCTTTAAAAATGTAACTTATTGGAAGGCATAGACACTACAAAATATATAACATTGTCGGTTCCAAAAAGGTCACTAAAATATGACGCGCATTCTATATCTTTTAAGCTTTTGAGTAATTAAAAAAAAAAACCTAATGCTGTTCCTAAAGCTTGTTTTAAGTGATAAATAATGGTTTATCTCAAAATAAGCGTATCTCCAAATTTTATGGTATTACAAAAATTTGTATCAATAATTCAATTTATTAGTTTTAATATAAGCGTACATGCAGCTTTTAAAACGTAACCTTAATATAAGTTTTTTTTTTTTTTGTTATTTCGAGGATAAAATGAACACTGTTCAATTGGAATTTTGGAATTGAAATTGTGTAATTAAGGCGAAGCTTTCACGTGCGATGCAAATGTTAACATATCGTCAAAGTTTACTAGGTAATATCTTTTCATCACGGATAACTAAAGCGGCTTTATATGTATCACAGTTTTTTTTTACGTAAATCTATTTAGACGAACTAGACGCCCTACTGATGGTAAGTGATAACACATGTCCATGTCCATTGCAGCGATACACAGAACTTTGAGTAGCAAAACAAAGAACAAGGCATCACTGCTTTGGCGCTCATTAGACTTTCGGTGGTTAGTCTCAACAGCCCTTTAATTTCGCTAGATACAGTACCCTTCAAACCAGAACACGGTAATGTTTACACACTACTGCTTGGCATATCTTGTACTATGGTGACTGTCTCAAACAAAAAACTTACCAACAAAAAAAGCAACCATCGAAAATCAAATAAAAATCTGTTTATAAATAACTTTTATATTTCATGTCAGACAAAGAGAACAATCGTATTGTGAAAAAATAACGTCAGCTGCCACCATGGCTTCCGCGTCGTGCCATTCTATACTAACACACATTGCGTGGGTTATGGACAGTGTCCACTCCCAAAGCGTTTAAACGTTTTTATTTTAGTACTTTACCAGCTTATTTTAATTATTACTATTATTTTTTGCTTATTTTATTTATTATTTGTAGCGATGATAGCTCAGTTGTTAGTGCGGTCGGTTCGCATGCCGAAGAGCGTGGGCTCAAACCCCAAAAATGAGCTTGAGCTGCCGGTGAAGGAAAATATCGTGAGGAAACCATAGCGTGGTGGGTACTTTCTACTACTCGGCTGGCTAGCTACCACCCTCAAGTTGAAAATCTGCCGCCAAGCATCTAACGGTGTGTTCCGGCAGCCTTACTTGAGAGCCAGTTCTATTCCAGGCTAGGTGTGCTTTACCATCTTCGACCACACCGTCACTTAACATCAGGTGAGTTGTGGTCAAACACCTAGACTGTCAGCGTTAAAAAAAAAACTTCCGTATATTTTCCAATTGGTTCTACCGCCATCACGCCTAAACGATGAAACCCGCCTGCCAACAAGAAACCAATTCATTCGCGATTTAAAGGCATCCAGATTCAATCTAACGGGTAACAACCAATACTTTTATTTATTTATATTCTGTACTAAATTTACGAGAGAGATTATTAAATTTATGAGACGCTTTTATACCGTTGATGATATGAGAGTATGCTGATTACCATTTTAACATGAGGAAGCTTGGCGCCTGACAGTGAGTTGGCAGGCACCTTTTTTAATTCTAAATAAGTTCGCGTTTGACTAGATCCAGAACGTAAAGTAGTAGTGAGGTTTTAGATCGAGCATGCTTACATAGAAGGAACCTATTTATTTTGGCTTTAAAGATATCACTTAATTACATAAACAAATGATAACAATATCTTTAGAAAATGTATGATGACACGCAGGGTTGGCACGCATCCAATTTACTACGTTACACACACATGCACACTGCTTAATAAATGTGTTTACCGTCAGGGCTGACAGTAACGACATACGAGTTATAACTGAAATTATTATTCACATTACTCTTTGCAACTTAATCGCTTTATTTTAACTATTAATACTATCACATAGTTCTTGGATACATCGCGATTATGAATATGCATTTTTATTTATGTTTTATTATCTATTAAAGCTACCCGCTCCGACTACGCACGGCAGTGACTGATAGTAAAAATCTGAAGATTCGACTGAATGTCAAGGCCTAATTTCAGCATTGGGCTATAATAGTAAGCAAGTTGTGGCAAAATGTGCAATCAAAAAATTAAAAAAAACACTAGCCCCCCCCCCACCAATAAATGTTTATCTTTTTATTTAGCCCGTTACCCTCAGGATGGTGTAACAATTCTAATAATACCCAGTACATACCTTCAGGCATTTAAAATTTGTGGTGGAATTAAGAAACTTACATGAACCCCGAAAGCATTACGCCACATTTTTTGAGCAATCGTGTAATAAAGTAAATAGTAAATAAATAAAAAACAATTTCGTAAAATTAAAAATCTATTTCAACTTATAATAGATACGCTTAAGTTTCTTCAACTACTAAAACAATTTTAGTCATTTATTTAAAGACCACTATCAACACATTAGTTTCATTGTAATCAAAATTGAGGAGCAAACATATAAATATCCCTATCCTTACTTTTGTTTTGGCAAGGTGCTTACCTTATAGCTCTTACTGTATGGACTGTATCGTAAGCACCATAGTCTGCCAACAAGAACTGAGGTACAAATCCGAGTTTTGAATTACAGCAAAACCATGAGATTTTGTCGTCGTTAAAATACTTTATCAAATTGACAGCCCTATGCACGTAATGACGTGGTACAGTTCTCGATAGTTCGCCCGTCACTCTCTAATGTACGATGCATCGATTTACTCGATGGCAACCGCTTAACGGTAATGTACTCATATGAATAGTTCATTCATAAACACGGTGATTGTAGCTTAGATACTATATTTAATTTTAGCTGAGCAATATAGTTTCAACTAACTTAGTGGTAGATCGTTTAGTTAGGTACCACCGCCGTACCAGATATTCAGCCGCGTGTTCCGGTTTGAAGTAGGTAGCTGAATTACTAGGCTGTTGAGACTAAATATCTAATGTCTCAAAGTAATGATCGCCAAATTAGCGATGGCCTGGACTTTGTTTTGTTACTCAAAGTTCTTTATACCGCTGCAAGGGTCATGGACAGGCGTTATCTCTTACCATCAGGAGCGCGTCTCGTTCGTCTTATACAGCCACTCGCGTGTGCACTTAAACTAACCAAGCACTGTCTGTCAGCTGCGTTCAACCTGCGTTGCGATATTTATTAGGCGCTCACGAAATAGCTATGCGATTGCGAACTTTATTGCGTATGCATACGATATGTCGTCGCGTAGATATGTCCTTGATTCCCTAATAGGTATCGCAATAAATAGCTCAGAATACGGGTGCTGAGCCAGGGCCTTATTATCCATAAGGCGGATTAGGTAACTGCCTAGGAGCCGTACCGACTAGGGGCTCACGGGGGCCTAGACGTCGAGGGTCACGCACCAAGAAACCAGCAAAGTTTACCAGCGTTTTTGGAAACAAAAAGTCAACCTGAAGTGGCAATGAACTGGACTTATCTGTCGCAGTACCGATAACCGCTGGGGTAGACGTGTTCTAGAGTGGAAACCGTGAATTGGCAAACGTAGCGACTCCCTGACACTCAATGGAGTGACGATATACTTAGGACAGCTGGCGGTGAATATAAGCGAAAAGACGAAGAACGATCTGAGTGGTGTGTCTAACGACCACGCTATAAGTATTCTATCTACAAAAGTATATAAGTATTCTCTCAGGTACCTTGAACTTATAATACAAGCTTTCTTAGTTTGGGACTAGGTGGCGCTTTATGCAGTGTTCCACGATATTCATTTATTTGTTACGTAGTAGTTGATTCTGATGATGACTTATGTAAACAAATATAAACTACTCGTAAAATCCAGCCATTCCTTCAGATTTATCTAAAACGATAGAGCACGTACCTATTCACCATTTGTTTTAAATTACAAACGTTTTTAAATCTTTAACTTTCATCTGTCTGACCTAGTCGTTTTAAAATAGTCAACTATTATGTTTTTGTAGACTTTCTAAATAAGAAAACTTTTATAATTTGAGTGCTAGCATATGCCACAGTCTAGAAACAACGGTAATGGATGAAAGCGAAACAAGTGTTCAAAGAGACGAAGGTTTCGTTGGTGCTAAGGATTCGGAGAATAATAGAGTTACTAAAATACTTGCCAGTATTTAATTTAACTTTGATTCTTTTCGTTTAATTTTGTCGTTTTTTTATTTTTGTTTATGTACTTTAATAAATGTTTTTTGTCACAAATAAAGTGTTGTCTATTGTCTATGGACACAACTCTGAAATTTCGAAAAAGGAAGTCAATTGTTCCATACATTTTATCCATGGATGTTTTTTTTTTATTTGACTTTATTTTTGGCAAAGCTACAAGCGGACAGCCAGACAGCATTTCATTAATACCGTAAGTCAAACACACCACACATCATACCGTCATCGGTGTTATCTTCGAGGCACACGCGATACCTTACTGACTGGCTAGTGGCGGTTCCATTGGATTACCGTTCCTTATCTTACATGACCACAAACGAAGACCATAAGACTAAAGAATTGCCC
The DNA here is from genome assembly GCA_950106695.1 of Biston stratarius. Lineage (NCBI taxonomy): Eukaryota > Metazoa > Arthropoda > Insecta > Lepidoptera > Geometridae > Biston > Biston stratarius. Next base: position 29,946,946 of record OX467106.1, on the reverse strand, counting down.
AGACAGTTGATTTGTTGCCGACTTTTTAAATAACTATGCATTATCTGCCTAACTTCGATCCTGTATAATTTATGAAGTGAATATTAATCACACTAATATTATAAAGGTGAAAGTTTGTGACTGTGTGTGTTTGTATGTCTCTTACTTTTCACGCTCAAATGGCTGGACAAATTTTGACGAAATTTGGAAAACAAAGGGGCGGGGCGCAGCTAGTAAATAATAAATATTGGAAGACATTTCATATAACACCATCTAGCCCCAAACTAAGCAAAGCTTGTACTACGGCAACCAGATAGCTGATAGAATACTAATATACTCTATTCTTACAATACTTATAATACAAAAAGAACACCAAGACACAGAACAATTACCTATCTATGTTCGTCATACAAATATTTGTCCTGGGTAAGTATTGGAGTCACGTCTTTCAGCTTTCTAAGCAGAACTACTTACTTACCAATTGAACTAACAGGGCAACATATTATGATAAATTTATCATAAGACATTTCGAGAAATTCTACTTAGTCCCTACGACACCATTGACAACTTTAACAGAAGTACATCAGTTACGAATTAATTTAAATAAATTTTAGATTCGAATTCTAAATCGCTCTAGGCGATAAGGCCGCCGTTGTACGTCATATATTCATAGTATATTATTTTGTTATTTTTATTATCTCTTTCTTAAGTTTTTTTAAAATAAGAAATAGGCTTACGTTTGGCTGCCATCACACCTGATGTTAAGTGATGATGCGGTCTAAGATGGAGCACGCTTGCCTAGAAGATACCGATTCACTCTCGACTTGAAGACACCCAGATTATATCCAACGGGGAACACCCACTCAGGCAGCGCATTCCACTATCTAGCAGTCCGCACAATGAACGTGGAATAAAATCGTTTCGATTCGTTCGAGTTTTTGGAACGAAAGTTAAGTATAAGTTCTTAAGTTTTGTATCTTTGGTGTATAATAAAGTTGTATTCTATCGATCTAAACCTTTTACCTTTCGTGTACTTTTCGTTTTACAGTGACACTATAGTATCACAAAATAGAAAAAATACTTCCGTAGCTGTGCGTGAACTGAATAAAAGCGATGTAAATCGTTCGACCCTTGTTCTGATAACGTCTCTCTTATCCGACTCTTTGCATTTTACATGCACGAGGTTTTGAGGGTTGCGTGAATGCTAACGCTGTAAAGAAGCTATCTTGAAGTCTAGAAGATTAAGTTGCAGGCGATTCTACTATTAATTCGTAGGCTTTTGTAGTTTGCCTTTGTAGACGGGAATTCTACAACTATATGTCCGTAAAAACAAAAAACTTTTAATGCTAAGGCGAGTACAGATTAGGCAGATTTTATTTGGTGATAAATCTGTTTTATCTGTTTAATTCTGTGTAATTAGTAGGAGGTCATCTATGTAGGTACCACCACATTACCAGATATTCTGCCTCCAAGTAGTAGTGTATAAACATTACTGTGTTCCGATTTGAAGGTTACTGCAGCTAGCGAATTTACAGGGCTGTTGACTAACCATCAAAAAGTCTCAACGTAATGAGCGCTAAAGCAGCGATGCCTTAGACCTTGTTTTGTCAGACAAAGTTGTGTTTATCGCTGGAATGGTCATGGACAGGCGTTATCTTTTACCACCAGGAGAGCGTCCCATTCATCTCATTTAATACATTAAAAAAATCTATCAATTTATTGCATTGCAATAAGTTGCTTCAAATAAGCATGCTACGAACGATCTAGTTTCTGCCACTATATTGTTAGACTTTTCTAAAACTCGCAAGAATAGAAAAATTTGTTGCAAGTTTTATTACCCAGTCTAAACTCCCCTCTAACTAGAACCGCTGAAATAATAAATTACGCTCATAAGTTAAAACTTTCAAGTTTATTTAGGCTTAGTAGGAAACTTTGTGCTTAACGCTATCATTTCAATCAAGAAAGTTAGAGGTTCTTAATTTTTTCACATTGATCTTTGTGAATTTACGTAAGAAAATCACCCAATTCTTTTTAATTAGCAAAGCTTTTAATCAAAGGAAGATTTTAGGAGCGTTGGTATCACAAAGTCAAACATTTTCACAGAGATAAAAATAATAATTGTACAATGGTAAAGTTTGTCAGGCCCAGTGACCCATCGTCGTCGTGAGGAAACCATAGCATGATGGTAGGGTATTTTCTAGTACTTATTGGCTAGTTACCAACCCTCAAGTTGAAAATCTGCCGCTAAGCACCTAACGGTACGTTCCGGCAGCCACACTTGAGAGTCAGTTCCATTCCAGGCTAGGTGTACTTTACCATCTTTTACCGCACCGTCACTTGACATCAGGAGAACTGTGTTCAAACACGTAGATTGGCAATCATAAATAAAACCTCAGATATTTACGTCAGTACCATAGTCAGCTTACTAACAAGCTAAAAAACCGTGTAAAAAGGTTAAAAAAATGAAGAACTGTTTCTGTAATAGCAATTTTGCTTAAATAAATCTATTTCTAATCTTTCATATTCCAATCATCATTATTTCAAACATACCACATGCGGTTGGGTCTGCTCGCGGTATACACACAATCTAGTATTTTAACCCTAGATTAAGATTAATTTGACTACCATTCCTCTTCCCATATTGTAAAAAAATAAAATAAAAAATATTGTAATTCAAAGTTGACAAAGGTCACGGACCCCAGTGCCTGTGGAGAGTAATTAAAAAAAAAACCACAAACGGTTTAAAAAAATAGAGCGGAAAACTCGCGGAAAAGCTAAGGTTTTTATTTTATTATGGAAACTGACGTGGTTTTGACACATTTTTGCTTTATTTAAAAAAGGTTTTTATTGTGATAGGTTTCAAGGTCACATGTAACACATACATACGTGGTTACATAGGTTAACTTAGTGGTAGATCTCCTTAGCAGGTCGTCTAGGTAGATACCGCCGTAGCATCAGATATTCTGCTACCAAGCAGTAGTGTGTTGTAGATACTAACCATCGAGTCTCAAAGTAATAAGCAACGATGCCCTGGACTGAGTTTTGCCGTTCAAAGTTATGTGTATCACTGCAATGGTCATGGACATGCCTTGCTGTTACCATCCGGAGAACGTCTCGTTCGTCTCATACTTTTACATAATATAAGATATCCCTCGAGCTCTTATCAATACGATCAAACGGTCGAAACTGAGCACGAAATGAATGTCGTTTAATCCATGCTCTTGAGCTCGATATCAAAGCTGCCATTACATCTGATTATGCATTTAGAGATATTGGAGTTAAACTCCTGTCTGCAGCCAGTTAAAAATGGCGGCGACAGCAGCGCTTAAAAATCAATTATACATTCTGTCTGGGAAGAGATTTACCGAATTAGACCAGAAAAGTGACAATGCAAAGCTGTCAACAAACTGAGGGTCCAGACTGATGCTAATAATAATAATTTATTTGAGCAAAACACTTTTAATACAGCGAAGTTAGTAGGTATTTCTTTAACTTATTTATAAATTAAACTATTCCTGAAAAGTTTTATTAATTAAGTTTTAAAAACATGGCCATTTAAACAACTTACTAACCGACTAACTTCTTCTCGCTGTGGATTCTGAATATCACACTAGGGAGTCCCGTGTCGTGAGGTTCAGTGATTCCCACCTTTATTGTAAAGTTTAGTTTAGTGTGCATCTGAGTAAACTACAACATTTGTGTGTGTTCATAGTGTATGTGTGTGCGAGAGTGTGTGTGTATGTATATGCATGTGTGTGTGTGTGTGTGTGTGTGAATGTACATATATATCTATGAGAGTATGGTCATTTGTTTTGTTTCCTCATATCCCCTAGGAAACAAAATCGTATGCTGTAAATAATTGTACAATAACTCGTGATCGACTAAAAAAACATAATCCCATTTTAATAATCTACCCTGTATTTTAAGCTTTGATCTTAAACCATACAATTTATTTAAATGTAATGAGACGAATGATACCCTCTCCTGATGGTAAGAGATAACACATTTTCAAAAACATTTGATAGTAGCGATACACATAGTAAAACTAAGTCCAGGGCATCGCGGCTTTGACGCTCATTACTTTGAGTCTCGACAGCGCTGTAATTTCGCTAGATACAGTACTCTTCAAACCGGAACACAATAATGCTTAGACACTACAGCTTAGCATCAAAAAATCTGAGTTCACATATTTACGTACATTCTAGATTTCAAAAATGTATTTCTATTGTAATTAACGGTTATCCGAAAAGCAGCAGAACGGCTGCATCGGGACATAGTCAAGTTTTTCTAGGCCAAACGACTGCAGGGCAAATACCAATTTCTTTATTGGGATCTAATTCATGATCCCAAAACATGAACTACCTCCAGATCTATCGACGAAGGAAGCGTGACGAGCAGAACTCTCGCAACAAACACTAACAAAGCAATATAGGCAGACCATTGCGCCGAAACTAAATAAACAATTACAGTGGTACCAACATCACAAAACTGGACTCTGGAAATGTAAGCAACTAAATGGTGAGATAAGTCTCAAAACTCGTGTCTGATTTGTATCTAGCTTTACAACTTACAGAGTGCTGGAAAACTAGAACTCAAACAATGTAACGGCCCTAAGTTAGAGAGAAGGGCACTTCTATTTTGGTAATTGGGCGTTTAAGTTCCTCACGAGATGACTTCGTAAGTTTGCAGATGTTTCAAGTTTTCAAACCGTACTTCGCGCTCAAGATAAAAACGTAATCATAGAAATATTAACATTCTTAATGAGTAACTAAGTACTTAAAAATACTGAAGTTATAAATGCTTTGCATGGCGGTAGGGGTACTTTCTAGTACTCGGCTGGCTAGCTACCATACTCAAGTTGAAAATCTGTCGCAAAGCACTTAACAGTGTGTGCCGGTAGCCACTTGAAAGCCAATTCCATTCTATATCAGATGTGTTTACCATACTCAATTACACCGTCACTTAAAATAAGGTGAGCTGTGGTCAAACAACTAACCTGTCAAATATCAAAAATATCAATAATGTAGCCACTGTTTCAAAATCTTTGCATTTTATTTTGCTGATATCTGTTTTACTGATCGTGCCACATTTTTCACCAGCCCGCAGCATCCCAAATGAAAATTATCCTGCATCGTTATCTCGTAACACTTTCAGTGGGTTTTGGGAAACGAGAGTCGGCCTAACCTTTTATGGTGTTTGATAACATAGAGTAGGGTCTAACCTTACACATAGTTCTATACGTGGACTGTAGATGGTGTGTGCTTTCGGGCAAATATGCGTTTCATGTAGTTCTATTTCAACGTACATAATATTTTTCTATGGGGCAGCTACATTTTTTTTGTAATTTCAGAGTCAGTCCCATACTAAACTGATAAGTACCATTGGGTTCCTGTTGATATATGTTTGTTTTTCCACAATTCAGAGTCATGCCCTTCATGGCTTTCTTCCAAATAAAGCTAAAAGCCGGGCCAAAAATATATCGTACAATGATCACCTTACGATTAACTACACCCCAAACGTATAACCCTGTATAAACAGCATCATCATAATAATTACAAAAAAAATATATTTTATTTTTAACATCAAAGTTACAAACAAATTCGATAATATCATTTCAAAAATATTATAATTAAAAATGTCAAAATATTGAATAAATTTCAATGTCAATGTACAAAATAATATCAATGTAATAAAATGTCAAAAAAATAATTACTTAGCCATTTAATATCTGATGGTAGTTAGGTCTTATCAGCGCAGTGCTATTACTTTAGAATTTATCTCAGTTAATCGAATTAATAAGATTCATCCGTACTATGTATTCTGCAACAGTCACTAACTACCCTTTCTAAGATAAAAAGCCAATAAGAGGGTAAAAAGTAACGCTTGAAGGCGAACGAACTAAACAAACTTATAGATATAATATACGAATCCACGTAGATCGATGACATGTTTAATCATTTACGATAGCCAGCAAGTGAAATTGGCCCCACAGCGAAACTTCAAAGAAAACTGTGAGTCAATTCGAAGAAATGTTACCCGACAGGCAAGTTAATTGGATGCAACAAAGAACAATATTCAATTAACTGTTTTTATTTGACGTACTATTGAACGTTCCAGACTATTATATTATGAACGATAATATAATAGTCAATACGATAGTTTTGTAAAATAGTTACGTAGTGCCGTACAGTTCGTGCGTACGAGCTATTTCCATTTCAGGCTAAGTTTATCATGTTCGACCACACCGTCGCTTAACATCTGATGAACTGTGGTCAAACACCAAGACAGACAAACATTTAAAAAAACTAGGTACAGTACGTATACGAGCTAAAATCATTACATTTCAATGGAAATTACAAATTATGACAAAAATATTTAAAGTTAGTAGTAAGCCTTTTTTATTTTAAATTACCTAATATCGTTTCTTCACAAATTTTCTATGAATTTCCTAAAACACAGACATGTTACATGAATGTTAACCGACAACCGTATTTTATAATTGTCAAGTGATTAAGTCAATAATTATTTATGTGGTGTAAAAGTGAAAGCGAAAAAAGTTCCAGCAAAATTTCTTTATAATTTACTGAAGGACCGCGGAGTGCTAAGAATATCCCTTATATTTTTTTTTTATGTAAAAGAAGTAAAATGGGGAAAAAACCCCTTTCTTGATGGTAAGAGATAACGCATGTCCATGACCATTACAGATATACATATAACTTTGAGTAACAAAACAAAGTCTAGGACATTGCTGCTTTGACTCTCATTACTTTGCAGCCCTGTAATGTCACTAGCTGCAGTACCCTTCCAACCGGTGCACAGTGATGTTTACACACTACTGCTTGGCGGCAAATTATCTAGTACTGCGGTGGTACATGCTAAGACAACCTCCGGCTAAAGAGATCTTAACCTTTACCAAGTAATTTATAGAATTAATTAATCGCTGTAAAGAGAATCCAAAGCAGCGTTGGTAAGTTAATATCAAACCTGATTAGGCAGGGGTCGGAACACAGTGCAGGGGCACTGAAGGTAAGCGTTAATACGTATTCAAAGGGGCCCCATAAACCTACACCTAGTTCGCGAGTCATGGGCACTGGGTTCTAGCCCCTGCAACGCAATAGGAAGGTTCAGCTAGTTTAGAAGCTAAAGTAGTTTAAGAGATTATAGCCTAGTGAGTACAAGGACATTTGTAAAACTTTTACCAAACTACTACGTGCGTAAAACGTTCTAAGCTTTTTTTAAGTTATTTCTACACCAGGGAAAAATGCCTTACCATGAATATTACAAACAATTTTGGTAATGATAAACAAATTAATTCACGTCACTCGCTTGACATCACGTGCCAACGAAAACTTTTGTATTTAACATCAAACCTCAATTTTAGAAAGTAATTTAAGTTCCCAAATATCTTCCATCGGCCGATATCACCTCGCAATCGTCAGTAGTCTCACAAACAGTTAAACCAGACATTAACAAACCCTGTGCAACAGAGACGGAAGGTGGGATATTCTAATCTGAACATAGGCGAGGCTGACTTGCATAGCGTAATTAGCCCCAATATTTAGAGCGGGACAGACGGATACGAGTCTATCAGTGGGAAAGGGACCGATTCGGGCAAATTTCCAAGATGAATCTGATGTTTCGGAAGAACTTCAGCACTGAGAAGACTCTGTCGAGCAGCGGGGGTGGCGGTAAAGCGCGCGGGGCGCTCGGCGCGGGCCGGAATGCAAAGCGACGCGATAGGGACCGATTCTCCTGCATGGAGGAACATCACTACAAGACACACATATTCTTCTCAACGGCTCCTCGAGCCAGCACCCAGTACAACGACGGCGCAGGTAACAAAACAATCAACAACGCCTGCAAGCGACGGCAACGTTACACGCGCGCCTCTAACTTACATACGCGTTGTTTTGTTTTGAACTTTTTATTTCAGAGCATGAAAAGCTTTTAGTAATATTAGCTGAATACCAGACGGCCGGATGTTCTATAAATACTTGTGTGAGTGACAGCGGCCAGTGTTCTTATTGGTTTATTGAAGAAACTTCGATATTGAACACGCACGAGAAAGTCCTCGAAACCGTGTATTAATTTGTGAGATTTATTAGTCGGTTAAATCCGGTCGTAACAGGATTCGTGTTTTGGCTCCACGCATACACGCCGAGGTTATTTACCACACATGCGTCTGTACACGGCATCAATGCTATTTATAGTATATCCAAGCCACGCGATGTAATGAGTCCCTCTTCAAAATAATTATTCACATATTTTATGAAGTAATATTACACGCAAAATGGAGTGAGTACACTCTAAGGTATAACATTTATTAATTTAAATCTGAAGTTGTCGATCGTCTATGATTTATCAATCAAAGTACTAAAGTTAAAAACCGATGAAATTGCATAGTATATAATTCCATTAATAGTGGATAATATTAGCGATATCACGGAAAACAATAAATTTTATTAGATAAAATCGATATTGAGCTTACGGTAGCTTTTCGGAAGTAATACTCACTTTAAACACTATAAGTTCATGAGTTCATTATTTTTATTTATTTACTATAAGTACTGCCCCATATGGACAGGAATAGAACAAAATCAAGATAAAAATAATGAAAATGGGAAATATTAATTAAATTGGTAAAAGGAAAACGTCTAATTTGTGTGGTTGCCGTTTCCAGAAAGATGCGGTCCAGTGCTGGGTGGCGGCAGCGGGCCGGAGCCGGAGCCGCCGCAACCGTTGGTGACGCGGGAGCCCTCTGTGTCGCTGCTGCGGTGGGACCGAGATCGCGAGCGCTCCGTGACTGTCCCGGACCGCCGCCGCACGGAGCCCGTCTCGCTGGCCACGCTCGAGAAGGACTGCTTTGTCATACCGGCACACGCACTGAGCCGTTTCCTTCCTGATGGTGTACCGGTACATTTAACCACACTTTTTACGCTCTACGGTTATTTCTGCGTGGTGACTAAAAGTAGCCTACGTCACTCCCTGATCCTTAATCTATAAATATCGACGTGAAGTCGACCAATTAAACAGCAAAAACACATATTGGCATTTTTAATGCTATGTAGGTTTCTGGTCAACCACAGTTTTGGTATGAGTAATACATAATATATACGACTTAGGTAATAGGACACAAAATAGTCCCGTGAAATTAAGAAATAGTTATCGCCATTGAAAAATAATCTATGGCATAGATTCCCAAGCTATTTTGGGTAAGATACCCCTTTTCCAAAATCAACTGATACCTCAGACTCATAGCCAAATCACTTTAAAAATCCTATCTCTAGTTATTTGCCTATTGATGCAAAATACTTTCCAATTGAAAAAAAAAATGCGTTTGGTTCATTATTAAAATATTAGTCATTCTTATAACATGTTAGTACACGTAACACAACTTATACAGTATCTTGAAAGTTTCAAATAAGAACTTGTGTCAATTAATAGGGGTCGATTTTTAGACCTCGTCGACGCCCCAAAATCAGTTTTCGTTTATATCAATAAACGTAAACATCCCCTTGGGGATCTATGCTGACACAAAGTCGACAAATATATTTATTTTTATTTCAGCTTCCAGTGCCACCTCCAACGCCAGAAAAAGGCTTAACAACAAAGACTGCACAAAATTCCCTCAGCATTCTCGAAATCGCCGACCCAAAGCTCTGCATATTAGCACATCTAATGAGTCCTCTCGAACCCATAGAGCCTATACTAGAATCTCCACTCGCCAAGCCTTTAATCAAACAGAAGATCGCAGCCGCAGAACTGGTCACAGAAGTGGCGCAAGCAAATACGGCTGTAGGTGGCATGCTCTTAGCAAATATGGAGAAAAACGCTGAGTTTCCATTCATAGCATACTACGTGATAAATACGACCCAAACTGATCCGTTGCTCTTTTACAATAACATGCGGGGTGCTTCCTTGAGCAAATTTGATCCGAAGACGATAAGATATTCTGCGGCGCACACGTTGGACCTGTATAGTGAAGTGGCAATGATCTGTCGACCACCCTTCACTGATCTGGCTGGAGGTCCCAAGAAGTCACACACGCCTAGTACTGGATTCATCATTAGTGTTTATAAGGTTGGTAAATAATTGAAAAAAGAATCATAAATTTTTCCATTTCGAAGACTCTATTTTTTTATGTTGTTCTTTTATACCGTGGTAGATCTCCTCATCAGAAGAGCACATAGGCAAGTGTCAAAGTATCACTGTGCCACTGTGTACCACCATGTTTGGCATAGAATATCTAGATAGTCTGTGTAAAAACATTTATGTGTTCCTGTTTGACGAGCACAGCAGCTGGCAAAATTAACGGATTGTGGAGACAAACCATCGAATTTCCCAAAGTGATGAGCCAGATATTCTGTGTCGAGATTTTGTCGATATGTAAACAATACTGTGTTCCAGTTTGAAGGATACTTTAGCGAGCGAAATTACAGGGCTATTGAGTAACTATCGATTGTTTCAACATAATGAGCGCCAAAGCAGTGATGCCCTGAACTTTGTTTTGTTACTCAAAGTTCTAGGTAGGCACTGTTTCAATAATCATGGATAAGCCATCATTACCATCATTATAGTGTTTCGTTTGTCACATTAAGCGTTATTTTAACTAACTCCAATAATATTGACATTTTGTTCGAGCGGCTACTGATTTGTAGTAGAATTTTTCTTTTAATTGATTTCTCAACGAACTTGTTGTTTTTTTGCAAATTTATCGATATGTGAATAAAATACAAGCCAAATACCATCAACAACAGATAGAGAACTTTGGCAATAAGTAAAGTTCCTTGAGATAGCAATCACTGTTCGTTCTACACATTTATCTAGTTAGCTGTATCTGGTTATCTTATCTTATCCATAAAATATAAGTGTACTTATGCTAAAAGCAAACACAGAGTGATAGAGAGATTCCAAACATTTTAAGAATATAGTCGAGGATAAAACTACACATTAAGGTTTCCGGTAAGAAAACAATCTGCAGTTTGAAATAAGTACTTGCGGTACCTACGAGTATAAACTTGCAATTTTTCTCCGACCGATTTGCTCCACTCGAGTTGCTTGAACCATGACTAATCCCGAAAACACATTACACCTGAAAGCTTCAAGGCAATCGTTACCATAATGGCTTCGTCTGCGCCATTCTAAAGGGTATAAGCATAGAGTAGACAAACTGCAGAATAACTTATAAGAATTCAGCACATTCGTATTTTCTTTTTTATCGTATAACCATTTATAATTCCCTTTTTGTCATCAAATTCGGCATTTATATTACGGAGCCTACTTTTTAGGCACCGTACGGGTTCCCATCCTTGCAAGGCGTTGGACCCGGCACCCGCATGATGATTCCATTAAATGCTCAGGAGTTCCATCTGTCGTCTTTTATCGTCTTACTATTAGCACCAATTTGGAATACTTACTTAGTTTCATTTCGATTTTTGCATCTACCCATAATACCCATGCCCGATTGCCGTCTTACTGAGTGCGACGGATGTTATGTTTTTTTTTTAAGTAAGAAATAGGCTTATGTTAGACCGCTATCTCACCTGATGTTAAGTGATGATGGAGCACACTTGCCTAGAAGATACCGATTCACTCTTGACTTGAAGACACCCAAATTATATCCAACGGAGAACACCCACTCAGGCAGCGCATTCCACTGTCTAGCAGTCCGCACAATGAAAGTGGAATCAAATCGTTTAGTTCGAGTTTTTGGTACGTCCATCATGAAATGATGTCGCTTTTTGAGCTTCTGGCTGTCCGATAGAAAAATGGGCATGGGGGAATTAGACCATGTAGTTCTAAAGCATGTTCATGAAAGTTTCATGTTGATCAGTGATGGATTCTTGATAGAATAGCGAAAATTACTTTCTAAGTTATTCTCCATGTGTTTTCGAAACTTCTCAGACAGTCGTGTATTGTGCACAAATTTCACAGCTATGAAAACTAGTAAGCTCACAGTTTTGTGCTAACAGAAACTATTCTTTTGTAGATCTTTTACTCTACGATATCTGGCACAGGGACCCCATTTATTTAAGCAATTTCGTAATATATGCAATAAAATATCGACTCCAATCAAAATGTAAATCAGACCCAAGGTCAGTTTTTAAGCCACCAGTGTTATTTTATGGATTTTGGAGAAAGCCTTAATGTTCATGGAGCTGTAGATTTATGAGTTAATTTTATACGCTTACCTACCCTCGTTTCGAGGCACCGAAAATAATTTGAAGTCGTTAATTGAAAACTATACAATGTTTCGCCAAACGGACAACATGAATACCTAAAGTATTTAACGAGATAAGTGATAGAATACTTTTTACTTTTTTGTATATATTATACATCCAGAACAAACATTTATCGTCACATAAATGTTTGTGAGTGAATGGTGGGAATAGAACTCACACCCTACAGCTCTTGAAGCAGATATATGCCACAATCAAGTTGAGCATTCGCCGCTGAGTCAGATTTATTTCAAGGAGTGGTTATAATATCAACTTATTTTATTTTACATAGACGATGTTACCTACTTAGTTAATCACCGACTATACTTTGAGAAGATTGAGCAGTGGTAAAACTCGCATTCAGCACTCTATTTCCATAGATGTTCACTTCATAGTTAGGCAAAAACTAAAATGCTGTTAATTGATTCCGTTCCCCAGGTGTTCGAAGGTGACGACGGCGAGCGGTTCGAGCGCAACTGGCTGTACTGGACGGGGGCGCGCATGCTCTACCGCCATCTGCCGCACACCGTCGGCATGCGCAAGATCGCGCTACACAAGTCTGTCGCCACCCACGGCGACAAGATGTACCTGCTCGTGTGTGAATGTGCCAACCTGATGGATGACTTGTCTGGTAACAACTCAATGTTTTTATGCACTGGCGATCTGCTATTTTTTTAATGTACCGATGGCTCTAGCATACCTTATTTAGTATCGATGATAACTCAGTGGATAGCACGGTCGGTTCATACGCCAAAAATCGAGAGTTTTTTTATGGTTGACAAGCTAGATGTTTGACCACTGCTCATCTGATGTTAAGTGACGGTGTGTTCAAAGATGGTCAAGCACACCTAGCCTGGAATAGAAGTGGCTCTCAAGTGATGCTGACGTAACACACCGTTAAATGCTTGGCGACAGATTTTCAATTAGAGGGAGGTAGCTAACCAGCCCAGTACTAGGAAAAAAAACCTGTTTTCCGGCAGCCTTACTTGAGAGCCAATCCCATTACAGGCTAAGGCCCTTCTCCCATTACGATACGCCCGCGCGACTCGTCTCGGAGACTAGTCGCCGCGAAGTATCTCACATACATTTATATGGACACTCTCACACTACGATACTGGTATTCTACGCGTTCGCGACTAGTCTCGCGATACCCGCCGTGTTGGTCGCTTGTGCGTCGTGTCTCGCGCGTTTCGACAAGATGGCGGCGGAGCAAGAAACAAATATTAAGTTTGTACAAGAAATTGAAAAACATGCTTGTTTATATAACTACAAACTACCTGAATACATGCGAAAAAATATAATAGACAAGACTTTAATAGTATTTCGTTGATGTATAGCTGGTTTTAATAATGTAACAAGATGCAAGTAGGTCTCTTTAGACATTCGGTAGAAAGATAAAAATTTCTTATCATCATGTTGTAGTTCTTGTGCGGCTACAAAAACTCTACAATTTATGTTTCTTTCAATATATGGATGAATCCAGTATTTTCTACTCTTGCGTTGACGTCTTCTATTTCTATAAAACAGAAAAACTGCAAGAGCTTCTTCGTCACTGGAGTCGCTCGACATAACGTCCGTCTACAAAAAACGAGTTTGCACAAATGATGAATTTAGTAATTTTTCAGTAGCATAATATGCGAGCGTCGCGTAGCGAACATGTATCCAACTAGTATTATACTCGAGTATCGTACCCTAAAAGTATCGTAATGGGAGAAGGGCCTTAGTGTGTTTACCATCTTCCACAACACCATCACTTAACGTCAGGTGAGCTGTGATCTAACACCTAGCCTGTCAACTATAAAAAAATCTTATTCATTTGTGACAAATACGTACAGTCAAGTGCATAAAATACCGTTTCCATATAACCTCAACAATAATAACAAAAAAAAAACGGTTTCTGCGTAAATTTTTATATCACGACATGAAAATTAAACTATTTAACGTTACACACAATACTTTTTTAATGGTACTGTTGTCTATTATTTTTATATAGAACTGTTTTTAAATCGTACGAATCGTAACATCGACGCGTAACTTCCATATTTCTGCTCCGCGAACCGACATTAACTAACTGCCAGATTAATTAAGTTACCAAAACACAATCAGACTGCGCCCAAACTCTTCTCGTTTACTTCGATTAGGTCATTTTTACAAAGGTCAGTTTTTTTTATGTATTATCAATTTCAGGAGCGGCCATGTTAATAACAGCATTGCGCGCGCGTCTCTGCGGGTACACAGGGCTCTACCGGCCGATACAGACATTCTAGTGTCAGCGCCGGGGGCGGAGGCCCAGTGCTCCACCTGCAGGCCATAACGGAGGCCTAGCAGTCGAGGGAACAGCCTCGGCGGCCCATCATGCTCGAGGGAATCTGTGATATAACAACTGACTGTTGGGATATACTTGTAATAGAACATTTTTAGATGTATGCTCATATTTACCGCGGATTGTATTGCACGAGGAATGATATTTGGATATAATAAGAAAATTGACGAAGAAGAAAACCCTTAACAAAATCTGTGTCACTACCTTTTCAATATCTATTTACTCATTGCTAATGGTAGCTTGAAATAACTGTGAGAACATAATAAAATATTAAAGAAAATCATTGATCTATATGTAGGTACTACGTACATAGAATTCGTTGCAGAAAAACAGGAAAGTTATAGCTCCGATATATTTTATTCTTTTAAAAAACTCTTCAACTGAAAATATCTCCTAACAAAACTCTTGTGAATATCGTCAAAAGGCCAACCTTTTACAAGCCAGACATTTCCCAAAGTTCACGACCAGACCTTTTGACGGCTGATCTAGATCCAGCCTAGACCTAGATTCCTTTATAGACTTCAGATGTCCGCTATAGGTCTCCGGTCGGCCTACATGTGAAATCGGACCAAAGTATTACCTATAAACATAAGATGTGTGTATGAGACGTTCGAATCGAAGTGTTCTTGATAAATAATTAATTTAAAATGATTTAGATCGCGTGTCATCGTATCAGTCTTTTGGTATCATATTTCTTGGATTTTCATTTTTTCAAGTAATTTATTTCAGAAATCAGAAACATTTATTTATTTATTTGTTCGATGTTCTTTGATTTCAAGTAATCTATATAAAAAACAAATGATGTTCGTTAGTGAGCGCATAACTTGAGGACGGCTGAATCGAATTAGCTGTTTTTTTAATGTTCGTGATACTTCGAATAATGTTTCTATACATGTGAAGGAAAAAGCTGACAATTACCGCACCGGAAACGAAGTACCGAGCATTCAGGTAATCAATAAATAATAAATACAAGGTAGATTTGTTTGCTATTCATTAAGAAACTGCCTATGAGAAATGATGGAGGCACTATATATAGTATAGTGATCATACCTATATTATATACTCAAGGCTAAAAAGCCAAATTCGTATTCAAAAATTATTTATAAGGATATTAAAAAAAAACCTGATATGGTACGATGATACGCCTTTCTTTATCGCAATAGATAAATAGGTTTAAGGATTTTTTTTTGTAAGAGTGACATTTTCACAGTTTATTAGATGCTTACGATAACCAAGATATGGGAGCCTGTCATATTCTCAGAAAAATAATCAATGTTACTTCACAGATTACAGAAAACTAGACAAAATTCCGTGTATCATCGAAGGACACACACAACGTCATCTAAGCCCCTAACTAAGCAAAGTTAGTACTATGGGGGCCAGATAGCTGATAGAATACTATTACCTACTATAACGTAACATTGAACTATTAGCAGCGTCTCTGCAAAAAGGGTCTGTTTACTGGATGGCAAGCCCCCCGGACTCCACTTTTGCAAGGCCTTCGCGTCCTCGCGCTACTACCCAAGTAGAAAAGACATCCAGGCTAATATTTAAAAAATATTTGTAACTCTGTCTGTTTGTTACCTTTTTACGCCTAAACGGCTGATCTGATCTTACTATAATTTAACAATAAGATACTTTATATTATGAGTACATGGGCTATTTTTTATAGTTTTAAATACATATGTACACGCCAGCCAGTTACATTGATAACATACAATTGATTTTCATATATTTAGAATAATTTAACTTTCAGTGCACATAATTCACGTTCATAGAACTATGTTTATAGATATATCTGTTAAAGCGAAAACAGTTTAATGTTACATTAAAATTTAAGGATTTTTCTGAGAATGTGATAGGCCACCTTAAGCTTCCTTTATTTCATTACGATTGTGTATTCTTAGAAATATAATTATTACGGACTCAAAAAAAATCTATGATAGATATTCTACCTCGCTTTCTTAGTTGTCTTCCACATTAAAAGATTTTTGTAAACTGACAAATGTAAGCAGTTTTCAACCATTTCTATCGTGCTCTCGTTTTCTAATCTCATAGATTGAAAACTAGTCCTCCGCCTCGAACTGACTACGTAAATTGAACAACTCCGAGACCAGTTTCGTTGTATAAAAACGAAAAATTTGCTTCAATTACTTACCTACATACAAAGTTTCATAACTCACAAAGAAAAGTTAATAAAGGTTGGCAAGTAATTGTCGCACAAACTAAACCTACAATTTAAATCATTCTTGTTATATTATATTTTTCTTTAAGATCATCATTTTTTTATTAAATTTTTAAAAAATATTTCGGTAGACTGACACTCCCGGTTTTTTAATTTATGTATATCAAAAAGAAACAACAGCTATTTAAGAGATGCCAGTTTAGTGATCATCGGTAGTTATCGATATTTTTTTACTCCTTCCTAACATATCCCGTGAGACATATCACAATAAAAAATGTAATAATTAATGGAAATACCTACACTGTCTGTGCAATATTATGTTATAACGAATATCAATAAATAATTGCGGCGCCTGTGCTGTTACTATATTTATCTACCTATTCTAAACACAAGAGAAAACAGCAGCTGTAGTAGCTTTAAGTACTTCCTATTATAGGCTGTAGTTCTAAATCAACCTTCTTCATTTTAATCGATATTAAAAACCAACTCTATTTTTACGACAAAGAATCGTTTACAGCCAAACACTAAAAATTTGTTGTAAAACATAACTTTAGACACGCACAAACATTACGTACTCGAAGAGAGGCGTTACATAACCACAAAGAGGTATTTAAATTTATAGAAATTAATAGGCCTACGATATAAGCTTATCGCACGAATAAAAATTATAATTATTATAGGCACTAAGGCTTTCTTAAATCTTGAAAAATCTAACTAAAACCTATGTTTACATAGAATGAAAAAGTATTTATATATTTTCAAGCCCTATTGGTACTTAAACCTTACGAGGATTTGGAATTAATTTTCAATAAAGACCAAATATTTTTCGAATATTAACAATGCACTTGCTTTGCTACTATAGTCCCACTATACTATTAGAATTATTACTAAGCGGTCTATATCTATAACTATTGTTAGTTTTAGGTATTATTGGCACTCAGTTCAATATCCATAGGTCTATCTATATAATAATGAGTGAGTTCTACAACACTACTACAAATCGATTATGGTAATATGAATTATATACTCACCCTACTTTAATATGTAACACTATTATTATACTATGATGCTTAGTCATTTTGTTTAAACTAGTATGTACCTAAATAGTTAGCAAAAAAAAAAAAATTATTTCCTTGACCTTACTAAATATGTCAATTAAATTTTAATTATATTATGGTGACAATAGTATTTGACAATTATTTATAAGTTACATAAGGCGCATAACTTTGTGTGCTTTGATTATACTCGTATACCCGTCTGAGTGCAAAGCAAATGAATGGTGAAATCAAATACGCAGAACAGAATACGCATTTTTAACATGGTATGTTTCCACTCAATGGTCAAAATGGGCATTAAAATCGTGTGTTATAATTAGAAAGTAAGTTTTCGGATACTTATTATTGTAGTTAATCTTTAGAACACTCACATCTCAATCTTATAGTTTAAATAGAAATCGCCAATACCTGATGCAGCAGTGATTAGTACCTACCTATCGGGAATACCTGTATAGATTACCTATATCCACAAAAACACATATTTTGTCTCCTTTGTACAAAAAAGTATTGAATGTTGCCAAAGCGTCGTACAGTTTAATATTAAATTTTCACCACTCTGTGTTACCTCAATGAATCAACAAAAAAACATGTCTTTGTTAGAACTAATACTTTATTTATAAAACGATCACTGGCAGTGCTGCTAAGAATAGTATAAACATTAACCCTCCTTTCTGTGTAGTAAAGTAACTAAAAAGAACTTCAACAATGTTTAGTATGCTTTCTGCACTTATTTCTATTCGCTTACATTTACTATATCTTACCATAATAAGGTTCATTATAAAACCACAAGTTTAGACATAGTTAAAGGTTGGTTCAGAGACCATTAAAGTTTGGCTTGTACTATCAGAGTGTGATGTACCAAACAATTATAATGTACCAAATTAATGTTCAGCTTCAAAAGCTAGTTTGTAATTACGGGCTAAGCTCTTAGTAGATTATGAATAGAAAATTCAATTAAATTTCAATTATTTTTATAATAAAAGTACTGAAATGTGTGGTGATGTTTTATTGTTACCTTGTAACATATATTTGTCCTATTTTTTAATTATAATAATTTAACTAGGAAAGACATTTTAACTTTACTAGTATTTCTACTTGCACTAAATATATACAGCCATTAAGAATATGTTTAAAGCTGCAATGCAAAACTATAACAAAAAATTTGGTAAGTATTTGCACAGATCTATTGGGTTATATACCGATACAAACTCGCACGAGGCACATGGCTTATTAATCGCGCTTAAGGAATAGGTGATGCAGTAGTTTGTACTGATTGTATTTGTCGATAAATACGAGATCTTTGCTGAGTTTAACAACATTTTATGAAATCATGACAGATACCATTACCAGAGCTCACCTTGTAGTAAACTTATGACAAAACTTCTTAGCATCTAATGAAGTGCAGGTGCTGCATCATGTTGCAGGTAGGGGAACCCAGGTGGTAGTCTAAGGAGCTTCTTTTTATATACATATCTACAATCTACCAAAACTACTTTCAATTATTTCTTTTAATCAAAGAATTTATAGTTTTTTTAATATATTATAAAGAGATTTTCATGTGTTTTTAGTATTTAAAACTAATTAAAACTTGCAGAATAACTATCAACGTTTATTCAACAGTATATCACAATATGCAATATTTTGTAAGTACATAAAACTAAAATAAAATATATGTCCTTCCTAAATAAATAAACACTTACGTATATCTTTAGTAACCTTTATGCCCCCGAAATCTTCGTCTGTTGTCTAACTGGAAAGATAATAAAGATATAATAAGTATGATTAAAGGAATATTAAAATATGTAAGATGTCAAATAATTCACAAATATGAAGAATATGGGACTAGTCTATGACCAAATGTCAGGATCAACTGACATCTGATGTACAATGTAAGTTGATGATGTTGGGAAACTTTTCAACAAATAAGTGATGAGCCAAGCAAGTTTGTGGTAAGCGACATAAAAATGCAGTAACATTCAGCTTTAAACTTGAAAATCTAACACCACACATACTATGTTATCAAACAGACAACATCAGCTGTTACTTTCACTAGAAAAATTGCTGTCTGGCTTGGAATACAGTAATTATTGTACAATATACTGGTATTGGTACTCCTGGTGATATTGGTACATAAAATACAATAGCGCAAAACAGAAATGGTATCAATTCAATTGCTGTTTTTTTTTTACTGTATAGGTTTGCATTTGACCACATCCTGCCTGATGTTGAACAGGATGTAGTCTAAGATGAAGCATGCTTACCTAGAAAAAACCCTATTTACTCTAGATTAGTCTAGATCAGCGAGGATGTAGAACTCTCTGCCGGCTCATCTGCTCATTGTAGACTGCATCCTGCTTAGGCAGGATGTGGTCAAACGCAAACATATTTAGTATTAAAAAAAAAGATTCGAAGACACCCAAGTTGTACTCCGCAGGAAAAACAGACGCCATTTTGCCTGTTTTGCCAGGTAGTGTGTTATTGCAGACTTTGCTTTAGTAACTTGAATGCCACCTTTGGCCTTGCAGCACAGATCACATACTCTTCAGTTAACATTTGACAGTCTGCTACACCAGTCAGAATATCTATTAACATAAACGAGCAATTCTTGTATATATCGACGCTTGAAAGGCAATAATTACTAAGCTACATTTTGGCAACTTTACACCAGAGCATTTTTAAAATATTGAAAAAAATTAATAATGTGTAAATGCCAGTTGATTAAGCCTTTAAACTGCATTTAAAATACGTTGAAATCAAATAGTTATGATTAATAGGCGATTTATACGATTTTTTTTCCAAAAAAATAAAACTAAAATGCTCTAGTGTAAAGTTGCCAACATGTCGCTTAGTAATTATTGCCTTTCAAGCGTCGATATGTATATATATAATCTGAATCTCGGAAATGGCTCCAACAATTTTCATAAAATTTAGTATGCAGGGGTTTTCGGGGGCGATAAATCGATCTAGCTAGGTTTCATTTTTAGAAAACCTTGTTTTAACCGTGTTTTCACCCGAGCAAAGCTCGGTCATCCAGGTACTATCTATTAACATGAACAAACTACTTCGCAGTGAGATAGTTAGTAAAGCGTTTTTTTTTAGTCAAAATCCTATAAATTAACTACATTAGTTAGAAAAATAAATTATTATTAGTAAAAAAATTACATACCAAAGACCGCTTACATTCAAAGAACGTCTGGCGTAGTTGTGCGCATTCATCTGGCACATTCCCTTGCATTAGACATTCCCTAGGAGTCTTTTTATCCTAAAAATTTAAAAACATCCACTATGAAGATGTGTTATACAATTATTGGTAAGCTTAAACTTACCAAGTTATTGTGTAAGTTTTAATGTAATTTTATGGTTAATGTTAACCTGTTTTTAGTGTTGTTTTTAATTTAATCTATTTATAATCAAACTATTAACTTATAAACGCAATACCTTCTTACAGCAATTGCTGTTTAGTAAACAAATCTTAAGATCTGCTCTGACGCCAGCGCAAGGTGACTTATCGGCTAAACCGATCTCATCGGGAGCAAAGGACACCATTATCTGGTATATTCACACGACGATAAATCAGAAATAATAACACTATGTATTTATAAGAAAATAATATTTTCAGATATAAAAATGACAATAACCTTACTTCGGTTTGAAGGCAAATTTTCAAGTATGTATGACATTGACAATAATTTTTGACAAATATATTTTTTCTCTTCACATATAGCACGTTTCAGTATTGACAAATAATGAAGAAGAATCTTTTGCTGGGAATTTTGGCGGGAACGCGGAATAATCATTACGCTGTATTGTATTTTATTTTCTAAATTTTGTTATTTTCATAATTTATGTACAAAAATAACAGCTTTTTTAGTTATAAAGTACCCAAGCAATTACATGTGAGAAAGTGATATGATAAAGTTTAGTGAAACATGAATTTCCGATATTTTATAAACTGTGGAAACTTGCAGTAAAGTTACCACTGCATAACTAGGGCTTGACAAATATAACATACTTTATATGATTTACACTTATTTTTCGCAAAATACTTAAAAGAATCGAAACATTTTAAAAAACTTCTATGATCTCAAAAATATTATTATAATATTAAATTATGTTCGTGATGGATAACACTGGTTAGGTATAATATCTTTGTGTACAGTTATACAGTAAAGTTATTCTTATTAAAATTCTGACTGCTAAATGCACAGTCCGAATTCTAATGGACCAGTCGAAGCAATAAAAAAAATCTGTGTTCGTAACATGATTCTTTTATCCAACGTATTTTAAACAGTACGGCGTCACGCATTGAATATATACCACATTTTTCTGAATAAATTATCAAAGTTAAAATTTTACAGAATTCTGTAAAAGTTTTAAGACTATTGAAATTTTCACAGATTATTTGATACAGTTTATTTTATAAAAATTTATAGTAGTTTTAAACTCACAGAAAAAATATCACTTGAAGGTACATTTTACTGCGCCCGCGGATTAATCTCAACTTTTATCGGGATAAAAATAAAATAAATGTTAATCCAAGGCAAACATTATTTATCTGTATTCCAATCCTTTAACTTTTACAGAATGAAGAAGTTTATAAACCTTGAAGAATAAATTCTTCTATGCTTATAGTATTTTTAGAGCAGAGATAGAGAGAGATACCTGAGCTATACAGGGGTTGGAGTTGCCCCTGAAACAGAATATAATAAATTCTAGCTACATTCTGGTGCCCTTGAAAAAAAGTTTATCGTTTTATTTACCTTTTGTTATTATAGCCTTCGGTGCTATCGATTGAGGAGTTAACAACGTATTTTCTGAACAAAACTGATAGTCAACAGCAGAAAATAACTTGTTTACTTAATTGAGCATATCTACAGAGGAATAGGTATTGTATTGCTACTGATAATATTAATAGTTCGTCGATAACCTAATAACAATTAGGTACTTCAAATAAAACTGCATTACCGTTGGACGAATCAAACGTTCGTGTGTTAAATATAGTAAGTTCCAAATTATGTTTATTTCAAAAAGTAGTTATGTTTATTTACTATTTGTTTTTTTAATTATGACGCTAATAATAGACGTCGGTGGAAGAAGAAAGCTAAAAAATCCTGACTCGGACTTCAACAGTCGCAGTATAGTGCAACCAGTTGTGCATCACGCGCGAACGAAACGAGAATTGTTATCGACAAAAGATATCGGCGGCACACATCATTCGGAAGTTCAAATAACTGTACCGATTGCTGGTGAACAGCTTTTTCTCGACCTGCAACTAAATGAAGACCTAATAGCGGGAGATCACATACTTCAGTACCAGGAGAAAGGGAAGACTGTACAGCATAGGCCCAAGAAAGAGGAACTAGACTTTTGTCATTATTCGGGTAACGTGAGAAATAAACCAGACTCACGGGTAGCCCTGTCAACTTGTCATGGCGTTCGCGGCGTAATATTTGACGGAAAAACGATGCGATATATCGAACCTGTTCAAGGTCCTAAACTTAAATCCGCGCACTACTTATATCACCATAAGGATCTTAATAAAAATTACAATTTTGGTTACGTCGGAGATGTCACCAACATCACTTACGACCCCAATTTATTCACTAGATATTATAGATCGAAAGAGATTTCGAAGAATCAAGTTACTAGACACGAAAGAGATACTGATGGACAAGTCCGAGGTCCGTACAACGCGAACAAAGAATCTCGTTACGTAGAATTGGTACTAGTAGTTGACCATGGAGAGTATCGAGCCAATGGTGGCAATATGCTGACTGTCCACTCGCAAATGATACAATTGACTAACATTATCAATTCCCTGTACTCTCCTCTAAATATCTATATAACTCTAGTTGGAATAGTAGTTTGGAACGAGCGTGACGAAATACGATTAAATAAAAACGGATATATTACACTTAAAAATTTCTTACGTTACAGGAAAAAGAAACTAGTCTTCGAAATACCAAACGATAATGCACATTTATTAACCCATAAAAGTTTTAGTGATGGAATCGTAGGCAAAGCCCTAAAAGGTCCTATGTGCACAGTTGCGTTTTCCGGTGGCGTATCAAGGAATCATTCGTCAGTAATCGGTGTTGTGGCTACTACTATTGCGCATGAGATAGGACATAACTTTGGAATGGAACATGATGACGATGAAAGTTGCACATGCCCCGATGAGAAATGCATTATGAGTGCATCAATTTCTGCAGTAGTACCTATACGCTGGTCGTCTTGCAGTCTATTATCTTTGAAGCATTCTTTCGAGAGAGGAATGGACTACTGTTTGCGCAACAAACCGAGGCGCATAGTCGACTCCCCAACTTGCGGGAACGGGTTCATAGAATCTGGAGAGCAATGTGATTGTGGTATCACTGTTGGTGGTGGCATTAATTCATGCCACGCGTGCTGCCACCCAGAAACGTGCAAGTTGCGCGATAATGCCACCTGTGCTACTGGGGCTTGCTGTGATCTTACAACTTGTCGTTTAAGGTCGACAGGCATGACTTGTCGTACGGCGGATCAAGAATGCGATTTACCGGAGTTTTGCACCGGACACTCGGAGTTCTGTCCCTCCGATGTATATCTAATGGATTCCACGCCTTGCGGAGTTGGAGAAAATCAGGCGTACTGTGTGCGTGGAGCATGTCGCTCACACTCGGACCAATGTCAGCTGCTATGGGGCAATACGGGAGAAACTTCACCTCAAATATGCTATAACCACAATACCAGGGGAACCACGAACGGAAATTGTGGCTTAGACCACGTAAATGTGACATACATACCTTGCTCCTCCAACGATGTATTATGCGGCATGCTTCAGTGCCGTCATCTGAACGAGCGGCTTGAGTTCGGCATGGAATCTGTTGCTATACTCAGTGCTATGTTTATAAAAAGCAATGGCTCAATATTCCCGTGTAGGACCGCTGCTATAGACCTCGGATTGAACGATGTCGATCCTGCTCTAGTACCAGACGGTGCGAAGTGTGGAAAAGAACGGATGTGCTTGAAGCAAAAATGTGTGTCAATCGAGAAAGTACGAGAAAAGATCAAGAACAGTAAATCCTCCGTCTGTCCTTCAGATTGCTCAGGGCATGGAGTCTGCAACTCGAAAGGTCATTGTCACTGCGTCCAGGGCTATGCCCCTCCGCTGTGTGCTGATCCCGGCCCAGGGGGATCTGTAGACTCGGGACCTGCTACTGACATGGTTCGCCTCTCTAATAATGTAGAACAGTTATTAGTACCGGAAGAGATTGTATTCCTGAAAAAGTAGTTAAGATCCGGTACTATAATGAAACTAGATGGTCTTAGATTGTACTAAATACGGTTTATAATAAAATTATGTTCGTTATATTTATCTCCTTCGCATACTGCCTTTTGTTTTACAATATCAGTACCTGGATGACCGAGCTTTGCTCGGTTTTATTTTCGTTTTTTAAAAATGAAACCTAGCTAGATCTATTTATCGCCCCCGAAACCCCCTGCATACTAAATTTCATGAAAATCTTTGTAGCCGTTTTCGAGATTCAGATTATTATAATATATACGTATATACATATATACAAGAATTGCTCGTTTAAAGGTATAGGGCAATTTAATTTATCTTGTCGTTGCTACCCCAGTTTTGAATAACGCTATAAGCTAGGAGACTAGCATAGGACGTTATTCAAAGGCTGGTTTATAAAAACTCACTAATAAGAGTTTATTTATACAACGAAAACACATTAAAATTATTATTAAAAAAAAAAAAAAATTATTTTTGTAAGAATATTGTCTTAAATTCCACTTATAATTATGTCTTATTAATAATATTCAAAGTATCAAATATTCTACTTAAAATTATTTTGCAATTTTTTATTGTTGTTTTGTGATAACTAAAAGCGACGCAGTATGCATCAATTATGTATATTGATGCATACTCTTACGGCTGGTCTTCTAAATACACTGTTATCTTCTTTTTGCTGTCGGGTAAAAGTAAACCGTTATACTTAGCGGTAATAGCTTAATGGTTAGTGCGGTCGATTCATATGTCGAAGGCGTAGTTTCAATCCCCAAAAATGAGCTTGAGCTGCCGGTGTAGGAAAACATCGTGAGGAAACCATAGCTTAATAACATCTAATTAAACTTCATCGACTCACTCAAAGCGTCAAATTCAAAATTTCTTGATTTCTGCAGTGGAATTTGCTGCTCAAATAATTAGTTGTTGCCCGATATGAGTGCCTTCAAGTCGCGAGTGCATCAGTTCTTATAAGTAAGCGTGCTCCATTGACCACATCTTTGCTTCATCAGGCAAGTTAGCGGGTAAAAATTATAGTTTAAACGTACGTTCATAAAAACTGGTTGCGAGATAATTAAAGACCTTGTTGACATAACCTATATAAGGTTATATCACCTAGATAATATGGTAGGTTCAGCAAAACCGTCGAAAGATAAACTTTCATCCTGGTTTTTTATTTGGTACTAAAACATAAACTGAGTTTCACAGTAGGTAGCGTTTTGATGCCTGTAATTTGTGAATAATATATTCTATTTAATATTACAACATCCAAGCTGTTTTCGTGAATAATATAAATTCGCATGCCACTTAGTAACATTGTGCTGTGCTATCCAAAAATGTATGACCTAAAATGTAACTACATCTCTAGATCAGCCGTCGCCGGTCAGCTGGGCGAGCGCCTTTCTTTATTGTAAGAAGTTTAATGTTTACCACGCTTGCCAAGTGCGGGTTGATTCTTGATTGGCCAGAGCGAATAAATTATATCAACTTGAACTTTGGTATGTTATTACCTATCGTTAGTAAAACATGCCACTATCAGCAATGAAGGCCACGTTTTGGAGGGAACGTGGAAAAATCATGTCCTCACTTAATATTTATTAATTTATTCCAAAACTTGTGTTTCTCCGAATGTTTGAGTGCAAAAACAGTAGCTTTTTTTAACCATTTCTATATTAGGGCAAGACTGGACTTGACCAAAACTATTACCTATTTAACTTGAATATTTATAACATAAGAAACTAGAAAATCTTGATAATGGAAAAGTACACAAAGTGCTAAGCCAAAAACTAAGAAAACTGATAGAATGTCATTAATAGTTTATTATCAATGTCAGCAAAACTGCCTGACTGATTGGTGTACATATTTTGTGTTGTTTCTGCTAAATGTATTTAATGAAAATATTAGAAAACAAAAGAAATGACTAAAATATTTCCTTTATTCGTAAGAAGATTATCCCACGTATGTACTTTGAAACTCTACAAAGAGACCAGATGGCTCATGCCCAACGGCAATCCAATTGGTGCATATGTTTACAACTGTATCGCTAATGAGAAAGTTCCGGTGATCCTCAATGATCCTCACATCGCTACCTGGTACTCCTGCGGCCCCACAGTCTATGACTCGGCTCACATCGGTCACGCCAGCTGCTACGTCAAGCTCGACATTATACAAAGAATTCTGAAATCTTTCTTCAAAATAAAGCTCGTTACAGCAATGGGTATCACGGATATAGACGATAAAATCATCAGAAAAGGCCTCGCCACCAATACACACTTCACTGCGATCGCTAAACAATATGAGCACGAGTTTTGGCTCGATATGTCGGCGCTGAATGTTGAAAAGCCGCTCATAATTACTAGAGTCTCTGAGCACATGAATTCTATAGAATCTTTTGTTAATGGGCTAATAACTTCTGACATGGCTTACATAGTAGACAACAATTCCGTGTACTTCGACACTAGTAAGTACCCTTCATATGGAAAACTGCAAACCATGCAAGAGTCAGGAGAGCCATCAGATGAGGCAAAGAGAAATAAGATGGATTTTGCCGTGTGGAAAGGCTATAAAGAAGGAGAACCCTTTTGGGATGTTTCTTGGGGTAAAGGCAGACCAGGGTGGCATATAGAATGTTCTGCTATGGTGAGTAAAGTGTTTGGCTCACATTTAGACTTTCATGCGGGAGGAATAGATTTGAAGTTCCCTCATCATGAAAATGAAGAAGCTCAATCTTGTGCCTATCACAACACAAGGCAATGGGCTAACTACTGGATCCACGTTGGCCACCTTCATGTCAAAGATGATGTTAAAATGTCCAAATCATTACAAAATACTATTTCAATTCCTGACATGTTGAATTCATACAGTGCGGACACATTCAGAATGGCTTGTTTACTGTCAAGATATAGGTACACAATGGAATATAGCAATGGCATGATGAAAAATGCAGAAGCAGTTCTAAGCAAGTTTAAATTCTTCCTCCGAGATGCTGTTACTTATGTAAACAATAATGACCAGAAAGCCAGTGGCGACTACAAAGACAAATTGTTAGAAAACTTGCAAAAGGTTGAGGATGCTAATTTTGAAGCTATCAAAACAGACTTTGACACTGCATTTTGTATAAACTCATTATTAAATCTTGTGAATGATACAAACAAAATAATCAAAGGGGAAAGCAAGGATTACTACCCTGTTCCGATTATATTAATTGCTGAATACATCACTACTTTACTGACTCAATTTGGTCTAAAGCTACAAGAGGCTTCCCAAGATAATTCAGTGCCTAACGCCTTAATAGATAATATAGTAGAATTCCGACACACAGTACGCTTGAATGCACTCAGTAGTAAAAACAAGGAGTTATTGAATGCATGTGACATAGTCAGAGATAAAATGAAGACAATAAAAGTTCAAATTAATGATAGCAACAAGACTCCATCTTGGGTCTTCACAAACTAATAGAAGTATAAATTTATGTAGTATAAAGAAAGGTTTTATATCCCTGTATATTGACAAATAGTTAGCTAGTACAATAACTAAGTAAAAAATGCTATTACACTTATGTTGTTATTGTGGTCAATTATTTTATAGGTCACCGTGCAACCTTTTACATTTTATAGTAACAAATCTGCTTTTATTTATCCTTGGTGATTGTTGTTTGCAATAAAAACTAAAAATACTGCCATAAGTACCTACTGCTATAACTAAGTTGACCTAGCTCTCAATGTCTAATGCATTATTAATATACCTACCTCTTGGGGTAATATACTGTATCAATTTAGTTATATTGAGATTATATTTATTAGATTCATATTGTACTCTTACGATGAAATCCCAAAAAAATAACCAAAGCTATTAAAAACTAATATAAATAAGCTATGTGCAATAATTTAATTTAAAAAAAAAAAAAAAAAAACTTGGCAAAAAAACATTTCAAATTTAACAAGAACCCTAACTTGAAAAAATAGGTAATGTAGGTATATTGTATAAAAATTTAACATTTTAAGCAGTAATTTTATTATATTTGTTTGTTTGAAGTACATTAAGTAACTGTAAAATACAGTTGAAATAAGAAATTCCTCTTTATGTATGTAGATTATATTATCCACCTGTCTTTTCTCTGTCACATAATGGTTACTATTTTGACTATGGAAACTGCTATTGTTTTTGACACATTTTTGTTATGTTACACTTAGATAGGATTACTCGCATTTATGTTGGATACCCTAATAGTGTTGGTCACATCCAATCACCTTTTTTAAGAAGTCAAAGCAGAATACAGAGCAAAATGCGCGCTGCCTCATCTTACTTCACTGGAACTATACTATACATACATACATACTGTGTATCCAAGGGATCCCAAATAAGTAAAACAGTAAATCACTCTAATATTATAAAGGTTATGAGTGTGTTTGTTACTTCTTCACGCTCAAATGGCTGGACCAATTCTGATGAAATTTGGTATGGAGGTAGCCGACACCCTGGATTGACACATAGGCTACATTTTATCAAGAAAAAGATGTATTGTTCACGTGGGAATTGCGAGTAACACCGCGGGGCGTGCGCCCCGCGGTGTTACTCGCAAATGCTAATGTTACAATAAATTGATGATTAAAGAAAAGAAAATATTTTGTTTGTTCAAATGTTTATTATAATTTACACATTCATGTCCGCTGACTAGACGATGATGAAACGAGATTTCAGTTAAACTTATTACAATGTGTAAGCTTACTCTATGGCAAGTACACTTTTCAAATTCACGAGTCCAGTAAGTGACTATATCATGTTCTTAACCCATTCTTACATAGTTACTTGCAAGCATTACAACTTATGTCCCATAATAGACTAGCCGTGTTTCATAGTATAGTAGGTATATCCAAAATTGTTTTATTTGATTGTTTTTTTTTGTATTCATATGAGTTGCATTCTAGATTATTTCTAGACTAACCTCAATCAAAATTCAGGAATTAAGTGGAATCAAATAGAGAGTATATTGCAGTTTTGAATAAATTGTCATTTTAGTGACAGATTTGACTAAACCAATACTTGTCAATATTCCATTGTTCATACATAGGTTATTTTTTTTTTAAATTTATAGGCATAAGTATCAAACATTAAGTACAACCAGCAAGTGCACACATTGGTTTCATCAAGTACTGTGTGTAAGGAATGGAATGCTTGGACAGGCTGATCCTGGTACCACAATAAATTTTATGAAATAAGGATTTAATTAACAATGTCGATATATAAAAATACAGGCAAATAAAATCCTGTATTGATAACGTCGAAAAGACTCACTAGTATAAGATGGCAATACATAAACCAAATATGGTTACGCCTAACCTAGAGGATGGGCCCTAAATAAGTGTAGTGTAACAAACTTGTAAAGTTAAAATGCACAGATCACTAAAACAATTAAACTTCTCTCTACATAATTACGTTAGACATCAGCCTACAGTTAACTCACAAATACGCACACAACGCACAGCAACAATTTTAAATACTTGATGAAACTAACAAAAAACATTTGCAAATGTGTAAACCGGACTCATTATACACTTACTGCAGAATCAGCAATCAATTGGCAGCCAACGCTATATTGTTCTTTTCCTGTATCATAATCTCCGCTTTGTAGACCTTGAACGCTATGAGGTAGTCTCGTATCATCTTGAAGAGAGTGTAGTAATTGATGAAGAGTAGTATGACGATGGAGAGGAAGTTGTGCCACGCCACTGAACTGAAGAGGAGGCACAGTTGGACCACTATGAGGGCCAGCTGCGTGCACACGTTGCAGCATAGCAGGGTCGACGGATTGTGGAATAAACCCTGGGGAAAATAAAACAATTATTAAAACTGAATCAGGGAAGATTTCATAGCATTATTGACATAATTTTTTTATTAACCGACTTCTAAAAAGGAGGAGTTTCTATGTTTGATTGTATGTATTTTTTTATCACTTTTTATAATTTTAGTCGAGATGTCTGTATACTTAGTTTAGGTACAAGCTTGAATAAATTATAAGAAAACCTACATGTATACCTAGTTTCAGAGACAAAATAAAATCATTGTCAAACACTTCATTGATTCCAAAACCATTTCGAAATATTACATCCCTGTACCTTATTTTTAAAACTCTTTAAACTATGAGATTTATTTTAATAGAATACATAAAATAAAATTATATTTCAATTGACCTTTAATGACGTCACATAGTAGGCTGTATAGGGCTACGTCAGTGCCTTAGAAAAGCAATGGCAAACCAAAACAAAATTTGTCAATGTCAAGTCAACGGCAGCCATAATAACTTCTGCCATACTTGTATGTAGAGTTCTTTTTCGCTTTATTAATACAAATATCTGGATTATTTTACTTTAAACGTTACTCGGACTCTGCTATCGCTTTTATGATGCGATGATATAAGATTTGTTTACTTCGTGTCAATTGTCAAAGTCAATCGAAAGTGTCAAAATAGCTATGTATAGCTTTTTTGTTTTACATGGCAAAGGCATGTACGTATTCAGCCAACTAGATGACGTCATCACTATAAAAACTTATTAAAAATCAACTACCGCATAGAAAACCAAAATATTCAAATTAGTTTCATAAAGTTTACTATCATTAAAAAATATAAAATAAATACAAAAAAAGAAACTTTAGGTACAAACCGAATTATGTTATCTTTGCTATTAAGAGCTTTTCACTCTTTGAAAAGAGACGTCAGTAGTATGCATAAATGTTTTAATTACTGCATCATCTTTACACATCCCACTACTGGGCATACGCTTATTCTCGAAGGAGTAATATTGGGCTTACTCTATGCTCCTACCCGTTGTTATACATTCCATGCCACATACCGAAAATTAGTTAATATAAGCAAGAGTTATAAGAAATTAAGAACAGCGTCAGCTATGGTCGAGTTACGTACATAGAAGCGGTCGTGCTTGGCGTCGCCGGGCGTGGCGGCAACGGAGGACGCGCGCGGCGCGGCGGCCCACCCGCTGCCGGCGTGAAGCACGCGCGCGCCGCCACGATACAACCGCGCGGGACTCCACTCTTCGCACTCTTCTGTACACACAAACGTAATAAGTTACAATAGAATGAGTAGCCAGCCCTAGTTTTAGAGTTAATGCCCCGCACGAAGGTACAGAGGATCTAGTAAGACAAATTAATAATGACCATTATCATAATCAATTTATTGGTAATATGTCAATTACAAGTCATTCAGATATATAATACAAATACAATAACACAATGTCAAAGTTAAAATAAAATTAATATAATTAATGTTACATCCCAATCATAATTGTAATTTTTTGTAATGTCAATAACAGAAATTAATAAAAATAAAAAAAAATGTCAAGTAACTGAACATGTCTTAGTGATGTACTGCAGCGCAGATAGCAACTAGCTCGTGTACGTACCCTGGTGTGAATGTAGCTTGTGCCAGCGTGCCAGGTGCAGCGCGGCGCGATGCGCGCTGTCGCATTGCGCCGCCGATAGCAACTGGCTCGTGTACCGTCCGAACACGCCGCACCACACGAACGCGACCTGCTGAGATGCTGCATACACATCGTAGTGGAGGAACGACTGAAACAAATAAACCATGCTCGTATTTTACTTAATTGTCCAAACAAACAACTTCATAGTCAAATTAACAACTTATTAGTGGAGGAACAATAAAAAAAATAAACCATGCTCGTGTTTTAATTAATTGGTCAAACATACAACTTCATAGTCAAATTAACAACTTATTAGTGGAGGATCGACTGAAACAAATAAATCATGCTCGTATTTTACTTAATTGGTCAAACAAACAACTTCATAGTCAAATTAACAACTTATAATTTTTAATGTGTACAATAAAGAGTTATTCATTCATTTATTGACAAAAGAACTAATACGGCTATCGCCAATTACACTAGCCTTAAATTATATATTATAATTAAATATACAGGTTATTAAGAGTTAAATAAAAATGTCATAATAACTAGTATAGTTTAAAAACTATTTCATTATTTAACAATCGACTTTATAGCTAGACCAGCATAGCAATCAACTTTAAACGGGCACTGTACACATTCTGGAAGAAATTCTTTTCATGATAGTTAAAAAAAAACCGGCCAAGTGCAATTCGGACTCGCGCACTAAGGGTTCTGTACCATTATCTATAAAAACGGCAAAAAATCATATCAGTTGCATAAAAACAAAAATAAAAAATACCCTGGGTGGGAATGGAACCCACTCGCCCTTACAGCTCTTAAAGCAGACCAATGACCCAAAAAGACTGTTGAACTAATGATATGACTAAGAAAAGCTATTCTCACCTGTGCAAAGCAACAAGGTATAAAACTTGAGTAGTACGCCTCGAGTACAGAATTGAAGATCATTTTCTTGATCCTCATATTGAAGTCCTGCCGTATGGTTTCCACTTCGGCCCGGATCTGCTCTGGGTCTGAGGAGCAGCAGTGCAGTGGAGGAGTTTCACTGTGGTTTAGTTCCAACAGTGGGCCCGGAGTAAAGCCAAACAGGAACAAGTAGATTACAGCACTGGAAATCAAATAAACAATTATAGTTTAGCAGTTATTTACTACATTTGAAGCATACTAAAAAAACCGGCCAAGTGCGAGTCGGACTCGCGCATAAAGAGTTCCGTACCATTATTTATCTATATAAACGGCAAAAAAATCATGTCTGTTGTATGGGAACCCCCTTAAATATTTGTTTTATTTTAATTTATTTATATATTTTTAAAGTGGATATATAACTAAATATTAAATATTAGTGAATATTTCAGCCGTCTACCTGTTGCCGTTATCAATATCAAGCAAAAACAAGCAAAAAAACCACATTTGTTGTATGGGAGCCCTGGGAGTTTTTTTTTTTCTGTTTTTAGTATTTGTTGTTATAGCGGCAACAGAAATACATCATCTGTGAAAATTTCAACTGTCTAACTATCACAGTTCATGAGTTACAGCCTGTTGACAGACAGACAGATGGTTGGACATTGGTGTCTTAGTAATAATAGAAAGTAAAGTAAATAATAGTAATTTTACTAAAAGAATATGTTTCTCAAATATCTATATGTACATAATGGATAAGTATCATATACACACTATCACTTCATAGGTATTATAAAACAAAGTGGTCCCCCACATCTGTCTGTCTGTCTGTTCGTGATAAACTTAAAAACAACTGCACAGAATATCATACGAGTTTCACCAATAGATACTAAGTTATGACTTTGTACATTAAGTTTTGTAATATTGTAAAATATCTGACCAATAATTAATTTATGACAAATAAATTAATTATTGGTCAGATATAAGATTAATTAAGATATCATAAAAGTGAGACTGAAAGTTTTTTCAATATATTAATAAAGATCTATAAACTTAATGTCAGCAAGATACTTACGGATAGCATAGGAAAAATATCTTGATGAGTGGATGTTTGAACAGCATCACATAAGTACAAAACATCAGTATGCTGAAGATCATGCCCATTATCAATAACCTGAAATAGAAAACATTATGTATACATTACAATTTTGGCCCAGATATGTCAACTTATTATTAGTCTTTTTTTATATTTAAAAGTATTAACAAACGAGACACTCTCCTGATCCAGGAATACCCAGATCTTTGAGTAACAAAACAAAGTCTAAGGCATCGCTGATTTGGCGCTCATTACCTTGAGACATTAGATGGTTAGTCTCAACAGCTCAGTAATTTCGATGGCTGCAGTACCCTTCAAACCGGAACACAGTAATGTTAACACACTACTACTTGGCAGCAGTATATGGTGCTGAGGTGGTCCTACCTCGACAACCTCACGCTAACTAAGATTATAATAAATTTACAATTAAAGAAAACCAACTTCATGACCTTTAGGCCTATCGCACTGCTCCAATGAAACAACAAGGTTTCGAAGTTAACGAAAATATAATCGAAGTATACAATTTTAAGATTTTTGTTTATTTTGTTTTCTCATGGATGCCATTGTCAGAACTGGGCCAAATTGAAATGGAAAAAAAAGTACAGTCAAATTGAGAACCTCCTCCTTCTTGAAGTCGGTTAAAAATACTATATTATCAGATAATTATACACACATTTATAATTAAACTATAAATATCTTATTGGTTAATGGTATAATGTGTAGATGTTGATGCACCTCCCTAAAATTAATCCTGGCAGCACCCATATTATTAGTTATTTACACACCTTGTAGCAGCTAAAGCATGCGGCAGCAACTTGGGGGCCAGGAATCCTTTTACAGCTTCTTGGATAGCACATAGAATGAACCGTCGACTTATCAAAGTCACTATAAATGCCACTAAATGTATGTCAATCAAATAGAAGTTCTGGAAAATAAACCAAATGCCTGATATAAGTATTTTTGAGAACTTAACAATGTAAATCATATACTCAAACCTTAAGCTATACTTAAATTCGATTCATTTATCTAGTTACTTTAACTCGTTAATTGATAGGCCAGCTGCAAGATGATTTTCATAGCGATGATAGGTGATGACGCCAAAGGGTGTGGGCTCAAACCCCAACAATGAGCTTGAGCTGCCGATGAAGGTAACTATAGCGTGGTGGTAAGGCACTTTCTAGTACTCGGCTGGCTAGCTACCACCCTCAAGTTGAAAATCTGCTGCCATGTATCTAACGGTGTGTTCCGGCAGCCTCACTTGAGAGCCAGTTCCAGGCTAGGTGTGTTTACCATCTTCGACCAAACCATCACTTAATATTAATGAGCTGTGGTAAACATCTAGCTTGTAAGCAATAAAAAAAAAAAATGCCTCAACAATATTGTCAATAATGTTATGGGCGAAACTTGGACCAGAATAGCACAGGACCAAGGACCAGTGTCACATTAAATTCGTTAAATTTTATACCCATCGTAATGTTTTATTATTTTAAATAATTTCACACTTTCCAGTTTTTCCTCATCACCAGCACCACTATTAGGTATATAGACACAAATTTCCGTAATTTATCTCAGCATGATCTAACTGAGCCAAGACTGACACCATGACTGTTTTTCGCAACTACCCTCTTTCCAGGACATAACAGGCATAACAAAAGAGAGGCCTATATCCAGCAGTGGAATAAAGAAAGCTATCAATGATGAACTCATTACTTATTTTATTCACAGATAAAATTCAAGGTTCCTATAGTGTAATAGCACCAAAAATATACAATAGTATTGTTTTTGCTATGGAAAGTAATGTGAAATTACTTGCATGCATCATGAAAAATTATAGTAATAATAAGCCTCTCTGTGAAAATGTATACTCCAATCTGAATCCGAATTAGGCCTGCTATTATAAACTTTCCCACTGCTGGGCATGGGCTTCTTCTCATTTGAGAAAAGTAAGGCTGTAGTCCACCACGCTGGCTGAGTGAGGGTTGGCAGACTTGACATATTATGTTTGATAACTTTTATTCACAGTCCCAATGAATATGCCCTAATAATGGGTATTTTCATCATTATTGCTAAGGTATTTGTATGGTTTGTGGCAGACCACTGATAATAATTTTTCTATGTTACAACTGGACATAATGATATATAAAGGTCACTCAACTCACCATCGCTTGATTAGTATATGAATGCGGCAACCACCAAGCAGTTCTGTACAGATTAAGGAACTGTAGTCCCGTTGCTATCAGCACAAAGACAAATGTCATGGCCTCAAAAAGCAGTGTCCCATCTTGAGGTATGTAGGGAAACGGAACATGCTTAGGGTGTATTGGACCCTCTGTTTTGACATCTGACATGGTTACCAAAGGGGTATTGGAGGGTAGTCTAGGACGTCCCACACGCTTACCACCATTCATTTCCTCTTCTGCTACAGGGAGTGTTACCTGTAAGATATCAGAAATATTTAGATAAGCTCTCTTTAGTTATTTAATATCATTTGATAGGAGTCTGTCACAGTTGCGTTATAGGAGGGAACTTAAAGGAAACAAAATGGACACGACACTTTTTAATGAGAAATAATAAAACTAGAAATCAATAAATTTAAAATAGTGAACAGTAAAATGTTCAAATCTAAGGATGTCCATTAAATATTTTTTTTTAATATTTGCAGATGTTTTAAGAGACATCTATATATTGTGCAAGCCATTTTTAACGAATTTTTAAATAGCGACTAACGATGAAACTCAATAAAATTGTAAAGGTAAGACCGGTACGATGAAACTCAATAAAATTGTAAAGGTAAGATCAAAATAAAGAAGTGAGAGGTCTCAATACTACCATACCTTTTTGGTAACTCCTGCAGCTTTTTTCGGTCCGGGAGGCATCATTTTACAAGCAATAGTCGGTAGGGTCCGCTTTGCCAGCGGGTCTTTGATAATTTTTCGTCGCCTTGATATGGCGTTCGAAGAAGTGTTGCTCACTTGAGAAGTTGCCCAGCGCTTAGCCAGGAGTATCGTCAAGCAGCCCACGACTGCTGGTAAGAAGAACACGACAAAAGAGCCACTTTCATTTTCCGTACAACTCATCACTCACATGTTAAAATGTTTGTAAATTAACACGATAAAACAATTTTTGTCCGAATTTATTTTTGATCAACACAACACACTATCGCTCGATATGTAACGTCAAGACGTCAACTGTTTGTTTTTTTAATTTTCCTTTCTTTGGTTTTTGGCCTTCAACTTTGTGCATTTGCTACTGTGCTTTAATAATTACTTTCAAGTACCTATTTTATTGAAAACCTAGTCACACAGTCGAGTCCGGACAAGCTCTAGTAAAGACTGTACTATGAGTTTCGATGGAGTTTTGGAAGAAAAACAAAGTCAAATTTCACTCCATTGTTTCACTTTCCAATACAATTTGCACGCAATTTGGCACTTTTAAATAAAAGTAGAAAAAAATTATGCATTTGAAAATACTGTCCATGTTCTCTTTAGTACTTATTGTGCTTAGTATCCATCCATTGTTAATTGAATTTTATTTCACTGATCTGTTAAATGAATGTTGTAAAATACTATAACCCTACTACTACTACTATTACCAGAGGTACAAAAGAAAAAACACTGTAAAAATGTCAATAGCATTTACAATGTAAATCCAAAAATTCCTCCACTGAAACTGGCAGAATGCATAGAGTGTGATGCCAAGAAGAAAAAGAGAAAAAAAAACAAACTGTCAATAACCGGCAATGTAATCCGGCAAAAGGATTTTGGTTAAGGAATTTAAATGTTTAAATCAAGTTTATTATTTTCCATGTTACTTCGAATTGACTGAAATACTCATCAAGGATTTAAAAAAATGTCTTTCAGCATACTGTGTTCATTTGTAATTGCATTTTACGTAATAATTTGGTTCTTTGACTCATTTTTTAAGGTATGACTATAAAGAGAACTATTTGGTTTAGGTATTTATATATAACATGATGAAATGTATGGTTTTCTTTACATTACAGAGTTGTATGCACTATCCCTACTATGCGTTCATGGAAGGAACAGGACTTAAAATTGGAATATTAAATTTTTCATGGACAACTACCGCATTCAATCGATTTATATACAGATGGAGCAAAAACATGACCCCACTGCTACGAAAATGGTACACATGTGGTTATTTAATCACGATCTGGTTATTTTTACCATTCTCACTTTGGACATTGCTCTCTATAATATTTGAACATTTCTATGAGACCATTCAGATCAAGAATGCTCCAGAAGTCAAAGCTATGCTACCTGGTGTCAACATACCATCTTCAGACTTCTGGGTCTATTTTCTATCAATAGCAATTAGTACTATTATACACGAACTCGGACATGCGTTGGCAGCAGCACAGGAAGATGTCCAGTTAATTTCTGTAGGGATGTATGTCTTCACAATAATCCCTGTAGCTTTTGTGCAATTAAATACGGAGCTTTTAAACTGTCTCTCTGTGACCAAAAGACTGAAGATTTTCTGTGCTGGAATCTGGCATAACTTAGCCATGGCTTTTGTAGCTTTATTGCTATTTTTCTCTTCACCAATATTATTTAACATAGGATATGAAACTGGAGTCGGAGTAAAAGTAACTGAATTCACAGATGACTCTCCACTAAAAGACCTAAGAGGTTTACAGAAAGGAGATATCATAACCTCAATAAATAGTTGTGATATTAAGAACTTATATGATTGGTCATATTGCCTTCAAATGGCTCATGATAGATATGGTATCTGCACCAGTGCAGAATTTGTTGCGGAAAATGATGAAATCATGATGGAAACTGTCAAAGAAAATGATGTTGTTGAATGCTGCAGGAAGGATGCCTACTACAGCTTCTGCTTTGAATACATGGAGCCAAAAGTGGTAGTAGACTCAGTGTTACCAGGACAATTTTCCTGTTTGAAACCACGAGACATGGTTAAAGAACAATTCATAAAATGTAGTGAAGCATCAGGCTATAGTTGTCCAAGGAACATGCACTGTTTGAAACCATCATTGAATAATCACACATACCTCCTTATCATAGAAAGAAAAGATGACAAA
This sequence comes from Biston stratarius, assembly GCA_950106695.1. Lineage (NCBI taxonomy): Eukaryota > Metazoa > Arthropoda > Insecta > Lepidoptera > Geometridae > Biston > Biston stratarius. The sequence goes on along the minus strand of OX467106.1, from coordinate 29,907,410 downwards.
TCTGTGCTTTATTTAGGGTTACCTTATGACTTACATAAAACTGTCTTTGTAGATCAATACTTCCCAAGAATAGCATTATTCTCTATATTTTCCCCATCACAATTTGAAAAACTTTTAAGATATATTTTTATATTTTCTATGGGTATTGGTTTCTTAAACATTGTACCATGTTACGGTATGGATGGCCATCACATAGCTAGAAACTTAATTCAGGTGTTAGCTAAGTATTTAAATAGAAATGATGATTTTGTTACATTTTTCACTGTTTTTACTGTTGTGATTGGGACTGGGTTGACAGGACCCATACTTATATATTTGTTTTATAAGGCAGTCTTCTTAGAAAATGAATTTTGATTGATTCCAGAAAGCGTTCCATGGTTATATTTTGTTACTCTATACTCTATACTTTAATCCTAATTGGATATTTTAAAATGCAATATTACATATAATTCTTTATCCACCTATGCTAATTTTCATTAGTTACATTTTTTGTCTAAACTTATTCTCAAATGAAGTAAGTACAGTGGGATTAACTTTTTTATTGTCATTTGTTTCTGACATGATATCTATATATATTTAAGGCAATATTATTGCTTGTAACATGTAATTTTTTGAAAACCAGAAGATTTATTATTACTTTTGATCTTGTCTGTTCAGCATTCATATATTTTACTATGGAAACTGACATGGTTTTGACACATTTTTGTTTTACTTGTTGGATTACTTATGTTTATTAATGTTGGATACTCTGGAGGTCCATACCAATGAAATGAAGATGCTTAGATGGGCGGGAGGTGTGACCCGGCTTGACAAAGTCCGTAATGAACATATATGTGGCAGTTTTAAAGTCATACCTATCATTGACAAAATGACAGAAAACTGCTTAAGATGGTAAGGGCACATTAAAAGACGCAGCGAAGATCATGTGGTCCAAATAGCTCTAAATCTACCGGAAACAAAAAGAGGTAGAGGCCACCCGCCAATGACCTGGTGGTACAGCATCACAAGAGACCTCAAGAAAGCCCATTTGCCTGACTCGACAACCCAAAACTGTTTGTCTTGGTGCAAGAAAGTCAGGAGACCTGACCCCAAATAACGGGACGGAAGAAGAAGATTGATGTTGGATACTTTGACTATAGTTTCAGCCACATCTGATGAATCAGTCATGAAGGCGGAAATGTTCGTTTTGCAAAGCAAACTGCCAGCCAGAACTAGTTTTTGAATTTGCTAGGTGCCCCTATACCTATATGAGGTTAAACTATTGCTATCTAAATATACATACCTATTTAAAGCTTATTTGGCTACTGACATTGATCATATATCTAAACCTATATCTAAAACACAATGCTTTTCAACTACAGTATTAACATTTATTTCAAAAATGTATATTCATTTAATATTACAAGTAATTAACTACAACTACATAAAACCATTTTATTCACAGCTTTGCACAAGTCAAAAGTTTCTACCATGTTTATTTTGTATACATATGTATATATAAAATTAGCACATAAGTTAGTATATGACTAGCATTCTATGTAGAATATAATTAAAGGGCAGAAAAAACCAACTGACATGCTATTATCTTTTCTTATTCAATTAATATACTTTATTTGGTATTCTGATCTGCATTTGATACATATACTATACATATAAGTAGTCATTATTTACTGTATGCTAGTCTAGAATCTTCAGCGATGTTTCTGTCTAAGTGAACCTTCTTTTTGATTATCACTGTATGTGCAATTTTTACTTGGTACTTTTCTTTAGTTGACTCACCTTGCTAAATAGTACTCAAGGCAAGTGACTGCCGGAGATCCTTCAATGATTTTTTTCCATAATATAACATAGATTTTATAGTAGTTTCATCAGTGTATTGCATGTTGTTTCTAAAGTCTGTTCTAGCCCAGTCTCTGAGCTCTCTGCGAGTTGTTGCATCTGGAACATGTTTTAAAGTTCGGAAGATGTCTCTGTAGAGTTTGAGCACCTCTTGGCGTAACATAAACTGAAAATAAATAAGTCATTTTAGTAGTTCTTCATCAGAATTGTAGTAGGTGTCTAATGATATCACTTTTATATCTTAAGGGGGAGTTCCATGTCTATCAAGAATTTCCCAAATGAACTTTTTAAACTGATTTACTTGAAGGATTTTAGTAGGTAGGATAATAGGGTTATTGCTAGACGATATTTAAGTATTTAATTACCTAGTGAAAGGCTTGTTCTGAACTCACCTGTTTTAAACTCAGGGTTGCTTGAGGGAGTTTAGATGACATTTTCAAGATGTATTCAAAGAATTTTTAAGGGCTTGTTTTTGGAATAAGATGTATGAAAGCGCGTTCATCTCACGATTATCGTTTTCTTGCCATTTCTATCAATTGCTTATAAATAATGATTTAAAAGTCTTCGTTCAGTAAACAGTGTTAATTTTAATAATGTAATGGTATGAAACAGATTAATAGCAAAACAAAGTTATGAAAGAAAACAAAAACAAAATTGGTAATCAGCTGTGATGTCTTATGTCATTTTCTTTATTTTTGGCATTGCACTTTATGAATTTGCCAGTGTCAAGTATTTCGATATCTTCAAATATTTATATAGAATAGTCGTCATTATTAACAATATATTTTGTTGCATTCAAGCCAGATTTGTAAAAGTAATATTAGACATCAACGTTAGAAAAAGTAATAACGTATGTGCCATCAAACCACCTCAACCATGAAGCAAATAGCGTATACATAGGTACCTTCTTGGACAAACACGCATTATAAACCCTTAAGTGTTACGAGTTCGACAACTTTTTATTTACAACGCTGCTCTAACAATGCAAAAAAATTATTGACCCAACCATTATAATGATTTTCTAAAAAAAACAAGCACGCCTTTTCCTGCAGATTACCGGTCCTACGAGCTCACTCCTCGATTGCCAAACGCAGTCCAGCCTACTCTTTTTGAAATGGTAAAAAAGTTTGGGATGAACTAAACAACAAAAAAACAGGAATCGCTATTTTCCTAGATCTATCGATGGCATTTGACTGTGTTATTCATAAAAAGTTATTTAATAAATTGGAAACTGTCGGTATTAGAGGGACAGCTTTAACATTACTAGAATCGTATCTTACAAACAGACGCCAGGTTACAGTTTTAAATGTTTATAATAAAACAAAAAAAAAAAACAAGAACAAGACCAATCGGCTTTTTAAATTAACAGTTTAGGAGTACCACAGGGCAGTATTCTGGGTCCATTGTTGTTCCTAATGTATGTAAATGAGTTACCGTTAACCACACAACATCTATGTGTCATGTTTGCTGACGACGCTACCATATTTATACCTCAAAATAATCTAACCCCAGTCAATTTTAAACTAGAAATCAATAAAACAATACAAAAGATCTCAGATTGGCTAATTACAGTAAACTTAAAGATAAATACCAATAAAACAAATTATTTGCAATTTAGAAGTTACAAAAGAAACCCAATAAAACTTAACATCAAGCATAATAATCATACAATTTATGAAATCAATGAAGCCAATTTCTTAGGCTACATTAAAACAACACTAAGTATGTATGAAAGAAGTACATTTATTTATCCTGTTAAAGTTTTCAACCATCTACATATAGAACTAAAAAAATTAGTGGTAACAAATTCAAAGCAAGCTTGAAAGACTGGCTAATATGTAAAACATTTTATGATTTAAAAGAATATTTTGATGTTAATTTTTAAGTTATGAATTTTATTGTTTATGCATGTGCCATTTAATTTAAGACAATAGTATCCAGAAAATTAGTGTAGGGTAGGATAGATAATATATAATTTATTGAATGTAGCCTCATAAAATATAAATAATATCATAATATTGTATGTCCGTGATGGATAGCAGTGTTGATACTTATATTTCTATAACATCTTTGTACACAGTGACACAATAAAGAATATTCTGTTTCTGATTCTGAACGAAAAAAAAGCTTAAAAAAGCTTCGAAAAATGGAAAAAAACGTACACATAAACGCCGTATATTAATATTAATTATTAAATTCGTAGCTAAATGCTTTAATTATAAAAATCATTAGGGCATAATTATATAAAACATAAATAATATAATATTGATTAAAATAAGTTATATGTGTTGCTTGGTTGTTTAATTTATTGGTGCTTTTTGCTTTAAGTCGCGTCACCACAATAGATTTCATTTGAATAGTTCCGATTCGAATCACTAGGTGGCAACTACAAACGACATACGTACTTTTCTGGATCGCGATGACACGATTCTCCCCGCTTGCATGAATCATATTCATAGAAACTTACACCTGCATCGCTTCTCGGCCTTTTGGCTAAGATCAAAGTGTAGTATCTGTTCTTTTCAGCTTAATATCTGAAAGTTCCCTCATTGAGGGACCAGTATATTAAACTGATTTTTTTAACTCGACGGGATGTGACGGGGGCTCGCTCCACTCCCATCGCGGGTCGGCCTGGCATTGCAGTGCCGTCGGGATCGGCCTACCAGAATTTATAAACGTTATCGAATGTGTAGTTTCATTTAACAGATCTCTACATACTACAAAATGTTTAAATTTAAATTTACAACAAAAGAACGAAAATGTTTATTTACAAAACAGAAATATACTAAAACGAACAAAACTATGGATAACACAAACACACTATGATAAACAATAGAAACTTGTGTAACTTACACAGCTACAATCAGTGGTGTAGGTAGGTTAGAGTTATCGCTGTTCATTTAATCAGTTATCAAATCTTGTATTGTATTTATATATTTATCATCAATAGATAATAGATAATTAATTATCTAGTATGGCAAGTCACAACCACGCAACACATTACAATAAGTCAATCAAAACAAGTAGTGTATTATTTATTATAATTTTACGAGTTATGTATTTATTAAATTAAGAATAAGAATATATATATATATATATATATATTCTGAATCTCGGAAACGGCTCCAACGATTTTCATGAAATTTAGTATTCAGGGGGTTTCGGGGGCGATAAATCGATCTAGCTAGGTTTCATTTTAAGAAAACGTCGTTTTATACGTGTTTTCAGCCGAGCAAAGCTCGGTCAACCAAGGAACAAAGGTACTGTGTACATATGATTGTTTATCGTTATCGTACATGTCGTTGTACTAGTCCAACAGATGAAAGTAAATAGCGCATTTTAATTTTGGGAATTGTGATACACAAAGTCTGAATAAAAAAACTAGCTAAGTTCATGTCAGGCAAGCCCACAGAAGACATAGAAGAGTAATAAATAGTTATTGTTATCTGAAGGCTTCTAGATGTAGAAATTCTATTATTTCATATTTATTTACAGAGAAAAAAGTTTACTTTTATTGAGTGCATATTGTAAAATATGATAGTTGCGCGCGACGTTGATTTCGATGCTATTATACCTATGTATAGTATTAGTACCTTGTTGCAATACATAGAGCAATAACAAAAAACTTAAACTCTTTTTTTAAAGATTCTTGAACAGCGCATATTGTTTTTATTTTTATTTTCATGAATGGTGTGTAATAGATAAATATTCCATGTCAAACATTTTGCAAAAAAAATAACCAGCGAACTGTTAGGGAACGAAACTCGTTCATTCCCTTAGAGGTAAAATAGATAGACGGAGCTTAGACAATATTGGACATGCCACTAAATTTGGCACAAAGCTATGAAAATTGTTTGCGTTTCTTTGTGACATGTTACCTGCTTAGATAAATAATGTAACAATATATTCCAATGCAGAAATCAATGCAGTAACCCGAATGCACATAAGTTACCCGCCCTGCCTGCAGTTTATCTATCAAGTGTAAGCTCCGCCCAAAGCTTTGGCTTGCGCGGGAAAATGATCTTTTCTAGCTTGCAGGAACCAATCATGAACGCTCTTGGACGCCACAGCTGTCAACTCAGTCGCGCTGCGAACGCCGCGCATTTCAGTCGTGTTTTGGGAATATTTTAAACGTGAAAGTGAGAAATGTTTACGCGACCATAATATTGCAAAAAAAATTTGAGACATTTAAAAAAAAATAAACTTTTTGTTTACCGATTAACTTCAAAATGGATGGAAAATCGCCACCGAACCAGTCTTCTCCACCAAAAGCTCAAGTCAAAAAAGAAAACGAAGAAGAAATCAAGGTAAGACAATCCTAAATATTTTTATGACATTGACGCGGAGTTTCCGTTGGAAAACCATCATCTTGTTACGGTTTCGTGTTATTGGCAAGCGGCCTGTTTCAGCCCATCTCGTAACAAGAGACGTCGGAATCGTATTTTTAAATTCGATATTATTCACGTTGGTTCACGAGGGGCGCCTTTACAATGGCAAAAGTCTCGGGGTAACTCAGAATAAATTATTCGGCGTCCGATTTCAATATTAATTACATTTAGCGATACACAATAAAACGCGTGTAATATCACGTTTTCGAGGCCTTTTCCAGCCATTAAAGTGTGTAACGCGATATCCGAAGCGCGCTCGGATCGCTGTAACTAGAGTCGCTGGATGTTTTGATAATAGATATAGGCGTTGCTGCTGTGTTGGTGTGTACGGACTGGTGGCCAGCTGTATGTGTGCGTGCGGGTAATTTTAGACGTTCCTTTGCTCAAAACGTAACTCGAGACCGTCCCAGGCCGCAAGCCGACGCTTCAATTTATTGTTTTCATCTGTTTGTTGTAATTCTTTATTTATACTAGTGTAACAACCTAGGCTATATGACTTTTAAACATTGCCTACGATTTGGCGCCTGTCGATTCGCGCGCTTTTATTTTGGCGCCACAGAAATAGTTGGACATGTCAATAACCTCATTGAGAGTGTCCACGCGTTGCTGACGTCAAGGGACTCACGCGTAGATTTGACAAAAATTTTGAGGTCGATTTAATTTATTACGCCATATTTTTCTCGTTCTAGTTTGTTAATATCTTACAGAATTTTGTTTGTAATTTTAAGTCCGCCAAAGCAAGACAGGACTTCATTTCGCCATCCTAGTCTTGTGTTATTGTTAAGATTGCAAATTGTAAAAATGTTTGTAGCGTCTCTAATTTTTATGTTAATAAAAAATAAGATATTAAGTACTTACGATTGAATTCGACATATTTATGCTTCTCTTCGATCAAGAATGTAATCTAGTAAACTATAACTTAATTTAAAAAAAATGCCAAATGAAAAATGTAAAGAATTAAAGCTAAAGCAAATGTAGATATAATGCAGAATTATAAAGATCAATGAGATCTGAAATTATTTCAAATAATATTTAAAAAATAAATATACAATATACTAAACATAATAAATGCAATTTGAGTGTCTTTAAGTCGAAAGTGAATCAGTATTTTCTAGGCAAGCGTGGTCCGACGTAGACCGCATTGTTTAATATCAGGTGAGATGGCGGTCAAACACAAGACTATTAAATATATTTAAATATACATTGACAATCAACTCAATGTTTCCTTTCTACCGTATACATTTCTGGGATTGTGCCTTGGAGTTTGACTTGAGACGACTTGGTTCCCCCTACCCCTTTTTACTACCGGACGGCCAAACAAACGCGACCAAAGCGTCACCCGTACATGGTGGACGTTCCCCATGTGCGCGCTAAGCGCTTCGAATCCACATTCTTTATTTGCACAGCGAGGATGTGGAACTCTTTGCCAGAGTCTGTGTTTCCCGAAAAGTACAATATGGGTGTCTTCAAATCAAGAGTAAGCAGGTTCCTTTTAGGTAAGCGTGTTCCATCCTAGACCATATCGCTGGTTAACATCAAGCAGGATGCGGCAACCTATATCGTATTAAATTTTAAAAAGTCTACTTTTTATAGAAATTCTACCTCATAACCTGTAACACAATCCGCCACACGGTAGCAATAAATTGAAATAACGATCTGATAACATTTATAAAATGCTTTCAACCAGTTATTACGGGGCCATAAATATGGCTTAGTGCAGTAACTTGGCATCGAGGATCGAAACACGACACTCTGATAAGGATATTATTTTAATGGACATCGAGATAAAGGAATATTGGTATAACTTATTGCTTTACGAGAACGATCTTTCTCTCATTTTTCGCAAAATCTAGGTACTTATGCGATTATCTAGAACCACAATCACAATACGTATAATTTTAAAAGACCACAAAAAAAAATTGAACCACGAACTATATTTTTACTTATATAGTTCGTGGTTCAATTTTTTAAAATAAACGTCGCCTAAATAAAAAATATTATGCTCCTGTCACACAGCTGCCAGTACACACCGTTAGGATTTTGTCGGCAGATTTTTAGGATGGGGCTAGAAGGGTGGCAGCTAGCAAGCCTAATACTAGAAAGTACCCTACCACCTAACATTGCTGCTATGGTTTCCTCGCGATGTTTCCTTCACCGGCAGCTGAAACTTATCGTTGGGTTTGAACCCACGCCCTTCGGCGTGAGGACCGCGCTAAAAAATTAGCTATCATCGCTATACAGTTTATATTATCATCTCCTTCACTCTAGCTCTAGTAAGCCCCGTGTACAAAATTTTCTTTGATAAAAAAAACTAGAATATAGAAATATATACGTTTCTCTAAAGGATGGAATCCGGAACGAAGTAATTCACCAGAGAACGAAAGTCACCGACATAGCTCAGCTCAGTAGCAAGTTTAAATGGTTGTGGGCTGGCCATAGCTGACGCAGAGCCGATGACCGCTGAGGTAGACAAGTTCTAGAGTGGAGACCACGAAATCACGAAATCTACAAACATCGTGTAGGACACCCTGAGACTAGATAAAGTGACGGTATACATACGTAGGTCAGCTGGCGGTGGATGGAAGCGAAAAGCTCGCTCTTAACGATAAGGCCGCCAATTGTTTCACTAGTGTTAAATTTATGTTGTTATAAATTATTTGTAATTAGTGTGAATAATAAAGAGTTATATTATTATTAATAAGAGTCCGTGTCCAGCAGTGGACTATGCTAGGTTGATTATGATGATGGAGTAAGTTTTAACAAATGAAAACCTAATGTCTGTGGACCGTAAATAATAATAATAAAAAAACCTTGTCTCAATTATTATACTACGATAACCTTTAACTTTGATGACATTACTTAAACAATACTACAAACAATTATTAAACATTACTGTGTTCCGGTTTGAAGGGTACTGCAGCTAGCGAAAGTACAGGGCTGTCGAGTCTAACCATCGAAAGTCTCAAAGTACTTAATGAGCGCCAAAGCAGCGATGCCCTGGACTTTGTTTGGCTACTAAAAGTTCTGTGTATCGCTGCAATGGTCATGGACAGGCGTTATCTCTTACCATCAGGAGAGCGTCTAGTCCGCCTCATGACATTTACATTTTTTTTTAAATATATTTACTTCTATTTAGAATTCAGTAACCTTCTTGTAAAGAAAAAAGCCTCCGAATGATCAGTAAACATTTAAAAATTTAACAAGGTATTTGCTCCAGTAGCGTAGCGTAGTGGGAGCGGTAGAGGCGGCACCTTCAGGGGGCGGCAAAATTCACAATAATAATATCTTGTAAATATTTGAACCTTTTCATATTTTTGTCGCACCTACGATTCGGATCGATTGAAATGAGAACCGAAATTTCCATTACTTATACTGTGACGAAATCGGGGAATCATCTTTCGTTAAATGAATGTATAATAATGACATCTTGCTCATTGTAACGACTGGCAACACCGTCTGTACTGACTTACAGGGATCCCCGTATTTTTAACCGCTTTCATATTTTGTGCTTTTAAATTAAAATCCCTAAATAAGAGGGCGGCATAATTTTCTTCTGCCCCGGGCGGCTGATACCCACGCTATGCCACTGATCTGCACTCCAAATTTCATCAGTCAGTTAACATATACATACGTACATATACATATATATTTTGTACGTTTGTACGTAATTTTTTTTAACCCTGTGCGTCTTCTGTCAGCGCTAAAAATCAGCGCTGCAAAGAAATCCCCTGCACTATTGCCGGAACTTTTTTGTGATGCACTAGGCAAATGTGTTGTGTCAACATAATATGCAGTTTAAATATTTTTACTTACGTGTGTTGTATAATTCGTTGTAGTAATGAGTATTTAAAAAAAATGTTTTCTTTCTTTTTCTTTCTCATGAAATCAAAGTAAGGGAGACAACAAATATACATTATGATGCGCTTACCTTGACCCGATAATCTGCGTGAGCGTATGCAAGTGCAAAGCCGGCGTTGCGCAAGCGCTTAGCGGAAAACTTTCTAGGGCAAGGCGATGATATGCAATTTGTTTCAGTTAGGTATTGAAACATTACTCTCGTTATGTCACTATTCAGTTAAAATTGGTAAGATCACAAAAGATAAAGTTTTGCGTAGTGTATGATGAAAACACCGCGTTAGATATGATATTAACCAAGGCTTCTAAGCATTGAAAAATGCTCCTAAAATTGCTGAACACTTGTCACTGTTATCTTATAGAACAAAGCGTTTATATTTCACATTTTTTATTCGCACAGCGGCTGTGGACCTCTCTGCCTGAGTCTGTTATCACTAAAAGGTAAAAGATTGTCTTCAAATACAGTAAATAGATTTCTTCTAGATAAGCGTGCTCCATCTTAGACCACACTTCTGCTTAACATCAGGAGCCTTACTCGCTATGAGCATAGGAACACGTAACGCACTGCGTAGTGGCTAACGTGGCAGCATTCTAGTCAAATTCTCGTGAAGTGGTATAGTTAACAGTCTACGAGAATGTCAAAAATCTTTTAAAAGATACTGTATACATATACCTTAAAAGGAGCATACTGAACAAACTTTTTGTTAAATTCCACGCGGACGAAGTCGCGGGTAACAGCTAGTACATACCTACATACCATATATACATACATACTCTCGTTTACGGTATATACGGTGTAATGTCATAAACGCTATACGCGTTTTCGACAAGGAATCTTATGTGAGTTAGAAAATCAGGGGCCTGGCAGGGAAAATATTATTATTATTATTTGGAAATTGGAATCACTTGTTACTTCTAATATTGTTTAATACTTTATTTATCTTTGTAACAAAGGCAATCGTTTCGGGTAACATTTTGACTATACGCTTCTCACCGTACGGCCAAGGAATGGAACAAGCTGTTTCCTGAGATATATAATCTAGATCTTTTCAAAGCTAGAGTAAATAGATATTTTTTTAAGTCTGCGTGCTTCATCTTCGACGACACCATCGCTTACCATCAGGCGAATTGGTGGTAAAACGCGGACTTATCCGTATAATAAAAAAATCGTTCAATATCTGAAATCGTGTTTGCGTGTCTAGTTTACTTTTCAAATTATATTGTCAATTTCCCGTAATATCTTTTACAATATGACTGAAAACAGACAGACAGCAGACACGATACCTGGTGCATTATTGTGTATTTCATATTTGCATTTAGATAGAAAATAAGGTGGAGCAATACTGCATCAAATGCTTTCAGACGAAATCGTTTTAAGTAGTAATTGATACCGACAACTATTATCTGTACTCGTAGAAGAGATTGTAGGATATTATGTAAAGAATTATAGGACACAAGCTGGGCAAACAATTACTGGGTTATTGATATAAACTATAGCAAGTCTTAAAGTAATGACCGCCCAAGCATGCAGCGCTGTTCTGGACTTTGTTTTACTACTCAACGTTCTGGCTAACGCGGCGGTCATGGACATGAGTTATCTCTTGCCATCAGGAGTACGTCTCGTTCAACTCACAATTATGAAAAAATATATGGGGAAAAGTTGTTAAGATGAACTCTAATGAAATGAAATAACTAAGTAACGCGAATAAAGAGAAAAGACCGCGTTACACACAATACACCACAGATAATAAAATACTAGTACTACTTAATACTAGTACTGTACTACAATCCTACACTATCCCTTGTAAAAACAGGTACACATATTACAATAAATTGGACTATTTTCTAGTGTCATTAGTAGTGAAGCAAACAATAGATGACGCTGATTTTTGACTGAATCTTTGTTCTTTGACTTTTGTTTCTATTTTAACCGACTTCAGAAAATTCTCAAAGACGCCTGCACCGATTCGATAAATTCTTTTTTTTTAATGGGGTATACTTCCCAGGTCCTATAGAAATTTCATGAAAATCGACTCAGTAATTTGATTTTTAAACGAAAATACCTAATACCTTTTAAGCCGTGTTTGGGCTTAGGGGCATAAAGTCGGTTTTTAATTGTTTTATAAAATACTACGTGGTTTGTGCCAAAATTAAGCATAGCCTATGAGAATCAGAAAATCAATTACATACTGTTTTGTTGTAAATAGATACCCATGAGACTAAAAAACCAAACTCCCTCAGATTTCTAAACTAAACTACTCGTACATACATATTTTTTCAAACTTAGGTAATGTAACTGTATAAGTACGTACTCTATATGTAAAAGTAAATACTAAATAGTTCATCTGGTGTAGCTATGAAGATACAATAATTTTAGTTAAATAGTCATGTTCCAGATGTGTCCGAATGTTTGATTTGATAGCCGTCTTAGCAAGAAAGGTCGCCGAGCGCACGGCCAAGGAAATAATCTTTTAATGCTCACTTTCTGGCATCGCATCATATTGCAATACGCGTATTTTTTTAATAATTCTTCGGCATATGGGTACGGACTCCTTGATGCCTCTAATCTTTATATTATGTAGTTCGGTTTTTGCCATTTATGTTAACATTTTTAGTAACAGTCAAAGTCCAGTCCGTGCCAATCAAGTCCAGTCCGTGCCAATCGAGTCCAGTCATGCCTTAGTAAAGTAGTGGTGTCTTTACTATAAGTTTCGATGGAGTTTTGAAAGCAACACGAAAAGTTATGTTCCATTATTCAGCACTATTTTTATACATAAACATCCGTAAAAACACAAGTTTTGCATTAAAAAAAATTAATGAGGCGGCTCTTTCCAAGTTTCCGCCAAAACTTCACAGTAAAATGGATCTTAGTGTTTTAAATAAAAGAAATTCCCTAGAGCCAAATTGATAATACTCCAGATTTTAGATAAAACAGAAATTTAAAAAACACCTAAAATCAAGTTTAAGCCTCATACGCGATGACTACTGAGACAGAGATAGAGAGCAACTGAATTTAAGGTGATAGAAAGAGAAGTATAAAATCACGCGCACCACATCAACTAACATCGTTATCGTGGAGGACTCAATTCAATCAAAAAATCTTAGTCACACCTGCAACTATCGATTAAATCGCCAGATAAAAAAGCCTTTAAATAAAACTAAATATATTATCTAAATCTAGCGACAAAGTCCATAATACGGCAACACTGAATTCGATTGGGTAATTGGCGGAGAATGTATGCAAAACTTTCTTTGTAAATGCAATGAAGCATAGGCACTGCTTATTCCCTTGAGTACTATTATTATTCTTTGATAGGCACAGGTATAAATGATTTCGAATTTTTATGCTTTTTCCGCGACAATTCTTAAGACATAGGCTAACTTACGATTTAGGTTTCATTGACACTGTCAACTTTCAAAGCGGAAAGCTGCGAGTTGGCGGTGGCCAAAAACTTGTGTTAGATTTAGATTTTTTTTAAATAAACTGCCAAATTATTTCTACCGGTATAGAAAATTGACGTAATGTTGTAAAAATACATATGTATTTTCGTGTTCGAAGCGTCCGGAGCCCTAAAGTAAAATATTAAAATGTACTTTGTCCCTACTAAAAATAAATAGTGGGGACGTTGGGAAAAATACATTTTATGCATACGTTTAACATGGGCAAGCAGACGCGATGGTAGTCACACGATACCCAGTTGTAATGCACACGGCGATATGATGCTCTCATTATACATTGCACATGCACTGCAAAGAGTAGGCTCCGAACAGCGGTGACTTGTATTATAATGTTTACCTAACAAGAAAATGGCCTAATTTGAATTAGGTTAATTTTAGGCTCTCGTTCCATAACGGTTATACTGAAACTTTGATGTATGTTTTAGTTTTTTCTTTATCAATACTACGTTTAAAAGCTAGATATGTCAAACAGAAAGCCATAATTGTGATAATTATGTTTAGGGGATTTCTAGCACAGATTTTTTATTTAAAAAAATACTATTTTGTATTGTAATAAATACTCATTCATTCGAAGTAGAATAGTTGACGATGACAAAGCTTATTAATTTACTCCAATTTTGTTTTGGTGAGATAAGCTTAGGTCTCAAGATGATAATGTAACTTACCATTCAGTGCCTATGTCTTGGAAAATAGTTGTTTTAATTATTGTACTGATTTTTTAAATCGGAGTTACTGAAATAGTTGTTCAGTTTGTCTGTTCCATCAGATGTTTCAACTGACCTACTCATAGTATGCCTAATTTCAAACATTAAATTCTTAGGCCCTTACATATAAAACTAATCTATACTTAAATTAGTCTCGCACTGTTTTAGCCTGTCTCACGCGTCAACTAGATTTTGACATAACAATTTAAGCATTAACTAACTTTCAGCAACGTATACAACAAATAGCTCTTAAAGTTAGATAAACAACCAGGTGTCATTTCACTCTCTTTAATCTTTGCTAGGGGGTGAACCAACACCACCTCAAGCACGGGAGGCATGCGCTTACGTATCATATGTATGTACATTGTACGTCCACGCTAATAGTTATCTACCCCTACGAATATCACCCTTATAACAGCAGCGTATGGTATACATTTATTTAAAAGCTACTTCGTCCAGTAGATCTAGATCAAAGCTTAGGTTTCTGAATAGGAGATGCGAAGTTTGTTTACTGTATTATACTAAAATAGAAGTAAGTCTTAGCGCAGTATGGTTTCTTTTGCAAAATATTTTGTAGAGCTGACATGTCACTTTCTAAGAAAAGTATGTATATGCTATTCATTGGATAATTCATAATAGGTTAAAATAGACAGGAAAGAAAAACAGTAGAGCTGTTGAAAAAATTGACAGATTTAATTATATAATATACTGCAATGAAAAAGACAGTAACATTTTCAGTTTCTTATAATCTGTCAACAAAAAGAAAATATCTTTATAGGTATCTTTTTACTTACCTGTGTAAATTACTTATTATAAAAGAAAAAAAAGGGAAGGAAAATAGATAATTATTCAACCACCAGTAAATTTGCCAACTAAAAAAATAATAAAATGAACTTCATTTCTTACTAACTAGACTTATCCATATAAAAGGCTTATCATAAAAGTAAAAAATAAAAGAAAAATAAATAATTACTAAACCGTCAGTATTGCATAAAATTATAATAATTATTATCCCAATGAGCCGTCTGTGCTGTATCGATTACTAATTGATACAGATTAAACATATAACAGATATGCATCTACCGCATCTACCTATCATACGGCTGGTTAAATGAACGAAGAATCAATCGTACCATTAAGGCATGAAACAAGTGTTCCCTACACAAATAAATTGCGCCACAGATCATAAATATCATTTGTAAATGTTGTATTAATGTGTTTACCAAATATCATGTGACAGTAAAAACTGCGTGGGTCAAGTTTCACTCGTTTCAGTTATTCGATTCTCATGGTTGAATGTTAAATTCTGTATGGAATGTTTGTAATATAATTTTTACTGGCGTACTAAAATCGAATGGAGTGTCTTGAGTATTTTAGGCGCAAATATTAGCGTGAGAATCTGCGTGAGTCACGGTCACGTATGAGTCTTTCAAGGAAGCCCTTGTATCCTGTATGTTAATTATTAAAACAAATTAATAACAGATTAATTTCTGTCTATTCTGAAAAATATTTCATTATTATGTCTGCAAGAAAAGACTCAACAATATGGTGCTAGTTATAATAATAGTCATCAGGTGAGCTGTGGTCAAACACCTAGATTGTCAGAAAAAAAAATATAGCATCAGTTATTAATTATTACTCAACTAGCGAGCCGCCCCGGCTTCGCACGGGTGCAATGTAGATACTAACGTAGTACATTATTTTGATCTGTCTCGTAAGGTTTAGCCTGCGTTTGCAATGTAAGCGCACAAAAACATGTTTTTTTACGACACCACATTACATATCTTTGAAATTCTCTCTCTTAGCGATAAGGCCGCCAATTGTTCCACTAGTGTTAAGTTTATGTTGTAATAATTGTTTGTAATTGGTGTGAATAATAAAGAGTTATATTATTATTATTATTATTATTAAATTCTCCGATTTTCTCTACTAAAACTACTGCATGTATGTACTATAGATATATACCTTCCTATTGAATCACTCTGTTTATTGATGGAAACCGCATTAAAGTCCGTTGCGTTTTAAAAGATCTAAGTATACAGACGGCGGGAAAGACTGTGTTTTATACTACTCGTATGTAGAGATATTGTTCATTGTTTTATGGAATTTTACAGGTTTGAATGTTTTGGGAACCACTATGAA
Source organism: Biston stratarius (assembly GCA_950106695.1). Taxonomy (NCBI): domain Eukaryota; kingdom Metazoa; phylum Arthropoda; class Insecta; order Lepidoptera; family Geometridae; genus Biston; species Biston stratarius. The sequence goes on along the minus strand of OX467106.1, from coordinate 29,891,023 downwards.
GTATAATAGCTACAATACAAAGATAATAACTTAAAAATACTAATGTATCTATATTAAATCGTTTAAACACAGTGTAGCAATTAGCGGTCTCACGACTAAACACAATCTCTTTTGGGCAAGTTCACTAAAAAATAGGAATAAATTTTAAAACAAATGTCAAAATAATGGTGTTCGTGAATAAGAGTTTAAAATTTAAACTTTTAACTGGTTTCATTGTAACATCTGAACTGTTCGCTTGATTTTGAGCTAATTTACTAGAGAGGAGAGGGTGAGAGATACGAAAGATTAGTAATTTTTATCTTGGTTTGCTTACGCAAGTTGTTTGACCACAACTAACCTGATGTTAAATACACATCTAGCCTGGAATGGGTACTAGAAAATACTAGTGTTTTTTCGTCACTATCAGCTTAATCATTAATTTATTAAGATTTGAACCCAAGCACTGAGTTTTAATTTGATAAAAATTTTACAATAGCCCTCTTCAAGACGAGACGTAACGTCTTCAAGACTTCATTAAACGGTACCCGTACTGTGACCAGGACTTTATTCTTATGCAAAAGTAATAAGGTGAACGAAACGCTCTCCTAATGGTAAGAGATAACGACTGTGCATGACCATTGCAGCGATACACAAAATTTAGATGTTCGATCTCAACAGCCTATTTTACTACCCTTCAATTTGGAACACAGTAATGTTAACACACTACTGCTTGGTGGCAGAATTAGATAGAATTAGATTATTAGATCCAAACAAAATGAAATGATATTATTTAAGCACATGTACATAATTATATTACAATAAAGTTTTGAGTATTGAGTAACATTTTCAACGAGTGGCTGTCAATGTAGTTCAGATATTACGATGGTGATTCCCCGTCTCCAGTCGACAGATAAATTGGTCACACTGTAACGCAATGCGCGGTGTATGGTGTCCGAACGGTCGCTTTTAGCCCGATATCGCATTACCAGAGCGTTTCCAGTTTCTTATGGACTAACAATAATTTGCCTAGTTCTAGAGTTCTCGTTACTTTTAAAGTTGTGACTTAGAAATTATTGTTTTGCTTTTTTTATTACAAAGGGTTAGGCTGAATTTTGGTCAAATGCTTAACATTCGATAAAAGCTCATATAATAGTAAGTACCTGGTTGACCGAACCTTGCTCTGTTGAAAACACGGATAAAACGACGTTTTCTTAAAATGAAACCTAGCTAGATCGATTTATCGCCCCCGAAACCCCCTGCATACTAAATTTCATGAAAATCGTTGGAGCCGTTTCCGAGATTCAGATTATATATGTATATATATATATATATATATATATATATATATATATACAAGAATTGCTCGTTTAAAGATATAGATAGATTATTGTTTCATCGTGGTGCACTGTGAGGTCAAAGACGAGAATATTTATTTTACGGCCGTCTGACGATTAGTTAGGCTGGCTTACTGGCTAGGCTTTGACCATATCTCAGCTTATATTATGTGCGTAGTAGTGCGGTATTTTTTATATTGATAACATTCTTTTTGCGCTATCAGTAAGCTAAAACATTACCTAAAACATTTACTTATATGCGTCAAACTAATGTTTAAGGTCTGTTAGTATGTTTCTATGCGATTGACATTAACATAAGTAAGTAAAATAAAAATAATATTAATATTGATCTTTTTGGGAACTCTTTGTTATAATTTTTGCCAAATATTTGGTATTTATTGCTTATTTGGTAATAACTCTAATACATGAGTTTTAGATTGTGGGTTCGACTATCACCTAAGCCAAACGTAGATGTTTTTTCTATGTCCGAAACACATAATTCTGTACACATAGGTATATGTATTAACAAAAAAAAATTTTTTTTAATGTAAAATTATTGAGACGAACGAGACGCTCTCCTTATGGTAAGAGATAACACATGTCCATGACCATTGAAGCGATACGCAGAAGTTTCAAAAGCAAAACTAAGTCTAGGGCATCAGTTTGGCGCTCATTACTTTCAGAATTTTGATGGTTAGTCGTAATTTTGCCAACAGTAGGTACCCTTCAAACAAGAGCACAATAATTTTTACAAACTACTGTCTAACTAAGTATTATTTATCTGGTTCCAATAGTAGAAGATTTGCTTATTTTAGGGCTAGATAGCGATTTGTGAAGTGTTCTAAGTTAATGAAATTATTTATTTATCGATCCAGGGGTAAAAAAGGGGTTGCAGATATTGAGTTTGGGTAAAACAACTGATCAGCAAATTACGAATATAATATCCTTTCATTATTGAATATTATAGCTACGTAGTATGTATTGTACAGGTTTATTCAAACACCATTTTATATATAGAATATATTTCGTACCGTTCCTACCTACATAATAATTTCCAACCAATATTGTAAGGGTTGCGTATATAATTTCAGCACCATTTTATTTACCCGTTATCTTCGGCAGAAATCGAGATTCCGTGGAAATATAATTTTAATATTTTTCACAGCAACACAATACTTGGTGTAGTAATTTCGTCGGTGTAATTAAAATATTTTTAATTATACAATTTGAGACGGAGGTGGTTTCAATCGCTGGCTTAATTATCTACGTAAGTTCTTGCAGACATCTGACGCGGGGTATCTCCATTCGCCGTTAATTTTGGTGTAATCTGAGATGCGCTTTGCCGTTGCTCGTTTATTAAAAAAATGTGTTCTTTGTTAATAAAATATTGTTACGATAAAACATCAGATTTTTGTTCGTCATTTTCATTTTAAAGATGGAATAAGTCATTATTTATTTACAGTATTTTATGAAGCTGGACATTTTTTGTATTTGATTGGCTTTGATATTTGACTACTTATCCTCAATTATGCATAGATAATCAATCATCTTTTAAAAAAAAAGTATGTTTTTTTTTACTGGCAAGGAGATGATGCCTAACATTTATTGGCGATATCTTATCTATACAAACTTGGAATATTTATTCTTTGCCTTCAGTAGTGAAGTGCTACACATTTTAAGTTTTTGTCATACATACATATACACCAAGTGCGATTTAGTTCACCCTGAAAATGTAATTACAACCTAATCTAAGAAAGCACAATGGGTCTATGTTACTTTCATTATTTTTGCGAAATTTTAGCCTTAATGAAAATTGTCTCATATCTAACATTCCACTGCTGGGCAGGGTAACTGGACCTTCTTTCATTACGCAAACCTACAAAATATTGGTGGATTCACAAATACCTATTATACACCGTTGAACATCAATATATTTAATTTTAAACAAAATTAATTTCATAGTATATTGTGCGCGATTAAGACCGTATATACTTAGACATAATTAATTATACAGTTATTCTTTAAAGATATATTTAATTATGTTTATCGCCGGTCTTAATCGCCCACAAAATTAATTAATAAATTAGCAGTAATTATTGTATTTTGCATGGAAAACGAACAGCTAATCAATAAAATAAATAGGAGATATAAGTGATAGCACAAAAGTCAAAAAAATACTTCACTTGTGCTAATTGGATTAAATTAAAGTGCCCCGTGCCCACACCGGGGCGCGCGGAGATTGTTAGTAATTTTTGCGCGATTAAGGCCCGGTGATGAACATAATTATTAAATATTGTTCACATTTATATGACAACAACTCTCTTTCGATTTGGTAGGTACACTTTAATTTCCACTGTAGACACTAAGTCTATGATTTAAGCAACTTTTAAGGAAAAATATGCATCAAAAACAATAACCGCAACACCTACGTGCAGCGCTAACAAAGCTCATATACGTCATAGAGTATAGGTGTTAAAGTACAGACGAGCCAGACGTTTCGCATTACACGAAAATTAACGTCAGAGCCAGAGCCGGGCGCGGGCGTGACGCAACCAGGCTCGGGTGACGGCCGCCGGTTAGTCGAGACGAGCATTAATTATACCGGATCGTGTGTACTGCAGGGTGTTTCTGAAACGAACCCTTCGTCACGCCATACAATAGATAGGGTATAACTTAGGTGAGTACCAAAAGAAAAAGTTTATGTCAAATCAACAAGGAGTCTATAAGATGTTCGAAAGATTGAAAATGAAGTTATTAAAAAAGTAAAGTAGTTGTTTTTTTTTTTACAATTTACACTCCGTCATTTAACCACAAACTACGTTAACTTTTTGTACGTTTCGATTCCACTTTGTTCCTTCGTGCAGGAGTCTGTGTTCCCTGAAAGGTACACTATGGGTCTTCAAATCCAGAGTAAATAGGTTTATTCTTGGTAAAGGTGCTCCATCTTAGGCCGCACTACTGCTTAAGATCAGGCAGGTTGTGATTAAACGTGAACCTAAGATAAAAAAAAAAACGACGTAGACCGAAGTGAAAACTTAAAATACGTCACATTAGCATGTCGGTGACGCAAACCCATAAGTTTTGTCCCCTAACAAAAACGGCTCAACGGCCTTAAAGTTTTTTCGCACTTCAAAAATATGTAAATACCTACATACTTATAATACATACAGAACACTTAGACAGAAAAAAACATCTATATTCGTCACGCAAATGTTTGATCTGAGTGGGAATCGAATCCATGCTCTCTCATCTCTCGAAGCAGAACTTCTACCAAATGAGCTAATAATAAATAATCAACGCGACGATAAAAACTACGTAGAAATAAAATCATGAAACAGGATCTACAAAAAACCAATACTTTTACAATAGGTACTATAATTTTTAGACCCAAATAAGATCGCTAATTAGCTAGTTTATTTCTAAAAAAACTTGTATTGGCAATATCAAACATTTTTTTATTTTACATTCGGCATGAGATTCCAAATTCAAACACTGTCGAGCGGTGCAAAGAGCTGCGGTATTTGATTACAAGATATGAAGAGGCGACGCGACACGTCTCCGATGACAACGATCGGGTTACTGGACCAGTGTTGCTTTGTGCTGTGATTCTTGCTTTGTTTTTTTTTTTAAATATTATTTTTATATTGTTCCGTTTTATACATTACGTTTCTGTTAAAAAGTGTGTCCTGTTGTTTTTTCACTAACGGAACAGAGATTGTAGCATATGAACTTGAAAAAATTACGACGGTAGTACGTAAACGAAATGTATGAAACTAACAGTTTCTATATTCTCCCGCCAGGGGTCCCAGATTCCAAACATTTTTCTATTAATAATCTCGCAAACTGATATGCTAGAGCCTACTAGAGTCAGAATTTAGAGTTTAGCAGGGTTTCTCAAACCCTTTCTTAACTGTACCACTTGGGGTAAGCCAGTTGATCGTAGGGATCGTAGGGAGGTAAGCGTCAAAATTTACTTGCTTAGGTGAATTGATAAAGACGAAATACAGGAATCGACTAAAAGCTGAATCGAAATGATGATTTGTAATTCAGAAAAAATGCTCCGGGAAGCGATTCTATTTGCGATAAAAATAAAGCCCACCCATTTCATTAATTAAATAAAAATAATACATTTATGCTCTTTTCCAATTACTTTTATTAATTTAATTATGTTTTGGAAAATAAAATACCTTGTTTGTTTTATTTATAGAAAGTTTTTTTATGTGTTTTGCGTTTACTTGTAAGTTTAATAAGGGTACATTGTTGTGTTGTAGATATCTCAAAAATTAGAAAGAAACGATTTGCTTCCACGTTCATTGTGCGAACCGCTAAGCAACAGAATTTGCTGCCCAATTGGTTGTTCCCTACTAGATATAATCTGGATCGCTTCAAGTCGCGAGTAAAACAATTTTTTCTAAGCAAGCGCGCTCCATTGTAGATCGCATCTTCGCTTCGTTTAGCTTTGAAGTTTGTAGGTATGTTGTTCTAAGGAAGCCGTGTAAAAAAGTTTTTCACTTATCTAACATATATCATGTATTTATTGGAGATTATAATAATACTTATTGATAGTACTGTTAAATCGTCGGAACACATTTAAGTAAGAAATAAATCGAGGTTTCAACTCAAAAACGACTTTCTCAGTTGGCGAATCCAAAATAAACCGTCATAAAAGTATCATAATATCATGTGACAAAGCAAATATTAATATGCCTTGTCGCATCGCATGTGGTGTCCAAAAATACATTCAACGCGTTTTGGTACTTATTTTAGTTTCGCTGTTGATATTTTATGCACATGAAAAGTTTAAAGCAATTTATTGTACTGATATTTGGAAAATACATAAGCCGAGAGAAGCCAAAAATTAAAAAAAAATGCAGGCTTAGTGTTCCGCACACTACGGTACATATAAACTGTGTAAGTACATAATCAATGAAACTGTTGTTCATCGATCACGAAATCGGAATTACGCAACTGTATAGTTACGATTGACCAATGGATGAATCCATTGGACTTGACCGGTTTCTAATTGTACGTTATGTACCTATGTACATATCTATCTGGTTTCCACATAGTATGTACATATACCTAATATCGTGAAAATAACCTCTTGCATCTTTGAGAAAATAAAGCCAACGGCCAGTAAAGGTAGTACATACAGATAGACGGTACCAACTTAAGAATATCTATATACGTATATACTCTTAGGTTGCCGAACGACACCCATTGGATGTAGAACCATTAATTGTATAATATCCTAGTTTAACTAAACGCAAGTGTATTTTGTTACGCAAACTTATCTATTACGGAAACTTAAATAAATGGAAGTTTTGATATTATATCTTTTGTTAACATGAGTGGGAGCATTATCTTACAAAGGCGCGAAAGCATAGTGTTGCCAGCTAAACAAGTCTTCCCCGAAAGTGCGGTATTCTCGCGTGACCAAAACAGTCGGCTCCCGTGCTCCGGTTGCCAGAAGAGTAATGCACGTAACTCGACGCGCTCTTTGTTTCGTACCAGACGATATAATGAGAAACATGTGAAACATAATCGATAGGTTATAGGAGACGTAACGTAACGCCGCGGTTTTGTGCTCCTTTGTGTTGCTCGGGATAGGGTTTTATTTGAGCTTGTAACTGTGAGAAATTACGAATAAATTGTTCGAGAATGTGATAAAGTTAATTTAATGTTTTAATTTTGTCTTATTGTTAACTTTTTAAATTCTGATGTAATTATTTATTATAAAATGATAGATATCTATTTCGGCTTAATATAAATTAATTTTGTTTGAAGTAAAACAATTCAAAATTACTTTAAATGACTAAATAGCTACTTACGTATTTGAATTGAATGAAGAATAACGTACCTACCTATTTTATTACATTGAAGTCTGTAGTTAAAATACTGAATGGAATTCATAAAGCCAATTAATATTTTTATGGTGGCAGCACAGCTTAGCTGATGTTAAATGACGGTGTGGTCGAAGATGGTAAGAACACAGCCAGGAATGGGAACTGGCTCACAAGTGAAGTGTGCAGGCATTACAACAGTTTCACACATACAACAGATTTGGTTTTGTGCATTTGTTCATGGGCGCCGCCAGGATTACCTTCAGGGAGGCGCATACGTATATACACTATACTATTAATCAATAAAATATTATTTATAGATGTGTGCTATGTGAATCAAGTTTATGTCAAATTCAAACCGCGCTGGTATTTAGTTTTTATTTAAACAGTAACTTAATTATTTTTTGTTCTAGATAGGTTCGCGTTTAGCAACACCCTGGCTTAGGATGAAGCACGCTTACTTAAAAAAAACTATTTAGTCTAGATTTGAATACACCTATATTGCACTTTAAAGGAAACACAGACTCCGGTAGAGAGGTCCAAAAACTTGCTCTGCAAATAAAAGATGTTGAGTAAAAACGCTTTGTATATACGTAGAGAATATTCACAATGTACGGATGAAGTTTTGGTCGCGTTTTGTCTGGCCATCCGATAGTAAAAAGTGCATGTTCAAATGTTTTTTTTAATTTTCTATGTATTTTCTTTCCTGAAAGTGCAAGTGCACCTTGCACCCTGCTGCCGGCGCCCATACATTTGTTTGATAAAATAATTGCCGCTTTATATACAACAAATAATTTAATTAATGACGAAAACTTCATAACATGTGATGATATCACCGTGCGGGTGCCGGGTCCATCCGACTCGGGATAAATAACTTTTGATTTTAGTAAATTTTGTCAATAGCTTTACGTTTTTGTGTGAACAATAATTTAATCAGCCGTATTAGCCCTGTTTTTTATAAGCTTTCCCACTGCTGGGCGCGGCGCGGGCTTCTTCTCATTGTGAGAAGGGTAAGGTCATAGTTCACCACGCTGACCAAGTGCGGTTTGGTAGAATACACATAAATATCTACGAGTACTTTTTAGGGTTCCGTACCCAAAGGGTAAAACGGGACTTCGCTGTTCGTTCGTCTGTCTGCCTGTCCGTCTGATACCAAGCTGTATCTCATGAACCGTGATAGTTAGACAGTTAACATTTTCACAGATGATTTATGTCTGTTGCCGCTATAACAACAAATACTAAAAAACAGAATAAAATAAATATTTATGGGGCTCCCATGCAACAAACGTGATTTATATTTTTTAAACGGAACCCTTCGTGCGTGATTCCGACTCGCACTTGGCCGGTTTTTTTTTATAAGGAGTTTCCGTACTTGTTTTGGTTTCCTCACGATGTTTTCCTTCACCGTTTAAAGTCATCGGTAATAAGTACGTCACTTAGAAATTAATTGCATTTTATTAATGTGGTAGTTATGTGTACGTTTCTTGATAAACATTTCTTACCCATTCACTATAAATATCCTCGCTCATATTAGAATATTCTATTTATGAATACTATGACTGTTCGCAACTCTACCGCACATTTGTAGTCTCTACCTATTCTGCAACTCGAGATGGAGTCCGGTTGCATTGCAATGTGTTGACGACCTACTGCTAAATAACTTCGCTTATTAGTCATCATCAGTCTTTGCCTCAGCTCGGATGATAATACGCCACAAAACTAAACTAGAATAAACTACTAAATAAACGCAAAGTCTGCAGCTTTGCTTGTTTCCTAGTTTTTACGCATTGTGTTACGCTTATCTACGTAGCTTATTAGTAATACTGTTTAAAGCCTGCCTCAGACAGAAGCGGTCTGAAATGTGGTCAGGTAACCCCGCGGCTAGAGCGGCTAAAACTGTTTTATGGTGGCGGACGCGGTAATGCATAGTGGAGGCTGAGAATAAGAGATTATTAAATTACTAGTAGGTTTTTATTGTCATTTATTTGTATTTACATATTCTGACAGCAGTGCCACCTAGCGGGTCCAATTGTGTTTTCAAATCAGCCAAGAGCCTATTGAAATATACACACAAAATTTCATCCAAATCGATCCAGCCGATTAGGAGGAGTTAGGTGACAAACACACGTACAGAATTTTTTTATAAGATAATTTCGTATATTGACATGTGTTATATTTTTGTCATTTTTAATGTTATCATTAAATATGATCGAAAAATTACTTGTAACTTTGGTGTTATCAATAAAATATTTATATTTATTACCACACAAACACGGCCTGTGGTAATGGCTTTTGTGGCCAAAGTCATGGCCGCTACTATAGACTAGGTCAGTGTGAAACATACAACGGCTTTCAGGACTCAATATATAAAACAAAAACTTGTCCAACCTAACGAAGAGTCTTATGTTTAAGCTACTGTTATTCAATTAAAATAGTAATGACCACGCATATAATCTGGGTATTTTTTGTTAGAAAATAATTAAAGCGCCGCTGTTTAAAATGACCGCTATTTCGGTCGATGTTAAGCGAGACGCGGTCTAAAATGAAGCACGCTTGCCAATAAAAACCGATTGCGACTTGAAGACACCCAGATTGTATCTATCTATCAGGGAACACCTACAGGGCAAAAAACTCCATTGTTTAGTGGTTCGCACGATGAAGGTGGAATCGAACCGTTTAGTTCAAGTTTAGTATTTGTCTGGATGTCTATATTTATAGTGAAAAACAATTTAAAAACAAAGTCTACCTTGTTTGTTATTATTGGAATGTATATGATTATTTTATAGTTATGTATTTTCTTATATTATGTGTGTACGTATATCCTCGTTATTGACACACCCCGTCTGTTTCTTCCTTTAAACCTTTCCATCCTAAGGGTAAGCCAGTTGTTACACCTAGTAATTAAGTTTATTTTCTTTTTCTTTTGTATTGTATAATGTTTAGTGTGGACAATAAAACCAATCAATTAATTTTCCATAGTAATCTTACGCTATATTTCTTTAAAAAAACGGTGCCCGCTCTCTCCGACCCCTCTAACCAGTGTCAAATAGATGACCGGTTTTGCGCCTGCCTAACTCGAACGAGTTAAGTACCTACTTCCCACGGTCAGCGGGTAATTTGATACGAAAACATGCGCGGACGCATAGCACGGACGCAGCATATTCACCAGAAATGTGTTTGTTTGAGTTGCGTAAAGAGACCTTATTTGGGAATCCCCGAAATTTAGTGGTCAAGATCAAGTGACCAAATGTAAAGCCACGTGGTAACTATTACTATTACGTATACAAATAAGAATACGTATGCTGCATAAATAAAATTATTTATTACTAGCTGCGCCCCGTGGTGTTACCCGCTGTTTTAGCCTATCTGTCAAACCAGGGTGTCAGCTACCTCCATACCAAATTTCATCAAAATTGGTCTAGCTGTTTGAGCATGAAAAAGTAGCAAACATACAAATCGATCACGAACTTTCGCCTTTATAATATTAGTGTGATTTCTATCTATAAGAAAAAGAATCAAATGTTATTCGATGCGCATAACTTGAGAACGGTTGAACCGACCAAACGCTGTTTTTCTTTAAATGATTGTGATACATATAATGTGAACAAAATAATATTATGAGTGTCTTCTAGTCATAATAAAATCTGTAATGAAAATAAGTTTCAAATCCACAAAGAATGTTCTTCTGGATGATTTGACAATGTTATCATACGAGTCAGATCTTAACTAAGTTTTGAAAAAGTGTATAAAATAACTCATTAAACATTTGTTTTCAAAATTTGGTCTACACATGTGGCTTCATAATAACCTTATAACACAAAGGTTATAAGATGTTGTATACCTAGCTTGTTTTATTGTAACTACATTTTTTCATTACATTAATACATCGGTAATTTAGAATTACGTTTTTTTATTATAACCCTGAGCGCAGTTAAGTGTGATTGTTCAAGGAAGACGCTGCTGCCCATCTTCCGGATTACATACCTTAGCCGACTCTTACGGCAACCACGGGTAGAGAGGGTGTGGTACAATTCTTACACCGGCACCACCACGACAAATACAGTTTATTTCAGTAAAAATAACATCAAAAAAGGAAAACTACTAATAAAAATAGTAACTATATCGAATAAGTCCGTATTCCTTATTCCTTTACAAGTTTATATAATTGCGTATAAACTAACGTTAGAATGTTGTCATCTAACACATTTGAAGCATGTCCATATTGTACATTAGCGCAGCGATCGGTTTACACGGCATTAGGTAAATTATAAGCTCCACTAGTCGACACCCGATATGTTTGCCGACGGTGCCGTCTCGGCTTCGCCCTTGGCGCAGTGCAACTAAAGCTAGTGGGTCATGTTGGCGAGTTCTAATATTCGTTTTCGAGTTCCTCTCCAATTAATTTAATGTAAACCTCAAACAGTTACTCATTTGGTAGTGTATCTGCTTCAGGAGCTGTAAGGCGTGGGTTCGATAGTTCATAGTACTTGTACCTACGAGCTTTGCTTAGTTTGGGGCCAGATAGCGCTGTCATATTTTTTTTTTTCGTTTGCGACAACATGGTGTTTTAGCATTAAAAATGTGAGTAATATATCTACAATCGAGAAATTTAAATGGGTAGGTCATGTTGCTAGATAGAATGATGGCAGGTAGGCTAAAGCTTTTAATGATCTGTTAACAATAATTATTATTGGGAGACAATGGGCTATCAATTCACTGTTGTAAGTTGACTCACTTCGACTCAAATTTTATACTATGGCTTTATACCTACTCCACCCTGATGAATGACGATGCTCACGAATATCGGGACATCATATCAGTTGCGTGAATGCCGAGCTGATTACAATTAGTTTTTATAGGGCCGCACTGGGTCAAGAACTTACGGTCAAATGGGAGATTAGTAGACCCAACAGCAGAACTTTGGCTATGCTATGTGTATGTCTTAGCTTCACCATCATAAAAAATAAAGAATTTGGATGATTACAAATTTATTATGGATCAAAGTTCTTCTATACTTTCACATCACATATCACATCATCAGCCATAGGACGTTCACCGCTGGACATAGGCCTCCTCCTGGGGAGGGGTTTTGTCAATATTCGCCACGCTTGGCAGGCGGGTTGGCGAGCGTAGTTAGGTGTGATTGTTCAAGGAAGACGCTGCTGCCCATCTTCCGGATTACATCCTTTAGCCGACTCTTACGGCAACCACGGGTAGAGAAGGTGGGGTACAATTCTTACGCCGGCACCACCACGGCAAACTATACTTTACTTCTATACCTACTTTACTTTAGGCGTAATGTACCGACTTCCTCTAAGGAAATCTTTTAAACGCTTATTTATTATCGGTATTACAGCAAGGTATATAATGGGAAAATGCTATCAGTTCTTTGTATTTACTATTGGTATTACAGTGCGACCAAATCTACACCAAAGAAGAAGGATAGAAAACCTATTGGGTTGGCTAAGAGAGGCTTGAGCTGACACTCACTCGTAAGTAGGTTCGCCATTATATGTTTCTTGGTATGAAATGAGTTTGCAAATGAACAAGGGATTTCTTCTTTTCTCTCTTGTTCATCAGCTTACGAAATTTATGGTTGCCTGAAAGAGATTCGTTTAGATAAGGTCACCACTTTTATCACAAGCACTAACGTGTTTACTGTATTTTTTGAAATTTCTTGTCATCTCACTGGTATGCGCAAGTTTTATTTCTATGGAATCTTATGGAAGATAAGGAAAATAAATTCTCTACAGACTTTTCGATTGGAGTGTTTTGTGCGTTCTCTCTTATCAGAAGTCACTCAACTCTTTAATATACTTGAGTGAGCAGCAGACATAGTAACTAGTTAATTAATATAAATAGATTTAATCCCACTAATACATATTATAAATGTGAAAGTTTGGATGGATGGATAGATGGATTGATGTTTGTTACTCAATCACGCCAGAACGGCTGAACGGATCTGGATGAAATTTTGCATCTAGAATGAAACATAGGATACTTTTCATCATCATTATCATCATCATCATCACCACGCGAGTAAAACAGCGGGGCGCAGCTAGTATAATATAAATGTCAAACTGTTGCGCCAAAGTGTTACGTGGTATAGATAAACATGAAGGCCCTTTTAAGTTTGATAGCTATTTCAAGTTTTCTGTGACTTTGCCAAGCCACAACACAACCGAATATGCTCTGCAGTTTCGTTTTGAGCGAACGACCAGTTATTTATTCAAATATTTTGCAATAAACTATGATTCCTATCTAGTATATATCCCAACATTAAAATTAATTATAATATTATCTAACTATTAATGATGTATGTCTAAATCTAGTCGGTAATCGATCTTTCGAAAACATAGTTGGTAACATAATATGCGCCTGTTTGGGCATAATTTATGTACTTTCATAATTTACCTCGCATGGAGAAAACTGGGTAGCGTTCGGCAAACGAGAATATTAGGTTTCAATTTCTCAATAACAATTTACATTATGTTTAATATTTGCTTTGACTACGTGAGTACACATCTAGGTTGTCTGGTCGACTGTCAAATTTAATATGTTACCTACTCGGTTGTTGTTGCAACTGTTACTATATATTTTAGATTAATTACACAAAAAAGGTCTAACTTTTTAAACGTTGCTTAAAGTTAATCAATACCTTAATCAACTCGCTGACTTGAAATATAACGCTTACAAACGAGTCAGACAATTTTAAGCTTTATTAAATTGAAAAACATATCTGCTGCCAAGCATCTAACGGTGTGTTTCGGCAGCCTCACTTGAGAGCCAGTTCCATTCCAGGTTAGGTGTGCTTTACCATCTTCGACTGATGTTAAGTGGCAGTGTGCTATCACTTAACATCAGGTGAGCTATGGTCAAACACCTAGCCTATCAGCCATAAAAAAAAACTTAACGACTTTTACAGAAAAGTCGTTCGTTTTCAATTATTCACACATTCATGAGTAAAATAGGTTGTGATTCACAATAAAAATAAAAATAAAATAAAACGCTGTTAATTATCCAATTGGTGGAACAGAACTGCTTAGTATGGAATTTCCGATCACAAAATAGTTTTAAAGTGAGTGCTTACTATTCAACCAATCAGAAATATGAGACGAGTTTGAGTTATGACTAAATGATAGTTATTGGATAGCGATTCTTCAGACATTTAATTTTGTTTTCATAAAATTATTTTCATAAATTTTCACACAGACTGTTGGACAGAAAGCTGAGGTTGGATCAAAGGCCGTGTGTGGGTTCAAAGTCCACAATTGTTAAAACAGTGTAGAAATAGGGTTAGTAGGATACCTACTTTCTACTAAGTATCTACTACTTGACTGGCTAGCTATAAATAATAAAATAAATATCGTAGGACATTACCACAGCGCCATCTGACCCCAAACTAAGTAAAGCTTGTACTTTGGAAGTCAGATAACTAATAGAATACATATTACTTTTTTTTAAATACATACAAAACATCCGGAACAAATTTTTGTTTTTACCATAAAGTCTGTGTCGTGGATGGGAATTGAACCGACACCCTACAACTCTTAAAGCAGATATACTAGCAATGCGCTAACAGGGTTCAACCATGAATTAATAATCTCCTTATTCTAGACAAGGTATAACAACTTCGACCAAATCGCCACATAACGAACTCAAACGTCTGCCCGCCAACCATTTTATTTTAACTAATCTATCACTTCCAATAAATTAAAACAATTTCCAACAAAATGCAGTTCCCACTGCAATAGCCAAGTTTTCACAACTAGCAACATTGACGTGCGTAGGACGCCGTGTCGGGTTGCGAACGCTCCTAAATTTACCTTTGCCAAGCTACTGCCATTAAAAGCATTTATGTTATATTGGATATCACAATATTATCGAGCAGGATAGAGTTACTTTGACCGCGTCTTTGTGAAGATAATGCTTGTAGGTGCTTTGACAAGGGACACAAGGTGCTAATTGCACATACGAGCTTTTGAAAGTACTTAGATATGATAGCATGTGTAGCTAATTATTAGCACTACATTAAAAAAAAAACTAACGCATATAACAGAAGTAGAGCTAAGTACAGATAGATATGATATATAAACTACTATACAACATTGAGAATGTTACAAGTGTAGGATTATTTCTATTAAAAAAATGTGTAAACGTCAGGCTGAATAACGGCTTTAAAATAATATAAATAAGGGCCATAAAATCCATCGTTACTAATTTAATTTTAACTAATAGCATCATCATACGAAAACTGGATTCTTAGTTAATATTTCAGAATCGAATATGAACTGGAAATTCGTGCGTTCAGGGTAAAAGATAGAAAACCAGTATTGAGTTTCAAAGTTATGAATACAACTATTGGAATCATAATTGAATCTTTAATTTCATTCGTAAAAATATTTACTCTAATCTGTTGGCGCACAAACAAAAATATACATACTGTTTGAGTACTATACAATGAATTAAAATAAGTAAAATATCGGTGTAATTAGCAAAAACTATTATATAAATAGGGGTAGACGTGTTCTGAAGTGGAGACCACGAATTGGCAAACGTAGCGTAGGACGCCGTGAGACTCGATGGAGTGACGATATACGTAGGAAAGCCGAAGATCGGGCTGAGTGGCGTGTCTTGGGAGACGCCTATGTCCAGTAGTGGACTTCGATAGACTGATGATGATGATGAGGCAAGAAAGACTATAAATAAATACCTACATGAATTGAAAATAAATGTTGAAATATGTAAATTATTAGCTACATGCAGCTCTGGTTTGTACTAAATAGACTGATTAATGATGATTAATATATCTATCTTTTGCAACGATGATAGCTCAGTGGTAAGCGCGGAGCTTGAGCTACCGGTGCAGCCTCGCTTGGTAGCCAGTTCCATTCCAGGCCCAGTGTGTTTACCATCATTTATCATATCGTCATCTAACACCAGGTGAGCTGTAATCAAACACCTAGCCTGACAAAAATATCTAATAAGTTTTTCAGATAGTGTGGCAAGCAAACGGCTTAAACTCAGCAGTGAGATAACGAAATCTCTGGTCCATGATTATAAAGAAAATACAAATCAACAACAAGAATATACCACGCCCCCATAGTTCTTTTAAAAAACTCCTTCCCTTTACTATTAATCTACTATAAGAAGAGGTGGGCGCGGGGAGTTCAGTCAGAGTATCGTATTTACAGCGCTGATAATTATTACGTAACTTTAGACTGGCAGCACCAGTGTTAGCGGTAAAACGAACCGGCAGCGCTCACATTGGCAAGCTTAGAATTTCAGTGTAAGACGAGCACAGTTACCTATTCTGTAGCATTTTCCGCAGCAGTCAGACAAATAATGAATAATATAATCATAGATAAAAAACTTATTTCTAATTCCGATTTCGATTTCCGATCAACCCAAGCTCGTCGTATCTACAATTTTCAGTTTGAATGTCCAAGACCAATTTCGAAGGAGATGGTTGTCAGCTTTACTTTAATTTACTTTTACTTTACTTGATGGTTTGGTTAAGCTCACTAAAAGTGTTACTGTTTTTTACATTGCAGTTAAATTAGACAAATACAGCAAGTTTTTTAATAAATTGAGATCTGTCAACTAAAGCTTTTAAAATTGGCCTTTATCCACTATACCGGTAGCCAGTCCCACCTGTGAAAGTCGTTTAAAATTGTTTACATATTATAAAGATAATAGCATCTGACATGCACCTAAACATACCTACATACTTAAAATAAAATGTTTATTCTTATGAAGGTGTATCAATACCAATTAGATCAGAATCAATCAGGTTTGGAGAACAGACAAAATCAATCAGACGTACGTCGTAAACTCTTGCTGCTCTATACAACACCAATTTTATCAACTTTCTTTTGAACAAATATTTTGTCATCCTCCAATCCGTCAGAGTTCTTTCTGTAATTGGAGCCCAATTATCTTTGCTGGTCATCTTGTCCCTGAAACCATAGATCGGATAGCCTGAAACGTTAGCCGTCAGTGTTGCCAGCTTGTCACAGGATTAATTAAAATAGGTTATTTTGATGCTCAGAGATATAGGATTACTGTGTGGTATAATGATGACGTCTTCGTTAGTCTTTTAGTTAGATTTGCAAACGTATGTAAGGCGATACTAGTGTTTGATGTGAAATGATGTGTTTTGGCGTTTCTGAAAATTATCAGCTGGGTTTTCTAGGCTGTTTATAAATATAACTGAAGTAAACGAGCTATGTGTTTCACTGTAAACTTGTTGTTGTATGACCTTCACGAACAGATAAATAATCTAGGAAATGTTCCACTTTGTAGATAGGTCGGCTTAAGTGTTCTAACCAGATTGACGAGACGGAACCTCATAACATTCAATGGTATCATTGTGTGGGTGCAGGGTCCATCGCGCTGCATGGACGGGAACCCGTACAGTGCTTAGGACTTGTGACCCAAGTGTAGACTCGAAGGATCATTTTTGGGTACACATTGATATACATAAACACTAATACCCATCTTCACTACCTGTACTATTACTGCTTAACTAAATTTGATATGACCCGACCGTCTCTGCTTTGGATATTCTTTCCAGTAATTAAATCTTGCGCCAACGTGACGCATGACCAAAAAGTTGGCTTTTATCAGGCCCAACGCATATGCTTTGCCAATCAGCGTACGCTTGTGCATACTGGTCACGCTACCAATCGGTAATGAACATATGAAGCGTCTCTATACTTTCGTCGCCAGACTTTTCTTTTTTTTAGGTAGTAGGTTACATTAGGTAGTTTCTATGCAATTTGATTTCTAGAATTTAATTAACAATAAAGCAATTACTGAGAACGATACAGAGAAAATAATTAACGATATGGTTTACAGAGAAAACCGGACACAATTTTTGAGATCGTTTCAATCCTCGTGAAAAATGTAAAGATCTCATTTCGTAATGAGCTGACGATGTGATCTACCACCGCGACAAGTTTAATAATACTCGTCAGTGACACAGATATCGTTTAGTTACGCGGCGTTGATCACACACTTTGTATCCACAAGAAATTTATTGTCGTATCATCATTGGCAATAAAACCGTTGAGTAGAGTAACTACAGAGGAACGACTCCAAAAAAAATTGCCCCGGCCAGTTATTTTCATTGGGATATCGTCACGCCGCTTGCCGTCACGACATTCGAGTAATGTTTACTGTATCACATCAATAAAACTTTGGTTGCTATAAAAATTAACGTGGTTAATATCTTAAGTTAACTTTTATCTATGTTAAATAATTTAAAAAAAAACAACTCCTTTATGGAGAAACTTTATTGCGGAGTTTCACTCCCGACTAGGGAATGCAATCCCGACTCGAGATCGCAAATACAAGATCCCGGAGTTTTCGGGATCTCGTCTAGTTTATAAAAAAAAAATTAAGTTCGGATGGCTGAAAACGATGAAAACTGCTTTTTTGTAAACATGTACCTCTTTCTCACTCACTCGAACAGTTCTATATTATCTGTCCCGCAAGTCACCTGTCGCTGATATTCGTAAATACTCGGAATAGTTTTCTAATTTTATTTTTGCTTTTTCACTATGTCAAGGGAGGTTTTGTTTACGAACTGAGCGTACTGATTGACCAATGAAGTTCTAGTCAACGAGTCAACCAATCTGAATGTTCTGATGGTAACGAACTAAACTAAAATGGTGAAAACGATGGCGGAGTGGGAACAGTTCTCCTTTAATTTTCTGCCTAGCGATCGGAACGGAAGTCAGCGCACCGCTCGCGCCCCGATTGGATGTGTGTAGCGTTGCTGACCACGGCCGCCCAATCCCGCCAATCTCGAACGGGATCTCGTCATATTATGCTTCGGGATTGATCCCGAAAAATTAGACGAGATCTCGCTAGATCGGGATCCCGCGAGATCGGGATTGCATTCACTACTCTCGACACGAACTCATCTTCCACATTTCTAAATACGAGTATTATAATCCATCAACTCTGCGTAATCATTCAAAATGTTATTAAATGATAAAACAAAAAACTGAATATTTTTTTATCAACATTACACTCTGAAAGTATCTATTCAACAAAATTGTAAAAAAAATTAGCTTCTCTTTAGATTTTCTACTCAATAATAAACTTCTGTTAAGGAGGTCATCTGAACACACATTTATTTTGTTCAAATCGTGGGTTTATTTAAAGTGGCATCAGAAATATCAGTGTTATTTGTGGTGCCACGGAGGGTGTTATAAAGTTCACGAGATTTATATGATTGGCATAGTAAGACGAAAAATGCTATACGAAAATATCTTTGAAAATTTAAACGGGGAAGACAGGAAGTGTATATCAACAATGCTAAAGGACAAGGTCTGAGATTTAAATAATTTCATCACAGTGTTATTTTTATAATAGTATTGAAGGAATTTATCATCAGATATTTTTGAATCGTCCTTCTTTATTTTTAGCAGACTTCAAAGGAGGAAGGTTCTGCTACATTCTTAGTATATTATAAAAATAGATGTTCTTTCTGACATTTTACGCAGCATAGGATCACATTCCTGGATATCTGTTTATCTGTCTGTCAAATAAATAAATTTATATAAAACCTTTATGGTATTTTCCATTGGCCTAAAATCTAAAAATTCTGCTTGAAGCAAGGTTTTACAGTAAGAGTAAAGGAAAAAATCTGCATCTACATTATACTCAATACGTTATTCGAACTTGCATTTGGTTGTACATGCTTTTGGGAAAATCATACCTACGACCTGGCAATTATAAATATATGCCAGTGTCACATTTCAGTTTAACGTTATTTTGGCGCCTGCCGCCTGGGCGGGAATGCGATAAGCGTCGTGTCGCCCCATTGTATTTTTTCCAAAACTGGTGGTTTTTCGAGTGTTTATGTATTATATAGTGGTGTTTTATTCATAAAGTGCCGAATTACAAGCACGATGTGGGAAAGTGATATAATGCGGTGAAACATGACTTTTCGTGTTGCTTCCAAAACTCAATCGAAGCTTATAGTAAAGACGCCACTATTTTACTAAAGCATGACTAGATTTAAGACATGAATTGCAAAAACGGAAGACAAGGCAGTATAGCTTTAAAGTTTTAGCATCCTCAAAAGGGCAAATTGAATTAAAAAAAAAAAAAAGGCGCCAATTTCGAAAATATATTATTTTATTTCAGGAATTTGCAGAGACTGCTATGAATGAACTCCTTGGCTGGTACGGATACGAGCGACTAGAGCTGCGCCGCTGGGCGGCTTCACGAGCCCGCGACGCTTCTAGCCCAGAACAAACCAATGAACAGAAGAACAAAGGTAATAAAAAAAACATTGATTTCTTGTTTTTTATTTTGCTCTCGATAAGGGTGACGATATAATGATGTTTGTTGCTGGAAGTGAAAAGCCAAAGATCAGAGAGGCGTGCTTTTAGACGAACTACTTAAGTATAATCGTACTATATTGTACTCATTATGAACAATATTTAGTAAGGCTCTAATCTGAAATCACAAAAAAAAAGCTTAGCTACTTCGTTGATCAAGCTGTGGTCAACATATTTTTTCATACCACCTGATTTTCAATCACTATTTTAGAAATGAACCTTTAATAAAAGTTGTTCATAATGATGAGCTCAAAGTTCTGTGTATCACTGCAATGGTCATGGACAGGCGTTATCTCTCACTCAGCTTAGTTCACCCCAATCGTATATCTCTAACTTTACCCTGTATAAACAATCCTGTAAAAATGCCTTTTTTGTTTTGTAACCGTTTTGTAAGAACGAATCCTGCTATAGGCTGATATTACAGCGATCATGATATCTGTTCCATTTTTACCATTAATTGTTAATATAATCAAATAATTTTATTATGATCATGATGGTTTAGAACGAAAAATATTGTGTTTGTTATGAGCACTATTTCTGTTTTTTGAAGTGGGTGCAATGTTTTATTAAACGCGAGGAAAGTGTAGAAGCTAAAGAAGGCAAGAAAAGAAAAAAAAATCGGAATGAGTGAATCTCATCTCAAACAAAAAGAAACTTCTTGTTCTTCAAAAGAGTAATAGAAAACCGACTCATGTATATCATGATTGACGCTCTGAGATATAATAATATGGTTAGAACTAAACTAAACATAAATAAATCAGGTTTATTATGGAAGAACCGATGGCCGATGGGGCTGCAAAGTTCTGGAGTGGAGACCACGGACCGGCAAGCGCAGCGTAGGACGTCCACCCACAAGGTGGACAGACGACCTAATAAAGACCGCAGGAACGCGCTGGATGCGAGCCGCTTCCAACCGGTCTTTGTGAAAGTCAATGGGAGAGGCCTATGTCCAGCAGTGGACGTCATACGGCTGATGATGATGATGATTATGAAAGGCAGAGTTAAAGGAAATTTGAGCAAGTATAATGTACTTACTTATTGTCTACAATGTGGCAAAGCTTCAACATGATATTTAGGGGAAGCATTTAATTTAAACGAATGTCTCTAATTTCATGATATCCCTACTTTATGTACTTAATTGATAAATAAATCGTATTAGATTTCTTAGAATGTGCCCCTCCTCTAATTTTGCAGCTGTATTTCTATGAATTCCAATAGCGTTTTTGAACGCACCCTCCTGCCTTTTTTATTTTGACATTAGAAACGGCGGGAAATTGTACTTGATTCTGATAACTGGCAGGGAGGGTATTCTTGGTAATGTAGGGTAACTCGATTATTCCTTATCATAATCTCGGATCTGAATCAGAAAATTGTTTATGCATATTGAATTATCCTTTCTCAGAACTTAATAATTATGAAAATCATAAATCGTAATCGTTATTTACCAATTGAGTTCTTGAACGATAGCAAATATAGATATTATGTTTATGTTCATCATACAAATATAAATAATAAAATATAGTATACGAATGCCACACATTTTAAAAAGAAGTGTAATTATAACGTTACATAAAATTAAAAACAGCGTAAAAACTTCTTTATGGTAATATTTCGTTTGACGTAACTATACGCACACAAATACTCATCGGTGTGCGTTTTTCTGTGAATGTCGAAATCTAAGTCATATTTACACATTTGAAACGTTATAACTATATAATAATAAGTACTTTTTTAAAATCTGTGACATACCTATTTACATTAACTTTTCATACTACCCACATAAAAGATAGAATTTCACAGATACATTTATCATAAGTATGAAGTTCACATTTACAATCATTAATATAATATGAATAAAATTTGATACTACAGAGCCGGTTTACTATTCCTAATGAACGCGCCGTGAAAGTACCTATGTAGGTATCTCACATAATATGTAGTACATTTTAGAGGTGCATCTTGTATCCGGTAACTTATTTTGCCGGATCATATAAAACAAGTTGTAGGTACTTACACAAAGAAATTTGTGAAGTTAATCGCGCAAACAAACAAAACAACATTGATGCCCTTCGAGAACTCAGTATAATTTGCGTATTTACGCTGCAGACACGCAATGACAATGACTTTTGAAATCCTAAGTGGATTTATTGCCATAAAGCTCAGTTGGTCGTCCTAATTTCAGAACTATAGTATGGATTCCCATTTCCCAACCATTTATATTTGTGTTGTAAATAACTAACTTATTTACAAAAACATTACAAAGTATTCTATAGGTTATCAGGTTCCCATAGCACGCTATGTAAAATATTCACCGATATTTAAAACTTGAATTACTTTTTTTGTACCCACATTGTCTAAAACTTTTATGAACGTACATAAATCAAAATGTTCGAAACTCTTATTTATAGCACCTAGGTATGTACTTACTGTGATTTTAGTGAGTCATCGAATGAAATAACAATCGTTCTATCGGTTTCCTTCCTATACCCCAGCTCGAATATCTCGAGGATTCGTTCACAAATCATTAGTTCTACGCTATTAACGTCTGTAACGAGCTATCATCTATAGCACTGTATAATGAGAATTATGAGAAGGTCGGTATCATGTTGCGAGCTTTTTTCTACCATTCAGTATCATTCGCCGATTAATTGGAGGATATTCGAGATGGCTCTCGATATTTTCCAATCTTGTTATTATTTTGTTGGGTTAGGTATCTAAATTTTTCTTGGTGGTGTGTAATATATATAAACATATTCTGATATGTAAACATGTGTTTCCAACTAAACACAACCCGGAGTTGTTTAAAAATCGTGAATAGGTATTTTCTTGGCAAGCGTGTTCCATCTTCGCCCATATCGTCGCTTCCCATCAGAAGAGATCGTGCATGCCTAGTCTATTATTGTAAAAAAAAACATAACTTTGTTCATTTTTTTATAGCTGACGATGTAGTTGTTTGACCACAGCTCATCTGATGTTAAGTGACGGTGTGGTCGAATATGGTAAACACACCTAGCCTGGAATGGAACTGGCTCTCTAGTGAGGCTGCCGGAACACACCGTTAGATGCTTGTCGACAGATTTTCAACTTGATAACTTGACTTGGTAGCTAGCCAGCCGAGTACTAGAAAGTATCCTCCACCATGCTATGGTTTTCTCACAATGTTTTCCTTCACCGACAGCTCAAGCTCATTGTTGGGGATTGAACCCACGCCCATGCATTGTGTTACGGTATTTCTAGTACTTGTCTAGCTTTTATTTTAGATTTGTGGCCGTAAGTAGTCAGTAGTATCCAAAATATTGTTAAACATGGCACCACGTTGCTTATTTCAGATGAGTGTTCCTGGTGCAACAAATCAATATCGAGTGAGGGCGGCGCCTTGCAGCATGCTGGAGCCGCTTTCTGCTCCGAGCTGTGCTTCAGCCAATCACGGCGAGCCAATTTCAAGCGAGCCAAGACATGCGACTGGTGCCGCCACGTCCGCCACACCGTCGCTTACGTCGACTTTCAGGTAAATTGCTGTGGTTTGCTTTAATATGTGGATGATGACCCAGAAGTTGCCTACGGCCGTCCCGGTGAGCCAACTTTCAGCGAACCAAAACTGCAACTGGTGCCTTCTTGTAGGTACAGTATATATATTGTCTTATACGTCGTCTTTCAAGCAAATCGTTGTATTTTAATAGATATTCACCAAGGACGATACCTGCGTCAGTCATGGCACTTTCAGCGAGCCGAAACTAACGAGTGGTGCTGCTAGATAGTCGCGTACATACGTAGACTTAGTTGATAACGACCAAAAACGACAACGCTACTCGCGGCTTGCTAATTTCAGTCGAGCCAAGCATAGATTTTATGACTACTTTGGGACTTGCTTGAAGATGACCAGTATTAAAAATATTTATTTTTAATTTTTGGACTTTTTGACACACTTGATTGTGAAGAAGCTTTACAAATTAAAATTAGATTACAGATACAGTAAGAATTTTTTTGATATTCTAGTACGGCGCAGGGCGTTGGCTTCCATACTATAATACTCAACCCAACGTTTCTATACAAAAACATTAAACGTAGAATACTCAGCTTTCCGAGGTTTATAAGAATTCTGTAGAAATATAAATTAATCCGACTATCTAGTTACCCAAGATTAATTTCATTTTAAGTTGATAACAAGTTTGAGTAGTTTTGCCGTAGAAAATACTTTTTAAGGATAACTACCTACATAATATAGGTTTTGGATAATTAATTATCCAATTAAAAAAACTTTTTTCCATTTCCAGGATGGAGCAACCCAGTTGCAATTCTGCTCAGACAAATGCCTAAACCAGTACAAGATGCATAT
This sequence comes from Biston stratarius, assembly GCA_950106695.1. Taxonomy (NCBI): domain Eukaryota; kingdom Metazoa; phylum Arthropoda; class Insecta; order Lepidoptera; family Geometridae; genus Biston; species Biston stratarius. The sequence continues at coordinate 29,866,173 of OX467106.1, read as the reverse complement.
ATTCTGCCGCGAGACACAAGCGCATCTCGATCTTAACCCACACCTAGTCAGCGCATCATCTACCTCCAACCTAATCACCCCTGAACTCTGGCTTAAAAACTGCAAGAGCCGGTCCGTTTCACCCAACTCTGAACGATCGAAATCACCGCCAGAAAACACATCCAGACAAAACTCAGAAAAAGACCCGTCGAAAGCTCAAAAATCACCTCTGCCGTTAATCACCATAGCTCCAACAGCGAAGTTAATGAAGCAAAAGCGGTCTTCGGAAGATACAGTACATAAATCTCCAGAAGCAAAAAAAGACAGTAGGAATAAAATGAATTTACGGAAACGGAGGACATCGAAATCTTCAACAGTAACGTCGCAAAACGTTCGTCGAACGACAACACCTAAAGCACAGGATCTACGCATGTGTAGCCCTTCTGAAGGATCTTCACCAGCATCAAACGCTATCCATTCGCCTCCAAATCAAATTACCCATCCGGTACCTCCTCCATTTCCCAATCAAATGTTTGGGATGCCGCCTCCAGTGTTCATGGATAACGTTCATCCCCATATGAATGACATTCGGCATCCTGGGATGTTTCCTCCACGAATGACTTTCATGCCGCGTCCAGGAATTCCTATGCCACATGAAAGGCCCCGTTTGCCACCCCCTATAAATTTCCCCCAGCCTCTAGGCCAAGCGCCACCAGTCACCGTTTTGGTCCCTTATCCAGTTCTCCTCCCGTTACCCATTCCTATCCCCATCCCAATACCATTTTCGACATTCGTCCAAGCACATTGCGCTAGTAAGGTGAAAACGGAAAAGTGTGAAGATGCTGAGGGACCTTTAGATTTCACTATGAATAGCAGTAAAAGGGAGGAAGAGGAACCTCCTGCCAATAATGAAACTATTGAAGCTACGACTGAGAAGAGTCCAATTGAACCAAATAGGCCAGAAACTGATGTGACTGAAAGGTTGGAAGACGAGAAAGCGGAAAATGAGGTTGCCGAGACCGGAAACCCTGAACAGACGTTGCCGAAGTTTAAAATAACTCGCTTAGGAAATAAAATGGCGAAAATAGTCCCAAAAACGAGAGAGCCTTCAGAGTCTACCAGACCTTTGAGGAAACGGCGAAGATTGGTAGAGGTAACGACGGAAGATGAAGCTCTCATTCCAAAAACTAGGAAAATAGTTGAAGTTTAAATATTTAGTCAGATTTAAGGGCTTTACATAATGCGCCGTGTTTGAAACTGGATTTTGAAACAGGTTTGCATGGGGTATTCTAGCAGACGCCATAGTCAATGCTCTTCAAAAAATGTATACACTGCTGCCATTTCTAGGTTGCTAAGCTTGACTATGGTGACAGATAAGAACTCCCATCTAAAACCTAGCTTCAAATGCTTCATTTCATTTTAGGACAGTCTTACTCTTGTATACATATCACAAAGCATGATAATCAGAACAGAGTTCATTTTTCATAATCTCTCAGTTTGCTAGTCTTAGCTATAAGATTTGATCTTTGTATTTAGAGAATAATAATTCTATGTAATAGGGCGCACTGTACATGTGATATTAGTTATTTACTTATTCAATTATGTCAATAAAATGTTAAGATACTATCTGCCTGCTTTTATTATTCTCATAGATAAATTTGTCGCTGTAATCTTTAATAATAGATTATAGATTGAAAAACTGTAGATAAAGTTTTTTGTTTTGGTCAAATACAAATGGGTCAGATGGGAATTTCAATCCAAGTCGTCTAGAAACAAAAAAACAATTGGCATCTGTACTCTCATCATACACATTTTGGAAAAACAGGTCTATGTATCAAGAAAGTAATTTAAGGTTACTCCTGATGTTACACCATTTCAGTGTAAAATTTTTAGGCATGAAAATTTATTAAATACATAATCCTCGATTTTTTAAGTTTTAAGCTATGGATATGGGAATAAGATTATTATACAATCCTAACCAGCTGTTAAAATAATGACGATCCAATGTAGACTCAGGTGTTAATTTGTATTGGCTGAAAACAAGATGCTAATGTAAAGAAAAAGAGTGTCATAAAATTTCACAGGCTTTTAATGTCTGGAGTTTAGAAATAATCAAAACATTGGAAAATATTTATTGCTCTATTCAAAAACTCATTTTCACTTACTACCTAGCTGCTTGGCCACACAAAGTGGATGGTATGCCTCTAGTTAACAAAATTTGTACATTATTTGAGATCGAATTAGTAAATATAATTTGCAATATAATTATGTAGGTTACTTAATTTTAGCATTACATTATGTCATGCCGGTTCCTTAACAAGGCTGTAACAGCATAAATAATACTAAGGCTGTATTTACACCAAACAATGTCATCTACTGATTATGAATAGTCAGAGTTCCAGTGTGAAGGTGAAGTGAAACTGCAGTTTTCGTTTACACTATGCTGACGATATGCTGTAGCTAACAATGCACCACTGGTGTTCGAGAATCGAACTGTGTGCTTCCATGCTGCATGCAAATACCCCAAACTAATAATGTATTATGTTCAGCAATGCAGTCATGCAGTATCCATGATGCAAAGTTATCAAGTTAGTGAATATGCTTATTGTGATAGCATATTTGAATGAAAGTTAAAGATTAAGTTATACTCACTTACAGTTGGTAGCTGACAATATGTTTGGTGTGAATGAGGTCAAAAACTGCAAATTTGTGAAGGGGAATTTACTTCAAAAGACTCTAATACTACTGTTTAGTGTTGTATAAATCCCACAATGTTATAGCACCATCTAACCCCCCAGCCGCCATAATATGAGCATTCCACAAAGAGACTTTTTCAGAGGAATATGCAATATCTTGAATAGCTTGCTTATGTTCAGTCAAGACTACAAGCGGGCGTAGAGAATACCATGAGAATATACGAATATGACTGTCCCATCCACCTGAAGCAAATACTTTACCATCCAAGCGTGACTGGACCTTATTAATACCAGGGTTTTTGATGGTAATATCCATCTTGTGGGCCAAGCTTAAGTCTTTTCTCCCTATATTATATACTTGTATCACATTTGATGCATTGCCAATGATTCCTTTCAGCTGTTCCGGATAAAAGTCCACAGACATAGGACATTCTTGCGTTTTTAGTTTAGAGATGCATTGACTAGTGTTGAGATCCCATAAGTAGAGCCAGCCGGCTTCATAGCCCACCAAAAGGCATGGCCGGTCACAAGAAAACTCGATATACTTGAAACACATCGGATCTCCAAGCTTGACTGCACCATCTTCCTCCAAACTTCCTATTTTTTCACCGGAAAAATTGTAGATGCTAACTTTTGATTCTTTGTCAGGTACATAAAGGTTTTCGAGTTTTGTGTTGGCTTCGAATCGGCAAAATCCAGGGTAATCTGTGTCAATAACAGCTTCTTCTTTGTAGCCACTGTTTGTCAAATCAAAGATTTTATACTTTCCGCCTTTCTCCTGGGTGATGAGTTGACTGTTTGTATGAATCAGATGGAGAATGGGAGCTTGACCAACTTGAATCTTCTGCTGAACTCGATTTGTCTGAAATATACAGAAGAACAGTTTAGTCGGTTTATTTTAATAGAAAAGTAGGTCATTGTAGGTGGCATAGCGACAGATTAAACGATAAATTCCAGCTATATCTGTGTCCATTTGGCGGATTCGCGACGCAGCCAATTTTTTCTAGGTCAGAAAATGAGGGTATATTGGCTCGTAAACAAAGGCACTACGCATTAAATCGGAAGCAGTGGGACGCCACGCGATAACATAGATCTGCGCAGTTTCGTATGGTAAACGATATCCTAGGAATAATATGGTCTCACCTGAAGGTTGTATGCATAAACATAGCCGTTTTTAGAACCGGCTAGTAACCTCTCGAGACCTCCCGGTAAAAAGCTGAATGCCAGCGAGTAAACGGGAACGTTGTCCACATTTCTAATTGTATAGACTGGGTCCGGAGGTAGCAGTGCCATCTCTGGTCAAGCTCGAACCGAAATATCGTGGAGAAAATAGGAAATAAAATAATAACTAAAATAATTAAGCCATCAGAAACTCAACCACAACTACGCACAACACAAAACTGACATGAAAACAAATAATTCCAGGGTGGCAAGTATCAATTACGAAAATCTACCAAAGGCTATAATACAACATTTATGTCAACGCATTTAAAATTACGTTTTACCATCAACTTGCCTGCTGGTAACGGATGATATGATCGAAGACGAAGCACACAGATTTAGCGGCCACGATCGAGTGTAAAAAGGCAAGTAATTAAAAATATTTTCTCATCGAAATGACGTGATGAATTTATTTTTATTTTATCAGTAATCGTTGCCGGAGCTAGCGATGTAAAGAAATATCAATAACAATCAATAGCAAATTTTAATGTTAAGTTATGAGTCAAATTCTTGAAGGTGTTTTATACATAATTATAAAGAAGCGCAGTCACGGTTCTCGTTTTTAAAAGTGCGCGGAAAAATTAAGGGGAGAATTTAACAACTTGGCAGTAATTTTTTTTTAAATTTATTTGTAGCGTATTCTAATTGAAACCATAACAGATTATTACATGTTAAAAATAAAGTAAACTCTTAATAAATCCTAACGCTTCATTACTGTACATTGAACTTTCAAAACACTTTTCTAAGGGATGGCTTGTGTGTTTATGTTTACGAAACGCGATGCATCTCGAATTGAATTCGCGGTATTAATGGTTTTATGTTTAGTCAATGTCAAATTTAAAAACTCGACGAAGTTATGATTACGACGAAAATAATAACTTTTTAAGCGTGCAATATTATAAATACTATGCATATTTGCCCCAAAAAATTTAACGTGAGTTAGAAAATTAATGCAGAACCATTTCAAGTTCGTGTTCAAGAAGTTAGTTATATAATAGCTATAAAATTGTAATGACAAAACTTCAATTATGCAATAAGTACAATACCATTACATTTGAAAATATATAGCTTAATTACTTAAAGAAAATATATAGCTTTGAAAAAATTTTGAATCATTATTGTATTGTTTTCATAATTTGGTATGTTTGGTATGTATAAAAATTGTGTTTTTATTACAAAGTGCTAAATTACGAGCGCGAGCATGGGGAAGTGCTATAATATCGCCGCCTTTTCGTGTTAGCTCCAAAACTCTGTTGAATCTTTTTATAAAGTTGCCATTATATTACTAGAGCATGACGAGACTTGAGTTTGATTTACTTTATGTGACTTGTATATCTTATCTTACATATATTTTATTCAGATGATTACCATATAATAAAAAATATCGAAATATTTGACACTGGAAAAGTGCACAAAATGCAATACCAAAAGCAAATAAAGTATATAGTGTCACTGAGAATCTGTCATGTCAATGTCGTTATTAGTCCGTCATTCGACTCGCGACTCGACTCGCACTGGCTGCTTTAGTTTCTTGGAAAGGCAGTGGTATCGTGTTTTACAATTTTCATATTTTTTGAATGAGAATCAATTGATTTTGCATAATAATGGGTGCCATAAATAAAACAACAAGATTACTTTAATCGTCGGAAACACAAATGGCTGGGGAGTTGCTCCTGAAAACGAGCAAGCACTCGAAGTATACATCTTATAGGAAAATATTGTATCATAGGTTTTTTGTGGGCCTGCTAGTGTTTATAGTGATATCTTTAGTGTTTACTGTAGTCTTTAATGCGTTCTCGGGTGGTTCGCAGCGGACAGAAGTGTTCAAGCCGGTGAATTTAGAGAAAAGTGTGGAGGTAGTGACGGTGAGCAAGAATACGAAAGCGTCTTCACGACGCGCCTCCAATTGTACATATTGGGACTGTTTCGACGTCTACAAATGTGGAAGAGGCGGCCACGACAAGATAACAATATACATTTATCCATTGAAAGACTACCAGACTGAAAATGGGAATTCTATATCACAGTTTTCTAGGGAATTTTATATTATTTTAGATACAATAAAACGTAGTAAATATTACACGCCCAATCCGGATGAAGCGTGTTTACTAGTGCCCAGTATAGACACTCTTAATCAAAACACTTTCTCAAGTGAATATGTATCAAGAGCATTGCACTCTCTTGAACAGTAAGTATAAAATATTGCTTATTTATCCTAAGTCAGGCTACAATTCAGATTTATAGCACAAAACAGGTTTAACAAAAATAATGTGGCATTTATTAACATTCAGTCTAATTTAATTTGATTTATTTTCATGAATATTGCTTAAAATAATTAATATAATCATCAAAATTTATTAATGATAGACACTATTGATATATATAATTAACATTAAAAATTATGTTATTTGAATTCAGTAAGAGTGATATCAAATATCAATAAAGTTTACATATAATTGTATTATTATGTAAACATGCTGGTGGTAAATAGTAATGTGTAAATCAACTCAAAACTCAAAACTCAAAGTGCTTTATTTCCTTTAGACCTTACAGGACTCTTGGACACGTCACACGTCACAAATTATAAACATACTTAAAACTAGGAAATAAAGTGATCACTTTGATCTTTCGTTCACTTCAATCTTTTTGAGGTAAAGTAAAGAAGCGAACAAGAAACCTTTACCTTGTTAGATTGTTAGTTTTCGAGTTGGAGCAAAACTCGTCCCAAGCTTTTTTATCGTCTAGATAATCTGATATTTTGTAGTAAGCCTTTTTACATAGGATATTTTTGACAATTTGTTTGAATTTATTTATTGATAATTTTTGCAACTCACTAGGAGTTTTGTTGTAGAAGCGTATACATTGCCCTTTAAAGGATAAATTTATCTTGTTTAGCCTAGTTTTAGGCACAGCAAGTTTATTCTTATTTCTAGTATTTAAATTATGTATGTCGCTATTTTTAGGGAAACGATTGATATTTTTATGAGTGTACAACAAGTTTTCATAAATGTATTGACATGGTACTGTCATTATGTTTATTTTTTTTTATTTATCACGTAGGGATTCTCTGGGACCCATATTATAGATTGCACGAACAGCCCTCTTCTGCAACACAAATACGGTGTTTATATCTGCAGCGTTCCCCCACAGCAGTATGCCATAAGACATAATACTATGGAAGTAGCTGAAATAGACTAGTCTAGAAGTATCAACGTCTGTAAGATGACGGATTTTTTTGACTGCATATGCCGCAGAACTAAGTCTTTTCGATAGCTTATCTATGTGTGGGCCCCATTGAAGTTTACTATCTAAGGTTATTCCCAAGAATACAGTATTGTCTATAATTTCTAATGTTTCTCCTTTTACGTTTACATCAGCCTTAACTTGTTTTACATTAGGTAGAGTAAATCTTATACATTTTGTTTTGGTTTCATTAAGCAAAAGATTATTGACATTAAATAATCCAACAGTTGGAACAATGGTGAGAATCATCTCATCTTCAACATGGTGCCGGGAGGACCACCAAACTATAACACAGTTGTCAACCTCGACACAGGCAAAGCTATCATTGCAGGAGCGGGCTTTAACACTTGGACATTCAGATATGGCTTCGACATATCTATACCTATATATAGTCAGACATCAACAAAGATATCAGACTCTCAACCCAAGCAGAAAAACTACATGATAATATCATCCCAGTTAAACATTCCACATTCTTATATAGAAGAATTACAGAGCATCTCATCATCATCAAATGACTTATTACTATTAGACAGATGCAAGACTGACGATAAAGTAGATCATACGAAACGCTGTGAATATACCACGGGCAGAGAATTTAATTACCCGCAAATTTTAAAAGAGGGTATGTATTGTTTAGTTATACGGAGTGCGCGGTTAATGCAGTCAATGTTGATGGATGTGATCGCATCTCAGTGCATACCTATTGTGATTGCGGACTCAGTTGTGATGCCATTTAATTCTCATTTGGACTGGAATAAAATTGCAATTGTTATACCAGAGGACAATATAAAGAATTTGCTGAAAATAGTGCATGCAGTGAGCAATGAGCGTCGTGGAGAGTTGTATTGGCAGCTAAGATGGGTATATGATAGATATTTTGTATCTATGGAGAAAATAACGTTGACAACATTAGAGATTACCAATGAGAAAATTTTTCCATTGGCTGGTAAAATGTATGAAGATTGGAATATGCCTGAACATTTGGTAAGTTATATTTATTATGCTCAGTACGCTCACTAATTTTATATTTTTATTTTGTAACTACATACACATACATGTCACCCATCTCACAGTCTCTACTAACCAGTGCCTTCTACCCGTCATGACATAAAGCACCAAAATATGGAAACTCACAGCTGGAACTGTTCATAAATTTAAAGTCGCTCAATGAGCTATGAAAAGGGCTATTCTCGGTGTTTCTCCAAGGAATCGTATCCGGAACGAAGTAATTCGCCAGAAATCATATGTCACCATCATAGCTAAGCATATTAATAAGTTGAAGTAGTGGGCTGGTCAAATTTGATGCAGAACCGATAACTGCTGGTATAGACGTGTTCTATAGACCGCAAATTGGCAAACGTAGCGTAGGACGCCGTGAGATTAGATGGAGTGACGATATACGTAAGACAGCTGGCAGTGGCTGGACGCGAAATATCGAAGATTGGGCTGAGCGGCCTATCCTGGGAGAGACCTATTTCCAGCAGTGGTGGTATATACTAGGTTGTTGATGATGATGGCATATACATATTATGTATATGTATGTAAGTAACATAGATAAGTATATATACATATATTGAGTAGTGCAAAAAAATCCAAATAATTTTAAACTCTCATTTAAATCCTGTAATACATCCGTAACAAGTTAAAAAGATAACTATTATCTAATAGTTTTGCATGTATTGTTTTGAGAAACAGCTTATCAGATTAAGAAACCAGGCCAATGAACCCTCGCTACAGGTAAAATAACATCTTTACAGTAAACTCATAAACTGGTCTATGTTTATTGATTCCAGGTTTTATTTTAAAACAAACTACTATTTTATTATCTGGTTAAGTTTATTTAATTGTTTGTCTTACTGGCTTTACTTTTGCGTTATGCAACTATGAATTCGTGTGTGCACAAAATGAAAAGTATAAAAAATAATTTTCTCCTAGACAAACAAACTACATTTTAAGATCACATAATTACAAATGTATATTGTACGAACTGTGCACACGTCTCCGTCCGCGTGCATGTTCGGTCATGTCAGATAAAACGACCGCAGCGCATTTCTAGGATATTGCGTATTATTTAAATTTACTTAACTTTTTTGTTTGTAAACATATTGGAATAAAAGAACGCTAAATGTTACAGGAATCTTGCTACAATACATTAATGAAAACCGCATTCAAATCTGTTGAGGCATTTCTGAGATTAGCGTGCATAAACGCAAAGACAAAAAGACAAACTGAATAAACAGACAAAAATTATAAAAACAATTTTTTCGCCTCGGTAACATGATAGGTAAAATATGTAAAAATGTTTTTTTTTCTTATAATATAATTAATGTTCAGACACGGGTCGTTTACGATTTTCTTGTATCTATAATAATGGCGAACATGACTACCATTCTATTCTAAAAAATAAAATGCTATATTTAAAAAATATCTAGGATTAACACTTACAATATCAAATCAATGCACTACAACTGTGTAGTATGTTTACGGTTCTCTCCGATATACTTCTTCCATAAACATTATCTTTGATTTCTATGAGTGTAAATTGATCATTGCTAAACAATCCTGAGCAATTAAGGTCAGATTCTTCAACAGCTAGTCAATTTGTAGCATCCATTCATAAAATAGTATTTGACAAAGACATCTAAAAAATCTGGATCTCACTCCGAATCGAACTGGGTTAAGGTTTGTGCAAAAGGGCAAACTCGATCTCGAAGACCTATATAGCATGAGTTTTAAACCTTTAATTCATTGATGCACTAAAATCGCATCTTTCAATATTAATAAAAATACAGCGCGGATTATTCTCTTGCCATGAAAAAGTCGTTGTGGCTTTCATTATATAGAAAACGCGCCTGTCTTTTATGATGATGTAAGCTTAATTTTGTGCTCGTACCAATGAATTCATTGTCTGTACCAATTAGCGTGAATATAAAACTTGCACCAATGATTTGAAGGTAGTGTGTAGAAAGATATTGTGAAGAAAGCGTTTACGAAAAAACGATGAAATACGGCCCAATCACTCATTTGCATAGACATGTCCAGCAGTGAGAATAGTGTATGCATTTAATCAAGCCACATTCAACTAACACTGCGTCTCATTTGCAGTATGGGCCTGTAAACCCGCTCTTCCTGCCGGTGACCGCGCCCAAGGCCCCGGGCTTCACGGCGGTAATACTCACATACGACCGCGTCGACAGCCTGTTCACACTGGTGTCCAAGCTCGTCAACACACCTAGCCTGGCCAAGATACTTGTTATATGGAACAACCAGAACAAAGCACCGCCTCCATGTAAGTGTATACTATAAGTAACAATGGTCCTATCTTCCTGCCCTGATGTATACAAATCACAATATAATGTCCTACCTTACTTTTAGTTACTATATAAGTAGTGAGCAAGTTTGCTGTTCTATAATATATTGTTTTGTTAAAACTGTAACTTACCTGTGGCATTTCTTAGAAATAAATAAATTCTTTCTTTCTTTCTTCTTTCTTTATTATGATTTCAAAATTGCATCAAACGCAATAATACTTATGTTTTACTGTTGTTTTTAATGTAATTATATACATTAATGGGCACTTATTCTGCTGTGCACATGTACCCATCATATTTTAAGTTGAAAGATGGAAAAAAGGCGTACCTGAAATAATGCCTTGACGTACGCCGCACAAAAGTCTTACTAATCACCTCGCGGATCTTATGACGTGAGCGGAGCTGGCTCAAATAACACACCCATTCGCTCATTGTGATTTCTGATTGTCTGAAACATGAAAAATGTACTAAATAGAGGTTTTTTGTTTAGCGTAATAAACGTTTTCAGAGCACTCCGTCGAAGGTGTATCTCAAATAAGTAAATTAACATAAATCCAACGCAATTAACGTATTTCAGCTGCCAATTTACTTGGTAGCCTAGATGGAAGACCGTCTAGCTTCCAATCTGGAGGTTCTGGGTTCGAATCTCACGGCATGCACTTCTGTCTTTCCTAAGTGACGTACGTATTGCCGATGACTTCAAACGGTAAAGGAAAACATCGCGAGGAAACCTACATATCTGAGAATTCTTTAAAAAAATCTAGAATACGTGTGAAGCATGCTAGCGTGATGGACTATGGCCTTACCGTTCTCACAATGAGAAGAGACCAACACCCAGCAGTGGGCCAGTTTATAAAAACAGGGCTGATTCAGAATTAACGTATTTTCACTAAAATACGCAAATCTCAAGTGGAGATTAGTCAAGCTAAGTCTCACGACATCTCAACGGATCGAAAATCGCTGAAATTCCTTCACGCAATTAATGAATTAATGAACGCTTACTACGCTAATAGAAATTATCATAGATCATAACCGGTTTAAAGTTTTGTTATTTGATTGAACATTAGTACTAATATTCTATTTAATATACTTAAAATACTTATCTAATACATTTAAACGAGCAATTCTTGTATATATAATTTGAATCTCGGAAACGGCTCCAACGATTTTCATAAAATTTAGTATGCAGGGAGTTTCGGGGGCGATAAATCGATCCAGCTAGGTTTCATTTTTAGAAAACGAAAAAAATCCTCATCCAGGTGCTTATAATTATATTATTTATTGACACGACATCCTTATGACATACCTCGCGTACGTCGCGTTGTGCATTTTCAACTAAGTATGTATCATTTTCTTTGTACTACAAAAATAGCAACGAGTAAATTTTCTAAATGAATCCCACGGATGCCCTGTATGTCTAAATTATAATATTTTTTATCCCCAAGGCGTCTCCGAGACATCTCGTTTCAACAAATGTGACGTTTGTCGTTGCTCGTCTGTGTTCTTATTAAGTTTCGCAGTTAGCTGAATTCCTCGGAGTTTTATTCAGTAAAATTTACCATATATGCAATGGTTAATTCGCTTGCCCCTAGAGACTACTGCGTCGTTGGTATAATGTGAGCAAAATAGTTTTATCTGTAATGTTATAGAAACGTGCATAAGCTACAATCCAGTTGTTAGTATATAAATAATCGTACTTTGAAATGTAAGTATAACTCTGGTACGAGAAGTATAATCAAACCTCAATTACGAAGCTCAATTTAAAGAATAACCTTCCACCCTTGTTGGATAATTTGTGAGAAGGGGTAACTTTATATAGCAACATGGGATCGCTCAAGCGCTAGGCGTTTGACACTAAACTTGAGAATTGTTTTGATTCGGATCACGAATTTCACCATCCGAAAAATGTTTACTCATAACATTTAAACTTTTCTCTGAAGTGATTATTAAAAAACTAAACTTAGCATTCTATGGCATCACCGTGCTGGTGCCGGGTCCATCGCATAAATAAGTAGGGCTCACGCGTGATTTCGAATTATTATACCTCACGACTCTATAAAAACTATATGCCTAAAAACAGTAAATTTACGTCAAAAAAAAAAAACTCCATCAAACCTACTGGAGCTTCTATGGCGGCGGCCCAGAGCCTTGCTCTGATATTTGGCTCGAGTAGGGGAAATGCACAAAAGACCCCAAGTAGAACGTCAGTGCAGGAATATCATCCCCACATCGAATGAGAATAAAAAACAGTAACTTTATCTTTATTGTTTGTGTTTATCCAGGAACGATTAAGACTAGAGTTTAATGATCTCTTCTAGATCAACGTAATCTATCCTCGGCCACTCTGTAGATTACCATTAGCAAGCAACTCGCCTGATGGTAATGACCACACGTAACCTACAGTTTTTTGTTTTAAAAAAGCCACTAAATATGCGATAGCTCTTATCTTAGAAAGGTTCTTCCTAGTTAGGTCGTCTTTTTGTACATGAGCACAAAATAATAATAGTTTAGGTAACTACAGATCTTGTGTGGCTTATTTTTCTCGGCAAAATATAACCCTCATAAAAGAAAATCCTCACATGTCACGAGATTTAAAGCAGTCCCAGGCCTACTTTTAGCGTTTATCGTGCGTCAATTAATCCGGGGATTAAATATTCAAAATGGAAATTGCCGACAATGTGCGCTCGCCAAAAATGTGTGAATGAAATGGAACCCAATTATGCGGACCGCACTTCTGTATTTTTATCTTTTATTCTTGTTTGCGTATGTTGTGACGCGGGCAAAAAAATACGGTTAATGCACAATTAGCTTTGTATTTCTATTGTCTGTTTTCACTATTCACTCTGTTGAATCAAATAAAAAAATCAATACGTGCATAGAATAAATAATAGTATTCAGCATCATCATCATCAGCCATAGGACGCCCACTGCTGGACATAGGCCTCCTCCTGGGGAGGGGTTTTGCCAATACTCGCCACTCTTGGCAGGCGGGTTGGCGAGCGCAGTTAGGTGTGATTGTTCAAGGAAGACGCTGCTGCCCATCTTCCGTATTACATCCCTTAGCCGACTCTTACGGCAACCACGGGTAGAGAAGGTGGGCTACAATTCTTACGTCGGCACCATCACGACAAATATTCAGCACAAACTACTAAAGGGTATAATAAAAAAGTCAGAATATGAGTGTAAGATACTTTGTCTTATACTATATATCGCAAAGTTCTCAAAGTTTCAGCACTGAATTTGGCCAGGCTACTTGGGAATGGGGTCGTCCTAACTTTTTACGGTTAAAATTAATGGACCGTGTTCTCGCCGAACAGTTACCAATATTACTAGGATTTCATAATATTTGCGGTGGCAATACATTATAAGTTTATTGATTTAATTTGATTTGCGAAATTCATACTTACGACGTGCTAAAGAGAACCATTATATCTCCCGCCGTATCTTAAAAAAAAACCAGAACGTAAATCTCGACGTAGCTTGGAAATGACGACTAGCATTATCTTGTTTTGTTGGACTTGTGACCATTGTTAATTCAATTATTTATTATTACTAGCGTCTGTCGAGTATCATTGCTTGCTTTATCAGAATTTGAATTGGTTTTTGTCATCGCATTTGTATTGCGGTTGGAACATTCAACAAGTAGCAATAGCATCAAATTGATTAAGCACACGTACTACAAATTAGCTAGGCAAACCAGATTATCATTAGTATTGTAAATGTACTATTTTAACGCCGAGTAGACTCGTCCTACCGGATAATCAGCTCTATTTGCATACGACAAGGCTCATTTTACTTTGTAATTCGTACAAGAGATGCTGATGGCAGAATTTGAATAGTATTTTGCAAATAAATTTGGTGGAATTTGCATTGGCGTGGCGCCTGGCGCTACTCGTAGATACAGTGCAGCCAAATTATGCACAGTTATATGTAATAAAAGGGAGTCACTATCAAAATTTCCTTTTGGAAAATTTGTGTATACCTCAAGCACATTTTTGAGATTTGAACCCAGGCGTCTATACTGACCGCGCTAACCACTGAGTTGGCAACGTTAAGTTAATCGCTAGTTAACATTACTGTGTTCCGATTTGAAGGGTACAGCTAGCGAAATTACAGGGCTGTTAAGACTAACCATCCAAAATCTCAAAGTAATGAGCGCCGAAGCAGCGATGCCCTGGACTTTGTTTTGCTGCTCAAAGTTCCGTATATCACAAATTAATTATATACCTAAACCTTCCATATGAATCACTCTATCTATTCGTGAAACTCGCATGATAATCCGTTCAGTAGTTTTTAAGTTTATTGCGAACAGACAGACAGACAGACGCGGTGGACGACTTTGTTTTATAATATGTAGTGATAATATAATTAACAAACTGTTAATATTAATCAACAGTATCACGGAACGTCGCGCCGTCCAAACATAATTTCCAAGTTAATATTTAAACTGTTATATTGGCCTCTTGATGGACCGACCGAATTAGTATGTGTTATTTTATAACTATATCATAAAAGCAAAAATACCCGACTTTTATTGTGCACAGCCAACACTAGAGAGGAACAGTTTCTGTACGCGTGCGATCAAAGCGACAACCGAACGCGGAAGGAATCCAAAGCCTTCGAATTTATTTAGTCTTATTACGCCACCAAAATAAAAAATATTACATGTTTAATATGGTTTAAATCAGGTAAGGAATTTAGCGAAAACGGCTAGTTAGTTAGTCCTGACTCTGAAAAAGACCTTGTGCATATATTGCTCTTTGCACATGACCAGAAGAAACTGATTCACTCGATATCAAGGAAGATATGCATTTAATTATTATTTTTTTGCCCATTGGGCAGCCTAAAGCTGTAAAGCCATACTGCTTCGTCTTCGGTTTTTGCAATTCATGTCTAACATATACAGTTACTTTACAGTCAAATTCCAGTCATGCCTTAGTAAAGAAGTGGCGACTTGACTATAAGCTTCGATGGATTTCTGGAAGCAAGACGAAAAGTCATGTTACACCACATTATAACACTTTCCCACACCACTATTTTTATACATAAACACTTGAAACAACACAAGCTTTAGAAATAAAACAAAGGACAACACGACTCCATCCGCGTTCCCGCCAAAACTTCTTATAAATATTTAATTTATGCCTTGTCCTCAGCGTCCGAGTGGCCAGTAATAAACAAGCCTCTGAAAGTGATCCGAACCAAAGAGAACAAGCTCTCTAATCGATTCTATCCGTACGACGAGATCGAGACGGAATGCCAGCTGACCATCGACGACGACATAGTAATGCTAACACCTGACGAGCTCGAGTTTGGGTGAGTGAGCCAAAGATTTACAATAAATAACCGTGACTTACCCGTGGCACAACTGCGTGACCCTACCTTGCCTTGGGGAACTGCTGTTCCCTTAAGCACTACCGGTTCTGCTAAAGGGAAGTATATTATCCCAATGACACAACCAAACGATGCCAGTAGTGCCAAGGGGAACTGATATTCCCTCAAGCATGACCTGTTGTGCCAAAGGGATGCTTATGATAGATCTGTTTGGCAGGAAGTTATGTTGTACCACCGCACCGCAATATTAAATGTTTTGCCGCGAAGCAGTAGTGTGTAAACATTAGTGCGTTCCAGTTTGAAGAGTGCAATAGCAACTGAAATCACGGTTAATGATGATTCGCCAACTTGTAAATTATCTTTTTTTATATGGTTGACCAGCTAGACGTTTAGCCACAGCTCACCTGAATTTAAGTGACGGTGTGGTCGGAGATGGTTACCACACCTAGCCTGGAATGAAACGGGCTCCAAAACGAGGACGGTGAAGTACATCTTTACATGCTTGGCAGCAGATTTCCAACTTGAGGGTGGTAGCTAGCCAACCGAGTAATACCACCACGCTATGGTTTGTATTCCTTCAGCAGCAGCTCAAGCCATTACTATCCATCACACTTTTTTTAGATAAACTCTTTATTGTTTACTTCTAAGACAATATAATCTTTCTCTTCTTATATATAAATATGAATCGCCCTTCGTTAGTCTCGCTTAAACTCAAAAACGGCTTGAATGATTTGAATATATTGTTTTTTGTTTTCTTCGCTATAGTTCAGGGAAGGTTTAAAAGGAAAAATAATGGAGAAAATCCAAAAGAAAAGCTATAAAATAATGTAAAATAATAATGGTAATTTTGTATGGAATATCGCCTAACTGACGTGCTATCCACGAGATGTCGTCAAGTCTCACAAAAACATTACTATTTTATTTGACATCTGATGGCGTGTTGTGGTAATACCCTCTAAAATTACTTCGTTTTCAAATAACTTTTAGGTGATACGAAGTTCATCGGGTCAGCTTAATATATTACAATCTTCCGTACGTGTGTTTGTCACCTAACTCCTCCTAAACGGCCGGACCGATGAAATTAAATTTTAATGAAATTTTGTGTATATTTCAATGGGTTCCTGGATTGTTTGAAAACACAATTGGACCCGGTAGGTGGCGCTGCTGTCGGTATGTCTGTTGACTTTTAGGCGATACGAAGTTCGCCGGGACAGCTAGTATAAATATATAAAATTAAAACTAGTGTAACAAAATATCTAAATTAGTTTGTGTATTTCACCAAACTCTCTCTATCAACAAATCCTTCACCATCTTTCTGTATACACAAGTATGCGAGAGAGCAAAGGATATTGTATATGCATATTAAAGGGCGGCATATTAATTTTCTCTAAGGGATCGTATCCGGAACGAAGGAATTTGCTAGAGAACTAAAGTCACAAACAACTCAGCGTATTAGCGAGCTGAATTGGGCTGGACATATCTGTCGCAGAATCGAAAACCGCTGGGGTAGACGTGTTCTAGAGAGAAGACCGTAAACTGGCAAACGCAGTGTAGGACGCCCTGAGTTTCGATGGAGTGACGATATACGTATGGTAACTGGCGTTGGATGGAAGCGAAAAACCCAAAGATCGGGCTGAAACCCGAAGATTGGCCGATGATGATGATGATTAAAGGGAGCCAAATTCTCGTCAATATTTTGTCATATAATAAAATCGGCTCAACTGCGAGTGTCGCTATAAAATCAGGGCTGAGTTGTAAAAGTCAGTGGCCCGGTGCGTGTGATTAACTACTGCGATAGCCTTTATAGGATCCTCTTAGTGTTTCCAGTGAAGTGCGCTATAAAAATATCGCAAAATCGTTTTTGGACTACGAGTAGGCATGTTAGTAAAGATTCCGACCGAATAATTATATCCTTTAAATGGAAAAAAAAACTCTTCAAAGTAGGTATATGTAATGTGTATTCTTCAGGCAGGTACTCTATTACTCTTTGCCTTCTCTTCAAATCAAGAGTAAACAGGTTCTTTCTAGGCAACTTCAAGCTCTTGATTTGGTAGAGCGGCGTGTTGTTCGACTTATTGGTGATGAAAATATGGTAGATAAAAAACTTAAACCACCACCACCACTTAAACCTTGAACACCGCCGGAAGGTAGCAAGTCTGTAAATTTTCTACAGGATTAATTTCGGAGAAATAGCTACTGAGCTGTACGATCTTGTACTTACATCCCCTTTTTACTCCAAGACTAGTAGAATGACTGCCCACTACCACCCATTTATATGTAGTAGAACTTTCTTGGGTATGTACCAAACGTTTTGATTCTACGTTTCTCACCCGTACGGCCAAAGAATGGAACAAGCTGCTGGCTTCCTTGTTTCCTGAGAGATATAATCTAGATCTTTTCAAGGCCAGATTGAATAGGTATCTTCTAAGTCTGCGTGCTTCATTTTCGACCACATCATCGCTTACCATTAAGCGAGTTGGTGGTCAAACGCGGACTTATCCGTATTTTAAAAAAAAGCGTGTTCCTTCCCAGACCACATCGTTGCTTAACATCAGGCAAGATGTGGCCAAACGCGAGCGTATTACAATAAAAAAAAAAAACATTAAAATGTTTGCTAAATTCGATATAGATAAGTCGTTACAGTCCCTTTTAATACACTTCTTCACACCCTTAAGTATCGACATCTCCACGAAAAAAACCGTAGAGATCGTCGATAGCTTGATTTAAAAGTTGTTCAGGTTTAATTTTTATAGGATGTTTGTGGTAGAATTTTACCTCCCGCGTAATAGAGTGATTTTATTAACAAAATATATTGTAACAAAAGCTCTACCAAAAAGTTCTAAAGAAAGTTTTATCATATAAGTAGGCTTTTGTATATTTTTTGTACTGTTGCGCTAAATAGAGTTTTAGCGCAACAAATAAAACAATAACATAAATGTTTATCTTTTTTTTTTTATGAAAAAAAACTCTGATTCAATTTCTTATACATGTTTAATAAGGTGAAGTAGTAATCGGAGCAAGAAAATTTAAGGTTGTAGTTATAAAAATATCAAAAAATAATGCTTGCGGAATATTAAAATTTTAAATAGGAGATCAGTTTTAAGTTCCAGAATAATAAAGATAATCATCAAATTTCTTAAAGTAATAAGCGCTAAAACGGCGACGCCCAGGACTTTGTTTTGTTACTCAAAGTTTTGGGTATCGCTGCAATGGCCTAAATTGGAAAATAATAATTACTTAATTGGTCCTAAGGTTGCCTGGAAGAGATCGCTTTTAGCGATAAGGTTGCCAGTTGTTACACTTGTTAATTAAGTTTATTTATTCTGTATTGTATAATTTTTGGTGTGTACAATAGTTAATCAATCAACCAATCAATCAATCAATGGCTATGGACAGGCGTTATCGCTGACTATCAGGAAAGCGCTTCGTTTACTCATTACTTGTAACTACATAAAAAAAATGTATACAAGGGGATAGAAATCTAGCTCAGATTCAAGATTAATTTATTTGATTAAAATTCAGAAACAGAAAGGTATGCGTGAATAACTTATGCCCATCTGTAGACTTCATTTCAACGCTCCTTGACACGCTTCTGTCTGAATAAATAAGAACCTAAAAGTCTCGCAGTACACAGAAAAACATCTTATTTTCTTAAACATTCTCCCAAGTTGAAAATATGTGAAAGTATAATCATAGCACAAGCCATAGTATTACTATTATAATTATATATTAGTAATTTCATTCGAGTATGTGAGATGACCCTATATGTATATCGATGGTTAGGGTTTTGTTACTGTAATCGATTAATCAATCTGATGCACTTTTTTATGGGGCACATCACATATTCCAAGGCAAAAAAATATGACAGGTAACTTCATGTCATAAATTTTTAGGGTTTCGTACCTCAAAAGGAAAAAAATGGAACCCTTATAGGATCACTTTGTTATCCGTCTGTCTGCCTGTTTCTCAGAAACGCGTGGAGATATCAAGCTGAAATTCATATCAAATACTCAGGTCTACTGTCCCTTGGAGCTGTGAAAAAATCAGCCGTTTATGCTGCACATTTTCGACACTCGCAAGGGAATTAAAGCCTACAGGTGAACTCAGAATCTTGAAATTTGGTACGAAGCAACGTCGTATAGCAAAGATAAAGGAAAAATTGCGAAAAGCATAAATTACCATTAAAAAAAATACCACAACTTTTACTTATACACCTTGTACGAAACCCTCGGCGCGCGAGTCCGACTCGCACTTGGCCGGTTTTTTTGTGGGTTTTTTTACTATACTTGTCGAAAAGTACAAAAGTAAATCCAATTCTATCCTAAAAAGTCCTACAACCAGCGCTGTAAGAATTTAATTCTTACAGCATAAAGCTGATTTTGCCCCATTGGCAACATTAATTAATTTTTATTTATAAGTCACATATGTATATTTTTTTTTTCTGTTTTTAATTGTTGTCAATAAATTTTATTATTATTATTATATTATACAAAATATTAACAACACTAATCTAGGTATTCTTATTCCCTTATATTCGTATCAAAGGAAAAATGAAAACATATTTTAATATCGTCTTTGATTTAAATTTCTATTTACTCTATTATTCTGAATTACATCACAAATTTTACGAAGTTTTTCATTTTTTTGTAAATAAGGTGTTCGTCCATATTTTAGTAGATAACGAGGCAAATAAAATTTATATAAGTTGAAAATTACCGTTTAAGACAATAATGCTTACCGCACTTTTAAAAAAGCCCGCGTAAATCTACTAGGCACAGCTGTTCACATTCACATGTAAAGTAGTAAATATATTAGTTAATCTCCTTTCCTAAGCTATTGCTTCAGTCGTCAGATTCGGCAAGCGATCGGCCCTCCGAAATGCTTTGCAAATAGGATCCTTCAATATATAGGTACTTAGGTCTGCAATCCACTACAAGCGAGATATCGCTTCAATCTTCAGTTTATTTGGTCGACCTTGCGAAATATTTAGCAAATAGTATCCTTCATTATTTAGGCAATTAGGTCTGAAATCCACTGTAAAAACGAGATATATTGTACAAGCAAGGCAGTGCTATGGTAGAGTAGTATTCTCTTTGGCAAATGAGTTATAAATAAATATTATAAATAGTGCACAAATCTCAAGCACCTAATGTAGGATAAATAAATAAATAAATATCGTGGGACATTACACACAGCGCCATCTGACCCTAAAAAAAGCTTGTATGATGGAAGTCAAATAACTGATGAATAATTAAAAACTTTTTTTGTAAATAGGTACATACTTATAATACTTATAGAAAACCCAGACACAGAACGAACATTTGTTTATGCCACAAAATATTTGTCCTGGGTGGGAATCGAACTACGCCTTACAGTGGGCAGGGTGGAATTAGGTCATACCGATCTAAAGCAGACTGTCTTAAGTGTATCCGGTAGGAAATCGACAGACAGGGAACTTTGCGTCGATGTTGAAGGCTTTGGTGCGTATTCCGAACAAGCGAGTCATTGCTAATGAGTTTCATTAGCACGTTTATCAATGGACTCCAAAGCCTCAAGTTGTTACTTGGCCTATCCGTCCCAAAGGTGCGAACAGTACTCTATGCAAGATCGAACTTGAGCTTGGTATAATTTGAGCAACTATTCCAACATGCTTTTGTATTAAACAAATGTTTGCATCTTACATAATAATAAAATTGAGTAGTTTTGAAAGGCTTCGGCACATCCTAGATTACTTTTCAGAAAATAAATTGTCACTTTCTATAGAACCATCATCTTATCTCTTGCTCACAAGGTGGACACAGCATATTTCCTGTCTCGAATTCATTCTATCATGCGTCTTCTCTACATTCATTTCCCTCACTCGCATGACATCTTTCACACGGTCCATCCACACCTTTTTTGAAAGTAATGAGACGAACGATACGCTCCCCTGATGGTAAGAGATAACGCATCTCCATAACCATTGCAGCGATACACAGAAGTTTGAGTAGCAAAACAAAGTCCAGGGCATCGCTGCTTTGAAACTCATTACTTTTGAGACTTTCGATGGTTAGTCTCAACAGCCCCGTAATTTTGCTACCTGAAGTTTTCTTCAAACCGGAACACAGTAATGTTTACACACTAGGTACTGCTTGGAGGCAGAATATCTGGTACTGCGGTGGTACCTACCTAGACGACTTCCTGCTAAGGAGATCTACCACCAAGTACAACCTGTTTAGAACGTCTTTTTACATGTTTATAACAAATAATATATTCTTAAGATCGAGTTGGCGCAAAATGCATATCTTTGATTCAGTGGAGCTCAACCCTTAATCCCACACGGCCTATGAGTCGATTGACGTATTTATGTGTCCCAAAGTCCCGTTTATCGCGAAACAACGTCATAAATCCGCAAATATTATATGTATCGGCAAATATGTACTGCCATGGAAATGGAAGTTATTAATCGTACGGATAAAGGGTCTAACGGTCTAACTATTAAGAACGGAATTTTAGCATTCGAATTCTATGTAGTTTGTATAAATTTAGTATTTAAAAAAAAACATGGCCCCTAAACCCAAATACGGCTAGGTTTTAAGAAAGTATTTTGGTTTAACACTACTAAAATCATTTTCATGAAATGTCAATGAGAGCAATGTGAAGGTATAAAGATTCAAATAAAAATAATTTAAAAAATAAGATTGAGCTCTGATGTAACAAACAGAAAAAAAAGGAATTGAGAATCTCCTCCTTTTATGAAGTCGGTTAAAAAGAGAACTTCGGAGTAAGGATGTACCAACGGATACTTATTATTATTCTGTAGATTACTTTGGTAATATACGTCTTTTTGATTTATAAAAATAATGTTGACTAAACAAATTTCGTATTGTGTTGCTGTTTATTACTTGGCGCCAAATTTTAATGTTGAGGGTGGTAGCTAACCAACCGAATACCGGAAAATAACCTACCATCATACTAGGGTTTCCTCAAGAAGTTTCCTTTCATCGGCAGCTCTAGCTCTCTTTCATTGTTGGGATTTGAAAACACGCCCCCCGGCGCGGCGTGTGATCCGACAGCGTTAGGCATTGAGCTGTTATCACTACAAAATACATTCACTTTTCACACGCGAATACAATGAAAGCGAATGAACGTGTGTTATCCGTCACGGTATATTGTCACGAGATGTGTGTTTGCATTTGTGGCGATGCTCAAGTAGCTGGTCTTAATAGATCACTTTGAACAACACACAATGAACAACGTTCATTATAAATCCATAGGTACATTTGAACAATAAAACAAATACCCTGAAAATAATACCAATCCTGGTAAATATTTAGGTGGTTGACTTCGGGTGGAATTTATAACTAAACAACATTAACTAAGAAAAAAACGATTATTTTTCCCCAAAAATAGCCAGTATCAATCGAGAAGATGTAAGGATTCTAACAATACATGGAAGACAGGAATATATGGTTGTTGTAGCTTCTCTCTGCACTTGCATCCCCCTGGCTAAGTGACAATTGTAGTAAGCATAATGTATGTATTAATATTTATTACTGTAAATTGTAACCTAATATGAAAAGAAAGATCCACAAAAAAAAAATGCCTTGCTGAGTTTCTTGCCGGAGTCTTCTCAGTTGAAGTGTAATTACGAGCCGGTGGTAGATTCAAACATGTAACTTAACGTTCATAAGTGCCTTGCCAGGGCCTAAACTGAATAAATGAGTTTTGATTTTTTGATTTTGATTTTGATTTTGAATACCCCATACATACCAATCTGTTCAGAGATTTAAAAGTTATGGTGGAATAAAGATATTTACATACATATGTAAAAGTACATACATGAACCCTGAAAACATTACACTCCCTTTTGGGCAGTCGTATAAAAACAGTCTTTCGGATAGCTTCAGCTTCTGAGCGATCAGTCAATTAAAAAATCGGCATTCTCCATGTCCATCGGATGATATAATTGATTTATCAACAAATTACTAAATACTAACCTAGTGCGCTAGAATGCAAGGCTAAATAAGCCATGTGAGTAACATGCAAGTTACTTTTAGTGTCACATACCTACATGTATACCGTTTTACCGTTTAAGATACTCAAAGGAATAAAAAATATTTTTTATTCACGAAGTCCAGAATACGCATAATGTGATTATATAATTGATTCATTAACAAATAACTAAATTCTAAGCTAGTGCGCTAGAATACAAGGCTAAATAAGCCATGTCAGTAACATGGGGTACAGTCAGTGTCACACACATGTTACCGTTCAAGATACTCAAAGGAATCAAAAATAATTTTTATTCATGAAGTCCAGAATACGCATAATGTGATGATATAATTGGTTTATTAACAAAATACTAGATTCTAAGCTAGTACACTAGAATTCAATGCTAAATAAGCCATGTGAGTATCGTGCAGGTACAGTCAGTGTCACAAACATGTTACCGTTCAAGATACTCAAAAGAATAAAATAAAAAAAATCACGATGTCTGAATACGCGGAATGTTGCATCAAAGTAATTAACATAAATTGACGACATAGTTTTTAATATGTAGAATGTCAAGATGTTCATTGTTTTGTTTTCTAATTCAACATTATTTCTTACTATGTTTTTACAACTGTTATAATTTTTAATAATGTAACGTTATACAACAAATTATCTAACGATTTAGATATTTTTGACATTACACCAGGAAAATTCAAATCATTTCACTATACTATGGAAACTGACGTGGTTTTTAAATATTTTTGTTTTACTTATGCGAGATTACTCACGTTTGATTTTATCGGAAACTCCGGCTAGCTTTGTCTCCATGATGACGGCCACCGGATGTGGCAGAAACTATAGTCGGACTTTCCGATAAAATTAAACGTGAGTAATCCCGCATAAGTAAAACAAGAACCATTTCACAATACTTTCGACCATGTAATTTAATATTTGTGTAATTAGTGTACCATAACGTAATGATTCACATGCATGCCGTGTTCACTCCGAGAAGGTCGTGAATAACAATGTTTGCCTTACACAATTATTTACCTTTAAATTTATCCTTTTCTTAATATAATGGCCAGTTTAGTAAACCAATAAAAAAAGTTAAAAGTATCTGGTCTAGTTTGATTGATAAATTCTTTATTAGATAGAAGTCTTTATTGTACTCACCAAAAATAAACAAAGCTATTATGGGTTACTGCGACAAGTAGCGGCCTTATCGTAAAAAGCGATTGCTTCCAGGCATGTCTCAATAGAAAACAGATTATAGTTAGACGGGAGATGTTGTAACACTTTTTTATATATCATCACTATCGATAGACACCATAGAATTAATATCGTGGTTTTTTTATGGCTGACAGGCTAGGTGTTTGACCACAGCTCACCTGATGTTAAGTGACGGTGTGGTCGAAGATGGTAATGCACACCTAGCCTGGAATGGAACTGGCTCTCAAGTGAGGCTGCCGGAACACACCGTTAGATGCTTGGCGGCAGATTTCCAATTTGAGGGTGGTAGCTAGCCAGCCGAGTACCTACTAGAAAGCACCCTACAACCACGCTATGGTTTCCTCATGATGTTTTCCTTCACCGGCAGCTCAAGCTCATTGTTGGGGTTTGAACCCACGCCCTTCGGCATGCGAACTTACCGCGCTAACCACTAAGCCATCATCGCTTACTTTACGCTTATTTATGTATGTTCTATTGATTTCTGTCTTAAAATAGTTTAAGAGGTATATACTTCGAATCTGTATTATCTAAAGAGTTCTTTCAGGCAGCTAGATTATTAAAAAGCGCCATCGAAACCTCTAACGATAGTATTAATCGTAAACAGTAACATATATTTCACTCTGACTACTAGTATAACGGCCTGACAGTAGCGATGAAACGGTCTACAATAGCTTAGAACCGCTTAAAATCAACCAAGATGACAAGAGAAACGAATTGCATATTTTCAAATAATAATGGAAAGTAATTAATGAGCAATGTGCCCGCGAGTGATGCATGATTGTCACGCCATCTGGCTGCACAGATACGGCCGTGATTGTATAATAGTTAACGCGCACTGAGCACTATTATGTATTAAAACTTATGCATAAAAAAATTCATACAACTATGATTAAAACATAGCTATCTTTTCTTTAAGTTCTACAAGCTGTGTTCAAATACCAGACCACAGCTCACCTGATGTTAAGTAACGGTGTGATCGAAGATGGTAAAGCACACCTAGTCTGGAACGGAACTGGCTCTCAAGTTAGCCTGCCTGCTTGGCGGCAGATTTTCAACTTGAAGGTGTTAGCTAACCAGTCGAGTACTATAAAGTACACTACCACTACACGATGTTTTCCTTCACCGGCAACTCAAGCCATAATGATCTAGCCATATACCTATAAAACACTTTGACACAATGAAAATTTAACACCTCATGTTTTGTGAAATAAATGTTTAAATTTGATCCTTTTGTATGTTGTTGGTGCAAACCGTAGACTAATATCGCTTATGATATCTTAAATTTTAATATATTTAACTAAGTATTTGTTTACTTTTCACAAAGATCAACGGCATTCAAGTTATCTTTAACAATACGCGTACATAAAACGATTTATGCCAGTAAATTGTCAGACCTTACCCAGTTAACTTTGGAATGCAAATTGCGATACAAAGTAATAACGGAATAAGCGCACAGCGCATATCTATTATCTCGATAAGACACTCAAGGAAGTTCCAAGCAATTTCACACAAACAGCACCTTGGTTAAGCTGTGGCAATCAGCCAACACTCAATCACTGTCGTCGAAATACTGACGTCAGTCACCGTGATTGGATTGATTAGTTATCTGTTGACCGTTGTCATTGTATGAATGCGCTTGCATCGACACGAAATCGCTTGTAGCAATCCTCTTTGCTTTCAATAATTTGTATAGTATCAATACTCTTTTAGCGGAAGATTTGCTTGCAAAAGTTACGAGTGTGCGTTTAGCGTTAGCGGCGTGTTTACGCTGCGGAATGTATGATTAACAAGCGGGAACCAGACGTAATTGATAGTTTGATAATGGACTTGTGTTTGGAGTTTTACGTGGCGGAATTATAGGAATCAGAGAAGGTTAGGGCTTGGCAAGGACACGGTAACTAGGGCGAGATATGACTGGGGACATTTTATTTTTCATTAGCTTTGACCCTAATTTTGCCCCGAGGTGGTTTCGAAGAACTATATGGTATTACGCATTTATATCATATTGTCTCGCTCTCCGAATAGTAGAACGGAACAAAATATGCTAGATGTTTGTTGGTAGATCACATTAGCAAAAGGTCGTCCAGGTAGGTACCACCGCAGATATTCTGTCGCCAAGCAGTAGTGTGTAAACATTACTGTGTTCCAGTTTGAAGGGCAGCTAGCGAAATTACAGGACTGTCGTGACTAACCATCGAATGTATCAAGCGCCAAAGCAGCGATCCCTTAAACTTTTTTTTTTTAACTTAAAGTTCTGGGTATCTCTGCAATGATCATGGACATGCATTATCTTTTACCATCAGGAGGGCATCTCGTTCTGCTCATTACTTTTACTGTAAAAAAATGCTGTATTCATATAAAGTATAATCTGGCGGTTTGTTGCCAGACATCTCATCTAATACTCTCAGCTAGCTGTTCAGAATGATGGAGCGATGCGAGAGTCAAAAATTAGACTAGTCTGAACTGGCCAGATGTAATCTCGTCATAAAAAAACTGGTATATTGAGACAATATCACTATTGTGATTGCTAAATTCGAATCAAGTCTAGTGAATTAGTTTTTCAATGTTTTTTTTTCCGTGAAAGTAATGACACGAACGAGACGCTCTCCTGATGGTAAGAGATAATGCCTGCCCATGACCATTGCAGCGATACACAGAACCTTGAGTAACAAAACGAAAGTCCAGGGCATCGCT
The DNA here is from genome assembly GCA_950106695.1 of Biston stratarius. NCBI lineage: Eukaryota > Metazoa > Arthropoda > Insecta > Lepidoptera > Geometridae > Biston > Biston stratarius. Next base: position 29,838,488 of record OX467106.1, on the reverse strand, counting down.
GCTTTGGCGCTCATTACTTTCGAAGGTCAGTCTTAACAGCCCTATAATTTCGAACCGAAACACAGTAATGTTTACACACTACTGCTTGGCGGTAGAGTATCTGGTACTGCAGTGGTACACGTAGACTCATACTAAGAAGTTCTACGACCAAGTAAAAATTTCTATCTTGGTTGTTAGCAAATAGTAAAACTTGAACGTAAACTTTTTGTATCATGTTCTCTAAAAATATCTTGTCTTCGTCTATAACGATATGAAAATATCAACAAAAGCACATGAGATTGTTCGTAACTGTAGGCAAGATTAATGTTATCCTAGGTATAATGCGTATAGGTAAGTATTTAGTGTGCCCTATATAATGTGAGTGATGGATTCCCATACGAGGTCTCAGGCTCGCACAAAGGGCTATTGTCGATGCGGGAACTTAGAGTTTATCGCGGATTTGAACTTAAAAGCCTTCAATTGTTGACACTGCTAATGCAGGTTTGGCATGACAGATAACTTATCTGTCTCGTCGTGTCGTAGGCACCTGGTACTCTGTTGGATACATGTAATTTAGTTTATTTTTTACTTGACTTGCGTTTCTCTATGTTCTCCGATGACTGTTTTTGGCAAAAGTAGTTTCAAATGTTCAAACGCTTTAATAAATAAATAAATAATAATTAAATAAAAATCGTAGGACATTACACACAGCTGTATTTGACCCCAAACTAAGCAAAGCTTGTACTATGGAAGTCAGATAGCTGTTAAAATACCTAAATACTTTTTTTTTGTAATTACATACTTATAATATATACAGAACACCCAGACACAGAAGAAACATTTTTGATTATATCACAAAATGCTTGTCCTAAATGGGAATTGAACCCACGCCCTACGGCTCTTGAAGCAGACATACCAATGAGCCAACAGGACAGTTAAAAAAAGTAAAGTTGTTCTTAAAGTAAGTAATGTAGTATCGATAACTGCTACAGTTAAGTTTGTCTCCGCATTATTCACACAACGCCGAACATGGTAAAGCAAACCCAGCCTGGAATGGAACTGGCTCTCAAGTGAGGTTGCCGGAACACACCGTTAAGTACTTGGCGGTAGATTTTCAACTTGAGGGTTGTAGCTGGCCAGCCGAGTACTAGAAAGTACCCTACCACCACGCTATGGTTTCATGATGATATCTTTCACCGACAGCTCTAGCTCATTGTTGACATTTAATGGGTAGAGAAAAGTCTGCTATAGCACGCATACATAAAAATAAAAGTTACCCAGAAATAAAGGGTTACAAGCATGGGATATACATACTAAACCTAAACATTGAACTCATAATTTTTAACAAAAACCTTTTTAAAATTACGAAAAAATTTAGCTTCGTGCAAAATTACCTTTAAGATATATATATATTATGTTACATTTTTAAAAAATTATAGATAGGCTTACGTTTGACCGCCATCTCACCTGATGTTATGTGATGATGCGGTCTAAGATGGAGCACGCTTGCCTAGAAGATACCGATTCATTCTCGACTTGAAGACAACCAGATTATATCCATCGGGGAACACCCACTCAGGCAGCGCATTCTACTGTCTAGCAGTCCGCACAATGAACGTGGAATCAAATCGTTTCGTTCGAGTTTTTGGAACGTCAACAATGAAACGATGTCGCTTTTTTGAGCTTCTGGCTGTCCGATAGAAAAATGGACATGGGGGAATCAGACCATGTAGTTCTGAAGCACACTCTCCGAAATGAATCCGAAAAAATATCGACAAACTAGCAACTTTGCGACGATATTCTAGACTTTGTAATTTAACCTGAACAATGGAGTCGTTGCAGATGAGCCTCTTGGCACACTTCTCAATAGACTCCAACGTCTCTAGGTGGTATTTAGCGGATCCATCCCAATCCTGATTCTTTTCGCAATGTCAGAGTTGTGCTGTGGTTTATGTGCGAGTATAATGACCCTCTTTCGCCTTTTTTTGTAAACGTGAACGCAATGATACGACCGCGACGCTTTCCTGATGGTAAGAGATAACCTGTCCATGACCAGCTATACACAACATTTTTAATAACAAAATAAAGTCCAGGGCATCGCCGCTATGGCGCTTATTAATTTGAGACTTTCGATGGTTAGTCTCGATGGTTTGCCGTGGTAGTGCCGGCGTAAGAATTGTACCCCACCCTCTCTACCCGTAGTTGCCGTAAGAGTCGGCTAAGGGATGTAATCCGATAGATGGGCAGCAGCGTCTTCCTTGTTTTATCATACCTAACTGTGCTCGCCAACTCGGCCTGCCAAGCGTGGCGAGTATTGGAAAAACCCCCCCCAGGAGGAGGCCTAGGTCTAGCAGGGAACGTCCTATGGCTGATGTGATGTGATGGTTAGTCTCACCAGCCCTGTAATTTCGCTAGCTGTAGTACAATTGAAACTGGATGACACAGTAATTATTACACTCTACTGTTTTGCGGGATAATATCTGGTACTGCTGTGGTATCTACCAAAATGACCTCTATCTTAATAGTGTATCCCAAGCTTAAAACCCTGTATAGTATGAAAGTGCGTGTCATATTTATTTCTGACTAAAGTAGACAATTGGAGGTATTACGACATTGCCGCGTTTGAGCGTATTAAAAAAACAAAACAAAATATGTCAACAAAATAAAACCTGGGTACATGGAAATGCTTAAAATATTTTGTTTAGTCTCGCTAAGGTTAAGTAAGCTTGTAAACTCGTAAGAACTCTAGACTGTAGAGGTGCCTAGGGCGAGACAAGTGGTTCCTCTCAACGCGACACAAATATTTTTACTACCTACTATCTAATGTGAATATAATTTCTTCGTGTTTGCATATTTCATAAAATTTCTTCACTTTTGATAATGCCTGGAATAGACTTCTTCTTGCGTTAATACCGCTAGTAACACACACAGACACACACACTCTCACACACACACACACACACACACACACACACACACACACACACACAAACACACGGACACACGAACACACCCACACACACACACTCTCACACGCTCTCAAACACACACACACACACACGCACACACTAAGGTTCATCATCATCATCATCATCATCAACCTATCGAAATACATTGCTGGACATAGGCCTCTCCCAAGACACGCCACTCAGCCCGATCTTAGGCTTTTCGCTTCCATCCTCCGCCTACTGTCCTACCTATATCGTCACTCCATCGAGTCTCAGGGCGTCCTACGCTACGTTTGCCACTAGGTTTTGTTTTTAGCAAAGCTCGGTCATCCCGGTACTAACTAATATTATCCTAGAAATAACAAAAACACTTACATTAGGTTTACGCTTAAGCTACGCTACGCTAAGCTGTTAACCCTTATATAAATTAAATTATTAATACTATGTATTTGTAATTTCATAAAATTTGGAAAAAGTTTTTTTTTAAATAACCCATTACGTATCATTACACTTAACACAAGCTAGGCAGCATTAGGTATGTTTTTTTTTTGCGGTATTTGTCCAGTAGTTCAACCGATTAGATAAAACCAACCAATTAAGATGCCATGAAATCAGTTATCCCCTCACTGAAATTTGATTGTTAACGTTCCAGGTTCGACGTTTGGCGAGAGTTCCCCGACCGAATAGTGGGGTTCCCGAGCCGGCTGCACGTGTGGGATAATGGGACCCAGTCGTGGCGGTACCACTCCGAGTGGACCAACCAGATATCCATGGTGAGTGAGAAATGGCGACGGTGAATAATGGGGCTTTCAAATTAAAAGGTTTCGAAAAAAACTATAACAATGCGCATTACTTACACTTAAATCGCAATCTCACTATCACTGTTTACCCACGCAAAATTATAGTTGTTGTTTTAGGGTTCCGTACCTCAAAAGGAATAAAACGAAACCCTCATAGAATTACTTTGTTGTCCGTCTGTCCGTCTTGCTGTCTGTCAAGACCTTCTATCTCGGGAACGCGTAGGTATTGAGTTGAAATTATAACCATGAACGCAAATTTGCAGTCCTTTGCTGTGAACAAATCAAACTTCTCTGTTTTCTTAAAAAAGTTACAGCCATTTGTGTCGCAAAACACCGCATATTTCGACACTCACGAAGGAATCAAAACCTATAGGGTACTTCCTGTTGACCTAGAACTATGACATTTGGCAAGAAGCATTGTCTTATAGTACACATAAAAGAAAAATTCCGAAAACTGTACAATTTTAATTTAATCCCAAAAAAATAAGGTCTTAATGCATGGAATGAGAACAAGAATTGCACGGTATCCTCGGTGGACGAGTCTGACTCGCACTTGTCCGTGTTTTTATTTTATTGACAAGCTAAGTGTTTGACCACAGCTCAGCAGATGTCAAGTGACGGTGCGGTCGAAGATGGTAAATTACACCTAGCCTGGATCTGCTCTCAAGGTATTGGAGCCAGGCTAAAAGCAGGTATTGGCTCTATCGTCTGGTTGTTGTTAAACTCGAGTGCTTGAAAATACGATTCGAGGTTGGTAGTAGGTACTAAGCTGTGCACTGTAAAGCCAAATAGTCTTTCGAAATGATTGTAATAATTAAAAACTATAAATATACGACTTAATACTCCCTCTGTTGTCGCAAAAAGTTTTACAAAACAACTGTTTTACCAAATGTAAAGTCTTTCTCAAATTGACACTTTTCGCGCCTCTTTAATAGTACCTAATAAACCAAATTTTCAATGTCTAGGGTACATCACGTAAGGTACGACGTGGCACTAAACTAATCTGTCAACCGAACACCCTAGGTTAAATTAAAGTTTTATGTAACGACGTAATAAATTGTCAACTTTTCCTTGTAAAGTTCCCACTGAACCCTTCGACGAGGTTCGAACACGCACATTGTTAGTAAACATCTAATCCGAGAGTCGAACCCGTGACCTCGCAAGCCGACGCCGTCAATCACGTTGTTAAAATAGACCATCAAACAACACTAGCCCACGCGCTGGAGTACGAATGTAGTGTAAAAAGGAACAGTAAGTCATATTTACGGCAGTACATTGTCGTCAAGATAATCAGAGACTGTAAACTATAAAACGATCAACTTGCGAAGCCGCACGTTCTAATATTTACCTACACTACTGTACAACACTGTACTGAACTTGGTTGTAGATTTCGTTAGCAAAAGTTCGTCTAGGTAGGTACCACCGCAGTACCAGATACTCTGCCGCCAAGCAGTAGTGTGTAAGCATTACTGTGGTACGTTTGAAGGGTTCTGCTAGCGAAATTACAGGGCTTTTGAGACACCATCGAATGTCTCAAAGTAATGAGCGCCAAAGCAGTGATGCCCTGGACTTTGTTTTGCTACTCAAAGTTTCGTGTAACGCTGTAATGATCATGGACAGGCGTTATCTCTTACCATCAGGAGAACGTCTCGTTCGTCTCATTAACTTTACATACAAAAATCATTGCAGTTCGTACGGTAGTGTATTTAATACGTCAGCGAAGCAAGTTGTACCTACAAAGTAGATAAGAAAAAGAACCAATGGCGTAACAATACTCCTTCGCACTCTTGACAAAATGATGTATTGTTTCAGATAACTAACTCGCTTGGCCACTTTTTTATGGTTGATAGGCTAGGTGTTTAAACCACAGCTCACTTTATGTTAAGTGATGGTGTGGTCGAAGATGGTGGTCAACCTAACCTGGAACGGAACTCGTAGCGGAACACACCGCTCGGTGCTTGGTAGCAGATTTTCAATTTGGTAGTTAGCCAGCCGAATATTAGATAATACACTACCATCATGCTATGGTTTTCTCACGATATTTTCTTTCTTTCTTTCTTTCTTCCTCAAGCTCAATGTTGGGATTTATACCCACGCATTCCGGCGCGCGGCGTTTTTACAAAACGCGCTTACCACTGAACTATCATCATCATCTCAGCCGTAGGACTTCCAATTCTGGACATAGGCCTCCCCCATCGACTTCCATAAAGACCGGTTGTTAGCGGCTCGCATCCAGCGCGTTCCTGCGGTCTTTATTAGGTCGTCTTTGTGGGCGGATGTCCTACGCTGCGCTGTGAGCTATCATAGCTACAATATACAAATATCGTGTATTGACTGTAGGGTATGGAGATTCTCAATAGGAACAAACGTTTGACGATAAATGTTTCTTCTGTGTCTGGATGTTCTGTATGTATTATAAGTGTGTATTTACAACAACAAAATAAGTATAATAGTATTCTATCAGTTATCTGATTCCAATAGTACAAGCTGTGCTTAGTTTGGGGTTAGATGGCGCTGTGTGAAATGTCCATGGATATATATTTAATTACTGATGTCGTTTTCAACGTGGAACGTCTTGAATTGAATCAGTCCTGTTTGAATCCAACGCTGTTCCGTCAGTTTCTAATAGTGATTCTTCTGTATACTACACACTGTGTCCACGCAATTATGTTCCACAAGTGTACGTTACACGAGCCAGCTAATTCAATGAGCCAATTGATTCCAACTGAGGCGATTACACTACATTATACTTGAGCCATTATAGTTGAGAGTTGTCGCTCTGTTTATTTATTTGCATTGATTCAAATTGAGTCTTGGTCATCAAAACTAAAGACGCTTAGTAACTGTTTCGTTGAAGTCTAATGACTTTTTAACACTTTCCACTTTACTTAGCTTGGCTTTATTAGACCTTTTTTTTTTAAATTATACCCTTGACTTTATTTAATATTTTAACTGACATTCTAATATTCATTTGATATTTTATATTATTAACGGGACATTATTGTTAATATCTGGCAGTGACATTTGTTTAATTGTATTATTTTCCTTTTTTAATAATAATTTAATTACTAATAAAATTGTAATTTTGACGTGCATAGTATAACATGTGTAGTTATAAGGCCAATAAAAATATTCTATTCTTATAATTAATTAACTGGTGAGTTGTAAGCCTATTACTCTAATATTATTAAGGCGAAAGTTTGTGTGTAAGTTTGTTACTTCTTCATGCTCAAACCGCTGGACCTATTTTGATAAAATTTGGTGTGTAGGTAGCTGACAACCTGGATTAAAACATAGGCTACTTTTTATTTCGAAATTTTTTTGTGTTCACGTGGGAATAGCGGGTAATACCACATGGCGGAGGTAGTTACCAATATATTTATTATGATAAATGGAAATACCAGAGTACAGAGCGAATTCCATTCCTTAGCAATGTGTCCACCACCAAAAGTTATTTTTTCATGATTCACGCCTACCCATTCAAATTCAAAGAATGTTTAGTCGTTGTTAAAATCATCAGAATCTAATTCAATCAAGCAATTCATTTAGCTAAGATTGTAAACTATCCGGTCGCTGGCGTCTGCGTAATTGCTGTAATTATTTTAATGGTGTTTTTATGTTAGTGATAAATCACTTGTGTCAATAGCGAGGCAGCTGTGGACCAGTTTTATTGATCTACTTTGGTGTTTAGTCTATGGTGATCTAATTCTAGCACGAGGTAATGAGTAACTAAGTCTTTTGAACATACCTTTACAATTTTACTATGCAAACTGACGTGGGTTTAACGCATTTTTGTATATTTTTATTTATTTAAAATTACACTCCAGAGACACTGGGGTCCGTGACCTTTGTCAACTTTAAATTACACATATTTTTTTAAGATGTAGTAAGACGAAAGTAAGTCAAGTCATCTTAATCTAGGGTGAAAGTACTAGTTTGTGTGTATACTTATAATAATAATTATTACTTACGTTTAACAGAGGTACGTTACGATACGTTTAGTTGGGTGCCGAGATGTTCCGGTGCGCTCCGAAGTATTCCTGTAGCTAAGTTTCTGTCCTAAGAGGAGGATTTTTGACCACGCCATGCCTGATGTTAAACTGGATGCAGTCGAACATGAAGCACGCTTACCTAGAAAAAACCTGTTTACTCTAGAAGACACCCAATTTGTACTTCGCGGGAAAAACAGACGCCCGCAGAAAGTTGTACATCCTCGCTGTACGTATGAATGTGGAATCGAAGCGTTTAGTCCGTACGTGGGGAAAGTCCACCATGTATGGATGGCGCTTAGGCCGTGACTGCCTAGCCGCCTGGTAATAGAAAGGTGCAGGTGCCAAGGTCCAATGTGACCAACTAAAGCCCGAAAACCACACAAAGAGTGGTGCCATCTAGATATGACACGAGGAAATATCGCGATTCTTCCCAATTAAACATGGACAGTTTTTACCTTATGTAGCAGTGAATAAAGTCGTAATTCCCTGTAACCGCAGGTGCTGACTGGAGCGGCGTTCCACCACAAGCTATGGTCTTGGTACTACACGCACCGCATGCCGAGCGCGGCGCGCCGCTGGGTCGACGACAATTTCAACTGCGAGGACATTGCTATGAACTTCCTCGTCGCCAACATCACCAGGAAACCTCCCATCAAGGTATACTGCTAATCTACCAAGAAACATTTTAATGACAAGTCATTGGTTAGACCAGCGGCTCTCAAACTTATTTTGGCGATGGCACTTTTCCTGAAAGAGATACATATATAAGGAGCCCTAAAGTAATCAAAAACTGTTTTATGTGTATTTTTTATTGTCAGCTGAGTCAGTGTTGAATTGTTGACTATGCTTCTGGCTGAAATGTTGCGCTCTCATATTACGCAATCCACTACTACGCTTTTACACTTTTAGTAATTTTTTTAACTTTATGTTGGAATATTTATATGTAGAATGTAGGTTTATTAAACTCTTTAGTTTTTAGACCCCTAGTGTTCCGCGAAATACATTTTAAGTATGGTGGGATTAAACAATTAAAAACCGCCTAATTCCTTACGTCGCGTCTTGCTTTTACATAAAAACATCTTTAAATTTGCTTCCTTTGTGCGAGTTGTTCCGAAAACTGATGATAACAAAATCGGGCGATACGGTGTGGGGGTTCATGTACAATTACTGATGATGACGTCATCTAAGAGATTTATCGTCAACCTCCAAACTATCTACGTGTTCCTCTGACTGTCGGGTGGGGTAGATAATGAAAGTATATTTTCGGTGATCACCATTTCTATTCATTCACATTGATTACGGGCTGATTACATCATAGTTGTAAGCGAGTGCACTCTAGCGCGGCTGGGACAACTGAAGCTTAGCTAAAATTATAAATAAATGTAATTACATGATGTTTTTTAGGCCTGTTTAAGTCGTCGATAAACTCTGTTTGAAAATATTTACACGATAATCACGCAATATTTTTAATGTCGACGCTATAGTCCTTTCAGGAGGAAGGCGTCGTTAACAGTTTTAAAATTTTGTTAATACTGATTTTACCACCACCTACATTCCAGGTAACGCCTCGAAAGAAGTTCAAATGCCCAGAATGCACAAACACAGAAATGCTGTCAGCTGATGCGCGTCACATGACACAACGATCCGCTTGCATCGACCGATTCGCGAAAATATACGGTCACATGGCGCTGCAACCCATCGAGTTTAGAGCTGATCCCTTACAGTATAGAGAAACTGGAGCTGGAGTGCCTCACGCGTACCCCGACATTGGAGCTTTGTGAGACTTTCCTACGTTATTTGACATGTGTTAAATTCGATATCGTGATGCATGATGATTACGTAAGATGTCAAATACAATCGCAATGATTGATGACATTCCTCTAACGCTCACAATATATTATTGTCAAGGAATTAAGTGGATATTAAAAAAATATTGATGGGTATGGGTATTCGTACAATACGTAAACGGAAAAATGTCAAGTGAATTGATTAATGTTAATTAACTGGGGTGCAAATCTAATTGCGATTGAATTTGATAGCTCATGAAATCAAACTGTATATCGACATTTCGTTGGATTGTCGACATTCGTATTTTCCAGTAATCTGGGTGATTTCTAGAAGATGTGAAAAACGTCGAAATTTCTGTATATTTTCAAAGTGTACTGACCAGAAACATTCTGTTTTGGATACTGAATTCAAAATTTTGTCATACAATGTGTATGTACGTTTTTATGTTACAATATCTATATGAACATATATAAATCGAGACCCTTCGCTGGGATTTTATGTACCGTCACAAGGTACAATTCATAATTTATAAAAAAAAAGGAATAATTATGAAATGCTGACCGTTCTTGGGAAGGTACATAACACAAAAGAATCTATGTAATACATATTCAGTAAAAAAAAATACAAGCCAAAGGAAGTTAGCTAAAAATCAAAACGATATTGGCACAAACATATTTGTCTTATCTCGTTTGAAAATAATCTATAAAATATTGGAAGGTATTTAGGTAAGGTAGTTTGGGTACCCTCATTTTTAAAATTGTAACGTAACTAATTGAAATGACAATTGCTTGAGCACTATTTTCTTTTGTATCTAATTTTCTTCTTAACTTTGAAAATGGTTTTATTTCTATCACGACAAAAAAATTGTGTCTGTCTAATGTCCTAGATAGATGTGTTAACACTGTTGTCGTTTGTGGTGGCAAGCGACACTAAATAATGAAGTGTTGATTCACACAAGCACGGCCTGCAGTAGACGTTAAAATTGTGTCCGATTTCACGGCTAGTGCTGTATGCCGCGTCTGTTTGGAGCAAGCTTTAAGCGGGTGCTAGATTATACAGCTCAAAAAGATGACTTTCCTAATATCTTACTGTCTAGCTAGAAAATTTCCCAAGATCTTTATAATGTACCATAGTCTGTTAAAATTTACTAATATACCTACACTCGTTTTATTTATTGGTTCTAAAATAATTTATTTAAAAGAGGGTATCCAAGCATTAGCGTGTAACGAACATAGGAGATACGGACAATAAATAACAAATTGAAAGAAGGCTGTAAGAGATTAGAATGGGATTTCGTCCCCCAGTACCAGGGTAATGTAGGATAACTGCCATTTTATATTTGTTTCTACGCCTTTAATACTTCTATATATCGTGCGCTGTTATTAGCAAATTGCTGTCGGAGATCTAATTGGCTAACGATTGTTCGAACAAACAATGAAGTTTTTGTTTTTATTTTTGTCAGGCTAGTTATGTGATGCTCACCTGATGTTTCATGACGGTGTGATCGACGATGGTATACACACCTAGCTTGGAATGGAACTGGCTCTCAAGTGAGACTGCAGAATCAATTAGGTGGTTAGAGTTAGATTTTCAACAGAGTTTCGATGCGCGATGTAAATAATCTATTTTTAAATTAGATGCCTAAGCATAGCACATGAATATGTCCAAATCTCATACAAGATCGTTACCAATTCTGCCATATTTGTATGCGAAAACCATACAAACGAGGCTGGGAAGGAGGTGATGTAAAATGGTGAAACATGATTGTATTTTTGTGTTGTTTCCAAAACTCAGTTGAAGCTTTTGGAAAAGTTGCCATTACTATACGGCGTGACTGGACTTGACCCTTTGTGACTTTGTCTTAGACATGCGACGGACTCTTACCATTGACAACTGAAACGGTAAGTCGCGACACGGCACGATGCCACTTGCGAATCATTACGAGATTGTATAAACTAGCCCCTGTTTCTTTATTGCACTTAAAATACCTTGTACCAAAGGCGAAACGGAATGCGATAGTTTAAAAAAAATTAGTCCGAAATGAGCGTATGATACACCTCGCCAAGCGCGCGCGCGGCCTCGTCTTGTTTCGTAGTGCGGAGTTTTTGACATTTATATAATTAAACGTGAGTAATCACGCACGAGTAAAAGAAAAATGTGTCAAAACCATGTCAGTTTCCACAGAATCATAAAATCAAAATCAAGACCAAGTACCAAGATTGAGCATTCCCGAATCAGTCCTAATTTTAGAACTATCAGACGTATAGGTTTCCTTACGAAGTTTTCCTACATTGTTTGAAGTTAACGACAATACGCACATAGCTTAGAAAAGACAAAGGTGCGTTCCGCGCGATTCGAACCCAGGACCTCCAGATTATAAATCGGGAGATAGGCTAAAATTGGAGCGATGCAGACAAGATTGAGCAGTGGTAAAACTCGCAGCACTTCACTACTCAAAAATCAAAATCAAAAAGTCATTTATTCAGTTTAGGCCCTGGCAAGGCACTTATGAACGTTAAGTTACATGTTTGAATCTACCACCGGCTCGTAATTACACTTCGACTGAGAAGACTCTGGCAAGAAACTCAGCAAGGCAATTTTTTTTTGTGGATCTTTCTTTTCATATTAGGTTACAGTTTACAGTTATAGATATTAATACATTATGCTTACTACAATTGTCACTTAGCCAGGGGGATGCAAGTGCAGAGAGAAGCTACTACAACCATATATTCCTGTCTTCCACGTAATGAGCCACCTTATAGTACTAGTTACACCACCACATAACGTTAGCCACCTTATAATACTAGTAGGCTTTGTCAATAACAATACTGTTTCTTGCGAATTCAATCCGAATGATGCCGTGTTACGCCAACGCGGGCGCGCTACTCAGTACGACAAGGTTGCATACTTGTAGGAACAGCGCATGCATGATATATTTACATCGCGTCGTATTACTGCGTATGTCGCTCACGTAGGGCAACGGGTTAGAGAGGTGTATATATTATAGAATCAATATTCGCACGTCGTGCATGAATCTTTTGTTCGTATTATCATTGCCAAATAGAACTCTGATAGTAAATGCCACAATTATTGCTCCAAAATCAATTCTTTACAAAGTTGTATACACTGTGCCATTATATTTTAATTGTAATGCAAAGCCGTATGAAACACAAGCCTGGCGCCCGTCGGAACAAAATATCATATCGTCGAGCGTATAAACATTTTAGTAAATTTTTTTGTTTGTAACATTCATGCGGAATTTTTTGCGCGTAAACGGAACAATAGTAAAATATGGAAACATGCGTTTCTTTTCGCGGAATAAAAAAAAATGGACATTTAATACGGCTCGTGTGCTAGACTGTGCGGGATGTTAAAAATACTTACGCATTATTTTAATTAATTTTCATGAACAATCATAATTTAATACTGAATTTCTTACCTAGGCGGTTTGAATTCAATTGAGCAGCAAAGCTCGATCAATATATTATTTAATTTATATATATAATTTGTAGATCAAGATTTAATTGGGTTTAAATTTATGATAGTAATTTTTTTTGCGTATAAGGAAGTAATATTAGAACATATCTATTGAAATAGAAAACAGTATATTTAAACGAATGATGAAAGAAAGCAATTGTTTTGTTTGTATGTCATATTGGTTAAGTTAGTTTTAAACGACGATTAGATACACCGCTAGCTTTAAAACCATGGTTAATCTAAAAAGATACAAAAACATACAAAACCTCGATCAATTTTTTTTTCTATATTTCATTTATAAAACGAATAAAACGCGCTTTTAATCGTTAACTTTCAAGCTTGCCTTTCTTAAAAACGAAGCAAATCATTTGAATGACAATAAGTTCAATTAGTATAATGCCCCATATTGCTTTCGTGTCAATTCTTAATGATAAATACTTGTTGAGTTATAATGATGATTTGTTTGTCAAAAACGTTATCCTGCTAATATTATGAATAGTATAAATGTGTATATTTGGATGTATGTTGTAGTTTTTTACAAGACTGCCCCAAAAAAGACTAATGTTTTTAAGGGTCATGCATTTATGTGAGTTCTTTTATTTTATCATAACTTTTACGGAATAGATTCGGATGTATGGGGTATCGTTAGAATCCTTACATCATCCCAAGTGACGCTGGCTATAATATTATTTAAAAAAAAAACATATTTTTAATTATTTTTGTTTTTGATTATTGACTTTATATTATTAACAGTTTAATTGAGGATAATGTTTTTGACAAGAAATAACATGTCATCCCAAATATTGTACCTAATAGAACATGCCATCTGTCCCTAGAAACTTAAATATATTATAAAGAAATGATATTCTAAAATGTTAGTGAACGTAAAAATATAGTAATAAATAGAGAAATAGTAAAATTGATTAGTCCATTTCGACATATCGGTGCTTGTGCGTGAAAAGGGAGAAAATCCTAGTAAATTAATTTTGTAGATACGATATTTATTTATTTTGAAATAATGCGCGTAGTAAGAGAATTGTCGTAGTTTCATAGATGGCATAATTTTAACGCTAATATAAAGTTTAATGTACCTTAATGTTAAGAGATAATTTTAAGTAGAATAAATTATCTTATTTATTAGTATTTGGCCGGAATTGAGTCACGCGCCGAGTTTTAATCGTCAGATTAAATTTATTAGAATTTTTTATACATTGATTGTGTTTATTAATGTTTTTTTAACAAAATCAGTTGCTTGGCGAAACTTTCCTACATACATACATACATATTTACGTATATATTGTAAGATATTTCACACAGTAGGAACCAGATAACTGATAGAAAAAATATAGGTATACTTTTTTTGTAAATACATACAGTAGAATCCGGTTATGACAACGGCCAAGGGACCGGTGATATTACGTCGTACTAACCGGAAGTCATACTAAACGAACTGACAATTTTAATATTTGTTTTTTATTATAATAATCACATACATACGTATTTAGATGTTAATATTTTTGTGACCATCAGAGAAAAAAATCAAAATATTTATTGCATAACGAAATGTCTAGTGCAAAAATTCTGTAATTTTGTATTGTTTTTGGTTTTCATTTCTATAGTAAGAAGTACGGACTGCATTATGAAATATGCATAGGCAAGGGGGGTGCGTGGGACGGAGATAGCTTCTTACCTACGATTTATTTGGTAACACGTCAACGCTTGTCGTTGTAACCGGTCAATTTTGTGTGAAATTCCGTCGTTATAAGCGGTCGGTCGCTGTAAGCGGAGTAATAATAAACAGATGTGCGTTCATAGTGGCTCATATTAAAACCAAACATATGCCTATACTTACGTCGCTAAAAACGATTGGTTGTTATACGCGAAGTCGTACTAAACAGATTCTACTGTACTTATAATACATACAGAACACCCAGACACACAACAAACATTTATTGTCCCGGTGAGAATCAAACCCGCATCCTACAGATCTTGAAGCAGATATTCTACCGAATGAGCTAACAGGGCAATCAAAAGTCGACTTGAAAGTTTATAGATTTGCTTACAATACATTTCAAAATTATCCAATGATACCTATATACGTATAGATAAAAGTGGTTTTGCGCTTTTTTTTTCAGTTGGAGAATGTTCTTGATTTGTGAAAGAAATAAAAGAATGTGCTCCTACTTTTTGAGTTCTGGGGTATCAAGACTGTATAAATACGTGTATGTATATCTATATTCACTTTGAGTTAAAGCTTACCGCTCGATCAAAGTGAAAATAATTTTAAAAAAGTAGTCTGACGATTAAAGTATCAGCCTGTATAAAGTATGTGTTAATTCATTTGTAAATAATTTTAGTGAATCGATAAGCTAGTTGTATAACACACCATTTTATTTCGTGGTAACTCCAAAGTGAACGTATATAATTATCAGAAGTAATTTTTTTTTACATAATTTTTATATTTTTATGTGAAAAGTTTTTATTTGAACAATTTTATAGTATGTTTATATTTTTAAAACAGTTTATAGCATTAATTTTATATAGAAAAATATCAATTTTGCTAAATTATTGGGCAAGTTATTTTTAGATTTGTGTAAGAGTTATGATGTTATAGAATCAATGAAATTTGAAGTGTCGTCGTGTAAGGGCAGGGCTGCTCAACAAATTTTGAATGTGGGTTATTTTCCATTTATTCAGCCGATAATCTACGTAGGTCGGCTATGATAATGTAATATAAAAAAAGAAGATTTAAAAAAAAATTGCAAGGCTTGCAAATTTGATGCCAATGTAATCCAATCTAAGCAAAGCTTGTACTATGGAAGTCAGATAACTGATAAAATAAGAAAATATTTTTTTTTGTAAATATATACAGAACACCTAGACATAGAACAAATGTTTGTTTATACCACATAATGTTTGTCCGGGGTGGGAATTGAACCCATGCCCTACATCTCCTAAATCAGATATACTACCAATGAGCCAACAGGGCTGTCAAGCTTTAGAACAATTATTTTCATGATTTTTTTAATAATTAAGTCTGATAAGTCTACAGTGGAACTAATTGATTAACTTTATGACTACTACTGTAACAGTTTCGGTACGAATATTATCAAAGTAATGGAAGTCCATTTTGTAAAAAAATATGAATAGGGCCGGGAGTTGGGCAGCATTGAAAATGAAATCTAAATGAACATGATATACATGAGTGTTTTTTTTCTTTTCGCGCTTCTGATTTTTTGCCGATCAACAAAAGAAGTTTTAAACAGGCAGCGTTCGTTTAGATTTTACCCTTATTGAGGCTGTATAATATATACAGGGCTATAAATATGAGATATACTACTGAAAAGGGGTCATTAAACTCTTCATTATGAAAGACAAATATTGCTGTTTTTTTATATAACAGTTAATTTTTTTTCTCTACATCAGAATTGTCCCCATAATAAAAGTGGATCATAATCATGAGTTGATCGACTCCTTTGCCTTAGTGCACTCTAAACGAATAGCCCTGTGTAGTTGTCTGAGATTTGAGTTTAAAATTTCTATAAGTTTATATTTGTAAGAATTTTTTCTAATTATTTTCTAAATCTTTTTAAGGAATCATAAGCCAAAGACGTAAACCGCTAGTCTGAGAGTATTTATGATTCTATCGCATTTATTATTATTATTATTTTTTAGCGAAATATTTAACGTGCGTGTGTTACCGAAAACGACTGAACGGACATTATTAATAAATCTTTTTATTTGTTAGGTGTATGTTAGTCTTTATTAATAGAAAGAAAAAAAAGTATTATAATTGTAATATCGTTCTGTTGTTCTATTCTCCAGGTTAAATTAATTTTGTATAATTTATTAGTAAAAATAAATATATATGTAAATGTGTGGCTATAAATATAGCTACTTACACGTCAAATTGTACATATTTATGTTAATATACTTATTAATCGTGATTAATTGATTTTCGTGAAGTTCATAAAAAAATTACTTAATTGGAAAAAAAACTTAGGACATTTCACACAGCGCCATCTAGCTTCAAACTAAACAAAGTTTGTACTATGGAAACCAGATAACTGTTTTTTTTTTAAATATTAATACTTATAATACATAAATAACACCCTGACACAGAACAAACATGAATGTTCGTAGCTAATAATTTTGTCCTGTGTGGGAATCGAACCCACGCTCTACAGCTCTTGATAACACTACTAAAGGAGCTAACAGGACTGTCCAAATACTATGGTAAACTAGACAATCACGATGTATATTAACCAAACATAGCTAAGAACCACCGCGAGGAAACTGGCTTTCAAATGAAAAAAAAAACCGCATAGAAATCGGTCCATCCGTTTGAGAGCTACGATGCCACAGACAACGACGTCAAACTTACCCCTCTTTTTGCGTCGGGGGTTAAAAACTAAATTTTAATGCAGTCAAATTAAGTTTACACTACAACAGAATAAAACTTAATTCTTCCTTCAAGTTTGGTTCACTAAAACTTATACAAAACGCCATTACTAATTACATATACAAAGCTGTTTATAACTAAATAGGTGTACATGTAATAACAAAATATGGAAAAAACATATTTAAATGGTGCATCTCTCTATATTCGCTAATTTATCTTGGGTTATTATTGAGTTACGTATAAATTGATGGAAGAATCATGCTTTTCGAAGTATTATCTTAAGATCGGATGAGCATTTTTTTTTTTTTTTAATCCATGTTTTTGAGTTATGTTTTAAATCAAAAAAATAATTGTTACGGTTTTGTTGTACCGTTTAAATTAAACTCTAAAAGTGAAACAAAGAAGTTAAAACCAACAGTTTATTACAACGTAAATTCTATTTAAATAGAATTATTATTATACGTCATTATTTCCTATTATTATTGTAATCGAACGGCCTAAAAAAATGAAATAGTTTTTGTTGTACACAAAAATCATTTTAAAAACCATAGACTCTTCAATCTTTTTTCAATTGACTGAAAGTTTTGAAAATCTTACCTTATTTTATATTTACCTTAAAAACCGACAACCGACTTCCTAAAAGTAGGCATAAAAACAAAGTTAATCATTTAAGTACGGATTTTAAAAAAAAGCAAACTAAAATCATTTCATCACATAAAAAGTTTCTAAAAGATAAGCATATCGTAATTAAAACATACAAAAAAAAAACGGTTAGAACCATCCTCTTTTGTGAAGTCGGTTAAAAATGACATGGATAGCATGCGAGTGTAAATATAAGTAAAAAGTTATAGTTAAATTTTGTTCATGAAAAATCTGTATCTATCTCTGAATGAGAATAACCTTAGCCATTCTGACTATAAAGAGGTCTATACTGATCATTTCGAACAACTTTTACCACGGGAACAAATCTTAAATCGTGTAAAAAAAATCGCCTGTTCCATCGAACGTATGATCAAGAATCAACAATTTTTTCTATGGAACGACTGTTTTCCAGAGTTGAGTCCGTAGTAAAAGTTGATCATAATGATGTAAACAATGAACCTTTTTTGACTAAACACACCCAAATCTTTAACCTTGTAGCTTTTTCTTTTAATGGACATGACCACTTGTTTGACACTTCAGTTTGCTAATAAACCGCAACATTTTTGTGACTTGTTCTCTGACGAATTACTTTGAGTTGAAGAATAAGATATATTTGTTTACAAGTATTTGCTATCTCGTTTTCACGTGTAAATACTTGAAGTAACGACACGAGCAAGATGCTATAATAAATAATAGGTTAAACGTTTTATAATAGTTAATAATAGGTTAAAAAATAGGTAACGTTTGTCTTTAGACATTGCAACGGTGTCCAGAACTTTGAGTAACAAAACAAAGTCCACGGGATCGCTGCTTTGGTGCTTAGTTTTTTGTACATTCTATGTGAAGTTTATGTAGCCGTGTAATTTCGCTGCTAGTTACTCTTTATCCAGAACACAGGAATGTTGTGCACTGCTTGGCGGCAAAATGAAAAGTTCTATCGAAGAGATATACTAGCTTATCAATCATAAGTAAGGTATCGTACCTAATTATAATACAAACTTTATTTTATTTTTGGAGTTCGAGACGAAGGATCGTCTTTGTCATATGAGATGCATTCGCGTGATTATTATGCTTAATTTAAAAAGAAAAACAGTTTTAGGATGTTACAAAACTGGTAACTCATCCCCCACATATTTTGGTTACATTCTGGAGGGACGACATATTTTGAGCAATTAAAAAAAAAACTGTTTTAGGATTGACGTCACAAAACTAATAACTCATCCCTCCCATATTTTGCTGACATTTTGTTGACCCTAAATAACTAAGTCAAGTGGAGTCGTACGAAATTGATTCTAAAGTTTCACTCGGAGGTAAATACAGATAAAATAATGTGATTTCTATTAGAGGCATAGTCAATTGTTAGTTAAATAATTATAATTTGTATTGTAGATACTTGTAGATGTATTGTAAGTACTTAATAGGCTTTTAGTTTAATAAGTTGTTGTCATGTACAGAATGTAAATAGTACACTTGTATATGGAGAATAAAAAGAAGACATATCAGTTTGTATCCCTTGGTTTTATTTTGTGGTTTTTTTTTTTGACATGCTTTTTCAGACTCTCTTGGTCGAGCGGGAGTTTCGTGCGTCGAATTGTAAAGCAGAATATATATTTTTATGTAAAAGTAATGAGACGAACAAGACGCTCTCCTGATGGTAATAGATAACGCATGCCCATGACCATTGCAGCGATACACATAACTTTGAGTAGCAAACAGTTCAGGGCGTCGCTGCTTTGGTGCTCTAATGAGCACCAAAGCAGCGACGCCCTGAGTTTGAGACTTATTTTACTTTTAGAAGCATCATACGTACAGTGTTGTAGTGATGATAGCCTGGTGGTTAGCTCGGTTGGTTTACGCGTCAAAGGCCGTGGGTTCAAACCCCAACAATGAGCTTGAGCTGCCGGTGAAGAAAAAATATCGCAAGAAAACCATAGCTTAGTGGTAGGGTACGAATGGTTAGCTATCACCTATAAGTTGAAAATCTGTTCTCAAGCACCCAATGGCGTTTCGGCAGCCTCACTTGAGAGCCAGTCCCATTCCAGGCTAGGTGTGCTAACCATCTTAAATCACACCGTCACTTATAAGGTGAGCTGTGGTCAAACACTTAGTCTATCAAATATAAAAAAAAGCTTGAGATGTAGGTACTATACTAAAAAGAGGTTATTGTATTCATCATTATTAAAAATTTGCTATAAACTATTACTAGTAGGTACTATTGATTTTGCTATTTTATTAC
Source organism: Biston stratarius (assembly GCA_950106695.1). NCBI lineage: Eukaryota > Metazoa > Arthropoda > Insecta > Lepidoptera > Geometridae > Biston > Biston stratarius. Next base: position 29,818,224 of record OX467106.1, on the reverse strand, counting down.
TTTTAATAAATAAATATATATCGTAGGAGATTTAATACATCACCATCTAATCCCAAAATAAGTAAAGCTTGTACTATGGGCACCAGATAATTGATAGAATACTTAATAAATATCGTAGGACATCACACACAGCACCATCTGACCCCAAACTAAGCAAAACTTGTATGTACTATGGAAGTCAGGTAACTATAGATAGAATATTTAAAAACTTTTTATGTAAATACATACTTAAAATACCTACATACAGAACACAGAACAAACATTTGTCGTCCTACGCTCACGCCCTACAGCACTAGAAAAAGATATTCTACCAAATGTGGTAACAGGGCAGTTAATGTATGTGTCTGGATGTATTTTTATGAGAATATTTGTCTATGCTATACTTATGTATGTTAACCTGATCTGATCGCTGATTTATTTTTCATCCTTGTTATTGGCACACATCGTTTTCTATTTTTCCTTGAATCCTTTCCATCATAAGGTTGCCTGACCGATAAGGCCACCAATAGTTACAAACTTTAATTTAAAATCATTAAATAAAAATAAAAGGAAAATTTAATATTAATAAAAGTTTGTAATTTGTTAAAATCATCAAGAGTGTATTAACATCCTGATAGATTTTGGCCAGGATGGATTTCAACCGATTATTTTTTTTTTTTTTTTAATATAAGCTATAGTTGCGATGAAAAGCTTTAACATTGCGTTGAACAACAGGCTGAAGGGTCAAGCATGCGCGTGCTCGTGTACCCAACTCGCAAATCGCGTGCTGCGGCGATCGCGACACGGGAGGCGCGCGTTCCGCTCATTCCTTGCCGCGATGCTCTTTATTTATTTACTTATTAGCGCTTCCTCGGCTTCGCAACCGTATCAAAGTCGGTTGAAAGTAAGTAACTTTTACAAACACTAAGACAAATCAGGGATTACAAACAGTTATAGTTGCGTATCTTAGATGAAATAATGAACAAACAAAACACGGGCGTAATGAGACCTTATTTTATAGATTTATATATGGTTGACAAGCTAGGTGTTTGACTTGATGTTAAGTGATGGTGTGCTGGAAGATGGTAAAGCACACCTAGCCTGGAATGGAACTGGCTTTCAATTTGATTTTAACTTTAAGGTGGTGGCTAGCCAGTCGAGTATTAGAAAATACCCACTACCGTGCTATGTTTTGTATCATATAACACCGTATATCCTCACGATGTTTTCCTTCACCGGAAGCTCAAGCTCATTGTTGGGATTTGAATCTACGCCCTTCGGTGCATGGACTGATCGCGCTAGCCACTGAGCTATCATCGCTACATAGATCCGATACCTACAATTTAGCTTAAACTACAAGCTTTAAGTAATACCCAGGGATTCTTCAGATCCAGGGACTATATTGATATCTAAATAAAATCGCTAAAAGTCTGAAGTTTAAATCATCATCATCAACCTGCACACCTGTAAACACTAAAGAAGGTGTTACCTACGCGTACCTATGAATATTATTTGCCATTATTCTCCTTTCGATACGCGGTTAAACCACAGGTAAGTTTTACCGAATCCGACAAGACAAAGTAAGTTTACGCTTGCCTCTTATGTGAAAATTGCGAATACATTAATATATAAATACATATATTGAAATAAAAAAAGCGATCGCTCCAACATCAGATTGTGTCGACATTTTACCTCCAAGGGCCCATTTATTGGTATCACGAACAAATGACAAGTAAGCCCGCAATAAACTAGCATTGAAACAACAAACCTATTCTATTAGGCGGATGCGATCCGATCGCGGGAACAAAGCTGCCGGAGGGCCATATATCGAAGATTACCTTACTTACGCGCTAACACTGTACACGAATCTATGGAGCCAGTATGGACGGAAAGGAAAATCTTACTTTACTCGTGAACACAATATAATGTACCGATGATAGCTCAGTGATTAGCGCGGTCGGTTCACACGCCCAAGGACGCTTGAGCTGCCGGTGAAGGAAAAATATCGTGAGGAAATCATAGCATGATTGTAGAGTACTTTTTATTACTCGGCTAGCTAGCTATCACACTCAAGCTGAAAATTTGTCGCCAAACACTTAACGGTGCGTTCCAGCAACCTCACTAGAGAGCCAGTTACATTCCAGGTTAGGTGTTCTTACAATCTTCAACAACACCGGCGAGCATCAGGTGAGCTTGTATGGTTGTCAACCATTAAAAAAATACTAGTATTTACCTACGAGTATAGATACATCATGCCATACAAATAACGGCACTTCGATAAATCAGACAAGTCTTTATTATCATGCGAGGCTCTAGGTGGCGCCACTTTTATGTGCTTTGGCTCATCGTTGGCTACTTTGTAGTAGTGAAGCTTCAGATCAATAGATGGTGCTTCTTTTTGAGATCATTTTCGTTTGGCTTAACCGTAAAAATTTGCGAAAACAAAATAAAAGTGAAATGTTTATTACTTATGCGGGATTACTCACGTTTAATTATATCGGTTTCTGAGACTACAGTTTTGGCCACATCCGGTGGCCTTCATCATCGTCATCTTGCCCGCTTGCACCTCCACGCCCGCGCATCATCCGCTGTCTTCGCGTGCGAAGCTAGCAACGACTCGCAGTAAGAGGCAAGACTCAGCTTTCTCCATGATGAACGCGTTTATATTAATTAGCGTTATCGCAAATCGAATGTTACTTTGTGTAGATTATTTCCCATTTTTTTTTAAAGCTGACAGTCTATGTGTTTGACCACAACTCACCTGATGTTAAGTGACGGTGTGGTCGAAGATGGTAAAGCTCACCTAGCCTGGAATAGAACTGGCTCTCAAGTGAGGCTGCCGGAACACACCGTTAGATGCTTGGCGGCAGATTTTCAACTTGACGGTGGTAGCTAGCCAGCCGAGTACTAGAAAGTACCCTACCACCACGCTATGGTTTCCTCACGATGTTTTCCTTCACCGGCAGCTCAAGCTCATTGTTGGGGTTTGAACCCACGCCCATCGGCATGCGAACCGACCGCGCTAACCACTGAGGTATCATCGCTACCAATACTGTATAATACTGTACAATCGCCCATACTGCACAGTCCATGTAATGTACAAGCGATATATTTAAATCGCGCCACCTCGCAAATCGTCGCCCTAACCGTCCTTTGTCCTACCGCATTGAACGCAGCGAAGGTGTTAACGTCAGCCACAAATATGTAGCACGAAAAACAAACCACGACACGAAACAAGCAACCGCACCCGAGCCCGATTTATTTACACATTTTACTCCAAACAATTTTAATTAGTATGGCCGGCATTTAATCAATAGAGACATAAACTGTGTCCCCGCATTCCGCGCGTCCGATCCCCTATTTGTGCGTTCCTTAATAATTGGATACTAGATGATGATATTTTAGAAATGTTGGATATTCTTGCGATTGTTTGGTCGTGAAATGCATTGTGTTTGAATAGGGACGGCACTGTTTGTTTCGAGAGAGACGGTACTGTTTATTTAAAGCCTTCTTACTTGGCCAGCTGCTCAGTTAAATTGGCATTGAGGATTTGAAAAGTAGTTAGTGACATAAGGAAGCTCAAATAGAGCACACATTGTATAAAATAGCGTTTTGTATCTTTGTGCAACTTCCTAATTCAGTCACCAGTCACCGTTGTAGCGATGATAGCTCAGTGGTTAGCGCGGTCGGTTCGCATGCCGAAGGGCGTGGGTTCAAACCCCAACAAAGAGCTTGAGCTGCCGGTGAAGAATAACATCGTGAGGAAACCAAAGCGCGGTGGTAGGGTACTATGTAGTACTCGGCTGGCTAGCTACCACCCTCAAGTTGAAAATCTGCCGCCAAGCATCTAACGGTGTGTTCCGACAGCCTCACTTAAGAGCCAGTTCCATTCCAGGCCAGGTGTGCTTTACCATCTTCGACCACACCGTCACTTAACATCAGATGAGTTGTGGTCAAACACCTAGCCTGTCAGCCATAAAAAAAAACCATACAACTAGTTGTGGGCACTAAGCGTGGCAGTATCATAGCCTATCATAGTCCAATACTGAGTTCAACATAGGTCTCTCCCACGGTACGCCACTCAGATCAATCTTCGGTTTTTCGTTTGCAGTTTGCAATTTTTTTAATTATATATTGGGATTTGACCGCCATCTCGTCTGACGTTAAGCGAAGATGTCTACGTTTGATATCGCCACTCCGTTGAGCCTATGGACGACCCATTTTATGTTTGGTGTTTTGTGGTCCCCATTTTATAGAGCGCTTCTACCCCAGCGGTTATCAAATACAAATACAAATACAAATATTTTATTGATAACACCAATGTTACAAGTATCAGTTCTGTGACATACACGGCCAGTCTACTGATAAGTACTTCAGTATCAGTAAAATATATCCAAACTAATGTTTCCTAGAAGAGATCGCTCTTAGCGACAAGGCCACTAATTGCACTACTGTAACTTTTGAACTACAACTTTTTTCTGTATTTATTTATTTCATAGTATTTTGTTCGCTTATTATAATTAATAATTTTTGGTGTTAGAGTTGTCGTAATGTCTCACAAATATCGAGTTATAGGTATACTTACTCAAGCTTACAAAATATGATACAGTAGCCAGGAATAGGTCCATATTGCAAACAAAAACGCGAGCTTACCTACGAGCGAATTCCCAGAACAGATTACAATCTAACCTAGTACCTAATAATCCGATGCCTCGATGACATATCATTCAGATTATTATAATAACATTGAAACAATAGCCAGTGCTGACGCAAACTCACTATATTTTAATAAGTATCTACTTGTCGCTAATGTGGAAGACATCGCCATGGCTCAATCAAAGTTAGCGGTCATCGACTCTGGCGTCTATGACAACTACCCTCTATACTATAGGGTGACCACGATTTATACAACGATTATCGGGATATGTGATATGTAACGTCATTTAAAGCCAACTGTATCACTACTCACTCTTACTGTGACAGATGTTCGACAGTGTATCGATAGAAAGTGTAGTCTATCTAAACCGTTGTAAAATTTCGCTTGCGCGATTTAGGTTCTTGTCGCTGATTGGCTATCATAATGTAAGTTCACGTCGTTACCCAGTGTATGTAGCGAGGTCGCTACAAATCATTACATATTTATTTAATTACATAGAAATGGCGTTTACCCTAAGAGTACCTACTTCAAGATAGATCTTTGTGCTTGCAAGTTATGCCTGATCCACTCCTCTTCTTTTATCATTGAGCTTATTTATAGTCGATCTTTTAATAAACCGACATTCAATAAAAGGGCACGCGAAACAAATTGTTCGTATAACTAGACTTTGATAATTTAATTAACAAAAAAAAATACAATAATTTTTTGAGTTAGTTTTTCTAGAGCTTCAATTCATTTCTTTATTTGCTTATTGGGCCAGTAGTGCAAAATTGTATAAAATGTCATTTAGTTAGAAGATTAAATTTAGAACTATTTTTTCCGTTATACGTATAAATATGAAACGATGTTTCATCCATTAATTCTTTTATTGAGCAGAAATTCTCGCTTTATATATTTTTTTAACTTCCGCGCAAATTTTCTTTGTTGGTAAGTTCTCCTCAATCGTTAGGTAACGAATTCATTTTTTCTCTGTTACCAATAAATATTTCGAATTCATTTTTTCTCTGTTACCAATAAATATTTAAATAAAAACACTTCTTTAAGTGCACGATAGTAAAAGTAACCGACGTAAGTACGTATAGACTAAAATAATTCCGAAAAAAATTACGATACGATACGATATGATTACGATTTAATTAATTATATTAATTTAACACTTTTTTCTTTAGTGAAATCGGTAAAAAATCTGAATCGTTTCACAAAACGTCGTCTAAGTACCAATATATAAATTTGATAGAAATAAATTTTAATAATTTTAATAATTTTGATCAACTAACTCATAAAAGAGAAAAAGTTTGCCCTTTCTTTTAAAATCGAAAAGCAAAAAATTTTTGAGACTAACCATCGAAAGTCTCAAAGTAATAAGCGCCAAAGCAGCGATGCCCTGAACTTTGTTTTGTTACACAAAGTTTAATGAGTCTTTGTAATGGTCATAGACAGATGTTATCTCTTACCGTCAGATAGCGTCTCGTTCGTTTCATTACTATTAAATAAAATTAAAATGCCAGTCAAAAACTTTACCTTACCTGTCAGAACTATTTAAATATAAAATCAGCCCAAAATCATACTCCCCATACATCGAGCGTCGCATTGAATAGTGTTGCGTCAACATTGCCATCTCTGGAGTCGCGCAGACGCCGATTTTGGACAGGAATGCGTGCTGCCAATCGACGCGATGGTAGATAGGTATATGATACCTTGACGAATGGATACGGATATTTTTATACATCTAATTACATATTATCAATTTTAACAATCTTGATCGAGGGATGGTTAGAGAAGGCTATTTAGAGTTTTTACTATTATACCTGTATTATGTATTCTGTGCTTTTTAGAAGTATTTTTTTTATCGTTTACAGGCTAAGTGTTCGACCGCAGCTCACCTGATGTGTGTCGGTGTGGTCGAAGATGGTGAACACACCTAGCCTGGAATGGAACTGACTCACAAGTGAGGCTATCGGAGCACACCGTTAGATGCTTGGCGGCAGATTTTCAAGTTGATGGTGGTAGCTAGCCAGCCGAGTACTAGAAAGTACTCTACCACCACGCGAAATGTTCTGGATATTAATTCCAAGTAGTAAGTTCTGGGTACCTCAGTACTAAAACACCTTTTACCATTCGAGGGCAAATTGTTTCATTACTTGTTCCCATAACAAAAGTTGGGTTTAGTTATAGCACAGAGGGATTGATAATGCTTCTATGCGTATTGTACAATGCTCTATTCGTTAATTTTTTGACATGACACAAAATTTCATATTTATGTCAGAGATTCTCATACTTATAGAGTACGTATAAGTATTCCACAAGAATAAATTTACAATAAAAAAAAAAATACAATTAAAGAACCCTTAGGCCAACTAAACGCGCTGCTCCAATGAAACAGCGAGGTTTCGGAGTACACGAAAAAATCGTCGATGTATACAATTTTTAGATTTTTGTTGATTTTTTAAAAACCGCTGGACTTATTTCGATAAAATTTAAATAGGACCTGAAAACGAAAAAAGAACTTTCCAAATCAGTTTAGGCGTCTTCGAGTAATCGGTGAATATACATTAAAAAAAGATTCCCACGAATTGAGAACCTCCTTCTTGTTTAAAGTCGGTTAATAAGCACGCTCCACGTACCGCGTACACCGTTAGGCTTACAACAACGGCTTTACGACCTGACTATAGGCAGAATAAAAATGAGAGAGTATAATTATAATTATATTAATATTTTATTAATTAATAATGTGGGCTTGTTTTTTTAATCACTAATAAAGTCGATTCCCGGAATTTTTTTGTTCAATTTCAATTTTAATTGAGATTTAGCATTCCGGCGATTCCTGTACCTACTTCGTTTTTATAGAATCAATTAAAACGCCACCACTACGTACATAAATTTTCTCGCGTACACCCCTACGATCAACCAGTGTACCCTAAGTGCTACGCTTACCTAACACATTTGGAAACTAGTTTTTGAAAAAAAAAAACATTACAATACCTACATGTAAGCAGATCAACTTGGATCCATGTTCTTCGATCTACCAAACAAACAAACAAAAGGTGAATAGGGTCCCAATATAAATTGGCGGCGGGTACCACTTACCATCAGGTGGACCGTCGCTTGTTTGCCACTTTTTAACATTAAAATAAAACTAGCTTTTTGTTACTTTTTTATTATTTACAGGCTTACGTTTGACCGCCATCTCGCCTGCTGTTAAGCGAAGATGCGGTGTACGTTGGAGGAGGCTTGCCTAGAAGAATCCGATTCACTCGCGACTTGAAGGCACCCAGATTATATCTATCAAGGAACACCTATTCGGGCAGCAAATTCCATCGTAAAGCGGCCAGTACGATGAAAATGGAATCGAACGGTTTAGTTCGAGTTTTCTGGAGGAGTTCTCCTGGATGTCTGATAGAAGAACATAAAAGGAAGCGTACAGACGGCGTGGGCGAGAAGCGACTTTGTTTTATACTATGTAGAGAGAGATAGAGATGACCAATAGTAGAATATAGAGGCAATTGTGTTTTTCGTTTTATATTTTTATATCTACAGCAAGGTGTATTGGAATTCCCCCTGTCGCAATATAATCCTCCAATTTTATGTAATAATTAATATCATAAATTAAATAAGTACCTAATTATAAAATAAAGTTAGTTTGTATTAACTTATTAGGTAAAGGAAAACCCAGGAGGTAAATGATTATTTTATTAACATTTTATAACTTATCAAAGTGTAAAATAATTTCGTCATTTATAGTGATGCATAAATATTTAACGTGTACTTTAATTCCTAGAATATATAACTACCGTTTCGTCATCTGCCACGTGTTAAGGGTTCTTGATGGAAGACGGTAACAATTTTCTTGGAACTGGGTAAAGTATCCATAAAATCAGTCACACAAATCTCTTGATTATTAGAACCCTCCCCCGACTTTGACTCAGGTGGTCAAATTTTTTAAATACTTCCCTAGGTGTGACGTCCCAAATTATGCAAAAATGTTAACACTTGTTCCAAGATTTATACAAAATACACGTCACTAAGTCTATACCATCTCCTACCCTTTTTACATAATAAAGAACGAGATATATTAAAAGAAAAAAAAAAAAAAAACAATGTGCTCTGTAAATGTTTCATTTCGAAAAAAATAATAGCCAGTGTTACTCGGGATGGTGTAAAGATTCTAACGATACTCCATAGATACATCCAAAAACATGTATGTCACATAAATGTTTGTACTGGTGGGAATCGAACCCACATCTACATACAGCTCTTGAATTTAAAATTCAAATTCAAATTCTTTATTGGTAACATCTTTGTTACATGTCATATTACTACGTACATTAAGTTAAATTAAATAAAATCAAATCAAATTGAACTATGTAAATTAAATTAAATACAATTAAAGTCAAGTATAATAAATAAAATAAAAATTAACTATTTAATAATAATTAATAATATTTAATAATTTATTTATTTTTATATATTTTGATGCAGATATTCTACCAAATGTGCTAACAGTCAAATAAAACATCATCGAATGCTGCGATGTCCTGAAACTTTCTTTCTTTACTATGCAATGGTGATGGGTATGCGTTATGTTTTATCCAGGGGAGGGTCTCGTTCGTCACATTATATTTTACCATAAAACAAGTTTTTAAACAGAAATAAATGAACCTTGGTAAACAGTAGTGATACTGTCCGGAGTAACGAACTGTGACTAAGAACTATAAAATATTCTCTAAATGGAGAAACAACGCAATACGACGGTGGGCGGCGCTGTTACGCGGAGAAAACTTACCAATTTCAGACACAGAATACCAAAAGGCAGATGGAAAGCTTCGAAAAATAAGACGTCAAATTCAAACAGACGTCGATTAGATCATATTTTGAGGTAGCGTCAAATAGATTTGAATTGATCCTTATACTCTTGACTTTTCAATGATAGAATCTTTACAGGGAAACCTGCAGTCCGCAAAAGAAATACCTATGTGAATCCGCCAACCTGCATTAGGTCCAGGGATGTGTTGTGTTTTGTATACCCATTTACTCTTCGAAGGCAGACCTATGCCCAATGGGATATTTACTGACACTTTTTCACATTTAAGTTAAAATAAGCTTATACAGGCTTAGGATGCACTAAGTCTAAAGGGGGTCATATATGTACTATTCAAACCAACTTTAACTACCGTCAAAACTATGAAATCGTGGATAGTTGTTAACTTATATAAAATATTTAAAAAAAAATGATCTGTTGCGTACTAACATTGATAATAAATAAATATCGTAGGACATCACACACAGCGCTATCTGACCCCAAACTAAGCAAAGCTTGTACTATGGATGTCAGATAGCTGATAGGTTACTTAAATACTTTTTTTGTAACTACATACTTATATTATGTACAGAATACTCAGACACAGAACAAATATTTTTGATTATACCACAAAATGCATGTCCTGAGTGGGAATCGAACCCACGCTCTACGGCTCTTGAAGCAAACATACTATCAATGAGCCAACAGGGCAGTCGAAGGGAGTCGGCAGGGATCTATTGAACTATACAACCGTATTGAACAAAAGGGGGTACTTTCTACTCATTTATTTTTAATACACACGTGCAAAAAATGAAACTTATCAAATAGCAAATAACTATAAAATTTCAGTTTTTTTTTTTACATAATAGTGGTTAGACGAACGGTACGCTCGTAAGAGATAACTCCTGTCAATGAGCATTGCAGCGATACACAGAACTCGAATAGCAAAACAAAGTCCAGGGCATCGCTGATTTTGCGCACATCATTTTGAGACATTAAATAGTTAATCTCAACAGCCCAGTAATTTCGCTAGCTGCAGTACCCTTCAAACCAGAACACAACAATGTTAACACACTACTGCTTGGCGGCAGTTACTGTGGTGGTATTTACCTAGACGACCCCCTGCTAAAGAAATTTACCATAAAGTAAAAATTAATGAACAATAATCAAAATAAAAATAAATAAAAATTTGCATATTTAAAAAATAATTGATATTATGTAGAGTATATTATGTTTAAATTTAAAATTCATGTTCATTGTTTTAATTCTACTTCTATTTGTATATTTGAGTTGACATGAATCATCTGTAGTTTCATAATCTGTGCGTTCGCTAATATCGCCATAAAATGGCCAATAAACGCAGCTAATTTTAAAATCGCCTTTGAATAGTCGTCATAGATTGCCTCGCTGTGGGCAGGTGACAATTTCGCTGTTTTTGGGCATTTTGTGAATTACATTTGACAAACATGATAACGAAAATAATAAACCTATATTATTTACCTTAATTACCACAGAGGACCTATTTGAAGGAAATTCAAGAAATGTATAAAAACAAAGCTGTATCAATTATTTTATTAACACTCGATAGAGTTGTTTCCATACACACATCACATCACATCATCAGTCATAGGACGTTCACTGCTGAACATAGGCCTCTCCTGGGGGGTTTTGCCAATACTTGCCACGCTTGGCAGGCGGGTTGGCGAGCGCAGTTAGATGTGATTGTTCAAAGAAGACGCTGCTGCCCATCTTCCGGATTACATCCCTTAGCCGACTCTTACAGCAACCACGGGTAGAGAGGGTGGGGTACTATTCTTACGCCGGCACCACCACGGCTAACGGCTTCCATACAGTTTTCTACCATTTACGAATTACTCTTTATTTTTGCAATATATTTAAATAAAATAAATGAATTTAAATAACAGTGTAATGACTACAACTTTTGTTATAAGTTTTATATGACTTTAGACTTCTTTGTGCATGTTCGTTAAAAAACATTCGGAGCTTTTTAATAAACTAGGAAATAACGCAGCAACTGCACCAGATATCCAAATAAACTAACATTCCCTCAGTGTAATAATGAATTATACCGCTGCACTACACTAAAATACAAGAAAATCTTAAACCTCTTCCAATTTAAGAATTTCGAACTGTTTAGATCGTTAAATTATCGCAACTTTTATGTAATCAAAAATGTATTTCAATTTAGTGATAATAAATACAGCCTATTCAGATATATTTATGTTATAGTTTTTATTTTACTTTATGTTAAATTGTGTATTTAATATATGACCAAAAATTACCATACCAATGTAACCTATTTTATATTAATTTTATAATTACTGCTAAGTATTACATTTAATGTACCTAAAAATTTCGCATGTTTTTTAAAGCTAAAATATATACAACCATAAGACCTTATGTAACCACAATTTAACGCGATTAAATGATTAAAATTTTACTTGATTTTTATTTTATGATATTAAAATACCTACTTGACACTGGCAGAAGGCCGGACTGGCAGGACGCTGTGATATACAAAAAACAAAGAAATAAAAATAAGTATTTTTAAGCATTGAAAGGATTTCTTTTACATCTCTTGCCTGCTCGTCTCTATAACATCCTCAGCAATGACACAAATTAAAAAAAAAAAAATAAGCCATAGATTAAAAAATGTAAATAAAATATTGCTTAGAAAAAGGGTAGATTTCTAGGTTCTATGATTTTCCTTTTTCATACCCTAATAAAGGTACTTATCTGTGTGCGTGTTGTTCCTGTATGTCAAGCAAAATTGTAAAACCAAAGTGTTCACGCATTTTCTAAACAACTGTTCTGTAGGGCTAGCACATTATTTTGCGAGATTTACGTGTTACGTGACAGAATAGACACAGGGCAGTGCCCCCTGGCGGTAGTAATGGTAACTGCTTATTTCGTACATTGAACTATTGTGAACGTAAATTAGTTTCACGCAAATTAATTATGCTAGAGCCACTGCTTATTTTAATGTGTTTTTTATACATCCGAGTTTGACCACGAGTTAACTGTATGGTAATCAATGAAGTGGTCGAAGATGAAGCACGCAGATTTAGAAGATCACTCTATCAATCTAGATCTATTATCTCTGACTTCGAAAATATTCCGATTATGTCTCTCAGGAAACAAGGAAGCCGGCAGCTTGTTCCATTCTTCGTTCGATCCTTGGTCGTACGGTTGATAAACGTAGGATAATCCAAAGAAATCAACCATGGTGGTAATAAGCCATCTTTCTACTTGTCTTGTAGTAAATAGGTTATATGTATAAGACTTTCCCAAAACGTGTGTAACTTTATCAATTTTCTTGTACACCAACCTAAAATGTTCGATTATAACGACTATATTGTTACTCATTTTATTAGCAACCTTATAACCTTTATGTTTTTAACCCTGCGGGCACTCTACTATTAGAGTAGTCAAAGAATAACATATTTTTTTTACAGAGATATTTCTATATTTGTTCTGAAAATAATGTATTGGACTAACAGGTATATTTATATATTTGATAACCACTGAAATAATAAAGTTATTGCACACCAATCACGAACAGTCATAAAGTAGAATTTATAGGGAAAATATTAACATCGCTAGCGGCTTTCGCGTCGTTCTTATCTACTTACCTATTATTTTAGTATGCCTTGTCTCAAATATTTGAAAACGTGCTCAAATAAGCTTGTAAGTTATGGTACTTTGCTAGTCAATTAAATGTTTTTCTATAGATAGATGATATATGAGTTCTTCTACTTAAATCTACCAACCACAAGAAAACTATCCATATCATCGGCTAAAGCTGTTGTTACTACTACTTGGAAAAGTGCTAGGGTTGTAAAATAGTTTTCTGTGACCAAAATATACACAACCATATAACGTTTAATTCGCTATAATCGATCTATCGGTAGAGTTAGTTATTAGGTATAGGTAAGTGCTTAGGTATAGGTAAGTACCTAAGTGGAAGGTAATGTTTGTAAATGCACGTATCAGTCACGACGTGACGAAGTTTTTAATTACGATTAGACGTGAAAATCGTCAGATGCAAGTAGGAGGGATTTCAGTGGCCCCCATTTGACCGTCGATTGCCATATTTGGCACGGCTCGCGTCTAAATATGGCCTGGCACGGCCCACCGCCCCGCGAAGCGCGTGCAATCGCTCCACTTCCGACTCTATTATTTCTATTTACGAAATAAACTCAAAATAAAAGCTCTATTTTAAATACGGATTTCAGCCGCTGAAAACTGTTCGCGGGTTCCCGGTTTTTCCTACGGATGTGTCGGGTTACCGCTGGCTCGCGTCTGTTCCCCTCGCACGCGGCCCCGCCTTGCGTGTGCGAGCGAGACAGGTAGACGTCAAGTCTCGCGGGGAGCAGCCGCTTGAAGTCAGTCGCGGTCCGAGCGGCCGACTCGTCAGTCCCGCCCTCGGTGTGTTCGCGTTTTCGGTCAGTCTCCGTTCGAGGTTCGGACGGTGAGGTGTGTGAAGCGCTCGTGCGCACGGTTACTGTGGCGTACTGCGAGGTTATCATGGACGCGCCCGGCGGAGCGCGAGACCGCTTCGGGTCGCCCTACGGCATGGGACTTCTGAGCGAAATGCCGCCGGAGATGTACGGAGGCCGCCCGCCGAGCTCATTGGCTGCCGGCGGAGGCCTAAGACCCGGCATGCAGCCGTGTCCGATGCCGCGAGGAGTTAAGCGGCCCTCGGATCAGTGTTACGACGAGAGGCCGTCGCAGAGCGTAGGCCTCGACCACTGCCCCATGCCAGACATCGCCGATGACGGCTATGCTTCCCTCCAGCCTAAGAAATCTCCTCCATCCAACGGCAAGAAGACCAAAGGCCGTGTCAAGATAAAGATGGAGTACATAGACAACAAGCTGCGTCGGTACACGACATTCTCCAAGCGGAAGACTGGCATTATGAAGAAGGTGGGTCGAGTCCTCTTTTGGCAATATTCCATATGGGTCACACCGAGCCCCAACCTGTTTGTGGGACAGTGCATAAAGTTCCTATAATTTTATAGTAAATGTGACTAGGAGGCAAGATCATAGTGTTGGAAAAATGTTATAAACATTGGAAATAATGTGTTGTAATGTTTTTAGTTAACTGCGGGTGGCTAGAATGGGCAAAACTTAAAATCTTTTATTCCTGTGAACCCATTTCAGATAAAAATTCTTTGAAAATTGGTTCCTGTTACTGGTTTAATTAATTGTTTGTAACTGATATATTTTGTAAATAAATTGTTTTGTTTGGTATGGTATGAAAGATATTTGTACCAAAATCAATATCTCAAATTAGTACAAGTTTTAAATTTTTTGGTCAGTCATTATGGTTTGATCTTTAGCTTAAAATAATCTTTACCTTAATATAAACCAAATTTTATATTAATTTTTTCATATAGTTTATAAGTGTTAATATTTTAAAGCTTTTTCAAAACATGTATCAACATTCTATTTGAAAACTTTTGAAAAGTGTTAAAAAGTTTTTTTTGATAACCATTTGCAAATTTACTATAAAGATGTATCAGAATCATGCCAACCAGTTTAAATTTCTCTAAAATCAATTTTAAATCGCATAAATAGCCTATGTTTTGGTTTTTAGGTTATGTTATTACAATCAGTGAAATCTTATGGAATATTGCCAAAACTGAGTTAAAATGATTTTTTACCTCATTAGTCATGTAATTAATCGTTGTTATAAGCCTTAGTAACGTGTTTTTGATTAAATTTACGTGCTTTTGTGAACATTTGTGCTGAAAGTTTTGACAGATGTCAGCTGATGCAAGGTTATTTTCGTGAGTATTTCTTCGTTAATTACGCTATGCCCTGTCGAAAAATTGTTGCAATTAGCTTACACTAAAGTAAATTGTTATTTTGTGATATTTCTGCTTGGTTCTAATCTCATTTTATTAGTTTTTACATAAAATACGGTGACAGATGCTGTCACGGGTGATTTAAATCCTACTCAATAGATGGCGCTACGTGTTCCGATTTCGGGGTTTTGTAGTGAACCAGTGATGCTCCTCTGGTCATGCGTAGATTTTAATTCGAATATACGTACATATATGTAGAGGTGTATAGATGAACATATTATAGAAAATTGTAACTTAAAAATCGATCGTAACATACCTAATAAGTTCTAACGTAAAATAAATAAACGGGTAGGCAGGAGGTTTTTACTTAACGTCTAGCGCTTACGTAGATTTTCAATGTAATTTGTACTATTAAAATAACTGTTATAGTATAAAAAAATCCTTTTTTATTTGGTATAAAAATGTATTTTTATCATGAGTTGAAAATTACCTTCCGTTTGAGTAGAAACGCAACTAGAATATTGGAAAATGTGATCTGAAACAAATATCACGGATTTAAAAAAAACAACTAGTAAAAATATGAAGGAATACAGTAATTATCTTCCTTTTTTAATTTAATATTGTAAGGCTAGAAAAATTACAATAATTTAACTTAAAATTAAACACACGATTCTAATTTTTTAATTCTAATAACATATGTGTGTAGCACACATATGTTATGATAGCATTTATTGTTTTTTGTAAAATAATTAAAATTAATATTCAAGTACTTGCAATAAAACGGGCACCCTGTGGCGTCGGGTTCTCGCGTGCCTATTTGCCTTCTATTCCGCCTTTACTTAATGTAATCGTTTAAACATAAAGAGGTTATTTAGTTTGTAATTCTGTGTAGGTAATTACTAAGCTATAAACTTACAATTATTGCCGCAATAAGGAAAGTTGCCATACCAATATCCAAATAAAAAAAATAAAAACTAGTATTAGTTTATAACTATATATTTCTATTTATTGTAAAGATATTATTTACTATACGTATGTTTGATGCGCTGATTAGATAAAAATGCAACCTATGTGA
Organism: Biston stratarius; assembly: GCA_950106695.1. Taxonomy (NCBI): domain Eukaryota; kingdom Metazoa; phylum Arthropoda; class Insecta; order Lepidoptera; family Geometridae; genus Biston; species Biston stratarius. Next base: position 29,801,884 of record OX467106.1, on the reverse strand, counting down.
AAATCATCCAATCAATATTTTAGGGCGGCATCAGCACTTCTAAAAAATAAAAAATTCGCTCAGTCTGTGTTACTGTGTTTTGTCGACTTATTTCTGAACCGAGCAACCGATTTTGATACGATTTTCATTGTCATTTACACTTTTATTTGCATCATTGCGAAACCGGGGCGGGTCGCTGTTATTTTATAAAGCCAAGTTCAGCACAGACTTAGTTTAGGAAATTGTTAGTTACAAACTAACAAAAAAGTTTTAGTATAAACATCTTACAATACCCAACTTATATATGATGCTGATTTGATTGTTTTGATAATAATATAATGGAACTAACCGCAAAAACTCGATAGCTTTAACATTCCGTAATTTGTATCTAATCTTGAATCGATTGATGATTGTCCTATTCATAGGATCAAGAGGAACGTTACAACACAAAAATGCTACCGAACGGTAGGATTTTATGTAGATGATTAGATAGTTACTACGAAGGTAGCTTCATTAAGTGAGCATGCCCAAGCAGACATTGTCAATCGCGCGTCTCAGTAGTCCATGTAGAAATGTCTAAGCGGCCCGTGTAGGGATGTCCGTCAAAATCCACCATTAAGCTCGGATGCAAATGGCGAGTGTACTGCAATGTCCTGACTTGTGACTTGTGTTACATGCTCTTGGATTTAATGAAGGAAATAGATTGACTTTTCTAAAATAGTTTAGTTACGAAAAACTAACTTATTACACGGTCTTCAGATAAATACCGATCGATTATCACCAGAAAGCTATTTCTCAGGTTACTTGTAACAATGTTATATTAATCGAAAACTGTGGCGAATGTTTATTTTATTTTTATTGAATGATCACATAAATGATGAACGAAATCTATTATCATCTATTAATAATTTTGTGAAGTTCTGGATCTTGGATCACAAGACCACTGGTTAGAAAAAAAGGCAGATAGAAATAAGAAACAAGAAAGTCCTTGGCCCTAAATTTTTTCCATGGTTTACACGAACTAAACGCACATAAATAATTTGATGCATTTGGGCGATATAAAGCATATTTGTGTGTGCGTAGTCCGGTAAAATGAGCGACAATATCTAGTAGAGACAAGGGGTCTTCACTCAGTTTCGGCTACAACATTTTATCTGTACTTTTTCTAATCTTCTTTTTTATTTTTGGCATCGTACTTTGTGTATTTTGCCAGTGTCAAGTTGTCCATTATTCCAAGTGTCTCTAGTTAAAATTAAGTAATGTATATTAAAACTAAGTAATAAGTATGAGTCACATAAAGTTAAGTTTTTAAACCACTTATAGGAAACACAAGTTTTGGAAAATGTAACAATGCAACGACATGATTTTTCCGTGATCCTGCTGAATTTCTCTTTTCCAATCTGTGTACAAGAAATGTTCGGTATCGTGTAACATGCACGCAAGGGCATGTCTCGCTGTGGGTATCAAAGTCGCCGGCGTGCGCCGTTGTTACCCATACTTGTTAGCTGAACCGCATCCGTTCGCTCTCGTTATCTCATGTAAACTTAGGAAAATAGATAATCAGCTAATTGATGTTCCTTTTGCAGTTAATATAGTATTAAAATAGTCTCTATTGAAATGTTTTTTGCGGTAGATCTCCGTAGCAAAATGTTGTTTAGGTAGGTAGGTACCACTTCAGTACCAGATATAAAACATTACTGTGTTTTGGTTTGAAGGGTACTGCAGCTAGTGAAACTACAGGGCCACTGAGATTAAACATCAAAGAATGTCTCAAAGTAATGAGCGCCATGGCAGCGATGCCCTAGACTTTATTTTGTTACTTAAAGTTCTGGGTACCGATGTAAAGGCCATGTCAAGGCTTTATCTTTCACAAACAGAGAAGCGTTTTGTTTGTAAAAAAAAAAATTGTAATTCGACTGCAGAAAGAACACCCACGCTATTTTTGATATAAATTCGTTTCATATAGCGGGTCTCGTAAGCTGCTCATCAATTGGATAATAACTTTTGTATAATAGTCAATTGCTTAATGATTAAAGTTTGTTAAACTGTACGGGTTACCAAGAGGTATTTTTTTTCAAGTTGGAGTAATCGTTTGATCACACCTTGCCTGATTTTAAGCAATATTTCGGTTTAGCATGTCGCACGCTTGTCTAGAAGGAACCGATTTACTACAATTGTAATTTCGTACCGTCTCTACCCATTACTCTTGCAATCGTTTTAAAGAAACATTACAACTGTCAAAAGTGTTAAATATTTATTATCGTGTAAATTATCTTTTGACTTTAAAAGATTTACAACTGAAAATGCCTGCGATACCATAATGATTGTAGGTAGGCTTTACTTCTAAATTTGCGGAAAAAATTGTTAGGCGCCACAACACAAACCCAGACAACCAAAAGCTCTTTACTGGTGAGTTATATGTTGATACCATTCGGGCTTGATACTGAAGTCAATTCTTGTTATTTCAGCTATGCTATCCATTCCCGTTTTTACCATCCTAATTTCGTAATTAAATTTGTGCACCGTAAATCACCTTTTTACCGTGGGTGGATAATTGTCCGTTGATTTCTCTTTAGTCTCTTGAACCTCGATTTTGGTAATTGATTCTAAATCACCCACGCGTTGGATTTCAAAGATTTTTCTGTTTCCCCTCTTGAATTTAGTCGGTCACGTTATTGCTTCATTTAGTTATGTTTGTTTTATTTCTCAGTTTGCTTTTGAATATCAGAGAAGGAATTAGCGGTTTAGGAGGTATGAAAAAAGTTGATCATTAGTATGGTCAATCTATGTGAGTCGAAAGTCGGAAGTCTGTTGCCAAGCTTTTATTTCAGATCCAGTTTTCAATTCAAACTAGGTGTTATTTTTATCCGCCGCCATCCATGTCAGGTAAAGATACTAATACTAACACGCGATAAAAATTGGTGTGCTTTGGCCAAATCGTTTGTTTTAAAAGAGTCGCATCAGCGTACGCCCCTGCGATTTCAAACCTCCGTTTAAAATTGTCGACATATCAGAAAGTTTTGTTGTTTATCACGATGTGGTATAAATCTATTCACCTTAGTCTAGTAATTCATCAGCAGGATCAGGCGGTCACCTTGCGAGGACTTTAATTGCGACGCCCCGGGGGCCTCGAGCAAACACGACGGCATTTGTTCCCGGCGAGCTCCGCCGACTTTGTCATGAAAATCGTCGGCGATATGTTGTTACAGCTTGACCGTTTAGTTCAGCAAGCGTTTAGACGGCCCCATAAAGAATCGTTTCCTGATGTTATTTATCAATAACAACGGGTAGGCTTTGTTACGAGAGCTTTGTTCTTACATTTGCTTGATCAACATTTATAATAAGTACTTGTATAATATTGACTTTATTTAGCTTGATTGTGTTGCTGACACATATTTTAAGTTCAGTTAAATACATCGCATCAAAAAAGCGATTTTGAGTGGAGCCGTTTTACAGCTTCGGATTTATAAATCAAAACGTGCTCCTTAAGAAATGATAATAGCCTTCATTGTTTAGCTGCTGCCTCCAATGCAAGAATAAATTATACAGTCCGATATAGGCGTTCCGATATAGTCCTTAAAGAGGACATTTTAATAAATTTAAAATAACGATTATCGTTGTCTTGCCGAGTCGTGATTTCGTTAGGTTCGTGGTTCGCTCTTGGGCCGGAATAAGTCGTCACGAACGATTACTAAATTAATTAGGACCTAGCTTGGATGTAGATTGCGCCTGAGATTATTTTCCCACACGACCTGACGACGTTTAGATTCTGAGATTCCGCAAGTATTGTTTATTTTAATAGATAAAAGTCAGTGTCGGACTCATGAAGCTTACCTAACAACTCTATTGACGCCACGGTGTCTATCGATCTAGTACTCGTAGCATTATGAAGACATGCTTGTAAAATTTTCAGTTTCTCCTTTCGGTCAGCTCAGTTTATTCATTTTAAGCATTATGTTCGCAATTCGTAGAGTGCAACAGAACGTTTTTGAAATGAAACAATTATTTGTTGCATGCGGCAATTACGCGGGTGAGCATCTGCGACCCATATCTCACGGCCTGCTGTTTTGTAATTCTAATTCGGATGCTGCGACCCGCACTTGCTCTATTATGAATTTCGGTTGCTTCTAATCTTAGTTTTGTAATGGCAAGTAATTTGCTTAAGCGTTGAGAAGTAAGAGTTTATTAGTAGATTGTGCTCTTAAATATCTTTGAAACACGATTTATGCGTACGTATATTGTAATCAAAATAAACATAGCGATCACATTGTGACTAACGTAACCTATGAATCAACCGATGTGAGTCTTTGTATCTTTTTTAAATTTCAAAGTTTTTAATTTAGTACTTCAAGTACCATCTGCCAATCTCGCTCTATCTTGACTAATAAACATTTAAATAAATTGAAAGTTCCAAATATGGCACCAAAACTACCAGGAGCGCATACATTACCAGGAGTTTACTGGGATTCGCGACTCACGCCAGTGCCCAAGGGAATGACATGCGACAAGGCGCCGCGCCGTACTTGTTTGAAAGTTTTGGGTTCGCCTTTTGTGAGTGGTGCATCCCGGGTGCGTGATTCCGCCACAGCTTTCTTAAATAGAAACTAGGTGGCGCTTTTAGAAATTGCTGGTTGATAATTATTTGTTAAAGACAATACAAGTATGTATAGATACATTTCCATATGAATTCTTTGTATTATGTTAACTCTAAAAATAATAGACAGAACTGAACAAAGGCAAAGAAATTTATTTTTACAAAAGTTTATGTAATTTGCATTAAACAATAATAATTACTAAATTATGACAATTGAAACAACTCAAATACAAACCGAAGTTCTACGATGACAGCCATTTTGTATTTAGTTCTTTAAAGTCGACCATTTCACAAAGCTGGCAGGGTTACACGGCGCGGTCTTGGCTCACTTACCAGGGCAACATATTAGCGATAGAGCTGTGACCATTATGCAAAGATCTTTAATGAAACACTGTCTATCTCCCCTTCGTGGTAAAAATCTTACTCAAACAGGGGACGTAATGGGTCTATAGTTATTGGGCGGTGGGAAGGGGACGTCCGACCCGCCCCTCGTACTAGTGTCTACGCCTCGTTGGTATGGGCGCCTAGTACTCGGTTGCTATTGCAATGCCAGTTACGTTATACCACCGTTGTTTAATTTGGCTACTAATTTTTTTAATGTCCGTCCCTGGTGATAGGATTAAAAGTATGCTAAATAATGTAAGAAATATTATATCTGAAGGGTTAAAGGTTGTCCGCGAATAAATACAAAAGCAATTTAATAATTATTTATCTTTAAAAACATAAGAAGGTAGGTACTACTTATTTATTGAGTTGCTATTTTTATAAAATGTAATTAAGAATAATGACTAACGGCGTTGTTCTAAAAATTCTAAAATAGAACTGAGTGATCGAATCGATTCGTTGTTCTAATGTCAATTTGTTGTTTGTTCACTTTGATTGATAAGGCTACTCGATATTTGATTGGTGAGTTTTGCGTTGTACACTGCTGTATTGTATAAGTGCGAAAATATCGAAATGGAAGAAGATTCGATTGTAGTGTTGTACTCGTTGCGTCGGTTATTCGAATAATAGCATTTATCGAATTGCTGTAGTTGTTGTTGTGGTCGGTTCATCAAAGAGTTTTAACCTCACGACAGAAACGCGTTTTCGAGAAAACTGAATAATGCGCACGAATGTGATGTTAGGACGTTTTGTCGGAACTGGTAAATATGCGATTGTCTTTTGGATAAATTTAATACACCGCATACCGACCTACGACTTCATCGCCCTTATCAGACGAAAAAAAATTTTACGCGCTTACTTACTAAATATCAGTTTGGATTTAGCTTCATATACATTTATATTTTTGTTTATAAAACACATTTACGAAATAAAACACTATCGCATTTCATATGTATATGTAAATAAGCAAAGAGACGCGATAATGGTTTATTTAAAAAAAAAAAAAACAAGAAATAACGTTGTCGGATCCATGAGTAAAAATAAATTGAAAAGGTCTTTACTTTGTTTTCGTCCAGAAGAACTTGTTTAATGGTGGTTGAAAAATTCTAATTCTATGCAGTAAGTCAGTCGCAATTATATAGGAGAAAATGTTGCATCCAGCGTGCGAAATTGACAGTTCGCTCTAAGAATATTGGATTCCAATTTCCAGTAGATGCGTTTGTTAGTCATCGGGTAACTTAATTAAACAATCCATTTTAGTACATGTATTCTATACATTGTCACAAGCTGGCAATTTTAAAATTTATCAGCATTTGAGTTTATACTTAACTAGCGACCCGCCCCGGCTTCGCGCGGGTGCAATGTAGATACGAATGCGGTATGTGGATGTTTTATACATACATTTTTTTGTAAATAGGCTTTATGGCTGATAGGCTAGGTGTTTGACCACAGCTCACCTGATTTTAAGTGACGGTGTGGTCAAACACACCTAGCCTGGAATGGAACTGGCTCTCAAGTGAGGCTGTCGGAACACACCGTTAGATGCTTGGCAGCAGATTTTCAACTTGGGGGTGGTAGCTAGCCAGCCGAGTACTAGAAAGTACCCTACCATCACGCTATGGTTTCCTCACGATGTTTTTTTTCCTTCACCGCTCTGAGCTCAAATTCATTGTTGTGGTTTGAACCCACGCCCTTCGGCATGCGAACCTACCGCGCTAACCACTGAGCCATCATCGTTACAAATCACTTATAATACATACCTACATAACAGACATCTATGTTAGTCACACAAATGTTAGTCCTGAGTGGGAATCGAACCCACGCCCTTCAGCTCTCGAAACAGAAGTTTACCAGGACTAACACGGCAGTCAACAAACAAATGTTATTAATAAAGAAATAAGTATTTAAAATTGAATTTACATAAACAAAACAAGTAACGAATTATACAAATACCTATGCATTCAAAAGCTGATTCAAAACTCCCACAATAAAAGGGAAAAGTAGCTAAGACGATGGCAATGCTATGTTTTTGACCTAAATAAACACCAGCTTTCTGGCAACCTGCCGCCGTCACCAAGCGTTTGGCCAGGTCCCTATATCTATAACTCATGAGCGGCTTACAAATGTCTTTACAAATTAAAAGTACCTACTAGTCTCATATCTATTGTGAAAATTAATATAGACGCAACAAAATTTACCTAATTAGTTAACTTGATGGGTAAAACGTTGTCAGCTTTTGATATATACACATATGTGTGTGTTTGCGTCTATAGACTTGAAAACAACATAAATTTTGAAAGAAAACCAAAGGTGTATAAAAATTATTTAATATTTGAAAAATAAAATTGTACAATAGATGATCACAGCGATGATAGCTCAGTGGTTAGCGCGGTCGGTTCACCGCCCTTTTGCGTGGGTTCAAACGCCAACAATGAGCTTGAGCTTACCGGTGAAGGAAAACATCGTGAGGAAACCATAGCATGGCGGTAGGGTATTTTCTAGTACTACTACTCTCAACTAAAATTTGTCGCCAAGCGCTAATTGGCGTGTTCCGGCAGCCTCACCTGAGAGCCAGTTTTATTTCAGGTAAGCTGTGCTTTAACACCTTAGACCACACTGTCATTTAACATCAGGTGAACTATGGTCAAACACCTGAATTGTCAACCATTAAAGAAATATAGTAACAGATTTGCATGAAAATTGTCGAGTTCCAAGTAGTAAGTACCTAGTATTTCTTCTAACTCTAGTGGATCTGCCTGTACATCCAAGCTAAGCCACCTGCTGAAGACAGGTTTCAAATAAATACCCAGATGATCAACATCAGCACGGTTCATAAATCTTGCTAACATACTTGCAACTTTTAATTGATTTTTAGCACCTGCGACTTACCAGGTTTTCCCATTAACTTGATTAAAACATTAGATCGTCGTTAGTTATCCATAAAGCTGTTGCTGATGATGATTAGTGGATTAATAATTCCAGGAAACATAAATAATAATTTTCTTTTTTATGTCTGATAGGCTAAGTATTTGACCACAGCTCACCTGATGTCAAGTGACGGTGTGGTTGAAGATGGTAAACACACCTAGCCTGGAATGGAACTGGCTTTCGAGTGAGGCTGCCGGAATACACCGGTAGGTGCTTGGCGACAGATTTCAACATGAGGGTAATAGCTAGCCAGTCGAGTTCTAGAAAGTATCCTATTACCACGCTATGGTTTCCTCACTATGTTTTATTTCACCGGCAGCTTAAGCTTGTTGGGGTTTGAACTCACGCCCTTCGGCGTGTGAACCGACCGCGCTAACCACTGGGCTATCATCGCTACACAAACAAGTGCAAGTGCAAACAACGCTATTTTCCTCTGTAAAGATTATTAACGAATATAATTTTGAAGTGTATACATACGACTTGCATATGGTTGGCATCACTGTATTCTTGGAGATTCAGTATTAAATCAAAATAATCAAAATAAATTATCAAAAACCTGCCTTGGATAAACGAGGTAGAGTGAGTATGCACGAGGATTCTTCACTTTTTTTGCCGCTCAAATCCTATCATTAATAAAGAGGACCACGCGTATAAGAGCTAAACATTCGATCAACGTGAAACATGTGCATAATTATCCGCTGACAATCTCTCGTTAACAACCAAGATCGCGTATCGCAAATAAATCACTTATTTACTGAAACAGATATTAACATATTTAGGTAATTCTGGTTTCCAAGTCCCGACGTTATTCCGCCGCGATGTTATCAAATGGGTCGTCAGAAAAACGGTAAGCGATCGGTAGCCACCATAGAGATTACCGATATGTGACGCTCCGTCAAAATTGGCAAAGCGGCCGTGCCAGCGGGATCCCATCCATAATACATCGTCCCCGGGAACGTCATACATAAAACATTAACGAGTAAAGTTTTTATTTGATTGCGATTCGAGACCACGACGAGACTTTTAACTTTTTTGCGATCAATTAAAAAAAATGTCCAGATTTCGGTGGGAAACCGCGGAATGCTCGTTGTCATGCAATTGGACAATACCGACGGTTTTTGTCCTCGGTGTCGTTTTCCGAGGAATCTGCGATATTTTGAAACTGCGACTGCGTTCTGCGTGGTTTCGAAATCGATTTTGTTTTTGCGGCGGACCTTGAGCTTTGATCCGCCATCGATAAATTGAAAGTTGACAAATAAAAGTAACCATGTAATACCTACATAATAGACGGCATCGTTGTTCACAACAGGCAGGATGTGGTCAAACGAGAACCGATTAAGGATTAAAAAAAATGCGCCATAAGCTTATATCTTGACTTCTACATTAAATTTCTATCCTATTTAACGTATAATAAATAATCTTTTAGACCACTGAACTGTTTGTTTGATGCTATTATGTCTTGAGATACATTTGCGTTCAACTTTGTGGAGATGTCCAAGCAGCTCTTGCTACCAATTTCAAGTGGAAGGCTGCAGGGTACAGGGATCCAGCTTTGTATCCTTGCCAGTGTGTCGCTGGACGCCTACGCAGGCGGTTGCGCTGGCACGCAGTCAGTCACAGTTCGGTCACGTGCGCGCCCACTTCCCGCCTACAAACTCACAACATTGCGAAAAAAAACAAATCTCCGGGCGTAACTCTCGTCTCAACCTTGAAATTTAATGCCTTCGTTAAATTGCCTCACGTGGGCTACTTAGGACGACTCATAAGTTATCTGTACTACCATTGTCCATTGTATTCTATTTAACTTTCGATTTTTACACAAATAAAATTAATGGACCGATCGTCCAGTGACGGCGTAAATATCGCTAATTGGACGTGAAACTGTACAATAATTTGCAATGAACGCCGAGCGATCAATCAGGCGCGGAAGCCGAAGCATTCGGATTATCTCAATAAGTTACGTGTCACATGGTGCCGTTAATTAAGCCATTTGTCCGGCGGCGGAACAATTTACATTTCTCCCGGAGTCCTGGGACTCGCGCTCCCAGCTCGGAAACGACGCATTATTATCCTTTTAGGGAGGGCGGCATCCTCAGACGCCGTCCTAACCCTTTATCGAGCCCACCTGTGTTAGCCGCTGGACGTATGAATTGTCCAGTAAATAAGTTTAGCGGAATATTTGCGGCTTTCATGCTATTTAGTGGCACCGTTGGTCATTTGCATGCGACCGAGACGGGAATTAGCATTTAACACGGAGCGCTTGGGCATCAAGGGAATTAGAAATTCGATCGGACGGGTGGGAGGGAGCAGTCCTCGTAAACTGACGACACGTTAACATGTGCGCTCGGTACACGCTGTCCAACAGAGGTATAAAATTGTCTCGCGTGCAACACAATTCACGAACTGGTTCTGGAGACAGCCCATCAGGCAGGTCCAGCTCTCGCAGGTGAAATGTATTGACAAGTGGTCTTCCTTGATCCGTATCGGCGTGATGGTATCGAGGTGGCGGCGCTTCAGTCGGCTCCTGTTACCCTCGGACTCTCGGACCCGTTGCATTGTGGAGATCACAGATAAAGCTTGTTTATTTAACGCTGAAATTTATTCCGCTATGAGCAGCCATTAAGAAAAGAATTATTAACAGACGGACAGGTTTACGTTCATAAGCTCAGTAATAACGTACTGAGTTTATTTTCTCGTATTTCATTAACGAACACGTTAATATATTTAATAAATTCTGCAAACATCGAACTGTTAGCATTATTCTATTGTGTAGATTAGTCTGCGTGAATGAAGCTCATTATTCAAGGTCGGGTTAGACTAAAATGATACGGTGCGTAAACAACATTTGATAAATGGAAGTAGTAGCAGGAAACTAGTGTTGTCTGGACTGGCGACAATATATTAAGGATATGCGACGGTCATTCATAACGCGCTCTTGTTTATGAATGAAGCTGTCAGTGTGTAATTACCGACGCCATTGCAGTTCGATCGACGCCTTAATTTGCATACCTCTTTAGTCTTGTCTATAGTTACAATAGAGAATAAACAGTATGCGTACTCCTTAGAGATAAATCACTTCTTAGCACACACACATGCATAAATGCTGGTAGTTGGCTTCAATGCTTTAAATTTTTTTTCCCTTGTGAAACGCTCTCGTTTTACAAAACGGAATTATAAAATAATCATCTTCATCTTGAAGATGCGAACTTTCCGAAAGTATTTGATTTAAATTAAATTTGTTTCTCAAAATGAAATGTTACAATCAAAAGCAAATTTCTATTTGAGATTTGTATTGAATGTAATCTGGTTTCCACATATTCTTCTCTAGTGTCATCTTTGCATTATTTATTTGCATGTTTCCTACTGTCTACTGATCCACTCGCCTATATTGATTCAAGGATGGCCCATTGTTCGGTGGATTGGGCATTGTCGGCTATAGCCGCCCATTGTCGCTTAACATTCGGTCGTTTCATTGGATCTTCCTTATATTGTTCCATCGATAATAATAGCTCTCAAATTGCTTAGTGAATTTTGATCCTTATGTAATCCTCAATCTGGGTTTCTATTTTGATATAGATATATAATCAATCGTATAATAATGAATTTAAAACCGAAACATCAAACCTTCACTTCTAACATTGTATCGGTCATTATATATACCTTCTCGTGACCGGTGATTGAAACCTTTGTTGCTTATAAACATCTGAACATCAACTCAATTAAAACGTAAATATTCATAAACGAATCAGGAAAAACACTCGCAATAGCCATTAATCTTGTGGCAAGTCAGTCGCTGCCTGTGTTACACCGTCGATAATACACCAGTTCTAGTAATCGGTAATTATTGTTTAAGCGGTCTTTAAAGTAATCGCCCGAGGCTCGGAACTAACCAGCCCCGCCTGACAGACACCTAGTGCCACTGCTTGGGCCGCTTTAACCACTGATCAAAGTGCTTGTGCCCTGAATGATACTCGATACCCAAGATACAGATTTTTGCTTAATGAACAAGACTAACAACATTCACTTTGTAATTATCGCGATAAGTTTTCATTATCAGCTAATTTAAGTCTCGCTTTGCGTAATCTGCTCCCTTTTCATTATCCCCCTTTTTTACTGTCGCAACCGCATCCTGAGCAGTTTTATGTTCGTTCTTTTATAACTTATTAAAATGCTATGTACATTTTTATGAGGCACGAGTTGCGACCAAATATCGATATTCTGCTAGACGTTTTCATATTCGTGAAAATTTTTAAATTTCAAATCGAACCCCAATTACATATCAGCTGTATCGAAATGAGCTGGAAATTTTATTGTGCCATTGTTGGTTTTAATAACATATTCTTCGTATGCGTAAGTTTTCAGCGCAGGCTCGTGCGTATATCATCCTGACACATTTACATATTGTACCGCTATTCAAGGAAAGTTTCGAGTCGGTCCACTCCTCCGAATCATTACTTTTTTTCTGTAATCAAGTTTTTGTACGCATCCGATGAACGTTCAAAACAAACAAGCCGCCAATTTTCACAAAACCCATTCGACCCTTTCTGGAATACAAACTTATGATTTTCGATTTTACGTGGTCGACATTCTTTGTAAATGATTATGTGAAACTGCACAGTTAACTTGGCATCATTTGAGGTTGTATTTGAGTAGTCTTAATCGTGATTAAACGTGTGGCTTCCGATTGGATTGCACTGATCGATAATTATGCTTGAAACTTTCCCTTTTCGATCATTATTGGCGTCGCGGTTGCCTTTGAGCACTTCGTTTGGCCCTACAGTCTTTTTCATAACATTTTTAATCTATGTTTGTATCTGCTGTAACCTCTTGGGAATTAGTTAGCGCGCAATGAAATTATGTTAAAATTTACATTTAATGTAAAGGTGAATCAACTCGCTGACCTTAATGCAAATAGCAGGGCATCCTTGCCTTACAGGGTGTGCGATGACGGCGACTGGCAAACAAATAAAGCCACGTGGCGACGCACGAGTAGGCAAAAGACGAACTCGGCCCGTTTAAACCTTTTACGACTAATCCAGTCGAGAGCCGCCCACAAATATGGCAACCTGGCCTTTCATAACCTGTTTTTGGGGTTTCCTGCGCCCCCGGCGTTCAACTTACGCTATATTTTTTATTCACAAGCACGTGCTTGCTATCTTTTATCAATATGTGGACTCCTTCCGCAACAAATATATTAGTGTTTATGATATTATCATGCAATTGTAATGCGCTTGCGTTTGCAGATTCCTGTTTCTTGTTTTTGTTATCCATTATTTTTGCTCGTAGAAGCAATGTCCGAGCTTAGAGATAATTTAATAGGTAAAAGTAATGAATGTAAGTGCGTGCGTTTAGCCTTGGTTCGGCGTCTGTGGACCAGTTCAGGTAACTTCGATTACCATGTGAATGGCCGTCGTCTAGCCGCTACACGATAATAGCTAACACCTTAGGGCTCAGTGAAAGTGGTTAGATCGAAGGGCTCAGGGAATCGCTCTGGATTCCTAGGATTGCCCGCTTACTTGTTTTATTAAAATCAAGTCGAATGTTTCATGACTTCTACGAGTAGATAAGTTTAGATGCCAGAGTTTAATTATTTATTGATTTTGACAATAATTTATAGATGATATCAAATGTACTCCAAAAAGTAGGTCAGTATGTATATTACTAGCGATAATCGTAAGTAGATTTACAGAATCAATTACACTGTGAGTATAGCACATAAGTCACTGCTTAATTTAACACTTTCATGTTTGACATGAGATTGATAACTTAATTAAAAGTATGTGTTGTCATTTCAATATCTATGCTAATGAGTCTTTCTTAATTATCGTTTCGTATTCTTATCTCGAATATTTATAGTGCTACTAATATGCGGGAGTAGCTGAACGTATCTCTCATCGTTGGTCCACTTCTCTACAACATTAACGTCATATTTGATGGTTTTAATATAGTTTGCAGTTACAATGTCATCTCTCGCATCTGCCCCAAGTGTTGCACTGAAAGTTATTGAAGCGCCCGCGTCGCATACAAGTAATGTCGATACTACCTTGTAGCTATAAAGTTGTTAAGCCGGAATTGCACAATATCGAGGACTCAGGCTAAAATGTAGCATTAACCAATAAAATTAAAATGTAATAAAACGTCAATGTGCACTGAAATCGACGAGAATCACGGGGTATTACTTATATTACATTATTATTATTCGGTTATTGCGTATTTTATGAGATTTCTGGTTTCTCGTTTCGTTGAAATGGCACTGTTAGTGTTACCGACGGTGCTCTGGGGACCGAGTTTAACAAGACTGGCTTGTAATTAAGGACTATTTACCGGGCATTAATTTTTGGCAATAAAAGAGGGGCACGCTCGAAATGATCAGTACGCATGCGGGACGGATGCTCCGTGGGAAAAGCGGCGGCTTTGTACTCCATTGTACTCGTAATTAGCCACTTTTTTGTGACCATGTCGCAACTCGCACTTGTCACCGAAATGTCGCATATCGCAATGCCTCCTCCTGAATATTTTCCTTTAATTTGTGACTTACGCACAACTTATTCCACAATGCATTCATTTTTTGTCGAAGGAATTTTTCTTCCAAAATTTGCACAGAGCACTTGAGCATCAAAATGGTCTTTTTTGTAATTCATAAGTGGTTATTCACGTGTGGACGGCTTGACTGACGTTTTTCATTGTCAGTTGACCGTTTTGAGTTTCTCTTTATGGTTTTTGGTTGTTTGTTTTAACTTGATTGCTCGTTGCAGTATCGTGCCGTTAGGATGTAATCTTCTTTTATTAATGGCGTGTCACCGTTAATACAATAATTTTTTTTGGACGTGGGATATAATGTAAATGTAATGTGTTCTGAAAAATATTCGTATCCGACTTGGCCATCGCTTTCTATCACACGATATTTATATCATGTTGTAGAAATAGTCCAATCTCCTAAATATTTATACGTATATAAAGTAGGTAGTTTATTTTAGAAAAGGTGGTTTTGGGGTGGGGAACTCCTAGCTTTTTTTGGAGAAATGGTCGATATATTCTTTCGTCTTAGCTTATAACTATTGTACTAATACTTACTTTATTTTTACTTTAATGTTGAATAGTCTCACTGTCGTCATTATCATTTCAGCCGTAGGACGTCCACTGCTGTACATAGGCCTCCCCCATTGACTTCCATAAAGACCGGTTGGAAGCGGCTCGCATCCAGCGCGTTCCTGCGGTCTTTATTAGGTCGTCTATCCACCTTGTGGGTGGACGTCCTACGCTGCGCGTGTCGGTCCGTGGTCTCCACTCCAGAACTTTGCAGCCCCATCGGCCATCAGTTCTGCGTGCTATGTGCCCTGCCCACTGCCACTTCAACTTGCTAATCCGTTAGACTATGTTTGGTACTCTCACGGTACTTTTGTTATTTTTTTTGTTCTATGCGGACTACATGAATGGATAACGGCATGTTCCTGAAAGTTATTTTCATTTGTGTCAAAAGCAATTTCTGTCGTTAAAACTTCCATCACACTAATAGTTATTATAATTGAAAAATGTGTATGAATGTTTAAAATACTTACTTTCACTTCTTCCTTTCTTAAACTTTCTTTTAGGTCCATCGTAGATCGCATTTTGGCTTAATATCAAGAGCAAACGTATTTAGTAAAAAAATAGATTATGTCCGGGATTAAAACGGGCTTTTTACCCTGGAAAACGTAGGTGGAACCATAGAGTGCAGCTAAATTGTATCTGGACGACATTGAAATGACGTTGAATATGTACATATATTATGTTCATCAACAAGATTATTAAATACAAGGCATAAGTCTAGAACAGTCAGATTTTCGTCCTTTCTCATACAAACGGCATGTTCCCAGCGTTAACTAGCCGATTATCTTGTTTATAGAGCTATTAGTTGCAGGCTATCGTATTCTATATCTGATCCGACAAAAAGTGCCGTTTTCATCGCCGTCGAGGCACCGCAGAGGAAATTCCATCTAGGGCTGCTGCTAAAGAATAACTATTGAAGATCGCAAACCGCTTTAAGGGAGGTTTTCCTTTAAATGTCTACATGACACAAACAAACTACTTATTTCCGAATGAAATGACGAGGCATATTGCTTAACTACGCAAATAAGAGAGATGTCAAAAATTTATTAAATAAAAAATATATTTTTAATCTGATTGTGCTTTCTATGGGTACTTATCTGATATAATCTAGTAAACACTATATACACACAAGTTAGTTTACCAGATTTGTCGTTGGTGCGCTCCACGGATTTTCTCTCGTCTATGGTGCGCTCTCTACTTTCTACCCGACTATGGCAGAGCAAAAAGGATGGGTTATGTTTTTAACAGTCTATGGATGTATGTAGGTACGTATTTTCCACCGTAGCGACGAATCTATTCGGCCGATTTTGATGAATGAGGTGTCAATGTGACATAGGCAACAATTTTCCCTTTAATTATTTGTTTTTGCCGTAGTCCGGTTTTAGTTTTTTAAACATTTTAGCTTGTTGAAGTATTTTTTTGCAATACGGAATAGGTTCGCGTTTGTCTACATCCAGCCTGATATTAAGCAACGATGTGGTCTAGGATGGATCACGCTTACTTAAAAAGAACCTGTTTACTCGTATTTCGATGCATACTATTTTCGAAATTAATTCTATTATATTTCATTTATAAGCAGCGATGCACTGGACTTTGTTTTGCTACTCAAAGCTCTGTGCGCTGCAATGGTCATGGACTGGCGTTATCTCTTACCATCAGAAGAGCGCCTCGTTCGTTTCATTACATTCTAAGTGAATATCTTATCCATTGTACATGGAATAAATTGCGTAAAGGAACTAGTACGCTATAAATTTGTGTTTTCCGAAAGGTGCAATATGGGTCTTCAAATCCAAAGTAAGTAGGTTCTTTCCAGGTAATCATACTCCACCACACTATTGCTTGACAATGGTCAGGCAAGATGGTCTAACATATGCTTCAGAGTAAAACATTAAATTAAAAATAGAAACTAAATACGATTTTTTACGGTTGACAAGCTACTTAATGTTAAGTGACGGTATGGTCTTAGATGGTACAGCGCTCATGGAATAGAACTAGCTCTCAAGTGAGGCTGCCGGAGATTTCAACTTAGGGTGGTAGTTAGCCAGCCGAGTACTACAAAGTACTCTACCATCAGCCTGCGGTGTCCTCACGATGTTTTCCTAGTAAAGAAACTAGTATGCTATAAAAGGTTTTTTGATTGATTCGACAATATCTAGGTATCCTTTAAACTTTCTTTATGTTGACCTTAACTTGCACTCCACTTTTTTATCGACCTTAGGTAAAATAAGTATTCCATTTTATGACTATGCTCAGTCTTACAGAATAATACTGACATTTATGCCTCCATGCGATCTTTTTGTTGTAATTTATTTGTCAGAATATTCAAAGAATCTTGTCTTTAAAAAACCGGACGAGTCGGTTGTTATGAAAAGTAAATCATCAGGGCTTGCTGCAACAGATTAATGGATTTACATTTTATTAATAAAATTAAAATAGCCTTTATTTACTCTGACCATAACAAAATCTTAATATTATACTTATTTATTCTAGTGCCTAATACAACTAGTATACAACTATCAGCTACCAGGTCAGGCTGTCTGGAGACATAAGTACGTCTCCTCTAACTCTCTCGCGATACAGTGCGACACGTCTCAAACCTTTGGGCAAATCATCCTCCCATCTTTTCACCCGTCTTTCCCTCCGCCGTTTTTTCATTCCTTGGGTACCATTCTGTATTGAAAAAAAGAATTAAATCAACGCTTTACGGACATCGCTGCCCGTATTCTTTTTAATTTACCCATATTTTATGAATTTAAATTTGCAAGAGGAAAATAACTAATTAACGTGTTTTAAGAAAAAAGCGTAATGTTAAACTCAGTCTAATTATTTATTCTACGGGCTAAATTAATCAAAAACTAAAAAATCATTCGTATATAATGGGTTCGTTTTAGGTAACCGTGCTCCATCTTAAACCACACTGCTGCTTAACATCAGGCACGATGGTCGAAAACGAGCCTATTCGGAGTAAAAAATTAAATAAAAAGTACAAACTAGAAACGATTTTTTTGATGGTTGACAAACAAAGTGTTTGACTACAGCTCAACTGGTGTTAGATAATTGTGTTGTCGAAGATGGTAAAGCACACCCAGCCTGAAATGGAACTCCTACGTTAGGCTGCCGGATAACACCGTTAGGTGCTTGGCGGCAGATTTTTAACTTTCCTCACGATGTTTTTCCTTCACCGGCAGCTCAAGCTCGTTGTTTTGAACATACACCCTTCTGCGTGTGAAGCGACCGATCTAACTAAAGCTATCGTACGCTACAAAAAACGATCCAAATGCGAGTTTCATACACGTTGATGACAGTTATCTTTTCATAGCGAGGCCGATGACAGCCATTGAAAAAATGTCGATCGAATGGGCATCACTTAAATATTTAAAGCTGACAGCCGTATCTTAAACACTGTTAAAATCACAGCTGACGATTAAATTTGCAAAGCGATTACTCCGTCCTCGCGCGCATTATTACGCTTGCTTTTGACAGCGGCGGATCGGCTTTCGATTTTGATCCGGCACCAGTTCTGACAAGCTGCCTCGACACCCCCCGTACCTTCGAAATACTTTCATGGCACACTTTAACAATCTGTTTTAATTGGAGCATTTATCACGTAGTTTTTTGCAATATCGATTTTAATAATTCAACGGGAGTCGGATCTGTCAATCAGGTCCGTAAGCCGTTGCTTTTAATTTAAGATTTAGTTGCGTCACTGATTGATCTGAGCATGCACGTTTAAAGGGATTAAGGGGAAAGTTGATGTGTCGTTTTAATAAGGACTAACTAGATCTGTTTTGGCGTATTAGTAAACCCGATCTGGGTGATGGCACTCATTGATATGTGTAATGATCCTACAAATATAAATGTGAAAGTTTGTATTTTTTTTTTATGGCTGACTGGCTTATTGTTTCACCACAGCTCACCTGATGTTAAGTGACGGTGTGGTCGAAGATGGTAAAGCACACCCAGCCTGGAATGGAACTGGCTCTCATTGTATGTTTAGATGTTTGGAGATTTGTTACTCAATCACACAAAAACGGCGAAATGGATTTGGATGAATTTATAAATATCATCTGGATTTACGTATAGAATAGGTACTTTTCATATAAAAAAAATGTTAAGTTCCTGTGGGATTATTAACTACTTGGACGTATTCACTTGAAATTTGGTATAGATGCGTCTTATGGAACAATATTCAGGGATAAAAGGTATCTATCCATCTTAATCTAATAATATTATAAAATAGAGTAAGCTATATGACTATTGCTTATTTGTTATTTACACATGATACAGTTTGTAGTGAGCCAAGAAGGAGTTATTGTACCCATCATTATGAATAACTTTTACTACGGGTACAACATTAAAATAGTGAAGAAATCGCTCAAGGCGATAAGGCCGCCGTTGTATTACCACTAAAAGTTATAATGTATCGATTGCTGTTCCATAGAAATAAACATTTCACCAAATTTATGTAGGGTTTTATCAATTTCAAAGTTGTGTTCATAGTAAAAATGAATGATGAGTACAATGGCACCCTTTCGGATTAAAACGCCTAAACTTATAACCCTGTATAGCAAGATGTAAGAATATGGTTAACATAGATTTGAAAAAATCTCATGTTTAAATAAGCTCAAAATCTCAATGTAGAAACTGAATTTTGATCCGAATTTTTCTTGAAAATTACGCTTTAAGGCAGCCATTTCGTTATTTTAATACTCCAACGTAAAATAAAACCAATCGGAAATCTTTAGCTAAATCTACTAAATAACTTAACTTTTAGCTACGATACATTTCAAGTTGATGATAGGGATTGATTATTTATTTTTAACATAGCTACAGAAACACATTACGACGTTTTATTTCTCTGCTATAGTTAGTATAACTTCTATAGCTTCTACTCTAAAAGCAATTCAGTACAACAGAAATCTAGAAAAATGTAAGTATGACAGCCCTAAAGTTCTAGGATCAGGTCAAGTGGTAGAGTCATAGAGGTTAGGAGATTGTTTGCCCTGACTAATCAGCGTTTAAACTAAGCTATTTGTTTAACTCCCGACAAAGTAATTTCAGAATAACTGTAAACATTGAAGATAATATTCGGAGCAAAGTATTTACTATTCGAATATTTATTTATGAATGTAGAAATTTTGTCAAACTCTTATCACGAGATAAACTAGTTTTTAGGGTTTCGTACCCAAAGGGTAAAACGGGACCCTGTTACTAAGACTTCGCTGTCCGTACGTCTGTCTGTCTGTCCGTCTGTCACCACGGTGTATCTCATGAACCGTGATAGTTAGATAGTTAAAATTTTCACAGATGATGTACCTATTTCTGTTGCCGTTATAACAACAAATATTAAAAAAATACATACAGTTGAACATAGAACCTCCTCCTTTTTTGAAGTCGGTTAAAAAACAGAATAAAATAAATATTTAAGGGACCTCCCATACAACAGACATGTTCCCCCAGTTTTTATAGATAATAAATAGTATGGAACCCTACGTGCGTGAGTCCGACTCGCACTTGGCTAGTTTTTTATTTTCTAGTTATTTTGATGAAATATTTATGGTATATGGTATGGTTCAACATGGTGGTAATGTACTTTCTAGTACCCGGCTGAGTGATTTTCAACTTGAGGGTTGACAATCTACTGCCAAACACCTAACGGTGTGTTTCGGCAGCCACACTTGAGATCCATATCCATTCCAGGCTAGGTGTATTTACCATCTTCGACCACACCGTTACTTAACATCAGGTGAGCTGTAGTCAAAAACCTAGCCTGTCAATTGTTTGAAGAAAAAAAAATCAAAATTATGACATTTTTAATTACATATTTGAAATTATATTACGGAATTTGATTTCTAACTTTGGTGTTATCAATAAAACTCAATAAGTTGAACATCTAACCAACTACCTAACAATGTGTTCCGACAGCCTCACTTGAGAGCCAGTTCCATTCCAGGCTAGGTGTGTTTGGCATATTTGATAACATCGCTATTTAACATCAGGTGAGTTGTAGTCAAACACTCACCTTGTTAACCATATAAAAGGTATTTTAATATTTCATAACTGTTCTCTCCCATGGAATTCTCGATTCGATTCAAAACACTGATAAACGTGTACGATAACTTTTCAAACTTTACATTTCAGATTTCTAAAGTTTAAAGCCCTGTTTGAACTTAATTACAGTTTTAATTTGATTAATGTATATTAACTTGGCTACTGTTGCGTCTCGTGCAAATTTATTAACTCTCGAATAAGATAATAAAATCAATTGAGGCAATAAACCTGATTTTTAATGCGTTTTGTTAAGTTCTGTAATCGTTAACTCATTTATCTTAACTGCTGCTGATAATGTGCTTGTTTTCAAGTTAATTTAGTTTGAACTTTTGTAAATAAGGGGACTTCGCATCAACCGTAACATATCAATCAGTAAATTGATTCGCTTAACGAACTTTTGTTAATGAATTTAATATCTTTATGTGACATCTGCCAATTTTAGCGTGAACTTTAAGTAATTCATATTGAGAAATCTTACTTATCACTTTTAATTAACTCAACTTTTTAGGGTTTCGTACCTCAAAAGAAAAAATAAACAGAATTCTTATAGGATCACTTTATTGTCCGTCTGTCAAGACCTTTTATCTCGGAAACGTGTGGAGGGGAGGTATCGTGCTGAAATTAAAAATCAAACTTCTCAGTTGTCGCAAAAAAAGTTTAGTCGTCGCAATAAACCGTATACGTTTCGACATTTACAAGGGAACTTTCTCTGCACTTGCATCCCCCTGTCTAAGTGACAATTGTAGTAAGCATAATGTATTAATATTTATAACTGTAAACTGTAACCTAATATGAAAATAAAGATCCACAAAAAAAAATGCCTTGCTGAGTTTCTAGCCGGAGTCTTCTCAGTTGAAGTGTAATTACGAGCCGGTGGTAGATTCAAACATGTAACTTAACGTTCATAAGTGCCTTACCAGAGCCTAAACTGAATAAATGACTTTTGATTTTGGTAAAACTCTCATGATAATCCGTTCAGTAGTTTTTAAGTTTATCGTGAACAGACAGACAGACCAACAGACGCGGCGGACGACTTTGTTTTATAATATGTAGTGATAATGGAAAAAAATCGGAAAACTGCTTATTAATTTAATCACAAAAAATAGGGTCGTTATGCAAGGCAATGAGAA
The DNA here is from genome assembly GCA_950106695.1 of Biston stratarius. NCBI lineage: Eukaryota > Metazoa > Arthropoda > Insecta > Lepidoptera > Geometridae > Biston > Biston stratarius. Next base: position 29,779,729 of record OX467106.1, on the reverse strand, counting down.
CAAGAATTTATCATTACTACTGGTTTGTACGGAACCCTCGAGGGCGAGCCTGACTCGCACTTGTCCGTGTTTTTTTCCTCAGAGGCCATCGCGAAACATCAATGCACTTTCGTCGTATTAATGAGATGTCCATACGCCTCGTTACTGAAAAGAATATCTTAAATACGAGTTTTTATATTGAAATATATCGATCGTCGGAAATTTCACTGGACGTTCATTAATCATGTTTTAACAACAAAGCTCATTATGGGTGCATTTGTAATTGTCAATTTTGGCAGCGTTGCGTTGAGTGCAAAGTTGGTAATGCTGTTGTTGACAGTTTTATTGTGTGAGGAGTAAGGGTGAGTGTGGATTGACTGGGTTTTATACTTAGAGGTGGTGTCACGGATGCAAGTAGAGTTGCTAATTACGGAGTTATCATCAATCATCTAAGGGAAGTGGTATTAGGGCGCGGAAGCTGTCTCTCTGAAATTGAATTGAATTGTACCTTTGACAAATGGATCGCCGGAAACAACTTGGTTTACGAATCAATTGGATCAATCAATTGACTAGTCTCTGATGTTTTTTTTTTATAGTTTTGATTATAGCTTTATTGCCGGTTTTAGGATGCGCATAAGAGAAATTAAATATTCCTGTCTCTTGTTTTCAGTACATTTAGTAAATAAGTATCGTAGGACATTTCACACAGCGCCATCTAGCCCCAAGTTAAGCATAACTTGCACTATGGGAATCAAATAACTGATAGAATACCTATATATTGTTTTTGTTTAAAATACATACAGAACACCAAGACATAGAACAAACATTTATTAGAATCGAACCCACGCCACGCTCTTATAGCAGATATTATACCAAATGAGCTAACAGGGCAGTAGAAATTTAAAAAATCTATAACCCGACTGCGACTAATATAGCTAAAATTAAAGCAAAAAATCTTTTAAAACCAATTTATCTATAAATTATATAACCAACCCTCTTTTAATTGCCTTTATTTAGATACCCTACTTAATAGGTTTGTTTTTTTTTAAATTAACGTATTACAATTTCGCGCCAAAAATCCACCATCTAGATTTTTTTAAACCATCTAATGACACTTGGGTTATTGAGACGAATCGAACGATATCTTAATTGTCGTAATCTATTCAGCCGTTTGGAAGATAAGACACACACACACACACACACACATACATACGAAAATACGTGCGAAAGACATGGCCCTTCCTTGGCAGTCCGGTAAAACAAGCTTAAAGAAGCAAAGACTCGTCATTTTATCAAGGCCAACAATCTATGATAGAACAAAACGATATTTGCTCAGTGAATACTAAACAAATAAAGATTAAATAATAGTTCAATATATTACACAAATTGACGTGACATATGGAACCGAACCTCGCATTACAAACAAAGAATAAGATACCATCAGAGTTCTACAAACATCCATCCAGAGAGAATAATGGTAAATGTTATTAAACAGTTTACACACAACTCCGTTACCATCGCCGATAATAAGTGGGCGAATTGTGTCGCGACCACAGCCTCCATTATGCAATGGAAAAGCAAATTAATAAAACCAATGTTAACATAGTCGGCATCCTTCACACAGACCTCTATTGCCTACGCACTACGGTTTACTATCTGGTTAACATCAATTTGAGGACCGAGCGTAATAGCGTCGCAATAGCTACCTGACTTTTGTCAATTGTCCGACGTTTTGTCATGCGACTGTCGTGCTGCTCTTAATTCGAGAGCACTTGAGTCGAAATTGGAATGCGTTGAAACGGATAAAGGTGTAGGTGTCAGGGCGCCAGTGGGTGTGATAATTCGTCGTGCATACACAAAGAGTGCCGTGAGAGAGTGATATGCTCCCGAAAACGAAGCGGTAAGTTTACACACGAATTAGGGGCGTGGGAGAGGTGAAAGGTCGGGAGAGCTCGGGACCTCTTATGTAGCAGAACTTGGAAGTTCATCTCCAAGTAAACGGTCTATAATAAGCCACTTCCGCGCCACTACAAAGAAAAATAGGAACTTGCTTCGTAACTTGACTCGAATATGTTAAGACGGCTCGTTTGATAATTCGAGTTCTCTGAATTTGCGGAAACTTTAAGCACCGTCTAGAGATCCAGACGATGAAAGATGTCGCGTAATTTATACTTTTTAATCGTTAAAACTTTCACGAAACTGACAAATGTTCACAAAAATTACGTCCAACATGGAACTGCTTGACACGACCATAATTTAGTTTGAAATGCGAGCTCTTACTCCGTATGCTAATGAAGGGTGTTTGTTGCAGGCTTACGAGCTATCAACGTTAACGGGGACACAGGTGATGTTGCTAGTGGCCTCTGAGACGGGGCATGTGTATACGTTCGCGACGCGGAAGCTGCAGCCGATGATCACGTCGGATGCGGGTAAGCGGCTGATCCAGACGTGCCTGAATTCGCCGGACCCACCAACGACCAGTGAACAGCGGATGGCGGCCACCGGCTTCGAGGAGACCGAGCTCACGTATAACGTTGTAGACGAAGACATGAAGGTGAGGCAACTGGCGTACGCGGGTTCCGCGCAGTATCCAATAGAGCACCACCCAGGCTTGGCGCCGTCGCCGCTGCAGCAATACCACCAGCACCCGCCATGCCCGTCGCCGCTGCCGCTGGGTTCGCTCGGCCAGCCGTACTCGCACGCGCATCTCTCTCACCCCCACATGTCGCACCATCCTCAACGGTAGTTCTGATTAGAGTCAATCCGGGAGATTCCTCCGACACGACTGTTTTGACCGGGAACCCTTTGATGAAACCGCTCCTCATTCCGACTGCGATCGCTACGGATCTGACCGCAAGTTTTAGAGATATGCGGCAGATAAGTACGCAGATTTGTCAGTTTTACGAGTTCGCGGAGTAACTTTCGTAAAATGGGGCCCAGATAGTCACGTTCTAGATTAGCTTTTAAAATATAGTTAAGAAAAGATTAATATACGAGCGATAAAACTATTTTGTTAATATATTTTTGTAAATACCGTGTGAGTTGTTCGCGATATCTTCGTTGTATGGATTGGAGTTTCGGAGCGAGCTTTAGAAAGTTGCTTTGATTTACGTGATAATGTTACAAACATACCACAATGTAGACCGTTTCATAAGCCCGATTGCGAATCGAGACTGACGGATCCATTCAGATCGAAAACGATAAGCGTTTTGGAACAAAATGAATTATAATGCTGAAATATTATTCTGTAGAAATTCTTCGTCAAGCTAGGATGACAGGTGAATATGACGACTCCCATGAAATCATATTGATTGCAGGTCACCATATTTTCCGATCGACCAGACATGAGTATTCAATTTGAAGACGATAAAGCAATAAATCATCTCACTATAAGTTGTTTCGAAAAAATTGATGATCTTTGTACAGCTGGTGTCGAAATAGATAGAGATGTGTTCAGTAGCAAAATGAACAGATTCAAATCTGTTTATAATTAACGTTAGAAACCGGTCGGAGCCGCGGAAGCGCCCGTCGCAGCTACCGGACCGTCATTATGATCAATGAATCGGGCTTTTATCTAAAAACCCCATACACAATCGAAACGGGGCTTAATAGTCTTGATTACGTACCAAATTGTAGGAAGTCGCTCGTATTGATCGCTCTATTAGCATACACATAGCCCAGGATCTCGTTAAAACACAAACTGACAATCAAAATGGAAAACCACACATTTATCTAAATTACAAAAAGTATCGGACATACAGCGGAGCGGCAGGTGTTATTTGTAACTAGAGACAGTTTCCAATTATTAAGGGTTTCGATCCGCTGTCGATGCCGGTTCTAAGTCCTCTCCTCGTCCGGATTATAAAGAAACTTAATTGAAAATTACATGCGAAGGTGCCAACGGTGATTATTATAAGTCTCTACGATGACCGATGACGCCTGCATTCGTGTCTGTTGAGAAAATCAATCTGTGTAACGCGGTACCTTTCTCGCAGTCAGCGTCGTCTTCCAGTATTTACTCACTCGCATCGATACCTGGCTGATGATATCTGCTTCCTGGAGTATCGATTCGATCCGGTGCGTGCTCTTATTGTATCCTCCGCACTAACAGCTAATCAATGAAACCATACAGCTGATCAAATAGCACCAAATACGGCGCGGTCGACGCCTCGACTCATTGAGCCGCTCGGATTCGATTCATCCATTAAACCACGCGCACACCTCGCGTCGCTAATCGGACACTATTTATTCATCGATTTGTACCCAGTAGCAGGTCTGGCCGCTGTCCACTCGATTGCACCGATCGATTAATTCCCTCTCCTCATTTGCATATTGTTTTAATTTCGAATCCATCCGGCGCCCACTGCGCCTTCGCCCCCGACCTCGAATATTGCTTGTCAGTTTCGATATGTTGAAATCGATTACGTCGATTCCTTCTTTTCGCGATTGCGTCGATAAAATCTCTTCTGGAGGGTCGTTCGTTCTCACCGGGACGGGGAGACGTTTGACGCACGGAAATAATACGTCCTCACCGATTCCGATCATCATTGTTCGCGCATCGTCGATAAGTCAATTCGATTGAAATATTCACGCGATAATTACGATTCCGAAAGATAAGCGCGCCCCACGATGACCGCGCTCAGAACACCGAGATCTTAATCGTGAGGTTGTGTTCTATGCTCCATCGTTGTTCATGTTTTCGTGACCGTGTTGTGTGTCGGACATACCGTATCTCGTTTTATGCGCTTTATTATTCAAAGGCGGCATTTTTCTCTCACTCTAGGAACAATTTCACCTGTCATCGTCGTGCCGTCGTTTACATAAATATAAATCTTTAAGTATTCCCGTCGTGTAATGCGTCGGCTGGTGTGTCTGTTTGGTGAATATAAACAGTGTTAGAGGGATTTGGCGTAACGCTGCGCCGCGCTGGGATGCAGATGCATGAATTAGCAGTATAAATGTGGAAGTCGGTCAGTGGCCTCACGTCGGCCGTATTCCCTAATCGAGCCCGTTTCGTAACATCTCGCACAGCTCTTGAGATTTCGCTTTCGGTGCGCGCACGTTTCTTAATCGCATGCTTGGACGAATTCTTTTGGAAACGCGTCAGGATTTTAGGGTTCGTGGCACATGGCAGGTATGGAGTCGACAGTCGACACGAGTCGTAAATTCTTGGCCCTTTTAATGACAATCGCGGCGGGTGAGTCACGCAGTAACGTATTCGGTCTCTGCGTGCGCGACGCGTGTCTATTCCCCGGGCGGTGGTAATCGCTCGTTAGTCTCGCACCTCGCTTTATTAACTTATCAATACTATTGTTTTGATAAACGCTGGAGACGCAATTTCGTTGACTCATCGCATTGTACTATATAATTGTCCGCCTCTAAGCCGATTGGCCGTCTTGTGCAACTCGAGACCAACAATAAAGCTAATTTGACTAATAGGTGCGTTGTAATCATCGCCGCGTGTGGTTCTAGGATTACAGAGAAGTTGTGCACGCCCCGCTCGTCCCGGCTAATGAACGTCTCTCTTCACCTATTGTTCTAGTTTCGACTTTATTTGTCGTTTTGTTATCCTAATTTACGATCGTTAAGACTTTTTTATTTATCTGTCGGTACATTTTTGGAGCTTACAGGATTTGTTAACCGTCAGTGTCGCGGTCGGTGCTTTTTATTTATTATTTAGCGCGTGAACGCGCCGTCGCTTCGATTAAAAAAATATTTAATGTTAGCGAAATTTTCGTTAAATGATCGATTCTTTCTTGTAATTAGCGCGGTGCCGCCGACCACCCAACTTCAAAGTCGGTGGACCTAATTTCGATACCCGTAAAGGAAATATTTGCAGTCCGCCTCCGTCGCTGCCTTGGTCAAATGAAGAGATTTGCCGCCTTCGCCGGTGTCGGACCCACCCGGGAAGCGCCGCAATTTGCCGAAATTTCCACAAGAGCAATGACCGTGATGAATTCCATTCGCGCCGTCATTAAAGTAATGGATCTGCGTATTAATTTCGGTGGAGACAGTTTACCAAAACGGTTAATTGCCGTCTGGGCGGCGTTTTACCGTGAGGCATCACAGATACTTGTATTATTTTCGGAGCCGCTCGAGTGCACGAGCGGTGAACAACTGAACAGTGGATACTGGGTGCACTATTACGGAGCCTGCGCCCGCGCCGCTTCTTGCATAATGCAGGCACGAGCCCCGCCGTTTGCATTCCGATACTTGATATGTGCTTTCACATGTATTTATGGACGAGATTTTGTGTCTCCGTAATGTTTGGAGAATAAATAAATTGCGTTTGAGGCATAAATACAATGGGCGAGTCGGCGGCTCCCCTCGTTACGTCGGCGAATGTAAAGTCCGATGCTTCTTGTGCTGTCGCCGTGTCAGAAGAGATACAGCCGGGGCGCGCGCTTATAGCGTTGTTTAGGGCCTTCGTTACACTGTCCCCGGTTTATGTCGCCGCTTACAAATTGGCGAGCGCAGATTCATCGCTCCGCCGCGTTGCAAATCCCCAAGGAAATTATGCTCGGACGTTTACATTGTCCGTCATTCTTCCTCGTTCAGAATCTGACACGTTTATTAATTCCGCTTATTTTGCTGTTTTGATGCGCTCCGTCGTCGCGGAGGCTTTTTGTACCATTTAATGGAGTTCTGTTGCTTTCGACCGCTTCGCTCGCTTATTTATCATGCAAAATCTGACCTTAAAAGCTCTGACAGTCCTCCAGTATACATCCTGCAGTGCGCTGCCAACTAATCCGAGTAAGCATTCATTATCAGCAGGCTGGATCAAAGCGAACAATTCCACTCACATCTCACTTACCGCAATTCTAATGATTTGCGTCGGAGGTCCTTTTTTGTATGCGCGGGAGGGAATCATTCTAATGCGCTAGAGGCCCTTATCCCCGCATCTGTCGATACTTCCGCGACGACACTCCTGATTGCTCTAATTGAAATTTATTCGTTGCGACGGCGCGCACCGACCGTTTACCTAATCCCTAATTCTCGATTACGGAGTAAACTTCGCATTAGATATGCGGCTGCGCTTATGCGCTTTCGTTCAGTGGATTGACGCAGGACGCGCCTCATCCATTATAGATCTAGTCCGAGTATCGTCTAGAGCGGCTGTCTGTGTCATTTCGATAATTGGCCCCGCGATTATGTTTCCACTTGCGCAATTCACAACATCTGCGCCAGATCCTTTGATTGGCAGCTTTTACGTCATTCGGATTTTATCTCGCTCCAATTACGCTTTGTTCGTAATTAAATTTTGATCTGTGAAACGAGCTACTGATTTGTTTTTTCTTAGTATTGGTATGTAATTTAACCGCGTCAAATTCCGGCACAAGTGCTTCATCATGATGATCGCGTGCCGCGTGGTGTTCTGTATCAGCAGAGGCGTTTGATTCAGCGAATGCGGGCCGGCACACTTCCTAAAGCTAGTCTGGGAGACGCACATGGTTAAAATTAGTCCCGCGCCCAGAATAGCGTAAACTCGCGTCCCGTCACCGCGCACCGACCTGCTTTCGATATTGTGTTACAAATCAAATCAGCCGTTTGTTTGCACATGCCCATTACTCATAACACCACTCGTAAAGAAAACACTCGAAACCAGTTCCACAGCGCCACCGCGATACCGTTCTGGAGTCTAGCGAGATTTGTCAAGGTTGTCAACTACTGGAAAAACAGAAATAAAAACATTTATCGCCGTCGTTTTGGGAGCGGCGCTAGTAAAATGAATAGCTTTTATTATAACCACATCGACGAGTTTATTCGAGAAAGATATTCAAGGATTGGCATCATTAATCTCAAGAACGCTTTCGTCCAGCTTTCGCATCGTAATTCCTTATCGCAGCATGACAGCGATTTCGAGCATAGTTTAAGCAATGTTTTCTTATGTTATTGAAAGAAGCAACTTATCGGTCATGCTTTTGTATCGCGATCTCTGCGCCGTTTTGGCGGTAACGATTTGTGGCGGTATCGTTTGTTTGCGCTACATCTCCGGTTTATCGCGGAGGACCGCGCTGTCGTCGCAGGGAAGGCGGGATTCGACAGCGAACGGGTCGATAGTTCCGCGAACATAAATTCAAACTAGCGTCCCGGTTGAGGTTCGACCGTTACCGCGTGGGAAATGATTGGGTCCCGCCGGTAAGGCTTTGTTAGGACGATTGTCCACTGGAGTGGTAGATGCGGCGATACGCCGCACACCGGCTCCGCCCGCAGTGACAGCTACGTGGGAACACGGACCGGGATTGTGTGTAAACACCGCGGTTATTTGGTAACAATTGTTACATTCGAGCGCTTGATTTATGCTGGGATCTTCTACGGTCTGCGCTTTACCGGCAATTGCCCGCGGCCATTCGGGCTTCAAATTTAGTCTCAAGTCATTTTATGAAATCTGTTCTAACGCGTGACATGCGTCATTGCTGCCTCATTAGTATTACTATCATATTCTAAAGTAACGATCACAGAAATGTCCATAACAGAAAGTTGTGGTAACGGTCCGAGCGGGCTTCAAAAGGCTTAGAAGTTCAATTTCCAAAGACATCTACGGCCGGCTGATATGTGGCCGCGTATATTCCATATATTGTGTTGCAACTTCATTTTTCCTGCGAGCACTTGTGTACACGGCGGCCTCAGCGTGGAAATGGAGCATAATGTATTCCGGCCGCGTACGCGACTAACTCGACGACTATTCAGCTCTGAAAACAAATCTTCGCTTTTGTGGCGGCGCCGATCCATCATACTTTTTCTATTGACCGGTATCACCGAGCTTACACAAACAAAGAGCTTTCAAATGCTAATTCCGAGTACGTGCCGCGGATTAGTTCCGCATGGACACTCTCACGTGGGAAATTTCGACGTGAGCTCTCCTTGATCGTTCGTGCAGGTTCGGCTCCAAACATTAACCTTATAAGGCCACCTACATAAACGGTGATATAATCGTCGTATTGGCTCATGGCTGCATAAGAATGAGGCGTGGGCGACGTCCTTCCCCGGCGGCGGCTGCGCTCTAATGCCGCGCGTCTCGCCCGGCGCGTGCGCGCCGCCGAGCTCCGATACTCTGTACTCTCGCGCATCATTTATGCATGATGCTATTCCTCGGCTCATTTAACTAGATATATTCCGGAATTATTGTGTTCGCAACGCAACTCTCGTACCTTGTCGCTCGTGTCGTGAATCCGAATGATGCATCGCTCCGCTATCCGATCTCGTTCTCTTAATGCGTAATCGATGCCTGTCTCTGTCGGTTTAATCGGGTCCGTTACCAAAATTGCCTTAATTAACGAAAACGGGCCGAACCTTTCTTTTCTGAAAAAGAAAAAAAAAATATTATCAAAAAACCCGTTCGTCGAAACTCTAGAATCGAATGTTGCTTTCAAAACTGTAGCAAATGAAGTCGATGGAGTGGTTTCGAGTCATTATCGGTAACTTATTAACCTATAATGTGAGTGGCATTCTAACCGTCGAGCTTACTTCCAAAAAGCTGAAAAGGATTTTCTGTCGTCGTTAATTGCGCATTAGACTTTTAATTGAAGGCTGATTGCGTAAATATGGTGTGTGGTAGAAAATGTGGGATTCCTGACATAGTTACAGTGGCGCGGATCGCTTGCAACTACTCACGTACCTAGGAAATATGTCAAGGCGCCATTACAACGTTGATTAGTTTTATTATGGTTTGAAGTTTGACATTAACTTTACTGCTGTACGTATTGGGAGCTATTGTTTTACGATACAGCAATTGTCTCTTTGTCACTAATTGACATAAACGGCTGTATGAAAAAATCATTTGTAAGTCCGAAATTGTTTCGACGCATTTATATATTATCTTTTGGTTTTCACTTTAAAGCTATTGTATTTGAATTGATTTCGTAAAACCTTTAGTAGAAGTCATGATTGCCTCCAATTCGCTGCAAAAGTTTGTGTTAAATATTTGCTTATAGTCGAGTTGTTCTCCAAAATGTTCCAACAGGATGAACCAGTAGCTCTGCATCTTTGATAAAAGTCCTTTTATCGTTGGCCGTTGCCACCACTTTCTCCATTTTACGTGCTCAAGCCTCATAAACATATTTCAGAATTAACTCCGTACGCCGAGAAGTAACTTCATGAAAACACATTCAGTGTTTCTTAAAAAGCATTTATATTTCTTTACTTCATAATAAAGTTATGTGCGTGGAATTTTGCACGCGAATCTTAAAGTAAGTATCCTGATTGATTAATGATATTGACTCTCCTACATGAGTAATGAGCAAGACGCGGCCAAATTAAAAAATTGCACTCGTATGATCGATTTGATTCGATCCATATCGAGATGCATAAAACCCATGTTTATTGCAATTTTTGCGAGCGTTCACGACAAAACGTGACTCGAATATTGTATGCAACGACCACTTACACGATAATGACCATATTTTTCTCAATGAAAGGCGCGTAAACCCCGTGTTACGAGATCCGACATTGCGTCACATTCGCGACCGAAAGTGGTCATAAACCAAAGAGCCTTGGCAGTGTCGATCTGTCAATCTATCTGTTTCACTCGAGTTCATACATTTTACTAAACGTTAGATAAGGACGCTAAATCTCGAGTCGACTCTCACTTCCGCCCGCCCACGATATCATCCTACGCGGCCTAACCTACCTTTTTTTTTTTGAAATCGCAAACCGGTGGTCTTGCCGCGACAATTGTTTCTGTCACGGCTTTTATATTCCGTTTCTCGGTTGTCGAATGTAGCCCTTATCTCGCAGGCATGACATCAGGCTGGTCCGTAGGTGGATGCGAGATAAAATTCGCGGGCACTTTGCGCCGTTTTGCCTTTCGAAGGACCATCCTCTGTAAATTATGACTTAATTCTGAAGGAATCTCTTTTGTGCTGTTATTCGATATATTTCGTTGTAACGGTACTGTACCTACTTTGTGATAGGGAGTGGCGCTATTATTGTTGCAATAAAGAACAGTATCGACTGAGCTGTCGAGCCACCAAAGGTCTGGGAGATCGTTTTTTTAACTCTTACGTAGTCTTCCCATAAACGTGTCATGTTCCGCTATTTAAGAGCGTTAGTATTAAATCGTAAAAATTAAAAAAAATATTAGACTCGATTGTCTCGATTCGTCGTGACTCAAATCCATACAAACGAAGATATAAGTATCTCTAAAAGTCATTACATTGAATTCGTAATAAATAATCGATATGAAAATCGATCGATACATACAATGTATCAAGACAAGAGGCAAGCAAGACAAACAAACATACATTACGTGACTCGATTTACCAAATCATGTGAGACGCGAGGCTTAGCATAATAAACGATCGCTATGTAAATTTTGTTTATATTTCGCGTTATTTAACTGTAAGTTTTATACTCTAATGCATTTTACTCATTAGTTCTCAGGCCATTAAAGAAGTGCCATCCTCTACGTAGTTTATAAGTCCAACGAACAATCTGAGCAACGAATAGATTTAAAAGATCTTTTTACACGGTCAATGTACGGTCAGTTTTCCAATCGGTGCTATTTGGTGCTACTGCAGCGGCGACGGAATCATGGGTGATCTCTATTTTAAAAAAATCTTAATATATTTTATACTGTAGTTTGTAGAGGTCCTTTTGGACGTCCTGATATTGATACCTGTATGAGTAACGTAACATTCCCAGTGTGCTTCAGTGTTGTAACATGTTTGTGATCCATCCAACTTAACGAGAACAATTTAGTTATAAGGCATGATGTGTGAGAGCGGGTGTTTACATATTTGACTGACGCTTTATTAAAAGTTTAGACATTTACAAAAATTTTGTTCAAATACTCGTATTTCATTTCGTTCATTATTCATACATGTAAAGAACAATACAAAAACTCTTTTCCATTTTTAGGTGTTAGATTCTGTTGACTAAACACAATTAAGCGTCAGTCGATAGTTTTCAATTTTACTAGTTTCCAAATTAACGAATTACCTAAGTTTAGAGTAGACAATGTTGCTAGTAAAATTGGATCTCGTGACTTTGAAACATAATAATAAATTAATATATTAATTCTTAAGTAACGAATGTATCCTAACAAGAGAAGCGGCAGTGCAATTGGCTACAATACTTATGAACTATTTAAGAAAGTGACTCAAGTGTCTTAAAAACTTAAACATAATAGTTGTATTGTTAAAGACTTAAGACTTATAAAGTGTCTTATTTATTGTGCCTTAATATTTATGAAGTCTACCACGGTACTTAAAATGAAAGAAACGACTGTTGTATTTTCAGTATTAAAGGCGTTTCAAGCCAGAGAGGTATTTAATTAGTGAAATTAACGAGACACTGTTATAAGATCATTAGTCTCTTTTAGTTTGCTCATTGTTTAAAAGATCTGAAAATCAATATAATTGTATTTTTAATATTAGTTGTGGAATCTGATGGGATCGGCTATACTTTAGTGATATAAAACTAGAGAAAGTGAAATGACTCATAAAATAGAATAACAGCTTGCATCACTAGTAAAGTGGATAGAATAGCCTACTTTCGTATTCGTTAATGCGTTCCACGCTTTTTGTCTCAAATAACACGAGCTTTTGTTGCTCGCTTTTCACTTTAATGATGATGCAATCTAAAATCACACGTTTGGTAAAATTAGACGCGATGGAAATTCAGATCATACTATATTTCCAGTTCCACAATCTTGATAGCGTTAATGCTTTTTAATTTGACTGACCGTGTGAACGCTCCACATCAAACTATCAAATCGTTTGACATAAGCATCAATCGTGTCGCGAGTGTGAGGCGTGTGTTGACAGCACCGCTTACCACACTCACGAGAAACATTAAAACAAAAAGCTTGGATAACATATTTATTTAAATATGAAATTAAGTTTTTCGACGGACGCTCATTTCTTTCCGACGCGATTATTCATGTTCCCTGATAAATGTGCGACGTGCAATAATTTCATTCTCGTTTAAAAGCTTGTCTGTGTTAAGGCTTTTACACACGGCCGCGCACGCAGGAGCGATGTATATATTTTTTGTATAAAAATTTATAGCTCTCATTATAATGTTTATAGAGTTTCTGACGTGGCTTTATCGTGTGTGTATCGCCTTAATTCATGTTGTGTCGAATCAAAGGGATCTTTTGACGCGAGGCGTAAATGGGAATTCATTACATTAGATGGTTCGTCGTGTTATCGAATATCAGGGATTGCGTCAAGAATCTGATGTAATTTTTCAATCGAGCTTTCTGATTACTGTTTCGGAAACTTTATAGTAATTTATGTAACAGCATGACAAGTGTTGTGACAATATTTTTGCGAAAATAATAATGTATGGTTGTGAAATGGCCGTCTGTAAAGATTCAAGTAGAATGATTCCATGAATCAGTTTTACTTTCAAAGTCACCGGAATGTCTAAAGTGACTCGATAATACAATGTGATAGAAACAATACCTAAAGACGCTAGATCATTGTTACTGTAAAATACATTTTTGTAAATATGTACGATAAATAACGAAATAAGCGAGAATAATTTTAATACTAGATGCAATGTTGTACAAGTTTTTTTCTATTTAAAAATATTTTTTTTGAAAGATTTAATCTACTCTATTTTTTAATAATGACTTATTTTATCGTTTCGAATAATTTATATTATGTGTTTGTACAATGTCGTAGATGAAATCGGAAGAGACATTAAAAAAATTATAAAAAATAAAATGTTAAAAAATTTGTTCAGGTTTTGTATTGTGATTTGTGAACATTCTCCTTCCTTAGGTACCCACTACCGGACCGTCCCGGGAATTGATCCCGCGCGCGTCCTATGCCGGATATTAAACTTCCAATTAGCCTTACGGCGATTCTTTCACCAGTTCTATATCAACGGTGTCAGCTTCTGATCCAATCTTCATTATTTGCTCAAGAATAAATTGGAATTTCAACGTGCGGCATCTTATAGAAAGCGTTGTATTAGGGGCGGCGATCACGGGGCCCCGGTTGATTATCGACACTATTTTATCGATATTCGGCTCATCATTTAAAGGCCTGAAGTGATGAGCTCGCATTCGATTGAATTTTGGCGAAAGTCGACTCGATCGCCGCCACGGACCGCGCGGATCATCCTCCCGTCGCGATTTTATAATTATTTATTTGATTACAACCGTAAAAGATGCGATTCGAAGTTTTTAATTGCGTCGCGAAATTAATATCGATGTTTTAAGGGGTGTGTCCGATAGTGTTTGCTCTTATCGATATCGATACTCCAAACGAATTCGAACGGCCTCGCTGTCCGCGTGTGCGGTTTAAAGAGGTGTGTCTTCGAAATCGGCCGGTTATTAGTCCTTAGTCTGTTCGATGCCAAAAGCAGTATCGTTGTCCCCATAATTACTTTCGCCGTTCGATCTTGAATATTACAATCATAAACATGCAATAATTGCTGAATGATCCACCTATAGCCTGTGACCGCGACAGAGAAAAGGCGTTTTGGCCGGACAACTTTCTTTTGGCATCGATTCCGTTTACTAGAATAAGATTGGCCAATCTTTCGCGAAGTGAAGGAAGAACCAAAAGTGAAGAGCGAAGACGAAAGAAAATTTTGCAAGGTAAGTCTTGTTTTGTTTTAAAGATAACGACTAACGTTTTGTTGTTTGCATTTTGTGTGTTTTTGATGTGTCCTTTTCAGGTTGCTTACAGGTATCAATACTTTGTCGCCAGTAAAAAATGTATTTACTTAACTAAATATTTCCATAATACGTAACGATTTGTATACTTGTCCATTTATGAAAGAATATGAAAACTTTTTAATTCTTTGTAATGAATTTACTTTTTGGATTTATCAAAAAGGCTTTGCATAAAAGCATAAGTGCACCTTCGACAATTCCGACACAAAGTCGGAAGTAAACGTTTACTCAAAGAGCTTATTCGTTGCGGTGTTCGAGGAGAAAGCTAACAAAGAACACTTTTACATGATAAAGTGAAATATTTTCGCGTATTTGTCGAGCGATTTCTTTGAAGCCTTTAGCTTACTTTTCTTGCGATAGAAGCGATGGGAATACGTCTCGTTTGGTAAATTGTCTAAAATAAAAGAGTATATTCTTGGTGGTAGATTTCCTTAGCAGGAGGTCGTCTAGGTAGGTACTACCGCAGCACCAGATATTCTGCCGCCAAGCAGTAGTGTGTAAACATTACTGTGTTCCGGTTTGAAGGGTACTGCAGCTAGCGAAATTACAGGGCTATTGAGACTAACCATCTAGTCTCAAAGTAATGAGCGCCAAGGCAGCGATGCCCTGGACTTTGTTTTACTACTTTATTAAAAATTTATGCGTAAATTATAGAAAAATGTTTGGGAATTGGGACACCGCTCCTGTCGTTTATGTATCTACATAGGCACTACATTATTCCTGCAAATTTATTAATTTGGTTTGGGTGGCTAGCGTATATATTCTACTATCATAATTTGTCACGACTGCACTACCACCATAAGTGAAAAAAACAATTTAAAACAACCTCCTTAAAACAACAGGTTCATCTTGTAATAAGTTAATGTTTTAAAGTATCTAAGAAAATCTTTTCACCGTGTCAACTTAATAAATGTACCTACATCATCACCATCACCATCATCATCACCATCACCATCATCACCATCACCATCATCATCATCATCATCAACAACAAAAACAACAACCTTCATTTTCATAGTCCACTACTGGACATAGTCTCTCACAGGACACGCCACTCAGCCCGATCAAAAGTATCTACATACTATTTCGTTGTTTGGCTGCATAACAGCAAAGATTTAGTTTATTTGGACAGAGCGTCAAAAACCCCACGTAATTTCATAAAAACTTCTTCTTTTCTTTTGGCATCGCACTTTACGCGTTCTGTCACTGTCAAGTGTTCAAATATTTTCAAGTTTTACTAAGGGAACTTGACAATTATTTATTTTTGTTTGTACCTTACGTATGGCTCACACAAAAAAAAAAAACAACAAAAAATTAAATGGGGTGACATGTTTTTTTCCGCGTTCCCGCCAAAACTCTCGTAAAGGTTTTTATGACGTTAGAAATAAATTGAAAATGACGCTCTGTATTTTTTTGGTTCAAAAATAGTACAAGCGCTATCTTGTGAATCTTATAGAAAACTGTCTATTAAAAAGTATATGCAACGGAAAAACAAAGTGAATAATTAGATCTATACAGGGTGTTTCGGAGAAGTAGAAATACTGAAGGGAATGACTTTCTCATTATAGCGACCAACTTTTACTACAAGCAGGATTTATTCTCTTCACTCTCGAAAAAAAAGCTGTTTAAAGCTAAATGATATTTTTCTATGAAACAGTTTTTGTTAATGTCTAAAAGCCCGCGATTGACCTCCATCTCACCTTATAGCTATCGACAATGTTTGGGCTGATTTTTTTTGCAATTTCTGGGTTCGATTGTCGTTTCGGACTAAAAACTTGCCCTTCGGATGAAAAACATAGTCAAAATGTTTGGTACGTACCCAAGGAAATTCCACTATTTAATATCAAGTGAGCTGTGGTGAAACATCTAGCTCGTCAACCATAAAAAAGCGTTTACTATTTCAACACTTCTCTAAAACACCCTGTCTATGAAATCCCGTGTTCGTTACACGGGTAAAAATTACCGTCTACATTTCCACAAGTAACGCTCCATGAGTTCCTCGATATGAAGAACTATTGCAATATTCGTCTGAGTGATTTCTTATTGTCGTATTATGTAAATACAAGCGAGAGCTGTCGTTTGCAATTATAAAATGCCGGCGTAACAATTTGTAGGAATTTTATTGTTTTCTTTACATTCTATCTGTTGAGTTTCTCTGTTTTGTGCTGATTGTATAAGATCTGATCTTTTGTTTTGAATATTAAAAGTCTTTGACAATTATTTATTTGTATTTTCTTGACATTGAAATTATCTTATTTTTGTTTTGTTTTTGGATTCGAACTTTGGGCCAATGTTACAATATTTCAAGTATTAAAAGTAGTTGGTAGGTTTATTGGAAACCACACGAAAGACATATAACACTACATTATATCACTTTCCCACACTTACACACGTAATTCACACTACTATTTTGATACAATTATACTCGAAAGAACACAAGGTTTATAAAACAATACAATACATATAATTATGTATTATTGAACAAGATACACACAAAAGTAGTTTGGCGAAAGTTAGGTAAAGTTAAAAATGTGGCGTGGTGTAATTACGAAGGTCGATTTTAATTTGTCAACATTGTTATAATATTTGGTTTTAAATTCAAAATAACATTACATCTGTTCGATTTGTACAAAAGTTTTCTAGATAATGACATCTACATAAGTTTGTAATGTACTAAGCCGTAATGAGCAATTTTGTCTATGGGCAAAACTGAAATCGCAAAAAAGATATACATTCCATCAATGGTCAACAAACTTTTTCTAAAAAACAGCTAATTTCCTTTTTACAATATCAGATTAGTGCTAGTCCGATAAATAAATATCCTAGGACTTTTTTATACAGCGCCATCTAGCCCAAAACGAAACAAAGTTTGTACTATGGGAACTATATAACTGATATCCTTGTTTTGTAAATTCATATTTATAATACATACATAATACCCAGATACAAATAAAAACATCGTCTTATAAATGTTTGTCCTGGTGGGAATCGAACCCACGCTCTTGAAGCAGACATTCTACCAAATGAGTTAACAGGACAGTCAAATGTCAGTGACGTTACCCTGTATTTGCGAGCTCCAAAAGTTTCGCCAGACGGCGTCATTATTCACCTTTGAGTCGGTTCACCGTTGGCAACACTATCAACAGCCCATCCCGCGAGTAAAGATAAAGACACGTTATATTAATGCAAATTGCCACAAGAACCGGCGACGTTATCGGCTGCCTTGTGCACACCGACAAATGAACTGTATGAAACATTGCGACACGTTTTTCTTCTGCGAAAATATTGGTACGTACTATATTATAGTATGTACTTAAGTGACAACAAAAGCTAGAAAGTGTCAGATTTTTATTCATCATCATCATCCACAGCCTTGTTTATCCCACTGCTGGATATATCCTCTCTCTTGAAGCCATCTGACTTCGTCCTGTCTGGTCCGGGTTCGATCCGCGACCGTGATGATATCGTCGACCCATCTTGCGGTTGGACGACCAACGCTCCGTTTGCCTAGGACACCACTCTGTTGCAACCTTACTCTATCTGTAATCACATCTAGCAACGTGTCCTGCCGAGCATGGACCTCCACGGCTCTCTGTGCAATTCTAATTTTGTGCACAGCCTCATGTGTGAGCGTCTACGTCTCGGCGTATGCCATCAGGACACACTGATTAAAGAGGCGAGTCTTCAGACACTGTAGAATATGGTGTGGCATTTGTAGACATTTTTTGTTTTACTTATGCAGGATTTTTGTTGGGCGAAGCAAGATGAAGCCGCGCACGTGTTGAACTTGCCTTTGTCTCCATGAAGAAGGCCACCGGATGTGGACTAAACTATATTCGGAGTATCCCATATAGTTAAACGAGAGTAATCCCGCATAAATAAAACAAAAAATGTGGTTATAATTAATAATGGACTTATGTAATTAAAAAAACGGGCTATGTATTTTTCGAGTGTTGTTTGTTTTTTGTATATTATGTGTTATAAAGTTAAAACATTATTTCTTTCTTTATATAAAAGTTCTTTATACTATTTAAAATTTGCAATCAACGGCTTTTGCTAGATTCTTTTTAACCGACTTCAAAAAAGAAGGAGGTTCTATTCAGAACAACTGTGGTGCGGGCGCAAGTTATGGTTACGGCTAGATGTGCAAACTATGGATATGACATTGCAAATACATCGTTTAAAAACTGGTGTTAGGTGTTTAACTGGTGGCCTATTAGGTAAATTTTACCTCAGTTTGTTACGGCAGTTGAGAGATAGTGTGGCTTTCTATCTGGAGGCCTGGGTTCAAACCCGACGTAGACGTAGAAGCACACACCTTTACATTTATTTATTATAAAGGATTATAGGCGTGTTGTTAATTGCCGTTATATCACCAGATATTCTGCCGCGAAGTAGTAATTACTGTGTTCCGGTTTAAAGAGTACTGTAAATAGCGAAATTAGAGGGCCATCGATAGTTTTAAAGTAATGAGCGACAGCAACGATGGACTTTGTTATGCTACTCAACGTTCTGTGTATCGCTGCAATGGTCAAGACCTCTTATGAGAGCATCTTGTTCATCTCATTACTAACAATAATAATCTTGAAACGCTGAAATTTTTTTTCAGGAAATCATGTCTGAAAGACTAATTTTCGGTGATGTGTGAAGTCTACCAACCCACACTTGGCTAGCATGGGCTACGACTTACGGCCCAGCAGTAGAAACAGTTTATAGAAATGGCGATTTGAGAGTATATTTTCGGAGCTCACAAAACCGAAGAGAGAGAAAAAGAAAGAATACTTTTAAAGAACGTAGTACCGTTTCCACAGCGGTAACGATTTTTGGCATAAGAATAATTACATATTTTGCCAAAATGACCCACCTACCTTCACCTAGTAATTTTAAAAAGTTACCTCGCAAAATGACTCCTCTTACTTTACCATTTCAATTAACTCATGAGACTTTATTTCAATTACACGTTACGATAATTGATGGCCCCAAAACCATCATTTAAGAGTTACGAGCTTTGTGCAGTGCACATGCAGTAGAACAACTTTAGACAAGTTACAAACAAACAGAGGCAAGTCTTTGCATAGACATAATTTTATAAATTGACCACAACTATGACGCTGTCATATTTTTCTTGGTTTACTTCCAAAATCAGATTATAGATAATCAACACAGAAGTTTAGATAAAAAAGTTTTAAATGACAAACACCATAGGATTACATTGTTTTAAAATAATATATAGAGTTTGTTTGTATCACTTTTTGGCTTTGTTTTCATTAATTTTACAAAAAAATAAATTATGCTATAAATGTTAACGATATATTTTTACAATAGACTGGCATGCCTTTGGCCACAATCTTACCCGATCGAAAGTGATGATATTTGACGTGATGATGATATTTCAAATATGCTCACGACGTAGTGCCGAAACTTGTGTGTAACTTCATGAACCTACCCTATTAGGTTATAATGTCGTATTATTTGCCACAATTATAAAATTGAATTAATTTGTTACAGCATAAAGTACGATAAAAAACAATGTCTAGATATAAAGACAAATAAATATTTTCACAATCTAACTCTTCTTTTCTCTAGCTGTGTTAAGGAAAAGTTTTTGTGCGCATATGAAATCCGGACATCGTTATGGAGTTATCCTACTGACCATTGTATCTGTAAGTGCATGGCCACACTGTAGTATTTACAGTGGGCAGGCGCGAAATCATATGGATTATACCAAACGTTGGTAAAGTTATGATTTAAGTGATACAATCTTTCTCATTTTTAAAAAAGGTTAAAGTTTAGTACAATTCATAGTTGAACTTTAATAAGCGTTACTATAAATTTTTGATCAAAATAAATTTATATTGAAGCGATATACAGAACTTTGACTAGCAAAACAAAGTCCAGAACATCGCTTTTAGCGCTCATTACTTTGAGACATTAAATGGTTAGTCTCAACAGCACTGTAATTTCGTTAACTGCAGTACCCTTCAAACCGGACGCACTACTGCTTGACGGCAGAATAACTGGTACTACGGCGGTACCTATCTAGTCGACCTCCTAAATCCTTGTTGCACTTTACTTACCTCTTTGTTTTACATAATCTTATATAAATGAATCGCCGTGCGTTAGTCTCGGTAAAACTAAAAAACGGCTTGACTGATTTGAATATATATTGTTTTTTGTTATCTTCGCTATAGTTCAGGGAAGGTTTAGAAGGAAAAATAATAGGGAAAATCCAGAAGTAAAGCTATAAAATAAAGTAAAATAATAATGGTAATTTTGTATGGAAAATCACCTAACTGACTAACACAAGATGTCAAGTGTCACAAAACATTACTGTTTAATTTGACGACATCTGGCGCTTATCTGACATAATATCCTCTAAAATTACTTCGTTTTCAAATCAATTTCAGGTGATACAAAGTTTATCGGGTCAGCTAGAAGGTATATTAAAAAACATATAGCCATTTAGTAATTATAGTATGTAGACAGAGTTATTATTTTTTATATTTCGTCACTAATTGTAATAGTAATTGTTATTATCTGTAGTGTTTTATCGAACTGTACAATATAAAATTATTGTAACTGTTGGGCATCAATATTTTGGTTTTTTTTTCTTATGGTGCGCGTTCAAGATTTCACGCATGCAAATTACACGCCACATTGCTTGTCAAGATTTTTTAACAGTAAAAAAAAAGAAACCTCGAACGTGTTTGTATCAAAGAGGACCTCGATAATTACAGTTGCCATTAACTCAGCACTTTCATTAAAATGCTAACATAATGAGAGAGAAATTAAAACGTAGTCAATTCCCTTTTTTAATAAACGCTTAGTAAAGAAATTGGAATTTTGATGCTGGCAACTGAATAAGTTACAGGCAACACTGCATCGATAGCGCGGGAAACGGCAGTTTAACTTTTTAATTTTAATATTGAACTTTTTTAATTTTTGGTACAGTTTCGCGCCATAATTTTTACCACGACTCGGATATTTATTTTATTCGTAGGTGTTAGTTACATTTATTTTTATAGAAACATAATAAATAATATAATTTAGTGGTCTGCATCAGTCGAAAACGTGGGCGCTCGACTTGGGTAAGAAATGAAATGCGTTTCGTTAATTGGTAGTAATTTTCGTATTATAAAATAAACAGGTTTATATAATATCCTAAATCTCAATTTTCGATCCATTGAAGAGTTATCTCGATAATTAGTTATAATCTTTTTGATTTATTTCTCAATGTATAATAGCCGTCATTATATGCATGGTGTAATAAAAATTATGAAAAGTGTAAATTGAAGCGTATATATTTTTATGAATTGTTTAAAGCATGATTCATACTGCGTGCGCTGCGCAAGTTAGCTTACATAACATATATATGACTTTTAGTTTATAGTATATACTATATTAGTTAGATTAGAGACCTGATAGCACAGCTGGTTAGTTCAATTTAGCTTAAGGCTATAGTACATACTATATTAGTTTGATTAGAGACCTGATAGCACAGCTGATTAGTTCAATTTAGCTTAAGTTATAAGTGAAACGAAAATGCAACCTTAGAATATCATTAGTTAACCTCAGTCAAGATTTGTTGGACATCATTCACTCGAGTGAATATTTACCCAAGTAAACTATCTAATATGTACCACCTTACGCTGTCTGTATAGACAGTTTTTTTAATGAATTACAAAGCTAGGTGTTTGACCGTAGCTCATCCCATATTAAGAGACTGTGTGGTCGAAGATGTTAAAGCACACCTAGTGCGGGATGGAACTGGCTCTCGAGTGACGCTGTCAGAACACACCGTTAGTGGCAGATTTTCAACTTAAAGTAAAAATACCCTACCGTCGTACTATTGTTTCCTCACCATGTTTTCCTTTATCGGCAGCTTGAGCTCATTGTTAGAGTTTGAACCCGCGCCGGCGTGTGAACTGACCGCACTAATCACTGAGCTATCATCGCTAAATTGTACAGAATCACGTAAATACCAATTTGCCGCTGTCGCGTTGCAGATGCGGCTGCTAGCATTATGTCTGTTCTCGGTGTGAATCGTGCCTTAAAGCTTGTTATGTAAACTATGAAGAAGTGATGGGCCTCGTTGACAGGTGCGCCCAGGATTTATTGTTGTAATTACGGGCGTATTGTGGTAAGCGTTAATATGCAAAAAGCCTAAACACTATGCAGCATCTTATGATCGTTGTAAAAATGCTAGTAAAAAAAGGTAACTTGTGCTTGTAATATGAACACGTATTTGTAATAAAGTATGCATTTGTGTGCATATATTATTTTGTAATCGATGGATTCAGTATTCAAGAGATATATTTTAGTGTATTTCCGCTTTAAAGTCGTTTTGGTTATAATAGTGGCGAGGATTTAATTTAAATATTGATTTAAATTGACGACATTTTTTAAATATTTAAAACTAAAATGCGATGTAAACTTAAAATCCAAATAAATTAGAAATATCTTTTATCTTTAAACGAGCAATTCTTGTATATATATATATATGTAATCTGAATCTCGGAAATGGCTTCAACGATTTTCATGAAATTCAGTATGCGGTGGTTTTCGGGGGCGATAAATCGATCTAGCTAGGTTTCATTTTTAGAAAACGTCGTTTTATCCGTGTTTTCAGCCGAGTAAAGCTCGGTCATCCAGGTACTCTAATTAAAATAACCACACGTCTAATATATTGTTTACTAGTTATTGGAGGGACTAAATTCAGTTCTATGTAATAATAATTTATAATTTAATATATTTTTTATCTGAGATTAAATTCAATATAATTGGTACACAAAACAATCAAAATTAAAATCAAAATCAAAAGTCATTTATTCAGTTTAGGCCCTGGTAAGGCATTTATTAACGTTAAGTTACATGTTTGAATCTACCACCGGCTCGTAATTATACTTCAACTGAGAAGACTCCGGCAAGAAACTCAGCAAGGCATTTTTTTGTGGATCTTTCTTTTCATCTTAGGTTACAATTTACAGTTATAAATATTAATACATACATTATGCTTACTACAATTGTCACTTAGCCAGGGGGATGCAAGTGCAGAGAGAAGCTACAACAACCATACATTCCTGTCTTCCACTTAATGAGCCACCTTATAGTAGGCTTTGTCAATTAACCTCTGCTTTATAAAATCTTTGAATTTATTATAGGACATTTTAGTTACCTCAAGTGGGATTATATTGTAGAATCTAACGCAAATCCCAACAAAAGACTTATTAGCTTTAGATAACCTGAATCTAGGTGTCACAATTTTATCTTTATTTCTTGTAGTTAAGTTATGGCGGCTACTATTAATTTCAAATGAATTTAAATTTTTCCGGACAAACATAATGTTTTCATAAATGTACTGTGACGGTAACGTTAATATCTTAAAATCTTTAAATCGATTTCGTAGCGATTCGCGAGGACCCAAACAATAGATTGCGCGAATTGCACTGGGGCGGGGGGGTATTATAGGTTGTTAATTATGGTTTGCACCGGATGAAAATACGTCTTTGAACTTTATTTCAGAGAAAAACAGCCATACTGAAGCACTGGTGGTTTCAGTTTGGTTGTATGAAAAGGACATTCAGTTTTGAATTCTATGCCATTCTAGTCAAAGCCAGTTTTATATTCTATATTCTAATTTTAACGTTTATACTCTAACTTGACAGTGAAGGACTAGTTTTTAGAAGAAAGCCGCACTTGTTCGGATAACATTGATGGAGTATGTGAATCCGCCAACCCGCACCGGGCCAGGCTTGTGGTATATCGCCTAAATACCTTTCAAGGATAGACCTACACTCAGCAGCGTGATATTAAAATAAAAAAATATCATAGGACACATTACACACAGCGCCATCTGATCCCAAACTAAGCAGAGCTTGTGCGATGGAAGACAGATAACTGATAGATACATAAATACTTTTTTGTAAATACATACTTATAATACGTACAGAACACCCAGACACAGAACAAACATTTGTTTTTACCATAAATGTTTATCCTTGGCGGGAATCGAACCCACGCCCTACAGCTCAGGCCAATGAGCCAACAAGGCTTGGAGTTTGAATTTTTTTACAAAGAACTTCGTTTTCATGACCTCTTTACACTTATTTTAAGTTACGAGTTTTCTCAGAATTCTTGTCAATATGCCGATATTGCCCATCACTACCGTGTCGTGTTGGCACAATTTGTTTTATCAATACTCTCCGAAAGTTTTAAGGTTATGTTACAAAATTAACAAAATATGCATATTTAATGATATTTATCACCAAGACATAATCGTGTACATAGCATTATAATTTTTTTTGGTTATGTAGGGATGGTGAAAGTTAGTAAGCATATAAAAGTCCCTTTAACCTACACCTAGATTGTAAGTTCTAGGCATTGTGAGTAACATTCAAGTGTTAATTTTAATTGTTTAATTACAAGTAGATTGACAAAAAAAATTACAGAGATAGATGGTTCGATAAACTTTATATTGTTCACACCAAGGATTGTATATCTAATACAGTAGAAAAAATCTAATGTAACAATTGGTGGCCTTATCGCTAAAACGATCTCTTCCAGGCAACCTTAGGATGGAAAGGATTCAAGTGCAAGTAGAAAAAAGGTGTGCCAATAACAAAAATGAAACACAAGTTAAGGATCAAATATACATATATAGAAATATGTAAATTCAAATAAAAATACATCCTAGTGCTTCAAACAACATATCGGAAAGCCAAGACAAAATCAATCTATAAACTAGGGAGGATGTAAAGTTTTTGATAAAATTGCACGGAACCCTATAACAACTTGTTCGATAATTTTATCGATATTTTTTTGCATCGATCGTTAACTCGGCGGAGTGATTGACGCCCCATTACTAACAAGAAGCTGTTGGTAAATTTATGAATTATACGTTTTTCGAAGATATTTTTTGGCACACTTCTAGAGACATCTGGTCTTATTAATTCTTCTAAACTAAAAAGGTAAGAAACAAGGTTTTGGAAATCAAATATTTTGAAGTTTAATCGCTAAGAAGATTTTCAGGTGAAAAATATCTAATCTAATTATTCAGACCAGAAAGGTCAGAATGAAAGTTTAAATGATTTAGATTACTGTACATTCGAAAGTGTCGGCGTAATAAAATATAAAAACGTTAAAAAAAAAAAAAAAACATTCCAAAGTAAACGAGACAGATACGTACAGATCTGTAATAATTTCTATATAACCATCTAAACTTTTTTTATGTAAAAATAATGAGACGAACTGGACGCTTTCCTGATGGTAAGAGATAACGCATATCCATGACCACTAGAGTGATACTCATGACTTTGAGTAACAAAACAAAGCCCAGGGCATCGTTGCTTTGCCGCATATTATTTTAAGACAATGGATGGTTAGTCTTGATAGTCCTGTTAATTTGGCCCTGTAAACTAAGTATGTATTTAAAAAAAATTGTTTTTGTATTCTATTAGCTATCTGTTTCCATAATACAAGTTTCGTTTAGCTGTATGTTAGACGTAATTTTTTTTTAAATGTTTTGGCCGTGTGATATGTCTTACAATTTTTGTTTATTTAATTTTTATCTTGTATGTCAATATTAATAGTATTTTATTTTCGAGATAAAGAATCTCAACTTATTTACTCTCAATGCTGTCTTAGCACAAAAATAGCTTTTAAAACCAATATGTTGGCCAGTCGAGAATATAGTTGACTTCCAATTCAAACATTCAAATCTATGCTGATATTTATGGAGTCGAGGGGGAACAAGCACAACACACACATAAACATAGCGCACAAAAACATACCCTTTACATTATTAGTAGAGGTGCCACAATTATTCGGTTATTATTCGGTATTCGGCCACTTCATTTACAAACTATTCGGCCAAAAATCGAATACCAAATTAGGAAAAAAAAAGTCCCACATTTAACTCAAAAATTAATATATTTTGCCAACAAATATTACAATTAATACTTAACATTTATCAAGTTAGTGGTAGGTTGTGATGAATGAAAACATTATTTAGCATGTGTTGATAGCAACCGATTAAGATTTTTCTCATAAACTATACTCGTTTCTGAAAATGTTTTTTTTTTTTTTTGCGAATTCTCGATTAACTCACACATTAAGCAAATACGCCTTTGCCGCACTGCCAGCGCACCGTGAGTACTGCAGAAAGACAGGTCCATAACCTGTTGATGCGTGGAATATTCAGAGGCCGAATTATCGGCGCTTCAGCCAAGATCGTGTCCGAATATTCGGTATTCGGCCCAATCACTATTCGTGCCATCTCTAGTTATTAATGTTATCAGTAAGAGCTTCCAAAGCAAGTTCACGATGTTGCAAGAATTTCATGTATTTTGTCAAATTAACATTGTTATACTGTCGGCAGGATGACGCCCCGCTGTTTGCAAGAAAGTTGTTAATAATTTTATGTGCGATTTCAACAGACGGCCACCCGATGGTAAATTGTGGGAGTGAATGCGGTTGAAACTTGTCGAATAAAACATGTCGAGATTTCAGGCAAGAAATGCCGTAAACGTGAGAAACTTACTGTTGCGTCTGAAGAATACAGGGTTATTAGGCTAAAGGTATACTGAGCTGAGCCAGAATGGCGTCATTGTACTTATATTGAAAAACACGAGAAAACAAACCGCTATTTTAATTTAAAAAAAAATGTTTAGTAACTTGCCTGATAAAGTAGTAGTCGAAGATAAATCCCATAGTCTTGGAATAAACCTATTCAATCTGATATTGAAAAAATCCTTGTTCAACCATTCTATACTAATTTACTTTGCGTTTTTAAAGTTAGCATAAAAGCTTGCATTTAACACGCTGTGCAATTCAACACATTAAACATCTACATATAGGTACAGATACGCATTAGGGTGTCAATATAACTTTGTTCCAGTTTGGAGGGTACTGCAGCTAGCGAAATTACAGGACTTGACAGGTTGAGACTAACCATCAAAAGTATCAAAGTAAAGAGCGACAAAGCAGCGACGTCCTGGACTTTGTTTTGCTTCTCAAAGTTCTGTGTATCGCTGCAATAGTCTTTTTTGCCCTGGACTTTTACTTAGGGACTTAAATAAATAATTGAAATGAAACGTACGTAACATTAAATGTTCTGATTAATTGTATATGCATATTCCAAGTCAATAACTATGCAAATTGAGGCAAATTATTCGAATAAAAGGTGTGAAAAGACTCGTAAAATATAAAAGGCAATGACAATCTATAACTTATAAAATAACTATTGATTAACTTAAAATACGATGATCAATTTAAAATTATCTGGTAATGTTCGGTAATTTAACCTGTAATATCTTTTTAAAATTTTTGCAATGAAGGTAAATATTTTCTTATTTTTTGATATGCAAGTATTGAGGCCAAATTATTATCGAATCGAATCGAACATTATTTCTTTTAGTTTTAATATTTATTTTGTAGTTTAGAAAATTTTGACTTAGTGTTATATATTTTAATTTTGATATTATGCCTTGTTTTTTATCTGTACAATTAATAATAAGGTTTGTTTTTAAGACTAATATTAATTATTTTCAAAGACTAATTTTGGTGATAGCCATGTTGGTCTGATTAATAAAAAATACATTAAAATTATAATCTAATTTAAAAAAAAGGAAAATTTATGAATGGTGTTTAGGAATGACAATAATTGTAATGTAGTTTGTACGTTTTCTAAATAAAATGAAATAAAACTATAATCACAGCTTGATTAGAAATTTACAACGGGACAAATCGTCCAAACATCGTTTTAATTTTTTTAATTTCTTGACTGGCTAGGTGTTTGGCCACAGCCCATCTGATGTTAAGTGACGGTGTGTGAAGAAGATGGTAAGGCACACCTAGCCTGGAATGGAACTGGATCTCAAGTAAGGCTGTCGGTACACACCGTTAAGTGCTTGGAGGTAGAGTTTTAACTTGAAGGTAAAAACTAACCAGCCAAGTACTACTAAATACCACCACGCTACGTTTTCCTCACGATGTTTTCCTTTCCTTGAAATTCAACAATGAGCTCAAGCTCATATTGAGTTTGAACCCACGCCCTTCAGCGTGACAACCAACCGCGCTAACTGCTGAGCTATCATCGATACAAAAAAAAATCGTGTAAAAAATAAAAGTCGTATAAATAATTAACTACTTGCAAACTTTGCTACTAAGTTCTAAGTATACTTATCCATGTGATCCTAAAACCTTTATCATCTCTGTCAGTTCGCAGGTGCGTTGCAGATGCATCGATAAGTTGTATCGATTTTTTATTGAATCGATCTAACCACTATCGATTATGTTGTTAATTGATTAAATTGACGCGAACAAATGTGTAGATTCTTATCTGGATTGTAAGAACACGCAGTAATGTGTTGTAATGGGAGTGTTAAACTGGAACAAGCATGATGTTATTGATTTCTTTTCATAAGTTCGCTGGTCCCTTGATAATGATCTAGGACAGTCACAAATATATATATTTGATAGCCCTGTTGGCTCATTGGGAGTATGTCTGCCTGAGCTGTAGGGCGTGGGTTCGATTCCCGCCAAGGACAAACATTTTATGGTATAAACAAATGTTTGTTCCGTGTCTGGGTGTTCTGTATGAAAAATATACAGCACCGAATCGACCATTTTTCCAACGGGGCCAGAAATTTTATATTTAATAAATTATATATTTTTTTCCTAGTGGCGAAACGTTCGAAAAAAAAAGTTTTAAAGTTTCACAATATTTGTAACCGGAAGAATCGTAAGATTAATGAATTAGCACTCTGTAGTTAAGTCTGTATTACTTAGTATCTGGGCGACGCGGACGGAGCTTTGTTCAATTAAAAACTCGGAAAAGCGCTTTTTCATTGAGATGAGACTTAGCTAGATCGAGCTTTGGCCTCAAAAACCCCCGCGGTTATTCAGCTTGCTCGTAGAACCCCCAGTTCTAGATGCGATGGTGATTTCCCCGGCAGATACATCATGTACAAAATTTAAGCTTTAAAAAATTGACTTAGGATACTTTCATTACGTAGGTTATGATCCAAAAGAAACAGGGCGTTTTTTTTTAAATCAAATGAATAATCGATAGAACAACGTGCGCTGGATGCTAGGCGCTTTGTGAAACAAGCTTTATTTTCAAGCATATTAGGTACCTGTATTAAGATTTTGACACCCCCTGAAGGTGCCGCCCGGGGCAGGTGCCCCGACTTGCCGCCCTCTAGATCTGGGGCTAATCATATAAGTAACAGTTAAATAATTAAAGCGAGGTTTTCCCATGTTGCTCCCATCCTTTACTATTAGTAGATGATAGTAACGAATTAATTTATTTACAAGTAAGTCTTAAGATTTAACTATCACTATCACTATCCCACAACCTGAGCATTTTTGTGAGATAGCTAATTATACATTTAATAACATATAACGGCGAACATCGGGAACCTTATTCGGGCTCGCTCGAGATTATCTTGGTCACCGACAATGTCATAAAATTTTAACAAGAGGTACAGCGACGGTAAAATTATATCCAGCGCGCGGTTATAGATGCCTTGGTCTATAACAGTGATTAGTGTATGATTTTGTTTACTAGCTCTCGTTGTGGGGTTTTGAATTGCAACCGTATAGATTACATCTGCATAATCAGCGTAAACGTGGAATGTATAATAAATATGTGCATAGGTATTACACGTTTAGATGTGTTTAACACACACTTTAGCATTCTGTGTGTGTAGTGTTGTTTACTACTCAAAGATCTTAAAACTAAGGATATATCCTTCGAACATTTTGGTTTCATTATGTTTAATACTTTACGCTATTTGCGTTCTGCATTGCTCTCTCCCAACTCTTTTATAATATAATGATAAACTGAACGCCCGAATACTTCGTACCCGGTGTACGATTGCAGCGCCACTTATCCGGTGTAATTCGAAACCATCCAGGGACTCATTGAAACACACACACACACACACACACTAAAATTTATCAAAATTGGTCGAGCTGTTTTCGTGTATATGCGAGACTAAAGCACGGCAATTGATTTTTTATACAAGATATCGTGTTGCTTCTAGAGTCCATTGTAGCTTCATAAAGTTACCGCTACTAGATGAAGATGGAGCACGTTTGGCTAGAAGATACCGATTCACTCTCCACTTAAAGAGACACGCATTGTGTGAAACACCTACTCAAGCAGCCCATTCTACTGTTTAGCGGTTCACACAATTAAAGTGGAATCAAATCGTTTCGTTCGAGTTTTTGGAACGTCAACCATGAAATGTCGCGTTTTCGAGCTTCTGGTTGTCCGATAAAATAATAGGCATGGGGGATTTAAGACATATACATTTGAAGCACGCTCTCTGAAATGAATCCGATAAACTAGAAACTGCGACGATGTTAAAGGCTTTGATAAGCGCTAGCCAACGAAGTCAGCTTGCATCTAGACAAAGATAATCACTACTGAATCGGTACCACGTTTGCCATTTCCTTCAGGAGTCATACATGTCAATGTTATCATCTGATCTATTTGTCTAAATAGACGCTGTGATTACAGTCTAGCTTAGATCGTCCATCATATTAAAAAGTCAGCTATAAATGCAAATGGTCGTAGGTAGGCACTAGGTTTAAAAACACTACAAAAATTCAATAGTATCAATCGTGCGACTGATCTATCGCGTTGTTGGAATGGGAACCCGTACGATGCCTAAGTCTTACGATCTACCTATTCAAGTGGGCATTATACATACATACATTTGATAAACAAGCTAAAAAGTAAGAAAAAATAAACTATTACCCGACTAGGGACAAAATAACTGCAGTTAAAATAAAACATATAGCCTATGTCACCCGAATTATAATAACGAATCGATTGACATTTCATTCATCAAAATCGCATGAGTAGTCTTGGAATACATGTAAATTTTTGTAGCGATGATAGCTTAGTGGTCACCGTGGTCGGTTCACACGCCGAAAGGCGTGTGAAGGCGTTGTTTGAAAGTAATGAGCGCCAAAGCAGCGATGCCCTGGTGGACTTTGTTTTGTTACTTAAAATTATGTGTACGATGATCGTGGACAGGCGTTTTCTCTTACCAACGAGGAGAGCGTCTCGTTCGTCTCTTAACATTTACATTAAAAAAAAACTTAAACGATATGCTTACACACATTTAGGGATGTAGTTCGGAACGAAACCTAAATATTTCTACTTCTATTAATTAACAGTACCTGGATGACGGAGATTGCTAGTTTTTTTTTTTCGTTTTCTAAAAATGAAACCTAGCTAGATCGAAATATCGCCCCAGAAAATCGTTAGAGCCGTTTTCGAGGTTCAGACTATATATATATATATATTGCTCGTTTAAAGGTATTAGATATGACTGTAACCTGTTTTGTGTAATATAATTTAATAAATTTAAAAAAAAGTATTTCTATCGCTCTTCCTTGTCCGTATGAAAAACTCAAAAATTATTCACGTATGATAAAAGATAATTTAATCCTTTCAACATCGTGTAGGAATAATTTATAGTAAATCAACAAACGATTGAAATTGAAACGTCACTTAAACCTTTAATTATGTAAAGTTTGGCGTAGGCGATATTATAATTGCCCAGGTTAGTTCAAATTGATGTAACATAATAATATTTTGGTGTAATTATTAAGGATTGCCTTTTTGGATCCGTTTCTATACGCATATCAGAAAGCCCTGTTGGCTCATTGGTAGTATATTTGCTTCAAGAACTGTAGGTTCGATTCCCACCCAGCACAATCATTTTGTGGTAGAAACAAATGTTTGTTCTGTCTGGGTGTTCTGTATATATTTACAAAAAAAAAATATAGGTATCAGTTATTTGATTTCCACAGTACAAGCTTTTCTTAGTTTGGGGTCAGATGGCGCTGTGTGTCCTACGATATTTATTATCAACAAAAATAAAATAATCTTTGGATTGCAACGACCGTTAGTTAAGAGGAGGCTGCGCGATTAAACATGTTTTATACCATGATATTGTAAATGAACCATAATTAGGATCGATGCAAAAGTAAAACATATTGTTTTTCAAACATTTTTCTGTCAATTGACAAGTTGTAATCACTAAATAATCTCTCACATAAATCTTCACCCGATGCTTTTACTATTTCAAAATAGGGATTTTTTTAGATATTTTGCCATTTTTTTAAGTTACATAATCAATAAAAAACTCATGATGCGAGCGTACCATTCGTTATCTGTTTATAAGAAAAAAAATATCTAGAGTAATTCCATTACTATTAATTAATTCAATAAGATTTGCGAATTACTTCCGAGCAACAATACGGTCAAGCCATACATTCTATTTTCATCCTTATTCTTTGGGATTAGGGAATAGTGAATGGACAGAGCGAACGTGGGATTTTTTTAAGGGAGCCTGTTCTTAATTCTGCGTTCTCGCCACAATTCAACCAACATTATCTCAGCTTAGTCGAGCGCCACTATCGTAATTAAAACTAAATAATATCCATGTAATTTTTTAGACCCCCTTAATTGGTCACATTTATAGACACGTTAGTTGTATTAAATAAGGATACTATGTTAACAGAACAGTTTGGCCAAATTAACGAACTAAAATTTACTTTAGATATTTTCACATTTTTACAGAAAAAGCTATGGTGGCTCCCCATCTGACCACAAATAATTTGGGCGTCAGAATATCCATCCATCAAGAATCGAGTGGGTCGATTATCGGTAATTTCGTTGGTCCAAAAAGCGAGGCCGAATGCCGGCGACGAGCGAATACTTCTATAATGAAATGACAATTACTACGGCGGCCATACGGATTCCAATGGTGGAACTCGATTGCACTATGTTCTCGATTGTATTTCGCTTTCGAACTTGAATATTTACTTTAACGCAAATTCTTCGTGTCCATAGAATTAGCTGGACATACATAAATAAGTATTGGAGAGAACTACATAAATAACCAGATGTCTAATCATATATTTTCTAAAACCATTTATCATCATCTCATGTTGCTGAGCTGATGATGGAAAATATGACTCCTTAACTATTAGTAGTTAGTGTATAATTCTTTAAATATTATGGGCTCATATAGACCGCTACTTATGTTTCTTTGAGTTAAATAGGTGAGCTGATATTGGAAGGTACAACTTCTTGTTATTTAAAAGAATATCTTTCAGATTGGTCTCCATAAAAACTTTTTAAACGATTCAGTAGTTTGATCTTTGAACATTAAACCTAGCCGTTTGGGCTTAGGGTCATAGAGTCGTTTTTTTTAAAATAGTAAATATATACTTGTATGGCAAGCACGAACAGGTACTCTTCAACGGTCAACGGTATAAATAACCACAATATTTTGTCATCATCATCATCCATAGGACGTCCACTGCTGGACATAGGCCTCCTCCTATGGGGTTTTGGCAATACTCGCCACACTTGGTAGGCGGGTTGGCGAGCGCAGTTAAGTGTGATTGTTCAAGGAAGACGCTGCTGCCCATCTTCCGGATGACATCTCTTAGCCGACTCTTACAGCAACCACGGTTAGAGAGGATGGGGTGCTAGTCTTACGCCGGCTCCACCACGGCAATATTTTGTATACACATTTAATTTTGATTGCCCGTTTCAAATTGCACCAATACATATAAAAGCTTTTATAATATTTTATGTAGTAACTTATTTCGTCTTCTGGCCATGTGCAATAAACCATATAGCACTTAATTGGTTATGAAACAAAGGTTAGAACGCTTTCAAGCGAATACATGGCAATTGCTAAGTCAAAAAATTTGAATGTAGATTTAATTTGCAATTCAAAGATGCGAGATAAAATAAGAATTATAGTTTCAACGAGTACATCGCTTATGGCGGTAACATAAAAGTTCGGGTGCATTTAAATTATAAATCATTCAACTATGCAACATCTACTATCTTGATAACCTTTATATATCAACAGCATTTTGAAAGACGTCCTGTCTGGAGTTTCAAAATCATCACTACTTATTGCTTGACAAAAATGTAGCAAATAAACAACGCTATTAGTGGATGGAAAAGATAATTAAGAAGATTTAAAAAAAAAAGTATAATAATTGCCGCTTTAAACTGCATTAGCAGACCAAAGATCCCATAAAATTACTAACGTTTTTGATTTTTTATTCTGACGTTTAAAATAACTAACGGAATGTTGCCACTGATAAAAAAACTAGTTGCGTTTTTGCGGGTTTTGTCAAGATGTGTTAAAACTTTCTAAGTTTCTAAAGACTATATTTTTGCGTATTCTCTTGAATGTTTTTTGCGAGTAAATGGTAGGGGTATTTAGCTTATATTGCGAGGGAGACGTTCAATTGTTTTATAAATAAAGCCTTAGCAAAAAATACTATCGATCAATCGTGCGAATCTCAAGCGATGGCACCAGATTGTTATACGACAATTGTATTTCCTACCTTCGTGTGTTGTACAAAGGTTCTATATTCCTTGTCATTGTAGTAAAATTTCTTGTCTTATAAGTGTGTGTTGTAAGGGAATTGGTACTTTTTATAGGAGAGAAAAGGGAGGGTTATTGACTGAAGCCAACTCGAAGATGCGTCATATTCTACAAACGTAAAATATTCTATACGAGAACTGTCCAAACATTTTATACTTTCAAAATACTTCCTTATCTATAGTGATGATCTGAAAAGACTTATCTTTGATCAGCTTATGGTTCTATCTTTATTAAATGCGCATCAGAGCTGAGATTTTGACGGGACGTCAAATTATCCCATTGTGGTACGTGGTCACTTTATTTCCGATTGTCAGTACCCTGACGTATTTATTGGTGAAGGCTGATAGATAGCTGATGTTGATAAGATTATATTCAGTTTTTCAACGCCAAAACGATGGGAGCACAGGCCCTTAAGGGTTAACAAAAAATCATGAAAATTATGCTGTGATGCCCATGTAAAAACTCCCAGAAATCTTCAGCCATTAAGTTTGTCTGGCAGATATTTATCAAGCTCATTGCAACAATGTATCGAATGTAGTTGACATTCATTGATTGTATTTGATTTCTATGAACTTTTATCACAAAGTCAGAAGATTCAAGACAGCGCTTTGGTAAACAGGACAGTAAACTGTCTTGTGAGAGAAGAATATGAAAAGGAAGCTTGTAAATATGAAGTTAAGGCTTAGTAGTTGGTATATATTTACTACAATACAATAAACATCAAACTGCAAACAATACCCAAAAGTCACAGAAAAAAAAATACGCAATTTTATTGACTTGTATGTACCGATTTTGATGAAATTTCTTTGGTACCAATCGGAAAATATATCCTTTCAAATAAAAAAATATTATTTCCAATTAATCCAGCCGTGTTCGAGTAATCAAGTAACATACACACATAAAAAATATTGTGACGAATTGAGAACCTCCTCGTTTTTTGAAGTTGGTTAAAAACCTTTGTAACTTTAAGAGTTTATGCAAAATACTCTAATGTCTTGCATTATTGAGTTTTTCTAATTTGCGTCATAAAAATTTTGCCACACGTGCAGTTCTTAAATGCCCTAATTATTGTTACTATCCAACTAGTTCAGCCTTTCAGGCGTAAAATATCCTAGGCCATTTAAACACAGCGCCATCTAGCCCCAAACTAAGCAAAGTTTGTACTATATGAACCAGATAACTAATAATATAATACTTATATACTTTTTTGTAAATACATACATATTTATAATAAATAAACAGAACAAACATTTATACTCACTTGAATGTTTGTCCTAATGGGAATTGAACCCACACTCTAAAGCTCTAGAAGCAGATATTCTACAAAAGGCTGTTAGGGCAGACAAAAAATTTGATTAACAAATCAGTTCTCTTCTGTTATGAAATACTAGCTGCGCCCCGCGGTGTTACCCGCTACATTTTTTCAGGATAAAAAACCTATGTGTTAATTTAAGGTGTCAGCTACCTCCATACCAAATTTCATCAAAGCCAGCCATTTGATCGTGAAGAAGTAACAAACATACTCACAAACTTTCGCCTTTATAATATTAGTGTGAAGTAGCAGTTATAAAAATGTATTGCGTTGTCAAAGGTAGCTTAACATATTTTAGCATTTATAAAATTAACATTTGTGTTTATTTTGAATTTTTTACCACAAAAATTATACAAAACGCATAGACAAATTAGTTCATAATTACTACAACAAAAACAATGCCAGACGAAACTATTTTAGCTCAGCAAAGATCAAGGCTATTCAGATTATTAATGGATAAATTACGACATAACACATTAATTAAATACATGATAGGCGAAATTGCTACAACGTCTAATAATTTTAATTTTGATAAATATATTTGTTCCGCCCACGTGATATTGATGAACAAGTGGTCAAGTTTTATAAGGAATATGATTGAATTGATAAGCTCAGTAAGATTTCTAAAGGCCGGACAAATTATTGACTTTTAGCATTCTGTCATAATTTATTTAATCGCTCACTCGAACTCCTTCCCTTAATAGCGGCACCACACTGCTCGCGAAGTCGCTTCGGTGAAGTCCTGAGGATCTTGACAAAGTAACATTCGATTAGCTATAACGCTAATGTCTGAACGTAATGCGATGTCTTATTATGTATGAAAATCTGGAAAACTCGTTACGCCTCTGTACAAATGGAATTTGAACAAACTTGTTACTGAAGTTCAAACACAAATATCACATTAACCGTTACATGTAAATTAACTTCACTAGTAACCTAATAAAATAAGCTTTTTATTTTCTTTTATGGCCCGAAATTTGGCACGCAAGTAGTGCCCATACCTGCTCTAAATCATGCAATATTTTTAACGCGTCGTAAGTATTTTGCATTCTGCTTACGTATTTTTAGAATAACCATTATACTAAGTGAAGCTGCATAATTAATAAACAGGACGCGCAAGTTCTCAAACACTGAAAGGAGCAACTTTCTGCAAGTTATTTTTCCAGCCAACAAGTTAAGGGGAGAGTGCTTTAACTGAATTATGTTGTGCACTTCACTAGGAAAATAATATTTTGAAGGTAGATGAGCATGCTCTTTATTTAACTCTGCTGGGTTACACGGAACGGGTGCACTAAGCTGATTTTATAATTTAAAATAATTTAAAATATTTAAATTTGATGATCATCTGTCGTTAAGTGTCAGTGTGTTTGAAGATGGCAAATACATCTAGCCTGGAATGGAATCCGGTGCTCAAGTGAGGTGTTTGGAAAACACGGATTGATGGTTAGCCGTATATTTGGCCCCTGCGATACAGGTTCTCCTAGTGCAGGGTCCACTAGTAATATTGTAACCCCTAATACGCTTTAAAATAGCATATAAATCGAAATACAATGTTTAATTACAAGGTTCCATGTGGTTTTTAGTAGTGGTGGTTGGTGGTAGCTAGTCAAGTACTATAAAATACTTTTATTATCTTGCATGTGGACATGACTGCTGACATCCAGATTAGTGATGTAACGAGTGTTAGATTACATTCGCGAATGCGAATATTCATATCCAATATTAGCGAACACGAATGTTTTTATTATTTGATATATGAAAAATAATGGAAAACAAAGGTTTTATATAACACTAGCGGTTTAGGCTGTGCGTTGTCTGTCAGTGAGTCACGACTTTGATTCTTAGTTTTCACCCATTTTTACCCCCTTAGGGGTTGAATTTAAAAAAACTCTTTCTTAGTACACCCCTATGCATCAGGCAAATACACCCTCCAAATGTCAAGTATCTGCGACCAGCGGTTTAGGCTGTGCGTTGTCTGTCAGTGAGTCAGGACTTTGATTCTTATATATATGTTAGGATTTTGGATATTAGAAGTTTAATTTTGGCTGAAATATTTTTGTTTGTTTTCCGTAAAAAGAAATTAGAAACTTGATTTAAAAATAGTAGTTATAACTGCTAAATAAGAACAGTAACAAGACTTATTAAATATTTGTAATTTTTTTAAATTGAATATTATATGTAAAAAATATAAAAAATACAAATCTTAACTATACGTATTATCTTTCCAGCTCCATCCAATACATATATAATGTCCTTTTTGTTAAATACATTCGCCAAACATTCGCTTCGTTTCTTGCGAATACGAATGCGATTAGGGATGGCAAAAAATAAGCGAATACTCACGAATGCGAACACATGTCACATCACTAATCCAGACAACTAATATCCATATAGTAGGTATATCATTCGAACAATCGGCCGGCTACCGGGAACCAGGAATCGATCACGGGACCTCAAGTTTAAACCATATGCACGTCAAGAACAAAATACATTACAATACTATATACTCATAAGCGTACATATTTCTCAGTTATTTTGATATGTATCAACTAGAAAGTCAACTTGTTCTGCGCTCTGCGTAGTCGGTTGCTCGTTTCCTCTTTGACTGCACAAATTTATCGTCCAATGTCAGTGAAGCTATTCTCATTAAATACCATTGGTATCGTATTACTGCCTTATGAAATTACGATTCCGATTGTGATTTGTTTGATTTTGCGATCGATTTATATTTTTTCCGTGCTTCCTATAGCGATTTTACTTCGTACATTCGAGTTACAGTAAAATAACTTTGAAATACGAGTTAATTCAATTTTTTTTTAAATTTCGGATATCTTATGTCTAACCTCAAAACTAAACTTAACCTAATATACAACTATAATTATATAAAAAAACTCGTGTCACAGTGTTTGTGGTCGCACTTTTATTTTTATTACATTTACATTTTTATGATTTTTTTTATGTACATTTTGTAAGTATTAGAGTAGGTTGTAAAGTATATTTCATACCCCTAGGTGATTGGGGACAATTCTTAACTCGATGCGGATAATTTTTTAAAGATTTCTTTAAAAAAACTATTAAAAACAATATGTCTAATTAGTGGAAAGAAATGTATAAACATTAATGCTCTAAGCATTAAATGGTGGCAGAATAGCTGATACTGCGGTGGTACTTACTTAGACGTAAGGAGATCTACCACACTAGAGTAATCCACTTTCAGAATATATTTTAGAAAGGAATTCGTGGTAGTTTAGTATCTTACGCACCATGATCACCCTGACCATCAAAACAGATTTTAAGTTGGTCGAGAATCGAACCTGGAAACACCGATGCACTACCATTCATTACTTGATTTCTCTTTCGTGATTCCTATCGATCGTCGTATGAAATCTGACTGTATCAAACTGAGATTCTTAACCTCGCCTGTACCGTCGACTTGTACCGCTTACGCTTGAGTAACGTCATTCAATCATCTATACAATAAATATTTCGCTCATGTTTTCATAATGCGTACACATATCTCCCGTAATGTGCACATTATGACAGAAGGAGGCAATAAAAACTACTAAACGTTCGGCTTCCACTGAACTGGCCAGTGAAGCGTGCATCACTCTTTTTAAAGAAACTTTGGCACACGCTTTTGATATTACGTGATAAAACTATGAAGTTCTTAAGCTGATACGAACAAAAACATCTAAAAAGGAAGTAAAAAAAAAACAATTTTTTGTTATATCAAGTACATATATATTTTATACTCCTAGGTGATTGACTATATTTCAACCTGAAAAAATTTAGCGGATAATACCGCGGGGCGCAGCTAGTAGATACATATATATGTATATATATTTTAAACGATGATGGCTCAGTGGTTAGCGTTATACCCCAACAGCTTGAGCTGCCGGTGAAGAAAAACATCGTGAGGAAACCATAGCGTGGTGGTAGGGTACTTTCTAGTATTCGGTTGGCTAGCTACCTTTCATCAAGTTGAAAATCTGCCGCTAAGCATTTAACGGTGTGTTCCAGCAGCCTCACTTGAGAGCCAGTTCTATTCCAGGCTAGGTGTGCTTTACTATCTTCGACCACACCGTCACTTATCATCAGGCGAGCTGTGGTCAAGCACCTAGACTGTCAGCCATAAAAAATAAATATGTAATTTGCACGAAGTTATTAAATCATTTACCTGACGCAATTGAATTGAAGAAAGAATGTCAAAAATAAATTAATTAAAATGTTATTTGACAAATAAATGGTATTATCGAATGTTATTATTGACACATTTTAAAATTATAAACAACTTGACATTCTTGTGACATTAATAATATACTATGATTTTGAAAATTTATTATGACATGAACAATTTATTATACTATTTAATAATTAAATAAAACATGTTTTTTTAACCTATGTTATTATGTATTAGAATTAAAATTATTAAAAATAATTGTATAGTCAAAAGGGTAGCTGTTGTAATACACAGCCTACAATTAAAATTCAGTCATAACTTCTTAATATCTGAAGAGATTTGAATGTATGGGATATCATTAGCATCTTTACTTCATCTCGAGTATCATACAATTTTTCGTAAAAATTTCATTTTTTTATTTGCATTTGTGTTTTTTTATCTTTCTCAACTAAATTTGTTTTTATATGAGTATTTTTTTTTAAACGACATACTTATTGATGAGAACTGATAGAGAAACAATATACAAAGATACTTATATACTTTTTTTTTGTAATACATACTTTTAATACATCAGGACACCCAGACACAGAACAAACATTTGTCGTCACATAAATGTTTGTCCCGGTGGGAATCGAACCAAATCATTTCATACGGGTTATCTATCTAATCTAATACCATTAAACGAGCAATTCTTGTATATATGCTGAGGTGAGCCCTATTTTGTATGTAACTGTTAGTCTTTTCTTTGTTTTATGTTTTTCGGTGTGTTATGTACAAAATAAATTTATTTTCTTTCTTTCTTTCTTTTTATATATATATAATCTGAATCTCGGAAACGGCTCCAACGATTTTCATGAAACTTAGTATGCAGGGGGTTTCGGGGGCGATAAATCGATCTAGCTAGGTTTCATTTTTAGAAAACGTCGTTTTATCCGTGTTTTCAGCCGAGCAAAGCTCGGCCATCCAGGTACTATATTTATATTATAGAAAACATATAACTATCTATTCCTTGAACTAGCTGGGCTATATTTGTAAACCTGGTCCTTCGAGTCGACCGCCAAGTCGCAAGCTCCAACACTAAACAATTTGAAGGAGATTATAAATCGCTTAGCTGTTGACTCGAGGCACGCCATATCAATTACTAGTGACTGTATTTTGCATAATATCGATATTAGTCCATGTCAAAAGAAATGGTGCACTTGCATAACACCTTGATAGTTTATGTGGTAGTTTTCAGAATGTGAGCAGTTGATATCCTCAAATAATGGATGTCGTTAAACTAAGTGGAATTGGATGAAAGTGAGAAATGGGACGTTAAACGGGGAATAGAAAACTAGTTCTGTTATAAACCGACCACAAAAAAACAGGAAGCTTCTCAATTTAAACTGGATCTGAGTATTAATATAAAAACGTTGATTTCTCCGAAGTGTGTGGATCGATTTACGTTTTCATTACTTAAATGATTTTTTAAGTAATATTTTTTTAAATTTGGCTTCTTGGTGGTAGATCACCTTAGCAGGAGTTCGTTTGGGTACCAGACCACATACCTACTGTAGTAGGTGGCATAGCACAAGCAATAGTGTGTAAACATTACTGTATTCCGGTTTAAAAAGTTCGCAAAACCACAGGGCTATTGAGATTAACTTAGGTAATTAAGTCTGTCAATTGAAGCCATGCAAATATAACCATATATAAGCCATAAATAAATATAAGCCTAATCTGTCGTCCTCAAATATGAAATATTATATTTTCATTAAACGCCTAGTCTGTCAACCTTAAAGATGAAAATATTACATATCTATTAATTGCCTAGTCTGGTCAAAAATAAAATATTACATTTCTATTTAATGCCTAGTCTGGTCAAAGATAAAATATTACATTTCTATTAAATGCCTAGTCTGTCAACCTTAAAGATGGAAATATTTAATTTCTATTTAACGCGTAGTCCTAGTCTGTCAACCATAAATACTAAAATATGTATTTTAATTCTATAATATTTGGTACAGTATATCTTTTGCTTATAAGATTTATGTACAAAATGAGTAAACCAACAGAACCATAATTACTTTTTAAATAATGAATATGTGATTAATAAAAATAAAAATGAATATTCACTCACATAGGTGATATTGAAAAAGCAACGCGTTGTCTATTTATGCGGAGCTGACCGATTAGTGCGGTAACTGTTTTCACTATCTCAGTCTGTAATGGTATCGCTAATGCAGTTTAACGCTCCACAAATCGACGTATGATTTAGGTTCCAATTTACTTTAGAGCTCTAATCTCTGCGGTAAGGCGGCTTTCTTCAACGCACTTATT
Organism: Biston stratarius; assembly: GCA_950106695.1. Lineage (NCBI taxonomy): Eukaryota > Metazoa > Arthropoda > Insecta > Lepidoptera > Geometridae > Biston > Biston stratarius. The sequence continues at coordinate 29,736,869 of OX467106.1, read as the reverse complement.
CAATTTACACTGTACTCTACACTCGCTTCGGGATAGGGCTGTCCTATGATTTTGACTATTTTTAAATATTTTACTATGTAATTTCGATTCTGAGCACAAATAATAAAATAAGCTAGTGACATATGATACAATTGACATTTAATCATGTTCACATATTTTATATTTGTCATATTCTTATATTGACATTTTCATTACATTGACATATGTATTTGTAATGATTTTGAAATTTTTAAATATGACTGTAACTTGTATTATCAATAAAATATTTGTATTTGTTCAAGATCACAGCAGATTAAAACAATGCAATATATGAATCGTAAACAAAAACTGTATTTTTTTAATTGTTAACTAGATGACCTGATGTTAATTGACGGTGTGGTCGAAGATGGTAAAGCACACTTAGCCTGGAATAGCACTGGCTCTCAAGTGAGGCTGCCGGAACACACCGTTAGGTGCTTGGCGGCAGATTTTCAACTTGAGGGTGGTAGCTAGCCAGCCGAGTACTAGAAAGTGCCTTACCACTATGCTGTGGTTTTCCTTCACTGGCAGCTCAAGCTCATTGTTGGGGTTTGAACCCACGCCCTTCGATGTGTGAACCGACCGCGTTAACCACTGGGCTATCATCGTTACAAACAGTATTACGGTAAATTGAGCTATTCTTGGGTCTTCGTAGGCCACTTCTTAGTTCTAAAGCGATATTATGTAAAATCTTGAATAAAATCTTAAAACAATATACTACATTTATGTCGAGCGACGTCTAAATTGAGTCAGTTATATTTTAAATTAAATCCAGGCTTAGATGTTGATATTTAAAATTTTTATAATTACATGTATGTAAGGCTAATTGATATGCACTTTTCTCATCTTTTTCCCGCCGATCAGTTCCACATTAGACAGGGACTGGTATTTGGTGGCAACCCTTTTTATCCCAGTCTGGGAGCAGAACAATAAGCGGGAGTTACACGGGCGAGCACTACTGGCCATTACGTATTCCGACCACGGCATATCAGCACACCGGGACTTTGCCATCTCACCGACACACAAACTGATCATCGCTGCCTTTGCAAGAACGCTGAACAAAAGAACGGAATGGGATCCAGCAATGGACGTAGATTACTTAGATCGGACAATGGAAGTGAATGCGTGCAAACATCATCGGTTGATAATTGTCGCTCCGCAGGCATACCCTTATCGCCCTAGATAACCGACTCCATCTTATTGTAAGCCCACAATGCACTTGGAATATTACTAATTAGGCTCTGTTTATAAACGCACGACCATTGTTGAAAGAATGAGATAGTTATCTGTGCGTTGTCCGAATGAGATTTGCGATGCCGCTTTGTCGGTTGGCGAAATTGTATGAGCTTTGTTCCATCTGAAATATTATCAGTAAACCAGTGCGGCGGATAAGGTTTCTGGTAAATTTAGAGATGGCTGGGCACGCATTTGGGCGAAAACTAAACATTATACGTATATACAAAGTGCGGAACTTCGTAATAAATGCAACCGAATCGATTGCTTCCCTTAAGACCCTTCTGTTAGCTGAGCCAATTCTCGACCGAGAGAGAAAATAACTAGATTAGATAAAACTAAAGAATATAGTATATTTAGTAGCGACGATGGCTCAGTGATTCCCGCAGTCGGATATCACGCCGAAAAGCGTGAGTTTAAAACTTAACAATGAACTTGAGCTGCTGGTGTATGAAACCGTAGCATGGTGGTAGGCTACTTTCTAATATTGGGCTCCATATCTACCTGAAGCTGAAAATCAACCGCCAAGCATCTAACGTTTTAACGAACCAGTTTCATTCCAGACTAGGCGCTTTTACCATCTTCGACCACACTGCCACATGAGCCGTGTTCATCTAGCCTCTCTATAAAAAAACGAATAAACTAATAGTCTTTCAACGAGTTTCAAAATAATTACCATCAGTTGGTCCGCCGCACGTTAGCCACATTTTCACATAAAAAAAAAACTTTATAATCAAATGCCGAATAACGTTCGTCGTTTATTCGTCATTATACGCCCATCTCTATTTTTTACGAGCGTCCCCTATCTGATGGTGTAAGTATTATGCCGTGGTCACTCGGTTATTCGGCAGATTACGTGATTGAGGAGGTTCACCTCCGCCCTGGTACGTGGGGGTTCAATGGATCAAGAAACCGGTTATTTTACGTACCGAGGAAACGTACGATATGATCTATTTTTGGAAAATATTCTTGTAATCTGCAAAGTATCAACTACAGTTATGGTGTATTTTTGAGATAAAATGTATTTGTTCGTTGTATGTAGATATGTTCAAAAACAAATATCATCGGTTAGAAAAATCGGTAAATTTAATCTGCCAACCCGCATTTGGTTAGCGTTGTGGACTGCTGGTTCGGGAATATTCAAATTCATTTCGCTCAGTGAGCTATGGAAAGAGCTATTGCATTTCTCTGAGGGATAGTATCCGGTACGAAGTAATTCGCTAGAGAACTAAATTCACAGACAAGGCTGCATATTATCAAGTTGAAGTGGCAGTTGGTTGGATATAGGTATGTATTTGTCGCAGAACCGATAACCGTATCATGTAGCGATGATAGCTCAGTAGCTATCATCACTACATGATAACCACTGGGTTAGCGCGGTCGGTTTGCATGCTCAAGGGCGTGGGTTCAAACCCCAACAATGAGCTTGAGCTGCCGGTGAAGGAAAACATCGTGAGGAATCCATAGCGTGGTTGTAAGCTACTTTCTAGTACTGGCTGGCTAGCTACCACCCTCAAGTTGAAAATCTGCCGGTGTGTTCCAGCAGCCTCACTTGAGAGCCAGTTTCATTCCAGGCTAGGTGTACTTTACCATCTTCGACCACAGCGTCACTTAACATCAGGTGAGTTGTGGTCAAAAACCTAGCCTACCAGCCATAAAGAAAAAAACCACTGAGTAGACTTGAATTAGGAGAACGCGAATCGGCAAACGTAACGAAGGACCCCCCGATACTCAATGGAGTGACGATACACGTAGGGTATTACTGATAGTAGATTTTCTAATGAAGTTTAATTGTTGATCTCTGTTTATATTATTATTTTTTTGCCTTACGACAACCGCATGTCTTTCGGCGATAGTAAGGAAATATACTTTTTATCACATCGTTGCCAAATTATATCAAAATCGATCGATTTCTACAACAACCAAACAAAAAAAAATACACTTACATTTGTTTATATCCAAAAACAGTAATAAAGTCGGAGGCCGCGACGCAAATTTTACTTTTATTTCTCTTTTTGACCTGTAACAAGTAAATAAATATAAAGAGTTAATACATTCGTAAACAGCATGGAATATATTGTTGAATCATAAAATGCAATGTGGGGGTGTTAGTACATAAGTGGTATTAAGTAGAGGCCACTTTTTTATAGTTCGTAGCGTGTCTGAGGACCACCTTTGTAGTAACTTCTAAGTTTTTTTAATGTACAAGTTGATGATAAGTTATAACGCCTGTCCATGATCATTGCAGCGATACACAGAACTTTGAGTAACAAAACAAAGTCTAGGGTATCGCTGTTTTGGTGCTCATTATTTTTGAGACTTTCGATGGTTAGTCTCAACAGCTATGTAATTTCGCTAGCTGCAATACCCTTCAAACTGGAACACACTACTGCTTGGCGGCAGAATATCTAGTAGGTACTGTGGTGGTACCCACCTAGGTCTATAGGTAACCTTTTATTTGACTGTACTTTGGAGAAATCTGTTTTCTTTGGATTTAAACTTAGAATAAATTTCGGGAAAAACACTAACAAAACCCCACTATGCGAATAAAATGCGTGAAATGGAAATGCTTCCAAATTATCCAAAACAAACTTATCTCATTAATAAAATATTATACTGTATTACTAAATTATAATAAGTAAATACAGCACGATCGTAAACAGTCCATAGGCTTCGCTTAAAAAATACGCGAACAAGTTTTACAGTGCTATTTAGCGGCTAGATAAAGTCGCATTTCGCGTTTATTGCACAATGAATTGTACTGTTTTATGTTAATAAACGCACGTGGGCAGGAATGTCGAAATACTGACTAATCTGGTCGTGGGCTGCCACCAGAAAAAAAAGGCAATTTTAAATTATTCACGCTTCCCACACCGACCCAACAGAAATATGTTCTTTATATAAAATACATCTAGATTTTTAATTACTTAATCATTTATTAATCGCGAATTAACATGTCGATTTTCGCCCACGGCGTTTTGCGTTAGATTTTATTGGTGTTTAATCAGTATTGTACGAGTATGTTGAATAAGTGTAATTGCCGCTTTAATTTATAATGAGGGTCTGTTTGGTCTATGGTCGTTAGCATTTTTATTCGTTAATTTTCTAGCTATTTACCATATTAGGGCGTTTATTATTATTAGGGCGCGCGCGCGTTAGTTTTTTGTGTTTGATTAAGACCCGGTAATTACGAGTATCTATCTCTACCTATGTGTTTCGAGAAGTTCGTGTATAGATTTATCAGTATTTTTTTTAATGTAAAAGTAATTGTACCCATATGCTCTCCTGATATTAAGAGATAACGCATGTTTATGACCATTGCATTTGCAGTGATATACTGAACTTTGAGTAGCAAAACAAAGTCCAGAGCGTCGCTGCTTTGACGCTCATTACTTTGAGACTTTTGATGGTTAGTCTCAACAGCCTTGTAATTACGTTAGCTACTTCCCTTCCAACTGGAATATAGTAATGCTTACACACTAATGCTTGGCGGTAGAATATCTGGTACAGCGGTATTCTTATGGCAAGTTAAGCATTTACAGCTAACCTGTTCTGAAGTGATGCTGTGGACGATCTATGACTACCGGGAGATACAATAATACAAGTCTTCATTGACACCACAGAGAGTTTTAATGGTTTTATTTTTATACTCGTAATTTCTTCCAAGCAGATATCAAATTATCTCTTTATCGGCCACAAATTGTCATCGCCGGTAATATACAATTATACCTGTGTAAAGTTATTACAGACAATATAACTGCAGGTCTTCATAAAGAGGCGATATCACAACACTTGTAGTTACAGAGGCATCTTGCTTGTCTGGCTGTCGTTAAAGCTCTCTGCAGACGTGGCGATTTTTAGTTGCGACAATTTGTTAATAACATATTTCTTCTGCTGCTATATATATATATAATAAAATTATCACAATACTTTTTATTTTTTATTTTAGTGAAGGAACAGAAAATCTCTCGATTTTATTCAAACTAATCGTGTCGAACTTTGGGTGAAACTTTTGGAATGACGAGATTATCGTAGAATAGAATATAACTTTATTGTACACTAAAACATATCATTATCAACATCAGCCTATCGAAGTCCACTGCTGGACATAGGCCTCTCTCAAGACACGCCACCCAGCGCTATCTTCAGCTTTTCGCTTCCATCCATCGCCAGCTGTCTTACATATATCCTCACTCCATCGATTCTCAGGGTTGGCTACAATGCTAATTCGTAGTCTCCACTATAAAACACGTTTACCCCAGTGGTTATCGGTTCTGCGACAGATATGTCCAGACCACTGCTACTTCAGCTTGCTAATACGCTGAGCTATGTCTGTGACTTTAGTTCTCTGCCGAATTACTACTTTCCGGATACGATCCCTCAGAGAAATGCAGAGCATAGCTCTTTCCATAACTCGTTGTGCGACTTTGAACTTCGGACCATTCCCGCTGTAAGTGTCCACATTTCGGCTCCATAAGTCTTGACAGATAAAACGCACTGATTAAAGACTTTTGTCGTGAGACATATATGTATACCTATCTTTAAAAATATGAAAAACACTCATTGAACTATTATTTAGCGGTAGTACAACGGCCTTATCACCTAGAGTGATATCTTTCAGTCAACCATTGAATGGACAGAAGAGAAGTAGAAAAACTGGATTAACTGCAGATATTTTGGCTAATTACTTGAACGCATTGTCATCGATACCTTCCTAATGACTTAATGATGACCTCTGACTTTGATCGCAGTTGTGGGCAACAAAAGTCGCCCCGTCTAAACGCCAAATATTGGTTACGTCGCATCGAAAGTGAGACATCGTATTACAATCGATTACGGAGTATCGAGTGAAAATGTCGAAAGCCCCCGGCCCCCGCCTAGGGCGAGGCGCGAAGGTATCCATCTTATTAAGTCGTTACGTTTGAATAGTTGTTGTTATTGGTATCTTCAACCGTGAGTGTCGGCTGAAGATGCGTCAAGTTATAACTTTATAGCCAGTTTATGCGGCGATTGTTGCTGTCGCCAAATCGGCTGTCCTTACAGTGCGTGGTATTGTGGGTCAGTGGTAATCGCGGTTGGTTCACGCGCTGAAGAGCGTGAGTTCAAATCCCAATAATAAGCTTGAGCTGCTTGCTGAGAAGTTACCGTAGCTAATGAGCGTCAAAATCGGCGATGCCCTAGACTTTGCTTTGTTACTCAAAGTTGTGTATATCGCTGTAATGGTCTCATGTGCAGGCGTTATCTCTTACCATCCGGAGAGAGTCTCGTTCGTGTCATTACTTTAAAATAAAAAATAAAAACAGATATAATTTACTTAAAATATCTAAAATACTTACTTGAAAATTTCGTAATACTAAACACTGGCAAATGCACTAATACAATGCACAAATGCACCAATACAATTGCAATGCTAAAAATAATGAAAACTTGAAACAACGCGGCGTAGAGATGCGGGCACAGAAGCGGTACGTTAAAGTCATCCCTGTTTGGTTTGTTGTAGATCCAAAATTCTTAACTTCCCGTCGAATTTTATCAAAATGTATGAGGTAGAATGTATGAGGTAGAATCTATGAGGTAGATTGTATGAGGTAGAATGTATGAGGTAGAATGTATGAGGTAGAATTTTGAAATTAATAACTCAAAGTTGACTTTTTACGCGCCGTTTTCCCGCTTGCACCCTTATTTCCCCGTCTTCATTTTGTCCCCTTAATAACGTTTTCTGTGTTTCTAAAACAATTTTTTTACAAAGCCTTTTGTGTTGTTCTTGTATTTTGTTTGAATTGCAAAAGTTATTTATTTCGTATCTACCCTTTTCCTTTTATTAACTTCGTCTTATGAATAATCATGTCGTCAATTGGTATTTCTACTTCATTTAGTCCTCGATGCTGAAGTAAATATAAATGAATGCTTTTTACTTGTTAACCTTTAACTTATTAGTCAATGTTACGGTGTTATGGAGAGTAAATTTTTTTATTTTATCGACTTAACATTTGTAGGGATGACATTTTTGTGACGTATTGAGAGCTAAGTTCTTCGCCCCGCTGTTAGATTTTTTTTAAATTGTAGATAGGCTTGCGTTTGACCGCCATGTCACCCGATGTTAAGCGAAGATGCGGTCTATGGTGCACGCTTGCATAGAAGAAACCTATTCACTAGCGACTTGAAGGCATCCAGATTGTATCTATCAGGGAACACCCACTCGGGCAGCAAATTTTATTGTTTAGCGGTTTGTACAATAAAAGTAGTTTGAATTTACTTTAGTTTACCGTTTAGTTCGAGTTTTTGGAATATCTACCATGAAGCGGTGCCCCTTTGAATGGGTGGGGTGGAATTAGGCCATGCAGATCTGAACCGCACTCACAAAGTGACAAGTAGTTAGAGAAATTAATAATTATGTACACGTTACCACAGATCAATTAATACTAGTACAAATATATTAGCCGATAGCAAAAACGGTACTATGGTAAATGAACTATTCTTCGGACTATTTTCTAGTGTCGCAGAGACTAGATGGCGCTACTGTGGGTTCTTATATATCATTATTAAACTTCGTAGTAGTTAAACGTCAAATCAATTGATGGCGCTTTTTCAGTTAATCTTCGTTTCTTTTGATAAAACCGTGTTCCATTGGTATTATAGTACTTTTATGAGCTTTACGGTTCAAAATAATAAGGTTAAGGAAGTTTTAACTTAAGCACCTACGTTACTTTTTGTCCGTTCACATTATTAATTGCATTTTTATTTATTTAGGTTATAATTCATAAATTAAAATTTTAAATATTTGTACAAGTAAGAGAAACATTTTTGGTACATAATTATTTTTTTGTTGCTTTTATGTATTAGTTTAAGTTACATAATAATTTTTAGAGTGAATTGTTTATTTGCAGTTATTTAAATTTCTTTCTTTAAATTATTCATGAGCTCTTGGCCAACACAAAAAATAGTAGTTTTTTTCTTTCCAGTTCATAAAATAGGGTTGTAAGTGAAACTCAAGTAAAAATTCTTCGAATGTCATGGTTGATTACAAAGACTGCCTATCCCATCGATATAGTCTTTCAGTTAACACATTGGTATAAAAAATGCCTATAACAGATACCAATAAAACACCGATGAAGATGAAGGCCACCGGATGTGGCCGAAACTATAGTCGGAGTTTCCGATAAAATTATACGTGAGTAATCCCGCATAAATAAAACAAAAATGCCTATAACATTTTTTTACTTACGATTTACATCAAGTCATGGAACCGAATTTGAATGACTATTGACAGTGTAGTGTGATGGATTTTACCTGAACTGTTGTCCTCGCGTTCTGTGGCTTCACGATGTTTATATCTTTCCAATGCCCTGACAATATTTATGCTTTTTTTTTTCTGGAAACAAGAGCAAAAATATACTCAAATTATTGTGTTTTGGTTTGAAGGATGCCGTAACTAGAGAAATAATTGGCCTGTCGAGAACTTGAGACTAACCATCGAAAGTAAATAAATAATAAAGTAATGGGCTAAAGCAGCGGTGGCCTGGAATTTGTTTCGCTACTCAAAGTTCTGTGTATCGCTGCAATGGTTATATCTTACTATCAGGAGAATGTCTTGTTCGTATACTAACTTAAGATCAATGATTATAATTTCACTCTGCGTGTCCAGTTAAATATCGTGTGAAGTCTATAAAGTGTTAAGTCGTTGGTTGATTGCCCATAGACAGTGGGGCGTCAACGGACGCATTTCTTGAGAAAATTCCTATTTTTCTGTAGGGGCACAGAACAAATATTAGCTGGAGGTAGGAGAGAGTACAATGGCATCTCTTCCTTATACAAGTATAAATTCCTTTAACTAACTCGTAGCAAAGATGTCTTTTCGTATCTTTATTTCTCTTATTGTGTCGTGGCATAATAATAGATGGAGTAGTCATGATGGATTTCTTTTGTGTTATTCTCAGTTTGATTTTCGTAGATGAAAATCTGACGACATTTTTTGATTACACTCAGATTAATTTCAACACTAATCATGAGAATTAATCATGAATTAGATTGAATTCTTACATCACCGTAAAAAATTTCTTGTATAATAACAGTAGTAAAATTAATCAAATTCGTTTACGAACATATCATAAAGGTTTCCACTCGTTCAACAAACGTTTATGTAACGTTTGTTCTGTGCCTCGATGTGCTGTATGTATTATAAATGTACATATACAACAAAAAATAAATTCGATCAGTTATATATCGGTTCCCATAGCACACCACAATCTTTGCTTAGTTTGGGGCTTTGTGTCGCTGTGTATAAAGTCCTACGATATTTATTTAATTATCAATCACTATCCCACAACCTGGGCATTTTTGTGGTACACTTTACTTCAACTTCATATCTAGATGTGTTTCTCTCAAAAAAATAATAATTTTATAACCATAAAAAAAAATGAACATTAACAATTTTGTATTCATTGAATAGAATGTTATTGTCCTACTAACGCCATCTGTTAGAAAACCAAAGAGTTAACATCGACTTGACTGAAAAATTATTACCCGATAGAAAACTACGCGAGCCTTCACAAAGCTCAGCTTTTGGCTAGTTTATGATTATTTACGATATATTTTGATCAAGGTAAAATGTCCCGTATTATTTACATCACAACAACTACATATCAACCAAACATCACCTATATTGAATAACCACAGCATCTCAAAGCATCTCTAATCAAACTACCTACATGCTTCAGATTCCTCTCTGCGTTCCACTCCAAGCCTTTAAGTACCATAGCGCACCCTCCAGCACCCTCAATTAAGTCCAGTCCGAACTCCATAGCAAACAGACACTTGTAATATGCGTACATGTGGGTCTGTGAGCCGCATGACAACCAAGAAAATGGTTTCACTTCGGGTACAAATAGTCTAAGATCCGGTATAAGAAATATATACGGAATAGAGGGGGAAGTAGGCAACCTTTAATTTATAAATTCTGTTGTGTATATTCTATCAATCAGTGCATGATAAATAACCAAATCTGTTTACTCTAGCCATAAAATTTTATTTTATTACCTAAATATTATAAAATAAAGTCGTACATCGCGTATGTCTGTCTGTTCGCGATAAACTTAAAAACTGAACGGATTATCATGTCAGTTTCACCAAAAGATAGAGTGATTCACGAGGAAGGCTTAGGTATATAATTTGTCAAGGTTCTGTGTAATTTGGTTGAAATGTGATGATAATTGTTGGAGTGTCGGAAAAGGCCAAGCCACCTGGGAGCTTTCATCGAAAACGATGCCTAATCCCTTTGACATATTTTGTTAAATTCCAAGCGGAGGAAGTCTAACCTAACAGCTAGTAGGAAATAAAGAAACCGGCAATGAGTTCCATTCAAGGGTTAAATGGTTCCATTTATTTGAATGTATGCTTTAAGGGTAGATTTAATTGCTTTTTTGGTACACGAGCGACACGCTCCAAGTTCACAGTCACTTTTTTAAATTACAAATAGGCTTGCGTTTGACTGCCATCTAGCCTGATGTTAAGCGAAACTTTTGCAATCTTTCCGTAAGAATTACTCAAAATCCGTATCAAATACATTGGTTTTACAATTGACGACAGACGTTATTGAGATACAAAAACGAAAAAAAAAACAACAAGCCGATGACATAAAAATTAAAACAACAAGCATAGTATAATTACAAAACTTAAAAAGAAACGGGCCAAGTGCGAATTGATTTCGCACACGAAGGGTTGCGTACCATTATCTATAAAAACGGCAAAAAAATGAAATTTGTTGTATGGGAGCCCCCTTAAATATTTATTTCATTCAGTTTTTTAGTATTTGTTGTTAAAGCGGCAACATAAATACATCATCTGTGAAAATTTCAACTGTCTAACTATAACGGTTCATGAGATATAGCCTGGTGACAGACGGACAGACATACAAACAGACGGACAGCGGAGTCTTAGTAATAGGGTCCCGTTTAACCCTTTGGGTACGGAACCCTAAAAACAAAAAAGAATTAAAATAAAAGTTATATAAATCAAGGTGTCAAATAATAATACAATAATTAAAAATAATAATAAGATGGCGCTGTGAGAAATGTTCGATGATATTTATTTTCTTATGCCCATTCCATGCTAGGTTTGTTTACCATTTTCGACCAAACTTAACATAAGGTGAGCTGTGGTCAAACATCTAGCCTGTCAACCATAAAAAAATCTATTGAAGCTGCATTGTTTGACTGCACTGTTAGCTCATTTTGGTAGAATATCTGCTTCAACAGCTGTAAGGCGTGGGTTGGATTCCCAGCAGGACATACATTTATATGACGATAAATGTTTGTTATTTGTCAAGGTGTTGATGTATTATAAGTTTGTATTTACGAAAGAAAAGTACATAAGTATTGTATCAGTTATCTGGTCCCCATATCAAGCTTTGCTTAGTTTTGGGAGCTGTGTGAAATGCCCTACGATATTTAATTTTATAAGTACATCGTCCACAGCCTTCTTTATGCCACTGCTGGTACAGGCCTCTCTCTTGGTATGCCATATGTCTCGATCCTGTGCCAATCTGGTCCAGGTTCGACCCTCGACGGTGACATTATCGTCCATAACAATCATTCAATTCAAATCAATTAATCCATTTGTATAAATCAGAAATAAGAAAATTATTATCATTTAACTTCTAGAAAGCTAAACCTAAACGAAGTCATGCCAGTTATCTCGTATTGTTTAATTGTTGATTATTATTAGCTTCGTGGCTTGATATGGATCAACGCCGTTTAGTTAGTTAAAATTAACCTAGATGGCGAATTAACCTAGATGGCGTTGATCGCCTTTAAAACTCGCTATCGTTTGTTTTACATAATTCTAAGCCTGAGTTTTGGCGGGAACGCGGTGACCGTCTTGTCGCCCCATTGTATTTTTTTTCTAAAACTAGTGTTTTTTCGAGTTTTTATGCATAAAAATAGTGGTGTTTTATTTATAAAGTGCCGAATTACAGGCGCGAGTGTGGGAAAATGATATAATGTGTGTTGCTTCCAAAACTCCATCCAGAAGCATATAGTAAAGTCGCCACTACTTTACTAAGGCATGACTTGATTTGACTGGGACCGACTGGACTTGATCAAGACTAGACTTTGACTGCAACTATAGATGATAAAGAAGCTGAAAAATGAAGACTACTCACAAAATATAGAAACATTGAAACTGGCAGAATGCACAGAGTGCGATGCCAAGAAGAAAGAGAAAAAAAAATTCTAAGCCTTTTTTAGTCTATTTTAGATTGTGTTATCGAATAAATTATAATCACTATCTCGCTCTATTTCATTTGACGATATCTAGGGGTTTGTACACGTATACTTTAGGTACGAAATGTAAATATGAAGTAATTCCACATTCTTTTTCAAAAATATATTGCAACTGGTTACCAATTTGTAAAAAATATTGCAAACGTAATAAGTGGTCCCAATTGCATATCAATATTGCAAGCTCACCCTGACACATAACTTACTTGTATTTGAAAGTGAGTATATTTTGATTTAATTTATTGCCAGTGCATACTTCGTGCTTAAAAAATCAATTCACATGTTAAGTAAAAGCTTTATGTAATAAAATTAAAGATTAAATCCTACAATTTATTTTAGGTGATTTTTTTTTAAAAAACTTTTTTTTAAATATAAAATGAGGATTGTGTGTATGCCTCGAGCATTCTTGCTCACCATCGTAGGCTCCTTCTTGCGGCGGCGTCGTGTGTCGGGTCGCTCTCTTCCCTCAGATATGGTTGAGGAGGGCGATGGCTGGCACATGCGTCATACTCGTGATCGAGTGCTGCTTGCGGGTCGCTGCTCTGCTCGCGGTATACACACAATCTAGTATTTTATCCCTAGATTAAACCCTAGATTAAGATTAATTTGACTAACATTCCTCTTTCCATATTGTAAAAAAAAATGTAATTCAAAGTTGACAAAGGTCACGGACCCCAGTGTCTGCGGAGAGTAATTTTAAATTTAAAAAAAAAATTCAACTTAATGGAACAAACGAGACGCTCTCGTGATGGTAAGAGATAACGCCTGTCCATGACCATTGCAACGATACATAGAACTTTGAAAGTAAAACAAAGTCCAGGGCATCGCTGATTTAACACTCATTACTTTGAGACTTTCGATGGTTAGTAATTTCGCTAGCTGCAGTACCCTTCAAACCGGAACACAGTAATGTTTACATACTATTTGGCTGCAGAATATCTGGTACTGCTGTGGTAAGTATTTACAAAACAATGTATGTATATAAGTATTCTATCACTTATCTGATTACCATAGTACAAGCTTTGCTTAATATCCTACGATTTCATTTATTTACTTACACAATTGGCAAAAACATACAAGAAAGCAAAAACAGTCGGTTCGCACGCCGAAGGGCGTTGTTTTAAACCCCAACAATAAGCTTGAGCTTTTTTTTTTTTATAACGAATAGGCTTGCGTTTGACCGCCATCTCGCCTGATGATAAGCGAAGATGCGGTCTACGATGGAGCACGCTCGCCTAGAAGAAACCCATTTACTCGCGACCTGAAGGCACCCAGATTGTACCTATCGGGGAACACCCACTCGGGCAGCGAATCCCAATGTTTAGCGGTTCGTATGAAGAAGGTGGAACCAAACCGCTTAGTTCGAGTTGTTGGGATATCCACCATGAAGCGGTGCCGCTTCTTAAAGCTTCTGGCTGTCCGATAAAAGAGCTACCGGTAAAGAAAAACATCGTCAGTAATAATCCATAGGTAGGGTACTTTCTAGTACTCGACTGGCTAGCTAGCTCACAAGTTCAAATCCACCGCTAAGCATCTAACGGTGTGTTCCGCTAGCCTTACTTGAGAGACAGTTCCATTCCAGGGCAGGTGTATTTACCATCTTTGTCCAAAATGTCACTTAAAATTAGGTGAGCTATGGTGAAACACCAAGCCTGCCCTTGTATTAATATACCTAATTATTTTGTATTAATATACCTAAGTACCTTAAGAAAAGTACTTAGGTATATTAATACAAAATAATATCCAGACATGAAATACAATAACAGCGCCATCTAGCCACAAACTAAACAAAGCTTGTACATTGGAAACCAGATCACTGATATAATACTTATATACTTTTTTTGTAAATATATTAATAATTATAATACATACAGAACAAAAAACATTTATTGTCACGTAAATGTTTGTCCTGGGCGGGAATCGAACCTACGCCCTACAGCTCTTGACGTAGATAATAACTGGTACTATAATATGTCATTCATCATCATCATCATCATCATCATCATCATCATCTCAGCCGTAGCACGTCCACTGCTGGACATAGGCCTCCCCCATTGACTTCCATAAAGACCGGTTGGAAGCGGCTCGCATCCAGCGCTTTCCTGCTGTGTATGTCATTCAAGTAAACGAAATTATGTATTTTGCTTGCCTGTGACTTTTCAGTGATGTTTTTGGTCACTAGAAAAGTCCTACAGTCTACCTTCCGGCTTCATCATCAGATGTTGATAAAGCCAGAAAGAACTGGAATTCCGTAGTAAAACAATGTAACCTAGCCGTGTTTGTTTAGTGAAATGGAGTCTTTTTTTGTTGTTGCTCTCTGCACTTGCATCCCCCTGGCTAAGTGACAGACGTGAAGACTCGTCCTGTAGATTATCTTGCGTAATGAACTTTCCACCGATTTCATGGAAATAAAATTTTGCGGTTAATTATCACTTCTGGTCATGATATTTTTTTTCGACAACACTATACGTGTCAACGCAATATTTCACGGGCTAATAACACACCGGCGCCGCGCGTCGCTTGCCGAAGATGCGCAAGAGTGTGTAGCGATCCGGCTGGTGTAAAGGAGAAGCGAGTAGCGGGAAATACTGTAACACCATTGCTATAATATTGCGAACCAGCGATCTGCCCCGGCTTCGCACGGGTGCAATGTAGATGCTAATCTGGTGCATAGACATGTATCTAAATATATATAACTCAAAGGTGACTGACTGACTGACTGACATAGTGATCTATCAACGCACAGCCCAACCCACTGGACGGATCGGGCTGAAATTTGGCATGCAGGTAGATGTTATGACGTAGGCATCCGCTAAGAAAGGATTTTTATTAATTCTACCCCCTAGGGGATAAAATAGGGGACGAAAGTTTGTATGAAACTTTGTCAATTTTAAACCGATCGGGTTGAGACTTTGCATGCATAAAGCTACTATGACGTAGGCATCTAGCGCGGGTGAAACCGTGGGGCACAGCTAATCTAAATATATATAACTCAAAGGTGACTGACTGACTGACTGACTGACATAGTGATCTATCAACGCACAGCCCAAACCATTGGACGGATCGGGCTGAAATTTGGCATGCAGGTAGGTGTTATGACGAAGGCATCTGCTAAGAAAAGATTTTGATTAATTCTACCCCCAAGCGGATAAAATAGGGGATGAAAGTTTGTATGAAACTTTGTCAATTTTAAACCGATCAGGCTGAGACTTTGCATGCATAAAGCTACTATGACGTAGGCATCTAGCGCGGGTGAAACCGCGGGGCACAGCTAGTTATACATAAACCTTCCTCTTGAATCATTCTGTCTATATATGGAAACCGCATTAATATCCATTGCGTAGTTTAAAAGGTCTAAGCGTACAGACGGTAGGAAACTACTTTGTTTTATACTATGTAGAGATGTCGGATCGTGTAACTGTTATTGTTTGTTATTTGACACGTACATTCTCTGTTGTTCGTGGTAAAATACCATCTCACTCAAATTATGTGTGTATGTATATGTCTGATTATGTTTGTTACATTTTCACGGTGTAACTTTGGATAAAATTTGAAATGCAGATAGCCTATACCTTGAATTACCTTGGTTTACCCGTAAGGTTTAGAGAAATAGAGAGAAACCACAAACCATGGCTAGAATCAAATAACGCATCAGTTGCCCCCCCTTAAAAATAGGCGTTTTTAATTTTTTAGTTGTGTAGCGGTTTGTTTCCTTCTGTCAAGTGTAATATTGTTTCACTTTTTATTTATTTATGCGTGATACTCATGTTTAATTATACCGGATACTCCGACTAAATCACCGGCCGTAACGGCCTCCGACTATAGTCAGGGTTTCCGATATAATTAATCGTGAGTAATCCCGCATAAGTAAAACTAAAGTGTTGACCATACGCACATACATACATCGATTTTTATTTATATATGATGAAAATAGTCTTCAGCTAGATTACACACAAATGACAATCGGCAACTCCAATTACTATTTTACGGCAAAAGCAAAACGTTTGTGTCCAATTTGGCCAATTATAACACCATCAAGGATTTATGATGCTGAAAATAACAGCACGGGCAGTTGACTCTACCCGCGAGTCGACCGTCACTTACACCGTAGCGCGTCGTTCGCAACCGTTCATTAACGTACGCTTTTCGGATAATTACGTACTGATAAACCAAGCAAATTGTTCGCGAATTATCTTCGCCGGCTACGAGTGATGAATATCATCGAGCGTCCCAAAAACGCTCTTTCAACCGACAAACTGTCACCGTAATTGCGATATTTAATTACATAAAATTATACAGAAAGCTTTATTGTGTGTTAAAACATATACGTGGTCTTCATTAAAATAGACGACAGTTAAATCGAGATGAAAGAAAGTGAATTTTGAGTAATTGCTTGCGAGTCGAGCGACCATATGGAGTGTTCTCAATTTTCTCGGTTCAATGTCAAAAATTGCAGACAAGTTGTGTAATTATACATCAATCATCGATTACCCCTCTCGAGAACCGATTACAGTGACACGATCGAAATCAGGTCGATATATCATAAGGATTACACAAAATAGCACCTTATTCCTTTGAAATTACAGTACAGTCCACACATAACCTTGAAAATACACAGCCTCAGGTATATCCGAAAATCACTGTTTACTTTGAACCGGCCACTGTTAATTATCATATCCAATTTAATTTTATGCTCTCGATTTGTCGCCTTCTCTTTCAGATTGAATAAGAAACAAGTGAGATAGCGATTCAGGTGATACAATGTAATATAAAGCGACAATTTAAAATTTTACGATATAATCGGTTCGTAACGGTTTGATAGGAGGTGCGAAAAAAATTGTATTCGTGTTAAAATTCGTATCGCGCTTGTAAAATAATCAATGGTTATTGTTACTAAGAAAAACTTGGGGAAGATTCGTGAGAGTTGCTATGTATTCTGTGATTCGGCGGTAGTTAATTATTGTATTGATCACTAGCGGGGAGTTTAAACTTCCGATGTTTATGTTTCGAGGAGTGGGCGGGAGAACTTTGTATGCACGCGGGAAGTTCTTAATGTAACATGAGAGTTATTTTGGCGTCTTTCTGTATACACCGGTAAAATGTATGCTGGGGAAACTTAATTAAAATATTTCTTTCGGCAATGTAAGAATGATTGGTAATTACGATCAAAAGATAAATAAATATCGGCAGTAATTTCATACTGTCTTTTCATTTCCAGTATAGAACTACTAATTACTGTAAGATATTTGCATATTATTAAAATATACAGGTTTACACGGAATGGTAGGACTAACCCGAAAGGAGGTTTTGACTATTTCTACGGGCCCTATTCCGAAATCGTGAAAGATATCAGCTGAGTACATTTATTGAGTGCAGATGACATTTTGTGCGGATCGGATTTTTTTGTGATTTCACGTTAGTTAGTGTTGTTTTTAATTATGAGGAACAGGACCTTCTTTCAGTTTAATCCTGCCGTTGACTTTTGCGCTATTACCTACATAGAACTATGAAGTAAATACATTCCAGAACGGTTCGAATCTGTCTTCATTGTACGAACCGCTGGAAGTTGCTGCTCTGCTGCCTTCAACTCGCGACTGAATCGGTTTTTTTTTTTCAAGTCGAGCGTGCTCCACCGTAGACCGCATCTTCGATTAACATCAGGCGAGTTGGCGGTCAAACGCAAGCCTATTTGTAATAAAAAAACATCGCTGCACCAACACTCATCATCTTAGACAGAAAAATAAACGAATATTAACTACGACTATAGTTATATGTGATTGTAACAGCCATGAATGTAGCTTACATAATACGAAATTACGAAATAATTTCAACAGTTCTTTAGTTTATAAAAAGT
This sequence comes from Biston stratarius, assembly GCA_950106695.1. Taxonomy (NCBI): domain Eukaryota; kingdom Metazoa; phylum Arthropoda; class Insecta; order Lepidoptera; family Geometridae; genus Biston; species Biston stratarius. The sequence continues at coordinate 29,718,488 of OX467106.1, read as the reverse complement.
TCATCATCATCATTCACAGCCTTCTATATCCCATTGCTGGGTATATGCCTCTCTATTGTTATGCCATCTGCTTTGGTCCTGTGCCAATCTGGTCCAGGTTCGGCCCGCGACGGTGACAATATCGTCGACCCATCTTGCGGCTGGACGATCGACGCTCCACTACTATACTCCACCTGTCATCATTTCGCTTAGCAACTTGGAAAACAAAACTCTAAGTTTCTCATTCTTACGCCCAAGGAATGGGACAAGCTGCCGGCTTCCTTGTTTTTTGAAAGATATAATTTGTATCTTTTCAAGGTAAAAGTGAGTCTCCTAAGTCTTCATCAGTAAGTGCTTCATCTTCAACTAAATCATCACTTACCATCAGGCGAGTCGGTGCTCAAGCGTGGACTAATACGCGTACAGAATCATCACATCACATCATCAGCCATAGTTCGTCCACTGCTGGACATAGGCCTCCTCCTGGGGGGTTTTACGCGTACAGAATATAGAATAATAATAGAAGTAGAGTACACAAAATTAAAATAGAATTAGAATTACCTATTAAATTCTTGCACACGCTTACTGGCTCCGAATGTTATTGTGTTTGTAATATAATAATATGTTATAGCAAGTTATATGTATGTTTGTGTCGTTGGACATTGTGTCCAATGTATAGCAGCACTTATGATGATAAATGTACGTGGACATATTGTGTTGAAGGTACGGCCAGCAGAAAAATATTCTTGACGAGCCTGTTCAAAAACTGGATGAATACCTCATTTGCATTTCCGCCATATCAGCGAGGTTACTTTATTTCTTATCGCTTTATCTTTATTTATAAAATTCTTGAGTTACAATATAGAGCGCTTTTTATCCGATTACGCAAAAAAGAGTATTATGATTTTAAATAATCGGGGGTCATTTTATGCAGTGCCGTCTAGTTTCAAACTAAGCAAAACTTATACTATAGGGTCCAGATAACATAAAGAAATATACACACATATAACATATATACATACTTATTTTTGTAACTACATATTTATAACACATAAGGAACACCCAGACATCTATGCCCAACAGTTCAGAAAGCAGAGCTACTACTAAATGTACATTTAATACATATTTTTTATTAATTACTTACTCGAGGTATCTCGATCGAAAGTGACTGTTCAAATGAAGTTTTGAGAAATTGATATATACGTTCCGCATTTATGCGTTAAACTTCGATGTATTGCACTAGCAATAAAAATTAAATTACCCCTTAAAGTTCTTCAATGTTGCACTGGCAACACCCGTTATCATTCGTCTTGCGAACGGTACTCATGTGTGAATCGTTTTTAAGGGACATCGGACAATATCTTTTCGGAGGTGACCAGACATTGTCCGAGAAGCGTCCATCATGCTGTCTGCGGGACCGCTTTATACGACAGTGGGGCATTTTTTCATAGCACGAATTATTAAAAAAAAATCTATTATTTTTGTTTTACTTATGCACGGTTACACACATTTAATTACATCGTTCACTCCGATAGTTTTGACTTCATCTAGTGGATTTCTTTAAGGAGTTAATTCAAATTATGACGTGTGCGTAGCCTTTGTTCTATTGATTGTTATCAATTTTGAAACTGTTTTTTTTTTTAAATATATTCTGTTTTCGTGTTAAAAATTTAAGATATTTCCTTTACATTTGGTATAGTGATGAATCTTCCACATAATTACCTGTACTTATTCTTCTTGAACCAATTCAAGGTCAAAATCATGTACAGTTTATTTTTATGGGAAATGGAAATGCTGTAAAAATGTTTTTTCTTTACAGTCATGACTGTATTCCCTTCTAAATTTTAGTATACAAAACATACATACTTCGCAATTATTATTATTCGAAGAAATTTGTTGCCGGAGTGGGTATTTCCCCTTAGATATAATTTGAATGCCTTCAAGTCGTGAGTGAATGGGTTTCTTCTAGGCAAGCGAGCTCTATCATTGAATGCATTGTCGCTTAACATAGGTGAGACAGCGGTCAAACGCAACCCTAATTGTAAAGAAGATATACATTACAAAAGATAAGAAAACATGAATATACAAAGAGCAAACATGAAAAATAAAACTTACTATCGATAAATTGAAATTCATAACAAGTTTTGCATAATTACATGTAAATAAACGATCCATTTGGCGTTACTATCTGCGTAATATGCCAAAACAATTTGCAAAGTAGGAAAAATACCGAAGATGTAATTACCATAGAGTATTTTATGCCTTGCACCTGTTATTTGTTAATTGTATAATAAAAGTTGTTATACTTTATTAAAATTGCAGCCGCGGCCCAACATGAATCGAAATAAACTTAAGCGACAAGAATAGGGGTAGTAACCTACTTTTTTTTAAAAGTAAATGTAATCTAATAACGAACGAGACGCTCTCCTGATGATAAGAAGATGCCTGTTCATGACCGATACACAGAACTTTGAGTAGCTAAACAAAATGCAGGGCATTGCTACTTTGGCGCTCATTACTTGACTGGTGCCTTTCGATGGTTAGACTCAACAACCTTGTAATATCGCTAGCTGTACAGCTGCAGTACCCTTCAAAACCGGAACAGTGATGTTTACACACTACTTCTTGGCGGACTATTTACCACAAACTATATGTTACAGTTTTTTTTATGGTTGACAAGTTAGATGTTTGTCCACAGCTCACCTGATCTTGAGTGACGGTGTGGTCGAAGATGGTAAAGCACACCTAGCCTGGAATGGTACTGGCTCTCAAGTGAGGCTGCCGAAACACACTGTTAGATGCTTGGCGGCAGATTTTCAACTTGAGGGTGGTAGCTAGCCAGCCGAGTACTAGAAAGTACCCTACCACCATGCTATGGTTTCCTCACGATGTTTTCCTTCACCGGCAGCTCAAGCTCATTGTTGGGGTTTGAACCCACGCCCTTTGGCATGCAAACCAACCGCGCTAACCACTGAGCTATCATCGCTACAAAACAGTTATATATTTGTTTTTCTTACTCTTGAAAAAATAGGCAAAACGTTATGTTTTAACCATAAACAATACGAATATGGCAGTAGGTTATTGACATTGAAGAAATTGACTAAATATGTCAAAATTTTTGGACATAGCAGTATCATGCCAACACTAAAAATTGTTTACAATGATAATTGTAAAAACTCCCATTCGGCTTAGTACAGCCCTGCATTTTTTTATATTGCAATAACCATTTCATTAAAAACTGAGTATATGTTGCACATAGCGACTTAATATTAATGAAATGCTAATGTAAGCTAGATCTATAATTCCTGGTTTGGTTATATGGTTATGCTTAATTATTACTACATTATGCAGTTGTTAATTGTATAAAATATACGAATGCATTACTATTCATGTTATTAGTATATAAGTACTTCTTCAAGTTGTAACGGCTTAAAGAATTTGGAATGATAATAATAATTTATAACATGGCTTAAGTATTTGTATTTCGAAAACTGTGAAAGAATTTGCAGGATTTCTATTTTTTTTTTCTTTTCTGTCATACATGACCAAGCTTTACTTTGCTTGACTTTGATTGTGACTTACTCTTATTTACCTGTTTTTTTTTTAGAATACTTGAAAATATCAAAACACTTGAAAAATGCACAAAGCGCGACGCCGAAAACAAAAAAGAAGAATAAATATTCAACAGTTCTGTTTCTCATAGCATAAACGTTGCGGAGCTTGACCAGATCGAGCCAGACGGCGCTCTGTGAAATGTCACCAATATTAATTTATTTTAAATATATTTGTGCACTTGAAAAACACATAACATTGCTTAATTTATATTAATTTATTATTTTGTATGGTTTCAGGTCAGTAGTGTCAGTGCCTCGTAAAAAGGTTGGTCGATGCATGGGTGTGCCGTGTGTGGTTTTTTATTGTCTTTATATCGATTCATTTATTCGACGCTAATTTATTGTTTTACGAGTATATTTTGTGGAAGTAAGACACAACGATAAAAATATCCGATCACGTTTTTGGTTTTAAAGTTTTTTTTTCGTAAATATCAAAAGATATATCTACCCGACTACGGGAAAGACAAAAGAGTTATGTTCTTAGCAATCTTTATATTATGTATGTTTGTATTTACGTGTGTTCCACTGTAGCACCGATACTACTCCACCAATTTTGATGAATCAGATGTCAATCGATTCGATATTATGCTATACGGTAGTTAAGTATACTTATTAACATTTTATTCTGCCGCCAAGCAGTAGTGTGTAAACATTACTTTGTTTTGGCTTAAACATACCGCTAGGTGTACTGTATCAGATATTCAACTTGAGTGTGGTAACTAGCTAGTTGAGTACTAAAAAGTACCCTTCTACCATTTTACAATATCCTCAAGATGTTTTCCTTCACTAGCAGCTCAAGCTCATTGTTACAATTTTAATGCCCTTCGGCGTGAATCGATCGCGCTAATCACTGAACTATTATCACTACAAAAGATAAACAATCACAAAAAAAAAACACTTTTTTTCCTTATTTCGCTATTGCATAACGCGGTCCTTTTGACATTATTTCCCAAGTTTTCGGTTCACGATTCGCCTGCCCACGTGGCTGTGATGTATGGGAATACTAACATATGACTCGATAGATCGACTGGTGACGACGACTTTACAAGTTTTTTTAACTTAAAGTAATATGATGTGATGATTGTTAATTTGACAGACCTAATATTTTACTGAACTAAGCAATGAGGTGGGATGTGATTTTAATAGTCCATGTGTTTGTGTTTTAAGACGTATGTATTTTGTTGATCAGATCTGGTTCTATATTTAAAATTTTATTTACTCGCAATTATCCCACGACCTAAAGTGGGTCTGCCTTCGATATCAGAGAACTCTGTTGTAGCGATGATAATTCATTCAGTGGTTAGCGGGCCAGTTCACACGCCAAAGAGCGTGGGTTCAAACCCTAAAAAAAGCTTTAGCTGTCGGTAAAGGAATATATCGCGAGGAACCCACAGCATGGTGTTACGGTAATTTCTAGTAGGTACTCGGTTGGCTAGCTACCACTCTTACGTTGAAAATCTGCTGTCAATCACTCAATTGAGAGCCAATTTCACTCAAGGCTAGGTGTGCTTACCATCTTCGACCACACCATCCACTTAACATTAGAGCTGAGGTCAAACACGAAGCTTGTAAACCATTTTTTGTTTTAAATACAATAATTTCGCGTTCCGTGCAAATCAATGACGTCTGTCATATTACCCTAGAAGTCAGTGAGCCGCATTGAAACTTTTTTTTACATAGACGATAACCAATGGCAAATGCACCAAGTGCTACGCCTAATACAGAAAAATAAGAAGTATAATATGTGACAAACTCAAGCCGAGTCCGGCGAAGTCTCAATTTGAAACTTTCGCTTGCAATGCTACCTCCCAAAGAGGTACATCGCTTCAGGGTATCCGTTGTAATAATACCTATAAAACAAACTTATCGCCGTATAAAAATTAATCAACAAAGTCGGTTAAATCACCGCATGTACGATTCGGCGATTTTATTAATCGATTGCATTCGCGATAAATATCGCATCGATATTAAAACGCATCCCTAGTATTTATTGGAAGAAATCACGAACCTTTGATAATTATTATAATCGTTCAAGTTGTAGCTTGACCGGATATTGTAGCGATGATAGCTCAGTGGTTAGCGCGGACGGTTCGTACGCCGAAGGGCGTAGGTTCAAACCCCAACAATGAGCTTAAGCTGCCGGTAAAGGAAAACATAGTATGGTGGTAAGGTACTTTATGGTACCCGGCTGGCTAGCTACCACATCAAGTTGAAAATCTGCCGCCAAGCGTCTAACGGTGTATTGCGGCAGCCTCACTTGAGAGCCAATTCCATTATAGGCTAGGTGTGTTTGCCATCTTCGAACACAAGGCCATATAGCCTGTCAACCACAAAATAAATTACGTAAAGTCATTAAAATTCGAATGGGTGACCGTTAGTAGCATTTACACCTGACAGCTACTGAAGATCAAATGATACATAAAAACACCAGTTCCAATTTAGTCTGTAATTCAATTTGGTCTGAAGCTTTGTACCAAAAACATAAAACCTCAACAAGCAACTTGCATACTTATGCAAGCTTTATTAAGGTTTTAGGTGCTTTAAAAAGTGGTTTATTACTCCGACTTGGTAAACTTGTGAAGTAGGAGTACTTTTCCCCGTGTTACATAAAAGTAAAACCCAAGCTGTAGTACTGTGGGTGACCCACATAGCGTTGTAATTGAGGCCTTGAGTCTAGCGCCACCATTAGTGACGTATTTTAACGACCAGCACTTGTAGCTAAGTTGCCGACAAGTACTCGAGTACGCGGTTTATCTGTAGAAATAAGTTTTGGAAATGACTAATAGACTAAAAGCGGGATGTGGTCTACCCTTTATCGGGTACGAAGTAGAGACATTCGAGAACATTCATCAAGTAGTACAAAATAATTGATTTGTAGCCTGGAGTTTTTGGACTTCATGTTACATTTTTGGTCAAAAATTCGCACGAAATATCTATTTTAAAAATTCCGAAAATAGATATGTAAGTACAATCTAAAACCAATAATAAAATTAAGCTCATAGTCAGCTCAAGTTAAATCATAGACCAAGTATACCAGCGTACAGAAAGGTCACTCTGGAGCAAAAGCAGATTTTGGAAAAATATATTAATTAAATCAGAATCTCGGAAACGGCTCCAACGATTTTCATGAAATTTTGTATCCAGGGGGTTTCGGGGGCGATAAATCGATCTAGCTAGGTTTCATTTATAGACAACGTCATTTTATCCGTGTTTTCAGGCTATGAAAAACCGAGCAAAGCTCGGTCATCCAGGTACTAAAAAATAATAAAGATAGCAAACGAATAAACTACTTTCACATGATAGCTTACTTGTTGTAATATTGTTTCTGAATTACCCTTTTACCATGTATTATGCTAACAAAGGATTTTATCGGATTGCAAAATTGGGTAAAGTACCTACTGTTTATTCTACACTACAAGAAAGAGATGACCAGCTGCTTTATCGCTGCACGAATGAACGCGCGCGAGCCGAGTGGTGCGCAACAACCTTGCTATGTGCCTCACGGCGAGGAAAGGCGAAATCTTACCTAAGTTGTAAAGTGATCTCACCTGGTTAAATGATGGAAGCACTAATACTTACATTTTTATTTTCAGCTACCTAACAAGAATTTACCTAAAAACTGTTTCTTATCTTTTTAATCATAGTTAATAAGTTTTAAAACACACGATTTAACGGTAATGGTTCTTATTTGTTTGTATTTATAAGTAGTATAATGTATTCTTTTATACGGCCACTCAACTTTGGTGTTTCGAGTGATCTTTTTTCACAGAAATTGCCACGTGATAGAACTGAGTCGGCGTTGACCACAGTAATTGGCTCATTCTAAAAATCCCCTTAGACAATCTCTGCGAAGGGAATTTTTGGATTTTTAATCAGAATTACTTAGTTACCATTTCGATAAGCCAGCAGGCTACTTTTCAGTAAAAAGGCCTAATTAAACGAAGAACGTAGCACACGTTCTTCGTTTTCTCAAGTTCTTTTTTTTAAGTATCTTTATATAATATCTCCATATGGCTTTGGTGAATTCTATCTGTAATATTTTTCATGTATTTCTCTTAATTGGATGGATCGCAAAATAACTACTAGCACTGCTTTTTCTTGACAGTTTACTTGCCTTACTAACTATTAACGGCATGCTTTTCTCTTTTCTTCTGCAGAAGTTGGCACGAAAACTGCAAAGTGAAAATAGGAAAATAAAACAGGTATGTGATAATATATTTTTTTCTAATATAATTGTTTTTTTTTACTATTTATCGAAAATACTGGGCTATTGAGACATTGATAGTCTCAAAGTAATGGGCGCCAAAGCAGCGATGCCCTGGACATTGTATTGTTGCTCAAAATTCTGGATATCGCTGTAATTATCATGGAAATGCATTAACTTTTACCATCAAGAGTACGTTTCGTTCATCTTTTCACTAATTACTTTTATATAAAAAAATACTTCTTCACGGCTCAACTGATTGGAATAAAATTTTGAATGCTTGTGAATCTTCCAGGATTTTAATACTAGAGCAATAATTTTTAGATAGGTAGTAGATACTTGCTAGTTTCATGCCCCTCTGTTTCATAGGCTAATTTTTTTTAAACTATTAGTATTAAGACGAGTGAGACGCTCTCCTGTAAGTAAGAGATAACGCCTGTCCATGACCATTACAGCGATACAAAATAGTATTATAGTATAGTAACAACATAAAGTTCAGGGCATCGCTGATTTGGCGCTCATTACTTTGAGACATTCGATGGTTAGTCTCAACAGCCCTGTAATTTCACTAGCTGCAGTAACCTTCAAACCGGAACACAGAAATGCTTACACACTACTGCTTGGCGGCAGAACATCTGGTACTGCGGTGGTACTTACTTAGACAACCTCTTGCTAAGGAGTTCTACCACCAAGTAAAGTAGGTTATTCCAAAAACGCTGGTAGAAACCGCGGAATGCAGCTAGTCCTCATATACGCCCATGCAGATGTGCTGCTATATCCGGGATTCACTCAAACTTAAGGGGCCCCGAGACGATCAAACAGTTTGATTCAAACATGTAAATGTAGGTTTGACTCAAACCATTTTGATCGTTTACGAAGCTAGTTTGAACGGTTTGTCAAACATTAGCAGGTTTGGAACTTGTTTGATGAAATTTCATATTTTTGTTGTGTTTGACGCGCCAAACTGCGGAGTGCCGTTTGACAACAGTTTAAACCGAAATCGTACGGTTTCATCAAACACGTAAAGTTTGAATCAAACTGTTTGATCGTCTCGGGGCCCCTTTATGACTACATTCAGTAAACACACTTGACCTGCCAGCTAGAATGAAATAGTTACACCCTCGTTCATTCGTGACGACTCTGTGACGCAATCGTGAGGGAACCTTGCCTTACAACAGAGCATTGTTCGTTTTGCTAACTTTTCTCGTATATTTATGATTTGTATCGACAGAGTTGAAGATTCTTTATTGGTTTACCACTGTAGTAGTTTACTATGAAAACTGACGTGGTGTTGACACATTTTTGTTTTAATTTTAAGGGATTATTCACTTTTAATTAAATCGGATATTCCGACTATAGTTTCGGCCACGTCCAGTGGCCTTTATGGAAGTCTCGCATTAATCGATTCAATCGATTGTTTCTTTTACGAATTGTTAACTGCATTTTTTTTTTTTATGTGACAGTAATGAGACGAACGAGACGCTCTCCTGATGTTAAGAGATAACGCCTGTCCATGACCATTGCAGCGATACACAAAACTTTGAGTAGTAAAACAAATTCCAGGGCATCGCTGCCTTGGCGCTCGTTACTTTGAGACTAGATGGTTAGTCTCAATAGCCCTGTAATTTCGCTAGCTGTAGTACCCTTCAAACCGGAACACAGTTATGTTTACACACTACTGCTTAGCAGCAGAATATCTGTTACTGCGGTGGTACCTACCTAGACAACCTCCTGCTAAGGAAATCTACCACCAAGTAAAAACTAAGTGTAAACTGCATCGCTTTAAACAAAGTGTGAATAGGGTCATCAAAGGTAGACAATGCACTAGCAAAGCTCGGAGTATTGTAGGTGCCCGTAGGCGGCGTTGACCACTTACCATCAGGTGATCCGTCACTTATTTACCACTGTATTCACATAAAACAGTTTCAATAGATTTCATCACTTACCATTTACCGTAGAATCCAGTTAGTGGAATAACTAACTACAGCTCGCTTAATGGCTGTTAATATCGGAGGTATTAATTAACTCTCCTTGAGTTTCATAAATCAATATATTATTAATACTTGCTACTTGATTCTGTTTTACATCTAATGCATGTGAATTGCAAGGAGAAAAACCACAGAGCGCGCATAGTTCAGATGCGACCAGACTGAAGTATGGAAAAATTAGGACCTTGCATAAGGTTTTTTTTTTTTGAGTTTGATATTTTCATTGTTCGACCGGCTAAAGCGTGGAATACATTATCCAAGTGGGTATTCCCTGATAGACACAATCTGGGTGTCTTCAAATAGAAAGTGAATCGGTATCTTCTAGGCAAGCGTGCTCTATCGTAGATCGCATATTCACTTAACTTTTTTTTTATGGCTGACAGGCTAAGTGTTTGACCACAACTCACCTGATGTTAAGTGACGGTGTGGTCGAAGATGATAAAGCACACCTAGCCTGGAATGGAACTGGCTCTCAAGTGAGGCTGCCGGAACACACCGTTTGACGCTTGGCGGCAGATTTTCAACTTGAGGGTGGTAGAAACCAGCCGAGTACTAGAAAGTACCCTACCACCACGCTATGGTTTCCCTACTATGTTTTCCTTCACACACGCCCTTCGGCATGCGAACCGACCGCGCTAACCACTGAGCTATGATCGCTACACACATCAACACCAAACATCAGGTGTGATGGCGACTAAACGCAAGTCTTGTCCTAAAAAAGGTGTTTTGCCACAGTTCACTTTATGTTAAGTGACGACACCGTCACGAAGATGGTAAACACTTACCCTGGAATTGGTTCTCAAGTTAGGTTGCCGGAACACACCATTAGAGACTACTCAGCGGTAGATTTTCAACACGGTAGCTAGCCAGCCGAGTACTAGAAAACACCCTACCACCATGCTAAAATAAAAAGGTGTATTGGTTACATAATTGTCACGAGTGGGTATTGAACCCACGCTCTACACACAATATGGGGCAAATTTAGGTTCTTAACTAACTGATTTACTGGCTTAAAGAAAAAATCTTTTACCGTTAAAAAATATTTGCTATCTTAGCTATAATAATATCCATTTTACTAGAATAGTAACTGGCTACATTATATTTGGAATCTAAACATAACTCACAATATTTAAGTAATTAAAATATCAAACATCTTTGCCGCAATTTTCAACCTTATTTCTTTGGACTTACTTCTAGCCCAAGTCGCGGTATAAAACAAAATTATATTATTTACCGTTCGTTCTCATACAGGTGAACTGAGAAAAAATATATATCCATCAACCTAATTTTATTACCTTTAGTTTAGGTCCTCTTTTCTGCATCCAATAAATAATCCTTATCAAGCGTGAAAACTAAAAATCTGAGCGGATTTCTTCAAAAGCGATCCATATCTGATGCAAATGTGATGAATCTCTGCGGAAGGTTAGCGAATAATTTTGAAAATGAGCCACATAAAATGTAAAGTTGTACCTACGGCTACTGATATAAATTACTTGACAAATCTGCCGTGTTCGTTTGATATTTACATTTTTAACTGTCCACAACTGAGTATTTTACAACATCAAAGATGAATACAATAATTTAATACCAAAAAATTAAATAAATGAATGAATATCGTAGGACATCACACACAGCGCTATCTGACCCCAAACTAAGCAAAGCTATGGGAATCCGTTAACTGATAGAATACTTAAATACTTTTTTTGTTGTAAATACATACTTATAATATAAACAGAACATTCAGACACAAAAAAAATGTTTTGGATTTATTTGGTATAAGCTTTGGACACATTAAAATTAACTCATTGGCTCCGAACTAGTGTTAACTGTATTTCGGAAACCAATGGCTTCTCCCGATATCTTAATCAAGCACAAAATGCCAAAGGCAGAATTAAACAATAAACAATTACATGAATATTAACCTATATGTATGTGGGTGCCAGCGTAAAAATAATACCCCACCCACTCTACCCGTGGTTGCCGTAAGAGTCGGCTAAGGGATGTAATCCTGCTTAAGCCCGGCACCTTTGGGTATGCAGATGACAGCACTGTTGTAGAGAGCTATATGTCCAGTGCACGTACTAGTGGACCGGAAATCCGGTCTCTTAGAGAGGCTATGGTCGAGCGCATGAACTTGTCCCTCAAGGCAGTCTCCGACTGGGGCGATGCCAATCTGGTCAAGTTCAATGCAGCTAAGACCTAGGCGTGTCTGTTCTCCGCCAAAAAGAGGCCATTTGATCTGACACCTACTTTCCAAAGTGTATCCGTTCCAATTTGTGACAGTCTTGAGCTTTTAGGTGTTACTCTGTCCCCGACCCTCAACTTTGGCTGCTATATTGAGTCAAAAGCCCAAATGGCGGCCAAAAAGCTGGGTATCCTTTCGAAGGTGCGACGGTACTTCACGCCGGAACAGTTGCTTACATTATACCAAGCACAAGTTCGGTCATGCATGGAGTACTGTTCGCACCTTTGGGACGGATCGGCCAAGTACCAGCTTGAGGCGTTGGAATCCATCGAGAAACGAGCTAAGAGACTTATTAGCGATGATGCGCTTGTTCGAAAAAAGTTCCTAAGCCTTGAACATCGTCGCAAAGTCGCTTCTCTGTCGGTTTTCTACCGGATACACTTTGGCGAGTGCGCTTCAGATCTACATGACCTAATTCCAGCTTGCCCATTCTACTATCGGACAGCCAGGAGCTCTAAAAAGCGACACCGCTTCATGGTCGATATTCCAAAAGCTCGAACTAAGCGGTTCGAATCTACCTTCATTGTGCGAACCGCTAGAGAATGGAATTTGCTGCCCGAGTGGGTGTTCCCCGATAAATACAATCTGGGTGCCTTCAAGTCGCGAGTGAATCGGTTTCTTCTAGGCGAGCGTGCTCCACCGTAGGCCGCATCTTCGCTTATCATCAGGTGAGATGGCGGTCAAACGCAAGCCTATTAGTTATAAAAAAAAAAAAAAAAAAAAAAAACCGGAAGATGGGCAGCAGCGTCTTACTTGAACAATCACATTTAACTGCGCTCGCCAACCCGCCTGCGTGGCGAGTATTGGCAAAACCCCTCCCCCACAGAAGGAGGCCTATGTCCAGCAGTGGACGATCTATGGCTGATGATGTGTGTGTGTGCGTGTGTGTTCATTCTTTATTTTATGATACATCTGAGCCAGTAAGCATATTATGTTCTAAACACAGAAAAAAGATTTGTTTATACCACAAAATGTATTCTTGGGTGGGAATCGAACCCACACCATACAGCTCTTAAAGCAGATATACTACGAATGAGCCAATAAGGCTGTCAATTAAATTAATAAATGGTTGAATCATTATCATCATCTCAGCCGTAGCACGTCCACTGTTGGACATAGGTCTCCCCTAATAATTTCCATGAAGACCGGTTGGAACGGTTGAATCCGTTGATTATAAACTTCTTAGCGCGATAAAGCTGTTCTATTCGCTTTAATGTTAGTGATACTTGGTGGTAGATCCCCGTAGCAGGAAGTCGTCTTGGTAGTTACCACCGCAGTACTATGCAGTAGTGTGTAAACATTGCTGTGTTCTGGTTTGAAGGCTACTGCAGCTAGCGAAATTATAGGGCTATTGAGACTAACCATTTAATGTCTCAAAGTAATGAGCGCCAAAGCAGCGATGCCCTGGACTTTGTTGTGTTACCCAAATTTTCATGTATCGCTGCAATGGTCATGCTTTGTCTTTTACTATCAGGTGAGCGTCTTTACTATACAATACATGTACATACATAAATAAATAAAAAATGTGTATCTTATGTTATTTTTATTGTAAACAATGAGAAAGCTTCTGATTCTTATTATAAAGTTACAGTTATTCGAGTATCATACTGTATATAGATTCGCTTAGTACGTGTACTAGATGTGGGTAATCTTATATTAAATCAGTTGGGTCCGCGTCGCATGGAAACTATTATATCATCTGTGGCCGCGTCAGCGTGAATTAGTGTTGTGCGGGTTCGCGTGTCGTCAGCAGCGGGTGTCGATATCGATATTTATCGATGTGACGCGGCGACTTATAGCCGCCGATCGTCTGATAACGAGCCAATTTGTTAGCCCGACTGTCCCGAGAGCCGTCGACAAACTTTTGTTTGTTTTTCCGCCGCCGTGAAGCATCGATGATGAGATTGTACTGTACTTACAAGTTTTACAAGGTACTTCGTTATGTGTGACTGAATTTAAATGTAAGGTTTCTTACTTTGTTTTTGTTGATTTGCTTGGCGAGTGTGTTTCTGGAGTGTGATGTGAAAAAATTTAGTCTTAGTTAAACATAAGTATAACAACTTCTATTGCTTATTTTTATCATATATCGATACTAGTGACGTTGAGAAGCGGTCATGTTATATTTCCATTCAGCGGTCAGATTATCATTATACAAAAAAAAAAAAACATAGGTACTGTCGAATGCCAATAGTAATAAAAGAATTATGCTATGCTCTCATCTTTCTTTAAGGTAGTAATCTATTATGTAGAATTTAAAGTACGTTTTGTAACGATGATAGTTCACGGGATAGTGCGGTCAGTTCACATGCCAAAGGACGTAGGTTCAAACCCCAACAAAGACCTTGAGGAACATTGTGAGGAAACCAAAAGCGTAGTAGTAGGGTACTTTTTAGTACTTCGCTGGCTAGATACTACACTCAAGTTGAAAATCTGCCGTCAAACTCCCAACGGTGTGTTGACTTGAAAGCCAGATCCATTCCAGGCTAGGTGAGTTTACCATCTTCGACTACACCGTCTCTTAACATTAGGTGATCTGAGGTGAAACACACATCGACCATAAAAAAAAAATATTCTTTGTGTATAAAATAGTAAAAGTCACCAATTAGCACGAATAATGTAAGAGTTATAAAACACAACTATCTCAGATCTTCTATAAACCCTTAACAACCAGGTGTACAATACAAAGTGGCACGTCGTGCAAGTCATGACTTTTGAAATTCATATTTCATCATAAAAACTCGACCATCGATAAGAATTGTCGTCACTAGCTCGTTAGCCGGTAGTGATGTGTCGACATTTCTGTCGCTGCACTAACAGACGGGCGCCCATGCAGCCAGCTCAGAAAACGCTAGATTATATTGAAGATTAGAATTTGACGCCCTAGGTCAGGCTTCGCAGTTTACAAGCAGTACCAATGCTGGCGTGCTCGAAATATTTCTGTGAAGGAAGTAAACTTGAAGTAAAGTGTGCTTAACACAGTATAATTATGTTCGACTGAACATAGCTCTCGTGGCGTAGTTTGAAAAGGTGTTCTAAAACGATCACCGATGTTTCATCAACAACTGCAATTAAGAAGCACTACAGCATTGACCCCTGCACGGTCAAAGAATCTTTACCCATAAAAATACCCCCACAAATAGTTTGTCGATTCATTGTTGTTGAAAATGATATCAAGTATATGCCTCACAATATTAATACAAATAAATATTTAAACTTGACGCAAAAGCGCGAAACGTTGTGCTCGTGGCTATCTCATCACATAAAGCGTTGACAGAAGGTCAAAACATATAAATATTTTAAATACACAAAATAAACATTGCTTCTGAAGAAGTCACGGACTCCAGCCGAATTAAAGCAAACCATTTCACGAATTCATACCCTTAACGTTCCCCTCTTCAAATCTCTATCATATAACCAAGGTGATAAAGTTTATAATATAAAACACAAGCGCTTTATTAACATTAACACTTGCAAACGTAATTTTGTAAAACTACCAGATTAATTATGAAGATTCATCTTGGTAGAAGGACTGGTTGCTCTTAAGAGACGGCAACCGCTTTACGCTCTCGCTTACTTTGCATACATATATCTATATATTAACCCGATTGCCCAAGAAAGAGTTGATATTGTTTGCTGTACGAACGCAAACTAGTGCCACACTGCAAATCCGGAATGCCTACATCACAGGTTTTCAACTTAGCAAATACGAGTTGAGTACATCTCCAACCGTATAGCGATAGTAGGTATTTCATTAGACAGGCATATTGTGATTTATAATATTGCTTATGACAAATCCAATTGATAATAAATTAAAATACCAGCAGAACCAACTTGTGAAGTCCATTGAGAAATATGCCAAGAAACTCATTAGCAATGACTCCCTTGTTCGGAATAGGCTCTAAAGCGTTAAGTTTGGATGCAAAGTAGCTTGTTTATTGGTTTTCTACCAGATATACTTTGAAGAGTGGCTTCAGAACTGTATGACCCAATTCCTCCCTGCCCATTCTATCCGATAGCCAGGAGCTCAAAATAGCGACACCGTTTGATGGTCAATGTTTGTCAAAAAAACGGTTTGATTCCATTTTCAACATACGACCCGCTAAGTAGTATAATTTGCTGCCCGAGTGGGTGTTCGGTTATAGATACCATCTGGATGCCTTCAAGTCGCAAGTGAATCATTTTCTTCTAAGCAAACATGCTCCATCGTAGACTGCATTTTCGCTTAATTTCTAGGGAGATAGTCAAACGCAAGCTTATTACATAATTTAAAAAATTTACTAATGAGTACTTACGAGTAAATTTCCTATTATAAATTTTATTCCAATCCATATTTGTACAATTATGCAAGTATGATATAGTGAGAAGCGGCTGCCTCCTCTTAAGCGGTAACCATCTCATAACGGTTAAGTTGACACTTAAATAACACGAGTTTAGCAGAAAATGTGGCAATTAATTATGTTTAATTCTTTGAAAAGATAAAATCCTCGGCTCAGTGGGTCAATGCGAGAACCAACAAGTAAACTTGCGGAACATCATCAGATGGAAGCCACAGTACAGTCAGTTTCTGTGAACGCAGAAACCACTTTCAAACCCATCATCATCAACATTGGACCTTCTTAGTTCACTGCTGAGAAATGGCCATCTGGCAACAAAAACTCCATGACTTAATCCTCCCATAATCGACTCTGCAGTGCGACTAAACATAATTCTCAACATACTTTCTGAGCAAAGACGCTCTCTAAGCAAAGATGCTCTCTAAGCAATGACACTGTGAGCAATGACATTCTCTAAGCATAGACGCTTTCTAAAAAATTCCGGCTTCTAAGCAATGACTCTCTCTCTATGCAATGACGCTCTCTAAGCAATGCCGCTCTCTAAGCAATGACGCTCTCTAAGCAATGACGCTCCCTAAGCAATGACATTCTTTAAGAAACCACACATGAAGGAATGGATATATTGAAACTTCGTTGAAGAACACTCTCAGCGAAGAGCCTCGGGTTTTAAATCTATAAAGCGTTTCTTAACCACCTTTTTAGCAAGTTAACACACAGTTGTCAAATTCTTTCCTTTTCACCGTACAAATATGTATATCATAGGCAAGCGTCGTATTTGATCGCATGGTCGCTTTCAATTATGTAAGGTCGTGAGCAGACGTAAATCTAAATTGTAATAAAAGTTGCGGCGAGTTTCTTTTTGCCTTCATCATTATCATCGTCAGCCTATCGTATTCAGGTAGCTCAAAGTCATTCTTAGGTTTTCAATCCACGCCCCTCGGCGTATGAACTAACCACGCTAACCAACTGAGGTATCATCGCTACAAATAAACTTTTTTTTTAAAGAAATGTACAACGGGTGCCCTTAGCAGATGTGCTCACTACATTTACATTAATAACAAAATAAAATTAATGTTAAAGTAATGGAAAAATAAATAAAGTTTACACTATGAAGTCATGTTTACACCGCGTTGACACTAAGCCCCACTGGGATAGGAGCTGTGGGATGGGAGCCTGTCGAGTATAATATAACTTCGTGAATGTTTAACTATACTTATGTATAAAACTATTATAGAATATTCTTTTTAGAGTAAACTATGCAAGCCTCAAGGTTTCACACTCGGTGACAATAGAAAAAAAAAACTTTTAATAAGATAGTAGTGATTCTCTATTATACATATATGTTTATATAGTGATCTTTATTATGGAAATAGAGAATGGAAACTGGAAATCAAAACCTATGTGGTTCCATTTTCTGTTTCCATAGAAAAGTTATACAGAGATTCGCTATTCCTATCCTGGAAAACGTTTCTTGTCGATTCTGCAAAAATGGTACCAAAACCGATGTGGTATTGGTTACATTTTCTATTTCCAAATTTTTTTTTTTAAATATTTAACAGGCTAATTGTTTGAACGCAGCTTATCTGATGTTAAGTGACGGTGTGATCAAAACCACACCTGGCCAAGAATGGAACTGGCATTCAAGTAAAGCTGCCTGAGCACATCGTTCGGTGGTTTGCGGCCGATTTTCTACTTGAGGGTGGTAGCTGGCCAGACGAGTACTAGAGAGTACCCTACCACTCTACTATGCTTTCATCATGATGTTTTCCTTTAACGGTAGCTCAAGCTCTTTGTTGAGGTTTGGACTCACGCCCTTTGGCGTGTGAACCGACCGCGCTAACTACTGAGCTATTATCACTACAACGCTACAATATAGATAACCATTATTCTTATCTTGGTAAACATTTCTTGTCAATTCTGCAAAAATAGTACAAAAATCGATGTGGTTTTTCCATTTTTTATATCTAAGCATTCCCGACGATCACAATAAATGTGGATTTATAAAATCAGTAAATGTAGTTGGCCGCGCCTTACATTATTGCCAACTTGAGAAGTTTTTTTTTTAGTTAATTTATATTCAAAGATTCTGAAGTAAAGTACTCCTACTTGGTGTAAGATCTCTTTAGTAAGTTGTCTGGACAGATACCGCGGCTGTATCAGGTATTCTGCGGCTAAGCAGTAGTGTGTAATTTTTTTTTTAATTTAAAAATTCCACTCCACCTGCACCGGGGTCCGTGACCTTTGTAAAATTTTTTTTGTTTAAAATTACTTTGTTCGCTTTTGAAATGCAGCTAGCGAAATTATAGCTCTATTGAGACCATAGAATGTCTCAAAATAATGAGCGCCAAGGCAGTCCTGGACTTTGTTTTGTTACTTAGTTGTGTGTACCGCTGCGATGGTCTTGGATAAGTCTTATACCACCAGAAAAGCGATTTATTTAAGTCACATATTTAAAAAAAGTATTAATGTACATTTTCATAAAGATTTTTGAAGTCCCTTTCTCCTAAAAATCAATTTAATTTAGTTCTTGCATTAAAACCTACTTTAAAATATAGATCGATCTACTTAGATATTACTAATGACATCAGTTTCATTCGATATAACATTTATAAAACCCGTATACATACTAGTCTATCAACGCCTCTCAACTACCGTTGCATGACGTCACCGGAGCGAGATAAACATACATCATTGTTGAGCCACAGAAAAGGACAGACGAACGGTAAAAACAACATACCAAATAGGGTGGTCACATGTGGCTAAATATTGAGATAAAAGACGATCGCAAGAAGATATCCAATCAGGAGTTTCACTATTGATTCAATTTTAGAATAGTTTTCGAATTTAGAAATGGCGCCGATTGGTAGCTATTACAGAATGCGCTGGAGTTGCATTTTTGGTGACATGTGGCGTGCAGATGTGTGCGTGAAGATGGTCGTACCGTATTGCCGTTACCAACTAACTTATCCATAGACGTGGTCGAATGTAGGAACTAAGATTTTCTTCGCGAGGTGGACAGTTCTGTCTAGCAATTACGATGGCAGCTCCATCATTAAATTCTAGAGCTAAGTTGGTTATGTTGTAGACTTTTTTGAACTGAAAATTCATGTGGAAGGATTTTAACGAAGATACACTTTTCTAATGATGGTTAATTAAGATCCAAGCTGTCATCTTCGAGACCCGTTAGCCCACGCAATGGTTGAGTAAAGTCTAGATTCTGTTTTCTTCTGTTTTCATTGGTTAGTCAAGGTGTCTTATAGAATGCACTTGCAGTTTTTTAAATTTAATATAACTGTAATTAGGCGAATTGTAAAGAAGTAGTGGTAGTCATATCTGTCGCAGAACCGAAAACCGCACGGAGGAAAAACCGAAGCCCTTGAGAAGTTTATGTTCAGCAATGGACTAAGATAGCTGATGATATACATACACGAATACAAGGTAAATACAGCAAGAATATTTACAAATGTCACTACAAAACAATACAAATAAATGGAAACGCAGATAGCGCGATTCTGACCATCCACTACGTCCAACTCAACTGCAGAGCAGTGTATACACTTTTTCAGTATTTATTTATTTCGATACATAAAACAGAACACAAATTGTTCATCAGCATTATGTTAATGACAAAAAGGATTTGAACTAAATTATATTCCTAGACAAATATGTCAACAGCATGAATATTATAAATCAAAAGCATATAAATAGTGCAAGTAGAGTGACACACAACCATATACATACATATAAATTTAAATTCTCGTATTGCACTATTCTGAAATGTATTGCCTTTTTTCAAATAAAAAAAAACACTAATGATAAAACTTATCTATAGAGCAATCGCGTAGATTGACTGATCTTTTTTTTCCTTGTTTTCGGCGTCGCACTTTATGCATTTGCCAGTATGTTTTTATATTTTCAATTATTTTGTGAAAAATAAATTTAAATGAGTCTAGGTAGCAGTCAAAGTCACAAAGTAAGTCATGTACTAGTACGGTCATGCCTTGGCAAAGCACTCGTAGTGGCAACTTTATTACAAGCTTCGATGGTGTTTTGAAAGCAACACGAAGTCCTGTTTCACCACATTATATCACTTTTCCACCTTTAAGTAATCCAGTTAGGTTTCCTCACGATGTTTTCCTTCACCTTTTGAAGGCAATATGCACATCACATATTATATAAGCAAAAGTTTGTGAATGTGTTTGTATGTTTGTTTCGTCTTCACGCTCAAACGGCTGGATCAATTTTAATGAAATTTGGCATGGAAGTCGCTGTCACCCTTTTTTTTCTCCAGGGAAATCCTTTTTGGATATCACCGGTCGCCAGGGTGGCAGGGTGGTAAAATGGGACTCGCCGTCAAAATGACGGCATACCCACTAAAATCCATGGGGTGTTCCGTCTCTAGCGTCAAGGCGCTGAGTAGCATTCGTCCGCTGCCTCAAATGAAATCAAATAAAAAGTCATTTATTCAGTTTAGACCCTGGTAAGGCACTTATGAACGTTAAGTTACATGTTTGAATCTACCACCGGCTCGTAATTACACTTCAACTGAGAAGACTCCGACAAGAAACTCAGCAAGGCATTTTTTGTTGTGGATCTTTCTTTTCATATTAGGTTACAGTTTATACAGTTTACAGTTATAGGTGTAGTTGTATATTAATACATTATGCTTACTACAATTGTCACTTAGCCAGGGGGATGCAAGTGCAGAGAGAAGCTACTACAACGATATATTCCTGTCTTCCACGTAATGAGCGACCTTATAGTAGGCTTTGTCAATAAATTCAAACCTTGAATTCAAATATACCCACACACTTGTTGATAATGAACAGATTTTCATGAAAATGTACCAAAAAATTCATAGACTAACAACACGACAGTTTCGCGTTTATAATAGTTTGTCGGCTCCGAACTGTGATTTCGTCTAGTCAAGGTTGTGATGTGTCACCCACGCGTTCACTCACTTGTTTACATTGAATAACACTTCATACTGCATATTGATCGGAATAGGCGCCACGGGGGCCGTGTAGCTGCGGCCAGTTTAGGTAAAATATACAGTCCATTAATAAAATTAAAACTATCTGTCAAACTTATAGAAATCAACCTTTGACTTTTAAATAACTCTTGGCTAAATGTATGACACATTGTTTTTTTGTGTTTATGTAACAGTAATGAGACGAACGAGACGCTCTCCTGATGTTAAGAGATAACGCCTGTCCATGACCATTGCAGCGATACACAGAACTTTGAGTAGTAAAACAAAGTCCAGGGCATCGCTGCCTTGGCGCTCATTAATTTGGGACTAGATGGTTAGTCTCAATAACCCTGTAATTCGATAGCTGCAGTACTCTTCAAACTGGAACACACTACTGCTCGGCGGCAGAATATCTGTTATTGCGGTGGTACCTATCTAGACGACCTCCTACTAAGGAAATCTACCACCAAGTAAAAAAATGCCTTGTTATCTCATTCGGTAGGTAATATCTTTTGCCTCATGTAGGTCGTGGGTTCGATTCCCTATCAGGATAAACGTTTATGTGACAGGCTTTTTTGTGTAAGGGTGTTCTAAATATATTATAAGTATAAGGTATTTACAAAAAAAAAGCTTGTCTCTGTTTAACCCAACATTATTTGTAACGATGCTAGCTCAGTAGTCAGCGTGTGCAAACCCCACGCTGAGGGGCGTGGATTCAAATCCCAACAATGAACTTGAGCTGCCGGTGAAAGAAAATATCGTAAGGAAATGACGGTAATCATAGCATGGTGGTAGGGTATTTTCTATTACTCGACTGGCTAGTTGACCCTCGCGTTGAAAATTTGCCTCCAAACACCTCACGTTGTATACCGGCAGCCTCACTTGAGAGCCAATTCCATTTCAGACTAACCATTTTCACCATTTTCAACCACACCGTCACTTAATATCAGGTGAGCTATGGTCAATCACCCAGCCCAACCTAGCTGGTTTTGGAACATAACCTTCGCTATGAATATTATATAATTTCTGTTCCAGTTGGAAAAAAAATTTAATCCGGGGCTGCAAACACCGAGACTTTCTAATACATATAAAAAAGAAGAAAACAATGGCATTAAGAAATAATTACCGACAAAATAACTAAATGTAATCTAAGCTGTGGCCACGCCTTTGCAATAAAGCTGTACAGTGTACAGTGGCCCGAACACACCTTCTTGACTATTATCTGCATTATTAAATCGCTTGTAGCTGTAAATCTAGATTTAAGAGGTAAGAAGTGAACTCACTATTAAAATTAAAAAGAAAATTGAGAATGTCAAACTTTGTGAATGACTAGGTTTAACAAAATGTATTATTACTTTAAACTAAAAATTTAACACACGACTAGTATAAAAGTCTACTTCAGTCAAAAGCATTCAGCGCAACAAAGCTGTTAGCATTCTGGCCACATTTCCATCCTCTGATGGACTATTACCTACCTAGATTAAGCTTTTGATCATATAATATCTATCTATATATATCTAATACCTTTAAACGAACAGTTCTTGTATATATATATTTTCTGAATCTCGGAAACGGCTCCAACGATTTTCATGAAATTTAGTATGCAAGGGATTTTCAGGCAAAGAAATACTAGTACAATATCATTAGAATACGAAGGTAAATTTCGCCACAAGGTTATAATAGCTCAGGGGGGAAAGGCGAGGGAAAGGGCGGTCCTGAAACTAGAAGACCCCGGTTCGAGTCCAGATGATATATACATATATGTATGTGTATATGCATATACATATACATACATATGTATAAGCATATGTACATACCTACATAAACTATTTAATATAAAATAAAAAACTGTATATGTATATATATATACATATATATGTGTATATGATTAACCGTCTCGATTCTTCCAAGCCCAAACACGGGTAGGTTTTAGGTATTATGAGGTACAAATCAAACTACTGAACCGATTTCCATTAATTTTTATGGTACCAATCCGAAAGTAAGGATATACATATGTATATACGTACATACATAAATCCTTTCTAATAAAAAAATATCTTTTCATAAACGATGGAGTGATGAAGTAACAATTAAAAAAAAACCTTTTTGACGTCAAAAATGATTTTAATATCGGTACAAATCCACTATAGCTATCACGTGTGCTCGCGGCTTAACAGTGGGAGCGGTATCAGCACAGATAAAACACTAGTTAGTGCGCCTATCAGCTTCATCAATGCGCATGCGCACAAACATTAGCGCTCTTTATTACTCGTTGATATCGTACTTAGATTTCACTTAACACGCACTAGTTTTAAATCTCCGCTAACTGCAGACTTTTGTCGGCCGATGGTTAATCGACACCTTTTTTTTTTGCACAGCAAGGTTTTGGAGTTTGTCGACTGACATATTGGGTCATTGGTAGAATGTCTGCTTCAAGAGCCGTAGGGCGTGGATTCGATTCCCAATCAGGACAAGCATTTTGTGGTATAATTAAAATCAACGTCAAACTCAAAAAGTAATTTATTTAGTTTAGGCCCTGGTAAGGCACTTATGAACGTCAAGTTACGTAATAAGTTCTGAGAAAATAAACATAAAAAATACAATGGAAATGAGAATCTCCTCCTTTTTGAAATCGGTTAAAAATTTGTAAAACACTATAGAAGTACGATTAATTGATTTCGATTTAAATTCGATCGATATAAAGTTACGGGCTTTGTGAATTGACTAAGATAGGTACTGATAGGATGAAAAATGAATCTAGTTAGACCTTTGTAGATAAAATCTTAGTCTCGCTTCCTCATTAGCGATTTTATCGGATTCATCGTCTTATTTATGAGCAGATATCTAATGCGTTGAGTGTGACTTTTTTTTAAATCGAAAATTAAGCGGAGTCTGCGCGATTAACCATGATTTTTGCCATGATATTATAAATGAACCATAATTAGGATGAATGAGTTCTGGCGGGAACACGGAAAGAGTCGTATTGCCCCATTGTATTATTTTCCAAAACTAGTGTTTTTTCAAGTGTTTATGTATAAAAATAGTGGTGTTTTATTCATAAAGTGCCGAATTACAAGCCCGAGTGTGGGAAAGTGATAAACTCCATCGAAGCTTATAGTAAAGTCGCCACTACTTAACTAAGGCATGACTGGATTTGACTTGACCAGGACTGGAATTTGACTGTTAAGATAAAAAAGCTGAATGCACATAAAATACAGGAACATTGTAACTGGCAGAATGTACATAGTGCGATGCCAAGACGAAAGAGAAAAAAATAATTAAGATCGATGTAAAAGTAAAACATATATTTTTTTTAAACATTATTTCTGTCCATTGACAAGCTAAAAACTCGATAGATAAAAAATCATCTGACACTTTTACTATGAATAAATAGTGTCTTTTTCAGATACTTTTTCTTACAAATAATGAGTAGCATTAACAAAAATAATATTCGTGAAACGAGCGTACTCAATTCATCATTCGTTTATAGGAAAACATTTCGTAGCTGCCCTTGTGGGGGTGTTCCCCGATAGATACAATCTGGGTGCCTTTAAGTCGAAAGTGAATCGGTTTCTTCTAGGCAAGCGTATAACGCATCTTTAATAAAATCAGGTGACATGGTGGTAAAACGTAAGCGTGTGGTGGTATTTATAGTAAAAAAAAAAACAGGTAGCG
Organism: Biston stratarius; assembly: GCA_950106695.1. Lineage (NCBI taxonomy): Eukaryota > Metazoa > Arthropoda > Insecta > Lepidoptera > Geometridae > Biston > Biston stratarius. Next base: position 29,693,477 of record OX467106.1, on the reverse strand, counting down.
AAAAAAAAAATTGTATCGAGGATTGACGGATAGTATATAACTTAACATTGTTGACCTGTCAAAAAAAGTGTCCAAGTGATGATAATGGTGACCTCGGATATCGGGATATATACCTCTAGCCACGTAATCAGCATTCAGCAGTGCCTTCTAAAGCGCACCCTGAATATATTCATTCATTCATTTACGTCTTTCATTGTATGCATATTAAAATTCATGAAAAATAAAACCAAAGACGAGTGGCATTTTTTCTAAAATTTGTATAATTATGAGCTGTAACACGAAGGGATAAGGTTTATAAAATGAATTGCATTTGCCTTTTGTAGTCGGGGAGCGCATGTTTCATTTCATGATAAAAAATAATTACCCATCAAAGTTTATAAAAGCAATTCATAGAGTATTACGTACACTTATTCATAAAGCTTTTGGGTAATGATGTCAGTGAAACAAAATTAAACATTTCCCTCGATACAATATTTTTTTTCGCTACCTGTTTTTTTTTTACTATAAATACCACCACACGCTTACGTTTTACCACCATGTCACCTGATTTTATTAAAGATGCGTTATACGCTTGCCTAGAAGAAACCGATTCACTTTCGACTTAAAGGCACCCAGATTGTATCTATCAGGGAATACCCACTCGGGCAGCAAATTCCATACTTAAGCGGTAAGTACAATGAAAGTGAATCTCAAAAAGCGACGTCGTTTTGTCGAAGCAATAGAACTCCTGGCTGTTCGATAGAAGATCTTCCTCTGAGTCATTTTTCTGGGTCAGATCTACGCCTCTGTGTCTTACAAAAATCTGACAATCGTTTCTTTAGGAATCAGTTCGTCCTGTTCATGATTCATCCTCGTACGATATGTGCTTTTATCTTTTCGTATCGACCATAATATTAGGTATAACTAGTATACTATATTTAAGACATATTTTTACGAAATCTTCAGGCAGGCTTACGATACTATAATGCTAGACTACATTAAGACTGATTTAAAGTACCTACTTTTAGAGCAGCTAAGTTATGGAAAATGTTTATGTTTCTCATTTTTAATGTCCTGTTAACTCGTTTGGTAATGTATCTGCTTCAAAAACTGTAGGACGTGGTTTCGATTCCTATTGAAGACAAACATTTGTGTGACAAGCATAAATGTATGTTCTGGACCTGGGTGTTGTGTATGTAGGTATTATAAGTAAGTATTTCCAATTTCCAAAAAACATATGATTATTATATCAGTTATCTGGTTCGCATAATACAAACTTTGCTTTGCTTGGGGGCTAGATAGTGCTGTGTGAAATGTCCTAGAATATTTAGTTTATTTCACTCGTGACTAAACTGTACATTGTCTCCCTGCCTACCGTGACAGATAGCCGGATGAACATGTTTACTCACTCGTTAGTAATGAGCGGGTATTTTAAGCTGTTAAGGTGCGAATGTAATTTTTTTTCCAGCTTAAACTGCTTACAGTTCGCATTACCAGCTCTTAGAAGCATGATTTTCAATACTGAGGTGTTTGAATAAAGGATAAATGCGAAGAAGCTTTAATGGTTTTGGTTAATTTTTAAAACATCTCTACTGGCACGCCCCTTGTGGGTTTGTTGCTTTGTAATTTTTTTTATTTATTGTAAAAGTAATGTAACGAACAAGTTGTTCTGCTGATAGTAAGAGAACGCATATCCATGACCATTGCAGCGATACACAGAACTTTGAGTAGCATGTTTAACAGTACTGCGGCGGTACCTGCCTAGATGACTTACTGTTAAGAACATCTACCACCAAGTATATAAGTTTGCAATGAGATCATTATTATGTTGTTAAATAAATAAATATCGTAAGAAATTTAACACAGCGCTATCTAGCCCCAAAGTAAGCAAAGATTGTACTGTGGGAACCAGGTAACTGATAAAATACGTTTATATTTTATTGTAAATATATACATATAAAATACATGCAGACACAATAAACTATGTTCGTCACATGAATGTTGGTCCTGGGTGGTAATCGAACCCACGCCCTATAGTTCTTGTAGCAAATATACTATAGAATGAGCTATTAGAATACTACAACTATTTTGAAAAAAAAAAAAAAAAACATTTTTTAAACTACGGGTAGGCTTGGACCGCTCGCGTCAAAATTTTCTCTCAAAAATATTGTCAGAATAACTTCAATTTTTTGATCAATAAACATAGCGCATTACAGTGTTTTACTTGACAGGCAACACCCTAAAGTACTCATAAAATCCACAGACTAAAAATTTCCGTACCGTTATTACATATTAAATGTAATAACGGTACGTTAATAGTTTTTGTTCAGTACAATAACATATTTATTTACCTGCTTTTATAATTATATATTGATTTAGTATTTATCATCATTATTCTAAAATAGTATCTATGCATATACCACAGTATGACTATGCAGAGCAAATTAAAAACATCAAAGATTGCTTGCAATCCGATACGTCGCCAATCAGTGATCGTCAACATTTTATATTCAATACGAGTATTATATTTTAACAAATAACGACGAGTGTGGAAAATAAAGTTCACTGAGTAAAATTCGCATAAAGTTGTCGTCACAGTCATCGATTAATTAAATTGTAATCGAATATCACGTACTTATGTTTATTGCGAATAAACCTTCATTCGTCGGAATAAACTTTATTTGTTTATGAACAAGACTCATTGTTGTGTTATACAGTTAGCTGCACTCTGCGTTTATTTCCTATTTTTTTACTAGGGGGTAGATCTCCTTAGCGAGGTCGTCTAGGTTGGTACCACCGAAGTACCAGAAGTTCTGCCGCCAAGCAGTAGTGTGTAAACATTAATGTTATCTGGTTTGAAGAGTGCTTTAGCTAGCGAAATTACAGGGCTGTTGAGACCAACCACCGAAAGTCTTAAAGTAATGATCGCCAAAGCAGTGATGCCCTGGACTTTGTTATGTTACTCACAGTTCTGTGTACCGCTGCAATGGTCATGGACAGGCGTTATCTCTTACCATCAGGAGAACGTCTCGTTCGTATAATTATTTATACATTATAATGAAAGGTACTTGTTTAAAATAATTAAATGTGCTACATTCGATCCCTCAATAAAGATTAATATTAAAATATCCTTACAAAAAAACTGTTTGTGACACCTGAATCGTGTATATATCGCTAAAATCTGCAATATCATCAGCATGAGATATTCCTAGAAGCATGTCCATTGGACCCCGATTGTAATATTACCGATACAAATACTTCAAAACAGCTTCCAAATAGATACATCTTACCATAAATAGTATAGTTGGCACGTGCCAATATGATACCTACACTAAATATGCAGTGTTGCCAACCCTTTGCCAATAATTACAGAAAAACTGGAGATTAGCTCGTAAAAAATGTAGAAAGTTGCTAGTTTGTTATCGGTTTTTTATCGGATTCATTTCGGAGTGTGTGCTTCTGAACTACATACATGGTCTAATTCCATGCCATGGTCTAGGTCCATGTAATAACTAAACTAATTAATACAATTTCGGTGCCTTTTGTGCTATACCTTAGACTATAGAAAAACGAAAACTATGAAACCTATAAATTTTCGCTTAAATAAAGTTTTTGATAAAAAATAAAACTGAAAGAAAAACTGTACATTAGGGGTGAAACAGAAAACTTTCTAAAACTTAGATGGCAAGAAAAATTTGGATATACAGCATAAAATTTAGGGGTGCAAATATGACACTATATGATTAAGTCAAAGATGGTAAAGCACTGGCTCTCAAGTAAGGCTGCTGGAATCTGCTTGGCAGCAGATTTTCAACTTGTGGTAGCTAGACAGACGAGTACTAGAAAATACCTTACCACCGTGCCATGGTTTCCTCACGATGCTTTCCTTCACCGGCAGCTCAAGCTCATTGTTAGGGTTAGAACCGACCGCACTAACCACTAAACTATCATCGCTACAAAAACATTGTAAGTCGGTTTAGGTGAAATCTTGAAAGCTGAATTAGAACCACTTCCTCATATTTACAGAATAAAAATGTGACTTTTGTTCAGTTTCAACGACAATACATGTTTATGGTAAGCATGACTTTATTCTACAACCAGATCTAGATATAACTATCTATCTAGATCTAGCGTGCTTCATCGTAGACTGCATCCCGCTTAACATCAGGCAAGGCGTGGTCAAACGCAAACCAATTTATATTAAAAAAAATATACAAAAGAAAATGTTGTATTAAGCCAGTAAAAATAAATAAAATAGATTACTAGCTGCTGCGCCCCGCGGTGTTACCCGCTGTTCCCACGTGAACACAATCCTATGTGAATCCACGGTGTCAGCTACCTCCATACTAAATTTCATCAAAATTGGTTAAGCCTTTCGAGCGTAATTAAGTAACAAACATACAAACACACACACTCACAAACTTTCGCCTTCATATAGTGTGATCATTATTATTTTGCAGCCCCTAATGTTCCTCTGCTGGCAAAGCCGTCCTTTTTCTCCTTCCATACTGCCCGGTCTTTGGCTTTAGTGGTTTGTCGTGACGATTTAGTTCGTCACACTACCTTTGACTGGGTCGATCCTGAACTCGCTTAAATTTTGGTGTCCAAACTGAAGTGACCTTCACCCAGCGGTCGTTTGACATACGAACAACGTGGCCCGCCCAATCCCACTTCTGTTTTTTTAATAATTAATAACCTAGCGTGTTACATCTATCTTTCTTTCTAAATATATATAACTCAAAGGTGACTGACTGACTGACATAGTGATCTATCAACGCACAGCCCAAACCACTGGACGGATCGGGCTGAAATTTGGCATGCAGGTAGATGTTATGACGTAGGCATCCGCTACGAAAGGATTTTGATTAATTCTACCTCCAAGGGGATAAAATAGGGGATGAAAGTTTGTATGAAACTTTGTCAATTTTAAACCGATTGAGCTGAGACTTTGCATGCATAAAGCTACTATGACGTAGGCATCTAGCGCGGGTGAAACCGCGGGGCACAGCTAGTGTGTGTATATAAACGCTATAGGATCTCTACCCAGTATGTATAGAAATAATTGCACCATGATCCATGTCAAAGATCCGAGTTACATTCCAGAACAATCTCTTCAACAGAAGGAAGTGTTCAATACCTAGAACACCGTGATTATGACCGATAGCACCCATTCCCATCGTCCCACATGCCGCATCGGTTCTGCTTATCACGGACATCCTATACCGCGTTGAACTCTTTTACTCGCCGCTTACATTACGCTACACAACTAGCCATTGAAAAATAGACTTAAAACTTTCTACATAAAGTGCTTCAGAGATGTTTATTTAAAATTGTAACTTGCAACTTTATGGTAAAAGTTGAAATTGGAAAATAGGCTTTATTATATGTTGGTAAGGTACTAGGTGGGTTTAAGTTGTACACGTATTGACTAAGGGACGGAAGCGCTGCGACCTCGTGGATGCTTGTTTCATAGAATACCTAATAGTTACTTTTTTGTCGCAAATAAAGATGTGACGGATAATTTAATAAATATTTTAAAGCGTGCTATATTTTTTTCTGTTCCCGTCGCTTTAATGTCAATCTAAGTGAGAGTAATAGATTACAGATATATGAGAAGCTATACAGTATACATTTTTTTTCTTATGGCTGACAGTCTAGGTGTTTGACCACAGCTCACCTGACATACCTCACTTAACATCAGGTGAGTTGTGGTCAAAAACCTAGCCTGTCAGCCATAAAAAAAAGTGTATACTGTATAGGTAGGTTTTCAACGGAGCTACCAAGACATGCTCGGATAATTACTGGGAGCACCTTAATAAGACGCAAACGTGCGAAAATATTCAGTAAATTGGTCCGAAGTCCCGTCTCGTGTTCTAGTGTCAAGCTGTCAGTAGACCGGCGCTCGCGCACGTGCTGATACGGAAGTGACGTCACGCTGTGCTCCGTCCGGTCGGTGTCTCGGTTTCCATCGGCGATGTTTCCGTTGGGTCACATCAAGACTGGCTTAGTTTTTTTATTCGTACTGAGTTGTCTAACTATTACTAATAACGTTCTAGGCGAGGATCTAGTACTCAATCGATTACTGTAATCAACAGGTGTCGGATTACTTCATTACCATGGTAGCTTTTATAACTAAGCCTTGCTTAAAAGATTATAATAAGATTAATTGTAAGGAGGTTACTCACTACATTCCTAATCACTGGCAGCTTGAACCATGCCTGGCTACCCTAGTTATTAAAATTATTCATTTTTTTATTGTTGAAACGTTAGGTGTTTGGCCACATAATGTGACTTATGTTAAGTTACGGTGTGTTCAAATATAGAACCATGAAACGTACCCTGCAACTGTCTCTCAAGTGAGGCTGTCGGCCGTTATATACTTTGCGGCAGATTTTCGACTTGAGGGCGGTAGCTAACCAAACGAGTACTAGAAAATACCATACCACTACGCTATGATTTCCTGACGATATCGGCAGCTCAAGCTTATTGTTAGGGTTTGAACCCATGCACTTCGGCGTGTGAACCGACCGTGCTAGCCACTGGGGTATTATCGCTACAAATACATTGAATACCTTATTCTGCCAACTAGGTACTGCTTATAGGTAAAAATAATATTTAAATTGACAAAAAAATTGTAGCACCGTCTTGCAATATCGCCTCCACTTTTTATACCCGATGCTAATTCACGGAGTTTATTTAAGTTAATTAAGATCGAATTAACAATTCATGAGGCCCCGGGGGTCCTGGCGTTACGGTCCAGCTAATTTATCGAGGGCTGGTGGACAAATGGACGGTAAAAAGTCATCACGTTACGCCTGCCGTGATGAAAATGGTACAAATAAACTTTAGTAGATATGGTCGACGGTGTCGTAGCCGTCGCGGGTCGAATCTGGACTTGATTGGTACGGAACCGAGGCAGATGGCATAACAAGAGAGAGGCTTATACCTAGCAGTGGGATAAAGGCTGTGGATGAGATATGGTTGATATACATATATGATTCTGGAATTGCCTCTAAAGAACCAGTGGATACTTCCAAGGAATGGTTATATGAAAGCCTTTGAAGATGTACCTAAATAAACAAAAGAATAAGATATATCTCGAAATTACAGGGTGTTGAGACTAAACAGTGAAAGTCTTAAAGTAATGAGCGTCAAATCAGCGGTGCCGTGGACTTTGTTTTAAAAATTGTTTAAAAAATAATTTAATTATAATGCACACATACATAGTTTTGGAAAATGCGAATTGAATTGAAATGAATATTATTACATTTTGTTTTGTGTGTTATGAAATCTAATCTAATACCTTTGCATATCCTTTGCTTTAACATATTTGCTGAATCTCGGAAACGGATCCAACGATGTTCATGTAATTTTGTATGCAGGGGGTTTCGGGGGCGATAAATCGATCTAGCTAGGTTTCATTTTTAGAAAACGTCGTTTTATCCGAGTTTTCAGGCAATGAAAAACCGAGCAAATTTCGGTCATCCAGGTACTAGATAATAAAAAGACGACATAAATAATAACAATAATAATAAAATGTTGTCGCTGTGGTGTCCGGTGCGACAAAAAAAGTTTGTTCTCAGCGTTAGTGCTGCCGATTCCCAGCACCGTATTCATATCAGGGCGTTCGTTGTGACAACATGAACAACATTGCGAGAACACTGTCTAATTGAATATCCAAAATAATCTCAGCTCTCAAGTAAGCTTCGTTCGCCTAAATTTCATTGCATAAATTGATTAGATTTCACAGTATCTCCGAAAGCATAATAAATATTCATTAGACAATAACCCTTGTATTTTAATTTAATGATAACAAAAGACGATTAAATAGGTCGTTAGCCCTCCACGGCTAGCATTGTTAGATACCGAGAAATTTCCATGGAGTAGATTATAGAGGAGATGGCGTATCGAAACACTTTTTTATTAAGCCGGGGCGAGACGCCCCGGCTTCGCACGGGTGCGATGTAGATATTTAGTATGCTATAGTAGTATACTTTGCTTGTGTTTTACTTGGTGGAAGATTTCCTTAGCAAGAGATGGTCTACGTACCACCGCAATACCAGATATTTTGCCGCCAAGCAGTAGTGTGTATACCTTACTGTGTTCCGTTTTGAAGGGTACTCCAGCTAGAGAAATTACATGGCTGTTGAGAATAACCATCGGAACTCTCAAAGTTATAAGCACCAACGCAGCGATGATTTGAACTGTGTTTTGCTACTCAAAGTTCTGTGTATCGCTGCATTGGTCGTGGATGAGTTATCTCTTACCGTTAGGAGAGCGTTTTGTTCGTCTCATTACTTTTAAATCATAAAAAAGTATATTATTTTGATCTATCTCGTAAGGTTTAGCCAGCTTTTGCAATGTAAGCGTACAAAAACATGCTTTTTACAACATCTCATTACAAATCTTTAAAATTCGCGGATTTTCTCTACCATAATATGCATGTATTATACATATAAACCTTTCTTGCATTACTCTGTCTATTAACTAATTAAACCGCATTAAAGTCAGTTGCGTAGTTTAAAAGATCTAAGCGTGCAGATGGCGGGAAGCGGCTTTGTTATATAATATGTTAAGATTATATGTAAATGTATGCGGTAGGTTTTTTTCACGTTTAGTTTATACAAATGTATAGACTACATCTTTTTAGTTATTACAGGCGTAATTAAAATTAGTTATTATAATTAGATTATTTTTTTCAAAAAACTATAGGTACGAGTTGTATTGTCCACAGAATATTTAGTGCATAAGATTTAGTAACAAATATTGTAGTTTTCTTTTAATCACTACGTTGCGTTGTTGCCTTTAGTAATTAATTGAAATCGTCGTACATACCCGCTTATGCCACCTCCAGTATGTGTTTCCTCCATGGAAATGATGTCCATTTCGCACGCATATAAAAAAAAATATTACGCTAATTAAGTACTAATTATGATAACGACGGATTGTTTACATATGCATCTAAATGTTTTTGAAAGTAATTTAATTTGCAGACAATGATGAAATCAAAATTAAAAGTTGTAAAGAACAACTTCGTAGTGGACAGAGATTGAAAGGAAAGTAGTCCTTCCTTTTAGGGCGATAGGGGCCAATTTAAATAAGCTTTGCAAGTATAATGTTTGGAGTCGAAGCTCGAAGAAAGGAGCCACCCGGTTGTTCATTGAAGCAATACAAATAAAGACTGGCCTTTGGCCACCACCTTACTGTACTGCATCAGCCTTTAACATTCCACTGTTGGCCCCACCTATAAAGGCTGGTTGAGCGATATTCCATCTCGGTGGCTCGATGAGGAGTGGTGGATTTACATACTATATATAAGGAATTATTATAGCTACTAGTTAATGTGACGCTGCGTAGACGAAAAAGCTATTGATACGAAGCAATAAATAACGCGAATTTTCACACACATTCTTTACTACTATTGGTAAAATGTATATTTAGGAATGAATATACATTTACACACACACACACGCACACATACACACACACACACACACACAAAATCACACACTCACACACACACATTCTCGTACACCAATTTTACATGAGTGTGTGTTGTTAATAAACTGTCCCATTGTTGGGCGCTGGCATCTTCTCATTGTGAAAAAAAAGGATAGAGGCTATAATCCACCAAGCTGGCCAAGTGCGGGTTGGCAGACTCTGTGTTTTCGAAAACTAACTTTTTTTCGAGGTTTTCTATGTCAACGATAATACACACATAACTTAGAAAATACAGAGGTGCGAGCCGTGGGATTCTAGCCCCAGGACCTCCAGAATGGAAAGTTAACTTTTACTTGCTAACTTACGAATGCTTTTAATTTTAAAATAATTATATTAGTGTTTCAGTATATACTAAAATTCTATTTTTTTTTTATAGCTGTCAGGCTTGTTGCTTGACCACAACTCACCTGATGTTAAGTGACGGTGTGGTCGAAGATGGTAAAGCACACCTAGCCTGGAATGGAACTGGCTCTCGAGTGAGGCTGCCGGAACACATGATAAGACAAATGTTAGTTTTTAAATGTTAATACACACTGTTAGATGCTTGGCGGCAAATTTTCAAATTGAGGGTGGTAGCTAGCCAGCCGAGTACTAGAAAGTACTTTACCACCACGCTATGGTTTTCTCACGATGTTTTCCTTCATCTTCACAAGCTCATTGTTGGGATTTGAACCCACGCCCTTCGGCATGCGAACCCACTACGCACTACGAACCTACTACGCTAACCACTGAACTATAAGATAATATTCTATTCTATTTTATCTATGTAAATACTAATTTTTTTCGCTATTTGTTCGCTTGTTGATTCTATAATTTTAAATCTTTTTGACAGCATCAAAGTAGACCGTTCTCAAGAAAGTTGCATCAATGTGTCAAGGATCTGCGTAATGAATCGGATACAAGACCGATTCTTTTTAGTTATATAATCCTTGTGCAGCAAATTTTATCGGTTTTGGAACTTTCCGAACGCGACGAATCGGTATTACTTCCGAAATTCGAGGACACAGTGTCTACAGAAGCACCAAAACAGTTTTTTTCTGTAGCCATTGCTTGTGAGCTCTACTGAAGTTATATCAAAACTATCAAGCGAAATCATACTGATAATATATTAAAACAGTGTTGCATTTCGAACACTTCAACTAAAAACAAAAGTAAATAATTCCATGTTATCTCATTTGGTAGAAAATCCGTTTCCGGAGCTGTAAGGCGGTTCGATTCCCACCAGGGCAAACATTTATGCGATGATAAATGTTTGTTAGATGTCTGGGTGTTCTCTATGTATTTACAACAACAAAAAAAGTCAAAAGTATTTTATCCGTTATCTGGTTCCCAAAGTAAAAGCTTTGCTTAGTTTGGGGCTAGATGGCGTTATGTGAAATGTTCAACGATATTTATTTATTACCTAGTTGAAGTAGTAACGCACAACATTAGGTTTTTTGAACAGTTTTATTTATCTTTACTCGTATATTTCTTGTTTTAAATCATGGAACATATTTGTGACATCTACCGCTAAACCGTCTCTCATGAAACTTTGTACCCGAATATCAATCATGACACTGTGAAAGTAATTCCCTCAAAATCCGTAAAGACTAAGAATCTGTTGATGGTGTACTGCTATTATGGGCAACGATTACTTATTTTTTGTACTTTTTCTTATTTTTACCCGACCGCCAAGGAAGGGTTATGTTTTTCGCGCGTATCTTGTATGTATGTAAATTTCTTTATTACCGCATATCTTTCAAACGGTCGAATGGATTACGACAATTGTGACAAGTGTCCTTAGAAAGTGGTTTAAAAAAAACAAGATGGTGGATTTTTGCGCGAAACAGTAAACGTTAATAAAAAAATATTAACCAAACCTATGAAGGGTACCTAAATAAAGACAATTAAAAAAGAGATTATAAAAATTATGTTTTAATTTTGTTTACAAATTTTATTGAAAAAAAAAAACATTTTTATTTATCAATAGAATTGAGTTTAGTTTTTAGACAGTTTGCATTCAAAATTTGCCACAGAGTAGAAAAGTTAATACTTAATTTAAAGGCAAAATAAAAAATGTACAACTCCGTATACTGGTTACCTTTACCCTATGGCCGAGCGGTAATAACCGCTGGTGTCAGCGGGAGAAAGTCCCAGATTTACACAGCGAGACATCCTTGCGCAATCGCTCGAGGTAATGGTATTTATTTACATACATAGTGGACAATGGACACCGACGCGCTGAAATACACACACTGATATCGTACAACGTGCTTAAAATATAACAAAGGGACACTAAACTTTGAGAAAAGTTATACGGGGTGGCCCTTCTATTTCGCATAAAGCGTGAACTTAATTACGGACGCGTTTCTGCTGAGGCGGAAACGCAAACTAATTGATTACATGTTTAAGATTCAAAATTGAAATTAAGACTGGAAACGCATGCTATTGGTAATTTTATTAGTACACTTATTTAGAATGAGGGCGATAAGTTCTGCTTTGAGGTCCGACTTGTGGTGTATTTATATTACTTCTTTTTATGTGAACGTAATGATACGAACGAGACACTCTCCTGGTGGTAAGAGATAAGGCCTATCCATGTCCATTGCAGCGATACACAGAACTTTGAGTAACAAAACTCCATCGCTGCATTGGCGGTCGTTACTTTGAGACTTTAGATGTAATTTGGCAAGCTGGCCGTTCCAACTGGAACACAGTAATACGCACTACTTTGGCAGCAGAATGTCTGGTACTGCGGTGGTACCTACCTAGACGACCTCCTGCTAAGGTAATCTACCACCAAGTTAACCACATTTATCCAGGGCTCAATATTTATGGGATACGTAACTCTAGCTAACTTATCGTCTCTACGTATGTTACGTCAGGAACAAACATTTTTTTTAATGTATGTCAGACTAGATTGTTATCTACTATTCACCCGATGGGCTTGGGATGGAAATGGCTGTCAAATGCGCCTGCGAAACACCGTTTGGTACTTTTCAAGATGACTTTTGGCTAGCCAGACGAGTATTAGAAAGTACCCTACCACCACGCTATTGTTTCCTCACGATGTTTTCCTTCACCGGCAGCTCAAAGTCATTGTTGGGATTTAAACCAACCCGAACGTGTTTACCACTGGAATATTTTTTTTTATTTTTTTTTAGTACGATTAAGTCCTCGTTTTACAACCAACTCGCCTGATGGTAAACGATAATGTGGTCGAAGGTGAGCACGCAGACTTAGAAGATACCTATTCACTCTGACCTTGAAAAGATCTAGATTATATCTCTCAGGATTATATTATTGCTAAATAACATTTACTTTGAAACCAAGTAGACGTCTTTACATAACTTTGAACTTCAGCGAGGTTAAGAACAACAACATGGACTGTATATGTAACAGATAAATTATATTGTACTTGCTTAATACTAAAATTAAATGGCGAAACTTTAAATAAAACTAAAGTAAAACTACAAATTAGAGAAGTTGGGAAGTTAAAACAAATAAAAGCTCATTCAGTCACGGGGCGCCCACGCGTTGCAATTTTACTTCACGCAGTAATTCTGAATTAAACCGAGCAAAAGTCGAGTCACTCGACTTTTGCTCGGTGATTAGTCTCGACAGCCCTGTAATTTGTTTAGCTACAGAACTCTTCAAACCAGAACACAGTAATGTTTAAACACTACTGCTTGGTGGCAGAATATCTGGTACTGAGGAGGTACCTACCTAGATAACTTCATACTAAAGGGATCTACCATGCCGTGGTGATGCCGGCGTAAGAATTGTACCCAACCTTCTCTACCCGTGGTTGCCGTAAGAGTCGGCTAAGGGATGTAATCCGGAAGATGGGCAGCAGCGCTTCTATGGCTAATGTGATGATGTGAAAGAGATCTACCACCAAATATAATGTTGTAGTTTAAAGTTTATCTTAGGGTTAATTATTAACCCCAAAAAAGACACGTATGTAACAAAATCGAGAAACTTAGTAAAGCTTGATTTAGCATTTCATCTTCTAAGACTACTATTTATTCTGTGTCGGTGTCACCTCGGTATACGTAACTTGACACGTCGCTATCCGCATGGAATGCGTGATTCACGGCGTGTTTACACGCGGGACACGTCCCTATTCTTATATCTGTGGTGAGCTGCCGCGTGATTGATTCGTAATGAATGTAAGTACAAAGATGTAGGTTGAAAAAAAATACTACTGTCTTACGCCAAACCAAAGTTTTGCTTTACATTTTGTTTTTTCTTTATTTTTGGCATCGCACTTGAGTCATTCTGCCAGTGCTATTTGGCTTATATGTATATTTATAAGTGACAAAATCAAGTAGGTAAACAGTATAGTCGAAGATGGTAAACACACCTAGCTTGGACTGGAACTAGCTCTCAAATGACTTTGACTCTGTTGGAACACACTGTTTGGTGCTTGGCGACAGATTTTCTGGGTGGTTGCTAGCCAGTTGAAATTACCCTGCCGCCATGCTATGGTTTCCTCACGATGTTTTCCTTCACCGGCAGCTCAAGCTCATTGTTGGGAATTAAACCCACGCCCTTCGTAGTGTGAACTGACCGCGCTAACCACTGAGCTGTTATTGCTACAAATGAATGTGTTGTGTTGTATATGGGGTATATTACTAGAAATAAATGTTTTTAATCTATCTATCTAATCTAATACCTTTAAACGAGCAATTCTTGTATATATGTATATATATATATATATCTATATATATATGTAATCTGAATCTCGGAAACGGCTCCAACGATTTTCATGAAATTTTGTATCCAGGGGGTTTCGGGGGCGAAAAATCGATCTAGCTAGGTTTTATTTTCAGAAAACGTCGTTTTATCCGTGTTTTCAGTCGAGCAATGCTCGGTCAACCAGGTACTAATTTTTATAGTACAAGCTATGCTTAGTTTGAGGCTAGATGGCAATGTGTGAAATGTCCAACTATAGTTATTTTATTTTGAAATGCCTACCACAATACCCTTGACCGGGTGAGTCAGGCAACAGCGCAAGGGCAAGATGTCACTGGCGGAATTGCTTGAACTTGTTCCGTGAACTTTTGGCGCCTTTGTATTGCGCAAGTTTGGAGTGGCTTTCATTGATGAGGTGGCTTTTCATGTTGAGATTGGCAATAAGATTTTTTTGTGATGGTACATTTAATATTTTTCATCTTCGATATCAGCGTACTTTTGTACACAGCTAGACATAAGCCTTTTTACTGCGTCGGTTAAATTTGAGAGGTCGGTTTAATCTTTGGACGCAATTAGCTGATTCATTTGTTCTTGTTTCAAAATCAAAATCAAAAAGTCATTTATTCAGTTTAGGCCCTGGTAAGGCACTTATGAACGTTAAGTTACATTTTTGAATCTACCACCGGTTCGTAATTACACTTCAACTGAGAAGACTCCGGCAAGAAACTCAGCAAGGCATTTTTTTTGTGGATCTTTCTTTTCATATTAGGTTACAGTTTATACAGCTTAGGATTTTAGATATAAAAAAAATAGGTACGTACAATCTGAAACTCGGTTTATTCTAAGGAACTGTGCTCTATCCTAGACCGCATCTTTGCTTGACATCAAGTGACATGGCGAGCAACCTATTTGTTATACAAAAAACCTCTACTCTGACGATAATCGATTCTGCGATATGATTGTCCCACTGCCTATTTGGCCAGCCAACACGCTGAGCTATGTCATAGCTTATCGTTTAATATGCTGAGAAATGTTTGTATGTTTGTTATTCATAAATATTTAATTACATCCTTGAGTGTGAAGAATAATGTAATTTGGTGATGATAGCTCAGCGTATTAGATGCTGAGGTATGTCATAGCTCAGCGATGTCATGTCATATGTCCAGAGTGTCACTGGCTATATTTTGGCAATACAAAATAATAATTAATTTGTTACAAGTGAAATTTAGAGTAAACACAAAAAAGGAAACGAAAGTAGTGTAAATATAGTATAGTGTAATTGTATATTTTATATAATTGATTATTATAGCTATCGTCACTTATAAATTAACTTCCTGTTTTAATAGACGAGAAATTAACAGAAGTTAAGAAAAAGAGTTGTTTTGAAACTTAGAGAAAGTCACGTAATCCATGCCGTAGATTTAAACACAGAATAAATAAGAAAACCAAAAATTTACAGTTACTAAGAGGAAAAGCAATCGCTCCCAAATCAAACAGCTCCTTTGTTCGAGTGTAAAACAATTACCCCTCTCGTTTGCCACTTAACTGGGTTTGCGTCGTTGTTAGCGTTTGGCTGATCGGAAGTGGTGGAATTTAAAAGAAACTAGCGACTTAAGAATTCAATATATTCTTGCATTGAACTAAAAAAAAAACTTATTATTTTTAAATAAACGTCTAGATCGATTGACTTAACATTATTAATTTTGTGTGTCCATATTTTAGGTATCCATAATGCTGCTCTGTTAATTCCTTACAGTGCTGATAACCTTTAAATTTTTCTCGCCAACCTACGGAAACTATATTTTTAGGATAAAAAGTAATTAATTAAAAAATATCCTGGGAATATAGATGGTCTACGTCATAAGCTGTCTCTATTCTAAATATAATTTCACTCAAATTCGGTTTTTTACACGACTGTCCATAAAAAGGAGTGTATTGTTTTCAAGGATTATGTTTTAATGTATGTTAGCGAGTATATTTATTCCATCATTACTTTTATTGCCTTAAAGATTCGGATGTACTTAGCATTATTAGAATCCTTACATCCTGAGTGATACTGGCTATCAGTTGTTTGGAAAAACTTTAATTTTCCTTTTTTTTAACTTTCTTAATTAAATTTGTCTGGTTCGCTGTATACCTGACTGCCCTGTTAGATTATATTATTTATTAATACTAGTTCTGTTTCCCGAAGTTTAGGACGTAGGTTTGATTCCCAACAGAAATAAACATAAACGTTTGTTCTGTATCTGGGTGTACCGTATGTATTATATGTACAGAAAAAAAGTATATAAGTATGGTCACTTTTCTGGTTCCCACAGTACAAGCTTTGCTTAGTTTGAGGTTAGATAGCGCTGTGTGATATTTATTTATCTATCCTAGGTCACTTTAGCTACTCCTTTGGTTAAAAAAACTAGGAGACATTTTGCGACTGATCTCTTACAACTTGCACCAAGCTACCGTCCAAAGCCAGGGGAACATAGAAGCAAGCCAACAAACACCCTCGATTCCCATGCTCCGCCCACATCATACTCACTCAAACACCGTAATTAACGATAATCAGGTAAACGCCAATAGGTAGCCATTTAACTTACCGTTTTTTGTTATGTTAATGTTATGGATATTGATGTATTGAAGTGCGAAAAATATGTGTCGGCCATTTTTGTTCATTGTTCCCACTTATTACTTTACTTTAAGAAATAGTAATGAGATTTTATGGAGAAGTTGCTTTTCAAAAGAAGGTAATTATTTTTTGCGCAAATACTAATGATTCAGGTAATGCTTTCTATTTTGAGTTTGATCTAAGTCTAAGAGACTTATAGATAAACTTTTCGATATAAATAGACTGTTTTTATGGACACCAGAAATAGAAAAATGTATGGAAAGCAAAAGTATTTTATAAGCTAGTGTCACTAGTGACAGAATTTCCTCACGATGTTTTCAGTCGCGTGCCGTAGGATTTGAACCTAGAACCTCCAAATTGGCATTCGGACGGTCTCTTAACTAGACTGTCGTTGTTTGCCAAGATAAATATTGTGAAGAACCTGTCCGGGTTGAACTACAAATACAGATCTAGATATTGATTTAACCTTTTTTTTAGAAGGTACTCCTTTTGAGTATTTTTATTTTATTACCTCAATCAGAATGTTTATTTTTAACCGACTTCAAAAAAAGAGGAGGGTCTCAATTCAGCTTTTTATGTTTGTTACCTCAGAACTTACGACTGGGTGAACCGATTTTGATGATTCTTTTTTTATTTGAAAGCTGGTGCTTTCCGTGTGGTCCCAATTCAATTTGGTTCAGTTCTGACAATGGCACCTTATATGAAAAGAAAGATCCACAAAAAATGCCTTGCTGAGTTTCTTGCCGGAGTCTTCTCAGTTGAAGTGTAATTACGAGCCGGTGGTAGATTCAAACACGTAACTAAACGTTCATAAGTGCCTTACCAGGGCCTAAACTGCATAAATGACTTTTTATTTTAATTTTTGAATTTGGCATCCATGAGAAAAATATATAAAATCGGTATTTTTTTGTTCAAATTTTATTTAATTATGTTAAAGGTTTAAATAATTTTCGCCAAAACAATGAAAGTTTCGCCAAATTTCTACAAATTGCTTTTTCTCGTAATTAATATTGTAAAACAGATATTACAAAAAATGCACATTAAGACATAGTAGATTATCTTTAAAAAAAAAACCGACTAAAACCTTTAGTTACATTATAATCCCTTAAAAAGCCACAAGTCGGTTACGCACGACACTCATCCATCAGATTTGAAGCCAAACTGATAGTGACAAATAGAAGAAACAAACAATGGGCTTTCGCTGCTGGTTTTACAGATCGGTCTCGTCATTGAAGCAGCGAATACAATTGTTATAGACGTAAGCAATCAACAGTCTGCAGTCTGCACCAGGGTTGGCGAAGTTTTAAAACCATATACGCCATGACATTAAATCAAATATTGGTTAAAATCTAACGCACCTCCGTCTTTACTAATTTATTTACCTATTACAGCTAGCTGAAAAACGAACGGTGCAGGAAAACATTGTTTAAGAATTATGCATGGTTGAGAGTTGTTAATCGAATACTTTTCAAGTCTTACCCGCACTTGGCCAATTGTACCCTTCTCATTATGAAAAAAAGCTTCATGCCAGCTGTGGTAATAGTTTAAGTCGGAAATCATGAAATCAATTTACACTATCGACAAAAAATATACATACGTATATTATTGACAAAAAAAAAAAAAAACATATCTTTTATAGAAAAAACTTAGGCAACACTATTTTTAAACCCCGACGCAAAAAGAGGGGTGTTATAAGTTTGACGTCGATGTCTGTCTGTCTGTGTGTGTGTGTGTATGTCTGTGGCATCGTAGCTCTCAAACGGATGGACCGATTCCGATGCGGTTTTTTTCATGTGAAAGCCAGTTTCCTAGCTATGTTTAGTTAATTGCGTAAGGGTTTTTTTTTTAATTTTAATTTAATTTAACTTTAGATTAAAATTTAGAGGATATATATACAAATAAACGACAATATTTAGTTCCGCCGAATTAAGTTTTATAATAGCATTTTTAATTTATTTAGCGTAGGTCGACGAAGTCACATGCTATTACTAGTTTCTAAAATACAATAGTAGCAATGTAATGTGTGTTTTACAATACACCTACGTTCGCAGATACGATCTAAAGCAATTAATAAGGTGCGCCACTGTCGCGGTCTGGCGCGCCACATCAAGTCACATGCCACAAGTATACTGACGTATGTGACAATTTGTGCTTTTTCGCGCGTGGCTTAGTGATACTGTCCTAGTAACGTATTTAGAAAAATCTACTATGCTTTTTTTTAAATTAAAATTTTACTGGGGTTTTATTTTTATTTTATTTTACACGGAAAACAAACAGCTGCTAATTGGTAAAATAAATAGGAGATAAATGATAACACAAAAGCCAAAAATGTTTTCACTTATGCTAACTAGATTAGGTTTAAGTGCCCCGAGCCCGCACCGGCGCGGCAGATATGAAATTTGTTTACTTAAAATTAAAATCATGTTATATAAATAAATTAAAGTAAATCAAAATGAATGAATTTAAATTTAATTGAACTAAATAAAATAAAATAAACTTTTTTTGGTATTTTCAAAAATATCGTCGAATGTATAACATAGGTATAAAGTACCTGGTTGACCGAGCTTAGCTCGGTTGAAAAAACGGATAAAACGAGGATTTCTAAAAATGAAACCTATGAAATTTAGTATGTAGAGGGTTTCGGGGGTGATAAATCGATCTAGCTAGATCAATTATTGTGTATATATATAAAAAAACCTAATACTACCTACACTATTTACAGATTTATAAAAACAACCTAATCTAAGAGTCCATCAGAGGTAGGAAATATGGCTAGAATGCTGGCACCATTTACACGTTGGATGGCAATGCTAAGCTTTTGATCCAAGTAGATGCCAGCATTCACCTGAAGTCTCCTCAAACGTTTGGCCAGGTTTCTATATAGTTCGTGAGCGGCCTAAAATTTCAACCCCAAAAGGCACAAACAAGTACATTCTCTCTAAATAACTATACTTGTGATTATTTAAAGATGCTGATTTCCTAAAAAGCCATGTCTCGTAAGTAGTTATTTCTTTTTAAAACGCAGAACAATAGTCAAATGAAATGTCGTCAGTTATGCAATAAATATTTATTTGTGCCGTTTTCACACACATCACATCTTCAGCCATAGGACGTCCACTGCTGGACATAGGCCTCCTCCTGGGAGGGTTTTGCCAATACTCGCCACGCTTGGCAGGCGGGCTGGCGAGCGCAGTTAGGTGTAATTGTACAAGGAAGACGCTGCTGCCCATCTTCTGTATTACATCCCTAAGCCGACTTTTACGGCAACCACGGGATGGGAGAGGGTGGGATACTATTCTTACGCCGGCACTACCACGGCACGGTTAAAATTATAATTATAGTTAATGGTTTTGGATCTCTGAAGGAAAAAAAAGAGTTGATGAAGTTGACTTAATTTATTCTAATTATGATAATAAAATAATAAGTATTACACTTATTCAAAGATGTACTACCACACATAAGTAGATACTTGATTTATTAATTTTAAATAGCAACAATTAATTACAATAAAAAACTGAGCAAAAACTTGCTTCAACATTGCCAGGTCGCCTACACACTGGGCTTTAAATACCGGCTCTAATATGACATTATTTATTAACCCAAGTGTGCGGTGGCCCTTATCTGGGTTAACCTTTTGTTGTCGCGGTTTACAACGAATAAATATCAAGTTGAATTAGTTAATATGAATGTGAGAAGATTGATGGTACTGAATAGGTCGATTGTTTGTTAGAAAGGGCTCGAGGTGGAGTATTGTGCTAACCGATTCGTGTTTGTTAAGTGTTTTTAATGAATTAGATAATATTTTGTGGCCGACAACAGCGTTGTCTGGATTTATTTGTTGCTTTGTGGCGTCTATTTTATGATCTTTATTTGTTGCTTTGTAATGTCATGATGTATTTCTGTAATATTTATTAACTGATGGAAACTAGTTAACAAACTGTACAGCAAGGAATGATGTTAACGCCTACTATTTAAAATTAAAAAAAATCTTGCCAGAAAATGATATAGACTTCGGTTTTTTCAAACTTGTTATGGACTTTTCGAAATATTGTGTAATTTTTTTTATGATCGACAGGCTGGGGGTTTGACCACAGCTCACTTGATGTTAAGTGACGGTGTGATCGAAAATGGTAAAATACATCTAGCCTGGAATGGAAGTGGCTCTGATGTCAGGCTGCCGGAACATACCGGTAGCTAACCAGCCGAGTACTAAAAATACCCTACCACCATGCTATGGTTTCCTTACGATATGTTCCTTCACCGGAAACTCAAGCTCATTGTTGGGGTCATATTTCAATAAATTTTTCCAATTACTTTGTAAAATACAAACTTTTATTTTTTTCTGGGCTAAATCACTAGCGACCCTCGCTTTTTAACTTATTTTGGCGGTTTTGTTAATTTGAAATGGTACGTATATTTACATAAAAAGGTTCTGTAAAAAACGTATAAAATCAGTTACGTTGTTTGAAAGAAGTCGTCTCCAAGTAGTAGAAAACAAGTAGTTAGCGTCTTCGCTTTTTTAACAGACAGACGCGGACGACTTTGTTTTATACTATATACTTATACTAGCTGCACCCCGCGGTTTTACCTGCCTGGTGATGTATGATGATGATGATGATGAAAAGTATCCTATGCCTGAGCCTAAAGTACCTATACGCAAAATTTCACCCAGATCCGTCGAGTAGTTTACGCGTAAAGGAGTAACAAACAAACAGACTCACATTCGCATTTATAATATTAGTTAGGATGTAATAGAAGTGTGTATGTAACTATACTTTTAATAAAAGTTAGTGACCAAAGAAAACACGAATTTTCAGGCCAATCCAATCTCTCTTCATGCATATCTTAACAAACAACAAACGAGTGAAGCAAACCAACAATGCGATACACATTCGTCGCAATTTCACAAGTTAAAAAACCCCGAGAAACGAAATTAATTCAAATCCCGAGCATGTTTTTCGACATTGTTGCGCGGGGCATTATCAGTGTAGGTGGGGCGTGGGTGTGGCCCGCAAAAAGGTACAACTTTTAAAATTACTGTTTTTGTGATAAATCATCACACTAAACGTTATAAACGGAAAGTTAGAATGTTTGTTAATTATTGTTTTTTTTTGGTTAAATTGCTTGAGTTTTATCACCAAGAACGAAAACGTAATAAATAAATATCGCAGGGCATTACACACAGCGCCATCTGACCCCAAACTAAGTAAAGCTTGTGTCATGGAAGTCAGATAACTGATAGAATACATATATACTTTCTTTTGTTGCAAATACATATTTATAATACATACAGAACACCCAGACAACGAACAAACATTTGTTTATACCGTAAAATGTTTGTCCTGTGCGGGAATCGAACCCACACCCTACAGCTCTTAAGGCAGACATATTACCAATGAGCCAACTGGGCTGTCAATGTAGATTGTCTGTAATATAGATTAGTCGTTTCTTTTCTTGTAATCATTTGCTGTCTGATGTGGACTAATAAAAAATTAAAAAAGGCAGAAAGCCCTGGCACAAATCGTATTGAGCATTTTTAGCGATGATAGTTCAGTGGTTAGCGTGATCTGATAACACGCCGAAAAGCGTGTGTTCAAACTCCAACAGTAAGCTTGACCTTGTGAAGGAAAACATCGTGATAGCATGGTGGTAGGGTATTACAGTTATATCACAGTCTCGGTATGAACTACCGTCTTCGACTCACACCGTTACTTAACATCAGGTGAGATGTGGTCTAAAAAAATAATTTTGTTTTGACACATTTTTGTTTCACTTATGTGTAATTTTTATCGGATTCTCTGACTATAGTTTCGACCACATCCAGTGACCTTAAACGTGAGCAATCCTGCATAAGTAAAACATAAGTTTAATTGATTAAATTTAAAAAAATTGAAAGCTGTCAAGGTACAGGTGAAACAAGGGGATGAGTCTAGTAATATGATATCATATGCGTCTGCTCGCTGACCCGTCCGTGACTTTTGTTTACTCGTTCCGCAGATTGCGTGTTGCGCAACGCGCGATCGCTTCAATTTATAAAGGTTTTTCTCATTCGTTTTTTGTACGTAAACAAGTCGTTGTTGGGCAACTTTTACTTTTGTGTTTTCTCCTTTATTGAAATCTGGAGCTGAAAACATTACATTATCATCGCATATGTACGTTACTTAATATCATTAAACCTAAGATAAGGAATTTGTCTTTTAAATTGTTCTAAACAGGGTGGATAATTGTAAATCTTAAAATACATGTGCCTAGCGACCCGCCCAGCTTCGCACGGGAGCAATTTGTTTTAACCTGTTTCCATACTCTGACCTGCTTATAGCAATATCTGTTAGGCAATCAGGAAAAACTACGCGACCACATATCGTATGTCTGCGCAATAAGACTCAATCGTATAGCTTTTTCGTAAGCGCCTAAAAGATATCGAAATACAGAGCTCAGAGTACAGGGGCTGATTAAAAAACATTGAACTGCTTTACTTATACTAAGGCTAATTAGGATGTACTGTAAATACAAACCTTCCGTAAAAATATCTAAATGACGGTGAACACCGTCTCAAAATCCGTCATAGCGTAGATACAAACAGACATGGATAGCGAGATTGTTTTGTGTTTAAAGGTTATTCTTAAAATATTATTAATCACTCATTTATTTTTCTTCTTAATTTTTGAGTTTTTAACAACAAAAAAACACGTATATACTCAGTAATTTTTTTTTTTCATTAAAATTTACAAACATAAAATATTTAAAAAAAATACTTGAAAACTAGGGTGCCAACGGCAGCGGTGCAAGGTAAAAGCTGCCGGAGGGCTGTAGAGTGAGGAACCTTCTGACAATGCGCGCCGTATCAAGGATCACTTCCTTTTAGATCTGATCCTTGACCCAATCGCCTAGCGAGTCTCTTAAGATGTTGGTCGAGACTCTTCGCCATAAGGCCGTTCACCGTGACGACTATCGGGACAATGATCGTTGAATCAAAATCCTATATGGTGGTTATCTCGTGAGCCAAGTCAAGGTAATTTAAGCTTTATTAAAAAGTATAGCTTACCCGGCGATAGTACTAAAAACTATGAAAAAAGCAAGGAAATAAACCGTCCAGCAATACAACAGAACAATAACAAACAAGATTAATACGATACAAAGAGGTATTACCGCGATATCTCGATGTTATCTCACAGTTTTGTCTCATACAGCGCACTGCATGTAAACAGCTGTCCCAGTGTCGTCGCGCAAGCATTGTCCTGTCATAATAATTATGTATCTCGAAGCGTTAAATATCTGGCCGATTTGAGATTTTGCAGTTGCCTCGTTTTGCGCGTTGACCATACTGCGGACCGAGTATCTTCGAAAGATTATCTTAAATGGAGCAGCTTTTTACGTAACGGAGCCTTTTTAAAGTAGATAAGACTGGAAATTGTGAAGGGTTGTTTTATTGTCTTTTAAAAATAAAAATGATGTTCTGGTGCCGTTATGTAGTCTGCTGTTTTTCGGCCCGCGATCTGATTATGGTTATACCTACTGATTTTATCGAGGAA
The DNA here is from genome assembly GCA_950106695.1 of Biston stratarius. Lineage (NCBI taxonomy): Eukaryota > Metazoa > Arthropoda > Insecta > Lepidoptera > Geometridae > Biston > Biston stratarius. Next base: position 29,669,168 of record OX467106.1, on the reverse strand, counting down.
GGGTTATTGTTGGAAAAATTTGTGATTCTGTGACATAGCAGTGGTAGCTCAGAGATAAACGCGGGCGGTTCACTCGAAGACGGGTGTGGATTCAAATTCTAAATATGAGCTTGACCTGCCGGTGAAGGAAAAGATCGTGAGGAAACCATAGCGTGGTGGTAGAGTGCGTGGTAGCGTGGTGCCGCTAAGCACCTAACGGTATGTTCCGGCAGCCTTACTTAAATAGCAGTTCCGTTTCGGGCTAAATGTGTTAACCATTTTTGACCATACTGTCACTTAACATCAAGTGAGCTGTGGTCAAACACCTAGCCTGTCAACTTTAAAAAAGTCGCTATTTCGATTGGTTTAGGTGCTTGACTCTGCTCACCTGACGTTAAGTGATGGTGTGGACGAAAATGGTAAAGCACACCTAGCCAGATGCAGGTTCTAGGCCATATTCCTACATAAATTACGAAATTGTGTCGGATCACCAAGATACAGGCTTTGCCTAGATTGGGGCCCAACAGTACTGCATAATTAACTATTTTGCAAAAGAAAAAAGACTGGTCGAAATTAGTTACGAAGGACGACTTATCATAATCTTTATTTCATGAGGTAGGTATTATTTTTATACTAACAAAGTCCAGCCGAATCTAACCCAATCTCACGTGAGGAAGTGGCAGATATAAAGAGGCGTTTTTAGAAATCTTAAACACTAGTCGTAACTAGTCTTAAATAAAAATAATGAATAAACATTTGTTTTAATAAACCTACCGCAATCAAACTCAGGTTAACTTATTTAGATTAAATATATGCGCTTAATCAAATCTCAGGTAGAGATAGGGAGTCCAGCAAAATCTCACATCTCACCAGGGGGAAAAGGGGGTCGAAAAATCGCCAAAATCATCTCACGTAATTAATGGCGTCCTTAATAAATTATGAACAAATAAAATCAATATAATTATGTCATATCAGGGAAGCCAGGATTGTTTTTTATTTTTATTATATGATTAAGCGTCGTGCCACCTAATGGTAAATGGTCACCGCCGCCTACAATACACGTGGCATTGTCAGTGCTTTGCCTATCTTTAAGGACCCTATTCACCCTTTGTTTCAAGCGAGGTAGATCGAAAATTCTTCGTGAATTCTTCTTTTCGAATCTTGTGCGAAATTGCCCTTTTATTATTGTGAAGTTCGAAAATGATTGTAATTGACGTTATTGCCAAGAATAGAATGTAGAAGGATGAATCATTCTTATTTTGGATCGTAACAATCATTCTCAGAAAGCAAAACAAAGTAAGCACGGACATCAATCTAGACAACGCTGTGCTTTGTTGTAGACCGCATCAGTTGTGGAATTACATTCCCAATTTCCCCAATGACGTCTCCTTTAATGAGGATATTGAGAATTTCAGCTGTCAGCGTTTCAGCATTCAGCTGTCCCTACCATTGATGAGTTAAAATTATTTAGTAATGTTGTTTTTGGAAGTGTCAATATTTATATGTATATAAATAGCGTGCGCTTTATACCTTTGCGTGTATGTATATAGTCCAGTGGGTGACTATGTGGGGCTTGGTAGTTGTCAGATCATCATTCTTTTTTGTTTTTATGGGAAGCCGATGCTGGACGCTAGTTTTTTTTTTACAGGCTGGGTGTTTAACCACAGCTCTCTTGATGTTAAGTGACTGTGTGGAAGAAGATGGTAAACCCACCTAGCTTGAGATGAAACTGCACCTCAAGCGAGGCTGCTGGAACACAACTTGAGCCAGCTAGCCAGTCGAGTACGACTAACTACCCTACTACCACGCTATGGTTTCCTTCATGAGCTTAAACTCATTGTTAATATTTGACGCCCTTCGGCGTGTGAACCGGTCGCACTGACCACTGAACTATAATCGCTACAAAAACTTAATTATTTACTTATATTGCCACTAGCTGCGCCCTGCCCCTGTGTGTACGTGGAAGTGCACGGGGGCCACCAGTAAGTGCTCATGAGGTTCCATCAACCTCGCAGGACACGCTTGGCCGCAACGCACAAGAGATCTTTTCGCGATTTCCTGCCCACTAACTCCCATCAAAATTAGATATAGTCCACTTGCTCATCATAATTCAAACATTCATTGACAGCTAGACATTACGTAATGTGACGAGTAGAACCCAACTATACAGAAGGTATTTATAAAAAAAAAACTTGTCTTCTGATGTTCATCAAATGTACTCCGACAATCTGCTAACAAGCTCGAGCGGATCGTACAAAGCAAATCTTGTTACGATATATATCAGCAAATACTGTTTGTCTGTGTGTTGCTTGTATAGTGTGTCTCCGTCGGTACAAATATTTGACATCCGCGAGTCTTCCCGTCCCGTTTCCGCTTCATTAGTTGTCGAGTCATTGGTTAATGACGATCTTATTTTCGATTTTATAGTTTTTTTTTTTACCTCGTCCTGAGGTCTTGGACACTCAACGGAATTGTTAAGTTCAAAGTCGCTCAGTGAGTTATGGAAAGAGCAATGCTTGACATATTTTAGAAGGTTCCCATCCGGAACGAAATAATTTGCCAGAACTAAACTAAAGTCTAAACTCATAAAAGAGACGTTCTCCTGATGGAAAGATATAGCACTTATCCATGACCATTACAGCGATACACAGAACTTTGAGTAGCAAAACAAATGCTAGCACGCTGCGTTGGCGCTCATTACTTTGATACTTTTGATGGTTAGTCTCAACAGCCCTGTAATTCCGCTAGCTGCTGCACCCTTCAATCCAGAACACAGTAATGTTGTAAATATATTTTACTATGGAAACTGAAGTGGTTTTGATACATTCTTGTTTTATTTATGCGGGTTTACTCACGTTTCATTTTATCGGAAACTCCGACTGGTTTTGCTTGCGTTCTTGTTTTGTTTCGTGCGAAGCAAGAAGAGACGGCACGCGCATTGTAGGTACTCGGCTTTGTCTCCATGATGAAGGCCACCGGATGTGGCCGAAACTATAGTCGGAGTTTCCGATAAAATTAAACGTGAGTAATCCCGCATAAGTAAAAAAATGTATTGTAATATGTCTTCAAGTTACAGAATTACAAAGTTACAGAATTATAGAATTACATTATGCCATATTATTTTTATTAATGCTTTAAATCTTATCTGGATACTTTGTAGGGCCATTTGTAAGTCACGCTATTAGCCAATCGTAAACCGTATATCGTTATCGTATATACCTTTATTATTATTTGTTATTTGGCCTTTTGCCTGCCCTGTTAGCTCCTTTGGCAGAATATTTGCATCAAGAGCTGTATGACGTGAGTTCGATTCCCACCGGGAAAAAAAAATATCTGACGATAATTGTTTCTTCTGTATTTGGGTGTTCTGTTTATATCTTAAGTATGTATTGTGCAAACCAAAAATTTAAAGAAAAGACCGGAAAACAAAATAATCTTTTGAGCTAGTGTCACAAGTAGCGGCCTTATCGCTAAGAGCGATCTCATCCAGGATTCTCTTCTTTTTTACTATTTATTTATATATATTTCCATCGAGTGATACAATTCACTCGTCAAAAACCAGCCCATTTCATCATAAAAATTACAGTAAAAACCATGCAGCCCTCATCTTTAAACTTAATAATGCACGTCACACGCCACTTCACCCATCGTATTCAAAAGCTCGGGGAAAGTCACTTTATCTCCCACTAGTTACCTAAACATCATAGATAAAGTTACAGTAAGTATGCAGGTAACCACAGATGAAGTAACAGTCAGTTCGTAGATATCGCGACGTATCGCAAGTGTTATCGCCTAGTCGTGTCGCGCGATGCTATGATTGCTGAAGTAAAGGGCACCGCGCTTTGTTGTTACCGCGAGCACGAAAATCTCGGCTTGGCGCGCTCTATGGGACTCTGATGATGTTTGTGTGTTTAGATAATAAGCTTGTCTGAGTAAACTTTTCCCTTTATATCTGTGGCGTTTGGAATAATGATAAAACTAGCAAAAGCTGAGCTTTGTGCGGGCTCGCGTGGTTTTTCTAACGGGTAATAATTTTTAAGACAGTTGTTATTTAACAACCTGATTCTATTAATGTCTTCTAGTATTAAGTAGATTAACTTCGATGTATTGGAGTATTGAGTTTAGTTCTGTTGCAGCGATGTTAACTCTTTGGTTTTCTAACAGATGGCGTTAGTAGTACAATAACATTCTGTCCATTGAATACAAAATTGTTAATGTTCATTTTTTAATGGTTTTAAAATTATATTTTTTGACAGATAACACATCTTGATATGAAGTTAAATTACTAAATTAAAGCACAAATCTATAGGCGTAATAGTTTTTCAGTAAAGTGTACCACAAAAATGCTCAGGTTGTGGAATAGTGTTAGGGCTCGCTTCGCTCGCCCTGATAAATATCTTAGGACATTATACACAGCGCCAAACTAAGCAAAGCTTGTACTATGAGAGCAAGATAGCTGATAGAATACTTATATACTTTTTTTTTTTAAACTTGATACATTGAGAACACCCAGATACAGAACAAACATTCATCGTCACATAAATGTTTGTCTTGATGGGAATAGAAGTCACGCCCTACAGCTATTGAAGCAGATATTTTACCAAATGAGCTAACACGACAGTCGGTAGTCGGTATTATTTGTCGTATGGAATTAAGGTTCACAACCACCATTTAGTCTCAGATTAAGCAAAGATTGTACTATAGAAACAGGCCAGACAGAAAATTTATAGATAGATAAAAATCTTTTGTGTACACCAGAAAAATGTATAATATAACACAAACAAGAAACTCAAGAGCTAAATTATAACTATAAGAATTATAAGAGCTTATTAAACGCGATTTCTAAAAGCGATTTCTTCCATACAACCATAGGATAGAGAAACACAAAATATGACGGAAGGTGCCAAAACAGTTATGTAGTTTTTTAATACTTTTACATTTTATATGGACTGGCGAAGTGTTTGACCACAACTCTTCTGACGCCAAGCATCTAACGGTGTTTTCCGGCAGCCTCACTTGAGAGCCAGTACCATTCCAGGCTAGGTGTGCATTACCATCATCGACCACACCGTCATTAACATCAGGTGAGTTGTGGTCAAACATCTAGCCTGTCAGCCATAAAAAAAAAGCTCACCTGATGTTAAGTGACGGTATGGTCGTAGTTGGTAAACACAGCTAGTCTTAAATGGAACTGGCTCTCAAGTTGGGCTGTTGGAACATACTGTTAGGTGCTTGGCGACAGATTTTCAACTAGTCAGCCGAATACTAGAAATTGTTCTACCACCATGCTATAGTTTCCTCACGATGTTTTCCTCTTTCGGCCGATTTCACTAACCAATGAGCTACCACACCGTCATTTAACATCAGATGAGAAGTAGTCAAACACTTCACACACAACTACTCGCACAAAAAATAATTTAACAACTTCAAGTCCGAAGTTCGAAATTCGTCCGAGTTGTTCGATTCCTTATAAAACATCATCTCGCACAAGAACAGGTAACAAATGAACTAACTTATTAGATACGAAGACAAGTTAGTAACCGTCCACAAGTTTTCTCCACATGGTCACAAAACATTCGCCACCCATAGCTACCGCTGAGCCATTTATTAACATTGGCCTCCGTACGCCCACCCATTCAGCGGGATCGAACCCGCACAATTAAACGATGCCTCGGGACCTCTCGGTCATCCGATACTATCTGTGTGACCCTAAGCCGCCTGCGGAGATCTCCTTTAATACCAAAACCCAGTTCAAAACATTGTAACTTCAACTAAACTGCACAGAATTTTACACTTTCAACTTTAAGCCATAAAGTTTGAATTCAGTTATATGGGTGTTTTTTTTTTATAGACAATCAAAAGTATGTTCTATCTAGTTGATATAAGATACAAAATTGTGAATTAAATATCAGATCCGTTACTATATAGTTGTCTTTGGCTATAACAGTATCGTAGGGTACGCTCTGACCCCATCCAGTGGTCATAGTTAGGGTCTGAACTGAAATATGGAGCCAAAGAAATTGGTTTGGGTCGTGCAGGCCGGTAGAAAGTGGGTAGTTAGTGATTTACATTGCCAGGGCGTTATAGGATTAAGAGTTTAGGGCTTGAGATTTAACAAATATTTCGTTTTTTAACTCGACTGCCAAGGAAGGGTCATGTTTTTCGCGCGTATCTTGTATGTATGTACATATGTAAATTTCTTTATTACCTCGCATCTTTCAAACGGCTGGATGGATTTCGACAGTTAAGGCATCGTTATATTCGTCTTAAGAAACCAAGTGTTTTTAGGAAGGTGTTAGAAAAAAATAATCGGATTTCTGGCGCAAAAACATTAATAAAAAAAAACTCTATCGAGAAGGGTATCAAAATAATGGCAATTAAAAGAGAATTACAAAAATATTGATAAGTTATATGTTTAAAAATTAGGAATAGTAAAATTATTTAAAAAGGTTTTTCCTTTAATTATAGCTATTTTAATTGCAGTCGTGTTATAGATTTTTTAAGCTCTTCAGCTTGTTGATGAAAAGTTCACGTACATAGTGTACGTGACATTTTAGAATAGAACAATATAATGACAGCCCTGTTGGCTCATTGGTAGTGTATCTGCTTTAAGAGCTGTAGGGTGTGGGTTTGATTACTTTTGTGGTTTTATTTTGTTTAAATCTTAAAATCCTCACTATCTGCATTACAGCTAATCTGAACCGAAATTACCAAGAATTTTTTTTTTTTTTTTGATAGGCTTACGTTTATCCGCCATCTCACCTGATGTTAAGTGATGATGCGATCTAAGATGGAGCACTCATGCTTAGAAGATACCATGCCATTGCTGATGGCTTATTTAGACAGCTTCAAAAAGAAACAATTTGTAACATTGCGAAGATAATTCTATCTGCAAATAAACAAATAATCTTATAATATCTAAGCCACAGCAATGACTCAAGTCTCGAACTACAAATACTAACAGCGGACAGCAATGAATAAAGAATAGTCATAGATTGTAAATCTTAAAACAATATGGCGCTACGCAGACGATCAAACCAAACTGATCAGTAACGACCTCGTCAATTAATAAATCAATCGCAGAAACAATTCGGTATTCAAACGCCACCGGACGCTTCTATTGGCCAATAAAACAGCGCGCGGTGGCGACATCTGCATAAATCTCAGCGGGCTGCGTAAGCTCGTATTTTTATAACTTGGGGTCAATTTATAATGAGGTAACAGCGCGCTATAGTAAATAAGTTGTATTTATGTACTTACAAATATACAATATTTTATTTGTATAGTAAATAAGTTGTACTTATTACCGAAAACAATTGATTGTAACATCAGTAATATTTTCTGTGTGCTGTATATGAAAAATGACACAATACATTGGAAACTGACGTGGCTTTGACATGACATATTATTATATTTACAGTTTCATTATATTGAAATTTTAATGCAAACTCAATAAAATATTTGTATTTGCATTAATGTTTTACCTATGCTGATACCTACGTTTTACCTACAATATGGGATTATTCACGTTAAATATACAATATTTTACACGTTTAATTATACTGCAGTTTGGCCACAAACGGTGACCTTCTTCATGAACGTGAGTTATCCCGCATACAAAAATAACAAGGCGTAAGAGCATAGAAAAAGCGGTTTCCATTGATTGAATAATAAATAATCTTTATTGACCACGCCGAATATGTAACAAATGTCGAATTTATTGCTATAAGGTGACCTCTTCTAGGGAACCTTAGGTCAAAAAGAATAAAGATAATAAATAAATATTAGATGATATATAAGATAAAACCATATAAGATATATATGATATATAAGATTATCTCATACCAAATTAACTGTACGCAAATATTCTGTCTTCAAAAGGTTCGTGCGGTTCTACTAAAGAGTATAAAGCGTATTTCTATAATTTTACAAAAAGCAGTGGCCGCCATTAAGGGCTTATAAATCGGAAGGATAATAGTGTGGACATACCAAACAAAACTACCGCGTCGCGTATTATGAGATGCAAGCTATGACACGGTACCTACATTGAGTATTCCTTTTTTAAGGATAAATAAATTCGCTATTTTTTTTATATTAAACTTTTTTTATAATATTCTTGGGTTTGACCACAATTTCACTTGATATTAAGCGGCGCTTGCCTAGAAAATACCGATTTACTTTTAACATGAAAACATCCAGATTGTATCCGGTCGTTATATCTGGATTGCATAGCGATCTGCACAATGAAAATGGAATCAAAACGTTTCCATCGAATTTTTGGATAACGATTACAAGTAACCGACCTAACACAAAAAAAAAAACATAATCATAGTTGCAACGTTTTTTTTTAAGTAAGACAGAAAATAAATCCAGACAAGCTTTTCTACGAAATTCTACGACAGATGACAAACGCTGTCTTTCGTAAAAAAAAAAACAAACACCCTTTTAATCAGGATAGTCTGATGTGATTTGCTTTTAGAAACCTTACATTTGGATTCGTTGAAACATTTTGCCATTTCAGCAATAAATTCCCCCATATATTAGTGTTTAAATAAACAAGCATTACAAGCAACTACAGAAAATCTGAACAGCTATTCCATTCACGTGCCGAGTCACATCTTTATGGGTCCGTGCAACGAGCCCGTCGTAAATAGAGCAGTGTCACGCGCGGGTACAATGTACAAGCCACCCCGGGAGCCAAAACTAGCTCTTTGAATCACTGCGCTGACCAATACCGGTATTAACTTGTTCGACAATGAACTTTAAGCCGGTACCTTGAGGTTCGTTTGTAAAACTGCATAATTGCAGTTAAGACTTTATTCGCGGGATGCGTTTCGGTAAAGAAAATGGACACAGACAGTAAGTGTTTGAGCTAAGATTGAGCTTTATGGTGTCGTTGTAGGGTCGAGTTTAGTGTGCTATGTGGTTTATAAAGAGATGAAACACAATTAAATTCGCGTAATATTTATGCAGATTCAGCGGTGGCTGACTCATTTTACTGAGTAGAAAATCAACAGATGAACACATTCTAAAGTGTAAAACTAGATACTTAATATCAGTGTTATTTTTTTAAAAGTTTTGCTACAAAATATTATTAGCAAATCTAGATTCATAATTGAAACGTAATAAAAGAAAAAATATAAATTTACTAACTCAAAACATTGAACACATCATTGGTAAAACAGATTTAAATTTTTAGAACAGATTTTGATTTTTAGGTGATTACTAGAACTAATATTAAGTGACGATGTGGTCGAAGATGGTAAACACACTTCCTGGAAAAGAACTGGCTCTAAAGAAAAAAAAATATAATGAAAATTGGAATATACATGCTATACACTCACAAAAATAGAAAGATATATTGTACTAAACAAATTGTTCTTAGTAATATTTTTTTGTCTATATTCCCTTTTAGAGATACGGATTTTTATTCTTGTTATTTATTTATTTATGTTCTCTATACACATTTTCGAAGCTGTTCTAAATTCTGATCGTCTTTACAGCCCGCCTAGCATGCGAACTGTGTCTAGACTTTCAACTCGCGAAAACGAGACAAACGTAGGTATCTATGTTCTAGCTTTATCTCGTTTCCACGCGAGAGGACGATTATGTTCCGAGGCATGCTAGAGAAGTAGGTCAAGTAAATAAATTGTTGTTTGTCGGAGGAAAACTCTCTGTAAGAATTTCTACTCGGTGTCCATTCCGCGTAAGAAACGGGATGCCTATGAAAACCTATCTATTGTTTATACTAATGAGGTGGCATTGCTGATTGTGATGTCAGTTATGATCTTGTCTATGTGAGCTTGCGGAAATTCGAGCGGAATTCTTGGCTTGAGATTATTGCTATGGAACAATGAAGTCAAAATTATCACCAGTTTAGAAAGTGCATGTAAGTAAGGTGTCGCCATGTCTTACTCCCTTTTTATTACTATAAAAGTATGAGACGAACGAGACGCTCTCCTAATGGTAAGAGATAATGCTTGTCCATAACCATTGAAGCGATATACAGAACTTTGAATAACAAAACAAAGTCCAGGGCGTCGTTGATTTGGCGCTCATTACTTTGAGACTTTGGATGGTTAGTCTTAACATCCCACTAATTTCGCTAGCTGCAGTAGGTACTCTTCAAACCGCAACACAGTAATGTTACCACACTACTGCTTGGTGGCAGAATATCTGGTACTGCAGTAGTACCTATCTAGTCGACCTGCTAAGGAGATCTACCACTCTGTGCATTCTGCCAGTTTCAATGTGTCTCTCTCTATATTTTGTGTGCAGTCTTCAGTTTTCAGCTTTTTCATAGTCAAAGTCCAGTCTTGGTCAAGTCCAGTCAAATCTAGTCGTGCTTTAGTAAGGTAGTGGTGACTTTACTATAAGCTTCGATGGAGTTTTGGAAGCAACACGAAAAGTCATGTTTCACCACATTATATCACTTTCCCACACTCGCGCTTGTAATCCATCCAGTACTTTATACATAAACACTCAAGAAACACTAGTTTTGGAAAAAAATACAATGGGGCGACACGACTCTTTCAGCGTTCCCGCCTAAACTAAAACTCACCGGTATACTACCGTCATTTATAAGCCGGTACTAACTTAATTACTTTAGCTATTGTTTTTGTACTATGAATTTTCTAGAGTAGCCAAAGATCATGCGTTGTGCGGACACTTGGCGCCTTAGGGGATGAATGCTCAGGTAGTTGCTTATTAATTACTGGTATAAAGATCTGAATCGTCTCCCGCGTACCGTGAACTTTCGCATTGCATCATCGACTACTCTTTGTACAAGGACCACCAGCGAAATTCCTTACACAACACCACCAACCCAAAAATAAACTTTAACTTTCAACAAATAAAGCCGCAACTAGTGTGTCGCAATGGTCAGCATCTGAATTTACTGAATTTCGTACTAATAAATTTATTTATACAAAAATATACTCTAAAATGTCAGAAGTAAGGTTGTGAGTGCTTCGTGACTAAGTTGGTATCTGAATCCACTTCAGGCTAAACCTTTAAATTGATGCGCATTTAATTCGTTAACATCGCAAATTATTTTTGGCGAAATTAAAATCGTATTATTGCTCAAGTAGAAAAGCACTTTTTCATAAGCAATTCCAGTGATTTATTATAGTAGAGAGTTGTTTTTACAAATTAATATTAATAAAACTTGAATTGTTTATTAATGACACTTGTCTAGACAGAGTGGTGTAAGTGTTGTATTGAAAAAAAATATGATTAAGGATTAATCAACTTAGTTTCATAAGGAAAATATTGTGCTTTTTTGATTATTTATTTTTTCTGTAAAATTAATGAGACGAACTAGACGCTCTCCTGATGGTGAGAGATAACGTTTGTCCATGACGATCCCAGCGATACACAGGACTTTGAGTAACAAAACAAAGTCCAGGGAATCGCTGCTTTGGCGCTCATTAATTAGAGACTTTACATGGTTAATCTCAACAGGCCTGTAATTTCGCTAGCTAAAGTATCCTTCAAACCGGAACACAGTAATGTTTACACGCTACTACTTTGCGGCAGAATATCTGGTACTGCGGTGGTATCTCCTTGACAAGAAAATCTACCACCAAGTATAACGGTTAGCGGTATAACAGTTTAAACGCAACACGCGTTTTCGGCAAGCAATGTCATGTGAGTTAGAGAATCAGAGCCCAGGTCAGTGCTTCTAAACATTACTTACATCTAATGCGTTTGCAAACAGTTTCCAACTTTATGGATAATTCTACAGTTTAGAGTTGGAACTTTGAGTGAAGAACCATCTGCAATAGACTCCTACAGACTAGTGAGGGGAAAAACCTATTTTAAGAAAAATAAAAACATGTCCACTGAATGTTGACTATTGAGATAGACAAATCTGTCGATAGTGTGTGCTTTGAATTTGAACAGTTATAAATTCAAATTTATATATTTTTCGCATGATTAATTGATTTAGGCGTTACTTTGGGGAAGTTATAGCGATGATAGCTCAGTCGTTAGCGTGGTCGGTTCGCATGCCGAAGGGCGTGGGTTCAAACCCCAACAATGAGCTTGTGCTGTCGGTGAAGGAAAACATCGTGAGGAAACCATAGCGTGGTAGTAGAGTACTTTCTAGTACTCGGCTGGCTAGCTACCACCCTCAAGTTAAAAATCTGCCGCCAAGCATCTAACGGTGTGTTCCGGCAGCCTCACTTGAGAGCCAGTTCCATTCCAGGCTAGGTGTGCTTTACCATCTTCGACCACACCGTCACTTAACATCAGGTGAGTTGTGGTCAAACACAAAGCCTGTCAGGTATTAAAAAAAAAAGTTATTTGTGTATTCAAGATATATTTTTGAATATTCAAGATATCATTTATGCAAGAGATATATATTATATAATAATAATTAGCTGCGGCTTGTGGTGTTACCCGCTACATTTTTTTCGGGATGAAAGTAGCTAATCACCTAGCGCTATGAAATATACTTTACGACCTATTCTCATACCTACCAACATATAATAATATGTTTATGATATGTTTATATATATATATATATATATATATATCAAACATCGTGACACGAGATTTTAATATAATAGAAAATTAATTATTAAGCTAACGACAATGAGTTTATTTATATGTACAGTACATACTCCGTTTATATGTAACTCATTGACAGCTGTGTTCGCTCATTGTGTTCGTAGCATAGCTTTAAGAACTGTAAGGCGTGGGTTCAAATCCCACCCAGGAGAAACAGTTTGTGCTACAAACAAATATTTGCTCTGTTTGTATGTAAATATTATAATTACGTATACAAAAAAAAAATGTTATTCTATCCGTTATTTGACTTCCATAGTACATCCTTTGCTTAGTCTGGGGTCAGATAGCGCTGTATGTAATGTCCTTATATATTTATACTTCATGGACATAAGTGAGCGTGCTAAATACCATCGCTTAACACCATGCAGTAATCAAACATAAACCTAGTTAGAAAAAGTCTGTTAAAAGTCTGTCTGTCGGTTAATTCATAAAAAAGTTGTGTATAGTTGTAATTGGGCATTAGGTTTACTGTGATACTTTGTTTCTACTTATACACTATACTAAGTAGCTTAAAGTCTGTAACTGTACCTATCTCAATAAAATAAAATAAATAAAATGGCTACAAGTTTTCCCATCCCTACTCTATCAGCATTACTTTTTACAGCGTCGTCGTAGGGCCGACAAAGCGTCGTCAACTACACTAATTCCGATTTACGCGCCAATCCAGCTGTTAACGTGACATTCTTGACAGCTTCCGCCATTTTGTTTTACTGCTGGTGGATTAGATTGTACGCTGTTACCTGTCTCTCGCTATCTTAGAGCCATCGTGGGAAATTTAATCCTATTGTTGCCGATTAACTCCAGAAACAAAATTAGGGCTATTTTTTAAAACAAATTTATTGCATTTTATTGTTAGCGACCCGCCCCGGCTACGCGCGGGTTTATACGGGGTTTTTGATCTATCTCAAAGGGATTCGGCAGCGTATTCGATGAAAGCTCACAAGTGGCTTGACTTTTTTCGACACTTTCAACAATTATCATGATATTTCAACCAATTTACACAAAACCATAAACAAATTATATACCTAAACCTTCCTCATAATCACTATACTTATTGGTGAAACTCGCATGATAATCCGTTCAGTAGTTTTTAAGTATATCGCGAACAGACAGACAAAGACGCGGCGAACGACTTTGTTTTATAATATGTAGTGATTTAGTAAAGTAGTATTAAAGAACTGTGTATTAAGATGTTTGTGAATATACAACTGAAAGAACTTACGATAAATCTATTATAGAAAAAAGCATTGCAAGAAGTTCAACAAAAAGAAAACTTTTTAATTATGCTTAACAGGCTGGGCGTTTGACCAAAGCTCACCTGATGTTAAGTGACGGTGACGTCTAAAATAGTAAACACACATAGCCTGGAAATGAACTGGCTCTCAAGTAAGGCTGCTGAAATATACGGTAGGTGCTTGGCGGCAGATTTTCAACTTGAGGGTGGTAGCTAGACAGCCGAGTACTAGAAAGTACCCTACCACCACGTTGTGGTTTCCTCAAGAGTTTCTTTTCACCGGCAGCTGAAGCTCATTGTTATCCACTGGGCTACCATTGCTACAACATATAATGCCAAGACAAATTTCAATTGTGGTATAGTTAAAAATTATTGACATTTATTTAGTTTGTATTTTTAGTAATTATATATTTGTTTTGACAAAATATATTGACGATTTGTATTAATGTGACATGTAACTTTGATGTTATAAATAAATAATTTATAAAAAGTACAATTGTACCTATATAGATTAAGTTGTTACATATTTAGATCTTAAAATGTAAAATTAGGTTTGCTTTGAATTACTAGCTAATATTACTGAAAGATTTCAATCATATTTTAAAATAATCGGAAACTTTCGTGTTATAATTTCAAACAATTAGTTTTGCTATGAAAAGTTCACACATTAGTGTCAATAAAATAAAATTTGTCGAAACGCAGCGAGATCCCAATAATGCAATAAAGAAACCTCACCAAACCAAGCGGCAATTAGTGTGGTAATCACGCTTCCCAACCATTGTTTTTGGCCAAATTAAACCCTTAAAATTCACACCTTACCATCGAGTTGAAGACAAAAATCTCGAAACCTTAACGACCTATTGATTCGGATAAAGATGTCGCCGAAAAACTGGTGGTGAAGCCAACCCTACCATTGTGGTGGTCACAATAGGCTGTTAGTGGTAAGGCCACCACACTTGGCGTTTAATTGGGAACCTGACCGCCCCATTATCTTGGTGCATAATTTCGAGAAACAATACTTGTTTTTAGAATTAAACGTTTTTTAAAACCGTTTGGGTAAAGTAAAGCTTGGCTCAGACTGACACGTCCTGTGATGGTGGACATGGAGAACCAAGATCCTCTACCATAAGTCGTATTTGTGTGGAATAGGCTTTACTGAATGCTCGAATTTTCGCACCGATCACAAGTATGCGTGGTGGTAGGGTACTTTCTAGTACTCGGCTGGCTAGCTACCGCCCTCAAGTAGAAAATCTGCCGCCAAGCATCGAACGGTGTATTCTGGCAGCCTCACTTGAGCTTGCAGCAACGTCTTCCTGGAACAATCACATCTAACTGCGCTCGCCAACCCGCCTGCCAAGCGCGGCGAGTATTGGCAAAACCCTCCTAGGAGGAGGCTTATGTCCAGCAGTGGGCATCCTATGGCTGATGATGATGATATAAACGAAGCCTGCACTGTAATCAGAAGTATGTTCGTTTTTGTTACCTTATTAATTAATTTATTATATACTAGCTGTGCCTCGCGGTTTCACCCGCGCTAGATGCCTACGTCATAGTAGCTTTATGCATGCAAAGGCTCAACCCGATCTGTTTAAAATTGACAAACTTTCATCCCCTATTTTATCCCCTTGGGGGTAGAATTAATCAAAATCCTTTCTTAGCGGATGCCTACGTCATAACATCTACCTGCATGCCAAATTTCAGCCCGATCCGTCCAGTGGTTTGGGCTGTGCGTTGATAGATCACTATGTCAGTCAGTCAGTCAGTTAGTCAGTCAGTCAGTCAGTCACCTTTGAGTTATATATATTTAGAAGATAGATAGCTTCATTCATTAAAGTGTAATTGTAAGTTTTTTTTTTTGTGCATGTAATTTGCCTGTATCATTATTGTTATTTATGGCCAATAAATATTACTGATTACTGTAAATTATGATTTCAGATTTTATGCGAGTTAGTCGTGAGCCACGTGTACTTAGTAATAAAGTCCCGTTGGACACTGTTCGGGTACTGGACCCTGAAAATGAAATTCAAGAATGTTCCTAAAATTTACACTAGACATTTCGGATGCTTCGCTTGGCGGTTGACCCTTTTACAAAGACATTGACCACGGAACTGAAGCGGTCTAAATACTAGCAGTAATTACTACGCGCGTCCGATTGCGGCTACCGTTAAAGCGTGTCACCACCAGGGGGGCCTTAATGACGTTCCCATCCGGGTGATCTCGACACGTTTTATGTCCTGTCAGTTGTAGGAAAAAACTCGTGACGGCACCTCTATCAGGTTATGTTTTAGAAGCTGTGCTTTCCAATAAAGAAAAAGTAAGTTTTTATAGGCGTTGTATACGCTCTACCGTCAGTGTTGAGACCTCGCATGTATATAGTAAATCGTATAGATATTAAGGACAAGGTCAAACATAAGATTTCAAAAATACAATGGAAAATTTTGAAAAATAAATTTTATTTATTGCAGGAATAGAGGTAAACTAAGGAGCACAGGTCATATCGTAGTAGATATAATAATGTGCCTCTACATCAGGCTTTTCCAAAGTGGGCGATAACGCCCCCTTGCAAGCCTTAAGGGCGGTAAGAGATCCAGAAAAAAAAAATGGGGGTGTTGTGTAGAGGCTTGGGGGGTGATTTAGTTATAGTGGTAAGTAGGTGAAAAAATGGGGGCGCTAAAAAGTAATTTATTCTCAAAGTGGGCAGTAGACAAAATAAGTATGGGAACCCCTGCTCTACATTAATAAATCAATCAAATTCAATAAAGTTCCTCACACATAAAAATACTGCTGAATGATATTATTATTGTAGGTACCTATGTTATAGAATTGAAATAAAATCATAATAAAAAAGGTTTTTTTTTTGTTTAGTCTTATTACGGAAAGCGACAAATGCGCATGCGGTTTGCCCGATAGTAAGCTCACCGTCGCTTCGGGACACCTACAATATTAGTATTGTTACCGATATATTATCTCAGAGTGAAAACAACTCGCTCAACGGCCTTTTGACAACGCTCTTTTTAAAACACTTCATCTTAATACTTTTTTTATATAATTGTATAAATCACTTTGGCATTTCTATTGTCACCAGATAGGTGAAAGTATTGTCTAATCCGTGATTTATAGCTAATAGACACTCCTCCAGTGTGAAGTTGATTCGCCAGCACAAAAAGTGCCGACAGACGGACGGCGACGGGGCACGTGTTATGTATGGTGCAAAAACTGAGCGCGCGCAACGCGTCATCCGAGCTGCCACGAAAGAGTGGAAAAATGGCAGTTGATATCTTACCACATTTTTTTGAGTTTCGCAACAAACGAGGCTGCTTTAAGGCTTAGAACAATCAGTCTACTTGGTGGTAGATCTCCTTAGCAAGAGGTTGTCTAGGTTGGTACTATCGCAGTACCAGATATTCTTTCGCCAAGCAGTAGTGTGCAAAAATTACCGTGTTCTGGTTTGACTAACCATTGAATGTCTCAAGGTAATGAGCGAAGCAGCAATACACTAACTTTGTAACAAAGTTCTGTGTGTCGTAAAAAACTTAGAACGTAGAAGGTTAGAAGTGGCTCTCGTATGGGCAAAGCTCGTATAAATAAACAAAAAAATCCACATTCATGTAATTTGAAACTAACGAATTTAATCAAAACTGCTCCGAAGGTTACATAAAAATCAAATATGTGCTCCATTTGAACCGGAAGGTCTCGCACAAAAGATTTTTCTTGATACACACAACACAAGAGAATCGTAAACAAGCAAGAAAACAATAACTTCATTAATCTTCTGACATCTACAACACTAAGTCCATCGGTAAAGTTCCGAACTCAATTCCAAAGTTTACAAGTAGGAAGTCAAAGATATTATCGACATCGAATTTCTATTTGTTATCTTGAGAACTAACGTTAGATGACAAATAGATAAGCGGGGGTAAAGCAAAGTCTATACTAGCCTTTGTTCGTTGGATAAATGTCTGATATATAAACAATTGAGAACGAAAACGCATATCCACTTCGAGTATGACAGCCAGTCATATTAAGATTTGCTCTCACTCTGACCCAAGCACTCCTGTAACAATTCGTTCCTTCTATATGGATATTACGTTTCAGAATAACCTGAGTAAGTGACAAAGAATAAAAATGTCCATCTTACAAGACATTGTTGATTAATGTTTGTTCTGTATCTGGGTATCATAGCAATAGGACGTCCACTGCTGGACATAGGCTTCCTCCTGGGGGGGTTTTGCCAATACTCGCCACGCTTGTCAAGCGGGTTGGCGAGCGCAGTTAGGTATGATCGTTCAAGGAAAACGCTGTTGCCCATCTTCCGGATTACATCCCTTAGCCGACTCTTACGGCAACCACGGGTAGAGAAGGTGGGGTACAATTCTTACGCCGGCACCACCACGGCACACTGTATCTGGGTGAACTGTATATACCTATTATAAGTATGTACTTACTTACAATATTTTTTTTTAAATTATTCTATCAGTTATCTGGTTCACATAGTACAAGCTTTGCTTAGTTTAAGGCTAGATGGCGCTGCGTAAAATGTCCCAATGATATTTATTTTATTTAGTTTTCAAGACGAACGATACGCTCTCCTAATGGTAAAAGATAACGTATGTCCAAGACCATTGCAACGATACACAGAACTTTGAGTAACAAAACATAGTCCAAGATATTGCTGCTTTGGCGCTCATTACTTTAAGACTTACGTTTGTGAGCCCCAATAGCCCAATAATTTCCCTAGCTGCAGTACCCTTCAAACCGGAACACAGTGAAGTTTACACACTACTGCTTGACGGTAGAATATCTGGTACTGTGGTGGTACTTACCTAGACCAAGTTAACTATTACGGAAGACTTTATATAAGACAGACAGGAGTTGTTCGGCAGGGGACTGTTCATTAGTAAACAAATCTGTATATTATGCTTACATATATTATACTACCTTTCAGTGTACTCGTTGTGAGAAAAAGATAGAAGAATATATTAAGAAGAGTATATTTATGTTGTGCACCTTACCTAATATAAAGCAGCGTGCACACTCGCGATTCGCGATACCGATCGCTGTGCAGCCAGTCGCTCCCACGGTGTCGCGCGACAAAAACTGGCTCTCATTAGAATGCGGCGCGCGACACGGACGCGCGACCTGCGGGCGCATTGTGCGGACAAACACGCTTTTTGACCGACGCGACGCGCCGCTGCCCCCGCTGGAAAACGTGTTAGTAATTGGTGAAGTAAAATTACTAAAACCAAACTTGTTGCTCCATTGTTTTTGCATGTACTCTTCAACTACCCTCACAGGGAATCTTGGTGACGAAAATTTCACTCAATAAATTAAATTTCAAAAGTTTGTCATATCATTTCATGCTATTAGGTTTTAATGGATTCGTATGCCATTTAGACAGGTACCCTGGATATAGATCTAGAGCTACCGGTAAAGGAAAACATCGTGAGGAAGCCAAAAAATCAGGAAACTAAATGTATACTAAATGTACATTGACCCTTGACTAAATGTATAAATCAGCTCATTTTTTTCGCTATTTCAGAGTTATGTCTATAATAAAAGTTATTCATAATGATAAGTACAAAAACCCCTTTTTACCTTATTTCACCCTTTTATAACCTTTTTTCATAGCCAGTAATAAAATTTAAAAAAAATAGAATAAATAAATGCAATAATATATTTATGACACGTGAATTCAATAAGCTCGAGTTACAAGGTGAACAATACAAGTAAACATAAGTGAACAATGCAATAATCGGGCCGTTATCGTTAGGTCATTGTTCGGGTCGAGCCCCCGATCCGATCGGCTTAAGTCTGTTCAGATCTTTTTGTTATCTGCGCATCGTACCATAATGCCTATGTAGGTACATGGTACTGGTGGAAAAACTAGTGAAAATTATATTCATTTTAGGTTATATCAAATTAGAAAGAAGAAGGTAGAATGTTGTGTACAAAATTAGTGAAGACAGCAGACCGTTCTCAAACTACAGCGCAATACGAGAACTTGCTTATTACTAGATTCTACAATCCACTGCACATTCCAACAATTAAATAAACCAACACTCCTTACTGAACATATTACTATATCATTTAGTTTTTGTTTATATTATGCAGATGACCACATTGAATTTTGTCATATGCATAAGTGTCTGGATAAAAAAAAATGATCTTTACATCTCTCATATTCGGTAAGTAGGTCCTTATTACCCCCAAATGGGGCTTGTAGGTGACCAAGTTCGCGTACATCTAACCATCATACTGGCAATAGACATCATGCATTCAGCCCAATGACAAAAGAGGTCGCTTCGCTATTCAGCCCTGTCTTCGTATGAGTATAATAGTCATCAATTTTATATATCGAACGGCGAAGCTCAATTACGTTTTTGAAAAAAATAATTTAAAAAAAGATGAAAAAAGGCAAGAATAAAAGGGTATAGATAACTTTTACTTTAAATATTGTTTGTTTTTGGGTTTTTTTTAATTCTTGTAATGCCGGTTTTTTTCTACTTACCTCACAATCGAGATGTAAAGCAGAGTAGTTAGCTCGGGTGTAAGCATCAATGGCACCCTCGAACTATAGGCGCCCTCGCTGCGCTCGTGCGCCTGAATATCTCGGGCTGCAATTGATGCCTTACAGCCCTTGGCTACTAATCTACTATTATATAATTTCAATGATAAGGAAACTTATTGGATAATATTTTTTGTATCAACTTTAATTTAGTGTTTCTAAGAAAAAAAAAAAAAACTGCAAAATACTATTATACTATGAACGTGGTGGTTATAAGTGGTTTTGTCTCCATGATCAAGGCCACCGGATGCAGCCGAAACTATAGTCGGAGTATCCGATATAATTGAACGTGAGTAATCCCGCATAAGTAAAACAAAAAACGATTGACGACAATCAAAGTCACTTTTGATTTACTCACTAAATTGTTAAAATGATAGAAAGTTCAAAATTGACTAGCAATCTCAATATATTGAAAACTAAAGTAATTTCCTTGTCTACTATCTGTACAAATTAATTAATACAGTATTTACGTGGGCTCCCAGAGTCGTGTTTCTACACGACCGACCCGTGCCCTGGCCTCCGCTTGTACAACGCTATTAACAGTATGGGCATTCCGATCAATACTATATAGAACAAAACAAACGGTTGACAGATCAAAATGATCTGTTTAACGTCGCTCACGCAAGACGTTTGTATAGGGATGATAGTAGAAGTATATAACATATTTTATATGTTTAGGTGTTTTTTTCTTTTCGTTTTTGTAGCGTTGATAGTTCAGTTGTTAGCGTGGTCCGTTTACACGTCGAAGGGGTTTGAAGGGTAACACGTCGAACGTTCAAATGAACAATGTACTTAAGCTGCCGGCGAAGGAAAAATAGTAAGGTAATCATGGCATGGTGGTAGGGTCTAGTTGAACTAACGGTATGTTCCGGCAGCCTCACTTGGGAGCTAGTTCTATTCCAGGCTGTGTGTTTACCATATCAACCATACCGGTATTAACATGAAGATATGAAACATTATACATTTTAACGTAGTCATATTATAAAATTCAGAAACAAAAATCATTTCTAGTATTGGAAATATGGAAGAAAAGTTAGTTGAAGTAAATATTTTACTGGTGGAATAATGAATGACGTTCAGCCCTTACTGTGTGTAGAACTGTACAACCATAGCGTACGCCTGAAGGTAAGTTCTACAAACCTACATTGTTATTGGTAATCTATGACATTGCTCTTAACTTTTTAAAGTATTATGACTTTTTTTTTTGGTTTGTATCAAATATTTTTTATCCATATTTCCTGTTTCTTATATTTTATTGTCACAAATAAATTGTTGCCTATTGTCTATCTTATGTTTGTGGTGATTAATAGATGATCGAAGAAATTTATGAATTGGCAAGTTTCACAAATTCTTCTAATTTCAAATCCAGGGTTGGTTTTTTAACACGTATATGTCCCCGTTTGACCCCTAACTCGCCTGATGGTAAGCGTTTGTGTAGTCGAAGATGAAGCACGCAGAATTAGGAGATGCCGGTAATAATATGGCGAAATTATATTTAACATAGGTTTTTTAGCATAGGTTTAATTCTAATTACAAATACAACATTTTAAATTCTCATGTTTTATCGTAACTGTAAAAATGCTTTCATCAATGAAATGTTATAAAATGATACATGAAAAATGTGTATTGAATTGAAATTAATATTATTACATTCTGTTTTGTGTGTCATGAAATTAAAAAATATCGGTACAAAAGACTTCAACGCGCAAACATAAACCAGTCAGTATGAGGTATTGACAATTTAATAATTTTAAGTGCTTAATAACTACTTTAACTTGTATTGCATACTTTAAAAACTTAGTAAACATTGCACTTAAGATAATCTATAAAAATAAGTAAAACAAACAAGTTTATGTAAACATTTCGACATTTCATTAAAATGGTGTCCACGATATTTTTACAAATTACCTCAAATTACTTACAAATGATATTGGATGATAACGAGAGTAACTTAACATATTCTAGTCAATGTCTTCTTATTTCTTAAGTAGGATAACCGACCGCGTTAGCCACTGAGCTCTCAAAAAAGCTACGCGAGCGCATATCATATACCCGCGCAGTAAGGTTCACAGTCGCGTAGCTTTCTCGTGAGCACCTAATCGGAATCCCAATAAGAACCTCAGAGTAAGGAAGCTGTTTTGGTGCTCGTGGCGAATAGACATGCCGAAGGGCGTGGGTTCAAACCCCAACAATGAGCTTGAGCTGCCGATGAAGGAAAACATCGTAAGGAAACCATAGCGTGGTGGTAGGGTACTTTCTAGTACTCGGCTGGCCAGCTACCACCATCAAGTTGAAAATCTGCCGCCAAGCATCTAACGGTGTGTTCCGGCAGCCTCACTTGAGAGCCAGTTCTATTCCAGGGTAGGTGTGCTTTACCATCTTCGACCACACCGTCACTTAACATCAGGTGAGCTGTAGTCAAACACCTAACTAGTCAGCCATAAAAAAAAGACAGATTTTGCTGGAACGTCTCTCGCTCTCACTTCTTTTTTTTTAATTCTTAGCAAATATGTATGAGTTTTTTTAATACTATGATAAGTAATTACGGTACAAATACAAATACAAATATTTTATTGATAACACCAACGGTACAAGGCAAATTCCGTAATGTCATTTTAAATATATCATTCAATTCAGTTCTTGATAAATGGCCTTTGCGAAGATACTTCACAATTCTGCCAAAATATATCATTAAAAGAGTTTTAAAACACTGATCACATGTCAATGAATAAAAAAATAACATGTCAAAATAAAGTACGCCATTATAAAAATATTGTCAATACAAAATGTGTTTTTTTTTTGTAAAAGTAATGATTTAAACGTGGTGCCTGGTGGTAAGAGATAATGCCTGTCGATGATCATTGTAGCGATACACAGAACTTTGAGTAACAAAACAAAGTCCAGGGTATTGCTGCTTTTGCGCTCATTACTTTGAGACTTTTGATGGTTAGTCTCAACAGCCCTGTAATTTTACTAGCCGCATACCCTTCAAACCGGAACACACTACTACTTAGCGGCAAAATATCTAGCACTGCAGTGGTACCCACCTCTACGACACCCTGCTAAGGATTCTACCACCAAGTAAAAAAAAAAAAACAATATTCGTATTTTTTTTAGTTAAAAATACTCGTCAATGTCATAAAACAAGCACCCAAGATCTTAACTTAGTTTTTAAGCACGTGGTGGAAGCGGGTACGCGGTTGTAGACTGCGGGCCCCAGAATGTATACCAACCTCTCCGACTTGAAATATAAGGAGACGATCAAGATCCTCCCGGAATGCCGGCTTGTAAATAACGTCTGCCTTTGACTATTGCAGCGGTATTCTGAACTTTAAATAACAAATAATAAAACAAAGTTCAGGGCATCATTTCACTGGCGTTCATAAGACAATAAAAAATAATATCAACAAATTAAAGTCTTTGCGTATACTACGATGTATATTTAAATTGACGTTTAAATATATGTACCTTCAGCAACCTAGTAGTCACTTGCATTTATCACATTTATATCATCGATGTCACGAGCTGATAATGGAATCGTGACATTAAAACGAACTTTAATGGTTCAATTTTAGGGCTTATTTCGCAACCGTACGACGTTTTGAAACGGTTTTGAATATCAAATGAGTCGTTTCTGACAGTTATTGTCTTGAGAGAATTTCACTTGCATTTCGTGCAAAGATTTTCTGATATTTTTGAATTCTTATTCAACAGTAAATGTAGTTCAAGGGTTCGTTGTTTATTTATATTAAGTAAAAATATTGTTATTGTAAACATATTATAAAGGCGAAAGTTGGTTGTATGTTTATTACTTCTTCAGGTTCAGTGGCAGTATTTTGGATGCAATTTGAAACAGATATAGGTTATAATCTGGACTAAGGCTACTTTTTATCGTAATAGTAATGAGACGAACGAGACGCTCCTCTACTGCTGGTAAGAAATAACGCCTGTCCATGACTATTGCAGCGATACACAGAACTTTGAGTAACAAAACAAGGTCTAGGGCATCGCTGCTTTGGTGCTCATTACTTTGAGACATTCGATGGTTAGTCTCGACAGCCCTGTAATTTCGCTAGCTTCAGTACCCTTCAAACCGGAACAGTAATGTTTACACACTACTGCTTGTCGGCAGAATATCTTGTACTGTGTAATCCAGAAATTACTTCATTCGGTTTTTAAACGTGGCATAAATACGTTTTTATTTTTTTGGTGTTGTACTTTTTGCATTGAGCCAGTGTCAGGGGGTGTATTGTGCATTTCGGTCCAACCATCTTCTCGAGCCATGAGGGAATCCAGCTAAAACATCGAAGCGTGGTTTCTAGTCCCATTGTTTCTCCGAATATTTGTGTCCCGGAAATGCTAAAAATTGCGAGTACCTTTGATAAATGTTTAACTAGAGCATCTAGTAGATTACCGAGACAGAATACGAAACGGTTGAAGTGAAGAGGGGGCGCGAATTACAATCCAGTCGCCGCTGGCGCGCACGCGCACCGATTTACGCGCCTCATAGCTGCTAGGGATGGGCCATGTCGATGTTTTGTATTGGTATCGATAGATGTAGCGTTCTTTTTAAATGAGTAAGTTTAAGAGAAATATGTAAAAGGTGATCCAACGCACGCGAATCGATCTACGTGCCTCATAGTTGGTAGGGATACACCGTGTCGATGGATATTAGAATATTAGAACATTCTAATATATTAGAATCGAAAAAATTTACCGTTATTTTTACATCAATAAGTTTAGTTAGGGAAAGGTTTTTTTCTACGCATGCGCTCCGATTTACGCGCCTCATAGCTGGTAGCGATTGGAACGTATGTTCACATTTAATTTGAAGAATTTGGTTGTTTTGGAAAGTTCTCCCGTGGGTGAGGGTTCCATATCTCAATAGTATGAACACGAATACTCATATTTTTCATTAATCAGCTTCAATTTCAGATCACTGTTCTACGTTAATTATAAGCATGTACAATATATATATATACACATGATTTTATCATATTTCGTACGTTGATATCAATTCAAATTTTGTATCTTTACAACTCCTCAATTTCTGACAACTCCGCAAGATTTAATATTGTCTGTAACTCAACTAGTGTGAATATAAAAAAAAAAAAGTTTCAGATTATGGTAATTATTGTCACATTTTTGTGCAGGTTTCTCAAATATACGAAGATTTTATTTCCAGCAATTTGTTGCTAAAACAAATTACTAGATGACAAATGAAACCTATCGATAGCACCTTTTCACATCACTAGCGAGCCCTCGGCAACCACGCGCGTTATCGCGCTAAAAATGAACCATGACCCCGACACTAACCGAATTATTCCCGCTTAGCTCACGGACACAGCGACTACCATGTAACGATGTAAACGTTACTTACAAAATAATAAATACTTAAATCTTACTAACCGTAATATCATATTAAAATACAAATTAAAAATAATCAACATAAATGAATACCAATTTAAACTAACAACTATAGTCCCTCCTAGTCCTTCCACCTTATTCCACAAGTTCTGCGGACGGCCCTGAGCGTTTTGCAAGCGCTGCCGTCGCGCCGAACGAGCGAGTCAACCGCCCGATTCTCCAGCCGTCAGACACTTTTTGTTCTCAAGGCAGACGCACGCTCGTCGCTACTATTGTTTTATCGGATTTTATTCACGCGTGGCGTCGCCATCTTATATACGTGAAGCTAATTAAATATTTTAAAAAATCACTAGAATCGGTGAACCCCGTATTGGGTAAGTGTTGAACAATATATTATTTATTCTTGCCACGCAAAACAATAGGTAAACCGTTGGATGTGATCATTTTGTTAGTAAAAATACTATTTTCTTGTTATGTACATTTTAACTGCATTGCTGTCGCCCATGTTATTATTAGCTGATTTCACTACATTTGCCATTCTTTTAATAAACTCCGTCTGATTGCTTTCATACACACTGCTTGAAATTGCCTAAGTACTTGTTACCTTTTTCCGGCAAAAGATACAATCAGAGGAGTCGCTGGAAGGCCTTATTTTAATGGACCGGACGGTCAATTCCAGGGTCCAAAATACCGGGACGACACTTTCGACTCGTTCCGCTTCCGCCACATCACGCTACGGTTTCCGGCTCCTCTCCGTGGTGCTGAGGCAATTGCAGGGAGGTGTATGAAAGCAATCAGACGGAGTTTATTAAAAGAATGGCAAATGTAGTGAAATCAGCTAATAATAACATGGGCGACAGCAATGCAGTTAAAATGTACATAACAAGAAAATAGTATTTTTACTAACAAAATGATCACATCCAACGGTTTACCTATTGTTTTGCGTGGCAAGAATAAATAATATATTGTTCAACACTTACCCAATACGGGGTTCACCGATTCTAGTGATTTTTTAAAATATTTAATTAGCTTCACGTATATAAGATGGCGACGCCACGCGTGAATAAAATCCGATAAAACAATAGTAGCGACGAGCGTGCGTCTGCCTTGAGAACAAAAAGTGTCTGACGGCTGGAGAATCGGGCGGTTGACTCGCTCGTTCGGCGCGACGGCAGCGCTTGCAAAACGCTCAGGGCCGTCCGCAGAACTTGTGGAATAAGGTGGAAGGACTAGGAGGGACTATAGTTGTTAGTTTAAATTGGTATTCATTTATGTTGATTATTTTTAATTTGTATTTTAATATGATATTACGGTTAGTAAGATTTAAGTATTTATTATTTTGTAAGTAACGTTTACATCGTTACAATACTCCCTCGCGTAGTGAAGGATTTTATTACTTTAATTACTACTGAAATAAAATCCGTATTTGATAAGCAGAGTAATTATTTTAAGTACTTTACTAAAATATACATAATAGGAGACTAGTAACATTAACATAAACTCTAAAATTACTTTTAGTAACGAAATAGAAGATTGTTTGCTATTAACCGATAAGTAGTGGTAAAATCTATGTATATTTATTAATGTCAACTAGTTTTATATCTTTTATGTGCCAGGAGCCTAAGTTCTTTCCACACATATCCTGAAGCACATACACAAGCGGAGACTTCTTAGTAATAATTTTAGCCTTTATAAATTTAGGAGCTAACTTCTTTGAAAACTGTTTACCCTTGTCGCTTAAGAAGTAAGCGCGTTTCATAACCACGTCTCCAACGTTAAACTCAGCAAACTTTCGTCGCAAATTATAGTGTGACGTATTTTTAACATGTGCTTGCCAAAGTCTAGACTGTACTGTGTCAAAAATGTGTGACAGACAACCTAAGTTTTCGGCATAAATTTCACGGGGTAAGAACAAAACTTCTTCACCGAGATCGTTATTGACGTAATGAGTACCGCAAGTAACTAGTTCTCTGCCAAAGACCAAAAACGCAGGAGTGAAACCTGTGGCCTCATTGACAGAACTGTTGATAGCAAATTGCACTTTAGGGATATACACATCCCACGACCGGTGATCATCATTAACGTACGTAGAAATACAAGTTATGATAGTCCTATTATATCGTTCAACTAAATTGACTTGAGGAGTGTATTTTGGGGTATAATAGACGTTAGGTATGTTGTATTTCTTGAACAGTGCTTCGGAAACCTTTCCTGTAAATTGGGTCCCATTATCCATTAGTACAGTTTGAGGAATCCCATGTACAAGAAATACTGATTCTTCTAGAATTTTTGTTATGATACCAGATGTCGCTTTCCTGATGGGAAATATCAAGCAAAATTTGGAAAAACAACACGTAATGACTAATATGTAGTTATTTTGTTTCTTAGAAGTAGGAAGAGGACCCATCAGATCTATAGACAGCATCTGGAATGGACGAGAGCAATTTTTAGGACGTCCCATTTCTCCTAGCACTTGATGGTTTTGTGATTTGTAGGAAAGACACTTATCACAACTACTAATAAACTTGACAACGTCCTGGTACATGTTCGGCCAATAATACCGCAAAGCAAGGCGACGGTAGGTCTTGAAGATGCCCATATGACCAGCCGTAGGCTCAGCATGGTTTTCAAGTATGGCTTTCTCGCGGAACTCAGCAGGCAAGACCTCTTTCCATGAAAACTCGGCAGTGAGGTCATGTTTGTTTTTGGATAATCTGTATAAGGTGTTATTATTCTGTATCATAAAGTTTGGGAACTTTGTCTGATTCTGCCGATAACCATTGTACATTTTTAGGTACCATGGATCCCTAGTGTCCAAAAAAGAGTTTGAAGAACTAATGGCACTTACTAATACGCTTCTGGAGAGTGAGTCTGGGATAACATTGTCAACGCCTCGTCGATGTTTCAGAACAAAGTTGAATGCTGACAAACGGACTCCCCAGCGAGCTAATCGTCCAGTAGGATTAGTTATAGACAGGAACCATTTTAATGCACTATGGTCTGTATAAACGGTGAATGGCTGACCGTTTTCAACGTAACATCGCCAGTGTTCGAGTGCAGTAACGACCGCTAAAGTCTCACGTTCAGTGATACTATAGTTTCTTTCGGCAGCAGTCAAAGACTTACTCATATAAGCAATCGGGTGTTCCTTCCCATCGATCGATTGGGTAAGCATTGCACCGATTCCGAAATTACTAGCGTCTGTATGCACTTCAAAAGGTTTGCTATAATCCGGGCAAGCCAAAACCGGAGCAGAGATCAAACATTCCTTCAAATTCTGGAACGCGGAATCAGCCTCAGGCGTCCACTTAAAAGAAGGGGTGCCTTTTTTTGTTGAAGTCAAGGAGTTCAAAGGCCCAGCTATGGTGCTGAAGTTTGGAACAAAACGTCTGTACCAAGTCGCTGTTCCCAGGAAACGTTTAAGGTCCTTACGACATTTAGGTGTTGGGTAATTGAGGATTGCCTCAATTTTAGAAGGATCGGTGCGTAAGCCAGAGCTGTCGACGACATAGCCTAGATATTTTAGCTGAGAACTAAAAAATCTACATTTCTCAAGGTTTATAGTGAGATTTGCCTGTTTTAACTTTTCGAGTACACGTAAAAGTAGTGTCACGTGACTATTGTAGTCCTGTGATATAGCTATGACGTCATCTAAATAGGCAAACACCTGAAGATCAAATTCAGCAAACAAGAAATCCACAAGTCGCTGTTGAGTAGCTGGGGCGTTAGTGAGTCCAAAAGCGGTTCTTTTAAAGCGAAAAGTTCCTCTTCCAGGAATGTAAAATGCCGTCTTATCACGATCCTGCTCACTAATTGGCACTTGCCAAAATGCTTTGGATAAGTCGATAACTGACAGGTAACGAGCATCCCTAAGATTATCAAGAATCTCCGAAATGTATGGAAGGTTATAGGCGTCGCGCTTGGTAACAGAATTCAATTTGCGGCTATCCAGGCAAAAACGAGGTTGACCGTTTTTTTTATTGACGATCAGAACAGGTGATGACCATGCGCTCTCACAGGGCTCGATTACGTCGAGTGAAAGCATCTCATCTACCTGCTCCACCAAAATACGTTGCTTCTCCGGTGACAACCGATAGTAACGCTGCCGAATTGGTTTCGAATCTCCCGTATCGATATGATGTGTTATCATTTTTGTGATACCGAGGCCTTTACGTTCAAACGAAATTTCATCAAATTTTTTGATAACGTCATCGGCGAGTCGCTTCTGCATATGGTCCAAATTCGTATAACTTTGTATGAAGCTTTGGAACGGAGGAGCACCTAACTTACCATTGTTGATATTCTTATGGCTGTTATCAACGACAATACTGCTAACATATTTCGGGCAAAGTTGAAATTTGCGCCAGAAATCAATTCCAAAAATGATGTTTGATTTGATGCCTGGTATAACGAAAGCTTTAAGAATGTGCAGTTGGTTTTCAAAGGTAACAGTGATATTCATATAACCTATACTTTTCAAAATCTGACCTCCTGCCGCAGTGACTGTGATGAGCTCATCTGCGATCAGAGGATATCCATGGTTCTCGAATGTTGTATGAACGCCGTTTCCCAAAATAGTGATAGCAGATCCAGAATCCAAGAGGCCAGAAACGTTTAAGCCATTAATGTCGACTGATACATAAGGCCTACTTAGGCCAGGTTCAAGGTTTTTATCGAGAATTGTGTGAACTTTGTAGGATTTAAAAAATAATGTTATTGTGCGAAGCCAATTCTGCCAATCTTCATTATCAAATCTGTTGTTTACACAATTCTCTGACACTAGTTTTTTGATTCTGATTCCTTGTTTTTAATACAGTCAGGGCAGTCTGGGGTTTTAAAACCTTTGCGGCCACAAACAAAGCATACCACCTCATCTTTGTTTGCGTTGCACTGCCTAAGATTATGTGTGTCGATACGACAACGGACACAAAAACGGGGCCTTTGATTAGAAGAATCAATAGCGTGTACGTAGTTAGGGGTACCTTTATTCGTGTTGTCGATTTGTTGATAAGTATTTGTTTTATTATTTGTATTATAGTTATAAGAACTATATTTGTTACTATTGTTGTGGACTTTATCATAATTTGAGTTCTGTTTATTGCTTGAAGTACCAGCGTAAGCTAGCTCGGGTGCGAGTGTAATGGCAGTCGGTCGTGGAGGTTCTTTAAATTGAGAAAGACGCGACTGAATACTCTCATAATTACGACATAGTGTTTTTAGTTCATCGATGGTTTTGGTTTCGGAAACAGAAGACAGAGTATTGGCATAGCATGGCCGAATATTATGCAAGATAATTTCTAATTTATCATTTTCTGATATCTTCTTTGAAAGTTTTGAAAAATATTCTGACATAATTGAGAGATAAATAATTATGTTTTCTGTTTCTCCTTGTGTGCGAGACCTAATCTCCGATAGTAGTCTGTAATCATAGTCAGCTGGACTGAAATCACGTTTCAGAGACACTACCAGGTCATCCCAATTGGTTATAGATTCCCGTATGCCGCGGTACCAATGAATTGCATCGCCGGTGAAAATTTCGG
This sequence comes from Biston stratarius, assembly GCA_950106695.1. Taxonomy (NCBI): domain Eukaryota; kingdom Metazoa; phylum Arthropoda; class Insecta; order Lepidoptera; family Geometridae; genus Biston; species Biston stratarius. The sequence goes on along the minus strand of OX467106.1, from coordinate 29,637,910 downwards.
TGGCATTGGCAAGAATTTTGGCACTTGATATATTCTTTGCCTGACAAAATTCTTCGACACGTTGGATAAATGCCCGTACGCACGTTTTGCCATCAAATTTTAACTTTGTAAACTGGTTAGAGTTGCCTTCACATGAGACAGTGATGTTAATTGGTTGAGTAGGGTTAGAGGCAGGAAAAGGAGTATCCAGTGAGCCAGCCAGCGGATCACAAGCTGCATCCGTAAATGTGTTAAGCTTGGTTATGGCTTTCTTGTAGAGTAAAACACAGGCATCATAATTTTCTTTAATTGTGTCATCTACAGTAATGCGATTTAGTCGGTGATATATATGATTTGCCATATTTTGGGTACGAAGGTATGTGCTCTTATCCATTGTTATAGATTCCAGGGTTTGATGAACCTTCTGGAGGGCTTCTACAATACCATTTAAATCTACGGTTGGTTCAAAAGGACTAATCAGGATTTCTTCTGACGGGAATAAGGGCCCGCACTTTGCAATCTGCTTACGGAGCTCTTGGACAGTCGAAGCTGGTGTCTCACCTCTAATCGCGACCTCATACTCGAGTTCTGACTTTTGTAGTGACATAAATTTAACGGGATAAGGCATGTTGTGATTTATTTATAATATGTATATAAATATTATGCCGTAATTGGTAAACGTTGAACAACCTTATTTTATTCTGTTGACAGATATGGCAACACAATAGTTTTCTGTATGAGTAGGTATAATGTTTATTAAAAAAAAAACAACGAAGGTACTCCGTCTGTTACAAAATATTTTAACTCGAGTAACGTTTGATTGTTATCTTTAAGATTGGTGATTAAAAGCGTAAAAAAAACAATATAATGAAAAAATGAGTAAAATGATATGAAAAAAAAAAATTGCAACCAAAAATTAACGAAAAAAAAATTAAGCTGTAAAAATGATTGCAACTATTGTGTACGTACACTATTTTTATAAATTTTATTTTTACATTCTGTACTTAACGTATAAAGATAAATGGATAGGTACCTACACCTTAGTTGCTGGCAACAAAACGTTTTACATGTAAATAATAAAAGTCCACACAACACCAAGAAAAAAAAAACCACTACCCAATGGAAGCATAGAATGATAACCTTAAAAACCACGTTAGGCGCCAATGATACAAGTTACTAATTTTTACTCAAGTGGTTCAATAAAACCAGGTGATACAAATTACTAATTTTTATTCAAGTGGTTCAATAAGGCCTGGTCCATGTGATTCACATTCCACTTGAGTAGCCGGCCCAAGTACCTCCCTGCAATTGCCTCAGCACCACGGAGAGGAGCCGGAAACCGTAGCGTGATGTGGCGGAAGCGGAACGAGTCGAAAGTGTCGTCCCGGTATTTTGGACCCTGGAATTGACCGTCCGGTCCATTAAAATAAGGCCTTCCAGCGACTCCTCTGATTGTATCTTTTGCCGGAAAAAGGTAACAAGTACTTAGGCAATTTCAAGCAGTGTGTATGAAAGCAATCAGACGGAGTTTATTAAAAGAATGGCAAATGTAGTGAAATCAGCTAATAATAACATGGGCGACAGCAATGCAGTTAAAATGTACATAACAAGAAAATAGTATTTTTACTAACAAAATGATCACATCCAACGGTTTACCTATTGTTTTGCGTGGCAAGAATAAATAATATATTGTTCAACACTTACCCAATACGGGGTTCACCGATTCTAGTGATTTTTTAAAATATTTAATTAGCTTCACGTATATAAGATGGCGACGCCACGCGTGAATAAAATCCGATAAAACAATAGTAGCGACGAGCGTGCGTCTGCCTTGAGAACAAAAAGTGTCTGACGGCTGGAGAATCGGGCGGTTGACTCGCTCGTTCGGCGCGACGGCAGCGCTTGCAAAACGCTCAGGGCCGTCCGCAGAACTTGTGGAATAAGGTGGAAGGACTAGGAGGGACTATAGTTGTTAGTTTAAATTGGTATTCATTTATGTTGATTATTTTTAATTTGTATTTTAATATGATATTACGGTTAGTAAGATTTAAGTATTTATTATTTTGTAAGTAACGTTTACATCGTTACAACCAATACCACCTACCACCATGGGCTGACTCTTCGGCCTAACGTGAGTGCAGCGAGTATCGTATGTGTGTCAATCAATCGCACTTTTCAAGAATACACTTTTATATTTCGATCTGTACATATAAATACGTCAACGCCTCACATTACACGAATAATAATAATAAAACACCCTGTTTATTGCTTTAATAGAATTGTTTTTACATTTTTTTCTATCGTACAGCCAAAAGCTCAAAAAGCGACATCGTTTCATGGCCGATGTTCCAAAAAACTCGAACGAAACGATTTGATTTCACGTTAATTGTGCGGCCTGCTAGACAGTAGAGTGCGCTGCCTGAGTGGGTCTTCCCCGTTGGATATAGTCTGGGTGTCTTCAATTTGAGAGTGAATCGGTATCTTTTAGGCAAGCCTACTCCATCTTAGACCGCATCATCACTAAAGATCAGGTGAGATGGAGATTAAACGCAAGCCTATTTCTTTTAAAAAAACAGGGTCACTAAAAAACTTTAACACACTAAAAAAGTTGGAAGGATTTAAATTTAAAATTAATCAATTATGACATAACAATTTATTACATGCAATTTTATTTTTGTTGTTCATGTTTACATCACCCAAATACATCATAGTAATTTAGGTTAAGACTTACCATCAGGTGAGTTGGTAGTTAAAAGCGGCCATATACCTATGCATTTAAAAAACAATAAATTATATAGATCTTTATTTATAAATGTTACTTAAAGTTAATCTAAGCTTAAAGCAGGTGTCCCGTTGTCACATTCACCGAAGATTTTAAGTATTAAATAATTTTTTACACGCTAAATATTTAAGCTTGCATATGCTTTTGTATGAATAAGTACAGATTTTGACCATTTGAGCAACCCACCCATTCATACCGCGAAGCCATCACATAAATCGAATTCACTATAAATCGATTAAACTTCCTTACAATTTCAATAATACTGTACCAATAAAATAAAATTCACTACTTTAGCTGTGCTTCTCGGTTTCATTTGTCTGGACTAACAGAAAATCTTATGAAAACAGCTTTATTTAAAACAAAGGTAAATAAGCAGACGATCTTCCTGATGGTAAGTAAGGCGCCGCCAACACCCGAAATTTAAAAAAATAACGTTTTAATACAAATTTAATAATTCGTAGTTAATGGGGGAAGACTCATTTGTCCTACAATTATCGTTTGTCAAGGCCAAACGAACATTACACAAATACATCAAGATATATGTATGTGTGCGTGTAATGTATGTCAGGCGAAATTGTAGGACCTAGGGTTCTTCATCCATATTCGACGGAACATTATATCTATAATAGTATTTTTTTTAAATCTGTGATGTCAATATGGTAATATGCCAATATATAACAATTAATAATGGAATTTTGGCGGGAAGCGGAAAGGTCGTGTCGCCGCATTATATCGAAGCTTGTAGTAAAGGCATCACTACTTTAGTATAGTACGGACCCGATCAAGACTTACTTTGCATGACAGACTAGATTTTTGATAATATACTTGACTCTTAACTAGGAGTCAAGTATTTTAACTCTTAACTAGGCGACGCCAAGAACAAAGAAGAAGAAGAACAATTTTTTTTTTTTTTTTTTTAAGTATGATGACGGTAAGAGATAAGGCATATCCATTGGAGTCATACACAGAACTTTGAGTAGCAAAACAAAGTCCAAGGCATTGCTGCTTTGCCGCTCATTACTTTGAGACTTTCGATGGTTAGTCTCAACAGCCCTGTAATTTCGCTAGCTGAATTACCATTAGCCTACCGCCTAAAAATCTGGTACTGTGGTGGTACCTACCTAGACGACCTAATAAGGAGATTTACCACCTAATAATCTAGAAAATATATTAAATAGTTATTAAACAATAGCTTATAATTATAAAAGAAATACAGACAAACAAACACACTTATGCATTTATACTTATGTCTTATACTCGTACATCAAGCATTATTATTCATCTCTCATTGTCCGGCACGCCTTGACTACGCCCCGGAAAAAAAGAAAAAAGAAATAAAAGAGAAGCACAAAAAGTCCGCATATGATTATAGCGAGCAATATCCGAAAAGATTACAATCTTATCCCGCGATCTTACATGCAGCATCTCTGATCTTTAAGACCTTGCGATTCTTTCAGTACTGGACCTTTGACATCCAACCTAATGCATATTAACTTGTTGCTGATAACTTTTTAAAATACTAATATTATAACTAATTATAACTGAGTTGTTTTATTTGGCAGTAGAATTGGTTTAAAAGCTGAAAGACGTGGGTTCGATTCCCTATTACAAACATAAATGTTTGTACCGAGTCTGAATGTTCTTCATGTACATTCATGTATTAAAAAAATAAGTATTCTATCATCTATCTGGTACAAGCTTTGCTTAGTTTGTTTGCTAGCTGGCGTTTTAAAAATATCTGATAATTATTTACTTCTTCACGATAAAATGCTGTAACTGTTTTAAATCTGTCATCAAGATACAAAGTTTTATATCTTTTTACAAAAAAATAAACAATTGATAAACGGTCTTAAGTAAAAAAAAGGATTACATAAAAAAATCCTAAATTGTTTTAAATTTTGAACGCAAAAAAAAACTTATGCTTTGACTATCCACGTAAAAAAAAAACCGCTACGTTTGTCTGAAAGAACGCTTAAACTTGAATAAAATGGAAATCATTCCATGTCGATACCATTCAGTGTTCGAAAAGCAATTTCGATTTTCGGATTGGAGGCAAACAGCTTTCAACTTTTCAAATTAAGAACGCAGAATTTTATTTCTTTTTGTCTATGGCGGCGGAGATAAAAACATAAAGCCACGTCAACACATAAAAACTTTAACAATATTGTCTCCGGCGTTCAATTAAAGGGATCGAAACTCGAAAAGATATTTTCTCAAAGAATTTCTCGCGCACAGAGCGTCGTCGGCTTGCGGCCGTCTTGTCAATAAACTCCATATAAATTGCCTTTACCAAAGTGAATTTGAATATAATAGCCCCATCCTATGGGTCCCTTTTTACCCCCTTTCCTTGAAGTCGGTACGCAATCTTTGTCCGATTATATTGTAAGCAAATTATCTGCTCAGATCTGGCAACGATTGAAGTTGAGACAAAAAAAACCGCTTTTATTCGTTGACATATTTTGTATAGTTTATGAATATTTGTGGTATTGAGTCATTCGTATAATAAATTTATGGCAAGTAAGTAGGTAATTGTTTGTATTGGATTGGTCAACGGTCTGGTGGCATTTGTATTTATTAATGCGTGATTGCAAATTACGCATTTCAATGGTGTTGCGTACACTATTTGCACTTGCGATAAATTATTCGGAAATTATAGAGCTTTTGTTTCTTTAAATCATTTTGTAACACAAAATTATATGCAGTAATCTTAAAAGTTACAGTCAGACAAGAAACTCACAAATGTACAGGTAAAAATAAACACAAAATATAGACATGCCCCTTTTTAGCCGACTTCAAAAAAGGAGTTGTATGTTCCCGATTACTTGAAGACTTTGAGATCAATTCGATGAATTATTTTTTTGTTTAAAAACGTATACTTCCTAGGTGGTCCCATAAGCACTAAGTCAGGATCTAATGTTGGGATTAAATTTTATAGGGATGCATAATGTGTTCTATATATTTATTTTAAAGGATATACTTGCAGATTAGTCTCATAGAAATTAAATGAAAATCGGTTGAGTTTTTAAACCATAATATCTGAAACCTAGCTGTGTTCGAGCTTAGGGGCGTAGAGTCAGTTTTTTTTAATTGTAAATTTATTTTTTACGACAACTTCCATTATTGTATTGCAATTTCCGGGGAGAATTTAGTCTATGTTTATTCTTGTTTTTATTAATTCTTTCTTTATTACATAATGATCTGATAGCTATTTAGTTTTTTTTTTTTTGTAAAACTATTGAGACGAACGAGACGGTGTCCTGATGCTAAGAGACAACGCCTGTCCATGACCATTGCAGCAATACACAAAACTTAGAGTAGTTAATTTGACAGCCTTGTTAGCTCATTGGGAGTATGTCTGCCTGAGCTGTAGGGCGTGGGTTCGATTCCCGCCAAGGACAAATGTTTGTTTGGTATAAACAAATGTTTGTTCTGTGTCTGGGTGTTCTGTATGTATTATAAGTATGTATTTACAACAAAAAAAAAGGTATTTATGTATCCTATCAGTTATCTGACTTCCATCACACAAGCTCTGCTTAGTTTGGGGTCAGATGGCGCTGTGTGTAATGTGTCCTACGATATTTATTTATTTATTTAAATATAAAACAAAGTCCAGGGCGTCGCTGCTTTGGAGCTCATTACATCGAGGCTTTCGATGGTTAGTCTCAATAGCCCTGTAATTTCGCTAGCTGCAGTAACTTTCAAACCGGTCAAACCGCAACACAGTAATGTTTACACACTACTGCTTGGCGGGAGAATATCTGGTACTGCGATTTCACCTATATAGACTTGCTGGCTAGCTGGCTATGTAGGTTGACTGACCACCCTGAATTTAGAATGGAATTTTGACTTCTTTTCTTTTTGACTTTTGTATAATCTGACAAACAGAGATACTTTTTTGCATAATACCTACGTCAATTAAAAACTTTTTAGGTAATACTTTTTTTACATTAGTTGTTTCTTTTATCTGGCCAGTGTGGTCCAACTATGACTTTCTTTCTTTCAATTAGAAGACAATCGCGCCCAGCCGTGTTTTTGTGTATAAAATTACTGTTTTCATAAAAACATTTAGTAACGTTTAAATTTTCACTTAAAAATTTTACGTCCGAACCGTCTACTTCGCGTCGATATGTAAATGGATACGTGTCGAAGCTGCAAACATTCACGCGTTCCCGCCACGCGACGCGTCATCGCGCGCCCGTTTTCGAAATTCAAATGAAATTGCCTGGACAGAAATTACGAGAAAATTAAATACGACATGGGAACTGTCAGCCTGCGACAGCTTGGATAAGCGGTGTATTATTATGTGTATACTGGCTGAACGGGTAAAACTTGATGAGAAAACAATGTATCCTGAAAAGCGTCCACTTAGGAGTTTTGGCGGGAACGCGGAACAATGTCGGCGCGTTGTTTTTTAATAGACTTTTAGGCTTATGTTTGTCCGCTATTTCGCCAGCAATAAATTAAAATAAGTAGGTACCATAATCTATTAAAGGTACTTGATTTTGTTTAGTGTGTTTGTATGAATACATTGTAATTAATTTCCAAATTATGTATTAACTTTAATATCATTCAATGGTCCTTGCTCTTTGTTTACCATATAAATCCTATATCTATAAAAGAAAAAAATTACAGACTGATTCACTGACTGATCGATCAACGCACAGCTGAAACCGCTGGGTCTGAAAGCATGAACTTTTGCACAAATGTTCCTTAGGTAACGAAGAAAGGATTTTTAAAAGTTCCACCCCTAAGGGTGCAAAATAGGGGTTGGATATTTATATGAAACTTCGTTATTTTTGGTAGTAACGTTATCAAATTCACAGTAAATACTCTTTAATAAAAAAAATAAAAAAACGTTGTCTATATCCATAATTATTTTTTATTTGCCTTATATCTATAAAAGAAGAAACTGACAAACTGATTCACTGACAAACTTACACTTTAACCTTAAAGATTCCAAACTCTCAGTATAATTATATTCTCTACCAAAAATAATAATAATTAGAATTTAATTAATTAATTAGAATTCTACGTCTGATGTCGACCACTACGCAGACGAAATCGCGAAAAAAACCTAGTTGGAACATATTTTAACACCTGTGTAACAACTGAAAGAAACAAAAAGACATTAAATTTATTTTTAATGACAAATAAAATTTTCATTCCTTGTCAATTAAATTAATCGAAAACACTAAATTACAAATGTAAAAACACTTTGTTGTACACATAATTACTTTACGCATTAAATAAAACTATGTCCAAATTTTATGATCAGACGTTTATTAAACTAAATATTATTTAATAACCGGCACTTTTGAGTGTATATTTATTTTAACAATAAAAAAAGTTAATAAAATCTTAAATTTATGATTAAGTAGCTTACGCCCACGACTTCGTCCGTGCTAACTTTAGATTTAGGTTCCGAGAGAAATGAAACATGTTTGAGTAATAAATAAGCAATAGTCATGAAACTTGCGCTATTTTATTATTAAATTAAGATAAAGGATAACTTTGTTCCTTAAGACGCATCTATACCAAGTGGAACGTCCAGAAGTTTTTTTTTATAATCTCACAGAAACCTAACATTTTTCTGATGCATAATGTACTCTATACGTTAATCTAGGTAATAAACTATCACATCACATCATCATCAGCCATAGGAAGGCCACTGCTGGACACAGGCCTCCTCCTGGGGAGGGGTTTTGCCAACACTCGCCACGCTTGGCAGGCGGGTTGGCGAGCGCAGTTAGGTGTGATTGTTCAAGGAAGACGCTGCTGCCCATCTTCCGTATTACATCCCTTAGCCGACTCTTACGGCAACCACGTGTAGAGAAGGTGGGGTACAATTCTTACGCCGGCACCACCACGGCACATAATAAACTAGTACCTGGTTGACCGAGCATTGCTCGGCTGAAAACATGGATAAAACGATGTTTTCTGAAAATGAAACCTAGCTAGATCGATTTTTCGCCCCCGAAACCCCCTGGATACAAAATTTCATGAAAATCGTTGGAGCCGTTTCCAAGATTCAGAATATATATATATACAAGAATTGCTCGTTTAAAGATATAGATTGATATGTGTGCCTTTCGTCTAAATCCGTTCAGCTGTTTTTCGTGATTAAATAACAAACATCCAAACATCCAAACTTTTACATTTATAATATTAGTAGGATAGAATGAAAGTAGTATATGCTGATTTGCATGTTCTCCTTTTAAAATTCATTCCGTTGGACCAATTAAGTTTTTTTTAATGTTCCGTGCAATTAAAACAGTAGCATTTAGTGTTGCGTAATAAAAAGGCTATCAAGTGAAGTGTTAAGTAATAAATACGCCAATAACATAAGTAATAATATGGTTATGTTAATTTTGAGATTCTAAAATAAATTGATAGGTATTAATTGTTTGCAGCTTGAATCTTACACCGCTGCTAGCGGCGCTTTATTATCAAAGTTTTTTTTTTTTTAATTTTATGTTCAGTGTTTAGGGTGTACTAATCTAAATATAGTAAATTTAACCAAAGTTATAAATCAAAGTTCTAAAATCTTATAAAAAAATCAGCCGTTCTCGTCTTGCGCGCTATGTTTTTGTTTGTTTTTATGGCCTTGATTTTTATACACTAATAGAGACTATAGACCTCAGTATCTGGTAATTTATAAATATAAATTCCAACTTACTAGGTAAACCCGTTCCTGAGACACGGACAGACAGGCGGACAAGAGAGTGTATAAGGGTTCCTTTTTTACCTTTCAAGGTACGGAACCCTAAAAAGTAATGCAAAGATTAACAGAGTAGTAGTGAGGACGGATAAAGTGGCGCACATCGCTTGATGTATGGTTCGCCACGGGGCGCGATTGGCTGGACTAACTGTGTGGCCCAAATAAACTATGCTAGAGGATACTATATTGAAGATCTATCTTCATAACATAAATGTTTGTTCTGCGTGGAAATCGAAGCGATGCCCTACAGCCTAGGAAGCTGACCTACTGCATAATAAGCGAAAGGGGAAGTCAAATCTTTCAAATATTTGTAGCGATGATAGCTCAGTAGTTAGCGCGGTCGGTTCGCATGCCGAAGGACGTGGGTTCAAACCCCAACAATGAGCTTGAGCTGCCGGTGAAGGAAAACATCGTGAGGAAACCATAGCGTGGTGGTAAGGTACTTTCTAGTACTCGGCTGGCTAGCTACCACCCTCAAGTTGAAAATCTGCCGCCAAGCTAACGGTGCGTTCCGGCAGCCTCACTTGAGAGCCAGTTTCATTCCAGGCTAGGAGTGTTTTACCATCTTCGACCACACCGTCATTTAACATCAGGTGAGTTGTGGTCAAACACTTAAACTGTAAGCCATAAAAAAAACTGTTCTTTTTTTTAAATCCTAAAAATTATAGTTTGCACTACCAGGTTTTTCTCCGGTAGGTTTATGTATTAACATATATATTCCATACCAAACTTATTTTAAATAAAATGAACGATTGGAATACATTTGCGGAAAGTGTGTACGTAGTTTCAACTAATTGCAAATGAGTAATTTTTAATAAACACGGCATTGGCTAAATGCGCAAATCGTGCCACACCAAAAAAAATAGAGCTGGCACCATCCAAAGGGGAGGTGAAATGCACCTGTCAACATTCGCCGGCCACGCAATCAGTGTTCTGTGCAAACGGTTAATCCTTGGAGTTCAATGGTGGAGCCGTAATCATTTCTTATAAACATATTGTGCGACAATTTTAGTTCCATAATTTTACCAATAGAAAAGTTAAGTTGGTCGGTATGTACTGGGTGAATTGATCGATAAATCTGCCCTGCGGCTCCCGGCCCTGTTCGCAATAATTGGATATTTAAATTCGGCCCTGCCTTGGGCGCGTACTAATAAACTGTACTATTTGAATAAACGTTTTGTTGCGATGACATTCCATGATGCATGCTTGACTCAAACGCTCGGTTATACATGGCCCTTTGTGGTATATCATCCCTCTTCTCAATTGCTGAGCGCTACAACTTTTATATTAATAACATATTGCTAATTAAATAATGAATCTTGCATCAACTCAACACAGCATCTCGTACTAATGCGAGACGTCCGCCATATTTTCTCGCAAAAAGTTCCGATGAATTACGCATCGCGTTGTTTAACCCCTGCTGTTTGTCCGTATTCTATAATGCTGATACTTCCAAAGCAATTTTGATTCGATAATGAATTCTGTGATTTATTTGCCGCTTTAGTTCATTTATTTCCGGATTTTTTACACAACATGTGATGTTCAAGGTATATATTTTGTATATTTCCGCTTAATAGTCGTTTCAGTTAATACATATACCTTGAACATTTAAAATTAACTTCCGCAAAGTAACGCCGGAATCAATAAATTATCTGACAGCATGAATTACTATATCATGCTGTCAGATAATTTATTGATTTGATCATAATACATATTTAGAGAAGATGTCTGCATTACTTCGATTATAGATATTTTAGTCGATAATTCGACTCGATTTTGGATAGAGAAACTTCTTAATGGTTATTAGAACTCAGTACGAGTCCCGTACTGGTTATTACAGTTGACTGCATTGTCAACTCATTTGGTAGAAGCTCTGCATTTTGGGCTGGGCTCTCAAATGAGGCTGCCGGATGTAAAAGTAACGCATATCTACTGCAGCAATACCCAGAACTTAAGTAATAAAATAATATCCTGGGAATCACTGCTTTAGCGCTCATTAGGAGTGGACTTTGGTTTGTTACTTAAAATTCTTTATATGGCTGCAATGGACATGGCCATACGTTATCTTTTTTTTATCAGAAAAAGCATCTCGTCCCTATTATTATTTTTATATAATAATTTAAAACTGAATAATATAAAGGGTATCTAATTAATTAGTGGGTTTCCTACACCTTCCGTGATAATATAAAAGTAGCAAAATTATTATTGCTTACTATATCTGTGGTTTATTATTTGCCGTGGTGGTGCTAGCGTAAGAATAGTACCCCACCCTCTCTACCCGTGGTTGCCGTAAGAGACGGCTAAGGGATGTAATCCGGAAGATGGGCAGCAGCGTCTTCCTTGAACAATCACACCTAACTGTGCTCGCCAACCCGCCTGCCAAGCGTGGCGAGTATTGGCAAACCCCCCAGGAGGAGACCTATGTCCAGCAGTGGACGACCTATGGCTAATGATGTGATTATATCTGTGATATTACCGCATATGCATTTTGATTAATCATTTTGGCTCCTTACTGTTGGAATTAAGTAGAATCGAAGCTGAATCGATTTGTTATCAAAACGAAATCAGTTTTTTACCGAATTGCTTTCACGGAATAAACACCATCATGGTCGGTGGTCGCTTAAACGTACCTAAGCTTCAGATAACAAACGTCGTATTGCTTTCTAGCAGTGTTAGACACTAGAGACATTCCACAAAGTGTCTTGTGAAAGTGTCTGAATGGTTTATTTATCGCGGTTTCCGCTAATTCGATTAATTGGCCATTAATATCCTGGTAACACTGCTGTATGCTTTCCTAGTAAACGATGATAAGCAGGAGAGTTTTGGCGGGAATGCGGTGAGCGTCGTGTCACCCCATTGTATTTTTTTCTAAAACTAGTGTTTTTTCGAGTTTTTATGCATAAAAATAGTGGTGTTTTATTTATAAAGTGCCGAATTACAAGCGCGAGTGTGGGAGAATGATATAATGTGGTTAAACATGACTTTTCGTGTTGCTTCCAAAACTCCATCCAGAAGCTTATAGTAAAGTCGCCACTACTTTACTAAGGCATGACTTGATTTGACTGGACTTGATTAAGACTAGACTTTGACTGTAACTATAGATGATAAAGAAGCTGAAAAATGAAGACTACTCACAAAATATAGAAACATTGAAACTGGCAGAATGCACAGAGTGCGATGCCAAGAAGAATAAGAGAGATGACAAGCAGATGATCAAAGTTACTTTCGCGTGAGATTCTGCATCAGTCTCTTGGTAAGCATATTGATGTCGTGATAACTATTTATATTAATTGAAGTATTGCTTTCTTTAGGTTTGCTTACGATATTTTCCTTCACCATTAGAAGAAATGGGTAGTACGCCCATAACTTACAAAATAACTGAGGTGCGTGCGCGATTCGAACCCAATACCTCAAGATTAGAAACCAGGCTGTATACAATAGAGTTATATTATAATCTACTCGTATTCTGTTCTGTCCTGTTCGGTTCTATTCTGTGAAATTCTATTCTTTTTAATTCCATTCTATTATATCTTAAGTTTATCTTACCATCAGGGGGCATTTCATTCGTATATTTTACTTAAAAATTATGTCATGGTGTAAGGAAGTAAACGAGTTGTAGTTTTTAATCTATAGTTTGTAGAGAATCGTTAAAATTATAGCAGCACTAGCACCCACCCCGGTTGCGCAAGGGGTAGACGGGCTTCTGATCTATCTCAAAGGGTTTAGCAGCGTTTTGATGAAAGCTCCCAGGTGGCTTCACATTTTCTGACAGTTCCAATAATTTATCACCATATTTAAACCAATTTACACAAAACCTTGACAACTTATATACTTAAACCTTCCTCATGAATCACTCTATCTATTGGTGAAACTCGGATGATAATCCGTTTAGTTCTTAAGTTTATCCTGAACAGACAACTTTATTTTATAACTAGCTTACGCCCGCGACTTTGTACGCGCCGACTTTAGAATTGAGTCCAAAGATAAATTATATATTATATAGAATTAATCAAAATCCTTAGCTGATGCCCACGTCATAACATCTACCTGCATGCCAAATTTCAGCCCGATCCGTACAGTGGTTTGGGCTGTGCGTTGATAGATCACTATGTCAGTCAGTCAGTCACCTTTGAGTTATATATATTTAGATATTGTTGTTGTACGTTGCTATACCACGGGTTGATAAGGCGAATTCCAAATGAGTATTAGAAAGCACTAGAAACTTGCACGTGTGAGCTACCTACTTCAAATAACATTAAATCAATAAATCTTCAAGTTTTGTTCGACAATGCGCTCTATAAAGTCCATATAAAGTAATCAGCTGCCCCCCATTTGTCTAAATAACTTACGACCGCGTTATATTAGGAATTCTAGTTATTACAGTGCAGTATAGGGAGTTAAATTTAACTGTTCTTGTCATGTTTTTTGACTTTGTCCACTGAGTTGCTATCTAGATTGGTTAAAGAAGGTACATGATCCGGACAAAATGTATGTGACTATAATTGTTTGTTCGATATCTGGGTGTGCTGTATGTATCATAATAATGTATTTACAAAAAAGTATATAAGTATTCTATCAGCTATTTGGTTCCCATAGTACAAGCTTTTCTTATTTTGGGGCTAGATGGCACTGTGTACGCTATTTATTTATTACCTTCATATTTCTACTTTTTCCTACTAGCTATTTAGGCTTCCGTATCTCAAAAAGAAAAAACGGAACCTTTATAGGGTCACTTTGTTGTCCGTCTGTCTGTCTGTCAAGACCCTTTTTCTCAGGAACGCGTGGAGGTATCAAGCTGAAATTCATATCAAATACTCAGGTACCTGAGTATTTGATATGAATTGAGTATGTCCCTTGGAGCTGTAAAAAATCAAACTTCTAAGCCAACGCAATCAAAAGATACAGCCGTTTATGCTGCAAATTTTTGACACTCGCAAGGGAATCAAAACCTACAGGGTACATCCCGTGAACTCAGAATGTTGAAATTTGGTACGAAGCAACGTCTTATAGCACAGATTAAAAAAAATTGTGAAAAGCACAAATTATTATCATTAAAAAAACCATAACTTTTACTTATATAGGTACCTACAGGTTTGTACGGAACCCTCAGTGCGCGAGTCGGACTCGCACTTGACCGGTTTTTTTAATATTATTTAATGTTTGACAGTCTAGGTGTTTGAACACATCTCACCTGATGTTAAGTGACTGTGTGGTCGAAGATGGTAAAGCATAACCTGGAGTGAAACTTGTTCTGGCAATGTGGTTGGCGATTTTTAGCTTGAGGGTGGTAGCTAGTCAGCCGATTACTAGAAAGTACTATACCACCATGTCATGGTTTTCTTATCATGTTTTCCGTCACCACCAGCTCAAGTTCATTCATAGGTTTGAACCCACGTCTGGCCTCAGTGGGGTTGGCACAGCGTGTTTCCTTTTTCCACGTATTCCTGTGAGCATCTTTCACATGTGTTTGAATCAAAATTTGTCAATCTTTTACCGGTGTCAAAAGTTTACAAAATTTTTGTAGGTACATGTTTTCATGAAACCGCATGCTATGCTTGTATTAAAACACTTTGCAGTTTCGAAACGTCATATTACACGAGCGAGCTTTTGTGTTATAATCACGCAGATCTGTGACGTCATAGCAATTGAACTAGATTGCTGCGCGGGAGTGGATCGCTTTATGCACCGACTACAAGGATCATTTGATGACTCACCGCTATAAAGATAACAATAATTTGTGGACTAAGTGGGCAATCGTATTAAAATACCTATAGTAATCTAAACTAGCTGAACTTTGAGTACGGTCGGATCACACGCGAAAGGGCGTGGGTTCAAATCCAAGGGTAGGAGATCGCAACACCCTCACTTTTTCATCACGACGGCCCGCACTCTCCAGTCAACTCGTGACCACGGCTATTACAACATGGCCGAAACGTGGAGGTTAATAAACAAAACTAATTTCATAGAATGTTGTGCGTGATAAACATAATTATGTGTCAAAGTCGCGAAAGTGTAAATATTAAAATATTGTATTTTTCTATTCATTTCGTCAAACTTTTTTTTTATAGTATGAAAGAATAGTTATTTTGACCACAGCTCACCTTATGTTAAATGACAGTGTGGTCGAAGATGGTAAAGCACACCTAGCCTGGAGTTGAACTGGCTCTCAAGTGAGGATGTTAGATGTTACAATGTTAGATGCTTGGCGACAGATTTTCAACTTGAGGGTGGTAGCTAGCCAGCCGAGTACTAGAAAGTACCCTACCACCACGCTATGGTTTCCTCACGATGTTTTCCTTTACCGGCAGCTCAAGCTCATTGTTGAGGTTTGAACCCACGCCCTTCGCCATGCGAACCGACCGCGCTAACCACTGAGCTATCATCGCTACAAGCTTATCATATTAGAGTTCAGTCTGTTCAAAAGTCTTGCTACAACCAGTCAACCACGGCGCAAATTCTTGTTAGAGTAACACTAGAAGCTACCGGTTCACTACGAATTCCCATGTCGAGTTTAGCGAGTGATATATTCACTCATTATCGCGTCAAGTGCGGGTTTGACGCGATGATGACACAATTTATGAGCTTTAACTCAGCATGCAAAAACTTAATTGAATCTAGGGTTGCCATTAGGGTAAATCTCCCCATTACTTAGCATGAGAGTAACTCTATTGGTAAACGTAATTGTTTTCTACTAAATATAGAAACTATAAGTTAGTAGCATTTCCCAAAAGTCTAAAAATAAATGTAACTTTTACAAAATTTATTTTCAAGAATTAGTTTTTATTATTAGCCTTACCGTAGAATGTCCACCCACAGTGGACAGACGACCTCATAAAGACCGCAGGAAAGCGCTGGATGCGAGCCCCTTCCAACCGGTCTTTATGGAAGTCAATGGGGGAGGCCTATGTCCAGCAGTGGACGTCCTACGGCTGAAATTATAATGATGATTAGCGTTTTAAATTGCTACATAATTATTGATAAGTAGCTGGTAGACCTCCTTAGCGGAAGGCCGTCTAGATAGGTACCACCGCAGTACTAGGTATTGCACCGCTAAGCAGTAGTGTGTAAACATTACTGTGTTCCAATTTGAAGGATACCGCAGTTAGCTAAATTAGAGGGCTGTTAAGACTAACGAGTCTCAAAGTAATGAGCGCCAAAGCACATTTTGTATCGCTGCAATGGTCATGGACAAGTGTAAGTCTTAAAATCAGGAGAGCGTTACGTTCGTCTTATTACTTAATAAAAAAGACTGAAAAAGTGTCTAGTTATAAGTAATTTCTTAACTGGAAGTGAATGAATATATATAATATGTATAAAGAAGTATCATACTGTTTTTTGCATTTGTATTTTTTTTATCGTAATTTTTTTATTACTTAATAAGTTTGCTTTTGACCGGCAAGTCGCTTGTTGTTAAGCGATATGTGGTCTACGATGGAACACGCTTTCCTAGACAAAACCGATTCATTCAATGTAGTGCTTGTATTTTAAACTATAAAAAATTTTTGGATATTGAATTTTCTCCATACATATTTACAAACAAATTCTTATAGAAATCCTGGCAACATGACACAGCTTTACCAACCTTATAAATTGCTTTTACATTTAATCTATTCAAAATTGGGGAGATTACTCGGATAAAGGAAAAAGGGCAATATAAATTATGATTGTTTTCAACTTTTGTTGTTTTTGACTTTGTTCATGAGTCTTTTTACTATTTATGTAATAATTTTTACGACTTAAATAAGATATAATGTCATAATCAACTTTAAGGACATAAGGCCTCTCCCAACCACGTCACACAACCTGCGTCGCTTTCGACGTCCAGCTAATGCCAACTTTCTATGTATATATATCGTCACTCCACCAAGCTTCAGGGCGTCCTTCACTAAGATAGATAGAAACTCTTTGTAGTGCACACCAAAAATATAAAATAAAAGAAGGTAGTGCCACAAGTGGCAGCCTTTTCGCTTAGAGCGATCTTTTCCAGTCAACAACGAATGTAAATCACGATACAGCTTAAGAACAGGCGGGAGATGTTGTAACACTATTAAGTTCACAAATTTAAACTAATAAAAATAATATATAAGTTTGCCGATTTGCGATTTCCACTTCAAATATGTCTACCCCAATGATTATTATCGATTCTGTAAGTGGTATTTCCCACCCAGTGCCACATTAGCTTGCTAGCTTACGGAGGACAAAGGATATGGTTATACGGAACGTGTTACCCGAAATGAAAAGCTGAATATTGTGCTAAGTAGATTGAGAGATAAGACCATTGGGAAAGAGCTAAATCCAGTGGGCTAATATGATAATGTTAAAGAAATTAGACTAGTTACGTCGCAATTAATCATAGTATTATTATAATCTTTTATTAAACTAAGACCTAAGACTAAGGTAAATTAGTGGTGATCAGTTTTTATATGTCAGTGAATTTAATCACCATCAATAACGGAATTTGTATGGAATATTCGATCCATCCTAAGAAAGAACTATTAATCTACTTCTACTACTCTACTAATAATCTACTATATCCATAGTATACTATATCCTACTATATCCATCTATTGTCCATCTATTTTTATAAATATAAAAGTAATAAGGCGAACGAGACGCTCTCCTGATGGTAAGATAACGCCTGCCCATGGCCATTGCAGTGATACACAGAACTTTGAGTAGCAAAGTTTCTAAGTACTTTGAGTCCAGGGCATCGCCGCTTTGGAACTTTTGATGGTTAGTCTCAATAGCCCTGTAATTTCGCTAGCTGCAATACCCTTCAAAGCGGAACAAAGTAATGATTACACACTACTGCTTGGCGGCATATTTAGTACTGATGTGGTACCTAGACGACCTCCTGCTAAGAAGATCACCAAGTGAATTGTATCGTCTGCCCTGTTAGCTCATTTAGTACTCTACTTCCTGAGCTTTGGCGTGACGTGGGTTGGATTCCTGCTCAGAATATTCATTTATTGACAAAGCCTACTATAAGGTGGCTCATTACGTGGAAGACAGGAATATATGGTTGTAGTAGCTTCTCTCTGCACTTGCATCCCCCTGGCTAAGTGACAATTGTAGTAAGCATAATGTATGTACTAATATTTATAACTGTAAACTGTAACCTAATATGAAAAGAAAGATCCACAAAAAAATGCCTTGCCGAGTTTCTTGCCGGAGTCTTCTCAGTTGAAGTGTAATTACGAGCCGGTGGTAGATTCAAACATGTAACTTAACGTTCATAAGTGCCTTACCAGGGCCTGAACTAAATAAATGACTTTTTGATTTTGATTTTGATTATGTGACCAACTTTATCTACATGTTTGTTCTTTCTGTACTTAACACAGATAGATGTCAGGAAAAACAGCTGATGGAGTTTTTACATCCAACGCAGTAAATTCGGAAGCTAGCTATGTGTGCGGTGTCACGCACACATAGCTATCCGCCGGGCACTGTTGACGCAGTAGAAACGTGTGTGAGAGTTAATGTTGCAAGTATAGTGAATAAAAAGATCACTAATTTTTTGATTAATGCGTAAACGCGAGTTGAAGTAACAACTTAAAAAAGATACAGTTGGGTATTTAACCGTCAACTTGCCCGATGCTAAGCGAAGGTGCGGTCAACGGTGAAGCACGCTCGCCTATAAAAGACCGATTCACTCACGACTTGAAGGCACCCAGATTGTTTCTATCAGAAAACACCCACTCGGGCAGCAAATTTCAGTCCTTAGCGATTCGTACAATGAAGGTAGAATGGAACCGTACCTAAACATGCCTTAGTCTATGGTATTTTAAAAAGAAGTATCAGTTATCTGGTTCTCATAGTACTTTTAAACTGAACTAGATGGCGCTGTGTGAAATTACCTTTGATTATTTTATCCATCGACACCAAACTACGTGTAACTTCAGCTTAACAAACCATCAGTTAAGTCAACACTCACTTATCGCTCATTCATCTAACCGTATCATGTACTCTGACAAATCGATACAAAACAACGACCAATCGATAATTGCGTAGATATGAATCGATTCTGATCGAGTCGACTGCACCAATTACCTATTAATGATCGGTGGAGGTGTAATCATCGATTCTTATTTGTCATTCATAGAAATTGATGATAGTGTGGGCCAAGCCATGAGTGATGTGATTTAGAAACGTGAATTATAGAAAGTCTTGTGACTTTGTGAATTATTTCGAACTTAATCGGATATCTGAGACATGTGAAGACAAATTGAGAACCTCCTCCTTTTTAAAGTCGGTTAAAAATTAGTCTTAGTTAGCAGCCCTGTTGGCTCATTGATAGTAGGTATATCTGAATATCTATATGAATAGCTGTAGGGCGTGGGTTCGGTTCCCGGCCAGGAACCAACGCACAAACATACCATAAAACATTTTATGGTATAAACAAATGTTTGTTATGTGTCTGAGTATTCTGTATGTTTTAATCATTATTTTATTTGAAAATGATTTGTAATTATATTATTTTACATTAGTTTTACTAATTATTTAGGTTGTATAAAACTTCACTTCACTTTAACACAGTAACATAGTTACAAAATACGCTTCTACCTTTTAACTTCTACCATCATTCTACCCTCAAAACATAATAGATTTAAACAAACATTCCCATTAGATCGAACGGTTAAATTCACTATAAAAAACATCGTTACGAATACATTAGAAGGTGATAATTCCAGCAAATAATAGTGATTTGGATGATGATAGTGATACGGCATCGCTTGATGGTGAGGATTGTTGTGGTGTTAAGAAATAGTGATGAGGTCTATATTTTATATTGACCGGAAATGGGTACAGTCAACAAAATTATATAAAACTAATATATGTACATAATGAAAATTGTGAATGATCCTAGCTTTTATAACGACTTGTGAATACAAAGTTTTTTTAATGACTAACTAACTTACGTTACTTCGTGCATATATTAACTTAAAGGTTCAGAGAGAAATTACACACGTGTATCAAATAAGCAACAGTAATAAAACTTGCGCTATTTGTCATTAAATTAAGATAAAGGGTGCCTTTTATCCAAATACCAAATTAGAAGTGAATACGTCCAGTTCGTTTTTCGATAATCCCAGAAGAACCTAAAATTTTTCTGATATAAAAAGTATTCAGTATGTTAATTCAGGTAATAAACTAAATGTGTGCCAAATTTCATACAAATGTATTCAGCCGTTTTTGTGTGATTGAGTAACAAACATCTACATAAAAAAATTCACATTTATAATATTACTAGCTGCGCCCCGCAGTTTTGCCCGTGTGCTGATGGATGATGATGATGATGAAAAGTATCCTATCTTTTATTCCAGAGCCTAAGGTATCTACATGCAAAATTTCATCCAGATCCGTTCAGCCGTTCTGGCGTGATTGAGTAACAAACATCCATCCATCAATCCATCCATCCAAACTTTCACATTTATAATATTAGTGGGATTATTATTATTAGTAGGATTGGTTTTGTCAGTCATCTCGCCTGATTATAAGTGAAGATGCGGTCTACGATGAATTACGCTTGCCTAGAAGAAATCGATTCACTCGCGGCTTAAAGGCCTGTATTTTTGTACTTAGTCGAGTCGAGTGTACTTAGTAGAGGGTCTTTGTACTCACCATTATGAACAATACCTATATTGTGCTGTCGGTCAAAAATAAAAATAAAACTCTATTACCCGGAAGTAGCCACCTGAGGTGGATGAAAGAATGAAAGTATCAAAAGCATCTTACGGTGTTAAAAGCAAACAACAGAATTACTTTGCTAAAATGAAACTCATTCAACAGCAAACGATGTGGCTATCATTAATCAAAGAAAAACTCTATTATTTTAACCTAGAACCCTTAAAATAATGTTTACAGAACCATCAGAGCGTAGATTCAGATTGCGCCTGACCTGTTTTTTATTCTGTCGGTACTTTCTTGAAGACGCTCCCACAATACCACCAACTTAACTAAAATTTTGAGCGAGAGCGCCACTGAAACAATTGCCGACTTAAACTAAAAGCCTCACTTGCAAAATTTTAGTTCCCTCGTTTTGTCATCGATTGAAATAAATTGGTTGAGCTGTAAAAAGAAAGTACTGTCGGAAAAAAGAGAATTATCTTAAGCCTCGGGCGTCCAGCGCGACTCCGAAACAAAACGTACAATTCATAATTATCGACCTGCGCGCTAGTGATGGGTTAAAATATTTGTCGGTAAACACTCTAATTTTTACTAATAATAATACATAACGTCAAAATTAAAATTTCAACGAGACTTTTCACTGTCCTGTTTTAGAGTGTGATCGATTTCGAAAATTTAATTTATTATTAACCATGCAGCTTTTAGACGTGCAATAGTCAGGATAAAGATATATTTAGTACTATTGTTAGATTCGTGGAGTTTTAGACATTAAAAATATCTTTGATCTTTGAGTTTAGTTATTAATAACTGTTTGTAATTGGTATGAACAATAATGAGGTACATTATCATTATTATTTGTTTTTGTATTTCTAGCCATTATTGATTTACTCCTCCTCCTGATGTCGTATTCCTCATGTCCGAGGGTCGTGACACTTGTGACATGCAGCGCGCCATAAACAGATGTGTTGAGTGCAGTCTGACATGAATCTGGTGGGACAAACGCATCGGATTTCTAGAGGTTGTCACCTTCCTACCTGGCTATGTGGCCAAAATATTCGAGAAGACGCTTAAGACAGATGGTAGACAGTCTCTTCGTGACCTTGAGCTGAAGTATCGATACGTTGGTCCGATATGCTGTCCATAGTATTCTGAGCATTCTTCTCCAACACCACATCATTACTGATTTAGTTTTTCCAAATTAGTGGGAGTTTTTGTAAAATTTGATTAATCTGGATGTAATTTCTGTATGGAGCACTGCTGCCAGCTTTGCACTCTATGGAAAGGAGGGATAAAAGTCTTATCGAAGACAATTCGATGGTGGTTTTGTAGCTTTAAAGCCTAGCCTAGAAGTGGCTAACCTGTCGGTTTTTTATCGAATACATTACAGTGAGTATGCTTCAAAACTACACGACCAAACCTTGCCATCACCGTTTAACTACAACACAACCATACGTTTGCCTAAAAGGCTTACCACCACTTTTCTTGTGAGAATTGCTGATGTGTGCAAGTCGTTGCCTGCGCCTGTGTTTCCAACTAAGTACAACCCGGGATTATTCAAGAGAAATGTAAATAGATATTTCTTAGGTAAACGTGCTCCATCTTCGGCCATATCGTCGCTCGCTATCAGATGAGATCGTGGCCAAGGGCATGCATAGTACGAAATAAATAAAAAAAAAAATTGCATTTAGCGTGAACTTTAAAATTATCGATATTTAACAGTTGGCATCCCTATTCAACGCAATTACCTGTGCAATGAGCGTCACGTTTACTTAGCGCATGAACATCAAAGGCGCCGCCGCCCGCCGATATTCGCGCCAAAATTTGCCAAATTTAACATTTTTTAGCTTAATAAAGCCCAATTTTACCATGCCGCTGTCAGGCAGGTTTATTTATTTACCACGACATATATTTAAATTGTATTTTCCAGTGATCGAATTAAATAAAATGAATTACTTACGCTTTTAATGAAATTGCTTCACTTTAACCCTTAATGATGGTTTCGTTTAATTTTGTGCTGGATATGGATTGCTATTTAAATTTAACTGTCTGATCGATATTTGTCAAGCTAAGTAACTACAGGTTGAACTAACTTTAAAGTAATCAAAATTTTCAAACGAAATGAAAGTGTCTATAAATAATAATTTAATAAGCTGAATAATAAATCTTATTGACTTCATTATTTACCTACCCATTTTTGTGTTCAGAAAAGTTTTGCGATCTTAAGATCGCAAAACTTTTCAGAACACAAAAAAGCTATATTAATATAGCTATGTACATTTGTAGCGATAATAGTAACCACCTACCACTACCACCCTAAAATTGAAAATCTGCCGCCAAGCACCTAACAGTGTGCTGTGGCAACCTCATTTGATTATTTTTCCATTGACCATTCCAGGCTAGGTGTGTTTACCATCTTCGACCACACAGTCACTCAATATCAGGTGAGCTGTAATCAACCAACATGAAATGTGTCCAAAAACAACACACTTTCTAAAATACTAAAAACATTTTTGTTAGCTCAATTAACATCACTAAAATCTGTTTTACCATCTTCAACCTTCAATACCAATAACAAATGACACGACCACTTTGATTGCAATAATAACCGATTGAGCATTCAGCAAATCAATAACAATAAATATTTTTATTTGCAGGTAAGCTAGTGCTCTCCGGTCGGATTGAGGTGAGGTCTTCCCGCCCAGCGCAATTTGTTTGTAAAAGTCATTAATATGTTCTGTACCGTCACATGAATGTATAATCGAGATGAGTATAGCTTGACCACGCCGATAAAGAAAAAGAACTTCAACATAAAATACCACTTTTGGTGTAAGTAATCAATTTTAAATTTCAGGAAAACATTTTTTGGATTCGAAGCATTTCTTGGCATACTTGATCACGTTGAAAAAAATAAATTTCCATCCAATAAAAAATTACATAATTGATTGATTCAGGCTTTACTTTGCGGATGTTCATTTTGAGTGTTCAAGGTATATATTTAGTTAATTTCCGCTTAACAGTCGTTTCAGTTACAACAGTGATGATGATTTAAACCTAACTAACTTAGCAACAATAAAAAAAAAAACTGAAACTCTACTTAATATCTAAAACTAAAATTAGACATAAACTTAAAAGCTAAAACAAATTAATACACCTTGAACACTAAAAAAAAAAACTTTATCTATATCTATACAAATACAAAATTCAATGTGTGTGTGTGTCTATGTTTTCTATAAATTTCAAAACGGTGCGACCGAGTTTGATAACATTTTCAGGCAATCTGTAGATTAGTTCAGCCGCTGATCTTGTGAAATTTTGTAGAGAACGAATCAATACTTTTTTACCAAGTGCTCCCATGCAAACCCCTAGTATTCAATATGTAATATTATAAAACCGAAAGTTTGATTTCGATAAAATTTTAACGAGCTGATGCCCTGAAGCTAACATATAATTTTGTTAATATTATCCCGGAAATCGCGGGACGTAGCTTGTTACTGTATATATTCCATTTAAATTCCTGATCCTGAAGATAAAAAGTTTAACTAATTGATACATTTATACATAGATGTTAAAATTCCTCTTTATCCTGGTCAAACATTTCTCATATCGACTAATGAAAGTTCGTAACGTCGTATGCGCATGCGAAGTCGAATGCCGATTTATCGATATTTCACGGCGCGGCGACAAAGCTATCGACAAATCTGAAACATGGCGCATCACTAGTTTATGTCACTTGTTTTATCTTTGATGTGTATTAAACTCATTTTATGCAATTCTGCTTACATCTATTGATTTCCGAGTTCTTTTTGTTCAGTTTTATTTTTCAATTATTACAGACGAAGTTTTTCCAATGTGTAAATGATTGTTCCGCTTTCTGTTCTTTAGACAAGACTAGTTTTTATATTCCTATAGGCTGGTATTATCTATCTCGTAGTCCTTGCATAATATGATACTCTATTTGATCATTTTTGTGTTAGTATAATAGTTTAATTTCAGTTATACTTGGTGAGAGATCTATCTACCTGTACATCTATTAACTGAATATCTGTTTTTAATTATAGTTGATAGTTTCTTTCTTGGTTTGTCTATATATCTACCTAAAGTATATTCCGAGGCAATGTACTAAGCGTTTAGTACTAACAGTATATTAAGGTGCATATTTGTAGAGCAACAGTAGACCCCTGATTTAAAAACAATCCAAACAGTTCAAACGCTCACGCATTCGCCAGTCATGCGAAGAATCTTCGACAAAGCAAAGCATGCCTGCCTTATCAGAAATAATTGGTAACCGCGGCAACGTCTCTATCTAACGAATTTCTAATTTATTGTGTGCGATAGTCCACACCACGCATAAATCCTGCGCGAGCGCATCTAATCGTGCGCGCTGGCGGTATCTAGCGGCGCCTTTACGTACTAAGATGCTGAGGCGTGCCGCTTGGACTCCGAGCTCCCTTAAAATATTTCTATTCTTGCTATCTAGTGTTGGCGCTGTTGTGATAACACCCCGTATTAATTGACTATTTGAATTTGTTAAGTGCAGTGTTTCCGCAAGTTAGTTGCGTAACTTCAGTGATGCAAGCATCGGTAGCACAACAGTTCACTGGTTGGAAACGGAATTCGCAATGAGAATCTAAAAAAGGAATTGTCGATAAAGCAGGGGTAGATTTGTGATATTTTTTAATTTCAAAAGCGATTGAAGCGCGGTTTCGTTGGCAAAACAGCATCTAGTTGAGGTCGTGGGTTTGCCAGAGAGACGACGTCGTTTTTGTACGGCGAGACACAATGGCAAAAGTTCGTCGTTTCATAATTCTTATAGACCATAACTTGATAGTTATTTTTTCTTTGTTACTGAATTTTTAATACAGAAAATATTATTATACTACTTATTGTAACAAAACAAACTTCAAGAAATAAGTATGAAGAAAAAAACTATCTACAAATTACATCCTAACATATAAACTACTGGTCTAGAGGAACTAATAAAATAAACTAACCTAAAAAGTCGCTATCAATGGGAAGAGTTCCCAAAACGCTGGCCCCATTGCCGCGCTGTATAGCAATACTCACACGTTGGGCAAAACAAAGGCCAGCGTTTTGTTCACTTGATAGTTGATGTACCGTGGATACCTACGTTAAATAATTTTTTATGTAGACTGTAGGATTCGAAATCGTATATCTAAATCAGAGTTTTTTTAACTGTAAAAGTAATGAGACGACACGAAACGCTTTCCTTATGGTATACCTATGACTATTGCAGCGACACACAGAACTTTGATTAAGAAATCAAAGTCCAGGGCATCGCTACTTTGGCGCTCATTACTGTACATCATTCAATGGTTAGTGTCAACAGCCCTGTAATTTCGCTAGCTGCATGCAGTACCCCTTAAAACAGAACATTGTAATGTTCACACACTAGGTACTGCTTGACAGCAGAATGTCTGGTACTATGGTACCTACCGAGTATTTCTTTTTATTGTTATTAATATCTAACGTGCTCTGGACGCCATTGTGTTGAAATGCATCTATGTTGTATAGCTGTTACCTGGCAAATGCAGTATTACAATTTTGTTATCTGCAATTTTTCTCTTTATATCAGGCGGGGTGTTTTTGATCTCTTTGCTTGTAAACTGTAAGAAATAATGCTGGACATTCAGTACAAGACGCAAGAAAATAAACTATAGTTAGCCTATGGTCTTCAAACAGCCTAAAAATTTGACTCTAGGCCTGCCCACTGGTCCTGCACGAACTTGCTTAGTATTTCTTCATGTTCCTGGTATTTGTTAAGTATTCGGATCAAGATCCCGTGATCTGATGTGCCCATTGCGGCTTTTGTTGTGAGCACAGACGACTTTATCTCAACTGTACTGGGGGCTACTAATGTTCCTTTTGAATTGTAGTTAAATCATTTTGAGAAACATTAGTAGTATCTAAACAAAACTCTTAATTAAGTTGATGAAGTCCTTGATGATCATTTTTGATATTAGTTCTGCACTGTGCTGCTTATGCCTGCTTTTGAAGAGTAATCCTTAATCCACCAATTCACATACGTTATTGAGTTTCTTCCTTAGACATATTTTCCTGACGTTGTTTTCCGCTATCGAAAAACCTGTGATAAATATGATTTTTATCTGGCTCCAAGAAAAGGTTCTGAATTTGGTTATATATATTTTATGTTTGTTATCTAAGAACTCCGTCATTTATAAACCATTTTTTTTTAAAGATTTACTTTCACTTTGGTAACATTATGATTAGTACCTGGTTGACCGAGCGTTGCTCGGCTGGAAACATGGATAAAACGACGTTTTCTGAAAATGAAACCTAGCTAGATCAATTTTTCGCCCCCGAAACCCCCTGGATACAAAATTTCATGAAAATCGCTGGAGCCGTTTCCGAGATTCAGAATATATATATATACAAGAATTGCTCGTTTAAAGATATAGATAAATAATACTTTTAGATTGCAATCCAACAGAATTGTCATAAAGAGCGGTTCAGTATCGATTTTTACACCAAAATACCTAAAACCATATTAATGCAGTATTTGGGCTTAGGGGCAAGGAGTCAGTTGTTTTTTAATGATTAATTTTTATTTATTAATTCCGTATAGAATCCAGTAGTGTTAACCCCGGGGTCGAACCCACAAATACGTGTGATGAGACACGTGTTTACAGCTGGGCTTATTTATCTAATCTATCTTATACCTTTAAACGAGCAATTCTTGTATACTCGTATATGAATATATAATCTGAATCTCGGAAACGGCTCCAACGATTTTCATGAAATTTAGTATGCAGGGGGTTTTGGGGACAATAAATCGATCTAGCTAGGTTTCATTTCTAGATAACGATGTTTTATGCGTGTTTTCAGCCGAGCGAAGCTCGGTCATCCAGGTACTGTAAAAGTAATAAGACGAACGAAACGCTTTTCTGGTGGTAAGAAATAACGCCTGTCCATTGCAGCGATACATAGAACTTTGAGTGACAAAACACTAGGGCATCGCTGCTTTGACGCTCATTACTTTGAGACATTAGATGGTTAGTCTCAACAGCCCTGTAATTTTGCTAGCTGCACCCTTCAAACCGAAACACAGTAATGTTTACACACTACTGCTTGGCGGCAGAATACTGCGGTGGCTCCTTCTGAAGAGGTCTACCACAGAGTAGACCTCACCTTCAAAGTTAACCCCCCGCATTCGTAAAGTTTGTACCGATTGACATTTGTTAAGACTTTGCTACATTTATCACTGAAGATTGCAGCGCTTTATTGCCTTCGTGATTTGTGGGCTCCATCACAGAATAAGTAATACTTATTACTTTGGCTCCGTTTAAGGTAAGAACTGTTGGGAAAACTTACAAATGAAGATATTTTTCTTAGTAAATCATGACTAGTTTGCCCTAGTTCACTATGGATAGATTTATAAGCATGTTGGTTATTTTATGCAAGACATGTGTAAAGTATTTTTAGTTAGTTACCGCTTGTGGTTTACTCACAGTCGTCAGGTTTCCCAAACAAATTTCATAGAAATATATCAAGATTTTTTTTTGAAAATAAATCGCAACACTTTTATTACTGTAATATTTAATTTACCAAACGGTACAGCAGTAAAGTCTTTGTATAACTTTTCAAATTACTATTATCATTTTAAAATAGAATTACGAAATTATTTCGTTGTGCATAGCAACATTGCAAGTTTTTGTGCCAAGTGATCTATAGTGTGAAAAGCCTTGTAGGTCTCGAGAATTGAATGGAGGCAAGCGATTATCTCCCCAGTTGCCTGTCATTCCAATGAATAAGATAAATAAACCTGCAGCAAGCAACAAGTCTATCATGTAAATCCATTAACAAAAACGCCGGCGCCTCTGCTACGCCCGACGAACGAAAAATACGTTTTATTACGTCGGAAAAAGCGAAACAAAAGTGCACTTATATCATCTATCAAGCCTTGAATCTTAAAACAAACGCGACATCAAACATTAAAAAGTTAAAAACAGTTCATCATTATCCCTAATTGACGTCCTCCGCGAACAATGTCGTCGGGACTAGTGCTGTACCCGCAAAAACTGTAATCTATCGATTCTTTCCCCGCACGTAACCGTTTTTATTTCCGAACGCATGCCGATCGCTCCCGAGTTCGAATTGCGAGCTATGCCGTGCCAATTACAATATCGCCCTTACGAGCTCCACAAAAATTTACCCACAATTTTAGTAGTAGTATTAAGCCAGCAATAAAGTCGAAACTGCAATACAGAATCCACAATGCGCACTTTACGCAGCAAAAAGCTGCACTTGGAGTCATGAATTAATCATGAGCAGCGACAAATAGTGTAGGTAAAGGTCAGTCGCTTTATTATAGATGCGTCCAGATCACCTGTTTGATTGGACGGGCTTTGCTAATTCTATGCTCATTAGTCAAATCTTAGAATTAAAAAAATACAGTAGCAATATACCATATACAGGTTTACATACGATACCAAGCATTCTTAGTTTGAAAATGAGCGGGAAAATTGTGACGGGCAGCGCGTCGCGGTGCGAAGTGTCAGCCAGTTTCACTCGTTGCGTCTTGGCGCGCACTGAGCACACACCCAGGCCCGCCTCCGTTCCGCCCACTGGTGTGTTGCCAACTTCACGGCGGTCCGGGAAAGTGGGAAAGTCGATGTAAGTGGGGAAGGTTGCCATGGTGGACGGCCACTGGTGGGGTAACGTGTGAGTGCGATTTGTCAACGAGTTTGATCGATAGGCTTGCTAGCAAGGCAGTCGCTTGCGCTCGTTGCGAAATTGACTTTAAGCGCAGTTTTTACATTCGGAATTTATTGATTTGTTCTGTTTGCTACACATTTAGATGTTCATTTTCTAAACGTTGCCGAACAGTATAGCGAGGACGACGGTTGCTAAATACTCCAATGAAATGATGTTTTTGCTTTTCCATGTTGTAAGCTGAAGTCATCCGTTCCACGAAATTGACGGTTGCTAACTTGGCAACGAGTTCTTTGAGATAAAATATTCATTGAATCTAAGAAAACTACGATAGATTGGCACACATATTCCGAGACGGAAAAGCACTTATCTATTGATCACAGAGTGTGTTAAAAAGAAACACGAAAAAGAAAGTAATTACATTAAATATACAATAGGTACTATATTAATTCCGTCTAAAAGTTATCACATTTTTGTCAATAACTATGTTCTTGACACATCAGCTCGACATCGTAAAAAGATACGCCCGTATGGTTTTTCTTTAATTTAATATTGTAATAATATCGACAAGCATAAGTATAATAATATAGATAAGCATAAGTATAGATTTTCGGCGCTGAAATGTGTATGTAAAATATTGTTTATAACAATAACGTACCTTTTTTAAATGTAATTTAAAATAAATAACACATATAAAGTCAAAAGATGACTATTATTACGTTTGACCCTCATCTCACCCGATGTGAAGTGAAGATGCGGTGTAGGATGGAGCACACTTACCTAGAAGGAACCTACTTATATATATATAGAAACTCTTTATTATGTACACTGCATTACTACTATTAATATACATATATTAATTTTCTTTGTTATTTTTTTACATTGTACAAAAACATAAATAGTTTAAAAAACTAGGGTGCAGCAGCGAGGCAGGGTTCACACTGCTGGTGGTAACAACCGACGTTATTTTCTTTTTTTTTACGAGTTCAAATAATTACAGATCTTGCGTTTGACCCTCATCTCGCCATATGCAGTTTACGACGGAACACATAAATAAACCGATTTACTTGCGAATTTAAGGTATCCAGATTCTATCCAGTATCTTCCAGGTAACACTTAATCAGGCAATAAACGCCATCGTTTACCGGTTCGTACGGTAAAGGTAAAATCGAACCGATTAGTTCGAGTTTTTGGAATATCAACCATGAAGTGCGGTGTCGCTTTTTGGAGGTCCTAGCTAGCTGTCCGTTAGGAGAATGGTAAACTTGGTGGTAGATGTCCTAAACAGGAGGTCGTCTGCCAGTACCAGATATTCTGCCGCCAAACAGTAGTGTGTAAACATTACTGTGTTCCAGTTTGAAGGGTACTGCAGCTAGCGAAATTACAGGGCTGTCGAGACTAACCATCGAAAGTATCAAAGTAATAAGCGTCAAGTCAGCGATGCCTTGGTATTTGTTTTGTTTCTCAAAGTTCTGTGTATCGTTGCAATGGTTATAAACATGCGTTATCTCTTACCATCAGAAGAACATCTCGTTCGTCTCATTACATAAAAATAATGGGTAGAGTGGAATTAGGTCCAGGAGATCTAAAGCACACAATAGAAGACACTGTTTATTCTGGATTTGAGGTAAATTTACTCATTGCAATCACGACCTGCAACAACTATACATTTAGAGTTTCACAATAGCGACTGCAGTAAGATTTCTAAATACCTAGATGACCCCTTTAAGTCTATTTTCGTTCATCACATAAAATATAGCATATAAACACAGAATTCTTGTCTAGAAACATAAAACCGTATGCAGAAGAGCAATCGTAGATTTCTCCAGAGACATAACCTAGTTACGATAGGATGCAAATAGGATACAGAAGGAAATAACGGTATCTTTTAGATTTTTACCTTTTTCAAAGCATAGGATAACATACAGCACATGTCCTGTACTG
The DNA here is from genome assembly GCA_950106695.1 of Biston stratarius. NCBI lineage: Eukaryota > Metazoa > Arthropoda > Insecta > Lepidoptera > Geometridae > Biston > Biston stratarius. The sequence goes on along the minus strand of OX467106.1, from coordinate 29,606,168 downwards.
CACTGTGAGATTTCCCTGAGGGTTGGACGCGATATCTACTACGGACGTGACACGAAAATGTCATAGTAGAGTTTTCTAAGTTTGTGTTTCAATTTTTGTAGGATTTGTTTACTTATATTTTTTTACGACAAAATGTCGATTCAGCTTGAACTTTAGTGATATTCAGTCCAAAAAAATCCCGCCCCTGACTGTGCCTGGTGGTGTACCTGGTGCAAAGGAACCCATGAGGTTGGTAGCATTCCCGCGCTCGATGGCAATGGCCAGCCTTTGCACTAAGAATGAGCTGGAAGCAGGATCACCTCGCTGGTCACTTATGCGTTGCCCTAATTCAGGCACCTTCATTTATTTTGGTTCCAATCAAAGATTTTTTTGTTATGGACGACCTAGGTAGTATTATTAGGCTCATCTGATGTTGAGTGACGGTGTGGTCGACGATGGTAAACTCACCTAGTCTGGAATAGAATTGGCTCTGAAGTGAGGCTACCGGAACAAACCGTTAGGTGCTTGGAGGTAGATTTTGAACTTCACGATGGCAGCTAGCTAGCTATGATGCTATGGTTTTTTTTTTTAATGTTAAAGTAATGAAATGTGCAAAACGCTCTCCTGATGGTAAGAGATAACGCCTGTCCATGACCATTGCAGCAATACACAGAACTTTGAGTAGCTAAACAAAGTCCAGGGCATTGCTGCTTTCGTCTCGACAGCCTTATTATTTTGCTGGCTGTAATACCCTTCTAATCGGAACACAGTATAGTTTACACACTACTGCTTGGCGGCAAAATATCTGATAATACGTTGGTACCTACTTAGACGACCACAGCCTGCTAAGGAGATCTACCACCAAGTAAATCTACCATACTTCCACTCAACTACCATCGCTACAAGATGGCCACAGGGAACGATAGCGGATTTCCATCTTATGATTTTAGCCTAACTGGAAATAGAGACATGTTTGGCCAAGCGTAGGGGTTCACTTACAAAACAGACAACATAATCTGAAAATATATGCGAACAATGTTGATAAAACTAATTTGAGTAGGAAGCATCTCTAATTTAAATTAATTTGATTCTGTCTGGTCTGGTCATTTCGTCTGATCGACGCCACACGTCACCAAAATGACTTCTATTTTGCGCAGATATTAGGTAAGTGTTACCATTCAACGTGGAGTGGGTCATCGTTTTTGGATCTATTATTATTACCATTCAGTTTGATTAATTTTTATTAATTGTTAAATATTATGTTTATCTAGTATTTCATTATATTTCCATATTCAAGTAAATACGTATTAGAGTAAATGAATTCTTTGAACATCGTAAATTATTTTAAAATGCCTGTCATCTCAATAGCGTGGGCGATTCACACGCCAAAGGGCGTGGGTTCAAACCCTAACAATGAGCTTGTGCTGTCGGTGAAGAAAAACATCGTAAGGAAACCACAGCGTGATGGTAGGGTACTATCTAGTACTTGACTGGTTTAGCTACCACCCTCAAATTGAAAATCTGTCGCCAAGCTTCTAACCGGCAGCTTTACTTGAAAGCTAGTTCCATTCTAGGCTAAGTGTGTTTACCATCTTCGACCACATTGTCACTTAACATCAGGTGAGCTGTGGTCAAACACATAGCCTGACAACAATAAAAAAAAATATTTAACAGACACAGAACAAACAAACGTTTATAGTTACATGAACCATTATACAATATACAGTTGAGTAATTTATATCATAATAAATCGTGTATAATAGTGGTCATAATATCTGTTTAGTTTTATCATATGGTCTTTAGGGATAATTGTTTTCAATGGTTCAGTAGATCCTCTTTTTTATTATATTACTGGCTTTTTAGGGGCAAAATCAATCTAGTTGATATTGCTGTTAATTTTGTTTTATCTTTATGTACAATTGTACATATATACATTATAACTTATACATATAAGTACATATATATATGTATATCTTTCGTTTTATTTAATAAACACATAATATTTTTTTACATACGTACTATTTTGAACTTAATGTTAGTGTTACAAAATATTCCGTCTGTTCTATAGACGTATCGTGTTCTCCATTCCTAGTTGTTTGCAAGAGATCGCTCATAGCGATAGGGCACTTGTGGCACTAGATCATAAGATTTTTTTGTTTCCCGTACTTTTCTGGCAATCTTTGGTGTGCACAATAAAAAACAACTATCTATCTAGCTAAAAATCGGTCCAAATCTGGGAAACGAGTTTTTCCGAGTTTAAAGTTTTGCATACATTGAGCAAAGCTCGGTCGCTCGGGTTCAGTGATTGAAACACAAACAGAGAAACGGGAAGACGGAAGCGTCCGCCACGTACTAAGACTCGCGGGAACAATGTGCGGAATTATTATACTCGTAACAAGTGACAATGAGGGCCACACACGTGGCGCCACAGGCCGGCAGAGCGGCCAGGACGTCCGGCTTGCGGGTGACAATACTGCGGTGACAATAAATCTAATTCTATACTAAGGGTCTTTTAAAGTTACCCAAGGCTTAAGTTTCAACTTGGTTGTAGATATCCTAAGCAGTAGGTCGTCTAGGTAGGTACCACCGCAATACCAGATATTCTACCGCCCAGCAGTAATATGTAAACATTACCAGTTTGAAGGGTACTGCAGCTAGCGAAATTACGGGGCTGTTGAGACTAACCATCGAAAGTCTCAGAGTTTGACTGCCCCGTTGACTCATTGCTAGTGTGTTCAAGAGTCGTAGGGCATGGGTTCGGTTTCCACTCAAGACAATCATTTTGTGATATAGTCAAAAATGTTTCTTCTGTGTCTGGGTGTTCTGTATATTATAAATATGTATTTACAAAAAAAAAGTATTTAAGTATTATTAATATTTAAGTATTAATGTCCTACGATATTTATTTTAAAGTAATAAGCGCCAAAGCAGTGATACCCTGAACTTTGTTTTACTACACAAAGTTTTGTGTATCGCTGCAATGGTCATGGACACGCGTTATCTTATCTTATATCTTTAAACGAGCAATTCTTGTATAAGTATATATATATATATTTATATAACAAGTCATAATCACAAAATGTCAATAAAACAACTACAACCACTCCATTAAAACAAGGAAAAACTAAACTAAAGGGAAATCACTCGCGCTCCGCACCCACACGCCCAAATGTTCCCATGAGGCTGGCCGCGTTACCTCGCTGGATGGCCAGCGAGATGTGTTGGGTCAAGTAGAGGCCCGAAAGTGGATCGTGCCCCCTATCCCTTAGGCGCCGCCCAAGTTCCGCGACAAACTTCTTCGCCTCGGAGGCCCAAGGACCCGCCGTCTCGACAGCGAAAGGGACGAACTCGTACGCTGACTCAAGTGTCGCATATTTCAGGTGCTTGCCTTTTGCAGCTGTTTCTGCACCTGAACTAGCGACCCGCTGAGTGGCGTGGAGGTGACAGGATGCGTACGTGCTGACGCACGTAGCATCCCATATGAGGCAACGACCTCTTTGCCACGGAATCAGCGTGAGTCCGTCGGGCCGCTTACCATCCGAGCGCGACAAGCCGGGAGGCTCCAGCGCGCAGGGGATGTCAGCCTTTACGAGCGCCCTCCTAATGACCTCGTTAATTGCGTGATGCCGGGGTCTACGTCCTGCGCAACGAGTACAGCTAAGGCCGTGATAGCCGTTAGCCTCTACGGTCGCACCACAGACGCATATGTGTGGCTCACAAATAGCGCAGCCGAGTCGGAGTCCCGCGGCCACCCTAAGAGAGTCGTTGTCCAGCAGCGTGCCCACGTGAGGAGATGGAAGGGCATGCAACCAAGCACCAGACTCAGGTCTAGAGGCGGCATTGAGACGGGCCAGCTCGACCCCTGTAGCGGTACCGCGCAGCTGAGAGAGTATTATACTTCCGGCTATATCGTCCCAGCCCCTCTGCAACCCCGGCTTCGCAGGTAGGTCAGCGCCCGGATATCGCAACGACCACACTTCCTGAGCCTCCGCGGCGTAAGGGATACAGACCGAATCACCTGAAACAGGCAACATCGCGGTTACTAGGTCCATAACCCCGTAAGAGGAGGCGAGAAAAGCTATGGGACCAGACTCCTGCAAGCGGCGCACTCCAAGGCCACCAAATCGGATCGGCAGACTGGCCTGACACCACTGCGCGTCACTGAGGCTGACGTTCAAAGTTTCCTCCAGGATCTGCTTTAGTATGCCATCAAAACATTCAACTCCCTCGGGTACTTGCCAAGTTGGTGAAGTACGTATGACGTACGTCAGCCTGGGCATCGCGAAACAGGTCCTCAGGAGGGTCAAGGCGACATGTGCTGGCAGGTGTCGGAGATGGCCTGCCAGTAAGGTTTATATATATATTCTGAATCTCGGAAACAGCTCCAACGATTTTGATGAAATTTAGTATGCAGGTGGTTTCGGGGGCGATAAATCGATCTAGCTAGGTTTCATTTTTAGAAAACGTAATTTTATCCATGTTTTCAGGCAATGAAAAACCGAGCGAAGCTCGGTCAACCAGGTGCTATCTTATAATCAGGAGAGCGTCTCATTCATCTCATTACTTGTACATTAAAAAAAAAGAAAGTTCTATCTAATGTATTTGATATTAGGCAATATTATAGACTTCATAGAAAGACATTTAACCAAATTGATATGCCCTCAAAAGTTTTTAAAATGGCATGTCACGGACAAAAACTGAATACGACTAAAAGTTGCGTTACAAAACCAAATGAGAAAACAGATATTAGCATAACGCTGAAAGCAATATCTTCCAAACAAAATTAATTTAATCTCTGCAAGATAATTAAATTTTCACTCAACTTATGACGCCAGAAGTTTTGCTCAACAAGAGCTCGTTCATTTACTTGCCAAATATAATCTTCACATTAACATACAAAGTTGTATGTTAAATTAGTATAAAATATTATACAGCAGCCGTAAAATATATAACGTGATGATTTAACTAGTAGTTGTAACTATAAATCTCTAATTAAAATAATTGTTAGCATATAGTAGCACTTTGTTATACTATAAATAGTTTTATTATATATTTTGGCAACTTGGTAACATTGATTCATTCGTCATTGAAGCGGTTTTTTGCTATTCTATCTCTATTTTATTTTACTGGGAGAATATGTCCATTTACTTCTGACAAAATTTATGAAACAGCTGATTTTTTTAAATTCTTGACAGGTTAGGTGTTTGACCACTGCTCACCTGATGTGATTAGATATTCTGTCACCAAGCAGTAGTGTGTAAGCATTACTCTATTTTGGTTTGTAGGGTAATTACATTTAGCGAAATTACAGGGCTGTTGAGACTAACCATCTAAATAAAATCTCTCGAGTAATGAGCGCCATAGCAGCGATGCCCTAGACCTTGTTCTGTCACTCACAGTTCTGTGTATCGCTGCAATAGTCATGCACAGGCGTTATCTCTTACCATCAGGAGAGCGTCTTGTTCGATTCAATACTTTTACATTGTGGTTGAAGTTGGTAAACATTAGTAGCCTAGCCTGGAAAGGAAATAGCTCTGAAATGAGGCTATCGGAACATATCGTAGTTTGAGAAGCATTTGAGCTGAATTGATTAATCATGCTGCTTAGATATATCTTAAGACTTTTTTTATGTAAAATTAATAGGATGATCGAGACGTTCTCATGATGGTAAGAGATAACGCCTGTCCATAACCATTGCAGCGATACACAGAACTTTGAGTAGCAAAACAAAGTCCAGGGCATCATTGCATTGGCGCTCATTACTTTGAGACCTGATGGTTAGTCTCAACAGCCTTGTAATTTCGCTACATAATAATAATAGTAATTTATTACACTAAAAACTTTGTAGCGATGATAGCTCAATGGTTAGCGCGGTCGGTTCGCATGCCGAAGGGCGTGGGTTCAAACTCCAACAATGAGCTTGAGCTGCCGGTGAAGTAAAACATCGTGAGAAAACCATAGCGTGGTGGTAGGGTACTTTCTAGTACTCGGCTGGCTAGCTACCACCCTCAAGTTGAAAATCTGCCGCCAAGCATCTAACGGTGTGTTCCGGCAGCCTCACTTGAGAACCACTTCTATTCCAGGCTAGGTGTGCTTTACCATCTTCGACCACACCGTCACTTAACATCAGGTGAGTTGTGGTCAAGAACCAAGCCTGCCAGCGATTTAAAAAAATAAAAAAATACGTAATACAATATGTATTACGTATAATTTTTGAATAATAATTTTAACTTTAATTTTTTAGAATTTTCTGAACTAGAATGTCTTTGTTTATATAAACAGGTTCAGTTCCTTTCGCTGAACTAGGTTATAACACCTGTATTTGAGCGTCAGTGTCCCGCCTTGCTTAATCTAAATCAATACATATTTATACATTCAGAACCCTTCAAACTGGAATACAGTAATTTTAACACACTACTGCTTGACGGCACAATATCTGGTGATGCGGTGTTACCTATATATCTAGATGACCTACTGCTAAGGTTGCCGTTACCAAGTAATAAACAGCTTCATATATAATTTTAAAAGGTTGTTAGGGTATTTATCTATAGTCCTGTTACATTTTTCTAAGGCTATTTTTATCAATTTCCCATCAAATCAAACTATACTTACCGTGATCCACGTGTCAATATCCGCGAACTTTTCAAGTAATCTCGCACAGATATTAAATTTTGATAAAATTCCCTTGTTTGAGTTTCAGAGTGCTCCAAGTTTGCTATCAGCTGTAAGTGGATGTTATATAACTTTGTTCCTTAGGCTGTCAACACACTGAAGCCAGGCGGGTTGTAGGTGGAATTTTCGCGGAAATACGTACATACATATTGGAGGACATTTCACACAGCGACATCTAGCCCAAAACTAAGCAAAGCTTGTACTATGGAAACCAGACAGCTGACTTTTTTTGTTGCAAATACATATTTATAGGTACATCCACACAGAACAAATGTCTGTGTTCGTTACACAAAATCCTGAATGGGAATCGAACCCACTCAGCTCTCGTAGCAGAACTTTACCAAATTAATTAACGGGGCAGTCAACCATAAAACAAAATCGTCCCCGCCGTCTGTACTCTTAGATCTTTTAAACTATGCAACGGATTTTTATGCGGTTTCCATCATAAGACAGAGTGATTCAAGAGGAGGGTTCATAAGTATAATACATGCATATGCGCCACATTAGAAGCGTGCGAAGCCGGGGAGAGTCGCTAGTTATATTATAAAAAACCTAGACTCTACACTGCTTGACCTACTAATACTGGCGCAGTTTGTGATGGCGTACGGTAGAAAACGACGAAGCCTACCTCATACTAACACAGACTGCGGTAGCGGAAGAATTCGCGGCCGTATTTAAATCTGGTTCTTTACGAAACTCTATAGCTATATTTATTTTATTTTTTTGTCGTGGTGGTGCCGGCGTAAAAATTGTACCCCACCCTCTCTACCCGTGGTTGCCGTAAGAGTCGGCTAAGGGATGTTATCCAGAAGATGGGTAGCAGCGTCTTCCTTGAACAATCACACCTAACTGCGCTCGCCAACCCGCCTGCCAAGCGTGGCGAGTATTGGCAAAATCCTTCCCCACGAGGAGGCCTATGTCCAGCAGTGGACGTCCTATGGCTAATGATGTGATAGCTATATTTTACTCCAATACCGTAAAACCGCCATACTCAAAGTATGCTCCGCGGTACCTTAGGGGTCCGCCAAAACCTCTGTGAAGGCTCCGCGAAAATACTAGTCTACTAAACATAGTAATGAAAAAAAAAGGATTACTAAACATCTAAGTATTCCAAATAAAATTAAAAAAATAACTAAAGTGTAAAAGAGTAATAGTGGAACGCGTCATATGAGAGCGCGACAATTCAGCCAGGAGAATAGTCAACAGTTCAACATTGACTCAACTGACAATAAAAATACACATAAAACAGTTTTTGATTACTTTAAGGATCCGTCAAATGTAGCGCTTTTAAGAAGGCTCCGTCGCCAAAAAAGTTTGAGAACCGCTGCCGTAAAACATTAGCAAAGTCGTCTTGGTACGGACTGGTTGTGTAGTACACCCTTAAGATATCACTTTCAATATTGGTTCTACAAAGAGGAAATTTTCGTTAAATTTTTTGATCTAATGGAAGACGGAGGATGTTCAATCAATTGAAACTGTCAAAACCTGATATGATATGAGCCTCCAATTAAGATGTTAAGTCAATTTTTTGTCAAACTTTTAGGATCATCTTCTACTTTAACTTAAATTAGTGTGTGTATTTGGTAAAAGCTTTGCTTCTTGAGCTGCAGAGCTTAGGTTGGATTCCCATCCAGGATTATGTATCAAACATATGTACATATTTGAAATAAGAAAGTGTGAAAATGTGGCAAGCGTGCTCCATCGTAGACCGCATCTTCACTTAACATCAGGCGAGATGGCGGTCAAACGCAAGCCTACATGTTATAAAAAAAAATGTTCTGTCAGTTATCCGGGTCTCATAGTACAAACAAGCTTCACTCAGTTGTTCAGGCTAGATGGCGCTGTTAGGAATATCCAATATTTACGTTTGTTTATAGACTTCATTTTGCTATTTAGAAGTTCTGGGCTTATAATGCAATGATCATGGGCATCCCACACGTCATCACCACGAGAATGTTTTGATAGTCTCATTGCTGGTTATCATAAGAAAAAATCTTTGGCTAAAACAACCATTTACAGCTAAATACAATGGCCCTCCAGTAAAGTAGTAAACAAACCGGCATTCGGAGCACATTCATGTAAATTGCCTCAGATCGGGTGTTAGAATCAGCTGCCGTGTGGGCGAGCACTCCTTCTTTGGCCATTTCGTCTCCTATACCGGCCCAAATACGACAAGAAACAATTAAACGTGAGTTTCCGTCCAAATCTCAGTGTTTTACCATTTTTGGATTCTCTGAATCAGAGTGAGATGTGGAACAGGTTCTTACAGGTAACGGAGGTAAGTTATAGGAATTAACCGTGGCTGGGCTATGTTTATTGTAAAAAAAAAAAAAAAAACAGTAAAAAATTCATAAATGTACACAATTAAATATATTCATACTAACAAAAAAAAAACATAATGCAAAAAATTAATTGTTAAAATAAAATTTTAAATAATTCGACTATAGTTTCGGCCACATCCGGTGGCCTTCTTCATGGAGACAAAGTTGAGTTAAACGCGCGCGCGGCCTCGTCTTGCGTCGCACTGCGAGTCGCTGCGTTTCTCACACGTGAAGATATCGACAAGCGGATGTGGGCGTAACTATAGTCAGAGTTTACGATATAATTAAACGTGCGTAATCACGCATAAGTAAAACAAAAATGTGTCATTTTCTATAATAAATTGAAAACATCAAAAATCAAAAAGTCTTTACCTACAATCACTAGTACTTACGCTCCGGCATTGGTATTGGCACATGGCAATCGCAGCGATGCCAAATATTCTTCAAACTTCAAACATTGAGTTTCTTTACTGTCTTAACTTATCTGTGACCATTTGCCATATTGGGCACGGTTGGCTACCGTGTCGGCGTGATCCACTTGGTCCTCATGACCAGCCTAATTGTTTTTGTCCTCTGATCTGAGATGGTCCACTTTGTTAGACGTTTTTAGACAGCTTTCTCTTATTTTTTGTTTTTATAATTAGATATCAGTCTTATCTAATAATATAATTTCTGGTATCTAGATAGAGACTAGCTGTTTATTGTGTAGGTTCAATAAATTTAATACTATTGACTACACAAAGAATGTTAAGCTTAGAGATTTCCGTACAACCTCGCTAATTGTTCTTAGCATTAAAAAAAAACAGTTAGGCAGGTATTAAGGAACTTCATTGAACGCAGGCAAAGCAAAGCAGCAAAACGAGGCCGCGCGCGTGTTGTACTCAGCTTTGCCTCCATGAAGAAGGCCACTGGATGTGTCCGAAACTATAGTCGGAGTATCCGATAAAATTAAACGTGAGTAATCCCGCATGAGTAAAACAAAAACTTCATTTAATGTTTTTTTTTGTAAATTTTGGTGTTAAAAAGGTATAAAAATCTGTCTAGATATAAAACACTATAGTGCTTTGCTACTCAAAAAAAAATTGTATTTTGTTTTACTTTTTCATTATCTATGTTTAGTAGCACAATAGTTATTATTAAAAATTATTCCTATTGTTGAAACCACACCATACTTCGGTACCAAGTTTCATTGTAATAGGTTTAGCCACTCTTGTGCTTACTCACAATATTAGTATGATGATTAGGTAGGATTATTAATCTGTAATATGACCTGTGGAGGTCGGCATGGTCACTCGCTGACGTCACCGGCGCCCGCGCATCCCACACAAAGACCCATTCTTACTTTAACGTACTTATAAGTCCTTATAAATATGATTTACTAATATTAATAATAAAATATGTGCGACGAAAAATTTGTTCATGAATTTTCATCAGCTGTTTTGAAAGAAGCTTATATTTGACTTCTTTTCTTTATCTTTTTGGGGTTCCGTACCCAAAGGGTAAAAACGGGACCCTATTACTAAGACTTCACTGTCTGTCTGCCTGTCCGTCTGTCTGTCACCAGGCTGTATCGTCTAGCTGTCCTTTATAGCTCGTTTAGCCGTTTAATTTTGAAATGTAATTTTTTTTGTATCCTATATCTTATATACTCTTATATTATATGGATTATCTGTAGCTTATAGAACAAATTAAATCATTTAAAGGTGTCAACATTCTGTGCCGTATTTTGTATTTGTATTGTATATATTCACGCTGTATATGTACTGGTATGTAGTGAATACAATGTGGTTAACAGCGCCATCTAGTGAAGCTTTTTAGAGGATAGATAAGTGATAAGCTCTCATTAATAATCTATACGTATAATACCGATTATAATCAAAACATAATCGCTGCTGGTCGCAATACTAAGGACATAATGAGAAGGGCTTGTGACGTTCGTTAGGAAGTTTGGGAGCACGTACTGAGCTTCCGTTGGATTCGGTAGCGGGTTAGTGACCAGTACGTGTATCAAATTAAACCTAGCTAGCATACAAAAATAGTATAATTTTTCTCTTTTCGGTTGCTAGAAATATTTTATTGTATATTTATTTTATTTTACATGGAAAATGAACAGCTGCTAATTGATAAAATAAATAGGAGATAAGTGATAACACAAAAGCTAAAACAGTTTTCACTTGTGCTAACTAGATTACGTTTAAGTGCCCCGAGCCCACACCGGTTGCGGGAACAGATGTAAAAATATCATGTAAGTATACACCTATAAACATAAATTCAAAATTTAAACAAAATGTTAAATTAATAAATAAACAAGCCTCGATTATAAATCTCATAGAAGTTTTATAAAATTTTCATTACTAATCTTTTCTTTTTACATTTTTGCTATCAAAGTCTTAGTAATATCATATTTAACTTTAGTGTCTTTAAAAAATTGCTTTGAAACAGCATTCTTGAAAATGTTAGTTGTATTTACTTGCTTGGAAACATTACTGTGTTCCGGTTTGAAGTGTATTGCTGCTAGAGGAATTACAGGGCTGTTGAGACTAATCATCAAATGTCTCTAACTTATCATCGTCCACAGCTTTCTTTATACCACTGCTGGATATAGGCCTCTCTTGTTATGCCATCCGCCACGGTCATGTGCTAATTTGATCCAGGTTCGGCCCGCGATGGTGACGATATCGTCGACCCATCTTGCATCGATCCTCAATGGTCACACGCGTTACCTTTTACACCCCATTGACCACCTAAGTGGTTTCAATGGCTAACCGTACGTAACCTATCATCATTATCAGCCTTTTGATATCCAAAGCCTCTCCTAATGCCCGCCACTTTACGCAGGTCATCACACCACCTGGCTACAGAGTGTCCTACACTACGCTTACTTGCACGTGGTTTCCACTCTAGAATTCTCCTACCCCACCGGTTATCGGTTCTTCGAGAAACGTGGCCGGTCCACTACCATTTCAGCTTATTAATTATTTGAGCTTTTGTTTGTTTGTAATCATTGCTTATCTATAAACCTAACAGCTTCAACGTCTGCTCGTTAAATTTTTGGCCTGATATGTTTCTCTTATAATAGTAGCAGAGATTTTCGAATGGCATACTAACTCTTACATTAGAGATTTTAGAATGGCATACTAGCTCTAACATTAGAGCTCCCTTCGCAAACATAATGTTTGGCCGCAAACATCATAGAATCCTAAAATCAGCCAGTCTACGCCAGAGGGGTTATTAAAAAGTCACCAACGCTCTTGCATCTAAATTTTTGAAGTCACCGACCTCATTCGGTGGCGGAAACCGTCTGCAAATGAACCAGGAAGTGGCGGCTCGCTGTGCATTTTATAATGTCTATTTTAGTCACATTCGCAGGATATAATACTTTTGTCTTTTTGGCGGCCGTTGACTCGAGTTTTGGCGTGTTTAGAATGCACGCTGCATTATTTTCTTCCGCTTTGGACTGTTGCTGAGTTATTAAATCTAGCGACGCGTATTGGCTTTGCATTTCCAAATTGTATTCTCTATCCGACTTCACAAGTAGGACGATAATGTTTATATTTAATTCGTGATTAGACTTTTACTCTCACTGTTGTAGGCTAACTCTGTAAGGGTATATTTCACCACGCTAGTGCAGGTTGGCAGAATTACATCATGTAATTGTACGGCTATATTATGCAGGTTTCTCAAAATGCTTTTTCCGAAAAAAAATGTAGTACAACTTTTAAAAGCTTTTGCTAAGCCTATCGTCATCTTTCCCAACGATCCTTAGAACAGCGTGGAAAATTTGCTTTGACGTGAACAAATCTGATGAGATATCCCACTCTTTTCTTCCTTAGGCGACTTCACTCCCCAGCGCCAGTGCAAACATTCTCATCATCTCAAAATCATCTTCTTACGCTTCTGTCACCAATCGTTAGCCTAATCGCCATAGGACGTTTTCTTTTATCAATCGGCATCTCAACATTGCTGTGTTGTGAGGGGTCCAAAGCATATCTTTCACATATTTGACCCTCATCTTAATAGATCTCCCCATTTTCCCGCTTACCGTCATTTCTGAGTCACTCTTCAAACACGACTATTTTATCTTCTCTTAACATGTGTATATTATTTAAGTATTTAACCAATTAATTATGTTTATCACCGGGATTTAGTCGTGCATAAAATACTATACATTTTGTGTATAACCTCGATGTTTCAATCATGGAGCTGTGTGGAGAAACCGTGTCGTCTCGGAGAAAAATGAGGATATTGTGATATCCTACCCTCGTTTTGTTCTTATAAAGACGTAATGTTCTGGCCACGGCACACTGCACAAACTGTAACTGGAGACTTTTCTGAAGATACACCGCGATACGAGCTCCGATTCCCGTTTACCAGATTCTACGGCGCTTATCACTAAATCCTTCTTCCAGATTGGAATTACAATATTTTAAACGTACGTACAGCGAGGATGTGGAGTACGTACAGCATCTTTATTTACAAGTACAATTTGGATGTCTTCGAATCCAAAGTAAACAGGTTTTTTTTTGGTAAGCGGGCTTCATCTTAGACTGCATCCTGCTTAACAGGCAGGCAGGATTCAAACGCAAAACTACTTGGAATAAAAAAAAAAAGTTTTTATTTTTATTTTTATTATGTGCCTTTGATAGACATAATTGTGGGGTTTAAACATAAAACTCTTTTCCATGTTATACGGATGGTTTGTGGGGTGATGGGATGATAAAACCAAACACTTATATTTATGCAATTTTTTTTCTTATGGTATTATAATACTTTTTGTACCTACGTATAATTACATATATGTATATGTGTAATTGCACAGTTCTGGACGTAATAACTAGGTAAGATATTCTCCCAGCGATAATTTTGAAAATGTAATTAAATTTAGCTGCAACGAATACAAATACCTATTAATCAATGGCCTTCCTGTTTAATTATGGCATTGAGAATGACTTGGACATTCTCGTGATACTGGAAGCGTGACCAGAGATGCCATGTTATCCTGGTTTATAGTTGCTAAGCGTATTAAACTACATGAATGAACTTATGTGAAAATGACGTCGGGCGAATGACGAATGTTTTTTTTTTCAATGGAGTTTTTTTTTCAATTAGTACCATTGTAAGCAGTACGTGACATATCCAACTGGATCACATTGCTAAACTTACGTCGTGGGTCTGTCCTACCCATAAAACTTATATCTTTGGACCGTTATAAGAAAGTGTTATATTTTTTTTTTCTATCTGACCCCAAACTAAGCAGAGCTTGTGTGATGGAAGACAGATAACTGATAGAATACATAAATACTTTTTTTTGTAAATACATACAGAACACCCAGACACAGAACAAACATTTGTTAATACCATAAAATGTTTGTCCTTGTCGGGAATCGAACCCACGCCCTACAGCTCAGGCAGACATACCTACTACCAATGAGCCAACAGGGCTGTCAATAATAATAATTAATTTCAAATCAAAAATAATAATTGGCGGCGCGATTGTAGTACAAACTTATTAGTATCTTTGCATGGTGGTAAGGTACTTTCTAGTACTTGGCTGGCTAGCTACCACCCTCAAGTTGAAAATCTGCAAGAACTTCCTACGTAAAAGATTTCGGATTATTTTCTACTTCCGAAATAGGTATATTTAATCAACTAAAGTTTTCCGTAATACCAATAAAATCCCATGTCACGTCTAACAGGCATTGCCACGTATACAGGACGCTCCTAATTACACGGGTGTATGGTGCATAATAAATGCATCATCAGATTCAGGGAGAAAGTAGTCAGTGGCCGACTCTATGCAGAGGGAATAGAGTTCCATTTTGTCACGTGTGTAGTTGGCGCTAAGTTTTTCTTTTTTTTCCACTTCATAATTTATAGGTACAAACTAGCTTATGTTTTTTATGTCTTACTAGTTGAATATGCTTCGTACCTGGTGTGGTAGCGCTCGGCCTTTAGTCTACCTTATTCAAAATATCACGTAGATTTTAAAAAACAATCATCTAAATCGGTTTAGCCGTTCTCAAGCTATGCACTCACCAAAGAATATCATTTTTTTTTATAGTTAGATATAGAGTACCTAAGTTAGTTATGCAGTTTATATGAAAATACCATAGAAAAAATACGTGCAGAACCTATTTCCGGAATTAAAAACTTTTATTTTTTTTGCATTAAAATCTTTTTCGGACTATGACGAATGGTCTTGACGCTGAACGTCAGTTTCGCTAAACGTCATGTTCTCAATGTCTAAGTCTCAAGGCCTTTTTTCTCAGGAGACATCTCGAGTAATATCGTATGTCCTAAATTATGTATGATATAATTATTATGTAAAAAAAGAACATGAACAAAGAAGCTGGTATCAAAAAAAAAAGTAAAAAAAGAAATTATAAACAAGCTTTTATCTAGGACAATGAACTAAAAATTTAAAAATAGATTCTAGTAAGTGTTCGGCGTGTAGGTACTATATAGAGGGACTTCCCGTTACAGGTTACAGCTTAGGTACTTACTATACTTCTGTGCCTCAAGCTTTTAAGGATATATAGGTAAGTACACGCCAAATACTAGATTTTTTTTTAAATTTTTAGTTCATTGTTACAGATAAAAGCTTGTTTTTAAAAATATTTTTTTACTTTTAATTTATTCTTAACTTTTTTTTAAAGTGTTTAAGAGACCTCAAGACGAATCAATCGAGCCCAAACTCGATGGGTTTACCTTGTTTAGTTCAAAAGTTCCTATGTTCAACGTCTCCAGCATCAGACCAGCTCCATAGTACCATATCATTGTATTGTCATCGAAGATACATAAGTACACCAAATTTGAGTGCAATCGAACATCGGGAAGTGGGTCAGATTTAACTTGCAAGATTCCACCCGGACAAATAATTATATTCATTGTAAGCTAAATAAAAGCTTGTAAAATTTAAGGTGACGCACAGTCCATTTTAAACTAAATGGCAATATAATATTTTATTGCAATTCCCTCTATCTGAGTCAATTAATTAGCTACTGTTCTAATAATGGTTATAAAACTGATAACAGAATTTATGTAATTGAGTTAAATTATATCCACATTAAACCGAGATAACTCTGGACGTAATTCCCAGAAATTTTCGTCATTTTATTAATGTTTAGGTAATAAGGTTACTGGCATGGTAACTGTATTGGTATTTCCTTAATGCCTGGACCACGCATCTGACAACATGTGAATGTATTACTTTGCAGAATGTGTGGATCTTCCGTGGTACGTTACGTCGGATTGCTCACATTGTCATCGTGCACAAGTTTGCTCTATGGAGTAATGTTCGCACCTTTGGGATGGATCTGACAATTACCGGATACACTTTGGAGAGTACGCTTCAGATCTACATGACCTAATTCCAGCGGTGTTTATTCTCCACCCTGCTTATTCTACTATCGAACAGACAGGAGCTCTAAAAAGCGACATCGCTTCAGGGTAGATATTTCAACTAATTACGGTTCGAATACATCTTCATCGTGTGAACCGCTAAACAATGGAATTTCCCGAATGGGTGTTCCCTGATAGATACAATCTGGGTACCTTCAAGTCGCAAATGACTCTGTTTCTTCTAGACAAGCGTGCTCCATCGTAGACCGTATCTTTAATTAACATTAGATGAGACGGCGATCAAACGCAAACCTATTAATTATAAAAAAAATAGAGCAAGAGTGAGTTTAGCTAGCACTAAGAATCCCGTTCGAAATCATTGATAATATTATATAAATATAAAATAAAAACATTAAAAATCTAAAGCATTTTGGAGGACTCTTTTGACATTTGTTGGTGTGGGATATTGTTATCCCAAAAAATAAGATGAAAGATGTTATGAGATGAGTTTGTGTAGATAAATTCGCAACGTAAATAGTTGATCAGTAATAATAAATAATCAGTATCATATTAGATATTTTTTACATTTGAACCGTAAAGAAAGGTGCAAGCACCTCCTTTTCCTCATCACCGACGCGTTACGAATTTTGAAGGCACACCGGACGTAATTGTGTGAACTTTCTATATTACCAGCACAACTAGACAAACCACAAAACTCTTCAAAACACGATCTCAGCTTATGCCACTTAAGCAATAAGGTTCTGTGGCTTTGATTAGTTAAATTTGTAAGTTTTTTATGTAGAGGAAGCAGTGTTGCATCGATGACATAATAGTTTAGGCGCGTGCTTTTAATAGCAATATAACTATTTGGGTAGATGTAATATTCAATAGGTCTTGAATAGCAATGAAGCTATGACAATGGGCTTGCAAATATAGTGGTCGGTGCTTTTTGAAGAACAGAAATCTATGATTCAACTATAGCAATAATATATTGTTGCTTTAGTTGGCTGAATCATAAATACTTTTTCGACTGGCTTTGATAAGAACCGAGTAGATTGATACAACATAATATAGATAGCAAAATTTAAATCTATTGGACATTTTTCTGTCTGTCATTGTTCTGTCTGAAGTGGCAGTGGGCAGGGCACACAGCACGCAGAACCGATGGCCGATGGGGCTGCAAAGTTCTGGAGTGGAGACCACGGACCGGCAAGCGCAGCGTAGGACGTCCACCCACAAGATGGACAGACGACCTAATAAAGACCGCAGGAACGCGCTGGATGCCGCTTCCAACCGGTCTTTGTGGAAATCAATGGGAGAGGCCTATGTCCAGCAGTGGACGTCATACGGCTGATGATGATGGACATTTTTCTGATGTTGCGCTGCTGATAAATCGGGCCAAACTCCACATTGCGCGATTGGCTTTCTTGTCTAGTCATATTTTCTTCAGGAGGTCGTCTAAGTAAGTACCACTGTAGTACCAGATATTCTGCCGGCATCGGGTAGTGTGTAAGCATTACTGTGTTCCGATTTGAAGGGTACTGCAGCTAGCGAAACTACAGGACTGTTGAGACTAACCATCGAAAGTCTCAAAGTAATGAGCTCCAAAGCGGCGATGCCCTAACCATGTCATGGACTTTGTTTTGCTACTCAAAGTTCTGTGTATCGTTGCAATGTTCATGGACATGCGTTAGTTACCATCAGGAGAGCGTTTTTTTTTGGCTGACAGACTAGATGTTTGATTACAACTCACCTGATGTTAAGTGACGGTGTGGTCGAATATGGTAAAGCACACCTAGCCTGGAATAGAACTGGCTCTCAAGTGAGGCTGCCGGAACACATCGTAAGATGCTTAGCGGCAGATTTTTAACTTGAGGGTGGTAGCTAGCCAGCCGAGTACTAGAAAATACCCTACCACCACGCTATGGTTTCCTCACGATGTTTTCCTTCACCGGCAGCTCAAGCTCATTGTTGAGGTTTGAACCCACGCCCTTCGGCATGCGAACTGACCGCGCTAACCACCGGGCTATCACCGCTACAAAACCGCACCGCGTCTCGTTTATCTCATTACTTTTACATAAAAAATATTATAAAGTTGTCATAAAAGTTTGTAAAAACATAATTTGAATTATGTGCGTTTGACGCCACTCATAACTATGACCCCGTTCAGTATTCCCACCGTGGTACGTCGCGAAAGCTTCCGGCGGCCCGGCGGTCGGAAGTGGCAAAGAGATTACCTGCCAAATATTAGCTTTACAGTCCGGGCACATCGCTGGTGAATGTGCCAATGCCGTTGACATGAGAAGAATAGACGTCAATTAAAATGAGAGATTTTAAATAGTCATCACTATTTCATTTCAATTATTACCCGGCTTCCAAGGAAGGGGTGGAATGAATGAATGAATGAATGACTTCATTGTACACACTTAAAATTACATAATACAGAAGAAATAAACTAGTTAATAGGTGTAATAACTGGCGACTTTATCACTAAAAGCGATCTCTTCCAGGCAACCTTAGGATGGAAAGGATTAGAGGAAGAAAAAAACGGGGTGTGTCAATAACGAGGATATGCATATCTACATTCTAATAATTATATATCCTAATACATAGATTAATTAGAAGGGTTGTGTTTTTCGCGCGCATATTGTATGTATGTATGTAAGTTTCTTTATGACCTCGTATCTTCCAAACGGCCGAAAGGATTACGACAATTAATGTATCCTTAGATTTGACTATATAATCCAAGTGTCATCAGAGGGTGGATTTAAAAAAGTCAAGTAGGTGGATTTTTAGCGCGAAATAGTAATACGTCAATTTACAAAAAAATAACCAAACCTATCAAGTAGAGTATCTAAATAAATGCAATTAAAAGTGAATTACAAATATATATCCAAGTTATATGTTTAAATTGAATTAGGAATAATAAATTTGTTTGAAAAGTTTTTTCCTTTAATTAGGTATAGCTATTTTAATCGCAGTGGGTTATTAAACTCTTCAGCTTGTTTAATAACAGTACCTGGATGACCGAGCTTTGCTCGGCTGAAAACACGGATAAAGCGACGTTTTCTAAAAATGAAACCTGGCTAGATCGATTTATCGCCCTCGAAACCCTCTGCATACTAAATTTCATGAAAATCGTTGAAGCCGTTTCCGAGATACAGATTATATATATATACAAGAATTGCTCGTTTAAAGATATAGATAAGCTTCGACTGCTTAGTTGGAAGACCATCCGTTTTCTAATCTGGAGGTCCTGTCGAGTCAGGGTTCGAATCCCACGACACGCGCCTCTGTATTTAATAAGTTACTAGCGACCCGCCCCGGCTTCTGATGGTTGCATTTGCAATGTGGTGCATATGCATGTATTATACATATAAACCTTCCTCTTGGGTGACTCTGTCTATTGATGGTAACAGCATTAAAATCCGTTGCGTAGTTTAAATATCTAAACGTACAGACGGCGGGAGGCGACTTTGTTTTATATTTATGCACACCAATTAATTTTAGAATTTTTAGAATTAACGCAGCGTATGTAATTGTGTACATTAAAGCGCTTAGAAACAAGTTATCTGTTAACCGTGTATATGGGAGCCCAAGATACAGGTTTCACCTAGTTTGGGGCCCGCTGGAACGTCTAAAAACTGAGGGATTTTGGCCTTATGTCATTGTTTTTTTTTGTGTACGTGAATATGTTGATTCTTTTAAGTAATAAAGTTTTTTTTTTTTTTTATATTTATAGAGATGTGCATATTGCAGCTAATTTCAAACGGTGAAGGAAAACATTGTGCGAAAAACTACATGTCCAAGAATTCTTAAAAAAGTTCTCACAGATGTGCCAAGACTGCCAAGACTTGGCCTGTGTGTTGGACTACGACGGCCTTATCATAGTCACTATGATAAGAGGCCAGCGCCCAGCAGTGGGATAAGTTATAAAAACAAGACTGATTCACAATTATTTTTTTTTTTACGTCATGAGGAAACCGTAGCTTGATGGTAGAGTACCTTCTAGTACCTACTCGGCTGGCTAGCTACTGCCCTTAAGTTGAAAATCAACCGCCAAGCATCTAACGGTGTGTTCCGGCAGCCTCACTTGAGAGCCAGTTCCATTCCAGGCTAGGTGTGCTTAACCATCTTAGACCATACCGTCACTTAACATCAGATGAGTTGTGGTCAAACACCTAGCCTAGAAATAAAAAAAACACAAATTTCATCAAGTTACTTAGTTTTTTAACCGACGCTACGACGGTTTGTATCGTAGTCAGTTTAAACTTTTTACCTTGTTAAGAAAGCGTTGAATGAAAAGACTCGTTTTCAGCACAGTTCCTATACAAAGTGAGCGGCTGTATCGCGTTCTTTCACCGGAGATATGCCGGAAACTGGAATCTGATATCCGGTACTGCTTGCGGTGGATTCAGGGTTGAACTGATCTCAGGTGTAGGTTTGTTTACCTTCAGCTGTATCGATTATTATCAGAATTTAACTTAAATCAATGGCAGCTATGCTAAATCAAAAAATTTAAAAACACTGTATTGTAAAGACGAAAGTTTGTCTGTTTGATACTTCTTCACATTGTAACAGCTTAACGGAATTGTATGTTTTTTTTACTAGGTGTTTGACCACAGCTCATGTTAAGTGACGGCGCGGTCGAAGATGAGAGAGTTTTACATATTTTTTTTAATTTTCAGCTGTGATATTTGATTTTAGTTCAGTGGTAAGCGCGGTCGGTTTGTATGCTGAGGGGCGTGGGTTTAAACCCCAACAATAACCTTGAGCTGCCGGTGGAGGAAAACTTCGTGAGGAAACCATAGCATAGCGGTAGGGTACTTTCTAGTACTCGGCTGGTCCGTCTGTCTGTCAAGACCCTTTTTCTCAGAAACGCGTGAAGGTATCAAGCTGAAATTCATATCAAATACTCAGGTCTTCTGTCCCTTAGAGCTGTGAAAAAATCAAACTTCTAAACCAACGCAATCAAAAGATACATCCATTTATGCTGCAAATTTTCGACACTCGCAAGGGAATCAAAACCTACAGGGTACTTCCCGTGAACTCAGAATCTTGAAATTTGGTACGAAGCAACGTCTTATAGCACAGATAAAGGAAAATATGCGAAAAGCATAAATTACCATTAAAAAAAATACCATAAATTTTACTTATATACCTATAAATATAAATTGGTTTGTACGGAACCCTCGGGGGTCCGACTCGCACTTGGCCGGGTTTTTTTTTTTCTTTTCTGTTGGGTATATTATCTCAACAAAAGCACGATTTTATAAATAGCCAATCTGAGAAGTAGATTAAATAAATTTAATTAGACAATTTTGTCGGCATTTGTGATGTTGTGTATGTTATTTATCGTTTATTTCTTATCATTAATAAATAACAGATGATGACATATATCTGTTATACCGGTCTTAAGACTATAAGTATACAATCCCCAGAATGTCCTGTGTACAACAAAATCAGAGACTTGTTTATAAATATAAGTAGGTATGAAGAAGTGGCTAATTATATTATTTGGTAGTCGGGCTGCGTGGGTTTTAAATTTTAATATAACGATGGTAATAAATCAGATCGGAACAACACTAAATAATCGAATGTTAATCATTTCCTTAATCATTGTTTATATTTATAGTGTAACATATTTCACCGCGTAGATTGAGCTGTTAAAAGATTTCAAGATTGAGATCACGAAAAAAGTTTATGTCCAATTATTAAATTCACTTAAATAAATTTGGTTAAGTGCGAGTTAAACTCGTGCACCGAGGTTTCCGTACTGTCACAGAAAATATAATTAGGTATTATTTACCTATTTCGTTAACAAATTTGAAAAGCATATTGGCAAAGTTTACATTGATAGAAAATTAGGTACCACCACAGTACCAGATATTTTGCTGCCAAGCAGTAGTGTGTAAGCATTACTGTGTTCAGGTTTGAAGAGTACTACTGAAAATGCAGGGTTGTTGAGACTAACCATCGAAAGTGTCAAAGCAAGGAGCGCCAAAGCAGTGATACCCTGGACTTTGTTTCGCTGCGATAGTCATGGATTGGCGTTATCTCTTACCATCAGGAGAGCGTCTCGTTCGTCTCATTACCTTTTACATAAAAAAAGATAAGATTACTCTTTATTGTTCACACCATAAATGAAATATTGATTACAGAAACAGCTTAATAATTAGTGTTACAGCTGGCGCCACACGCACTGTTAGGTGATTTAAGTCCACAACCTACGAAAGCATTCCTAAAACAATGATAAACACTCGAATGGGATATGGACCATTTTTATAATTGATTGAGTGTTTAAAATTTGTGTGTATACCTCGAGCATTCATGCTCACCATCGAAGGCTCCTTCTTGCGGCGGCGTCGTATGTCGGGTCGCTCTCTTCCCTCAGATATGGTTGAAGAGGGCGATGGCTGGCACTTGCGTCATACTCGTCGTCTACTGCTTATGGGTTGCTGCTTTGCTCGCGGTATAAACACACAAAGTACTTTGTGTGGTGGTAGGGTACTTTATAGTACTCGGTTGGCTAGTTACCACCCTCAAGTTGAAAATCTGACGCCAAGAACCAACAGTTTGTTCCGACAGCCTCACTTGAGAGTTAGTTCTATTCCAAGCTAGATGTATTCATCGTCTTTGACAGCACCGTCACTTAACATCAGGTAAGCTCTAAAATAAATAAAAAATTAGTACTTTAAACTCTTCTGTATAGTATTAAAAAATAAAAATAATGTATAATTAAAAAAAATTGACAAAGGTCACGAAAGCCGGTGTCTGTAGAGGATAAATTAAAAAAAAAAACAGGCCGAATGTAACTTCCATTCTTTTTTATGCCACTTTGACAATAATATTTTATTGACATTGTCTATCCTATATGTGTAACCGTTCCTGGAATAAAGTTTGCTAATTTATATTTTACATAGATTTGTATAATTCTTTTAAAAAAGAAAGATAAAATATATCATAACGATGAAGACTGCTAAGAAGACTAAAAAGACTAAGGCAGAATTTAGCAGGAGACAAAAACAAGAAGAACTTGAACGAGAGATGAAAGCACATGACATACAACAAGATAAGCTTGACGAAATCTTGCAGAAAACATTAAAGAAAATAAAGGAACCTGCGATTAAACAAGACATAGAAATAATGTACCACACATTCGATCGAATTTACGATAAAAAGGATCATTCACTACACCACATTTTGGATCTTAAGCGCGCAGTAGACGATCAACATCAGCGAGCAATAGCGAGCTTCTCTGAAGTTAGAGATGGCATTATCGGTGATTTCCTCGCAGATCTGGAAGTTATGAACAAACAGAATGATATCAAACTAGCTATTCTCAAACAAGGGTTAGATTAATATAACAATATTATACATTTTATAGTTCATTTCATTACGAAATCCTTCGTTAATCATGATAAGTGCAATAAATGCAGTGACGCAGCACAGCTTATAAAAATAGGGATGTTTCACAGAGCAGCGCCATCTAAATTCGTAATGGATAATCTATTAGTTGCTGACCGTTTTGTGGTTTTGAAGAAAGATTAATCATAGTCATAGTCATAGATTTTATTGATAACATCAGTTACAAGTCAAAATAATAAAAATAAAAAAGTTAAATCAAATTACAATAAAAAAAAATCAATCAAATTATAAATAAATAATTAATTAATTAATTTATAGTCACATAGATATCGCCTATATATTGAAATCCAGAAATACAGTCCGTTAGCAGCGACCGAATCAGCGCAACTCTAATTCCAGCCTAAGAGCGAGGCCACACGATTCGTTTTGTTGCCGGAACGTTAGCTACTGCGACGATCTGTATAGGAAAATCCGTCAGATCAATAGATGTGACATGATATGGGAGGACGTAACGCATCTGTGACGCCCGTGTGGCCTCGCATTAGAAGAAATTTTTTCATCAACTGCACTGTTTATAGTACCGTGATTAACTCAATTTAACAATTGGGCATACTTTACATTTCTATTTAAAAATATTGGTGTGCTTACGACTGTTATACGAATTTAATTGCTTATTAAAATATCTTCACATTACGTGTCGGATTTTATGTCTTCATTAACAGTAACGTGATTTTTATTAGACTTAAATGAGCCATTATTGTTTGGGGACCCCAGTTTATAACGCGCTTGAGTTGTGCCCTTACATTTCTCGATGCCCAAGTACCTATATGATAGTCTAAGCTGCGTAGTTAAGGCGTCCAATAGTTTTTTAGTATGTGATTGGGATTAATCTTACTCTTCGCTGATGTTAGTTTTTTTTGGTATCTTATAAGTTTTAAGCAGGAAACAATCTTATGATTGCCCATTAGGAATTATACAGCAACAATTATCTGCGAAAAATCCCACTATTGGGTATATGGTGACTTTGTGCTGCAATATCTCTTCTTCCCTAACAGGAAAGTGTCCCAGCGCCGTCAGAACCGTGAACGAATGCGAAAGCATTCCCTTAGCCCTGGCACATAAGCAGGTGTAAACAGACCAAGAGTACCACATAATCACCCTACATCCCCCTAATCTAGAAGGATTTTCCTTGGACAAAAATCCATGGAGGTTTAAACCAATTCGTGTATTGCGACAGAGTGCTAAAGTTGGGGCTTATTTTCAAACTACATAACTTTGCAAACAATGACATTGATACCGCATTGACGCTAATCGATATTCTCGTGAATAATAACATACGTCAATCGAATGAATGGTTAAATTAATTTAATCTATTAAATCGAAGAACGGAGACCGGATGGACGGATAGGACAATATATATAAGGTTAGAAGGTCGAAAATATATAATAAATAATGTATGTGATCATGTGTACATGAATTTAAATTTTTAATGACCACTCCGAGCTTCGTGGTAACAACGGTTACCGCACGAGCTAGAAACATTGAATTCGATTCCCACTACGTCAGATATTTCAACGACTGCATGTTTGTTTTATTAATAATAATTTATTACAATTTATTTCAAAATTGTAATCTATAAGAACAATGCCAACATTGCTAAATAGTCATAAAATGACATGTCGTTTATTAAGTTAGTTAACTTGACATGATCAAACAATTTAATCTAATTTTTACGATGTTTTATTTTTGTGTATTCTATGGCATCATTGATAGCGACTTGAGTTATTTAAAATCATATTGGTTTTACTTGATCGGTAATAATTTTATTGCCAGTTAGCTTTTTTGATAGTTAATCTGCTTCAAGAGCGGTCGTGGGTTCGATTCCCACTCAGGACAAAAAATATACGATCAATGTTTCCACGAATACTTGGGCCATTATGTGTTTACGAAGATTTCAAAGGAATGAGTATATTTCTTAGGTGGAATATATTCTTTTATAGCGACAGGGAATCAACCCTCCGACGTTGTATAAATGAGTGTGTCGTGCCAATATCTGCTTACGTGACTCTAATGACAATAACTCGTGTGGTCCGGGCGTTAGTCATGCAGTCAAGGTTGCTGGGGTCGGTGGTGATAGCCGTCATAGAGATATACGCTCAATCAACAAACTTCATTTAACTTCTTCGAAAATTAAGTCCTAAACTCAAATTAAGTTTATTTAACTTCTTCAGTAATAACTAAAGTTCTTCAAACTATGTACCTACCTGTTCATATACCTTACTTCTAATTTTATAAATGAGAGAGTAGGTATGTCTGTATGTGTGCGTCTGTAAGGGGGAGGGTATGTGTACGTATAGGTGGCGATGATGTGTTGCTCTGTTTGCATGCGTGTATGTGTTACTTTTTTTTTAAATGGCTGACAGACTATGTTTTTGACCACAACTCACCTGGTGTTAAGTGACAGTGTAAAGACAGAAGAAGATGGTAAAGCACACCTAGCCTGGAATGGAACTGGCTCTCAAGTGAGGCTGCCGGAACACACCGTTAGATGCTTTGCGGCAGATTTTCAACTTGAGGGTGGTAGCTAGCCAGCCGAGTACTAGAAAGTACCCTACCACCACGCTATGGTTTCATCACGATGTTTTTATTCACCGGCAGTTCAAGCTCATTGGTGGGGTTTGAACCCACTCCCTTCGGTATGCGAACCGACCGCGCTAACCACTGAGCTATCATCGCTACATCATCGTATTATCAGAATAAAGTTTAAAATCATGACCTGAAATAACAGATCTTATCCGCTCACGGGTCAGTTTCGGAATAATCCAGATTGACACATAGGCTATCTATTCTGAAATACGCGGCCTAAACTGTGGGTCTATAGAATTTAGTAACACTACATACGATTATTTTTTCTTCTCTTTCATTTACCCGCAATAAACGTGACGTATGTCAATTATTATTTTACTTGTGTGTGTTGTTTGTAGTTTTTTATTATTTTTTTTATTTAGAAAATTACACTCCACAGACACCGGGGTCCGTGACCTTTATTAACTTGAATTTATACATTTTTTTTTTTTTTTTTTTTTTTCTACAATATGGGAAGAGGAAACTTAAGTCTTAACTAGGGTTAGGGTTATGTCGTGCGGTGTCCCACAGGGATCTGTCCTAGGACCGTGTCTGTGGAACATCGGGTACGACTCAGTGCTACGGGGAGCGAATTTGGAGGGAGTCAGTGTCTTCTGCTACGCCGATGACACTCTTATGACAGCACGAGGTTGGACGTATAGCGAGGCAGCAGCATTGGCTACTACAGGTGTGGGCGAAGTCGTGAGTCGTATACGACGATTGGGGCTGGAGGTGGCTCTGAATAAGTCTGCAGCCCTGTGCTTTCACGGGCCTCGAAGGATGCCACCAGTCGGAGCCGTGATAGTTGTTGGGGGTGTTCCGATAAGCGTCGGGTCGACAATGAAGTATCTGGGACTCGTCCTCGATAGCCGCTGGAAATTTCGGGAACACTTCCTGCAACTGATTCCTAGACTTGTTAAAACTACGTCGGCTCTTGGAAGTTTACTCCCGAACCTGGGAGGACCCAGTGTCACTTGTCGCCGCTTATACACAGGGGTCATAAGATCCATGGCCCTTTATGGTGCTCCAATATGGGTGGACGCCCTGAATGTCCGAAACCTAAGACTCCTGCGAAGGCCTCAGCGAGTCATGGCAATCAGGGCGATCAGAGGATATCGCACCATTTCATTCGAGGCGGCGTGCGCTTTAGCAGGTACTCCACCTTGGGACTTAGATGCGAAAACGCTGGCTTACGTCTACCGCAAATTGTCGGAATCCCGGACCAGGAGAGAATACCCTCTCCCCGATGTCTTGAGACGATGGCGTAAAACGGGCCGGCAAGCTGCCATGCTGGAATGGGAGCGCAGGATGGAGGAACCAAGTGCAGGTCACCGCACTATGGAGGCGATTCGACCTATTCTTACGCAATGGGTCGAAAGAAAGCATGGAGCCCTCTCATTCCGTCTTGTTCAGGTTTTGACAGGACATGGGTGTTTTGGCCACTACCTTTTCAAGGTACTGCATAGAGAGCCGACACCTGCTTGCCATGAGTGTGGCTGCGACGACGACACGGCGCAGCATACACTTGAGGAGTGCTCTGCATGGACAAGGGAGCGCCGAGTCCTTGTTGATATGGTAGGAAGCGACCTCTCGCTCCCAGCATTGATGAACTCAATGCTCGGTTCCGAGAGGTCGTGGGAGGCGGTGGTCACCTTCTGCGAAAACGTTGTGTTGCAGAAGGAGACAGCGGAAAGAGAGCGCGAGGTCACCACTGATCTCTCAATGCGCCGCCGAAGAATCGGGCGTCGGAGGAGAATTTACGCTCTCCTCCAACCCCCATAACAGGGATCTCAGGGTGACAGGTTCGGGGGAACCTGTCACCCATAAATGAGTTTCCCGAGGATGAACGATGTGTGTGGTGTTCCCATACATCGTCATCAGGCCGGGTGGAGCAGTAGCTCCCCGAGAAGGAGTCCTCTCGGGACTAGCGCTGTCGAGGTAGCGGATGAATGCGCAAGCGTGCCCGATACCCCGACTCAAAGCGCTGAGGTGGAACACCCCAGGGTTTTTAGTGGGTAGGCCGTTATTGACGGAGAGTCCCACATAACCACCCAGTCACCCCCGTGGCAGGTGGTATCCATTAAGGATTTTCCCTGGGCACAAAAAAAAAAAAAAAAAAAGGGTTAAAGTACTAGTTTATGTGTATACCGCGAGCAGACCAGCGACCCGCTGTTTGGAGTTTCGTTTGTTGTAGTGTTAAGTGATTTTATTTTATTTTCCTTTACTTATACTATAATACATTCTTGGCAAATTTCATGGTACATGATCAACGGGAAGTGCCCTATAGGTATTGATTCTCTTGCGAGTGTCAATAATATACGGAATAAACGGTTGCAGATTTGAGTATTTGATATTAATTTTGTTCTTCTACACTACTTGAGAACAAGGGTCTCAACAGAAAGTCAGACAACAAAGTGATCCTATAAGGGGAACTCCTTTTTTTAGGGTTCCGTATCTCAAAAGGAAGAAACGGAACCCTTTTAGGATCACTTTGTTGTCCGTCTGTCTGTCTGTCAAGGCCCCTTTTCTCAGAAACGCGTGGAGGTATCAAGCTGAAATTCTTATCAAATACTCAGGTCTAAACTGTCCCTTAGAGCTGTGCAAAAATCAAACTTCTAAGCCAACGCAATCAAAAGATACAGCCGTTTATGCTGCAAATTTTCGGCACTCGCCAGGGAATCAAAACCTACAAGTACCTAAGTGAACTCAGAATCTTGAAATTAGGTACGAAGCAACGTCTTATAGCACAGATAAAGGAAAAATTGCGAAAAGCATACATTACCGCTAAAAAAAAAACAACCATAACTTTTACTTATATACCTACAGGTTTGTACGGAACCCTCGGTGCGCGAGTCCGACAAACATTTGGCTGTTTTTTATTTTGGAGATATACAACCCTAGAAAATAAAAGATTGTAAATTCGTGACTGAGTTTTTTTTTAAATTTGTACTCTTAATTGTAAAAAGTTTATATTTACAACCTTTTTCGTATGACTGTACCTCAAATAACGGTTAACATTGCAGGTGTTTGTTATTCATAAACAAATATTACTCACAATCTGCACTTGAAAAATATCAAACTCTCGATAAGTGGCAAAAAGATATCAGCCACATCCATACCGCGTCTTTAAAACCATAAAAACACATTTTAACCATTTCAAACGACTTCATGGCTATAATTTACTTGTCATAATTTGCGTTGGCGGTTGCACACGGTACGATTATTGTAACTCTGGCTATATTTTATTTCTTATTACGCAATTTATAAGGTTGAAAATCGTGTGTAGATTTCTGTATAAAATCCTTTCTGGCCAGTCCTTAAAAGGCTACAATAAAATTGAGGTTACATTAGCCACTATAAACACTACTATCTCGTTCTATCATTTACTTGCTTTGTATCTTTGTCCTTTTCTATTTTTATTAATTTGTATTTGATAGATTTGCTAAAGTGTCGATAATTATGTGAGGCTCATATTTGGGAAATAAGGACGGCGAACGTTTTTACGATGTTTTGAAAGATTTTTTTTTCTTTGGATTTGTCATCGATTGTGAAAGCTTTGGCAATTAGTGATTTTTAAGGACAATTAAGTAAAATGGAAAATTATTCGTATCCGTTTATTTTCGCAATAAAATTTCTTGCTAGAAAACAATTGAAATTATTATTATTGTGAACTTTCGTCTAAAATTGAATTCTATTATTTTGTAGCGATGATAGTTCAGTGGTTAGCACTGTCATATTACACGCCGGAGGATGTGAATTCAAATTCCAACAATAAGCTTGACCTCCCGTTGAAAGAAAACGTCGTAATGATATCATTGCGTGATGGTAGGCTACTTGGTAGGTACTCAGCCGGCTAACCAACCACCCAAATCACAGTTCACCATTTTTAACCACACCGTCACAAGTGAGCTGTGGCCAATGGCTAGTCCACCCATAGTATAATTTGTACGCATGACTATCATCATCATCAGCCTATACTAATTTACAGCCAATTAAGTATATGTAAATAAAGAAAATAAATATTATAGGACATTACACACAGCGCCATCTGACCCCAAACTAAGCAAAGCTTGTACAATTAAAGTCAAAATTGATATAATACATAAATCCTTTTTTTTTGTAAATACATACACAGAACAAACATTTGCTTATGCCACAAAATGTTTGTCCTGGGTGGGAATCGAACCCACGCCCTTCAATCTACCTACTACTCTTATACTACCAATGAGCCAACAGAGCTATCAAACAAAAGGCTGGCCGTGTGTTTTCTTCTAGACTTGTCTAAAGTATCTTCGTTGCTAAATCTATATCATCTCTGGCTCAACCGACCCAAACCTAAGCACATTAAAATAACTAAACATTGTAGCAAAAGCAAAAAGGAATTTGAAATGGATGTCTCAAAGAATCGGAACGTCGTTTCCGATTCTGCATAAGCAGACATGCTTCTACATGTCAACAAAAACGTACGACATGGCCTGAGCCGTGTTACAACTGGGTTCAAATATTCGCGAATTTCTTTTTTGACGTAAATTCTAAAGGGTGGTTTCAGTGACAGTCTGTTGCGACGGACGTTTAAAAATCTAGTAGCCTGTTTGGACCATAGTAATACATGTTTGGACCATCGAACATTTTCACGGCAAAGTACTTAGATAGATAGATTGAAACACTTTATTATGCACCCCAGAAATAAAACAGACAGAAAACAAAATAATCTTATGAGCTAGTGCCATAAGTGGCAGCCTTATCGCTAAGAGCAATCTCTTCGAGGCAACCAAGAATAGAAAACATGATACATATTAAGAACAGGCAGGAGAAAAAAAACGCGAACGTTAGATAAAACGTGTTTAAATATCTGCGATTTATTTGAGTTAAGATTATAAATAATTATGACAATTGCAAAATAAATAGATATGAAGAAAGAAAGAAAGAAATTAATTTTATTTCGTAACACAAAACTAAACACACTAAAACAAACAATCAGAGACACAATACAAATATATATTTAATAGTAATATGTAACATTGCATATTTATTAATATTTATATATACTTCCCTATTTTGTTATGTTATCACATCACACATCATCAGCCATCGGACGTCCACTCTGGACATAGGCCTCCTCCTGGTGGGTTTTGCCAATACTCGCCACGCTGGACAGGCGGGTAGGCGAGCGCAGTTAGGTGTGATTGTTCAAAGAAGACGCTGCTGCCCATCTTCCGGATTGCATCCCTTAGCCGACTCTTACGGCAACCACGGGTAGAGAGGGTGGGGTACAATTCTTACGCCGACAATGTTAATTGTTATGTTATAAATTAACAAAACACATAGCTATGATATACATTTACTAAAAAAAACGATTGTCAATAATTTACATTAAAAAATCACGTTACAAATGTAAAGTTAACTTTGTTGAATATTGCCAGTGACGTTCGTTCGCGTAGACGCACCTTTAGATAAAACGTGTTCAAATATTTGCGAATTTCTTTTTTGTATATTGTATAAACGCTTATCTCGGATGTTCGAACGTTTCCACTGACTATAAGTACTGATTTAATTACTATTTTTATTCGAACATTGTAAGCTTCCACGATTGAGATTCGATTCTTGAGTGCAAATATTTGATAATCGTGTATTCCAATTTATTTAAATAAACATCTTCTAAAATGTATTGTTGTTATAATGTTACATTTTCTGTCTAATGTCAGTGCAGTATAATCGACATCAAATTTCAACCGAGATTCTCAATTCGTCTCATTTTTTTTTTATATTTTTATGGCCGACAGGCTATGTTGTTGACCACAGCTCATCTGATGTTAAGTGACGGTGTGGTCGAAGATGGTAAACACACCTAGCCTGGAATGGAACTGGCTCTCAAGTGAGGCTGCTGGAACACACCGTTAAATACTTGGCGGCAGATTTTCAACTTGAGGGTGGTAGCTAACCAGCCGAGTACTAGAAGGTTCCCTACCACCACGCTATGGTTGCCTCACGACGTTTTCTTTCATCGGCAACTCAAGGTTTCGACCCACGCCCTTCGCCGTTTGAACCGACCACGCTAACCACTGGGCTATCATCGCTACAATCTACACAGAAAACTTTATGTCCTTGCTCCAGGTTGTCGCCATAAACACCCGGTGCACGTCGAGCAATAACCATCAAACCTAACAGCCCTCGTATGAGACACTGCTCTCGAATGCCGAACACTAAATTCTGGTAAAAACGTCACCAGAATGTTGCTAAGCTGCTAGCCGTATTTAACTGCAGATGTTTGCAACAAAATGTTCTTTTTAGTACGTTTGGGAGATTAGAGTTTATCAAAATAAATTGACAAAAGTATATTTTACCAAGAAATATGTCAAGGCATGCTATGAATTTTGTACGAATCCAAAACCAAACATCTTTTTAAAAAGCACATACTAATAATACATAGATATAACATACAATTTTACTTGGTGGTAGATCTCCTTAGCTGGAAATCGTCTAGGTAGGTTCCACCGCAGTACCAGTTATTCTGCCGCCAATCATTAGTGTCTAAACATTACTGTGTTCCGGTTTGAAGGGTACTGTAGCCATCGAAATTACAGGGCTATTGAGACTAACCATCGAAAGTCTCAAAGTAATGAGCCACAAAGCGGCCATGTCCTGGACTTTTGGTTTGTTACTTAAAGTTCGGTGTATCGCTGCAATGGTCATGGACATGCGTTATCTCTTACAATCAGGAGAGTGTCTGATCTCTAAAAAAACTATCTAATAGAAACATAATACCTAACAGAATGACTGCCGTGGGGTCGAATCCCACCAGGACAAACATTTATATGACGATAAATGCTTGTTCTGTGTCTGGGTGTTTTGTTTGTATTATAAAGATGTATGTACAAAAAAGTATTCTATCGGCTATCTGGGTGCCATAGTACACTATATAGATTTACTTAGTTTGGGTGGATTGTCCTACGATATTTACCTATATAATGATTTATACGTAACTTTACTACCACAGATTGTAAAATAAGAACAAATAGAATGTTGCGTAGAAAAAGTGAAGGCAGTACAATTTTTGATTGCCATACAGCATACAGGTACATCAATACCTTATTGTATTTGGTTCGGTATATTTGCGGTGTTCCAACAAGTCTTCACTCATTTACTACTACATTTTATCAATTTTTTATTTTTATTGTACACAAATACGTCAACGCCTTTTACAAATACCTCCATCGACTATTTGTCTACGCGTCTATGCTAAGTGAAATTGTAGGATCTTGATCCATTCTATAAGTAACATTATCTGTTTTATTTTCATAAATTTGTGGTCAGTCTTTTCAAAAATATATTTGCGTACAAAGCACTGTTGCTCTTTATTATATTTACAATTTTAATCTTAGCACCTAGCCATAATACTTAAAACCCAATGTAACAAACAATAAATAATGCTATAATTTTATATTACAATTTGTTTTTCGCTTACTTGCTTAGTTTCTGCCGTAGACACTTCTCTACAAAGTATAAAACAAAATCGCTTCCCGCCGTCTGTACGCTTAGATCTTTTAAGCTACGCGATGAATTTTGATGCGGTTTCCATCAATAGACAGATCGATTCAAGAGGAAAGTTTAGGTATAATACATGCATATTATAGTAGAGAAAATCCGAGAGCTTCAAAGCTTTGTAATGTTATGTCATATAAAAACATGTTTTTGTGCGCTTACATTGCAAACGCTGGCTAAACATTACGAGATAAATCAATATAATGTACTACATTAGTATCTACATTGCACCCGTGCAAAGCCGGGGAGAGTCACTAGTTATTAACTAAAATAAAATTCAAAAGTACCTAAATAAACAAACAAAATTAGAAATAAAATAAAGCTTTAACGCTCCACGCATCGATATCTCCGCCCGATCTATCAGGCCATTCATTAAGAGCCGATTTATCAACCGACTTACACGTAAAGGTGTCTAAATGAATAAAACTACAAATTTCCAAGCGATAGCTATCAAAATTACTTTGATAATACGATAGTGGCGACTGTCATTCAAGTGTATCTGCTACGCTGGTTGTATGTAACCAATCATTAGAGTATTGAATGAACCCGCGAGTGTTGAGTTGTTGAGTGAATGAATGTGCTCATTATAATAATTTCACACCTTGAAAGCGGTGCTTGTAATTACCAACGAAACGATGGGGTTACTGGTAGTGGTAACACCAAGATGAGATTGACATTTTGGTTAATAAGCATTCTGGTAACTCCTCGTTATTTATATTTTATAGGTAAGGAGTTACAACATTGGGTTCTTCAAAAACGTGGTAATATAATCTTAAAAGGTCGGAAACGTATTTGTAGTGCCCCTAGTATTGCAGATATACATATGCGACGGTGATTACTTACCATCAGGCAACCCGTCAGCTTGATTGCCAACTGAGGCATAAAAAAATGGTATACTCAATAATCTGTATTGCTATTGTATTAAGTAACCGTCGAGTTAATAAAACACTTGGTTTTTCTAAGCAAATACTTTGATTTACTTTTATGACAAGGATTATTATTTTATAGTACTCAAAAAAACATTAAGATCACGCCAAACTATAAAACATAAAAGATACACGTCATTTATCAATGTATATTTAAAAATAACATTAAAAATGTCATAATCATAACACCGTTGCCGTGGTGGTGCCGGCGTAAGAATACCCTCTCTACCCGTGGTTGCCGTAAGAGTCGGCTAAGGGATGTAATCCGGAAGATGGGCAGCAGCGTCTTCCTTGAACAATCACACCCAACTGCGCTCGCCAACCCGCCGCCAAGCGTGGCGAGTATTGGCAAAACCCCCCAGGAGGAGGCCTATGTCCAGCAGTGGCTATGACTACGACCTATGGCTCATGATGATGTTGATTAATCATAACACATGCCAATATAATAATATGTCAAATATGATGAAATGTCAATAAAATTACAATTACTTACTAGTCATTTAATAATCTCTTATTTTTAAATAATCGTCAACGTCATAAAACGAGTAAAATTATAGGACTAAGCAGTATTTGCCCATTTTCTACGCTACATTACATCTATACAATTTTTTTCTAATTTGTGGTACTTGGAGTACCAATCCAACCCAGAAGTTTTCCAAATAAAACTTTAGCCATGACATTGCAAATTTTTATATTTTTTCCATATTTTTATATCTATAATTTCCTGAAAAATATCTCTATTAATGTAACGAGACGAACGATACGCTCTCCTGATGATAAGAAATAACGCATGTCCATGACCATTGCAAAACAAAGTCCAAGACATCGCTGCTTTGACGTTCATTACTTAGAGACATTGAATGGTGAATCAATAATGCTATAATTTCGCTAGCTACAGTATCTTTCAAACTGGAACACAGTGATGTTTATACACTACTGCTTGACGGCAAAACAAATGGTGCTGCGGTGGTTCCTACCTGGACAACCTCCTGTTCTACTCCTCCCACTCCGTGAATTTCATAAATATATGACTTGAATCTGAACGTGTATCCTTTTAAAAAAAATAAAAAAATCAAATAAATAAATCGGTCCTACCGACTTCGAGTGATCAAGTATCAAACATATAAAAAAAATTTATTGAGAATGTCCTCCTTTTTGAAGCCTTTTAAAAAAGAAATAGCACCTTAGATAGGTTACACTTATCGAGCTCTAAACTCATTTCCAACGGTGATCATGAGTTGTGAAGTAGCAATTAGGTGTATCGAGTGACTATTACCGCACGCCAGGGCCGGATCAAGTGGGCGGACTATCGAACACTTAATGATGTGCCAGCGCTTAGATAATATTGATAATGATTTCATAACTTTAGTTTTTGTTGTTTTGAGGAAGCGATGAAGATGCAATCTTTGAAACAATTCATAGATAGATAACTCTTTATTGTTCACAGCAAAATTGAACTTAAACAACTTTTACATTACACATCATCAGCCACATATCGTCCACTGCTGGACATAGGCCTCCTCCTGGGGGGTTTTGCCAATACTCGCCACGCTTGGCAGGCAGAAAAAGCGACATCGTTTCATGGCTGACATTCCAAAAACCCGTACGAAACTGTTTGAATCTACTTTCATTGTTCGAACGGCTAAAGTGTGAAATACGTTACCAGAGTGGGTGTTCCCTTATAGATACAATCTGGGTGTCTTCAAGTTGAGAGTGAATCGGTATCTTCTAGGCAAGCGTGCTCCATCGTAGATCGCATCTTCACTTAACATCAGGTGAGATGG
Organism: Biston stratarius; assembly: GCA_950106695.1. Taxonomy (NCBI): domain Eukaryota; kingdom Metazoa; phylum Arthropoda; class Insecta; order Lepidoptera; family Geometridae; genus Biston; species Biston stratarius. The sequence continues at coordinate 29,569,610 of OX467106.1, read as the reverse complement.
CGATCCAACGCAAGCCTATTCATCTAAAAAAAATATTACAACTTTTACATTGTGTTAACGTATACTTGTATAACTGATAGAATGCATATGTCGGTAATTTTTATAGAACATCCGGATACAGAACAAACATTTATCGTCACATAAATGTTCGTCCCGATGGGAATCGCCACCCTACACGTCTTGAAGCAGATATTCCATCAAAGGTGCTAACAGGGGAGTTAAAATGTTATCAGGCTAGACGTACAGCATAGCTCTTGCTTCTGATTACGTTAACAACTAGCCTGGAATGGAAATTAAAACTAATCTCAGACTACTTCGAAACGAAACTGTGTCGACAAAATGTTTTTAATATCAGGATAGCCAGCCTAGTTATTCATAATGTCCGACAACTATGCTATGGTTTTCTCGTAATGTTTCCCTTCACCTGCAACTCGAACTTAATGTTGAAAAGCTACTCGGTAAAGGATCACCAAGGTCGTACAATCCCATCACGCCCATAGACTTCAATCACAAAAACAAAAGTCAACGTGTGCCTCCTAAAAATTCATCAACTTTGATAAAACATTCGGCAGTGTTCCGTGTCACCCCCACTGGGCACCACTAGGGAGGTCCCCCTTTCGGTGAATCTATAAATTCACCAAAAACCTCCTTTATTTTCTAACGATTTATTTCCTAAAAAATTGTTAGGGTTCCGTACTCGAAGAGACGGTATTACTAACTTAGTTTTTGCAAACCGATTTGTTCTATTTTTGAACCCTGACGCAAACAAAGGGGTGTCATAATTATAGAAAATTCAGATTTTGACGTCAAAGCGTCTTTAGCCGCTTTCAGCGACTTTTTGTCGGGCTAAACTTATGATTTCGTATCACGGACATGCTAAAGTGACATGTTTTAAGTTTTCAGTTTTATCTGCAGTCTCCATAACTGCATTTTTTTTTGTTACAACGGTGACTTGATCTAGTTTGTTTTTAGCAATGATTCAAGAAAATCTGTTCAACCGTTCGAAGATATAGCTCTTTTCGAGTTGATGAATGATCGTGTCGAAATTTGAAATTCTATTACTAGTGTCGGGGATTTTTGTTTACATTTGTCTTATTAAAAGTTAGTAAATTATACGACCTGTCTTTTCATCTAGAATAAGTTGGTTGAAATTTTCATAATTGCTTAACCTGATTAGGAAACAACAAATTTAAAAAAAAATAGGAATGAGTCATAAATAAAAAACAGGTTTCTAACATTTTTTATTCTATCGTAGAAACAATATAAAAAAGCGTTAAATTTGGTCTTAATTAACCTGTATATAAATTAACAACTAAAAAAATTTACCCCACGCCCCTAAGATTGAAGACGGCTAGGTTTTTGGTATTATGGTTTAAAAATCAAACTACTCAACCAATTTTTCATAGAATTTATAAAGGAACAATGTGAAAGTATATCTTTTAAAATAAAAATATATACGGACTCATACCCTGTAAAATTTGAGGGTTGGCCTCGATTTTTCTAGAATGGCATCATCAAATACTGACTTGGTGCCAATGGAACCACCTGGGAAGTATAATTATATACCCTTTTAAACAAAAAAAAAGAATTTCTGGAATCGGTCCAAGCGTCTTCGAGTGTTCGGGAACATTCATAAAAAAAAGATTCCGACGAATTGAGAACCTCCTCCTTTTTTTAAAGTCGGTTATACATAACTTTAACATATTAAAAAAGGTATAAGGCTTAGCCGTGTTCACACAAGTTATTGTAAGAATGAACGATTTTGAAAAGGGAACTCTTTCCCATTAGTGAACACTGTTTAATTAACGGTAGTAAGGAACCCTCAGTGTGTAAATTTGTCTTGCATTTAGTCGGTTTTTACTTCTCGCAATTAATTGAAGACGAAATCATTTCCCTTTGACAGTTTCTAAGGCAATTATATTTGTTTTTTGAGTGGGCTCTATTTCGTAGGATTAAAAGCTATATTTGCGGTGTAGTGGTGTACAATAAAAAGCTGTCGTTTTTGCGGCTTGATGGGCTGGGAGCTTGGGACCACACAGGTCGGTCCAGCGCGGACTCAACTTTCGAAATATAATCGACGAGACATAATGCGAAACACAAGAAGCTACCGAAGTGGCGTGATTGACTCATAAATATAAGACATTAAAATAACTTTATTTAAATTTACACAAAGCGGTTCACCGCGACTTCACCTGCTTTTTCCGAGACAAAAATTGGCCTACGCGTTAATCTATTATATAAGCTTTATGTATTTCTACATCCGATAAATTTTTACAGCTTGAAAAAGTTACGAACACGAGTTTCACATAGTATATTATAAGTTGTGATTTTATGATCATACAACTAAAGAATTATTTAAAAAAAAAAAACTAAATGTAAAAGGGTCTAGTATAATAATATAATATAATGCAACAGTGACCAGAATTTCGGCATCTAGTCTAAAAGTTATTATTTTAATTGTGTTTTTTTTTGTGTATTGACATTTTATTTTTGACGTTTTTATTTTGTGTTTAATTACTATTTTCTTTTTAATTTTATAGAATTGTGTAAATTAATTAAGTTAAATATTATCATTAGTTCAATATTTGTATTTCTACTTATTTATTATTTTCAAATAATTAATAAGTAGAAATACAAATATATTATTGATATAAGTATTTTCTGCTAGTACTTTTTCCGTTCCTTTGAAAAATTGATCCTTAGGTTCATATTACACGTTCCCTTTTTGTTAGAGTACCTAAATACCAGCTGGAAGCTTTGGAGGCGGTAGAACGACGTGCTATGAGATTTATTGGTGAAGCGATCTAGTTGTCAAAAAATTGCTTAGTCATGATCACCGCGGCAGAGTGGCATGTCTGTCTATATTTTACCGGTCACATTTCGGGGAGTATGCGCAGGAGCTCCATGACCTTATCCCATCCTCTCCGTTCCACCACAGGATAAGCAGAAGAACGGCACACTATCATCCGTTCCTCGTGGACGTTCCCAACATTCGTGCGCAGCGACTTGGCTCTACTTTCTTGATGAATGGAACTCATTGCCAGCTTCTACGTGTCCTATAAACTACAATTTGGACGTTTTTAAGGCTAGAGTGAATAGATTTCTTCTAGATCAGCATGCTCCATCCTCGGCCCCACCGACGCTTTCCAAACGTAGATCTATTATAATCACTACATAGTATAAAACAATGTCGCTTTCTCTGTCCCTATATCCCTATGTATGCTTAAATCTTTAAAACTACGCAACGGATTTTGATGCGGTTTTTTTAATAGATAGAGTGATTTAAGAGGAAGGTTTATATGTATAATACATGCATATGCACCACATTAATATCTACATTGCACCCGTGCGAAGCGGGGGCAGGTAGTCTAATATAAAAAATAACGATGTAGAGTAAAAAAATTTTTTTTTAATCTTGTCTACAAATACTCCTTGTTCTTACAAATTACAGATTGTGTATTTGGGATCCACGTCCCGTTCCAAGCTTAGTTTACAACAACGCTATCTACACTACCTACTTAATCACAATTATGGTCGTACGCTTAGCTCTTAACACATAGCGTATCAAACAAAAATGGATTTCTGATTCTTAAATTTTATAATGACGTCTATTGATAACGATCAATGCGTTAATACATATATAAAAACAAATATAATTATAAATCATCAGATCGCATGACCGTTCTCGATCAGCACAACCTACTTGCGTCGCAATAAACAATACAGTAAGGCTTTCCCTTCTACTTTTTATATTTCCAAATAACGTCTTAATGAGACAAGATGATGTGTGACCCAACTCATCGCGATCGAATCTCGATTCGAATAAAAATCGAGAAAAAATCGAATTCAACCCGGGTGACGTAAATCAGTGCTATTCACTTGACATCGATATGATTAATTTCGATGAAGTTCGATATAGTAGTGATTTTGATATGCAATTTTTATGTATTGAGTATTTTGTAAAATAACATATATTTAAGTTTTAGAAAGATATTTTAAGATATCAATTTTCTGAAAAGCAATATCATTATTGAATGACGAATAATTGTTTGAATAACAGAACTTATGGACAACAAAGTGTTTAGTACAGCAATTCACGAAAAAGTTTTCGTGAAGTTTACGTTACCAAAATGTATGAAATATATATATCAGCGCCCCCTGGCGCAAACGGTAACTAACTGTGACGTAAAATGCTGTCGTTTTGTATAAGAGTACAAGTGTATGAGAATGTCCTACTTACCCTGTAATTGTTAACTTATAATATATATTTTTTATGGTTGACAGCCGGTGGTGCCGGCGTAAGAATAGTACCCCACCCTCTCTACCCGTGGTTGCCGTAAGAGTCGGCTAAGGGATGTAATCCGGAAGATGGGCAGCAGCGTCTTCCTTGAACAATCACACCTAACTGCGCTCGCCAACCCGCCTGCCAAGCGTGGCGAGTATTGGCAAAACCCCCCCAGGAGGAGGCCTATGTCCAACAGTGGACGTCCTATGGCTGATGATGTGTATGGTTGACAGGCTAAGTGTTTTAGCTCACCTGATGTTAAGTGATAGTGCGGTCGAAGATGGTAAACATACCTAGCCTAGAATGGAACTGGCTCTCAAGTGAGGGTGCCGGAACACACCGTTAGGTACTTGGTGACAGATTTTCAACTTAAGGGTGGTAGCTAGCCAACCGAGTTCTAGAAAGTAGTAAAGAAACCCTACCACCACGCTATGGTTTGCTCACGATGTTTTCGTTTACCGGCAGCTCAAGCTCATTGTTGGGGTATGAACGCACGCCCTTCGGCGTGTGAACTGACCGCGTGAATATCGCTACAAACAGTGACAAGATATTATAATGTAGTGAGTTGTGGCCAACCACCAAGCCTGTCAACAATAAAAAAAAATATACATAGGTACGTATTTACTGAAAATCACCACCAATACACGTTCTCGCTATCGTACTGCAAACATAAACATAATTCAGGTTTTCAAACACCTCGACGCGTATCGTTCCCCGATAGGATAAATAAAATTGATTTGGGTATGTAATAAAATTTTCACGTTCAACCCTTGACAGAGACGAAACATTTCCGGGACCCGACACGAAACGGTTTTGCTAAAATAAATGATTCCTTATTTGATTTTGTCCCGGATCATACCACAATTTGAGAACTATACAATGAATTCTAGAGCCTTGAAAATGCATCGAGTATAGTATCATTATACATAGAGACAAACATGGTTTTCCGGACTATTAACACTCCGTCAAATCAATGACTTTGAAATCTTTGATTTTTCTAGGTAAGCGTGCTTCATCTTAGACTGCATCCTGCTTAACACGAGGCAAGGCGTGGTCAAACGCAAACCTATTTCAAATAAATATACCATTGGGCCCCAATCTAGGCAAAGCCTGTATCTTGGTGGCCCAGTTCACAAGTTGTAAACAACAGTGTTGAGCGCAACTCAGTGATAAAAATTTAAAAAAAATGCGGGCTACATCTACACACAAATATAAAATTTTAATACTGCTAGGCCACTTTCAATAAAGATGTAGCGATGATAGCTCGGTGGTTATTGCGGTCGGTTCACACGCTAAGGAGCGTGTTCAAACCTCAACGATGAGCTTGAGTTGCCTGTGAAGGCAAACATCGCGAGGAAACCATAGCGTGGTGGTAGGGTACTACCTAGTACTCGGCTGGCTAGCTACCACCCTAAAGTTGAAAATCTGTAGCCAAGCATTTTACCAGCAGCCTCACTTGAGAGCCAGTTTAATTCTAGGCTAGGTATGTTTACCATATTCGACCACACCATTACTTAACATCCGGTGAGCTGCGGTCAAACACCTTGTTTGTAAAAAAAAATAAACGTCAACTAGTCCAATCTTTTAGTTTCATGTCCAGCCTTTTCACGTCCGAGCGTAGAGTGTGTTTGAATAAGTCTGTCAATATTTCGAGATATAACCGTATATAATTTCCGCGTCTGATTATTGAAATGCTTTCCACACGTCTTCATATGACCGTTTATATATAGCATTGGATATTTGACCGAAATTCACCTCTCAGTGCGAAAGGCGGTCTGACTTAATAGAAAAACAAGAAAATGTATGAATGCAAATATGAGTAGATTTTTGTAGCACTTCTTTGTAAGTTATTTTCTTCTGTTCTTCTGTCATTGAAAACAGTTCAATACATGAGATATTAGATATTGTTGGTCTAATGATGATAAATATATTAAAACATCTAGAGAAAACTAAACTAACTTAAAATTAAATAAAATTATAAAAATAAATCTGTTCTTCTTAAGTTCTGGTCGGTTGTTTTTATAAACAACGAGCCCATTTTTTCACATATTCGGACCCAATCATTAGTACTTTTAGTCCATAGGTTTATTTTTATGGCTGACAAGCTTGGTTTTTTACCACAAGTCACCTGATGTTAAATGACGCTGTGGGCGAAGATGGTCACGATGTTTTTCTTCACCGGCAGCTCCAGCTCATTGTTGGGGTTTGAACCCACGCCCTTCGGTGTGCGTACCAACCGCGGTAACCACTGAGTTATCATCGCTATAATAGGTTTCTAGATTTTAAACTCGTTTATCAATCACGTCTCTAAAACGCGGCTAGCGGGACCTTCGGTAACAAAAACATTGAGACTGGGCATTATTTAGCGCTATAATGCAAATACCTTTCAATGTAAACGTCATTATTAGTATTGGAAAGTAAATTAACTTCAAACAAGTAAGGTATTGATAGAAGTACCTTTACCGAAACATCGTTTATCTTATTAATAGACTTCAAAAAAAGAGGAGATTCTCAATTTGATTGTACTTATTTATTTATCTAAAATGTTCATGAAAATCTGTTCTGTAGTTTGATTTTTATACCAAAATGATTAAAACCTAGTCGTGTCTTAGGGATATGGAGGCTGTTGCGTTTTTTTATTTTTACTTGTTATAATATCACTTCTAACGCAAGTCTTTTAGCGTTGCCATATTAGTTCGTTCTGTCCTTACATTTTTAAGTGTTCCCATTTTCATGTCCTACTAGCCTGTGCCTGGCGGTGCTACTCGCTACATTTTTTTTGAGATAAAAAGTAGTATGTGTTAATCTAAGGTGTGAGCTACCGCTATACCAAATGTCATCAAAATTGCAAATGCACAAAAATGCACTGCAATTTCGATGCAATGGTCATCATCATCAGCCATTGGTCGTCCACTGCTGTACATAGGCCTCCTCCTGGGGGGGTTTTGCCAATACTCGCCATGCTTGGCAGGCGGGTTGGCGAGCGCAGTTAGGTGTGACTGTCACGAACAGGCGTTATTTCTTACCATCAGGAGAGCGTCTCGTTCGTCTCATTACTTTTACATAAAAAAGAATAATACTCCCAGTACTATACTATTTCCTTTGTATCAAAGAAGTATTCTTATACATACTTTTTCTACAGCATCATTCATAACTATCAACATCTCGATAACAAATGTTCGCTCTTCAAACAAACTATCAGATTATTTAGAATTTCTTTTGAAAAATAAACTGAAAAATAGAAAAAAAATTGTAACATTGCTGATTCATGTTGATAGCGAACATATTGTCACAATGGACAAGAATACACAGATATGTTGTTAGAGAAAGGAAAACTAAAATGTCATCTGCAGGTTTATGAATATCAAGTCGCGCTACAGGACGCAAAACTGCCAATGGAAAAACAAGAGCTTCGATAGGAGCACCTTTTAGTCTTTAAGTTTTATTGAGACTTTTTTAAATAATAATATACGTTATTATTTTTTTATAATAATAACATTTGGCCGCTATCTTACCTATATTCAGTAAATTAACTTTATAAAATAATTATAATGATATTTCCAAAAGTTTTGGGTTAATAAATTCTTATCAATTGGCTTCAAACTTGTCCATACTGGTTTCTTGAGAGCCCTGTTCGGAATTACTAGAGTGCGATTGCGCGCGAATATTAGTGTATAAACTTATACATATGTAGCCTTTTTGGCTCATTGGTAGTATATCTGCTTTAAGAGCCGTAAGACAGGTTTCGATTCCCATCTGACAAACATTATGTCGTATTAACAAATGTTTGCTCTGTGTCTGGGTATTCTGTACGTATTAAAAGTATGTATTTATTTAAAAAAATGTATTTAAGCATTCTATCCATTATTTGACTTTCATAGTACAAGAATTGTTTAGTTTGCGTCATATGTCGCTGTGTGTAATATTCTATGATATAAGTATATGTATTATATGCCTATGAATATAAAAATAAATTGTGACGAGAGGAGGAAAAATACGTAAAATAGAAATAGGAAAATACAATATATATATATATATATACATAATATAGATGATAAAATGGGTACAATCAACATATATTACAAGCAAAAAGAAATTACTCTAAGAATCTAAGGCCAATTAATATATCAAAGTAATTAAATCACAATGTCCTTAGTGAAAACCCGACTGGTCACGTTAATAACGTCATTGTTTTTTAATGCAAAAATAATGAAACTATCGAAATACTCTTCTGGTGGTATGAGATAACGCCTTACCATTTCAGCGGTATACAGAACATTAAGTTAGAAACCAAAGTTGAGGACATCGCTTTGAGATGTTCAATGATTAGTCTTAGTAACCTTGTAATTTTGCTAATTATAAAATTTACAAACCGGAATACAATTATATTTACACACTACTGCTAGGCGGCAGAAAATCTGATACTGCATAGGTACCTTCATACAAAACCTCCGGCTAAGGAGGTCTACCACGTAATAAAATGTTGGCGTTAGGAAAGTCTTTTTTTGCGCTAGAGAATGGTCACCCTAGAGGTCCCGGGGTGAGGAATTTGAGATGATACGCTCGATACAGTGTCGGGAGGTCCTGCTCCCGTATTGAGCTCCATTGTCTAAAGTGACTCCTTACCTCTGCTGGGCGCCTGGTACTTGCCAGCCAGTTATGTAGAGAGGTAAACTTCGCTTTCTTATTTGTAATTTTGCATTTAAACTAACAAAGTTTTTTTTTTTTTTTTAATTATTATGGCTTGTTGACTTCCATTAGTCTTTTACTTATCCTTTTCCTGAGTTGGGTCATTGTTCCATCACACTGACATTAGCTTTTTTCGGGACAAATTTCCTAGACAGATTTCCTAGAGACATTGTTCTTCGCCAGAACACAAACTTTAATTAGCGGTGATTGAGTAAAATTACTTTTAGCCAGATGAAAGCTTATGAGAAATTTGACTAAAAGTTTTTTTTTTAATGTGATAAGTACTACAGCTGCTTACATTGAAAATTTGGCATGCCGACGACATTTGTTTATTATTTTTACGTAACTAACAAGACAGTATAATATTAAAATGGTTAGGTATACGTTCTCTTTCCATCTTTCCATGTTTTTTTGCTTATGAAATAACTACCAAATAACTTCGGAAATATTTTGATAACATCAACAATGGGAAATTATTAATAATCAAAAGATGAAATGATATATCTGGATAACGTTTTTGTTTACCAGTTATCATTTTGTCCGAATTTATGATATATGATGGCATAGTATGTATGTACCTTTGTTTGTAAAAACTAATAGTTTTCAAACTGCATGTATGGACAAAGCAGGTTTTTTTATAACGGATTTATGAAAAATGCACACAAGTTTGTTGGTACGGCTTTACAGATCCGAATAAACTTTTTTTTTTTAAATAAAATTCCTCTACTTTGCACGTATATACCTCTATTTTTCCATTATGAGAAGAGTACGGCTATAATCCACCACATTTGCAAAGTGCAGGTTGGCAGACGTCACATATCTTCGAGAACATTATTGTTTAGTAATATAATGTAATCTAAACCAGCCCTGTTTTAATAAACTGTCCCACTGTTGGGCGTGGGCCTCTTCTCATTATGAGAAGAGTAAGGCTGTAGTCCATCACGCTGGCCAAGTGCGGGTTGCTTGGTCATCATACATCTTCGAGAACTTTTGTTTTAAAAACACTTGACATGCATTAGATATCCTTATGATGTTTTCCTTCATAATTTGAAGTGTTCGGTAATACGCACATAACTTAAAAAAGACAGATACGTGGCCTGGGATTCAAACCCAGGACCTTCGTATTGGAAGCCAGTCGGCCTCCCAACTGCGAAACTACATAATATACATTAGTGTTCCTAATATTATATGTATTGTTATTTGACCCACATTTTCCAGTTTCGCATGGACTAAGTAACTATTGAAGGAAAAAAATATACCCTATATACCTATAAAAAAAATTGCAATAGAAACTTTAAATATTCAAGTACAATATTAAAACTACAAAATAAATATTTACTTGATGGTAGATTAGCAAAAGGTCGTAGGTAGGTAGGTAGCACCACCGCAGTGCCAGATATCCTGCCTCCAAGCAGTAGTGTGTAAGCATTACTATTCCAGTTTGAAGGGTACTGCAGCTAGCGAAATTACTGGGCTGTTGAGACTAACCATCAAATGTCTCAAAGTAATGAGCGCCAAATCAGCGATGCCATGGACTTTGTTTTGCTACTCAAAGTTCTGTGTATCGTGTCTTACCATCAGGAGAACGTCTAGTTCGTCTCAATACTCTTAAATTAAAAAAAAATGGTATTGATAACTGGCGAAAACTGGTTCAAGTCATTGTCTATTAATTAAACATATGTTAAAATATATGATATACATATATGTATGTCTATACATGTGAATCATTATTTATAATTAATAATTATTTCATAATAATTATAACTAAGAGATTAATTTAAAATAATCATAAATAGTTGGAGGTAAACTTTTACATACCTAATTATTTAAAAGGCAATATCAAAGTTACGACGTATGTTATTAATGCACTAATATTAATAATTAGGTAGTACGTAGGTTATTCCATGAGGCAGTATTTACCTTATTGATAATACGCATTCCTAAATATTTGACGCATTTGATCGTGACGTAACTAAGCATGGCAAGCATGTCAAATCTAATTACCTTAATGTTTTAATTCTATATCTTTTTGAAATAAAGGCTTTGTCGCGAAAGCAAAGTGAAGTATTAATAAAAATTAAGCGATTTTATTCTTGGAAATCATTTATCCCCGTTAAATGGTCTGATAATAAAACTTCTACTTCTTTTTTGTAGCGATGATAGCTCAGTGGTTCGCGCGGCCGGTTCGCATGCCGAAGGGCATGAATTCAAACCCCAACAATGAGCTTGAGCTGCCGGTGACGGAAAACATCGTGAGGAAACCATAACATGGTGGTAGGGTACTTTTTAGTACTCGGCTGGCTAGCTACCACCCTCAAGTTGAAAATATGCCGCCAAGCATCTAACGGTGTGTTCTGGCAGCCTCACTTGAGAGCCAGTACCATTCCAGGCTGGGTGCGCTTCACCATCATCGACCACACCGTCACTTAACATCAGGTGAGTTGTGGTCAAAAAACTAACCTGTCGAACATAAAAAAAAACATATATTATACAACTACCTAATAAATAAACAACGTAACGCAAAAACTACCCTACCATAAAACAAAAATTACACACATTTGTGTGTAATTTCTAGTAGATATTTAATAAAAATTATTATATTATTAGCCAAAATTATTATATTTAAAAAAAAATTAACATGTGATCGTATTTTAACCGGCCTGTTCAATCCTACTGCTGATATAATTTGAAAGCGTAACCAGATGAAACATCTAGTATCGCCAAACTTGGTTTGTATTCCAGAAATGTCCTGCTAAAAACGTATCGACCACATCAAAAATGTTAAAAGGCCCTTTTACTACGAAAACATTGTTAATCGAATATTATTCGAATCGATTCACGTATTAATTCGAATTGTCGAAATCGATCATCAATCATAACCGTCGTGCTTCGTGGACTTTATCACAAAGTGCATCGGGAGGATTCGAACCCGCGATCTTCTTGTTTCTTGCCGTCCCCAACAACAATTAACTGTTGTTTATTGTATTGCGAATGAATAAAATAGCAAAAAGTGATTATTCGATTTGGAAATAAATTTGTGTTTAAGTAAATAAATCGAATGGAAGCGGTGGGAGCAAAAAGTAATTTTTGAGTTATATTTTCCGCCTTCATTTCAATCAGACACAATGGACTCATCTTTACAAAGAACATATTTATTCTGTTTTTCTTTTGATTTGTAAAATAAAATGATTTGTTCGTACGTTCTGCCTGTTACATGAATGCCCTGGTAGCTCATTTGGTTGAAGCTTTGATTCTCGAGCTGAAGGGCGTGGGTTCGATTCCCACCCACGACAAACATTTAAATTCGCATAAAAGTTTGTTCTGTATGAATTCTTTATGTTCAGATGTTTGAAAATTGACTTTAGTTAAAACACTCTACTTCCAAGTAAAATGAATACCTTATAGGTATTTCTGTCATTCTTATTGAGATAGACGAGAACCAAAGAGTTTGTAGGTATATAGAGTCAGCTTAAACCATAAGAATATGTTAGCTTGTTGACAGTTGTGATACTATCGTCTTCATACTCCATCGATATAAAATAAATTTGTCCAAAAGTTATAACACGATTTTATGAAACAGGCGATTGATGAAGAGCATGAAGTAAGGTTATTTTAAAATTTAAAGACAGAACATACTACGGCGGTTGATTTCTTTTAAAGATTTTCCATAATTTAAAAAAATATGAACAAGGTTTGGAAAAGGTCAGTTCTAACATTGTCCTTACCTAAGCTTATTTTCAGAGAGTGTTCAGAACTACATGGTCTAATTGCCCCATGTCCATTCTATCGGACAGCCAGAAGCTTGAAAACACGACATCGCTTTATGGTTAACGTTCCAAAAACTCGAACGAAACGATTTTCCACGTTCATTGTGCGAACCGCTAGACGGTAGAATGCACTACCCGAGTGGACGTTTCCTGATGGATACAATTTGGGTGTCTTTAAATCGAGAATGATTTGGTATCTTCTAAGCAAGTGTCCTCTATCTTAGACCGCATCATCACTTAACATCAGGTGAGGTGGCGGTTAAACGCAAGCCTAATTCTGTGGCTATTAATGTTGTATTTGGCTACACGTGTACTGAACGCCATGCGGTGTCTAAACTTCTCTTTGTTCTTAGCTCTGAGCAGCAGACAGATAACTTTGAAGATGAACAAAACATACATTCAACCTGTCACATTAGGGGTATTAAGAACAATGGTATGCCATTGGGAGACGCCGCTACAAGACGCGCTTCTGAATTTCTTGTTTTTACTCTTGTATAATTTCAAAGTTTGTCTGTCTGATGATCAATTTTTTATTATTTGTAATATGTATTATGAGTTTCTTTTTTGTTTTAATTATGCGGGATTACTCAAGTTTAGTTATATCGAATACTCCGACTATAGTTTCGGTCACATTCGAGGCAAGCGAGCAAGACGAGGCCGCGCGCGTTATACTCAGCTTTGTCTATAAGAAGAACGCCATCAGATGTGGCCGAAACTAAAGTCGGAATACCGAGATAATAAAACGTGAGTAATTCCGCATAAGTAAAAGAAAAATGTGTTAAAACCACGTCAGTTTCTATAGTAAAATAATGAGTTTCAATCAAAATGTAATCTTCGTTTTTACTTGTCTACGACTAGCAGCATCAATGACAATGATCTTCAATACTTTCTTAGAAATTTGAACACTTAGTATTATAGGAATGTGTGTAATAATTGCGACAGCATACTATCACATGTTAATAGATATTTTTTGTTCTGTCATCTTCCGTCGTATTTGTTTTATTCCATTCTATGGGTAACTAGAAGAGTTTTACTACATTTACCACATTATTTGTTTAGAAACTCTTTTAACTTTAACATGTTTGAAATAAATAAATAATTAATTTGAAGTATTAGATATTTATTTAATATTTCTTTTGATGGACAAAATGTGACTCGACTAACTGCTTACACTAAAACGAAAATGTGAACAAAGTCGCAGGCAAAATGACTAGTTTAAAAATATATTTATAGAAGCTAAACTCGAGTTGAATCAAATTTTGTTTTTGTCTTTCGACAAACCAACTTGTTCTATCTTTTGAATGATTTTAGATTACAGGCCATGTAAAAAATATTGATACTTCGATATCACAAAATAAATGTACATGAAAGTTATTTTATTATTTTTTACATTAGGATTCCGTTTGACTATCATCTTGCAATCATAATTTATAATTCTAATTAAATTAATAATCATAACACTATAGATTAGTGAAGTTACGGTAGTCTAGTTGGGAGACAGTCTGACTGCTAATCTGGAGGCACCTTTTTTTTTACAACGGACTAGTCACTCTCTTAGCCACAATCTCACCTAATGGAAAGCGACGATGTGGCCGAAGATGGAGCACCTTTGCCTAGGAAATAACATAAAGTTCGTCTTTTGTTAGTTAAGTGTCTTAGAGAATATTAATCAATCATTCTCTAACATGTATAAAGTCTTTTCACTGGGTGGTAGATCTCCTAAGCAGGTATCATCGTAGTATCAGGTATTCTGCCGCCAAGCAGTAGTGTGTAACATCAAGAAAGCGTTTCGTTTGTCTCATCACTATTACTGCTACTATTAATTACTACTTTAAAAAAATCTGCTAACTTACACAACGTGATGCACTTACCTTACTCTACTCACAATGAAAAGAGACCCACTCCCGGCATTGGGAAAGTTTATAAAATCAACTGAACCGGGAGACGGTTATAATAGATTTGTAATTTAATAATCCGAATGTTATTTTCATATCCTCTGGTTTATCTTACAATTTTCCATATACTGCCCCGAATTCCCTGGTCTAACCTGTTCCTTAAGTTTTTGTCCCCCTACACGGGCGCAGGCGCCGGCAGTCAGCAGTCTAATATGACAATTTATTAATAATATTAATATCCTTTCTTTTTATCCCTCAAAACGGGGACATAAATATGTCGTTATTCGCACTGGTCAATTAGGAACCGAGATAATATTTTTTCAAAATGATTTCGGAGATTACGATGAATTTGAAATTGTGAACATTAATAAATTTAATATGGTATTGAATTTGTTTGAGTTTCGGTTTGTATGAAATATGATGCCTGCTTTCATAATAGCCATTATATTATAATGAAGTCTGTATGATTTTTTATACATGAAATATTTTTTTATGTCAGCGCTTACTTAGTTTTATATTTGTTATAATATTAACATTAAATATTTATATGAAAGTAAAAAATTATGCATGAACTTTTGTATTTGTTATACAAACAGTGCCTATTTAGCAGTGTTCCGAGATTTTAGTTTTTGAGTATTTAGCAACATTTCCGGCAGAAAATAATTACATGTCTGTTATAATTGGCAAGTACCACAGTTGATCTGATAATAAGTAATAGTGTGGTTAAAGATGGAAAACAAACCGAATCTAGAAAGGAACTGGCTCTCAATTCAGGCTGCCAAAACTCACTGTTAGGTACTTGGCAGCAGATTTTAATTTGAGGGTGGTAGCTAGCCAGCTGAGTTCTGGAAAACACTATACCACCATGCAATGTTACTAACCTAACGAAATTCATTCGAAATCAAGCTCATTGTTAAGATTTGAACCCCGAGCCCTCTGCATGCTGTCCGAACGAGCTAACAACTAGAACTTCTTCTCCATGTAAATTTCGACAATACTACACTTCTAAGTTAAAATATCGCAAAGACAATCAGTTGTCCGCAAGAGACAGCTGATGTCGTTGAATATGAAATACATTTAAATAGTATAACTAGTCTAAGTATATACATATTAGGGCAGATTTCTTGTGTGTTTGCGTGCAAAAATACTTTTTCAGAACTTCTTAAGGTTCCTAAAATTATTATTATGAAGCTATATTATCTTCGAGTGTTAAAATTATTTTATTCATAACGCAGACGAATTTGAGAAAGAAAATTGATATCTTTAAAAACCTTTTTATGTAACAAGTATAAAATTATATAAAATACTTTCTATATGAAATTTTGAACGTATAAATTATTGTAAGTTTTTTTTTTTTTATATAGCTGACAAACTTTGTGTTTGACCACAACTCACCTGATGTTAAGTGACGGTGTGGTCGAAGATAGTAAAGCACACATAGCCTGGAATGGAACTGGCTCTCAAGTGAGGCTGCCGGAACACACTGTTAGATGCTTGGCGGCAGATTTTCAACTTGGTAGCTAGCCAGCCGAGTACCAGAAAGTACTCTACCACCACGCTATGGTTTCCTCACGATCTTTTCCTTCACCGACAGCTCAAGCTCATTGTAGGGGTTTGAACCCACGCCCTTCAGCATGCGAACCGACCGCGCTAACCACTGAGCTATCATCGCTATAAATTATTAGGCTAATATTATTAGGCTTCGGCAGGCTAGTTGACAGACCGTCTGGTTTCCAATCTGGAGGTCCTGTATACGAATCCGACGGCACGCACCTCTGTCTTTTAAAAGTTATGTGCGTATTGCAGACGATTTCGAACGGTGAAGGAAAACATCGTGAGGAAATCTACATATCTGAAAGTTCCTAAATAAAAGAGATGTGTGAAGTCCGCCAACCCGCACTTGGCCCACGTGGTGGTTTCACCCTCCTCACAATGAGAAGAGGCCCAGCAGCGGGACAGTTTTCTAAAAACTGGGCTGGTTTGGAAATCATTGATTTAATACTTAATTTCTCGTTTCAGGTATGCTCAATCCCAGTTTTCTTCATACAATGCAGGTATTTATTAATTTTAAATCTGCGGTGTCACATCTAACGAATCCCAATACAAATTGCAAGCATTTGCATGACCGGCACGTTCCGAATTCTTATAATTACTACAATATACAAGCCAGTGTGAGACTTGAACAAATGGGAATACATTAACTCTACTTATTGTTACACGCACGAAATTAAGGTTGTTGTGAGGTTTGGGAAAGCGTGTAATAAATCACAATCGTATACAACATCTAGATTGTACGAGATAGGCCAGAGGGTCATGGAGGAGAGACGAATCTAGGCATTCATTGGTATCAACGTGCGGGTGCCATCGCGTTGTAGGGACGGGAACTGTACTATGCATAGGACTTGCGAGCTAGGTGGAGATTAAATTTAAATACCTATTAAAATTTACTTTCACTGCCCGTGTTGCTATACCTTTTTTTCCCCGGGGAAAATCCATAATGGATTCCACCGGCCACGGGGGTGGCAAGGTGCTCCACCCGGCCTGAGGACGATGTTTGGAACACCACACACAACGTTCATTCTCGGGAAACTGATTCATGGGCGACCTAGGTGTAGGATTAAGGAGCCATTTAATTACGTATTAACGTTCACCTTCACTGCCCGCGTTCTCATCCCGTTTTTCCTAGGAATTTTTTTTGTGGATACCATCAGCCACGAGGATGGCAGGGTGGCTATGTGGGACTCTCCGTCGGAATGACGGCATAATTGTTTTCTTTGTTTGTTTTTTTTTAATATTATTATTTTTACTATTTATTTTTGAACATAATTATGTGTATTATGACTGAGAGCGCGCGAAAATAGCGGCATGCCTTAAACAGAGGCATCTAGAGACCGGCCTTGCCGAGTTTGGGGCTAAATAATGGGGTAATAACTTTTTTGTGCAATGTTTCTGTGTTTTTTTTTTTTGAGTGAAATAAATTATCTTAACTTACCCACTATTAACCCTGGGGTGTTCCGTTTTAGCACCTTGAGGTGGAGTAGCGGGCGCGCTTTATACTCGTAGATGTTCTAGATGCCGAGGTCCTGCAGTAGATTATAGAGAAATTTTGTTGGAATCTTTTCACAGCCATTTCTACTACATACAAATTGATCATAAAACCATTTACGGTCAACTCATTTGTAAGGTATATTTAGTATTATCGTGTGGTGTATATGGATATTTGTTTTCCATGGTACAGTAAGTTCTTCAAGTATCTATGTGTTTAGTATAATATTGTTTTTTTTTTATTATTATTCAAGAAAGGTTTGCAAAATATTATCAAGTAACGCTTTTAGGTAAACGTAACTTGTTTATTCTGAATTAATTTGAAGACATTCAAATTTAAAAAGAACAATACAGCCACCGGTAAAGTTCCACGTACTCGCTACTTATATATTTTTTTCCGTTTTTATTCTATTTGACTTATAGCTATACTCTTGAGGTAAAGAATACATACACCTCCAGATTTATATTAATACCATACAAAATACTACAGTCTACTGCTAAGAGCTATCGCACACAAGTGCGCTTTATATCATTATACATACATATTTTACATACGAAAAACATTTATTTTCCTTTAAAACACAATAAAATTTTACTTTACAAAAAAATGAAAAAAAAAACATCCGTACACATGAATACATGAATGTGAAAAAAAAACTGTTTTTTTATTTTTATTTATAGGTAAATGTAATGAGTAAAGACTCTCCTGATGTAAAGAGATGTCGCATGTCCATGCCCATTGCAGCGATATACGGAACTTTGAGTAGCAAAACAAAGTTGAGTGTATCGCTGCTTTGGTGCTCATTACTTTGAGACTTCGGATAGTCTCAACAGGCCTGTAATTTCGGTAGCTGCAGCACCCTTCAAACTGGAACACGGCAATGTTTACACACTGCTTAGCGGCAGACCATCGGTTACTGTGTCACGAAATTTTCTAGACAAATATACTACATTTTCGATTACATTATTGTTTCTTAACAGGTAATATCGAATACAGGCGCGTGCATAAAAATGTTTATTTTGAGTCTACCGACTGGAGTCTGTCGTTCGCGCCAGGCTTTAGCCGAAACCCGTTGTTTGGCGAACGGTAAACCCCGCTCCGAGGCAGATGCGCAGATCAATGTATATTAATCACACTTGTTACGTACGCGAGATGCGGAGATAACAGAGGAATAACGCTTCGCTGTGAAATATATGCCTTTCGGCCTTTTAAAAATGTACTGTTTGGGTTGGGAACAGTACAATGTAAGATGTCAGTATGGGAAGTCACTCGAATGCAGCATGTATTTTATATGAGTTATAAATATATATCGTATTACACACAGCACAATCTGATTCCAAACCTAAGCAAAGCTTGTACTATGGAAACTATATAACTGACAAAATACATTTTTTTTGTAACTACATAATTGTAATACATACAAAACACCCAGACACAGAACAAACAATTATTTAAACCACAAAATGTCTAATGGGTATTGAACCCACGCCCTACAGGTCTTAAAGCAGATATTTTACTAATGAGCCAACAGGGTTGTCGTTTAGATGTTCCTTATTCCCTATGAATACATAACACGTAATGCGGCGTAATTCGGGAGAAAGTCCCCGTACCCCTCTCATCTCTCTCGTATAAGATTATCTATGTTAAGTTTAAAATCCGCGTTATAGTTTGAGCCGTTTGAGCGTGAAGAAGTAACAAACATACAAAAACACCTACATACACATTTTTGGGCTTTATAATATAATGTGATTATGATTAACTTTTGTAGGTCAGGGAAATTTTTAAAACTCTTGCCCAGCAAATTACTCTTCACTCGGGAAGTTGCCATACTGCTATCAACGTATACTGCGTCATGTATTAAAGGGATGTTATCACCAATGATAATTTTCGCGTGTTCTGGCAAGTGTAATGGGTGCTTTAGCGGCGTCCAGAACATACTGTACAGCCCGTAGCTGTATAGTGTGTATTAACTTGAGTTATTGAGCCGGAGATTAACAGCATTGTAAGTGGCGGGATGGGTGCAAGTATGTGAAAATACATTTCGCGTAGCTGCCTATTTGGTGGATTTATTTCATTCTGCTTCGTTATCTATCCAGTTGTTAAGTGTTTTTCGAAAAAACAAACCCTAATCAAACGACTTTGAGACTAATTAAACGTCTTCCTTGAACAATCACACCTATCTGCGCACGCCAACCCACCTGCCAAGCGTGGCGAGTATTGGCAAAACCCCTCCCCAGGAGGAGGCCTATGTCCAGCAGTGGACGTCCTATGGCTGATGACGTGTGATTGACTTTCAGCTCTTAAAGATCCTTAGTTACTTCATCTTCCCATGTATACTTGAGACGGCTGACAGGCCTTTTTCCTTCCGGTAGTTCGAGATGCGCTCTTTTAACGAAACGATCTTGCCTTATCCTTTCGAGACGCCCAAATTGTCCAAGCTAATGGAGCCGACTTCGTCTGACTAACAAAGTGGGGCTCCGCCACCAGCTTTGCAATCTCTCTAATTTTGTGTACACAAAAACAACCATTAAAAAAAAAATCTTCGCTTCGCTCAGTTAATTATGCATGTTGAAATCAACATAAAGCACGACACCCTTAGAATATTACGTACCGTTGTTCCATAATACATTACTATACATTATGCAGGACTCGCCCAAAATGTCGCCTAAAATTCGTACAGGAAAGAATCTCGTATGCAAAGATAATATGCAAAGATATTAATGAAGGCTTTACGTGATCTCACGCTGAAGGACGTTTTAAAATAAATCCTCTTCATATTTTGCTATCGGAAAATTCACATAGTCTGTATACCAAACGGGAAAACCCGTGGATTGTGTGGTTTTGTAGGCACACTTTTTCTTGGAATTTTTAAATCATTGTCTATGATGCCAATGTATCTATATTTGCCAGCTCGCTTATAAAATTTCGGATCATACAATTTTCTCATATAAATCTATTTGTTCTTTTTTCTTATCTGTGAGTGCAAGCTGAAGTGGAGGGCTTTGAGGTTATTACTGAAAATAGCTGAAAAATTGAATATGCTAATTTACCTATTCCCACGCATACCTTATAAATAAATTAACTCTATTTTTTCAATTCTCTCCATACTAAGGTTGTCTGGATGATATATAATATACTAGCGGCCCGCTCCGGCTTCGCACGGGTATAAACCTCAAAAATAACAGTATTTCTCCACTATTTAATGGATGTTATTATGCATATATACCATCCTCTTCAATCACTCTATCTATTAAAAAAAACCGCATCATAATCCGTTGCGTAGTTTTAAATATTTAAGCATACATAGGGATATAGGGACAGAGAAAGCGACTTTGTTTTATACTATGTAGTGATGATATATAATATACATATATATTTTAACTGTTACAATCTAGGTATTTGACCACAGCACACCTGATGCTAAGTGACGCTGTGTTAACAATGGTAAAGCTTTGCCTTGAATAGAACTGACTCTCAAGTGAGGCCGACGGGACACACTGTTAGGTGCTTGGCGACAGATTTTCAAATTGAGGGTGGTAGATGGTAGCTAGCCAGTCGAGTACTAGAAAATACCCTACCACCATACTATGGTTTCCTTACGAAGTTGTATGGTTTCTGCACGGGCAGATCAAGCACATTGTTGGGGGTTTGAACTCACACCCTTCGGTGTGCAAACCGGCCACGCTAATCGCTGAGCTAGTCTTTTTGTAATGAACACTAATTGTTATTTCTTTGTTAGTGATTTTTATTACGGCAACTTTTGAGTAACAACTAGTTGTTTTATGAGCAGAACGCAATGCTAATATTTAAAAAAAATCACAAGGAATCACTAACAAAGTTTTAATCGATTAAACACAATCGATTATAATCGTCGTATCGATCATCGTTCGATTTGAGGCCGGCGCGAGTACGCTGTCATGGAATTGCACCTTCATTATTATACGGGAGCGCGCCGCAAATCAACGGGACAGACAGTCGGACAGACGAGCTCGATACAATAAGATATTTACAAGTGCAGACTGCAGCGCTCGATATACGGCCCTCGGCTCCCTCGATATACGACGACATTGTTGATGGAGCGAGAATTGTAGGGTAATTTTTGTTTTGACAACGAATGCTATTTATTTCAGCAGAGCATACAGCTTTATCAGTTGTAATCGAGACTTATGAATCAAATTCGTGGAGAATTATTTTCTTTTTTTATTGTTGACAAGCTAGGTGTTACTCACCTCACCTGATGTTAAGTGACGGTGTGGTCGAATATGGTAAAGCACACCTGGCCTGGAAATGGCTCTCAAGTAAGGCTGCCGGAACACACCGTTAGATGCTTGGCGGCAGATTTGCAACTTGAGGGTGGTAGCTAGCCAGTCAAGTACTAGAAAGTACCCTACCACCATGCTATGGTTTCCTTAGGATGTTTTCCTTCACCGGCAGCTCAAGCTCATTGTTGGGGCTTGAACCCACGCTCTTCTGCATACGAACCGACCACGCTAACCACTGAGCTATCATCACTACTGTCATAAATTTTACTTAAACTGTAGTATTATGTTGGTCTTTACAGAAAATGACTGATAATAAATTGTATTATATGTTTTTTTAATATAATTTTTAATAGGTTTTTGAACACACCCCGCCCGACTTAAGAAGAATGCGGTCAAACAGTCCCAGATCTAACATTTACAAACCGGGGCAGAAATTTGATAGAGAAGACCTAACAGACGGACTACGCTTACCTAGAAAAAGCCTTTTTACTCTAGATTTGAAAACACCAAAATTTTAGTTTTGTATAAGATTTCTATCCCGCCGTTTGGAAACTCGTAATGGATATTTCGACGATTTTTCACGATAAGTTTTGAGTTTTATTCTCATGTGTTGGATCCGTTGCAATGGATGATTATGGTAGTATTAAAATTATATTATAGAATTTAATAATGAATGGATGTAATAGAGGGAGACTGGAATTGCTTTATGCTATACGTCATAACTAAAGTTAATGTTTTTTTTTTTTGACGTAATTTCCAAATTCATGAAACCTTAGTGTACCAGCAGTGGGATTTTTAAGGATGATGCAATACCTACACGTAGTGCAAAGAATTCATATCGTAAATATTTTTGTAATAATCAAATGACTCAGATCATGTTATGAATTTTCTCACGAATCAAACATCGGTAAAGCGTCGTCCAGAGGTTACTACAGGTGACAGCTGTAATGGCCATCAAACTGACAGACGTCACTGTCATCCTTCTTTTGAAGGTTCTCTTCAATCACGCGACCGTCACGTCACAAAGGATCATTAGAAATGTCCCCGATATTGTGACCAGTGTCCGGCGACCCGGCCAGCGTCCATTACCGATCATTACATCCAATTCATTCGAGTATGCGACTCGATTCCTTATTTTTTTTAGTCACGACACTACTATGGTAATGATGCTCCATTTTCGAATCGTGGTCTATCGTATGGGGCTCGTGTGTTGACCCGCGATGTCAATTTATGTTTTAATCGATTTACAAAAGCTTTGTCTCCTGCTTCCATTTTACGGATTCTATTTGGATTTCAGTTACAAGACAAACTTTTTGAAATCACAATGCATATATACGTCACGTTGCAGTTTTATCTATTTTATTTAGTTCTATCTAGTTTATATCGTCTAATAAAGACCGCAGGAACGCGCTGGATGCGAGCCGCTTCCAACCGGTCTTTATGGAAATCAATGGCGGAGGCCTATGTCCAGCGGTGGACGTCATGGGGCTGATGATGATGATGATGAGGGTACTTTCTAGTACTCGGCTGGCTAGCTACCACACTCAAGTTAAAAATCTGCCGTCAAACACCTAACAGTGTGTTCCGGCTGCCTCACTTGTAGTTTTTAAAATCTTCAGATTAATAAGTGGGTTTTTAGACATTTTCTGTAGATTGCATTATCAAGCTACTTATTAATCTATATATCTAACAAAATGTAAACAAAATAGGAAAAGATCCCCAATGGGGGCAAAGTCAGCTATGCGTTTGTTTACATTTACTTTAGATGATATTTAATTTTTGCGGGCAGTTGTGACGCCGCAAACTACTTGTATCAAAAAAAATTGGCATAATTTTTGACACAATAAAATTAACCCAATTTTTTTTTTTTGACTGGGCAACGACTTTAGTGGCAGATTTACAATATACCTTTCTATTGTATCGAACTATAGGTTCAAGCCACGGGAATCGTGCTGCGAGTAGGAAAGAATTTTCAATATTTTGGCAGACTTAATTTTCTGTAAAACAAGGTTTACACAAATATACATTTAAGTGCATAAAATACTTAAATAAAACTTCAAATTTTAACAGCAAGACTAGTCTAAGATAGCTATACATTTTTGAGTCATTGTCTTGTAGGCCTATTTGTAATCCCCGACGCAAAGGAGGGTATTAAAAGTCTAACGTGTCCATTTGTGTGTTTATGACATCGTACTTCCTAAACGATTGAATAGAGTTTAATTTAGTGTTTTTTATTTAGTTAATACGAATTATTTACATATTACTCCGTTCAAAAAATACAACAATTTTAGCAACCCTGCAGCTGTATCTTCAACTGTGCTGCTGAAGCCCAGGGTCTTCCAATATGAAGTTTAACAATGATAGAATTATGAAAATGGTATACAAAATTATGTTTAGCTTATTATGTTGTAGTGTGTGCATGAGTATTTGTGTGTGGGTGTGCCGTGATGGTGCCGGCGTAAGAATAGTACCTCACCTTCTCTAACCGTGGTTGCCATAAGAGTCGGCTAAGGGATCCAGAAGATGGGCAGCAGCGTCTTCCTTGAACAATCACACCTGACTGCGCTTGTCAACCCGCCTGCCAAGCGTGGCGAGTATTGGCAAAATGTGTGCGTGAATATGTGGTATTTATGCACTTCTCCAAAGACTAGATTTTTTAACACTAAATAAGAGTTGCAATCTTGAAATCCGTCGGCGGTCGACGGCGCGCGGCGATGGGGCTCCGCCATAGCAAGATGCCATTTAGGGCAGTCGCGCGCCCAACACGTGGCACCCAAACTTCTTCAGCCCTTTTTAAAACTTAATTGACGAGGAAAAACTCACCTCGCCTCTGTCGGAATCTCGCCCCGTAAGGCCACCACCAAGGTTTTCTGGATACACATCAATATTAAACTAAAATACTTTAGATTTTCGTGTTTTTCACAGAAATTCTACTTCGCTGTGGGTGTTCACAGAACTTTATTAGATCTCGAGCGATATAGTGATTGCTCAGTTCTTTGTCCTGTGATTGGGTTGAATGGTAATAATTGTTTGCGAGTTTTACCAAAAAACTTTGAGCTAATTTCAACAGCCCTGTAATGAATTGTCGGTGAATTTTAGTATTTTCCTAGTGTTTTGTCAATTAGTAAAATAGTGGTATTCGTGAACTGCCAAATTTATTCATTCATTCATTTTATTCATAAATCCTAGGTTAAGCATGTACATGTACAAGATGTTGAGATGTTACAGCTATTGCCGTTAGGATTTATCATAATTGAAGACATGTTTTTTTTTGTTAGGCACTATACAGTGCAAGTTAAATTCTTAATAATATAAAATAAAGGCAATAATGCAAAAGAAATAGACAAAATAATAATAATTCAATAATATATATTACAATCGCGTGAAAAGGGAAAAAAGTGGTATAATGTTATTTATTAATAATTTTTGTTGTAGGACGTAGGTTCGATTCAAAATCAAAATCAAAAGTCATTTATTCAGTTTAGGCCCTGGTAAGGCACTTATGAACGTTAAGTTATATGTTTGAATCTACCACCGGCTCGTAATTACACTTCAACTGAGAAGACTCCGGCAAGAAACTCAGCAAGGCATTTTTTTGTGGATCTTTCTTTTCATATTAGGTTACAATAAAGGCGTCATCAATAATGTGGGCAAACTTGACCGTTACCTGCATGCGTTATCGTACATGGAACTACCAGGTATAGGCCATAAATTGGACTATCATACAGACTTGCCGACTATTAACCACGACAAAGAGCTAATAGATAATCTGCCGGAGTCTTTCGATAGTCGAGACAAATGGCCTAACTGTCCATCACTGAAGGAAATAAAGGATCAAGGCAGATGCGGAAGTTGCTGGGCGGTCAGCAGCGTTTCGGCGATGACTGATCGAGTTTGCATCTTCTCCAACGGGACTAATCAATTCCATTTTTCTGCTGAGGACTTAACAACGTGTAGCGACCAGCTTGGTTGTCATGGCGGGGACCCTTTTCAAGCGTGGACTTACTGGATTGAAAAAGGTTTAGTGTCAGGAGGAAACTATGGCTCTCACGATGGCTGCAAGCCATACAGTATAGCTCCATGTCTACACCATATGCAATATTGTACTGACTACTTATCAACACCGAAATGCGTCAATTCCTGCAGAGATGGGTACGCAGTATCTTACGCAATAAAATGTACGGTTCTAAAGTATACGCAGTGAGTGGTGAGGAAAATATGATGGCGGACTTGTACAAAAGTGGCCCTTTTGTAGTTGCTTTCTCTGTATATAGAGACCTTGCAATTTATACTAGTGGTGTGTATCAGCATTTGCATGGTGAACTTTTAAGTGGACATGCCGTCAAGTTGATGGGTTGGGGCGTGGAAGAAGGCAAAAAATATTGGCTAATAGCAAATTCTTGGGGGAAAGACTTTGGAGAGGAGGGCTACTTTAAAATTTTGCGTGGACAAAATGAGTGTTACATAGAAGATGAAGGTACATCTGGTAAACCACTTTTGAGTAGTTTATAATGTAACAACTGTTCATTTGCAATGCTATTGACTTCCCCGGCTTATCAATTTATAACAATTTACGTAATGATATCAAAATGAAGATATTTGATATTTAAAACATTTGCACGTAGACAGAGTGTGACAGCAAAAATAATATAAAAGACAGAAAGAAATAAATTTTGTAACAGCATACAAACAAACACACGAATCAGGGACGGTTACATTTATGACGGACGGACGGGATGGTTTTTTGTGTATGTATTTAATGAAATAAATGATTTGGTTTGATTTGTGTTATAAATATTATTTTTATGCATTGTACTGTAGCACATTATAATCACTTCTTTGAATAATATTCTTATTTATTGTATTTGATACAGAACAAACATTTATCCTCAGATGTTTGTCCTCAGCGGGAATCAAACTCATACCCAACATCCCAGCTCTTGAAGCAAATACACTTCCAAATGAGCTAACAGGGCAGTTAAACTACTTTTATTGACAACAAGACAGTATAAAACACGGTAGAAACCGCATGTCACAGCTAGTTTGTTATGGTTGGCTTGGTGTTCGACTACAGCTCACCTGATGTTAAGTGACGGTGTGGTCGAATATGATCAACACATCTGCACTGGAATGCCAATTCTTCATAGTTCTCAGTCGTTGCCAAGTATAATGAAAGTTTGTAAACAGATTTTATCCGATAACTCGTCAGTTTTTCTTACAATCGCACGTAGCCTGATTAGCGTCGGAGACATGTTCAAAGCTTGATTCTAGCTATCACGCACTATCTCGTATTTAAAAACTCCCATGACACGCTTCCTTATTTCTTATTACGTACGTGATTCAATCCTGGAATCTGTCCATTAGCTGGAGACCACTATTTTTATACAAACAGTATGGCATCAAGGCGTTTTATAAACCCTTTTTTATGGTTGACATGCTAAGTGTTTGACCACAGCTCAAATGATAGATAATATACACAGCACAGATCGCAAATAGGTTGTCTAGCTAAATTGCGTGCCGATAATATTAAATAATTAAATCTATTGCATCTACTTCTCCTATTTGTTATTTAGTAGAGTCCTTACTGACAACTCGTTGCAACATATCCCCCGTGCCACGCATACTTGAACCACTGTCACACAGACTAGCAGCCTCCAATATCGCGACCCTACCAGAGCGAACACATCTGCACACTCTTGTCTGGAGCCACCATCGGATTATATTAACCGAACTAAAATTGTCTCCTAGAAAATGTTAGTTCCCTGATTCGGCCACTGTTTCTTTGTCCTTGCGTGCCATGGTATGTGCGTAGTATAGTGCCTTGTACCGTGGTCCGGGCTACGAAGTGATTTTTTGCCGCCTCCAGCGGGGTGCCATTGCCGATAGTTATAATTGCAATGCGCATTGAATTGTAAATGATCTGTGATTAGTATTGTTTGTTTTTATAATGATAGGTGGAGATTTCTGGAATGGTTTAAACCGTAGCTTCAGTTGTATTTATTTTAATTCTAGTGTTACTTTTATAGATTTACATGTAGAAAATTAATCAAATAACAATAAAAAACTGAAATACAATGTAATGATACGAACCAGACGCTGTCTTTATGGTAAGACGTAACGCATGTCCTTGTCCATGACCAGCGATACATAGATTTTTTTCTACCGGACCGTCATATAATCGCGACCAAAGCGTCACCTGTACATGCTGGACGTTCCCCATGCCCGCACTAAGCGCTTTGAATCCACATTCTTTATTCGCACAGCGAGGATGTGGAACTTTTTGCCGGAGTCTATGTTTCCCGAAAAGTACAATATGAGTGTTTTCAAATCAAGAGTAAACAGGTTCCTTCTAGGTAAGCGTGTTCCATCTTAGACCACATCGTTGCTTAACATCAGGTATGATGTGGTCAAACGCGCACCTATTTAGTATTATTAAAAAAAAATTACTAGCAAAACAGAGCCCAGGGCAACTCTGATTTGGCGCTCATTTAATTATTATCTTACGAACCCATTAAATTGAATTCCTAAATACAAATTTGATTTTCGTTAAAATTTTAAGCAAAATTTCAAATATTTTTTAGCTACTAATTGTATTATGATCACTAACAGGCTACTAGAAAGTATACAGAATTATTTCTATTACAAAATCATCCGCTACACATGATGCTTCTTACAAATCTTTGGTGACTTTTTTTATATATCTTGTAAAAATGCGCGATGATGCAGTGTGCTTTTTGTTGTTTTTGTTTTGGCTTGGTAGGGTATAAATTACATCGGGTAGGATTGTACTTACTAAAACCTAAGTAGATTGAGTAGTTATGTGACATTTCAGTGAAGTTTTGCATTCCATCATGTGTATTTTCATCTGGATTCATGATAGAGTTATGTAGTCATAACTTTTGACTTACAGCCTAGGAATGGGGATGAGACAAACAATCGTGTTCCTTGTTTTTTTTTTAAAGTAAAATTAATGAGTTCTCTTAATGGTAAGAGATAACGCATGTCCACGAACATTGCAGCGATACACAGAACTTTGAGTAGCAAAACAAAGTCCAAGGCATCGCTGCTTTGGCGCTCATTACTTTAAGACATTCAATGGTGTATCAATAGCCCTGCAATTTTGCTAGCTGCAGTACTCATGAAACCGAATCACAGTAATGATTACACACTACAGGTTGGTGGCAGAATATCTAGAACTGCGGTGGTACCGACCTAGACGGCCTCCTGTTAAGAAGATCTACCACCAATAAAACTTTCCTTTTATACAAATTTATATTACAATTGTAAGACAACAAGCAAAAGAGCTGGTCATAAAACGCTGCCTTACAAAGTTTAAAACCAAAGCGAGTCATAGATCGAAAATAGACTGTTTACGAATAGATAACCAATAACAATTTGGAATCCCAAGTTATGGCGGGAACGTGCTTAAATCATGTCACTGCATTGTACTATTTTCCAAATCTTGTGTTTTTATGTTTATAAATAGTGGTACTTTAATCATGAAGTGTCTAATCTATACTTCTGTGTGAAAGTGCTAGGACTTGATAATACATGTTTTTACGTGTCAATTCCAAAACTTGCCGCTACTTTATTAGGGTATGACCGGACTCGCCTTAGACTTATTTTTATGGCTTTGACTTGGTTTATTTCACTTGATTTTACATCAAATACTTTGAAATGTAAATACAGTTAAAAATACTTAGTATGATTATGTGTAACATGTAGTATTTGTTTGTATATTTAACACTAGCAAAATACAAAAAGTCCGATGCCTAAAACAAAAAAAAAACTAGGTATCCCTAATTAGGCGAACGTCATCTGAAATAATATTCTCTCTGGCAACACCGGCAGCCGGCAACTCTCGGCATCCCGTACGGCACAACATGGAGTACGCTCTCGTAGCGTAATTTTTTGCGACGTCGCGCGACGTCTTTCGAATACAAAATCTGTGCAGAGGTCCCCCTGCCTTATAAGGCGGACCCTTAAGCGGGATTCCTTCTGGAACGTGTGCGTACAATAAAAAGATTTTATATTTATTTATCGATAACATAAAGAGACGAGCGCGCGTTCCGCGAAAGTGTTTAAATTAGTATTTTCTTCCGTGCCGCGTGAGGCAAATTGGTCTTGCTTTTTTTCTGGCGATAAGCGTGAGGGATTCTGGTGAGACGTGATGGGCTGTAGTTATGCTGTTTAGAAGCTTGTAAGGCTGGTGATTTGTTGATGACTTAGTTGATTATTTTGATGTTTCTTATTAAGTTTGGGAGTAGCTTAAATCGTAAACAAAGTAGCTGCTGCAAAAGTTACTGCAACAAAGTAAATTTTCATTTTAGAGGGTTTTACGTGATATGATAAAATAAAGAAGCATCGAATATCTGAGTTATTATCCGATTTTCGAAAACTCAGACGAACTTTTTTGCTCATCACAGCTCATTTGATGTTAAGTGACGGTTGTGTCGAAGATGATAAAGTCACTTAGTCTGGAATGGAAACTACAAGTTAGTCTGCTGGGACACACCATTAGGCGCTTGGCGACAGATTTACAACTTGATGGTAGCTAGCCAGCCGTGAAAGCACTCTACCATCATGACATGTTTTTCTTATGATGTTTTTCTTCACCGCAAGCTTATTGTTGGGGTTTTAACCCACGCCCTTCAGCGTTCGAATTGCCCGCGATAACCATTGAAATATCATCGCTACAAACATTACAGTTGTTGTTAAAACACCTTAAAGGTTAAAACTAGCCTTTATTCTACTGTAATGTAATTATTAACATTATTTATATGACACTACATTATACCCATCTACGAGTATTTATAAAATATATTATGGCATATGCTTATTCCGTTCTTCTCCAATCATCATTCTCCCTTGCCCTTCTTATCCAAGTTTGGTGAATAAGTCCATCCATCCTTTCTTCTGTCTTCCCAGATTTTTTATACTATCCAGTGGAATCCATTCAGATTCTTTTCGTTCATCGAGAGTTACTTTGTCTGGAAATGTGTCCTATTCCTATCCATTTGAGTTTATGTAGTAACATTCTCGAGACACAGAAAGTCTTTAAGTAATGAGGAACTTTAAGAGACTTTTAAAAGTCAACTTTTTTTTGTTATTGTTTAATAAAATACTAGCTGCGCCTCGCGGTGTTACCCGCTGTTCTCACATGTTAATCCAGGGTGTCAGCTACCTCCAATCTAAATTTCATCAAAATTGGCCTTTTGAGTGTGAAGAAGTAACAAACATACAAAAACACTTTCGCCTTTATAATATTAATAGCTGCGCCCCGCGGTTTTACTTGCGTGGTGATGGATGATGATGATGATGATGATGAGTATCCTATGTGTTATTCCAGCGCTTAAAGTACCTACATGCGAAATTTCACCCAGATCCGTTGAGTAGTTTAAGCGTGAAGGCTTCACAAGCAAACTAACATTCGTATTCATAATAGATAGGATTAGTGTAATAAGGTTCAATATAATTTAAAGAACTGCATAAATATTAAGTAGCAATTAGTAATTTTATCGCCTATATATACGACACTACTATTCTCCTCACAGCTTTAATTTAAATGCCGGAAGTTTTAAAATCGCAGTGATTAACTCTTTGTGTAACAAATACGGACTCAGGACCTCAATATATTTCCTGATTACTAAAACAAACTGTGTAGTTATCGATATTAATATTGTATCGCTCGTCAAAGTCCGACAGGGAGGGCTATGTATAGAAATGGACGAGTGGACGCGGCATGCCGCAAATACTACAATCCTAGTAAGATATAGAATGGTAGTGATAAGGTAGTGATGGTTTAGAAATATTATCGATAAATATTTTTTTGCCGACTATCGATAAGTCTCTTTAGAAATAGTAGAATATTTAATCGTATCAAAATGTTTTATTTGTTACATAAAATAAATTAAGGTTTTTGTAAACGGTTAAGTTAATATCTATACATATAAAAATCTCGTGTTACGATGTTTGTGGTCGTACTTCGAAACGGCTCGGCCGATTTTTATGAATTTTGAGAATAAGTTTTTTTTCTTATTGCTGACAGGCTAGGTGTTTGACCACAACTCACCTGATGTCAAGTGAGGTCGAAGATGGTATATATATACCATATATATTTATATGGTATATATTATACTATTATTATATATGTATATATACCTATATTATATAATATATATATTTTTATTTAATAGATATTTTTTATTACTAATATTTATTGTATCAGTAATTGTTATTCAGGTTACTTAAAATATCAATAAGTCTAAGTTAATAAATCGAATAAAGACTTAATTAAATTTTTTTAATTTAGAAATGCTTTCCCGTATGTCTCATCTCCGCTTAACATCAGGCGAGATGGTGGTCAACCTTTTTTTTTAAAACGTTTCTGTCTCAAGTACTAACTTTAAAGACACGGCTGAAAGGTATTATTATTATTTTTATTTGAAAAATTGGCAAACTACCTTCTGGCCACTGATGGTAAGTGGTCACCGCCACCTATTAGACACCTACAATACCTAGAGCAGAACCCTTTTCACCCTTTGTTTGTACTTGCCATATTAAAGGCAATAAAATGTAATTAATCGATAAAATCTATGTGTTTTATCGATAAGAACATGTCTATTATCGTTGGAACACCTTTCCTATTCTCCTATTCCTGCAAATTCTAGAAAAACGCGCTACGGTGTCCACGTCACTATTCCCATCGCGCTGTTCCGGGTTTAGTTCCCCGTAGCACGTGGGAAAGCCGCGGCTATAAATCTAGACTTTTTTCATCTACCCTCCTAACTGGTATTATCGATAGGTCCTTCGAGCTTGAAATTAATCGTTAACCGATTAAAAAGAAAACTCGATAGTTAAGTGACGTGGCTTGAAAGATGTTTTTTTATCAACAGTGGACTAAGTTATACCGTGTAGCCATTATTGTGAGTCAATTAATATGAGATACTAACAATTATAAGTCAGTAGTGCCAATGACATTTCTTTAAGAGAAAGATATTTTACTTCGATTTTTTTAAGTTTTTTTGGCTTATGTTAATAAAGTTACTAACTTTTTTATTTTTGCTAGTTTTTTGGCGTCTTTGTTTAAAATGACGATACTAAACTTTTTTTTTTTCATTTTCTTTACCTTAGTATAATAGTTTAATTTGAATTGATTTAATTTTTACTCTACTATCCAAAAAGGTTAGTATTTTTTATGTCTAGAATACTAGCTGGCCTAACAGACGTCCTGTTTTATAGCTACATCAAAAGCGCGAAGTTTAAATATTCGTTAAGTATTCTGAAATTTTCCAATTTTCTGCACAATTTTCTTAATTTTTCTTTCCATAAGAACCTTCTACAAAGTATTAGAAAACTTTAAAGTTGTTCTCAAGTTATGGCATGACCAAAGGAGGCATTCATTATTCGATGTATTTCACTCGCTAGACTACCACAAGCTACTGAATTAATTATTTTGTAAAAAAAAATTGAGTTAATAGTATTCCGTCAGATGTCTCGATAAATTCTGACTGTAGCACGCCCCGTCCTTAATTTTTTCCATAAATCCTTTTCATACTAAAATTGCCTGGAAGAGATTGCTTTAAGCCGCAAGTTATTAGTCCTGGATTTTGTTTGCTACTCAAAGTACCGTTGCAATGATAATGAACAAACTTTATTTCTTAACATCAAAAGAGCGTTTCGTTCGTCTCACAGCTTTAACATAAAAAAAAACTACAATTTACACGTTTTTAAAGCTAGAGTGAATAGATTTATTCTAGATCAGCGTGCTCCATCCTTAGCCGCACCGTCGCTTTCTATCAGGCGAGTTGGTGGCCAAACGTAGATCTTCATATTTAACACAACAAAACAAAACTTTTTTTCACAGAGCATCAAACGAAGGATTTCATTTACATGATTTTGAGATAGCTTTAGAGAATCTATGCGATCATTGTATTTTAGATATTAACAGTTCCTTGAGGATAACGGGTGAAAGTGATCGCTTTGTAAATAAAGAACTTGTAATATAATAGGTGCATAAATTAAGTGGCATGATTAGAGATGTCTGGCCCGTGTTTAATTTTCACCCTGTAACATAAGTTTTGCTAAAGCAAAGCCTGGGAGGAACGCTGGCTATAACTTTTACTTAACACAAGACAATGTAATCTGTGCCACGATATACTTAAGCAAAAACAGTGACATAATTTCATACAATTTGTTCAATTAGATTTTGTAAATAGAAAATTTTAAAAGTAAAAAAAATAATGCACCACATTAGTGTCCACATTGCACCCGTGCGAAGCCGGGGCGGGTCACTTGTATTTCTACATAGTATAAAACTAAGTAAGTCGCTTCCCGCCGTCTGTACGCTTAGATCTTTTAAACTACGCAACGGATTTTAATGCAGTTTCCATCAATGGACAGTGTTATTCAAGAAGAAAATTAATATGTATAATACATACATATGCACCACATTAGTATCCACATTGAATGCGTACGAAGCCAGGGCGGATCGCTAGTAGATAATATACAATACTTTATTTCTGATATAAAAACAATATACATACATAAAGTACCACCGTATCAGATATTCTGCTCCCAAGCAGTAGTGTAAACATTACTGTGTTCCGGTTTGAAGGGTACTGCAGCTAGCGAATTTACAGAGCTGTTGAGACTAACCATCGACAATTTTAAATAATGAGCGCAAAAGCAGTTATGCTTTGGACTTTGTTTCGCTACACAAAATTCTGTGTATCGCTACTATGGTCATGGACAGCCGTTATCTCTTACCATGAGAAGAGCGTCTCGTTCGTCTAATTAAATTTACATAAAAGAAAAAGAAACAAACATGAATAAAAAACCATAACATAGTGGTAGGGTATTTTCTAGTATACTGCTGACTAGCTACCTGGAAATTTGCCGCCAAGTCCCTAACGGTGTATTCTGGCTGCCTCACTTCAGAGCCCGTTCTATTCCAGGCTAGTTGTAGTTGTGCTTTAACATCTTCGACCACACCGTTACTTAACATCAGCTGAGCTGTGGTCAAACACTTAGCTTATCAACTGTAAAAGTTTTTTTTTTTTACAGTATAATGTAAAATCATTATCAAATAATTTGACTAAACATCGAATTGGGTCAAAGATTTAGATATTGTTTAAATAATCGATATTCATTATTTCACAAACATTAATTAATCGAGCGTTTGAACGATGGCTAAACCTTTTAGGTGCGATATTCCCATTAAACTCAAATCGGAAGTTGAGAAATGAGTTTTTGAATACTGATAGGAAAAGTCGTGTTTGCTGTTTTACATTGACGTTGATATTGTATAACACAGTGAATAAAGTTCTGCAATGTTCAGATTTATCGTTAATGAATTAATTTGGTTAATATTAAACGTTAATGTAACGTGAATAACAACTAAATTAAACTAGGTTAGAGACAACTACACGCAAACACACACAGCTATAAATTTAATGTGTGTCATGTCTATCACTAGCAAACATTAAAAAAAGTCCTTACGTGGTACACTAACGGCACTCCGATTGCATTTTATTTCAAGTCCATTTTTGATGAAATTAAACTTTCTGATTTTTTTTAATAATCTTTCCGTTTTTTTCTTCAAATTATTTTGAACACTAGTTCGACGTCACAGAACTAATTGTTAACCAAAAACGTCAAAGTTTAGGTTTTCACTCGAAGTGTCACAGACTTAAGTATTAATTTAAATCACGCGAACACTACATACATCACATCACACATCATCAGCCATAGGACGTCCACTGCTGGACATAGGCCTCCTCTCTCTGGGGGGGTTTTGCCAATACTCGCCACGCTTGGCAGGCGGGTTGGCGAGTGCAGTTAGGTGTAATTGTTTAAGGAAGACGCTGCTGCCCATCTTCCGGGTTTTATCCCTTAGCCGACTCTTACGGCAACCACGGGCAGAGAGGGTGGGGTACTATTCTTACGCCGGCGCCACCACGGCAAACTTCACTACATCTCATAAATAAACAAAGTCAAACTATATACATAGTCACACTATAATGTTGTATCTGCGCAGAATTACTCCATCACCGTCAATTTGTTTTATTATACATCTTTCAATAACAATAAAACCTATTGACCGACCGATGGTTCCTATACCTATGTACATCTATACATCTTTAAGATAAGGTTTAATTTGATGTATTTTTTTTTCTCGCCAATCACAAATGACGACAGCTAGAATTAATGTTATTTCGACTAATAACCTCAGTACTAAGGCCCCCGACTGGATTCGATGAGCTAAGATTGCTTGTCTTGGCTGGATAATATACTATTTTGATATAAAAGTGTTTTGGTATCTTCCATCGTATTTTTTAAATTTAATTCCATCTTATGGTTGCCTGGAAGAAATCGCTTTTAACGTTAAAGCCATCACTACTAGCTCTTAAGTTTCTTGTTTGTGTTATATTTCCATTGTTTCTGGTTTTAAGAACAATAAAGAGTTTCTATATATTTGTCGATGATTTCTCATTATAAGCAGCTCCGATTGTGACGTAAAATTATTTGCAATACCTCAAATCATAGAAAACGAAAATTACTATAGATAGCTAGCCCACGTACTGTCTTGTAGTATACTGTGGCGACGGTTTGTAAAGCCAGCGCTCCAGCGTTCGTGATATGCCGGCGGCCCGCGGCGCGGTGCTACCCTTAAATCATGCAATTTGGTACCCTTGTACCGAGCTTAGATTTTCGGCTACAATGATATATGTTGTTCTATCTGACCTCTAGGATAGGTAGCTGTGTCAAATACTGCATTTTTAGTGGTTTAAATCTAGCTTCTTATTTATATCAAAAATGGTCTGTAGAAATACAAAATGTATACATTTCTAAACAGATTCTTCTCTTTCTTTCCATTTGGTTATATTGAAATATTTGGCCTCCACATCTTCACCCTTCTATGCAATGAAGTACTATGTCATCAAACTATACAGGGGTTTGATAACTAGATACTCAAGACGATATGGTCATATTTTATTAGTTTTGTAGTAGTAATGTTGTAATTAGATATAGAGGTAAACTGTTATTGAACACACCGAGATTACAGAATAGAAATGAAATATACAAACATTCCACATTTAAATGAAGTGCAACAATCGGCGGCCTTATCGCTTGAAGCGATCTTTTCCAGGCAACGCTTTGTACGGATAGGACTCGGTAAAACGACGGGGTGTGGCTAACTAGAGAATAATATTATATTATTTCAGACTCTGAGGTCCATAGTCACAATAAAAAAAAACTCGCAAAAAGCAATACAATAATTAAATAAATATAAAAGTAGGTATTACCTGGCAATAATCATCTATCGTCGATACATAGTGCTCAGCGGAAGCCTGTCAGCAAAAGAAACACATGACATTTACCCACATACAGGTGCATAGGTACATATATTAGGTGTTATATATTTTTAGGAATCAGAAGTGTTAAAATATAAAAGAAAAACAAACATCTAAACATAACAATTCCTATTTAATGTATTTCAACAATAATTGACCGAATTTAACTCAATTTCAAACATACAAACACAAACTTGTAAACATGTACACAAACAAGTAAACAGGTAAACAGCCGGTAATTACCACACAATAAGAAATATCACAATGTACCAGAAGTAACCACAAAATAAGGTATGGAACGAACTTACGGTAAGCAGCGTCAAAACCAACCACCTTACCGACTAGCGACTGGGCAGCAACACTACCCGTTTTCGAAACAACGCTTGTTTTAATAGGTGGTGGTGGGGATCGACGTCACCTGTTGCAAGTTTGGCTAATACGGCCTCTCCTGACCGTGCGCCGTCCTCGGCAGCACTGAAGCTGTCCTCTTCAGGAGCACTGGCGACTATGGTGGGACTCTGTTCGCCGTCTTTGCCCGCGTGTGATTCACCTGTACTTAGAGTAACAGCGAGATCTGTAGGAGCACCGGAGAGTTCACCGGCATCGTCATCATCAGAGTTGTCATCTGCATAAGAAAAGTATCGTTAAGTAATCGTGATGACGTACGTTGTTGCCTATTCTGTCATCCATCACGCATACAAGGCCCTCAAACAAAAATACACTCTCATAACAGATTAATTAAAACGCTTCGCTTTCAAAAGTATGCATACATCTAAACTCACAACAACTCTGTCATACTCATACTTTGAACTTGCAAGTTCCCACGTGAAGCGTGTACCAGGCCGGAGCCTGTCGCGCGTTTTAAGAACACGACTTCCCGGGACACCTCCCGCCAGGCCGTCGCCTGATCGCATTCAAAGAACACGACTTCCCGGGACTGAGCCCGCCAGGCCGGAGCCTGATCGCATTTAAAGAACACGACTTCCCGGGACTGAGCCCGCCAGGCCGCAGCCTGATGCGCACGTCCGCCGGAGCCTGATGCGCACGTCCGCCGGAGCCAGGTACACCAGGGCAGCAGCCAGGTACACCAGGGCAGCAGCCAGGTACTCCAAGGCAGCATCCTCAGGAGCCACCACTGGACTGCACCGGAACCTCGTTCCAACCAGTAAGGCAGACACTCGCCTTCCGCTCGCACGCATGCCCGCACACACATAAACAGAATAATATTCAAAGGTTAGGTTAGAATCAAAAATAGCAGAACAACTCTCAGGACACTATTCGCCCTTCCAGGGTACCATATATTGAGCTGCGGCCTGAGTGGTCTTGCCTCTAGCTCCGCTCATCAACCTCATCTCATAGCGGTCGCTTGGTAGTACTTTTGTGACACGGTATGGACCCCTTATGCCGGAATCAAGTTTTCCAACGGACAGAGTACTTTATTACAAATACAACGTCGACCTAGAATTTCTTTGCCAAGTGCCTCGGACGGTTGACACGTGAGTCATGACCAACTCGGTTTTTGTAGAGCTATGGCTTAGCAGGCCAAGCTCCCTCGTGGCTTCCCGTGGAGTTCTCGATGGCGATTCCTCGGACCAGCGCACGAATAACAGGAGCGGTCGCGTTAGTACCGATCAGTAGGAGTAGGAGCCTTAGACAATGCCTCGATTTTGTTCGGGCTCGGCCTGACCTGACCATGGCTAATAACGCTCCCCAAGCACTGCTTCTGAGGCAAGAAAAAGCACTTGCGCACATTTATAGAAAATCCGGCTTCTGTCAAAGTTCTCAGAACTTTGCGCAATAGAGAAATGCCTTCTTCGATATCCATGCTCAATATTTGGACATTATCGATATACGTGAGAATACTACCAGCTTCTATAAATTTACGCAAGGTATTATTGTTGATGATATGTTGGTACACAGTAGGAAATCTACATAAACCATACGGCATTTTTAGGTACTCTTAGTGAGCATCAGTTGTTATGAAGCCCGTTTCATGGATCGAGTCCACGTTAGATGTTACCGTTGCTTTAAGCCTCGGACTGAGCCTTGGCAAAGCATTCACTTCCTTTGTGGCCTAACTTTTTACAGAAGAAACAGGCAGGTCTATCATTACTAGTACTATTGGACTTATCGATAGTACTCAGATTCTTGAGACAGTCATCCTTAAAATCGTGCTTTTACTTCTATCAGAACTGTAAAATTACCCTTTTTAGCTGCACTTGAATTGAATGATACGGGTTAGTCAAAAAATGCGATTATCAGATTTGCGGGTAGGCTTGACATAAGTATCTAAAAATTAAATTAGGTTGTCTCGTCGTTAAGTCAGCACGTACTTGTACATCACAGATTCCATGGATCACTATTTGAACCATAAGTTATTTGCTCAACCCTTTCACTACACGTAGGCGTAACAAAGAACGACCTGCATACTCGGTATATGACAAAAACTTGTCAATGTTGAATTTATAACGTCATGAAGAATCTGTGTGTAGTTAATAACAAAATAGGACCATGAGCGATCATTCGTAGTCATTTAAACAAGTTTTCGCGACACCCTTCAAACAATGAACCACACGGGAAAACACTCAAGATTAACCCAGTGGTTTGCAAGTTTAGCCCTCTCCACTTCAATGCACCACACCTCAAAATTATTTATAGCTGGATCAAATTTCGACGTAATAATTACTAGGCCTATTTTTTGTCAACACGACTAACGCATCAACGAGCATTTTAGTCGCGGAAGCGCTGTTTGCATCTCGCTGAGGTGGGTTGCCACGAATAGTTGACGGGTCATGCGAACTACTAGCCGTGCTTTCTTCAATAGCGGTGAATCGTGACATTATTGAGCCTAACGCGTCGCTTACGTGATGATTTATCGTGATGACGGGGTCGAGATTCACTCTGGCGACGACGCGGGTTGACCGGTCGTGACCTGGACTTTTCGCGTGAACGATAAAATACACTAGTACGAGAGTGACTGTGGCGTGATCGAGTTCCACCGTGACGTGAACGCGAATGTGACCTATGAGAATGCGAACGCGAACGGTCCCTAGTGTGGCAGGAACGCTAACGATTTCCAGCATAACGCGAGCGCGCACGCGATCTTCCCTCACCAACACTAGACCGCAGATGCGATCCGCTACCACGCGTACACGAACGGCGCCTGTTGCGTCGCGGAGATTCGCTGCGACGACCACGCTCAGCTCCAGAGCGAGGCGGCGTCTCAGCGGATCATGCATATGACGCACGTGGCATTCCTATTTGGAATCAACGGCTGTTTACTTTCAACAAGGCTGATTGTGAGCGAAATCCTATCCCACTTCTGATTTTAGGAATCAGAAGTGTTAAAATATAAAAGAAAAACAAACATCTAAACATAACAATTCCTATTTAATGTATTTCAACAATAATTGACCGAATTTAACTCAATTTCAAACATACAAACACAAACTTGTAAACATGTACACAAACAAGTAAACAGGTAAACAGCCGGTAATTACCACACAATAAGAAATATCACAATGTACCAGAAGTAACCACAAAATAAGGTATGGAACGAACTTACGGTAAGCAGCGTCAAAACCAACCACCTTACCGACTAGCGACTGGGCAGCAACACTACCCGTTTTCGAAACAACGCTTGTTTTAATAGGTGGTGGTGGGGATCGACGTCACCTGTTGCAAGTTTGGCTAATAATATAGTTACAGTTCAGATAGTTCATATATCAATGCAATTGTATAAATAAATATTGAACAAAGCACTTTACTTTTATTTTATAGCTTAATAGGCTTGCGTTTGAAACAAACGCAACAAGCGTTTAAATGCGAACCTATTCCGTATAAGAAAAGTAATTACCCTGTTCTACTGTACTACTGTTAGCTCATTTGGTAGTGTTTTTTTTTTTATGGCTGACAGGCTAGATGTTTGACCATAGCTCACCCGATGTTAAGTGACGGTGTGGTCGAAGATGGTAAAGCACACCTAGCCTGGAATGGAACTGGCTCTCAAATGAGACTGCCGGAACACACGGTTAGATGCTTGGCGGCAGATTTTCAACTTGAGGGTGGTAGCTAGCCAGGCGAGTACTTGAAAGTACCCTACCACCACGCTATGGTTTCCTCACGATGTTTTCCTTCACCGGCAGCTCAAGCTCATTGTTGGGGCTTGAACCCACGCCCTTCGGCATGCGAACCTACCGCACTAACCACTGAGCCATATCTACTCCGAGAGCTGTAGGGCGTTGGTTCGATTTCTACTCAGGAAAAATATTTGTGTAATAAACATAAATGTTTGTTCTGTGCCTGTGTGTTCTGTATGTATTTATAAGTATGCATTTACAAAAAAGTATTCTATCAGTTATCTAGATCCAATAGCACAAACTTGCTTTGCTTAGTTTGAGGCTAGATGGCGCTATGAGAAATATCTTAGGATATTATATTTAAAAAAATGGTGCTGTGTGAAATGTCCTAAAATATATAAAAAAAAAATTTTTTTAATAAAGATTACTCAGAAACAAATCATCGAGATTGGATAATATTTAGGAAAGGTTATCGTTTTCTATCGTATACTGACAAAAAGCATGTTCGCTTGTTAACCATCTAAAATGTTAAAATATCGCCCGGAAAAAGTGGTGGTAATTAAAGTTGCGGGTAGAGACGCCGCAGCGCCGGCGCAGGCGTACGCTCGCCAACGAAGCCGCGCTGTGGTATGTAGCACTTACAAAATGAATGGATATTTTTTGGATTCACAAAGTCACGTTTTTTATAAATTAACGACCTAGCCCAGTTTCGCAAGGTCATATAAACTTTACAGAAAAAAATCCTTTAATGATAATGAAAACCATAATCCGTGGCGTGGGTAGTATAGAAAAATAAATGTAATCGTAATGAGACGACCTTACACGCTCTATAAGAAATAACGCCATTGCAGCGATATAGACCTTTTAGTAGCAAAACAAAGCCCATCGCTGCTTTGACGTTCATTACTTTGAGACATTCGCTAGTTCGTCTCAACAGCCCTGTAATTACGCTAGTTGCCCTTTAAACCGGAATACAGTAATGTTTACACGTTACTGCTTGGCGGTAGAATGTCTGGTACTGCGCTGGTATCTAGACGACCTCCTCCTAAGGATACCAACCACCAAGTAAATAAAACTATAGTGTTTCACTATGAAGCCGAAATACGCATCCGATTTTGATGAAAGAGGTGTCACTCGATTTATTACTATGTTCCGGGTGACAAGGCTACATTTTTTCGTTTAATTATAGTTACTTTTTCTGTAGTCGGGTTACACCTTTTTTTAAAGATGATTTCAGATTTGTGTCCTTAGTAAAAATTGTTTCTTCTTTCGTCATAATATACTCCAAGCTTACCAGGTATGATTGCAAATGTAGGAAATATGAATTCATTGTTCAATAGCTAAGTATTTTTTTAAGAAATAGATCTACGTTTGGCCACTAACTCGCCTGATGGAAAGCGACGGTGCGGCTGAGGATGGAGGACGTTGATTTAGGAGAAATCTATTCTTGGTCTCCGAGGTGGATCACGATGTGTCCGGTGTTCTGACACATCGTCATCGTGGCAAGGGAGCCTGGGCTATTTAGATATTTATATAGAAATTATTGGCGACTAAATCGCTATCACCAATAAGCCTCATAGCCTCATCCATTCACTGTGGTGTAACAGAATGTAATATTATCACAGTAAAAAAATATCTGAAAACCCTATATTATGTTCGAAATTCCCCGATCTGTATATTGAGGCAATTCACCGAAATCAATAAACAGTTGTGAGCAAAGGTCGGGAATCCATCGGGACGCATCCACCCAGGAAATTGTCATGCGGGATTAGGGTTGCCATTTCAATATACGTAGATGCCTATTTAGAGTGCCTAAAATGTATGATTTATTTAGGTAAAAATATATTCGAAATAAAACATGATAAAATACAGTTACCTCACGCAAAAAAAAGTTAAGTATATTGTTTTTTATATCACTATATTTCATTTGTTTTTAACAAACAAAGAATATAAAAGAACACTTCTTTGAAAAATATAAAAATCAAAAAAGTCATTTATTCAGTTTAGGCCCTGGTAAGGCACTTATAAACGTTAAGTTACATGTTTGAATCTACCACCGGCTCGTAATTACACTTTAACTGAGAAAACTTAATACTTACAATTCAGAGTCGTATCTGACTGACATTTTGATTTCCTACCGTAATATGTCTAATTGTCTATCTTCTCAAGTAAATTAAATGGTGATACAATTTTCTTAAGCCATCAATCTATAATATTTAACTATGGAAACAGACGTTTTGACACATTTTTGTTTTAATAATGCGAGATTACTCACGTTTAATTATATCGAAGACTCCGACTATAGTTTCGGCCACAAAAGAAGAAGGCCAACAGATGTGGCCGAAACTATAGCCGGAGTGTACGAAATAATTAAACGTGAGTAATCCCGGATAATTAAACAAAATAAATCACAATAATTAAGTAAATGAAGCTAAATCATTA
Source organism: Biston stratarius (assembly GCA_950106695.1). Lineage (NCBI taxonomy): Eukaryota > Metazoa > Arthropoda > Insecta > Lepidoptera > Geometridae > Biston > Biston stratarius. The sequence goes on along the minus strand of OX467106.1, from coordinate 29,525,789 downwards.
TTTTTAAGCTGCTTCTGTTAAATGTTAAACGTTCTAGAACTTAAAATATTTGTCTAATGCGAAAAAAAAACATTTATATGGTAACCCTCTCTGAGGTTAGGCTCAGCCGAACCTATATACTGATCAACTCTTTGTAGTTACCCAAATAAGCGAACTTAATACAAGGTAACATAGCTTGGGTGTACCAAGCTAAAAAAGGGTTGTTACACTCTGTCGTTCTGAAGAACTTTTACCACGGGCAGAACCGAAATTATAACATTTTCCCAAGAGGAACGCTGTTGTTTCACGAGACTTAGCACACTTCTGTATATCTTCTAGTTAACAGTTTTGTTACGAAAATATGATGGTGGCTCCCTCACTTAACTCGACCGGTAAGTTATTTGGACTGAATCTGCTGAGTAGGTGCTATACCTATTTTAGTCGTCGAATGCTTTTATGTTTATATTATATGCAATATATTTTGAGAAAAGTGAGTTAATAAAAAGTAACTCAGTGGTAGTAAATTGTGCCGTATCGGAGTGCTCATCCGTAAAGTGCAGTGCTCTGCGGATGGGCACTCTCATCCGATTCGTCTCAGCATATTTTGTTGTCCTGCTTTTCTGTATACACATACTTTAAGCTACAATCTAATCTCAGAATTTATAGTAAATATGTTTGTACCAAGACTTCGACTATATACGTTTTGTGTATCTAAAACTAACTGCGCCCCGCGGTGTTACCTGCTGTTCCCACGTGATCACTACTTTTTTTCGGGATATAAAGTAGCCTATATTAATCCATAGCTACTTCTATACCGAATTTTATCAAATTTGGTAAAGCCGTTTGAGTGTGAAGAAGTAACAAACACACTTAAATACTCACGAACTTTCGCCTTTATATTAGTGTAAAAATAATTTAGGGTTTTCAGAAAAATTATCCCATTTTTAGGGTTCCGTACCCAAAGGGTAAAAACGGGACCCTATTACTAAGACTTCGCTGTCTGTCTGTCCGTTCGTCTGTCTGTCACCAGGCTGTATCTCAAGAACCGTGATAGCTAGACAGATGAAATTTTCACAAATTATGTATTTCTGTTGCCGCTATAACAAATACTAAAAACAAAATAAAATAAATATTTAAGGGGGGCGACAAACCATATTCCCATACGACAAACGTGATTTTTTGCCTTTTTCATAGATAATGGTACGGAACCATTCGCGCGCGAGTCCAACTCGCACTCGGCTGGATTTTTTTCAAATAATTAAGTTACTGAATTTATGAATTAAAATCCTAAAGAAAAAAAAAGCATTGAATGATCGATTGATTATGTTTATTTATTGGTTGGTTTTTGATTTTTATTTTGTTATCAATAAAAACTATGAACCAAATTGGCCTATAATCTCTACGCATTCTTTCTTCGAGTAACCGTGTTCAATTTAGTAAATTCCATTTATTTTAATAAATAACTCTTTATTGTTTACACCAATTACAAAAAAATTATAACAATATAAACTAAACGTGGAACAATTGGCGGCCTTATCGCTAAGAGCAATCTCTTCCAGGCAACCTAAGTAAGGAGAGGATTTTTACTAAGTTAAGGACGGGGTGTGTTGAAGGTAGAATTATAATAAAATAAAATTTATAAAACACATCAAGTTAAGAGTCGACAGTGAATCTTCTATGTATCCGTATCTTCTAAGCAAGTGTGCTGCATCGTAGATCGCATCTTCACTTAACATCAGATGAGATGATATAATAATAATAATAAATATCATAGGACACGTTACACACAGCGTCATCTGACCCTAAACTAAGCAGAGCTTTTGTAATGGAAGTCAGATAACTGATAGAATACATAAATACTTTTTTTTTGTAAATACATACTTATAATACATACAGAGCATCCAGACACAGAACAAACATTTGTTGTATACCATAAAATGTTTGTCCTTGGTGGGAATCGAACCCACGCCCTACAGCTCAGGCAGACAATGAGCCAACAGAGCTGTCATGATGATCAAACGCAAGTCTATTCAACATAAAAAAAACATATACAAACATATTATGTGTTACAAGATATTTTATACCTATGTATATACATGATATATATACATATCATGTAAACTTTATTCCACATATCGCGTCTCCTTTCTGTTACCCTCACAAAGCGTAGCGGCCTCGGCCGGTGTTTGCCCAACAGATAAGAAAACTTTGGTGACAATTGGCAAACTCCTCAACTGGCGGTAGAACTAATATTTGCTCCCAGCGCGGGCTGTCGAATGCGACCATGAATAAATCAGGCCGTTAGAAAAACGAAAACGATCCTTTGTTACTTCTGATAACAATCGTACAAACATACGACACATCCTATTCTGCAATGTGGCGAAACTTCTCAACATGTAATGGTATCATTTTGCGGATGCTGGCTCCATCGCGTCGTAGGAACAGTAACCTGTACATTGTACATGCCCAGGACTTTCGATCCAGGTGTAGGTTTAAGAGGTCCTTTAAAATACATATTCTATTTAATTTAGTTAGTTTTTTATTACTAAGACTCTGTCCGTCCGTCTGTCTGTCTGTCCGTCTGTCACCAGGCTGTATCCCATGAACCGTGATAATTAGACAGTTGAAAGTTTCACAGATAATGTATTTCTGTAGCCGCTATAAAAACAAATACCTACTAAAAAACAGAATAAAATAAATATCTAAGGGTACGATACCATACAACAAACGTGTTTTTTTGCCGTTTTTATAGATAATGGTACGGAACCCTTCGTGCGCGAGTCCGACTCGCACTTGGCCGGTTTTTCTTACTGTACTATGGTGAGAGTTAATATCATTTCTACTTTTAAAAAAAATATTGGTAATAGAAGAACTTTAGAATACAAAATAAATAAAACTATTAAAAATTGGGAAACTGAAGTTTGATAGTTTTTAAATGTAATGTTTTGTTAATATTTAAATGTGTAATAAATTTTACAAGAAAAATATCTTCTTAATTAGCTGGTGGTAGCTCTCCTTCGCAGAAGATCGTGTAGTTAGGTAACGCCATAGTACCATATTTCGTCGCCAAGCAGTTATGTGTAAATGTTATGTGTTCCGGCTTGAAGGGTAGCAGCTAGAGAAATTTCAGCGCTGTTGAGACTAACTATCAAAAGTCACTAATGTGCGCCAAAACATTGCATGGACTTTGTTTTGCTACTCAAGCCCTGTGTATCGCTGCAATGGGCATGGACATGCGTTTATCTTCCCATCAGGAAAGCGTTTCGTTCGTGTCATTATTTTTACACTTAAAAAAAGTTACTTCTTCTAGTTACTTCCCTGCCCAATAAATTTGATATAATCTTACCAATCCTACTTTGGATACTGTTTCCAGCAATAAATAAACAACTAATAATAATTAACAATCAAAATAATCGGTAATACTTGATTTATGACTTGTTCACTCACACATCTACTCGTACTCGCACATATAGATGTGTGAGTGAACATCGTTTTAAATTAGTACCGCATGTCTGTAATTACACTTATGATAAATAATTAACTAAATTAATTTCAATCATAATAAATAATCAGTCGACCGAATTATAATTGTGTGAAACAAACAAAACGTCAAACAAAAAAATCATCAATCAAACACATCTTTTATACTAGAGGCGTTAATGTAGAGATGACGAATGATAGAGTAGTAAAAAAACGAACGGTGCCGACCACATCTTATTTTATGGTTGGCAGGCTAGGTGTTTGACCACAGCTCACCTGATGATAAGTGATGGTGATGATGGGATCGAAGATGGTAATCACACCTAGCCTGGAATGGAACTGGCTCTCAAGTGTGGCTGCCGGAACACATCGTTAGATCCTTGGCGGTAGGATTGTAGTTAGGCTGGCGAGTAGTAGAAAGTACCTTATTACCATGCTATGGTTTCCTTACAATGTTTTTCTTCACCGGCAACTCAAGCTTATTGTTGGGGTTTGAACCCACGCTCTTCGGCGCGTGAACCGACCGCGCTAACCACTGAGCTATCGTCGCTACAAAGAAGGCGCTATCTAGGAAAAATAAACGATGCTTACAACTCTAAGCAAATACTACTCGAGACTTTATAAGCTGGCCAATTTACGGAGACGTTCGCGTACTAAACTGGCAGCACGCATCTTCACGAATTGGCCGGCTGTTTTAGTAAAAATATACAGTTAACACAACAATGCTACAAGACTGCTACATACCCCACATCCGCCAAGTGTGAACTGTTTACCCGAGCTCGAGCGTGCCAGATTACTCTGACTTCACTTTTGCATCTTCACGTGTGTTTGGCACTGTCTCTATACATCGCTTCTTTATCGCTTGTAGACGTTTGTGCAGGCAATCTTTGAGATGGTACCAGATGATTTGTATTTGATCCTTATTGCATCTTTCACGTCTGGACGCTAATTGGTAATTTGGTCTTGGACAACCAGAAGCCCTAGAAAGCGACACCGCTTCATGGTCGATATTCCAAAAACTCGAACTAAACGGTTCAAATCTACCTTCATTGTACAAACCGTTGAACAATGAAATTTGCTGCTCGAGTGAGTGTTCCCTAATAGATACAATTAGGGTGCCTTCAAGTCGCGAGTGAACCAGCTTCTTCTAGGCGAGCGTGCTCCACTGTAGACCGCATCTTCGCTTAACATCAGGCGAGTTGGCGGTCAAACGCAAGCCTATATGTAATAAAAAAAAAAAAAAAAACCGACAAATTAATGATTAGGTATCGCGAACAAACATCCTATAATAGATATCGGCATTTCGCATTCTTCACCCCACACCATATTTACTTTTTAAGTCTAAAAATTAATTTTATTAAGTATTAAAATTAAATTACTCCAAATAAAAGAACGTCACTCGAAACAAACCAATAAGTTTCCGGAAGTTCGTAGTTCATTACTTAAACAAAAAAATATGCTAGAGTTTTTTTTTAATTACAAATTGGCTTGCGTTTTGCGGCTATCTCGAATATGTGATTTACGATGGCACACGCTTGCTTAGAAGAAACCGATTCACACGCGACTTGAAGGCACCCAGATTCTTTGAAAGTTCCACAATTATGTACATGAAATCGATTCGCGCGATGTATTTTCCACAACTCGATAGTATCGTTGCGAATCGATGCGCCCGCGGGCCGCACGACAGGCCGGACCGCCGCCGCCTGTGATTTGCGTTATTCGATGTTTGTGCTGCATCGATTCGGATTCGTCACGTTCTCGCGGATATCGATGTTGTGGTGCAAATTTTCGAGGCGGAGTTGAGAACGGTTCCGGTGTGAACGCTTTAAGCTTTCTACAGGATGTCAAAAATTATATGAAAGAAGATACGTTTTGTCACAGATATAGCCTGATACAGAAAACACAAAATATGTCTATATTATAAAAAAGATCTTCATCCCCTTATGTCAATTTTACTTGCTTGTTTATTACGTTCATGAAGATTTAATATAACCACGGTAATAATCAAGTATTACCATACAACTTAGCAATTGGGCAAGCGTTTTCAGACCTATTCCCATTGATAGCGCTTTTTCAATTAGATAGTTTATTTTTATTGTAGTATCTATGTGTTATTTAAGATAACAGTTTTTGTTTTTTAAATAATAAATAATGCTATACTTATACGGAATACTTATACCATTATTTATAATAAAGTTGTAATTTTTTCTTTCAATTTTTTTAATTTTTTCGTCATTTTCTCAATCTAAATATGTATGGTTATTCATCGCTTCTGTAATCATCCGTAAAATGTAAATTCGTTACTAAGTAGGCCAAGTACTTATTTTATTATATCATATTGAATGTACATAATCTATACATATTATTGCAAAACCAGTTAGCTTTTTGTAATCCTCCATTTTCTTATTAAAACGAGTAAAGAAAAGGCGATATTGCCTCATCGAAAAACACTGCTCTATAAAAACTCGTTTTGCATAATCCAGCCAGCGGAGTTTTCAATTTACCTAACAGAATAAAGACGAGCTTTCTGTTTGTATTTGGGTCTTAGATTTGTTGCACCTACGCAAATACTTAAGCGGATTCGTGGATTGGTAATCCGAAGTTTGTATACATTTTTCTAAAATAAAAAATAGAATAATAATGTGATAACAGTATCGGTGTCTAATCTAATTATGCATGTAGGAAATAAAATATATTTTGATCATCACTGTGAAATACAAGTATAAATTTACAACAAAAAAAAACCGACTTTATGCCCCCAAGCTCGAATACGGCTAGTTTTCAAGGTATAAATTTATTGTATATCCGCTTAAAAGTCGTTATTGCTACAAAAGTGATGAGAATTAAAATTAAAATTTATGTAACTTGACAAACATTTTTACGCTTGGCCGAGATTTTTTTTGAAGATTTAACACGTTCTGAGGATGCCTCGTGTTGAGGCGAAACACGTATCGGCAAGTGGTCACTGCAACAAGGAGATGATTTAAAGACTTGTGGTTATTGTAATTAGTTTTTTTTTTGTAAATTTAATTCAATTTGTTATTTTAATTTACATATTAAGTAACATTTCGGATAGATTTTTTAAAAATTGTCGTCATTTTAGATACATTTTAATTTCATCATCATCATCATCATTAAAAACCTTTCATAGTCCGCTGGACATAGGTCTCTCCCAGGACTTTAAATTTCAATCCTCATTATTGTAACCAAAACGAATTTTAAGCAGATATACACTTAATATATACCTTGAACACATTACAACTTATACACATTATGGCATTCTTATTCTGGTCCGAAAAAGAAACCCAACTAAGTACCACACTGCTGCTCAGATACAGATTATCCGAGAATTATTGCACTCAACGAAATGGGTACGAAAGAATTGCCTTAGAAACGTCTGCCCTTACAATATACTAGAGAGCTTTTAAATTACTATTCTCTTTTAGGGTTCAGTATTTTGATGCAAAAACGGCTGGGATATTATGTAATTTGTGTGTTGCGATACCTTCAATATAGCCACAATCACTAAAGCGTAGTTTAGTAGTACACGTAGATTTTTCTGTATTAGCAGTAATTGCCAATTTGACGTCGACTTATTTGGTACTTGGCGAGCGAGCCACCGATGGGCCTCGGTGCGTGGATTTGGCGTGGCTAGTCCAGCCACCTGGTGTCTCGGAAAAAAGCCAGCAGCTCGCTGACGCCGGTCCAGTTTCCAAGAGCGAATATTTCATACGTTGGTGCGTCACGCTGCTACATTCCAGCGGCAGTTGTGTGGCCGTTTCTTCTACCTTCATACAACCTCGGCATAGAAGACAGTCTGTAACCTCAGGTGTTTGCTTTTTTAATGAGACTAACGTAACGCTTTCCTGTTGGTAAGAAACAATGTATGTCCATAGCCATTGCAGCGAAACACAGAACTAACAAAATCTAGAACATCGCTGGCTTGGCGCTGATTGCTTTAAGATTTTATATAGTTAGCCTCAACAGTTCTGTAATTTCGCTAGCTACAGTACCCTTCAGACCGAAACACAGTAATGTTTACATATTAGCTTGGCGGCAGAATATCTGGTACTGCGGTCTGCGGTGGTACCTACCTAGATGACTTACTGTTAAGGAGTTCTACCACCAAGTCAGTCTGCAATATCCGGTGACCACTCCTACTATTCAGCGGAGTTTGTCTCATTGAAGGTTCAGCAGTTTTCTGGAGTAAACTTTAACGCCGGGAAAGCTTCCTTAGACTGCTTACAACCTTGTGTACTTGCCTAGTAATCGTTATGTTAATTTGCCGTAGAATATTTATTCATAGTCTGCGTTGTTACTATATTATTGTGTGTAAGTACATGGGTAGCGTGGTCATACAATATCGCTGCGTGAAATATAATTATGACAGGAAATCTTTGGCTGAAACGGCAAACAAAATGTGTCGCGCCAATTAAGTCACAAGACTATGCGACAAATGTTTGCGATCAGTGATAGTTTAACACGATCGCAATTCGCAAATTATATAATAGCCCAGCGAGATCTCGGGTCTCTTTGCATATTGAGTCAATTTGAATTTCCTTTTTTCTCGTGATAATATTCTCTAGCGACTGAAAAGGGTCATCGTTCGAGAAAATTGGAGAAAAATGTGCGATCCGACATTCCTTCGAATCCCTTCTTTCGCTTATAGGTGTCTTTTATAAGAATTTGTTTGTATAACCGTTCTAAGTACTATTTTTTTACGAAATAGTTTTTTTTTACAATTTTTTATGAGACGAACGAGACACTCTCCTGATGGTAAAAGATTCGCTGCTTTGGCGCTCATTACTTTTTTTTGTATATTCTTTATGACACACTTACTACAAAATGAACAAAAGGAGAACTTAATGCTAAGACATTTTCTACCAGCCATCCCCACAGTATGCATATAAATGCAATATACACTAAGACGAATATATAAATACAGCAAACAAATAAATATGATACTACTTAATATTAATATATAAATAATAAACCTATATATTGCCGTGGTGGTGCCAGCGTAAGAATTGTATCCCACCCTCTCTACCCGTGGTTGCCGTAAGAGTCGGCTAAGGGGTGTAATCCGGAAGATGGGCAGCAGCGTCTTCCTTGAACAATCACACCTAACTGCGCTCGCCAACCCGCCTGCCAAGCGTGGCGAGTATTGGCAAAACCCCCCCAGAAGGAGGCCTATGTCCAGCAGTGGACGTCCTATGGCTGATGATGTGATGTGAAACCTATATAAATTAAACATAAAACATACTTTGAGACTTTTGATGGTTAGTCTCAACAGCCCTGTATTTTCGCTAGCTGCAGTATCCTTCAAGTTGTACCTACCTAGACGACCTCCTGCTAAGGAGATTTGCTACCAAGCAAATCTACCTACATAGTCGTGCTAGAACGAGATTAAGTACACTCCGGGCCCTTTTATAGTTGCCATAACCATACTGGAAACAAACAAACACATTCACGAATCCCTGCCATACCGGGGCAGTGCTGGCGGTACAAAGGCGCGAGTGCAGCCACGAGATGCTGTTAGCGCGTTACGTCACGCATAAGCCGCTTTCATCTGACCGCCTATTGTGAACCGACTTCCGTGTGGGACCTAAGAGAGAAAAAGGAATAAGTGCAAAATTGCAATATTAATTAATTGAACATTTTTACTAACACGCTTTTCTTAGCTTGGCTTGTATGCATGTAACGCAACTTCAACTTAATTTGAAACAACTTCAAAACGTGGAATTAAATTTAAAAAATATCAACGTGTAATGATGATAAATGATTAAAAAATGATAAATGATGATAATGCAAAGCGCGTTTTTTAAAACAAGAATTTATTTGTTTGTTGTAAGCAGCGATAAGCCACACCCTAACGAATACTTACAACAATAACATTTATATAAGACGTGATAAGGATTGTATCCGAACGAAGTAATTCGCCAGAGAACCAAAGTCACAGACATAGCTCAGCGTGTTAGCAAGCTGAAGTGGAAACAGTTTGCTGAGAATAAAAAACAAGTTATTTTTCAACGTAGGTAATAAGAAAATTAAAATATTGTTAGAACTTATCAATAATTGTGTTATACATAATGAGATGAAACAGTGTATACAAGTATAGTCGTTCATCAAAACATCCAATTAAGTACAGAGCCGTCTGTTGCTGAAGACTATTGTTTTTTAGATTGGGAGACGATTGGATGCTTTATAACGTGAAGAGTATATTGACAAATGTATAAATATATTCGCTTATTTTTACGTTTTTAGCTTCTTCTACGACGTTTCGAAAGATCACATAACAAAAATAAATTAATAAAACCAGTAATTAAAGTAATTATAAATTACAGCAAATCTAAATAGACAAGTACGAAACAAAGTAAGAAGGCCATATGACAAGTTTTGTTTAGTGTGGGGCTAGATGGCGCTGTGAGAAACGTTGTACAATATATATATATATATATACTTATACTTATGCGGATATACTCATGTTTAATTATGCCGAAGCGAGACGAGGCCACGCGCGCGTTGTACTCAGTTTTGTCTCTATGATGAAGGCTACCAGATGTGGCCGAAACTATAGTCGAAGTATCCGATATAATTAAACGTGAATAAACCCGCATAATTAAAATAAAAATGTGTTAAAACCACGTTAGTTTGCATAGTAAAATATATTTACTTAAAGTTGAAATATTTGGGTTATTTTTTATACCAATTACATATTGCTCAAACACTGGAACTACTGCATCGCCGTGACCTAGATTGACACGAGGATGCACGACCGCCTTTCTTTTGCGTAGTCAGTTCACGCTACACATCAGCAAAGCTCACTACTATAATTTAACTAATGAATAAGTCGATAATTATAATTATAAAGTTTAATTAAAGTATTTTAAGAAACTTTTCTTTTTTTTATATCCTTCGACTGTAGCTAACGTAATTTACGCTTTTGTTAAATTAGTCTGTTAACTCATATGTATGTATCAGTTATTGTTTAAGTGCACGTGGTATAAAATATATATAAATCGAATAGTAATTAAAACTATCACCATCACCTAACTTACTCTCGCAATACATTAATCGCTGGGACAGTGAACAAAAGCGGCACCGCCGGACCCGAAATAGCCGCATCGCTGGTTTTCCTCCTCAAAATGTATAAAAATATGACTACCCGCTTTCACCGTTTATGTATGGAATTTTCCGCAACAAAAAACAAAGAAAAATAGCCGTGTCATATTTAGTTATTAAAAATGTTTGCCGTTCACGACACGCATTTTGCAAAGATCATTGCAGTAACATAACTTCAAGTAGTATTAATACGTAAAACTTTGTTGATAAGAAACGAAATTTAGTAATATTTTGCACCCATATAAGTAAGCGTAGGATAGATAATGCAAAATTCCTTACAACAATTAGATTCCCTGCAAAATATTGGACTGCAAATTTGGGTTGGTGTTTACGTTTACTAACATTGTCCTCTTAGATTATTGATGGATCTCCGCGCGCGCTCCGACTAGGTACCGCGTTACCTAAAAACAACAGCCCCGTGAACGCGGCAACTTCTTATTGTAGTGTGTGTGTCTGATGGTATGTGATCCCAGTGTTTTTCTTGTATCTTGTAGTATTAGTATTACACAGTTTCACTACGCAAACTGGCATTTTACTTCAGATTATGACGAAAATTAATTAAAACACTCGGCATCTTGCCCATCTTGCACATTGCTTACAACGAGACTGTCTCGGGTACGCCGATTTCGGCGTAGTATTTGTTGCCGCATTTTACAAGTACGCCGGCGGTATCTAGTCGGAGCGCGTGCGGAGACCCATCAATAATCTAAGATTGTCCTAATAAACCACATGCCATCCACTCATCCCATCTATCATCGTCTGATGATAAAGCTTCATCATCAGATGATGGTGAAATCGAAAATTTACTGTAAAAAGTATTATTCCCGATTTCAGTGTTATGCCTTTAATGCAGCTTGTTCATAATGGTAAGTACAGTGACCTCGTTTAGCATACCATAACTTTAAGGCCAGAAATCCCTTTAGAAGCGTGAAAAATAGGTATTTTTCGAGATTTTTTAGAGGGGATAAAATAATCCAATAATTTTCTTTTAACATAATTTTATTAAAGTATTGCAAGTTTGGAAAGATTTTTTTTTGTTGCGCTGATACACAAAATGGCAGCGTTATTAAGGGTCTTCGGACGCCCGTTTTCCGTGACATCAAAAAGTGCTGCAGTTGTCACTATTTTGCTGTTGATCTGAAACAGATTCAACAAGTGTCATTCGTTTACTGACATATTAAGGAGAAGGATATACCTAAAAAAATATGCCAAAGTGTAAAATTGAAAATTTGGGAGCCCTTTAACTCTAAAGTTCAAATTTTCGACCATTTTTTCGACTTACTTGACCCCTAAAAAACATTTATTTATACGCTACCTTTCAAACTTTAGGTATATCCTTCCGATAATATTACTGAGTGTGATCTCCCAAAATTTCATCGAAATCGGTCAATAACTTTTGGAGCTACAACACGAGCAGTTTTTGAAAATGTTGTCTCGAGATAATCGCGTTTAAAGTTTAAACATGTGAAAACTAGTAATTTATTAATTAGTGTCTTACCGATTAATCAGCGATGCCAGGCAAACTGTTTTTTTGAAATCTTCTTTTCCTCGCACATTTTCGAGCTATATTGCCTCGAGTTCCTTTCGGATAGTTTGGCATTTCACTTTGATAAACTCAACCGTTCGTGACAAAATTTAAAAAAATTCAAAACCGCACGCTGTCGCTTCTCTCTACACTATATGCGATAACTCTGCAAATATTCATTATTTCGGTTTTCCTTTGGTCAGTATATTCTTTGGGTATTATACTTTCGAAATATGTAAAAAAAAAGATTTTTTTAAAATTCTAAAGGGATTCTGGCCTTAAAACCCTGTATAAATTAACTATTTAAATTCTAATAATCTTCCAAACACATTAGGTCAAAAACAATTTAGGTTCTTATTAAACATTACTTAGCTTAGACGTTTTACATATCGATGCATAGCATTAATTCTAGTCAGATAGTTAAAAATTCGACAAATTTGAGTTACACGCTTTTGCCCGTAGCACCTCGATCGTTCAACTTGCCTCAAACGGTCTCGTTATTATGTTATTAACATTAGAAATTACGACATCTCATTGTGCTCTAATCGGTTTGCGGAGCAATACTGTGGCTTATAATCGTTTCCATTGTAGCTATTTGTAATCTAATGATATTGTCCTTTGATATGTGGAGCTTTTGTTCTGGGGAAAGCTCTGGGAGGTATTAAGGGGCGTCCTGACACGTCATGTTAGTTATAATTTTTGTAATCAGTTTAATATTTTTATCGATTTAAGAGAAAGCTGTGCTATTACACTTGATTTTTGTTATGATTTTGTAAACGTTTCGGATCGATGTAAAACTAAAATATGTTATTTTACAAACCTTTTTCTGTCCATTGACAAGCAAAAAACATGATAGATACCGCACACCCGATGCCACACTTGAGAGCCAGTTCTATTCCAGGCTAGGTGTGCTTACAATCTTAGACCGCACCGTCACTTAACATCAGTGAGCTGTAGTCAAACACCTAGCCGGTCAATCATAAAAAAATACTTTTACTATTTTTTATTTTATTTATATAGCTTTATCTATATCTTTAAACGAGCAATTCTTGTATATAATATATATATGTTTATATATTCTGAATCTCGGAAACGGCTCCAACGATTTTCATGAAATTTTGTATCCAGGGGGTTTCGGGGGCGAAAAATCGATCTAGCTAGGTTTCATTTTCAGAAAACGTCGTTTTATCCATGCTTTCAGCCGAGCAATGCTCGGTCAACCAGATACTAATAACTTAATCTAAACATATTTTATGACTTTGACGATTATTTAAAAATAATTGTTGAAATATTAGTAAGTAATTATATTTATTTTAATGAAAATTAATCATGTTGACATATTATTATATTGACGCTTCATTTTATTGACGTGTGTTATGATTTTCACATTCTTTATTTTATTTTTAAATATGAATGGAAAAAAATACTTGTAACTTTGGTGTTATCAAGAAAATATTTGTATTTGTATCGCAAGTAAGCAACCACGTTGCAAAGAAACGAAAACAACAAGAATGGTTACGAGTCTTCAATTGCATGAACAAGTAATTGGCACCCCCAGCTCGTTTGAAATTCAGGTGTTGCATACAGTTACATACACAGCAGAAACAGAATCTGAAGTCAAAATATTGCACTTCTATTTGCAAGATAATTTAACAAAATATCTGACTAACCAGTTAAATTGTTTTGAACAAAGATTTGATTGGATTTGGATTCGGGCCGTGCCAAGGGGTCAGTCTGTGCAATTGGTTGAAGTGAAATGAAATTCATATTTAAACAGATTGAGATAGATTAAAAAAGTTACTATATCACATCATCAGCCATTTAAGACGTGCACTGCTGGACATAGGCCTCCTCCCTTTGGGTTGCCAATACTCGTCACGCTTGGTAGGCGGGTTAGCGAGCGCAGTTAGGTGTGATTGTTCAAGGAAGACGCTGCTGTCCATCTTCCGGATTATATCCCTTAGCCGACTCTTACGGCAACCACGGGTAGAGAGGGTGGGGTACTATTCTTACGCCGGCACCACTACCAGTGGTTAGCGCAGTCGCATCGCATGCCGAAGGGCGTGGGTTCAAACCCCAACAATGAGCTTGAGCTGCCGGTGAAGGAAAACATCGTGAGGAAACCATAGCGTGGTGGTAGGGTAATTTCTAGTACTCGGCTGGCTAGCTACCAAAAAGCTAAAGCACACCTAGCCTTTTCCATTCCAGGCTAGGTGTGCTTTACCATCTTCGACCACACCGTCACTTAACATCAGGTGAGTTGTGGTCAAACAGTTAGCCTGTCAGCCATACTATATTGCCAACCAATTATTTTCTTTTACCAAAAGTGTTTAATTTGAAAATGTGTTACTGTATTCTACTGGTGGTCGCGTCAGATGGTTATCAGCAGGGATCGAACCCGCACACACAATGGACACGCGTCAGATGCGACATCGACACGCGCTGTATTCACACCTCGAGCCCTCGGCGTCGTACTGGTGGTCACTGTATGGCCATTGGAGCGTGATCTTATCGGATCGGTCTCTTACCTATAAAACGTGTTATGGAAATGTTAGAGGTGCTTACAAGTTTTTGATAAATTGTGTTTAAGTAATACAATGCTTAGACTAGATAACTCATTACAACTAGCTGTTACCGCAGCTTCGCTCGCCTTGACATGTGTGTAAAAAAAAGTTGCCTATGTTATATAGCGTGAAAACAGATAGAGCGGCAGAGTTAGAAACGTCTAGATGAAAAAGCTGGCAATAATATCAATAAAATGCAAGCTGAAGTCTCAGTAGGCTGGTAAAATCTATTGCAAAACTATTTTTATGTAAAAGTAATGAGATGGACGAGCCGCTTTCTTCATAGTAAGAGATAACGCATGCCCGTGACTATTGCAGCGGTACACAGAAATCACTACATATTACAAAACAAAGTCGTCCGCCGCGTCTGTCTGTTCGCGATAAACTTAAACTCTACTGAACGGATTATCATGCGAGTTTCACCAATAGACAGAGTGATTCATGAGAAAGGTTTAGGTATATAATTTGTCAAGGTTTCGTGTCAATTGGTTGAAATATGATGATAATTGTTGGAAGTGTCGGAAAAAGTCAAGCCACTTGGGAGCTTACATCGAAAACGCTGCCTAATCCTTTGAGATATAACAATGCATAGTGGGATATTCCTCATTTATAGATTTTTATCTGCAAAAAAGTCCGCGATGGCATATATCTACCTTTTAAGTATAGCTTACGATACCCATTCTTACTACCTACTTACTACTGGGACGGGTTGCTAATTTGTGTAATAAAACAAAGTCCGGGGCATCGCTGCTTAGGCACTCATTTCTTTAAGACATTAGATATTTAATATTAAAAGCCCTGTCATTTCGCTTCTCTTCAAACCAGAGCTCTTCAGGTGCTCTGGAGCCCTTTTGTCACCGGAGGCCTCTACGGTCTCAGCACACAGAGTTTGCTGCGACGTCTTTAGATCCATCCTCCATAGGACGCTTACTGATCTCTACACCTCGGCACTCGACTTCTCCCACCCCCGCGCACCAACCGCTGTTTTCACGTGCGAGGCACGCAGCAAGCTAGACAAGACCACGCACGCGCTGTACTCTGCTTTGACTCCTTGAAAAAAGCCACCGAATGTTGCCAAAACTATTATATATGTCGGAGTATCCAATATAATTAAACATGAATAATTCCGCATAAGTAAAATAAAAATGTGTCAAAACCATGTCAGTTTTCATAGTTACTTTAAACTGAGATATTTCGCTTCAAGAGGTAAGGCCGCCAGTTGTACAGTGTTACAATTACAAGCCAATGATGATTCATAAATTAAGGTATAAGTCACGGCACCTCGTCTTACACCGAGCATTTATCTCTTTCCCTTATAAGGACCTTGCAATTTGAAGTAACACTTTCATAACAAGCGAGCCTCAAACGTGCACAGAAGCGATCTGTTGAACAAATACATCAATATTGTTTGGTCTATTAAACCTTTATTGGGCTATAAATTCTGGCTGCCATCTTCCATTGGACTATAAACACCAGTACATATAGTTTACGGTATAGTTACTAATTACGTTTATTTAACAGACTTTTTGAAGTGAAAACTTCTAAGCCGCTTTAAGCGATTTTATGGTCGAGGCAAAACTTACGGGTTGGCGTCACCGACATGCTAATATGACGTGTTTTCACTTCTGTCGGTAGACCCCATGACTGCCTTTTTTTGATGTTGGTATGAATAAAATAAGTTTGTTTAGTTGCCTCGACGTTTTGGCCATATTTCAATAGCCGTGGTCACTAGGACCCGATGATAAATATAATTATGTCTTAAAATTATTCCGTATGTATTATAAGTATGTATTTCCAAAAAAAAAAAGTATTTATGTATCCTATCAGTTATCTGACTTCCATCACACAAGCTCTGCTTAGTTTGGGGTCAGATGGCGCTGTGTGTAATGGTTCCTACAATATTTATATTTTATTTATTTATTTAAAATCGCTAAAGTTTGAATAATACAATTGCTAGCTATGTTGACTTCTCTATTGTTTCAGCTGCTTTAAAATAGGAAAAACTATTTTTCCAGGTTAAATTGTATATGTGTTAATTCAGGCTATAAGCTATCCTTATTACAAATTTTACTGTAATATATTTAGCCGTTACAGCGTGCATAAGTAACAAATATGCACAATCGCGGTGAAACTTTCGAATTAATAACAATACTAGCTGCGCCCGGTTTCATTCGCATTTCCGGGATAATAAGGAGCCTGAGTTACAATTATCAGGGGTATAAACTATCAGCATTCCAAATTTCATCAAAATCCGACGAGCCGTTTCATCGTGAAGAAGCAACAGACAAACTTAAACGGGTAAACTTTTCCATTTATAATACTAGCTACGCCTCGTAGTTTCACCCGCGTTTTTCGGGATACAAAGTACATGATATCTACTTTCCCAATTCCATCCAAACCCGTTAAGCAATTACAGCGTGAAGACGTTCAAACTTACAAACCTACATAATTTCGCTTTTATAATAATATCATTATTAGTTTGATTTAATTTATTTCTTTTCAACATACTTATTATATTTTATTTTATTTTTTTCTTTGTACAAAAGGAGGATATAAAGTTAAAATAATTATATTACAAATTTTAAAAACCCCTTACGCAATTAACCAAACATAACCACCGCAAGGAAACTGGCTTTCAAATGAAAAAAAAACCGCATCGAAATCGGTCCATCCGTTTGAGAGCTACGATGTCACAGACAGACACACACACAGACATACCGACATCGACGATCGATTTTTGCGTCGGGGGTTAAAAAACCTGTCCAACCTATGTAGGCATGCATCAAAATTAAATCACTATCACTATCACTACATAGTATAAAACAAAGTCGCTTTCTCTGTCCCTATATCCCTATGTATGCTTAAATGTTTAAAACTACGCAACGGATTTTGACGCGGTTGTTTTTTAATAGATAGAGTGATTGAAGAGGAAGGTTTATATGTATAATAACATCCATTAACTAGTGGAGAAATACTGTTATTTTTGAGATTTATACCCGTGCGAAGCCGGAGCGGGCCGCTAGTTAAATAATATAAACATTTCTTAAAATCATTATTCAACATTCGCAGCTGTAGTAAATATTTAATAATAGATAAGCAAACTCAAAAAAAACACCTACCTTATAGTTAGTTACGCGACCACAACAATTTGTATACTGTTGTGGTCGACCACATATTTTTCGAGCACTTTGAGCAATATTATAATTACTCTATCGCTAATTGCGTACAGCGAATGGATAATTATATCGCTCAAACGAAGCCTACTAAATATTATTTTTTTAATGTTACTACAATCAGGAACCAAAAATCTAAAAAAGTAACGCTTGCCTTGTAGCTTTGCAACCAAAACATTAACATTATCCGAGAAATATTAAAACTACTGCATACGTATTTATTGCCGTGTTGGTGTCGGCGTAAGAATAGTACCCCACCCTCTCTACCCGTGGTTGCCGTAAGAGTCGGCTAAGAGACGTAATCCGGAAGATGGGCAGCAGCGTCTTCCTTGAACAATCATACCTAACTGCGCTCGTCAACCCGCCTGCCAAGCGTGGCGAGTATTGGCAAACACACCAAGGAGGAGGCATATGTCCAGCAGTGGACGACCTATGGCTGATGATGTATTTATTCGGTGGTAGATCTCCTTAGCAGAAGATCGTTTAGATAGGTACCACCGCTGTACCAGATATTCTGCCGCTAAGCAGTAGTGTGTAAACAATACCTACTGTGTTCCGGTTTGAAGGGTACTGCAGCTAGCGAAATTACAAGGTTGTTGAGACATACTATCGATGAGCGCTAAATCAGCAATGCCCTAGACTTTGTGTCGCTACTCAAAGTTCTGTGTATCACTGCAATGGTCATGGACAGGCGATATCCCTTACCATCATCTCGTCCCATAACGTCTTACAACAAAACTCTTCTTGTTGACTGTCTTTGTCGTCGTGGTGGTAGGGTACTTTCTAGTACTCGGCTGGCTAGCTACCACCCTCAAGTTGAAAATCTGCCGCCAAGCATCTAGCGGTGTGTTCCGGCAGCCTCACTTGAGAGCCAGTTCCATACCAGACTAGGTGTGCATTACCATCTTCGACCACACCGTCACTTAACATCAGGTGAGTTGTGGTCAAACACCTAGCCTGTTAGCGTTAAAAAAAAATTTTTTTCAACAAACGCAAACTCGGATATTTAAAAAATAAACACCTCATGCACAACGTTTACATTGTCCAAGAAATATTATAAGCGCTGCGTATCGCTAGATACGTACTGCGTATCGCGGCCCGTATCGAACAGTGGCCGCGAACATTAGCGCGATTGACAGGAACACGCGGCTTGTTACCGCGAGATGCGTATCGAACGCCTTTCGGCTACTGTTTACGTATCATTTACAGGGATGTAGAGTCGCTGGATGTCGCAACAGGAGTGGAGGAAGTGACTTCAACTAAATATTACTAGCTGTCTGTGCCTAGTTCAGGTTCATGACCTTTTGTAAAAACGCACGAGCTATCCAGAACTGTAATTTTGGAAAGAGTTTATTGTACTTACTCATAAGTATAAGAAGCTTTTACAAGCTGAGTAATCACGAATGTTGGTTATTCTTTTTAAGGGAACAGTTGTTTTAGTTGATCAAAATAATGAACAACATGTTTGTTGTTGTTATGTATTAAACATGTTAATAGTACTCAACCTTACGAAGGTTGAGTACTATTAACTTTTTATGACTTAGTACGACTATTCTGAGTAAGTTAAAGTATTATTTTGACATTTTATATTTTGAATACCTTTTAATTTTTTGCTTTTTTTGTTTTGTGTCTTATCAGTGATTTTTTTTTTATTAGAATTTTCTCTTTTTTATTACGTACAAATGCGTCAACTTTTTATTTTTTATTTTATATGCTTTAGTTTGTTTATTGTATTTACTGCAATTCATGTTTATTTTATTACCTGCTTCGAATGCTTGATTGGGTATTTATTGCGAGGCAAATTAGATTCTAGCAATCTACACAGTCGAACGAATTCGATTGATGTATTATGTAGTTGTTGTTAAGTTTAAAAAAGTTACTCTTTTTTACTCGAAAATTCAAAACGACTAAAATATTTTTTTTACTGCGTCGTTGTGAGCATCACAGCGCTAAGTTATATCAGAGGGTATCGTCCACTTGCGACGACAGTGTGACATCTCCAATTATACGATTTTTCGTTTTACTGATATTCTGAATCGCGATATCACGTTCTATTATCTCCAAAAATGGGATATTTTATCTACAATAAACAACAAAGAAAAGAGAGATAAGACAAAATGTCACGATATAGCGCTGTCTCGTTTGGTGATCTAGTTGGCTTCGACACAGTGACAATTTTTTTTTGTAATTAATAATACGACGAACGAAACGCTCTCCTGATGGTAAGAAATAACGTCTGTCCATGACCATTGCAGCGATACACAGAACTTTGAGTAATAAAAAAAAGTCCAGGGCATCGCTGATTTGGCGCTCATTACTTTGAGACTTTCGATGGTTATTAATAGTCTCGACAGCCCTGTAATTTCAGTAGAGCAAGTACCATTCCAGGCTAGGCGTGCTTTACCATCTTCGACCATACCATCACTTAACATCAAGTAAGCTGTAGTCAAACACCTAGCCTGTCAACCATTTAAAAATATATATCGAATCTTTGCGAATGTCCCTTCCAGTATGAATGTCATCCACGTCTCAACTCCTGGGTGTAAATGGGTGCATAATAAGGGACCATTCAAAATCAAGCCGACACATTCCACCGCAGTATAATAGGAATGCTATACACATGTTTGTGCGTTTGTATGTGTGTCCGACATTTGTATGGGGTGCCTGAATAATGACTTACAGAGCTTTCGGAGCTTTTGGATTCTCTGATATATTCCCTTTTTTGAAAAGATCTGGCTGATAAGAACTTGTATCCGAGAGTTTGCAAGCGTGTATAAAATACATACTAACTTCTGAGTCAGTTTAAATGCATAACGCAAGAGCTTTTAAACGGTATTCTAAGACGATACATTCCTTTATATCCGATATCACACGTAGTTTATTAGAATCATTTACACACGTCAATACCTACTGTAAGAGTCAAAGCAGTAATAGAAATGTAACTGTTTTTATTGAAGTTTAGTTACCTAGCTGGGAACCGTTTGGCTTCCAATCTAGAGGTTCTGGGTTCGAGTCTCACGACACGCACCTCGCCTTTTGCCGCTCACTTCAAAAAACATCCTGAGGCAAACCTACATTAAAAAAGTCCTCGAACATGTGAGAAGTCTACCAAACCGCACTTATTTTTATTTTTTATGGCTTACAGTCAAGTTATTTGACTACAACTCACCTGATGTTAAGTGACGGTGTGGTCGAGGATGGTAAAGCACACCTAGCCTGGAATGGAACTGGCTCTCAAGTGAGGCTGCCGGAACACATCATTAGATGCCTGGCAGCAGATTTTCAACTTGATGTGGTGTTGATGTTGAATGGGTGGTAGCTAGCCAGCCGAGTACTAGAAAGTACCCTACCACCATTATATGGTTTCCTCACGATGTTTTCCTTCACCGGCAGCTCAAGCTAATTGTTGGGGTTTGAACCCACGCCCTACGGCATGCGAACTGACCGCACTAACCACTGAGCTATCATCGCTACAAAACTTGGCCAGCGTGGTGGCCTATGGCCTTAACCTTCTCACAATGAAAAAGGCCCACGCCCAGCAGTGGGATAGTTTATAAAAACAGGGCTGATTTGGAACTGTTTTTATGACAGCAAATATTTTTGTTTGTTATTGTGTAAAATAAAGATATTACATTGATAGTATTATTTGCTCTAACAAGTTCAAACGTTACCCAAATAGTTTGCATTCAAGATTATTATATCAATACAAAAAGATTCCGACGGCTTGAGAACCTCATCGTTTTTTTGAAGTTGGTTAAAAATAGACTTTTATTATTATTTAGCCTAATCATAGCAAAGATCCTCATCAGTAATCTCAATACTACTCGTATTTCGTAAAGCCAGGGGAAGTGGTGTATTCTCAATGATACTGATTCATGGTGTAGGTACATGTAGATTCCTCTCCGCTTTGACATCCCAGTCGTTCACCGACTTCATTAGTGAAAAGTCGTTGTACCTAAGACAGTTGAGACTAATATGGGAAGTAGTTAGCAGATATCGTCGCAAAATTGCTCTTTTATCGAGTTCATTTCGGAGAGTATACTTCACTACGTGATATAACTTCCTCATACTTTTATCAGAAGGCCAGAAGCTCTAACACTCGCTTCCTGGTTGATGTTCTAGAAGCCCGAAAAAAACGATTTGAATCCACTTTCAGTGTACGAACCGCTAAACAGTGGAAAACGTTGCCTGAATGACTTCAAACCGAGAGCTAAACAGACTAGGCAAGCGTGCCACATCTTTGACCGCATCTACACTTAACATGAACTGAGGCGGTCAAATATAAACCTATTTATTAACTCTAAATAGTTTTAAAAAAAAACTATCCGCGTCTATCTGTTTCTCCGAATAGTTTTTTTTTCAAAACCACGCAACAGATTTTGACTCGGTTTTCACTGTGCTCACTTGAGAGCCAGTTTCATTCCAGGTTAGATTTGTTTATCATCTTCGAACACACTGTCACGTAATATCACTTAACATCAGGTGAGCTTTAATAACTAGGCTCGCAAACTTTAAAAAAAAAAAAAAACTTATCTGAAGATTTTTTCCGTATATGTAATACAAACTAATTAAACTTTTATATAACTAAAGAAATGTAATGTTTTGTAATCAAGTCGCCAAAATGAATTGCATTTGTGCAAGGCCAAGGCGGTTGGTTAGCAAAAAATTTAAAAATAAGGTAGTTTGTGGAGTTTTTGACAGATGCAAATATTGGAACCGTCGTTTCGAATCGAATGACATCCTCCATCAAGGTTCACGCAAACAGGCCGCGGTAAAGTTAATAAATCGTAGTAGTAATTAGTCGGTATCAGCGCATCAAACAGTACAATTGTTAATAAATACTTGAGAGGATGACGCCGGCTTGTGCCGCACCCGATACCATCGCGTACTTGAGGAGAAGGAATTGTATGGATGTTCCTAAGTAGTCTGATTATTGTTAAGATAAAGATAGATAGATATAAACTCTATAGACTGCGGGTCCGTGGTGTGCCGAGGCTCGGAAATTCGTGCGTGATTTAGGTATCCGTCTGAAAGACAATAGTTGTATAAATAAATATAATATAAGTCTTAAATTGACTTTAAGATTGTTATTTATTTTAGGAATTTGTAATTAAATACTTGTCAACAGGTTTTTTTTTATTGCTGACAGGCTTGTTATTTGACCACAACTCACCTGGTGTTAAGTGACGGTGTGATCGTAGATGGAAAAGCACACCTAGCCTGGTATGGAACTGGCTCTCAAGTGAACTGCCGGAACACATCGTTAGATGCTTGGTGGCAGATTTTCAACTTGAGGGTGGTAGCTAGCCAGCCGAGTACTAGAAAGTACAATGCAAGCCGCGTTCCCCCGCTGAATCGCCAGAGAAATCCGTTGGGCCAAGAACCAGCCAGAACGGGGATCTCGCCCTTTGTCTTTTAGACGGTATATAATATATACCTAGAAACTATTAAAAATAATGTAGTTAAAAAATCGCCTGTGCTTCAACTAAAAAGAAAAAAAAAAACTGTTGTGCACGCCAGAAATAGAAAAATGTACAGACAACAAAATAATCTTATAGCTAGTGCCACAAGTGGCGGCCTTATCACTAAGATAAGATCTCTTCCTGGCAATCATGGTAACGATATAAAGAAAACATCGTACTTGGTGGTAAACATTACTACAGGGTTATAATCTTGGGGTGTACTCAGCCAAACGGGGATCGTTGTATTCATCATTGTGATCAACTTTTGCTATTCGCACAATCAGCTAATACAAAATGTCAATCATCCTCTACAAAATAAAGAAACAGCTGTTTTTTATATTGTAATTTCCGTGTTGCGCCCATAGTAAAAGATATTCATAATAATAAATACAATGACTTCCCATTAGCTTAGGACACCCAAAGCTTATAGCTCTGTATATTTTATGTTGTAGGGCCCTACACTGTTTACATGTATAATCTACATCCCTTTTACGCCAGTGCAGTAAAACTTACCCGTACACCGTACCTTATCTTTATTCAGTTCGCACAATATGGGTGCGTCCACACAGCGCTATCGCGAGCTCTATGAGCCCGCGTGGGCGCCCCTTTATTCACCGAGATACTAAATAATAATAATTGTGGCTAACTAACTACCGTTTAGCGCATTGCCTTTCTTCTTACATCTGATATCCCCGTACGGTCCACATAAATAAATTAAAGAAATCGCCATCTGATATCGTACTTAATTATTTTTATCGATTTTTGGGAATGAGCCAATCGATACGTTTTTAATGGAACTTTATTGCTTATTTGGAAGTTTAAAGTATCCATCGATGGTAGCTCAGTATAAAAAAAATATATCGTAAATCAGAGAAAGAAAACTCGTTAATAAAATTGTAAATCTGATATTCTTACACGTAAATAAGAAGACGATGTTCTGGTGTTTTCAATGGTATAATAAAGTACAGTGGAGCGTCGATTATCCGAACGTCGATTAACCAAACGGCCGCTTATCCGAACTACGACATCTGCCCGACTAGCACCTGCCCTAAGCTCAAAAGGTTGTCAACCAATCCTCAAATTAAAAAGGTCTTTTTCGACTCTAATAACAATGATTTAAGGTGTAAGTTAATCAATTTTTTTTCCGTATCCATATAACATGGCCCTTAACTGACACTGTCTGTCTGTCTGCGCTTACGGTTATGCACAGGGCCAGGGAAAATGCGTAAACGAACTTACCAAGTGAAACTCTATGACAAATGAGGAAGCTTCAATGAAAGACTATCGTATACATTATACAAGGTATGTTTTATGTGGTGATCAAGTCTGACTTGCACTTGTCTGATCTTATTTTGTTTTTGGCTAGATTTACTTCTCCAATTTAATAGTAATGAAACGAATGAGATGCTATCAGATGGTAAGAAATAACGCAATAATTATATAACCATTGCAGCGATACACAAAACTTTGAGTAACAAAACAAAATCCAAGGCATCAGTGCTTTGGTGCTACTTTGAGACTTGTGATGGTTAGTCTCGACAGCCCTGTAATTTCACTGCCTGCAGTATCCTTCAAACACAGTAACGTTTACACACTACAGCTTGGCGGAATATCTGGTACCGACCTCGTGCTAAGGAGATCTACCATCAAGTAGGTGCTCCTAGTTTCGAACAGGTTTGCGTTTATTTATACCCTTCCTTTCTTTGTCTGAATTTAGGGATTTGTAATGTTTTGCGATGCTGTCCATACCCAGTGTTTACCAAAGCTCTCAGTAGAGCACCGTTTTTGGCCATTACCACAGATTAAATAATGCCATTACGGCTTGTCCCGCGATGACGTCACAATGCAGTGTTGCCTCATTATTGCTCAAATAGTAAATTAATGGGTTACTTACTGTTGCTACTATTGTTTGGCGAAAATGGCTTTTAAGGTTAGTTTATGGTGTTTATTTCTCTGGTATACATTTGCAAAATGAATGTTACAAGGTATATTCTAAATTTAAAAATAATTTATTTCAATAGCTCGTTTGAAATTAGATTTATTAAATAATACGATTCTTAATTATGTCAGCTGTCACCACAATCACGCCACTTCACTAAAGACTGGCACGAATGAATTGGTGTGAAAGAGATAGTATGAATTCGTCTGCCCCGTTTAGACACGCGACTAAAATCATCGCATTGAAAAGTGAACCCTATATCATGGGGCTCACATTCGAATTTCAAATCGTATATAAATATATCGATAGAACCACGAGTAAATAGCAAATGCAGTAAAATTTTGCAATTAAAATTGAAATAAATATTTCAAATACTAGCTGTATTTCAAATATTGCTTTATACGGTACGAAACAAGGTTTCATTTTAAATAATCTACTTTAAATCCGAAGCAAAAATAACCGTTTAATTTTCTAGAGCATGTAATACTGTTTCTTTTTTTTAAATATTTGGCGTCGCGCTTTATGCGTTTGCCAGTGTCAAGTTTTTCAATATTAAAATTTACAAGTATCATAAGTTAAATAAATGTAAGTAACACAAAGTACTTAACTCTTAACTCTACGTCTAGTTATGCCCTATTAAAGTAGTGCTGACTTTATACAAGCTTTGATGGAGATTTAGCGTCAACACAAAAAGTCATATTTCACATTATATCACATTTTCACACTCATAGACCTAATTTCTTTAAATTATTAATTTATTTTATGAATTAAACACTACTATGTTTATACATTAACATTTAAAAAAACTCAAGTTTTCGAAAATTATACTATATTGCAGCGACGCGACCTTTACGCTTTCCCGCCAAAGCTCTATTGTTTTTATTCCGTACTCATACGTAAATCTAAATGAGAATGACAGATGATAGTTTTTTTTTTTAATTTGGCCCATCGGGCAGGCTAAAGCTGTAAAGCCATACTGCCTTGGCTTCAGTTTTTGCAATTCATGTCTTACATCTATAGTTACAGTCAAAGTCCAGTCTTGGTCAAGTCCAGTCCATCTCAATCAAAACAAGTCATGCCTTAGTAAAGTAGTGGTTTACTATAAGCTTCTAGATGGAGTTTTGGAAGTCATGTTTCACCACATTACAAGTATATCACTTTCCCACACTCGCGCTTGTAATTCGGCCCTTTATGAATAAAACACCACTATTTTTGTACATACACTCGGAAAAACACTAGTTTTGGAAAAAATACACAAGAATTGAAAGTCTTTTAGTTTACTTAAGTATTTTTTTAATCTTTTGGATTGTTTTTACAGAACAGAAAATTAGGGTCTAAACACATTTTTTTTCTTTTAGCTAATATTTATTTTCTAAATAACAAAGTACATCTCAAATAACAAAGTAAGTTTGTGAGGTTGTAAACAGTGTTCCAGTATAACGATAAGGACTACCCCAGATCAATACCTAGTGAGGAAAAACTTGTTTACCTCGATAACCATCTATACGACTATATAACAGATTAGAAAAGACAGATGTACAGCTCTAGGAGCTCCATTACTAAACTTAAGCTGTGTTACATCATACATACATCATCATAGTACGTCCACTGCTGGACATAGGCCTCCTCCTGGGGAGGTTTTGCTTATACTCGCCACGCTTGGCAGGAGAGTTGGCGAGCGCAGTTAGGTGTGATTGTTCAAGGAAGACGCTGCTGCCCATCTTCCGGATTACATCCCTTAGCCGACTCTTACGGCAACCACGGGTAGAGAGGGTGGGGTACTATTCTTACGCCGGCACCACCACGGCAAACTGTGTTGCTATGGTACCATAGTACCATAGCAACACAGTATACTACATACTACATAGTAGTACATATATGTTGGTAAATACTATGTTGAAGAGTTTACTGGGATATTTGAATTTAATAAAAAACTTAGAATACTTATTACATATACTCGTACTCGGCTGGCTAGCCACCGCCCTCAAGTTGAAAATCTGCCTCCAAGCATGTAACGGTGTTCTGGCAGCCTCACTTAAAAGCCAGTACAATTCCAGGCTAGGTGTGCTTTACTATCTTTGACCACGTCGTCACTAAACATCGAGTGAGCTGTGGACAAACGCCTAGCCAGTCAACCATAAAAAAGTCTAAACAGAAATTCCATAAACGAATGGATTTCTAATCGTAAATAGTGTGATATTCCGCGGTGTTGTCCCTCTTTCTTTTCATAGTCTGCGCACATGTTTGTGCGGTTCAGCCAAATATTTGCGAGGCTGTGACGTTTATTCACTTTTTATGGGAGGTGTGAAGGTCACAAACTTTTATCAGAAAGTAAAAGTATTACATAAAACATGTTTATCATATTTGTTCAGGTAACACATTTCATGATGTTTTATATCTTTGTTTGTTTTTTTGATGTGTAACTTTAGTGGTACTAGTTCTGTTCTACCATTCATTACGCTTGCTTATGCTTATTTACGCTTTTCATTAAACAAAACGGGACTTGAAATAAAATGATTACTCTATATCACACTATCACACCAACAACAGCCCTGTTGGCTCATTGGGAGTATATCTGCCTGAGCTGTAGGGCGTGGGTTCGATTCCCGCCAAGGACAAACATTTTATCGTATAAACAAATGTTTGTTCTGTGCCTGGGTGTTCTGTATGTATTCTAAGTATGTATTTACAAAAAAAAAGTATTGATGTATTCTATCAGTTATCTGACCTCCATTACACAAGCTCTGCTTAGTTTGGGGTCAGATGGCGCTGTGTGTAATGTATCCTACAATATTATAACTGGCGAAAGTTTATGAGTGTGTAAGTGTATTTGTATGTTTGTTACTTCTTCACGCTCAAACGGCTGGACCAATTTTGATGGAATTTGATATGGAGGTAGCTGACACCCTGAAATAACACATTGGCTAATTTTTATTCCAAATAAAGTAATAAGTAACAACGCGGGGCGCAGCTAGTTTATGAATAAAAATGTATTAAAGTTCGTTGGTAACAGCATAACATAATAACGCCGGGACAGATTTAATTCGTTCTTTTGACATAAATAAGTCTTTGAATCTGTCTTTATAACATAACCAGGGGATACACTTTGGTATTGCATTTATTATCAGCATACTAAATAATCTTTGACCATTAAATGTATTTATAGCATTTCCCGTCGGTATTAATTTGTACTTTTCATTCCATTTCTTAATGACCGAGTAAAAGTCATATATTTAATAACAAAAAACTATTAACTACCAAAGTTTTTTTTGGTAAATTTTATCCAGTAGTTTTCTACAGCAAAGAGTTTCTATCTATAAATTATTATTTTTTTCACTTATTTCTCACGCTTAAAAAGTTACGTAGGCAACATATATTGTACTCAACTATTTACAAGGCACCCCATCTGCGTCTATGTCGGTCGGTAATTTCGACAAAGTTTTTCGTCAGTAGGGTCGTAAAGAGCCTTAGAACGCACCTGAGACAGAGTGTTTTTCCTTCGAATATTCTGAGAAAACTCCATTTTCAGTTGCTACAACCGTCTTTGTGAAGATATGACAGGGTCTAGTAGATAATCGTGTCATACTTACCTCAGTGTTACCAGTGTTAAGAAGCCATTAAATACACACTGTCACCATTTATTTTATTTCAGCTAAGTTACTCTTAGGTTTTCTACCCGATGGGTGTAGTACACACCCATCAGGTACCGGGTAAAAGACCCAACTACTCAGTAGTCACTAAAGTCAATAAATGTTTTGTATTTTGATGATATTATATTATGGCTACATCAAAAACAATACTATTGCTAAAATTCATTTGATGTCACTTAGTAACGTTATACTTTTTTATAATTGATAGGTTAAATGTTTGACCACAGCTCATCTGATGTTAAGTGATGATGTGGTCGAAGAGGGAAAACACACGTGGCCTGGAATGGAACCGGCACTCAAGTGAGGCTGCCAGAGCACACTGTTAGGTGCTTGGCAACAGATTTTCAACTTGAGGGTGGTAGCTAGACAATCGAGTTAAAAAAGTACCCTACCACCATGCTATGGTTTCCTCACGATATTTTCTTTGACCGGCAGCTCAAGCTCCTAGTTGGGGTTTAAGCCCACGCCCATTGGCGTTTGAAGTGATCATAATAACCACTGAATCATCATCGCTAAATGTAAAGACGCAGCTTTCTTTCTGGAATGTCCAAACCTTTTCAGAAATGATATGCACACTGTTGCTAGAGCATGTATGTACGAACAAAACAAAGGATATATGAACATCTAGTTTGTGCGAAAATATTTTTTACGAAAGTATACATATATAATAGCTGATCTGATGGCATTGTTGCAGGAAGAGCCAGCGTCATCAGGCGATAGCGGCGACGAGAGCGGCAGCGAGCCCGAGTCTCCGACGGAGAAGCTGATGCACCTTCACAAACAGGACTACTGCCATGAGGATCGGGACCGGGATCAGAAAAGGTATCTTTTTTTTTCTATTATCTAACATATCTCTCTTTTACACTCGTTTACCGTTAGATCAATAAGCGTGGTGGTAGGGTATTTTCTAGTACTCGGATGGGTAGCTACCACTCTCAAGTTGAAAATCTGCCGCCAAGCACCTAACGTTGCGTTCCGGCAGCCTCACTTGAGAGCCAGTTCCATTCCAGGGTAGGTGTGCTTTACCATCTTTGACCACACCGTTACTTAACATCAGGTGATCATTGGTCAAACACTTAGCTTGTCAAACACAAAAAAAGAAAAGCTTACAGCCCTATATAATAATATACATCTATGTAAAAATATCAATCAAATACAAATACAAATATTTTATTGATGACACCAATGTTACATGTCAATACATGTAATATCATTACATTTTATCGTTTAAGAGTTTTAGAACACTGATTACATGTCAATGAAATAAAAACAAAATATCAAAGTATACAAACATGTCAATATAAGAATATTGTCAATATAAAAATACTGCCAATATAAAATAAGTCAATACAAAAATATGGCAGCATAAAAATATGCCAATATAAAAAATATTGTCCATATAATAAAAAGTCCAAAACAAAACCATAAATACTTACTAGTAATTTAATAATCTTTTAATTTGAAATATTCGTCAATATCATAAACATGTCATAATCTCCGTGTTGTTCATTAGTATTATCATCACATTATCTTCTTCTATTCTTCCAGGGACACCCAAGAGCCCCACGCGTCAACCTCCTCCATAACCCAAGAAGCAGACAGTAGTAAGTCGAACCAGCCGTCCCTGCCCAAGCTACTGCCGAAGCTGGAGATGCCAGGAGGCGCCATGCTGTACCCTGGAGTGCTTGGCCTGGACGGGATTGGAAACAACTTGGGCTTGGGCAATCTGGCGATGAGCTATCCACACAGCTTTATCCTCGGACTTGCTAACCAAGGGCAAGAAGGAGGTGAGAAGTCATCTAAATTTTATGAACAGAACTATATTAATTTATTTACAACTGTAGCTAAGAACACTTCACAGATTTTTAAGGACACGATTTGAAAATATATTTATGTTGCTAAACACTTATTAAATGTATTTTGTTTGCGATGCCATAATTTTAGAAAAAAATATAATTTACCCTTCAACATTCTGCTTCTTCCAAAAGTTTCGTTCTCGTTAAAAGTTGATATTTCCAATCCCTACGGTCTGAAACTTGAGTACAACCTACAATATTTTGACTGGAAACCTTTAAAATAATCTGCTAAGATGGTAGCAATAATTTTGATGCCGATAATAATTTTGTGCCTCTGTTTTCGTTGCAAAAAAGAAATAATCGCGATAAACGTGACCGGAGATAATCCGCCGTGCTCAATTCGATTTATATAATATCGGGCTAAAACGGATCTCGAATAAAATTCTGGCTCAAAATGCACCGCATATTTTAAACGATAACGTGAAATTAAAATTATATTTTAACGAAAAACTATTTTTAGAAATTTTTAATCGATCATCATCTGTGTTTAATAAACTGTGAACCTTCCTCTTACTAGTAGTTGATATCGCTACAAATTTAGTCTTATCTGGACTGAATGAAAAAACCAACTGAATAAAGGTGCTGTCATATATCAATTGATTATGAAAGAGGGTGGTGTTCTTCATGCGTATACAAGTATGTGTATCTAGTATGAGACTAGAAAGTATTAACCAAAATGTTGTTGGGTTTACTTTTTGAGTTTAGAAGTCACACTTTGCGGACGAATTCTATTTTTTTTTTTGAGTTGCAAAAAAAAATACGATTGTTGCGTCATTCTTTGACTTCTAGTCGAATTGTGTCTTTATTGGGTAGTAACCTTTTTTTGGTACATCGCGGGATGAACCTTGAGTTCAATAAAAATAGGTTTCAGAATGATTTTGTTGAAAATATTTGATAGCGATTACTATGCAATAACAGACTAACAATGTGTCAGTAATCAGCGCTAAAGCAACGATGCCCATGACTATGTATTGTTACTCAAAGTTCTGGGCAACTATCACGGGCCGACGGTGATTCTTACCATCAGGAAAGCATTTCGTTGTTCGCACTACCCTGACTTTTACTTTTGACTATTAGTTCATTAGTAGTATACCTGCTTCAAGAGCGGGCGTAGATTCGATTCCCACTTAGGACAAACATTTGTGTAACGAACATATATGTTTATTCTATGGTACGTAAATAAAAAGTAGATATATAAGTATTCTATCAGTTATTCCCATAGTACAAGCTTTGCTTAGTTTGGGTCTAGTTGACGCTGTGTGAAATATTCTAGGATGTTTACTTTATCCATTATTCTCACATCAAAATAATAACAGTTTGACCACATCCTGCCTGATGTTAAGCAACGATGTAATCTAGAATGAACACGGTTACCTAAAAGGAACCTGTTTACTCAACATTTGAAGACACTCATATTGTACTTTTCGGGAATACAGACTCCGGCAAAGAGTTCCACATCCTCGCTGTGCGAATTAATATGGATTCAAAGCGCTTAGTGCGCAGATAGGGAACGTCCACCATGTACTGGTGAAGCTTGGGTCTCGTATGTCTGGCCGTCCGGTAGTAAAAAGGAGCGGGAGGAACCAAGTCGCTCATCTCTAAGGCATAATCTTTATATATATATATATCTTTTCATATAATCACAAATCAATGAGTCTTAGAAAGCTGAATAGTAAGACGGATTAAAATTGCGATGTAGGGTTTGTCTTGTTTTACATTTACTATAAACTATATTTCTTAATGTATGTACTTAGATATACTTTTCTCTTTACGCAATTTCTTCACTATATGTATATTTATAATTTCCCCATTTTATTGTATATTCACGTATGTATCTTATTTATTTTATTCAGTCTTGTGCGTTCCTAAAGGTTGGCTCTAAAAACCAGAGCTGCTGAGAAATCGGCAGCATTGATGCTGAGAACTAACCTTTTTTTGTCGCACTGGACACTACAGCGACAACTATTATAACTATTCATTATTATTATTATTATGTAATTGTTTATAAGAAGTGTGTTGTTGTTGTAGTGTTGTGTGTGTCAAAATACATGTATCTTTCTTTCTTTCTTCTTTCTTGTTTCTAAGTACTAAATATATAATTGCGGAGTTTCAAAAACCGTGCTATAAATGTTTAACGCTCACTTCACTCAGTTGACACAAATACGTTCTTTATGACATCAGTATAAGTTTCAATATTAGTCAGTCTTGTTATTTTTTCGCTTGGACCAAAAATGTAGGCGTCGCTGTTATAATGTTGTTTCAACTTCGCCTGTGATGTTTAAAAATGTAGGTTAATTCGACACTATTAATACAGGAAAGTCTTGTAATTTTTTACGTTTCCTAAAGTGATTTCTTTAGAAGATTTTAGTTCCGTCGTCGCATTTCAAAAGTAGGTTATGTCCCGGAGACGATTTCTCTCTTTCCTTTAAAATCTACTGAAGAAAATTTTATACAGTCTAGGGTTGGCTCAATAAAATTCACTTTACTGTACCTACAGCTAGAACAGTAGTTTTTACATAATATTGTGTGTTAAATATCCGACACCGAGACCTCGGCGAGGTTTGATGGTGTGTGTTGTTTATTTAAGAAAAAATTTAATATCTAATCTATCTAATCTAATATCTTTAGACGAGCAATTCTTGTATATTTGTATATATATAATCTGAATCTCGGAAACGGCTCCAACGATTTTCATGAAATTTTGTATGCAGGGGGTTTCGGGGGCGATAAATCGATCTTGCTAGGTTTCATTTTTAGAAAACGTCGTTCTATACGAATTATCAGGCAATGAAAAAAAATTAGTCATCCATACATTAGGTACTAAAATATTAAGTAAATAATAATAATAGAATAAATTAAAAAAAACATGTAATTGTAATTGAAATTAAAACAAATATATAAAAGTAATGAGACGAACGAAACGCCTGTCCATGACCATTGCAGCGATAAAGTTCAAATTCCATAATATCATTTCAAATATTGTATATCATTAAAAAAAATTTAGAACACTAATTGACTGTCAATAAATGAAAAAAAAAACAAAATGTCAATGTAAAAATATGTCAATATAAAAATGTTGTCAATATAAATATATTGTCAGTATAAAATATATTCCTAGACTATTACAGGCAAGTGAAAGACGAAAATCTTGCCTCGTCACTTAGTTACAAGAATAATAATTAGTAGTACCTAAGCCAATCTTTTGAATTGCATTTCAGCTTCATCATCGAGCCAACCGCAGTTCATCACAATACCGCTGTCGATGGCCATGGCTGCCGCCAACCCCGCCGCTTCCAGCGATGACAGCAGCGAGTTACAGGATCTCACTACTGCCAGGAAGTGATAGGTAGATCAATTTTCTTCGGAACTTACCTACAGAGTGATAGGAAGTGATACGAGGAGTGGAAGTAAATCGATTAACCTAGGTTTCATTTTTAGAAAACGTCGTTTTATCAGTGTTTTCAGCCGAGCAAAGCTCGGTCTCCCAGCTACTATAAGCTTAACACTAGTAGAACAATTGGCGGTCTTATCGCTAAACTGATATTTAACTCCTGAATCTTATGCTGCCGATAAATGGGCGACGAAAAAAAAGTCTTATAAAAGTAAAGCGGTGGGTAGTTTTAAATATTCATAATTATTTTCATATTTATACACATGTTTTTTTTCTTTACAGATACCAACAAGGCTGGAATAACTTAACTATGTATATCCTATTATCTTATGAAAATAAATAGCTTAACATATTTATTTTATGTACCAAAGTTTTGGACTAAACACTGTAAATCTATTGTAAAAATTAGAACCTACTTTATATGCTCTTGATGAAAAAGTAATGGTTGTGTAAACGTTATGTTTCTAACAAACTTGAGGACAATACCGCGAACCACCAACGAAAAAAAATTAAGAAAATAAATTCTTGTTTTATCTTTTTCGTTTTCGTGGTTAGCGCAAACCAAACCCACCCAGATCAGTAAATCGCATTTTTTATTTATTAAAAAAAATATAATTTTGCGGCATGTGATTATCAAAATAATTTGTAATATCGAAATATTTTTTGTTTTACTCACGTTTGATTATGTCGGATACTCCGACTATAACTTCAGCCACTTCCGGTGGCCTTCATCAAGGAGTTAATGTGGAGCACAAAGCGCGCTCGGCCGCGTCTTACTTTGCGCACGCGCGTTAAGCCGAAACTATAGCCGAAGTATCCAACATGAAATAACGTGAATACTCCGGCGTTAGTATTTGTATAAATAAAACAAAGATATGTCAAAACCGCGCCAGTTCCCACAGTAAAATGTCCAAATACTTTATTAATATATAATCAAAAAATATACATACATTTGAAATTTAAAGAAACATGAAATTCTTTTTTTAGGTCAATAAGTAGCTTTTATTGCACCGCAATGACATTGACTATCAATTGACAAGCTCAATGTTATATTCTTGCCACAATAAAAAACGCAATCGGTAAAATGTCAAGTGCTTTAAAATGTTATAACTATCATCAATTGTCAAAGTAGGTTAATATTGTTTTGTATTAATGAGCAATGTGTATTTTTGTACCAAACAATTAACACTGTTAACTTATCACGGATAAAGTGTTGAAATATCTAGAATTATAGATATAATTTAGATAGACACTTATTTTAAGTGCATTCTTGTACTCTTCCAGTTTCTGTAATTTTTTTGTTGAAAACTTTGTATAACACGGTATTTAGGACTCGGTAGTCGCGCAGAAATCTTATCGCCTCTTCCTGTATGTTTTTGACGTGTCTACGTCATTAAATTTTCTTATGGAAGTAAATATGGATTGAAAGCCATTTTAGAAAATGAATAATAACAAAATTGTTGGATAAAATTTGGTGTTCCAGCTACAAATATTAATACATCATCGAATTAAACCACTCGATAGCTAAATAATTTAAAAAATCATGACGTCGAGTGAGGACTTAAAAGCTTGAAATAGGTAAATCTGAAAAAAAAAATACGTTAACTTGGGCGTGTCCTCGACACAGCCCACCTTTTTCTCTCTTACACTTCCTTTCTCATTCTCTTACTCCTAATTCAGTGTAAGACTCACTAAATACCGTGTGTGTATACTTTGTTTTTACAACTAGCCTAAGTTAATCTGTTTTTTTTTTTAAATCACGCGTTAAGGTACAAACGGATTCAACAGTTTTTGTAAGTCTTAATCTTTTTCTTTTTTTTTGACAAAAAATAAATTGAAGAATAAATTAATCATTTGGTCCGTGTTCCTTTCGTTTTACTTTTTTAATTATTATTTAGTTAAATTTTGCAATGACTTACTTGTAATGTAAAGCATTTATCAATTACTTATTAGTATTTTTTTGTTAGTAAATGTTGATCACAAGCAATTTAAATGCTTCACGTGAAAATACCAAACGTATACAAAGACTTGTATTATCTTTTTGAGTCTTGTGTCATTTGAGTTTTAAGCAACAAGTTTTTTCTTTATATCTTAAACTTAATGTTCCTTTCCTTTATTTTGTAATAAAATCAATGTAAAATATTAAAAATGTGTTTTTATTTCGGCCTGTCCATCGTCCCTGCAATTTCAAAGCATGCTATATTATTTTTGTTTCTGTACTGTATTGTAGTCCATAAGAGTGTATACACATCATCACATCATCAGCCATAGGACGTTCACTGCTGGACATAGGCCTCCTCCTGGGGGGTTTTTGCCAATACTCGCCACGCTTGGCAAGCGGGTTGGCGAACGCAGTTAGGTGTAATTGTTCAAAGAAGACGCTGCTGCCCATCTTCCGGATTTCATCCCTTAGCCGACTCTTACGGCAACCATGGGTAGAGAGGGTGGGGTACTATTCTTACGCCGGCACCACCACGGCTAAGAGTGTTTATACATTTAATCTTAAACGGCATAAATAGAGATATTTAGCTTGTAATGTAATGTGCCGTTTGGGGTTGAAACTTTAGGTTCGTGGCCCGCTATATAGGGATCTGGCCAAACGTTTAGATGAAGCGTTTTAAGATATTGAAATGGCTCTTACGATTTCGATGACATTTGCTACACGGGGT
Organism: Biston stratarius; assembly: GCA_950106695.1. Taxonomy (NCBI): domain Eukaryota; kingdom Metazoa; phylum Arthropoda; class Insecta; order Lepidoptera; family Geometridae; genus Biston; species Biston stratarius. Next base: position 29,488,979 of record OX467106.1, on the reverse strand, counting down.
TTTTTGGGTCGAAAAATCTAGCTAGATCTCATTTCTGGGAAAACGCGCTTTTCCGATTTTTTTATTTACAGCGAGCAACGCTCGGTCACCCAGGTGCTTCTATTTACAATATTTTTGTTCTACTTATTCAAATACAAATAAAACTAATCTTTATTCATGAATTACTTACTTAGTTTACATGGGTTTGGCCTCTCCGTAACGTGAGTAATCCCGCATAAGTAAAACAAAAATATTTCAAAACCACGTTGGTTTTTTAGTCTTAATAATGTTTACACACTACTGCTTGGCGGCAAAATATCTGGTACTGTGGTTGTCCTACGTAGACAACGTAATTACAATAAAGGAAATGCACATCGATATGATATTTACATAATTATATAGTGACATGATATAAAATGTCAATAAAAATTATAATTCGTTCTTAGCAATTCAAATCCCTTGTAATGTAATCTATGTAAATCAAACTTAAAAAAATGAGAGGTTAAACAAATTACATCACAGATTCTAGAATAGTCTTACGGATAAACAAGCTGTTGGAATATTTACTATATCAAGATCGGACGTGAAATCGGAACAACTATGATCGGAACGTTGTGCAGGCCCTGAGCCGGGAGGATGTGAATAAATTGTAAACCAAATGTAAATAGAAATAAGCTTGTATGTTCCTCGAGCATTCATGCTCACCATCGAAGGCTCCTTCTTGCGGCGGCGTCGTGTGTCGGGTCACTCTCTTCCCTCAGATATGGTTGAGGAGGGCGATGGCTGGCACATACGTCATACTCGTGATCGGGTACTGCTTGCGGGCCGCTGGTCTGCTCGCGGTATAAACACAATCTAGTACTTTAACCTTAGATTAAGATTAATCTAACTTCCCTCAAACAAAATATATTTTTCAATGTTGACAAAGATCACGGACCCCAGTGTCTGTGGAGCGTATTATAAATGAAAAAAAACTAAAACCAATAAAGTATGTCTTAAGTCTATATATTCATTTATTATTCACTACAATAAACTCCATTAAACTTTCAATCATTAAAATAAAACACAGTCGTATTTTATTCGTTGGTTTTTTAAAAGAACAAAACAAGACACAATCGACCATAATCACAATTCACGATTCATCTCACAAAAACTAAGACTTAGTCTCAGACAAAAAACATGTTTTTACACAACCAGTATAAGATGATCTCCAATTTATCTTATTTGCGAATCTATGGAACGCTCATACTGAAGTGAATTTTAGGTCATTTCTAAACCATGAACGGTACTTATACATATAAAATATTATTAGTATAAAACATTGGATATCTCCGCCGATTTTAAATCAATCGAAATGAAAGTGACTGATGAATCAAATAGTATCACCGGTTCTTGAATCAAACCCTGAATATCTTCATTACCAATTCTGTTTATAGGTGATGTTAATCTGGAATAGTACAAGCTTTCAAAGGTTTGAGGCTGCTGGAACACGCTGTTAGTTACTTAGCGGCAAATTTTAAACTTGAGAGTGGCTAGCTAGCCTATTACATAATTGATACCACCACGCTATTCTTTACCGATAGTTTAAGCTCATTTTTAGGGTTTGAACCCACGCTCTTTGGCATGTGAGCTATCATCGCTAGTTTATGATAACTAGAACCAAAACGCACTTTTCAGGAATACAAACTATTTAAGTGATTTTAAAAACAGAAAGACAAGACAACAAAAGCCTTCGAAACAAATTAGAGATGACACAAATTAATAATTTTGTGTTTTTAATTTTATTCTATTCAACAGATCTTTGTAGAAATAGTTATTGAAATGATATTCTCAATAGTCTTATATAATTAGAGCCAATTTTTCTATTTATGGTTTACTCCCACTTGGTCTACTTTAAACTTCTTCGGTAGAAGCATTGCTATTTATTTCTAAACCTTCATGTATGCTATAAGCCCTCCATGAAAGATGTCCTTTATGTAGTGTTGGATAGTTCTACGGGAACCTGCCTGAGAACCCTACCACGTGGCAGCGATCTCGATTTTGTATTAAAAATTTGTCGAATCTTTTTGTTTTATAGTAGGGTTTTTTATTCAAAATTTTATAATATTGTAAATTGTTGTATAAAAATATCACTCATGAACTGTAAAATTAAAACTAAAATAAAATCATAAAGAGTTCTACGGCATTAGAACAAGTTGATTTTACTTTTTCTTTTTTTTAACTCTTGAACTAGCCTGCTCTTTTAACATTGTCTTGCCACTGTTACCACAAAACATACTATTTATTCCAATCATCGTCTAATCGTCACTCAATTGGGTCTTAAAATTAATGAAACTATTCAGGAACGAAGTAATTCGCTAAAGAACAAAGACATAGCTCAGCGTATTAATAAGTTGAAGCGGCAGTGGTGACATATTTGCCACAAAACCGACAATCACTGGGGTAGACGAATGAAGACTGCAAATTGACGAACGTAGCGAAGGGTGCCCCGAGACTAGGTGGAGTGACGATATACATAAGACAGCTAACAGTGGCTGGAAGCAAAAAACCTTAAATTTGGCTGAGTGGCTATGAATATTATCGGTTGAAGATTGATAAATAAAAATGTTTAAAAATTAATGCAATTTTTTTGGTAAGTTCAATAGACAACTTGCAGTTAATTTAGAACTACCTAAGTTGTAGCAGATTTAAACATGGCTTTTATTTACTAGAAATTAAGCTTGCAGAAGTCAAATTTCACACTGTTTCCTTGCCAGTGTATAGAGCGCTTTATTGAGAGGTCTGAAATAACTGGCGTTTATACTTAACCTCGCTACATAGCTACTATTTATTATTTTAATAACATACTATCTCGATGTTGATTGGTGAGCGATCTGCCAATCAACAAGCTTGATTGGGAATTAGTTCACAATAGTAATGGAGTAGTGGAGTCACGGAATTGATACCAGAAATACCTACAAAACTTACCTACAAGTTTTATTTTTAATAAATTTTGTGTGTATTTTTGCCTCAACAAAAAACCATAAAGATAGTTTGTCAATATTTTATGATTAAAAATTAAGTAGAGAGTTATAATCCAAAAAATTACGTCACTCAAATGACATTAGAATTGATGATTTCTGAGTCACGCACAAATTCTGTAATCACTTTGCGCAAAAGTTCAAACGGTTCGCATGCCGAAGGACGTGGGTTCAAACCCCAACAATGAGGTTGAGTTTTTTTTTTTTTTATACAGAATAGGTTCGCGTTTGACCACATCCTGCCTGATGTTAAGCAACGATGTGGCCTAGCATGGAACACGCTTACCTAGAAGGAACCTATTTACTCTTGATTTGAAGACACTCATATTGTACTTTTCGGGAAACACAGACTCCGGCAAAGAGTTCCACATGTTTGCTGTGCGAATAAAGAATGTGGATTCGAAGCGCTTAGTGCTGCCGGTAAAGGAAAACATCGTGAGGAAACCATAGCGTGGTGGTACCTTCTAGTACTCGGCTGGCTAGCTACCACCCTCAAGTTGAAAATCTGCCGCCAAGCATCGTGTTCAAACGTCTTCCGGCAGCCTCACTTGAGAGCCAGTTCAATTCCGGGCTAGGTGTGTTTACCATCTTCGACCACATCGTCACTTAACATTAGGTGAGCTGCAGTCAAACACCTAGCCTGTCAGCCATAAAAAAAAGGTGATGGAATATTCTCCTTCGATCACAACAAATTAGAACTTCATAAGACGATACAAATTGAGTTTGTGGCAAACGAGAATAAATACATCACTATGATTGCAACTTTAATAGCTCAAATATCCTTAATTCAATATTTTTGAGTTAAAATCTTTCCGCCAGGGTTCGAAGTAATAGGAACAGCTATTAGGAACAAACAGCAAATAAATATACTAAGCGAGGTATGGTATTTATCTAGTAAATACTTCATAAAAGTGCCTACTTCTGTATAATCCGCATTCGTTAAGTTATTTATGGACTGTAAGTAATTAATGTAACATTAATCAGCAAGTAATTATACATGTAAGAAGGCTAATTAGTATCTAAAAGTAGTTTTATAAATGCAAAATACTTATTTAGCAATTTATAGCTAGGTAACAAAATAGAACATTTTATATAGAATATTTATCCAAACACAAACACAAATATTTTATTGTAAACACCAAAGTTACACGACATTTTTACATTAATATTTAAACATAACATTAATAATGTCAAAATCATAATAAGTCAATATGATTAAATGTTTATAAAAATAATTACATAATAATTATTCAATAACATCTCATTTTTAAATAATCGTCAAAGTCATACAACAAGGTCTCTTGAAGCCAAGATCTTAACTTGCTTCTGAAGCACGCGATGGCGCGGTGCATCCCGAATGGAACCGGGTACGCTATTGTAGACCGCGGGTCCCAGAATGTATACCGACCTCTCTGACTTGACGAGCCCATGTTACCGCGTAACTAGTTGGTCTCTCTTTTATTACTGCAAAGATCTAACGTGCTGTGAACGTCCTGGACACCTGCGTTGAAATTTATCTATGTTTGTATGGGTCCCTGTTAATCCATACTACCTACCTAGTAATCCTGATGTTTTTAACCTGGGTACACACATCATCAGCCATAGGACATCCACTGCTGGACATAGGCCTCCTCCTGAGGACATAGGACTGCCAATACTCGCCACGCTTGGCAGGCGGGTTGGCGAGCGCAGTTAGGTGTGATTGTTCAAGGAAGACGCTGCTACAAATCTTCCGGATTACATCCCTTACGGCAACCACGGGTAGAGAGGGTGGGGTACAATTCTTACGCCGGCACCACCACGTCTCATGGGTACACATTTCAGCAAATTTCATCACATTTAGTTTTGTCTGCTGTCAAGATTCCGTACCCAAACGATGTCCAACGAAATCCTATTAACCTCCCGTCTGTACTCCTGTCTGTCTGTCGGACCTATTTTGACTTAAATCTTTTGAACCGTAATAGGTGGTTGATTCAATGTTTTATAGAAAACTGGTTACTATAGCAAATTATGTGATAAACAACAAAAAAATTGTATATATTACTCTATCACAAAAACAGAGATACATCATAGAAGCATCAAAGTTGTAGTGATTTCAGAATAATCAAAACTGGCCAAATGTGAATCGAGTTGATATTATGGATGTCGAACGGAGTACAAAATAAATAATATTTAAAAAAAACAACTGTATAGATAATATTACATTTTTGTAGCAATGATAGCTTATGGTTAGCGCGACCGAATGACACGCCAAGACCGTGGGTTCAAGCCTCATCAATGAACTTGAAAAACTTGAAAAACATCATGAAAAACCATGGCATGGTGTTAGTATACTTTATAGTATTCGACTGGCTAGCCACCACCCTCAAGTTGAAAATTTGCTATCAAACATCTGACAGTGTATACTAAACTAACTACCACTTCCATTCCAGACTAGTTACCATTCTCGACCACACAGTCACTTAACATAACGAGAGCGGTGATCAAACACTAGCTAAAAAACACCTGCATAAAAAAGTTTTTTTTTTTAAGAGCCACGGAACTCTCTTTGTCCATTACATGGAACATGTAACTCGTACGTGTCCAATCTTTCCAAAACATAATTGCTTCTAAAAAAAAAAAACACCATTATTAGTCCGTTTAGCAGTTAATACAGTTTGATTGATTTATCTCTGAATTATTCTCACTGACTTTTTTAAACGAGTATCAGTTTCTGTTTAATATTCGTGAATCAAATAAGGAGTCTCCACACCACTCGTGTTCGTTTGACTGATCCCTATAAGGAGGTCGCATTACATATTCCATTCAACGACATTGCTGTTACATACTCTTCATAGCTCGATTTATTAAGTACCTACTATTAGAAACACTTATAATTGAAACGGAGTTTCCCTACGAGATCGAATCAGAAATGAGGAGATCCGTAGACGAACTAAAGTAGCCGGCATAGCCCAGCTGATTAGCAAGTTGAAGTGGCAGTGGGCAGGACACATAGCACGCAGAACCGATGGCCGATGGGGCTGCAAAGTTCTAGAGTGGAGATCACGGACCGGCAAGCGCAGCGTAGGACGTCGACCCACAAGGTGGACAGACGACCTCATAAAAACCGGTCTTTGTGGAAGTCAATGGGCTCCCCCATTGACTTCCATAAAGACCGGCCTATGTCCAGCAGTGGACGTCCTACGGCTGAGATGATGATGATAATTAAAAAGTTTTATCGATGTTGCGATGATTAAGTGTAATGAAATCCATAAGGAAAGAAATCTATTAAAATAACGGCAAAAGCGCCAAAGTAAAGATTGAGTTCTCTTGGCAAAACGTACAGAACAGCTAAAGCGTATTATTATGCCGCACTGTGCTGTTAAGAGGTCGTAAGCTAGCTACCAATAGCGCAAACACGGATCCCACTGCCCCCTCTGTAAGTAAATGAACCTCACATAAAACACTGTCCGACTCTACAAAAGTACAAATGACCGCTCTGTGCTGCCAGAATTCATAATTTTGCAATTATTTTCAACTCCAAACGAACAAATGCTTGTCTACCAGCTGTAATGAAGAAGGAAGGGAAAATGTTTTATTGTAAATTAGTTTAGCTTACGCTTTACCGGGTTAGAAGCTTAGGGTATACTAAGCTGAACAGGGGGCATTGTATTCATTAGTATAGGTACAACGCAGACATATGTACAGTCGAAACCGGATATAACGACATTGAAGGGACCATATACTTCGGACATTATGACCGACAGTTGCAATTATAAGCAATATACACATACATTTTGTAATCTCCATATAATGTGATTTTTCTTTAATATCAAAGACTTTCCTCTTTTTTTATGACATGGTAACTCGTAAACACACGATCTAAACCAAAACTTTTGAAATCAACCTGTCATTCACACTGTCAACTATCGCACTAAATAAGTCGTGAAACATGCAAGGTCAGAGAAGAGAGAGAAAGTGTGTAACTAATAATAAGTCAAAATATTCTTTCAAAGATATTATAAGGTTGAAAATTGTTGGTATTGTTTTGTTTTACTGGAACAAGTAAACGGTTGGTCGTTATTGCCGATGAATATCGATAAATTTTCGTCGTTTTAAGTGATATATCGCTGTATCCGATGTCGTCTTAGGCGGTATGTTTACTTATTAGTTTATATAGGGATTCGGCCGGGACCTTGTCATTCGGTTTCGACTGTATTACTTTTACTACGGGCAGAACTCTAAAGTCTGCAATACCCTTTAAAAAAGCTTGTTAATAGTCCTCCAATGTTTTCAATTAAATTTATTTATAAAGATAACAATGTTTTCTTTTAAAGAGTTATAGCATACAATCCGTAGGACTCTGGACAAGAAATTCTGTTTTCTGGAGCCGACATCTTCCTGGAGTACACAAACATTAACTAAATTAGAAAAAAATAATTAAAACAAACATACAGTTACATAGTTTAGTTAGTTTTTTAATAGGTAACAGCGAGTGACGAATAAAGGACATACGAAAGCCGCATCGCCGCGGGTTAGGTGCTGTTGCTGGGGTCCTTCATTGTACGAACTGCTAAACAATGGAATTTGCTGCCCGAGTGGGTAAACACCTGATGGATACAATCTAGGTGCCATCAAGTCGTGACTGAATCGGCTTCTTCTAGGAGACCGTGCTCTACTATAGACCGCATCTTCGCTTCATCAGGCCAAACGCAACGCAATACGTAAAAAAAATTACGATATCTGTTTCAAACAGTTCTTAATGTTCTCGAATATATATTAAGGCTGTCAACTCGCACTTGGCCAGCGTGGCTTGTGACTTCTTGCAAAGAGAATTTCGCGCGATTTTTGATGGCAGGTTTGTGCATTTATGATATTCAGGGTAAACCGCAAAACTAACAGTGTTGTTTGATTTAGCTGTGCAATTACTTATTATCAAACGTACATGTTCAATTTGTATCTGGTCAATCGAAAACTAGACGCAAGTTTTCGGATAAATTAATTATTAAAAGCACAAAAGGGTCTGGTACGTAGCTTTATTATAATTTTTTAACTATAATAATTGATTTACAGGACGTGGGTTCGCATCCCACCAGAACAAACATGTATCGTTACATAAATGTTTGTTCTGTGTCCCTAGACACATAATATGTATTCAAACAAAAGTTAAGTGAAAAAAATATTTATAAAAACATGTTAAGTGACGGTGGTAAAAGATGTTTTATAGAAAAAGTTTGTTGCCCAAGCACGCAACTATTTATTTTTTTGCGATTTCAAAGCAGTTCTTATAGGAAATTTGTTCATAATGGTGAGCGCGACCTCCTGTCGGCTTGGTAGCTATGTAACTCTTGTTTTATCTATGAATAACATGATGATTGCTTTATTTAAATTAACAGACAATAGTCATTGAATTTTCATTGGAAAATTTTCCTGTGTCGTGAAACAATGTGAAAAAGAGCATTAAAAATTCATTGTTGCTCATGAGCATTTTGCCGATGCTCAACTATGGGCAGGCTACTTTAATAATGGACGCCTAAATTGGGATCGCGCGTCATTTTGGGCGGAATGGCCATGATTTTGTTTCAGGGGACACAATTGTCGATTTTGTCAGTATATTTTTGGATTCTGTTATAAGTGCCCTTCAATCTGCCGATAAGGTTTTCAATTCACAATTTTGTATCGATGATAGCTCAGTGGTTAGCGCGGTCGGGTCGCACGCCGAACGGCGTGGGTTCAAATCCCAACAATGAACTTGAGCTTCCGGTGAAGGAAAACATCGTGAGGAAACCTTAGCATGGTGGTAGGGTGGTACTTTCTAGTACTCAACTGGCTGAAAGTTGGTGGTTGAAAATCTACCGCCAAGCACCTAACAGCGTATTCCGGCAGCCTCACTTGAGAGCCAGTTCCAGGCTAGGTGTACTTTACCATCTTCGACTACACTGTCACTTAACATCAGGTGAACTATCGTCAAACACCAATAAAGCTTGCCAACAATAAAAAATGTTTGTATGTAAATAATAAATTTAATTTATTTTTTATATTTCTAATTCTTTGACATGAAGTTTGACGGATTTCAACATATGACGTATATACGATGTTTTAATACAGTCTGCAAAAAAAAATTATGATCTTCAAAATATGTATATTTCGCAAAATACAAATAGGTAGGTATAGTATACAATAGATTTTTTTAAATTTAAACGTATGAGACGGCCAAGTCGATGTCCTGATGGTAAGGGATAACGTGTAGATGCAGCGATACCTTTTCGATATCTTACTTGTTGTTTGTAGTTTTATATGTTGTAGTATCTAGTGTCTTTATATAAAAATAAATGTTTTCTTTCTATGTACACACAGAGTAGCAAAACAAAGTCCATTCAAAAACAAAGAACAGTCCAAAATTGCAGCTTCGGCGCTCATGATTTTGAATCTTTCGATGGTTACCTTTAACCCTTCAAACCGAAATACAGTAATGTTTACACGTTACTGATTGGCACAATATCTGGTACTGCGGTGGTACCTACCTAAACGACCACATAATAAGATCTTATGAGTTCAGCCACCAAGTAAATATAATATAAGTTTATTGCACACCGAAACATTATATTAAAAACCTTCCCTCTCTTCTTTATTCTCTCTTTCGCTTCTAAAATTTTAGAAGAGTTTACTATTTTTGACAATAACAGATGAGCTGTGGTCAAACATCTAGCTAGTAAAGCTAGTGAATCATGGTCACTGTAGCGTTCTGTGATTAGTATGAGCGCGCGCGCTCGCGCCGCCAAGCGGGCGCGTCCGCTCCGCGTAAGGCGCGCGCGCTCCTCGCATAACGAAGGACGATTTTCACGTGGAAAATATGTGCCAGACAAACTGCACAACTATTATATTATTTCATATATGTTACCAGCATCTTACTCTTACACACACGAATATTCAAAGAAATTATCTATCTTATCGTTATCTTAGTTGTAAGACGTCCATTGTTGGATATAGGCTTCCACTAATAATTTTCATGAAGACTGATTGGAAGTGCCTCGCATCCACCTTGTCGTATGGATGTCTTACGCAGCGACAAACTTTACAGCCCTATCGGCCATCGGTTCTACGTGCTATATCTATCTGCTATATCTATCTGCTATATATATATATATATATATATATAATTATCTATATGTATTTAAAAACGACATGAAAAGAGTAGCGTAGATTAAAATAACAAAGTGAACAAGCATTCCATTCTATGAATATTTTGAAAAAAGTATACGACGCTCTGTAAGGAAAACATTCTCCCTTCAATACTTGACTAGTGTGGTGGTAGGGTACTTTCTAGTACTCGGCTGGCTAGCTACCACCCTCAAGTTGAAAATCTGCCGCCAAGCATCTAACGGTGTGTTCAGGCAGCCTCACTTGAGAGCCAGTTCCATTCCAGGTTAGGTGTGCTTTACCATCTTCGACCGTAATACACAGTAATACACAGTAATACACGTACTATAGCTCACGTAATGTTAAGTGACGCCGGTTTTAAGATGGTAAGTACACCTGGAATGGAACTGTGATGACGACAGATTTTCAACTTGATAGAAGCTTGGTAGCTAGCCAGCCGAGTACTAGAAAGTACCCTTCCACTATGCCATGATTTCCTCACGATGTTTAAGTACACCGCCAGCTCATTGTTGGGATTTGAATCCACGATTCACCAAAAATTCTTTTCCGACAGAGTTGTTTTGAATTTACTGCTCTACTCTAGTGTATCCAATACAAATACAAATATTTAATCGATATCACCAAAGTTAAAGGTCATTTTTACATTCATATTTAATAATACCAAAATCGTTACACATGTCAATAAAGCAAAAATGTCAATATAATAATATGTCAAATATAAAATATGTTAATATGATAAAGTCCTGCCTAGTTTCGCTCCTCCTATCGCACTGCTATTCCTTATGCACACAATAATACTATAAAGCCCTGAAGAGTCCATTTGTGCACTTATTATACGGCCAATGCTGTTTCAACGTCTGAATCGAACTGCTATTGGCTACCCGTTTTACCTTTTGTACCCTTTCGAATCCCCTTTCAGCGAATACAGCTTTTGCAAGCTACTAATTAAACCGCAACCACTATCCTCCCCTTGGTAAAGCAACTGTTGTCTGCGGAAAATAGATCGTTTTTTCTAACAGCTTTGTAGCAAAAAGTAAATAGATGTTTGTAACTAAACTATGGTAAAAAAAAGGAATTTGGGTCAATTGCGTGGAAATAGGTCAACCCAATTTGAAACACGCGTCATCTACCACATCTCACTAAATTATATGGTAATATGAAAGTAAGTATTAAACCTCATTTGACAGCCCTGTTGGCTCATTGGTGGTATATCTGCTTTAAGAGCTGTAAGGCGTGGGTTCGATTCCCACTCAAGACAAAAATTTTGTGCTATAAACAAATGTTTGTTCTGTATGTACTTACAAAAAAAAACTAAGATGTAATTCTATTAGTTATATGACTTCCATAGTACAAGCTTTGCTTAATTTAGGGTCAGATGGCGCTGTGTGAAATGTCGTACGATATTCATTTACTTTCTTTTAAAAAAAAAGGTAAAATGAACCAAGTGCGAGTTAGACATTCAGTATACGCTATCACTAGTTATCAATGGTTAGTCTCAACAGTCCATTAATTTAGCTAGCTGCAGTATACTTCAAACCGGAGCACAGTAATGTTTACACACTACTGCTTGGCGGCAGAATATCTGGTGCAGCGAAGTACCCAAGGAACTTACTTGGGTACACCACTTTGTATGCGTAGTAGTAGACCGTCTTATCCTTACTTACTTAAAGCTAAAGCTTTACTTTTGTGCTTAGGCTAAATATAATATAAAACCGGCCAAGTGCGAGTCGGACACGCGCACAAAGGTTTCCGTACCATTATCTATGAAAAAGGCAAAAAAAAATGTATTTGTTGTATGGTAGCCCCCCTAAAATATTTATTTTATTTTGTTTTTAGTATTTGTTGTTATAGCGGCAACAGAAATACATAATTTGTGATAATTTCAACTGTCTAGCTATCGCGGTTCTTGAGATACAGCCTGGTGACAGACAGACGGACGGACAGACAGACAGCGAAGTCTTAGTAATAGGGTCCCGTCTTTACCTTTGGGTACGGAACCCTAAGAAAGAGTTACTTTCGTAATAGTTATTAGTAAGTACGGCATGATATCCAACGATACTACTTCATCATTATAAATTATAATCAGTCTAACGCTACTGATATATGCCCCTCCCAAGACACGCTATACTTTCTTCCCTCCCAACCACTGCCAGCGGTAAACTACACAACATACTATACCTATATATCATATCATAATATATTTTTGTAATTATCATCATGTGGAATATCATATCTATAAAGTGTTGTTGTACTGTGTAAAAGAGGCTGAATAAACGCAACGTTTATTCCAAAGCATTTCTTGATAAAATATTATTCTTCCGCATTATTTTTCTCTGTCGGTTTCTTTGCTTTCCATCCATCTACGTCTCACAATAATCGATAAAGCTACGTACCCGATGTGATAAAAAAAATGCGTTTAGTTGCAATAGAAATAGCAGGCAATACATAAAATAAAATATATATATTTGTGTGTATATAGGTGTAGTATAATGTGTGGAAAGTATTCCATGCATTGACACGCAGTTACTGTTATCTATTTGTTTTATTCTAGTGGACTCTATTACGTATCAGGTGCTAATAAAAATTATGCAATATCAATTGATATTGATATTAAAAGAAAAAGAGGGAAAAGAAGAAATAGAAGAAAATGGTTGGGGTGAGGTCCCGAAAGAAAAAAAAAATATTTAAAAGTAAGTACATCAAGTTTGCCGTGGTGGTGCCGGCGTAAGAATTGTACCCCACCCTCTCTACCCGTGGTTGCCGTAAGAGTCGGCTAAGGGATGTAATCCGGAAGATGGGCAGTAGCGTCTTCCTTGAACAATCTCAACCAAACTGCGCTCGCCAACCCGCCTGCCAAGTGTGGCGAGTATTGGCAAAACCCCCCCAGGAGGAGGCCTATGTCCAGCAGTGGACGTCCTATGGCTGATGATGTGATGTGATGTGACATCAAGCTTACGTTACATACGTAAATAATTTTATTTCAAAGATAAACAATTGAAGTTAATTTAAAAAAAGGCCTAGTCCACATCTCACACACACACACCAGAAGTCAAGACGCGGTGTCGTTGAAAATAATAAACACACCAAACATGGCTCTTAAGTCTGGAACACTCCGTTAGACGCTTGGCGTTAGATTTTCAACTTCTGGGTGGTAGCTAGTCAACAAGATGTTTTCTTTTACCAGTAGTTCAAGTTCATTGCTCGGGTTTGAACCCACGCTTTCCGACGTGTTATTCGACCGCACTAACCACAGCTCTTTAATCGCATATCTTCTCACAATAATGCCGAAAAATATTGAAGTTATCTTGCGAAGTATGAAGCGTGGGAAGTCTCCGGGCCACGACGGGCTCAGTATAGAACATTTGCTGTTTGCTGGTCAATATATTTGTCATGTCTTGGCGCGGTTCTTTAATCTTTGCGTGAGACATTGCTACTTGCCTAAGGAACTTATGCGAACCTTAGTCGTACCAGTATCCAAAAATAAAACTGGTGATATCTCGAGTGCGTCTAATTACAGACCTATTTCCTTGGCTACTATTGTGGCCAAGGTACTTGAACGGGTTATTCATTCCCACATGACCGCGATAAACATAGACGATGGACAGTTTGGTTTCCGTCCGCACCTTTCCACCGACATGGCTGTTTTTGGACTTAAGGAAACTGTCAAATATTATACGAAGAATGGTACCACAGCATATGCCTGTTTCCTTGATCTGAGTCGTGCATTTGATACGCTGAACCACGAATTACTGTGGACAAAAATGCACAGCTCTGGGGTCCCTCCTGAAGTTGTTGATCTTCTGTCATACTGGTACGGTAACCAGACCAACAACGTCAGATGGGATTCTGAGCTTTCAGACAGTTTTCGGCTCTCCTGTGGGGTACGGCAGGGGGGAGTCACCTCGCCCGACCTGTTCAACTACTATGTTAACGATTTGATTGTGGAGCTGAGCAGCACTCCTGTTGGGCTTAGGCTGGACGGTAGATACGTCAACAACCTGAGCTACGCTGACGACATGGTGCTGATCAGTCCCACAATTAAAGGCCTGCGAAAACTTTTAGGAATATGTGAACGGTATGCGACTGAACATGATTTGATGTACAATAATAAAAAGACGGAAATGATGGTTTTCAGGTCGGGCAGGGGACCCCACTGTGTGCCCGAGTTGTATCTTAATGGGCTGCCTGTAAAGACTGTAGAAAGCTTCAAGTACCTTGGCCACATAGTAACCTCTAAGCTAACCGATGATGAAGATATTGAAAGACAGAGGCGTGCACTATGCGTGGTGGGCAATATGATAGCTAGAAAATTCTGTAAGGCAGCGTCGGACGTGAAGATTACACTATTTAAATCTTACTGTCAGACTTTTTACACATGTCAACTCTGGACAGACTATACCTTGAAAGCCCATAACTCTATCAGAGTGGCCTACAACAACATATTTAGGCAACTGATGGGTCTGAAACGTTGCTGTAGTGCATCTGGAATGCTACATGAAGCGCGTGTTGATACATTCAATGCAATTCAGCGCAAAAGAATAGCGTCGTTCATGTCCAGAGTTGACATGTGTAAGAATATAATTATTCGTGGTTTTGCTGACAGGCTGCTGCTGAGCACGACGTATCGACGTTGGTTGGCTATTGCCAGCTAACAGTTAATTAATTATTATTATTTTTAATTTGCTGTCTAATTTTTATTTTATTTTATTGACTTTCTATGGACCTCGACGTCCGAAATAAAATGATTTATTATTATTATTATTATTATTATTATTATTATTTAATGTGGAACTTTTTGACTCTTTACTCTTTGAATCTATGTTTCCCGAAAAGAACTATATAAGGTCTTCAAATCAAAAGTAAATAGATTCCTTCTAGGTAAGCGTGTTCCATCCTAGACTGCATCATTGCTTAACATCAGGAAGTGGTCAAACGTGAACCTATTACGTATTAAAATAAAATTATCATAATTACAAAATACATTTAGCAATAGATATCTAATATGATAGCAGAGAATATCTTATAGACAACAATAAAAAAATGTGCATAGGATAACGCCCCTGGCGGGAGTAAATGTAAACTGTTTTAAGTTTTTTTTTTTGCTTTTTTTGATAGCCATAATTCTCATGTTGATCCCAAACAATAGTATAGCAATAGCGATGGAGTCTAACACGAGCGTTAGATCCGTAATTGTTCCCTGTCAGCCTCAATAAGGAAGATATGGGGCAAAAAAGTTAAAATTACGAGATGGGCCGATCGTGTTACGAGCAATAACAAAAACTCCTCATGCGCCGTACGCGCAGCGTAAGGATCCAGTTGGACAAAAAGATAGTTACAACTTACGATTATATGTAAACAAGAAAAGGACTTGAAAGGCATAGGGTTTCTCAAGGCAACTTACAGTTCCATTTATACATTTTACACAGCGTAATCTAGCTCAAAATTACACAAAGTTCAGATAAGTTGTCAATATGTCACGTGGACGCTTATGTCAATCCCGTAAATTTTTGCTTATTATTTCTCACAATTTGAAGAGATGGGTCAGTTTATGAAAACAGGGCTGATTTCGATTAGCGTTATCGTTAGTCGAATGTTACTTTGTCTAGGCCTTCAGATAGCTGATAGAATTCGTATATACCTTTTTTTTGGTTGTATATACATAGATACTTATAATACAGAACAAACATTTATCCTCACATAAAATGTTTGCCCGGATGGGGATCGAATCCACGCCCTACAGCTCTTTAAGCAGATATTCTACCAAATGTGCGAACAGGGCAGTCAAAACACACAAATCACACATATATCAACAAACACATTAAAAACTCTTAGACATGTAGATTTCCTTCATTTGTTTTTTTTTTTTTAATTTAATTTAATTCCTATCTTGGTTCTAAAGCTATAAAGCCATACTGACTTGTCTTCGGTTTTTGCAATTCATGTCTTACATCTACAGTTACAGACAAATTGCAGTCTTGGTCAAGTCCAGTCCTTGCCAGTAAAATGAAGTCGTGCCTTAGTAAAGTAGTGGCGACTTTACTATAAGCTTCGATGGAGTTTTGGAAGAAACACGAAAAGTCATGTTTCACTGCATTATATCACTTTCCCACACACGTGCTTGTAATTCGGCATTACGAATAAAACACCACTATTTTTAATGGAAAAAATACAATGGGGCGACACGACTCTTACCGCGTTCCCGCCAAAGCTCCCTTTCATCATTTGAAGCTAGCGGCCAACATAGAAAAAAAAACACATAATAATTTTTTTTTAAAGAAATCGTGTCGTTCCTTTTAAGGTGCATTTGTCCAGTCGCGAGGCAAGCCAGGGGGCGTAGCACTGTCTCCCGCACCAGTAGAAATCGCACACGGGGGGATTACGAATCTGCTGAAAAAATAACCATTTTTACATAATTATATTTTGTAGTGTCGACTTTGAAACATTTGATGGTGACTCTCATCAACCCTGTGCCTATACTGGATACAGTCTTTTCAAACCAGAGCTTAGTAATGCTTACACACTACTACTTGGCCGTATTCCACAATAAACTTATAGAACATTCGTGAATTGAAACACAACTCAATAACACAAATGAACTAAAATATTTAAAAATTCTATAGGCATTTGACGCGGAAAAGTCATTTTACTGCATTTTATTATTTAAAGTTGTGATTTTCCGTGTCTGTATTTAAAAATACTCGTATTTAAATTACAAAGTGGTGGATTAGACGCAAGTTATATAATGTGAAACATGGCACTTTGCGTCTAAAACTCTGTTTAGGCTTCCAGTCCAGGCTGTCATTACTAAATAATAGTATAAACAATAAACCATATACTACTTTACTAGGACTGTAATGAAGTATGACTAAGGTATAATTTTATCAAGTTTATATTATCAAGTGCCTCAAACACTTGAAAATATGGGCTGCTTCACTTTGGCCGAATACTCAAAGTGTCATGCCTGAAATAAAGAAAATAAAGTCTAAAGAAAAATGCCCCCGTGTGCTCGCCTCCACGCTTATGATATTCAGCGTAGGTCGCAGCGCAAAAAGCAGCCCTTCCCAATTCGGGGCCGCGCGCGCGGGCAGTGCGGGAAACCTCATGTTAATTGCGGCCCGGGTGGCGTCCAACGCAGTAGTTTAGGTTCGGTGAAATGGGGATAGAAAATACTGAAAGTGACTTTCAGCCTTTACTTTCGTAGCAATGATAGCTCAATGGTAAACGTTATTGGTTTACACGCCAAACTTCTAATGAGCTTGAGCTGGCGGTGAAAGAAAACATCGTGAGGAAATCTCCTGGAATGCGAGTACTAGAAAGTTCCTACCACGATGCTATGGTTTCCTCACGCAGTTTTCTTTCACCAGCTTAAGGCGTGCGAAGCAACCGAGCTAACCACTGAAATATCATCGCTACAAAACAGTTCGTTTCTTTATTTTCACAAAACGCGTTTACATAAGCTACTGTCCCATCCAGTCCCGACGTAAGGAGACTCCTTCACATACAGTACACGGCAAAAACCGGGATCCTATACAATTTTAATGCAGGCCGAGGTATTTACGGAGCATGCCAGGGTGGAAAAGACGTGTTATGCGCATGTGATACGCATGCGTGTCATATAAGTACCTTGGTGGTAACTCGCCAAGGTCACAGAATACTACATAGTTTTTGAACGCAGACGTTTTCATCTGGGAAACTTAGATAACAAATTGTAAGTATAGTTTGAAAAATATAAGCCACCTACCGAATAGTCTGTGATTGTTGTTAGAGTATACGTAAAAAATATAATTATTTATTTTAGAAATTTATCAACATTTTTTCTACAAAGGAAGCTTGTGTTTTATAAAATGTAAAAGCGTACATTGTACTAAATTGTTAATTTTTTTTATGTATTTTTTTTTTTAATTAATCGGATCTAAAAGCCGTGGTTGTTGGTACGTTTTCAATTGTAGATTTACATATAAATGGATTTCACGTCGTACAGAAAAATGTTCAACTAAACTAAATGAAACCAAAACCATAACTAGTCTGGAAAGAATCGAAATTTGTTGCAGAACTATTTTTCTCTATTTTTACAGCGATGGTAGCTCAGTACATTCGGACTGCACGCCGAGGGGCATGGAATCAAATCCCTACAATGAAATTTAATTGCAGGAAGAGAACAACATCGTGAAGAAACCAAAGCCGTAGGTTACTTTGATAAGGTACTTTTTAATACTCAGTTGGCTACAATCCTCAACTTGAAGATCTCCCAATCACTGACAGTATGTTCCGGCAGCCTCACTTGAGAGCCAGTTCTATGACAGGCAAATTATACTTACAACACCACACCATCAATTATCATCAGGTGAGATGTGGTGGTCAAACAACTAGACTACCAAACAAAAAAACTTAGTAAAGATTTGTAATCTATATTTAGTTTTTTTTTAATGTAAATGTAGTCAGATGAACGTAACGATCTTCTGATGGTAAGAAATAACGCCTACCCACTACTATATCGGCGGTACACAGAACTTTGAGTAACAAAACAAAGTCCAGGGCATCGCTGCTTTGGCGCGACATTTGATGGTCACAATAGCCCTGTGATTTCGCTAGCTATATCCTTCAAACCGGAACACAATATAGATTACACACTACTGCTTGGCGGCAGAATATCTGGTACATCGTTGGTACCTACCTAGACGACCTACTGCTAAGGAGATATACGACCAAGTAAAATATTTACGAGTATTTTATATGTAGCAAAAGCCAATACTGATATCAGTTTTAATACATCACCATACAAGACTAATGAGCATTGAAAATCCAAGAAAAACATGTTGACAGATAATAATCTCTTGCGTTCGACGCATACGAACCGGCCAATAATAAAAAGATCATATTTCAACTGATAGCTTGAAAAACTTGACGTTGGTCTAGTTACGTTAAGTTGGTGAAGCAAGGGTGGGTTTGGTAACCAGCTAAGAAGTGGGAGGAGCTACGGACACCTGTACTGGTTTGACCAACCCCACGCTCTAGTAGTACATGAGTTAGTGTTTATTTATTTCTGTAATTTCAAATGTAGATGGTTCAATATCTCAAGGGATTATTTTAGTTTCTATTGTTGTGGTATATGTTATTACTAGGTGGTAGATCTGTTTAGCGGCAGGTTGTGAGATACCGCCAAGCAGTAGTAAAATAATGTATAAATTTGTGTTATAAAGTTTAATATTACAGGTAAAAAAAATTAAATACCAGCGTAATTAGCTTATAAAGCATTTACATATATCGTATTCATGTTTTTTTGTTATTTTTAGGATGAAATGAAGACGTCTTACCATCAGGAGAGTGTCTCGTTCGTCTCATTGCTTTTACATAAAAAAGAAAAGTAAAAGAAAACATCGTGAGGGCACCATAACGAGAAGTAAGGTATACTCTCTAGTGCTCGGCTGGCTAGCTACCACCCAAGTTAACCATTTACCATCAAGTTAAAAATCTGCTCCAAGCACTTAACGATATCCGGCAGCCTCACTTGAGTACCAGTTCCATTCCAGGCAAGTTATACTTTAACATTACCACAGCTCTCCTAAGCTGTGGTCAAATACCTAGCCCGTAAACCATAAAAACATGTTTTTTTAACGTGTCATATCATGAATCTGCATAAGAACGAACGGTGGCCGGTGAATTATAAATTACGGTGTTAATTCAAATACTTTTGTGTACGGAACCCTACGCATAGAAGTTTCTAATTATTTCCAGGATATCTTAAACGTAATAAGAACTCTGTTAACTCCACCCTATTAACATTGTACGCGATACTAAAACTTGTTTAACATAACTACTTGCAAATAAGTAAGCTTAATCGCATTTAGTTAATAACTAACACACGTTAAAATTATCTTTAACATCTTTAATGCGCAATTACTGTACATATTGCGAACGCTCAACCATTTTCGATGGGACTCTATCAAACGAATTATATCAATTATCGTATTTCTTGTTGCTTTGTTAATTATGTGCTTCAATTTCGTAAGAAATGGTTAAGAATATTTTAATTATTTGAATGTTAACTAAAGGCCGTACTTAACGCTGCTTAAATTAACTTAACAGTTAAGTTCTGTGTAATGCAAATATGAAATGCGCAACAACGGTGCGTACATTTTTTTTATGGTTGACTAGCTAGGTGTTCGACCACAGCTCATCTGATGTTAATTAGTAGCTAGCCAGCCGAGTACTACAAAATACCACCATTATATTTTTTTTTAATGTCTGACAGTCTAGGTTTTTGACCACACCTGATATTACTTGACGGTATGGTCGAAGATGGTAAAGCACACCTAGCCTGGAATGGAACTAGCTCTCAAGTGAGGCTGCCGGAACACACCGTTAGATGCTTGACAGCAGATTTTCAACTTGAGGGTGGTAGCTAGCCAGCCGAGTACTAGAAAGTACCCTACCACCACGCGAATTTGACTAATAGTATAATTTATATTTCTTTTACAAACTGTTTTGAATTGACGTACCTAGTTTAACGAAACTCAATTATAAGGTGAATAAATAATCTGAAACTGAATCTTTCTCCCGATGTTTTCTTTCATCGGCAGCTCAAGCTTATTGTTAGGGTTCGAACCCACGCCTTTCGGTGTGTGAAGCGGTTGCTATAACCACTGAGCTATCATTGCTACAAGATGATTGCTTGCCAGTCTTCTAAATTGCCACCTCCTGTGGCATAAAAAGAATTAGAAAATAGTCCCTTGTTGCTTAGCCTTAATTTAACAACTTATAGCAGATGTAAGCATGACCTTCTGGTTACTACATTGTTTTTACAATTTTCCTTGAATCATTCCACCATTTCCAGCAATGGTCCAATTCGCAAGCCGTTTAGTTTACTTTCGTACGTCCGGCGGACGCGGCCCCGTTGGCTAGAGCCCGATTTGGCCTGCCCAGTTGGAATGGCGATCACGTGGGAGAGCATCGTGACCTGATGAGTTTGATGGGTAATCTATTACTATCGGTAATATTTATACGCCGTACAATTTAACCTAATTAGTATATAAGACTATAAGCTACTTCGAGATTTTGTACTAACATTAATACCATTTTTCTTGGCATGACTCTGAAATCGTGAAAAAAAATCCTGGTCATCCATTCCTGGTTGTCTGGAACAGATCGCTTTTAGCGATAAGGCCGCTACTTGTAGCTTTTCTGTACATTTTTAGAGTTCCTTACCTCAAAAGGAAGAAACGGAACCCTTATAAGATCACTTTGTTGTCCGTCTGTCTGTCTGTCTGTCAAGACCCTTTTTCTCAGGGACGCAGTGCCAAGCACTGCCAAGTGGACGTAGTGTCAAGCTGAAATTCATATCAAATACTCAGGTCAACTGTCCCTTGTAGCTGTGAAAAAATCAAACTTCTAGGTCAACGCAATCAAAAGATACAGCCGCTTATGCTGCAAATTTTCGATACTCGCAAGGGAATCAAAACCTACAGGGTACTTCCCGTGAATTCAGAATCTTGAAATTTGGTACGAAGCAACGCCTTATAGCATAGATAAAGGAAAAATTGCGAAAAGCATAAAAGTACCATTTAAAAAACATAACTTTTACTTATATACCTACAGGTTTGTACGGAACCCTCGGTGCGCGAGTCCGACTCGCACTTGGCCGGTTTTTTGTCTTGTGTACACAACAAAGAGTTTCTGTCTATTCTATCTTTGACTTCTATTAGTAAAAGTAGGTACATTTACTTGATAGTAGATCTCCTTAGCAGAATATCGTCTAGGTAGGTACCACCGCAGTACCAGATATTCTACCGCTAAGCAGTAGTGTGTTCCATTACTGTATTCCTATTTGAAGGGTACTGCAGCTAGCGATATTACAGGGCCGACTAACCATTGAAAGTCTCAAAGTAATAAGCACCAAAGCAGCGAAACCCTGGACTTTGTTCTACTACTCAAAGTTCTGTGTATCGCTGCAATGGTCATGGACAGGCGTTATCTCTTACCATCAGGAGAGCGTCTCGTTCATCTCATAACTTATTACATTAAAAAAAAGTTTTTTTTTAAACAGAACGCTCAATGACCTAATTTTATTCTTCACCACCCATAAACCACCAAATAAAAAAAATATAAAAGTGAAACTCCTCCCTTTACGTCGACCATTAGCCATGTATAAGGTATATCTATAGCGCTTTCTTATCATAAAATTTCAATGTCAATTAGCTAACCGTTGCTTGAACGTGAGAGACTTACAAATAGGGGTTCTAAGGTGTAAGTTGGCCATATCCGGTGGCACAGGAAGCCAGTGGACAGTTACTTTCCTGATGTTGCATAATAATTGA
Source organism: Biston stratarius (assembly GCA_950106695.1). NCBI lineage: Eukaryota > Metazoa > Arthropoda > Insecta > Lepidoptera > Geometridae > Biston > Biston stratarius. The sequence goes on along the minus strand of OX467106.1, from coordinate 29,466,526 downwards.
CAGGTGGCGGAAGTATGCGAAACTCCTCACGATTGTACATTCATAGATAGTATTGTGATTTATTGTACTAGCTAGCGATGGAGTGACGATATACGTAAGACAGCTGGCGGTGGAAGCGTAAAGCCAATGATCGGACTCAGTGGCGCTTCTTGCGACAGGCCTATGTTCAAAAGTAGATTTCGATAGGCTGATGATGATAATTATAGCATATCAGTATAGAGTTCTCTTTAGTAGTGATGATAGTTCAGTGGTTATCGCGGTCGGTTCACACGCTGAAGGGTGTAGGTTCAAACCCCAACAATGAGCTTTAGCTGCCCATGTAGCCAAACACCGTGAGGAAAGTATAGCATGTTGGCAGGGTACTTTATTGTATTCGACTGGCTAGCTACCACCCTCAAGTTGAACTGAAATGAGATCTGCTGCCGAGCACCTAATGATGTGTTCCAGCAGCCTCACTTGAGAGCCAGTTCCAGTTCAGACTAGGTGTAAACATTGTCACTTAACATTAGGTGTACTGTAGTCAAACACCTCACTATTAGCTACAACTGGGTTAGGGGGACTCAATTTACCCAGAGACTAAGAGTTTAATATTAAATATAGCCACCCTTATTTTTCTTTCTTTTGGCGTCGTATTTTGTGCATTTGCCAGTGTCAAATATTTCGATGTAATCTAAATCTAGTCTAAATCACAGTCAAAGTTACACAATCAAGTAAATCTTGGTCGGATCCGGTCATACCCTTATAAAATAGTGGTTAGTTTACTGTAAGCTTCGATGGGGTTTTGGAAGCACCACGAATCTGAATCTCGGAAACGGCTCCAACGATTTTCATGAAATTTAGTATGCAGGGGGTTTCGGGGGCGATAAATCGATCTAGCTAGGTTTCATTTTATCCGTGTTTTCTGCAGAGTAAAGCTCGGCCATCCAGGTACTATATTATAAACGCTAAAAAAGCACAAATTATGGAAAATAGTACATTGTGGCGACACGAGTTTTCTGCGTTCCCGTCAAAACTTATAACTCCCGCCCCTCCCTTCTAACAAATGTCAAAATCAGCTATTATAACAACTTTTTTTTTGTTAATTTATCGGCTGGATACATTGTTCCTAATACCTAATCTTTATTTATACATTTCGGGTTTTGCCATTCATGAGAATCTTCAACGGGTAAGGTCTAAGCCGTAATAAAAGTCACCCAAAGCAGTCACGGTCAAGTCCAGTCCATGCCCTAGTAAAGCAGTAGTGGCTTTACTATAGAAGTTTCTACGGCGTTTTTGAAACAACACTTAAATATTACTGTGCTTCATTCATACGTAAAAATTGGCACTCTATATTAAAAAACGACTATTTTTAAACATAAAAACTCAAAGAAACAAGTTAGAAATGATTTTTCTGCTTCTACCAAAACCTCAATTGTTATGTTTGTAAAGTAAACACATACACTACATATTTATGCAATACGAAACAATCAACAAAGTCTTATAAGCCTTAAATATGTACTACAAAGTAGACTCGTACAACTTTCCAAAACCATCGACAAATAAAAAAGGATCAAACTGACACCGTAAACAGTCCATTGACCATTACATAACAGACAACAGACAAGCAACCCATTTGAGGTATCAGACCAAAAAAGAAAATCCCACCGGGCTAAAAAGAGCATCTTTAGCGACCACCTATTTAGGTCTCCTACCTTTAACAGAGGCCGACCCAGCTAAATAAGTACAGGTTGTAAGTGGAGTAAGTCATCGGTCCCTTGGTTATGGATCGGATCCAAAAATATGGTGCGTCTTGACTCTAGTATGGAAATGCACGTGGTGTCTTCAGGTCAGGTCTGGTCGAGGGGTTTTCTCGTTTGATCGCTGAATGACTGACTCACGGATGCCGGATGGTGTTTGCTTAAGGACCGCCAGCTGTTTGTGCTGTAGCTGAATATGGCGGAATCTATCGTAAACCACAGCTTTTTATGGCAGGGCCGATATCCTTTGATCGGTCCGTAATGTTTACAATACAATCGAGTGGTTACTTCACGTAGTAACTGTGCTAGTAAGTTGGAAAAGGATCACATTCGAAGTCAAAATTATTTATTACATAGGAACTCTTGGACATTTCAACGATAGTTCATACCTATTTAAATTAGATTAAGTTAGTAAGCAAAATTATGTGTATTTTGATTTATTTCATTTGTTATTTTTTTTTTTTTTGGGTTTGTCACAATTTTTGTGTTTACCAATATCAAGTACATCGATATTTTCAAGTAGTTTAAGATAAACTAGTAAAATGAGTTTATGCCAGAGTCAAAATCACACAAAGTAAGTCAATGCTAAGTCTGGTTATGCCCTAGTAAAATAAAAGCTACTTTATTACAAGCTTCAAAGGAGTTTTAAGGCATCAGAAAAGTCATGTTTCATCACATTACATAACGTTTCTACACTCACGCTTATAATTCAGCAATTTATATGATTATAGGACTTCAATTTTTTTAAATTAATTTTTAATTTGTGAAATTGCAAATTGTATGTAAAGAAAAAATAAAGATAAAGATAATAAAGATTATTCTGATTTGGTAATAAAGATTATACTTATTAACATCACTAAGGATTTTACCAATGATAGGTAATTTTACCAATGATAGGTAGGTACCTATGTATATAAATTATATATCTACTATTTGTTGGTCTAGCTGGCCTAATATTTGGTAAATATTAAAGGTAGAGGAAAAAAATTAATCCATTATACAGGATTGTAAGTTTAAGGCATGTAATACGGAAAGAATGTCATTGTGTTGATCATTTTTTTAATATCTTTTTATTATTTGTTCCATTAAAAATGGTAAATGTGATGAAAACCATGAAATGGATTTCATGGTTTTGCCCGTCGTGAAAGTTATTAATAATACTTAATGCTGAGAACAGTGACCAAGCTTGTAATCTAATTACTAGATACACATTACTAAGTTACGAAAATTCACCATTTATCGCTTTCTAATATAATCTAGAGCTATCTCGAATGTAAACATTGATTTGTTGAAAACTGTAAATAAGGATTCTTCGTCCTTTTTCATTTCTTTAATCATTATGTTTCTAAAATTAGTATGACATTGTAAATCCAAATGTCAGTCTCAACGACCATATACTCGTATATGTAGAAAATATTTATCATCCAAAACTGTAAATCAGATTGTAGGTAATTTAACTACCTAACCATCTTTAAAAATAAAGTAGGTATGTCCAGGCTTGTCTTGATGCCGACGGACGGCGAACGATCAATACAATTAGGCCTATCATACTAAATCTACTTTTGTACCTTCCTAATTACAACTTATTTTCAATTGGTCAGCACTTAGCACTATAAAATTCTAGATTACGGCTGTGGAAACCAAAATATCACTACGTCATCAAATTCCCAAAAACTTAAACGTATTGCTAAATAATAGACTACTTGACTAAATATTGACTTAAGAACTGATAACAAGAGACCTGTCAACCTACACCACCGTATCATCAAACAATCCTTGGTCTTCTGACATAACACCTTATTAGCACTCTTCAGATGTTGAGTGGAGTCCTCCACTTCACATCACCAAATACGCCAATGTTTATCCCAACAATTTGGACCAACCGAATACGTCTCTTTTGGAGACACCTATCTAACTAAAATTTGTAACTAATTTGTCCCGTTTTGGTGTTTGTGTGTTTGGTGACAAAGTGATGCAGTTAATTTGATCAAATGCTAGCCGAGGTTGTTAGCATGCGGGATGGCCGTGAACACGATTGAGCAGAAAGTTTGTTGATGTCATAGTGATATCATGGTGACAAGACCTTTTGACCGTGCGGTCAACATTACATGCTAAAGGTCGCTTGTTGGGTCCATCGCGATACAGGAACGGGATATATTTTTACGATAAAAATATGAGGTCTAAAAATAACTTCTTCTCTCTTTTTAAAATTGCTCTCTCCAGGATCCAAGTATAGGGTCCATATTTGACCATATACTATTTTGTATTTAAAACGCCTTGTACTATATAGAAGCAATAAATATCTTGAATCTTGAAACCCTGCCAAACCAAATTTGATATGATTCTACCTACGCTTTGGATAGGTACTGTTTCCAGCAATGAATTTATAAATGTTTAGTAGCTAGATTTATGTAGAAAATAATTGTATATACTAATAATAATAATTGTAAATACAGTAATTTCGTTAGCTGCAGTACCTTTTTAACTGGAACACAGTAATGTTTACACACGACTGGTTGAAAGAGAAGAAAAACTAAACAATATGTAACTGATTCCTTATTTTTTTTTAAATTAATTCGTATTTTCTTTATTAGTTAAGTATTCATAATTTTTTGTGATTTCTAGTACTCAACTAGCTACCACTCAAATGCACCTAAGGGTGTGTTCCGACAGCCTCATGTGTTTACCATAAAAACGTAGTATCAACTTGTTTTTGGATAAATAAATAATAAGTTATTTTCTGTAATAAAACAATAAGTATTTCATACGTAAGTATATTAGCGTTATTAAACTAAAAATTAGAGCTACCTCGTGCTAATTATATTATTTACTAATCAATGCAAAATGTAAACCAAAACAACTCGAGTAGGTATATAAGCGCCTATTTAAGAAGTCCATAAAATGTTTTCAACCTACCGTTTCATGCACCATGTTGGGTAGATGTACCGTTACATGATCTCACAATACGTCGATATCCGCGGAACCGCTACGATTTCCCTAAAAAAGCCGTTTTCTCTCGCAAATATCCGTAGAAATGATCGTAAATCGCCCAAAGATGGTACAGCCGTTAATAGAACGTTGATTTTGGAGTTAGACCGCTGTGTTGGTTTCGTTCGATGAGGTAAGCTCATACATGTTTTATCAAGGAGTGATTAATTAGGTACCTACATATGTTTTATGCTCAGTAATGTCGCCACTACTTTACTAAGGCATGACTGGATTGTGCCGTGGTGGTGCCGGCGTAACAACAGTACCCCACCCTCTCTACCCGTGGTTGCCGTAAGAGTCGGCTAAGGGATGTAATCCGGAAGATGGGCAGCAGCGTCTTTTTTGAATAACCACACCCTACTGCGCTCGCCAACCCGCCTGCCAAGCGTAGCGAGTATTGGCAAAACCCCAATGGGCCTATGTCCAGCAGTGGACGTCATACGGCTGATGATGATGGATTGGACTTGACCAAGACTGGACTTTGACTGTAACTATATATGTTAGTCATGAATTATTTGAAAACGAGGTAGTATGGCTTTATAGCCTTAGCTTGCCCGATAGGGCTAATTATATTTAAAAAAAATAGTTATAAGTTTGGAGTGTAGTAAATTGAAAGAGGATAAATGTTTAAAATTTTTGATTTCAGATAACCAGCCACAATTCTGACATCGCGTAAAAAAATCAGCTAAACATTTTCAAAGGTCAACGTAATTTTTTTTCTCGATTTTAAAATTCCATATTTTATGTAGGTTACACCTCAAACTTATAACTCTGTATAATATTCTTCTTCTTATGGTTTTGGCGTCCCACTTTATGCATTGCCCAGTGTCAAGTATTCCGCTAGTCAAGTATTTTATAATAAAGCAAATCATAGTCATGTCCGGTCTAGTTACCAGTAGTGGTAACTTTACGAGACAAACTTCCATGGAGTTTTGGAACTCACCAGAAGTCGTTTTTCACCAAACTCACGCGCGTAATTCGGCGCTTTAATTAAAATATTCAAGCTTTGTCACGTTAACGTGCAGACGAAACACTATTTGTCCCCACATGTACACTTATTAAATGTCAATCCGTCTTGTTATAAAATAAATTTGTATGATACAAATTCAAAAAGATTTTAGCAATCATCAACCGCACACTTGCAACAAAAAACCTTCTCGAGCAAATACAATTATGTAATTTTTTTTATTAGTAAACATGTCTGTAGATCGGCAAGACATCGACAATATCATATATTTTTTTATCAGCCTCTGTTGTCCCACTGCTGGGCAAAGGCCTCCCTTTCCTCCTTCCAGACTGTTTTCCAACGGTTTTCGGCTTTGGTGGTCCAGTGAGTATCGTGATGATTTAGTTCGTCACTTCACCTTCGTCTGGGTCGACCCTGAGGTCACTTAAATTTTGGCGTCCAATCTGTGGTGACCTTTGCCCAGCGGTCGATTGACATGCGACAAATCATAATTATACAATTTTAAATTTGATTCAATTTTTTAAGCTCTTGGTTAGCTTACTATCAGACAAAACGTCTGCTTTTTTGTCTGTTTCTATCTAGATTGTTCCAATTCCGGGGAAGCGAAGCGACGGAAATGGCTAGATGACATCAAGGAGTGGACTGGACTGAGCTACAGCACCTAAAATCCTCAGCTTGGAATCGCAAAAAGTTTTGCCACTTCAGTATGAATATACCACTTTACGATGATGATATCTAGGTACAATAAAGAGAGCTATAAAATCTATAAATATCTGACTACTTTGCGCAACAGCTTACTGCTTTTCGCCAACATTCATACCTACTACTATCAAATTGATTGGAGCTATAAAGACAACGGTCTAAAGCCTGACTCTTGTACGTCAAGAAGCTGGATCGCTCTGGCAGATCCTAAAAGAAATGTAGGTACTTATACACCTCAAACGCCAAACGGAACATCAGTGCGGAACTTTATGCTTTTAGAATAAAGTACCTAGTTCGCCAGAAAAATACAGTCATAGAGTTGGCTCGGCAAACGATGTTTTTTAAATAGCACCTTTTTTTTATTAATTTGCCCCATCGGGCAGGCTAAAGCTGTAAAGCCATACTACCTTATTTTAAATTTTTGCAATTCATGTCTTCTATAGTTATAGTCAAAGTCCAGTCCGTGCCAGTCAAATCAAGTCATGCTTTAGTAAAGAAGTCGCGACTTTACTATAAACTTCTGGGTGGAGTTTTGGAAGCAACACGAAAAGTCGTGAAACATGACTTTTCGTGTTGCTTCCAAAACACATTAGGTATATCACTTTCCCACACTCGCGCTTGTAATTTGGCATTTTTTGAATATTAACACCACTATTTTTATACATAACTCGTAATAAACACTAGTTTTGGAAAAAATATAATGGGACGACATGACTCTTACCACATTTCCGCCGCAATAGTAACAGCGGATCCTAAGGTGGATACTTATTCTGCCAAAGCAGTCAAGATGCATTCAACTTTTTTTTAATATTCGGAAACTGGTTTGCGTTTGACCACGCCCTGCTTGATATTAAGCAGGATGCAGTCTAAAATAAAGCACGCTCACATAGAAAAACCCTGTTCACTTTGGATTTGAAGACACTCAAATTGTACTTCGCGGGAAAAACAGACGCCGGTAGAGATTTCCACAACCTCGTAGTTAACCTAGTACTTCAGTATATTGGTGGAAATCTCCAAGAGGCCACAGATTAAACAATATTTTCCATGTAGTCTGTAGATCGAATGTTGACCTCACGCGTGGGTGGAAAACTGACTTGCTCACCCTAAAGTTTCCTTTTTCGAAAATGTGTGGTTGTGTTTGTGAAACTGACTCTGATTTACATCTTGATCGGAAATTAGAATACATTTCTGTCTTTGCTTCAATTTTGCTTAACTCGCAGTATCCATTTTTAATCTCTGACGCAAAAACGACGGGGTGTTATAAGTTTGACTTGTCTATCTGTGTGTGTGTCTGTCTGTAGCATTGTAGCTCCCGAACGGATGAACCGATTTGGATTTTGTTTTTTTTGTTTGAAAGGTGAATTAGTCGAGAGTGTTCTTAGCTATGTTTGATTTTGTGTGGGGTCTTTTTTTAGATTTTAATTGTGTAGCTATAATATACAAGTACATATTACATAACATGACCCACGTGAATGCTCTTCGTCTAGCTAAACTGCAGAGCAGTATACACCTTACTCAATACTTCAGAAAAATACTCATTTATTTCGTAAATAATTTAACGATTTCGTAACATGACAAAGAGGAAATATATTGTATTTTTGTATATCATAAAAAACGGGTTACATAGTCAAACACAAGTCAATATTGGTTTACCGTTTTGCACACATTTCTTCGTTTTGAAGCACTCTTCTAGGTTTATGATATTCGTTGTGTAGCAAAAGAACAAACATCATGTTAATCACACAAATGCTAGTCCTGAATGGAAATCGAACCCACGCCCTTCACCTCTCGAAGCAGAACTTTACCGAATGAGCTTTTTTTTATGTTCAGGCTAGGTATTTGACCACAACTCACGTGATGTTAAGTGACGGTGTGGTCGAAGATGGTAAAGCACACCTAGCCTGAAATGGAACTGGCTCTCAAGTGAAGCTGCCGGAGCACACCGTAAGATGCTTGGCGACAGATTTAAAACTTGAGGGTGGTAGCTAGCCAGCAGAGTACTAGAAAGTACCCTACCACCACGCTATGGTTTCCTCACGATGTTGTCCTTCACCGGCAGCTCAAGCTCATTGTTGGGGTTTGAACCCACACCCTTCGGCATGCGAACCTACCGCGCCAACCACTGAGCTATCATCACTACAAAAGGGCACAAAAGCTGACTTCTTTGACTGCATGTTTTCTTTTTACAAAGAGTTTTTAATTTACAAATAACAAAGTTTTAATTAATTTCGGTCATACTTAAAAACGTTGTTTAAATTTAATCTATGCGTAAAGTAGACAGTTTCATTCTCAAATATAGAATGGCACGTCAACGAGTTTAATAATATGAGGAAAAATGCAGTTGTCGTTAATTTAACTTACTCGTCAATAATTGATAAATATTTTTTATTAAGAGAAATAAAAGCATATTTTATTTATTGGTTAAATACCATTATTAACTAAAATCAAATTAAAACTCCATTTAATTTAATTTAACCAATTTAAAGTCTTACGACACAATGCACGATCGTGCTATGGCCGAAGAAAAATAAAGAGACAAAAAGTCTTACTAAAAATATAAATTGTTACCAAACCTAATATTTTTTTCAGATGTAAAACCAGAGACAATAATTCATTCAAAACACAACCATTTAAACATGTTGCGCCATCTATCGCAAACGCACATCAGTTCAACAACAATCGTTCGTAAACGAACATCGATTACCCATCATTTTTAACTTCGCTTAAAGCTTCTTACAATTTTGACTAGATGTCGTTGTTCAAAGATAAACTAAAAAGGTTTGTTGCTGTTATAATTAATCAACTTTCTACATAAATAATTTATGACGATATTTTCGTATTTCTTTTTCGATTTTAATTAGAAATACACATAAATTTTATTTAAAAAAAAAAAACAATGTCTCGTATATACTTACTTTACTTATTCCAGTGAATCTAATAATATTTACCTAAACTAATTAAATCAAAATAATGTTGTAGGTAACCTCGTGTGAAATCTTTCTAAGTAAAATGAAATTGTATTAAATAAAGACCCACGTTCAATTTCGTTTTATTGGAACTTTTTACGAGTTCGTAGAACGACATACAATAACGTATTATGTGGCATGTAGGTTTTTATTCATATATGTATTGCTTGTATGTCTATGTAGCCACTAAATTCGCGTAGTAATATATACATAAATACCTAGATAGGTATACAAGTACCTACTGAAATGGTGTAGTTGACAAGTTTCGTTTAGGCGCTTGTTTATAAAAAAACTATGTTCCAGTTTTAAAAAGCCACTCAAAAAAACTGTGTAATGCTGGTAAAACATAGGAGTATAATTATTCGATTAAACCATATTAAAAATTAAAAAAAAAAAAGATTTCTAAGTTTTGCAGTAGTTCTTAAAGAGTAGGTAAACCTATGAATAGAGGGTAGAAAAAATAAATACTGTTAATTGTTTTCAACTTCAATTCTGGCTTCTGCGGTATTGCCACGATTTTGCCAATGTCTGTTCATTGCTCAGAGGAACTAGAACGAATACGAAATAACTGTCAACTGATAACTACTGTCATTTTTTTTCTTCTACTCATTGTAGGAATTTTTGGTTTTACGCTACAGATGAATTTGCCATCTTAAATTTGTTATTTTTTTATTAAGTTTTTCTTCTTGCGTTTCATGTATCATAATATTATGAAAACGAAAAAAAAATAGTGGTTTTATTTTAACTTTATAATCCAATAGTGCCGTGGTGGTGTCGGCGTAAGAATTGTAGTCCACCTTCTCTACCGTTGCCGTAAGAGTCGGCTAAGGGATGTAATACCTAAGATGGGCAGCAGCGTCTTCCTTGAACAATCACACCTAACTGCGCTCGCCAACCCGCCTGCCAAGCGTGGTATTGGCAAAACCCCTCTCCAGGAGGAGGCCTATGTCCAGCAGTGAACGTCCTATGGCTGATGATGTGTGTGATGTGAATTCAATAGTGAGCAAGCAGATATGATTAAATGGAAATCTATCTATTACTTTAAGCAGAAAATTCTCGGAACACACAAAATAAGGAAACCTTTAAGGGTGCGTGTTGCTTGATTTGCTGTCACTCCAAATTGGTGCCAACGAAATACCTCTTCAATTAGATAGGTAGGTACTAATTTCCATCGCACCCTGATTCAAACCCATTCGATAGAAGCCCACTTTAATTCTTAATCGAACAGAAAAGTCACATGACAAACGCATCCATTGTGACAACCATATAATTATAAAAATCGATTTGAAATTATCGACATACATACTCGACCAGTTCATCTTGATCCTTTACTAAATTCATTGGTAAGTTTTTGTGGGATTTATATGTTTGAAGCGAAAATATTTTAGAGGTCGGCGTAAAATGGTGGTTGTGATAATTTGAGGCCACACAGGGTGGTATTGGGGTGGTAAAGTGGGGTTGTCTATGCATTATGTAGTGGCAATCAATGGTAGGTGTCGGTGATTGCCCGGCAGACGAATTTCGAATGAATGGAGTGGATCAATTTGGGTAGTCTAGATATTTTTTAACTGAAATCGTATTAAATTTTAATTTGCTCTTTATTTTATTCCTGTCGCTGATTTCGTTATTTTATTTGTAGTGATTTATAGAACGTCTTACCTACTAAAATTTACTTTTTTTTAAACTTTTTTAATAAGTTAGCTGTTTGACCACATCTCATCTGATGTTAAGCCACTGTGTGATCGAAGATTTAATCGGCCTTAAATAAAACTGGCTCACAAATATTTACCATAAAATAAATATAGATATTGGTTTTTTGATAGCTTTCATATTGTTATTTCTAACGTGTGGTGCTTAACTATGGAAACTTACGTGGTCTTGACACGTTTTTGTTCAGCAAGACGAGGACGCGCGCGCATTGTCTCGTCTTTGTCCCCATTATGAAGGCGAAACTAAAGTCGGAGTTTTCGATAAAATTAAACAAGAGTAATCCCGCATAAGTAAAACAAAAAAGTGTGGTGCATAGCTAACCTTTAACACAAAAAATAATTTCAAAATTTAGTATTAAAGCTTCCTTCGGAGTGACTACCTTGCGTTTACATAAGTAAGCCAATTTGAACAGTAAACAACTTCGTAATTTCGTTACATCAACCTTGTGGAACCTCAAAATTCCTACGGTATCTCATTGAATACTTTAAACGGATTCAGTAGAACGTTTACATAGGACAATTAACAACTGCGCGATGTTGTTTTATAGAGACTTCCAGGATTTGTTGCGCAATGTTTTAGAGAAAATGTAAGTACCTATAACGTAACAAGAACAAAGAAAACTAACGTTTGCAAAGAATAATTGTTCAAATTACGTAAGAGTATCTTATTCATAGAGATTTAATGATGAAGTGCGACACTTTCTAGTCTGTGAAGTTTTGACAGGCACTTTTTTTTATCTATATCTTTAAACGAGCAATTCTTGTATATATATATATATATATATATATTCTGAATCTCGGAAACGGCTCCAACGATTTTCATGAAATTTAGTATGCAGGGGGTTTCGAGGGATATAAATCGATCTAGCTAGGTTTCATTTTTAGAAAACGTTGTTTTATCCGTGTTTTCAACCGAGCAAAGCTCGGTCATCCAGGTACTGTCAATATAATGGGACGAACTAGACGTGGACGTGGAACGTGGAAGAGTCATGTTACCACATGTTATTGTTTTTCAAAAAACTTTTTAGTTTTTTTTTTAGTGTTCATGTATAAAAATTGTGGTGTTTTATTCATAATGTGCCTAACTATAAGCGTGAGTGTGAGAAAGTGATATAATGTAATTAAACGTGATCTTTCGTGTTGCTTCTAAAACTTTTTTAAAGCTTGTAGCAAGTCTCTACTACACTAAGGCATAACCGGACCTGACTTTGACTTACTTTACTTTACTAGCTTGACACTGGCAAATGCACAAAGTGCAACCCTCAAAACAATGAATAAAAAATGCAATTAATCAAATAACATGAATGTATATAAAAATAGTCATATTATATTATGAGTCTACATAGATTTCGATTAAAATTATGTATATTAATCTCAGGGACCAGTCGTATTGGAACTCTATAGCGCCCCTTAGTAATTTTTTATTCATATGAATAAGAATAAATGAACGTTTATTGGAATTACCTATGCAGCTGCAAGTAACTATACAAAAAAATGACGTATAAAATTTTACACAGTGTTAAATGTTTGAGTAATGAGTCCTAATGCGATCATGATGATAATGTTTTACTATTAACTAATTTTAGTGTTAAAAGTGTTTTAGAAGAAGAATTGTGATATCGAATAATATATATTTAATTATTATTTTTAATTATTTTATTTCATGACATATGTATTTTTTTATATTTGACATTGTTTTATAGTTGCTTTTCTTTTTAAAAATTTCTTATTGTATTTTAATTTTTATGTAATGTGAGTTTTTAATGTAATTGGCTAGACCGTTTTCTTTACTCAATAAATAAAATTTAATCGACTCTATGGTTTTTTTAGTTTTGACAGTAGGGTAGTAGGGTAGCGTGTAAGTACTTGCGACTGTAATTTCTATGTAAGCATTGTTAGTCCTAGCCAGTGGAGGAATGTAACTCTTGATACTTTACAACTCAGATATAAAAAAAGTATTATCTTTGTGATGAGAAAAACTATCTTTTAATACTATTAGTAAATTTCATTTTTGGTTTTGTTTTTCAATGTATCTCACATCATCAGCCATAGGACGCACTGCTGGACATAGGCCTCCTCCTGAGGGGGTTTTGCCAATACTCGCCACGCTTGGCAGGCGGGTTGGTGAGCGCAGTTAGGTGTGATTGTACAAGGAAGACGCTGCTGCCCATCTTCCGGATGACATCCCTTAGCCGACTCTTACGGCAACCACGGGTAGAGAGGGTGGGGTACTATTCTTACGCCGGCACCACCAAGGCACGTTCAATGTATCTATTTATTACTTTATATTTTAATTGTGTTTGTTTAATTATTTGGTAAAAATTATTTGTTAAGTGCACCAGGAATTTATTTCGCAAAACAAGTTCGTAGTTTTCAATTTTTTAAGAACGAAAGACATGACGCTTCTTGTTGTTGCCACGCGTGAAAGAAAACGTAGTGTTGCAACTGCAGCGTACACAAATATAAATATGTATTCTGTAGCGATGATAGCTCAGTGGTTAGCGCGGTCGGTTCGCACGCCGAAGGGCGTGGGTTCAAACCCCAACAAGCTTGAACTGCCGGTGAAGGAAAATATCGTGAGGACACCATAGCATGGTGGTAGGGTACTTTCTAGTAATCGGCTGGCTAGCAACCACCCTCAAGTTGAAAATCTGCCACCAAGATTCTAACGGTGTGTTTCGGCAGCCTCACTTGAGAGCCAGTTCCATTCTAGGCTAGGTGTGCTCAGCATCTTCGACCACGCCGTCACTTAACATCAGGTAAGCTGTGGGCAATCAAATAGCATTACAGCCATAAAAAAAAGTAATATATAAGAATAATTGCTGTACAAAGTATCAAATACATTTAGTCATACTACCACCCACGGGGTTGGAAAAATAGTAAAATGAAATCCACACTAATAGCCCTAGTCGATGCGACGATGTGCCCCCGAACGCACGGGGTGCAGGTTCGATTCCCGGGGGAACCTTATAGCGAGTTGCAGTGCATAGTATATTTAAAGCTGTAGTGACGAGAACTGTAAAAAAATTGTGAATAAAAACACTTTAATTCGTGATTAAAATCTTATAATTTTTTGAAAAGTGTATAACTCAAAACAAAAAACTAAAAAGAAAAACCTACTTAAAAATTATACCAAATAAATTACACTTTTAAAGGTTCTGTTTTAAATCCGGATATATTTTTTTATCGTAGACGTAGTAAATAGACGCTAATGTAGTAACTACTACCTAATTTATATAGGGATTAATAAAATTAGATCGTATTTAAAAAAAAAGTAAATACAATAAAGACTTTTTTAAATATTATTATGTTTAAAATTGCATATGGTGGAACGGTGAGCTAGCTGTTTCAAAAGCTATGGTCTTAGTTTTAAGTACAGACTGAGTTGGCTAATACTTTTAATTATTCGCTCCCCTATCCGATTTCTCGCCTGATGTTTATGAATTTCTGCTGCCATTACATTTTCAAATGTGTGTGTATTTTAATGTTACTTTCACTTCTTTTTGAGATTTCATTTTATGAAGAATAAGTTATAAATTTTATAATAGTCTAAGAAATGTATACAAATTAGGACCAATTCATCTTTTTGTTTTTCAAGTTTTCTTGCTCGAGTCCCCAGTTAAACTTACTTTATTACTAACTGGCAGCCCACTCATTCGCATGGGTGCACTTTAGAAAAAAAATCTATTGATCCGCTATCAAACTTCATCGGACCACCCACTGGACTAACCCGAAGATTGCCTGGAAACTTCATCAAAATCGGTCACGCCGTTTGTAGTCCATAGGGTAAACGTCGGCTTATACATAATGCCAACTTATAGATTTTATCGTTTTTCTATTATACGCAAAATGGAACGCGACTTTTGCGTCTTTATCCCTTGATTTGAAACCTTGATTCTTGAAACACTAAAATAGCTCATAAGATTCTTTTGTTTTCTGTACTCTTTTTCTTTTTCGGTATGCACTATAAAGAGTTTCTATTTATCTATCTATCTAATATTTAAAGTTTATGTCAATATAATTAGACTCCGACGCAAAAACGACGTGTCTGTGTGTTTGTGCGTCTGTGGCATCGTAGCTCCCGAACGGATGAACCGATTTTGTTTTTTTTTTTTTGTTTGAAAGGTGAATTAGTTGGGAGTGTTCTTAGCTATGTTTGATTTTGTGTCAGAGGTATTTTAAATTTTAATTAATTAATGTGATTGACAGAATTATATTTTGTGTTCAAAATCTAACAAGGTAAAGGATTTAATCTACAGCTTCTATCTGCTAACTAAAGTTATATACGTTGCTTAAAACTTTCAAATAGAACTAAACTACCATCAATACCTTTAGCACTTTGACAATAAAGCTTCAGCTAGCGAGTTTTCAAAGCTACCAATCTAAACTACCTTCAGTGCCCTTCCTTTTTCCAATCAATTCGAATAAAAACTAACTGGCTGTAAATAAATTTATTATCCGTATAAAACCTACTTGGAGTTCCTCAAGTAAACTTCGTTGACTGAAAAAGAAGGAAAAAAAAATAGTCCATTCCACACGCGAAATATCTAGTATCTATCTACTTGGGTAGTTTGTAAACTTTTCGAGATGAATGGTTAATAGTTTCTTGTTTAATATCGATTTTATCACTTTCATAAATCATCTCGCTATAATCTGCGCATATTATCAACTTGAGGGTTAGTTAGCCAACCGAATACAAAAAGGTACTGTTTGCCACCTGTTATGGTTTTCATGTTAGCAGCTCAAGTTCATTGTTGGGATTTGAACCAAGAACCCTCTGGGGTGTGAGTAGTCCTCACTAACCACTGAGCTAAATTATAATAATTTGTGAACTTTTGATAATCAAACAGAATAACGATATTTCCTACCTAAATTTCATCAAGATCAGATTAACAGAGTTAACGCGAGTTAGTTTTCACATTAATAATTCACGTCATCATTACTAATTTGTAAGTAAACGTGTATAATTTGAGTTCTATTTTGCTTGGCCATTAGCATTTTTATAAACTGATTTCAAAAAAAGAAGGTGGTTCTGAATTTGTCACTGATTTGTCTTTGTATGTGTGTGTTACCTACATTTATAAAACTTTATTTTTTCTTTCAATTAGTTTTTTATGTCTGTAGCTCAGAACTCCGACATTTATATATCGGCTTTTGATTTTTTATTTGTGATTTTTGTTTTTTTTTATTTTTAAGGTGATACTTTCAAACTGGTCCCATAAAAATTTCATGAAAGTCGGTCGGTCGGCTTTTATTTTTAAAACAAAATATGTAAAACGTAACCGTGTTTGGGCTTAAGAGCACAGAGTCATTTGAGCAAGGTATTTTTTTTTTTAAATTATTTATTCATACTTGTCTTTTTCCAGCTCTGGTTAATCAGGAAATACGGCCAGCAATCCATCCTATTCGCGCGCTTATGCTTGGAACCCCGCGGCTTATACTGAAAGATTGTTTTGCATCTAAATTGAACGTTTTGCTGCTTCCATTAGAAATTTCAACTGAAGATTGAAAAAAATATTAAGTTGATTGCAAATAATTTGGCTGCTGATCTGGTGCCATAGTCCTACTGTCAAAAGTTAGGTTTACTAATGTAAAATATACATTATACATGCCTCCTGCCCCCTTAACTTTTAGTAGTGTATCTGCTTCAAGAACTGTAGGGTGTGGGTTTATTCCTAACTCGGGACAAACGTTTGCACGACGAGAATAGATGTTTGTACTGTGTCAAGGTGTTCTGTATGTATTATAAATATGTATTTACAAATTTATCGGGTTTCCATAGTTTGGGGCTGGATGGCACTGTATGATATTCAATAACCACGTGTTTCTCTTTCCGCGTTTTTGGCATAACACTTTGTTGATTTGCCAGTGTCAAGCGTTTCGATATGTTTAAGTATTTTTAAGATAAATCTAGTAAAACAAGAGTCTAAGTCACACAAAGTAAGTTAAAGTCATGTTTGGTCGTGTCCTAGTAAAGTAGTGGTATTTTTACTACAAGCTTCAAAGTCAAGCGCCTATCCAGCGCCACCCAGTGCATTCTACTGTCGGACAGCCAGGAGCTCCAAGAAACGACACCGAGTTATGGTCGATAATCCAAAAACTCGAACTAAACGGTTCGATACAATCTGGGTGCCTTCAAGTCACGAGTGAATCGATTTCTTCTAGGCGGGCGTGCTCCACTGTAGACCGCATCTTCGCTTAACATCTGGCGAGTTGGCGGCCAGACACAAGCATAATTGAAATAAAAAAAAACTTAGGCCACACCTTCACTTAACATCAGGTTAGCTGTGGTTAAAACACATAGCTTGGCAACTATAAAAAAAAACCGGCCAAGTGCGAGTCGGACTCGCGCACGAAGGGTTCCGTACCGTACATCTATAAAAACGGCAAAAAAATCACGTTTGTTGTATGGGAGCCCCCTTAAATATTTACTTTATTGTGTTTTTAGTATGTGTTGTTATAGCGGCAACAAAAATACATCATCTGTGAAAATTCAATTTTCACAGATGATTTATTTCAATCAAAAGGGTTCTGTTTTACCCTATGGGTACGGATCCCTAAAAAAGAGTTTTGGAAGCAATACGAAAAGTTTCACCACATTATACGACGTTGCCACAATTGTGCTTATAATTCGGCACTTTGTGAATATAAAATTCCACTATTTTTATACAAAAACAAATTTAAAAAAAAGCTTTTCAAAATAAAATGCGGTTACGAACTTTCCGCTTTCCCGCCAAAACTCCAAGGCGCGTTTATTCATTTTGACTTCACTATCATTTAGAAACATTCTAAGAAAGAATGTTTATATGTCCTTGGAAGTTTATATGTCGCCGGTTAATAATAAAACTCTAATAATAATTAGAATGGGAAACACACAGTTGCACTGAATGCCAACTAGCCACTTACCTACTTACTATACACTTATACCAGTACTATGTATTCATAGGTTATCATCAATACACTTTACTTGGTGGTAGATCTCCTTAGCAGGAGATCGTCTACGTAGGTACCACCGCAGTACTAGATATTCTACCGCCAAGCAGTAGTGTGAAAACATTACTGTGTTCCGGTTTGAAGGATACCTACTGCAGCTAGCGAAATTACAGGGCTGTTGAGACTAACCATCAAAAGTCTCAAAGTAATGAGCACCAAAGCAGCGATCGCCTGAACTTTGATTAGCTACTCAAAGTTCTGTGTATCGCTGCAATGGTCATGGACAGGTGTTATCTCTTACCATCAGGAAAGAGCTTCGTTCGTCTTATTACTCAAAAAAAAAAAAAAAACAACCGGTTTCTTTTACAATTAAATTAAAATACTGACTCGTTCACAGATGTTTTACTAGTTTTGACGAGTGCTTTATTCACAAAAAAATTATATATTGATTGGTTTTTATGGTCGACTAGCTAGATTTTTGACCATAGCTCACCTGATATTAAGGGATGGTGTGGTCGAAGATGGTAAAGCACACTTAACCT
Source organism: Biston stratarius (assembly GCA_950106695.1). Classification (NCBI taxonomy): domain Eukaryota; kingdom Metazoa; phylum Arthropoda; class Insecta; order Lepidoptera; family Geometridae; genus Biston; species Biston stratarius. The sequence continues at coordinate 29,447,983 of OX467106.1, read as the reverse complement.
GGAGTGGAACAGGCTCTCCAGTGAGGCTGCCGGAACACACCGTTAAGTGCTTGGCGGTAAATTTTTAACTTAAGGGTAGTAGCTAGCCAGCCGAGTACTAGAAAATACCGCAATGTTTTTCTTCACCGGTCGGTCAGTCAAACTCCTTTTTGGGGTTTGATCCCACACCCTTCGGCGCTTCGCTAGTTATCATTTTTTTTTATTTACTTATTTATTAATTAATCTATGAAAAACAAAGTAGTAAGTCATGTTTCATATGTTCATAATTCGTCGCTTTGAGCGAGGACTTAAAACGTAGAAATCTGAAGCACTTCTTTATCTTCAAAAATGTAGACATCGATTTTACCTTTCATTTTTTATTCTATTGGCAACGTACTACATAGCCTTAATTTTCAATGTTACCCTCTTTTAAAAAGTAGCGTAATATTTGATTCTAAACTTTGAACTAAACTTATCTATTCACGCGCAAAACATTGTTATTAAATGGCAAACCCAGTATACTCGTAACAGTAGCAAACGATATTTTAGCCCATTCATTTCGTACAAACTCATCTCCCTGCATCAATTCCTCCTAAAATTTCCGCCTGAGTTGAAAAATGGCGCCCTTTATCAAGCCAGCGTTGATGGAAAGCCCCAGGACTATTAATAAGATTGCATTTATCTGATAAATGGCCATCGCACACCGTATCGCATATCGTATCGGCGAGGGAAAACATGGTGAGGAAATCTACATGCAACGAGTAGGTACTTTAATTTAAAACAAAAAAGTTCTGATATGAAAAATATATTAACTGAGAATTTGTGCAAAATAACGCATGACAAACACAAGCGAAACAAAATTTAAGCTTAGATTTTAGTTTCATTGCAATTTTCAATGTTAATTTAAAATATAATGATCTTTATCGTCGAGCACAAAATACTAAGAAAACAAATAACAAACGGTGATAAACATATGTATATAAAATTACGAAAATGATTGGTAAAAGAATAAATTTATAGTAGAACACGATTGCTTGTCAGAGATTTTCAGGCATGAGGGCTTGCTATTCAGACAATTTATATTTTACTCTACCTTATTTTGATCGAAATAAAGTCTATAATTGACTGCTCCACTCCAACACAAGACCGTGTCAAGTCGATACGGTGTTAGAAGCCTTTAATTTGATTGCATTTATCAGGTTAATGTGACGATAGGCGGGACAAAAGACGGAAGGAGGTCGTCAGAGTCTTTCATTAGACTATGTAAATAAGGGTAAACGAATGAACTGGGTTTTTGGGCTAAGTAATAAAGTGTCTAGATTTTTAAAAAGGTATTTAAATACAGTGGTTTCTAGGAAACACATTTATATTGGTTTATCCGTTCAGCTTAGGTAATTTTTTTTTTTGATAAAAGTTTTTATTGTGGTAACTAACGTGGCTTTGACTCATTTTTTAAACGAATTCAAAAAAAGGAGGAGGCTCTCAATTCGTCTGTTTTTTTTTTGTTTTTACTTCAGAACTTTCGACTGGATGAACCGATTTTGATGGTTATTCTTTTTTTTTTAAAGCTGGTGCTTCCGCTGTGGTCCAGTTTTGACAATGGCATCCATGAGAAACCCATATAAAGTCGTAATTTTATTGTTAAAAAAATTGTTTTACTTATGAGGGATTACTCACTTTTTATTGTATCAGAAACTCCGACTATAGTTTCGGCCACATCCCGTTGTCTTCATAATGGAGACAAAGCTGAATACGACGCGCGCTCGGCCTCTTCTTGCTTCGCACTGCGGGCCATTGTGTTGTTATTTTTTTCTACGTATTACTCTACTAGTATGTTTCGACTTTCTATATTCTGAGTAACTCATTGAGGACAGTAGAATTAATTTTAAACAACTTTTACTATGACACCAAACTTCACCAACCCCAACTCGGACAAATAAGTTGTCTTATAGAAAAAAGTGATTTACACTCAAGCAAAAACATGCATTTTTTTCGCAATTTTGATTCAATTTTATAGTAAAACTTGTTCACGAAGACAATTAACTCAGTAGGTACTCCCGTTTCACTTAACCATAACACGCGATGCGACCCCAGCTAGAGACTCCCAGTAGCTGCATAATTGTCGGGAATACAATGCATAAGTAATTCTACTCCTATATTAACCGTAACCTTTGTGCAAACATCACGTCACTCCTTTGCCCTGATACTGTAGAAACTAAACTAACCATTTTTACCCGACTACAGTATAGCGAAAAGGAAGGGTTATGTTTTTATGTGTGTCTCTTTGTGATCCACCGTTGCGCAGAAACTAGTTATAAATGATTTTGTTAAATGAGGTGTAAATCTGTTCGTTGCTAATACATGTGCTTTTTATGCGAAATACTAACGATAGATTCTTTTTGTCTTTAGTGGAACGGTCAGTTAATCTAGGTATATAAGAGAAAAAGTTCTTTACACTGAACTGCAAACTGTTTTAAAGAGCAAAAAAAATTTATTAAAAACGTATTGCGACGACAACTAAATCAATCGAGGAATATTAAAACACTGATATATTGACTCCGAAAACTAACAATTAAGTGATGGACATCTTCAACTTTCAAATCATAGTTAAATTTTGTAAAGAAATGATCCCTCCTTAAGACCATGGGGTGTGGAGCGTCCAACAACGTTGTTCCTGCCCAGGAGGCGGCAAATGGCCATACCAAGCCCAGTGGCAACGGAGTGGGAAATGGCCATGGCCACAATGATCACGATGGTCATAATGATAGCCTTCCGACAGTCGTGCTGCCGGAAACTCCAGTAAAACCTAAACCTCGTAAGTTTTAACTTTTATGGAGTAGCAAACACTTTTAAATGTTCTTGTTTTATTTATGCGGGATTAAATGACTTGCGGGACTTTTAAATTTTAATTTTCAGTAATCTGGGCTTACTTTCCTTGGTAATACAACATAGAATAACTGTTGAAAAAAATGTTAATTTGAGAACGTAAAATGCTGAAGGCACAATGTTAACTAAATCCGCATCGCCAGCAATAGACAATAGACATCACTTTATTCATGACATAAAACAAATTTCTATTACATTAACAATATTATATATAAAAATAAATAACAAGAAGAAACTTTTCTATTAATAAATCTTCTATACTTTCCAGCTATAGCGTTCGAAATCCCTCTAGAAGAGTTTGACGGCGGCAAACGGCCGACCACTCCGCCAGCTCACCTGCAGAGGTTGCTGCAGCCTCCTCAAGCAGACATCAGTCTCCCTGACATAGAAGAGAAGTTGGCTGAAGCCGAGCAGAGAAGACTATCGGTAGGCAAGCTTAAACATAAGACGGAGAAGATTAATAGGCAACTGGTTTGGTAGAGGAGGTCATTAAGGTACTTTATAATCACCATCATTAGTCTATCAAAGTCCGCTGCTGCATATAGGCCTTTCCGAAGACACGCCAATCAGGCCGATCTTCGTCTTTTCGCTTTCGTCCACCGCCACCTGTCCTACGTATATCGTCACTACATCGAGTCACAGAGCGTCTAAAACTACGTATGCCGATTCGCGGTATCCACTCTAGAACACGTCTACCAAAGCGGTTATCGGTTCTGCGAAAGATATGTCCTTGTCCAGCCCATTAACACTTCATACGCTGCTAATACGCTGAGCTATGTCTGTAATTTTAGTTCTCTGGCGAATTACTTCGTTCCGGATACGATCCCTTAGAGAAGTATCAAACATATCTCTTTCCATAGCTCGCTGAGCGATTTTGAACTTACGGACCATTCTCTCTGTGAGTGTCTACGTTTCGGCTCCTGTTACGGTTACGGTTTGGCTCCGTCAAGGTACTTTAAAGATAAGATAGTCTGCTACCAAGCAGTAATATGTAAATAATACTCTATTTCTCCTTAAAGAATATTGTATCTAATGCAATAACAAGACTAATAAGACTCACCATCAAAAGTCTCTAAGCAATGATGATGAATAAATAATCAAACCAGTGTAATGCTGTGGACTTTGTTTTGTTACCGAAAGATCTGAGTTGGTCAGAGTCAGGTTGAGTTTCGTTCATGTAATATGTAACCGGTCAATCGTCGAATCCAACTCGGCTGGGCAGCGTTCGGAAAACTGCCCAGCGTTTTCTCGTCCGAATTACCTCAGTGCCTCAAGTCGAAAGTCTTCGACCAGTGTGTGTTACCAGTGATGACTTATGGCGCCGAAACGTGGTCTCTCACTGTGTGCCTGCTTAGTAAGCTTAAAGTAGCACAACGAGCTATGGAGAGGGCTATGCTCGGAGTTTCCCTACGAGATCGAATCAGAAATGAGGAGATCCGTAGGCGAACTAAAGTAGCTGACATAGCCCAGCGGATTAGCAAGTTGAAGTGGCAGTGGGCAGGGCACATAGCACGCAGAACCGATGGCCGATGGGGCTGCAAAGTTCTGGAGTGGAGACCACGGACCGGCAAGCGCAGCGTAGGACGTCCACCCACAAGGTGGACAGACGACCTAATAAAGACCGCAGGAACGCGCTGGATGCGAGCCGCTTCCAACCGGTCTTTGTGGAAGTCAATGGGAGAGGCCTATGTCCAGCAGTGGACGTCATACGGTTGATGATGATGATGATGAAAATGTAACCAAAAAAAAAATGGTTGCTGTTGTTAGCATATGGAGTCCCGCTATTGGAAAAGGCCTCTTCTAGGATGATCTTGTTTTGGCGTGCTATCACGAGAGATCTCGAGATCGCTCCAGTCAGTTTTTATTGGAGGCGTTAAGTTTGTATCGTGGTCTACCAGGAGGTACCATCGAGTTAGGACTCACCAAGAGTTCTTTTAGATGGGGTAGCCAAATTCCACTTTGAATTCTAGAGCGTCGTTCCGTGCTACTTACTCAATGTATCAATCAGGAACCTAGGATACTGTTTCTTCGCTCTTAAGGAAATCTTGAATTTAGACTTTTGGATTTACCATTAAAGACCAAGGACCATAAAAATATATTACACATATTATTATTTGCAGATACTGCAGCAACGAGCGGCATCAGCACAGAAAAGAACGCAGAAGATCATAAAGACGGTTCTCGACATTGACCGACCTGAAAACCACAATGTTAGTATGCAATACAATTTTTTTATCTGAATCATCCACAAAACTGTAGATTTTAGATTGTCTGACAAGCTTTCGTTTCTGTCAAGACATCCTACAAATTTGGAAAACTTACAACATATAGTTTTAACGCTAATTTTTAACGGACATATAAGACCTTCTACCCAAGATTTTTACTTGACTTGATGATAGATGTCCTTAGCAGGAGGTCGTCTGCGTTAGTACCATCGCAGTACCAGATATTCTGCCGCCAAGCATTACTGTGTTCCGGTTGAAGGGAACTGCAACTAGTGAAATTACAGGGCTGTTGAGACTAATCAAAAGCCTCAAAGTAATAAACGCCAAAGCAGCGATGCCTTGGGCTTTGTTTTACTACTCTAAGTTTTGTGTATCGCTGCAATGGTCATGGACAGGCGTTATCTCTTATCAGGAGAGACCCATTACTTTTACATTAAGCGTTCTGTAAAATTGTTCGCCGTGGTGGTGCCGGCGTAAGAATTGTACCCCACCCTCTCTACCCGTCGTTGCCGTAAGTGTCGGCTAAGGGATGTGGTCCGGAAGATGGGCAGCAGCGTCCTCCTTGAACAATCACACCTAACTGCACTCGCCAACCCGCCTGCCAAGCGTGGCGAGTATTGGCAAACCCCCAAGCAGGAGGAGGCCTATGTCCAGCAGTGGACGTCCTATGACTGATGATGTGATGTGATGTTTTCTGTAAAAGCGTACGAAACGAATCGTAGTTTGCTTGTCAGTTTTCCATATTAAAGTATTGATCTCAGAACCGGTAATTAGATACAACGGTGTAGAACAAAACGACACATACAACGAACTTATCAATAAAGTCTAGCACACTGACGTGGCGATGGAACGTGTTTTTGTGAATCAGGCTTCTCAGTTACCACCGCAAGCCGTGGTAATGTGAGTAACTAATTGCGGCTTAGTCATCCGCTGCTCATGCTGCAACCACTCCAGGTGGTTTTAGAAAATTTATTTTAGATATTAATGTAATCAAAGTTTATCTGTGTCCCCAGGAATTGGAGAGCGGTAAACATGGCTCAACCACACTCACCATCCCGCCAGAGTCAGGCGCCTGGGAAGACAAGAACATAGCTTGAAACTTGGCTGTAGTTCCAACATTCTCATACAAACGTGCAAAATATACATTACTTTGGACGTATGTATATGTATATGTATATGTATGATTAGTTTTTCGCGAACAGCTTAGTCATTTTCGTTTTATTTATAGGATTACTCACGTTTAATTTTATCGGAAACTCCGATTATAGTGAAGTGAAGGCCACCGGATGTGGCCGAACTATAGTCGGAGTTTCCGATAAAATTAAACGTGAGTAATCCCATAAATAACAATAATTAGTATATAGCTTCGACGTGAGTCTTGGCTTTGTCTCCGTCAGTTCCAAAGGAAGAGAACCCATGCGTATGAGGCGAAATCTAAAATGAATTTCAGTCGTTCATATGTAGTTTCTGAGACTATTCCAAAAAATCACAAAACAGCAAAACCGACTTTGCACACTAATACTCGACGTACATAAAATATGATGATACTGTTTTATAATTATTTATTTCTAAAATAGCTGCAAAATACTACCAAAAGCACTACCACTAACCTGCATCCAGCTTTACTGCCTACCTACTCTCACTTTTCACCAGAAACACAATATTCGTTGCAGCTAACACATCTATTATCCTTCATGTTGTTCTGTACTGTGAATCGCAACTTTGATTATCTTTAATTTGATAAGGTCTCTTACTTTTTTGACAGAATATTTCATATAGATAGAAACATTGCATTTAAAATTAAAATAAAAAAACACTGTACACCTTTGTATGCAGTAGACATTGTAACTGTGTCAGCCCTATTTGTATAAACTGATCGCGGATCGCTTCTCATTATGAGGAGAGTAAGGCCATAGTCCACCACATTGGCCAAAATCGGGTTGGCAAACTTTACACATCTTCAAAAAAAAATTTTTTAAGAACTTTTAGATATGTATGTTTTCACAATGTTTTCCTTCACCTTTTGAATTTATCGGCAATACATAACACATAACACATAATACATAACATAAAAAAATAGAGGTGCGTGCCCTAGGATTTGAGGACCTTTAGATTGGAAGCCAGACGGTCACCCAACTAGTCCGCCGCAACTTCCAAATAAAGAACCCTTAATTCGCGTCAGGGAATTCAAACATGTCTTGTCTCTCGCGGATACGTGATAAAACTCGAATATGGATATAATTCTGTTTATCTCGTTTTCGCGAGTGGAAAGACTTATATTAAGCGTATTAAGCTGCTTTCGTTAGATGAAATTAAAATAGATTTTTAACTGTTTTATATCTTAAATATTTCTTTAAACAAAAGAATAAAAATGTTATACTTGCCTTGTAGGTTTATAATCATACATATTTTATGAATAAGAAAGTAAATCTCTCTCTGTATTCAGTACTTTTGGGCAATTATAAGGCTGAACCGATCTTAGCGAAATTTTGTTTGGCGATAATATCACAAGAATAGACAGGAGAATTTTATTTCCAGTCCCCGTGCTCTGAGTTCCTTATTATTATTAGTCTCTTAGAAAATAGGTACGCGACCACATACCGTATGTTTGCTTAATAAGGTTCGCAATCGCTTAGCTTTTTCGTAAGCGCCTAACAGATATCAAAATAAGAAGCTCAGAGTACAGGGGCTGGAAAAGCTAGAAAATCGCAAGTAAAACTACGAGACAGTCGTTTTAATAGAATTACATAATAATATCATAGCGCTAAGTTTCTCATAAAATAAAATAATACATTTGTACTTTTATTAACATTTATTATGTAACTATTTAGTATTAAATGTTTTGTAATAAGGACCAGGTACTAACTTGTTTGTTACGAATAGCTTTAGTGCATAAACACTTAAATATTTTATATCAAAATACGGAGATGATTAAAATGTTGATTTTTAGAATTTCTTTGTCACATCCTTGATTAAAAATTGTTGTAATATATGTTTTTTATTGAGGCGCCTTAACATACACAGCAATTGCATTTCATTGTCGGTCTATCTGTCGGTGAAGATATTTTGTCTCAGGTACGCGTGGAGATGTTAAATTGTTAATATCAAATACTCGTACTAAGGTCTGCCATCTCTTGGAGCTGTGAAACAATTAAACTTCTAAGTAAACTCAATCAACGCCAAGCACCTAACACTGTGTTCCGATAGCTTCACTTGAAAGCCAGTTTCATTTCAGGCCAGGTATTTACTATCTTCGACCCAAACGTCACTAAACATCAGATGAGCTGTAGTCAAACATCTAACCTCCTATGTGAATATATTTTAGTTATTTACAATTTACGTACTTAGTATAGTAAAGTCTCAGCAACAAAATTGTTCCCCGTAAAATAAAGTCCGACACGTAACTGACTTTTCCAGTGGCAGTCTCAACCTAGATTTTCCGAACGAGTTCACTCCGGGATGAAGCAAAATGAATGTTAAATGTTCTCGGGAGACGAATTTGCATATGCGTCCATTTACTCGGGAGACTGTTGCCACGGATAAAGGATGCTGGCTTCTGAGAATGGATAAATAAATTAGAGATACTATAAATGTGAAATGAACACTGAAATATGTGCTTTGGATAGAGTCAAAAGCCCACATTGTAAATTATTTAGGAAGCTTACTCTCAATTCCCATCCGAGGCAAACATTTTGAGGTATAAACAAATGTATGGTCTGTGTCTGTATAATAATATAATAAAATAAGTGTTCTATCAGTTATCTAATTCCCATAGTACAAGCTTTGCTTAGTTTGGGGACAGATGGCGCTGTGTCCTACGATGTTTATTTATTTATCGTATGTTTGGATGTTTGTCTCTCAATTGCGCAAAAACGGCTGAACAGATTTGCGTGAAATTTGGCACGCATAGGATTTATTACCTGGATTAACATATACGATATTTTTTATCTCGGAAACATATTAGGTTCCTGTGGGATTATAGAAAAACAAACTACAAGACGTATCACTTGATATTTGGCACAGATATGTTTTATGGTACATTATTAAAAGGTATTCTTTATCTTAATCTAGGTTATAAAACGGCGTAAGTATAATAACGGATAAAACTATTGCTTTTTTGTTACTCACAGATGGTATTTTAAAAGTGTAAATACAAAACAACTGAATCACAAAATGTTTCTACATTATGGTGATGTCGGAATCCATACTTCATACATATTCCGGTAAGCTGGCTGTACGAAACTTGCGTCCTGGCTGTGGACATATCAACTTTATTAATTCAACCCTTGAAGTTTACCTCACATGTCTATGATCCAGGGACGGAGTTAGGTGGTGTGAAATGGGGCGGAAGCATTGCAACTTTTTCAGTTTTCTACCACAACTAGTAATCTATGACTTTTACTATTCGCTAGAAAAAATTAATATCATATTTTGCTAAATCTAAATGAATTAGCTATGCCACGGGTAATTCGGCAAACTCTAAGAGCCTCAAGCTATAATATATCTGAAAATCTGCCGCCAAGCATCTAACGGTGTGTTCCGGCAGACTCCCTTGAGAGCCAGTTCTATTCCAGGCTAGGTGTGCTTTACCATCTTCGACCACACCGTCACTTAACATCAGGTGAGTTGTGGTCACCCACATAGCCTGTCAGCCATTAAAAAAAAAATTGTTTACAAGCTAGGTTTTTACGCTTAAACGCTTGTTACTCAATCACGCAAAAACGGCTGAATGGATTTGGATAAAATCTGACATGTATAAAGTTTATCACATGGATTGACATATAGGATACTTTTTATACCAGAAAAATGCTAGGATTCTGTGGGATCACCAAAAATGTTCACTACAACCTCTACCCACCACCAGATGTCGTTAAGTTTCACAATACACAATAGTAATGACTATTCTTCTTATGACTTGATGACATCTGGTTGTAGTGGGGACATTTCTTGTTATTCCAAGCGGACGAAGTCGCGGCTTATATCTAGTAATAAATAGACAAGATGCTCAAGCATCCTTACTAGGTCCCTGTGCAAAGGGTCCTCAGTAACCTACATTTACTTAACATAAATAGTTGAGCGCGAGTCGGGGATTGTCCTGGGGGAGCTAATCCTTGTTCAGGTAATACGCACTTACTTATGACTGAGGGGGGAGAAAGGGGGTATTTATTGTTTGAGTTTTTTTTGTAGCTAGATTTGTGTGGTTTGAACTGAATATTTTACAACTTTTGATATGTTTTTTCAAACACATTCTAGATTGTACTTACTTATTGATTTAAGGTATACAACAGAAAATTACAAAAAGCAAACCCTGGATTTTGCACTAGGAAAACCTATGTCGCAAAATTCAGTGTCTTCCGTGTTCAATTTTTGTAGTTATGATAAGTAGCTATAGGTATAAATAATTATTGTTTATTTATTCACAAAAGTCACAGACATAGCTGAGCGTATTAGCAAGCTGAAGTGGCAATGGGCTGGACATATCTGTCGCAGAACCGATAACCGCTGGGGTAGACGTTCTGGAGTGGAGACTGCGAATTGGCAAACGTAGCGTAGGACGCCCTGAGACTCGATGGAGTGACGATATACGTAGGACAGCTGGCGGTGGATGGAAGCGAAAAGCCGAAGATCGGGCTGAGTGGCGTGTCTTGGGAGAGCCCTATGTCCAGCAGTGGACTTCGATAGGCTGATGATGATGTTTATTTATTGTTAATTGTTCTTTATTTATTTTTTCATTTGGATCACCAACATTATATATGTACATCGCAACATACATAATGGTCGTCAACATAATAAAAAAACTAGATGTTACAGCAATTATAGATGATGACATGCATACATATATAATGTTATTGTTGTTATTCTACTATGCTATGGAATTCTTACAATGTTTTAATTCACCAGCAGTTCAAGTTCATTGTTGAGATATGAATCCACGCTCTCCACCGTTCGATCCAATCGCGCTAACCACTGAGCTATCATCACTACATAATTTAGCTTAGACCGCCTAGGAAAGTATACATCATCAGCCATAGAACGTCCACTGCTGGACGTAGGCCTCCTCCTGGGGGGGTTTTGCCAATACTCGCCACGCTTGGCAGGCGGGTTGGCGAGCGCAGTTAAGTGTGATTGTTCAAGGAAGACGCTGCTGCCCATCTTCCGGATTACATCCCTTAGCCGGCTCTTACGGCAACCACGGGTAGAAAGGGTGGGGTACAATTCTTACGCCGGCACCACCACGGCACACACGACACGGGAACGTATAACTGTGGATTTATTATTGCTCTAAAACCGACAAAATAGTTTCTATAAGAACAAAACATGTTTGACACTCCATTTACCATACCTACGTAAGACGTTTTCAGCACACGTAAGGTTCTTTATACGCCTCGTTAAAAAAATATCAACAATACCCCAAAGTACTTTGTACTTTTTATTTGCCCGCGCTATAAAAAGAGAGAAACGATTCTTGTCTACGAGCGTTCCTTTGTGGTTGTTACAATTTCTGAAAAGTTGCAATATAATGCTGTGAAATAAAAAGTGTATAAAACTTGAACGAAAAACATTTCCAAATAAGGCATGACAATATGGTTGTGCTATAATATGAATATAGACTGTTTCGGAGCTAAAAGTGCATATAAGTATTTTAAAGTGTATAAATGTACTAAACCGGACGAGGGTTTTATTATCGTCATTATTATAAGCCTGCTCTATAGAATTGGGTCAAAACTCAAAAAGCTTTTCATAAGGTAGCCGATTTCACGATTACAAAGTTTTGATTGATTTAATAATTATCAGTGAAACAACCCCCTTTTAGAATAGTATACCCTAAGCTTATAACCCTGTATAATTTATAGAATATCATAATTTCCATATCCAATCTGGATTGAGTATTTTATGCAACTATTTGCAATAAATCTAGAGCGAACCTAAGTTTTTACTTTGACTGACTTTTTAACCGACATCGTTAATGGAGGAGGTTTTCAATTTGGTTGTATATTTTTAGGTTTGTTGCCACAAAACGAGCGAACTCCTTCATATATAAAACGATTTGAAAAATAATCGAAAAAACGGTTCAATATTTAGAATTTTAAACCAAAATACCTAAAACCTAGTCGTGTTTGGCCTATGCCCCGTATACGCCGGTAATTTTTTTTAAATTGTCAATTTGTACTTGTTTTTTACATTATTCGAATATTTCTGATGATTTTGTCCGCTCGTGGAGACAGCAACTAAGCTGTAATGTCGGCGCCATTTTAACGGAAGCGCGCGTGTTTCCGGTGGAGCTCGAATGAATTGTTTATGTCGCAAACTCTACGTTTTTTCGGAGAGCTCGCTAAGAGCTCTACAAAACGAAAACGAGAGTGTTCGAAGCGAACTGTGGAAGTTTATTTTGCGAATAAATATAAAATTAATTATAGCTTGTGGGTGCGACGTGCCGGCTGTGGCGTCATCTGCAGGCCCGAAGAAGACCAAAGCAGTTTTTTTTTTTATAGCTGACAGGCTAGGTGTTTGTCTAACCTGATATTAAGTGACGGTGTGGTCGAAGATGGTAAAGCACACCTAGCCTGGAATGGAACTGGCTCTCAAGTGAGGCTGCCGGAACACACCGTTAGATGCTTGGCGGCAGATTTTCAACTTGAAGGTGGTAGCTAGCCAGCCGAGTACTAGAAAGTACCCTACCACCACGCTATGGTTTCCTCACGACGTTTTCCTTCACCAGCAGCTCAAGCTCATTGTTGGGGTTTGGACCCACGCCCTTCGGCATGCGAACTGACCGCGCTAACCACTGAGTTATCATCGTTTGGCTGCAACCGGCATTTTTTTTTTGTATCACTGTTTTGTATCTGTTTTATCTATATTTTATACTAGCCGTTTCCCGCAACTTAATCCGCGTGGAGTTTGATAAAAAATTTGTTCAGTTCGCAGTATAAAAAGTACCCTATATCTTAATCCAGGCCATAAACTATATGTGTGTTAAATTTCATCCAAAGCCAATTTGTAGTTTTTGCGTGAAAGAGTAACAAACATCCATCCATCCTTCCTCACAAAATTTCACGTTTATAATATTAGTTGGACATACTGTCGGTTACTTTGAGACTTTCGATGGTTAGTCTCACAACCCTGTAATTTCCCTAGCTGCAGTACCTACCATTCAAACCAGAACGCAGTAATGTTTACATACTACTGCTTGGCGGCAGAATATCTGGCACTGCGGACTACCTAGACGACCTCCTGCTACAGATATCTACCACCAAGATTTCACAAATCTTTATCAGAAAGTTTATCACGTGTTCTATGATACAATTAACGTTTTACACTCTTTTTATCCCAAGTAAACGAGACAAACGTGTCAATAATAGTAAAATAGACAGGCTTTGTCATGTTTACGCAAGAAGGAATGACTATTTATCCCCGGCACGCAACCATCGGCAGCTAAAATAACAAAAAAGAGGTAATAAGAATCATTAATCTAAATAATTGCTGTTTGTATTACAATTAATCAATTCATTGCGTGATTGCGGACGCATCCTTCGCCACAAGCATGTTAGGATCTATTCAAATTAATCTGATTCTAACCGCATACCTGCGCGTGACCTAAATACATTGTGTCAGCTATATCTATAGAAGTTTCTGCAGGCAGACAAAACCGGTTAGTGCAGATCAATATATCAAATATGTATTCTTTGTTATGTTTCAATTATGAATATAGGTTTGCTAATTGTTATTGTAACAAATTTAATTAAAATATTGTATGAACCAATGAAGTTTAGTTTTTAGTTTATGACGTTTGATAATGTCTGCTATGCTATTGAAATATGGTAATATATTTCAACATCTATTTTCTTTACATTTCGCTGTTTTTGAAATATTAGTTACATGTTTTCGAAAATCAATGTACCTACCGGGAAACAAGTATGACCATAGTTTCAAAACCTATTAATTACTTTAAATGATTTATATTTAATTATATGTTAGTTGATTATATGTAATTGATCAATGAAAAATGCTAAAAAAAATCTTTTATCCTCGACTAATTTGCTACAGTGATACAGTGACATACGACTTTTTTTTTAAGTTATAATTACGGACTAAATCTAATAAAAATTGTCATAAAACTCTTGATTTCTTTGACTTGTTAGCTCATTATTGGTAAAATATCTAAATAAATAAATATTGTAGGACACATTACACACAGCGCCATCTGACCCCAAACTAAGCAGAGCTTGTGTGATGGAAGTCAGAAAACTGATAGGATACATAAATACTTTTTTTGTTGTAAATACATACTTATAATACATACAGAACACCCAGACACAGAACAAACATTTGTTTATACCAAACAAACATTTGTCCTTGGCGGGAATCGAACCCACGCCCTACAGCCCAGGCAGGCATACTCCCAATGAGCCATTCACCCAATGAGGGCTGTCTCAAGATCTGCTTCAAGATCTGTAGGTTCGATACCCACCAGGATAAACATTTATGTGACGATAAATGTTTGTTCTGTGTCTGGATGTTCTTTATGTATTTAAAAAAAGTATATAAGTAATCTATCAGCCATATGGATCCTATAGTAAAATATTTGCTTAGTTAGGGCTAGATGGCACTGTGGAAAAGTACTACGATATTCATTTATCTATAATACCTTTAAACGAGCAATTCTTGTATATATGTATATATATATTATAATCCGAATCTCGGAAACGGCTACAATGATTTTCATGAAAGTATGTAGGGGTTTTCGAGGGTGATAAATCGATCTAGCAAGGTTTCATTTTTAGAAAACGTCGTTTTATCCGTTTTTTCAAGCAATGAAAAACCGAGCAAAGCGGTCATCCAGGTACTTTATTTTAACTGGAAAACAAGTCTTAGAAAAAAACACCCCTATTAACAGGTTAATCAGATAATTCAATTAGTTTTCCAAAGATGTTAATTTGGACCTATTTCGTTCTCACAACAACGTCAGATTATATCAATCCGTGCCAAACTATCATACTGCAGTAAAAAATAGTAGATTTGTGCTATGTACCTATTCGTTTGGCCGAATTTTTGACGTTTAATGCTAAACGTAGGAAGGTAGAATAATGTTATTGTGACCTGACCTTTATACTGTGTTTTTAATAGTCTAAAATGTTCATTTAATGAATCCATTAAATAATGTTATTAGCGTATTACAGTAGAATTATAAAAATGTAAGAGTTACTTATAGCGAAAAGCCGAAGTACGGGCTGAATGGTGTGTTTTGGGAGACGCCTATGTCCAACAGTGGACTATGATAGGCTCATGATGATGATGAAACAATTAGTTATAGTCACTTAACACTCACACAAACATAATTACTTACTCAAAATAGTTATCAAACCTAGTTAAAACCGTAGCCATTACGAACAAAAATTGTACTACGAGTAGAATTAAAAAATATACATACATATGTATATGTATATTAATTTTATTATATATTTTATTTCTAAGGGCATGATCGGTAACTACATATAGCTCATTTAAAAGTTTATACAGATACATATATAGCAGTGCAAAATACCCAAAAAAAATACGTTATAGTTTTTTTTAAAGATTGACAGGCTATGTCTTTGACCACAGCTCACCTGATATTAAGTGACGGTGTGGTCATAGATGGTGAACACACCTGGGCCGGAATTGAACTGGCTCTCAAATGAACCGAAACACACCGTTAAATGTTAGTGGCAGATTTTTAACTTGAGTATGGCCAGTTGAGTACTAGAAAGTACCATACCACCATGATACGGCTTCCTCACGATGTTTTCCTTCGCCGACAGCTCTAGCTCGTTTTTGGAGTTTGAACCAACTTTCGGCGTTTGAACCGACCGAAACTCCGACTATAGTTTCGGCTACATCCAGTGGCCTTCATCGTGTAGACAAAGCATCATTTTGTGGAGTGTCAATAAAGTAATATTATTATTTATTTATTGTTTGTCAGCGTAAAAGCCTTACAAAGCGAATTTTGCGTGGAAGTAGAGTACTTTCTAGTACTCGGCTGGCTAGCTACCACCCTCAAATTGAAAATCTGCCGCCAAGCATCTAACGGTGTGTTCCGGCAGCCTCACTTGAGAGCCAGTTCCATTCCAGGCTAGGTGTGCTTTACCATCTTCGACCACACCGTCACTTAACATCAGGTGAGTTGTGGTCAAACACCAAGCCTGTCAGCTATAAAAAAAAAAAAGCGAAATCCCTGATCCTACAAGGATGCTAGATGCAAATGCGTGATGCAACCCGCGTGCTACACCGGCTTGCGTGCCTCTGACAACTCCATCCGCTCTACTCAACATGTATTCAGGATGCCGATCGTATACCACTATATAATTGCCGAATTTTTCAGCAGAAGGCACACTTCGTCTGTGATCAACGAAGCAATATGAACACCTACGTTACCGTGAGTTACAACTTTACTGTACTTTCTCGTGTTGAATATAATTCCACATTCAAGATATTCTGTAAACATTAATACTAAATATTACTGTGTTCCGGTTTGAAGGGTACTGCAGCAAGGAACAGGGCTGTTGAGACTAACCATTAAATGTCTCATAGTAAAGCGTTAAAGCAGCGATGCTCTGGACTTTGTTTTGTTACTCAAAGTTTTGTGTATCGCTGCAATGGTTAACATCAAGTGAGCTGTGGTCAAAAGCCTTACCTGTCAACAATTAAAAATAATCCGCATTATGATGAATTTTTGGTAAAAGGAAGACATCGTGAGAATTCAATGCTGTTTGTACGAAAACCCTGGATCATTTTAGTGGAAATCAAAACACCCTTGAAAGGTTTTTATGTAAAAGTAATATAATGGGACGAACGGAACGCACTCTTGATGGTAAGAGATAATATCCCTCTACGTCCTAGTATGTTAATCTCATGGTGAGGGATATATTAATTAATGGTAAACTGTTTCTTAATTATTACCGACTTTTAAAAAAGGAGGTTGTCAATTCGACCGTATAATTTTTTTTTATGTGTTTTCGCGGATTACTTCGTCGTTTATGAACCGATTTTGATGATTCTTTATTTTTTGGAAAGGAGATATCCCAAGGGTTACCATAGTACCATGATAAAGAAACCAGGATCTGATGATGGCATATCAGAGAAATCGAAGGAAACCTTTTACTTTTTAGTTTCCTGTTTGAAGTCGTTTTTTTTTTTGTTAAAAATTATACTTGTACGCCGTGTAATATAAACAATTCGGTTTGGTCTAATCAAAGCGGCGGCTGGCTAGCTAGGAGATCTCAGAGCTAGCGCTTGTCTATGTCAAAAGTTAAACAGTAATATAACGAGGCGATGCCGCTAGTTTACTGGGAACCCTAAAGCGCGGCAACAATTTCAACGGTGTCTTTGTTTTATAGTAGGGTAGTTGTGGCGTTTTATATATATTATGTAGTTTATTATATGTTTATAATAAAAACCAAGAACCAAAAAAGAGAATGTAACGTTTTTTCTCTGTTACTTGGCCTCTGTGGTCAGTCTGGTAGCAAACCAAATAGGCAGGTCTGTTAGCAACTAACATTGCTGCGTAGATAAAAGTAATTTAGTTACTTTGTTCTTTGTTCTCCTGTAAATATTATGGAAGTTATAAAAATATTATATTGAAGTATTATTCAAAAACTTTTGTCGAAAAATGCTGGCTTTTTGAGATTTTGTTAATTTCAACATTTTGTATAAAAGAGATACATTCCAAAAAGGATTTTTCGCTTAGAATTCTTTTGATGTCCATCATTTTACTCTGAGTAAGAGAATCGTAAAGATTGAACATTCTTTTATTTTTTTTCCAGTTGGCTTGCCTTTTGGCGGTGCTAGCCAGCTGTCACAGCGAACCTGGCGACCACTACGGTAAGAACCCTCTCTCTCTTTAACTTCATAAAAGCAAACATTCTTTGGTTTTACACGTGTTTTCCGAAAGAAAAACTAGCATTCCATCTGGAATGCTAGTTTCTGTTAAACTACTGACTGACTGACTTCTGACTGTAGCATAATGTGTAAGGTCTCCAGTTGATGCACTATCATTAGGCTGTTTCTCTTATCAATATTCTATATTTTATGGTGTGAACAGTAAATAGTTGTCTTATCATGACATACACACACTTCATGTACAATGTTTTTTTTTTCTCTTTCTTCTTGGCATCGCACTCTGTGCATTCTGCCAGTTTCAACGTTTCTATATTTTGTGAGTAGTCTTCATTTTTCAGCTTCTTTATCGTCTATAGTTACAGTCAAAGTCTAGTCTTGATCAGTCAAATCAAGTCATGCCTTAGTAAAGTAGTGGCGACTTTACTATAAGCTTCTGGATAGAGTTTTGGAAGCAAAACGAAAAGTCATGTTTAACCACATTATATCATTCTCCCACAATCGCGCTTGTAATTCGGCACTTTATAAATAAAACACAACTATTTTCATGCATAAAAACTCGAAAAAACACTAGTTTTAGAAAAAAATACAATGGGGCGACACGACGCTCACCGCATTCCCGCCAAAACAATGTTATTGAGTTACAATAACACTGAAGCAGAAGAACGTTCCTTTTGTGTCGTAGTAGGGAACCTTATAGTACTCGGCTGGCTACCAACCATAAGTTGCGTATCTGTCGCTAAGGACCTAACGGTGTGTTCTAGCAGCCTCACTTGAGAGCTAATTCCATCCCAGGCTTTTACTAGGTGTTTACCATCTTATATAACTCGTATACATATAATTGCATTTATAATAAGAATGTTATTACAAGTACATGTAATATAGATAATACGCACTTGTCAAAAAAATTAAATTAACAACACATTAGTTAGCGTAGAAACTTTGCTGCCTGAATTAAAGGACAAGGATTCGATTCCTAGCCAGGAAAACATGTATGTTAGTACTTTTCGGGAAACACTGGCAAGGAGTTTCACATTCAATATGAATAAAAATAGTGGAGTCAAGTTTGAGGCTCGATGGCGTTGTGTGAAATGTCCTCCGTTTTTTTTCAATGTTGTTATAATTTTTAGGGGGTGGCTACGGTTACGGCGGCATCTACGCCCCTGCCGTGTCTACCGCCAACGTGTACAAGGCTGCTCCCATCTCCCTCATCCGAACAGCCGCAGTCACTCCCATCACCACCGTGCCAGTACTCAAAACCGTTAGCCTTGGCGGCTGGGGCTACGGCGGCTACGGCTACGGAAGCCACGGATACGGAGGCCATGGCTACGGAAGCCACGGCTACGGAGGCTATGGCGACGGAGGCCATGGCTACGGAAGCCACGGCTACGGGGGCTATGGCCTTAGCGGCCTAGGCTACGGCTACGGGGGATGGGGCGGCCTTGGCTGGGGCAGAGGCCTAGGATGGGGCGGCAAACTCTACCACTAAACTGGCGTAGTGTTCTACATTTTCTTTTGATTTTAAATTTGAATTTCTTCCTTTCGAATTCTTATTAAAATTATGCAACTGTATTTGAGATTTTTAATTTGTTGTAATAATTTGTACGTTATCCGTTTATCGTTAAAATCCATGGGTTAACAAAAACTATTAGAATTTTAATCAACTTAGATGGCTTAAAACGCAAAGAGGATAATCTTACAAAAAAAACATAATTAATATTTTAAATTACATTGTTATGAAATCGATTTAAAATACATTTAAAAAAAAATACTAGTGCGTGTTCAACATTTTTTTTTTTTTTTTTTGCATCCATTCTGTTCAGTTAATGGTACAGTAAAGTCATTCTCTGATTGAGAAATTAGTCGAACGACTATATTATTCTATTAATTATTCAAGATTTCAACCACCAGATTTCTACACCCTTAAATGATCGAATTTAATTTAGTTTTACTATACAGCACTACAATAATAAGATGCTTATTGTTGGAGAAGACAGATAGAAAAGAGAAACAAATATATACTTTATCCAGTCTGAGCACGTCATTTTAACATGAGAAAAAGAAAAGGAAACATTATCTTTATAGGTGATTGGCCTGTAATGAAACTGTGAACTTTCTAGTACACGGCTGGCTAGCTAGCGCGTTTCATCAACCTCACTTGAGAGCCAGTTTTATGCTATGGTTTCTTCGCGAAGTTTTTCAGGAGTTCAAGCTCATTAAACAACCCCCTTCGGCGTGTGATCCGACCGTACTAACCAGTGAGCTATAATCTCTATAACAATTAATTCCTTTGCTTTCAAATGAAACGGTCCATAGCGGTCGGGACAAACCGAATTCACAGATAAGTTAAAACTAACCTTTTAACTAGATTGAACCTTCAATAATGCAGGTCGATGGAAGTAATTAAGGTTTTTCAATCATTCAGTGGTAACGTTCCGCTCCGGCTCAATCGGCCATTGTGAATAATTTAGCACCATCTACCTACTAATTGACTTCGGGAATGAGCCGCCAATTAGATATTTTTATTTTAAAATTTAGTTGTTCAGCGCATTTCTATCAACTCTTTGATAAACTACTTACGTACATACTTGTGGCAAGAACATAAGACATCTTTAGTTAACGATACATTAAAAAAATAATTACATATAGTATTTAATATGAATTTCAGCTTGATATCTCCACGCGTTCCTGAGAAAAAGGGTCTTGACAGACAGACAGACACACAACAAAGTGATCCTATAAGGGTTCCGTTTTTCCTTTTGAGGTATGGAACCTTAAAAATGTATCAAGTAACACCGCGGGGCGTAGCTAGTTGTTTTATAAAATTAAGTATTGATATTCTGCCGCCAAGTAGTAGTGTGTAAACATTATTGTGTTCTGGTTTGAAAGGTACTGCAGCTAGCGAAATTACGGGCTGGGAGAAAACGGGCAATGAAGGTGAGCGTTTATACGTATTCAAATAAGTCTCTTAAGTTAAGCCTCGCTTAGGTCGCAAGTCCTAGACATTGTACGGATTTCTGTCCCTGCAATGAGATTGCTATTAAATGAAGTTTCGTCTTGTAACAAAAATATAAAAAAAAATAGGCTTGCCTTTTACCGCCAACTTTCCTTATATTAAACGAAGATGCGGTCCAATATGAAGCACGCTCACCTAGTCTACTGCCCTTGGAGCTGTGAAAAAATTAAACTTCTAAGCCAACGCAATCAAAAGATACAGCCGTTTATGCTGCAAATTTTCTACACTCGCAAGGGAATCAAAACCTACAGGGTACTTCCCGTGAACTCAGAATCTTGACATTTGGTACGAAGCAACGTCTTATAGCACAGATAAAGGAACAATTGCAAAAAGCATAAATTACCATAAAAAAAAAATACCATAACTTTTACTTATATACCTACAGGTTGGTACGGAACCCTCGGCGTGCGACTCCAACTCGCACTTGGCTGGATTTTTTTTTTCAGAATAAAATGTATATGCCTTTATGTTAATCCAGGATGTCAGCTACCTCCATACCAAATTTCATCAAAATTGATCCAACCGTTTGAGCGTGAAGACGTAACAAACATGTATAAACACACACACAAACTTTCGCCTTTATATTAGTGTTATGCATTTCAAATTCTGAATGCAATGCAAAAAATGCAATTCAATTCGACCGAAGCAATTATTTCCAAGGGAGACATCTCGTGAATGGAATAGGATCCCTTTCAAGCTTTCACTACAGTAGTCACAAAGAAGCGAACACAACCCTGTGCAAATGGAATTATGAACGTCTGAGTGTCGACACCGCGCTTGCCATAGAACAGTTAGTTCAGAACAGTAACTTGATTGAATTGCGTCTAAAATAATTACACGCCCACAACATATGAGGCGGTAGTCATACATACGTGAAGTTATAGACAGTCCTTTTATGATTCCCTTGTTACTTCATTCGTCAGTAGCTCTGCTCGTTCAGTTACAGTATGTGTATGTATTTTTGTGTTTGCCCAGGATAATTAGTTCAAATATTAACCACCTATATTTTTTTAGCCGTGGTGGTGCCGGCGTTAGAATAGTACCCCGCCCTCTCTGCCTGTGGTTGCCGTAAAAGTCGGCTAAGGGATGTAATCCGGAAAATGGGCAGCAGCGTCTTCCTTGAACAATCACACCGAACTGCGCTCGCCAACCCGCCTGCTAAGCGTGGCGATTATTGGCAAAATTTCCCCAGGAGGAGGCCTATGTCCAGCATCGGACGTCCTATGGCTGATGATGGATATGATGTATGTATATTTTTTTAATTATTAGGAACGACAATTGAGTACTGAACCCCCTGCATCAACATTGCTGATGTTTTTTTTTTTTTTTTTTATGGCTGACAGGCTAGGTATTTGACCACAACTCACCTGATTTTAAGTGACGGTGTGGTCGAAGATGGTAAAGCACACCTAGCCTGGAATAGAACTGACTCTCAAGTGAGGCTGCCGGAACACACCGTTAGATGCTTGGCGGCTGATTTTCAACTTGAGGGTGGTAGCTAGCCAGCCGAGTACTAGACAGTACCCTACCACCACGTAAAAATACCTATATATACTATACCTGTAATGTAATATACCTATTTTTTTAAATTTCACTACTGATTATCGCGTACCTACTCTTTGGCCATCCATTACTTCGGGATCTTGAGAAGAGCATCTCCGCTAATTGAAAAAGCAATTAAATCCGTCCTTCCCCCCAGTGCAACTATCCTGATAGGAATTCGATAAATCATATTCAGTTTCCTAATGAATTCAGCAAGTTTCCTCGTCAGTCTGAAAAATTCTTATAAACTTCCATTTCAATATTGGATTGTGTCCGAGAATTTTGTGGTAAAAATGCTATTGGAATTTATTTTATTATTCCATTCGATGAAGCTTTTAAATTTCACTACAAAAATGCAATTTTCGAAGAGAAATGCAACGCTTACAAGCATTTAATAGATGCACTTTTTTGTTTTGATGCGCGCATACAGCCACATCTCATACACTGTGGGTAGCGTTGCCAGGCATCTGGATAAAGCCGGACATAGTTAGGCTTTTTGATTGCGTGTCCGGCCAAAATAAACGGTGTCCGGTTTTTGTTAGGCTTTTTACATTACGCAAACGAGCGAGTGCCGAGCGTGGCCGAGGGCAGGCGAGTCGACAGTCGGTCGCTCCCGCAGTCCTGCTCCCCTTCGCCACTAGTAATAGTAGTGACATAGTAGTAACTTATTAGTGCAATTGCCTTTCATTAGATTTAAGAATATTTTTTTTGAATGTTGATAAATTTTTATCTAGATTTTAATTTCGACTGATGACTTTATTTGACGATTAATAATGAAGACTGATTTGGCATACGTTTTTATTTATATTTCATTATAACAAGATTTATGGTAATAATAAAAAAGCTTGATAGACAACTTTTTTGTCGTACCTATCTATACTGAGGCACAACATCCTCAATAATGTAGGGTGTCCGGCCTTTTTACCCAAATGTCCGGCCAAACTGGCTGGTCAATCCGGCTATTAGGCTCGGCGACCTGGCAACCCTAACTGTGGGGATGGCTGGCAGAAAATGCTTAAGCATTTAATTCTCCTTTTGTACATTTAATTTTGCTAGTGTGCAATAAAGTATAAATAAATATTATTTATTTTATTTTCAGCCTCTATTGTCCCACTGCTGGGCAAAGGCCTCCCTTTCCGCCTTCCAGACTGCCCGGTCTTCAGCTTTGGTGGAGTGACGAACTAAATCATCACGATAGACACTTGACCACCAAATATATAAATAATAATATTTATATTATTTATTTACAACATTAAAAAAATAGTATACAATTAATCAGTACCGAAAAACCATTTTGGTTTGCCAAATACCCATAAGGTTTATTTACGTAATTATTAGCCTAAAACAATAAACTGACAAGAGTGTGTAACACTCATATTCGGGCCCTGTAAGAATTTAGGTAACAAATTAAAGTCTAAGGCATCACTACTTTGAGATAATCGATTATTAGTCTTAATAACTATGTTATTTCGCTAGGCTATCCTATAGGCTGGAACACAGCAATGTTTACACACTACTGCTTGGCGGCAGAATATCTGTTACCGTGGTGATACTTATTATCTAGAGAACCTTTTTTAAGTCCTTCTTAAGATCTATCAAAGTTAAAACACTTTGTAGATCAAACTATATCAATACACCAAATATTATACAACACAGAAGAAAAAGAAAATAAACTTACCTATTTAATAGGTGCGTTGAAGTGGCAGTGGACTGGTCATATTTACCGCAGAACCAATATCCGCTGAGGCAGACGTTTTCTAGAGTGAAGACCACGAATCGGTAAACGTAGTGTAGGATGCGCTGAGACTAGATGGAGTGATGATATACGCAAGACAGTGGCTGGAAACGAAATACCAAAAATCGGGCTGAGTGGCGTGCCCTAGGAGAGATTGTATACCAGTAGACTATGCTAGGTTGTTGATGATGAATAGGAACAATTAGATACCTTATCGCTGAAAGCCATCTCTTCCAGGCCACCTTAGGATAGAATAGATTAAAGGAAGAAAAAGTAGGGACTTTTAGGCTTTTTAAGAAAAAGATGCTGTCGAAAGACGCTATATTCCAATCAATCTTTTGTTCAACTGTGTTCAAGTTTTACCCCATGGGAGCTTGTACACATAATGTTATATTTCGTAG
The DNA here is from genome assembly GCA_950106695.1 of Biston stratarius. NCBI lineage: Eukaryota > Metazoa > Arthropoda > Insecta > Lepidoptera > Geometridae > Biston > Biston stratarius. The sequence continues at coordinate 29,423,326 of OX467106.1, read as the reverse complement.
TTAGATCAACTTGCAAGTGATGGATCACTATAGAGTTGAGTAGACATAGGTTAATAGTAAATTCGCGCATCAAGGATTCTGTACGACCGTACCGTATCTTTGTTATACTAGACACTCAAAGCTGTGATAATAGTTACTTTGCCTAATTTTCATACTTCCCTATACCGACTGCCCATTCATACAACTCTGACTACTGGTTGGGGGCTGCGAACCAGAGGCGGCGTAAGGCGTGGCCGACGTGGGCCACTGCCTACGGCCTCGCGGTCCGAGGGGCCACGCGCCTCGAAGGCTTATAAGTTACCAAGCCGTAAACGTGACGAAAAAATTTTACTCGCCATAAAACGATAAATATTATTATCGACAATTTTATTTTTAACACATCTGCTGGCGTTGCTTCGCTTTTGCGGGGAATCCTGCGGGGAATTCCGATTCTGTTTGTTTACGTTACTGTCACGTTTCTCAACGGCAACTTTTAATAGCTACTCTTCCATCCCCTGTTCGCTGTACGTTACTTGCCCATACCAGCCCATAGTCAAGACGATTACAAAATAAAAGCAATGGACAGCAAACAATGAATGGAATGTAGTAACATACATGTTCGAAAAAGAGAAGAGGCCTCGCGAAATTTACCCTGCTCACATCAATATAAAGTCTTGCCCCGCCACTGCTGCGAACTGGGTGGTTTGTGTAACTATTGGTTAAAATCGTACACGATTGAGCTCAGAAATATATTAAATAATATATACGATATTGTACAATTTCAACGCTAAAATAATCTAGGAACTGACAATTGTAGAGGCAAGGGCGGCAGAAACTTAGTAGCCTATACCTTGAATCCACCACTGGTGAAATGAGATTATTTAATAGATAGATATAAAATTGCCGTGGTGGTGCCGGCGTTAGAATTGTACCCCACCCGTGGTTGCCATAAGAGTCGGCTAATGGATGTAATCCGGAAGATGGGCAGCAGCGTCTTCCTTGAACAATCACACCGAACTGCGCTCGCCAACTCGCCTGCCAAGAGTGGCGAGTATTGGCAAACTCCCTAGGAGGAGACCTGTGTCCAGCAGTGGACGTCCTATGGCTGATGATGTGATATAAAAAAAAAAAACATACAAACCAATTTTTTAATCTAAATCGTACACAACACATAAATAGATAAATCGTATTTACTCCGATGAAAGTCTAGCGACCATTTAAAAGCTCAAATCCGTTACCAGTCGGCAACGAGCCTAACACGCTGGCGGCATTGCCACGTGAATGGCAATGCTTATGCGTCGATAAATAAGCACTTTGGTTAGGCGCCCCATCAAATAAGCGCCCAGATAAATCAAGCGAAGCAAAATTAAATTATCTAGTAATTATATCTCACTCCCGTCGCCAAGTTATCAAAATGATTTTCGGAATTAAGGCCAGCTATCAAGGCGGGATGCAATATTTGCTAAGTGAGTATCAAAGTATTCGCACGGTTACACTAATGGTAAATTTAATGGTAATATTTTTGTTTGTCAGTCAGGCTAGTTGTTTAACCACAGCTCACCTTTATGTTAAGTGACGGTGAGTTTGAAAATCGTAGGCAAGCCAAGCCTGGTAAGGAACTGACTCTCAAATTTATAATTTTACTCAAAGTAACTTTTTTTTTGTTTGTAAAAACACTATTTATATATGTAACATTTTATCAATATAGTAAACTCAACATAAGTTGTAGTTGTGTTATTGTTGTGACACGGGTAAAATTGAAAATTTTTATCTTTTTTTAAATCCGGTAAAATCTTTAGCAGAAGTTGATATAAAAACGACAGAGAAATAGTATTTCATTTTATAACTAATTTGTACGAACGACTTACCTTTATAAAAATATGCTTTCTTATAACGATGATAGCTCAGTAGTTAGTCGATTCACAAGCCGAAGGGCGTAGGTTCAAGCCCTAATAATGAGCTTGAGCTACCGGTGAAGGAAAACATCGTGAGGAATCCAAAGCTTGGTGGTAGGGTACTCTCTAGTACCCGGCTGGCTAGCTACCACCCTTAAGTTGAAAATCTACTGCCAAGCGCCTAACGTATTAACTGTAACAGCCTCACTTTAGAGCCAATTCCATTCCAGTCTAGGTGTGTTTATTATCTTCGACCAGTCAGCTCACTCAAACGAGGTACAAATCCGTATAGATTTAATATAAAAAAATTATGCTTATTTAAAAAAAAAAAAAAAAACATTATTTTGGTTTTGAACAAAAAATCTCACATCGCTTTACCGAATGGGACTCTATGAAAATTAAATAGAGTTGTTAAAGGTCCGATTTCATCAAAGCGAGGGAACCCCAGGGGGCCGATTCTGCAGATTGAGCCAAAGTAGGTCATAGCCCCGTGCGATATCGAGTGAAGAATTAAACAATATTAAAAGAGGCTGAGAGGATAAACTACCCTTCCTTTACGCCAGATTATGTTACTTCACTTGGTTTACTTTGTTGCTATGTGAAGCCGAAAATACTTTGTAACTTATGTTGAGATATAAAAAAATTAGGACGCGATAGATATCGCATCGCTTTGTATCTTATTATGTTGTGTGCCTGGTTCAAAAGTTATAGAGCGTGAGTTCGATTCCAACTCAGGACAAATATTTATGTGATAAGTATGAATGTTTGTTCATGCTTATCACACAAATATTCCTGTCCTTCGTCAACCGCATCTTCGCTTAACATCAGGTGAGATGGCGGTCAAAATTAAGCCTATATTTTGTAGCGATGATAGCTCAGTGGTTAGCGCAGTAGGTTCGCATGCCGAAGGGCGTGGGTTCAAACCCCAACAATGAGCTTGAGCTCATAAGCTCTTCAAACCATAGCATGGTGGTAGGGTACTTTCTACCACTCGACTGGCTAGCTACCACCCACAAGTTGAAAATCTGCCGCCAAGCATCTAACGGTGTGTTCCGGCAGCCTCACTTGAGAGCCAGTACCATTCCAGGCTGGATGTCCTTTACCATCTTCGACCACACCGTCACTTAACATCAGATGAGCTGTGGTGAAACAACTAGCCTGTCGATCATAAAATATATATATATTATTTAAAAAAAGGACTTAAATTTGAAATTAAGAATTTCCTATAGACTATATATAGATAATATATATATTATAGTTTATGTAATCCTTTTTTTTAATCCCTAAAATATAGTGCACAGAACAGGGCACAACTCTACAGATACTGCAGTCATTAATCTACTTTGTAGATATTTACGGCATAACTTCCATTCGAATCGGTGCCACGAGGTAACTTGGCCAGTACCTGGAGGTTAAGGCACGGTTTCAACGCTGCAACCGAGCGACGTGCTTATATTAACAATGCCCTGGCTCATTGGTAGTATGTCTGCTTCAAGAGCTGTAAGGCGCGAGTTCGATTCCCACTCAAAACAAGCATTTTGTGGTTTAATCAAAAATGTTTGTTCTGTGTTTGAGTGTTCTGTATTTATATTATAAGTAGGTATGTATTTACGAAAAAATATATAATTAAGTTTTGCCGTGGTGGTGCCGGCGTAAGAATAGTACCCCACCCTCTCTACCCGTGGTTGCCGTAAGAGTCGGCAAAGGGATGTAATCCGGAAGTTGGCAGCAGCGTCTTCCTTGAACAATCACACCTAACTGCGCTCGCCAACCCGCCTGCCAAGCGTGGCGAGTATTGGCAAAACCCCCCCAGGAGGTGGCCTATGTCCAGCAGTAGACGTCCTATGGCTGATGATCATGATGATGTATCTGACTTCCATAGTACAAGCTTATTTTGGGGTCAAAGTGTTTATTGTGTACTCGTTATTGTCCACACCAAAGATGACATAAAGAAGAGAATTGAACCTAAGTAATAAGTGTAACAACTGGCGATCTTATCGTTAAAAGTGATCTCTTTCAGTAAACTACAGGACGAAAACGATTTTAAGAAGAAAAAGACGAGTGGTGTCAATAACGAAGAAATATAGGGCAATAAAGTCTTCGGCAGGAGGTCAAGATCAGAATTGTACTTTAATAGTGTATGTACATAAAATTGTCATTGATTTATTGACACAAAGAGTGAGTAAAGCGGAGTAAATGATTTTAGATTTAGTTAGAGAATTTCATTCACATTTTTAAATGCCCTGTAATTTCGCTAGCTGTTCTTCAATCCGGAACACAGTTACGTAGGTACTATTAATTGGCGGCAAAATATCTGGTTCTGCGGTGTACCTACATAGACAATCCCCTGTTAAGATTCACCACCAATTTAGCTATATTGTACAGACAATAAGTCATTTTTATTTCAGAAACAAAATGTCTTTTAAGGTCACCCATTCGAATGTTGACCGAATCGTCCGTTGCTTAACTTCGACGATCTTTTGAGAACACATAATCAATCTACTCCACGAGCACTACGTTATTGTCGCCACAAGGAAACACCAGCATATGATGCAGCTTATATATTATTTCCTACGGGAGTCCTATCGAAGTTACACGAACAAATTAATGGAAATTTGTTCAAAATTTGTAGCTTTGTTTTGAAGGAAACTGGTTTAACTTTGTGATTTGCAGTAACTGCAACTTGTGCTTCAGCGGGGCCTTGTCTGCAGTTTAATTTTACATAATTTACATATTGGGATGAAAGTTTGGCCTAGCAAAACAATGATTAAAGCGACAAAAACATAATACAAACTGTACTATATTCAGATACTAAAGTAATCAGCCATGTACTTGTTATAATTTTACTTGGTGGTAGATTTCCTTAACAGGAGGTCGTCTAGGTAGGTACCACCGCAGTACCAGATATTCTGCTGCCAAGCAGTAGTGTGACAAACATCACTGTGTTCTGGTTTGACAGTTACTGCGTCTAGCGCTAGGGCTGTTGAGACTAACCATCTAATGAAACAAGGTAATCAGCGCCAAAGCAGCGATGCCCTGAACTTTGTTTTGCTAATCAAAGTTCTATGTATCACTGCAATGTTCATGGATAAGCGTTAGGATCTTACCATCAGGAGAGCGTCTCGTTCGACTCATTGCATAAATGCCCTATTGGGATTCAATAACGCAAAATATGAAATGTATTACAATAATACACAACACGCTAAGTATGATAAGCGACTTGGAAACACACTTTGGCACATGTCACGAACAGAAATGAAAATAATATTTTATGAAACGCGCGAACGGACAAAGGTCGGACACAACTGGCGGCAAAATAATCGGGAAAATTGGAAAGCGGAATATCGGAAAGCCGGGAATCGGGTAATATAGCAGATATTGGGAAATGTCGAGTTTCCTAGTTTATGAGTCGGTAGCGCGACGGGAACCTGCTAGAAACGAATGATAATGCGGAGCAGTTCAAACTCAAGTAATATTAGCTACTATTTCTTCTATTTATTTATTTATTTATATTATGAACATCAACATTGTGTACATTATCTCATGACACAAAGTAAGAACTTTGATTTTTCTACATCAGCTTTGATTAGATAATAGATAGAAACTATTTATTGTGTACACCAGAAATAGAAAAAAACAATCAGAAAACATAAAGAGTTTTATGAGCTAGTGCGTAGTTTAAGTTTAACGCTTTCTTTCGATGGTCTCAATAGGCCTGTAATTTCTACTGCTTTCAGGTATAAGTTTTACGACATAAACAAACCAGCAAAAGTTGAAAGTAAGTTTATACTAAGTCGTAGACAACAGGTATTATCGGAGATCTTAAACTGCTAAGGTATATTTAAATAAAAGTCTCATTGATTTTTAGTTAAATTTTTATTGTCTTTGGTTATACAAAAACATGAATTAATTTTTAAAATAACTTACAAAAACACATTTATTTTTTTAAATTTTAATAAATACATCGTGAATCACTAAACTTGTACATTGATAATAATAGTACTTTTTTTTATTTATTTTATGGTCAGTTATGATATGGCTGATATAAATTATAGTAATATTAAATAAAATTAAGTTAATTCAGAGAAAACATTTGATAAAATAAATTTTGTGGGTACTATTCAAAAAAATACAATTGAGCTAATAAGTGTTCTACAAAGTGTCTTTTTATCCGGTGATGGTGTAAAAATAATAAATATATCAGAATCATGTTGTTAAATGAAATATGATGATAAATTATTAATAAATGATACTGTCATCTTTAATATTATGTAATGTAAAGTTATATAATATACAAAATGTATAACACAAGACAGTGGAGTAGAGGGAGCAGCGACTACATTTAGAGGAGTAGTGCATTATATAATATTATTTATATAATTTATACAAATCCTCAAATTTATTTCCACAAACTACTCTTACGCCATTAAAAATCCCATCAAATATTTTATTAAACTTACATTCGGTTTAGTTTTCATTATTTTTATTCAATTTTCATTTATACACGTACTACAAATACACGACAAATATGTAGTTTAAACAATTCAGTTCATTTTATTCCCTTGTCATTATATAAATATGATTTTGAAATATTAACATCTAAAGAGAAATTCATTCATGCAAATTTTTCACCATTACAATATTCCGTCCGAGATGGGGCATCAAACATCGTTATAGTATGAACACAAAATAAAATTAATACATATGTGTATAATTTTTATTTATTCTATTCCTTTTTTATTGAATCTATCGCTAATAATATAATATGGAAGTTATTATAAAAAATGATACCGAAATATTGAGCGATTTTCATTTGCTTTATTATGACAAGAGACATAAGTTTTATTTTATATTTATACATTAGTAATGTACTTCAAAGAAATATTCCCATTTTTTTTTTCTTTGTTGACTGGCTAGGTTCTTGACCCCAACTCGCCTGATATTAAATGATGGTGTGGTCAAATATGGTAAACACATTTAAACAGGAATGGAACTAAAAATATAAAATTAAAAAACCTTCATTCTATTATACCACAGTAAAGTATATAACCAAAGGTTATATAACTTAATTTACTTTCACTATAATAAATATGTAACGGTAATAAACATGAAACGGTTATAAGATATCTTGACGTTACTTAACAAATATAGTAAAAATCACTAGAAAAAAATTGTTTCAGCGATTTAAATACCCGATCAACAGAAGTCAAAGAAATAAATTGAAAATTGAGTAAAAGTTTTTTACCATGATATAACAGTATATTCCAGTTATTTTGTTTTCCTTCCTTTCAGTTTACTAAAACTTTTCTAATGGTACATAATAACTTGTGCTTGAAAAAAAAAACATTTTTATAATCACGGTACTAATCACTTAACAAATAATATAATCTAGAAAACAAACAGTAATAAATGGGTAATGTTGCTTAATAAATATATGTTACCATTTTTTTTTTTGTTTTACTTATGCGGTATTACTCACGTTTAATTATCAGTACCTGGTTGACCGAGCATGAAATAAAACGACGTTTTCTGAAAATGAAACCTAGTTAGATCGATTTTTCGCCCCCGAAACCCCCTGGATACAAAATTTCATGAAAATCGTTGGAGCCGTTTCCGAGATTCAGAATATATATATATATATATATATATATAGATATACAAGAATTGCATGTTTATAGATATAGTACCTGGTTGACCGAGCATTGCTCGGCTGAAAACATGGGTAAAACGACGTTTTCTGAAAATGAAACCTAGCTAGATCGATTTTTCGCCCCCGAAACCCCCTGGATACAAAATTTCATGAAAATCGTTGGAGCCGTTTCCGAGATTCAGAATATATATATATATATATACAAGACTTGCTCGTTTAAAGATATAGCGATATATATATATATATTCTTTTTGAGATTGACGTATATATATTTTAGCAATGTTGTATTTGTTGCATTTAAATAATTACTTCTGATTCAAAACCTTTAACAATATACATTATGCATAGTAATATAATTATATTAGTAATAATATTTTTATATTAAATAGATATACGTTTGGCCACCAACTCGCCTGATGAAAAGCGATGGTACGGCCGAGGATGGAGCACGCCGATCTAGAAGAAATCTATCCATTCTAACTTCAAAAACGTCCGAATTGTAGTTTAAAGGAAACAGAACAGCCGCTAGCCGCAGCTATTAATAATAGTAATTAGTAATGTGTAATCAGATGTCAATATAAAAAAAAAACAATCTAATCTCCCCTAACTGTACCCGGTGCAAAGGTCTCCATCACGCTGGCCGCATTATGACGCTGGATGGCCATGGACAACCTCTGCACAAGGTACTAGCCAGCGTCATCGCTCCAAATGCCATTTCCATATATTAGTACCTATGATATAGATAATATAATTAAACGTGAGTAATTCCGCATAAGTAAAAGAAAAATGTGTCATAACCACGTCAGTTTCCATAGTAAAGTATGTAACCATATTTACATAATTATTTAAGATAGTCTAGAAATAAATTGAACTCTAATTCTATTAAGAGGGACACATAAACAACATTGTCTAATTTACTGTGCGCATTGACAATACTTTTAGGAATTAGAATAATTACCAGAATATGATTACAAATACAATATTTTTAATTTTAGTCATATTCGTTCGTAAAATGCTGAGTTCAATGTTAAAACGTTAGAACACAAATAATTGCATTCGCATTTTTGAACGACTAAGGGCCCACGCTCACGAGTGCAACGAGGAAATCATCGAAGTACTTATTTTAAAATGAAAATTATATACAGCTTACTACTGCATCGAATAAGGCTCTCGAGTGATTAAAAGGGTTGTTGTTGACAAAAGAGTATGAGTCTCCAAAAAATCAAAATAACGTATTAACGCACCCATTTTTTTATGGTTGGCAGACGGAGTTATGGTCACGGCGTAGTCGAAGATGGAATAACACACCTAGCCTGGATTGCAACTGGCTCTCAAATGAGACTAAAGGACTACGCCGTTGTATGCTTGGTGGCAGATTTTTCAACTTGAGGGTGGTTGCTAGCCCGTCGGGTACAAGAAATGTCATGCTATGGCTTTCTCGCGATGTTCTTTCGATATGGGCAGCTCAAGCTCATTGTTGATATTTGATCCCACGAGTGTGAGTGACCCGCGCTGTGTGTGTGATCTGTCATAGCTACAAGTTTCATTTTACATTAGTCTCTTGATACAATCTGTTGGCTTCTATTATTCTTAAAATTCAAGTAAATCACAATACAACGTAATCTCAGAATATTTGTATGCAAAGTGTGCACGTTACTAAACTTCCCGCGGACGAATAATCGCACAACCTGTGTGTAGTCAGTGCCAAGTCTTCGGCGTATATATTTTCGGACTCTTGTCGTCCGTGGACGAAAGTGCCTAGTCTGCGCAGACCCTTATAAATTATTGAAATTGGCACACGTTATCTACATGTATTTGTAATATTATTTTGGCCACCGTTGTACATTAATTGTATTCTTAGGTAGAAATACGCATTTTAAACTAATCTTTTAATTAAATAACGAAGCAAAAACTCGTTTTAATAACTTTTTTTTTTTTGTTTCTGTAATTCATATACATATACATATAATTGTTTGTATGTATGCAAATATTAATATCTTAGATTAGTTAATAACAATTAACTTTTCAATATAAACAGATAATTAACAACAAATTTAATGTATAGGTACGATTTTCTTAAATAATAATAAATGTCGTAGGACATTACACACAGCGCCATCTGACCCCAAACTTAACAAAGCTTGTACTATAGAAGTCAGATAACTGATAGAATACATAAATACTTTTTTTAAATAAATACATACTTATAATACATACAGAACACCCAGACCCAGAACGAACATTTGTTTATATCACAAAATGTTTGTCCTGGATGGTAATCGAACCCACGCCCTTCAGCTCTTTAAGCAGATATACTACCAATGAACCAACAGGGCTGTCAAATTAAATGCGTACTTCTCCGGGAATGGTATAAAATTTCAGGTATAAGTCAAATCTAGAGATTAATTACAACTACGGTTAACTATCTTGATATTATTATATAAATTCTATCACACATCCAATATTTTATAATAATAATAATTAATAAAGGTTAATAAAACCCCTCTCACAAAAATAATAACATTGTACGACACTCAGATTTGACGCATAAAATAATTATTAGGTACGTAGTTATGTATATAAATACTTATGTATCCTTATATTATATGTAAGTAGTAGGTAAATCAATAATAACATCTATTACGTTACATATAATTTATAATAGATCTGACACATTTAATATATAACTAGGAATATCGAATCATAAATTTTATTTACATTTATATATAAATTAGGTAAGTACATAATAATATTTAGAATATAATCCTTGTAGCTACATTTGACACATATTATATTAAATTACATATATATTAATAGCGTTGTAGATGGGTACTCCATATTTATACTATAATTCATAGTTAATAAATGCTTAGGTCTACCCGTTTAACTCACTTTTATATTATTTTAAACCGATTAAGTTAATCACAAAAGTGATGGATATCATACGTTTATAATAATAAAAGGCAATTTTAGATTAATCATTAAACGTAACTTAAAATGAGTGAAACGGGTTATCTAAGTACTCTCATCTATAGTTTATTAATTTGCAATCGTTGTATAATTTATTCACTCGTGATCCGCTCTCATTTTTATATTTTTTTTAAATTTAAATGATATATTACTTTTAGCAAAATATTGAAAGAGAAAAAAATATATTAAAATAGTAATCGCAACAATTAAATTTTATTACACCGACGATAATATTAATTTAGTAAGTAGTATGAGTATTGCTTAGATTTTCTATAACTAGAAAACTCACATGAAAACGATAAACACACATCAAGGCTTTAAGATTATCTCATATTTGATGATTTGTAACAAACACTCATTAACTAGCAAAATATATAACGACAAAAACATTTGGTCTCAAATCACATCATTTGGCCTCAAAAGTATTATTGCTAAAACTATCTATTCCAGTTTTATAGATCATGATCAAACTGGGTTTTTATCACTTATTTAACACAAATAATTTTTTTAATAAGACAGAAGTAATATGTGTTTAGCGTTTGATAATGAACATAACAGCATTAAATTCGTTCATATTTATCCTAGAAGCTCAAGACCTTTGGGACTAGAAAACCACACGAAGGACTAGCTTTGGCACGCACTAAGTACACAAGTTCCATTAACACAGCTTTTTCCATCTAACTAAACTACATTCACCATTTGGTATTAAGGATTCATTTTAATTTCATTTGTTTTAGTCTTCTTCTTAAAACAGGAGAAGATAACTAATATTCTAACAGCATCTGTACTGCCATAGCTGCTAACCGCTTGGATGGCAAACGCTAGATCAAAACTATGAAAAAGTGACGAACAACTATAAAAACAAATATAACATTTATAAATAAAATATTACTACCATGGACGGGACAGTAAATCACAAATGAAAACAAAACTGCTCGTAATGAAAATGAAGGACTTAAAAAACTAATCAATAGGCTAAACCATTTTTATACTTCACTTTTTAGTCTTTTTATTTTAATCAGATAGTTTATTTAAATGTTCAAAATTTGACAATGCACAGTCAACTCTAGTGACTCAAAGCTTTGGTACCAAAATTGGGCAATCTTCATCTTGGTACCGAACCCTAAGTATACACACACTGTTCCACAGTTCCACTAATTGTACACACCTCTAGTCATTGCCTCGCGATTCCGGTTGTGCCACTTGCACGTGAGGATCCTCACATACGTTCGCCTGAAAGTAGCATTGCACAACGCATAGCAAACTGGATTAATCGTCGAGTTGATGTAACAAAGGGCATAAAAAAACGACCACAGTTCATCTGGAATGCACCCCGTACAAGCCGCCACTGGCTTCACCAGCACCAGAATATTATAAGGCGTCCATGTTAGAATGAACGACAGAAGAATCGCCGAAAGCGTTTTAGCAGCTTTCGTTTCTTGTTTCTTCTCTTGAGTTTTCTTCTTTTTGGGTTGCTTCGACGTAATGCCCTTTCCAGCCAGCTGTTTAGGTATGATTTTGGCATTTAGTGGGATTCTGACATCTTGAATGTGTGATGTTCTTCTAGTAAGCGTTGTATGACCTCCAGGATGAAGATTTAGTTCTGAATCTCCTCTAGTGGGTCTGAAGTGCGGTCGATTAGCAGATGGTGGTGATTCTTCTGTAATCATTTTGATGGTAGCTCTTTCCTGGTCTGATTCTGGTAGCCTTATAAGGATGGTATAGACTGAATCTGCTGAGGCAGACTTCGGTGCGGGTGAGGTAGTGGCGTTGATTCTCGTATTAGGGGGTAGAGAACGACTATCTCTAGCAGCGGGTATGGGAGGGGGGTCGTAGTTCCGACGGAGGGGAGAGGTGCCCCCATCACCAGATCCTTGTGAGGAACGCGTGGCGTACGGATCCCTGATTACGTTCAGCGATGTACACCTGCAAGAAAATAATACAAATAAACAATAAACATGGCTTACGAAGCTAATAAACTCGAGATGAAATAAAACTTTAACGTGGAAGCTTCATTCCCGGTACTATATCGTCTATTACTCTGCGAATGTCATGTATCATTTGCTTGTCTCCTGTTTTATATGGACGGCTGTTATTAGTCATTGATATTTTACTATATGAAAATAGATTTTGTTATATTTTGGAGGATAACAGTTTACCCCCAACTTCCTAAACAATATGAGTAACGGCATGGTTGAAAACTGTAAACATACAAAACCTTTAAAAAAGTTAATGTTTGGTAACTCAAAGCAGACTTAAATTAACTCATCAGCCAAGTACTTTACCATTGGAGTTTGGCTTTTTCAGGATAGGAACTATGAATTTATTTGGCAGTGCAAGCCCATTGTTCAAATTTGAATCCACACTTATGGCATCGTGGACGTCAAGCGTGTCTAAATTGGTCCAATTAATTAAATTACATCCTTACCTAGAGACAGTGCTTTGCAGCGGCGTCTCGACAGAGACGGGCGTGGCGTATCCTGGGTCGGAGGGGTCCTCCTCAGGCTCCGTGTCCTCCAGGTCTTCGCGGCCGGAGTGCCACCACGCCAAGCACCATGCATGAATCGTCTGCCAACCACGTTTAGGGCGACGCGATGACAAACCCTACAGAAGAAAAAGTTTTGTGAGAATCCTTCCCATTTTTTTCAAACTTTCGCGACTTGAACACATTGTTTTGTTTATCACCGAGTCTTAATCGCGCATAAAACTGCCGTGCAGTAGCCGTGGTCAACTCGTAACCACAGCTTTTGCACCATGGCCATCAAGGTAAATAGACAAAACTATTTTCATAGTATTTTGTGCGCGATGACAACCCGGTGACAAACATAATTAATCCTCCACATTACTATGATAAAACAGAAAGTATACTATTTTAAGCTACATGTAAGTTTATACTAAAATTCACCGCGGTTGCTTATGTTTTTGTTGATAAAAACGTAACAACAGTACAAATTAATGGCTGGCTACCCTCAAGTTGACAATCTGCCGCCAAGCACTTAACGGTCTGTTCCGGCAGCCTCACTTGAGAGCCAGTTCCATTCCAGGCAAGGTGTGTTTACTTCGACCACAACCGTCACTTAACATCAGATGAGCTGTAGACAATAACCTAGCCTGTTTTTTTTTTAAATTCCTATAATGTTTGCTTTTGACTATTTGACAACAACCTCGGTAGAATCTACCTTTGATTACCTTTGATTTAAAAATATTTTTCTAGAAACACAGACTCCGGCAATGTATTCCACATCCTGGTTCATCGAAATGGTTAGAGCCGTTTATGAGATATCAAAAAATATATATACAACCCATGAAACAAAAATGATTTGCTATAATATTTTTAAAACTTTAAAAAATTATGCATTTATCTAAAACTTCAATTAAACACTGTGTAGAAATATGGTAATCCCGGTACAGCGAAGTTAGTACTATTCAAGTTTTGTGCAAGCACAGCATCCAAACAGTTGTTATGGTTAGGGTTGCGACATAAACTGGTATGAAGTGAACTAAGTTGGAAGTCCGCCAGAAGTGATTGGGACCATCATTTGGCACGATATGCCACATCCAGGTTCCGAAACAAGATGTAGTAGCCTGATTTTTATAGCAAAAATATGAAAATAACGTAAACATGGCTGACACAATTAGGGTTGTCAATCGTTCACTATATTTTGTTTGGGAAATATCGGCATCTTTGTGATGGAAAAAATTTCATCCGTTAATGGTGGATATTTCCCAAGTACAGATGACGTAGCTCTATGATGAATATCTACGTACGTAATAGGCGCTTTGACTCTAATAAAAATAACATAAATGGATATCGATGTGCATTTCATATAGCGCCATCTAGCCTTTAAGTATGCAAAGTTTGCACTATGGGAATCAGACAACTTTTAAAATACTTTATTTTACAAATACATAACACTCACATACATAAACATAGAACGAAGATCTGTATTCGTTATTTAAATGTCTGTCCTAGGTGAGAATCGATTTCACGACCAAGAAACACAACTACTAAATGCTAAAAAGGCTATTATTTTAGCGCTTACTAAAACATTTTAACTAGAATGTAAAATATCAAAGCGTATATAATTTATGTACTAACGATGCAAATAACAGCGGTATTTGTACGACCCATTTGTAATGCGGCGACAGTAAAATAAACTAATTCGACACGTTCGACAATAACTGGGCCCATTACCTCTCGCCCCCAATATCATTTTGACTACACGCAATTTAGAAGCCTCGCCCTTGACTTCCCACAATAAGAAAAAAGAACTGTAATTGAACATTTTTTTTTACCATATTGCTCCGAAACAGCCTTGTTAACTATCCCACTGCTGGACGCGAGCCTCATCTTATTGTCAGAAGGGTAAGTCCACCATTTTGACTACGAGTATATGCGGGTTGGTAGACTTCAGACATCTTCAAAAACTTTGTTTTTAAATGAATTCTCGAACATATCGGTTTTTTATGTTTGACAAGCTTGGTGTTTGACCACAGCTCACCTGATTTTAAGTGACTGTGTGGTCGAAGATGATATATATATTTGGCCTGGAATAGAACTGACTGAGAATGCCGGAACACACTTTTAGGTGCTTAATGGCAGTTTTTCAAATTGAAGGTGGTAGCTAGCCAGCCGAGTACTAGAAAATACCTTACCATCATGCTATGGTTTCCTCACAATGTTTTCCTTCACTGGCAGCTCAAGCTCATTCTTGGCTTTAAGCCCACGCCCTTCAGCGTGTGAACCGACACGCACTAACCACTGAGCTATCATCACTACAAATACAAATGGTTTCCTCACGATATTTTCCTTTACCGCTTGAAGTCAGCGACACAACTTAGAAAAAACAGAGGCGTGCCCTGTCACTCGAACCCAAGACCTCCAGATTAGAAGCCAGACGGTCTCCCAACTAGGCATATTACTGTATTGTATTTATTATATACGTATACAAAATACGGTTACTTAATAAAATGTACCTACATAATATAAACCTTCCCTGGAATCGAGGGAAACAATACCCCTTTCTGTTATTCTACGTCTATAGAATAAGAAATATATCAATACCACGTAAAATAGTGCTTTCCTCTCTTACTTTTACAACATCATAGTTGATAGAAGAAGACAAAATACTAGGTAACTGTTAAGAAACGTTTATATGTAAAGAGACTGTTTTTACTGTAGATAGGCTTGCGTTTGACCGCCATTTCGCCTGATGTTAAGCGAAGATGCAGTCTATGGTGGAGCACGCTCGCCTAGAAGAAGCCGATTCACTCGCGGATCGAAGGCACCCAGATTGTATATGTCAGGGAATACCCACTCGGGTAGCAAATTCCAGTTTGGTGGTTCGTACAATGAAAGTAGATTCAAACCGTTTAGTTCAAGTTTATGGTTTTTAGGCTAGAGTAAACGACAGCTTTCTGATAGCTTTTCCATAAAAAGGGTTTTTGCGATTTTAGGTCTATATCTTATATCGTAAAAGTTCACTAAGCTGAATGCAGTAGTAGTATAACCACCGATCCGTATATCCCTACATAATGAATAAGTATAAAGGCAGCGTAGCGGAAGCGCAAGTAATTATAATTAATGACTGACCAGCGGTATCGTTGCGCTGGACACGGCGGTAAATTCCATTACGGATAGGACGAACTTTAATTAATATTCTGCCAATTTCAGGTGACAGAGATAAAGGGTAAGGGAAAAATAGAATTTATGGCCTTCAAGGATGCGCTAGAGGGCTAAATTACCATCCTTTACCAATATAAGTGAACCTATTGGTCCGCCATCTAGTTACATTCACAAACAACCCAAATTCACTGCCGGGGGAACTGAATCCGAATCAGGCCTGTTTTTTAGGGTTCCGTATCTCAAAAGGAAAAAACGGAACCCTTATAGGATCACTTTGTTGTCCGTCTGTCTGTCTGTCAAGATGTCTGTCCCCTTTTCTCAAGAACACGTGGAGGTATCAAACTGAAATTCATATCTACTCAAATACTCAGGTCTACTGTCCCTTGGAGCTATGTTAAAATCAAACTTTAAGCCAACGCAATCAAAATATTCAGCCGTATATGCTGCAAATTTTCGACACTCGCAAGGGAATCAAAACCTACAGGGTACTTCCCGTGAACTCAGAATCTTGAAATTTGGTACGAAGCAACGTCTTATAGCACAGATAAAGGAAAAATGGAGAAAAGCATAAATTACCATAAAAAAAATACCATAACTTTTACTTATTATACCTACAGGTTTGTACGGAGCCCTCGGTGCGCGAGTCCCGACTCGCACTTGAATGAATGAATGAATGAATGAATGAATGAATGAATGAATAACTCTTTATTGTACACACTTAAAATTACATAATACAGAAGAAATTAATTAGTTAAAAGGTGTAACAACTGGCAACACAAGGTGTAACACTTGGTCGGTGCTATGTAAATTTTCCCACTGCTGGGCGCGGGTCTTTTCTCTTTGAGAGAAGGTTAAGGCCACAGTCCGCCACTCTGGCTAAGTGCGGGTTGGTAGATTTCACACATCTAAGAGAACTTTTTTTTTATGAACTCGCAGACGTTTAAATTTCCTCACGATTTTCCTTCACGGTTTGAAGTCATCGGCATTACGCACATAACCTAGAAAAGACAAATGCGTGCCGGGGGAACTAGTTTAGTTTATTATGACCATGACTAGCGCGAAAGGATTCATTTCTTGCGTAATTTCACAGTCATTGCAGGCTGCAATCAACAAATGCTTGATGATTTTACTAGCAATGATAGTCATATATTTGCATTGGTGGTGCCGGCGTAAGATTTGTACACCACCCCCTCTACCCGTGGTTGCCGTAAGAGTCGGCTAAGGGATGTCATCCAGAAGACGGGCAGCAGCGTCTTCCTTAAACAATCACACCTAACTGCGCTCGCCAATCCGCCTGCCAAGCGTGGCGAGTATTGGCAAAACCCCCCCAGGAGTGGACGTTCTATGGCTGATGATGTGATGTGATAGTCATAAGTATAAATAAAAAGTATAAAACCCCCTGACAGTTACTTGGTGGTAGGTACCACCGCAGTACCAAATATTCTACTGTCAAGCAGTAGTGTGTTCCGGTTTGAAGGCAGCTAGCGAAATTACAGGGCTGTTGACACTGAATGTTTCGAAGTAATAAGCGCCAAGATAGCAATACCCTGGACTTTGTTACTCAAAGTTCTGTGTATCACTACAACGGTCATGGAAAGACTTATTATTATAAAAGTCTAATTTTGTACATTTTTTTAAATTTCTCTTTAACTGTTATTAATATTAAAATTGTTCAAAAATTAAATAGACGATGTTAGCAGCCATTACAAAGTTTTATCACATTACGAAAGCGGCAACTTGCGAAGTTGGACAGTGAAGAAGTAGAGTTCCTTTAGAACGAGTGAGCCATTTATTACGCTCTGGCTCTGAAAGATATGAAAGGAAAGAGGTGTAAAATGAGGGAACCTTTTTAGATAAGTTTACATTATACTCTCTTTGCGTAATTACATTGTACCTTTAGGGTCCCGTAGTAAACCTAAAGTTCTTTAGCGTCGTCCTAAAGTGAAACGCAGGGCCTTCGTTAGTTTTTAATTTTTTTTTTAAATCAATTTTAAACGATTAAGGGTTCTTTTTATGCAAATAACGCATATATTAAGAATCCTGCGCGCCATATTTAAATATAGCTCAAAAAACACGGGATTTCCCTAGAGGGTATTCACTGAAAACCTAAGAACCCCCGCGCCCCAGTAACCAAGCGAGGTATTTTGAAGAATGTAAATGTTAAATGTAATATATATTAGCTGACCCGGCGAACTTCGTATCGCCTAACAGTCAACAGACATACCGCGCCACCTACCGGGTCCAATTACGATTTCAAACCATCCAGGAACCCATTGAAATATACACACAAAATTTCATCCAAATCGGTCCATCGGCTTATATTAGGAGGTGACAGAAGATATATGATATTGAAGCGCGCCTACAACCACATCTTACATACTGTCGGGATGGCTGGCAGTAAACGCTTAGTAAAAATAAAAGCATTAAGTCCTCCTTTTGTACATATTCTAATAAGTGTGCAATAAAGTATTAAATAAATAAATCAAGTCTAGTATGGTACATCTCCCGTCTGCTCTTTATTTTATATCGTTTTTTCATTATTGGTTACCTGGAAGAGATCGCTCTTAGGGATAAGGCCGCCACTTGTGGCACTAGCTCATAATATTCTTTTGTTTTCTGTACTCTTTTTCTTTTTCGGTGTGCCCTATAAAGAGTTTCTATCTATCTATCTATCTATCTATCTAAATTGCAAAGAAAAACTTTCATGCAAAATTCGATATCAATATGTATAAAAAAATTATTAGCGCCCCTGTCGGAAATAAATGGTAACCGAAACTCACTTGCTACAATTTTTCATACAATTTTAGTATTAAAAAAATTAAGTCGGCAGATTTACTTTCCGTACACATTTTAGTCCCTTGGAACAAAAAATTATAAAAGATAAGCTCAGCTGCAAAACCATAGCGCTAACGTATACTTCGGTATTATCAATTGAAAGCTGGTGATACTCGCCCGGTAATAACGGTTTCCTGATCTGATTGGATCAGCTTTGGAATTGCGGCTGAATTCAGAAATGATATTAGAAACTCGTCGCTGCTACAGACTACATAATACCCGGCAGGTAAACCGCGCGCTTTCTGTTGGAATTTGGGCGCAATTCGGCTAGTTAGAGCGCTTACAAAACTTTGTGTTTAATATTTCTTCTAGGTCTAACTTTCAGAGTTCTCCCTAGGACCATAACAGAATCAGAATCAGAATCAGAATATTTTATTGTGTAAAACTGTGTACAATATTAGATTATAGGTATTAGTCATATGCCAGTACTTACAAACAGTCTTGTCCTTGCGGACATACAATAATTATTATAACCACCGAGCACCATTCCAGAAAAAATATCACTTACCTAAATATTCATTTACAGAGTAAAATGCTTTTTCTTGTAACCAAGCTCGCAACCTATTTCCAAATTTAGTTATAGGCAATGCCTTGATTATGTCAGGCAATTTATTATATAATGTAATAGACATTGTCATACAACTATGTTCATAGCGTGCTGTGCTATTTATGTAGTTTCTTACCAATCTAAACATATGTCTTTCACATCCTCGTCTGTATTTTTCTAATGCTGTATACAATATGCATATGCATATGAATATATCTACGTTATATTTGCGAGCAATGCTTTGTAATAATCTGCCAGTTAAACGATTGAAATGCAATTGTATTTTCAATCATCAACATCCATAGCTTTTTTTTAATGTTAAACTAATGATACGAACGAGACGCTCTCCTGATGGTAAGACATTTCGTTCGTAGTGAGTACCTGGTGGTCCCGGCGCGGGTCATGCAGGGCTCGCACGTGGTACACGCTATCAGCGTCCCCCGACTCGGAGCGAGCTCTCCCGTCTATCTCCTTCGTCTCGTCACTGCAACAAACAAACGCAAATTACTTTGCTATTATAGCTAGATGATAGCGAGTCGCTAACGAAATCTAGGGCCAAATAGTAAGCACATATTACCATTCATTTACCATGGTGGTGCCGGCGTAAGAATTGTACCCCACCCTCTCTACCCGTGGTTGCCGTAAGAGTCGGCTAAGGGATGTAATCCGGAAGATGGGTAGCAGGGTCTTCCTTGAACAATCACACCTAACTGCGCTCGCCAACCCGCCTGCCAAGCGTGGCGAGTATTGGCAAACCCCCCAGCAGGAGGCCTATGTCCAGCAGTAGACGTTCTATGACTGATTATGATGATGACGATTACTATTCAAACTAAGCAATAAGAAAAAAGCTATGCAACGGTTTGCAACTTTAACTTTTATCAAATTATCACAGATTCCGAGAGCTCCACTACCTCGCTGTGCGAATAAGAAAATACTTAACAATGTGCAATACTGCGATATTGAACCCTTTGACAGCCCAAGGTATATATTTGAAACACTATATATACCTTGAACACTCAAAATGAACTTTCGCGAAGTAACGCCTGAATCAATCAATTACCTTTGCCAGCCCTTTTGGCTCATTGGTAGTATATCTGATTAAAGAGTTGTAAGGCGTGAGTTCGATTCCTACTCAGGACAAACATTTAGCAACATAAACAAATATTTGTTCTGTGTGGGTGTTCTGTATGTATTTAGAAAAAAAGTATTCAATCAGTTATTAGACTTCCATAGCATAAGCTTCGCTTTGTTTGAGGTACCATAGTAGTAAGTATACATATATACCAAGGTAAATATAACCCTTATTTACCAATAGCCATTGTAAACTAATTTCCACAAACTTCGCATCCTTCCTCTCGTAAATAATATAGAGATTTGCGTCCCAAGACAACATGAGCAAGTTTGTAATTCAGTTGGTAACCTTAAAGACAGTCTGTAACCTCGGTAGAGACGGCGGCCATTTTGACAATAACTCATTCTAACTACCGAATAATATGGAAAGATTACATTTAATTATAATAAATCATGGAAAACTAAATACTGATTGTATTAATAAACATGTTTCATTTTACATCCAACGCCATATGCATTATACCAGGTGGTTGGTTGGTTAAAGTGCTAAACGTTCATTTCCGCCCTAGAAATCATAATTCATTGGTTCTTTGATGAACTGTTATCTTTTTTTGTGTGCAATAAACTTAATTTGTGACATTTATTTTGACACACGACAACTAAATTTAGGCATGTCAATAAAATTTGTCTATTTACACGCTTATAGGACACAAATTGTGACTAAGGTGATTGATTATATGGGGTTGCAGTTCTCCTTAATAAAACAAAAATGTATCTCAACTTTTACCAATTTTGAGTATATAGGTACACCACCTTTTTCAAATAACAGGTTCTATTTAGCCACAAAAACACAAAACTCGATGACACTTTATTTCTAAAATTGAGGTTCTTCTCGTATTTATGCGTAAAACAGAAACAAACACTGAAACTTATCTCATGATACGTATGTATGTAACAACCAATATCCGTAAAGTCATTTTCACATTTTCTGTATCTTCCATTCGTCCCCTTAGACGAATTTAAATGTTAAGCCGTTAGCCTATAGAATATCCCAAATATTATCAGGGCGAGCGAAGAGAGCCCTATCACTATCACACAACCTGAGCATTTCTGTGGTTCACTTTACTGAAAAACTATCACGCCTTTAGATTTGTGCTTTAACATAGTAATTAAACTTCATATCTAGAAGTGTTATCTGTCAAAAAAATAATAATTATACAACCATTAAAAAAATGAATATTAACAATTTTGTATTCGTTGGATAGAATGTTATTGTACTACTGACGCCATCTGTTAGAAAGCCAGAGACGTAACTAAACAAAATTTAAAATAAAAACTGTCTTAAAAAATATTACCCGTTAGAAAAACTACGCGAGCCTAAGCTCAACTTTTGGCTAGTGTATGTTATTTATGACGTTTACATATAGTGCAAATATCAATTAGCTGAGTATCCTATCGATGGTGCGTCAGTGCTTCACGTCGGAATAGCTGCTTACATTATACCAATCACTTGTTCTTCAGCGCATGGAGTACTTTTGTGAATAGATCCATGAAGTGCCAGCTAGAGACGGTGGAATTTATTGAGAAGTGTGCCAGAAGCTCATCTGCAACGACTACATTACTAGCTAGTTTACCAGTATTATATCGGAGACATTTCAGAGAGTATGCAAATCTACATAGACTAATTCCCCCAAACCCATTCTTCTATTGGGCATCCAGAAGTTCGTTAAAACGATTTCGTTGTGCGGTCGCTAAACAGTGGAATGCACTGCCCGAGTGGATGTTCCCCGATTGATACAATATGGGTGTCTTCAAGTTGAGAGTGAATTAGTATCTTCTGAGCAAGCGTGCTCCATCTTAGATCGCATCATAACTTAGTACCAGGTGAGATGGCGATCAAACGCAAGACTATTTTATAATAAAAAAGCTATGTAGATTGCTCTTCTGCACAATAATGTAAAACTTTTTCATACTTCAACGTTTTCTATCAGCCTATTCTTTTCTCCCACAATGGCACAAAATAGGATAATCAAAACCACCTAAAGTCTGAAACTACTTGGCTCACTGCCAAATGCAACCTCAAACTTACGCATAAGATAGAGAAAGTTATATAGAAGGTTGAATTGAAAATTAGTATGGATGGAGCGTCTTGCAAGATTTAAAAGGGAAACGGTAGAAGCAGCAGTTTTTTTATGAACTGCACAGCAGTCGAGAAGTTTATAAACAAACAGGACTGATTCACGCGTGATATAGTAATTGTTGTTGTCAAATCATTTGTTTCCTGAGAGATATAATCTAGATTTTTCCATCGCTTACCATTAGGCGAGTTTGTGGTCAATGCGGACTTGTAGATATATAGATAAACTCTTTATTGTTCACACCAAAAATAAATATCAAATACGATAGAAAAATATAAACTTATAAACAATTGATTTTTATTTTACCGATAATAGCAATCTCTTCCAGGCAACCCTAGGATGGAAAGGTTTCAGAAACCAGTCAAAAAACGAGGTGTGCCAATAATAAGGAGAAATAAAAAATATTTTCTTTGGAGTACCTAACTACAGGTAAGTAATTGGTTATCTTACAATAAAAAAAATTGTATTCACATGACGTCTGCCTGACGTCTTTTGGGAAGAAAATACGGCTAAATTACTTCTCAATAATCTAGAGGTAAATAATTTTATCGTACCCAAGTCTATTCGTGTATAGTTTTAAACCTCAAGGTCGCACGTTTTGTGGATCTTTTGAGAAAAACAAAGCTCACTTAATTTTTTTTTTAATTAAAAATGTTTGATGATTTATATCTTGATTTCGTTCGAAAAATAATTGAAAAGTTCGCCTCTTTGAACTTTGTTCGTTCGACTTATTGAACTTTTGTTTTGCACTGAATTAAAAATGCTTCCGCTTCGTTTTGCTTTATTTTTGAAAAATGTCACCGCGGTCGGTGGAGGTTTCATGTAAATAAAGCTTTTGACTTTGTTTTAAGGACTATTTGTATTTGTAGTGCATTTAGTAGTATACATACTTTTAACAGATATGATTGAATAACAATTTTGTAGTAATGGTAGCTCAGTGGCTAGAGCGATCGGACGACACGTCGAAGGGCGTGGGCTCAAACCCCAACAATGAACTTGAACTGCCGTTTGGTGCTAGCTGCTAGAGTATTTTCTAGTACTCAGCTGGCTAGCTAAAGTTGAATATCTGCGCAAATAAAGGGTAAATTCCAAGAAACCAAAAAGTTGAAAATTAAGGCAAATTTTGGTACTTACAAGTTTTCGCGAAAATCTAAATTTCATTGCAACACACACACAATACCAATTTTATTATGGCGGTATAATGGGTAGGTACGGAACCATCGGCGCACGAGTTCGACTCGCACTTGACCGGTTTTTAAACACTACACTGGCAAATCCGCAATGTGCGATGCCGTAATCCTCTTACAAGGAAAGAAGAAAAACAGATATTCCTGGTTATAAAGTACACTCCAAACTAGGCCAAAACAGTAATATCGTTGGAGAGACGGCACAATGTTATTGAAACTCCAACAAAAACATAAAACAAAGATGCAAAAACGTTCACATCAGGTCTTTCCCGAATAACGATTTCAGCCTGCCGAAAAACCGTCTACACAACCGAAATGACTAAAACACCGTCCGCATACCAACCAAAATTAACCCCTAAAACATTAACAACAGAGACGTAAGTTGTCCGGCGAAGCAAAAGTTTCACAGAATACTCACACTACAGCCCGTCTAAAAGTTAAAACTGTACGCCAAGCGATTATGAATCTTCTTTCGTAGGCCAAGAAGTTGACTTCTAATTATAAATCTGAACAGAGAACTGCCAAAACGGGTGTAAGTGACAAGTCACGTTTCCATTCCATTTTCAGATGTATTGTTACACTTTAAGATGGGAATTTGCTTGTCGATGTGACGTTAACGTTGAGAAAGGCTGTTGTCATAAATAGTAGAACTGGAAACGATTGTACATTTTTCCGGATGGAAGGGAGAAGGTTGGATTGTAAGTCTTCAACCTAGCATGTGGTACCGGCATGGTAATAGTAGAGACAACGACTTCATATACTATATAGACATGAAACAAGCATTTATTAGTAACTCTTTTGCGGAGTCCACCTGGGGTACCTTTGGAAATTACTTAACCGTCAACTAGGAGATTTTTTATAAGTAATAAGAAGAATGAAGTGTGAAAATCTCTTGATGGTTAAACATAACGCTTATCCATGACCATTACAGTGTATAGAAATACTTATAGAATTTGAAGAACAAAACCATGACATCGCTAATTAATGCTCATTACTTTAAGACATTCGATGGTTTGTCTCAATACCCATGTAATTCATTCATCATCAGCCATAGGTCGTCCACTGCTGGACATAGGCCTCCTCCTGGGGGGATTTTGCCAATACTCGCCACGCTTGGCAGGCGGGTTGGCGAGCGCAGTTATGTGTGATTGTTCAAGGAAGACGCTGCTGCCCATCTTCCGGATTACATCCCTTAGGCAACTCTTACGGCAACCACGGGTAGAAAGGGTGGGGTACTATTCTTACGTCGGTAATACCCATGTAATTTCGCTAATTACAGTACCCTTCATACCGGAAAACAGCATTGTTTACACACTACTGATTGGAAGTAGAATTTCTTATACTATGGTGTACCTACCTAAATGACTTCCTCACAAAAATTACTGAGCTTACAATTGAAGGAATATATTAAATTTCAGTAAAATTAAATTACTTTAAATTATTTTCAACTTAAAATCTGAAATTCTGCGGGGCATTCAACTGTTACACAAAAAGATTGCGCTGACCATCTTGCTATCGAATTGTTCAAACTTTCACAACAATCAAGCTTATTTGCAATACAAAAAAAAATATGACTAGACAAGGTGGATTGACTACAAAATAGGAACATTTAATCCTCATTGGTACAATCAAGGTCACGGCATCAAATACTGGCTTGCCATTGGTGGGCAGAATACCTAGCAATATTAGCCAAAAGCGTGCATAGGACGTCTACGGTATTGAAAGTCGTTGGATAAGTAGTAATGGCAGAGAAATTGATAAAGTTGACTGGCTTGAACTCGATTACACGTTATGATTGCTCGAGAGATAATAGACTTATCGTAATCGATATAAGGCTGGAATTCGAGACGAGCTCGTTATTACAAATTGAATTGGGGTCGCATTATTTTCCTTGTTTTGTGCCAAGGATGTTTCGTTGGTTCTTCGGCTTATACAAAACGTAATTTGGCGAAATTTTCATAACGATTGTTAGCGTCTGCGGTAGGAGCAGAAATTTATCTTTGACGAGAAGTTTATGAATAACATTACTTATATCATATTTATTTTTCTTGGATTTAACCTCGATCGTCTAGTTTTACCTCGTATAGCAAAAATACTCAAGAGTTTAATAGTGTCCTTCTTTCGTTTGTTTGATTTTCTTATTGAACACTTATCATAAGAGATCACGCTAAAAGGGTATCGATACGTCCTCTAAAAGTATCAACATAATACAGAACCTAATGAACCTTCAAAACAGAAACCCGCGAACAGGAGTCCATCCTCAGAGACTGATAAGGTCCTCCCGTGAGATTGTAGCTGAAACTCGCTGATTACACGTCATTTACTTGACAAACTGTGCCCGGAATTAGTTGACTCCGTCGGGAGACGACCTCGTTGGAACTTGCTGATCTGTAATGACGTTTGGCAAATGATATCAGCAAGATCGTTGCTAGGTTTCTAAGATTCTATCCAAGAAGACTGGCAAGAAAAAATAATATATGGGTACTGCTAGAAACCTGTAGATGCCTTAAATAGCTAACGAGCTTTTATTAACAAATTGAATTAAGTTACTGAACGATTTTAAATAGATACGCCCTTTTGAATACGCGCTTGGTTATCATTATTTTTTTTTTTTTTTTGACTGAGTATATTTCAAACTCACAAGCAAACAACATTACTTACAACTCTCTCCCTCCCAAATCTATGTCATTGAAAAGGACAAGTGACAAAATAACATTGACTACAGCGAGTCACAATATAGGATCAGAGATATCATAATATTTAAGTTGATGATACATGTCCATTAAAAGTTCTCCGTCGTCTGATTGGTTCGATAAAAACTTGGGGGCCTTGTTCGGAAACTGGTGTTAGCCCCCGTTGTTGACCTGTCAATTTGTTTCTATTATTATCTGACCCGTCGCGTCCAACCACTGTTGCCAAACCTGAAATCCATGTCACTAGAAACTGGGTCGACTTTTCTTAAACTTGAGAGCTTAAAATACAATTTTCACTAGCAATAATCCCTCTTGAAATATATCCAGTAAAGCAATACGAAATTATCAAAACAGTGCAAGAATCAAATAGTTAAAAATTGTGTTTCACAATATTTCTGAAATCGCTGATCTAGATTAAGTTTGACTATAATTATAACACTTCAGAAGATGCTACCGCTAATCTATGTTATTATGGAGATCCAAGTTTAGAGAAAAAGTAACCGTTCTTATAGCCGTTCTTTCTTGGGATATTACACTGCCTACGCTATGATGTTGAAGTAGGTTAACCGCAAAAAAATTCACGAGAAAGGCCTTCAGTTCATGTAGAGAGGGTCCCTTTATGATGAATCTTCGTGGATATTTTTGAGAAAAGGGTTGTGCAAAACTTTACTTCAAGCACAAGCAGCAGCTTTACTCCTGCAGCATCGCTAAATAACTTAGTATGGTATCATAAGTAGTTCTCTTACCAAGTAGACAAAGAAGGCACATTTCGCTAAATGTTATTTTTTCATATTTTTTCCAAATCTAAACTAGGCGCAACCAGCAGACGCCATTTTGCGGTTAAATAATCCCAAAACTTGAAGATGCTAATTAAATTATTCAAAAACATTAATTTTCCCAACGAAATTCGAAGACAGAAATGTTTGCATTACAAATGAGCGAACAAAGAATGAAGCGATTGAAAAAAGGATGCTTAGAAAAAAGCCTGTTGCTTTTACTCGCACATTTCCATCAAAGGAAAGCTTTATTTATTTTTTCTTATATGTTTATAAATGTAATTGGGTTTTTGTACGTTCACAACGGCTTATTTCTGTTTTCTTTTCAACCCAAATTAACCCATTGAGATAGTATACCTACTAAGAATTTTCTAAATGTACAATAAACAAATTTACTAACGTATTTTTTTTGGTTGCCAGGCCGAGAGTTTAGCTTAATTTTAAACCAAGTGAGGTTGAAGATAGTAAACACATCAAGCCTTTGATCTAGGTAAATTAGATCCTAGAATGGGAATTGGTTC
Organism: Biston stratarius; assembly: GCA_950106695.1. NCBI lineage: Eukaryota > Metazoa > Arthropoda > Insecta > Lepidoptera > Geometridae > Biston > Biston stratarius. The sequence goes on along the minus strand of OX467106.1, from coordinate 29,395,438 downwards.
TCAAGTGATGTCGCCAGTATACACAGATACTTGGTGAAAGATTTTCAATTATAAAGTGGTAATCTTACCCACCAGCCCAACCTTGGAAGTACTTAGAAAGTACCCTACTGCCGTGCTTTGATTTCCTCACAAATTTCGCAGACGGCTTATGACGATTTGGATTTTAATTCGATTAGGATCCAGCCATTTTAAAATGAACACGATGTACTAGGCGCGCAGATATAAAAGGAGTTTCCTCTCTACATACAAACTCGTAACAATCGAAGCGCAACACAAAGACTCGTGTCCTTCTCTTTCGAGCGTCATACGTGGGCGTAAAGCTGTCTCGCTCACTGACACATCCTTCCTGAGACTATAATGGACATAGAACAGTCATAGAACTAAGGGACCGTGGTTGATAACATCGCTCAGAGTTGTCAGCCTCAATGGCTGCTAAATGGGTTTTAGAACGTCAATAGATATCTACATCTTTTGTTCCCAAGAGAAAAGGACTAGTGTGGAACTATACGGTGAAACTAAATAGAACAAAAGCAATCAACTATCAGATAAATGTAGAATAGCTTGATTTTGGTGAACATTTCCATAATGATCTGATTGGGCAACTCTACAATTTTGGCTCCTCTCTCTCTCTTTTTCTCTCTCTCTATCTCACTCGCATCATTTTTATATCCTAGAGAAGACAAAAGTGCTGTTTTATGTCTATTATGACGCTTATGGTTTTGACTTTACGCAAACATTAGTAGTTGTAATAGTTTCTTGTATTTTTTTAGCCTTCAGCTATTTATTCATTTTGATATTTGAGTAAAGTACTGATGTTCAATTATATTACGACTAAAACATAGCAAACACGTAAGAGGTTATTTGTTTGTATAGAAAATACGATGGTAGTGTCAATTCTGCAACATCAACAATGTAATTTAGAACTAAATGGTGCAGAATTTACTATAAACTATGACTTTTTAGTGGTTTGCTCGTGAAACTTATAATGGATGAGGATAAAAATGCTATTTCTCCGTTTTTTTTTATTGCCATAAAAAGGATAAATTTCAGATGTAGGTCAAGCAAATCTTTTGTCTGTGAGCTTTTCAAATTTTTTATCTTTTTTTATGTTTGACAGTTGATTATTTCTCCTTAGTGCAGTTTGGAAGCAAGCTCATCGTTGGGATTTGAACCTTTCCTTCAGCGTGTGAATCGACCCTGCTGACCACTGAGTTATCATCGCTACATAAAACAGATAAAAATAGTAGAATAGATTTCCGTAATATAAAAAAATATAAAAAAATAGGTTAGCGTTTGACCACACTCTGTCTGATTTTAAGCAATAGTACGGTCTAAGGTGGAGCACGCTTACCTAGAAGAAACCTATTTACTCTAGATTTGAAGACACCCATATTGCACCTAACAGGGAACACAGACTCCGGCAGAGAGTTCCACAACCTCGCTGTGATAATAAAAAATGTGGAATCAAAACTCTTTGTGCGTACATGGGGAATATCCACCATGTACGGATGACGTTTTGGTTGCGTTTGTCTGGCCGTCCGGTAGTAGAAAGGTGCAGGTGTGAACCAAATTGTGCCATTCAAGTGCACACTCTGCGAAATATATTCGGTAGGAAACAGACAAACTAGCAACTCTACGACGATGATCAAGGCTTTGAAGCCGAGACTCCAGTAAAGTGTCGTTGCCAATTAGTCTCCTGGCGCGTCTCTCGATCGACTCCAATGCCTCAAGTCGGTACTTGGCAGAGCCGTCCCGTAGGTGCAAACAGTACTCCAAACACGATCTTACTTGTGTGTTGTACATGCTGAGTAGCGGTTCTGGTATGAAGTACTGTCTCACTTAAGAGAGGATGCATTTCTTGTTGGTGACGTCTCTTTATCGGTTTAAGATATTTATTTTTTCAAAGAGTTACAAGATTACATTTAAGATAAGAAAACACTATTTTAACATAATGTGGGTAAGTAATAATTCAAAATTAAAATTAGCATATGTTTGAAGTGGATACTTGTTGATTTGCAAGTATCGGAACGGTTGATAGCTGAATTAGTCGACTTTAAAATGCGTTGCGACAGAATGAACGTTATATTAAATAGAAGAAAGTAACCATGAGAATTGGCATAATAACCGAACGTGCCATGGCTGAAGAAAAAAAAATTAAGAAAAGAAAACAAAATGCTAACTGATAATGACAGGTGCCTTGAAATGTTATATGGAGTCACTATGATGCCGCTTATCTCCGCTCAGTGAACATTATCCCTTAGGGTGCGTTTTCACTTTCACTGAAGCGTGGTAGAGACGATATACCGACTGAAAGTTGAAATGTCTGCCCGCTTACTGCGCTTTGATGTCTTTTATTTCCTGCCCAAATATGGGATAATAATACAAGTTAACTAAAATAGCCCGTATATATGTACTCGTATATACATGTAACCAGATCGTAAAATCGTTACACGACACTTTCTTAATAATTTTATTAGTTTAAGGAACATTTAACGCGCAAAGTGTATTTTCTGATCCTGCCAGTATCAGCTTCCTCTCATTTTCTCCGCTTATCTTGGCTGGGCAGTGGGCACGCAACTTTATTATCTCCGTGGAGATAAAGGAAAGAGCAGTGTCATTGCGGGCGTGCCTTTTGGAGATTATTTCAAACACTCGGCCCTTTCAAGCCTGTGTGGATGATCTCTCCTACCGTTTTGAACACGTTTTAGAACTGTTCAAGCCTTTTTGAAGGGAATTTTACGTAAGTACTTGTTATATTTTTAGGGAATTTTTAACGTGTCGAGTGTTTACGTCACAAGTTTATGATATAGTTGAGTAGATTTAGCCCTTGGTCCACCAATAAGCCGCCAAAATGTATTATGCCTATTGCTTAGGCCAATTCTTTTTGTGCGTAAGAGTTTATTGCTGTGTTCGTATTGGATCGTTGTTGATTGTAAACGCTTATGACTTGAAAAGTTTGCGAATTATGTGTTCAACGAAATGCTGTTTGTACCAAAAGATGCAATGCCAAACGATTTTTGGCAACAGAAGTCTTTTTTTGTGTTTGCTTAGCTCTTGCTTAACGGATTTGGATAAAATTTCGAGTGCTGATAGCTGGATTAACACAAGTGCACGGCTGCAGAATTCAGATTCAGACCACAAAAGAAGCAAATATAGGTACCCTGGACATCTTTGAGCCTTTTGATCTGAGGGGGAAACTTTGAGGGCTGAAGACCGGAAGTAAAGAAAATATTTAAAGAGTTACTTCTCTTCTGTCACTTATTTAATAATGTATCTGCTTCAAGAGCTGTAGGGCGTGGGTTCGATTTCCACACAGAACAGTTACAAAAAATGTAGGTATAAAAGTATTCTATCAGCTTTCTGATTCCCATAGTACAAACTTTGCTTAGCTTGGGGCTAGATGGCAGTTTCCTCTAATATTTATCTATTTATTGCCTAGAAGTGAAAACATATATTGTATCATCATCATCATCATCATCCTATCGAAGTCCACTACTGGACATAGGCCTCTCCCAAGACACGCCACTCAGCCCGATCTTCGGCTTTTCGCTTCCATCCCCCGCCAGCAGTCCTACGTATATCATCACTCTATCGAGTCTCAGGGCGTCCTACGCTACGTTTGCCAATTCGCGGTCTCCACTCTAGAACAAGTATATATTGTATAAAACCGGTAATTACAAACAAACGAACGCCTACATTAAAATCTGTGATGTTTATTTAATATGGGTCATTAAACAAAAATAACTACAACTTCCGTATCTAATAGCTCTAAAATCACCATTTCACAAAAAGGTTTTTACAGAACCTTCCGAAATAGCCATACACGCCTTAACTCTATCTATCAACGTCCTATCCGCTCAAACGAAAAAGAGCATAACAACAAGAGTAGTGCAAGACAAATTGCACGTTAAGATAAGGGGGTAGAATACAAAGTGGGTAGAAGTAGAATATAGGTCAGACCGGGCTAATGTGGCACGGTGGTGTGGAAGTAATGTGTTTCAATATTGTTTGGAAAATAATTATTTTCGAGTGATAAAAGCTCAACACTTAGTTAAAGGTAACTCAGCGACAGAAGATGCGCCTAACGTCCGTGAGGTTGATGGCTCAATCACAGAGCCTGAATTTGAGTAATGGATTTTTCTAGTGACGGATTTACCAGTAGCTAAGCAGGCTGGAGTCTAGGGCGGCAGATTTTAGGGACGGCAATTTTGGGGATCTAATATATTTTGGAAAATATATTTCACTAGCTGCGCCCCGTGGTTTTATTCGCGTGGTGTTGAATGATGATGATGAAAAGTATCCTATGTTTTATTCCAGGGTCTTAAGTATCTACATGCTAAATTTCATCCAAATTCGTTCAGCCGTTTTGGTGTGATAGAGTAACAAACATCCATCCATCCATCCATCCAAACTTTTACATTTATAATATTAGTGTGATAGTCTTCCAATTGAAGGCAGACTATTCGCTGGGGACTACAAATTCAGTGGTTTGGGTGCCTATTGGTGATTACTAATTAGTATTAGTCTAGTAAAGTATTTTCCTGAAATAAAATGATGATAATTCAGCGGTTAACGCGGTCTGTTTACAACCACGCGTGTGTTCAAACACCAAACAATGTGAGGAAACCAAAGCGTGGTGGTAGGGTACTTTCTAGTACTCGGCTAACTAGCTACCACTCAAGTTGAAAATCTGCTGCCAAGCACTTAACGGTATGTTCCAGCAGCCTCATTTGAGAGTTCTATTACAGGCCATCGGTGTTTACCAACCACGGCCACACCGTCACCCAACATCAGGTGAACACCCAGCCCGTCAACCATAAACGGAATACGAACAGGAAATAACGAATATGAAAAGGAAATATTGTTATCGAGTTCTCTTTGACCGTAACATCTGCACAAGCCACACGTTCTGCCCCCTTGCCTAATTGAGTGTAAGTTATTACGGTATCTCTATGGCAAATCGTCTCACTCATGGTCAAATCACTCCGTATTCACGGCAAATTACCGCACATTACGGTAAACATGGCACTTTATGGACTCTGTGGGTGATGTCACATTACTAACGTAGCCATTGTGTTGTAAACATCGCGCGACAATGGCAAAGGTTGCCAAATGCCCTTGTGCATCATGATAATACTGTGGTGTACTGTACCGCTCACGATTCTATATACGGCTCGTTTTCCATTTTCAGTGTATTTCTGGTACATTTATCTCATAATTTATCACAATTTTTTTTTTCTTTTCCAGTAGTTTTGTTTTACCAATTTGTTATCGCCCCCAAATTCGGCCAGACCGGTTTCTTGCTGCCACTGTTAAAATGTATTTAGCGGTTGTGCGCACCTGCTAATGTTATTTCTTGTTTTAATATTTAAACGTATACGTTTAGGTTACATTAATTAATAATCTATTATTCAGTGTGGAAATATTACTCTATTCCCACATCTAAACTAGGTCGGCTAACATTAGAAGAGGTAGATTTTTATTTTCGTTTACAATTTTAAATACTTTTTATTTGTAAGTGTATCAGAAACAAATACATGGATCTAGATCTTGGATATAGTAAAAATACTTTAACTGCCCTATTAGTTTATACATCAATAAATTTTGTATCGATGATACTTCAATGTCGATGTCAGATGACACGCCGAAGGACGTGGGTTCAAACCCCAACAATGAGCTGGAGCTGCGGATGAAGGCAGACGCCGTGAGTAAACCTTAGGTCGGATATTTTCTAGTACTCGGCTAGCTAGCTACCCCCCTATAAGTTGAAAATCGACCGCCAAGCACCTATCGGTATGTGAATAACTAAGCTATCATCGCTACAAATCTCTTCAGTTTCTCGCTTACATACCTCTTCAATCTACTTAATTGCACTTGTTTAATAAAACTCACTATTGCCATCTACATCTATTTGGAAACATTATTTTATACCATTTCAATACGTACACTTCAAAGTAATGTTATTCCGAATGGGTGAACCCAATACACCTTCAACCCTCGGTTGATATCCATGGGAAAATGGAATGGTCTCGCAGACGGGCGTTCTTTATTCTTACTTTATCGTACCTACAATAGAACACAGTTACTAAACACAGACTTTTGGTTCATTTCTCGAAAATAAAAACCATTCTTTCTACCTCAGTTAAAAACAGCTATGCTTCTAATTTGAATCGGAAAATCAACTAAAATGGATCAACTAATTTTCTTTTTCAACGATTCAATAACTATCTGCTTGTCTGATAGAGATATCTAATATTTTTTACAACTGACCAACTGAAGCAGATCATCTAATTTTCTTTCTCAACCGTTCTATAACTATCTGGTTGGTCTTATAGGGATATGTATGATTTTTCCAAACTGACCAACTAAATTGGATCAACTAATTTTCTCTCTCAACTATACAATAATTTTATCTGGTTGGTCTGATAGGGATATCTAATATTTTTCCCAACTAACCAACTGAAGCAAATCAACTAATTTACTTTTTCAACTATTCAATGAGTATCTGGTTAGTCCGAGAAATATTTATAGTATCTATGACCAACTGATACAGTAAAATATTTAACAAAATTAAAAATAGAAGACAATTAAAAAAAACTACCACCTACCATATTGACACCAACCAACCAACGTTTGGTCACCAACTCCCCCGATATAAAGCGACGGTGGCGAGTGGCCAATGATGGAATTTGTTAATCAAGATTATTCCAGAAGAAAGCTTAAAACAAGATAAAAAAAAATAAACTTTGATTAGGTATGTAGTAACCAGGAAACAAAAAAAGATTTTTTAAGTTAGGAAAAAAAGAACTATTTTACTTCTATTATTCTATATAGGTATACATATGTTTGACTGATGTTAAGCCAAATGGTAAGGGGGCTCTTTCCTTATCAACACAACACCTAACGTAACCGAGACAAAACTTGGACTGAATACGTGTGGAACGGAATTATTTATGCTAACGTGTCCACATTCGTCTATAAGTTATACTATTACGTAACACTATCAATGTTAAGATGTGTGTTGAATATTATTAAACGTGTGCTTATTACTGTTGTTTCTTTTTGTAGTAAAACCTCACACTGTTTCAGAATGTACTGCGCATCGCGAAGTCTCGTAGACCCCTCATGCAATATTGAAGAGACAAGAAAAATGGTCGTTTTAATACCTACTCCAGATGCTACACGTGACGTGAAAGACCCGTGAGAGGCTGTCTCGGGCATCGAAGGATCCGTGTAGCAAAAATACCACGTTATCAGCAACAAAACACGACAAAGGGCGTGTCGGACTTGCGAGTGGTCCATATCACCACACAAAATATACATACATATTGTGCTTACCATTTTTAGGGTTCCGTACCCAAAGGGTAAAAATGGTACCCTATTACTAAGACTTTGCTGTCTGTCTATCCGTCCGTCTGTCTGTCACCAGGCTGTATCTCAAGAACCACGATGGCTTATCAGTAAAAAAATTCACAAATTATGTATTTCTGTTGCCGCTATAACAACAAATACTAAAAAACAGAATAAAAGGCGGCTCCCTCACACGAATATCACCTTTCACAGAGTTTATTCACAACTTTATAGAATTTCCCCTTACGTGCTGTCAATTACCATCATTTCTAAAGCTCGCATTGTTACATGAATATCCTTTCTTCTCATAACATATCCTCATACTCTTTTATTATGGCCTTCTTCATCGAGACAACACTGAGTACAACGCGCGCAGCCTCTTCTAGCTTTACACACTTTACACTGCCTGCCCTGTTAGCTCATTTTATAAAGTTCTGCTTCGAAAGCTGAAGGGCGTGAGTTCGATTCCCACTAAGGACTAACATAGAAGATGTTTGTTGTGTCTGGGTGTTCTGTATCTATTATAAGTTTGTATTTAAAAATAAAAAAGCATTTAAGTATTCTGTCAACTGTCTGGTTCCCATAGCTTTGCTTGGTTTGGGGTTAAATAGCGCTGTACGAAATGTCCTCCAATATTTATTTATTTTATTATTCTTGATATTTTGTCGTTGGTGCTATTTTCAAAGTGTCCTTAAGATAATAATTAAGACTGCCAATTTCACTTGAAGCAATAGATTCTAAAAAAATTCAGCTGTGCTATTTGGTGTTTCTTTTTTTCAAGTAAATTAATAGCTTATTCCAAACGGGAGCTTCCAGTCTGTGTTTTCCGTATTCCAGTTTACGGAAAAAGGGCGCAATTAAAATTCTATTTCCTTCTCACTTCTATTCGAATTTGCGAACATTTCACGCCAACGTTAGTTTTAAAACAGCTATTTCGTTTTAAATTCCCACCAGCGAGCTTAGTTAAGGTTCATAAATATTCATGACTCTACAATTTAGGTTTGCTGTAGTTATTGCAACTTTATTTGAATGCAGTAAACTTGGGACGGTCCTGTTTCTTTGATTGTACCGTAGAGTCAGTAAGTTTGCAAATAGTTTTAGAGGTGTTTTTTAAGTTAAAAATGGAGCACAAAAAACTATTGTGGAAATAACTCTAGTGTAGATAGTGATGTTACTGCTTACCTGACTGCGCAAGAAGTGTAGTGTTTTTGCGCGCATGTATCAATGTATTATTGAGTCATTATTTATTACATTGTATAGCCAAAACGGCTTGACTTTTTTGATGTATCATCATCATCATCAGCCATCATTAAAGACGTCCACTGCTGGACATAGGCCTCCTCCTAGGAGGGTTTTGCCAATACTCGCCACGCTTGGCAGACGGGTTGGCGAGCGCAGTTAGGTGTGATTGTTCAAGGAAGACGCTGCTATCTTCCGGATTACATCCCTTAGCCGACTTTTACGGCAACCACGGGTAGAGAGAGTAAATATATAGTATGAAATACCATTTTTATCTTATACCTTTAAACGAGCAATTCTTGTATATATATAATCTGGATCTCGGAAACGGCTCCAACGATTTTCATGAAATTTAGTATCCAGCGGGTTTCAGGGGCAATAAATCGATTTAGCTAGGTTTCATTTTTAAAAAACGTCGTTTTATCCGAGTTTTCAGGCAATAAAAAACCGAGGAAAGCTCGGTCATCCAGGTACTTTTACTTGTGCGGGAGACAAAGCTAAGTACAACGCACGTGCTGCTATCCACCCCCGCACACGCGGTCTGTGTGAAACGCGTAGCGACCCGTAGTGCTGAGCAAGACGAGCCCGCGCGCGCGTTTTAATTACCTTTGTCTTCATGAAAAAAGCCATCGGATGTGACCGGAGCAGTCAGTATAGTCGAATAATCTGATGTAATTACACGTGAATAAACCCGCAAAAGTGCTAATGCGTTATATATAAATGTGTTAAAACCACATCAGTTTTGCTACGGCAGCAAAATATAAGTTACCAAACTTTTACATCGCTTTTATGCATTCTGCCACTGTTTAAATAATTTGAATGTTTTCCCGATTATTTGAAGCCAAATAAGTCTTCACAGACGAAGTAACACAAAGTAAGTATTGGATGAGGTAATGACTACTATAACTAGAACATTCCACGAAGTTTTAAAAACAACACAAAAACACATGTATCTATCACCAAAGAAGACATTGGAAGAGTTTTGTCGCTAACATGGTTCAATTGTGTCGTCAGGTGGTATTTACTCACAGTCCAAAGCTTGTGTTTTTGTTGCTATAATTTGTTTTCTGTTGGTGGCATGTCCTAAAAGTCCTCAAATACAACTCTCGGTTTTCAACTGAAGGTCGAGCTAATTGGATTACGCTGAGTGCTCTATTTAACAGTACCACTTATACGCGCGAATAAGTGCTCGGATTAAATTAAGTGAACGTTCTCTAAAACAAATAGGTACTTACGAAATACGGGATCACGTATTCATATGTCGACACGTAAAGCCCCGTATCTTAGAGTAATGTCTTTTACATCGGCCTGAATCTCGGGGGAGCCTCATGCTCCCACCAGTGTTGCCAGACCAAGATCTTTTCCACGATTATAGGGAAACTTAACTATTAGGAAAATTAATTCTTTTAGCTTTGTATTAATTACTCAATTTTTTTTTTTTGTATTTAGATTATTTAATATATGTTTTAAATAAAAAAAGTCGTATAAAATTTGGTTCCCTAATATTTTTTTCAATGTATACTACTAGCTACAAACCTACGTTTAATTCCTACATTAATCTATAATAATAAATTGTAAATATAAAAGAAAACTTGAATTTTCTACGTTAAAAATCCTTCTTTATTCTACTGCTAACTTTCTTACTGTGCTATCAACCTCAGTCCTGTATTAATCTAGTCTAGCAAATCTGACAATTTTCTACAAGATTAATTTCGGCGAATGCACAAGTGAACTGTACGACCTTGTACTTCCATCCCCTTTTTACTACTGGACAAGTAGAAAGACGGCCCACTACCACCCATACATAGTGGAATTTCCTTGGGTACGTACCAAACGTTTTGACTCTACATTTCTCATCCGTACGGCCAAGGAATAGAACATGCTGCCGGCTTCCTTGTTTTCTGACAGGTAAGATCTGGATCTTTTCAAGGTCAGAATGAATAAGTATCTTCTAAGTCTGCGTACTTCATCTTTGACAACATTGTTGCTTACGGCATCAGTCGGGATGGTGGTCAAACACGGACATATTCGTGTCGATACAAAAAATCTAGATTTATTTTAGGGTTGTAGTCTTCTCTTATAGGTGTGATTCATAATTTTGTTTAAAATACTGAGGAAAGTTGAGAAACGAAATGTGGCAGCCGCGCCGTGGGGGTATGACAGACCCCCGGTAAAATGTGCCCCGTTCCAAAGGTGCGGACGATGAAATTCTTAAAGGCTCTTAGACGGCAGGCATTTTTATTAGATCCGAGTTCGGCCGGCGGTAGGTAGAGGTAGGGTTAAATTTATCGCTTATGACAGACTCGGGGTTGCTTCTCCGATTTTAGCGAGGGGCCTTCAAAAAGGGAAAATATACACGAGGTTATAATAAACTTAAATACCTACCTGTACTAGTACGTAAGTTGAATATATTATATTTAAAACGCATAATCAAAATTATATAAACACACAGTGCCATCTAGCCCCAAACTAAACAAAGCTTGCAAATTAGGAGATTTGTGTATACGTCTACGTGAATAAGTTTTCAAAGTTGCTAACAAAGTGGGGGATCGCTAGCACCGCTACTCGCAGCGTAGTGCGCTCCTGTTACTTCGCGACCGTCCACAGTAACATCACGTACGGGCTGGAGTTGTGGGGCCGCGCAGCCGATCGTAATAGAGCGTTTGTTATGCAGAAGAGAGCCGTTCGTGCCATCTGTGGGGTTCAGGACGACGTCTCATGCGTGGAGCTTTTTAGAGATCTTAAGATACTACCGTTGCCGTGTGAACTTATTTACCAGGTAGCCCCATTCACCCACACGAACATTGATAAACGCAGGGGCGTCCACAGCTCGTTAGATCTCCGCAGTAATAAAAAGAAAGACCAGCTTGTAACACCGTCGCACGTCAAGTCGGAGAGGTCAGTATACATTCTGGGGCCCGCGGTCTACAACCGTGTACCCGCCTCCGTCCGGGATATACCTTCCACCGCGTGCTTCAGAACCAAGTTAAGATCTTGGCTGCTAGAGACAATGTTTTATGACATTTATGAATATTTCAAATTAAAAGATTATTAAATAACTAGTAAGTAATTTCTGGACATTTATATATGGACAATATTTTTTTTTATATTGGCATATTTTTATGCCGACGTATTTTTGTATTGACGTATTTTTATATTGACAATATTCTTATATTGACATGTTTATATACTTTGACATTTTGTTTTTATTCCATTGACATGTAATCAGTGTTCTAAAACTCAATGTAAGTAATGATATTACGGAATTGACTTGTAACATTGGTGTTATCAATAAAATATTTGTATTTGTATTTGGGACAATTCAGAAATGGATGATAACCAAATCGAAGGATAGTTCGGGTGTGGCAGCTGTCTGTCATTTATCACTATCACTACATATTATAAAACAAAGTCGTCCGCCTCGTGTGTGTGTGTATGTCCGTTTGTTCGCCATAAACTAAAAAACTACTGAACGAATTATCATGCGAGTTTCACCAATAGATAGAGTGGTTCGTATTATATGGAAAGTTTAAGTATACATATAATTTGTCCAGGTTTTGTGTGAATTAGTTGAAATATGATGATAATAGTTTGAAGTGTCGGGAAAACATCGTGAGAACAGTCAAAATCATAGCGTGGTAGTAAGGTATGCCACCCCCAAGTTGTAAATCTGTCACCAAACACCTAGAGTGTGTTATAAGTGTATTTTAAGATGATTGTAGTAAAATAAGTCTAATTCACAGTCAACGGAATCCGATAGAATTACATATTACATCATTTTTCACGGTAGTGATTCAGCACTTTACAAATAGAACACTACTGTTTTTATACATATACACATATACATTATACACTTAAAACAACACAAGTTTTATAAAGTAATACACACATACGATTTTTTTCGGCGTTCCCGCCAATACTCCGTACACCATGTTTACGCATTTTGCCATCTTTTTTTTTTCTCTTTCTTCTTGGCATCGCACTCTGTGCACTCTGCCAGTTTCAATGTTTCTATATTTTGTGAGTAGTCTTCATTTTTCAGCTTCTTTATCATCTATAGTTACAGTCAAAGTCTAGTCTTGATCAAGTCAAATCAAGTCATGCCTTAGTAAAGTAGTGGCGACTTTACTATAAGCTTCTGGATGGAGTTTTGGAAGCAACACGAAAAGTCATGTTTAACCACATTATATCATTCTCTCACACTCGCGCTTGTAATTCGGCACTTTATAAATAAAACACCACTATTTTTATGCATAAAAACTCGAAAAAACACTAGTTTTAAAAAAAAATACAATGGGGCGACACGACGCTCACCGCGTTCCCGCCAAAACTCCCGCTCTTGATTTGGGTGACAGATACAGTCTTATGTGTAAGCGAATTTTAGTTCCACACCATGTTTGATTGTTCATGAACAAACTAAAAAAATGTTGTGTGGTTGCCAAAAAAGTACAAAAAAATTGTTATGAAAAAATATCTGAAATGTGATTATGTTTACAATCACGATAAATTTTATGTTTGTTTATTAATGTGTTTTCTTTTTTTTTAACTAACAGTGTAATTAAAGAGTTTTTTCGTTCCCGAAATCATCCCATCAATATTCCAAATCGTTGGAGAGCAATTACCGTTTTACTTTTTCCTCGTACCCTCATTCTCTATGCATTTTTACGGGCCGTGAGTTGAGCATCTAGGGATCAATAAAAAAGGTCTGCGGGCTACATCAAGGTACGAGTGAATGCTTTCAAACTCTGCATAGTTAATCTTGGTGAGATGGCGTTGAACGAGCTAGTTCGCACCTTTTAGGATCAGCTTTTTTTGGACCCAAATCTTTTGGAAGTTTTGGTAAAATCTGCATTTTTTTTTACAATTTAAGAATATAAATCAAAGACGGCACTGAAATATGTGTTTTTTTTTTGAAGACCTGCTGGCATTAGACAATTGAAAAAGTCTTCTTTTTAAGAACTTCGCAAACAGTATTAGTTACCTCAAGAGAATAATTTTGACACGAATTTTTGGTCAGCTAAATCAGAACCTATGTAACACAAATTAAACTGATAATCGATTGCAATAACAGACATTCTCGAAACGTTATAATATAAGATATAATTGGGTTTATGGATATTTATGCGTGTAAGTCATCATCATCATCAGCCTATCGAAGTTCACGGTTGGACATAGACCTATCCCAAGACACGCCACTCAGCCCGATCTTCAACTTTTCGCTTCAATCCACCTCCAGTTGTCCCACGTATATCGTCACTCCATCGAGTCTTAGGGCGTCCTACGCTACGTTTTACCCCAGCGGTTATTTGCAATTGCGTGTAAGTACCTAGCTTTAATAGACATTGTGATTTATAATTTAAAAGGCTGCACTTAGCGAATACGCATGAGATTCTAAGTTTGCTAGGAAACAGAACAAAAGTTAAAACTAAACTCACCTAGAGTTAGATCTCTTCGACGAGTCGTGCTTCTTCCCGCCCTGAAGATTCGGCAGATCCTTTTGCCGTTTCTTCGTCTCTTTCCATATCCTAAAGTATAGTATACACATCACAGTCACTGGCACATAAAACGCCGCGATAGCTGTCCCAAACGTAATGAACTGGTTCGTCTCTATGAACTGAATATAACACTCGTGCGGCGGCACTTTCCGCTCCCCGTCTATGTACGGCCAGGCGTAGATCCACGGCGGCCACAGCAGGAGGCTGAACCCCCAAGCGCCACCTATCATGACGGTCGCGCGCCTTGTAGTCCTTTTCGCGCGATACGTGAGCGGTCGCGTCACACTGAAGTACCTATCGAAACTGATGATCAAGAGATTGAGCACCGACGCATTCGATGCCAAGTAATCCAGAGCCAGCCACGTGTCGCAGACGTGGGGCCCGAGCGGCCAGTACCCGTAGATCGTAAACATCGTGTATAGCGGCATCGATATCAGCCCCACGGCGAAGTCTGCGACAGCCAGCGAGAAGAGAAAGTAGTTGCTGATAGTCTGCAGCTGTTTGTCGATCTTGAAGCTGATCATGACCATGGAGTTTCCGACGACGGTGAGCACGGAGAGGGTACTGCCGATGATGGCGATCACTATCATCTGAACGAGACTGAAGGGGCTGGAGGGGAGCGCCGTGCTGGTCACGTTTGTCAGGTTGGCCAGGCCGGTCAGGTTGGTCAGGTTGGTCAGGTTGGTCAGGTCGGTGCCGTTGAGCATGCTGTCAACTAAGTGAGCGCCCGCCCGCGCCGGCTCGCCGGCGCCGCGCCCTCCCTCGCGCGCCTTTCACACCTGCGTAACAAATTACACACACATTAACACACACTGTCTTCATAAACTATCTGATGAAGTACGTGGGCAGACTTCACACATCTTCGTGAACTTTAAAGAAGTTGAATTGTTTGAAAATACAGAAGACAGCGCTGTTGGTTTTAAAAGCTGTAGAGCTTGGATTCTATTCCCACCTAGGACAAACAGTTTGTGGTATAACCAAATGTTTGTTTTATGTCTGGATATCCTTTATGTATTATAATATTATAAAACAAAGTAGTCCACCGCGTATATCTGTCTGTCTATGTGTCCGCGATAAACTTAAAAACTACTTAACGGATTATCATGCGAGTTTCACCAATAGATAGAGTGATTCGAGAGGAAGATTTATATGTATAATACATGCATATGCACCACATTAGTATCTACATTGCACCCGTGCGAAGTATAGTATACTATAAGAACGTATTTACAATAGTAAAAAAATATCTGTATATTCTATCAGTTATTTGACTTCAGTAGTACAAACTTTGTTTAGTTTGGGGTCAGATGGCGCTGTGTGTAATGTCCTACGATATTTATTTATTTACAGATGCGTGCGAGCCATGGGATTCGAACCCTGATCTTCAGATTAGACGCCAAACAGTCTCCCAATTAGATTGCAGAAGCTGCAAGTCATGATTATTCTACTTCATATGAAAGTGCAGAAGCAAAGCGGGAATATAAACCGATAGAACTGTTAAACTTGCATAATATGATGCATTAATTAAATAAAGGCACAAAACATTATGGCCTAGTCTGTAAGTACGTGCAAAACTTTCGTGACGAGTCATCGTGCATGAGGGAAATGTAAATTTTTCTTATAAAATCAAAAAAATATTTTATATAAAAAGAGCTGCTGTAAGTGAAATACTTAGCATGTACTTCAATTTGCTGTTATGTTAATCAGTGGACTTGAAAAGTAATACATGAGTACCAAAAACTCGAATGAAACAATACGATTCCACGTTCATTGTGCGGACCGCTAGACAGTGGAATGCGCTGCCTTAGTGGGTGTTCTCCTATGGTTATAATCTGAGTGTCTTCAAGTCGAGAGTGAATCTTCTAGGCAAGCGCCCGTCATCTTAGACCGCATCAGCAAATAAAATAGTAAAGATACAGACGTGGCGTAGGTTCGACTACAATTCTTATACGCAAAATGGTCAAAAATATGCAAAGTTCAGGACATCGCTGCTTTGGCGCTCATTACTTTGAGACACTCTATGAATAATCTTAGCAGTCCTGTAATTTCGCTAGATGCAGTAGTACCCTTCAAACCAGATCACAGTAATGTTTATTCACTACTGCTTGGCGGCAAAATATCTGGTACTGCGGTGGTAGGTACGTACACGACGACCTCCGGCTAAGGTTTAACACAACTTGCTACAATCTAACCAAGATCTTTCGCTTCTTTTATTTGAAACAATGAAATACTATTCTTGAACTTCTTGTAAATATTTCTCACTCTAAAATACTAAAAGTACCTAAAAATAAAACTATAACAAAACATTACAAAAACGCGATAAATACAAAATACAGGATATTGTGATTTTTCACGTGATAACCAAAACCATTTTATTATTTCAAGCACAACATTTTCAATTAAAACTCTAGAGTGTATAAATAGACAATGGCCTATCGAACACACAAACGCCATTAACAATAAACACTAGCTAAAACAAAACACAGCCTCAATCGAGGCACATCTGTCTGCAATACGACACACGACCCAATTCAGTCATCAGACTCCTTGGATGGTTTCATATCCATCGGTTTTTGCCACTTCGTAAAATGAGGGATGTATCCTTGATTGTAAGTGAGACTGTTGAAATTTCCGGAATCGTGTCAGATGTAATACAATATTTTGTGTTTCCTTTAGGGAACAAATACGGACTTCAATATTTTATCCAACTCTACCTTTATACTTATTATTATACACACTAGCTGTACCCGTGACTCCGTCCGCGTGGATGTTCGGTAAGGGCGTTTTTTTTAGCTAAATCGACTGAAATGCGTTTCTAGAATAGCGCCTTAATTATTTTTTTGTTTGTTGACCGATTGTTTTTTTTTTTTTATTACGTATAGGCTTGCGTTCGACCGCCATCTCGCTTGATGTTAAGTGAAGATGCGGTCTACGGTGGTTGTCTTAAAGAAACCGATTCACTCGCGACTTGAAGGCTTGTAGATTATATCAGGGTACACCCGTTCGGGCAGCAAATTCCATTGTCCGCATACAATGAAGGTAGATTCGAATTGTTTTATTCAAGTTTTTAGAATATCGACCATGAATCGGTGTCGCTTCTTGGAGGTCCTGGCTGTCCGAATAAACAAACACTAAATGTTTCAAAAACTAAAAAACACATTCAGACCAATTTAGCCATTTCTGAGATTAGCGTGCACAAACGCACAGACAAATTACAAAAATTATTAAAACATAGACAACAATTATAAAAATACTATTTTTTTGGCATAACATATGTACCTATACAATGTTACCGAACGAAGTTCGTTCATCTCGGTCGATTCATTACTTTTACATTAAAAAAAATGCTTATCATCTTTTTTTTTATTAGATATAAGCTTACGTTTGACCGCCATCTCGCCTGATGTAAAGCGAAGGATTTACTAGACTTATTTTTTATACATGAAACTATACTGTTTAACCATATTGAGCGTGTGTGTTAAGATTTTTGAAGATATGCAAAGCACCAAAAGCAGCGTATACACGTTTATACGTGAGATTATTTACCGAATATACGTATAGCGTTTATAATGTCATACGCTTAAGAAGTTTTATTTTTACCCGACTGCGGTGAAGCCTAAAAAGGATGGTTATATCAAATCAAATGTTACGATGTGCCTCATTAAGTTATTAGTGTAAAGATTATCACGGGAATTGAACCCTAAATAGCGCTGCGTTACGTGAACGCAAGTACGTTATTTGTTGAGTGGTCTTAGAGAATAAGTCCTCAGTAGTTTCAGCTTAACGTATAACCTTCTAATCCTTCTATTTAGGATACAACTAAGCATTTACTATAAATCGAAAGATAAACAAGGTGCCAGACCCACATGCAAAGTTGGCCGGCTAGGCCGTTTCAACTAATCCATATTTTGTTTGTCAAACACATGTTTGAACTTTGGGAAGTTGTCCGACGAATACAATCCTCACAGAGGTATGTTCATTCCATACAATGTGGCTCTTGAAAATTTACAAACATTAAAACATTATCATCATCAGCTTAACGAAGTGGGTAACTCCTAAGACATGCCACTCAGCATGGTCTTCGTCTTTTAGCTTCCGGCCCCCAACAGCTATCTTATGTATATCGTCACTATATCGACTCTACGTTTACCAATTCGAAACGCTCGCTCTCCTGACGGTAAGAGATAATTAATGTCCATGACTAATGCAGCAATACACAGAACTTTGAGTAGCAAAACTAAGTTCTAGTAAATAAGTACCCTGAAATCCTTTATTCCTTATCAACAACAATTAGTCGTATTTGCTCACGGACTGATAAACGTGACATTTCACAAACAACCATAATTCATATGTAGGGTGTAAAGCTCTCCCTACATGCACGGGAACAAAGCGTAACCAGATTAAACCGCTCATAACTAGTTTACGTCACCACGTGCCGGCAACAAAACGGCGAAGCCGCGTCAAAGGCACCAGTTAGTATATTATATGCAGGTGAAATTTCTAAGACAAAAGACTTAACACCTTGTACTAATTGATCTTAATGAATACTAAGATGCTCTCGGAAGAATGCAACGCGTATTGCTTATTGCTGCTGCCTTCTCGGGTCTAATCTGTGTAAAGTATTCGAATACTACAGCCCGCACCTCGATCTTTCATTTCAAGTTATTGTCGTATTGCGCCGACTTAAAATTGTTAAGAAAAACATTGTGAGGAAGCCTACGGCCAAAAGTTCTTAAAACAAGTTCTTGAAGAGATGTGACATGGTGGACTATGACCATACCTATGGATAAGATAAGATAAGATAAGATAATCTTTATTGCTTAAAACTGTGTACATAGATAGAGTTATGGATGGAGGACCTATGGACTATTTTCTTTTTTATGGCTGACATGCTAGGTGTTTGACCACAGCTCACCTGATGTTAAGTGATGGTGTGGTCGAAGATGGTAAAGCACACCAGCACTGGCTCTCAAATGAAGCTGCCGGAACACATCGCTAAATGCTTGGCGGTAGCTTGGTAGCTAGCCAGCCGAGTACTAGAAAGTACCCTACCACGCTATGGTTCCCTCACGATGTTTTCCTTCACCGATAGCTCAAGTTCATTGTTGGGGTTTGAACCCAAGCCCTTCGGCATGCGAACCGACCGCACTAACCACTGAGCTTTCATCGCTACAATAGCTTATGAAATATAAGCAAGTGGAAAGGCGAGGGCTGTTGGGACTAACGAAAGTCTCAAAATAATGAGCGCCAAATCGGCGATGGCGATGATTTTGATTTGGTACTCAAAATTATGTGTATTGCTGCAATGATCATGGACATATTGGGCTGGCTGTGTCACGTTGTGTACAAATGCAATTTACGACGCAGAATAAAATATTCTAACGCACGTAAGAACGACATAATAATCTAGTTATAACATTCATTTGCAAGCACATGCTGATGTGTACTCCAACGTCCGTCTCTGTAAAAAAATAAATTTATAATCTAGTTGTTGCTTCGCTTCGTTCACGTGGACATACGTATATAACATTACAAAAAAATAGCCTATGTTAATCCTGATCATATAAATTATTGTTAAATTAAGATCAGATCAACTGTTTACACGTAAAAAAATTACAAACAAACAAAGAGACAGAATTAGAAACGTTTTTATAATTTTAAATTAACGTTAACGGATAATGAATGGTATGCTCGTTTCATGAATATTATTTTTATTTTGGTAGGGTACTTTCTAGCACTCGGCTGGCTAGCTACCACCCTCAAGTTGGAAATCTGCCGCCAAGCATCTAACGGTGTGTGCCGGCAGCCTCACTTGAGAGCCAGTTCCATTCCAGGCTAGGTGTGCTTTACCATTTCAAACACCTAGCCTGTCAGCCATAGCCATACAAAGTAATGGTTACGGACGGGCCGGTGATACAGGCGGCGTGGCCCCGCCGTGACCCATGACCCACTTCCTATCTATACACGGGGATTCAAAACGTGTTTTTAGCGCTTAGCCTAGCTCACTAATTATGTGTTTTTTTAATCAGTGTCACTAAATGAACGAAAACAGCTCTTTTATTGCTCTTCGAAATAAAAATAGACAGAGGATAGCTTATTATTAGAGTTATTCAAATGTATTGATTCCATTATCAATGTTATTGATTTCATTTGACTACTTAGTAATGACGATAGCTCAGAGGTTAACGCGGTCAGTTCACAGGCCAAAGAGCGTAGCTTCAAATCCCAACAATGAGCTTAGCTTCCGGTGAGAAAACCATGCTCGCTGTGCCACTACTACCCAGGTCATTCATCTGCTCAACGACCTGCTTGTTCACCAACTACAATTGGATATATTCGCCGACAAATTGGAGTTTTTTTATGAAGTCCGCTGTCGCCTTCATTGGCGGTAGTAATAATAATAAATAATTATAAAGTAATTAAATAAATAATTATATTGCTGTTACGGCTGCCCCGGACCCTACGATACAGGGATGTGCACCGCTTTCGCATTGTTGAGTAAAAACAGTCGACTCGCGACTCAGCGAACATCCCAGAGGCGCTGCAGTGCCGGGGCAGCCCCATCAGCACCCTAAATGCATTATTGTACTGAACACGAAGGGCGCTGTACCGCTTCTGCGTATACGACACCCACAGGCCGCCCGTGTAGAAAGACGTACAGAATGCTCGGAAAAGAGTCACCTTGACCTTTTCCGAGCAACGAGCACACCTGCGGGCAATCATATTGGCCCTCACAGACAACGCCCTTCGCTCCCTCTCTATGTCTGCGTCATCCTTCAGGTCCGAGGTCACAAAGTGCCCGAGATATTTGAACTCTTGCACCGAGCTTAATTCAGTTCCATTCAGCTTAATAGCCGGAACAGTATCAGGACACTTCCGGCCCCTAGCCTGAAAGACCATGCATTCACTCTTCCTAATATTATAAACCAGACCATGGCTAAGCACGTACCGTTCACAAATCTTCAGTAATGTAGACAATCCACACACGGAAGCGCTCAGCAGCACCATGTCGTCAGTTACCATGTCGTCATTACGCTATTTGGAATCACTATGGTTTTAGATAGCGACATTGTCTTTAGGAAGACCTGGTCTATACAACTGTTCCCGCAAGTCGGGTATGTTTGAGCCGATAGAAGACCATGAGAGGCCAGCATGTTCAAAAATTTACCAACCTGACTGTCCGTGGGGTCTTTAAGAATATTCACATTTGTATCCCTCATGAGAATTACTGTTTGAAACTTACTTAGGGACGTCAAAACCTTGTCCAGTGAGTTAATAAAGTGATCAATATTTTTAAATTCTGGAGGGCGATAAATAGAAACGAGAGCAATTGTTTTTTTCATAGCACTAACGATACAATTGGCTTCAGAGAATTCGGGTTCGTAAATATTCAGACAGAGGTCGCTTTTGGTATAAACAACGAGACCATCATTCTGATTATGGAGTTTAGTTGAGACAGTGCAATCATAATTATCAATATGTGGTATGTATCTATTGCATGACAGCCAGCATTCACTAAGAACTATGATATCCGGCAGTATAGCAACTCTTTCTAGAAGTACCGAAAAGTTATCGAAGTTACATGACAAGCTTCGTATGTTTTGGCTGATAATGTTGAGACTTTGTCGATCAGTAGTAATGTGAGATAAACAGTCTTCCGGTTCACATACAAGAGATGTAGGTGTAGTGATTGCATCTATATTGTTTACTATTTCAAAAACCGTATTATTCATTTTACATTGTTATGGTCGGCAAATGACAAATAATTTAATTGAAATCTGCTTGAAGAAGCATAGGCTGTATTAGGTATAGGTATCGTATCTCGAGTATTCGTATGGTATTCACAGGTGAGACTCACGATGTGAGTGAGTGTGTGTGTGTGAAAAAGTAGTGTGTTAAGTGTAGATTATATCTTAACAGGATAGTTAAGAATAGATGAATTATTTTTTTAACAATAAAATAGACCAAGCTGGCACAGGCATTTGTCTCGCTTATCAATACTATATCATAACAATTTCGACAAAAGCAAAAGTAGGTAGATAACTTATTACTCTTTTCATCATTACTGGATTTTAACAATGTATCATAACAAAAAATTGAATGAATGAATGAATGAATGAATGAATGAATGAATGAATGAATAACTCTTTATTGTACACACTTAAAATTACATAATACAGAAGAAATTAACTAGTAAATAGGTGTAACAACTGGCGACCTTATCGCTAAAAGCGATCTCTTCCAGGCAACCTCAGGATGGAAAGGATTAGAGGAAGAAAAAACGGGGTGTGTCAATAACGAGGATATGCATATAGGAGAATACAAAATTATGACATAAGTATATCTACATTCTAATAATTATAATATATCCTAATACATAGATTAATTAGAATAACTAAAAAATACACTAATATATATAAAATAAATATTTGTATAAAGAGGATATATATACAAATAAGCGACAGATAGTTATAATTATAACTGCGAGAGATAGAATAGTTTGACGTGTTCTTTAAAGACAGCGATCGATGGAGCACGTCTAATGGCAACAGGTAACGCATTCCATAGTTGGACTGCCTGGAATGCAAAGGACTTACCGTAAAACGTTTCACAGCGTGCAGCAGGGGTCTTAAGAGTAAGGTTCTCCTTCGACCTGAGGGGCAGGGAATGAGTATTGTGCCAGAAAGTGAAATTTTCTTTAAGATAGCATGGAGTAGAGGGGTTAAAAAGAACGTTATAAAGAAGAGAGAGCAAATGAGCATTCCGCCGAAGGCGAATAGGTAACCACTTGAGTTTAGTGCGAAATTGAGATATATGGTCATACTTACGTAGGCCATATATAAATCTAATACAATAATTCTGGAGACGCTCAAGTTTGTTAAGCTGGTCCTCGGATAGATCTAGATAACATGCATCCGCGTAGTCTAAGATGGGTAGAAGGAGAGACTGTGCGAGCGCAACTTTAGTGGCAGTGGGTAAAAAATTACGCAGCCGTCGAAGCGAGCCACCGGAAGCAAACAATCTGCTGCTGATGAATTTTAAATGAGTGTTCCAACTTAACGTGCGATCAAACATTACGCCTAGATTTTTAACTGACTCGCTAAATGGAATTGAGGTGCCATCGAAAACTACACTAGACAATGTAGACCAGTCAACTTTTGAAATCATGTATGTGCTTCCTATAATTATGACTTGTGATTTAGTAGGGTTCACTTTCAGACCAAAAGAATGACTCCACTCAATGATTTTGTGCAGGTCATTATTTACTGTAGCTATGGCTGAATCTAGCTCATTGAGTCGGGCTTGGCTATAAATTTGGAGATCGTCTGCATAGAGATGGTAGGAAGAAGTCAAGCGTTGGGATATGGAGTTAATAAAGATAGCAAAGAGAAGAGGAGATAAGACGCCACCTTGAGGAACACCAGCAACCGTATCGCACCAAGAAGAGATGGTTTCTTCGAGGCGAACACGCTGCCGACGTCCATACAAATAACTTCGAAACCAGTCGATCACAGATGGAGATATGTTAATAGAGCGTAGTATCGCCAACAGAATGTCAAAATCAACGGCATTGAAAGCATTACTGAAATCTAACAGGGCTAGAACAGTAAGCCTGCCGTTATCCATACCCAAGCGAATATCGTCGGTGATCTTGACAAGAGCAGACACAGTACTATGCCCCGGACGGAAACCAGATTGGAGAGGATTAAGAAGGCCTTGACTGACAAGAAAATTATTCAATTGTCCATGAACAAGACGCTCGAGAACTTTTGACAGGAAAGGAAGGATAGAAATAGGACGATATTCAGAAAAGTGTTTAGGGTTAGGCTTTTTAGGAAGTGGAATAACCTGCGCATCTTTCCAGATTGCAGGGAATACTCTGTTTGAGGCGGAATTATTAAAGAAAATACAAAGAATGGGAAGGATTATGTCAAGGATGGGCAGTAGCATGTTCCGACTTATGCTGTCACCACCTACCGCATTGGAGGAGATTGACAATACACTCTTCTTAACATCACTTTCGGTGAAACGATTAAATAGAAAAGGAGAGCAGTCGGGAATTTGAATGGCAGAAAGAAGATTAATGGTCGAGTTTTTATCCCCAACTGACATAGCAGATGTGGAAGAAAAGTGTTGATTTAGAGCGTTTATATCAATATTACAAGGAGTAGAATTCTGACGTGATTTGCCAATTCCCATCGATCTGAGAAATTTCCAGACTTTAGCTGAATTCTCGTTTTCTACAGAGGCGTGGACATGGCGTCTCATTGCATCCCTACACATCCTATTGCAGCGATTCCGAGCTTGAATATACCTGTCTTTGTTAACCTCAGTAGGACGCAGCTTGTACCTGGCCTTAGCCACCGCTTTTTTATGCATCAAGGATTTAATATTAACTGTGAGCCACGGTGCAGGAAGATGCTTAAGTTTGATCGCACGCAAAGGAGCATGTACGTCATATAATTGTGTAATCAGCGAATTGAAAAGGGAGATTTGTACATCCACCGACTCAGCATCACTAACAGGACTCCAATCAATCTTTCTGGCGTCATCAAGTAGAGCCTCATGATTCATACCACTAAAGTTGCGTTGCAGAATGATTTGAGGTTTGGACTTTGGTGGACGAATTTTGTAGGACAGAAAAACCAAATCATGGTAAGAAAAATCATCAGCAGAATATTGTCCGTGCTTGGCAACACTATTTGGACATGAAACTAACATTAAGTCAAGAAGTGATGGGACACAATTGGGAAAATGATGCGTAGCATTTAAAGGAAGGACGTGTAGATTGAAGGATTTTACAATGGATTCAAGTGAGGATGTGCGATGATCTTTCTTAAGGAGGCAAGTGTTGAAATCACCCATAATAATGGAATGATTATAAGAAGGGCTCACATCAAGCAGAAGATTTTCAAATGATGAAAAATAACTAATATCTTTTGATGGGCAGTAGTAGACTCCGAGAAGGACCTTAGTATGGGAAAGAAGTACTTCAATAAAGAGGTGTTCGCCAGAATTCAGCGGGGGAGGTTGTGGAGATTGACTCAAGACAGAGAAAGAAATGTTAGATTTTAAATAAATAGCGACACCGCCGCCCCCACGGGGGATCCGATCATTGCGTATCATAATAAAGCCAGGTAGGGAATAAGAAGTAGAAGGAAGACAAGGGCGGAGCCAAGTTTCGGAGACTAAAATTGCATGAATGTTGCCAACATCAAGAGACGCCAGCATTTCAGGATAACATGACGGAATGCTCTGTGCATTTATGTGAACGATGTTGAAATTTTTAGGGACATCGGAAAAGGTGCATTCCAAAAAGTCCGACAGCGGAAGTAAGCTGTTGAAGCTGTCGTCACTGCCATTCGTTGACGCCGTGGTTGCTGCTGAAATATATTCATCGTCGCTGTCACAATTGTGGTCGCTAAACATATAAATATAAAAATAAATAAACAGATACCTAAGTTAAATATATACTGGTAATAATAAATAAATAAAATGTTAATGTAAATAAGTTATATAGGTGAACAATTAAAATTCACCTGCCGGTCATGTATGAAGGAAATTGCTGGAAGGAGATTTACACAGTGAAGTTATACATTATACTCTATTGTAACTCAAAGTACAAGCAAAAACACTACAAAAGTCATGCATAGATGCAAAAACAATATACAACAGAGGCATTTACAAAAATTTGGAAAAATAATCTAGTTATACAAAGCTACAAGGAAAAAAAAAAAAAAAAAAAGAGAAAAAAAAAACAATATTCGTTTGGCATCAACGTCAACAACACTAAAACTGAACTTAACTGGAAACTGAAGACTGCACACAAAATATAGACACATTGAAACTGGCAGAATGCACAGAGTGCGATGCCAAGAAAATAAAAAATAAAAATCCTTTGACATTAGCTATAATGACATGGTGTTGACAGAGTCATTTGACTGACAGTCCAGTACAATAATGAAAAATAATGCAAGTTGTAATGTTTTAACAAAAGTGGTTCAATTGAAGGTACAAAAAAAGTTATTGAGACATTAAAACGAAAATAGCTGGTTGTGTAAATGAGTGGTAAACTAGTATGTGGAGCAAGCGGTAGGAACAACAAGCTAATATAGTGGACCTACCCTACAACCACAACAGAAAAGAACAGAGGATTGTAGGTACTTCGAAACACAAAGAAAAATACATACGAACTAGAATTATATGGTTCAGTATTTCAAAGGAGCCTTACGCGCAGCTCTCGGAACTTTCCTCTCTGCATCAGCTTCGGGCTTATTTGTCTTCGAAGGAGGCTGGGCTACAATTTTGTCCAGCTCAGTGATGTTACTGATGCGATGTCGTTTGCCGTCAGACTCGAGCACTAAGACATAGCCGTCTCTAGTCCAACATTTGGTGACCCCAAATCGCTGGCGTGCCGCCATAAAAGTGTCATGCCTAGACTTAGTTAAAAACTCTGACACTGTTATCCCGGTCCCCTTCAGAGAGGTTTTTGCAAACCACAACCTCTGCCGTAGAGATATGTCTCGAATTTTAAGCAGTATGGGTCTGGGCTTATCTGGAGCAGATAAACGGCCCATACGATGGCATCGACTTATATCCTTTGAAGTAAATTCCGCTATTTTTAGTTGGCTGCAGACCACCTTCACCACACTTGCTATGGCATCTTCATCCTTAATTTCAGGCACTCCATGGAACAACAAAATCTTCCGACGCGCTCTCATCTCCTGATTATCAGCCTCGCGAGCAAGCAGAGAAATTTGATCTTGTAAAGTTTTGAGCGCCAACAGGATGTATGAGCGAAATGAAGCAAATTCTTCAGCTAATGATACAGACTTGACAGAAGATGATGACTGTTGCAGATCAGCTTGGAAGGCATCCATTTTTTGTATAAACAGAGCCTGTAGTTGCTCCTGGCTTGTCAAAATAGCTTCCATTTCAAAGCAGTGAAAATTAAGTTGTTAGGTTAAAAAGTTTGTCACAGAAATAAAACTGAAAACACTGTATAAATTATGGAAAAATACACTCCCAGGCAGGTATCTAAAATCTACTTTAATTATACATAAAAATTATGTTCCAAAAAGGTAAATATTTATATTTTTGAATTTAAAATATGAGCTTGTCAAAAATACGTGTGTCGTCGGCGACTACCCGCGAGCCAAAAAATTGAATATTTTATTCTATAAATAGCTACTAACATTATATTATCAACAATATGAATAGTAAAAAGCAGTGTATACAAAATAGAGAACAATAATAATATTCTGGCGTTTGAGAACCATGTGATACTTAGGTAATTTACCAGTCATTTAGGTTGACGAATCTTGGTGATATCCGATTCTTTATCACGCGAATGAAGTTTGCGTTATCATTTTTGCGTAGATATGTCACTCCATTAGACGACCAGCAGTAATTATAACCATCAGTTTTGGCGAAGTCACGTGCCAAGTAAAACAGTGATTTAGCTTTTGCTGTGAGTAACTCAGATACGTATACGGGTTTTGTAGGTCCTTCAGTTTTGAGGTGGGTTGTGTTTAACCTATCATCACTTCCTTTGCCCCTGTTAAATTTTTTCAGCGAGCTCAGAATTTTTTCCTTATGTAACACAGATGTGAACTCCACTATAATAGGTTTATTAGAGTCTTTCTTGTTCTTAATCCGGTAGATGTCCTTTATGTTCGATTGAGCAAAATCAGTGTTTATAGACTGGGCTAACATTTTTACCGTTTCACATAGTTGCGTTTTTGTTTCATTGGACGTTGAAGTATTTAAGAAAGGGACGTTTCTTATTTCAATACAAGTTTGCCGTGAGTGACGATGTAAATAATCTATCTGGTCCTCCAAGCGGCGAATATACTGTTTGTCTTCTTCGCGTTCGATCTTTACCTGTCGCACTACTTTCTCCAATTCATCATGCTTCATGACGCTAGGTAGTCTAAAGTTTTTGAGAACTCGGCCAACTCGGTTCTGAATGTATCTATTTAGAGTCCAGAGATTTCTCAATTGACTTCTGGAATACGCTAAATTGTTTGTCTTGCTCGGTTGTAAAATTACTGAACAGCATGCGCATTTCAGCTATAATTGTCCGTAGGTCACCGTCCTCGCCACCCGAAAACTTTCTTTTTCGTTCGAGTGGTGGGCGGCGACCCTTAGCTCCACTAGAGCTCAAAACCTGATCAATGCCACTGGGCTCACCCAGTCCGAGAGGTGGTCGCGGTTCAGGTGTGGCGGGCGGAGAATGATCAACTGGCATCCTTATAAGTGATAAAAGAAATTGAAGTAATTGTTCTACAGGTGTCTTGCTATGAAAGAAGTGTAAGGCGTCAGACAATATGGTCGAGTAGCGCAGTAGAAAGTGCAATGACAATTTTAAAGTTAAATATGTGGGTATGTGTCCCTCACCGTACACGATCACTAAATTTAAACAAAAAAAATGTTTTTTCGGAATATCTCGATGTACTTACTACGACTTTGTTAAATCTGTAAGAAAATACTAGAGACAGCGCACTATTACGTAACCAATATTCCCAAACACCAACTCAACACTTTTAACTGAGATTTTAATTAAAAATCAAAGGAGCAAATCGTAACACGTCCAACCTCAACGAGTCCGGGAGGGGGAGCCCGGATGTTACTTCTATGTAAAAAATATTATTAATTAATTATTTTTACGTTTACAGGTTATAACACTCAGAGCTGCATATATGAGTTAATCAAGAGTCAATACCAAATTAAATATATATATTTATACATATACTAGAGGAAATAAAGAAAAGTTTACAATGGTCCAAGTGAGAGTGAGTGAAGGAATTTTAGAAGGTGAAGAAGTGGAAAATGTTTATGACCCTGGAAGGACGTTCTTCAGTTTTAAAGGTGTGCCTTATGCCGAACCTCCTCTTGGGGATTTGAGGTTCAAGGTGAGAGCTTTTTCTTGTGAAGAAAGTAGTAGTTTTCATATATTTTCATTGTTTATAAATCTTTTACTAAAAAATTTCAATTAAATTATAAAAAATATTGTAAACAGTACAAGTAGTCAACTGCCCCTTTAACTCTTTCGGTGGAGCTTTTTTGAGTTTCTCTTTCTTGAGTTTAAAGTTTGGTTTTGATTCTCACACAGGACACACACATTTATGTCTCAAACGTAATAGTTACCAGGTGTAAGGTTCTAATAAAAAATGCCCATAAATGATTTTGTGGTAAATTAATATGAAGTAGTAGTCGGAGCCAGAAAAATACCGGCTATATCCCTTTATCTTTTAAAAGAGCTCTGAATATCTTGAAAAAAATATCCAAAGTAGCGTTGGTAGGATCATATCTAATTTGGTTATGCAGGGATGAAAACACGGGCTGCTAAGAAGTTTCTTAGATGTGATAAAACAAACAATTCTTCACAGGCGCCTCAACCTTGCAAACCTTGGAGTGGAGTCCGCAGTGCTAAGGTTCATGGCTCCATGTGCTACCAATACGACATGTTCCAGCATTTCCCCCCGCGAGGCAGTGAAGACTGCCTTTATCTTAACATCTACACCCCCTCTTTAAGCCCCGAAAAACCCCTCCCTGTCATGTTTTGGATCCACGGTGGTGGGTTCGTCAGCGGCTCAGGAGACGACAGCTGGTACTCTCCTGAATATCTCCTCAAAAAAGACGTTATTCTTGTCACAATCAACTACAGACTTGAAGTGCTGGGTTTCCTTTGCCTTGATACCGAGGAAGTTCCCGGTAACTCCGCCATGAAAGATCAAGTAGCTGCGCTGAGATGGGTTAACAGAAATATTAAGAACTTCGGAGGAGATTCCGATAACATTACCATTTTTGGAGAGAGCGCTGGTGCTGGCTGCGTTGGATACCATTTGGTGTCACCCATGACGAAAGGCTTGTTCAGAAGAGCTATTTTGCAAAGTGGGGCTCACACGTGCTGGTGGTCTTACGTCACTGATGCTAAAGAGAGAGCAATAGCTTTAGCAAGAAGACTTGGTTTTCATTCAGATGAGCAGAACGACAAAGAGCTCTATGAATTCTTTAAAACACAACCCGTGGAATCATTAATCATGCAGCAATCTAATGCACCTATAACATTATCACAGAAAGAGAAGACATCTTATGATCCTGCTTTTGTTGTTGTAGATGAAAAGAAATTCGGCAATAACGAAAGATTCTATTATGGAGATTTTTGTTATGACAACCTAAGTAACATTCATAATGACGTAGAAGTGTTTCTTGGTTTCACAAAAGACGAAGGCTTAATATGTTTAACGGTTGGCAGTGAGATGGAAAATAAATTTGATAGAATGAGTTACTTCTTAGAAGAATTTGTCCCGAAACCTATCATTAACAGTTGTCCTATATCAGAACAGCTCATTGTGGGTAGAACATTGAAAGAATTCTACTTCAATAAAAGAGATATTGGTGTCAAAGAATGGGAAAAAGTAGTAGAGTTTTACGGAACCGAATTTTTTCATTACGGTCTTATTCAATTAGCAAAAATAATCTCAAGCCGAAGGAGAAATAACGTTTATTTGTACCAATTCTCTTGTATGTCGAAAAGAAACCAATTTACTAAATATTTAGGGTTTGAATTGCTGATAAATGATAAACCTGTCGTATCCCATTGTGATGATCTTCTGTATTTGTTCTCTGGGAAATTGTTCGACGATTACTCAAAAGATCCTGAAGTTTTACAGCTTGTTGATAAAGTTACTACAATATGGACCAACATTGCCAAATATGGGTAAGAAGATATACCATAGACTAGATAACACTGAGTGTGAGAGTGTTTATTTTAACCATTCGATGATTTAATTTTACTGTAGAAACTGACTTGGTTTTGACACATTTTTGTTTTACTTGTGCGGGATTACTCACGTTTAATTATATCGGAAAATCCGACTATAGTTTCAGCCTCATCCGGTGGTCTTCTTCATGGCATCAATCCCGCATAAGTAAAACAAAAATGATTTAATTTATTACTTTGACCTCAATCTCAACCATCTACTTAGATTTGACAAGCTAAGTAAAATATTTGATGATAGCTCAGTGACATATTGTATGAATATAAAGAAGCCATATTTAGAATAGGAATTAAGATTATAATGAAACAAAAGTTGTTTAATACTAATATTAACTTGGGTGATTTATTAAACTGTCACTGTCCTTGCCTTATAACAGTAACTGTCAAGCCAGGTCAGAACCTCCCGGACGATAAATCATCTGTGGTATAAAAAACTAGTCACTCAACCTTAAGAACTTCATGTTATTTTTTCGTTTTTCAGAAACCCCACACCAGACGAGCGATTGGGAGTGGAGTGGCCGGCATATACCATTGAAAAACAAGAATATCTGGACATCGGTAACGAACTAAAAGTCCGAACAGCTCCTTTCGAGCTCGAGATTCAGCTATGGGAGAGCATTTTTAAAAAATATGCACCAGATTTCGTTTGCGAATTCTGAGTTATTCTATTTATTATAAATAACGTGAGTAATAAATAAACCTCGACGTAACAAATATTTTAAATTTTGTTTTTGTATTAGTAATTAGATGAATATTACCTATTATTGCGAGCTTATTTGCTAAGAGATAAAACAAACTACTAGGTGGTAGACCTACTTAGTAAGAAGTCGTTTAACTAGGTACCACCGCAGTATCAGATATACTACCGCCATGTAGTGGCGTGTAAATATTACTATGTTCTGGTTTGAAGAGTCATTAGAAGAGTTATTTTTATTTGTATTTTGTCCTGCTGCTAGAAAAATTACAGGACTGGTGAGACTAAATATCGAAAGCCTCAAAGTAATGAGCGCCAAAGCAGCGATGCCTTGGTCTTTGTTTTGTTTTCAAAGCTCTTTGATTTATCGATGCTGTAGTCACGGACATTTTTTTAAATGATTGATAGGCTTGGTGTTTGCCACAGCTCACCGGATGTTAAGTGTCGGTGTGGTCGAAGATAGTAAAGCACACTTAGCCTGGAATGGTACTGGCTCTCAAGTGAGTCTGTCGGAACACACCGTTAGATGCTTGGCGGCAGATTTTTATCTTGATTGTCTCCATGCTATGGTTTCCTCACGATGTTTTCCTTCACCGGCAGCTCAAGCTCATTGTTAAGGTTTCAACCCACACCCTTCGGCATGCGAACCGACCGCGCTAACCACTGAGCTATCATCGCTAGATGCGTTATCTCTTACCGTCAGGAGAGCGTTTTGTTATTTTTTTATGTAAAAGTAATGAGACGAACGAGACGGTCTCCTAATGGTAAGAGACAACGCGCAGCCGCCCTTGGTGCATAGCGAGACTAGATCGCACACGCGTTTTTCTCTGTTTTGACTTCTTTGAGGCCAAACTATAATTGGAGTATCTATCCGACCTGATCAAGTGTAATGAATCCCGTATCAGTAAAGCAAAACCTTGCAATACATTCTTGAAGCAGCCAAGTTTGTGAAAAAATTCCTGACCTCTTCAAAAATGACAATAATCCTCGGCATCAAAACTAAATTGTAGCTCCGGAACCTAAATTAGAAAGGAGAAATAAAAGTATTCAAATTACCTCCGGAAATAAGGCAAGAACCAAACAATATAACATTATATAATAATAATAATAAAGCCTTGTTTATTTCCTTAATAAAATTTGAAACACATTTACATATAAAATGGTCACCATATTTAAATTAAATAATAGTTCAATGATGACTAATAATTATAAAATTTGATTAATATAAAAATAATAATAATAACACCAATAATCAATTTAATTATACACATTATTCAGTTTATAATTTTTTACATGCACTATACCTACATAATTAATGTATTTATGTTATTTTATATTTAACTATTTTTTTTATTTATCTTTATTTTTTCATGCAACACAATTTATATTCTTTTTTTATGCAACATCCATTTTTCTCCACCTAGTTCTGTCCTTCGCCTTGTCTGATCAATTTACTCCTGCTGTTTTTATAATTTCATCGAGCCATCTCTCCGCCGGTCTACCTCTGTGTCTCTTGCCAACTGGTCCGTTACATGCAGTTATCTTTTACATATCGTACTTTACATAACATTATATAATAAACTAAAAATACTATTACGCAACAACTGGTATTATAAATTAGGGGATTATCTGGACTAAAAATGTTTTTTTTTATTGGTTGACAGGTTAGGTGTTTGACCACAGCTCACCTGATGTTAAGTGACGGTGTGGTCGAAGATAGTAAAGTACACCTAGCCTGGAATGGCTGGCCTGGCTCTCAAGTGAGGCTGCCGGAACATACCGTTAGATACTTGGCGGCAGATTTTCAACTTGAGACTCGTATAGCTAGCCAGCCGAGTACTAGAAAGTACCCACCTCCACGCTATGGTTTCCTCACGATGTTTTCCTTCACTGGCAGCTCAAGCTCATTGTTGCGCCCTTCGGCATGCGAACCGATCGCGCTAACCACTGAGCTATCATCGCTACAAAAATCTCGCTTTCAAGCTCGCTTAATTTAGTTCTAAAAGGTTTAATTAAATTACATTTTCTTATTTTCTTACCGAACACACTCTTCACACACACACACACGCACGCACACTCACACACACACACACAAACACACACACACACACACGCACTCACAAACAAACGCGCGCACACGCACACACACGCACGCACTTCTCTACACGTGATTATCTCTCTCTTATCTACGTGTCTTCAAGTCGAGAGTGAATCGGTATCGTCTAGGCAAGCATGCTCCATCTTAGACCGCATCATCACAACATCAGGTGAGATGGCGGTCAAACGTAAGCCTATTTTTAATTTAAAAAAAAAACTGTTCTGTACTTTGCCGAACTTTTGAGTCATTATCGACCATTTATCGACACGCCTTTTAAAGAACCCAATTTTGTTGCCCATCAAAAATGTCAACAGCAACCACAAACAAATCAACTAATCATCAAATTAACTCTTCAATTGAATCCTTGGTTTCATGAACCCAACGATACAAAGTCTAAAATAAAAAGGTGAAATAAGGAAGTAAAACACAGTCGCGCTTGCCATTCCCGGAAGTTCTGGGTTTTATCCTAAGTTTTTTCATTATTCTGAAAATGTAGTAGGAAAGTCAGCCACAGTCAAGAGGTCGGTAGAGGTAAACAACCAAAGCTTAAACTGAGAAGTACAGTACCCTCTAAACCGGAATACAGTAATGTTTACACACTACTGCTTGGCAGCTGAATATCTGGTACTGCAGTGGTTCCCACCTACACGACCTACCATTAAGTAAATTGCTTTTATAAAAACAAAGTTTTTTTCCACAATTTCAACTTCCGCACAATCCCGTAGATTTTTTCAAAGAAACCGCACGTATTCAATAAAAAACATTACTCCATTACTTTATGATGCTGAAGTTCAAGCATCGGAAAACAGTAAAATACAATGGCTGTTAGAGAAACTTGGCCTTTTTGTCGAGCTTCGATCATTGCCGAGCGAAGCGAAGGTCTAAGATTTGTTCTTATTAAAACAAATAGCTAGTACAATTTGCAATGCTACTTAAGACTCTGAGTAGTGAAACACTATTGGCAAGACATAGGTAGCGATGATAGCTCAGTGGTTAGCGCGATCGGTTCGCATGCTTGAGCTGCCGGTGACGGGAAAACATGGTGAGGAAACCATAGCATGGTGGTAGGGTACTTTCTAGTACTCGAGATATCCACACAAAAATTAGCCTGATTTTCAAACGATAGTTTGAAACGATTTATAATCATCACCTAATTAACTTGAAAGGGTCTGACTCTCACAGATCCAATTGATTTATAATTTGTTGCAGGTACTGTTACTTCGGTGGTATTATATTTCAAGATATTTATATTATATATAATCCGATCTCTGGTTATCAAGTTCCTGGCGTTAGGGGTTGTTTAAATTCTTGTATAGATAGATAATCTCGCCGCTGGACGACCAACGCTCCGTTTACCACGGCCACCATTGTTATTTTCGTGCTATAATTACTTCGATATTCCATTTAGGATGTATTATTTATTATTAAGAATATGATACCGATAATACCAAGCCGAATAATCGCCTTAATAAAGCCGCAGCCCGCGTGGGCGATGACTCGAACGCCGTGGGAGTAATCTGCTCGGATCCAGATTTTAATTAAATACCACCCCATCCCAATACTACAAAGACCTTTGTTTTTTTTTTGCAGCTGCGTTGATGGAATTCTTTTTTGATAAATGGAATTTTTAGGCTATGTCATTTAAAACTGGTCTCAGAGACGGACGGTGAGTGACGTGCTCCAAGGTGATCCCATACACGAGTTATAAATTGTTTTTAAACTTTTTATCACAGTCTATAACAAAAGTTCTCGAATCAGCACTGTTTTTTTAAACTATCTCGCTGCTGGATGCGGGCCTCATCTCATTGTGAGAAGGGTATAAGGGTAAGCTATCCACCACGCTGGTCAAGTACGGGTTGACAGACTTCACACAACTTTTTTTATGAACTCTCAGATATTCACATTTCCTCACGATGATTACCTTCACCGTTTGAAGTCAACAACATATCACCGTATATACCTATAATAGTGCGGGCCGTGGAATTCGAACCCACTACCTCCATATTGGAAGCCAGACGGTCTCTCAACTAGGCTACCGAAACTTCAACAAAGGTTATAAAGATACTATTAGACCCGAAAAACCCTATGGGATTGTCCATTCGGAAGAAACGGGATGTAGTTACTATCCTCATTTCTACTATTATATTATCTGTGTACGATTTAGCCATAAAGGGTAACACTAGGATTTAATTCTAATCAGTTGCGGCGCAGGCCGTAAACTTTGATCCAGCATTAATGACCACAGACTATTTATGACCTACGCCATATTGGTTTTGCTGACACAAAACGGCGGATATTTTATAGGAAGCTCTTAGTTTAGATTAATACTTGTTATATGGTTACGAGTTGCGAAGTAAATTTGTACTTAGCAACCGTATATTTTTCAGGGATAAAAGTACCTTTAATATATAACTAAGTGTATTGAAAAGAACTAGCCAAGTGCATGTTGGACCATTAACAGAATAAGGTTACAGAGATGAGGTTTAACATCAGGCGAGACGGTGGTCAAACGCAAACTAAACACTATTCATAAAAAACTAAAATTTTCTTAATTTTTGGCTTAATTACCTAGTTATAATAAGTGATTAGAACACCGATATTTATTAAATACTCTTTTTTTTTACTAATATAAAATGCTTCACGTCTGTACCACTTCCATCATGAAACGTGGTTAATCCTTCTGTTAAAGATTATTTTAACTTTGTTCAAACTGAAACCCGTATTTAAATTTTTCATCAAACGTTTAGTCTTAATAAAGCGTGCCGTTCGGTGCCATAAAATCAAAATGGCGACCGTTGGCAACAACCCCCCTTCACAGTTCAGGCTAGTCCATTTTCTCGCCATCACCAAGACCTTTACAACTCAATAACTCCGATATTAACACCGAAACGATTTTATCTCTCAAGTAATTTCATTATTTTTATGATTTCGTAATCCACCTTTACTGCCAATGAAAAAAGTATAGGCATTCATAGCTGTACTTTTCATTACATTTTTAGCTGTTTTTTTTTCTTCATTCCTGCTCAAAAGATTATGACGTAGCATAATACACATTTACCAATGTTGTGTATTTTAAAATGAAAACCTGGTTGACCGAGCATTGCTTGGCTGAAAACATGGACAAAACGTCGTTTTCTGAAAATGAAACCTAGCTAGATCGATTTTTCGCCCCCGAAACCCCCTGGATACAAAATTTCATGAAAATCGTTGGAGCCGTTTCCGAGATTCAGAATATATATACAAGAATCAACAACGTTTTCTGAAAATGAAACCTAGCTAGATCGATTTTTCGCCCCCGAAACCCCCTGGATACAAAATTTCATGAAAATCGTTGGAGCCGTTTCCGAGATTCAGAATATATACCTATATATATATATATATACAAGAATTGCTCGTTTAAAGATATAGATAGATAGTGTAGTAAGTAATAACAAAGAATTATTTAAAAATAAATCGAAAAGTCACTTCTAAGGAATTTAAACTATATACAACAGAAAGTCTGAGTTGCCGTATAAAAACTAAATCGTTTAATATATTTTTTTTCGTAGCATCCCACTCACTAAGTAGATACATTTAGTTAGTGTCAAGTATTTTGATATTTTCAAGTAGGTAGTATAATACGTAAAATAAGTAGTATAGAGTATAGAGATAAGTCTGAGCGCGGTACTTACTTTGTATTTTTAGCCTTATCTTGTTAATTTAAAGTTGTTATTGGTTTGAATAGCTAATATATGCCACAATTTTTAATATCCTATATTTATTTGATCGGTGATAACAGGTTGCACGTTTTTGTTCACATGAGCATTAATATCTACTTCAGACCTGCGTCATTATACGTAAATAAATAATATACGTAATGTGCATGTGTTATTTATTAGTTCGTTATTTATTTGGCTGCCCGATATTTATAAAATGATATGTATCAGCTTTTTGTGTACTTAAGTTTCTTTATTCAATAGTTAACCCTATAAATAAATAAATATTTAATAGCTTCTTGTATAAAGTGATTATTTATTTTCCCATACATATTTTTATTATAAACTAAACTAAAAGGCCGCTATCAATGGGAATAGTTCCTAAGCCGCTGATCCCAATGCCACGTTATATTATGGCAATAATCACTTCTTCTTCTTTGTTTTTGGCTTTGCACTTTTTTTGCATTTGTCACTGTCATGTATTTTGATTTTTTAAATTTGATTTAACTGATGGTAAGAGATAACGCATATCCATGACCATTGCAGCGATACACAGAACTTTGAGTAACAAAACAAAGAACAGGTTATCGCTGCCTTGACGCGCATTACTATGAGACTTTCGATGGTTAGTTTCAACAGCCCTGTAAGTTTGCTAGCTGTTTTAAACCGAAAGTAAATCCCCTAATCAAAATGATGCAGTACTGTTCTGAAGCAGCCAGGGAGCTTTTCATTTGTGTGAGTCGCCTCAAGTGACCTACCTTGATTTTTTAGTGTGTATAAGTATGTGTTGTGTGTAGGTATTATTTTATACACGATGGGATTGCCATGTGCCTGTCACAAAAGTCCCTTAAATAAATTGGAAATTTAAAAAAAAGAAATAATGATGCAGTTGCGAAAAAGAAAGAAAAAGCTATTTATTAATAAATTTTCAAAAAAGAAGTAAATAATTGTCTTCCGCGAAGTTTAATAGTCCTTGATGGATAAAATTTATCATAATTTATGGAATAGACAAGCAGACGCTTTCCCGCATAAATATCTTCGATTTAGTAGGTAGCAGCTCAGCTTTAGGCAAGAAAACACGAAATGATATAATCTCAAAACATTATTATGAGCAAATTTAAAAGTATTTTTTAATTTTAGTATCTAAAATAGCTGCCACTGTGTTGAAAGTCAAGTTTGGCATTCACATTTGGAAACCGATTTTTTCTTAGTTGCGTCTTAGTTATTATACAAGTGATGATAGCGCAGTGGTAGCGCGTTGTCGGATGGGACGACAAAGGGTGTGGGTTCAATTCAATTAACTTGAGCTGCCGGTGATGGAAAACCACCTGAGCAAACTTTAAAATAATGGTAGGGTACTTTTTCGTACTCGTCTGACTAGTTCCCCAAGGCCCTCAAGTTGAAAATCTGCTGCCATGCACCTAACGATGTGATACGGCAGCCTCACTTGAGAGCCATTTGCCATTCCAGGCTAGATGTGTCTACCACCTTCGACCACATTGTGACTTAGCACCAGATGAGCTGTGGTTTAACACCTAAAATTTCACCATTAAAAAAAATGTAATATTTACCAACAAATAGGCAAACGATCAAAAGTAGGTAACTATCAGGCGAAATGGCGGTCAAACGTAAGCTTGTTAAAAAAAAAACATATTTTCATAGTTTTTATTACTGAATACATAGATTTGCGTATGTACACCAACTCGCCTGATGTTAAGCGAAAATGAGGTCTACGATGGAAATAGTCCATGTGCTCTATGACGCAGAAAAATAAATACATAATGATTCTGCACATTTAATGTGCCACAGTTCAGCCTTGCCATTTACAAAGTTAATTAATGTACATAGGCCTGGAAAAATAGTTCCATAGCCATTCATCAGTTTTTCAATATTTTTGCTGGTCTAATTTGAGTATTATATAAATTTAATGAGTTTGTTTTTTTTTTGCATATACAAGATTCACCGTCGCCGAACAAACTAATATTATAAAGGCGAAAGTTTTGTGAGTCTGTTTGTATTTTTGTTCCTTCTTCACGCTCAAACAGCGGGACCTATTTTAATGAAATTTGGTATGGAGGTAGCTGACACCCTT
This sequence comes from Biston stratarius, assembly GCA_950106695.1. Classification (NCBI taxonomy): domain Eukaryota; kingdom Metazoa; phylum Arthropoda; class Insecta; order Lepidoptera; family Geometridae; genus Biston; species Biston stratarius. Next base: position 29,355,989 of record OX467106.1, on the reverse strand, counting down.
ATATATCACATAAAGTTACATAAGTAATCGTTACATATGTATGTCTTTAAGCGTGTAACCCGCGGGGCGCCAGTGGACAATATTAGAGATGTCAACCCCGAAAGACATAGATAGACGCCCTTTGATCCTTTTTTTTTTAATAGATATGTTTATCTACACACAAATCCTATCCACAAATTTGACAACCCTGTTAGCTCATTCGGTAAAGTTCTGCTTCGAGAGCTGATGGGTGGGTTCGATTCCCACTTACGACTAACATTTGTGTGACTAATATGGATGTTTCTTCTGTGTCTGGGTGTTCTGTATGTATTATAAGTATGTTTTACCAAAAAACGTATTTATGTATTCTATCAGCTGTCTGGCTCCTATAGTATAAGCTCTGCTTAGTTTGGGGTTAGATGGAGATATGTGATAATGTCCTCCAATATTTAAAAAAAAACATTTGAGAATCCATTTTACCTGTGTGTATGTATGTAAGTTGGTGGTAAATCAAAGACCCTTCAACTTTAATTAGTGTGTAATAGGAATTGGCCGTTAAAATCAAATCACGATCCAAAGAGGTCACCTACATTACGTAAATCCTTCACACGTGTTGGAATATTCCAAATTGATGTCTTTCATCTTAATATTCCTCCCACTGAGGCCATCGTTAACTAATTGAATCAAATTATACATCCAGCCGGAACATATATCTGGATCCCACTCGTTCTCATGATATTTCTAATGAGAGAGACAGTGATAGAATATTAAATCTCTAAAACAAAGTTTGGAGCGTCATTTACATATTTTGTTACAGGACATGTACTATACAAGCTTGGGAAATACTTCACTAGGTGGTAGATCTCCTTATCAAGAGATCATCTAGGTAGGTACAACCGCAGAAGGAGATACTCTACCGCCAAGCAGTAGTGTGTAAATATTACTATGTTCCAGTTTAAAGGAAAGCAGCTAGCAAAATTACAGGGCTGTCGAGACTTACCATCGAAAGTAGTGAGCACCAAAGCAGCGATGCCCTGAACTATGTTTTGTTACTCAAAGTTCTGTGTATCGCTGCAATGGTCAGGCTCAAAAGTTCTACAAAATATAGAAGAAGAGTTTTTTTTATAGGTTTGCTTACGTTTCATCGCCATCTCACCTGATGTTAAGTGATGATGCGGTCAAGAAGGAGCACGCTTGTCTAGAAGATACCGATTTACTCTCGACTCGAAGACACGTAGATAAGAGAGAAATATGAGTGTGTGTTCAGTAATAAAATAAGAAAATGTAATTGAATTAAACCTTTTAGAACTAAATTAAGCGAGCTTGAAACATTTTTCGTCCAGATAATCCCATAATTTATAATAGCATTTATTTCGTAATAGTATTTTCAGTTTATTATAATATAATGTTATTTTGTTTGGTTCTTGCCTTATTTCCGGAGGTAATTTGAATACTTTTATTTCTCCTTTCTAATTTAGGTACCAGAGCTACAATTTTGTTTTGATGCCGAGGATTATTGTCATTTTTGAAGAGGTCAGGATCTTTTTTCACAAACTTGGCTGCTTCAAGAATGTATTGCAAAGTTTTGTTTTACTTACGCGAGAGTCGTTACACTTGATTAGGTCGGATACTCTAACTATAGTTTCGGTCACAGCTGTTGGCCTCACAGGAGTCGAAGCACAGCAAAATGCGCGCGCGGTCGTTTCTCGTTTTGTACAACTTTTTTCACAACTCTCGTTTTGGACAGGCGTTATCTCTTACCGTCAGGAGAGCGTCTCATTCGTCTTATTATTTTGCTATTTAAAAAAAAACGCTCTCCTGATGGTAAGAGATAACGCATGCCAGTGACCATTGCAGCGATACACAGAACTTTGAGTAACAAAACAAAGCATCGCTGCTTTGGCGCTCATTACTTTCAGACTGGACGATTAGTCCAAAAGAGAATTATACAACCCATTACTGGAAATAACTTTTACTATGGATACACCTCCCTTTTGCTTCGCAGTAGTCGGGTAAAAACAATCAGCTGATTTACAACTGCTATCAAGGCAAAATTTGGATAAAAATTTCCACCAATATATATTTATCAATAAATTGTTTTGCTACGGCTACGAGTATACGACGTAGCATAGCGTTGTAGCATTTCTACGAGTTACGAGGGTCTACGTTAGTCAATCAAGGGTCAACGAATTCAAAATTTTCTATGGAACTGCTGATTTTTTCTCGATTTCAAAGTTATTTATAATGATAAGTACATATAATGACCCTCTTTTGGCTTGGAATACCCGAAGCTTACCACTTTGAACAGTTTTTTTTAAATGTTTTTTATACGGAATAGGTTTGCTTCGTTCGTTTGACCACTTTTGAAATTTGACGGCGTAAATGAATTATTAATTGGGTCAGACTTTTTTAATGATTGATATAAATATTAAATAAATATCATCGGACATTTCACACAGCGCCATCTAGCTCCAAACTAAGCAAAGCTTGTATTATAGGAACCGGATAACTGATAGAATACTTATATACTTTTTTTGTCAATACATACTTGTAATACATACTTTACTGTACACCCAAACACAAAACAAACATATATCGTCACATAAATGTGTTCTGGTGGGAATCGAATAGCATAAAGCAGATATCCTACTAAACCAGCTAACAGGGCAGACATGCTAGGTGTTTGACCACAGCACACCTAATGTTAAGTGACCTTATGTTCAAAGATGGTAAACACACGAAAATATGGCCAGAATATGCGTAATTCATCGTAGATCTTTATAATTTTGTAGCGCAGTGGTTAGCGTGAACGTTTCGCATGCCGAGGGTGCGGGTTCAAACCTCGACAATGAGTTTGAGCTGCCGGTGAAGAAAAACGTTGTGAGGAAACCATAGCATGGTGGTAAGTGCTTTCTAGTACTCGGCTGGTTAGCTACCACAAGTTGAAAATCTGCCGCGAAGCACTTTACGGTGTGTATCGGCAACCTCACCTGAGAGCCAGTTCCATTCCAGGCTAAGTATGCTTTACCACGTTCGACCACACCGTCCCTTAACATCAAATGAGCTGTAGTCAAACAACTAGCCTGTAAAACTATTTAAAAACAAAAAGTAGACCGTATCTATGTTTAACATCAGCCGAGATAGTGGTCAAGCTTATGTGTAATTTTATAAAAACATTGGTTAAATGTTTGCCCAACAGTGGGATGTTTCTGCTTGATGCAGAATGTCATGTAGCGTCGTTGGTCACATGCGCGCTAAAATGCATTATAGTCGTAGTGACGTTAAAATTAAAAATGCTTACCGCGCAGGGGTGAGAACGGCCATTAGTGGCTACCATTTAGAACTGCATCATTATAGATCCCTATAAATATAATCGACCTATTGCGTGGAGCAATGTGGAACGAATGACGTCACGCGCTCCATGAACTATAAAACTGGAATACATATTTTCTAAAGGTAGGTAGGGACCTGGATATTGGTGACAAAACAACGATCAAGATGAACAACGATTGCATTTTTTAATTTAACTCTTGTTTATTGTTATTTAATTTGGGAGAGCAGTGGCTGCTTCACTACAGCTATACGCTAAAGTAGCAGACAGGGTTATAACTTTGTATAAACCACACTATTTTGTAACAATAAAATATTTTGTATCTTAGAAATAATTCAATGACTTCATTTTAGAATAATGCTTAGGATATAATTTCAAAATAATTATCGGTTTTTAATTAATTTTGTAATATACATAAAATATGTATTCATACTTTAATAACACCAAAGACGCTTATAAGTACCTTTTGAAAATACCGACTTAAATATTCGTCCTTTGTACCTGACTACCAAGAAAGGGTTATGTTTTTTGCACGTATCTTGTATGTATGTATATGTGTAAATTTATTTATTACCTCGTATCTTCTAAACGGTTGGATGTTTCGACAATTAAGGTATTATATTCGTATTAAAACCTAAGTGTATAGGTGTTTCAAAAAGAAAACAAAATGGCGGATTTTTGGCGCGAAATAGTAATACGTTAATTAAAAATAATAACCAAACCTATCAAGTATCAAAATAAAGGTAATTAAAAGGAATATATATAAAAAGAGTAAAGAGGAGTATATTGTATGTTTAAATTTAATTAGGAATAATAAATTAGTTTAAAAAGTTGTCCTTTAATTATTATAGTTATTTATTTCGCGGTCGGGTGAAATTTTTTAAACTTTTCAGCTTGTTTAAAATGATTAAAATTTTTAAATGTCATAATGGTAATCATAAAAATATGTCATAACCATTTACTACATTTAAACGGGTGAAGTAATGAACCGCATACAGAAGCTTAAATCCTCAAGTATTGCAACTATTCGGAAGTTCGACTATAAAGTATTTTATTCTCAAGTTTAATCTACCGTTTTACTGCTGAACTCTAGTTAACCGTGGTTTAACGAGACCCGAATATACACTAAACTTTATAGCCGCTCTGAATAAAATGCTATTTGAAGCTCGGAACTGGCGCTTGTGTGTTGTTTAGGTATGAAAAGTAGTAAGCAATTGTAGTAAGCATAATGTATTAAAATATATAACTGTAAACTGTAACCTAATATGAAAATAAAGATCCACAAAAAAATGCCTTGCTGAGTTTCTTGCCGGAGTCTTCTCAGTTGAAGTGTAATTACAAGCCGGTGGTAGATTCAAACATGTAACTTAACGTTCATAAGTGCCTTACCAGGGCCTAAACTGAATAAATGACTTTTTGATTTTAATTTTGATATTTTAAACAAAAACATGTATAAGTGCTATACAAAGATTCAATTGAAGTTAAAAAAAATGTGAATTTAGTTTAACAGCTTTACGTTCCGAGTCAGCCCTGTTTTTATAAACTGGCCCATTGCTAGGTGAGAGCCTCTTCTCATTGTGAGAAGAGTAAGGCCATAGTCCACCACGCTGGCCAAGTGCGGGTTGGGATACTTCATACATCTTCGAGAACTTTTTTAGGGTTCCGCACCTCAAAAGGAAAAAACTGAACCCTTTTAGGATCACTTTGTTGTCTGTCTGTCTGTCAAGACCCTTTTTCTCAGGAACGCGTGGAGGTATAAAGCTGAAAGTCATATTTAAATACTCAGGCCCACTGTCCCTTGAAGCTGTGATAAAACTAAGCTAACGCAATCAAAAGATACAGCCGTTTATGTTGCAAATTTTCGACACTCGCAAGGGAATCAAAACCTACATGGTACTTCCCGTGAACTCAGAATCTTGAAATTTGGTACGAAGCAACGTCTTATAGCACAGATAAAGGAAAAATTGCGAAAAGCATAAATTACCATTAAAAGGTACAGTTAAACTACAGGTTTGTACGGAACCCTCGGTGCGCGAGTCCAACTCGCACTAGGCCGGTTTTTTGTATTAAGAACTCACAGACATGTCACGATGTTTTCCTTCGCCGTTTGAAGTTATCACCAATACGCACATAAATTAAAAAAGACAAGGTGCGTGCCGTGGGATTCGAAACCAGGACCTCCAGTTTGGAAACCAGGCTGTCTCCCAACTAGGTGCCGAAACTTCCTCTAAGCTTTATGTTACTTTTAGGTAAATTTGTTCTAGATTGAAGAATGCGAATCGCCGCGAATGCTGATGGTTGGAAGCGAGTAACCCAAGACCGGGCTGACTACTGTTTTTTTTTTAAATATAAAAAGTAATGATACGAACGAGACGCTTTCCTGATGGTAAGAGATAATGCCTTTCTATAACCATTGCAACGATACACAGATTAGCAAAACAAAGTCCAAAGCATTGCTGCTTTGGCGCTCATTACTTTGAGACTTTCGATGGTTAGCCTCAACAGCCCAGTAATTTTGCTAGCTGCAGTACCCTCAAACCGGAACACAATAATGTTTACGCACTCCTGCTTAGCGGCAGGATATCTGGTACTGCGGTGGTACCTACCTAGACCACCTCCTGGCAGCACAAAGAGATTTACCAGCAAGTATAATATTATAATAATAAACTAAATTCGTGTATCAAATACATTTTTTTAAATAATCACATCAAGGCTTGGTTTCAAATGAAAAGGCTGATTGAACAAATTTCAAATATACATAATTTTATATTCAAGTAATTGGCGTATTTGGCGTAATTGACGTGCAGTGTGATAAATGAAATAGAAGTTTTTAGGCTATACCCTTATACTGGTATTAAGTACACACACACTTGTATCACGGTATTATATAAAAAAACTGTACGATAACACGTGGCGAAAACGTAATAACAAATTTTAGGTGTCACCTAGATGTACATTTTAGTAGCAAGGCGGCTGATCTTGGCCAAAGAACAGAGCGGTCATAAAGTTTGGCGAGAGCTTTAACTAGCGGTTAGTTTATGTTATTGTAAAAGTTTGACTTTTAGTACTTTGGACGATTTAATTGCGGGGTTTTGTCTTATTGTTTATTTCACTATAAAGGTTTCAGACGCACTTTAAATGACGGTGTGGTAAAGCAAACCTAGTCGGAATACATCGTCAGGTGCTTGGCGGCAGATTTTCTACTTCAGAGTGGTAGCTAGCCGGCCGAGTACTAGAAAAGACCCTACCACCAATACCACCATGCTATGGTTCCAATATTTTGTAATCACAATATTTTCTTTCATTGTTGAGGTTTGAACCCACGCCCTTAGGAGTGTGAACCGACCGCGCTAACTAAGCTATCATCGCTACTAATGTTAAAGTGCTGATGGTAAGAGAGAAGTCCATCATCATTGCAGCGACACACAGAACTTTAAGTAACAAAACAAAGTCTAGGTCTAGGACATCGCTGCTTTGGCGTTTATTACTTTAAGAGTTTCGATGGTTAATCTCAACGGCCCTGTAATTTCAAAAGCTGCAGTACCTTTCAAACCGGAACACTTCACATTGATGTTTACACACTACTGCTTGGTGAAAAACATCATATCTGGTAATGTGGAGGTAACCTGCTAAAGAGATCTACCAAGAATCTCTCTTTACTTGTTTAAATAAAAATTAGTTCGTAATTTCTTATATGCTCAGTACCTAACCATATAGTACTGAAAAGAAAAATGTCGGAAGACTGACATAGATTGATGGTTGTTGTTACAGAAAAAAAAAATTGAAAACGTTCACAAATAAGTATACAGAGCTAACTTTACTACGTCACTTCTTGGCACTAAAACGACGCCGTAAAGGGCTTGGAAAGCACCTAATATACATTAAAAAGGAGCTCCGTAGACTAAAACAGCGTATCTCATGAAAGTTTAAGCAAACAATAAATTTTACAGCTGTTTTGACGAGCTAACTGCCAGATAGACGAATGCGGGTTTCCAAGCTATGGTATACATTTAAATGTTTTACCATAGCAATAGACTTCAAGGAGTCATGACTACGATGTCGTATGACAAAGCCTACTATAAGGTGGCTCATTACGTGGAAGACAGGAATATATGGTTGTTGTAGCTTCTCTCTGCACTTGCATCCCCATGGCTAAGTGACAATTGTAGTAAGCATAATGTATGTATTAATATTTATAACTGTAAATTGTAACCTAATATGAAAAGAAAGTTCAACAAAAAAATGCCTTGCTGAGTTTCTTGCCGGAGTCTTCTCAGTTAAAGTGTAATTACGAGCCGGTGATAGATTCAAACATGTAACTTAACGTTCATAAGTGCCTTACCAGGGCCTGAACTGAATAAATGACTTTTTGATTTGATTTGATTTATGATAAAATTTAAAAGTATTAAGTAAATAGCTGTAGCAACCAGGGGTTCATAATAGCAGTATTTATACTCCAAAAATGCAAAATACAAACGAAACTGTTTTTATTCCTGATTCAGCGGATTCTTCTTCTTCTTCTCCTTGTCCTTCAACTAACGGTGTGGTCAAAGATGGTAAACTCACCTATCCTGAAATGGAACTGGCAACTTGACAAATTTAAACTTGAGGGTAGTAGCTAGCCAGCCGAGTACTAGAAACTACCACCATTCTATGGTTTCTTTACGTTTTCCTTCACAGGCAACCCAAGCTCATTGTTAGGGTTTGAATCTACGCCCTTCAGCTTGTGAATCAACCGCGCTAACCACTGCGCTAGCATCGCAACAAATTTAAAGCGGCTTACTTTCTTGCATTTATATGCGTTACACAATAACTACACATATGTAGGTGTAATGTAACTAAAATGGATAGCAACAAATCACAATATAAAACGAGGGTAGTCGTCATTGTAGCACTCCGAGGATCCTGAATACGAATACCGAAGGAAAATATTACTGCAGAGTAGGCTGAGTGGTTTGGGGGATTTTTATCTGACCTATAAATAGCGGTGTTTATTTAGATCTGAATATACAGGAAAAATTTTATACACGTCTTTTTTTTTTACAAATAGGCTTGCGTTTCACTGCCATCTTGCCTTTTTTTTATTGCTTACAGGCTGTGTGTTTGACCACAACTCACCTGATGTTAAGTGACGGTGTGGTCGAAGATGGTATAGCACACCTGGCCTGGAATGGAACTGGTTCTCAAGTGAGGCTGCAGGAACACACTGTTAGATGCTTGGCGGCAAATTTTCAACTTGAAGGTGGTAACTAGCCAGCCGAATACTAGAAAGTATCCTACCACCACGCAACGCCTGATGTTAAGCGAAGATGCTGTTTACAATGGAGCACGCTCGCCTAGAAGAAACCGATTCCCTCGCGACTTGTAGGCACTCAGATTGTATCCATCAGAGAACATCCACTCGGGCAGTAGATTCAATTGTTTAGCGGTTGTTCTTGGTGGCTAATAAAGTGGCTGTTTCCGTTGTTTTTTATTGAATATTGGCTTGCTTTTGACCGCCATCGCGCCTGATGTTAAGCGAAGATACGGTCTAAAATAGAGCACGCCTGCCTAGAAGAAACTGATATATGTGTAATGTCTATCCATTGACTAGCCACGGAATCTCTTAAAATAATGAGCGTCCAATCAGTGACGCCCTGGACTGTTTTGTTTTTAAAATTTCTGGGAACCACTGCAATTAGGGTCAGGCCTTATTTCTAACCATCAGAAGAGTGTTACATTCATCACATAAAGTAAAATCAAACTAAAGTTATAAAAGGGAAGAGTTTCTTTGTAAGTTTGTTACTTCTGTAACTGTGGATGAAATTTGTAATTTTGATAGCTTATACCCTGTTACATTTACATCCTTGAAAAAGTAACCGCGATACTGTAGCTAAAAAATAAGTTTTTTTTTGTTATTATCTAACAGGCTACGTGTTTTTCCACAGCTCACCAAATGTTAAGTGACGGTGTGGTCGAAGATGGTAAACACACATAGCTTGGAATGGAACTGACTCTCAAGTGAGGCTGCCGGAATAGACCGTTTAATATTCGGCGGCAGGGTAATAGCTAGCCATTCAAGTACTAGAAAGTACCCTACCACCATGGTTACCTCACGATGTTTTCCTTCACTGACAGCTCAAACTCTTTGTTGGGGTTTAAACCCTTAGCATGCAAACCCACCGCGATAACCACTGAGCTATCATCGCTATGATACGATACAATTTAAAAAGCAATACACAATTTTAATTACCGTAATAGTCATTGTGCTTGTTGAATAAAAATAACGTAAAAACGTAATGCGAGCACAGAATAAGTACTTACCAGCAAGAGCGGTAAGTGGGCACCTAATTTTCTACGCGAATGGGTAGCTTTGATGTCCAACGTGAGGGGCACGACTCGTCTGAGAATTAATGATGGGACTGAACTTTTCAAATATTTTTACCGAAAACTATTAAAGAAGCTCGTAAAGCTTTAGTGGTCAGCTCTAATGTCAAAGATAATTAATGCCTCTGAAAGAACTTGACAATTGTTTTTTTTTATTACAGATAAGCGTGCATTTGATTCTGTCTTCTTCACACTTGTCGTTTGTTAAGCGAACATGCCGTTGACGAAATAACACGATTGTCTAGAAGAAACATATTAATTAGCGACTTGAAGCCACTCTGATTGAGTCATTGCTTAGTACTTCATACGTTGAAAGTTGTATCGAATCGTTGCTATATGCAGAACTAACTCGCAGTGTCTAAAGTGACATAAACGACAGACAACTTTATGTGGTAAAAAAGTCGATTCCCTCTAATATAAGAAATTTTTCAGTTTTTTTATTAGAAGTAAATTGAAAAAAAAACGGAATTATTTAAAAACACAAAAAAAGTTTTTGCCCTTATGTACGGAGAGGTCATAACTAATTAGTAAAAAAAATTAAGACTAATTTCACGTGTTTCTGTTCTTACCCGACTGTTGCGAAGCCAAAAAAGGAGGGTTATGTATTTGACCTCTATGTACCTACATACATGTATATATGTATGTATGTCCGTTTTAGATTCAAAATTCAAGATATTTATTCCTTCCATACAGTACAAAATGTTATAATTACAAAGTAGTAATATGGTACCTACACGATATACTAGGGACCCTGTCAAAGTCTAGAAGAAAGGAGGCAACATTATTTCAAAAGTCAAAATAGGTTCCACTTTAATGCTTTAATGCGCTAGTGTCATTGGATGGATATTAATATAATTATGTACCTATGTATATAAAAATTATAGAAATCAAAATGGCGGGAAAGAATTATGCATTTTTGGCGCCAAAATGTAGGATTTTTTCGAAAGTCTTGTTAATGTTTTTTTTTTCTCATAGTTCTTCTAAACTAGACAATGGAATTTGATACAATTTCCATTATCATTTAAAATTATTGTAAAATGAAAATGATTGTTTCATTTCATTCATTTAATTTATTTTGAAAGTTTTATACGTAAGTGCAAAGCCGGAACGAGTAGCTAATATTAAAGATTATAATGGCAATAATTTCTAGCAGTTTTCTTTCTACTAGACTTGATTCCTTCATAATTCATAATGATTATTCTATATCTGTTCTATATTTTCATGCTAACCTTATTTGCATTGGCAATTTCATACTAAATTAAGATCAAAGGGGAAGCCTGCAAACTACTGCATTAATTACGGTATAACAGAGTTTGATCAACCTTATGATTGTTTAGTAAGGTACTATTGCGTAATCTGTGACGTAACATAACGTAATCATAAATGTCAAGTACTTAAGTACGAGTATGACACTGAATTTTAAACGGTTTAATTTTTAGAACTGGCCAGTTTTAAACCCATGCTAAAGAAAGTAATACCCAATTGAAAATACCTGTTTTGTTTTTTTAATTGGACGCCTACTTTAAAAATTCTAGACACCGGTTTTTTTTTTCTCTTTCTTCTTGGCATCGCACTCTGTGCATTCTGCCAGTTTCAATGTCTCTGTATTTTGTGTGCAGTTTTCAGCTTCTTAATATTTATAGTCATCGTCCAGTCTTGGTCAAGTCTAGTCCGTGCCAGTCAGATCTAGTCATGCTTTAGTAAAGTAGTGGCGACTTTACTATAAGCTTCGATGGAGTTTTGGAAGCAACACAAAAAGTCATGTATCACTTTCCCACACTCGCGCTTGTAGTTCGGCACTTAATGAATAAAACACCACTATTTTTATACACAAACACTCGAAAAAAAATACAATGGGGCGACACGATCCCGCACAATCTCCGGCATTGTGAATTAAGGGTTGGATCTATTGTAAAAGTTGTAAATAGTGATTGAGAGTAAGCACAATAACCCCCCTTCGGCTAAGTAGGTATCTCCCAAGTTTATAACCCTGTAAAATTATATTGTGACTAGTAGATAGATCAAATTTCTTCGCAGTTATATTTTAATAATTAATTAGTTACTAAATTCGATTTTACCTATAATTTCTTAATATGTACACATTATAGTTTACACATTTTCGTAATAAAAAGTGTCTGATAATAAATCAAAAATACTTTACCTTACATTATATCCTGCAACATATAAAGACTATCGAGTGACTTAAATACTATCTATAGGAACATGCTAACTTATTCACAAAAGTTCAATTATGTTTTTACATCTCTAAATTCCATTCAATTAAAGCAAAGTTAAGAAATCGCGTTTGCTAGCTCACCATTTGATTAAATTGTTAAAAGCTAAAATCATGTTCTCTATATTCTATACAGAGATATTGATAATTACTGTGCGAAACTCTATTGTATATCTTATACGGGGTGTGCTTAGTTTTGCACCAATAAAATATTTATATCATAATATGATTTTTACATGCCGTGCCGTGGTGGTGCCGGCGTAAGAATAGTACCCCACCCTCTCTACCCGTGGTTGCTGTAAGAGTCGGCTAAGGGATGTAATTTGGAAGATGGGCAGCAGCGTCTTCCTTGAACAATCGCGTGGCGAGTATTGGCAAAACCCCTTAGGAGGAGGCTTATGTCCAGCAGTGGACGTCCTATGATGGCTGATAATGTGATGTTTTTCACAAAATGTTCATATAAATATATTGAATAAATATTGTAGGACACATTACACACAGCGCCATCTGACCCCAAACTAAGCAGAGCTTGTATGATGGAAGTCAGATAACTGATAGAATACATAAATACTTTTTTTTTTTTTTGTAAATACATACTTATAATACATACAGAACACCCAGACACAGAACATATTTAATATATTTCATATTTTAATTATGTATATCATCGGGTCATAAAATACAATTAATACAAGTGTGTAATATGTGTGTAATACAAGTGTGTGTATTGAACTTTGTAATTACTTAATAGTTTAACTTTTTTTATTTATTTATGTAAAAGTCATAAGATGAACGGAACGCTCTCCTGTCGGTAAGAGATAACGCATGTCCATGACCAGCGATATTCATTGTAGATCATTGCAGCGATACATAGACTCAGTCTCATTAGTGATTATGACTGTTGAAGGTAAATATATTTCTTGTCTCCGTTAGTGATGCAACCACGTACATAATGTTGGTATTCATTCAATGAATAAAATAAATAATTCATTGAACCTTTTGGACCGTGATGTTAATTCACGCTTGGCCGCTTATTTGAAAACATCTTTAAACAAGAATAGAGTGTAGGTACATACGAACAGAGACATGTGCATATCAGGGGCGGACCGTGAGTTTGTGGGGCCCTGGGCTTATACTACTTCGGGCCCAGCCTTATCAATCAATAAATTGCTATTTTGTCAAAAAACTGTTTTTAATAATATGTACTCACACGGTATAGGGGGAAAACAAGAAGGATATGATTTAGACACACAAACAGCAACTGTAAGACATTTTTGCAAAACAAATCAACAGGTTATGTTTAGATATGATACATAAATCATAAACCAACCTTTTAGCGTTTTTGTGCTCCAAATTCCTTAAAAAGTAAATAATAATAAATTTTAACTTAATTTTGTTAAATTATAATCATAAAGAACTGATTAATGATTTAGAGAATAGTTTGACATGGTTGTCCTATATTTATTTTCTATATACAACACCCTGGAGTAAGAGCGTTCCACTCACTACCAGGTAGTACCAGCAATGTTTGAATAATTTATTTTCGTCTGTTAATCAATAATTTGACTTTGACTAACATGAAAATTATGTCACTCTCTCCCTTATAACCCCACGTGTCACGTCCCTTCTTTAATGGTAACCTTCTTTAAAACTTTAGTGGTTTATGGGAAAAACATAAGCTGTTAAAATTTAGTTTTAATTTTAACAGCTTATGTTTGTGAATACGCCAATACGCAATGGTAGGGCCTCAGCATCCTAACCACATACCACACCATAGGTACCATCTCTAAGATTTACTAACGTTACTAATCATTATCACTATTAGCTTCGAGAGCTAGTGTTTGGGTTCGATTCCTAGACAGAACAAACATTTTTGTGATGAACTATGTTCTATCTAGGTGTTCTGTATGTATTTACAAAAAAAAAGTATATGTAATTAATCTATTATCCATCTTGTTCCCATAGCTTGTGATTTGCTTTTTATTTTAATGTATAAAAGTAATTAATAAGACACTCTCCTGATGGTAGCAAAACAAAAACCAGGGCATCGCTGTTTACGCTCAGTACTTTGAGGCATGTCGATGGTTAGTCTCAACAGCTCTGTAATTTCGCTAGCTGCAGTAGGTACCCATCAAACCAAATCACAGTAATGTTTACATACTGCTTGGCGGCAGAATCTGCATCTGGTACTACGATGGCACCCTCCTAGACGACCTCCTGCTAAGGAGATTTACTACCTAGTAAAAGTCAATTAGCTTAGTTTGGAACTAGGTGGTGCAGTGTAAAAGGTCTTCCGGTATTTTTATAAATTTTATTTTTACCCCAGAATAACTAATAGTATTTATTTGGAAAAATGCATATATAGGAAAAATTTACGAAAGTTATCGTAAGACTATCATACTATATACTTTCTAGTGCTCTGCTGGCAAACTACCACCTTCAAGCTGAACATCTCCCGCCAAGTACCTAACGGCGTCTTAGTGTAGATGTGTTTAAAGATTAGTAATTAAAAGTTTAGAACCAAACGTAAGTAACGTATTATAATGTATTGTAATACCGTATAAATAAAACAAACGAGTGTGTTTACAGTCTTCGACCACACCTTTACTTAACACCAGCTGAAGTATGGTCAAACACCTAGGCTGTTTACCAATAAAAAACAACGCCGATCACTTGTCAATCATAGTAAAGTTATCAAGCACATGTGAGGTCTGTATCAGGCTTTTCTAGCTTGTACTAAACAAAGTAGCAAGCAAAGCTGTGTGAGTAGGCGATATAACAACTCCCATTTCCTAGCAGTGGGTTGTTCCAATAGCTAATAAACTGCACATTAAAGCGCTGCAATAATAGAAGTTTACCACTGAAAGCAAATAGGTTCTAGGTTTCTTAAAAAGCATAACGATTGCGTTTCTACAACAAATTACTAGGGGAGTTTTATGGGTTACAAGATAAGTATTTGACCACAGCTCACCTGATATTAAGTAACAGTGTGATCAAAGATGATAAACACACCAAACTCCGTATGGAAACTGGGTCTCTAATGAGGCAGCCCGAACACCGCAAGGTGCTCGGAGGCTGATTTTCAACTTGAGTTAACTAACCAGCGGAGTACTAGAAAGTACGCTATGCTATGGTTTCCTCACGGTTTTTTTCTTTACTAGCAGCTCGTAATCATTGTTGGGATTTGAACCCGCGTGTGATCCGACCGTGTTTAACACTGACCTATCATTTTAAGACACTAAAATTACATATTCCTACAAATACAATGAATGTGCTAAATACAATTTAGTTTGTAGAAAACAATGAAGACGACAGACAGATCTATAATTTGGTAGACCTCTAACAATCTAATTTGTAACTTTGTTTAATACCTAATTCTTTAAATCCAATAGCATTGATCGCCTAGATATACTACTCCAAGAATTTCATAGCGTCGGTGATTAAAGTTCATTTGTTAAAACCTTCATCACGTCACGAAACGTGACACCAAACCTTTGTGGACCAGTTATTATGGAACGTCCCTTTAGCGACTTGAGGAAAATGAAAACTTGATTCTTTCTCCTGCTAATGAAAACGAATATTAACGAAGTAGTAACTAGAAAGTTAATTATTCCTTATCCGTATTAAACAGGTTTGTTATCTTTGAGGCGGTATTTTGCCTATGTATATTATAAATTCTAATTAGGTAATTTATTCTATTTTGTACATAAGTTTTATTATATTTTTTTAGCAATGAAAATTGGTGCTATGTTAAAATATTTTTCCTGGGGAATTGAATAATAAATCTCTGGAGCAGAAGATGATTCAAATTCCTAACCTAAGTATTAGTAGTAAGTACTGTTCAACAATTATGATGTAGGTATTGTATTATAACTCAAAATAAAAGGAAATCTGATGATGTGACCATTTTCAACATGTTAAGCGTGATTTGAAACTCGCGAAAAGCATGTTTCATGGCCGTGAAAATATTTTTCCAATTATTACATTCTTTCAGTAATACGATTCGAGTACAATAAGGATTTTAAATAGTAGGCGAGAAAAAAAACGTATGTGCTCTTAAGTACAGTCGTTTTAATAGCACTTATAATATAACTCGGAGACTACGTTACATGGAATTTTCAAAATGTCTGTGGTCTGAAACCGGCTAGAGACAGCAAAACATCATTAACCCTAACTCCAAACAGGTTAATGATAAAACTTTGCTGACATTCAGCACAAAATCAACGAAATTTGGCACATTTTTGTCAAATCACGTCACGAGGTTGTTAAATTGGGGGTTTTCTTTTCGTGCAAAAAAGCGGTGCTGGGATTTAAGAGTGTTAGACACGAGGTGACCTTGGTGCTCCGTGCTTACCTACGGCGGCGCGCATAGTCTGCAATGGCCGGGCCCGTGGGAGCGCTCGGCCATAGCTGTGATCACGCGCGTACCATCACTCTGATGTCACTATGCACTGACCGTCACTCATAGCAAGCGAGACGAGCGCGCGGGCCGCCGGCCGTCCATTCACTGGCGGCGGAGCCCGGGCGAGCACTACCGCGCATGCGGGGACATGCGTTGACGGTCCTCCTGGTTCGGGCGAGGATGCCGATGCCTCAGAGGTCACAAGGTCATAGGTAGCCTGCGAGAGCGTGCCGCCCTACGTCGGTACTCACCTCTCTCGCGATCTTCTTATCAATAAGCAGCCTGTGGTTCGAGCCAAGATGCCATTCCTCAGACATCACAAGGTCATGGCCAGCCTGCGAGTGTCCTAAGTGACCTATGATACTCGTCTCTCTCGCGAGTACCTTTCTCTACGAGTAGTGTCCTTTGGATCTGCATGATCTAATTCCCCCATGTCCATTCTTCTATCGGACAGCCAGAAGCTCGATAAGCGTCGTTTTATGGTTGACGTTTCAAAAGCTCGTACAAAGCAATTTAATTCCACTTTAATTGTACGAACGGATAAAAAGTGGATTGCACTACCTGTCGCGAGTAAATCGGTTTCTTCTAGGCAATCGTGCTCCATTTGTAGACCACAACTTCGCTTAACATCAAACGAGAAAGTGGACAAACGCTTTGTCTTTACTAACTCTTTGTAACAAAAAAAAATATTGTTACTACTAGTATTATTTATTAACATCTGTAGCGTGTTTATGAGTAAGTTAATTTGGTTTTATTCCTACCGCAGTTGCTAAGAAAGTATCTGTTCTTAGCCAGACGCTCTTGGCGGAGCAATGTAGTTGATCAAACGGTGCCAAAACTACAATCTTCAAAGTTCTAATAAGCCTTCAAGATAAACTATTTCAAAATGAAACCGTAAACTCTAATTGCCATTCTAAATAGGCTCTGAGAAAAATGCTCCACGACCTTATATCTTATTCTTACGCAGTAAGGTAAAAGGTTCGCAGCCATGTACCTATTTGGTGATCGCCTAGCATGAATTACAATAAGAGCTTACAGATTTTTACGCACCTATTATGTTTATTCACTTTTAACCTTGTTGTATAGCTTTACGTGCGTAGTGCAACTTGCGTGGTCGCAGACGTCAGGCGTCAGCGACTGACGCTTTACTCTGGGATCAAACGATTTCCTTTTACCCACGCTGCTTAATATAGACTAGCTTTTACCCGCGACTTCATACAGGTTCGTGTCTGAAAAGGTTGTTTTAGAAAAGTTTACCTGTTTTTTTTTTAACTTTGTACTTTGACCGTATTATCATACAGAAACAATATTATTTATTATTTACTAGCCGCGGCTTCGCTCGCATAGTCGAGCGATTTGAGATACAAAGAAATCTCAGCAAAGATAAACCTACCTAAAATAAACTGTTTAACTTTAGTAACAAACCCTGTGTTTGACTTGTAACTTTGGTGATAACAATAAAATATTTATATTTGTACGCAGAGCCTCGATTATGGGTGCCGCTATATTTCGTGATGCGACTTAAATAGGAAATTCATTGTTTATTTTATTTTTGATAGATGCATTTCCATAAAGTGATTTTTAAAATAACCTAACTAAATGATGGTCAAGACTTCTTAACACAAAAAATATTGTTAATTGTTAATAGAATTATGTTGGTTCACTCTTCAAATATTTATGATTCTTCACAGCTCGTGATTTACCAATAATCACAAAGCGCCACCGCCGTGGGCAGTTATGGCGTCTTCATTTCGATGTCTGTTAATGTGTGGCAAAGCGCACTGTGGTGACTAGAAGACAAATAATAATAAAATAATATTTTACTCTATTTCCTGGTGAAAATATAATTGGACGAAAGTGTCTGCAAGCTTAGCAACTAAGTTTACAGGCATTAAGATCTTCAAAGAGTAAGCAGATTAAAAGAAATCTCTCAAAACAACTGTGATGTTCGTTGGCTATTTACTTACTAAATAAGACTGCTGCGTAAGCTGAAACGTTAATTTGACAATTTTTACGATGTTGCCAAATAATAAAAGTTTACCAAGACAAACGTAAAATTTTAGAATGACAACTTATATATTACAGAATAAAACAGAATTTATTTTTTAAATAAACAAAATTCTAGTTGTAGCATATATTTTGTTTATAAATTTTATTTCATAATCTATTTATTTCTTTTTAAATTAACAAATGCTATGACAATCTATAACAAAGTGAGTAATATTTTGAGCAATAATATGGCAACATTTTAGTAATATTCCTTTTTACTTCGGTTCTTTGCCGTGTCGTTCAGGGTGCGTTGAAAAATCCGTGAAAATCGATCTAATTCTGTTCTCATTTTAGTTACATTAGTTAAAATTCAATCATAAGTTATATATCATGTTATACGCAAAGTATATTTTACGTAGTTTCATTGTTGGTGGTCAAAATAATAGCCGCGGCAGTTTGACAGATAGCACGCAGGAAACAGTAACCTAAACATTTGGACCTGTGAAATAAACGTGGTATTTTGGCTTTTCAGCAAAGAGCGTCACGATGAAGTTCAATAAACAAGTCACATCTTCGAGAAGGAAAAACAGGAAGCGTCACTTCAGCGCTCCCTCTCATATCAGACGAGTTCTCATGTCAGCGCCTCTTTCCAAGGAGCTAAGACAGAAATTCAACGTCAAATCGATGCCCATCCGCAAAGACGACGAAGTTCAGGTATGGAGTTAGTGTGAGTTTCATAAACTTAATAAGCTATGTTTGGGGGCAAAATAAAATGATGAAGAATAAACCATTCACAGACCTCGGACGTTTGCTGCTGCGCTAGGGACGAACTGGAGGTTTTCTGCAGTGAGTCCCGGGCAAGGTTTGCTAGTCCGTGCCCTGGTTAAAAATATGGCTCTGATTGTTTTGCTCCAACATATAATGTTTACATTTGTTACAGTAGGACCTAACCAAACCAATACACTAAGTGACATACTTTTAACTTTACTAGACTGCCTAGAGAAAAGATAGTATTTTTTTATTATGTTAGGTTATCACATCGTGTAGCATAAACTGACTAGTTTTGAAGAGTAAAGTGAACTGGAATTATTTACTATACATTTCTTGAATATTGTAGGTTACATTTTCTAATAATTAACTTTTTAATTATACAAGTTTGGCTTGGCTGCAGCAAGCACCTAGCGGTGTGATCCTGCAGTCTTACTTGAGAGCCAGTTCTAATCTAGGTTAAGTGTGCTTTACCATCTTTGACTATACCATCACTTAACCATTTAAAAAAAGGTTATTTCTAGTCACACCACAGTTATTTTGTAAAATAATTAGAGCAAATTATCTAATGATATAAATATATTTTGTACAGTCAAACTGAGATGGTTATTTCCACATTGAACTGACATTACGAGCCCAAACTGCCAGGCTGACGAAATATAATTTTAACTATTTCTTGTTATCTCAAATCGTTTCATTATAATTGTACAATAGTTATAGTAAATTGCTTGGCTAAAATCTGGTTAGGTACTTTAAGTTGCTTTAATAAACATCTGATTTGTTTTAGCGATAAGTTCTGATGTCTAGCTTGAAGTGATAATAAGTGCAATTAATTGATACTTATTTCAATACTAATCTTGATATTTCTCATTATTTCCAGGTTGTCCGTGGACACTACAAGGGCCAACAAGTTGGCAAAGTAGTCCAGGTGTACCGTAAGAAGTTTGTAGTCTACATTGAAAGGATCCAGCGTGAGAAGGCCAATGGTGCCAGCGCGTATGTTGGCATCCACCCTTCGAAGGTATTTTAATTGTTAATATTGAAAAGTATTTTAAATGTAGTCTGTTAGAAAAGACATGCAACAAAGTTTAGATCTATCAACCTTCAAAGTTGGTCACATTGTTCGTGTCTCGGACCAAGTGAAAGATTTGATTTTTAGTATATATATTAAAGTAAGAATTTATGTCATTTTAGTGAATATATATACAACTTAGGCAATTAACTATAGGATATAAAAAAACTTTATAAAGTGATGACAAACTTTTATCTTAGACTTTTCATGCATTGCCAAAGCCCAAAGTCATGACTGAGGGTAGAAGCAATGCAGGGACTGCTAATGCTGCAACACTTCCATGGCTCTGATTATACCTTCCAGAACCTTTTATGCCACATATAATGAATAAGAAACTAAAACTAATCTTGGTATTCACAGTGCGTGATTGTCAAGTTAAAGATGAACAAGGACCGTAAAACAATCCTGGACCGCAGAGCCAAGGGTAGACTAGCAGCCCTGGGCAAGGACAAGGGCAAATACACCGAGGAAACTGCTACTGCGGTGGAGACCTCGTGAACATAGATATAAGACTAAAATAAAAAATTTAAAAGCTCTTTAACATTTTTTCATTTTATATTGTAACTAACCATGCTAGCTAATTTTAGGGTTAGGCTAACAGTGCAGAGTTAGAGAACTAAACATAAAGCTTGTAAATAATATTAGCTAGCGGATGTAGCAGAATCAGCACTTTTGACTGGCATAGTTACTCTGAAGACGAGAGTGATGAACTATAATAATAATTATAAAAGCGCCTTTTAGGTTGACTGACAGTCGAACGTTATTAAATTTTCTTAGAATTTGGCTCACAATTCTGTAATTTGTTCTTATAAGCTTGCCTCTTATTAAAAACCATGTATAATTTTGTAAGCCATCTGGTTGGAGTTGTGACCCCAGATCGAATCTATGATGTGGCCTGGAGTAAACACAAAACAATTTATGATTCATATAATGCCAACTGCATATTATGAGACTGTTGGTCTTCAACCTAACATCAGTTTGAAGTACGTGAATGATCGAAGTTTTTTTTTGTAAACGTTTTCTAAAAATGAAACCTAGCTAGATCGGCGAATGAAAATACAAGCTAAATCGATTTATGGCCTCCAAACCCCCTGCATAAAAATTTCATGAAAATCGTTGGAGACGTTTCAGAGATTCAGATTATATACAAGAACTAGCTGTGCCCCGCGGTTTCACCCGCGCTAGATGCCTACGTCATAGTAGCTTTATGCATGCAGTCTCAGCCCGATCGGTTTAAAATTGACAAACTTTCATCCCCTATTTTATCTCCTTGGGGGTCAAAATCCTTTCTTAGCGGAAGCCTACGTCATAACATCTACCTGCATGCCAAATTTCAGCCCGATCCGTCCAGTGGTATGGGCTGTGCGTTGATAGATCACTTAGTCAGTCAGTCACCTTTGAGTTATATATATTTAGATTGCTCGTTTATAGATATTAGATACCATACATCCGTTTTTACCCGGATTTTTACGGGTTATGTTTTTCGCTAGGCTTGTGTAGTTCACGAACTAGGAATTGTTAGGAATTAATTCCCACTACTGAAAGAGAACGACTATTCCCCAAGCACAAGCTTAGTAGTTCGATTGTACGATTAAGAACGAGCCTACAAAATTATGCCATATCGCGTCGAGATACGGCATAATTTTGTAGGCGCATTCTTAATCGTACAATGTACTATTAAGAACGCGCCTACAAAATTATGCCATATCGCGTAGAGATACGGCATAATTTTGTAGGCGCATTCTTAATCGTACAATGTACTATTAAGAATGCGCCTACAAAATTATGCCGTATCTCTACGCGATACGGCATCATTTTGTAGGTGCATTCTTAAAAGTACAATCGAACTATTTCCTAAGTTGTCACCTCACCGTGTTCTAAGTACTAGAATGACCACTGTACTAGATAGAATACTGAATGAAAGAAAGGAAACGAACTTTTAACACATTATGTTCAATAGAACTATTTACATAATTTAGTTGTATCTCAACGCATTAAAGTCCAATTTTGAAAGAGAACGCGTCGTGTCCCCTTGTGTTTCGTTGCGCTCTTTCATTTATAAAAAAGAGCGAGATGCCAAATGACTCGTCTTCGTTTGACGTTTGTTGACTTGACAGACTGACAAGAATAAAATCGCTGAGAAAATTGAAGTCTTTTTTTTCCTTTCTTCTTGGCATCGTACTCTGTGAATTCTGCCAGTTTCAATGTTTCTGTATTTTATGTGCAGTCTTCGGTCTTCAGCTACTTTATTTTAAGGCTCAAATTTACTTTTCAACTTCGTGTAGTTAAAAAAACGGGGAAACTGTAGGACGCGTAAACAGAGAATACTAAATAAGTTTAGGTGGAATCGATATCATAAAGAATATGGATCAGGAGATTAAGAATTAGAAAAAAGAAGTAAGAAAGATGAAGGTATCATAATTTTACGTTATTAGATAAAAGGAAACAGGATATATAATAATAAATATTTGCATCTAGGGTAGCAAAAGCACGAAATATTTGTAGGAAAAGGGACTTTAATAAAAAATAGATCTTCATAAAATTATGAAATTGAAAAATTGAAGTTTTAGCCATCAAGTAACAAAGTATAATTTGGTTATCATTAGAAAATATACCTTCGTCAAAAAAAAAAAATATGTTGTTAGGAAGCATTTTTACTGTTTTCGATCTATCATAGAGGTCGGATAGGTCCTATCTGGACGGTGAAAGAAAACAGTTAAAAATGCAATTTTTGCTATCACTTTCCTGAAACGAACGCTGTACGTAATTCTTTTTTAGTGCTTAAAACATTGAAGTGCACATTTCCTTCTGCCCGAACGCACCTCTTTAAGTGGGTAATATACACCTATACAGGGATCACATCAAAGTCAGCCAATGAGTACTGAACTAATAGTACTATTAGAACTAAAATACTGAACTAGTACATTTCTCTATTTGTACTAGTACGGAGCGCTCTGCTCAGTGAACGATTAAGCACAAGCCTATTTTTCGCGCGTGCCTCGTATCTTCCAAACGGCCAAGTGGATTATGAAAATCAAGGTATCATTAGATTCGTCTCAATAACCCAAGAGTCCTCAGAGGGTGAATTTATAAAAAAAAAAACAAGATTATGGATTTTTGGCGCGAAATAGTAATAGGTACGAAAAAAAATAACCAAACCTATCAAGTAGGGTGTTTAAATAAAAGCAATTAAAAGAGAATTACAAAAATATTGTACGTTTAAATTGAATTAGAAATAATAAATTTGGTTAAAAGGATTTTTTCCTTTAATTATAGCTATTTCAATCGCAGTCGCGTTATAGATTTTTTAAACTCTTCAGCTTGTTTAGTTGAATGTTACTCTGTTACTTACCAATAACTTCACATAATGAAGAAAAACATTGTGAGAAAACTTTACATTCTTTTTTATATCTGACAGGCTTGGTGTTTGACCACAACCAATGTTAAGTGCCGTTGTGGTCGAAGATGGTAAAGTACACCTAGCCTGGAATGGAACTGGCTCTCAAGTGAGGCTGCCTGAACACACCGTTAGATGCTTGGCGGCAGATTTTCACCTTGAGGGTGGTAGCTAGCCAGCAGAGTACTAGAAAGTACTTTCACGCTAGTATCACTAGTACCACCACGCTATGGTTTCCTCACGATGTTTTCCTTCACCGACAGCTCAAGCTCATTGTTGGGGTTTGAACCCACGCCCTTCGGCATGCGAACCGACCGCGCTAACCACTGAGCTATCATCACTATAAATATCATCGTTATAATATATCTGAGATTTCTTAATGTTCTCTTAGATACATGTCTGCACACTGCAGTTGGCCAGCATGGTGGTTTTCACAATGGCCTTCTCACAATGAGAAGCATATCCTCCATCCTGCAGTTTATAAAAATAAGGCTGATGGCAAAGTAACAATAAAATTGCACTTTTTTTTATTACAAATTTGCTTGTGTTAGACCAACAACTCGCCTGATATTAAACGAAGATGAGGCAGGCTCGCCTGGAAGAAACCGATTCACTCGCGACTTAAAAGCACCCAGATTGTATCTATCAGGGAACACCCACTCGGGCAGTAAATTCCAAGGTTCAGCAGTTCGCACAATGAAGGTAGATTCAAACCATTTAGTTCGGATTTTTGGAATACCGACCATAAAGCGTTGTCGCTTCTTGGAGCTCCTGGCTGTCCAATAGTAAAATGAGCTGGGTGGAATAGGTCATGTAGATCTGTAGAAATTAAAATGTTGAAACTGTAAATTTTGAATCATTTTTTTATTTACCAAAAACACTAGGCTAATTTATAGCTAGTCATTTGTTACATTACAGTAAATACCTAATTTAAACTTCACTAACAGCTGAAAAATTTCATTCTGAACTGCTTTAAAATCGTTTACCCCTTTGTTGTAACTATGGGACGGATCACTTAATGCCTCACTAGTAGGCATAATATTTTAAGAGTGT
The DNA here is from genome assembly GCA_950106695.1 of Biston stratarius. NCBI lineage: Eukaryota > Metazoa > Arthropoda > Insecta > Lepidoptera > Geometridae > Biston > Biston stratarius. The sequence goes on along the minus strand of OX467106.1, from coordinate 29,331,399 downwards.
CCGATATGCGTGCTTCTATTGAGAATCTTAAGAAAGATGCCTTTATAGATTTAAAATGTTTCATTAGCTTAAATGCCTAACAATATAACTATTTATCAATATAGCATGCACTAGCAAATTCAGTATACTAGTGTGTACAATGTAACCATAGACTATGATGGGTGGGGTAATTAGTATAATAGGGAGTTTGGCTATGGGTGAAAATTTAATCTTGGTATGCTCGAGTTGTCCACCTCTAAAGCCCACAGAAAAACTTAAGTGTAAACTTGCAACCTGATTAGTTCTCAATTGCACAAAAACATTCAGTCAAATAGAACAAATTTTTCATATGTTGCATGAACCTGTGTAATTCACAATCTGTGAAAAATTTGACACTGTGCTGCATTTCAACTGTATGTTAATGAAAATTTACCCTAAGAGCAGAAGTTGGTTACACTATAAAACATATGTAATTATAGTACAATAAAATTATTGAAGATTATCATTCCAGCGGACATTGTTTTACATACAACTAAGCAATACAGAAATCTTATTCGATTAGGCTCATTAAATCACAAGGTATAGGCATTCCTCACTGTAAGGCCTGGTTAATCAAAAGCCAAACAATTTTTTGTTGTAGTTGCTTTTCTGAGGCTCGACTGATTCTTTATGTCTATCCATGAATATATAAGTCCAAAGAACTAAGATATAACTATGTATATTGTCAACATTCAATTCAACTGTTTTTACAGATTTTTTCTTAACTAGAGCTAGTGCATACACATTACAATCACATGTTTTAGCTTCAAAACCCTTTGAATAGAAATGCAGCTTCTACATATATGACAATGTTTCAGACATAAAATTGTAAAAACTAGTGAAAAAAAATTGTTTGTCAATTTAAAAACCAGCCTAAAAGACCTATAATTTATGCAGCTTCACTTTTTTCATGCATAGTGGCTTTGGACGCACACTTGTAACGTTTTTTAACTTCATTGTTAAAATTTTCCCTATTTCTAGCAATCTCTATCGCATAGAACTGTACTCGGGGTACCAGAATAGTGTTTGCCTCTTTATAATCTCCCTTTGTGTCTGCACGTAACAATGTTCCAAAACTATAGTCTTCGACAATGTTTTTGAACTTTTCACAGAACATTCTCCACTTGGCCTTGTTTGTATTATTTTTTATGACATCCTCTTTAATGTAAGACACATCTAAATCAGGGAAATCTTGCCGGAAATGAGTGTAGATAAGATCATCATGAGGTGTTAGTTGAAGCCATCGAGTGTCTACAGAACATAGTACCTGGAATATAAAAATACATTATTCAAAAAAGTTGTATAGTTCTGACATGAACAACATGAGGGTTTACTTGAAACTAACCAGTAGTTTGTCCTGTGCATGCAACAGCAGATTTATCTTTAGGCTAAGCGATTTTTTTTTTTCACAATTAGACAGTTTTCATACTTAATACATAACACAAGTAAACATATGGGCAAGTATGACAGGTAGAAAATGAAAAGTTCTCTATTAAAGTTTCTACCATTTTACTAGAGGGCAAAGACAAAGAATTTTATGACTTTCCACTTGACTAGCCACAGTTTCCCGTTAGACCAAATAGTAAGTCAATTCTTTTGAATATCATTATCAGTCTAAACCACTCGTCCACATGTTATTTTTGTAACAATTAATTATTGACAATCTATCTGAATGACTTACATTGAAATAAATATCACTGTGTTCCATCGCCCGCGCAGCCCATAAATGCTCCAGGGTCTCATCATTGCCGAATTCTTCTGCTGGTCTCGTTAGTACATCCTGTGAATAGGAATTCCAATCTTGCGTTATGTAGTCAAAACCATTAACAAAAGAGAATAGTTTAAATATTTTTGTCTGACTCAATCTCCGATCACACTCAAGCTGAATCACCAAAATAAATTAGGGCAATAATAAACCTGCAATATCTGTTAATACCAGCTCAGCATTTTAAGAATCAATTCTCAAAAGCCAGGAACTACAAAAATGAATTTCTCAATCATGTACATAGCACAAATGCTATTTACCATTACTTATAGAAATTTGATTCCCACTTTTATGTAGATCGTAGTGAGCTGAATATTGAAGAAAATTTTCAATAACAGCTGAATATTATGGAATGTAAATTCCAATTCTCAATTTTAATTTAACTTTTGATTGAGCTCAGCAACGTGCGACATTAACCGAGTTTGACACTGACATTTCATGTCACTGACATGAATCATGAACTGACATTAACTGATTTAGATGACATACCTTATTTTTTTGCGCCGTTTGTGTACATGCCTGCGTCAAGTGCTTAGATAATTTCGCGTATAACATAAAAAAATCACGTTGAAAAGTCACGCTAAAATAATTCACGGTCGAGTCAACAATGCCTTATAAATAAACTTACTAATTAGTAAAGTAGTAGCGTATTAATTACAAACTTTGATAGGGTTTTGGATATAACATGAAATGCCATGTCTCACTACAATCTATCACTTTCCCAGCCTCGTGCTTATAATTCGGCATTTTGAATATTATTTACCAACCTCGAAAAAAATATAATGGTGATTTTATAATTTTTTCCGCGTTTCTGCCAAAACCGCAAATAACAAAAAACAACTGATACAAATAGTTGTTTGGAGTGAAACATAAGCCTTTATCTTTGACCATAACTTACTTTGCCTCATTATTTTATATAAGTTTATAACAGACGTAAAATCAAAAAAACCACGGCGTAAACGAACATACTAACTATACATAAAAATAATTTCTTAGCATGTCTACGATATGCCGTCATTAAGGACTCTTTATTTTTCCTTAACTCATGCACTAAGTTACTGATAGACGCTTTAATTCTCAATCAGGTATCGTGTAATGCTATTTTATTCTTATCTTGACAATGCTTTGGATTCCATAGCACCGGATTTCCTTCAAAAAACTCAATCTCAACGTTGGATGAACAGTTATGCCGGTACCACACGTTCGTCCAACAGTCGAACACTCCAACATGACTCGAGTCTGTCTCGATCAAAACAGACCCTCCACACAGTATACACGTTCCAACAGTGTTCCCACCTGTTTTATTTTCCCCCTAAATATAGGGGGAAAATAAAATAGGTGGGGTTTTTAGGGGCGTTATATTTTTAGGGATTTATGACTGCTTATTTTTTACTAAGAAAATAAAGGTATAAAAATATAGGGTCTGAAGTTATTCAATCTAGCCATAGTAATATTCTAGTCTAGTAATATTTATTTGTTGACCTAGCGGCTTAGCGAGATCCATTACGGTTCCGGGTTCCTTATTACTAAGTATGCGGAGTTGAATAGAAAACAAATGCCGCCATAGTGCTTACCATAAACATAAGACAAGTGATATTAAAACTACTCTGTGATGACTGGTGGTTACGTTGTCTATGCTTACTGGAAATAAGTTGATTTTTATTTACTTGTTTAATTTAATTTCGTTATTGTAATGCTGTGTGGACAACCAATTTGTTAATTATGCCTAAAGAAAAGAAGAAATACAGTCAAAAGTACACAAATATTTGGAAAACAGATCCAGGGGGATTTTCAAGTACTTGTGTGATTTTAGGGGTTTTAGCATAGCTTTAGGGATAAATATTTTTGAGAGTTGGTAACACTGCGTTCCAACCTCATTCTCTATGGACGGTCTGTGCAACTCCTTTGATCTGTGTACGATTTACCGCCATCGGAGCGATCACGCGCTAACACGCTCCAACACCGTCAAACACGCACGAACTACCCCTCCACACGTGCGACTGTTCGACGGTTGGACGAACGTGTGGTACCGCCATTAGATTGTTGGACGATAATGTGATGTCGCCATAAAGACACACAATTTAGTAAAATCATATATTTAAAACAAATGTCATTCCTGAAAATATAATATGTATGTTGTTGCAAACAAGCCTAATTCATTAAAAAGTTTTTAGATTTTAAAGTTAGAAAACATGTGCATGATCCTTAGCTTTTTTTGACAAAAACTAATAATAAAACGTAGTGTTTGATCTGAGAATAAAACTAATAATATAAAAAAACGAACTTGATATAAATACTCGTGGTTCGTTTTTTCGTACGTTTTGGCTGTCTTTGTTGATTTATTATTGTTTAAAAATGAATCAACCAGTGTAAAACAAAAATGTGTCAAAACTCAAAACCTCATCGGTTTTCATAGTAAAAATGAATCCATGGATTGCAGTGCATTTATAATACATATATATACAAAAAAGTAGGTATATAAGTATTTTAGCAGTCATCTGGTTCCCATAGTACAAGCTTTGCTTAGTTTGGAGCTAAATGGCGCTGTATATGTCCTGGGATATTTATTAATTTGGCGTTTAAAACAAGCTGGTAACCGATCGCTATAATAAATAAAATGTGTTAATAATACGATTCAAATAGTATTATTATTGTTATGACATGGATGTAGGCTCAAATGTGCTACTAATAAATAAAAGTAGTACACGCTCGGAGTAGAGTGGAACAGAGAAGGCACATCCTAATATATCGTAATAGTAAGAGATCTCATCGCGTGATTTTTACGTCTATGTAATTAATCAAGACACATTTTTTTTTAATAATTATAAAATTACATATGTAAATGTAAAAAATGTTTTAACTAATTAGATGAAGTATTCATACGAGGTATTGTCGACAAAAAAATCTTTGAACAATGTTTGATGGAGCAGCAGACGCTAGACCAAAGAATAATATTACTGACGCTAGACCTGAGCGCTAGACCAAAGAATGTGAAGTAGTATTCAAAGGTTTTTTTCTTTAATTTTGGCATCGTACTGACTCCGATGTATAGAATGGGTAGTTTTTTTTTTGTGGTAGCGCAACCGTTAAATTTCTGGCAACACTGATCTAGACGAAGATCACGCTATACAAACTACTGTTTGTTAAAAAGAGATAGTTGTGTTGAAAGTTCAAAAAAAAACTTGGCATCATTTCGTCATTCTTGCGCCTTCGTCACAAGTTTTTATTGGCGGACGGCAAAAGAGGGTGGCGCATGCGCGTTATGCCGACGCCATCTCTGCGAACTACTGGACCTATTATGTCCTTTTTCCCAAGTGAAATAAATGCTAATTCGTGGTAAAAAGTGTAATTAAGTCATGGAAGTACATTTGTGTGTGTAAGATCGAGTGATATTTAAGTGTAATCGAGAAAATCGGCGGCGTCTGCGACACACGACCAACGGCGGGTTGTACCTTGCGGAAGTTTCTTAGAGCGACGCATTTTTTGCAGTTCCCTCCGCTTCGGATCACGATACAAGACTATTTCATGGGCATTCGTCATCAAAACAATTAGCGGTAACTTTTCGCAACACCTATTTCCCTGTTCAGCGTCACTGTCCGTTGAAAGCGGGCCCGTAGCGGGCATAGCATAGCTCCCCGCGTACTCGCGCGCCGCGTACTATGTATGAATTATTGTTATGGGTCAAAGACATCGCGGCGCGCTAACCTACTACGAAAACCTTATAAACTCTGAGTCTACGTTTTTGTGTTTCAGTTCGCGTGAGGAGTTAATAGTGGTTAAATATGAATTCAGCTTTGAAGCCGGCGCTGGGAGGCGCGGGGGTGCCGGCAGGCGGGCAGTCTAGCCCCGCGAAGGGGAACGTGGCCTCCAACCACGCCGCCGCGGCTGTGGCGCTTCCCCAAGGCGCTCAGAACCACTCCAACACGCTCGTGGGACAGAACCTCTCCCAACACGTAGGCCCTCATCACGCACCGCTGCACGCCGTGCCGTCCATGGCACCAGTGTCCGCTAATATGGCTCAAATGGCACAAAACATGAGTCACCACGGCAACCTTTCTCATCTCAATCAAAACTCGACAGTTCCCGCCAACTTGAGCACAGTCACAAGCCCTAGCAAAGCTCCCAGCACCAGTTCTCCACTGAGCCTGGTGCAAGATAAAGTAACAAACGCTTCGCAACCTCTCGCTCTTACTAGAACTCCAGAAAAAAAAGAACCAGACTCCATAGGCCATGCTAATGGGACAATAGACTCCGCCAAATCTGGTGCAAACACTCCGGCTGTGTTAAAGCCTCAGAATCCAGAGCCAAATAAAGAAAAACAAGACATTGCAAAGACTTCACCAAGTACTCCAAAACCCCCTGAAAAGCCTTCAGCTGCACCGAGTACACCTCAAAAACTGGAAGCGGCAAGCCCAGCGAGCCAGGCATCGGAGGGCCCCATTCAGCCCAAAGTGGCAACAGCTAATGAGCCTCCAGAGAAGTCTCCATCGAAACCAACAGAGCCTACACCGGCACCAACAGCAGATGTAGCACCTTCCCAGAGCAACAACAAGCCAGTTCCGGAATCTGCAAACAACCAACCAGCTACTCAACCTAGCCAGCCCAGCCAACCTGAAAAAGCACCTACACCAGTCAAACAAGACCCTCCAGTGGAATCTGTTAAACCAGAAAGTGCTAAGATAGATCCTCTAAAAGTGGAAGAGAAAAAGGAAACTCCAGACAAAGCAAGTTCAGAAAAACCTCAAAGCATAGAGGATAAAAAGGAAGACATTACTCCTGTTGATCCTAAGAAAGAAGACCAGGTAGACGGTAAGAAGCCTGAAACTAAGCCTCAGCCTCCAAAAGTAGAAGAAAAAGTAGCTGAAGAGAAAAAAGAGCTTAAAAAGGTAGAACCGAAGCCAAAATCAACTTTAAAACTGGCAACAGTGACTCCTCCAATGAGGAAAAGACGTCAGGTCTCGCCACCGAAGACTGGGGAGGGTTCCCCTGCTAAGAAAGCTGCTGAAGGTGATTCTACCCCAAATGCAGAATCCAGAACTAAGAGGAACAGAACCAAGGTTAGTAGTTCATAATCTATACTAATATTATAATTATGGATACCTAAGTGGTTCTGAAATATTTTTGTTTTTCCAGGAATACTAATATTATAGTTTAGTATGTTTTTGTAATCTTTTCATTATAAATGATAACATTGGTCTATTTGGAATGTAGATGGAATATAGCTGAAAGTTTACAAAAGTACTTAAGTTAGACTTGATCACACCATTTATCATCATAACATGAAAATGTGAAGCACAATTACTTATATTTGTGTATATACTCAAATCAAATAGATTTAAAATTCATTTTCCAAAATAGTTTTTCAAAATTAAATCATTGAGTTAGTTGTGTCGTATGACATGTATCATTGAAATGAATCATTGACAATTTTAGATTTTATTGTGTGACACTAAAGATAACTTTCAACATAAAATCAATTGGTTGGCATTTTGTTGAAAGTAATTTAATTTTTATAGTACATGAGAGAACATTTTTTACTATTTCAATGTTTGTAACATAGTAAAAGTTCATTACAAAATGCCCATTTTGGAAGAAATACAAATATTTTATTGATAACACCAATGTTACAAGTCAATTCCGTAATATCATTTCAAATATACCATTATTTCAATAGTTTTAAAACACTGATTACATGTCAATGAATAAAAAATCAAAAATAAAGGATGTCAATATAAAATATGTTAATATAAAAATATGTCAATATAATAAAACAATCAAAGGACAAAGGACATTTTGCAAACTACACATTCTGAACCTAACCCATGATAATTTTCGCCTTAAACCTTTCCATATATGTATACATATACCCATGTAAGACTAATCTAATTTCATATCGGATCTATTTATTGGCTGAAATAAAGATATTTTATTTTAAAACATGAAACAGAATCAAAGACAAGTTTACAAAACTACTTTCGCGCCATTTCTCCTTGTTGCAATGATAACCTCAATGCCCTTGGTTGAAACCCGTCATAGTATGCTCTCACAACTCCATTCTAACTAATAAAACAAACAGTTATGTTTTCAATAGCTATTGAAAGCACTTGCCAGTAGTCATTATAGTTCATTGATCAAAAAGGAACAAAATTAAGTTCAAGAAAAGTAGGGGAATAAAACTTGATAAGTGTTTTACTAATATTAGATATTAAAAATATTTCACATGAAGTATTCTACGTATAAATATGTAGATGTAGAATACTTAAAAAAAAAAAAAAAAAAAAGAATACTTAAAGTTACCCTAGTAAAGCAACTTCAAGATGAAAAAAAATTGGACTCATTTTTTTTAAAAACTGTGATTGTTCAGAATAATAATATAGATACAGGTAAGTAAATAAAAACTTAAATAATGATTGCTAACTTGATAAGTTATGTACATAAGTAAAATTTTACAAAAAAAAACTGACTTCATAATAATATGGTTTTTTCATGGATGCCATTGTCAGAACTGGACCAAATTGAAATGGGACCACACGGGAAGCACCAGCTTTCAAATAAAAAAGAATCCTCAAATTCAGTTTACCCAGTCGAAAGTTCTGAGGTAACAAACATTAACCTCCTCCTTTTTTGAAGTCTGTTAAAGAGTTGATTTACACCACTAAGTAACCTATTAAGTTATCACTGTGTTAAAAATACAAGTTAGTAAACTCATGCCTGTATTTTTACCAGTTTCTGTTTGGTACTTACCTACTTTAATGACTCAACTATGGGTTGTTTATCTAAGTAAGTACTTCAATTCTATACTTGCTCTGCAAATTTGCATTGGAGAAACAAAAATATTTTAGGGTACCACTGGAATTAGCTGAACATAGACTATTTTAGGTAGTACTCAAGAGTTACAGTTTTAGTACATTTCTGCTTAAAATCGGTTAGGTTAGTGACAGTGAGGAGGATTTAATTTAATTAGAATAGATATAATTTGAAATGTTTATTTAACTTGAAGAATCTACTCTTGTCAAGAATGGTAATATTAGTATTAGGTACCTGGTTGACCGAGCATTGCTCGGCTGAAAACATGGATAAAACGATGTTTTCTGAAAATGAAACCTAGCTAGATCGATTTTTCGCCCCCGAAACCTCCTGGATACAAAATTTCATGAAAATCGTTGGAGCCGTTTCCGAGATTCAGAATATATATATATATATACAAGAATTGCTCGTTTAAAGATATAGATATTCAATCTAAGAACTACATAACCAATGACATGTATTCATTATAAAATATAAAAAACTAAATTAATTAATATTCTACTATATATACATATCATATAAAAAATCTATACCTAATTAAAAACTAATAACCAAATATAAATTAATACTATTTACAAACTGATAAAAATAACTTAGTCAAAAAGGCCGTCAGATGAGGGATATGTGGCCAGAATGCTGGCAGCATTGCCATGTTGGATGGCAATGCTAAGCTTTCGTCCAAAGTAGATGCCAGCATTCTGGTCACCTGAAACCTGAATTAACTAATTAACCATCTAATGTCTCAAAGTAGCGATGCCCTGAATTTTAATTTAAAATTATTGACGCTAACGAGACACTCTCCTGATGGTAAGAGATAACGCCTGTCCATGACCATTGCAGCGATACACAGAACCTTTAGTAACAAAACATAGTCCAGGTCATCGTTACTTTGAGACTTTCGCTGGTTAGTCTCGACAGCCCTGTAAATTCGCAAGCTGCGGGGAGTACCCATCAAGCCGGAACACAGTAATGTTCACACACTACTGCTTAGCGGCAGAATATCTGGTACTGCGGTGGTACCTACCTAGACGACCTCCTGTTAAGGAGATCTATCAACATTGTGTGATTTCTCGTGTAAGATTTGTCGCTTAGTGTATACTCGTCTTTAAACTTTATGTCGAAATGGAATTTACGGCCGCCCTTGGCCCGTTCGCTAAAGCGGGCTAGATAGAGTTAGTTTTGAGTCGTTCCAACACCTTTTACGACAGCAAAAGTTGATGGACCGACTACGACAAAATGTTCTAGCTTACGCATTATATTCATAACTGTGCAAGTGAATCTCGGACGAATGTTATGAAATGTTACACTATATAATAATAACGTAAATTTTGCCGTAGCATAAAAAGAATTTGTAGTCTCTATAGGTATATCAAAAGAATTTGTAATGTAACAATGGCTGATTCAATTTCTCAAACGGTACACCTGATTTAAAGATCCACCCACTGATATGTAGTACTAGAGGGGTTAATTACAATGCTTGCTTGAGAACATCTTGATTTTTTTTAAACTACCCTCTGAGGACACTTGGTTTATTGAGACGAATCTACGATACATTAATTGCCGTGATCCATTCGGCCGTTTGGAAGATACGAGGTAATAAAGAAATTTACATAGATACATACATACAAAATACGCGCGAAAAACATAACCTTTCCTTGGCAGTCGGGTAAAAATATCCAAATGTAATAGATAAGTCGATATGCAAAAAAAATAACGACATTATAATTAGCTATGTAAATATGACCTGTTCTTCTTTTGTTTTCGCGTTTGACCACATCCTGCCTGATGTTAAGCAACGATGTGGTCTAGGACGGAACATGCTTACCTAGAAGGCACCTGTTTACTCTCGGTTTGAAGACATTCGTATTGTAACTTTTCCAGAAACAAAGACGACATCCACATCCTCACTGTGCGAATAAAGAATTACGAATAATTCTTTAAGCTTAGTGCGCACATGGGGAACGTCCACCATGTACGGGTGACGTTTTGGTCGCGTTTGTCATTGTGATGCCATAATTTTTTTATTCATTTTATTCTTTAGACCAGAGGTTCTCAAACTTATTTCATCTACCGCCCACTTTGAAAATTAATTAATTTTCAGGGCCACCCCAATTTTTTTTTTAACTTTTATAATAATAATAATAAAGGTTTATTCATTCCATACAATAATACTTAATACTTAATAAGTTCATAATTTCATTCGGGATAATAATAGTAATAATATTTAATAATTAATAACATGAACTAAAATAATTAATACAAACATTCAATTGTTAATTATGTAAGGACCCCCTTCGGGTAAAAGCCTCCTCCAAGGAATTCCACGATTTTTTATTTTACCTCATCTTAAAAACCACAGTGACATTAATTACTTTTGTTAATTTAATTATTGTGTGCTATATTAGCCTGGAGTTTAAACTTACATTCTGAACGAGACTTTTTTACTAGTCAGAGCAATTAAAACGCAACTTCATAATATTAAGAGTATCTTTTATTAAAAAATTTACAAATCAGTCATCGCCCCCCTAAACTACTTCAACACCCCTCAATTTTTTCTGGGACCCTTACCCTTCTAGTCCCCTAGCACCCACAAGTGGGCGTTATCGCCCACTTTGAGAAAGACTACTTTAGATTAGATTAGTTTTAGTGCTTACATTTAAACTGATTAAGACTGCATTATAGCTGATTTATATAATATGTAAATATTACAGGTGCAGCTATACCAATCTCCTACTCCAGAGCTGACAATGGCCACCAAGCTATCTGCGTCTGCCGGCCGCGCGACGCCCACTAAACCCAACGACGAGAAACTTATCGTCTTTTATAAGTAAGTTATATATTGTACACTCTTTAGAGGCACTTTTTTAATGTAAAAGCGAAAAGTGGGTGTGGTCACTCTCCTTTTGGCAAAAGAAAACGCTTGTCCACAACCAATATGCTGCTGTTATAACTGATTGCATGCTTTTTTTGAGCTGCTGTCTCCATGGCTAACAATGTATGTTGCTATGACGATTAAACTATTGTTGGTGGTCACACCACACCCATTAGGTAGAACTTATACAAATATTGAAAAAGTTACAAGTTATCATGGTTACAAGTCAGTTTTTTTTTAAAATGCGTTGAAAAAAGTTATGTTCTAAGCCAAATAAGGGCCTAATACTAAGCCAAAGATGGGCCATCACACTTATCATTATTATGTGGAAAGAGTTTAACACCACAGTTACCCTAGATGATGATTTTTACTAATCTCTGACATTAATTGTTATTACTATTGACAACTATACATATGTATTTTTTAGGGTTCCATACCCAAAGGGTGAAACGGGACCTATTACTAAGACTCCGCTGTCCGTCCGTCTGTCTGTCTGTCTGTCTGTCTCATGAACCGTGATAGACAGTTGAAATTTTCACAGATGATGTATTTCTGTTGCCGCTATAACAACAAATACTAAAGAACAGAAGAAAATAAATATTTAAAGGTGACTCCCATACAACAGACATGTTTTTTTTCTGTTTTTATAGATAATGGTATGGAACCCTTCCTGCGCGAATACGACTCGCACTTGGCCGGTTTTTTTTATGTTGTATTTAGTGTTTATAGTATCTTTTATAAGTGTTTTTATTTTTAATGTCGATAAAAATAATTTTGAGATTAATCAATTTTTTCTATGGGCACAATATTAAAATCGTAAGAAAAATAGCTGTACTGTATATAAGAGTTGTTCATGATAATGAGTACAATGACCCCCATTCACATTAGTACACCCCATACGTAATACCCTGTATACTAGTTATTGACAGATTTCTGCAGCTGATACCTAATTTAACAACAACATATACATGACAACATGACATACAACATGACATATACATAAGCCACTTTTAAAGTGAGTGCGGGCCTACCTCACTTTATCTGATTCTGTGAGTCAAATTTAAAGTCATTTTACCTACTCTCTTGGAATGTATTGAAAATGTCTTATGATATGTTAGTAAGAATTGAGTTTTATAAACTCAACTGCACTCACATTTCATTATAATACCTATGTCTATGCAAAAGATGCACTGTAATGTTAAATCAATACATAGCAACCTTCCTTGCCACCAAGGCGGAGGTTACGTGATACGGTTAAGGTAATAAGCGACAACACGATTATATGTGACGTCTTTGGTTTAAAGTTTTATGTTATTTATAGGTTCTTTAACCTATCAGGATGTCTCACTTCCTGGGTCCATAACACTTATAGCGTTCTTTAAAAACAAAACAGGTTAACAAGGATAGCAAAATCATTGGGAAGATTTATGTATATGCAAACAGACCACACGTCACTATCAAGTACAAGTCGTGGTCTTTCTAAGTAGTACCGATTTAACTAGAAGCTTCGACAGAGGTTTGAAAAGAATATGGAAAACTTCTTAAGTCTTTAAAAAAAAAAAAAAAATATCACCCGTGCTATCATTTGTTAGTCAAGATAAAAAGCAATGTATGTAATGTTAGAAAAGGTGCAGTTCACTATTATAGATAGATAAAAATTACAGATAAAATCCTTAAGAGCCACAAGTGGAGCACTTGTCGCTAAATGCGCCCTCTTCCAGCCAACTATAGGACTTCAGCAACGCCAAGGCGTGAGACAAGCCAGCACTTACAATATTTTATTTGTATAATAATAATTTAACGAACCAACAAAATAATCCAAATCGTCACAATATACGTATATCAAAAATTTAATAAGATAGTAAAAGACATAATAAAAATCAAAAATAAAATAATGAAACTAAAGTATAAATCTATACAAAAAGTATACGAGAAATGTCATAAACACAATATACTGTACATATTATACAAAATACAAGCTTAATAAAATAGCTGCTGTTGTACATTGGAATCAAACTAACTTATTCTGTTTTTATAAATATTTTAAACGTGAGTATTGTTCCAGGAACGAATACCTAGCGGTTCGCAACGCAGAGGGCAGTTTCTATGTGTGCCAAGCGATGCAGAATGTGTACCGCACCACCAGGAAGATCAAAATTCGCTGGCTTTCTCAGGACAAGGTTGCCGACCCACAGGGCGAGACCTACAAACCGGACTTCTATGACGTCACAGGTAAGAATACGACGTAAACTATATGTTTTTATGAGGATGGTGGTATGCTCTAATTCCCAGCTGTTTTTTATTCGATTGATTTATTTATTGGTTACAGAACATAATTGTAATTAATCCATCTGAGTTGTTTTCAATTTTACTCGTGTTTTAAACAAATTATCTTCGTTGTTGAAGTTATAACCCTCCTTTTTCCGCAGTTGGGTAATAAAACAGTAACGTGTAATATTGAATCGTGTTTCCAGACATGGAATGCGTTTTGACAACGCTGTCGCTCCAGCGGGCGGGCTCGGGCGGCGCCCAGCAGCTGAAGCCGGCGGAGCGCGCGCGCGCCACCTCCATCCTGCAGCGCGCACTGAAGGCGGAGCAGAGCGGCGCCGGCAGTCTGGACCTCACTCCCGAACACCCGGACGGACGTCAGTATACCTTTGGGAATGTGGGAATAGTACTTTAGTTTTATTGCCACGAAATAAGGTGGTGTCACTAGTTTGAGGCCAATCAGTTTATATGTCTCCAAAATACAAGTCAAATAAAAAATAAAAAACTTGAAAAAAAGTGAAACCGACTTCAAGAAAAAAACATCAGCACTAAAAAGCGAAAAATAAACTTACTTTACAAAGTATTACTATACCTGCTAGGTACCTACTGATCTGTTTGAAGTCGGTGCTTACCCTAGCCTAGGTGCCGGTGCTTGGCACTGACTTAAAACAGATCAGTGGGTACCTAGCAGGTATAATGATACTTTGTAAAGTAAGTTTATTTTATTTTAGTTTTAATATTTGTATTTTAGTAAGAAAGCAGAACTAGAAACGAATCGCTTGTTTTCCTTTATGTTGGACTTATATATCTAAATATATATAACTCAAAGGTGACTGACTGATATAGTGATCTATCAACGCACAGCCCAAACCACTGGACGGATCGGGCTGAAATTTGGCATGCAGGTAGATGTTATGACGTAGGCATCCGCTAAGAAAGGATTTTGATTAATTCTACCCCCAAGGGGATAAAATAGGGAATGAAAGTTTGTATAAAACTTTGTCAATTTTAAACCGATCGGGCTGAGACTTTGCATGCATAAAGCTGCTATGACGTAGGCATCTAGCGCGGGTGAAACCGCGGGGCACAGCTAGTTTGATATATTATCGAAAAAGATACTAAATCATATATACTTATCTATTGAGTTGGTGAGTACAGTGACGCCCTTTCGGCTTAATACCCTTAAATTATAACCCTGTTAAATACATTATGTTATCTTTGTTTGATGAGTTATATGCAGTGGTGGTACTTGTCATGTTTGAAAGAAAGAAAGAAAATATTTTTATTTTGTATATAACACAACCGAACACATAATAACAAACAAACAAAGATTAACAGTTACATACAAAATAGGGGCTCACCTCAGCATAATGCTGGCCATACTAAGTGGTATGACCAGCGCTGGTCTTCTAGTGAGTCCTTGTAGGTCGAACAAATACATATAAAAACAATGAAAACAAAACAGAAGAGCTAAACAATAACAACAATTGGGCTACGCCAGCCAGATTAACAAAAAAATTGCCAATTGTTTTTTTTTTTTACACATGGTTTGTAGCTGTCAGTGTCAAACTGATAAAATAACACCCATAATGTTCCATAGTTATTATTAAATTAAGATCACGATAAAGTATTTTCCGTGCTAGATTAAGATCCAATTGTGGTTAAAAAATGGCTAAGAAAATAAGAAATAAAACAAAACTTAAAGAAAATCCTTGAAGTATCCTTTGTGTAACGTTGCAGTGGACCTGTCGCTATACACGGCGGAGTCCCAGTTGGACAACAAGTCCCGCAAGCGGCGCGCCACGCAGGACAAACCAGCCGCCAGCCCGGACACTGCCGTGAGTGACAACTCTTCACATTTACCTTTTCAGCTATCCAAATAAAGAGTAGCTTGAAGCAAAGAGATTCATTAAGGGCCATACTACGTGACCCGTTCTTAGGGGTCTTCAAAATATCACGCTTGATCCGGGGGGTCTTAGATTTTCGTCACGTAGTCAATACCATCTAGGGAAATCTTGTGCTTTTTAAAATAAATGTGAATAAAAGAAAAAATATATATGAATAAATAACTAGATTATGATTCATTTCAACAATTTTCCTCTTCCCATATTGTAAAAAATATTGTAATTCCAAGTTAACAAAGGTTACGGAACCCATACGTTCCCTAACCCCGAACACGGCTTTAAAGGTATTAGGTATTTTGGTTTCAAAATCCAAACTACTGCACCGATTTTCATAAAATTTCTGTACCTATACTTTTTAAACAAAAAAAGAATTTCTCGAATTGTCCCAGGTGTCCAGTAATCGAGGAACATACATATATATTTAAAAAAAAATCCGACGAATTAAGAACCTCCTCCTTTTTTGAAGTCGGTTAAAAATGGCATACACTGATAAAAAAATACAACAAAACCACTGATAGTAGAAATGTAAACTTAAACTTTTCATCCGAAAAGGATACTATGTAAATCTGTCTTTTATAAATATATCTTTATTTATGGATAAATTAATATGCGACCAACCCTTGCTTTAAAACTAGAAGCGAGTGAAATGTTTAACAAGCTGTGCATGCCTATAACTGGTGCATGTAACAAAAAATAACTTTATAATGTGTTTGTACCTTTCAATGTATGCTATATAAATAAAAAAACTCCAAAATCTAAAAAAAATAATCAGTTGTCTTATAGAAAAACGTCATATATTTTTCCGAAAAAAGAATGTAATGAACGCTTTTTTTTGTGATCAATCTCCATAGCAAAAGTGGTATAATACTTTCGAATTTTTCGCTGTACCAATTTTAGTTGCTAAGATGTTCAAGTATCGTTGTAATTAACTTTTTTCGGCTAATTAATTCTCTTCCGCTTATCATACAAGTAAGTCTTTGTTGTATGTAGAAATTATACAAAATAATGACGTCATATTCCCATCTAAAAATCCTCGGTTTTTATCTCACGGCACGCACCGTAGTCTCTAAATTATCTGAGTTCTTAATGTCATAGAAGACATACAAAATTTACGGCCTTTCCATTGTCAAGTAGTAGGTTGATTTATAAAAAAACAGATAGGGTTTCAGATATCATACATTCATAGTAGGTAGCAATTATAGCTCGGTGGTTAAGGCGGGCGGTTCGCAGGGCGTGGGTTCAAACCCCAACAATGAGCTTGAACTGCCGGTGAAGGAAACCATAGCGTGGTGGTAGGATACTTTCTAGTACTCGGCTAGCTAGCCATCCTCAAGTTGAAAATCTGCCGCCAAGCATCTAACGGTGTGTTCCGGCAGCCTCACTTGAGAGCCAGTTCCATTCCAGGCTAGGTGTGTTTACCATCTTCGACCACATCGTCACTTAACATCAGGTGAGCTGTGTTCAAAACACCTACACTCCAAACACCTGCCCCTTTTTATTACCGGACAGCTAGACAGACACGGCCAAAGCGCCATCCTTAAATGGTGGATATTCCCCACGTACGGACTAAACGCTTCGATTCCACATTCTTAATACGTACAGCGAGGATGTGGAACTCTCTGCCGGCGTCTGTTTTTCCTGCTTATTTACAACTTGGGCGTCTTTAAATCCAGACTAAACAGGTTTTTTCTAGGTAAGCGTGCTTCGTTGTGGACTACATCCTGCTTAACATCAGGCAGGACGTGGTCAAAAGTACGTTAAAAAAGTATTTTTAAAAAAAACCTAACTTGTGTCAGCCATAAAAAAATACAACATTGAACTTGCTTACCAATCGCGATCCACGAAACCAGTATACCTTTTCTTTCAGAAGGAACCCAGTCCCGCCAAAAAAGCGCGGACGACGCCGAAACGCAGTCCGAAAAGCTCACGAAAAGCCAAAACGCCGGCGAAACTGACAAACAATAATAAGAGACAATCGGCAGGTAGTAAGCCCCTAGTGGCGACCACAAGCAAGGTAGGCATAGTCCAACGGATTTATAGAAATGTACGTATCGCCATCACCCATTACCCTTCATGTCGAGTGCCAGGCGTGTGGCGCCGCGGCCGGGCCCGCGGGCCTGGCCGCCTTGTCTCGGAGGATTTGGACCGCCCCGCGGCTGCCTCACTTGCACTCACAGATCCAGCCCGCCACGTATATACAGGTTCATAAGCTTGACATGTGTCAAGCGGTACCAGGGCCGGATTATCCATAAGGCGGATAAGGCAAATGCCTAGGGGCCCACGGAGGCCTACTAGGCTTCGACTAGGTTCTGCCTAATCGATACGGGTCACGCACCAAGAAAAAAACGTTGTTTTCTTGACATTCCCCATTATTTACATCCGGTAAAGTTGCTATAAAAATTAATATTTAAAAAAAAATTAAGTTAATATTTAACTAAATATTTTAAACGTCTATCTGTTGCCGTTATCAATATCGAGAAAAAACCAGCAAAACAAATCACGTTTGTTGTATGGGAACCCCTTAAATATTTATTTTATTCTGTTTTTTAGTATTTGTTGTTATAGAGGCAACAGAAATACCTCATCTGTAAAATTTCAACTGTCTAACTATCACGACACAGCCGCTAGACAGACAGACGGACAGCGGAATCTTAGTAATAGGGTCCCGTTTTACCCTTTATGTACGGAACCCTGAAAACAAACTATAGACCACAAATTAAATCGTAATAACTCAACCAATAGTATCAAGAAATACATGTAACTTTATGGATGAATATTTTTTGTTAAATCCATCACACGAGTAAGACCTGTAAATGCTAAGTATATTTTAGTATTGAGTTTACTAAATATGGACTTTCGCAAAAAAAAGATTTGGTACTCTAAAACCATAACCTCCGTACGGAAAAAAGATATATCCTATCTTTAGTGACCGCACATACTAGCTGCTAATACCATGTTGCTTTTAGTACGATGAAATGTAATTGCCGATTTCCGTGATATGTCGGTTGCTTTATTTGCCAAAGTTCATGAAACCAAACTGTGAGTGCAAGTGAAATTAGCCCTAAATTTTGACGTTGCTATAAATTTAGACAGCCCTGCAACTGAGCTAACTTTTATTCATAATTTTAGGGAATACATAAACCTTAAGAAATCTCTTTCTCAGTTATAAGAAACGTTATACATAGACAAAAAGTCGCACTAAGTTTGTGTTGATTACCCAAATGTAAAAAAAAATGACTTGGCCAAGATTTCGTCATTGTTTTGAATACTAAAACTTGTTTTACATCAACAGCTCATGTTGTTAGGTTGTCTTAGACAAATCCGAACAGATAAAAGCGCAGATTTTTATGAGTTATTTTCTAGATAGATAGAATATAGATAAATTATATCCATTAGTTGATATTTGAATGAATGTTCTTGTTGAATAATAATATAAGTCAATCGATCTGCATGCTAATGTACCCTCAAGATTTATCTTTAGATAGTGGTTTTATTCAGAGCGTCCAATAAGTCTGTAAGCATTAAAACGTTGTTGCTGAATTTAAATTTTAATGGAAACCGGTTAATTGAGAAAAAGATTCTGTTCCTTAATTAAATATATTAGTAAATTGATTTTCAGAGAGAAGTCTCTGATAGTTTTTGTTTGTTTTTTTTTTAATCTAGAAGTAATGTGTCGAACTTTGGCGCCCGTTACTTTGAGACTTTTGATAGTTAGTCTCAACAGCCCAGTCATTTCGCTAGCTGGAGTACTCTTCAAATCGGAACACAGTAATGTTTGCACACTACTGCTTGGCGACAGAATATTTGGTACTATGGTGGCAAATATCTAGACAACCTCCAGCTAAGGAAATCTACCACAAAGTAATTTTTTTCAAATTCAAGTTTTTTGTTTTTATTTTAGACATTCAAGTTAAATATTTAAATAAAATAAAAAAATTACACCTGAAGCTAGCGACAATTAACGAATACCAGGTTTCGGTTTATAATTGGTCAAAATCGAAACTGGCCGAAACCGAAACCGAACCTTCGGTCGGTCACTAGTTTTGTTTATCAAGCTTTGATTTTATTGCAGTTGTTTATGATCATGCAGTTAGCAAATAAGCTATAGTAAAAGTATGTCGTTTTGTAACGCGATAACTCGCACCAGAGGAACGATTGATGTGATTAAAGATTTTTTAAACATTTATTTTGATTCAATTAAAAAAAAACTCGCATTTTAACTAATTGGACGCTCGAGAATCCCTACGCGTAACTTTTGACATAAAATTCATATGAAATAGATTTGTATGTCATTGGTATAAAGTATATTTTGAGAGGTGCCATATATTTGTGTTATTATACATTTCCAGTGTATGAACTTCGTATTATTTTCGGGTAAAGGTATTTTATTTTATTACGCGCTGTCACTCCATAACATTTGGAAATTATTGAAATAATGATTAATATGAAAATAACAGTGCTAGAAAGACATGAGGTGAAAAGTATGCATGACAATTCTTCTTCTTTTTCATTTTTGGCGTCGCAGTTTGTGGATTTGCCAGTGACAAGTATTAAAAAATATTTTCTCGTATATCATGAAGATTCAAGTTAAATGAGTCTCAAGTTACAGTCAGTTACAACAAGAAAAGTCATATTTTATTACATTATATCTTTTTCCCCACACTCGTGTTTATAATTTGGTGTTTTATGAATAAAAATACCATTATTTTTGTACATAAACACCTAAAAAACACAAGAATTGAAAAAAAATTAGAATGGAGTGACGCCATTTTTTCCTCGTTTCTGTCAAAACTACTACAACTTTCTTTGACTTTATTTGGAAAATACGTAAATATTGATTAATTCAAATCACTACATAGTATAAAACAAAGTCGCTTTCACTGTCCCTATATCCCTATGTTTGCTTAAATCGCAACTTTTTACGCAACGGATTTTGATGCGGTTTTTTTTAATAGATAGAGTGATTGAAGAGGAAGGTTTATATGTATAATAACATCCATTAAATAGTGGAGAAATACTGTTATTTTTGAGGTTTATACCCGTGCGAAGACTATTGGACTAACCCTGAAATCCTATCTACGAGAACGGCTGAATGAATTTAGTTGTATTTTTTTTTATATTCGTGATATTTCGAATGAGGTTTATTTATATGCGTGTGCAAAGGTTGAACGATACCTCACTGGGTGCGAAATTAAATCAAATTCAGTCACGAATAAAATCAGCTGTGGTTAATATATTGTTAAGTGAATTACACTTTTCCATGTTTTTAAATCTAATAGTAATAAAACGAACGAGACGCTCTCCTGATGGTAAGAGCCTGTCCATGACCATTGCGGCGATATACATTACTTTGAATAGTAAAACAAATTCCAGGGCATCGCTGCTTTGACGCTCATTACTTTGAGACTTTTGATGGTTAATCTCAACAGACCTGTATTGTCGCTAGTTTTGTAACTTTTAAACCGGAAAACAGTAATGCTTACACACTACTGCTTTTACTGCAGAATATCTACCGTACCTCCTTAGACGACCTCTTGCTAAGGAGATTTACAAACGAGTAACAACCTCAATATTTTGGTTTTTTTTTTCAGGGTTAGTCTATAGATAAAAGTATTATGAGAGGCTTATAACCTTTTCCGTATTATATACACAGTTACGTTTTCATTTATCAAGTGATTGCAAAATTATACTATATAGAGACTTTTTGTTTTACTTTATTGGGGCTGAATTTTTTCTCTACAATTAGACATCAGAATAGATTCTAATACTATCTAGAACTTTAAAATATCTCTAGTCAAAAAATCATATTTTCAAAATACTAAATAGTTTATCAAAATCACCTTCATCTCACCACATCGTCATTGCTTAATGTTTGTTTTTGATTTTATCTATAACAGCCTGAGTTCTTCTATGATTTGCCTTTCTATCTGCATGTTATAAAGCATGTGTGTGGATTTGTCTTGAATAATGTTAATTATGAATTAAAACTATAGATTTAACGTCTCAATTATCTGCTATCTGAAGATAAAAAATTGTGAATGTCTCCCTACATCTGAAATTGTTGATTCTTTTATATTTTCACACACTTTGGACCAAAGTCACTAGACCTGACCAAAGGAATGAGTAATCATGATAACCAACCGCCATTATTTGGCCGTTTTCATTACTTATTTCTTAAATGGATTGTTTGCAACAGCATGTCTTCCCCGTGTACTTGAAGCGCGTTTTATTGATATCTGTGGCGTCGACGTTAAATCTATAGTTTTAGTGTTCAATATATTTTATTTTAAATGTTTTGCATCACGTAAAAATTTAATGAACTAATAAATTCGTATATAGGGTTATACGGCACGATAAATGAAGTCGAATGGAGGACAATCCAATGATAAACTACTTTTATTTTGGACCAACCAAACAATAAAAAAAAAGGGCTGTACCATCAGAAATATGGTCGATTCAATTTAACAAAATGTTCAGAATATCTGTTTTTTTTTTTCCTTATTTCATGGTTTGTTAAGTAATAACTTCCTTTCGGCTTTATTGTTGCCGTTCCGCGTAATCCTGTATATTCAAAATATATATCAAAATATTATTTATCTTGTATAAAGTTGAAGCTTTTAACTAAACTTAAATTAGAAATGATTTTTCAAATATTTGGCAACCAGTCGAATATTGCATCTTATGATAGATGATAAAACCGTCATAAACTCCAGGAAAAAAAGTCCCATGTTTTAACATTTTTTATAACAATTGGTGAAGAAATAGGGCAACTTTCAGACGGCAACAGCGGTGACGGAGAAAGCGAAGACCCCTAAGAGTACGCCGACGAAACGAACGCCCGTTAAAAAGCACGAGACACCGGTTGCGACGCCTACACGAGGCCGGAGAGCCGCTAAAGGTACTACTAGACAGTACCCCGGACCAGTGGCGTAGCCTGGACTAATCCAGACGTGGGCGAAGTCGCAGTAGTGAGGCCCTTTGTGTATAAATATCGGGGTTAGACAATTCAAAAGTATGCACTACCCAGCTAGTTCTTACATGATGGGAAACTCCATTTAGTAAAATAATTAGGTCAGACAAATTTTATTATTATTTAATTACACTTCGATTGATTTGCCAACTTATGGATCAAATACCTAATTATGAAAATATTCAAGGTAACAACTGTCATGAATATACTTAGTGCGAGGCCGTGAGTGAGGGGCCGCTTCGCCCACGCCTAGCTACGCCACTGTCCTGGACGCACACGGGGGACTGCTAATGTCGGAACTTAACCGTAACTCGGAAAATTGCTAACAAAAACAACTTTGCGTTGCCATTGTCGCATTCTGGCTAATTGCCACCAATTTCCGCAAACGCTGCGATGAAAAATGTGTTAAAAAGTTGCAACGTTGATACGTAACAAGTTAAACAGCAGCTTGAGCTAAGCCGATAGATGGCGCCCCGCGTAACTTGTAGATCAACTATATTTACAGATACAGCGCCATCTATAGAGTTTGAATTGATTTATTAGAATTGATGGGAATAATAGAGTGATTTTAATAAAATGCTAACTAAAAACATTCAGATGACGCTATAACACAAATAATAATAGCTATTAGCATATTCTGTGCAAGTTTTAACACCTCTAACGCCAACTAACCAAGTTTCTTGACAGAAGTAAACAAACAGACAATGCAGATTTGTGTGACATTACATATTAACATATTTTATATTTCACATATTACTTAGTTAAAAACTGATAACAAATTATATAAAATTAATACTATTTACAAACTTATTAAAAATAACAAGGTGATATTTAATTTTACTTTTTTTCCACAGAGTCAAAACCGTCCCCAATAGTGGCAACCCCTTCCACGTCGACCGGAAAGACCACCCGCACCCCCCGCAAGCCCCCTTCCCGGAAATAATACCCCGCGTCCCGCGCACACAGTCGCCGGAAAACGCGGCGAGTGCGCAAACGACGGTAGGACATAAATAATTTTAATATAGTCTCGTTTTCTCTTTTCAGTTCAACTGTACAGTGCGAGAAGCTTAGGGGGTTTCCCGTAACGTGGCCTTGTATATCTTTTTAATATTTACTAGGCCGAAATGTCCTCTGCTATCTGTATAATAATCTACCTTATAAATGTCGGTTTAATTTTAAGTTTGTTTAGCTTTCACGCTGGACGTTCACGTCAGCGAGAAGTTGTTAGAGTATTGATTAACTAAAGTAACACTTTTAAAGTAAAATCCTAAGTGTATAAGGGCTGGTGTCCACCAAAATTTTCAAGGAGTAAAAATGCTTAAGACTTGTCAAAGACCAGTTGCCATGAGCCTAATATGACACTGAATTTAAAATAATAACTACGAAGAAATTTAATTTCATATTTAGGGTTCCGTACCCAAAGGGTAAACTCCCATTCAAGACATGTTTTTTTTTTTTGCCGTTTTTATAGATATTAATATTATATATATAATAGTACGGAACCCTTCGTGCGCGAGTCCGACTCGCACTTGACCGGTTTTTTAAATAAGCAAGACAATCTCTTTGAATGATTAAGACATTCGAAATGGCTTAACAAAACTCGGACTTGGCTTAAAAAAGTTTTGGTTGATGCCAACTCTAAATGGACTAGATTGTTCTATGAGAAGCTACCAGTATTGTTGGGGAAATAATGATGGTGAATATATTTTACTTAACTAAACCTATACAGATAGCGGGATGCACTGTTAATAGTAATGGCAGACTGACTTCCACGCAATTTTATTGATGTAAGTTAAACAAGCAAAAGTCTTCACAAGTCTTGTAATGGACCAAAACTTGCTATGATTTTTTGAAAATCGTTGTTTGGGAACTATAGTATGACATTAAAGTGTTTACTAGTTTTCGGTTGACGACTAAAAATATGTAATTTGAATGATTACCACATCAAGGATACGGCTCCTTAAATATGTTAATGATTTTTCATTAACATCAGCCGAGTTGTAGTCATCTGCAACCACAAAAATTACAAAATCAAATTCCAAGTATTTGCCAGTCTAAACCTTTAGTCCGATTGGTTGCCAGTTTGCCATTACTTGGTTGAACTTTTTATGTGAAAATGAAGTACATAACATATGGCGGGTAGTTGATAATAGAAAGAGTATATGTTACACTATTTACATGTAATAATCTTACATATTGAAAAAGAGGTGTATTTACTGTTAAGTTTATATAAACATTTAATCGACCTTATGTAACCTCAAATATATGTATTTCCCTAGAATATTGTATTATACGATCTCGTTACGAAGAAACGTAAATTCACTTAAAAATCGCCAGTTGCGTTTCACTACTACGAAGTGGCTAACGTAAAGACATAATAGTCCGAAATATGCACAGGTAGTGTCCTATATGTACCACCCATGAACGACACTTGGAAATAGCCCGATTTACAGTAATATCGTTTTTGTATAGGATGATGTATACAGATACAAAGCTATACTAGTATTATATATCTGTGGTACCGATAACCAACTTCAATCTTAGATTTGCCGATCACCATCTGATCACCGAGAAAGAAAGAGAGCAAATGTATTTCACACTCTTTTTGTCGTATGTCCGTTGGATTGAAAATTGCTGATACATCTGCATTGAATTTTTTTTTTTACAACAAAATGTATTAGATACTAATAAAGATATTAAAATTATATTTCATCCGCTATCTTACAAAAAGCGTCAAATATTTCGATAGATACTTTTGTGTTACTTCATGCCAAATTACCTTCAAATCCGTTCAGTCGTCACAAACTTTTGTATGACTTTTTATTTGCTCAAGTATTCTAATGTGGACTACCCGCCCTGCCATGCTTGCATGCATGCATAATGGATTATACTGCAAGTGTCTTACCTAATGTTTCAATTAGGTATGGTAACTATCATCTGTAAAATTAGAAGTCTAGATTTTTAATGGACAATTAATTGTTTTAATGAATCTGCCGCCTTACGATTTATGCTCATTATCAAAATGTAGGTGACTGGTTTGTTCTGCGTATAATTTTAAGTTTTACCACAGACCAAAGTTGTTTCAGTAGAATTATAAATTGACTTGATTCTGCTTTGTATCTAATCGATTTTAACGCGCGCCGACGCTAATGTTTTAGTGTTCAGTAGTTCACGGGTTTGTGGTATTAACAACTGAGCACGCAACAGTTGCCGTGTTCGGATGACTGGAAAGCTAATTCTATATACATTATGCAAACTATTGTTTTTAGTTCACAGTATGCAGTTGCTCTCTTTACTTCTTTTCTTTATTGATATGTTCAGTTGCGCCGTTGCTGCGATTCGTTTGGTCTGTGGAAAGTTTAAATTCTATTGTCTCTGCAAAAAACGTTAATTTACCTTTTTTGCTGCCTAGCAGTCTGAAACCGTCACTCGCGACTAAACAACTTATGTTTAGTACCGAAGCTATGATGTAAGGCGACCGATTTAAAAAGTTAAAAACTTTTTATTTTACGAAATACTTAGAGTGAATTGTATTTTTCTCTAAGGTGTAACAGCACCTAATATTTTTTACATCTAGACGATCTGAAATATTATTTTCGGATATTGTTTTTCTTTTTATGACAAAAAAACCAGCATAATTCGTCAGCATTTTTATCTAACGAAAAATCTATCTACCTAATAGTTCAGAGAAAGTACATGAATTATAATACTAGCACAATTATTATATTGTACAAGAAAGAAATTTTGTAAAAATAAGTTGCTTGATTATTTATAAGACATGCATTATTAGATATGTCTACGAATTCTAATGAAATGTTGCTCTATTCTAAATGATTATTACAATCTTAACGCTGAAATAACAAAGCAATAAAATCGTACTATGACTAGAGAAACATTCGTCATCTCTAGTATGTTATTGTGGATGCCCATCCATCACAAGTCTATTTACTGATGGTGTCAGATATGAATTGATAAGGTTATTCTAGTTTTTACTAACATGGACTAAATACTAACGTAAGCGTTCGATATTTTCATGTAAATATACGATTAACAGTGTTAACATGTTCTTTATACACTGTGTATGGGGCTCTTGCATTATTGAACATGGAAGATTTTTGATTCGATTGCATGGTTTAAATAAATTTAAAAAATATACGATTGGTTTCATTCTCGCAAAAAATTGCGGTATTTTTTTGTAAAGATAATTCATGTATTATGGAAAAACGCACCATTAGATTTGAATGAAATTCGCTGTTTTTTTTTTTTATTTATGAATGCAGTACGCCCCTGCACTAGTGGTTAGGAAATCGTTGGAGGATATTTTTTGCCTCCCAACATTAGGCAATAACAACAATAGTTCATAGATATTTCTTTTATAAGTCTAGATTTTAATTCAAAAATTTGGCAATTAGGTATTGTGGCAAAAATCTTGTATATCAGTACAAAGAATTTATAATTACCTGATAGAATGTTTTTGTCATTAGACAGTTTTTGCTTCAACATAAAAAAATATATTTTGATATAATTGGTGTTTATTTTCGAATTAGATGTAGTGAACGCAAATCAAGGATAGTGAAATGATATACTTGGAAGACGTTTTTAAAATATCTTCATGTTTTTTAATATCCATTTTGGACCAAAATGTTTTCTATTAAAATTAAAATTGTGATCGATCGATATTACATTGAGTAGTGTTTTCCAGTCACTGCCTTCTGTCTTCGTTTAAATCTGAAAGAGGCAGATTTCTGTAACTTGTTTTTTCAAATGCTTGCGTACCCAATCAGATACTGTTCACTTGGACACTATAAGTTTTATTTTCACACTTTACTCGTCATACTTTTGTATGCTATGTGAATATTTTTATGAATTATATTAGTTACATCACTGTGTTTACGTTGTAAGGTTTTTTTTTATTCTGTGGTTGCGGTGATGACAGTCCCATAACTAATTTTGTTGAGTTTTCTGTAAGTGGTAATCCGTAAAGGTCGCCGAACACATATCAACTCGGCACGGAATCGGCGCCGCCTTTCGTGGCCTCAATACCGTAAGGACGTCGCTTCGTTACGAAGCTGAATGCGTTGCGGTGCATATGTATTATGGAATTTCATATAAAGAAAACTCTGCTAAAATGGAAACGACGCTCTGGTGCCGAGCTGATGTGTGCTGCAACCTTAAGTTGTTAATCATATACCTAACTGAGCTCCTGTGAGCGTGAGAGTGTGCGTGAAACATGTTTAGTGAAAAATAAGTACCTAACTTTTAGGCGATATTTTTAAATAGGTTAATTTCTGAAAAGGTAAGATTAGTATATAAATTATTGTGTGTGTATTTTCTGTTAATAACATGTACCTAAGTGGGGTGATGAATGTTTGTGAACCGAGTTAAGCACTTTGGTACAATAGTTGTAAAACATAATTTAGCGTTTTATACAAAAAAAGATATCAGTTGGAGAGTACTATTGTAACAGAAAGTCCACAAATTTATATGCAATTCAGAATAAATATAATAATTTAAGAAAATTGATTGTTTCATTTCTGTTAAAGATAAAATAGGCTTGTACTAGCTAAGTATGGATACAAAATCTATTTGCACCAGTACATTAAGATTCTAATTTGACTAAATGTGCTGCAGGTGTAAATCTACTGGTATTCCTTATATGTATATGATACTGGCTTGCGGCCGCGACTTCGTCCACGTTGAGTTAAGAATTGGGTTCAGATAAAAATAAACGTAACAAAAGAGCAATAGTTTCATTCACCATGAAACTTGCGCTACTTAATTACCTAGATTAATATAAAGGATACTTTTTATTCCGTAACAGTGTTCTGTAAGACACATCTATACCAAATTTCAAGTGGATAAGTCTTATAATTAGTTAATGATTATCTCACAGGAACCTAACATTTTCCCGAGATAATAAGTATCCTATATGTTAATCCAGGTAATGTGCGCCAAATTTAATCCAAATCCGTTCAGCCATGATTCCATAACTAACATCTAAAGATACAAACTTTCACATTAATATTATACAAAACTGGTCAAGCAATGTAGGTCAGAAAAACCTGAGTCAGATTTAAAAAATACTAAGTATATACCTATAATGGTCATGAAATGTTTAAGGCAGGTATCAATAAAATACAGTCTTATAAATACTGATATCAAAACTTTAATCATCAACATTTTCCATTGGCTGATCTGTCATTATTAGCCCTCTGCTCCATAAAGCATCTGCTAACTGGATTTTGTCAGCATCAGTTGGCAACTCGAGACTTTCCACTGTCACATACTGTGGATATGCAGTTATCAAAGTTTCCACTCCTGGAGCGAATTCTGGTTCAATCTCTAGGAAAGGCAGCTCGTTGCCATGATATTCTAAAGAGTTTTCAACATAATAATATAGCCTAATCTTCTCTTCTGAAACCATTCTCAGTATATTCTTTCTCAACAGTCTTATTCCATCGTCAAGCCTGATTTCAACTCTGTTTATCACTTTGCCATCTTCAATCATGACATCGGAATCACCAAAAACTGTGACAGCTTTTTCTAAGTCATTCAATACTGGAGGCAAAGCATCATGTTGGTAATTCTTATTCATCTGGTCTACAGCATCATCAATTGGTAAATAATTCTTGATTTTATCAAATAGTGACTGGACTAGATTGGTTATTTCTTTTCGGCGGGGTGTATTTGAATCGGAATGGACCAGACCAAAGTTATCATAGATATCTAATGGCAAACCACGTCTTAGTTCCACATTCTCATTTATAGCCATTTGTAGTGCGGCTGGTACCAGTTTTTCAAACAAATCTGCCCAGGAATGTTTCTGGTACGTGCTGACTGTGACATGTAATGAATGTTCTCCGTCTATTGTCACACCTTGATGGATATAGCCTCTTGGAAAATATAGCATATCTCCAGCTTCGAGAGTCACTTCCATTATTGGTTCTCCGATTTCTTCCTGATCAAAATTTATCGATGAAACTCTTGGCAAGGTTTCGTTTTCACTGCGAGGTTTATAAATACGCCAGTGCTTTTTGCCTTCTGCTTGTAGTATGAACGCTTCAATGTCATCATAATGAGGAGCAAAGCCCTGGCTGTCCGGGGGTGTTAAATAAGCATTTGCTCCAACAAAAGAGTTAAAGAATTCTTGCATTGTCACATTCAATAAGTGTAACTTAGGAATATAAGTCTGTGGATTCAGAAGCCTGATACTGCAGCCATTTAGATAGAAATCCCACACCAAATGTGGATGAGCTCTACCTTCTGGGTTGTGTGTTTCCCGTTTACCGTCTTCATAAGAAGTTATGTCAATATTTTTAGTAAATTGTATATTTTCATTCCTTAGCATCCCATCAATAACAGGTGTTGAGATAATTTCCTTATAATATGCAGGTTTACTTCTCGAGATGTGTAATGGTTTCTTTTCCCAGATTCGGTTTAGGAATTCTTCTGGGTGGTAGGGTGCTATCATCCATTTGAATACTTTTAAGCCCTCTTCGACACTGTCAGTCTCAACTGTTGTGAATGGTATATCATGCTCGCAGTCAGAGCTATTGGCATCTCGGTCATTTGTGCATTCAGTATTGATTTCAGAGGGTAAAGCAGCAGCAGGAATAAGTGCTGGTACATATTCACTTTCCAAAACTGTCACTGGATTATCCTTAACACTTTTTGACTTCTTTTTATGAGTCTTTTTTTTACCAATATTCTTTGGTTCTTTCTTTTGTTGTTTCTTAATTTTCTGGGCAACTTGGATTACAGTTTCTTCGGTTATGTTTTTTAAAACGTTGGCGGCTGCCGCACGATTTCTCTTTTTCTTGTTCTTCTTCTCCTTGTTTGAAGTCTTGTTGGATTTATACATAGCAAAAGCAGAGACTGGATCCATTTTATTTTATAATTAGTATATTCTATGATTTGAAAGTGCACGTGAAAAACTTAGGTATACCTCGTAATAATTAGAATCGGTTTATAAATTATCCTTTATTGAATTACACGTACGGGAAATCCGGTATCTTTATTATTTCCAGGACTAATTATGAAATTAACCCTTTTTGATTACATCTTATTTTTCAAAGGCATACGATATTTCGTATTGTAATATTGTATGTATTAGAACAATTTTAGGTTAGAAACAGTGTTACTAACTCTTAAAAATATTTCTCCCTAAAGCTTATGTTAAAAACCCCTAAAATCAAAATAATTATTGCTCCAAACTGCTCCTTACATAATCATAAATTTTGTAAGAAAGCCATTTAACCTTACAAGCATAGCCTTTTCTAGGATTTTAGATAGGACTGGAACAATAGTTATAGGACGATAATTATTTGGATCGGATTTATCACCCTTCTTAAACAGAGGTTTAACAATCGCCATTTTTAACTTTTCTGGAAATACTCCTTCCAAAAATGACAAATTGACAATATGAGCTAGTGGATAACATATCCAAGGAGCACAAACTTTAAGTGCTTTGGTGGTGATATCGTCATATCCACTTGTCTTGCTATTATTAAGACTGTCTTGCTATTATTAAGAAGATATTACAACTACTCTGTGGTGACTGCCACAGAGTAGTTGTAATATCTCGTGTCTTATGTATAAGGCAAACACTATGGTGACATTCGTTTTCTATTCAACTCTGCATACTTAATAATGAGGAACTGTATTAGATGTCACTAAGCCGCTAAGCCGCTATTGCTAGTCTCTCGACATATTATTTTAAGTGTTCCGATGTTTTCAATTGAAAAGTCGAGTGAAATAAGTCAGACAAAGCAAGCCATGGTCAATTCCAATCATTGTCTAGTAAAATACTGGTCACTTTACTACAACCGAACTCTCGTTTTTGATATTTTGGAAGCAACACGAAGTAATGCTTACTACATTATTACATTATTATACACCACATTATAACATTTTTCCAAATTCACTTGCGTAATTCAGTGCTTTATGTAAACTATACCACTATTTTTATAAACCAAAAGATTAGAAAAATCAAAAATTTTGGAAAATAAAATGCTGCTAGGTATATGATTTTTCTATGTTCCCGCTAACATTTCGGTTATACCTATATAATAAATAATTATTAGTTCCGCTTCATACATGACCGAAGTCTAATGGGTACACCTCGCTGAATGCTTTTTCTTCATCTTAAGAGTATTATGGCGTCGCATAGGTACTTTACATTTGCTAGTGTCATAAATATCTTTATATTATGTTGCCTCTTTCGTCGTAACATCTATCATACAAGCTTTGCTTAGTTGGGGTCAGATGGCGCTGTGTATAATGTCTTACAATATTTTTTACTTCTTTACTAGAGTATGACTACTGAACTTGACCTCACTTTTTGTTACTTTAACTATGACTTAAAGTTGTCTCTTAAAATTTCCAAATTAACAGAGTTCTTAGGAATAGTAAGATAATATAAATAATGAATATTTTTATAATTATTCTTCTAAAATGGTTTTGTTGTCAAAACTAGGGTGATTATTTAAAAGAAAAAAACACATTAAAGCTAATATATTTTGTGTGTCAGAGAAGGAAATTATTAAACGCACCTTGGCTAGTAATCCTACTAAGTTAGTCGATGTGTACACAAATAAACAATTTTATTCTAATAAAATGAAACAATATTGCTTTTCAAACCAATTTATTTAGGTATTTCATAGTAGGTTTCGATATTAATATGGATAGATACAGGTTTCTCTAAATCTGTAGCAAGGCGATCTGTTTTTATTTCTATGCTCTATTTTTATATACTTTCTACACACTTTAAATATGATAGTAGGTAAAACACTTACTTGATTTTTGTCATAATGACACTAAAACATTATTTTAATAAAAACACTAAGTAATGATAATGGATACAAATTTAACATAATTATTTCGTATTACACTTTTTAGATCATTAACAGTAGAAATTTATTTGTGTGAGAACATTTAATCAGAGCAAAGTGTCACTAGTTCAGTTTAAAATTGTTGTAGTAGATACCTACAGAGTTTCAGAGAATTTTGAGTTTTGTACAGTTATATTATTTAGTATCTAATAGCTGTTATTTGTGTTTTATTCCCTAAATATATAATAATAGCTTTGCTTGAATTATATTTACTACTTTACATTTCATATTAAAATAATTCCAATGAGTTTAAATAGATTTCTACTATCTTCATAATTATTAGTTATATTGTCATCATTTGCATTTGAATTAATACGGAAGATAACATGATACATGTAATAAATCTTTCACATTATAAAGAAAAATAAGCATAAACAATATTATTACAATAAGCTTGGTATAAGAATTGAATGATTGTTTCGTGTGCGATATTAAATACTGATTTTAATACATATCTGGGAACAATCATTGTAGAGTATTTCAAAACTTTTTATTAATTCCTTCGATTTGCTATTATGAGCAATACATTGATATTTTAAGACATAATATGTAATATTTATGTACTATAGCTGTTATTTTAAGCGTTCAAGTTTTACACATTGATATGGGCATGAAATGAAATATCATATATTATATTTTTGTGTACCTATTTTATAAAGTTTTGAAGATTCTAAGAATTGGTCATCTATCACACTTATTGATACGTACGTTACGACAAATATGTTCTACCATTTTGATAAAAGTGTAAGTTTACCTTCTTTATAGCGGTACTTTCCACTTATAGAGTTAGATATATGATTGTTCATATAATTTTGAAATTATTAGATAACTATAAAATGAGATATTGAAAATCCAGAAGGAAATTAGATATACATGTAGAAAAGAGGGATTAGGATAGGTCTGAAGTAGATATAGCCTTGATTGATATGACGGAATTATTACATTTTTTATATTAACAGATGGTAAAAGAGTAAGTAAGCATAGTAAGTTAGGTACATTAGTAAAGTTATAGAACAATTTATTTCATAGTACTAAAACAGAGTTGTATATATAACGTATACGTTAAGACTTTTTGATAGTCAGTCTGTGTGATATTAAGTACAAATATTGTTCTCGTCAATATTTTAAAAATTTTAGTCCGCTATGTTACAGCTCGCGGGTTTTCGTCGATTTATAAAAAAGAATTAGAAAAGTGTGAAAATTTGCAAAACTTCTTCAGTCTTATTACAAACTTTGTTCACTAGAGTGAACAGATGCCAGCAAGTTAGAAACGTTGTTTTGTAAATTTTATAAGTCAAGGTGTTGGGACGGCCGACGAAGGGGTAACGAAAAGAGTTTACTTATATTTTTAAGCAACTTATTTAACTTAAAAATAATCATGGATTATGTGATTTAACACTCTAAAGTTCTAAAAATAAACTACCGCGCCCTTTTTTACAAATTTTTTGTAAGTCGAAACGAGATTCCAGCACAGCGATCTCGTTACAATACCAACAAAGCAGAACAACTTAATTAGATTTTCAAACCACTTATATCAGAAAAGTTTCCTGACGTGGTTTTATAACATTTCATGTGGGTACTAAGAAAATACAAAAATAGATAAAGATAATTCTTTAGATATTTAGCACTGAACTTCAGTGTTAATACAGATGAAGAAAAAAGTCACAAACGAAATTAAAATTACTTTACTAAACGAAAAACCGTGTCTTGATTCGATACGTCGATAAATTAAACACCAAAAGTTTAGTGGACGCGCATATCTCGAGCATGGACTGGGGTAGTGTCTTCAGGGCTGGGGCTGTCGTCTAAATGCGGTCGGATGTGCACAACGGAGCGGCGTTGGTCGTGGTGGTTGTAATCATCGCGCATTACGAGGCCTCCGATCCCGTACCCCGGGCCCATAGTGCCACTAAGGCGCATCTTCTCAGGGTCCTCGTCGAGTTTCATGGACGAAAACACGGTGCTCAGGTTTAGTTGCGGGATGTCGTAGAACACAGTCAGAACCAGCATCAAGAATGACAAGCCCATTATCAAATAAACTGAAAAACAAAAGAAATATATTATTAGTAACATCATAGAATTGTTAGTTATGGTATCTTATTACCTATTTAATATTAGGTTATTTAGTGTGTAATGCACGTGTACGTACCGCACCTATTTCATACTTATCACACCACACACACCCCACTTATCAGCACCGTACTTATCCACATTTATAGAAAATATTACTTTGCTGAAAAAAATATACTAACCCGATGTCAAGATTTTATAATATGGACGATATTCTTGCTCCGCCGGGTCATCGCCAGGAATGTAGTCTCCGAGGCCGATGGTGGTCAAAGATATGAAGCAGTAGTAAACAGAGTCGAGGTAATCCCAGTCCGGTTCCAAGTACGCGAACAGTATCGCAGGCAGCAGGATGAATAGGGTGACTAGAGAAGCCACTGGAATAGAAGATAAACTTCATTTAAAAAGAAGTTCAATGTCACACATCAATTTATATAAATAAATAAAAAAACAAATGATGTTCGTTGGTAAGCGCATAACTTGAGGACGGTTGAACCGATTTAGCTTGCTCTTCTTTTTTTTAATGGCAGTGATACTTCGAATGTTGTTTATGTATACGCGAGGGCAAATACTGAACTTCACCACAACGGGTACGGTATCGGGCATTCCGCTAATACCATAATAAAACTGGTCTTTTAAGTGAAGTTGATTTAGTATCATACCATACTAATATTATTTACTAGCTTCATCCGTTTACCGGCTTAAAAAGCATATGTGTTACGCCAAAGTACACGTTATCGGAATTCTAAATGTAATTCAAATTCGTTAAGCCGTTACAGCGTGAAAAAGTAACAAACGTACAAATATACAATCTTTCGCATTTTTCGCAATAAACTTAGTGAGCGAGTGAACGTGTGTATTTGTTCACTCTGTTGTTGATAGAGCAACTCATCGTTAGCAATAATGCCGCCAATTATTCCATTAGTGTTGACTTGACATTTCTAAATCAGTGTTTGTAATTTATTGATGTTGTGTGTGTATCTAAATTATCTTACCCATGATAAACAAATGAATCAGTCGTATAGTGAACGGGCGGTACAGGTGCCCTAGGCCCGCATTCAATGCCCGCAGCATGGCCGTGGTCGGCTCCAGGAGACGTTCCACCATGGCAGACAGAAGCACCAGAGTCAGCGGGATGCCAAGCAGAGCAAACATGATGCAGAACAGCTTGCCAGGCTTCGATAGCGGAGTCACATGGCCGTATCCTGGAATAAAACACAACCATTCACACAACTAGCAGTACTTTCAGAAATGAAACCTGACGACTTACCCGATCTTATAAGTTAAACACGTTTTAAGTATTAGGTTTCTATCCAAAGCGATATGAAAGCCTGCATTCTTCTTCAAAAAGCGCCATCTATTATAGCTCGGTGTAATCACTAAGACATATTATAGATGGCGCTTTTAGATGAAATCATATATAGTCATATAGTATTTTCAAGTCCCTTGACCGATTTTTCTTATATTCGAACTTAAATATACGTATCTGTAAACTGGGGCAGCTTCGGTAAGTTGTGGTGAAATGCTTAGCCGTAGGTCATGACCATGACGCTTGCAACCTCACTAGATGGCGGTGATTTTACTTCCATCGCATCAGAGATACACCAAACAGGAGATTTATCTTTGCTAGTACTTACCTATAGTGGTGACAACGGTGGTAGAGAAAAACACAGACTGTCCGAAGCTCCAGTTGGGGCCTGCGCTTACGTTCTTAGAAGCAGACACTCCACTGTTGCTCGCGCGGACCACTTCATCCAGCAGGGCTTCTAAATCATCATCTGGAACAAATTGTACATATTATTTAGGATTTTTTTAAACCTTTATTGTTTTGAAAGTTTTTAGTATTACTAAAATTTTGCAGTTTTTTTTTTTCAAATTAAAATGGCCCACTTTTTCTAGCTTACAGGTTATAGTCAAGTTCTGGCAACCCTGAAATAATTTCGTTTTTGCGCTACAAATAATAACGTTCCATTCCACGCATATGTATTATTCATTGGCTCGGTCTCGGGGGTCGACGCGGATGCCTAACTTTCGATGCCTACCCACAAGTTTGGTGTTTGTATGTATGCGTTTGCTTTTAGGTTTAATAATAGTTTTAGTTTATAAGTCATATTTGATTGGTAGAGCGATGTGGTCGCTAAGCGACAAAGCCTGGAAATACTGGACTTTAAATTACATTAATTTAGAAATTTTAAAAGCATTGTGATATCAACAAAAAGTCATGTATTAGTCGGTCGTCAGCGGTTCATATTATATTATGTATTACGTACGTCGATATGTATTTTTTTGTATTGTTTAGTTCAAGAGAGTATATAATTCTGGATCCGGATTAGCCCTATTTATAACCGACTTACAAAACACCGATTTACAAAAAAGGAGGAGGTACTCAATTCGACAGGGTTTTTTTAATGTTTGACAGATTTTTCTACTGGGTAAACCGATTTTGATAATTCTTTTTTAATTGAAAGCTGGTGCTTCCCGTGTGGTTCCATTTCAATTTGATCCAGTTCTGACAATGGCATCCATGAGAAAACCACATGAAGACGCTTTTTTTTGTTAAAATTTTAATTATTATATAAATAAACAGCCCAACCACTGAGTACGGACCTCTTCTCATTGTGAGAAAGATAAGGCGACTCCTTAGTTATCATTAAAAACTTTCAGACATGCAATTTTGGTATCACCATAGCATGGTGGTAGGGTATTTTCTAGTACTCAGCTGGCTAGCTGCCACCTTTAAATTTAAGTATTTGCCGCCAAATACCTAACGGTGTGTTGAGAGCCAGTTCTATTCCATTATGTGCTTTACCATCTTCGACCACACCGTCACCTAACATAAGGTGAGGTCAAAGACAAAGCTTGTCAACCATAAAAAAGATGGAGGTGCGCCACGGGATTTTAACCCAAAACCTCCAAATTAGAAGCCAGACGGCATCACAACGAATCTGCCGTAACTTCATATCTTACTAAGTTTCCGTATAATACGAATGTTAAACGAAATAAGTAAGGCCGACTTTGTTCATCAATAAGTTTGACTTTTTTACTTACATATACCAAGAAAACACATGAAACATACTTATACTACTAATCAGTAAGTAAATAAAAAGGAAGTCGCGATTAATTACGTCCGTTTGAACCCTGCGCGTGTCGTTTGATTCCTTATTAATGTTCTGGATGTGAAATTACGTTACCAATAATTTTCCTTATATCGTATAAATACCCCGCTCAGAATTTTATTGTAATTACATAAATTACATTAATAATAAATAATGATATCCTTAATTATAATATTTACAAATTAATAAAAAATAATAAGTTCACGGTAGCGCAAAGCTCCCAGCGACTTTAAAGTGTTGTGTGAGGGCACCACCGTCTTATTTTCTAAGCAATGCTAACAATCTAGTTTTTGAATTGTTATTTGAAACTTTGAAAGTGTCTCGAACTTAGTAAATACTAGGTGTTACCCGCGACTTCGTTCGCCTGGAATTTAACAATAACAATGTTTGTTTACTTCGCAGAATTTACAAAATGTTAATAATTCTGTATTCCTTGTAAAGAAATAGGTACTTTAATCTTTGTTTGGCAACCTAACATTTTTCGGTATAAATAGTATTCTATATGTTAATCTAGGTAATAAAATGTCATCCAAATCCGATAAGTCGTTTTACCGTGATTGAATAACGAACATCCAAATATACAAACTTTCACATTTATAATATTAAGTAGGTTAGTAGGATATAATAGCTTAGTGCCCTGTGCCGAAACCTCAACGATGAACTTGAGCCGATGAAGAAAAACATTGTAAGGAAACCATAGCGTGGTGGTTGACCGTGGTTGTGTTATTTCTATAGTACTCGGCTGGGTAGCTACCACTTTTAAGTTGAAAATCTGCTTGTGTTCCGGCTGCCTCTCTTGAGAGCTAGTTCTATTCCAGGCTAAGGGTGTTTAACCGTCCACCACCTAGTTGAAAATATGTTCAGACACCTAAATTTGAACACACAATATAAACTAAGAAAAATTGTCTATTTCTGTCTGTTTTTATGACTGGCAGGCTAGGTGTTTGACCACAGCTCACCTGATGTTAAGTGACGGTGTGGTCGAAGATGGTATACACACCTAGCCTGGAATAGAACTGGTTCTCAAGTGAGGCTGCCGGAACACACCGTTAGATGCTTGGCGGCAGATTTTCAATTTGAGGGTGGTAGCTAGTTAAGCCAGCGGAGTACTAGAAAGTACCCTACCACCACGCTATGGTTTCCTCACGATGTTTTCCTTCACCGGCAACTCAAGCTGGGGTTTGAACCCACGTCCTTCGGTATGCAAACCGACCGCACTAAACACTGAGCTATAAAAAATAAATAAATAATAATACTTGAAGTACTTCGCTTCGCTTAGTCAATAAAATATTAGTTTATATTCTAACCAACTGCAAATATAACTTGGTATAGTTAGTTGGTTCTGTAAGTGAGTGATAACCCGTTCCCGAGGTCGGTCGATGAGGCATCGAAACTGGAGTGTGCGAAGACGTCATAAAGAGGCCAAAGCACACTCATAAATAAAGTAATAACTTATCTTATTTAATGATAACAGTGACCGATATACCTATGTAGGTACATAATTTATAATATGGCACTCTCTGACCTAGGTGAGACTTGGTGTCTACTTTGAGAAGTTCGATAAAATAAATAAATATCGTAGGACATTACACACAGCGCCATCTGACCCCAAACTAAGCAATGCTTGTGCTATGGAAGTCAGATAACTGATAGAATACTTAAATACTTTTTTAAAATACATACTTAAAATTTATACAGAACACCCAGGCATGGAACAAACATTTGATTATACCACACAATGTCCTGGTTGTCCAGGGTTGGGAACGAACCCACGCCCTACATCTCTTAAAGCAAATATACTACCAATGAGCCAACAGGGCTGTTAAGGGCGTTCTTTTTTGTATAAAAAACGTAACATAGTGAATTTTATCAAAGTTATGTTAAACGCAAAGCGTTTATAAAAAACAAGAATGCCACGACAAATTTAAAATTTACTTCTGTCTTTATAATCTTAATAATAAGAGTTTTCTAAAATCTGTTTTCTATGCGATATAGCAGGCCAAAATGTTACCGCACCACCATTTTGTAATTACTGTATCGTTTGAGATGAGGTAATGAAAAGTAAAATACCTCTTTAACACAAAAGGTAATCAAAACTTATATACAAAAATCATAACCCTCCTCTTTGCTTCGCTGTAGTTGGGTAAGTAATAACAAGTTAGTACTACAGTGCAACCTCGATATAACAAAGCTGAAGGGAATTAGAAAATATTCGTTATACCAAGTAATTTGTTATATAGAGGTTAGGTTGGTCAAAGATTTGTTTTAATAAGGTAAACCTTGTTTATTAACCTCAACATTACGTACTCTTACACTTACCCTGTTATAGCGAACGGTAGGATACGATATGTAAAGGTTATAAGTTGACAAAATCGTTAAAAAGAGGTAAATTATACTTTCTATTTATATTCTGCAATAATTGAAAATTCGCTATAAAGATGTTTTTGACAAGAAGTATTTGTAATGTAAAGGTATATTTTGCTACAACTTTTACGGTCAGTTCTAGGGGATTCCGAAGAATTTGTTTAATCTTTATATTGAGGTTCGTTATTTATTAAGGTTACATTGTATAAAGATACATGTGTTGCGGTCACCGAACTCTAAAACAAAAAGTAGGAATCCCTCACCTCAATCTCGCAAACCGGTTCTATAACGTGGCTAGCATAGAATTTACTCGCCTCTTGAACCAGCTGCATCAACTATTCAAGATCAGTTTAGAATTCCATTCCATGAATGCTACAATATTTGTTTTAGTTATTTTTGTTTAACTTCGCCGTAGAAAATACGTGTATCAAAGATACCTATTGTACAATATTATATATTACATTGTATGGTGCTTAAGCCAAACATTTTCAGTCGTTGTCAAACAAAATCTGGTTTTTACCTACTTGAAAAAATATCCTAAAAGCTTGCAATATAATACTTATATGTATTTTAATGATTGAAAACATCCAATGCGCTAATTGATTGGTGCTCAAGGCTATATCTAAAAAATCAATCTATGTATCTTATCTACAATAGATGAATTCACTTACGAGTCTCTTACTTCACTTCTCTGTACATCGTAGTTTGTAATCGTTATCAGATTTATCTATTAATATCTCGAAAGCCTCGATAACCTTACAAATTAATAATATCAGTATCTACTTACGTTACGGCAAAAACAAACGATTGGAAAATTTTCAAAACGACGTTTTTATTTTCATATCTTAAATATATCGTATTAACTCGTATAATCCACATAAGTAAGTAAAGGATGGACGCCATGTCTAATTTATCATAACTCTGACTACAATATCTCCTAGCCTGCGAGTTATACTTTGTTACAAAATAAAGAATTCATAGTTTCGTACTGTCCTTCCATTTCTTTGTCGGTGTCTGTCTGTCAAAACCAATTTTTAACGCTGATGTTTTTTCTCCTAACGCAGTTTAGTATTTACACGTTCATGAGTAGATACAAATAAAATAAAAGACACTATTTCTTTTGTTTTTACGAAAAATCGTGAATATGTAACATACACTGAATATTTTTACCAAATGAAAGCCTGCGCTTGACACCGCGCCCTTGGAGTTGGTGCTGAAATAACGAGCTGTGTTGTTGTCTTGTTTTTCTAATACTTGTCGTATCGATTTGTTACTTAGGTAAGGGTTGCAATATAAAAGGTAACGCGAGGAATACCAGCAAAATCTCTGAGACCTCGGCCCGACAAGAACAACCACAAATTAAATTGGTTATTGGTAAGAGTAGATATCTATAGCACTGTTGGTAGGAGATGGTGGTGTTGATGCGATAATCTTAAGGGACTCTTTAAATTTAGATCGCTGTACGGATTCCAGACAATACAAGACGTTACTAAACAATACAATGCAAAAAAAACAATACTATGCGATACGATATCGTTTTTATGGTACGGTACAATATGATGTAATACGGAATGATACGAAAGAATTTGAAACGTTACGGTACAATATGATTCGATACGGTATGATACGGTACGATACAAGACGGTATGGTACGATATGATTGGATACGGTACGACACAATACGACCATACCATACCACTGAATGCTATGACATTTCATCTAATTTGTTGTCGTGATGGACACAGAAGATGTGCAGCAAACCTCTTTAGTTAGGAATAATTTGATTAAATCTATCGAGCCGTATATCTTACACTTTTTGTGGTCTGATGACGCCCTCATGAGCCCTTTTTTCTTATTTATTCACCTAATATACGTATATTTACTTATATTTTTCATCATATCGATATGGGATTATTTTATCGATAATAGCTATGGAATAGTACGAGTATAAATAGAAGTGGTTATTTACTCTGGCTTACGCGATAAAGCAAGTAAGCGTAGCCGCTGCCGAGATTGCACGATAAATTGAAGTGGCAGGAGATGTCACTAAACGATCTTGGAGCTTCATACAATCTTGCTGCATAGTACTTCCCGTAGATACTATTAGTATGGGCCATATTAGAAGCCACGTTTTTTTACTAGACAAATATTTTTATTAAAACCTTGTCGAATTTGTAGAGCTCGTCCATGCTAATTTTGCTGGCGCCGTAATTCACAATGTATTTAGGGCTCTGGTAACAAAAGGCGTCATCTATCTCGATCTAGAACTACTTACTAATTACATCATAACAAGTATTGAATTAAAAAAAATGTAGTGAGCGTGGTCGGTTACCACGCCGAAGGGTGTCAAGGGGTTCAAGCCCCCAACAATGATGACTTACCGGTGAAGGAAAACATCGTGAGGAAACTATAGTGTATGGTAGGGTACTTTCTAATACTCGGCTGGCTAGCTACCAAGTTGAAAATCTACCGCCAAACACCTAACGGTGTGTTCCGGCTGCCTCACTTGCGAGTCAGTTCTATTCCAGGCTAGGTGTGATTTGCCATCTTCGATCACACTGTCACTTAACATCAGTCAACCTTTAAAAAAAATGTTTGTATAAGTTGTCATTGAAGCTAACAACATAAATAATAAGCATAATAACTATAAGTCTTAGTATAATATCCACTTTGTAGATTGTCGAGTAAAATATGTTTATGTATACAACTGCATAAGGTATCAACAGATACACCCCTTACCTACAGTCAGGCTGACCCCAAGAAATATCTCGATATAAGACTGATCAACTGTACCACGAGAATAGCGATTCTCTCTGGTTACCACGCAAATTTTAACGAATCAAAGTGGAAGATATTTTCTTTTTAAAGAATCTACATAATCATCAACTAAATAAACTAGCCAAAAGCTGAGCATTGTATGGGCTCGCGTAGTTTTTCTAACGGGTTATAATTTTTAAGACAGTTTTTTTTTTTAAATTGAGTTTAGTTCTGTTGCAGTGATGTTTTGTATTGTTAATGTTAATTTTTTAATGGTTATATTTTTTTTTGACAGATAACACATCTTGATGTGAAGTTAAATTACTATGTTAAAGCACAAATCTAAAGGCATGATATATTTTCAGTAAAGTGTACCACAAAAACGCTCAGGTTGTGGGATAGTGATAGAGCTCGCTTCGTTCGCCCTGACGAATCAGATGATCACTTTAAAAGCGGCATATACGTATATGTGTAGTATTTTAAACCTTACAAAAATCTAATTATTCGCTTTTGTAAGCTCTTTCTTACCTTACATTCCAATACATAAAGCACTATTCCTGAAGCTTTATTTTGTAATCTTTCGTATAAGTTTTCTTTATATATACTAGGTATATGAGTAACTTTCGGTAGCTCATACAAAAACTCTTTCGAATAGGTGAAGAC
The DNA here is from genome assembly GCA_950106695.1 of Biston stratarius. Taxonomy (NCBI): domain Eukaryota; kingdom Metazoa; phylum Arthropoda; class Insecta; order Lepidoptera; family Geometridae; genus Biston; species Biston stratarius. The sequence goes on along the minus strand of OX467106.1, from coordinate 29,287,938 downwards.
CGAATGATTGTGTTATATAATCGCTACCCGCTTACACCTATCGCTCCGCTTATCACTATATTGTAGCCTCGTGACCTAGTTCGGGAGCGTTAACACAGATCGCTGCAAAATGCATCGACCCCACTATCACTGCAATACAGTATCATCTACATAGATACCGTTACCTAGAGCCACCTAGCTAACAGACTTATACAAATTTGACAAACTGGTCCATGTGTATTGTGACAGTGTATCATATAACTGACCACAGCTCACGTGATGAAAACTGATAGTGTGGTCGAAATTGGTAAAAACCTAGCCTGGAAAGGAACTGGCATTCAAGTGTGTTTATTGGTAATTACCCTACCACCACGCTATGGTTTCCTCACGATATTTTCTTTAATCAGCAGCTCAAGCTCATTGTTGGGGTTTGAATCCACGCCCTTCGGCGCGTGAACCGACTGCGCGAACTACTAGCCTTTATCGCTACGTATACGTTAGCATACGTAGGGCAGGCATACGTCATCATTATTATTAATTTATGTAATGTAATTCTATAGCATAAGTTTGACATTTGATTTAATATACCTAATTTGTTATTCCAGTTTTTTTAATTGATTTGTAACTGACTGTTATCGATAAAAACTATGAAGCAAAAGCGTTAATAATATTGAGTAGATAACAATTTTTAAATTGATTTTATAATTAAATTTGAAAACGATATTTGATTTATTTTAAATTTGAGAAAATAAATACATAGATTAGGTTCGCACTTCAGTCTGCCAACCCGCTCGTTAACCTAAACAAATTCACGGTTCTTTAACGATAGCAGGTAAAAACACAAAGTTATTAGCAAATAAGTTAATAAAGTTCCGGCAGCTTCACTTGAAAGCCAGTTCCATTTCAGGCTACATGCGCTTTACCATTGTCACATTGTCACTTAACATCAGGTGAGCTGTGGTCAAAAACCTAGCTTGACAACCATAGAAAAAAAATTATAGATGATTAAAATATATTCATAATATTTTAATTCAGGTATTCAGAATACACGTATATTAGAAAGGAGTCTGCATACCAAAAAAAAACCTTTGACATAAGATTGGAACCACGAGTAGGCTGGAACGAGATGGTCTTTGATAAAGATCTCAAATTAGGGATACCTAACAAAGATGTTGATCCTGAGTGAAGCTCAGTGAGTACTCGGGTCAGTAATCAAGGAGATTACGAAATTACCTAGGGGTCATGAGTTACTACACAGATCTATCTCTAATTCTGAAATTTTGTATAGAAGCTCTCAGACTACTATACTGATCTCATACTGGGATAAAAGTATCGTATGTTTAAAAAAACATATTAATTATTAAATTAAGTATAATGTTTTTTTTTATAGTACTAAAAAGGTTTGCGTTTGACCACGCCCTGCCCGATGTTAAGCAGGATGCAGTCCACAATGAAGCACGCTTATCTAGAAAAAACCTGTTTACTCTGGATTTGAAGACACTCAAGTTGTACTCCGCGGGAAAAACAGACACCGGCAGAGAGTCCCACATCCTCGCTGTACGTATTAAGAATGTGGAATCGAAGCGTTTAGTCCGTAAGTGGGGAATATCCACCATGTAAGGATGACGCTTTGGCCGTGTCTGCCTAGCCGTCCGTTTTAAAAAGGGGCAAGTGGAACCAAATTATGCAATAAAGAAGTAATGAGACGAATGTGACGCTCTCCTGATGGTAAGAGATAACGTACATATATCCATGACCATTGCAGCGATACACAGAACTATGAGAAACAAAACAAAGTCCAGGCCATCGCTGCTTTAGCGCTCATTATTAAGAGATTTTCGATGGTTAGGCTCAATAGCCCTGTAATTTGCTTTTTTGCTTAATATTTATTAATTAGTTGAATCAGCGTAAGAGTTCGTCCCTTTTGCCATCGAGACGGCAGGTCCTTGGGCATTTGAGGCGAGGAAAGAAGAAAAATAATATAAAATTAAATCCTCGTCACTGTAACTAGCTCATAACTCTTGAATATTAATGAATATATTGTAGTTATTTATGTAGTCATATTGGTTTTATTAATATTATATGTATGTATATGTTGAACGTAGGTATTTTGTGTTTTATTAGTTAGCACACCCCGCTATTTTATCGAGTCCAATCCTTATCAAGGTTGTCTGGAAGAAATCGCTCTAAGCAATAAGGCCGTTGATAGTTGCACTTCACGTGAATGTTATATGTTTTATTATTTATGTTCTGTAATCTTGGTGTGAATAATAAAGTGAAAACTATTTAATTTCGCTAGCTGCATGCAGTACCCTTCAAACCGGAACACAATAATGTTTATATACTACTGCATACCGCATGGCGGGAGACCGATCTCTTGCTTAGAATATCTACCGCCACAGTGGCGTTATCTTTTAAGAATAAAATTTTCGTTGGATTAAAGTGACAAATTATAAAACACGACGAGGTGTGTTAAGATCTCGTTTTGAACTATCCAAATAAACTTTATAAAAGCAATAAGTAAAGTAAGTCAAGGGGTTGTGACTTGTGATATAAGAACTCTGTTCGGACCAAATAACTGGCTAGAATAAGTTTGTGTTCTCACTTTTAATAAGTTTTTTGAAATCCCACCAAGCAGCAGCGAGCGACCAAGTTTTGTACGCTCACAACTTCGAATATGAAATTTTCAAGAAAGTCTGAAGTACGAGCAGGTTTTCTAGACACTTTTCGCATAAGTACTTGCTGTGAGTTTTTTGTATGAAGAAAGGATGGAAACTTTACAACGAATATAAGACAGCTAAATTATATATTATTGTACCTACTGACATCTTCATAATTGAGAATATTACGTACTAGCGACCCGCCCCGGCTTCGCACGGGTGCAATGTAGTGTATAAGCACGTGTTATTATACATATAAACCTTCCTCTTGAGTCACTGTCTATTGATGGAAACTGCAATAAAATCCGTTGTGTAGCTTAAAAGATCAAAGCGTACAGACGGAGGGAAGCGACTTTGTTTAATACTATGTAGCGAATCCCAACGTTTCTGAGGTCGTGACGACGTTGATCAAATACTTTTTTTTTATTTACAAATAGGCTTGCGTTTAACTTTTATCTCGCCTCTTGTTAAGCGAAGATGCGGTCTACGATGGAGCACGCTTGCCTAGAAGAAAAAGATTTACTTGCGCCTTGAAGGCACACTGCAGTGAAGGTAAGTGTGTAAAGAGTCTGTAACGATGATAGCTCAGTGGTTAGCGCGATCGATTCACAAGCCGAAGGGCATGGGTTCAAACTTCAACAGCTTAAGCTGCTGGTGAAGGAAAACATTGTAAGGAAACTATAGCATTGTGGTAGAGTATTTTATAGTACTCGGCTAGCTAGCTACCACCCTCAAATTGAAAAACTGCCGCTAAGCACCTAGCGGTGTGTTCCGGCAGCCTCACTTGAAAGCCAGTTCCATTCCAAGCTAGATGCGCTTTACCATTTTCGACCACACCGTCACTTAACATCAGGTGAGTTGTGGTCAAATACCTAGCTTGTTAACCATTAAAAAAATAGGGCCATAGACAATTAGACACCTGAGTCGCAAATTATAGACACAAGTTCTCGTATACCATAAAAAAAGTTTCGCCTTTTCTATTAGGTACCTATTTAGTCTTACATGTTCCATTTCAAACGAGCATATTTCTAATTAAAAAAAACCTTGTTGAGCTTTATGTAATCAAGTTATAATTACTTTTGAGTTTTAATTAAAAGTTTGTGTTTACTCCAAAATCGAAATTGGCTAGCGACACGAACCAAAATCGATAAACGACAAAGATTTACGTAACGACGACACACGTTGAATTAAAATTAAATTATTGATTAAACCTAAGCCTTCTTGCGACACTTTTTAAGTTATCAACCTACACTTTTTTCATGGTCGACACACAAGACACATGTGGTCAACATTCCTTTTAAAAAACTTTTCTTGTTTTAGATACTGGCATGCAAGAATATCGAAATACCAAATAAGTTTTTTTCTTTACCAAGGAGTATTTTTTTCTGTTGTATCTGCGCATAGTCTTTTGATCCAAATTCAAAATTATTTATTGATAAGTCTCGAAAATTGGTTGGGAAACTTATGTAACAATTTGAAACTTTATTTGCAATTGAAAACGATTGATCGACTCGGTTCAATGATCGATCCTTGAGATAGATGGTCATACAATAGTAATAATGAATGAAAGATTGTGAATTAGGTTTACTACATAGTACAATATTTTTAGACATTATATTTTGACGTCTTGAGTACTGCAGTGGATAATTAGTCTAATGTTTTATAACTTAGGGTCTCATTTAGCCGAGAAAAAATATGCCGGTTACGCAAGCAATTTTCAGTGTCATATTTGATTTAAATTTCTGGATCAACCCTAGAAGCTACCCCGCTGTGAGAAGGGTAAGGCTATAGTCCACCACACTGGCCAAGTGCGGGTTTGCAGGCTTCACATATCTTCCAGAACTGTTTTTATTCTCTCTCGGTCATGTAGGTTTCCTCGTGATGTTTTCCTTCACTGTTTGAAGTCAAGGATAGTATGCACATTTTTAAAAAAACAGAGGTGCGTGCCGTTGGATTCGAACCCAGAACCTCGAGATTAGAAGCCAGACGGTCTCCCAACTAGGCTGTCGAAACTTATGTCGAGATAATAGCCGATTTAAATTTATATTGAGTCAATCTTAAAGTACGTTTTATAAAGTTTTTTTAATGTAAAAGTGATGAGACGAACGAGACGCTCTCCCGATGGTAAAAGATAACGCCTGTCCATGGCCATTGCAGCGATACGTATAACTTTGAGTAGCAAAACAAAATCCAAGGCACCGCTGCTTTGGAACACATAACTTTAGTACTTTTGATGGTTAGTCTCAACAGCCCTGTATTTTTTTGCCAGCTACAGTACCCTTCAAACCGGAACATAAGTACTATTGCATCAGAATATCTGGTACTGTGGTGGTGCCTAACTATGTAGACGACCTCCTGCTTAGGGGGTATACCACCACCAAATTTGATATTAAGATTTTTGATTCAAAATTTATATTTTAGAATTGTTATATTTATAACAACTTAAAACAAACTAGCCTTTAAACAGTTTTTAATTACATGGTATAAGTTTATATTAAAGCAATATTTTTTAACTCTTATAAAAGAAAGTACTTTTGATACAAAAAAATTGGAACCAACCTGTCACATTTGGGTATTTCATCATAAAACTTTGCTTCGCCCGTATCACCTCGAGGCGGATTTCGTTCTCCATTGGACCTTCTAACGCGGAAAACACCAATGCACCGGTAGCCATATAGCACAGGTAGAAGATAACGTAGATCAATAGTAGACATGTGAATCTAGACTTGCCGAAGATTCTGCTCGTGGCCAATAACGGCTGGAATGGTGGATGCTCTTCCTCATACAAGATCTCTCTTTCCACGACCATTTTCTTGGGGTAAGGAAACAGTTGGCTGTGGACAGTCATGTCGTCGTCACTTCTAGTAGAAGTCATGCTCCCATACGACTGAATTCGATTGTACTTCTGCTTCTCCATTTCAATATCAAAAAAGCGTCAAATAAATCAGAAAAAAATTTAAAGTAAAAGTTTCAAATGTACAAATTATTGTCAATTGTGGAATGGAGAGTTAATTTTTCAGTAAAAAGTCAATTAAAAAGTATGGAGTTTTGAGCGCGGCTTCTTCGCTAATCGGCTTTGATTCCACAGTCCCAGAACAAACCGTAAATCCCGGAACGGAACTGCACTTGGTCAACTATATTTAAAAAACCTCTTAGGGTGATTAGGTTCGAAAAACAGCGCGAAGATTTCGGTCACTTTAGTGGCGCGACGACATTTCTCCAGTTTAAGAATCACCATTTTGATGCATTTTAGTGGACTTTCGATGTTTGAATCAAGGAAACCGTACAAAAGACGAAAGCTAACAGTAAGGTAACCTGTTTCGAGCGGCTTTGGGTGATTCTAGTCGGGGACTGACTGTGGTTTGTGCCTCGAACCGAAGCGGGTACCTTATCGCTATCTCGCGGTGTTGTCATGTATTATTTGTATATACCCGACAGATAGGGACGATAAACGCTGTTATATTATTTGTTTACAGATTATTTAGTTGGGTTAAGTATCAATCAAGTTAGTTATCTTAATTTACATTAATTTTGTATGTATTTATGTAACTATCTATTATTTTGTAAATTAAAAGCAAACCAAACTAAAAAAAAATAATGTGAAAGTTTGTATGTTGCAAACATAAAAACTTTCACATGCTTGTTACTTCTTCACGCTGAAATAGCGAGTCGTATTTAGACGAAATTTGGAATGAAATTTAGCGTATATTCTGGATAAACACATAAGTAACTTTTTACTTCTGGCGCAGCTAAATTTTGTTTGTTTAACACACTTACAATAAAAAAATATGTACCTACAACAGAAGGACTTAATACTAAAGCATAATTTACATCAACCTAAAATAAATATTGATTATGTATATAAACAATTAACATTATTTTTAAGATCATATTTAGTTTTAATATTATTATTGGCTTGTCAGAGCTCTATCTTTTTAAAATAGGAAAACCAACAACCTTATTTAAGAAAATTAAAAAACACTAATAAATAACTTTTTAGCTTATGTCATTCGAGATAGTGTAATAATTCTTACGATACACCATACATCCGTACCTATCTGTTAAGTCATATAAAGTTATGGAGGAATAAAAAAAACTCGCATACATACATAAAACCTTGAAATCTTTATACTCCTTTTTTTGGCAGTCGTGTAAAAATATAACTCCAATTAATAGGTTTTTTTCATTTAAGTACCTAATCATAAAAGATCTGTAAGTAGTGATTTAAATATAATCGGAAATAACTACCTAGGGTGATTTAAAACGAGTTATTTATTCACATTTATAAAGTTTTAAGTTAATGTTATACAAATCCTACTTTCTAGCAAATGATCCCATGTCAATAACCTCTTGAGCCTGCTTGAAAAGCTCGGGGCATCTTGACCTTCCCTGATTTCTCCAAAGTCTAAAATAAGGCAGGTGCTCGGGAAACTGCCTCAATTATTCCAAAGTAAAAAAAAAATTTTTGAAAGATATCGTACTCTTTACAATACTTGATTCAAAATTAAGAGGGTAAAATTTTTTTAAGAAGTCATAAACATTTTATTTATTTTTTTATTACGATTCTTTTAGGAAAAGTTTTAGTTTTAGTTCAAGCAAGACGAGGCCGCTCGCGCGTTGATCTCATTGTTTTGCTTTGTTGGAGTCCATGATGAAGGCTACCGGATGTGGCTGAAACTATAGTCGGAGTTTCCAATAAAGTTAAACGTGAATAATCCCGCATAAATACAACAAAAATGTGTTAAAACCACGTCAGTTACCATGGTAAAATAGTTTTAGTATTCATCAGTTTATTCTGTAATCCTTAAAACTGAAACAGGTAATAAATAAGTATAATTCGTGGTAATTAATTTTATTCGACTAAAAATAAACTTATACGAAGAAGATTTTATAAATAATTTTAAATACCCGAAACATTTAGGAAAATTACTAACAAAATCCTAGCAACATTAGAAATTATCTCGAGGTCAATAAAATTTCCCTGTGCTACCCGCCTTTAATGAAAGTTCAAACAAGTTCATTATTTCATCACATTAACGCTTGGATTGTAGCGATAAAATTTTCGTAGTTGATAAGTATATCTTTGGCAAGGGCAGTTGGTTGTCAACTAAATTATTTTATTTTAGTTTACATTTCAATAAAGTTCCATGCTAAAAGAGTATGCTACTAACCTTATTAACAATCTCATATTATATTTACTTTTTAATGTTTAATGTTTCTATGGCACAGATTAAAAATATGAACAAATTCTTGCTATTGTAACAAATGAAAGTACTACACGCAAACAAATCTCTTTGCGTATTTTTTTTCTTTCTTCTTGGCATCGCACTCCGTGCATTCTGCCAGTTTTAATGTTTCTGTATTTTGTGTGTAGTCTTCAGTTTTCAGCTTCTTTATCTTTATAGATAAAGTCCAGTCTTGGTCAAGTCCAGTCCGTGCCAATTAAATCTAGTCATGCTTTAGTAAAATAGTGGCGACTTTACTACAAGCTTCAATGGAGTTTTGGAAGCGACAAGAACAGTCATGTTTCACCACACTATATCACTTTCCACAGTCGCGCTTGTAATTCGGCACTTTATAAATTTAAAACACAATTATTTTTATACATAAACACTTAAAAAACACTAGTTTTGGAAAAAAATACAATGGGGCGACACGACTCTTTCCGCGTTCCCGTCAAAACTCAACTTTGCGTATTTATTTGCCATGCAACATTGTAAGGATAAAGGAAGATTCCTTGCTTCTAAATATACTATGTAAGCGTTGTTTAGCTTTAGATGATCAAAGTTTAGTACACACATCACACATCATCAGCTATAGGACGTCTACTGCTGGACATGGGCCTCCTCCTGGGGAGGGGTTTTGCAATACTCGCCACGCTTGGCGGGCGGGTTGGCGAGCGCAGTTAGGTGTGATTGTTCAAGGAAGACGCTGCTGCCCATCTTCCGGATTACATCCCTTAGCCAACTCTTACGGCAACCACGGGTAGAGAAGGTGGGGTACAATTCTTACGTCAGCACCACCACGGCAACCGTTAGTACCTCCGGTTGTTTATTTATTCTGACTAACTTCTGAGTACCTAAGTGGTATATAGTAGGTAATAACTTATCCTTAATATTGGACACCGTTACAATCTAACGGTAAACAGATAAACGGCACGTGAACGCAAGCAAGATAACTCCATCATTATTAGTTCATTAAATAGTAATTAAAACTTTATTTAGTTTGGCGCCAAATATCGATTTTTTTAATTTATTTCAACTAAAAAAACCAGGGCGACCGCTCATGGCTACATGTATGCAAAATTTAAAATTTGGCAAGAACCGTTTTATACAGATAGATATAAACTGTATATAGTGTACACCAGAAAGCGTAAACAAATCAACATTCGAAAAGCAATAACTTTAATAGATAAGTTCAAAATGTACGGGACTGACATAAACTGCCGATAAGTCACGTCGACAGCTTATGTCAATCCCGTACATTTTTGGTTTTTCTATTAGCGTTATCGCTAATCGAATGCTACTTTGTCTAGGGACTCAGAAATCTTAAAATCAGAAAAATTAAAAATTTACCAGAAACATATTATAATCAACGAGATTATGCGCTGAGTCTGACTTTAAAGTCCACGTGTGCAACCGAATGCAAGTAAGCATACAGGCAAGAAAGTGATCAAATGATCAGTTTATCGACAACTATTGACCAACCTCACTAATAATGATCAGTTTATATCGACAACTATTGACCAACCTCACTAATAATGATCAGTTTATATCGACAACTATTGACCAACCTCACTAATGTCCAGACTAATTGTCTAGGTGCATTTTCGGTGCAGCGATATTGTTGACATATCCATCGATAATAATAAAATTAGTCAAATGTTTTGTTGTCTTATTAGTATGTATTTCATTGTACTATTAATGATCTCGTTTCTGTTGTCGCATAAAATAAACCAGGGGCGTAGCAAACGCCGTATCAGCCGTATGAATAATACGGGCCCCCCGTGCTACAGGGGCCCCGACATGTGTAAGTAAAAATTATAAGCCTCTTAGGCCGCGGCAACAATAGACGTGTCAGGGTTATACTTTGTACTATTATATGTTCGTTAATAAGTTTGTGAAAGAACACTGTTTTCTGAAATTAGCTAAATAACTAAAAAATCTTTTAAATTATAAGTTAAATTTTAAACAAACTGAACTTTAGTTAGTGTAATAGTTGCAATTAAAGGTTTTTTTTTTCATTTGAAATATCTTCTCTCATCTGCAATTTTAGTGATATAATATAATCGAAATATGAACCAACCTGTGACGCTGGAGTGTTGGTTGAGGAACCTGGCCTTCATCAGGTCGAGCTTGTGCTTCGTCTCCAACTCCAGCGGACCCTCGATCTGGTTAAACACCGCAGCGCCTGTTACAAAAATAGGAGCACATGTTATTTACATATTGCTAAAAAAACATATCAGGGTATCGATTCTCACATAAGATTTAATGCTTTAAACAGTTTTTTTTATAATTTATTTAAAATTACTCTCCACAGACATTGGGGTCCGTGACCTTTGTCAACTTTGAATTACATTTTTTTTTACAATATGGGAAGAGGAATGTTAGTCTAATTAATCTTAATCTAGGGAAAAATCTAGGGATAAAATACTAGATTGTGTGTATACCGCGAGCAGACCAGCGACCCGCAAGCAGCACCCGATCAAGAGTATGACGCATGTGCCAGCCATCGCCCTCCTTAACCATATCTGAGGGAAGAGAGCGACCCGACACACGACGCAGCCGCAAGAAGGAGCCTTCGATGGTGAGCATGAATGCTCGAGGCATACACACAATCCTCATTTTAGCTTTAAACAGTTTAAACACATATAGCTTCCATAACATAATACGCCTATGTTTATTTTGATAGTTCAAAACTGCGCTGCGTTTTTGATTATGATTTTGGTATAGAAAAGAATTCCATTCCACGTGAGTTTAATCTAAATTGTAAAATTCAAAATGTAATGTCAAATTGTATTTTGACTGAATGCTACCCTAAATTATTATACCTATAAGTACAGTAAGTACTTATGGACGTGGGAGTCTGAACTTTGGCGTGATGCTTTACTTATTTACGACAATTAGCTTCAGTGCCTACGTGAATTCTATTTTCGATAGCTTTGTTGGCTACTTATCTTGTTTATGTTAAGCGCAAGCTTTAAACATTACAAGAGCAACTTAACAGGGAGATGCCTGGAGAATGGTTAATTATTATTTATTGATTGAGCGCCTGTAATATTACCTGAGCAACGGTTCATGATCTCAGATGTAAATTTTAAGCTTTCGCATTTGAACACGATAATGTTTATCACCGCTTAATCGCGCACAAGGGAGAAGGGAGAGATTATTGGCGTCGTGGAATCCTATCGTGATTTAGCTTTAGAAAGGTCTGCGGAGTGCTGTGTGCTGTGGTGACAGCCTTAGGTTTTTAAGACCTAAATGAGGGTAGAATTTCACAATCAAATTTCAAATTTTTTACTATGACGACCCGCATTCTTCAGTCAGCTGGTGACCACGGATATTGTAATATGGCCGAAACGCCGAGATAAACAAATTAAATTCATGGTATTTTGTGAGCGAGTCCCGGTGTTAAACATAATATAGTAATGTACCTAATTTAAAAAAAAAATGTTTTGTTGTTCAACCCTCAAGTTGAGCATCTGTCGCCAAGCACCTAACGGTGTGTTCCGGCAGCCTCACTTGAAGGTCAGTTCCAATTCAGGCTAGAAGCGCTTTAACATCTTCGCCCACACCGTCACTTAACATTCGGTGAGCTATGGTCAAACACTTTTTTTTTCCCCCCATGGAAAATCCTTTGTGGATACCACCGGCCACGAGGGTGGCAGGGTGGTTATGTGGGACTCTCCGTCAGAATGACGGTCTACCCACTAAAAACCCTAGGGTGTTCCGTCCCAGCGCCTTGAGCCAAAGTAGCGGGCACACTTGCGCATTCATCCGCTATATGGTCAAACACCTAGCGTGCCAACAATGAAAAAAAAAACTTATGTAATCAATTTTCTTTTTGGGAGGTATAACCCGGATTGTAAGATATTTTTAACTCAGAAATGGAATTTAAGGAGTATTTTTAAATAACAAAAGCTACTAAACGTTTTAAAAATTCAGTTGTATTAACTATTCGGCGGAACTTTTAAAGCAAGGCGCGAACTCTGACCCTTTAAAATTTAAAGAGCATTAACTAGATTAAATACCTTTTAACACAACTTGGCTCAAACTTTGTTTAGAAAACAAAAAGTGAACTTGGATGATTAAACTTTAGACACAGAATGTTTCAAAAATAGCGGGACATGAGTTTTTAATAATGGAAATGTGAGATCAAAATATTATTTTTATTACAGCAGATATATTATACTTTCAATACAATTTGTATTTTACCAAAACAATGATCCCAATTTAGAAAGTTTTAACTTTGATCTGTAAATTATTAAAAATGTAGCTTGTCGTGACTCATTCTCGACTTAGCGCTCGAAGAGCCACGACTTCGTGGAGAAGTGAAACACGAGTCGACAACCGGGTAATTTTTAGGGTTCCGTACCCAAAGGGTAAAACGGGACCCTATTATTAAGACTCTGCTGTCCGTCCGTCTGGCACCAGGCTGTCTCATGAACCGTGATAGTTAAACAGTTGAAAGTTTTACAGATGATGTATTTCTGTTGGCGCTACAACAACAAATACTAAAAAACAGAATAAAATAAATATTTAAGGGGGCTCCCATACAACAAATGTGATTTTTTGCCATTTTTATAGATCATGATACGGAGCCCTTCGTGCGCGAGTCCGACTCGCACTTGGCCGGTTTTTATTACTTTATTGTTTCGTGTACAAAATAGGTACCTATTCTTATTTTTTATAGTAATATTTTTTCAAGAAAATGCTAGTTATTTCTTGATTTCGCACCGAATAATCGAAAATCTAAAGTAAAGTTTCTCGATTTAGGAACGGAGGAGAGTAACCACGGGTGGCGTGTCCCGTCATATAAACATTCAAGGAAGAAAAACAGCGAGAAGTCCCGCAATCTCGGATCTGGGAGTTCCTCCTAATCTGGTCGCCGGAAAAATTAGAAAAGTTTTTTTAACGAGACGATTTATAACGCTTACGGACAACATTAAGAAGATGAAACTTAGGACTGATATTGATTGAGTTTGTTATTTGTCACATTATAGCATTCGATGAAAAAAAAATACCTATAAATACTTATTGGTAAAAAGCTCCCAAGCTTTTTAAGTAATTCGAAAACAGAAAGATTTTTTCTTGTTTAATTTTCGGTTTGTATCATTTAACTGGCAGTCAAGCCATGTCTAAAGTCTGTCGTGTGCTATTCATTAAAGCGTCAGGGCAAACCATTCAGTCGATACGTTTGCACTTATTTATTTACCTTCTTATGAGTGTGAAAGTGTCAAACTGAGAATTGTAGACAATCTGTAAAAAAATGTCCTTGCCGTGCGCCATAGCTCTTTGCCTCAGAGAGACGTTGGCATGTGTATGATATAGGTATATGACTTCAGACTTGTGATTTGTTTTCTGATTAGTTTTAGACAAGTTCAGCTTTCTTTTTGTTTTTTTTTTCCTGTGTTTTTGCATGCCGAAAAGTCACATATTATATATGATAAAACCAGCTGTTTGTTTTAAAATCGGTGAAGAATAACATTGCCGTTATAACACTAAACGGGTTGATTCTTCCTTCATTGTACGAACCGCTAAACAATAAAATTTGATGCTCGAGTGGATGTTCCCTGATAAATACATTGGTCTCTTATAGACTAGCATGCTTCACCGTAGATCGCTCAAGCGAGATGGCAACCGAATGTGAGCCCATAATTAATTAGTAGGGTATTTTAGCGATGATAGCTCAGTGGTTAGCGTGGTTGGTTCGCATGCCGAAGGGCGTGGGTTCAAACCCCAACAATGAGCTTGAGCTGTCGGTGAAGGAAAACATCGTGAGGAAACCATAGCATGGTGGTAGAGTACTTTCTAGTACTCGGCTGGCTAGCTACCACCATCAAGTTGAAAATCTGCCGCCAAGCATCTAACGGTGTGTTCCGGCAGCCTCACTTGGAAGCCAGTTCCATTCCAGGCTAGGTGTGCTTTACCATCTTCGACCACACCGTCACTTAACATCAGGTGAGTTGTGGACAAACACCAAGTCTGTCAGTTATAAAAAATAAAAATAAAAAACTTTTTCGGTGGGGTATTTACTATTCTCAAATTGAAAATCTGCCGCGAAGCATACGGTGTATTCCGGGCAGCCTCACTTGAGAGTCAGTTGCGTTAGTGGTACTTACCCAGGCATACATAGAGGCACCAGAGGAAGGCGATTAGCATGGTCCGAAGCAACGGCATCCCGCGTACCGCCTGCACGCACCCTGGCACCACCAGACGCATGTTGTGATCCTATCTGCGGACAAATAATGCTCGCATTTAATACAAACGGTTCCTATTTAAGCTTGCCCCACAATGGTGCAGTTTATGGTAGAGGCGACAAAGGCCAATATTGCGTGCAGCAGACTTTGCTGTTTATTGGCTATCTTGTTAGCTCAGTTGGTAGAAGTTCTGGTTCGGAAGCTGAAGGGCGTGGGTTCGATTCCCACTCAAAACTAACATTTGTGTGACTAATATAGATGTATTACAATTATGTATTTAAAAAAAAACTATCGGTTATCTGGTTTCCATAGTACAAGCTTTGCTTAGTTTGGGGCTAGATGGCGCTGTGTGAAATGTCTTAGGATATTTATTTATAGAATAGAATACGACTTCACGTGTATTGTACACCAACAATCGACACATTTTAACATAAAAAACTTAAAAAGGAGATAAAGCAACAAAAATAACAAAATCGCATTGAATATAATAAAAATCTAAATTAAATAATCTAACGTTTATTAAATCGATTATTGATTATTAATTCAATTGTTAGAGGACGGACCTCCTCTGACGGACTTTGAGAAAAGTTATTTTTATTTTGTAAAGAGTATTAATTTAACATATTTTGTTATTAGTTTTTGTCAGACAAATGTCCAAATAAAATAAACACTAAAAGTGTTTATTTTATGAAATAAAAAAAAAACATATTAAATCTGAATTAATATCGTATTTGTTTAATTTTCCTTACAATATCTTATATTTACTTAGGTCAAACGAATCAATTCTACTCTATTTTATTTACCTACATTATTTTTTTATTATTAACATGACTGGAGCTGCAACCTACGTTTTGGTCTTTTATACAAAAAGGCTACAAAAAATTAATACCTACGTATGTCATAAATGTAAGTAAACAGATAACACGTAAGCAATACAAGCTGGATACGAGGTCAATGTTACAACAATGTTTTCATTATTTAAAAATGTCTAAGTCCGCGGGGTAGATCAAGTTACTGGCTCTTTTTGGATTGATTAAATATGACTGTTTATTATTAGAACTAGATGAATTCTTCCACAGCGGTGTATTTCTGAACGGTTACAAGATTAAAGCTAATTTAAATGAGGTTTATATTCACTTTGGGATGGATTTTAAAGTAAATAGTAAAAAAACTTATACAGTATATAAATATAGTATTTAAAAAAAATTGTCTGACATTTCACACGCCATCTGATCCAAACTAAGCAAAGCTTGTGCTATAAAAGTATGATACCATTGTGGTGCATTTGCATGTATTGTACATATACGAGTAAACCTTCCTGTTGAATCACTCTGTCTTTTGATGGAAACCGCATTAAAATCCGTTGCGTAGTTTAAAAGATCTAAGCGTACAGACGGCGGGAAGCAACTTTGTTTTATACTATGTAGAGATATTTAGAAAAAAAAAATGTTCTTTCCTTGCATTACTTAAGAGCGGCTGAACCGACTTAGCTGATACTTTTCTTTAATGGTTGTAAAATTTCAAATAAAGTTTAAACATATGCGAGGGCAAAGGCCAAGCGTTACTGCACCGGACATATGTACAACTAGTATACAATATTATATTATACCATTAATCAATTGTTCATATTCTTAATCATTAAAATGTACTGAAACTGTAATGTACTCTTCAATATTTTTTATTTCAAAATCCAAAATCTTTGTTCTGTTTGCTACAGAGAAATTTACATACTCTTATAAGCCAGGTAGATTAACATACTTTATCAGATTTAATATAAATCCAACTTAATTGGTGTAAACTTTATTGGATAAATACGAATAAGTTGTGAAATGAATGTCCAAAACTCCAATATTCAGTCGACGTTTAAACTACTCCTATCTAAAGATTAAAAAACACCAACGATATATTGCAATGAAAGCTTTTAAACACCTATGCGATTCAAACAACTGCGCCACTAAATAATACAAATATGTACTGAGTTTTTTTGAAATAGTTGACAGGCTTTGTGTTTGGCCGCAGTTCACTTGATGTCAAGTGACGATGTGGCCGAAGATGGCAAACACATCAAGCCTGGAATGGAACTGAAGGAGTAAAATCTATATAAATCTGTAAAAATCTGAAGGAGTTCATACGTTCTAATAAAGATACAATATCTTAAATTAATATAATTAAGATAATGCACTAATAAAACATGTTTGTTAAGTCACACTTAAAGATGTACCCTAGTACCACATCTTTGACACTGGATACTTCTTTACGTCTTTAGGGGTTGAAACTTTGGGACCATGGGAGTCCCTAAGCAAATAAAATATTCAAAGAGTTCTCATCTCGTCTAATTGACGCCACTCATAGTCCATTAGTCGTCTATTTTGACCAACGTGAACACTCAAAGTGTTGCCATACAACGCGACAATGGGCCAGCGTTTTGAGAACTATTCCAGCAGCCTTTCAGCTTAGTTTTTATTTAAATTTATTTATTGGTTTCTCTGTAGTATGTGGACTATTAGATTAGATTTTATCAATTTGTTAGTAGGTATAATTAAATTGTAGAAGATCGTACTGATAAAAGAATGTATCTCGGACTACCGGACAACAGAATTCCTCGGACGCTCGGACGTAATATAGATGAAAAGATGAAGCTTGAAAGAGGAAGTCAATATTTGGCATACGAGTAGTTCAAGATCGAGAAAAATACTTATATTTCTAGCTGCGCCCCGCGGTGTTACCGGCTACTTGCTATTGTAATATTTTAAATTTTCTTTAAATCTCAATCTAAAAATCTAATTTTAAGATTTATTATTGTATTAAGTGTCTCGCCAGTGACTTTTGACATTAATTATGTAATTTTTTTTAAATATTAATCCATCCAAAAATGTAGCTGGTTGTTACCAGCTACATTTTTTCGGGATAAAAAGTAGCCCATGTGTTAATCTAGGGTGTCCGATACTTCCACACCAAAAAATAATTTAATTTTAAGGATTTTCATTTTAGTTTTTTCTATTTCATATAAGTCTTAGTAAAGAAATTTGTACATATACTACTCAAATTTCTTTGTTAAATGACGATTATGTCGCGTGTTTGCTGTAGTCGCGAGAATCGCTCAGGTATCTGTCGATTTTACAAAGCAAGGCTGACCCATCGAGCTCTTTTAAATCGATTTCAATTTATATCGCGCTGATAAAGCACTCGGGAGAGGATCAGTGGCCGCGGTACTTCACTCATACCTGCTATAAATATGTCAACCTAAGTAGAGTGTCAGGACATGTTTTAGTCGGGGAGAGGTTTTAGGTTTTAAATTACGGTATTTATTAATTTCACGACATTCAAGTATCTACTACATAGATGAAATTTTAGTGAGTTATTGAAGTGGTGGTCATTTGTGGTGGTGCCGGCGTAAGAATGTTACCCCATCCTCTCTACCCGTGGTTGCCGTAAGAGTCGGCTAAGGGATATAATCCGGAAGATGGGCAGCAGCGTCGTATGGCGAGTATTGGCAAAACCCCCCCAGGAGGAGGCCTATGTCCAGCAGTGGACGTTCTATGGCTGATGATGTGATGCGATGTGGTCATTATTGTTTTGAGAGTATTTTTTTATTTTTTTTACAATTTAGATGTTTGATCACAGCTCATCTAAAGTTAAGTGACGGTGTGGTCGATGGTAAACATACCCAGCCTAGAATGGGACTGGCTCTCAAGTCTGGCAGCCGGATTACACCGTTAGGTGCTTGGCAACAGATTTTTAACTTGAGGGTGGTAGCTAGCCAGTCGAATACTAGTAAGAACCCTACCACCATGTAAGCCAAGCACCTAACGGTAAATTACGGCATCCTCACTTTTTTTTTATAACTAGTAGGCTTGCGTTTGACCGCCATCTCGCCTGATGATAAGCGAAGATGCGGCCTACGGTGGAGCACGCTCGCCTAGAAGAAACCGATTCACTCGCGACTTGAAGGCACCCAGATTGTATTTATCGGGGAACACCCACTCGGGCAGCAAATTTCATTCTCTAGCGGTTCGCACAATGAAGGTAGATTCGAACCGCTTAGTTCGAGCTTTTGGAATATCGACCATGAAGCGGTGTCGCTTTTTAGAGCTCCTGGCTGTCCGATAGTAGAATGGGCAAGCTGGAATTAGGTCATGTAGATCTGAAGCGCACTCGCCAAAGTATATCCGGTAGAAAACCGACAGAGAAGCGACTTTGCGACGATGTTCAAGGCTTAGGAACTTTTTTCGAACAAGCGCATCATCGCTAATAAGTCTCTTATCTCGTTACTCGATGGACTCCAACGCCTCAAGCTGGTACTTGGCCGATCCGTCCCAAAAGTGCGAACAGTACTCCATGCATGACCGAACTTGTGCTTGGTATAATGTAAGCAACTGTTCCGGCGTGAAGTACCGTCGCACCATCGAACTAGTTCCCATTCTAGGCTACGTGTGTTTACCATCTTCAACCACGTCACTTAACATTAGATGAGTTGTAGTCAAACACCTATTGTCCTCAGTATAAAAGCAATCTCAAATTTTTGGCTAGGTTTTATTATCAAATGCTGTAGAGTTCATCTCACGAAAGATGTAGACGTAGACTACGTGGGACATCAATAAATATTTATTCAAAAGTTTTGAGCAGTTTTTCATAGAAGTTTTGTCACGTCTCGTTAATTATTTATTTAGTAAGTTTTAGGCCAACAAACAATTTATTAATTGTCTTCGGCTTCAGTGGTGACATTGTATTAAAAGTCTGTACAAATTATATTTTATTTAATTTCTACGGACTTTAAAAAAATAGTTATTTAATTTATTTAAATAAATAGTTTCTTGTCTATGACAAGTGTCCTTGATAACTACATCAATATATAATCGTTATAATACAAGTCATGTATATTTGTATCTCGTAGCGATCTCGTAGCCAGGTGCTACGAAATGCCACGCGATTGGCAAAGCAATTTGTTTCTTTATATTTTCTACTATTTTTCTTTTGTGTTTGTATTTTCAGCGGAAAATAACCAGATGTGATTCTGAAATTGTACTTACATACATAGTTTATGTACATTTTTCCATGGTCTACGAATACGTAGAGTAGTAACCTATTTTTCGCAAATTTCTATGCTTAATTTGTAGTATTCACTACCCTACTTAACCTCTAAGAGAGTGTTTCAAAATTGTACAACCTAGTTCTACCTACCTCCATTTATACTCGGCACATGTGGGTAGTACACACCGGTCGAGCTGGTCGGACGTATCCGACGCTGACCGCATCCGGTGCCTACATTAGACTACATGGAAATGTAGAACTAAACCAAAAAGAGCTCATTATGTTCATCCTTAACAAATTTCACTACGTAAAATTCAAGTAAATTTACTTAATTAATTAATTAATGAAGTTGTTACGAAGTTATCGTATATATTTAAAACTAACTTTAGTTGAAAATTGAATGTTACAATTACAGTTACAACAAACGTTACAATTTTCTATCGTTGGTTAATTTCTTTTTAATTTTTTTTTATGTAACAATAATGAGACGTACGAGACGCTCTCCTGATGTTAAGAGATAACGTTGTCCATGACCATTACAGCGATACACAGAACTTTGAGTAGTAAAACAAAGTTCAGGGTATCGCTGCCTTGGCGCTCATTACTTTGAGACTAGAGGGTTAGTCTCAATAGCCCTGTTGTTTCGCTAGCTGCAGTACCCTTCAAACCGGAACACAGTAATGTTTACACACTACTGCTTAGTGGCAGAATATCTGGTTCTGCGGTGGTACCTACCCAGACGACCTCCTGCTAAAGTCAATTATACTATATCAAATTTCGTCGTTTGAAATTGTCAAGACACCGATTGACGCTGTAATCGGATTAGACCCAGTAATGTACTCGGATACACCCGGATGGACGGACGTGGCCCAATTACACGCAATTCCGTGTAATTAATTAAGCTACTTTCTTATGCTTCGCCTTTGACCGATACCGTACTTATTTAGTAAGTAAAAGGTAGTTGGATTTTGTAACGTTTTTCCTAGCTTGACAACCTTATACCCGACTGCATAAGAAGGAGAGTCTTATTTAAGCTTTTATTTTATTTCAGGATCTAGATTTTGATGTCATTTGACCGCATAATGTTTTTTAAGCTAGGTGTTTGCCCAAAGCTCACCTAATGTAAAGTGACGGTGTAGTCAAAGATGGTAAAGCACATCTAGCCTGGAATAGAACTGACTCTCAAGTGAGGCTGCCGAAATACACCGTTACGTGCTTGGCAGAAGAATTTCAACTCGAGGGTGGTAGCTAGCCAGCCGAGTACTAGAAAGTACCATACCACCATGCTATGCATGGTCTCTTGATGTTTTCCTTCAACGGCATCTCAAGCTCATTGTTGGGGTTTGAACGCAAGCCCTTCAGCGTGTGAACCCACCGTTTTTACACTTAAATGACATGTGGTCAAAGATAGTAAACAAAGCTTGCTTGAAATGTAAACTGGCTTTTTTGGCAGCTGGCAGAAAAATTAGGTGCTTGTAATATTCTCAACTTTGTTACCAGTCGAGTATTAGAATATACCCTAACACCATGCTGTGGTTTATTCACAATGATTACTAATTAATAGATGAATTGCTTATTTATTATATTGATTGTTGAGAGTTGTTGCCTGCTTGTTAGCTTTGCAATACTTTTCTCGCACAAAAGTAACACTCAAAACCAACTTAAACCTCTTAAATTAAGATTAACAATGTTACTGTCCTTTTACAATGTGTCCTATTTACAGCATTTTACCAAAAAGGTAAGCGCCTGTAGGCTAAGTGCTTCTAATTGGAAAAGGTAAGTAGAGTCCGTACTAAACTTTATTGCCGCTCCAAATATATATAAATATGTATATATGCAAATCGCAGGACGAAAATTAATCTATGATAATTTTTTGTTTTATTATTTTTATTTTGCATTTAATATTTTTGTTTTACATTTGATTTTAGGGATTGGAGCAAAATAAGGACGCACGTGCGTTGACCGTACTTTGTCTCCTTGAAGAAGGTCATCAGCTGTGGCTGAAACTATAGTTGGAGTATCCGATATTTACTGATGTTAAGTGACGGTGTGGTTGAAAATGGTAAACACACCTAGCGTGGAATGGATCTGGCTCTCAAGGAATATTTAAACGTAAGTCAAAAATCTGTCAAAAATCTGTCAAAACCACGCCATAGTAAAATAATACATCTTTATTAACTAAAACTTGATACTGCAATACTTTTAACTTAATTAAATCTCAATCTAAAAATCTAATTTTAAGATTTATTATTGTATTAAGTGTCTCGCCAGTGACTTTTGACATTAATTATGTAAAAAATATTGAACACTGACATAAATGACCGCGCTGCCGAATGGGTTTTCCCTGATAGATACAATCAGGGTGCCCGAGTGAATCGGTTTCTTCTAGGCGAGCGTGTTCCACCGTAGACCGCATCTTCGCTTAACATCAGGTGAGTTGGCGGACAAACGCAAGCCTATTTATAACAAAAAAAGATAAATCAAAAGAAAATTAAATAATGGAATTTCAACTAAATGACTATTAAAATCTTTGGAGCTGATGTTATAATTTATAGTTTTATGAAAGGAGAATGGTGCACCTTAAGAACGGCTATAATATTTGGCGTATCTTGTATCCTTACTAATTCACAGTGTGCTTCATTTTGTACCAGTATAGAACTGGAAGGCTTAGAATGTAAAATTCATTCAGGAATATTAATGCTTGCAATAATTTAGCTCGGTCCGCCTGAGGTTTACCCGCAATTTTCCCGTTTTCCTACGTTATCTTGGGATTAAAAACACGTATCTTGTACCCAAAAAATTTACAGTATACACCTTCATTTGTATCTACCCTTAAAATATTGTCTAAGTCTCGTCTCACATTCCCTCTCCACGCTGCATTTGAAGAATATGCGGAAAACGTTCGTGTTCGTTCGTGTTCGTGTTTACAATAGATTTGTATTTACAAAAGGTTTGGGTTTACAAGAGATTTGTGTTTACAAAAGGTTTGTGTTTACAAAAGGTTTGTGTTTACAAGAGGTTTGTGTTTACAAAAGGTCTGCGTTTACAACAGATTTCTGTTAATCTAAGAAAAAATACAAATTCAATAAAAAAAAAAACATATTTCTAATAATCTAAACATTTTATTTTTTGGTATGTCTAATATCTTTACTGTGACAGTAGATATTTATTTTCGAGAAAACATTCAAAATATTGTTTTGGTAAAATGTTGGTAGTTTAAAGTAATTTAAAAATAATAAAATCATAATGAAATAATTGGTAATAAGTGTTTTACAAGTTATTATGTATTATCATAACTACCACTGTAGTACCAGATATTCTGCCGTCACGCAGTGTGTAAATACTGTTCCGCTTTAAGGGTACTTACTGCTGCTAGCGAAATTACAGGGCTGTGGAGACTTACCTTTGAATGTCTTAAAGCAATGCTCTGGACTTTATTTTGTTACTCAAAGTTCTCTGTATCATTCCAACGGTCATGTATTTGATTTCTCTTTTACCATCAGGAGAGCGAGAAAGAACACATGAAAAAAGTAGCGACAGTAAGAAAAGTGTTAATAGACGCATTCATCGATATACTCAACTTAACAATTTAAGTTAAAATTACTTATCAGTCTCAATTAGGCTAGATTGTAATAACAACGAGGTATCTAACAACAAACAGATAAGTCATTAGAAAATAAGGAGAGCGTCTCGTTCATCTAATTTACATTTAATTACACAAAACTCTAATGGAAATCAAACTATACCACATACAAATACATACTTCTAAAATAAATACATTAAGCAAATACATATTACTACAAGTAATTATGATTTCTTGACATTTTATTATATTAACAATATTTTTTTTATATAGGCATTTTTTTGGCATATTTTTATATACTTAGACAATATTTCTTATATTGACAAACTTTAGATTCGACATTTTGTTTTTTTGTTTGATGTAATGTAATCAGTGTTTTAATTTTTAAATTTATTTTTATGTAACTGTAATGAGGCGAGCGAGACGCTCTCCTGATGTTAAGAGATAACGCCTGTCCATCACCATTGCAGCGATACACAGAACTTTGAGTAGTAAAACAAAGTCCAGGGCATCGCTGCCTTGGTGCTCATTACTTTACACTAAATGGTTAGTCTCAACAGCCCTGTAATTTCGCTAGCTGCAGTACCCTTCAAACCGGAACACAGTAATGTTTACACACTACTGCTTGGCGGCAGAATATCTGGTACTGCGGTGGTAGCCTACCTAGACGACCTCCTGCTAAGGAGATCTACCACCGAGTAAAAAATATATAATATTTGAAATGATATAACGAAATCGGACTTGTAACATTGGTGTTGTCAATAAAATATTTGTATTTATTATATTTGATTTGAACATTACTATATTACAAATCAAAAGTTCAAATTCAGATGTTTTCGGAATAAATACATACTAAACAGTCTGTGATAAATACTTGTGTTTAACATACATAGTATAACTAAATAAATAATTGACACACAAAACTGTCTTATACTGTAATAAGTTTAGTAAAAGCCCATCAATAAGATTAACCTTAATGAAGTACGCTTCCTGTAAATTATCAATTCCCTCATCGAAAGTAAATATTAACCCAATTACGTTAAAATACCGAGCGTATTAATATTTCTCTAAAAATAGAAGCCTAATTATGATATCCGAAACAAGGTAAGCATTTGTGTTAAAAGCCATAACGGACGGAAAAGATACAGAATTATTAATAGAACTACAGTAAAGGAAACCTTAAATAAATACGCTTAAAATAACTTATCATACCAACGGGAATATAACATCAAAATATGGACTTACTGCGTCCCTTAAGTGCGCAGTATGTCCATATTTTATTTGTAAGTAAGATATTCAAAGAAAATGCTTAATGAACTATTGAGAAAATTATTTATTTATTTCATGCTCTAGGCAACTGTATTATTTGACTCGATTGCCCTGTTAGCATTTGGTAGTGTATTTGCTTTAAAAGCTTTAAGGCGTGGGTTCGATTCCCACACAGGACACACGTTTTTGTAACGAACATAAATGTTTTTTTTTTGCCCATGACCATTGCAGCACAACTTTGAATGGTAAAACCAAGTCCAAGGCATCGCGGCGCTCATTACTTTGAGGCATTAAATGGTTAGTCTCAACAGCCCTGTGATATCGCTAGCTGATATGTGAATAAAGGAAAGTTCCAAACATTTTACAAGGATAATTGTATCTTGCCTTAGCCAAATACCATCAGGAGAGCGTCTCGTTCGTCTCCTTACTTTTACATAAAAAATATAAATATAAAAAATGTAATGTAATGTACCTCGGTAAATAAATAACGTGATGTATTATTACTTACATACATCGACTTGCTGGCTTCACCTATGATGTGAAATTGGATAAAGTTATTCAAACAAGCACCTACATGAATAACAGGAAAAAACCGTCATAAAAGAAAAGGAAAAGAAGATTTGAATGTAAATAAGTATAAAAGAAATCTATAAATAGGCACGTATATAACATGTTTTGTTTGTCAACATGAATTCCGTCGTAATTTTAAATCGAATTTTCCTCGATAAGTCTTTATGTCAATCAGAAGTCGCAAACATTTCGCGAATTGAGTGAAAAGTCACGTTCGATTGCGTTATTTTAATCAACTCAATGAAGCGAGTTCGACATGTTTTTCGTTTGTAATTGTATTCCTGAGCACGTACGTACCTCTCCCTTTTGCCCTTTAGTGGAGCCCTTTAACTCCAATCGGGGTAACGAGAAGATTACCTCTAAAAGGCTACAATATTGGTTATAGGTTAAACCCTCATATCTCTCAACATTTCATTACATCGGTGTTGAAATGGACGCTCAAAAAAGTATTTTAGTATTGCGGCGTTCAGGATTCGAACGTCACTTGTTATCTGCGGTAAGACTGCCTGACAGATGACAGATATACTGTAACGCTTCTTCGCGCTAATACTAGGCTCTTACACTAGTTACACTAACTTTGCAAGATACATATAAATGCTAAGAGATTCTCTCCTCATTTGAATTTGCGGTTGCTTATCTAAATAAAGAATGCCTTTTTATTGACCTTCATTTTCGTTCATGCCATATGGGGTGAAGAGGGACATATGTCGCCCAACCATCAACCAAGCTCAACTCATAGTTAAATAATATATTATCTGTGTGCGGTGTATCAGGTCATGCGCCACCGAAGAGGTTGAACTGTTTGAAATTAAATAAAAGTCGGTCTTTTGTTTTTTGTGCTCGATTTTAAGTAAGCGTGTAGCCGTTTTATTTTTTTAATACCAAAAGTATTTAGAGAGTATAGACAATGGTGGCACGTTTCAAGTCTTAATGTCAATAGAAATTCCAAAAATAAGTAAAAGCTTTGAGCTGGTAATCCACAGCGGCACTTTAGGGCTAGTATCCAGACGTTGAACGCGAAGCGAACATTTATGTATATCGTCTAGAGATACATTTCTATCAAAACACATGTAACTCAAGAATCTCAAAATCTATTTTTTTTTCTTTAGACGTTTACTTATTTTTTTTTTTAATTTTTGTCGGGCATCCTTTTTATATGTTAGCGGAGTTTTAGCGAAAGCGCGTTTTTTTATTATTTATTCTTAGCCATGGATAATTGGATACTAGGCGAAAACGCGGAAAGATTAGTCTCGCCCCATTGTATTTTATTTTATTTCAAAGCTTGTGTTTATGTAAAAAAAATAGTGGTGCTTTATTCATAAAGTGCCGAATTACAAGCGTGAGTGTGGGAAAGTGATATAATGAGGTGAAACATAATTTTTCTTGTTGCTTCCAAAACTCCTTTGAAGCTTATTCACTACTTTACTAAAACATGACTGAACTCGACCGGCACGGACAGGACTTGACCAAGACTGGACTTTGACTATAACTATGTTAGACATAAATGACATGGTAAGAAAAACATAATCGCACTAATGTTATAAATTTGAAAGTTTGGATGTTTGTTACTCAATCACGCCAGTACGGCTGAACAGATCTGGATGAAATTTTACATGTAGATACTTTACGCCCTAGAATAAAACATAGGATACTTTCATCATCATCATCATTCATCACCACGCGGGTAAAACCACGGGGCGCAGCTAGTAATAAAATATGAAAAATCTCTTGTCACGGTGTTTATGGTCGTACTCCTCCAAAACGACTCGAACGATTTTTATGAATTTTTTTATGTTTATTTTGTAGGTATGATAATAGATCGTAAGGTATATTTCATACCGCTAGGCTAATATTACGTTATACGCTAGATTACGCGTACGAAGTCGCGGGCGTAAGCTAATAATATAATAAGATTAGGCATCAAGGACTCCGTATCCATTTGCCGATGAATTATGAAAAAAAAAATAGATAGCTCAGGCTTTTATACTTTTTTTATATTAAATAGAAATTAAAACCCTGACTTATCTGAAGTAAAATCAAGTTTCACTCCAACCTTTCTCAACAACACCACTTCATTTTCGTATTTCATTCTATAGACCTAATCTCGCTAACGTTGGTGGATAAAACTCTTAAAAAAATATAAATGGCTATTCTAAAACTTTTGATAGAAGCTCTTTGCCACTTTCACTTAAAATGAAGACGAATTCAGTTTAAGTTTATGAATGTCACTAGTTTTATTGAACTCAAAAAGATTTTTATTAAAACGTTCACGAGCGAAAGGTAATTTACATACAAATTCCACGGTTTATTTTTAATGGTGGGTTTTTTAGTTTTATTATGTTAAGATTTTATGTATTATTATTATTGTATCTGTCTACACATATATTTATTTTATTGTTAACAAGATAGGTGTTTAACCACAGCTCACCTGATGTTAGATGGTAAAGTACACATAGCCTGAAATGGAACTGGCTTCCAAGTAAGGCTGCCGGAGTGCTTAGCCGAAGATTTTCAACTTGAGAGTGGTGGCTAGCCAGCCGAGTACTGGACAATACCCTACCACCATGCTATGGTTTCCTCACAATGTAAAATCACAACTTATTCTTATTTATACATATATACGTATATTTAGTTTTGATATGTGAGTCTTTAAGTTTTGATATATGTTATTGTTATTTATGTTTATTTATTTTTTAACTTTTGGTAACTAACCACAAATACTTTCCACACTAAGGTTGCCTGGAAGAAATCGCTTTAAGCGGTGAGGCCACCAGTTGTTGCACTATTTTAAAGGTGTTTCTGTTATCAATATTATTATATTTTATGGTGTGAATAATAAAGAGTTATCTTATTGTCAACACGGAACCTTTTATCAAATGGTACAATATTGTAAATGCATGGAAAGTATTTCAGAGTAAGGTATAAAATTATAATGATACGCTTTTCTATAAAGATAAGTATCATATAGCTTGAAGTAACCGCTGTGATGTAATTAACCTACATAGTCACGCTCAGGCGAAGCAAATTCGCCAAAGGTCAGGGCGCCTAACTTAGACAAAGTGGAGCTACCACCGTCAACTCTAACCACGACAAAGAAGATGGCAGAAGAGGCAAATGATTCCTTCTCATTTTTTCAAACTGTAACTAAAATCTGTCCTAAATTCGAAAACTCCAGGATAAGATTATTTTTTATGTAAAAGTAATGAGACGAGCTAAACGCTAACTGATGGTAAGAGATAATATCTGTCCATTACTATTGTAGGTATACGATTATGTAGAACAGTTTTAGTTTTATTTTCCGTCCACAATTTTTTTTTTTCGTTTCATAAGATGATTTCTATCGAATTACTACTTGGATCATCGCACTTTTAAGTGTTCAAGGTATATATTTAGTTTATTTAAAAACTTAAGTTTAAAAGCTACAACAAATTTAACAAAAAATTAATTAAAATTAAATAACCACAAGTCTTTATATACTCTTCTCGCTGAAGTAGCTTGTTGCCAACACGTGTTTCGCCTCTACACAATAATGATGATGATGATGATAATAATGAGCTACAATATGCGTCAATAAGCTAAGTGCCTCAAAAACGCCTGCTCCAGACAGATACAGGTTACGAAAACTGGAAAAGGCTAGGTCTTCTCAGTGATAACAAAGCCGCGGCTTGCTGACACGCAACCGCCTCAGCAGGGCAGCGTTTCTGTTTGAGGCATACTTTAGATTCGCTATTCAGGGTAACATTTTCATTGAAATTATAACAAGGTTCAATGACCTGGCCATGCAAATCACAGGTTAGATATGCAAATACATCGTATTTTATTGTAGCTTTCATACCAAACGAGCCGTCAAGTTGGTCTACTGTTACGAAGTGGCAATTTATTGCGATTTTATGGAAATCGCTTGTTGGTATTTTTACGGAGATTAGAAATTTGGTAAGTAGAAAAAATGTTAGTATATAACCTGTATAAGGTTACGCGGAACAGTATAACTAAGTGGAAAGGTAGTAATTGTACTCATAACTGCGAACAATTTTTACTAAAAAGCTAATCTTTGTTGACTAGTCACGTTAGTGTTTTTAATCAAAAAATATATGTATCGTAAAATGTTTGTTTTGTAATGTAGAGTTTGTTTCGCCCAGTAAGTGTTCCGTACAAGCTTGGATGTACTTGGGTAGGTCATCCATCACGGGAATCGAACCTCTAATATTTTTACTATGAAATCACCGAAATAATGATAAAATTAAAACAATATACGGTGGATTCAAGATTCATGGTCGGAATGAAGAACAGTGTTGTTAGATTATGCAATAAATAAATTATGAGAAATATTTATTATCCCAAAAAAATGCACTTGGGTGGTAGCTAGCCGATAGAGTACCAGAAAGTACCCTACCACTACGCTATGGTTTCCTCACGATGTTTTCCTTTACCAGCAGTTCAAGCTCATTGTTGGGGATTAAACCCACACCCTTCGACGTGTGAACCAACCACGCTAACCACTGGGCTATCATCGCTACAAATTAAATCGGACTCTTTTAAACGAGCTTATTCGTTCATAGATATACATATCATAATCAGTGTGTAATGGTCAAATACATTTTCTTTTGCCGTGTGAGCTCTTTACCAGGTAACCCTGTTCACTCATACGAATATAGATAAAGTTTAATGCGGGGGCGTCCACAGCATTTTAGATATTTGCAGTAATAAAAAAGGAAAGACCAAACTGGTGACGCCGAGTAATCGGGTCCGTAAGGCAGAGAAGTCGGTATATATTCTGGGGCCCGTATTTAGTCTACATTGTTATATCTCCCGTATATAGTTGCCGTGGTGGTGCCGGCGTAAGAATAGTACCCCACCCTCTCTACCCGTGGTTGCCGTAAGAGTCGGCTAAGGGATGTAATACGGAAGATGGGCAGCAGCGTCTTCCTTGAACAATTACACCTAACTGCGCTGGCCAACCCGCCTGCCAAGCGTGGTGAGTATTGGCAAAACCCCCCAGGAGGAGGCCTATGTCCAGCAGTGGACGTGCTATGACTGATGATGATATAGTCTACAACCGCGTACCCGCTTTCGTTCGAGATGCATCTTCCACCGCGTGCTTCAGAATTAAGCTGAGATCTTTGCTTTTATAAAATTAATGAGACGAACGAGACGCTCTCCTGATGGTAAGATATAACGCCTATCCATGACCATTGCAGCGACACACAGAACTTTGAGTAGCAAAATAAAGCCCAGGGCATCGCTGCTTTGGCGCTCATTACTTTGAGAATTTCGATGGTTAGTCTCAACAGCCCTGTAATTTCACTAGCTGCAGTACCCTTTGCTTCCAGAGACCTTTTTTTACGACTTTAAATTAAGGAATTATTAAATTACTAGTAATAAAACAACCGTGCAACGTATTCAAAGCTATCGTGATCCAAACTTCATAGTCGGGATCGTTTATACATGTACAAAGAAACATTCAAGGTTTTTAAAATAAAGAAGTTCTGATCGTCGCGGGCTCTTGCTCTCTAAGTAATTATGTTGACATATCAGCGTTGTATGAAATTGACATGTTTTTTTATTATGACATTTTAATTTTATTTTTAGATTTGAATGGAAATATGACTCGTAACTTTGGTGTTATCAATAGAATATTGTATTATATTGTAAATGAAAAAAATGTATACAAAGTCAGTGGCTATTGAAAATTATATTATACTGGTAAAGTAAATGAATTTCATACGAAATCTGAGCATCTTTATCTATTCATTTTTTACATCAAAGCATAACATATTTACACAAACCAAAAAAAAAAGATTAAGATCAGATTCGACCTTTTTATTTATTTCTGAAAAAATATCACCACTTTTTAGTGAAAGAAATCTCAGTTGGCCATGACAGAATTCGTCTGGTACGAGAATCTATTGACATCGAGTTTTTCCTGTATTTATTAACAACTTTATAAATAAATGTACCTGTGGTGGTAGGTTTATTCACAAAAGTAACTTGGAATACACGGGCGGGAGATAACACAGCTTCCTAGTTCTCTAAATAGATCAGTGCGATTTTTCTCCGTTTATTTTATTTGACTTTCATGATATCACAACATATTATAAAAACAAAGTCGTCAGCCGCGTCTGTCTGTCTGGTCGCGATAAACTTAAAAACTACTAAACGGATTATCATGGGAGTTTCGCCAATAGAAAGAATGATTCAAGAGGAAGATTTATATGTATAATACATGCATATGTACCATATTAGTATCTAGATTTTACCAGTGCGAAGCCGGAGCGGGTCGTTAGTTTCTTATATGTATCGATAATCGCCCGGAACTCCGGCAATTTTTTTTATTTCTTGACTGATTTTTCATCTAGATTTCCTATAGATTGTGTCAACGGTTTGCGAGTTCCAGAAAACCTAATAGATAGGAACAAATTTTCATGCAAACATCAAATCGTTCACATCATTCGGCTTAGAACTCTTGACAGCTTACGTTGTTATTACCCACGTGTTGTATGACGTACGTGAAAAAATCATGAGTACGTGAATACATTTTGATTGTTAACACCGGCAGTTAACACCATGCTTGGTGCGAGAAATATTTTTATTTTTTAATAAAAGTTAATTATTTTTAGTGCATCCAGCCTTAGCTTCCAATTTTTTCCTCGTTGGTTAGAACCGTCTAACCAAAGAAAGCAGACGGTATCCAACAAGGCTGTCGTTCCAACGTTGTCTGAAAGTTTTGAATAGTGCTCGATGATGTGTAAAGTTTGCCTAGCAATACTCGGCCAGAGTGATGAAGCGTGTTATGATGATGTATATAGCGATGATAGTTTAGTGGTTAGTGCGGTAGGTTCACACGTCGAAAGGTGTGGGTCCAATAGCATGGTGGAAGGGTACTCTCTAGTACTCGACTGACTAGATACCTTCCCTTAAGTGCCCAAGGTATATATTTAGTTTAATTCTGCTTAACAGTCGTTTCAATTGCAACAGGGATGATGATTTAAATTTAACTTAGCAACAATTTAAAATACTTGTTCGAAACTTTACTTAATATCTAAAACTGAAATTTGACATAAACTTAAAAGCTAAAATTTAACAAAAAAACTAATATAAATAAACATATAAAAATAAAAATAACCACAAGTCTTTTTATCCTTTTCTCGCTGCAGTAACCAGTTGCCGACACGTGTTTCGCCTCTACACGAGGCATCCTCAGGACGTGTTGACTCTTCGAGCGCAAGCCAAACAAGAACAAGAAACACGAAACAGGTGTCGGCAAGTGGTAAGTAAAGTTTCGGAAAAGTTTTTGAAGTTATTGTCAAGTTAGTTAAGTTTAAATCCTTATCACTGTTGTAACTGAAACGACTGTTATGCGGAATTAAACTAAATATATACTTTGAACAATTAAAATGAACTTCCGCAAAGTAACGCCTGAATCAATCAATTACCTTTCCTTAAGTTGAAAATCTGTCGCCAAGCACCTAACAGTATGTTCCGACTGCCTCACTTAAGAGCCAGTTCTTTTCCAAGCTAGGTATGTTTAGCATCTTCGACCACACCATTACTTAACATCATGTGAACTATGGTCAACACCGAGCCTGTCAACTATAAAATGTCCTTATCCTTCTCAAGATAAGAATAGACCCGCATCTAACTAGCGGAGGGTATAAACAGCACTGATCCCGAACTGTCGCGGTGGGTGTGTTAATGATACGAACCCTGAATACAAAATCTAATCGATTCGGGAACTCTCGACACCTCCATATTGATAAACCAATAAGTGAAATAAGATCAGCTCGCAACCTCATTTAAATTTTATTTCGGAGACACCTCTGTAGGAAATTGAATGACAATATTGCTATAGGATAATGTAAATACGTAATACGGCGAGGAAAAGTACGAACGTACAGCGTGTAATCGTGTCGAAAGTAGGACATGTATTATTAGAATGTCACCGTCATATAATATTCATAAGGACGCGACTTGCGTCGATACTTTAGCTGTCTTATTTTACACAGATATATTAAGTAGGAATGGCGCGACGGAATTCCGCGGAATAGCACAATCGCAAATAGTATGCTAGACATTGGATTCGTGGAGAATTCATTCTTCTTTTCCAATATTTATTTTCTATTTTCCTAATTGCTTACTTATTTCGCTTCATCGACACGACGCGAGGCTAAAGACATCAACATTGAAAAGGGTAGGTATGTAATGCCGCCAGCATTTTATCATCGATATTTCAGTGTTTTTGCTTTAAATTGACTTTGTTGTGAACTTTTTCTGGTGAATCCAAGCTATAATAATGAATTGTTGTGTATTAAGCCGTTAAAGCTACACTAAATGAAAGGATACGTTTATCCATCCCTTTCTGGTATGCGTGTCCCAGTTCTCTGTGCCATTTTCTTTTTTTCTTAAGCCATAGCACGTATGTGCATTGTGGCTTCAGACGAATAATCAGCTTCCCTACTCACGCACACTAATGCATATCTAGTCAAGTTAAGTCATGTGTGACACATTATACCAGTTTCCCACACTCGTGCTTGTCTTTCGGCACTTTGTGAATAAAACACAACTATTTTTAAACATAAAACACAAGTTATAGAAAAAAAATACAATACGGCAATTTTTTTCTTCGTTCCCGCATAAACTCGTGTAATCATTTTTTTTCCTTCGATGTACATTTTTTACTGGCAGGCAAAGGTCATTTGACCATACAGCCTCGTCTGATTTAATTTTAATTTTGTTACAGTCAAAGTCTAGTCTTGATCAAGTCCAGTCGGTCCCAGTCAAATCAAGCCTTAGTAAAGTAGTGGCGACTTTACTATAAGCTTCTGGATGGAGTTTTCGAAGCAACACGAAAAGTCATGTTTAACCACATTATATCATTCTCCCACACTCGCGCTTGTAATTCGACACTTTATAAATAAAACACCACTATTTTTATGCATAAAAACTTGAAAAAACACTAGTTTTAGAAAAAAATACAATGGGCCGACACGACGCTCGCCGCGTTCCCGCCAAAACTCTCATGTACAATCACTTTTATGTGTTGCTGGCCATAATTACTTGAGTTCCATTTTACGCAGGTATTGTGATAGGACTGCTGGCTATTGTACTAAATTTCTATGTAGTATACGTATCTTCGTCAAGGGTGAGGAGCACCTGTCCGAAATACACTTATATATCTTATAGTAACGTGTATACTTATAGCTGTCTATAAACACAATACAAGCTGGTGATAGCGACATTTGACGGCACAGGTGACTAGAGTTAAGGGGAAGAATTAAAAAATACACATTTCAGTGCTTATATATGAAAAGTACGTACAAGTAAATAATTATATCATCATGTAATCTGTTTATTTGTAAAAGAAAGAGAGATATTTAAAGGTTACTAAGATTAGTATTTTAATATCATACTTGGCACCTGTGTATTCAGTATTTTTTTAATGGTTAACAGGCTGTAAGACCACAGCTGAGTGATGGTAAACACATTTAGCCTAGAATGGAACTGGCACTCGAGCTGCCGGAACGCACCGTTAGGTGCTTTGTGATAGATTTTTCAACTTGAGAGTGGTAGCTAGCCAGTCGAGTACAAGAAAGTACACTACCACCACGCTGTTGTTTCCTCACGACGGATTTTTTTTCAGTGGCAGCTCAAGCTATTTGTTTGGGTTTTAACCCATGCCCTATGGCGTGTGAACCGACCGCACTAACCATAGGGCTATAATCGCGAGTAAAGTTTATCTATTGTCTCAATAAATAAATTTGATATCCCATTAACTAAAAGAAAATTAACAAAACCTCAAAGCAATATGCAATAAACATAATAAATACAGGATACCATAATAAATACAGGAAAACTGTAACTATCACTTTGTGCTATAAATAGAAGCTTCCATTATTTCACGAGCAGCTAATTAATGCTGAAAGCGTAACAGGGAACGTGGCTATCGTTTCGTTTTACGTAACGCTGTGACGTAACATTAAAGGCCATCTTAATTAATTCGTAACTTATAAATGAAAATTATTCCTTTTTTTATCCATCGCAAAACACTGAAGCTGACTTATTGGTTGTCCTCACATTTCTGAAACTAAAGTCGCATTTCACATGTGTTTCTTCGTTCACTTAGCTCTTTTAAGCTGCGCAACGGATTTTGATGCAACTTTTATTGTAATTTAAATAATATTTTCCCGAAGGCTTATGCAAACCATGTGAAACCAAGACGAGCAGCTTGCACCATCCTAGACCACGTCGTTGCTTAATATCAACCAAGTCTAGTCATATAGAACCTAATAAGCATAATAAAAATAAGTTCATAAACCAAAACCCGACTACTGAAAAATTACGCTTTTAATAAGTATGAAAAAAGAAAATCATCTGAAATTGTTGTGTACAAACTATTCGATTATGTTTCGTGTATTAAATAAACAACTTACATGCTATAAATATTTTATTGTATATCTGGTGTTGAGATGATAACCGTGGTTTAGCAGGGCATTTTGAAGCCATAGGAAATAACTACTAAAAATTATAAATTTACTTAGTAAGTTAAATAAAGTTCAAACCGGTCCAAAAACTATAATTAGTAATAAGCCCACAACAAGTAACTTTGCGACCATTTGCGATACATTCACCGCCGTCCATTAGTAAATGATTAGAGCAAACATTTCCGAGCCTTGCCAATACGAGTAACTTTCCATTTTATACTATTTACAATTTCAACTTCGCCTGAACAATTCTCAACCGTATGTTCGTACTTTCAAATACCTTTGACAAACTTTATATTCGTGCGACCAAGTTTGTTCATATTATCATCTCATTTATTGTTCATTAATAGATAGATAGAAACTCGTTATTGTGTACATCAGAACTCCTTAAACCAGTAAAATTAAAAATAAAGCTGTAACACAATTGTACTGTAACTATAATGTGTGTTTTATGTGTTATTAGTATTATTTTAAAAAACTTCGTCTTAATTGATTGCGTTATAATTTTAAATTAAATTCGATATTATCACGTATTTACTGAATTTTTCAAAATATTGAATTGACAGCCATGTTAGTTCATTTGGTAGAATATCTGCTGCTGATGTAGGGTGTGGGTTCGATTCTCTCCAGGTAATTGATGATTTCCTTGGTTATTCATGATAAGATCTCCGTGAAGAAGTCCACCGGACATGGCCGAAACTATAGTCGGAGGAATAAAATTAAACGTGAGTACAAAAATATGCCAAGACCAAGTCAGTTTCTATAGTATTATTTTTCAGACTTTTGGCCGTTTTGCACACATTTCTATGTTCTAAAGTTCTCTTCTAGAAACATTGAATTGGTTACAAACAAATTATATTTTGTACTTAATACGCAGTACGGTTAAAATCGCTTCCAAACAGATAATTGACCTTAATTAGTTATATTACGATCAAAAAGCTCGTAACAGTATTCAAACTAGTCTCGAAACCGCAAGTTGGAGACCACTCGCGACACAATCACCGTCATCCATTAGCAACATTTCCGAGCTTCGCAAATAACGTTCCATTTCACGCGCGGTGCCGATTCCACACCACATTTGCGTAGTTATATTTAGTCTGTGACCACATACAAACTGGTGAATAGGAACATTTTGAGATACAGTTTAAGTGGAGTCAGTAAGAAATAAAACATTTATTTTTTAATTAAAACTGGCTTGCGTTTATTTTTACACAAAGCCTCGTGTCATTAGAATGTTCAACTCCACATAATGAGAATGAATCAAAAATATATAGGCCATAGATAATTTTTGTTTTATTTATGCGGGATTACTCACGTATAATTTTATCGGAAACTCCGACTATACTTTCGGCCACATCCGGTGGCCTTCATCATGGAGACAAAGCTGAGACAACGCGCGCGCGGCCTCGTCTTGCTTCGCACTGCGGGCCGCCGCGCGCCTCGCACGTGAAGATAGCGGTTGATGCACGGGCGCGGGGGTGGGGGCGGGTAGTGTACCGGAATGCGACGGTGCGCTCTGGAACTCTTCCTCACCGGAGTCCTCCTCTACGGTGTCAGGGATATTCCAACATACAGAGCTCACCGCGACGTCTTCAGAAACACGGCCATTCTCACGAGCTCCATGAAGACAAGGTTTCCAAGTCGGTGGCAGATTCCACCTTCCGTCTCTATTAAAATTAGGACGCTTACTAATTTCTATGGCCTCCCTGACTTTCCGAGGCACATAGAACTTCTCACGAGCTAGCACTTTCGCCTTATCAAACCGGATATAGTGCAGCGCGTCCGTACCAATTGAATGTTCCGCCACCGCCGAACCGTTGCTATCCATGTTCTTCATGGAGACGGAGGGTGGAATCTGCCACCGACTTGGAAACCTTGTCTTCATGGAGCTCGTGAGAACGGCCGTGTTTCTGAAGACGTCGCGGTGAGCTCTGTATGTTGGAATATCCCTGACACCGTAGAGGAGGACTCCGGTGAGGAAGAGTTCCAGAGCGCACCGTCGCATTCCGGTACACTACCCGCCCCCACCCCCGCGCCCGTGCATCAACCGCTATCTTCACGTGCGAGGCGCGCGGCGGCCCGCAGTGCGAAGCAAGACGAGGCCGCGCGCGCGTTGTCTCAGCTTTGTCTCCATGATGAAGGCCACCGGATGTGGCCGAAACTATAGTCGGAGTTTCCGATAAAATTATACGTGAGTAATCCCGCATAAATAAAACAAAAATGTGTCAAGACCACGTCAGTTTCCATAATAACATAGATAATTTAAAATGTCACAGACAAGTAATTTGATGAATACTACATCAAAAACGTAATAGAGTTCAATAAAATTAAACAAACCAATAAATAATTAAAGTAGAAGTCTCTGAGTAACTAGTACAAACCTTGTTAATTATCGCATTTTAATCATTATTTTCAGAATGCTGCCACTTATTCCAATCGTATATCTAACAATTAATAATCTAACACATTATTGATTCCATAAACAAGTTTCAGATGTCAAGCTGGCATTTTTTAACTGTGGCTGAAACGAAAGCTATGCTCACAGTGTACTCGAGGCTTAGAGCTGACGTCATTCGGTCCGCATCGATCTGTCCCAGACTTTATACGGTACCTATTACAATACCTATAGCTTTGTACGAATAGGTACTTTGCAGGTTTAGAGCACTTAAAACTTTCGTCAAGTCTATTATATGCTATGCAAACGACAGTAGAAATTTTAGTGCAAATGAAATTTTATGTTGAATGTTGACCGTGGCTTTTAAAAGATTTAAAAGCTCTGTAATTGTTACTAGCAGCTACTATGATAGACGAATACTTTAATACACTGGCATTATTTTGACTATAAGTCATCAAATATTTACACTTTAGCACACCCAATTAAATAATAATATTTATATTTACTAATCACGGATCTGAGAGTTTATCAATTGTAGGTACTATGACATCAAATACGAACAGATTTGTAGATAAAGTGTTAACACAGACGTCGTTAAACAAATACACAATAGTTTAACAGCGTTATTGATAAATAATTTCACCATAGGAACATAGTTATTGATAAATTATAATTCCACCATATTTCAACAGGATTATTGATAAATAATTTTACTATAGTTCAACAGCGTTATTAATAAATAATTTCACGATAGTTTAACACGGTTATTTTAGAATAGTTTAACAGCGTAATTGATAAATAATTTCACCATAGGAACATAGTTATTGATAAATTATAATTCCACCATAGTTCAACAGGATTATTGATAAATAATTTCACGATAGTTCACGGTTATTTTACAATAGTTTAACAGCGTTATTGATAAATAATTTCACAATAGTTCAGCGATTTTGATAAATAATTTCACAATAGTCACAAATATACTTTATCGATCTATTCTCTACAGGTAATAATAAATTGTTTTTGCTAATACATATGTATTATTCTAAATATTGGTTGCTGAACTACAGCTAGGTATACGCTAAAGTAGCTGACAGGGTTAGACATTGATATGGACACAGTTTTTGTTATAAAACATTTTGTATTTGTATTATATGTAAACAACTTATTTTCTCTTACGAGTAATTTATGCCAAAGCTATAACACTGCCATTCTACTTATGTGTGGAAGTTTATGAGTATGTAGAAGCTCCCAAACCTTCAATAAAAGACTCGTAACTTTCGAGGACTCGATAAATTAGATTGTAAATCTGCTATTGACTGAGATATCACGTTTCAATAGGCATGTTGAATAAAAATGCGTATGCCTACGGAACTTTTCATTTCTTTTTTTTGGAGTCGACGGTATAAATCCTTATCAACTCATTTTCAAAGACAAAAAACAATTGGCATAATAATTTAAAAAAAAAACGATATGCGTAAAACTTTAAACGATTTTTTCGTTTCGAAATGTTAGTTTGTTGATCGAAAAGTTCCATAGTTGCTCAAAGGATTTATTGATTAACTCGGCCACACCAAAGATTACATACAGAAGAAAAAATAAACTTAATTAATAGATGTAACAACTGGCGGCCTTATCGCCCAAGCGATTTCTTCCAGGCAACCTTAGGATGAAAAAGATTAAAGGAAGAAAAAGACGGGGTGTGTCAATAACGAGGACATATACATATGTATATAGGAGAATACATAGATAACTATAAGATAAACGCACATTTTATTAATACTACTACTATACTTTGTCTTAAAGCCTTTTATACTATATCTTTTTAATTTTACATGGAAAATGAAAAAGCTGATAATCAATAATGTAAATAGGAGACAAATAATAACAAAAAGTTTTCACTTATGCAAACAAGATTAAATTTAAACGCCCCGAGCTGACACCGCCGCGGGGAGAGATTATTAAAAGCATATTCCGAAGCAGCCCTGTTTTTATAAACTGGCCCACAGCTGGACACGGCCCTCTTCTCATTGTGAGAAGTGTAATGCCATAGTCCAACACGCTGGCAAAGTGAGGATTGGCAGACTTGTAATTATTTTGAGATGTTTTCCTTCACCATATGAAGTTAACGACAATTCGCACATAATTTTGAAAAGACAGTTGCCGTGCCGTGGGTTTCAAACCCAGGACATCCAAATTGAAAGCCAGATGGTAACGTAACTAGGCTGGCGAAACATCTATAATAGTGAGTAGCATATTATTATACACAAATTAAAAACTTAAAAATAAATTGACAATATAAGCCTCACAAGTTTAACGTTAAATCTTATAATATCATAGGCTACGTCTACGTATACCTATCCCGTGTAATTATCCGTTTCATTTAAAATCCTCCAACATATCTAAGTCTTTGCAAAGTCGGTTAGTTTATTGTTCTGAAAAGTAATAAGTACTCAGTATTTAACTTTAAGTGTACGGCACCTAATTTTTCTGTTACGTAACATTTAAACAGTTACGTATTGTGTGAAACTGGATTATAAATTCACCGGATGCCTGTTCGTTTGGAATTTAACTTTTATATTTGCTGTTTGAAACAATGGTTACGTACACCCACTTTCTACTTTACTGAATGGCTCTGGAAGTTTTTTCTGTATATTTAATTCCACCCATAGTGAATGAATGACGTCGTATAACATGGCCTTTTCAAACTTGCTAATTAATAATTGTTGATATTATCCAAAATATATACAATCCGAACAAGAGAGAGACAGAGAATAGATGAATTCGAATTGTGGTGCTGGGGGTGAATGCTACGTATATCATGGACGGTCAAACGCACAAATGTATCTATTCTCTCCCAATTCGGCATTGAGACCCAACTGTCCACCACGTCATGTCTAAAATCATTACTGTCATATAACGCGAAGAGAGGAAGCCGGGAGAAGGAGGAGGGCAGCCTTGAAAAGCAGGTCATTGCTTGTTGGCAATAGATTGTTGGCAATTCCGAAAGGAAGAGAACACGAGACTGGCCGCCAACACGATGGTGTGGTCTTCTGAATTCTACCAGGTGTTTTTTTTATGGTTGATAGGCTAGGTGTTTGACCACAGCTCACCTGATGTTAGGTGACGGTATGGTCGAAGATGGTAAAGCACACCTAGCCTGGAATGGTACTGGCTCTCAAGTGAGGCTGTCGGAACACACCGTTAGATGCTTGACAGCAGATTTTCATCTTGAGGGTGGTAGCTAGCCAGCCGAGTACTAGAAAGTACCCTACCACCATGCTATGGTTTCCTCACAATGTTTTCCTTCACCGGCAGCTCAAGCTCATTGTTAGGGTTTAAGCCCACGCTCTTCGGCATGAGAACCGACCGCGCTAACCACTGAGCTATCATCGCTAAAAGGCTACTACGGATCGGAGGCGAAAGAGGCAGATTACCCTTCTAAAATATAATGAGAATAAAACTTGTGGAATACGTCGATTTAATTTAGTACTTGACAAAACTTTATATAAATAAAAAAAAAAAAAAAAAAAAATATTAATTACTTTATAGTAATTATTATTTTTATTGACATGTAAGTTATATTTTGACAGTTTTAACGCTATTTTTAATTACGGAATTCGACATGTAACTTTATCAATAAAATATTGTAGATATTGTATTGTACACTATCTTACTTGCATATTGTAAAAGCTAAGCAGCTGTTCTATTGTATGTTTGATTATCAGCAAAGCAAATATTTGAATGATGAATTTCAATAAGTAAAACCTCCCACATTACTAGCTCAATTTGAAAAGTGTCAGAACTTTTTTGTAAACATTATTATATATAGAATTTTTTCACTGTTCCAAACATGGAAACGCTCTGTGGAGTGATGGATAGGTTGTTTGCTCCGAGCCTTCAAGGACTGAGACCATTTATTGACAGACATATTCATCATCTTGGTGCCAACTGCCGCGGGATAATATCCTGTCAGGAAATGATAAAATAATAATATATACGCAAATATTGGTATGTTTATCTAGTCACTGAGTTCTGCTAATATTTTTTTTATGTATAAATAATGAGAAGAATGTCCATGACCATTGCAACGATACCCAGAACCTTGGGTAACAAAACAAAGTTCGAGACATTGCTGCCTTGGCGCTCGTTACAGAAAGAAAGGAAGTTTTTATTCTGTAACACACAAAACACAAAAACAAACAAACAGAGACAAATCAGGGCCAGTTACGAAATAGGTGCTCATCTGAACATAATGCTGGGCATAATTACTAAATGGTCTTCCGGTGAGCCCATGTAGGTAATGCAACAAAAGATAGAAGAAGCATTACCTACCTAGTAAGATATTCGAAGTTTAGCGTTAGCAAGCTATGCCTTCTAATGTTTGTAGCAACAAGTGATCGTGAGAGACGGATTACAACAATTTTCTATTTTATGGCAATAATGATATTCGTCAATAACATCTTAAATACTAGAAAAAAAGCTGAGCTTTGTGAGGGCTCGCGTAGTTTTTGTAACGGGTAATAATTTTAAGAGTTTTTTTTAAATTATATCCAATGAATACAAAGTTGTTAATGTTCTTTTTTTTTAATAGTTATAAAATTATAATTTCTTTGATAGATAACACATCTAGATATTAAGTTAAATTACTATGTTAAAGCACAAATGTATAAGCGTGATAGTTTTTCAGCAAAGCGTACCACAAAAATGCTCACGTTGTGGGATAGTGTGACAATGCGTTTGTTTGTCGATCGCGCCAAAACGGCTTACATTGTTATCTCGTTTGTTGAAATTAGATTGTAATCTGGATTAACACAATGGGTTTGTTGTATCAATTTCCAATGTAAAATTAATCTTGTCTATACCTAATAGGTCTTTTCTGTGCTGTTATTTCGCTATCTTTCAGAAGCTTTATTTCTCACGGAACAATAAATAACGTGTGTTGATACAAATAACGCTAATATGATACATAATTTCTTTAAAATCTTTTTAGACGCTTTTGGAGAGTAACTGTACCAACAAATAAACTTTCGCATTCATTTTTGTCAATTTAGTGAGTGAGTCTCAAACGAGTCCTATGTCATGCTTGTACATAACAGTTCAGTGCTATACAATTTTGAACTTTAAATATCCCATACTTAGTGCTGTTAATATAGAAGAAAAAGGTGGTATATACTTACTAAATTGAATTCACAGGTTCCAAACTTACGGTGTACTTTTCATCCTTAGAAAATCTCGAGGAAGCCACAAACCTCAACTGGTACAGAAAGTTCCAAAACTAGTTCATCAACATTAGAAGTTGGCCCACTGTTACATTTCATATCCTCACAGCCGTGACCTTGGATCGATCTTCGGAAAAAGGACGTCCTTTTGTTGACATAGGATGTAACGCCCTTCGGCTTATGATTATTGGGTGGGAGGCAGCAATCGGACGAATTTGGGGATGTAGGTAAAGGTACTTGTTTGATTATGTGTGAGAAGAATGTTGATTAGGAAGCTTTTTTTTTCGTAAAGTAAAATGTAAAATCGTTTGTCATTGTTTTTTTTGCATTTGTCATTCACACATGGATACGTACACAAATACGTCAATTTATTTGTTTTATTTTTCTCTTTTTCCTTGGCATCGCACTTTGTGTATTCTGCCAGTTTCAATGATTTTTTGTGCAGTCTTCAGCTTCATTATTTCGGTTTTGTCTTGTTTCGTTTAACATCTTTAGTTACAGTCAAAGTCCAGTCCATGTCGGTCAAGTGTAGTCATGCCTTAGTATAGTAGTGGACCACTTTACTATAAGCTTTTATGGGGTTTTGGAAGCAACACGAAAAGTCATGCTTCACCACAATATATCACTTTCCCACACTCGCGCTTTTAATTCGGCACTTTATGAATAAAACACCACTATTTTTAAACATAAACGTGGAGTTTTAACACCAGTTTTGGCCAAAACTCCATCTATTTGTTTAATTTTATTTTTTAATATTAAACACACAGCTGTGTGTACGTGTTTGCTACATTATTTCTAAACTATATACTTTTCTAAAAACCATGCCAGTTTCCATAGTGAGATAAATAATATCATGTGTTGAAATTATCATTAAAGCTTGATGTTCTGTATAAGTCGTTTACGTAAGAATAAATTTAAGTCGAGTATACGTTTATATACAGTATCAAGCACTCTAATTTACCAATACGAAGGTAATAACGGCAAAAGTTACATCACTTCAATCTCAAATATTGTACCTATAAATAAAACGAATCCTCGATACAATCATTTGATATTTTCCATCAAAAGAAAAGTGCCTGGAAAGACTTGTGCTTGTAGATTTTGGTCTGTGTTTTCACTTGGGGGGGAAGTTTCGCAACATATTCGATGACGGCAAGATTCCGAAACCTTGAAGGGCCAAGTATATCTAAAGACTGTAGAGAGTTTACGATTAAGTCGCCACTTGTTGCTTATTATTGGCATAACATTTATTATAAAGCCAGGGGCATGTTCTAATATTTGGCGTCAGGGGAATATAAGTGTTGATGTCCCATAAAAAGGGAACCTTTAATAGACTACGACTGGAGTTTTAGTGTTCAACTTGTATATGTATAAATTTAGTGGTGTTTTATTCATTAAGTGCCGTATTATGTGCACGAGTATAGAAAGTGATATAATGTGGTAAAGTATTTTATGCTGCTTTCAAAACTCCGTCGAACCTTGTAGTAAACTTAACACTGCTTTACTAGGGCAGGACCACATTTGACTATGTGACTATGACTGTATCTTATATTATTTGTTTTATTACTTGACAATATGTATTGAAATAATTAATATTGGCAAATGCCAAGTGCAGTGCCAAATGCAAAGAAAAATACCGTGACGTGATTTGACACTTTTTCTACTCTGGATACACTTATATAAGATAATATTAGCATGGTGGTAGGGTGCACCACCAACCTCAAGTTGAAATTCTGCCGCCAAGCAAGTGTGTTCCGGCAGCATGACGTGAGAGCCAGTTCCATTCCAGACTAGGTGTGCTTTAACATCTTCGACCATACCGCTACTTAACTTTACATAAACTGTGGTCAAACACCTAGCTTGTCAACCATAAAAAGAAATTAATTAAAAAAAACTTTTAGTTCCAAAAACTTCAACTTTTACTGCATTTTTTTAGAATAAATAGAGATAGTTTAAATTTCCTATTTCTATACAAAAAATCACGTCTACTCTTTAATCATTTGCAGCGACACAGAAATCAACTAATACATACGGTCGGTTTTTGTATTTATATTTCTTCGTTCTCTTCTCATATTTTTTTATCAATCTATGGAATGTCTACCCAACGGCACAGCAGCGGGGACTTAATATCGTACTAGTAAAGAATCGATTCACTAGAAGATATGTGC
Source organism: Biston stratarius (assembly GCA_950106695.1). Lineage (NCBI taxonomy): Eukaryota > Metazoa > Arthropoda > Insecta > Lepidoptera > Geometridae > Biston > Biston stratarius. The sequence goes on along the minus strand of OX467106.1, from coordinate 29,243,164 downwards.
TGACGTCAATGGACGCTCATATATTCATAAGTTTTAGAAGCACATTAATATTTATGTTGCGTAGCTGTGATCGGTTTCTATGGCCCTGTATAGGTTATAGTAATATATCTATGAACTTACGTTATTTATTAAGGCAAGTGCTTATATAACTATAATATATACAATACTCCTGCAGCAAAGCCTAATGATTGGTTTAAAATTAGCGTTAATTTGACTGTCAAGACAGTTTTATAGCGCCTGTTTCTGTTTTGACAGCGATTGTTTCGGTTTTGAAAGCGATTGTTTCTGTTTTTCACAGTAACTGCTTCTGTTTTAGCAGCGACTATTTCTGTTTTAATAGCGACTGTTTCTGTTTCTATTTTTACAGCAAATGTTTATGTTTTGATAGCGGCTGAGCAGAATTATCATTGCACTATTCTGCAAGCGGAAAAATATTGCCACATTATATCATTTTCCGAAACGTAATTTTTTAAATATTTTAAATTTACATAATTTATTATTAAATAAATATAAATATCGTAGGATATTTCACACAGCGCCATCTAGCCCCAAACTAAGTAAAGCTTATACTATAGGAACCATAATCACAACACTCAGACACAAAACAAACATTTATTATCACATAAATGTTTGTCCTGGTGGGAATAGAACCCACGCTCCACAGCTCTTGAAGTAGATATTGTACCAAGCTGACTGACAGAGCTGACAGGGCTGTCATTTTTGTTACTCTTCTTTATATGTTTTAAAAACTATATACCACTAGCTTTACACGTGGCGCTATAAGATCATCCTATAGATTTATGCTTGTACGACGTAAATAAAAATAAAAAAAAGTAAATATAGGCCAGTTAAAACTTGGTACTTACTAACTCTTACATTTTCTCTCCTTAAACCTCAGGCTAGAAAGTCTAAGTTGCCAAACTTTTATTTATGACGTAAATCACATGAATGACGTAAATTCATATTTGAAGAGCTTAGCGACTCATATCATAAAGTTTGTATTTGTTCACTAAGTTCTATTCAATACATGTCAGGTCGACTCGACCTTCCAACTTCATTTTCAACTTATATTACGATATATCACATATCGAGTTAAATATTTTATATTGGGAATAAAACTGCTACGACATAAAATAATTTTCTTAGTTCTTTGAACAACTATTAGGCTCATTGGAATAGAAAATAACCTCATTTTACCAGCTGCATTCTGTGAATTTATTTGTATTCAATTGGATTCGTTTAAGTGTTGTCAACGTGTGTACTCAATTGTCAAACTTCATCAAGATTACTTTAGTATTTGTTTACTAGACTGTACGTACGTCTTCCTAGATTGATTGGTACCGCACTACCAGATATTCTGCCAGCAAATTATTAAAATAAATAAATATATAGGACATTTCACACAGCGCCATATAACCCCAAACTAAGCAAAATTTGTACTATGGGAAGCAGGTAAGAGGTTGATAGGCAATGACATTTTGGTCAAGTCTCGACTGCAAAGTCTTGAGCATCGACGTAAGGTCTCCTTTCTATCGGCTTTCTACCGGATACACTTCGGGGATTGTGCCTTGGAGTTGCACGACTTGGTTCCCCCCGCCCCTTTTTACTACCAGACGGCCAGACAAACGCGATCAAAGCGTCACCCGTACATGGTGGACGTTCTCCATGCGCGCACTAAGCGCTTCGAATCCACATTCTTCATTCGCACAGCGAAGATGTGGAACTCTTTGCCGGAGTCTGTGTTTCCCGAAAAGTACAATATGAGTGTCTTCAAATCAAGAGTAAATAGGTTCCTTCTAGGTAAGCGTGTTCCATCCAAGGCCACATCGTTGCTTAACATCAGGCAGGATGTGGTCAAACGCGAACCTATTCTGTATTTAAAAAAAAAACAGATTAGTCATACAATACTTAAATATTTAGTTTTTTGTAAATACATACTTATAATATCATGGGCATGGGAATCGAACCCATGCCCGCTCTTAAAAACGAAATTACAGGGCTATTGAGACTAACCATCGAATAAAACACAATCATGTTCATACATTACTGCTTATCGATACTGCGGTACCTACTTCGTGTTTAGATTAAACTTGTATACTTTAAGTTAATTAAACTTGTATTCAATTGTTGTTATTCTCCTTTTTTGAAGACCCCAGTGATACTATTTATGGGTAATTATCAAGGAGACCACAAACAGTCGGCAAGGCGTCCGATTTCAAAGGCTTCCTTTGTGGTGCCTTGAAAGGGCGTCGAATTGAAAGCACCGTTTGATTTGATATTTAAATTAATGGGGATTGGGTTGAGTCGCTATTTGGATGGAATACTGACAGTAAGGCTTTTTTTGCAAAAAGGGTGCAAACAATCATTAAAAATATTACAAAGGATTTATTTTTAAGCACAATGCAGGAAGCACAGCTGATTTTAAGACGGTTTCATTACGGTAATGTCATAAAAACTGCTTTCATACTAAGTAGTAGTAAACATGCAGAGCCCCAAAAAAAATGTACAGCAGTTTTTTTTAATTATCATATAAGCTTGCGTTTGACTGCCATATTTTCTGATGTTGAACAAAGATGCGGTCTACGTTGGATCACGCTTACTTAGAAGAAACAGGCTCACTCGAGAATTGACAGCACCCAGATACTATCTATCAGGGAACACCCATTCGGGCAGCAAATTCCATTGTTTAGCGGTTCGTACAATGAAGAACTGTTCGATCGTACCGAACAGTTTCCGACCGTGAAGAATCGAATTTTGGATTATCGACCATGAAGTGGTGTCGCTTTTTATAGCTCCTAGTTGTCCGATAGTAGATGGGCATGGTAGATGTTTCCGGTAAAAAACTGACAGACAAGCAACCGACAGTTTAGTTTTACCACCCTCAAGTTGGAAATCTGTCTCCATGCTCCTAAGTGTGTTTCGAAAGCCTTGTTTAAAATTCAGTTCTATACTAGGCTAGATGTGTTTATTGTCTTTGATCATACCTTCAGTTGACATCAGGTAGTCAAACATCTAGCCTGTCAACCATAAAAATAATAACGTTATTAGGTACCTAATTCCAACAATACTCAAAAGAAAAACTTTGTAATTATAATGCGAATAACAAATGTTTTCGCCAAACTCCGTCAGCCTGGGCCGTTATTATCATTTCAAATTTCCAACTCATTCAATATTATAACACGAACGCAAATCGCGAGATAACAAGTTGGAGGCGCTTAATATCTGTATTGGATTAATTGATTTTAAATTTGCGTTGTATTCATTTGTAGATAAACGATATCTGCTGAAAACGATTTTATTAATTTCATACTTTTACACAGTTATCTTTGATGGCTTGAATGCTTGTTTATTGTGTCTAGTTAGAATTCAGTTAAGAGATACATAGATGGAGAATATGGAGATGAAGATTGTGGTGTTGATTTTTTTTATTAAAAGATCACGTCTTTTTCGATAAAAGTTAAGGAAAGGCTACTTCATTGTGAACAGTTTTTACTCGAGGTCCGACCTTCATAATAATAATAATAAAATAAAATAAAATAAAATAAAAAGCCTTATATTTCTTACTAAAAATACAAAAATAAACTAATTTCTAATTATCTTCTACGAGCATTGTTTAAATTTATAACTTATATTTATAGACCGACCTTCATATAACGAAAAAATACTACAGATAACACGGTCGACTCACACGCTGAAAGTCGTGGGTTCGAATCCCAACAATGAGCATGAGCTGCCGGTGAAGGAAAACATCAGAAGAAACCTGAATACTCTACAGTACTCGATGGGCTAGCTACTACACTCAAGTTAGAATTCTGCCGCCAAGCACATAACGGTGTGTTCCGGTAGCCTTTTTCAACAGCCAATTCCATTCGAGGCTACCTTTAGTATCTTCGACCACATTGTCACTTAACATCAGGTGAGCTGTGATCAAACACCTAGCCTATAAAATATTTTTAGCCGTTTGTGCACTAAGATACCACAGCCATTCACACCCACACGAGATTTTGTAAGCATAAATACTTTTTAACATTTTATACCAAATTAAGTTTCTATTTTCAACACAGCAATGTTTCATCTTTCAGATAAAGTAAAAAAGTAACTATTTTTGGTCCCTCTGCATTACAAAGATATTTTAAGTAGTATAGCTTTCATTACTTACTTGAGATAAATCGGTAAGCCTCGGGCACTTCAGAGACTCTTAGATTATCATCTATACAGGAGGATCCATTTTAATTCGATAAAAATCAATCGAGGAAATATCCTGAAGTCTTTTAGGAAATCAGGATTAATTTTCGTCACGCCATAGCTTATTCGAAATGAAACAATTCACAGTCTATTATTAACTTTGTGCTTGTTCAGGGGAAATGCGGACTACATTATACTCTCGTTAGAGCATTTGGGTAATTTGGGTTGACGTGTGTCGTTTTATAAATGTGTGTGGGCATTGAAGAGGCTAAGGCCGCGTACCGGAAGCCAGCTCGTTGAGACAGAATCATCAATGGTCATGGACAGATATTTCCGTCCAACAAGAGAGCGTATCGTTTGCGTCAACACTTTTTTGTAGAACTTGTGCATTTACCGTATGAAATGCTGCGTTTTCTTTTCGCAAAGAAAATAATCGATAACTAATCGGATAGTCCGCTATGCCGTGGCTGCTTGCAAGAAAATGAAACTGTAGAGCATGTGCTTTTGCATTGCAAAGCCACAGAAGCCCTAGAATTGCTACTAGGCTGCATGAAGCTGCTTCGCTATCATTCATGTCGCCGCAACACCTTGACTGTTTCTCATCATCAACGTCATCAAACTTTCCACCTAACTCACTGGAGCTACTAGCCAGTGCCCTAGAGCCTCGCTCCGATACTTCAAGGAGCTGGGTTGGCTCGGGTAGATGCTGGTAGGGGGAAATGCTCAAAACACCTCAAGCGCGTCCCGTGTCCCGTGTCCCACGTGCAGGACTCATCGCCCCCACTTTGAAGAATAAGAATAAGAATCGGTAACTATTTGTTTGATGTGGGTTATCTTAGGCGGGAAGGGTGTTATACACAATAACCCCTAATGACGTCACATAGTAGGCTTTATATTAGCGATTTTCAGTGCCTAAAAAAGCAATGACAAATCAAAACAAAATCTAACAATGTCAAGTCACCGGCAACCCTAATAACCTCTCGTATACACGTATGTCGAGTTGTTTTCGCTTTATTGGTACAGATATCTGGCTTATTTTACTTTAAATGTTACTCAAACTCTGATATCCCTTTTATGAGGCTATGATATAAGATTTATTTATTTCATGACAATTGTCAAAGTCAATCAAATGTGTCAAAATAGCTATGTATACTTTTTTGTTTTACATGACAAGGGTATATATATATTCACCCTACTTTATGATGTCATCGCTATCAAAAGTTTGAAAATGTATTAAACATCAACTACCGTATAGAAAACCAAAATATACAAAATAAGTTTCATAAAATAAAGTTTACTATCAGTAAAAGTATAAAATGCTTTTGCTACGTGGTTTTTAAATTTCGGCTGCCTCGTCGAGAGACCAATCTGGTCCTGGGTTCGAATCCCACGGCGCGCACCTCTATATTTTCCAATACGCACATAGCGTATTGCCGATGACTTCAAAAGGTGAAGAAAAACATCGTGAACAAACCTACAAGTCTGAGTTCTTAAAAGAAAAAATTAAAGTTCTCCAAGATTATTATTTTTAATGTTTGACAGGCCATGTTTTTGACCACAGCTCACCTTGTGATGTTAAGTGACGGTGTGGTCGAAAATCGTAAACACACCTAGCCTGCAATTGAACTGGCTCTCAAGTAAGGCTGCCGGAACACACCGTTAGATGCTTGGCCGCACATTGTCAACTTGATCAACTTGGGTGGTAGCTAGCCAGCTGAGGACTAGAAAGTACCCTACCACCATGCTATGGTTTCCTCACGATGTTTGACTTCACCGGCAGCTCAAGCTCATTGTTGGGTTTTGAATCCACGCCCTTCGGAGTGTAAACCGGCCGCGCTAACTACTGGACTATCATCGCTAAGTATATAGATGTGTAAAGTTTGCCAATCCATACTTGGCCAGTGTGGTAGACCACAGCTTTACCCTTCTCACAATGAGAAGAAGACCACGCCCAGCAGTGGGCCAACTTATAAAAACAGAACTGATTCGGACTATCACTGACAACAAATAAGTAAATCACAAAAAAACTTGCAATATAACACAAAAGGGTAATAAAGTGATTGCTTTTCCTTTGTGTTTATATTCCTTTGTCAGACTCAAGTAAATCAAGTTCTAACTTAGTTATCTATCCCATGATTAGTATAAAATCAGTTTTATACCGTGGGTGGTAAAAGCGCTAATCGCCCCTCTTGCCCCCTTCCCTCCACGCGTCGGAAATTACTCGCCGTTTTGAAACTCCATATCAAGACGATCTCGCTAAATGACTGAACAGTCGAATTATAGAAAATCTGCTATTAAAACATTTTTGATTTGGTGAATTTCGCACCAACTTTTTAATCTTATTTTATAACACCCTTGTCATAAGCACTCAACTAAATGTATGGAAACAACTGATTTTCCGCGATTTAAAACGTATTCTAATAGTTAAAATTCACAATTTAAAAAAACCTGTACAGGAACTTTTTTGGCTTAGTTTTATTATTCCGCATAATGTCGTAGAGACTTGCAGATTTTAAAATAAATTTTCTTTTTATTATTTTAGTGTCCGACAACATCCCGCTAATATAAAAAATGTGAAAGATAGGATGGATGGATGGATGTTTGTTACTCAATCACGCCAGAAGGGCTGAACGGATCTGGATGAAGTTTTGCATGTAGATACTTTAGACCCTGGAATAAAACACAGGATACTTTTCATCATCATCGTCATCCATCACCACGCGGTTAAAACCGCGGGGCGCAGTTAGTCTCTGCATATGTTCTCTTGTCCTTCGCAAAGCTACTTATGCACTCAGACGGCTTTAAACTGATTTTTCTCGATGATAGCGATTGTTGCGATAATCCTTTACATTGTGTAAATTTAAATTCTATGACGTAAGAAAAATCGTATAATTGCTTCCAATACTGTTTTGCCATCTCCGTTATGCAAATATAACATGTCATGTCGACTTTCCTCTTCCCATATTGTAAAAAAAAACAAAGGTCACGGACCCCGGTGTCTGTGAAGTGTAATTTTTAAAATAAATAATATAATAACTTGAAGTTCATCAATTCAGTTACAGACATCTAACATATGTTTCTACTTATGTTAAAACATTAATATTAGTACCTAGATGACCGAGCTTTGCTCGGCTGAAAACACGGATAAAACGACGTTTTCTAAAAATGAAACCTAGCTAGATCGATTTATCACTCCCGAAGTCCCTGCATACTAAATTTCATGAAAATTTTTGGAGCCGTTTCCAAGATTCAGATTATATATATACATACATATATGTATACAAGAATTGCTCGTTTAAAGGTATAAGATTAGATAGATGAAGGTAAAAGTTTGTGAGTATGTTTGTATATTTGTTACTTCTTCACGATCAAACAGCTAGACCAATTTAAATGAAATTTGGTTTGGCGGAAGCTGACAACGTGGATTAACACAAGCTACTTACCCCGAAAAAAAAACACGGCGAGTAACACCGCAGGGTGCAGCTAGTTGCGAATAAATGTTTCTTTATCTATATCTTCAAAGCATTCTGTAAACTGAACTTAGTTTATTGTATAATATAATAATAAATCTTTGTTGACTAAAATAATATTTAGACCTACACAATTAATTTTACTAATCTATGTACGTAATCGCTTCTCTAAGAATGTATTACATCTCGAGTCTTTTGACATCTCTACATCCGTGTTACATGAAGATAATATCTGAGCAGCATAAAGTACTCAATCTATTATTAAAAATATATCGATTGAATCGAAAATATTCCTTTTTTAAGTCGGTTAAAATGGTATCCGATCATTAAACATAGAACAATAATAATATGAAAGCGTTGTTGCATCGCTACGAGTTTCGTAGCTCGTAGCGCCGTAGCTTAATTCTACGCTCCGTAGACCGTGAAACAGATACCAACCGGTTATGAAAACGATTTATTTACATAATTTATGGAAGGAAAGTCTACGAAGAAGAGACATAACTATATACCTCAAAGTGTATAAGGTATACAGGGTTCCACGGAACGGTGGTACCGGAAAAAGTTAATTGCGCTAATCGTTATGAATAACTTTTACAAGGGTACCAATATAATGAAAAGAATCAACTGTGCCATATAAAAATGTCATTTGCACTCGACGAAATCTATAGAACAGCTGATTTCTTTCACGATCGCAAAAAAAAACGTATATTTTTCGAAATATTATTCAGATTTTAATTATTCATATACGTATATGTGTTAACAATTCACATTTAATATAATATTTCTTTGTACCATATTTGATGCAAATCTAATCAGCGTTTTGGAAATGGAAAGAAAACAAATGCATTTAGTTACACACTTTTTTTTTATTTATAACATCAGTGTGATAAAATGATGTAATAGTGAAGTGTCATATATTTTATTCATAGAAAAATTATACGTTTTACAAACTGTATATAAATAGGAAATTTATAGATATATTTTTAAAAAACAAGTATCTACCTATGTACCGTTATCAAAATATATATTTTACTTTATCTATATTGACATAAACTTAAAAGTAAGTACACAACACTTAAACGAAATGATATACATGCATAAACCAACACAAACTTACCAATATTTCAATATTAAATCCCGAAGATGACCTGCCAGTACGCCTTTGCCTAAAATCTCATCTCAATTAAAAAGTTAATTTAAAAATAAATCAGCGTTCGAATTAAAAAATAAAGTTGTCAGTTTTCCCGCGCTCGCGACTCGACCGTCCGTTCGTAGGCTTGGGCCGGCTCTGGTATATAGCCCATAAAACGCGGGCCGAAATAGGCTCTCGACGAAGTGCTATTTACACGTAACGACCCTCGAGATTAATGAGGAATTGCCTACTTACTTGGATGATGAAACTTTGTATTTGCATGGTGTATAATGGACGTTCTTGTGTTTACTACATTAATTAAACTAAATTTAATTATATACTTAATCTTTACGGAGGTCTTGAATCTTCTTTATATAAGTAGGTTAATATGAGCTGAAACAACCGTGTGCTTCTTAAAGAAAAATAAAGTTAAAACGTACTACCTACTTATTGTACATTCGTGCTCCGAAATTCAACATAGAAACAATTTACAATTCGGAATTTTGTTGATCAATTAAATATTTGGTTATTGTTTATTCTTTCTGGTATCAAATCAAATAATGTCGCTTTTTAAAATAAATGCTAATGGAAAGAATACAATGCTTTCCAATCGAAATAACCACGCGTTACTTCATCGGCCAAAGAAAATATACCACTGTAAATACACCCTTTGTAACGTGAAAATGTTCGATAAGTCTTTTTTTCATTTCTTTAAGTATCATTTTATCGTATCGAAAATATCGTAAAATAAAATGTTCACCGGCATGTATCAATGGCGTAGTATAGCGCCGCGCTTGCGCGCTGGCACCAGCTGCCGCGCGCTTATCAATGGAGGCGCCATATTGCTGACGTCAGCAACATGGCCGCCCAAATGTTTGTTTTCATTTGAGATTTATGACAGCTATTGACCGATGGCTGGTTCTTTGTATACGCCAAATTGGAACGGGGATCGAGGCTTTTCAACAGAAATTGCTTTTGAGAAATTAAACGCTGTTATTCGGAGGATTAAACCAGTTTTGTTACTGTTAGGTAAATTGAACGAGATGTTTCGGGCGATCTTTTGTTTATGAAACAAATATTTTATTCTGAAAGCTGTTATTAAATGTCGAATACAGAAGTTGTAAAACTTTATTTGTTAACTACGTTGTAGATTTATTAGAAGCTATAAGTGAAGGTTAAGATTAAGTTAATAAATCTATATATCATTAAAAAAATAGTATAATTAATCATTAACAGTGCTTCTGTGGAACTGAAAAACCTATGAACCTAATAACATTTATAGAAATAGTTATATAAGTACATCACACTAATATATCTATATATTTGTTTCTGTTACTATTTGGTGTGCACAATAAAGATTTTCTATATAAGTATTATATATTAGTCTTAACTGGGTAGGATTTTGCAATCTTAGTAGTCCTTAGACTAATTTTTGGCTAGGTATTGTTTGTCCTAATAAGGGTATGTGGGACGGTGACTATTATCACAGATTAAAAATATACTCAGGTCACCTTTGTAAAAGTGTTTTTTTTTTAATGTAACGAATGAGATTCTCTCCTGATAGTAAGATATATGTAGCCTGTGAATGACCTATTTAACTATTATATGATAATAGTAATGTTGTTTATTTTTTATTAATAATTTCCGGTGTCTGTGGAACGGAAATGACAACAAAAAAACTTTAAAATAACAGTAAATACGAAATATACATATATCCCAAAAATAAATAAAAAGTATGTTTTATTTTACTTTAAAAATCAAGAAACGATCTGACCTACGGACCTAATCCGGAGTAAGAAGTACTTAGCTACCTAATACCGATCGCTATCCTAGTTCTATATCTAATACGTAAGTAAGTATTTATTATAAAAATACGTCTAAAAAAACAATACACAGCCGATCCTTGAATAGCGACATAGGACTCGGGTCTAACGCGGGTCTGGCATCTTGTCAAACCCAAACCTAGGGAAAAAATGATTTAGATTGCCAAAGAGAACAATCTGTCCATTGTGTTCATGTCAGGATTATGAAAAATTTGATCTCATATTCAATTTAAAATAAAGCAAGCGAATTAGAATTAAATATTTGCTGTAAATTGCAAATATTTAAGCATATGAGTAAGATACCAATAACCAGTCGATTTTCTTTTTTTTTTTAATGTGAATATATTGACGCGCAGAAGACGCTCTTCTTATGGTAAGACCTAATGCATGACCATAAGCATTGCAGCGATACACAGAAATTTCTGTAACAAAACTCAACAGTAGGTACTTTGACTTTAGACTAACCATTAGTCTCAACAAACATGTAGATTAGCTAGCTGCAGTACCCTTCAAACAGAACACAGTAACGTTTACACTGCTGCCCGTTACCAGTTTACAGATACGGCCCGGCACTATTCCATTCCATTCCATTCTATTCTATATATGTATACATAATCGTTTGTTTAAATAAGTGTGTAGCGAAACTAAGTTTATCTTTTCTTCTCTAGAACTAAATTTGTCTTGTTTTTAGACATCTCTACATATCTGTAGTAGCTACGATCTTATGGCCTAGCATTACCGAGTACTGACGTCATAGGTCTTGCTCTTGTATGCAAGTGCAGTGTGCGTAGGTTGTTGGTGATCGGTATTCAACGCTTTTAACTGATAGTACATTTCCTCTAAAGTTCAATAAGTTAGCGGAGGCGGGAAATAGCTCGACATACTAAATGTATTGCAGAATTTACTTGTGGATGCAGTATCTTTATTGTACTCTTTGAAAACTACAAACAAATAATTAAATACATTATTTTTTGTGTGTGGCAACGGTGTCACTCCTAAAACATTTTTTTCCAGGCATTTTATTATGGAAAATGACGTGGATAAAACTGGATATTCAAATACTCACGTTTTTACGTTCAATACTCTGACTATGGTTTCGGCATGGCACGGTACAGTGCTAAGCAAGACGAGGCCGCGCGGGCGTTGTATGCTGCTTTGACTCTTTGAAGAAGGCCACTGGATGTGGATGAAACTGTAGTAGGTGTATCCGAAGTAAAACGTGAGTAATTCCGCATGAATAAAAGAAAAAATTCAACGCATTTTCAGAAGGATTCATATTGTAAAACATCCTTTATGTGATAAGTTTTCTATGTCAAAGTAATTAGATGAAACGCGGATGGTATATGTAATAACGCCTGTCCATGGCTGTTGCTACGATACCCGGAACTGAGTAACAAATTGTAGTCCAAGACGTCGCCGCTGTGGCGCTCATTACTTTGAAATTGGTTAAGAGAAGCAATATTGAGACAAATATAAATTATTAGTTGCGAATGATCTATCTAGTTTTCCACAAGTTTTGAGAGGAATCTTGAATGTTAGTCTTCGTAATAACTGATGTCCTGACTAAATAAAACTGATATAAAATCAATATACTTTTTTTTTGTCAGTCTGTCTGTTGCCTGTACACTGAAATAGTTCTGCCAATCTTGGGGAATTAATATTGAAATCTAATCATCTTTTACAACGCGGGTTACACCGAGGCTTAGATAGTAATTACTTGTATTCGCTGTTATCGTCGTTTTGGCTGGTATACATCATAACAACGGGTTCCTCCTACTCTATTCTATGGGGAAATCGGTCTCGAGGAATGTGGAGATTATGGAGGGTGCGATCTCAACGACCAGATCTCCGGGCGGAGTTAGAGCAAGCTCAGGACACGTTGACTGCTTTTTTAAAATACTAAATAGGCTTACGTTTGACTGCCATCTCATCTGATGTTAAGTGATGATACGGTCTAAGATAAAGCACGCTTGCCTAGAAGATACCGATTTACTCTTGACTTTATGATAACTTAATTATATCCACATTATATTCCACCCAGGCTGCGCATTCCACTATCTAGTGGTCCGCACAATGAACGTGGAATCAAATCGCTTCTTGGCTTTGTGGACTCAGCGCGAGATTCTCATCACCTTATGTCTTCCTCTTTTTTTGCATCTGTTATAAAACACCCACACGAGTAGCGCACTCTTTCTTCAGACGGTCAAAATGCTTTTTACAGTGGGCCGTATAGATAATAAACTATAGGTTACTATTGATTACTTGCCTATAGTCCATATCTGCAAGGTATGAGCGAGGATTCCATTGTACGTAATAGTCGACCTTTCCCACAGTTATTTAGGTAACCGACGTTAAATATTCAATCGATTTCGATCCAGCCACTACCAGCGTTGGAAATGAGGGCATTCAGGGCGGAGTATTGGGTAGTTATAGATATCGAAAGACGGTAGATAATATACGTATTTAAAGATATAGAGAGGAACGAAACACTTTCCGGGTGGTAAGAGAGAACGTCACTCACCTTTACAGCGGCATCCAAAATGTTGCATAACAAAACAAAGATCAGTGCATCGCTCTTGTGGCGTTCGTTCCTTTGTGACATTCGATAGTTAGTCTCGACAGCCCTGTAATTTCTCTAGCTGTAGTACCTTTCAAACCGGAACACAGTAATATTATACGTGAGATACCTTCTCACGTTGGCGGTAGATTTTCAATTTTAAAGTGATTTCGATCAAAGAAACAATGTTTTTTTATGATTGAGGCTAAGGGTTTGACTACAATTCACCTGATATTAAGTGAAGGTGTGGTCGAAGTTGGTAAACACACCAAGTCTGTAATGGAACTTGCTCTCAACTGAAGCTGCCAGTACACTTTCAACTTTAGGGTGGTAGCTAACCAGTCGAATACTAGAAAGTACCCTACCACCACGCTAAGGTTTCCTCACGATGGTCGATGATGATGGCTATAATAGCCAGCGTGGTAGTAAGTGGGATATTAGTAAGTACTACCTACTATTATGGTATAGTTTTCACACGATATTTAGCTTTACCAGCTCTTGTTGGGATATGAACCCACGTCCTGAGACGTACGATCTGAACTCGCTAAACTCGCTAGCCGATATAGCTTTAGTCTCAATTTAGCTACTTAAGTTCATAATTCAAAAATGTTTTCGAGACTATTAGAAAAAAGGAAAATTAGTGAAGTCCAGAAACTAAGTACTTTAATGACATTTTAACAGAATAGACATTCTGTTAAAATGTCATTAAATGTCCGGTCAACTAGTAAAGCAGAAGTAAATTTTATTCACTGTTAACAATTAAAGTAATGAGCTTACATCAAACGAAGTACGTGAATTCCTGACCACCGGTACCAAAGGACCTCAAATCGAGCCCACAACCTCAAGAATGTAAGACTGTTCTTCCATCATTCAATAGGTAATTAATTCAGTTATAAGTAAAATTATAAAACCCTTCCGGTCATCCAGGCACTATATGTAGATCCAGGTAATAAGCTATGTGTATGCCAAATTTCATCTAAATCCGTTCAGCCGTTTTTAACCGACTTCAAAAAAGGAGGAGGTACTCAATTCAACTGTTTTTTTAAATATTTGTTTCCTAAGAACTTTCGACTGGGTGAACCGATTTTGATGTTTTTTTCCAGTCATTTTAATTTGGTCCAAATGAGGTCGGTTTTTTTTTCTTTATTGCGTGATTGAGTAACAAACATCCAAACTGTCACATTTATAATATTGGTAAGATTTGTTTTAGTTCAGTATATTGACTCAGTATTGAAGATTCCTTATTGCAATTCATTAGAAACATGCATAATTTAAAAAGTTAAGTGCTATTTTTGTCCTTTTCATGCGATTTAATATTTTCTTTAGACTAAAAGAGACAGAAATAAAATATTTTGTGTTAAATTTGAACCCTCACCCTTTAATAAAGGGGACGTCAAAGCGCTTGCGTGAATCAATAATCTACCTTGCACCACGCTACTAAACCACCCTTCTTATGTTGCTATTTACGAAATACATTTCTGGGTCTTGTCGAGCTTATTTCACAAGTTTTGTAGCAAAAGCAGCAATGTATATTACAAAGTTCGTATAACCGTTAAATAGCAAAGCGTTTGTAAAAACTTTGGTGCGAGATCACGCATGCGCCCTGCATCCATGGACCAAATCAAATCAAGTGTAATTTGAGATTGAAGTAAAGTGCATCCATTTTGTGTAAAAAATATAAAAAAATACAATTTAAAGTGAGTATTATCGTATTATTTACTGGACTGACGAATTGAGATATACATACATAGAAAAAAAAATGTTTTTATTCCGACATTGGAGTCAGAAAGCCAATACCTAAATTTTACTAAGAGAATAATGGCATCGTTGTCATTTGTTTGTGTTACATAAACATTGTTCTAATTCTGAAGTACCCCCAAAAAAGCTAAATTTAAATTGTTTTTCCTTTCTATTTTAAAGACTTGTTTTAAGGTTTCATAGTAAACTAAAGAGTTTATAGTGGCGACGAGTTCTTTTAATTACAATGCCTATAGGGCTATTGTGCTGTAAATGTATACATGTACGATGGTAATTAAGATTACAACGAGAAAAATAGGGTAGCAATAGTTATAAAACAACCTTTTTTTATGTGACAATTGAAAACTATTTACAAAATTAAAAGTATAAGTATTTTATCAGTTATCTGGTTCTAATAGTTCACGCTTTGCTTAGTTTGGGACTAGATGGCGCTGTGTGAAAAGTCCTACGATTGCTTTTACTATTTCAAAATTGTATCCCTTATATACATTTTTTCATTATCACGGGTACAAAATCCCCTTCGGAATTGAAAAATTGTAGAAACCTATTATAATACTCTATAGTCGTATCTACAGTTATATAACACATCATGAAATCGTTGCTTTCATGTGATCCAGGATGACGTGCGGGTCAGAATGCCTGTCCCTGGGCCCGCCGCCGGACTCGATCCTCCACATGCCGCCCCCGCCGCTGCCGGCATTCCTCGCCAATGCCGCCAATCTGACGCCCCCATGCGGCCGCGCCTCCAAGTGCCCCACTCTGCCGAACACAGAAGACAACTCCTTGTTTCCTGGAGTCGAGTACCATGAGCTGCCACGACACGGTGAGATGCAAATGCGACCTAGTACATAACGGAAGACCAGCATCAATTTTTTACAACAGGCATCATGCTAACTTGAGCTTGACTATTTAATATTAGACAATAGACAGCACTTTATTTGTGACATAATAACAATTTGCAAAAATAAAGAAACGACAAACATGGATATAAAACTAAAAAAGATATCTTTAATCTTTATGTACCGGTTTGTGACATAAAGATTAACGATATCTTTTTTTGTTTCCTCAACTTAGCATAGCGCCGACTGTACCCAGCCAGCGCTGGTCTTCCGTCGAGGCCAGCAGGAGACGTCACGCACGCGTGTCCCGAACGGTAAACCATGTCGCTGTCGGCGGCACACTAGGTTTTTTTTTTTTTATTATATTAGATCCAAAAAAAAAGAAAATAAATAACCGCGTAGATAATAATAATAACAAATTATTGACTTCACCATAGGCATATAAATATGTATAATTAGATATACAATCAAATTATTAAATAAAAAAGTAAGTTGCCTATCAAATCAAATTAATATAATGTAAACTTAATTTATCTATTAAAATTACAAATTAAATTATTTTAATAAGCACTTAACTTGAGAACGACTGAACCATTTTAGCCGAGATATTTATATTTTACTGTTCATGCATTATATTAGTAGTAAGAATTCGTCATGGTTCTAGCTTTTCTTTTACGGTTGACAGGCTAAGTGTTTGACGACAGCTCACTTAGTGGTGTGGTCAAAGATGGTAAACACACCTAGCCTAGAATGGAATGGAATGGAACTAAAATTTTGGTAGTCCCCTTGATACGTCCATTTGGAAGGACGATCCAATAAAATCCGGTAACGGTTGTTGTTCTAGAGCCAGCGAGTTCGGACGACACGTGGTTCCTGGTGCTGATCACATGCTGCGTTGCTGTGCTCTGTATCGCAGCCTTACTCGCGCTGTTCCTGCTAAAATGCAGAGAGTAAGTAACACTATTAACCACAAGCGTAGATACAGTTTGGATATGGGGAACTTTAAGTTGCAAAACAAAGTCCAGGGCATCGCTGCTTTGATGCTCATTACTTTGAGATTTTCGATGGTTAGTCTCAAGTCTTTCTAGCTGCAGTACACTTCAAACCGACGACCTTTACTTGGTGGTAGATCTCCTTACCAGGAGGTATTTCAATTCTTTTTTTTTAATGTAAAAGTAATGAGAAAAAAGAAACGCTCTCCTGATTCGCGCAAAAGTAAGCTCAACTAGTTCTTCCTTGTTCTGGTTAACGTTTTTGGGTAAAGTAAAGGAAGTTTATTGATATATATTTTAAGTATATTTATATCAAAAATTCCTTAATTTAACAATCAAGGTAAATACGTAAGATATGTTGACTTTTTTAGACTACGTATCTGATTAATTGTAGATCACAAATTTTACTCTTAATGAAAAAAGAGTTAAATGTCAAACGCAGACTACTCTATGTGTCAAAAAAACTTATCTAACGTTTTTTTGGAATTCTCACTATTCAAGACCATGCCATGCCCGCAAAAACCCTTAAAAATACCGCTCGTATCCAAGAAGGTTCAGAGAAGCCCTGAGGGTTGATGTTAAGCGACATTGCGCTTAGCGCACCTAGCCTGGAATAATGGGACTGGCTCATAAACGACAGTGTCGGAACACATACGATGCTAGGCAGATTTTGAATATTTATTTATTTATTTTGAATCTTTATAAAAGTTAGGCAACTTTTTCTTGAGGTAGATACAAACAATACAGACATTTGATTCTAGTAAATATTATAAACTGGTCCGTTTATGCAGCTCTATTCTTATCTGCGTTTTTAGTAAAGCATACCTGCATAGTTATAAATTTTGATTTTGCAGATAAATAAATAATCGTATGCTAGCCGTGTAAACGTGGTAGCTTTATTCGATGACGAAGCTGACCTATCTAAATTTATATGGAGGTCTTTTTTGGATCTATCTATGCCACCTAACAACTTATCTAGAGTAAAGAAAAAATATATCTTTCACCATTGACAGCTTTCTCAAATTCAACAGCTTTTTCAATGCCTTCAGGGCGCGACGCGGTTGCAAGAGCGGAACAGGCAAGGCCGGGGGATCCAATGCTCTCTACGGGGGTGCAGCCTTGGACTCTCGTGTGCTTTGGGCCGCTCTAACCCCTCGGGGGACGCGGCACTTCGTCGCCGACACATACCCCCATGACGACACCGAAGATCATCACTACGAATGCGTAGAACCCCCTCTATACAAACTTGGACCTCCAGAAGACTTGACCATCACTAGACATTTTAACGTCGAGTACGAAGACCCGGCTCCTTTGATCGAGAGCTACACTGATAGGACAGAAGAGTATTTCAGAAATGGAATGGATACTATTCGCAGAACGCGCCCGCTCGTCTCGTCTCCCACTCGCATTGAGCGTCCGAATCTGCCGCCTTTGAACCTACAGCCTAGAACGCTCCGCCGCGCACCTCATTCCCGTCGAGTTAGTGATGCGAATAACCCGGAGAAATCGACCATCTGAACCGAGGGGGGCGCGGTGTTTTCCGTCGCCGACTCAGCTGATATCGATTACGATTGGCAGCCGATTGAAAACGCGAGCGTCCCAGTCGATCGACTCGTGTAAGAACCGCTTGCTATGGTGTTGTTTCTGTGGACTCTCTCAGTGAATTTTAACAAACATAAACTAAACTGCTATTTTGTGGTGTGTCTAATGCTAAAAAAGGGGATAAGCTATAAAAGATTGCTTATCGACACTTTTTTCTTTAACGCCACAGATTTTATCTAAAGTAGATCACCTGTATGCTACTAGCGATTGATATACATTAGATGTGCGGATTGCAAAAAAAAATACATTATCTTATCCATTCAGCACTGGTTAAATGCACTAACCACGTAGAATAAAAACAACGCTGATAAAATTGATAAACAAACGCACGAAATACAACTTGCCAACAGTTTCAAACAAATGCTATTCGCACATCTTCAAAGAAATAAGAAATGCAATATTTTAACTTAGATACAGGTTAGCAAAATAGTAATATTGTTGTAATGATTGTGTACCTACCTATACATGTAAAAATAATGTATCTAATTGCAAAGACGGGAGAGATGTACCTAGTTATCAGTTTGGATTTTTTTACTCTTAGACATAGTTTTGTAAATTGCACGAAACAAGCGAGGGTGTAAGTTTCTAGTCTCATCTACTAGTCATATTTACCTAGCTTCTCTAAATGGTAAAGATTAATGTCTATTTTATTCACTAAATCAAAAATCTAATATATGTGTAATTTATTACTTATACCTACTATTTATTTAAGGATAAAGTAGACTGTGTGTGATTTCAAATCGATTAATTTTTAGTGTAATGAGCCAGTTTTGTACCGTTATAAAATGCATTTTATTTATGACATTCGTAGTTTTTTTGTTTGATTATCGCTACCTACTCTACAAGTATAAGCCCCGTTGGCAACATTCGGAATATTAGCATATGTCGGATCGATCGCCACTGTTTTACTAGGCTTATATAAACTTTAATACTCGAAAAGACATAAGTTGTGGAAAATTATTTATTATACTCGACTTTTCCGCGATTCCAAAGCCCTATTAAAACTTTTAAATTCAACATATTTGACACTGGCGAGGACATAGAAAGCGATGGCAAAAAAAATAATTGAAAAGTATTGTCTTGTCTATATGTCAACTTGACGTTGATGTTGGAATATTAACTGACGTGACGCTAAAGAACTAACCTCTCGTGTTTATTTTCGTTTTTTAAATTAATTTATTTGTAGTGAAAATGAAATAATAACCTTGTTATTTCTTGACTTTTCTTTTTAGCGAAGTAAGACTTTACTCTAAACTAAAGAGAAATATAATAATATCATAATGTCAGAAGACGTGATTAAACATTCGGTGCACACCCTGGTCTTCAGATCTTTGAAAAGATCCCATGATATGTTCCTCTCGAACCAAAGTTTGCTGCCACCAATCGATGAAAAAGCGTAAGTATATCTTCATCTATGATATCAAGTCATTGACAAAATCGAATTTTCTTTTTTGCATTAACAACAAACTCTCATAAAGACTGCAATTTACTCCTTACCCGACAGCTCAAGTGTTATTATTTTTTGTTTAATTCGAGTTCTTGTAATCCTAAAAGATAGATTTTGGATTAGATTGATTCATCACCATCTTAATGTATGTTGTAGAGATTCCATGTATGACATGCAAATCTATGTTTTTTTTACAATAAAACCAGAAAGTACCTCTTATTTATTTACTCGTAGTTTTACTACTTTACTAGCAAACTAGCAAGAGCAAATATTGAAAGTTATAGTGTTATACATTTTACCATTTTTTTTACCATTCTCTAATAGTAAACATACAATATATTATATACATAATGAAATAATTTCCAGAGAAAATATTTTGAAAAAGGTTAAAGCAAGAGATAGCTATGGACAAGTAATGACAGCAGTGCACAATTCTCAATCTGCTAAACAACATGAGGCATTGAGTCGACCTGACACTCCATTGGATTCTACAGGTAATTTATTTAACATTTACAAAGGTATTTGGTTTGTAGACATGCCATTCTTAACCATAAATAGCAGCATTATTTCTAAATTGGGTAAATATTCCGTATCGTGCCACCAGCGATTTTGAAGCTGATTTTTTTTATGACTTGGTTATGAGTTCTCAACACCATAACTGGTGTTGTGATGATGATAAAATTACACTTTTTTTTTAGCTAAAAAAGGTTATGCGCCCTCATAACAACACTAGTTATGGTGTTGAGAACTCATAACCAAGTCATAAAAAAAAATCAGCTTCAAAATCGCTGGTGGCGCGATACGGAATATTTACCCTAAATTGATATTGTCTAATAAAGCAAACAAATAGATTTATTTGTTTGATTAAAATTTCCTATGTTATATAATTTCAGGGAAAATTTTACAGGAAGAATGCTTGAGAAGAAATGAAGGCTATAACATAGACATCTACATATAAATCCATATCAAATAAAAATTATGAAAACTAGGGTAGCAAATAGCCATGCTGTAAAATCATTTATTTATATCATGCTATATTTCAGTTAGCCTCTCAGATTAATTTAGCCGTCTGCAAAAATTATTAGTCAGTTAAATTATTTTCACCCATAATCTTTTAATTTCCAGAGATAGCAGAATCAGCAGCACTAGGTTCAGAAGGTGCCATGCTGCCATACACGGGTCCTTCCCCCTCTCCTGCGCCTGCGCCTCCAGCTGGCGCTCTCACCATTCCAAGGAAGCCCCCTACAATGCCCAAACCCAAATGGCATGCTCCATGGAAACTGTTCCGGGTCATATCGGGACATTTGGGCTGGGTACGGTGTGTTGCTGTTGAACCTGGAAATGAGTGGTTTGCTACTGGTATGTAAGAAATAAAAAGCGATTGTACAGCAGGCATATAAAGTTCTTATTTATGGTTCAGAAAGCATTGCAATATCACAGTACTTCATGCTTATTCATAAAAGAACTCTTAGATATGTAGGTTTCGTCACTATGTTTTCTTCACCGTTTAAAGTTATCGGCAATACACACATAACTAAGGAAAGACAGAGGTGCATATCCTGGGATTCGAACCCAGGACCTCGAGATTGTTTGGTGGTTGATTGGTCTCTCAACTAGGCTGCTGAAAACTATGACAAACATGACTTGTTTAAGTTGGACTTCACATACACTAAGCTACGCCAGTATTGTAGGCTTCTGTACAATAAAAAAAAAAAAAAAAACTTAAGAAAGAAGTGAAAATCAGAAGATTAGGCAACATGCCGTTTTTTTTAAAAGCCTTTGTCTATAAGTGAACTATGAAAAACTGATTTTGATGACAATAAGTTAGGTATTGTTGATTAAACGAGTTGGTTTGTAATTTTTCCAGGCGCCGCAGATAGAGTGATAAAAATATGGGACTTGGCCAGCGGGAAGCTGAAAGTGTCTCTTACTGGACACGTCAGCACAGTCCGAGGGTTGGAAGTATCCTCCAGGCATCCATATCTATTCAGCTGCGGAGAAGACAGACAGGTCAAATGCTGGGATCTGGAATATAATAAGGTATATCGACTTTTATTTGTTATAAAGATCTTCAAAATTCAACTAGTATTGGATTCCTATAGCTGTAGTCTATCTAGGTGAATACCCCAACTAAAATAAAGAAATGGTATTTTGATATGAATAGCAACCTTTTTATATTTGAAAGGAATCTAGATAAAATAATAATGAGCCCAAACGTGATGAGTCTAATATTTACCATTGCATTACATTACTTAAATAAGAGCTATGGTACAGCCATCATGAATTGCCTTAACTTAAATTACAAATATTTTATTAACACCAAAGGTACAAATCACTTTTTCATTCATATTTAAAAATAACATTAAAAATGTTAAAATCATAGCACATGTTAGGATAATAATAGTATGTCAATATGATTAAATGTCAATAAAAAAATTATAATTAGGCTTTAAATCATACGAAATAATTTACTATCTAATTTCCCTATAAAATGTGAAAATCTCGCCAACAATACTCAAAATTAACCAAACACATATAATCACAGACTTCTTCTAATTAGCAGATGCTCTAATAGCCTCAGGAGAATGCCTTGATCGCATCATTACTTCTCACCATAAAAAAAAGCACTCAATGCCAATAGAACTAAAACTTAAAACACGTCTCACATTACCATGTCGATAATGTGAACCAATAAATTTTTCCCCTACCAAATATTGTCTAACGCGGCTCAAGAAGTTTTCACTTCAAAAATATACTTTCGGTTCTCTTGGTCAGACCTGATACCATGGATATAACACCCAACCCTGACTAGAAAACTTTACCCTCTTTTTGGTGCAGTCGGTTAATTCAAGTAGTAAAAATGCTAAAAGAATGCCTTACATATAAAATATTTTCCGTCCTAAGTACAGACACGACGATTTTAGTTCGGTGAATAGAAACTAGATGGCGTTAGTAAAATGTTAAAACGCGCAAGCAACTTGTAGCAAAACAATGATGGTATTCATTCAGTAACTTTATCAAGTATGTTTTCCTTCACTAGAAAAGCTCAAGCTCAAATCTCACGATTTGAGAAACTGTTTTTGCATGGACTGGTACATCCTCGGATGTATCATCCTGATAATACTTGAAACTCTGAAAGAATAATAAATAAACTTTCTAAGTAACATACAGTTACAGTTGTCCTGTTCCAGATGAATAATCTTGAACCTTGTGTTGTACCTTTATTCTCGTCACGTTTGTACCTCTAACTCTTGTACTGAAATATCGTAAATAAATTATATCGCGCTGTTTTTATTTTTCTATGCGTTTTAATTTGAGGGATAATTTTATGAACTTACGAGGAAAAATAATTTATAGTAATGCACGAGTATAATTATGCCAGTGATATTTATAAGACTTATAAGTGATGAAAGCTTTTGTTTTTATTTATATTGTTTCATTTTAATTATTTTTTATAACAGCAAGAAGGTTCGGTGAATTATGTTTGTTCTGAGTGGGAATCGAACCCACGCCCTACAGCTCAGGCAGACATACTCCCAATGAGCCAACAAGGCTGTCAAAAACATTTTGATTTAAAAATTGTTTTGGGCAGGTGATCCGGCACTACCACGGGCACTTGTCGGCCGTGTACACGCTGTCGCTGCATCCGACGATCGACGTGCTGGTGACGGCGGGCCGCGACGCCACCGCGCGCGTCTGGGACATGCGCACCAAGGCCAACGTGCACACGCTCACCGGCCACACGGACACCATCGCCTCGCTCGCCTGCCAGGCCGCCGAGCCTCAGGTAATGCTATGTGGGATGGTGGTAAAGCACTTTTTAGTACTCGCCTGGCTAGCTACCACTCATGTTAAAAATATACTGCCTTGCACCTAGCGGTGTGTTCCAGCAGCTTCTCTAACTTAACATCAACTAATATTTTGTACATTTTCTTAGTTTCAATAAATTAAATGATTATTATATTATTAACTGAGATGTGGACAAAACAACTAAACTGTCAAATAAATAAATATTAAATTGGACGTAACGTTACAGTGTTAGATTACATGTAGGTCTTATAAATATAAAAAAGTAACATTTTATCAAACACATCTCTACAACACTGGATTACATATAATACATATAATAATAATTTATTTATTTTTCTACTAGATATGCTTTAAACTTTCTCAAAACTTATATCCTACTAATATAAAATAAAATAGGACATAATATGTACTTTCATTTCACTTTTTTTTAAACCACTGGTAGTCACACTCGGATTCCTAGTTTTGCGGAGAAAATAATGAAAGACAACAAATATAATAACAATAAAATTAACAAAAAGAGGTCGCTGTAGTGGCCAATGCTCCAAAAAATATAAATTCTCACAATAACACCTATAAAGTACTTAGAAGATACATATCGAAGGCACGCGATTACAGCTCCATGTGCCGCGTCACTCGTGGACTCAACGCATTCCTCAAACAGTGGGCCGACATTCTGAAATGTCTTTTGACTTTCTGTGAGCAGTATTCTGTTTGACGGATCGGTGATCAGTGTGATGTGTCAATCATCAAACTTTCACTTGACGTAAATAGTAATGGTTAAATTGTTTCTCATGTTGTTCTTTGTTTTTTGTGTTATATTTTAATTATTACTTGGTATTTAAATTCCTAAGTTTGACTGTTTTTTTTTTTTTTTTTATATCTGACATTGCAAATTTAATTGATAAATAAGTATAAGTGATTGTTGTGCCGTTCTTATTATTGTAATAAATAAATATAAGATATTTACTTTTATGGAGAGTTTCCGTTTCATTGACAGAACTAAGATTAAAGATTTTTTTAAAAGCGTAAAAAAGTTTGCTTTTTATTTTTTTATGGCTAACAGGCTAGGTGTTTGACTACAGCTCACCTGATGTTAAGTGACGGTGTGGTCGAAGATGGTAAGGCACACCTAGCCTGGAATGGAACTGGCTCTCAAGTGAGGCTGCCGGAACACACCGTTAGATGCTTGGCGACAGATTTTCAACTTGAGGGTGGTAGCTAGCCAGCCGAGTACTAGCCTACCACCACGCTATGGTTTCCTCACGATGTTTTCCTTCACCGGTAGCTCAAGTTCATTGTTGGGGTTTGAACCCACGCCCTTCGGCATGCGAAACTACCGCGCTAACCACTGAGCTATCATCGCTACAAACTTGTACTTAGGAAATACTAGTTACGACATGACACATACTTTATCAGCTGTAACTCATCTAAAAATCTACATTTGCTTAGATGTATGGTTTTATAAGCAATAACTATCTGTTTGCAGATAATAACTGGTTCGCACGACTCGACCATCCGTCTGTGGGATCTCGCAGCAGGGAAGTCGCTCTGCACGCTCACCAACCACAAGAAATCAGGTACTGACTTGCTAACATTTGTTCACTGTGTAACATCCTTTACAGGAAATCTGCAGTCTGGAGACGTACTCCTGTCCCACTTTAGAATGGGCTTTTTATAATTGCAACATATGAACTGTGAGAACTTTCAAATATTATTTACTTTACATTGGCAGCACATATCTAGTTTCTAGTAAATATGTTTAAGGTTTTAGTACATTTCAATATCTATCTAAATAATCTGAATTTCGGAAACGGCTCCAACGATTTTCATGAAATTTAGTATGCAGGAGGTTTCGGGGGCGATAAATCGATTTAGCTAGGTTTCATTTTTAGAAAAAGAAAAAATACCATCCAGGTACTTTTATTGATAACACCAGTTACAAATCAAATTTCGTTTTAAAAACATCATTAATAAAGTAACAAAATATTAACTACATGTCAATATAGAAATTGGTTGTCAATAAAAACTAAATATATCAAGTTAAATTGGTCAAAGTCAATCAGTCAAGTCCGAGTCATACCTTAGCAAAGAAATGTCTTTACAAACTTTTATTCTATTTTCTTTTCGGAATTTTGAATACGACCCGACAAAATACAATCACATCATTTGTCCATGCACTCAGGCGCATCGGCACTTAAAATTAAATAAACTTCAACAAGTAACTTGAAAACATTTTTGATGATTGTTTTTTTTTACAGTGCGTTCCATAGTAGTCCACCCGACGCTATATACGTTCGCGTCGGCGTCCCCCGACAACATCAAGCAGTGGCGGTGCCCCGAGGGCAAGTTCATACAAAACCTGTCGGGGCACAATGCCATCGTCAACTGTATGGCAGTCAACCCGGAGAGCGTCCTCGTCAGCGGCGGAGACAACGGGACTATGTACTTCTGGGACTGGCGGACCGGGTACAACTTCCAGCGGTTACAGGTTAGAATTTTCAACAATTTCCGGAGGTAACGTGTTAGAATTCAATACAACTTTTAGAAGTTACAGGCTAGATTTCAATACAACTTGCAGAGGTTACAGCTTAGAATACAATAAAACTGAAGTTACAGGTTAGATTTCAATACAACTTCCAGAGGTTACGGGTTAGAATGCAATAAAACTTTCAAAAGTTATAGGTTAGATTTCAATACAACTTCCAGAGGTTACAGGTTAGAATGCAATAAAACTTCCAGAAGTTACAAGTTAGATTTCAATGCAACTTTCAAAAGTTACAGGTTAGATTTCAATACAACTTCCAGAAGTTACAGGTTAAAATTCAATGCAACTTCTAGGAGCTATTACAATACAGAGTTATAAACCTTGGAATGTACTAAGCCGAAAGAAGGTCTTATCATTATCTGTGTATGTGACTTTGTATTATTTTCTGTACAAAATTTGATTTTATCGCAACGTTATAGTTTTATCTATGTTATGACGTTAAGTGATGATCGAAGATGGTATACACATCTAACCTAAAATTGAACTGACTCTAGTGGCATATAGTAAAAATTGTTTAGCACAACACTCGCTTTTGGTCTCAGTACACTCCAAGCTTATAATTCTAATTTTTTTTTATGGCTGACAGGCTAGTTGTTTGACCACAGCTCAGTTGATGTCAAGTGAAGGTGTGGTCGAAGATGGTAAACACAACTAGCCTGGAATGGAACTGGCTCTCAAGCGAGGCTGCCGGAACACACTGTTAGATGCTTGGCGGCAGATTTTCAACTTGTAGCCAACTGAGTACTAGAAAGTACCCTACCACCACGCTATGGTTTCCTCACGATGTTTTCCTTCACCGGCAGCTCAAGCTCATTGTTGGGGTTTGAACCCACGCCCTTCGACATGCGAACTGACCGCGCTAACCATTGAGCTATCATCGCTACAAAACATATGTTTATATAACAGGCGGCAGTGCAGCCCGGCTCGATGGACTCTGAAGCGGGGATATTCGCAATGACGTACGACCAGTCCGGGTCCCGCCTCCTCACGGCCGAAGCGGACAAGACGATCAAGATATACCGCGAGGACGAAACCGCCTCCGAGGAAACTCACCCCGTCAACTGGCGCCCCGAGATACTTAAGCGGAGGAAGTTTTAGTACACAAATAAACTGTTTTTTTAAGAACATGTGGCTTTTTTTTCGTTGAACAAGCGTTAACTCTTACCACCAGGAAGCGTTTCCTTTCACGCTGTAATTAGTTTGTAGGTCATTTAACACACGTTGTAGGTAATCACGCTCGAGGCAGCGAACGCTCTTATAAATATAAATATTGTAGGACACATAACACACAGCGCCATCTGACCCCAAACTAAGCGGAGCTTGTGTGATGGAAGTCAGATAACTGATAGCATACATATTTTTTTTTTGTAAATACATTCATATAATACATACAGAACACCCAAACAGAACAAACATTTTGATTATACCATAAAATGTTTGTCCTTGGCGGGAATCGAACCCAAGCCCTACAGCTCAGGCAGACATACTCCCAAAGAGCCAACAGGGCTGTCTGTCTTGATCAGTCTTTAACTACCCCGACCACCTCTGACGGCAGCGGGAATAGGATTACAGAGACAAAAAAAACATTATAAGAGCATATTATACACCGCATATAACAACCATTGACGTAACTATAGCGATAAGTTACACACAGACACAAAGCATAGTCTGCATTATTTTTCATGTTTACTAATAATTAGTCTGTTAAAATTATATTTTATTGTACCTGTACTGTAGTGCATTTTATTACAAATATTATTTTTCGTGTTGTTTCCAATATCCGTCGAAGCTTATAATAAAGTCGCCACTACTTTACTAAAGCATGAATAGATTTGACTGGCACGAACTGGACTTTGACTAAAAAGATAAAGAAACTGAAGACAGGCCGGCCGGTATCAATATATAATAATAAAAATCTTGACGCATGCAAATTTACTAAGTGCGAAGCCAAATACAGTAGACATTTTTATAAGCATGGACACCCAGAAACAGATCTAACATCTCTGCTCGTCATATTTTGCACGGGAAACGAACCCACGTCTCGCAGTTCGCAGCTGCAGCATGCGTTGACAGGCAGTTAATTTGTTCAAGTTTCTTGCCATGTTTCATAGCTCTACATCTAAGTAAAATATTCTTGAATAGAATGAAGAATAAAACTTTGTAAATTGGATTTAAAAACTTTATTTTGTTACAAAATTCTAAAACTAGATATAGGTGATTATTATTAAAGCAATCAAATAAAGAACATTACATGGGTACATGCCATTTCTGACACCTATATATACCTAACTTAGGCACAATACAATTTTAAGAGAATGTATTTTCGAGATCTTTACATTGTTATTTCTATTTCTTCGACACTAACTGACAATAACATGATTCAATAATGTAAAAATATGACGTATCTAAGTATTATAGCATAAAATATAAAATTGAGCCTGCCAGCAAGCTGTAAAGATTTCAAAATTATGCCAACATTTTATGTCTGCTCATTTTATACCAGTCTCATGATTTTTCACAAATTCAATACAATTTTCCGCCCTTCATTCAGCTCATATATCCCTCCCTCAGTTTTTCATGGCAAAATCGCCCCCATCTCAAAGAATTAGCCAAATTACTAAAAAAAAACACATGGATGTGTTTACCAAACAAAAATCACAAAAATATTTTAACACATATCTCATATACTCGTAATGGCGAGAAACAACGTTTAGTGAGAGTAAAACAGTACTTAAATAATAACAGTGCTTTTATATAGTATAGTAAAAACGAAGAAATTCGATACTATTCTAGCAATATTAAGAGAATTGAAAAAACTTTTTTTTTCAGAGAAAATCAATGTGTTAGTTTTTTTTTTATACCAATTAAAATGACTACTTATTTTTTAAAGACAATTCCATCGCAGGCCTGTGTAATAAGCTGACGTGGTTTTAAAACATTTTTGTTTTACTTATGTGCGAAGTAAAGACGAGGCCGCTCGCGTATTGTACTTAGCTTTGTCTCCGTGAAGAAGGCCACCGGATGTGGCCGAAACTATAGTATCCGATACAATTAAACGTGAGTAATCCCGCATAAGTAAAACGAACACCATCATATTCATCACGTAATTGTTATAACCCACAAGATCAAGATAAGATTAAATATGTCAACTAAAATCTTCTAAATTACTCATGTTGACGCTTTATTAATGCCACACGTCATTTAATAGTGCAAACTCATAAATAATTTTATCTGATTAGCTGTCTTGAAGCAAGCTGTGATGAATGGACCCAGAAGTGGTGCGATCACATCTCGTCGTCCAAGTCATCCTCTTCCACCGGGAAGTCGCCCAACGTCACGTACACTGGCTTCACGAACCCGCCGTATTTAGGGGAGCAGGTGAAGTAACGCTTACCGTTTACTCTGTAATAGAAATGGTTACAATTATATATAAGCATATACAGATACACACCCATTATCTCTCTCACACGCACCCATATTCTCTCTCTCTCTCACACACACGCTCGCACATTATCTTTTACACACACACACACACACACACATTATCCTTCTCTCTCTCACACACACACTCACACATTATCTTTCACACAAACACACACAATATCTTTCTCTCTCCCTCACACACACACACATTATCGCACACAAACACATATACACACATTATCTTTCTCTCTCTCAAACTCACACGCACACACGTTATATATATCTCAAACACACACACCCACACACATTTTCTCTCACACACACGCACACTCATTCTCTCTCACACACACAAAAATTATCTCTCTCACATACACCAAGCAGTAATGTGTAAACATTACTGTGTTCCAGTTTGAAGGGTGCTGTAGCTAGGGAAATCACAGGGCTGTTAAAACTAACCATCGAAAATCTCAAAATAATAGCCAAAGCAGTGATGTCCTGGATTTGTTTTGTTACTTAAAGTTCTGTGCATCGTCGCAATGATCGTGAACACGCGTTACTTACTATCAGGGGAACTTCTCGTTCGTCTTATTATCTTTACATTTAAAACAAAACACTGAAAATCCGTAACGAAGAAAAGCCTCGTCTATGGGTAGATGTTTGTGTACTTACGAGCCATCATTCTTCCCGCGCGGTTCGTCGTACTCGACACCGATCCAGAAGCCGCGGGCGCCGTCAAGCGGTCCGTTGTACCGCACGGTGGCGCGCCGCACCGGCTGCTGCGGGACGCGCACCTCACACCGCGCGCCCACTAGCACTGCCTCCGCCAACCTAAATACAAGGATTGCTGGGTCATTTTGTTTTATGGTTGACAGGCTAGGTGTTGTTCACAGTTCAGTTGATGTTAAGTAACGTTATGGCCGAAGACGGTAAGCGCATCTACCCTAGAATAGAACTGTCTGTCATGTGAGCCCGCCGGAACACACACACACAAACTCCCGCACACACACACTTACGCACTCGCACACTCACTCAAACACACATTCACACACACTTTGAATTAAGACATGGTACATCTCAGAAGATGTGAGTGAAACAGGATGTGACTAATTTTTAATAAATCAGACAGAAATAAAAAAATAACAAAAAAGTAGGTAAGTATTTCCATACTTAGCTTCCTCTTTCAGTTCTTGTTCCTGCTGCTCCTTCATTTTGCTCATCTCTTCCTCATTGTACTTGCCGAGTCGGTTTCGCTGCAGGAAGGAGCGGAGTGTATCACCTTTCTTCTCATATTCTTCCTCAGATAGTCTGAACCTAAAAAAACAATCATGCTCATATTAAGTACATAAATTGATTTTCAGGCAACATTATTGTTTATAGCTCAGTTGTTAGCATGGTGAAACAACAAAGGATGTGGGTTCAAACCTTCAACAATAAGCTTGGGCTGCCGGTGAAGGGAAACATAGTATAGAAACCATAGCAATGTGGTAGGGTTCTTTCTGGTACTTGGCTGGCTAGCTACCACCCTCAAGTTGAATATCTATCGCCAAGCACCTAACAATGCATTCCGACAGCATTACTTGAGAGCCATTCAATTTCAAACTAGGTGTGTTCAAAGATGGTAATCTTTGACCACATCATCGGTGTGAAGTGATTATGTGGTCATACAGATGAGACAGATTGAGCTGTGGTCAAACACCTATCTCTTTAAATTATAAAACTTAATACAATTTAAAAAACTCTAAGGTCTATTATAAAGTTATTATTAGGCATTGCCTATATGAATACATACACAATGCTTTAAGTGTTTATGACATAAATAACATCTCATTAACATTATAATGGTAAAGAATAGGTATATAATATTAATCCATAGTGTAATAACCATACCACATACCTTTCAGCAGAATCAGATGTATCAAAATCCTTAACCAAAGTAAACTTGTCAATAACATGTATTCTCATCCCGTCATCAATCGGGTATGAACCAAGTAGAGCATCATTATTATCAATATTGCACACAAAATTGTTTTTATTGTCATAAACCTGCAATTTCATCGTGGCCGATGACCCACCTGTAACCAGCTCCAGTTTTGTCTGTAATTTTAATATAAAACAGTGGTGATTAGTTGATTACCTCCTCGGTGGTTTTATAATGATAAACTTGCTGGTTAATTTCAATGAAGTCATTAATAAGCCAGCAGGCAAAGTATGATATTGAATACTTATTTTGTCCACAATTACTGTTATGAGGATACACTATGCTAAGTAGACAATATTCATAACTTAAATACGAAACCCTCACTTAGGTTTAGATAATTTATAGACATCGGTTTTTTGATATTATCTTAGCGGCTTCAGTATTTTGTTTGAGTCAGTCGTATCAGACTAATATTTTGATTCATATACTTATGTTTTATGGGTCGGCATAAAATTGCGAAACTTTAATTATCATTTATTTCAACAAAATTGTAAAATGTGTAAACTATGAATCACGCTAACCTTAAAATCAAGAACAGTGATTCCTTTCTTGAAACGCCGTTCCACGGGTGCGCTATCTTCAGCATCGGATTTTGTTATATGCACGTTTATGAAATCCGCCGTAACTACTTGTATTTCTTCCATTTTCGCTTTTTACTTCTGTTTCGTTTTCACCGATACAGAAATTAATAAAATTACAAATATTACAATACAATGATTAATGACTATGACATTAGTACAAATTAGTGACACCGAAACTGACCGTAAGTTTTTATTTTTTATTAATTGTCCTCATCGGGCAAGCTAAAGCTATAAAGCCATACTGCCATGTCTTCAGTTTTTGCAATTCATGTCTTACATCTATTGTTACAGTCAAAGTCCAGTCTTTGTCAAGTCCAATCCATGCCAGTCAAATCCA
Source organism: Biston stratarius (assembly GCA_950106695.1). Lineage (NCBI taxonomy): Eukaryota > Metazoa > Arthropoda > Insecta > Lepidoptera > Geometridae > Biston > Biston stratarius. The sequence goes on along the minus strand of OX467106.1, from coordinate 29,210,685 downwards.
GTCATGCCTTAGAAAAGTAGTGGCTACTTCACTATAAGCTTCGATGGAGGAAGCAACACGAAAAGTCATGTTTCACCACATTATATCACTTACCCACACTCGCGCTTGTAATTCGGCACTTTATGAATAAAACGCCACCTATTTTTATACATTTAAAACACTAGTTTTAGAAAACTAGAAAATACATTAGTTTTATAATCTACTGGCTGATCATATAAAATTTAATAGGCTACTCTTTATTTCATAAAACGCCGTTGAAACCACGAAGAACAGCTATTATAGTAGTGAATGTTTATGGTGTGGTTGTTTGTTACTTCAAGTACGGTAAAACGGTGTAACACATTTTTTAAGATACGCTGATAGTATCATAAATATGAGTTGGCAATGATAGCTCTGTGGTAAGCGCGGTCGGTTCACACGCCGAAGGGCGTGGATTCATATCCCAACGACTTTGTGCTGTCGGTGAAGGAAAACATCGTGGGAAAACCACAGCGTAGTGTGGTAGGATACTAATTACTAATATTCGCTAATACTCGCAGAGTGGCGCCCTCTAGGCCTCTTTACATATCACGAAGTAATATAGACAGAACTGCCATTTCTGTACAATGAAGTTCTATACATTTCTGTATGGTATATATCTTTACTAATATTTTATTTAACAGTGCAGCACAAATGCTTATAAATGTTTGTCAGATAAACTACATTGATTTATATTTTGTAGTTATTTTTATAGTTACTTAATCATATTGTTTACACATATTTAAAGATTTAGTTCGAAACGAAACTTTCTGTCTACTTCTATTCATTCATGTGACTGTATTCTGTAATATAATTAAATAAATAGATTCCAGACTGAACAAATGGCGACTTGTAGATTCGTCTTCCCCAATACTGGTTTTTGCTACACCTATACCCAAAACCGACACAATGGTGTGTAGGTAATTTTCAAGCAATTATAGTACGGATATTATTACCAAGTAAAAAACTTGAATAGATATATAAATAAAATAGGCATTATCTCTTACCATCAGGAGACCGTCTTGTTCGACACATTACTATTACACTAAAAAAAAAACTTTGCAAATCAGATAACTATAAACGGTTTTTATGGCCAATTTATATTCAGTACAAGTGGAAATGAGAGTGATTGCAACAAAATCTTTCTATAATCTACTAAAATACATCAGCCTGTCAAGAACTACTATAAATGAATTACTGGAAAGAATATCTAAAGTAGAGTTGATAGGTTTCTATCAGATTTGTTTGGGGAGGAATACTTCTTCTTCACTGCCCGTGTCCTCACATGGGCAGTGAAGGTTATTGTTGATACTTATGTAAAATAGCCCCTTAATCCTACACCTGAATCGCAAATCCTAGGTAGTCGATGGACCCGATATTATTGCATGCTTAGAAGTTTTTTTTAAGCAAGTCGTCCAGAATGGGAGGTTATTAGTTCTTGGTGGAAGAAGCTTCTTACAAATTCCAGGATGCTGGATGCCATGTTCGTTTCTTGAATATTTGGATAAGACTGGACTGGCTGGGAACATTGTCACTTGAATTGTGTTGAACTGTCACAACTTGAGACGAACTGGGAGGTAGTACACAGGCATTGCTGAAAACCATAAGAGGCAAGGCACAAACTAGACAATGTGTGCAAAATGAACCTCTGTTGAACAATAATTGAGCTGCCTCAGTCCTGAAACTACCGACTCCCTAGAATACTTAACAAAAAAATGTCTCAAATGAGTTTTTATAAAATTTTATTCAAGCACAAATATGACAACATTGAAGCATGCATTGAAAATATAATATCTTAATTATACTTCTAATAACTACCCAAATTTAAAATAAATACGGATCGAGTATTTAAATAACTCTCCGAATTTAGTTTTGTGATCATTATAAATTTGATTATTTTACACGTTTGGTAAGGTAAAAATAACAGCGCTCTAATTGCGCTAATTTATAATGTTATATCTTATGTAAATGTTCCACTACCTACAATTCGTAATGCAGTGAATATTAAAATAGTTTCTACACGCATAAAATCTAAATCATTATATAATTGTTTAAGATTCATCTATTAAATAGATTTAATTTATTATTTTATTAATCCATTCCTTACCTCCACCATAAGATACTTCTAAAATCCAATCGCAGCTATGGATCGCATCTAGTTTACGTGCAAAAACAATTTGGTGGATATTTAGTAGAATCGTAACACACTAAAGAAATCGAGTTATTCAAGTTAACCACCACGTTAGTAAAACAGGAAACTTTACACAATTCGTCTGTCGACAACAAAACGATAAAATACAAATATGTATATTAGAAGAGTATATAAATAGGTAGCCGAGTGACTCCACGTGATCGCTGTTCCGGCGTCCCGTCGTATTTCCAGGGTAGATTCGGGTGACACGCAGAGACATTTTGCACACATTGCTAGCGATATTAAACAATGTCGGAATGAAAATCTATTCATATTTCGCATAATAAAATACAATTTACTTTAAAATCATTACAACTTATTGAAAACTAACTTTACATCAGATCTCATTCCGACATTTGAAATAACAAATAATTAACGCCCGCCGAGTACAATTGTGTATTATGACTCGAAAGTTTACTCAAAATATGTTGCAACATTTTACGAGGTCGGTGTTTAAAATAGAAAACATAAGTGTAACTCAAAATATGTATGTCGTTGGACACAGCAGAGATAAAGCAGCAGATGTTGCATCGTGTCTAGTTGAATGTGCGGTGCAATTGTTCCAGACGCGCGTATCGTATGTCAGTTAGCAACCGTACCTTGCCCGGATCACTCGACTTGAGCGCCCGGGCGAGTTCCTCTTCTCTGGCGCGTCGCGTGCCGGCGGAAAAAAACACCATATTCGGTAACAAATAAGGCACTCGTATATTTCAACTCTCTTTTGTGTGTATAAAAATAATAATCTTTGGCGTTATGCTGTATCGGCGGTCGTCGGAGTGGCGGCCGCGATTCCGACTTCGATTTAATTTTTGAACTATAAACAGATTACGCGATACGATCGAAAGTAAACGTCAAATATTACTATCGGCACGTTACGAGCTCCGAAAGCCATCGCAGCGTGCGCGGAAAGCGCGGCCGGCTCGCGGCGCCAGGTCGCGTCACCCGAATCATTTCCACTGGAAATATCCTACTTTCCATCGGCGCCGGTGTCAAGCGGCTCCTTCTTTGGCCTCTGGTGGAGTCTCACTCACTTCGCTGCGCTGCTCGAAAATATCCTCGGAAGCAGGAGTATTGTCACTCACGGGAGCCTCAGAGACCGCCTCGGAGACTTCGGAGACTTTATTATTAATCTCAATAGGGGATTCCGTCGCGAAGCTGGTATCTATCGCGTCCACTGCATCGTACAAATCGGCCATCGGTGCCGGCTCTGGCACTGTTTCTTTGACAGGTTCTATGTTTTCCAGAGGTGAAGACTCATGAGTCGCTTCTTCGCTTTGAGTATCTCTTACATCCTCTTTTATGTGAGTTTCTTCCGGAGGTTCAATGGGAGCCGTTTCCAATAATTTCTCGTCTCTTACATTATCATCGCTTGGTTCTAGAGCGCTATGTTCCGTATTCGATTCGATGCTCTCACTAACGTCACCGACTTCAGCTTGCGGTTCCATGGCGACCGGCGTCTCTATGCTAGTATCATCCTCGTGGATTTCAGTGTTTTCTTCTAGAGGCTTCGGTTCTTCTACAGTTGTTTCTTCTGCGGCACCCCACCGTGACTTTCTATCCTTGTCCCTTCTGCGTTCTTCGCGGGGTTTTTCTTCTCTAGGCCTATCATCTCTAGGCCTATCGTCTCTAGACCTATCTTCTCTAGGTCTATCGTCCCTTGATTTGTCATCCCGTGGTCTATCGTCCCTCGGTTTTTCGTCCCTAGACCGGCTGTCATCTCTAGGTTTATCGTCTCTAGAGCGGTCGTCTCTCGGTCTGTCTTCTCTGCGATCATTCCGCGGTCTATCGTCAAAATTCCTCCTGTTTCCTCGCTCATTGCGATCGTCGCGCCTGTTGAATCTATCGTCCCGCTCCCGACTCCGACGCTCCCGTCTGTCCCAGTCGGGCCTGTCTCGCCTGTCCCAATTACGATCATTATTAAACTGCTGCTCCCTATCATCGAACCTTCTGTTGTTTCTATCGAAGAAGTCTGGTGGTCCATCAAAAGGTCGCTCCCCATCAAATGGCGGTCCGTCAAATAGCGGTCTCGGACCATCGAAGGGTGGCCTAGGCCCATCGTAGGGAGGTCTCGGTCCATCAAATGGTGGTCTAGGTCCGTCAAATGGCGGTCTAGGTCCATCGAAAGGTGGCCTGGGTCCATCGAATGGTGGTCTAGAACCATCAAACGGTGGTCTAGGACCATCGAATGGTGGTCGGTTCATATCGAAAGGCATTCTGTTGAAAGGTGGACGCTCGAAACGAGGCGGGCCATCGAACATTGGCCCATCGAATGGAGGTCTCTCGAACGGTGGTCGGTTGAAAGGTGGTGGGCCCATCCCATTAAAACGCGGCCCAAACGGCCCGGGCGGCCCAGGCGGGCCCAGTGGCCCATCCATCCATGGCCCTGGACCTGTAAAGTAGAAATAAACAATGAGATAAAGAAGATTAGAATAAGCCCAGACTGATTGCTGTAATGCCATACCTGACATAGGTTGTATAGGTGGACCTCTCATTCTTAATTCTGTAAATTAAAAGAGTCTTTAAATTCGTAGACTTCTTTACTTTTAACTTAGAGAAAAAGAAATTAAAAAGAGTTTAGGGAATGAAAGGGAACAACAAAATCAAAAGTAAACCAAAAGAATCGAACTCTGGGGAGATTGATAGGATTTTGTCATAACCTTAAACTGTAGAATCACCAAACTTTACCTTCCTGCTAATATTAATAATGTATTTCATTCATTTTACTACAATACGAGATTGTAGTAAAATGAATGATTGTGTTGCATTTGAGGATTTCTGTCCAAAGGTCGTGGGTTTAAACCCCAAGAAAGAAATAGAGCTGCCGGTGAAGGAAAACATCGTGAGGAAACCATAGTAAGGTAGTAGGGTACTTTCTAGTACTCGACTTCAAGTTGAAAATCTGTCGGCACGCATCTAACGGTGTGTTCCGGCAACTTCACTTGAGAACCAGTTCCATTCCATGTTAGGCGAGTTTACCATCTTAGATTACACCATCACTAACATAAAGTGAACTGTGGTCTCACATAGCCAGTCAACCACAAAAAATACACTATAACGTTATTAATTTTTCACACATGTAGGGTAAGTAGCCAGTAATTATTATAAATTATTTTAAAAATCGAGGTGAGTTAATGTCGTGGACATGGCCATTAGTACGTGAATATGTGTACATTTTTTGAACTTGAAAAAATCCTTTGGATTTTTATGTTTCAAGTGCTCACTCAACGTTAAAAAATCTTTGATCCTTTAGCTATTGAATAATTTAATTAGATTTTATGATGTGGTAGATAGATATGTCACTGCAACGCCAAACTGTACCCTTATTTTTTCATCAGTTTTCTGAATTTTTTTCCCACTTAGAAAGCTAATTTAAAGACATGTTAATGTAAGAAAAGGAACAATTCCATGTGTGTTAAGTGGCAACAAATACAAAATGTTTTGAACCACTTACATTTCTTTACTAGACCCACACATATGTAAATGTTGCTATAGTATCTCCACACTGTATATCAGAGATTTAGAAATCAATTAAAAAAATATCTACCTAACTTTTCACATAATGACATCTAAACCCAAACTTAGCACAAATTGTACTATGGAAAGCAAATATACGGATTTTTTAAAATATATACTACATATAATACAGAACGCCTAGACACAGAAGAAACAGTTATGTTCGTTACACAAATGTTTATCCTGAGTGGGTCGAACCCACACCTTGAATCGAACCTACAGCTCTTAAAACAAATACACTATGAAATGAGTTATCAGGCCAGAAGGGCCAGAGGGCTGAAATCTGGCATGCAGGTAGATGTTATGACGTAGGCATCCGCTAAGAAAGGATTTTGATTAATTCTATATAATATATAACTTATTTTTGAACTCAATTATAAAGTCAGCGCGTACGAAGTCGCGGGCGTAAGCTAGTGTAGGTATATCACCGTAGCAATTAACATTGTCGGATCTACATTTTGCTATTTTCGTTTTATTGCATTAAAGGACTTAGAATATGTCTAAAAATGCCCCCGCAAATTATTAAATTCCTAAAATCAACCTAATGGTAAAAAAAATAAGTTTTTTAATCGAATTTAATAATTTGCGGGGGCATTTTTAGTAGTAAGTAAATGTTGTTTTTTTTTAATGGTAATTTAGGCTTTTCGAAATTTTTCCTTTATCTGTGCTATAAGACGTTGCTTCGTACCAAATTTCAAGATTCTGAGTTTACGGGATGTACCCTGTAGGTTTTGATTCTTTTACGAGTATCGAAAATTTGCAGCATAAACGGCTGTATCTTTTGATTGCGTTGGCTTAGAAGTTTAGGGCTTTTCACAGCTCCAAGGGACAGTAGACCTGAGTATTTGATAGGAATTTCAGCTTGATACCTCCACGCGTTCCTGAGAAAAAGGGTTTTGACAGACAGACAGACGGACAACAAAGTGAACCTATAAGGGTTCCGTTTTTTCCTTTTGAGGTACGGAAACCTAAAAATAAGTATTTACGTATTCTTATCAGTTATCTGACTTCCATCACACAACCTCTGCTTAGTTTGGGGTCAGGTGGTGCTGTGTGTAATGTCCTACGATATTTATTTATATCGGTGATGGTTTGAGAACATTTTGTCAAGCTAATGTATTTATTCATACGCCAACAAAAAAATACCGATTGTAAAAAGTAGTGTGTGCAAACTCACCGGCGTGGAAGGGCGGCCCCAGAAGCGGCGGGCGCGGCCCCGGCGGCGGCTGCCACCCTGCTGCGTTCGCAGTCTCAGGACCTGAAATGAAGTCTCATGTCACGAGATTGTCGCAGCTATTTTGTAGCTATGATAGCTCAGTGGTTAACGCGGTCGGTTGGCATGCCGTGAGCTGGAGCTGCCGGTGAAGGAACACATCGTAAGAAAACCAAAGCGTGGTTTTTTTTAATGATGAATAGGCTTGTGTTTGATCGTCATCTCACCTGATGTTAAGTGAAGATGCGACCTACGATGGAGCACGCTCGCCCAGAAGACACCGATTCACCCTCGACTTGAAGACACCCAGATTGTATCCATCAGGAATCACCCACTCGGGTAACGCATTCCACGCTTTAGCCGTTCGAACAATGAAAATAGATTCAAATCGTTTCGTACGGGTTCTTGGAATGTCCACCATAAAACGATGTCGCTTTTTCGAGCTTCTGGCCGCCCGATAGAAAAATGGGGGAATTAGAGCATGCAGATCTGAAGCACACTCTCCGAAATGAATCCGATAAAAAACCGATAAACTAGCAACTTTTCGACGATATTCAAGGCCATGAAGTTTAGCTTGAACGAGGGAGATAAGTCTCTTGGCACGCTCCTCAATTGACTCCAACGCCTCCAGCTGATATTTGGCGGATCCATCCCAACGGTGCGAGCAGTACTCCACTCCACTCGTGGTGGTAGGGTACTTTCTAGTACTGCCGCCAAGCATCTAACGGTATGTTCCGACTGCCTCACTTGAGAGCCAGTACCGTTCCAGGCTAGGTGCGTTTTACCACCTTCAAGCATACCGTCACTTAACTTTGAGCTGTAGTCAAACACCTAGCCTATAAATCATAAAAAAAAAACAATGGATATTATAATAATAAAATAAGCCTTTTATTTTGCACAAAGATTATTGCCACAGAATGCAGCAATGGAAACAGCGTTTTGGGAACTATTACGCGCCTTATAGCTCTTGGACCTTGAAATGAGCTAACAGGTTGACACTTTGTACACTCACCATTATCACTACTAGGAGGTCCTTCATTAGGTCTCTCGCTTGATGACTCTTCCCTATCCCGTTCCGGTTCGTCCCTCGGTTTGTCTTCAGCTCGGGGTCCATTGCTGACAGTCTTCCCGTTGGCCATCTCCCAGAGGCGTTCTTGTAGAGACTTCTCTGGATTCTCTGCATTGTTGGTTTGACGGGGTGACTTTTCCCTGCTTGATCTGTGTTGGAGAAAATACATATTAATTTTGGAGAGAAATGTGTTGTCGTTTGACGAGTTTTGTCGAAAACAAAATTCTCAACCAAGCGTTTGAAGAGTCAACACGTCCTGAGGATGCCTCGTGTAAAGGCAAAACACGTGTCGGCAAGTGGTTACTGCAGCGAGAAGAGGTTATAAATACTTGTGGTTATTTTAATTAGTGTTTTGTTTAATTTACTTTTAGCTTTTGAGTTTATGTGAAATTTCTGTTTTAGATATTAAGTAAAGATTCGGATAATTTTTTTAAAGTTATTGTTAAGTTAGTTAAATTTAAACCCTCATCACTACTGTAACTCAACGACTTTTAAACGGAATTAAACTAATATTTAGTTTAATTCCGTTTAAACTAATTAATTCTAGAACACTTGAAAACAAATTTGTGTATTGTTTATAGCGTTCGACTGTCATGAAGGAGTGGTGGGGAGTAAATCGCGTTTGCGAGTTAGCCAAACAAATAATTTCCTGCAGTTAAAACAATAAATAAGTCGCATCCGGGCATTTAAAACGAAACAAGAATCGTGCCAATGTCACATCGGTTGGGAATGAAATTTCCCGACAAACGTTGAGTGAGAAAGTCTTGAAACTGTCCTACTGTTTCGTTCCTGCAATATTGTTACCGTGCTGGATATTCAGGGCCGGATTAACCCTATCGGGGCCCCTAGGCACTGCAATTCTCGGGGACCCTTTCCTTTACACTTTTCTTATTTTTAAAAATATTTTTTTTTCTATTACATTGTCGATTATACTTAAATTTACTTTTTTTTTTTCTATGGCAACACCACCGGATGTAAATAATGGAGAATGTCACTATAATGGGAATTAATTTTTTTTTTCTTCGTGCGTGGCCCCCTCGACTAGGCCCCCGTGGGCCCCTAGTCGATGCGGGGCCCCTAGACAGTTACCTAATCCAGCCCTGTTTATATTCGATTTTATCTCGCTCAACATTAAAATCTGTTGGACCTCAAGAGCGTTTTCTCCATTCGCACAATTACTCACTACACGCCCACGTTTGAAAAATATGTCTCGATAGACTGTCACGCCGACATACTAATAAAAATTACAAGTAAATTATTAAAAATTAAAAAAAAAACCCCGACACAATATCAAACATAACACCGACTAATTCACATTTAAAACAAAAAAAAACCGGCCAAGTGCGAGTCGGACTCGCGCACGAAGGGTTCCGTACCATTCTCTATAAAAACGGCAAAAAAAACATGTTTGTTGTATGGGAACCCCCTTAAATATTTATTTTATTCCGATTTTTAGTATTTGTTGTTATAGCGTCAACAGAAATACATCGTCTGTGAAAATTTAAACTGTCTAACTATCACGGTTCATGAGATACAGCCTAGTGACAGACAGACGAACGGACAAACAGACAGCGAAGTCTTAGTAATAGGATCCTGTTTTTACCCTTTCGGTACAGAACCCCAAAAAAAAACAAAATCAAAATCGTTTTACTCGTTCGGGAGCTACGATGTCACAGACAAACACACACACAGAGACGTCAAACTTATAACACCCCGTAGTTTTTGCGTCGGGAGTTAAAATGAGTATAATATACAGTAACAAATATATGAGAACAGAGAACACAAATAGTTGTACGACGAAAACCAGTAAGCTGTCCCACCTGTTAGACTCTCTGTTGGCACCGAGCCGGTCCCGGTCTCGGTCCCGATCTCCCCGGTCCCTGTCCCGGCGGCTGCCGCGCTCCCGGTCGCCCCTGTCTCGACGTTCATCCCTAGCACCCTCCCTATGTAAACAAATTACAGCAATTTAATATAAAAACTTTTCATTTTCCCTTTTAGTTTTTATAAATGTGAAAGAAATTCGACGAACGAGAATCTTCTGATGGTTAGAGATAACGCACGCCAAAGGGCGTGGTGGGTTCGAACCTCAACAATGAGCTTGAGCTGCTGATGAAGGAAAGCATTATGAGGAAACCACAGCATGGTGGTAAGGTACTTTCTAGTATTCAGCTGGCTAGCTACCACAACCTCTAAAAGAAAATCTACTACCAAACACTTAATAATGTGTCAAGGTCTCACTTAGCAAGTCAAGCCAGTTCCATTACACGCTAGGTGTGTTTACCATCTTCAAACATCATCATCATCGGGTAAGCTGTGGTCAAACACCCAGCCTGTCAACCATATAAAAAAAAAATGCTCATAGCAATTGCAGTGATACAAAGACATTTGATGGTTAGTCTCAACAGCCCTGTAATTTCGCTAGCTTCAAATGAGAACACAGCAATGTTTACACACTACTACTTGGCGATAGAATATCTGGTACTGTGGTGGTACCTACCTAGACTATAAAGGAGATCTACCACCAATTATGTCATGTATTTAATTTGACAAAATTTTACTTATAATAATTTATTAACAGGTTAAAGGTTTGTCCATTTCAACAGGTTAAGTGTTAATTGAAACAAATAAAAACAATCTGATTGCACAAATGACAACAACAATTGACTCTTAAGATCTTGGCATCGAGAGACCATGTTTTATGAGTTTGACGATAGACAGATAAGAGATTATTGAATTACTAGTAAGTAATTACATTATTTTTATTGACATTTAATCATATTGACATATTACTGTATTGACATTAAATTATATTGACTTATTTTTAAATATTAATGGGAAAATGACCTGTAACTTTGGTGTTATCAATATTTGTATTTGTAACTTACCTTTCCCTGTCTCCCCTAGCGCCTCTATCGCCCCCTCTCTCGGTCCCCCTATCTCTTTCCCGCCTGTTGTCCCTCTCCCTATCTCTTCCCCTATCCCTGTCCCTCCTATCTCGATCCCTGTCCCGGTCTCTGTCTCTCCTGTCCCTGTCTTTCTTCTCTTCGTCTTGCTTGTCTTCTGTGGGCGGGGGTTGTGTGAAGGGCGGCGGTTCTGCCGCGTTGAATGCCGGCGGCGGTTCCGACGCGTTGAATGCTGGCGGCGGCTTGGATAGCAGAGCCTGAATCTGTAGAGGTGAAATTTATGTAAAGAAGAAAGAAAATAATTTTATAACACACAAAGACAGATAGTTACAAAATAGGGGTGCAAAGCAAGACGTTACATGTACATTTAAATAAATAATAATGACATGACATGACATTTCACACGGCGGCACCTAGCCCCGTACTAAGCAAAGCTTGTACTATGGGAATCAGACAGTGTACAAAATACTTAAATAGTATTTTTTTTTTAGGTTCCCGTACTCAAAGGGTAAAACGGGACCCTATTAATAAGACTCCGCTGTCCGTCCGTCTGTCACCAGGCTGTATCTCATAAACCGTGATAGTCAGACAGTAGAATTACACAGCCGTTTTTATAGATGATGGTACTGGATGGTATGGAACTGGCTCTCCGTCACTCCGTCCACACCTTCACTTAACATCAGGTGAGATGTGGCCAAACAACAAGCCTGTCGACCATACAAAAAGAGTGTCTATGACTATTGCAGCAATACCCAGAACGTTGAGTAACAAAACAATCTCAAAGGCATCGCTGCTTTGGCGCTCGTTCCTTTCGAGACTTACGATGGTTTTTTCTCTTTCTTTTTGGCATCATACTATGTGCATTCTGCCAGTTTCAATGTTTCTGTATTTTGTGTGCAGTCTTCATTTGTCAGCTTCTTTATCTTTATAAAGTAGTGGTGACTTTACTATAATCTTCGATGGAGTTTTGAAAGCAACACAAAAAGTCATGTTTCACCACGTTATATCACTTTCCCACACTCGCGCTTATAATTCGGCACTTTATGAATAAAACACCACTATTCTTATACATAAACACTCGAAAAAACACTAGTTTTGGAATAAAATAGAATGGGGCGACACGACTTTTTCTGAGTTCCTGCCAAAAACCCCCTTTTGATGGTTAGTCTTAACAGCCGTGTGATTTTGCTAGCTGCAGTACCCTTCAAACTGAAACACAGTAATGTTGAACGGTTAGGTTACCTGGTCGGGCAGTAGCGCGGGCACGTTGTTGTTGTTGTTGGCCGCGGCGGGCGCGTTGTTGTCCTCCGCGTGATCTTCTGTATCGAGATCCATGGCGTCGTCGCTCTGATTCGTCTCCGTCGAACGCTACACAAAACACCACAATTATTTAAGATTCGAGGATATATATGCGACAGATATCAAACTGGGTTCGACGATATATTAAACAGCTGAATTAAAGAAGTGGTTGGCGCAAGAAAGCTTCTATACAGTGAAGGATTTCCTTAATAAGGCATCGTGTTGGTTTTATCTATACCAAGGCAAATAGGCTTTTTAAAAATGACTTTAAATTATACTATTACATATCTTTGAAAAGTATGTTCACATGTCGAGTTATGGCAAAATAGGAAGGACTTATGTATATTAATTTTAAAAGATCTGTATGTTACCCTATTTATGTGAATAAATGATAATTGAATTGAAAACTACTCAACGGATCTGAGTGAAATTTTTCATGTAGGTACTTTAGGCCCTGGAATAAGACATATGATACTTTTCATCATCATCATCATCATCAACCATCACCACGAGGGTACAACCGCGGGGCGCAGCTAGAAAACAATGAAACAGTTACCTGCGGTGGAGGATGCATGGCAGGCGGCAGATGCAGCACGGGCACACCGCCCAACAAGCCACCCACGCCCAGCAACCCGCTCAGGAACCCGCCCACCATGCCTGCATACACGGAACCATGTTTCAAATATAACTACCTTGAAGCTTAGTTCTGCTTCCTAAGTTGTACGGTGTGGATTCAATTCCCACTCAGGACAAAAATTTATATAACACATATTTAAATGTTTGTTAGTGTGTTTGAATGTTCTGTAGCAGTTTCAAAAAACTTTAAGCTTTACCCTTCCTCCTTTTTAAAGTCTGTTACAAAGAGGATAAAAAATAAACCGGCCAAGTGCGAGTCGGACTCGCGCACAAAGGGTTCCGTACCTATGAAAAAGGCAAAAAAAATATCGCGTTTGTTGTATGGGAAATAATTTTAATTAAATATTATATATATTAATTACCCTTAAATATTTATTTTATTTTTAGTATTTGTTGTTATAACAGCAACAGAAATACATAATTTGTGAAAATTTCAACTGTTTAGCTATCGCGGTTCTTGACATACAGCCTGGTGACAGACAGACGGACAGACAGACAGACAGCGAAGTCTTAGTAATAAAGTCCCGTTTTAGCTTTTGGGTACGGATCCCTAAAAAAGAAATTTAAGAAAATTGTTGATATAATAGTTTGGGATAGATAATTTATTGATGCAGGCATTACTTTGCGGAAGTTCATTTCAAGTAATCTTAGTGTGTTTTCGCTTCAAAGTTGTTTTGGTTACATTGGTGCCGAGAATTTAATTTAAATATTTTTATGACTTGACGACTATTTTTTGTTTTTAACCTTTGGGCGCGGAACCCTAAAAACAGACTCCATACCACTAATCCCAAACACGGCTAGATTTTTAATATTTTGGTTTTGGAACCGATTTTGATAAAATTTCTTTGGGAACAATCCTTTCAAATAAAAAAAAATCCAATCGGTTTATACAAATGACAGTTTTTTTATCCCCATTAAGAATCTCCTCCTTTTTGACTGCAATGCTTTTAGGATTGATTGTATGAAGTTTTTTATTCCACTATAATTTTTAAATGCCTGAACAGATTTGAATGTATCGTTAGAATCCTTACATCATCCCGTGTGACACTGATTTTTTTTAACGCAGTCGTGTTTTGTCGATCATTCAATAAATTCTTGTTGTAGTCAGTTAAAAAGAAAAGCAGTGAGAACAATTGTTTAGTTACCTGGCTGAGGCATCGACTGCGGCGGTAGACCGGGCGGGAACCTAATCATCGGATTGGGTGGCAACCCTGCGTCTGTCTGTAAACCTGTTCCAAACAAATTCACTATATGTATTACCACTGGTATGTTCTGAACGTTCCAAAACCAGTAGAAAAGACCAAAGTTAAAAAAAAAACAGTTGTTCTGGTATATGATTTTGGTGTTTTCAAAATTATCCATTATCAAAATATTATAAAATTATATTTCAAAATTATCTTTATATTATTAATTATATTTATGTATTACCTGGCACACCGGTAGGTAAGCTGGGTGGCCGGATGCCGGGAGGCATGCCCGGCCCCATGCCTGGTGGCATGCCAGCTGTCATTCTGAAATCAAGAAAGCATGTTTATCAGTGTTACTAAAGGAGAACTCATAACATTGATAAATCGATATTTTTAGTTTTAAGAAAAAAATGTACCAACTTACGGCTGTACTAATAAACATTGCTTAAAGCAAACCGAACTAACCAAAACCAACTTATTTTTTTTTGGAAATCATTAAAATGACAAAAATTAAGAATCTATCTATCTTATACCATTAATAAGCAATACTTGTATTTATATATACACCGTGAAAGTTTACATCAAAACTCGACTTTCGATCAAAATAATAAAAAAAAGGTAGTTAATATTTGACCTCATTATCCTGAGCAAACACAAAAATATGGACACTCGAATCGCACCTAAAATGACGTGTGCGGTCCCAGAATAGATAACAGTTACTAAGTAGTCTACGTATGGCAGTTATCGCGCTAGCTCGGCGCGTAAGGCTAGCCGCTGTCCATAAATTCTGGAGTCTTGGGATAAATTTTAACCATAGTTTTCTTTTTTTTTTTTTGTATTTGTTTCGATTTTTTTTCTTTAAAGGTATGTTTCATATGACCACTAACTAACATGTCTTTGAATATTGCTAATGTTCAAACTGTAAGCCCGTATAGTTAGAGATATGTATATACATACAACTAATACACATAAAACTATTTTCATACTATATACTAGAAAGTAGTTTATAGCGATGATAGTTCAGTGGTTAGCGCGGTCGGTTCGCATGCCGAAGGGCGTGAGTTCAAACCCCGACAATGAGCTTGAGCTGTCGGTGAAGGAAAACATCGTGAGGAAACCATAGCGTGGTGGTAGGGTACTTTCTAGTACTCGGCTGGCTAGCTACCACCCTCAAGTTGAAAATCTGCCGCCAAGCATCTAACGGTGTGTTCCGGCATCCTCACTTGAGAGCCAGTTCCATTCCAGGCTAGGTGTGCTTTACCATCTTCGACCACACCCTCACTTAACATCAGGTGAGCTGTGGTCAAACACCTAGCCTGTCAGACATAAAAAAAAAAGTAAGCATTAAGAAAAATCCGTTAATTTACATACAGATAGAAATGTCATGTTTTTTTGCTTTTGCATATACTGAGCATCTCTATAGAATAACTTCATTAATAAATCACAATACTCAATGATCACAAATGCTATAACAAAAATTGTTAGTGGTTGTTAGTGGCATATTTACCCGGGTGGAGGCATCCTAGGCATGGCCATATTTGGCATGTTGGGCATGTTTGGCATGTTGGACATATTAGGCATATTTGGCAACGGCGGCATGGTAGGCATGTTGGGCATGGCGCCGCCGGCTGGGGGCATGGCCAGCGGTCCGCCCGTTAGTGGTGAGCTCATAGCGCCGCCTGACATGTCTGGAAATTGTTACAGCATATTGAATTACTGTTACAGTACAACATAGATTTGTAATTTAACTTTACCTAAAATAATAATGTGACATTTTTATATACTTAGGCCTCTAAGTACATACATAACTATGTTTAAGTACATAAACTCTAAAGTGAGGGAGTGGGCAGGGAGATGGGGTCTTTGTTTTGTCTATTTTTAATGACATTTAAGGTTGGGAGGTCTTAATAGTTATTTTATGTCCACTATTTATTCATTTACTTTATTATTTTATATCAATGCTTACACAAGCATGGGTGTGAAAGCTTTGCTTACATTCACTGACAAAAGGAGTAAAAAATATCGTGATGCTGACGCAACCGTCGTTGCCAATTGTTTCAAAACTCCATAACTTGACAGTTCGGTGTCATGATGCTTATGGTACAGTCGCTATCAACTTTTACAAATATATTATTGATAACACCAATGTTACAAGTCAATTAACTTTTAAAAACCTTACAGATCTGTCAAGTTGTAATATAATTTCAGATACATTATAAAAATGTTGAAATATAGATCACATGTTAAAAAAAGAAACATTCATTATGAAATATGAGTATATTATATACTGAGTATAACGACAAAAAAGTGTTCTCACCGGGCGCTGGGCGCGGGGGGAGTCCGGGCGGCAGGGGCAGCATGCCCACTCCCATCATCGACATGTTTTCCAACATAGTTTTGGGCAGAATCTGTATTAAAAAAAAAAAAACAATCAAAAACAATCTGCCACCAATCACCTAACGGTGTATTCGCCTATTCCTTTCAAGGAATGCCAGTTCCATTCAAGGCTAGGTGTATATCAAGGTATTGTATATTTTTATGGCTGTCAGGCTTGGTGTTTGACCACAGCTCACCTGATGGTAAATGACAGTGCAGTCGAATATGGTAAACACACCTAGCGTGGAATGGAACTGGCTGTCAAGTGAGTATTTGTGTGTGTGCAACACCTGTTACCCTTTTTTTGGTTACGGTTTTTTTAATCATTACCCTTTTTTTGTGTAAAAGTACAGTCACTAAACAAAAGTATTAGAGAAGCGAAACAGGAAAAAACTAGAACGCAGAAAAGTTGTGTCACCAAATAGTACAATTTTCCAAAAATTTTTTTTTTGTGTTTTATTTTTTATATATAAAAATAGTGGTGTATTATTTATTGTTTGTTTTGCTGAAATGGTTTTTTTTTTTTCAGATTTTATGTATAAAAATTGTTTAATTGTAAAATATATTCATAAGCGCATGTGTGTCGGTAAGTAATATTATGTGGTTAAACATAACTGATGATGACAGAGTTATGGAAGCAATACATTTCCATAGCTCTGGAGAAGCTTGAGTACTTTAAAACACACAATAATTTCTATAATAACATCTGTTTTATATAGACATTTTTAAACTGTGCCTAACCTTTAGTAACTCTTTTTGTCTAGATAGTAATAATTGTATCATATTAAATCATTTAAGTACCAGTATGCTTAGTGCGAGTTTTTTTAACTACTCGATCGCGTTAAAGTTAACTCTAATTTGTATGGAATTGGATCAGCGCCACCTAGCGTAACGTTTGTAAAACATATTTTGTGAGTGCGAGATTGATTGTTAACTTTACGATCGTGACCATCGACTAACTTTAACGAAGTGAGCACGTTAACGAGCTTGGATGATGTTTTTGCGAGTGCGAGTTGCAACGTTAGTCTATTTTGACAGTTACATTGTAAACTTCTTCACTTCCGAGCAAGTTAACTTTGTCACGAAGCTTTTGGTAGTGAAACCGATACAATACGAATATCTTTTTAGAAAATAATTATTTTGTTTTGTTTTAATTGGAGAAAAAAATGGCAGGTCGTAACTTTATTGCTTGGAGAATGTTGTCGAGGGCAAAAAGCAAGCACAGCAAGTCCTCAGCCGATAATAAACACTAATAAAATGATGTATGGTGATGATGATGTATATCGTTTTAACCTTTTTCCACTACTCTCTGGATTTTGTATCACTACTGCCATCACTATTGAGCAGTGATATAAGGTCCTCCTAATGGTGGATGGTATACCACCACCACCACCACCGCCACCGTTGGGATATAGGCATTGGTTATAGGCTTACTAAGATCTCCATGACTAGAAAATAAAAGTACAAAATAGGTATACCTATTACAATACAAGTTCAATTCAACAACTCGTATTAAATAGGTTTTGTAAAGATCTTGATCTTATTCTTATTAGATATAATTTACTCATCCATAAAAGTTACTAACAAGTCAAATTGATGCTTGCTTGTTTTCATTTTTCCTTTTATTTTAAATCGAGTTTTAAAGAATAATTTAATTTTGATTCACTTATAAAGATACACACACAGTTTGTTTACATAATAAAATTCAATGTGACGCCAAGTGTAACACGACTATTTTTGATAGTACAACGCCTCCATACAAAAAGCGTTAGAAAATCATTGTATTTAATTTGGTCGGCTCATCACATAAAAGCCACGTGCTACCAACATACGAAATAAAATAAACTCTGTACTCGGTGACCAAACGTCATTCGAATCGAATAACTAGTTTGTCACTCACACTCAGACTTACTCACTTTACAACGTGACCAACGGATGCTCGATTTACGCTGTAGTTAAGTAATTCGATTTGTTTAGGAAACTCGCACTAAGCATACAGAAGCTCAGAATTAATTATAATAAACTTTATTGACCATACTGCATAAGTACTAAAATTTGCGGTTCCTGCACTAAGCTAAAGCTTGTATCGCAGGAGGCCACGTTAACAATGGTTTGTCTCATGGGCTAAGAATATTAATTGTCTAAAAAATATGTATCATAAGCATCATGCGTGTGTGTGTGTATCTATAAAATATATATCATAAGCATCATGTGTGTTAGTGCGTGTATGTATGTGTGTGCGCGCATGAGTGTGTTGTGTGTGTTTGGGTGTGTGTGAGTGCGCGTGTGTGCGTATAACTCACTCTAGGTGGAAGCCACGGCGGTAAAGTTTCCTCGTCACAGACGCCTCCGTCTTCGAACGCGTCCAGCGACAGAGCCCCCATGGTCCACTGCGCGTGCAGCTCGTTCCAGGGCAGGTACGACACCCCCAGCTCGGCTTCCCAGTAGTCCTTCCATTCGCGACCTTTTACTCCCTTACCCGGCGCCCACGCCACCTGAATTACAAAATAAATAAATATCGTGGGATATTTCACACAGCGCCATCTAGCCCCAAAACTAAGCAAAACTTGTACTATGGGAACCAGATAACTGATAGAATACTATCGATGTTCGATCGATAGTATCGAATATAGATGTTCGTTCGTCCGTCAAAGAATGGAAGATGTAAAGCCATATTTGTTCGTTCGTCCGTCAAAGAATGGAAGATGTAAAACCATATTTGTTCGTTCGTCCGTCAAAGAATGGAAGATGTAAAACCATATTTGTTCGTTCGTCCGTCAAAGAATGGAAGATATAAAACCATATTTGTTCGTTCATATGATTCATTCTGTACTCGTCCTTACCGTGATTTCTTTAGAGTGCAGTTTGTGTTTGTTCAGTTTCATTTTCGCCTTGTGCGCGTCTCTGCGTCGCTCCATGACGACGAAGGCGCAGCCCCGGGGCGCCACCACGTCTATGTGCTGAACGCCGCCCACGGCGCCGAACAAGTCAGAGAGCTCCTCTGGAGTCGCTAGCTTGGATAAGTGTCCCACCCACAGCGTCGTGCTGCAAACTGAACCAAACAGACCTCACTTAATACTAAAAGTCATACTTATAAAAGATGCTTAGTCAATGTTTACCAGCTTATTACACGACTGCCATATACAAGGAGTGTAATGTTTTCAGAGTTCAGTACGTATGTAAGTTTCTTTATTCCACCATTCGCTGTTGTACAGCTGCACTCCATTATATTTATGTACATTATATTATTTATTGACTTCCTATGAATACATTTAGTTTATTGAGAGCCAGTTCCATTCCAGTCTAGATATTTACTATCTTCGACCACATCGTCTCTTAAGATCAGATGAGCTGTGGTCAAAACACCTAGCTTGTCAACCATAAAAAAAAGTATTTGTGTTTCGGTATTTAAAGTATTAGATTTTTAATTATACAGTGTAAGAAGCAAAGGGGGAATTGTAAGTGGGTTATATATAAAGGGGGATATTACTCATCAATATGAACAACATTTGCTATGGACTACAAAATCGTAAACAGCGAAAAAAAATATGTATAGAACAGGTGTTATTCATTGTTGTTTTAATTACAGGCAATTTCTTACCGCTGAGGTTTTCTTTCTTAATGGGAGGCAAGCCCTTCTTCTCTCGCTCTCTTTGTTTCTCTCTATCTGCTTCCCTTTCTTTGTAGTTCTTCTCTCGATCCTTTTCTCTTTCCTTTTCACGATCCCTGAAAGTTATATTTTTTTATTATTAAATTGTAAATAAACAAAAGTTCCTATTTAGCTTATATAGGTGATATTTGTAATAGCTAATGGGTTCTGACACTATTTTGCGAAAGCGTGTAATTTAAGAGTATTGTTTTCTCTTTTTATATTTTGTGTGCAGTCTTGTTTTCAGCTTCTTTATCTTTATAGTCAAACTCCAGTCTTGGTCAAGTCCAGTCCGTGCCAGTCATGTTTTAGTAGTTTTGTAGCGATGATGGCTCAGTGGTTAGCGCGGTAGGTTCGCATGCCGAAGGGCGTGGGTTCAAACCCAACAATGAGCTTGAGCTGCCGGTGAAGGAAAACATCGCGTGGTGGTAGGGTACTTTCTAGTAATCGGCTGGCTAGTCAAGTTGAAAATCTGCCGCCAAGCATCTAACGGTGTGTTCCGGCAGCCTCACTTGAGAGCCAGTTCCATTCCAGCCTAGGTGTGCTTTACCATCTTTGACCGCACCATCACTTGACACCAGGTGAGCTGTGGTCAAACTCCAAGCCTGTCAGCCATTTAGAAAAAAAGACCTAATAACAGGGGTATTCTGTACAATTGTAGATTATATATAAATTATACCTAGTTATCATAATTTGTTACAATTATTTAGATATTAACAATTTGTTTCATGAATAAAATAAAAAATAACTTTTTTGTAGCAATGATAGCTCAGTGGGTATTGCGGTCGGATCGCACGTCTAAGGGCGTAGATTCGAATCTGAATGATAGGTAGTTTCCAAAAGTCTCACCTGTCTCGATCTCGATCTCGGTCTCGTCGCCTCCTCGGTGAACGCGAACGTGATCGTGATCCGCGTCGTCGCCGCTTGGGCGATTTGGAGCGCGACCGATGTCGGCGAGACTTGGGCGACGGACTCCTGAAATGAATTTAAAAAAAAAACATGAAATAAGTTTTACTGTTTGTGTACTTTATACATATATTTCGATGCGCGCATACAACTTAATTTCAAGTAGATGAATAGAAACTGCATTCGTTTTTTCAATTCCAATTTCAATTTTCAATTTATTCGTAAACATATCAATTTTACATAGTTACAACATACAATCCATCGGACTCCAGACAAGGAATTCTGTTTCCTGGAGCACAGTACTTAATTTGTATGTTAATAATTTATTTGCAAATGAAAATGCATTAATTCTTCCTTCTTTAGTTGTAAGCTTGCAATAACCAAGCTCATTTAATTTAAAAAAACATGAAAGCGTAAAGATTTTTTTTTTAATTTTTGCGCATGACAATATGACGTATGGATTCTAACGATACTTTATACATCCAAATCTGGCATTTAAAAGTTATGATGGATTAAAGAAACTCACACATGTACATGAATCCTGAAAACCAAAACGCCAAAAAAATAAGAAGGTATGTTAAATTTATGTGAAGTAAGTAGGGTGTTAGGAAAATAGTGAATTCTTATCATGAAGAAACAAAATTCACTATAAAACAAGCGCCATCTATTGAATTGTAGCTTCATTACTTAGAAGTGGTCAACCTAAAATTAAAATAACAAAAAAACAAATTTTTCGCGATTATGGGGTTTTCACTTGGGTCCATGGGGTCGGAAAAAATCTCAAAATTTTTTTTCGACCCTCTTCAAGATTTTCTGGTCGGTTGTAGCAAATTCGGTGGGGGCCGCCAGACCCCTCTTAACCCGCTACCCCCTTTCTTTACGAGTTCGTGGTTATTGCTTTTTTGCCATTAAGTAAATAAACAGTTCATATCTCTAAATTGTAGAAAACAAAGTCACTGTCCTAATTAAACTTTTGTAGAAATATGTATGTTTAGCGATCAAATCCCCAAAAGAAATTGCACACATTCTAGCTAGCTTAGAAACATGTTTAAAAGTTATGGTACTCGTCTGTCCTTACACATATAGATAGTTCTAGCATAGTCATGCTAAATTTTACAAATAGCTCTGGTATAAACAGTTCTCACCTAGAATCATTAGCATCGGGTATTTCAATGACAGTAGGCCCCGAGTCCACAAATTCAATGTCAGACTCATTGTTGCCTGCATCATCTTTTGCATCGTTTTGCTTCTGTTGATCTTGTGAATTCTGAAAAAAAGAAGCTTCATGTGACTATGCAGACTATGCAGTGTATGTATTTTTATGTGTGCCCTCGAGTCTCTTAAATTACTCAATTTGTCAGCTAGTTCTTTCTTCCTCTATATAATCAACTAAAAGATATTGGCCAAGAATATTTATAAATTCATTGCTGGAATCCAAAACAGCAATGGTAGGATCACATCAAATTTGTTATTATTTTGTTTGATAGTGTTTGACCACAGCTCATGTAATGTTAAGTAATGGTTTGATTGAAGATGGTAAACATAAATGTTCACCTACAAACATACCCTCAAAATTGAACACAATACTAGGTGCTTGGCGGCCACTTCCCAAATGCCGACCAAATATGATATGACACAACCAACACCGCTTTAAATAAAATAGATGTTTTTATTTATGAAATAATGATAAGGTTCATAATAATGATGAAACAATTTTAATCATAATAGGATGAAAAATCTTAATCTGTGCGATTAGTAAACTTTAAAAATCTATAATGAGCTTTATGACTATTTTCACAACCTTTGAACAAATTTGAATTTACAATTTTTTTAACGTTTTTAACTTTCTCAATTGCGATCCTAGAATTACTAGAACTAGAAGATTTTGTAACTGCGAAAATGTTAAATGTGCAAGCGAGATAGTAGCACGCAATCAGGATTTCATTATATAGTGGACCGACTGACTGTGGGCATCTACTATTTTTACTCACATACTAGATACTTTTTACAACTATGACTTTATAGATGTTCTAGGGAGGCTGAAGCGTTTTAGTAGATTATAGAGAAATTTTACTGGAATTCTGCTCACTCCCACTTCTACTACATATAAATTACCATGTAAATATATTATATCTTTTTTGTACTGTTTTTTTTGTTGTTATTAGTGTGATTGGTATCGAGAAAAACCAAAATAGTTTTTTAGTACTTTAACTGAACCTCACAACACAGGACTCCCCTAGTGTGAGGATTCAGGGTACCCCCCACAGAGTATGATATAGTTATTTTAGTTTTTATTAAGTAGTTTATCATAGTGTTTATATATGTATACTCCTTAATCGTAAGTTTTATGCCAATAAATCATTATTATTATATTTTCATTGTATGTAAATTTGTGTATGTAATTTTTAAAAGTAACAAGCGAAAATTTGGTTATATTAGTAAATAAACACCTTTACAAAAAAATAATTGTAAAACTATATTAAAATTAGCTTTATATACCTAGTATAAATGTGATTAGTATTAATAAATGAAAAATATAATTAAATATGTAAATAGTATGTATGTATATTGTTTTGGTATTATACTCACCAAAAATGGTAGACTTTGTTGATTAGGGGTTTGTTGCATCTGTTGCATATCAGTCATCATCGGCATCAGATTCTAAAAAAAACAATTTATTAAGTCACTTTAGTGATTTTGGTACATCTTTTCAGGTACATTTTGGAGCACACTAGGTGGTAGATCTATTAAGCAGGAGGTAGTATAGGTTTCACTGCATCATCAGATATTCAACCGCGAAACAGTACTGTGTAAAAATTACTGTTTCGGTATTGCAGCTACGTCACAATTGAATGTCTCAAACTAATGAATGCGGTTAAACTTAGGACATTATTTTGTTATGTAGTCCCAGAACAAGTATTATCCCTTCCCATCAGAAGAGTGTTTGGTCTCATTACTTTTACATAGAAAGGTAGGAAATACAAGCAACATTGATTGCAATCAAATTTATTTTTAGGAATATTATAGTACTTTTCTCCAGTTTTAAATTTCGTGTCACATTGTTTGTCCGCTATGAACTCCTCAACTACTGAACCGATTTGTGCAGTGTGTGCAGTTTGATCGAACTTGAGAGTTAGGATAGTTTATATCTCAATTTATAATCGCAATATTTTTTTATTGCAAATTATTACTTGTTTATTATACGACTAAGATGTATATTTATCTGGGAGTTCCATAAAATTCTAATAGATGGCGGTGTAAGGTAATTTATTAACTGGATTGATTGATCCAATAGATGGCGCTACGTTAAAAGTCAAAACGTAGATATAACAAAACAATGCATGGTGGGATATTCCTCTTTTATAGATATACTAAAAAGTCCACTGTGGTTTATACCTACCTTAAAAGGTAGGTATAAACCACTTTAGCTTGCTATACCCAACTTACTACCCGTGCAAAGCCGGGGCGGGGCGCTAGTAATTAAATAATTATATATTTTTTTAAATAAAATGATTACTTACTGGTAACTGCATCCCAGTCATCATTTGCATCTGCGCCTGCAAGCTATGCAGTTGTCTCATGATCTCCGGGTTTGTTAATATGCTGGAATAGGACAATATTTATCATCCCCTCTTAGACCAAATTATTTAATATATTTATACAAAATCCTGTCATAGCTTTTCCATCTTCAATTTGTACAATTTGTATTACAGTACTAAAATCTTAAGACATAAAAATGGGGTGTGGAGGTGTAATAATTACAGTTTTTAACCCACGACGCAAAAACGACGGGGTGTTATAAGTTTGACATATCAGTGTGTGTGTCTGTTTGTGGCATCATAGCTCCCAAATGGATGAACCGATTTTGATTTTGTTTGAAAGTTTAACTAGTGTTCTTAGCTATGTTTGATGAAAAGAGGAGGGGGTTTTTAAATATTTCATTTATGTTTTGTTATAGTAATGCTTATATAAGCACATGGGTCAGGTGGAAGAGTTTTGACTAAGTACACTGACAAAGGGAGGTACGAAAATGTGTTTGTAAAAAAATTACTAAACATAATATGTGATATAATAGTTACTTTAATTCAAAGTTATCTAATATCTTTCTAATATTTTAAATTACATTTGCAAACAAAGTATTACCTTGCCATAGCATCAGCTGGGTTCGGACCAGCTTGCTGTAGTTGTTGATTCTGTCCATGACTCTGACTTGTATGAGTCATATGACTGCTTGGGTGATTTGAATGACTTGTTGAATGACTTGTTGAATAACTTGTATGGCTTGCTGCATGGCTTGTATGACTTGTTGAATGACTTGTATGGCTGGTTGAATGGCCATGACTGGAATGTGGTGGTAATGGTGCAGCATCCATCATTTGATCATCTTCACTGTCATATTCGAAGTCATTTAATAGTTTACGGTTGAATTTGAGGTTAGACTGGCCTGATGGCTCATCTTGAAACTGAAATTAAAAGAAGTATGCATTGATCAGTAATTGTCCATTTTCAGTGTAAAAAGCATTACAGGATGACAGGATGTAGTTTCATTTTATTTTATGTAATATGGTTCAAGTGATTCTGATTTAAAGGTGGTAAGGATAAATTTGAATTTGTCACTATTACTCAAGGAAACATGTTTGTCTGTTCTCGATAAACTTAAAAACTACTGAACCGATTATCATGAGAGTTTCACCAATAGATAGAGCGATTCATGAGCAAGGTTTAGGTATACATATAATTTATCAAGGTTTTGTGTAAGTTGGTTGAAATATGATGATGATTGTCGGTAGTATAGGAAAAAGTCAAGCCACCCGGGAGCTTTCATCAAAAAAGCTGCAGAATAAGATTACACCAATGTTACAAGTCAATTCCGTAACATCATTACATTATATCATTTACGAGTTTTAGAACACTGATTACATGTCAACAAAACAATGCATGGTGGGATATTCCTCTTTTAAATGTACAAAAAGTGCACGGTGGCATATATCTACTTTTAAGGAAAGCTTTCTATATCCATTCTTACAACCAGTGCGAAGAAGGTCGCTACTATAAAATAAATATAAAAATACCTCTTTTGATAACAGAAGTTGTTTCAGGACTAAATAACCAATTTTTATGAAATTTAGTATGAAAATGATGCTCACAGTGATGGTACGATAAAAAATAATGCTAGACTAAGATGTATTTCATAGATTTCATTAGATCAGACATTTTTAATTATATAAAAATTGGTTGTTTGGTCCTTATAACTCTGTTCTTCTGGCGGACTTGTTCTCTTATTTAACTTTTGGTCTAGCATAACATTTCTGTGTAACTAATTTCAGGTCAATATTTACCTGATCACCTCCCATGGGTGAAGACATGTGAGGTGAGTGCTGCATAGCCCCAGGAGAGTTCTTGTCAGTGCTGTGGCTTATGTTCAAACTGCTTCCTGAAATTAAAGAAAATATCCATGAGCTAAGAAAAAAAAAATTATACAAAAGAAGATAGAATAACATTGAACATATAACACTGGCAAAAGACTTCAAGTAGATATATTAAATTATAATTGCTTTGTACACTCCATAGTAAAGGTGACCATAAAATACAATCTGTTAATAAAATGTATAAAAAAATCAAAAAAATAACTATTGCACAAAATTTTTATATTCATATTATTGGAACTTAAAAATTACTAAAACATAATAAGTTTACAAAACTGACAACGGACTGCAACCACCCACTAAAAGTATGGCTGACTATGACTCTAAAATAGTCTAGTATTTCAGTGTCACATAAAGAGTCTGTTATACATGCATATGATGATGCTCAAAATGTCAAACAGGCTTAAAAAATAAAATATCAGTTGTTTAACATACCGTTAGCAGTATTATTCTGTTGGTTTTGTATCTCCTGGTGCAGCGGGTGTGATGGGTCGGCCATATCCATGAGCGGCTGTATAACTTGTGGTGAGAACACATTGTTCTTCTGCCATAAATTCAGCACTCGGATTATGTTGCGCTGGGATTTAAATATGGCAATATTAGTAATTAAATTGATATCATATTTATTTTTCATGTTGAGTTGTTATAAGATTGTACACATCATGTTCATTAATTTTACTACAAAATCTTGATTAGTTTTAACCATTATATAAACTTTTACTTCTGGTGGGGAAAATTCACAATACACCTAAAGTTATATGTACAGTATGCCTCCATTTTAATTAGATATTTTTAAAATAGAAGTTTTTATGGTAAATATACACTTGCCATTAAATAGGTTAGATTGGCAGAAGGATTATCAGATGATTAAAATCAGGAGGTATGCTCATTTTAAACAGTTTTCAATTCTAAATAATGATAACCATTTACATATATGTGCATTTAAAAACTCATTCTTATACCTTTATACCATAATCAGAAATTAGACAATAAATAATTTAATCACCACCAAACTGGTTTTTGGAATAACTTTAAGTTTAGGTAAAGAAGTTTTGCATAAATCAAATCCATGGAATTTGTCTAGATTGTTGACATAGATATATATGTATATACATAGTTGTTGCTGTTTTACATTATGCCCTGGCCCTTATACTTTTCATATGAGGGTGTATCTGTAGCTAGCTGTAATTTCAAAAAATTTCACTGTGCATTCATGTTCTTTCAATTTTACTTAAGCACAGAATTATAATAATACTAGCTTACAGAACAATTACTATGAAACATAAATTCTCTAATAAAAAAACAGACTTTAAAAACTATTTCATTATTTTATTTTCAAATTTTAATAATATTTCTTGTTACTCTTCTATTATTTTATTAAGTATACAGACGAAACATCATTATCAATATCACCGTGTGGAAAACATCATTGTATAGTATTACTGTGTGGGTGCTATGCCCATTGTGTCCAGGGATTGGAAAATGTACAGTGCATACGACAGGCAACCCAGGTTTAAGGACTCCTTTACACAAGTAACATTCATCTCTATCACCCATGTTTCCATTCTTAACCAACCATTTTTATATGATCCCTACCATTGCTGCTGTGGATAGTCTTACTAGAAATGAGTTTTATGTTGTTGTATTACTATAATATCTATTTAGTATTATAATGTGAATTTTATTAAATTGTCACATCGGCGGTTGGGAGATTTCATATTTATAAAACCAAGATTACTTGATAAATTGTTACATACCTACATAATTATGTATATAACTTTAGTGTTGTCAATAAAATATTTGTATTTGTACTAACTCTAAATAAGGTCCAGATCACTTCTCTTCATTATGAACCACATTCACAATAGGGCCAACACTAATTTAATAATGAGCTATTCATAATCAGGATTTTGATACATTAAAATGTACTTATGCATTAAATTGGCAATTCAATTAACTACAGTATAAATTACATAGTACAAACTAAATACCTAATGAATGATGTATATATATAAAAGCTACATATTTAAAACTTTGTTTTGTAACATAGTAGAGAAAATTATATATATAATAACTATTACACAAAATGGTAACAAAGCTATGGTCCGAAGTGGTAAAATTAATGTTTTAAAACTAGATTTATCTTGGGATGACAGCTATCTCAAGCGTCTAAGATAACAGGAATGTTTGCTGTTATCCAGTGCACTGATAAGAGCGAAACATGCATAACCTAAAACAAATTTTACATAACTAACCTTATCTTCGGGAGGGCATCTGAAGAGGTTCGCAAACGTCTGCTGCATATTCTTTGCAAACCTCGGTGCAAATACATCTTTCTCTTGTCCGAACTGATGCCGAGACTGCCGTACTATTGAGTCAATCACATAAAGACCAGGCACTTTGTACTCTGGTTTACACTTTTGAATAAACTTTTCCACGCTGTGCACTACATGTTTGTACACCTTGATAGCTTTTATAGCACCTTTGGTGATAGCACTCATCTTCGCCTTCGATATAGGCGGCTTGTTGTCGTACAACCCGGATAACTGCAAGGAAATCATAGTTAACTTACTATGATGCCACGGAACACGTAATATTGATCATCAGATTTTTTTAATAATAATTACCTCCGCGTTGAACGCTTTGACTTCTGGTAAATCCATTTTGTTATTTTAACCTTCACTGTAAAAATTTAACTAAATAACACAGTCAATGAAATTAAAATGCAAAATTGAAATCATTTTCGCACCGTAACAACATGCTGAGAATTACAAAATGGCGTTTGTAGAATAAATTGTCTATGGATAGATTGACAAAAAGGTGCATTTTGTTTGGCTGCGTTCATAACCTATGCTGATTCTCTATGTGTGGCACCTTGAATTGAAATTAGCTACGCTAAACAAAAAGTTGAGCACATTGTTATGTAAAATTAAAGTTAATCGTTTTTTCCGCGGAATTAAATTACTGTAGTGATAAACGATGCAAGTATTACAGTCATGCCTTAGTAAACACGATTTTTTTCGCGTTCCTGGGAAAACTTCATCTTTTTCTTGATGACTTCTGCGGTGCTGCCGCAATGTTGCCAAGCCTCATGCGCCTCATGCCAAGCGTATTTTTCCGCAGGAGCTTTTTCTCTCTCTCCTGTGACATTGACATCGACATCATCTGTGAACGAAATAAAAAGAAGTTCGTTGCATGAATGCATTACTATTTAAATAAATATTTATCGTAGAACATTACACACAGAGCCACTTGACTCCAAACTAAGCAAAGCTTGTACTATGGAAGTCAGATAACAGATAGAACATATTATATTCAAAAAAATATGTAAATATATACTTTTAGTAAGAGCATACAAACACCCAGACACAGAACAAACATTTGCTTATACACTATAATATTACTTTTGAGATGAAGGTGAAATTTTAATTTTATAGTTTTGGCAGGAACGCGTTAAGCGTCATGTCGCCCCATTGTTTTTTTCCAATACTAGTGTTTTTTCGAGTGTAAGTATGAAAATTGTGTTGTTTTATACATAAAGTGCCGAATTACAAGCACGAGTGTGGGAAAGTGATCTAGTGCGGCGAAACATGACTTTTCGTGTTGCTTCCAAAACTCCATCGAAGCTAATAATAAAGTCGCCACTACTTTACTGAGGCATGACTTGATTTGACTAACATGACGAACTGGACTTGACCAAGACTGGACTTTGACTATAACTATAGATGTAAGACAAAAATTGCAAAAACGCAAGACAAGTGAAGTGCTGTAATTCCAAATAAAGACATGGTTCAAGGATTTAAGTAGCCAGACCATAAAAATTAAAAAAAATAATTGACGTTGTATTTTTGATAGAGTTGTCGACTTCCTCCCTATTCTATCGTAGTGTTTGATCTGAGATTCTATCCCTAATATTCCAACTCTATGGTTTCTCTAGTTTTTGATCTGAGCCGCAAGCAAAGCCCATGCAAAAAGCAAAAAGTTCAAGTTGACGTTACGTTGGGTAGGTATATTTTGCAATTTTGCAGGAGCTTAGCATTTTTATTTTTTGTGGGTTACCAAGTTCGTTAAATAGAATTTAACTAAATAAACAACAATATGGCTGATGAATACGCTGCAGTCAAACGAGGGAAATTAGTACTAAAAGGAGAAAAACCCAGGTAAATAATAAACTTGTTATTTGAGTCTGTTTCATCACTTACTTTTATAAACCACTAGCGGCCCGCTCCGGCTTCGCAGGGGTATAAACCTCATAAATAACAGTATTTCTCCACTATTTAATGGATGTTATTATACATATAAACCTTCCTCTTCAATCACTCTATCTATTAAAAATAACCGCATCAAAATCCGTTTCGTAGTTTTAAACATTTAAGCATACATAGGGATATAGGGACAGAGAAAGCGACTTTGTTTTATACTATGTAGTGATACCACGGGTTTTGATACGGTTGTCACAGTCTTTGTTTAGATATGTCTTACAGAAGGTTTCTATAAACAATACTTCCTATTTAAATTTTCCTAAATAAATTTAAACAATACACACACATCACATCACAATACACAATGTCTTGTAAATTAAATTGCATCCTTGCAAAGCAGAGTTGTAAATAATTATTTCCATTCATTTAAAATGCTGCAATTATACCAAATATTAAATTGTCAATAAGAACTAACCTGATAAAAATAATAGCTTAAAATTAAATGAAGATCTCTGTAACCTATAGGCAACAAATATATAGTCTCAAATTTAAGTATTATAAATATCAAACATTTACAGAGCCAAGAAACGCAAACACAAAAAGAAGGAACATTCTGAAGAGTCCAAAATTGATGTAGATTCTATAAATCATGGAGGCTGGTGGCGCGTCGAAAAAATCGAAGACATTACAGGATCTATTTCAATAGAATTTGGCAATGGCTCATATGTATCTGCTTTAGATAATGGTCTATTTACTATTGGTGCTCCGCATGGCGATGGCGAAAGCCCAGCACCTGAAGAGATCCTTACAGCATTTCCAGCGGGAGACAACAAGTTTGCTTTAAAGTCTGGATATGGGAAATATGTGGGCATATCCAAAGATGGCATAGTCACGGGAAGGTCAGATGCAGTAGGCCCTATGGAGCAGTGGGAGCCTGTCTGGCAAGATGGTAAGTTCAATATGAAAAATATTTTTATTACTAAGCTGATCCATGTAGCGTTGGATTAGAGCATCGTGGCAGGTTAATGTGACAGGAGAGATATAAACTAGGTCTTTTCGAGGTCAAATGCATTATCATCTAAAACTGTGTGCTATATCTTCCATCACAAATTATTGTTTAGGAATTAGTAATTGATTAAAAGGAACAAACAGAGATGGTTTATGAAAGATACTTATTCAAAGTGCAGTTCAAAGGGGCGATAAGTCCTGCACTGACGTCCCGCTTGGGGTGTTTTATGCATACGAAAGTTACTTTAAAAGTTGAAATAAAAATTTAGCTCCTCTACGAACACAAATTCACTATTTTGATTTTTCGTTTGTTTCTTTCCTTATATTCTTTTTTCAATCCAACCTGGTAACGGATTAAGAACAAATGTTTTTGCAAAAGAAAAGATTTTGCGAGACTAATGCACAGAAATCTATTTTCATATAAGTATACAAGATATTTATTGTCCTGAAATAAAATAAAAAACTAAATTTAAAACTTTCATTGTTTGTAGGCAAAACTGCTATACTGAGTTCCATCAACAAGTTCATGTCGGTGAGCTCTGATGATGACTCACTGGTAGTCCAGAGCATAGCAGCTGATGATTCCTGTTTCTGCAATATTCGCAGCAATAAGAGCAGAGAGGTTGGCAAGGTAGTAGTGGCAGAAGAAGAAGGAGACTTGGCTGAAGTGGAAGTTAACTATGTGTAAGTTTCTATTTAAGTATCCAACACATTATAATTATCATCTCAGCCCTAGGATGTCCACTGCTGGACCTAGGCCTCCCCCATTTTGACTTCTATAAAGACCAGTTGGAAGTGGCTTGCATCCAGCACATTCCTGTGGTCTTTATTAGGCCTTCTGTCTACCTTGTGGGTGGATACATCTTATGCTGCACTTGCCCAGTCCATGGTCTCCACTCCAGAACTTTGCATCCCCATCGGCCATCAGTTCTGCATGCTATGTGACCTGCCCACTGCCACTTCAACTTCTGAATTTGCTGGGCTATGTCTGTAACTTTAAACTCCGAGCATAGCACTCTTCTTTTTGTTGTGCTACTTTGTGCTTACCAAGAAGGCACATAGTCAAAGACCATGTTTCAGTGCTATAAATCATGTCCAACATACATCTGTGTACAGATAATTTATTACTAGTACAGTCAGATGGCACCATTCTCAGGGGAATTTATGTTGACTACTTTATAATAGTAAAGCAACAAATTAATAGATGGCGTTTGTTTTACGTGAAGACATGTGAGAAGACAATAGTGGTTTCTATAAGTGGATCTGTCAACCTACACAAGGCTAGCATTGTAGCACAATCATTTATTTTTAATGAGTGACAGGTTAGGTGTTTGACCACACTTTACTCGATGTTAAGTGATGGTGTGGTCGAGATGCAAACACACTTAGCCTAGAAAAGAAACGACTCAGGTGAGGCTGCCTGAAGACATCCTTTAGCGTAGGCAAAATTAAAGTGTTACATCTGCTACCTCATGAGCTGTACAATATGGGATTGATTCTCACTGGGAACCAACATTTGTTTATAAGACAAACATGTTGTGCTAAATAATTGATTGAATGCAAACAAAAATATCTGGTTTCCATAGTACATACTCTGCTTAGTTTAGGTAAGTCTAATCTATAGCTTATGGCTAGATGGTATTGTGTGAAAATTGTTTTTTTATTTTTTTGCAGCAAAAAGTTCCAGAAGTTCCAAGATAAGAAGCTCCGTATTAATGAGGATGGAGTACACCAGCTGAAGAAGGCCAAAAATGAGGGCAACTTACACGAGACATTACTTGACCGCAGAAGTAAAATGAAGGCAGACAGATATTGTAAATAACTATACTAATGAGAATTAAATGTTATGTAAAAATGAATAAGTTGTTTTATATATTTTTCTCCTACATATTATAATACATCTAAATATTATTTAATTTTATAGTGTGAGAGATAAATAAAATAAATATCGTAGGACATTTCACATCTATGCTCGTCACACAAAAGTTTGTCTTGACTGGGAATCGAATCCACACCATATAGCTCTTGAAATAAATAAACTACCAAATAGCTAACAGGGCAGTCATGTGGTAAATATATCTAGCCTGCAATATGAACTGGATCCTAAATAAGGCTGCAGGTATACTCAAAAGGAAAGGGTTCAAATATGTACAATTGTACATACATGATTGAGGTTGAAATGGATTTTCACCTTGATGACGATATGTAGGCAGTCCTAGGAAGTGCCCACAAAAACTATCTTACTGCATTCAAAAATTTATTCAGAGCAGAATTACATACGAAAATTACAATTCATTATGATAAAGTAACAAACCGAAGACTAATCCAATAACGACCCTCTCGATTATTTTATTTTTTATTCATGTATAATATTTAATGGCCTAAACGTTATTTGAGTAATTTTGAAGATAATACATACAAAAGAAAATGAACTCTTTTCATAGTAAGACAAATGTTCCAACATTATCTAAAGCTCACACCAATATAATATATTCGATTATAGGGAAATAAAATGATAACTTCTAAGAAAATAAATAGAACATGACCCCTATTTGCACGATTTATATAAGTACACGACAAGATTGAAAACAATATAAATCTATGATCATAGCGTCACTGCATTTATGTCTTTCACTATAACACAGTATCCAAACGAAAAAATATAATTTTTACAAAAAAAAACGGACTTCATTCCATTAAGTCCAAACATGGGTAGGTTACATTGCTTTATTACGGAGTTCTAGTGTCTACCA
The DNA here is from genome assembly GCA_950106695.1 of Biston stratarius. NCBI lineage: Eukaryota > Metazoa > Arthropoda > Insecta > Lepidoptera > Geometridae > Biston > Biston stratarius. Next base: position 29,176,336 of record OX467106.1, on the reverse strand, counting down.
TAATCATCAGAGCCGGAAGGTAGACGATTCGATAGAACTTTACTAGTGACCGTAAACACCACTGATAAGTTACAAAATACGCAATTTCATTTATTTGGGATGATATATTTTTTTCTATTTCATATGGCTTAAAAATGAAACTATTAAACCGTTTAAATTAAGATAAAATTTCTATGGGACCAATCTGAAAGTACATAGTTTTTCAAGCTGTCTCCATGTAAAATTCATTTTAAAAAAAAACGACAGATTGAGAATCTCATTGTTTGAAATCGGTTAAAAAGCGTTTTTTCACTTCAAATATACAAACAGATAAATTTCACATAAAGGGCACTAGAATGGTAATTTAAATTGAAGATAAATAAATAGATATACAATGAAAAACATTTATCTTACTATGCGCACATCATGAAAAATCTGTGAATTTGAAATCTACCTACATTACTTATACAAAACTATATATCTACAGCTAATCCTAGTGTGTAGATATAATCTAGTCTATTGGAACATGAAGTGGTCTCAGTAAACAGGAGACCTATTTAGAAACTGATGGTGAAACAAAAATTGTTAAACACTTTGGTTACCGATACTCATAAACCAAGCATGTCTCATAGCTCACCGCATTATATCAGGGGAAATAATTATAACACACTTAAGACAACGTTCAGATATTAAGAAAGAATAATACATATAAATGCGACAACTTATAAATAAAAGCAAGTGATGTTTGTTACTAAGGGGCCATTCAAGTATTTAAGAAGGTTTTAAGTCATTATTAACCCCTCCCTCTTGTCAGAAAAATGAAGCAAAGCTCGCACCCCTCTTCTAAGCTTAAGTAAACATTGGCTTGACTAGTGGCTTTATTGCTAAAAGCCATCACTTCCAGGTAACCAAATATCAAGATGATTCAAGAACAAGTATTAGACATAGCTAACGTTATCACCATTCAGATCCCCAAAAATAACCAAATAAAACGACCCCCCTTTGATGCTTACCTAATACTTAAACGGTCCCTAAGTGCATAACTTGAACAGCTGTTTTTTTAATACAGATCGAGGCTGAGCACTACCGAACTGTGTACGAAGTACTGGGCATTCAGCTAGTTAACCACAGTATTGATAAGCCATTAATCAAATCAAACATTACCAGTGATAAAGTTTAAATATAAAATGGGTTATATTACATGATTTTTGGTTGAAGTATATACACAAAACACAAAATCAAATGGAGTTTTAACTATTATAAAATGAGTAAAATATTTGTTTTATATGTGAAATATTGCTTTATGATATGAAAAAAATATTGTTGAGGAAATACGGTTATAAACAAAACCAAATCTAAATAAACAAGGTGTCTAACAAATTTTAGATTTTGCATCTCACTCATCGCTTGATTGTACAAATCGCTGTATTTCGTAAAGTTGTACATTTATGATTACCGGATTTTTTTGAAAAGCTGTTTATTGAAATGAAGTTAACTTCAAAGTCCAGTAACCATATATCATATTAAAATTTTATATCTTTAATATTACATTGAACTATCTCTTCGCTTTTGTGAGGTAAAGTTAATTTTATGTGTATTGAGTGTATTTTTGGTAATCCACCAGGTTATATGGCGTAACTAATTAATATTCGATCACTATATTTATCTCTAGTACTGTTTTTAAATTATACATACAATATGCAGTAACAATAAAACAGATGAACTATATAACTCAGTTTTTACAATGAATCTATGACTTTCACCATTCACTTTGCCATTTACTCATTGCCAAGATACAAAAATCTATTGCATAATTTGATGTATAAAAACTGCCGCAAATTAACTAGTCGTTCGCCCCAAGTTGTGACCGCGGCGACTCTTAACTAACTCAACCAATTTTGATATTATTTAAACATCAAAATCTTTAAATCTATTTATCTAAAAACGCTAAAGAAACTGATTTAATTTTTACTAACTCAGATAGTTATCCTGAAGGAATTATATGGATTGAGTTACGTAACAAACTTTTTAATATAAGCAGCTTTTATAAGTCAAAATATTTAAGCGCCTGCCGCATATTTCATGAAGATTTAAACAGCTCACAGTTAACCGTACCACCATAGTAAAAATAGAGTTATAAGTATATTACATGTAATCAAACTAATAAAAGATTTTTCTAACATTTGTATATATAGATCAGTCATTAGGCCATTGGAAGCTAACATACAAGCAAACTATTTCCTGAGTTTAATACATTGATACCAACTCTGTTGTACCAAACTAAATAAGAGATTGGATAGTGTTCATGTCTTTGACCAAACAAAAAGAACAGATATATACTTAAGAGCTCTTCTAAAGTATGGTACAACAAAGAAGATTTCCAATCATTTCTTTATATCTAAAATTAATTCCCACCAAATCTCTTTGTTCCAAATTGGTGAACTAAATAAATTATTGCTCGCGTACGGCACGGTAATGTAGCCTTCATATCTGTTGTACTAGTGACGAAAATTAAATAACACTTCGGTGGGCAAATAACGGATTTCCATATGAGATTACAAAGTTTTTACATAAACATAAGTTGAAATAAAGAGGAGCGGTGGCAATCATAATATACATACATACATCTAAGGGAAAATCAAGTTGAGGAAATGCAGCGGTGACAAAAATAAACGTAAAGTGGATCTTATATTGTTGTTTGCACAGCACAATTTCAATTGACACTTTAATCATCCCGAATGCTGTTAAATGTTAGTAATGAAAAGTGTATATGTATAAGTGTTTGCCACTAAAAAATCACATTAAAGGAATAATGCATCTATAATTATATCTCGCTCTCTCAAACAGCAGACTCAACAACGAGTGTAACTAATCCCTAAATATGTATAAAATTTTGTTCTACTTATGTCTGCTATTTGAAATTATGCTGAACGCAGAACAATAATTTTTTTTCTAAGCTTTTTTCCATCCGCTACAATGTTCCGTCAACTATCGCCTTCCCTAAAATAAATGCTAAAAATATACACGTACCTTATATCTAACAGTAGTGCGATGGTGTCTTACAAAATATATGAAGAATTAATTCACTATACAAGGTAATATTACTAATCCTTTTAGTAAACAATCTTTGAAACTATAGATTCAATATTATCATACACTTATTATTAAACGTAAAAGAAACTTTTCAAGATTAAGAGTTATTACGGTTAAGAAAATTGCCAATACGCTTGCAAATTCGTGATGGTGATTAAAGGCATGCAAGCCTTATAAAGGCACTGAATTTTGAGGCCCTTTTTTATAATGAATAGGCTTGTTTGACCACTATCTCACCTGATGTTAAGTGGAGATGCGGTCTACGATGGAGAACGTTTGCCTATAAGATACCAATTCACTCTGGACTTGAAAACAACCAGATTGCATCTATCACTCTAACCCCCACTCAGGTAGTGCATTCAACTTTTTAGCTATTCACACAATTAAAGTGAAATCAAATCGCTATTGGCAAGTTGATGTTGAATCTATAGTTATGAAGATTTGACTATACAGAATAATTTTATACCATCGCATATACAAATTCATTATATCTTTGTAAGTAGAAAGAAAATATATCGAAAGTAATGAAATTATAAGCTCTTTATTATAAGAAACACTAAATTATATTAATTATCACAAACAATATTGTGTAAAAAACGATTCGGATAACGGTTACTTACACCTATGCAATATCATTATAAAAAGAGCCACTTCAGAAAGAAACTACCGATTTGACAATGACAATGTCAAAATCCATTACCACAGATTATATACAGTATCAAGAGATCCATCGTCATCTGCGAAATGGACACAAGTTTTTGTCGTTTTTCTTTTAATATTATACAATAGAAACGGTATTTCTTTTTACAATATGTTTGTCAGTAAACTAAATTAAATTTAGTTTTTGTGACATACCTGAATATAAGGCTATTGTATTTAGATACATACTAAGTGTTGAGAAATGAAGGTTATTTTTACAAAAGGTTCTAAAACAAAACTAGCATTTTAAAATCTTGATACTCAATGTCGCTGGGAACAATTTTACAAAAATAGCACATTCACAATTGTTATGTTTATTTTGTTAGTCAGAACTTTGGCGCGGTGTAACTATGATAACATATTTTATACGGTAAGAAATACAATAAATCAGTCATTTTGGCTATCTGTTTTAAGTTACAATGACGACATCGAGCAGCAAGATGTGAGAAGCGCCCCTTGGGCGTGGCTAGTTACCAGACGTGGTGTGGCTAGTTACCAGATATAGCGTAGCCAGTTTCCGTTGCGTGGCCTCGCGCAACGCGACCGGCAATTAGTTACCAGACGGAGGAGCGTGTTGCGACGATTGTAGCGTAGCGCGAAAGGTTATTATTTACCAGATGTGGCGATTGTTGTAGTTTGTTACCAGATGTAGTGCATGACGTAGCTAGTTATGACATGTAGCGCATGTGGCTAGTTACCAGTTGTGGCTGGCAATCAGATGTGGTGCAGGTTGTGGCTAGTTTAACGATGTGGCGCTGGTTGTCGTTAGTTATCAGATGTGGCGCTGGTTGTGGCTAGTTACCAGATGTCGCGTGGCTAGTTGCCGTGCGTGTGGCGTGGCGTGGCGCGTTTGGGCGGCCGGCGCGGCGGGGGTTGTGGCGGCGCGGGCCCTCAGCTGGCGGGCGGCATCGCGGCCTCCCCACCGCGCTCGCTCCGCAACCACTCCACAAACTCGTCTAACATCACCGGCCCTGGAAATATACATAGTCAACAAACAAGTTACACGTGATAATATACCCTATGATCATATGACACGTGACGCGACAGAGGCAACTACGCCAAAATTGAACTGTCAACAATGGAAATAAATCTTCAAGCATGAGATTCCTTGCCGAAAACACATATCACCATTTTCGTCAAGGAATCTTATGCGAATTTAAAAATAAGGTCCACGAAACTAACAAACTGAATAATGAAATATTGAATACATATCCTGAATAAATAAATAGGCTATTTATATTAAAACTAGTGCTCACTAATCTCTAGTTCTATGAACAAGTAAGTATACTGACATGCGCCGTCAGCGTCGTAAGCGGAGAGCGTGACGTCGACGGTGCGCGAGAATTCGAGTATGTTGCACCATTGGTCGCGGTTAACGACGCGGTACCGCGCCGACCGCACCAGGAACTGCCCCAGGGCCGCGCGAAGCGCCCACCGCGGCAGCAGCACGCCCAGCAGCGCGCGCGCCGTGCCCGTCTCCAGTGAACGCTGCTCTTTGTCCTGCCGACAACAAAATTAATTAATCGGGTTTTAATTCTACTTCTTTCTGATAGCGTTTGGCATCGCACTTCCTGTGTATTTCCCATTGTTAAGCTATTTTAAGAATGATACGATATTTAAAAGAATTCATTTTTTTAATTTAAAAGGCATATTACTTTATTACAAAAAACTTCAGCAGTTAATGGGTTAGTTGAAAATCTGCCGCCAAGCATCTAACGGTGTGTTCCGGCAGCCTCACTTGAGAGCCAGTTCTGTTCCAGGCTAGGTGTGCTTTACCATCTTCGACCACACCATCACTTAAAATCAAGTGAGTTGTGGTCAAACACGTAGCCAGTCAGCGATAAAAAATAAATTAAAAATACAGGTTGATATCTCTTGGATTTCTCGGGTTTCTCTGGAGTGAAGTTGGGGAAAGTGATGTGTCAGTGTACTTTTTTCAAAAACCATTTCCCCATTATAATAGGGAAAATTTGGTTTAGTTACAAATACAAATAAGTATACAATTATTTTATTAATTACACCAAAGTTATAGGTAATTTTTCCATCCATATTTAAAAATAACATTAATAATGTACATACATGTAATTTACAACCTGTAAAAATGTTATGTTTTTCTTGTTTGGAAATAAATATTATTATTATAGTTATTGTTTTATTAGAGGTGTAAGAAAGAAAAACTATGGGTTAATCGTATAAAAAAAGGCAAACTGATATGAGAGATGTGTCTAATCAGAAATCAGAAACATAGCGAAAGGTACATGTTTTTGTTTCTGCCTACTCTGTTGGAAAAGTTGTATACTATATATGTAGTAGTCAATTTTGCCTTGTCTTCGGTTTCTTGCAGCTTGAAATAGAGGTTAGCTAAAACTGCAGTTGTTTAAATTGACACAGTTGGTGGTAATATACAGTGAAGACTGTTCCACACAAATACAGTCTATTTGTCAACAAGAGTCAATCAATCATTATCAGTAACAATTGCTACTGGTTCCCGAGTTAGTGGTAGTGTTAGTTTTGGTTGGTTAGTGTTTCAGAGACCAGAGCTTTATCTCATTTATACTTGTTCTGGTATTGAAAATTTTATGTTGATAATACTCACCCTTGCAAAGTCGTATGAATATCTATAGATAGCCTTGAATGTGTGAGGGTCATTTAATAAATTGCGTAGGTAATCTAATTTGTTCTGTAGTTTTTGCGCGCTGTCACACTGGAGTTCCGTGAGACCTAGAAAGGAACATTTACTTTATACATCATGACTAGAAACACTTTTTATGTAGCTTAAAACATAAAAAATAATAAGGTTTATTGTTAAGAGGAAACAAGTCGTCATTTTCGTCATACAAACGTTTTCCCCATTTTCCTTCCAGGATTTTAATACTAGAGCAATAATTTTTAGATAGGAAGTAGATACTTGCTAGTTTCATGCCCTTTTGTTTTGATTTTTTGATATATGTTTTTTTTTATAAGAGCTAGGAATCTTCAAAAATCTTAAAATTTACCTAGTTTCAACGCTGTGTTTCAACGTCCAAAAACCCAATCTCATAGAAATAATCTTAAAAAAATTAAACGCACAAGAACACATCCTTCTTATTTACTTGTTAAAAGAAATACTAAAATCGGTCTAAATTTGGAGGAGGAAACAGAGGAATACTAAACCTCGATTTTGCTCATTTTATTTCGGGTTAATGAGCCCGAGGTGCAGTTGTCCCTTTCGCTCAGTATGTACGCGGGTGCTGCGTGCGGCGCGACAGAAATAGCTTGGTGAAATTCCTAATTTTCAAATGTCTCAGTTGACTGCTTTCCTCTTAATTGTAAATGTTATGCTTGTCATTATGAGATACATATATGAGTAAGGTGTTAAATCTCTTTATGCTGAGTAATTACAGCGTAACCTTAATATAACAAACTTCAATACAGTGTAAACTTAAGAAACCTCAATTAAACAATTATCTTCGAAGTTGTCCGTAAGAGCTAATGCAAAATATACCTTTACATTACGAAAACCTGATTCTAAGCCGAATTTTCAAATAATATAAATATGTAGAAAGAATTTAAGTCTATTTAACGACATTACTATATAATATACACGAAATTAAGATATTATTTACCCTTGAAGTAAAGATGATTAGTATTTTCATTAGCCCTATTCTATGATGTGAATGTAAGTATAGATTTATTAGTGTCTATTGCACCATACAAACTCAACAGTAACTTTTTTCTGGCTTGTATGATCACTTTATGTTAACAAGGATGCATATTAACAGAATGAGAAATTTTGATGATAATGTCAATCTAACTAACCTTTTAACCATTCCTCTTGTGTAAAATATCCCATTTGTTTAGCTCCCATTTTGTATGCAATGACCAACATTACTACATTCTCTGGATCCACTCCCAAATCTTCGCAAAACTTCTCCATTCCCTCTGGACCTGGAATGCACCAAGAAAAATATTATGTATTAATGAGTCTTTATAGTTATGTACTTAGAAATGAATAAATAAATTAAATTAAAACATGTCACTTTATGTTTATATTTAAGACTCCTATTGACATATTTTGGATATGTAACCATAAAAAAACTTCAAATCGTTAACATTAATTGTTTAATTGGCATGTTTTTGTCACCTGTCCCATAGATATGGTCGATGATAGAGCATGGTCACCCAGAAGGTAGTTCACTCAAGACATGAAGATGTGTACATATAGAGAAATATCTAATTCAAATCCAATCAGTTCCTGTGTCTGAACTCTACATAATTTACTTTACATAGTAAACAAATATTGGATTCACCAGCCTATAATTTTTAGATAAAGTTTTACTAATAACTTCATGATATATTGTGATGTTCATAATTATTCTGTGTGATTGGTACATAAAAAAGCATGTAACAATTATAGTGCAGTTCAAGAGCACTAACGATAAGCAACAGACAATCCGGAATGTTTGGAACGGGACAATACCACAAATATAGTATTGTTGGTTGATGTAAGATTAAAATGTCCTAGTTGTTTGCCCTATATCAGCAACTGGCAAGGCGCTCCACTCAATCTATATGGAAAAAAACAGAATCTTTTTAGATCTCACCTAATATATCTGGTTCAGATGGTGTAGTGTATTCCTTAAACCATGTTAGACATTTCTTTGCATTGAAACTAGTATCCTCTGATTTGGAATGTCGTCGTGAACTGAAAGCAATAGTATTACATAACAAATGTGATTGTATAATTTGATTTGACAAAAAAATCTGCATACATTTTAGCACTACTCAATGTTCTGTAAACTTTGGAACTAAATGTTACCAATAAAATGATTATTAAGGTTATGTATTATTTATTTTGTGCTGACAATTTTGAAAGGAAAATGAAACTATGTTACAAGTTTAATAGGCATAAATTTTGTTTATTATTATAATTTCAACATAATCTCATGACTCATTCATATTTTACTTGAATACTGTTTGGTGATAGATAAAGAAATATACATTCATATTAATATTATGTACATTATAGTGCACTTCATATTTTGTGAAATCATTCTATGATAACATTTTAAGCAAACTGTGACAGTGTAGCTTTGGTACATAGAACATGGGTTTGGTATCTCCTGTTCGTCATCAGAGTCGACAAGATATTTGGAGCATATAAGTCATAGCATAGACGAGGGAATGAGTTAAGAACAAAAACTAAGATAACTAAGATATCTTCAGTTAGCAATTAATTTTAGAAAATACTGCTATATTATTAAATTGAGCTTGTTATCTTTGAGGGAAATGTATCAAGCTGAAGGTTAGTGAACCAGAGTAAACAGACTAACATGACAATGATATTTGAAATAATAATAATTGTTAATAGTTTGGTTAGGGGATTCACAAAACTTATTAAATTTAAAACAAAAAAATGGTTTTAATTTTTGTTTTCTAATTTCTGAAGTACCTTTTGGTACAAGCTTGGTGATATCACAACCTTATGGTCGCTAAGTGCACCGCCAATGAGCTACCAAGGCTAACAGTCAAATGTCTAGTGTCACATAACAAAACCAGGTTTCCACTAACCTACTGTTACGAGAGCGCTTGTGGTGGTGGTGATCCTCAATGTGAGTAGTTCCTTGCAACACGTCGCCGCCGCTGGCCGGCGCGCCACTCCGCGTCCGCTTGCTACAGCGAGGCATCGCTCCACCACCCTGCAATATTGCTTTATTAACATTCTTTTATGGTGAGAACACACACGATACTCTCCTGATACTACGAGATAACAGGGCATCCCTGCTTTTGTTACTGCAGTAATGGGAAAATACATCATGTATTACAAAATTGAATCATCAATATTTACCAATATTAATATCAGGATTATTGGTTATGGAATGAACATACATTTTTGTCTGCTCAATCCCAAAGTTTGGACAAACTTGCTACTATAAACAATGGAATTCTTTCAGATAGAGACTGAGTGACAAAGGACATTCAGTTCACAATCCAAGTGAAGCTACAATCAAAATGAGCCAAACCTGTATCCAAGCTATTTTCTGGTAACTCTTGACCTTATTCTTTTTGAATAGTCAAAAGTATAATAATAATAATAGAGACTATGATTATGTATTACACTGTCTTTAAGATATAGGTACGGTGTCCATGGTCACTGCATTATGAATTTCTTTTACAATCACAGTGTGCAGGTATTTTTGTGAGTTTATTTATAATGGTATTGTGTTGTTTTTCAATAAGGAAAAACATTCAATCAGCTGAAACTGACAGCTGCATATGATATTTGATACAATGTAGGTATGTAAGTTGTGGAGGTTACATTCCTGTATCAAAAGATCTAATTTAGAGACCTTGAATGCATGCATAATGATGATTTTGTATTCATGTAGAAATATAACAGTTAAATCAATAAAATGCGTTTGATAAACAAGCAAGAAACGATGTTTAACAATTCTTTTAACTCTATTCTGCTTGATAGATCGAAATATAAAGCAACTTGACAGCGAAAACGATTCGTAATGTTTAACTTACAATAGGTGGTAGATTCGATATGAAATTAGAAAACTTGAAAGGATTATCGTCTCCTATTTTGCGAATTTTGTTAAACAGCCTCGCGAAAAAAATGTCTTCTTGACAGGTCGATAATAACCTGTAACAAAAAAAAATTAAAAATCAATGTGGTGCACATGAAAGACACGTAATAAATGAAACTCGCCGATCAGACACACTCGCTAATATTTTACGATAGTTTGCAAAAATCGACGAGAATGAATACACTTGCAAAATTTGTATTGAAAAAACATTGTATTTCAAACGGTCGTGTGAAATGATTCAGAATTTTATTATACCTTCAAAGGGTTTTAATGGTAAAAAATTACATCAATAGCTAGTTTTTAACTTATTTGTGTCTACTATAACATTCTAGAAATACGAAATTGAATATATTGGCAAAACTAAACAGCAGACACAGCGGCCGAGAAAAACTCAAAATGAAATTGACGTTTAGTTATTGCACTACCCAATCTGCAATCTAATATTGCGATCTTCTAAGTATACAAAATGTATAACAACTATTGTATAACGATGTGATCGATTCTATTAATATTTATTATTTGCGTACAAATGCGAAATAATTCATACAGCAATCGAATAAAATTTTAATCTTTCAATTTACAAGCTCGTTTATTAATTGATAACGAAACGCAATACGGCAGACGTACAGAGTAAAAAACCCCAGTTCACAGATTATAAATAGTAACTATTTTAAAATTATTAGTGGCCTGCGGTGCTGTAATGCTGTTAATAGGATGGCCTAGCCTCAGTCGTCATCGTCCTTTTGTGACTAGGTATAACTCTAAGATAGACTTATGATTTCCGCTTTGCTCAGTCATTTAGCTGTGGTCCAGATCACCTAAACGATACGCTTACAAAGAACTTATAAATACCTCGCTTTTAGATTATTTTAACGAGATGGAAAAACTTCCTTTCTTCTTCCTGAATATTTTTTTTCGAGCTATAACTTTATCTGTTCTTTGCCATAAGCGCAATCTATTTAGGTGTAGTTTGCTTTAGTGCTGCAACCCATTGACGTTCAGATTCTATTTTCTTCAAAAATCTTGTCTAAGTCATACGTTTGACTGCGAATTCTTAGGGAAAAGTGTGAATTCCGCCGGTTCACACTTTCCCTTCTTCAATGCAACTGCTTCTTTGCAGCATTATAAATTTAAGTCTTATGTAGTGTATGAACCTCTTGATGTTTTTCTTTTTAACCGACTTCAAAAAAGGAGGAGGTTCTATGTTCGACTATTTTTTTTTATAAGTTCGCTTTTTGAAGGAAAATTATAAATATACATTATTTTCGTTCTAAATCGTGGGGTTAGTTGAGCAATAATTGTTTTTGTTAATTTGCACGAAATTTGAATTAAAATTAAGGTAATGAGAAAACCGGAATGTAAACAGTCCCATTATAACTATAATTAATAGGTGCTTACCAATAACATATCTCTTTTCACATCTACTGTCTAGTATGAAGTGGGATCGTGTTCAAACTCCCTTATAGATATGCCACTTGTCCCATAAGGTAGGAAACAAAACAAGTAATCCACGAGGGCGCGAGGGAGCCGACCTACCCTACGCACCCCTGTCCCCCTGCAGTCACTGTGAACTTCATATCGATTTTAAATTATGCAAGTGACAAAACGGCCCACTGTCTTGCAAAACGATGCCTTTCGATCGATCAGTCGCTTTCTAACTAACGCGGGTTTCGCCCGCTGTATATTTTGCGAGGTAAAAAATAAACAGGCCATAGATCGATGTAGCGATGATAGCTCAGTGGTTAGCGCGGTCGGTTCGCATGCCGTAGGTCGTGGGTTCAAACCCCAACAATGAGCTTGAGCTGTCGGTGAAGGAAAACATCGTGAGGAAACCATAACGTGGTGGTAGGATACTTTCTGGTACTCGGCTGGCTAGCTACCACCCTCAAGTTGAAAACCTACCGCCAAGCATCTATAGGTGTGTTCCGGCAGCCTCACTTGAGAGCCAGTTCCATTACAGGCTAGGTGTGTTTACCATCTTCGACCACACCGTCACTTAACATCAGGTGAGCTGAGGTCAAACACCTAGCTAGTCCGCCATAAAAAAAAAAGATTTTTTAGATATTCTTATTATTATTATTCTAGATATAAACTGTGTTCCGATTTGAAGGGTACTGCAGCTAGGGTTAAAATACAGGGCTATTGACACTAACTATCGAACTTCTCAAAGTAAAGAACTGATACGCCAATGCAGTGAGGCCTTGGACTTCGTTTTGTTACCTACTTGAAATTTTGGGTACTACTACGCTACAATGATCAAGGACAGGCGTTGTCGTTTTATTCGTCTCAATACTTTTTGACAACAATATTTGTCTCGATCGGAACCGTGGAAGATGCTCTCATACAACTATTAGAAAAAAGTTGATAATCTTTAAACAGCTGCTTTCTTTTTATTCATAGCTTTTACGCTTTTTATCAAATTATCTTTCAAAGAATAAAAACTGAATCTATGTATTATTGCTTGCGTTTGACCGCCAACTAGCCTAATGTTAACCGAAGATGTGGTCTAGGGTGAAGCACGCTCGCCTAGAAGAAAATTAATTACTCGCGACTCGAAGGCACCCAGATTATATCTATCAGGAAACACCCACTCGGGCAGCAAATTATATTGTTTAGCGGTTCGTATAATTAAGAAAGATTCGAATTGTTTAGTTCGAGTTTTTGGAATATCGATCATGAAGCGTTGTCGCTTCTTAGAGCTCCTAGCTGTCGGATAGTAGAATAGGCAAGATGGAATTAGGTCATGTTGATCTGAACCGCACTCTGCAGAGTGTATCCGGTAGAAAACCGACGAACAAGCCACTTTGCGACGATGTTCAAGGCTTTGGAGCCTTTTCCGAATAAGTAAGTTTGGGAGCTCCAATGTGACAGACAGATACACAAATAAACACGTTGAAATTATAACAGTTACACCCCTCTGTTTAAAAAGTCTTAATTAATCGAAGGAATAAGCTACTTTAATTTTACTCAAAACTGTTGAGATTGGAGCTTATTGTTGCGTATTCAAGAGTAATATTCTTAGTGTATTTCCGCTTTAAAGTAACTTTAGTTACAATAGTGATGAGTATTTGGTTTAACTTAAAGATAGTTTTAAATATTTATCCGAAATATTCCTTAATATCTAAAACTAAGATTCTCAGACTTGAGATTTTCGATGGTTAGTTTCAACAACCCCTTCATTTCTCTAGCTGCAGTACCCTTCAAAGAGAAACACAGTAATGTTCGCACATTACTGCTTGACGGCAGAATATCTGGTACTGCGGTGGTACCTACCTAGACGAACTGCTAAGAAGCCTTACCACTATAAAATACACCATTTTAAGCAAATTGTATTTTATTTTTATGGTTTATATGCTAGGTGTCTGACCACATCTCATCTGATGTTAAGTGACGGTGTGGTCGAAGATCCGCATAAATAAACACTCGCTGTGATTATCCTCATACCAAGAACCATACCCGTCGTTGGCGAAAAAACATTTAATTTTGGCCTTTTCATCGTCAATAATTAAGACTGTAAAATGTACTAATCAAAATGTATACGGGTTATATTCTAGTAAGTTAGCATCTGGTTCTTTTTTTAAATTGTGTTAGACTGCAAACATGTCAATTCACGCTCGGAAATGCGAGTGTGGCGCCACCCGCCGCTAGTTAGCGAGACGCAACCTCGCAAAGAGCAGTTCTTCCACGTGTCTAACCACCGCCGCATCGACACCGCACGACGCGACGCTTCGAAAATTAACAAAATTAACGTCAATCAGTTCGCGAGACCTTTCAAAAAGGGACCTAACCCTACTCGCGAGTGAGAAAAAGACACGGAAACTGTGCCTATAGTTTGTGAGGAATTGTGGACCTGCGCACGCTGCGCTGGCCGCGCCGCCCACTCCGACCTCTGGACGCTGGATTGGTATGTACAGTCTACATAATTTCTTACAAGGAACACGAACCCTGGCCTTCAGTTTCTCTCCGTGTTTTCCCCGCACCCGCAAAAATATTATTTAATGCCGAGGATATCCAGGAGCCTTCGCACCGCCCGTGGTGAGAAAGAATTTAGGCATTTTTCATCACCAGCATCTATTTACGAAAACTTGTAAAAGCAGCCTTTAAAAAGCTCTACCTATGATAATTCGAATGCCCTGTTAGCTAATTTGTTAGTAGGTATCTCTGCTAAAGGAGCTGTAGGACGTGTATTTGATTTATGTAATGAGTGAAATTTTGATTCTGTATCTGGGTATTCTGGGTGTTGTGTATCTTCTCTAAATAGTTATTATCAAAGTATCTGTCTGTATGTACGCAACTTCTACTACGGATATTGAGACGCTTTCATTGACATTTTTTTTTAAAAGTAAGTATAATTTAAAAAAGATGGAAAGAAAAAAGTTTTACTTAGTTACACAAACGAATCTTACAAAAACAGACGAACAAAGACAAACAGTTACAAAATAGGGGCTGACCTCAGCATAATGCTGGCTATAATAAGTGGTATAGCGCTGGTCTTCCGGTGAGCCCTAGTAGGTCCAACAAATACATATAAACATATTGTGAAATCTATCTAAGAACACTTAAGTTATTGAGGCGAATCTAACGATACCTTAATTGTCGTAATCCATTCGGCCGTTTGGAAAAAACGAGGTAATAAAGAAATTTACATACATACAAGATACGGAAAACATAACCCTTCCTTGGCAGTCGGGTAAAAACAGGATAGGCAGGCATTGTATCAGATACATGATTCCTGTAGTATAAGTCTTGCTCAGTTTGAAGCTATGTGGCGTTGTGTGATATATTATACGATATTTATTATTTATGTTTTTTTACTCAAGCACTTACACGCGCTCCTAATTTTATTTTATAATCAACTTCCAACTTTAGAAGGCCTAGACAAAGAAACATTCGATATATTCCATAACGCTAATAGAAAAATCCAAAAATGTACGGAATTGCCATAAGCTGCCCACGTGACAGCATAATATGACAACCCCGTTCATTTTTTACGTTTCTAATAGCTTTATCTCTAATCGAATGTTACATTGTCTAGGCCCTCAGGCTCTACAATCAAATTTTAATTCAAAATCAATTTCAAATTCTTTTAATATTACTGGAATCAATGCATATTCAAATATCTCCGAAGGTGTAATAAATGAAGTTTCTCAATCTTTTGTTTTCTCTCCTAGCACCTCGAATCACGATAATTAGAGCAACATTTAGAGACGCAAGGGTGGCGTTCGCAAGGGTGCGCCATTGCCGTGCTGCCGCCAGCCGTCATGCGTTTAGCCGGCGTCCATTCACGTCACAGATTAAATAATATTTACCATACACCCCCGTCTGCCAACCCCATTTCCACCCCCACACAAACCCGAATAGAATCCATCTCTATTGCCTCAGTCCGTGTTTAAACTTCGCTGAAACCTCTCGCCTTGCGCTGTCGAAACGCAAAATTCTCGCGATCTCATTGAAAACTATTCAGTGTAAAAACAAAAAAAATAACCTTAAAAACTAATTTTGAACTTATTTTGAGAACAGCAGTGTTTATTTTTCCGGCCAGTGATAAATATGGTTTTAATCGCGTTTAGTTTTTTCAGTGTCGTGTAGAGTTTAGGAAGGACGTATTTGGCAAACTTACGTAAGTGATATTTACTGCATTGCGTTTTATAAATGATGCTTTATTATTGTGTGTATGTATAATTTTGAACTCGACCAGAAGAGCTGCCTTTGTAGATGAGAAGTACCTACGTGCTTGTAAATTTTCCATATTTCACGGGCGATGTTTTGTCAAGTTGTTTTTTCTGTTCAGTACGATTGGTTAATGATTATAAAATATATACAAATGTGAGAGAAACTGGCATGAAATGGATACTTCTACTGAATGATACGAGTGAGACGGTTGTATGTGACGTAGATACAAGGGGAAATCTTCGTATATCTATGGAGTATAAACAATGATAGGTATAATAAACTTAGTCCAGTGCTTATATCGAGCATTTTCACATCGTGATAGACTAACTTCTGTTAGCTTCCAGCTAACATAGCTAGTCTGTGTTATAGGGTGCAGATATAAGAGATTTTAACGAGATCGCGATTTACCAGTGTACGTATATTGTATCCTGTAGACATGTAGAAAAATAATCACGGTTAAGAAATAAGAATAGTTAATATTAGTATGCATGTTTAGATGTTTGTTACTCAATCACGCAAAAACAGCTGAAGGGATTTGTATAAAACTTGGCACACATATAGTTTATGTCCTAGATTAATTGTACCTATAGAATACTTTTATATCAGAAAAAATAAAAGCAATACACAGAACTTTGAGTGGTAAAACAAAGTCCAGGGCATCGTTGCTTTAGCGCTGATTACTTTGAGACTTTCGATGGTTAGTCTCAACAGCCCAGTAATTTCGCTAGCTGCAGTACCTTTCAAATCGGAACACAGTAATGATTTCACATTAATGTACCAAGTTCATTAATTCATTAGTTAATTTTGACATTGAGGCTGGTCTGGCTGGTCATATTCCAGCTTACCGTCATAATGTGTATTAATATTGGTACTCACTATATATCCTAATTATTAAATGCATTTTGGGGTGAAACTGTAATGAAATGGTAGTTGTGTCGGGAAGTAGGCGGGGACTTGATTGAAATTTATGTTCATGGACTTGTAGATTTATAGGAACGGGAAATAAGTGCCTTTGAGACGTCGATGAAAGCTTTTCATTATTTCGGTATCGGGATAAACAAGCGGCGAAGCTTGAGAAAAATCAGAATACTCTTGTAGAATTTTTTAGAATATAGAAACAAAATAAACTTTTTAACTAAACAACCGGCAAGTTGTTAGTACATAGCAAAAAACCGGCCAAGTGCGAGTCAGACTCGCGTACGAAGAGTTCCGTACTATTATCTATAAAAACAGCAAAAAAATCATGTCTTTTGAATGGGAGCCCCTTAAATATTTGTTTTATTTTAATTTAATTATTTATATTTAAAGTGAATACACAACTAAATATTCTGCGTATATTTCAAGCGTCTACCTGTTGCCGTTATCAATATCGAGCGAAAACGAGCAAAAAAATCACATTTGTTGTATGGGAGCCCCCTTAAATATTTATTTTATTCTGTTTTTTTTTTTTAGTAGTATTTGTTGTTATAGCGGCAACAGAAATACATCATCTATTAAAATTTCAACTGTTTAACTATCACGGTTCATGAGATACAGCCTTGTGACAGACGGATGGACAGCGGAGTCTTAGTAATAGAGTCCCGTTTTAACCTTTGGGTAAATTTAAGAAAATTGTTGATTTAATAGTTTGGGATAGATATTCATTGATGCAGGCATTTTACTATATATTTATATACTTTCTGGAAGTTCATTTCAAGTAGGTATTCTTAGTTCTGGGGCCGTCCGGCGCTCATTTTGCTGATTTGGTCTCCGAAGTGGATCACGATGTGTCCGGTGTTCCGACACATCGTCATCGTGGCAAGGGAGCCTGGGCACCGAGGTGGTGGTGTCCGAGAGCACAAGCGCTGTCGAGGCCGCGGAAGAGTGCGAAAGCGTGCCCGCAGCCTCGACACAAAGCGCCGAGGTGGAACACTCCAAGGTTTTTAGTGGGTAGGCCGTCATTAGGACGGAGAGTCCCACACAACCACCCTGCCCGCCCCAGGGCCGTTGGTATACATTAAGTATTTTCCCTGGGAAAAAAAGGACAGAAAAACAAAAAGAAATTTAAGTAGGTACCTCTTGAAAATTCGTTTTTTCCACTTCACTGGATTTTCGGTTAAGAATAACATCGTGAAGAAACATGTAAAGAGAAGAAATGGCGATCAAACGCAACCTAATATGTAGTAAAATACTATCTTGAATCGCTCTATACTAACATTAAAAGCATTTTTTTAATGCATTATTAGTAAAAAAGTTCTGGCACCTGCCCAAAACGATTTATCTCGCCGATTATCAAAATGAAACCAATCAAATCGCAACAACAATAATTTATATTCCAATGTTTTCGAATACAATTAATTTGATTTGACTAATATTTGGAAACACGAAACATCGGCTCTGTCTCGCAATCAACAAATTAATATCAGCTTTAGGTCCGTAACAAGATGTACCGGCTCTTGATAAATGGAGTTTCATTACATATTCCGTGAAAGTATATACATATACCTGGATAAGTAGGTATACTTAGAACACAGTGAAGAGAGCAGAAGGATAACTTTTTTTTTTCTCTTTCTTCTTGGCATCGCACTCGGTGCATTCTGCCAGTTTCAATGTTTCTATATTTTGTGAGTAGTCTTCATTTTTCAGCTTCTTTATCATCTATAGTTACAGTCAAAGTCTAGTCTTGATCAAGTCCAGTCGGTCCCAGTCAAATCAAGTCATGCCTTAGTAAAGTAGTGGCGACTTTACTATAAGCTTCTGGATGGAGTTTTGGAAGCAACACTAAAAGTTCTCCCACACTCGCGCTTGTAATTCGGCACTTTATAAATAAAACACTACTATTTATATGCATAAAAACTCGAAAAAACACTAATTTTAGAAAAAAAAAACAATGGGGCGACACGACGCTCACCGCGTTCCCGCCAAAACTCTCAAAGGATAACCTTATAAACCTTTGAAAGAAGTCTGATTAAAACCTCAAAGATCGTACTCATTAAAACCTCCTCCGGTGATGTTACCTTGCATTAATGATTGGCAGAGGACTCCGGTATTTCCAGTGGAACGTACCACAGTAAGGTGAGGCCACTGCATTTCAGTTGCTCTCAGGATAGCTGCATCCTGCCACGAAAAACATACCTATCTGCTTACGATATTGCGAGCAACTCCACTCCTCTCCTTTTTGTCTTGTCTGGGTTCTTTGAACTACCTAGAGGCTTTTAAACGGCTCGTACTACAAGCAAGGGATGCCAAAATGTATACCACTATAAATATTATGCGGGAATAATTGATTAAATACTTTTTTATGTGAAAAAGTGGCAAACAAGCGGCGGGCCTGATGGTAAGATGTCCCCGCCGCCTATGGACACCTACAATACCCAGGGTATTGTCAGTGCGTTGCCTACCTTTAAGGACGCTATTCAACCTTTGTTTGAAGCGTAAAAGTGAAAAGCGAAAGCTTTGTTTAGTTGTAGGTACTTTCCCCCCCTAAAATACGCTTATTTATTAGAAACCTTTGTGCATGTTGTATGAATGTTTATCCCGACTGAAAACTATTATAATTAAAACGCTTTATGGTCCAAAAACTCGAACTAAACGGTTCGAATCTACCTTCATTGTACGAGCCGCTAAACAATGGAATTTGCTGCCCGAGTGGGTGTTCCCTGATAGATACAATCTGCGTGCCTTCAAGTCGCGAGTGAATCGGTTTTTTCTAGGTGAGCATGCTTCACCGCAGACCGCATCTTCGCTTAATATCAGGCGAATTGGAGGACAAACGCAAGACTATTTGAAAAAGAAAAAAGAAATACGGCCTAATCTAAAATCCCCTTGGTGGATGTAAAACAGAAAAAATGTGATATACTTTATAATTCTGTCTATTTATTTTTTGTTGTTGACCAAAGAACAAGGATAGCAACCTCGTTGCTATTTACAATGGAAAAAGTCAATAGGGGCTGTCAAAGTTACCTTCTTTTTTCTTTTACCTGTGGCCGCTGCGCAGCGGCGTAAATAAGTAAATTGTTGGGGGAAAATCCAAGCTAATAGGTTAATAGAACAACTTAATGGGGACCCATGTGAAACATCTGATTTCTTTGATCTAAAATGTCAGATCTGCTGAAATGAGGAAGTGGGATTTTGGCTGAGCTTTAAGGAATATGTAATATGAATTGCGCAATTCTGGGCTGCGTTAAGTGAGTATGTAAGATTACTTAAGATTAATATTAGTTGCTATTGTGGCAACAAAGGCGTTATTTACATTCCTACATATGTATCCCTTATATGTATATTCCTAAACTCTTTTGCACATAACCGTGATAGGTATGTTAAATTATCCAAAGTCAAGCCTTTATCTCGGTACATCCTAGAATCTTTAAATAGCCGAGCAAGGTAAATATATATATATATATAGAATATAGTATCCAGTTATAAATAAAAAAATTACACCTTTAAAGCATAAATCGCTTATCTAAAAGGCAAGCATCAACTTGAATTGACTAAGGAATCTTCTTGTCTCCGACACTTCCCGACCTTTGTCTCGCCTCAAAACGAGCCTTTATTTCTCAGGTGCCTTTTCTTGTAATAACCGTTCCGTTTCACAGGAGTTTTCGCACGAAATAAAACGTTGCAATTTATTAAAAAAAAAGTAAAGTAAAGCTGCGTGTTGTCACTCTTTTTTAAAGGATGGCCATCCTCATTTTTCAAGTACGGGTCGGTGCTGGGATTTCTCATTATGTATTTTTTTCATTCTCAGCGTTTTGATTAATGTAAACGTACCTGAGCGGTGCTGAGTAGAATGGAACGGATTTTTCTTGAAATGAAAGTTTCGTGCTCGATTTCCGGAATCTTTGGTGAGGATTTATCTTTGTTTTGCGTCGTTCCAATCTCCTAGGGCTTCGGAGGGTAAATAAGAGATGGAGTTATGAACTGATTGAGTTCAGATATTCACAGGACGGTGCTTCTATAGTATTTTCTTATCTTATGGTTTCCTTGTCAGACGGTAATAGATAATATTTTAGCTTCGCCGGGTTATCGTCATCATCATCAACAAAAATATTTAAAATACAGAAACACAGGCGCCATTGATATTTATAATGTGTTTTTATTATTATTTAAACTATAAAGTTTGGTTTTTAATTTTATGTTTATTTTTTGCGTCATAATTGTGTGGCAGTCTCACGTTTTTTGTGCGGTTAGTGCTATTTTGCAATACATGGATCATATTCTTGGGGTTGTGAATTTAGTCCCAGATGTGTGCTAATGGGTTCTTGGATTTGAAAAAAGCCAAAATTATACCAGACACTTTGTAGCTATAATAGTTCAGTCGCTAGCACGGTGAATCACACCCTGAAGTGCGTGGATTCATATCCCAAAAAAGAGGTTCCAATAGAACCATAGCGTGGTGGTAGGGTATTTTTTGGTATTAGATGCTCGGCTGGCTAGCTACAACCCTTAAGTAAAAAATCTGCTGTAAACCACCTAACGGTGTTATCCAGCATCGCTTGAGAGTGGTTCATCACCGTTTCCAATTGTATTTATTATTTTCAACCACACCACCACTAACATCAATACTATACAATAAAATTTTATCAACAGCGATTTGTATAGACTTTTAAATTTATGATATTTTCGTGTTTCCTCAAAGCTCAGAATCAATACTTTCAACCTTTCCTGATCTGAACCGCACCAACGAAAAGACAAATCACTGTGTTTATTTTTGCGATATGATAAATAAGCCAACCCCCCTTCGTTGCTTCGCCTAGCAGACCGTGAACAGCAGGCCTTAATTGGAAGCTCTCAGCGTGAATAGTGCGCCAAATTCAGTATGAATCGATTCATGTCTAGCTTTCGGGACTACTTCAGAGTCGGGAACTCTGACTTACTTACTTAGTTTCTGATTCCTGGTGAAAGATTGAATGCGTATTAGAACATATTATGTACTTATTTCTAACATAATTTATTTTCCTTGCCATAGGCTACATTCGTTTTCAGCCAGAGTTTTCCCTTTACGAAAATTTTATTTCAAATTCCACTCAACCCAAATGCCGTTTTGATTTTCAACAAATATGAAATGAAATCAATTCTAATTTCACTCAAAAACAAATAGATATTTTAAGCAAAGTAACGTATGGAAAATCCTACAATAATAAGTACCCCAATACAGGTTTTTATTTTTTATTTTAATGGCTGACAGTCTACGTATTTGACCACAGCTCACCTGATGTTACGTGACGGTGTGATCGAAGATGGTAAAGCACACCTGGCCTGGAATGGAACTGGCTCTCAAGCGAGGCTGCCGGAACACACCTTTAGATGCTTGGTGGCAGATTTTCAACTTGTGGTAGCTAGCCAGCCGAGTACTAAAAAGTACCCTACCACCACGCTATGGTTTCCTCACGATGTTTTCCTTCACCGGCAGCTCAAGCTCATTGTTGGGCTTTGAACCCACGCCCTTCGGCATGTGAGCCTACCGCGCTAACCACTGAGCCATCATCGCTACAAAATGCAGGTAAGGTAATTTTTATGTTGTTACGTCGTACGTTATGTCAGTTTCTTTATCCATCATAACTTTTAGATGTGTGAACAGGTTTGGATGTATGGGGTATCGTTAGCATCCTTATCTATGCGAAATGACACTGACTAATATTTCTGCAAATAAAGATTGGCGGGCAAAGCTTTATTGATTTTCTTAAAGAGGCTTGCTTATTTTCTTTATGAAATTCAACAAAGTTCTTGGTGCAGACTTGAGATTGAAAAAATAAATATATTTTTTTCAAATTGCAGAAAGGCTTGCTTTTGACTACCATATCACCCGATGTTAAGTGATAATGCGGTCTGAGATCGAGCACGCTTGCCTCGAAGATACCGATTCACTCTCGACTTAAAGACATCCTGACTGTATCCATCGGGGAACACTCACTTAGGCAGCGCATTCCACTGTCTAACGGTCCGCACAATGAACGTGGAATCAAATGGTTTCGTTAGATATTATGGAATTAAAAAAATATATACCAATCAACTTGAGAACCTCCTCCTTTTTGAAGTCGGTTAAAAAAGACGTTTAATGAAATTTTATTTTTAATAATTTTGTTTTTAGTTTATTAATTTTGAATAAAATTACATTTAATTAAAAAAAATATTAATATGAATTAACATTTTAATTCAGTTCTAGGCCTTAAGGAGAACGGACCAATTGTATTTTTAAACAGTTTTTAAAACTGCGGTAACAATCAACTGAGTGTTAGTTACTAAACATTATTGAGTGAACCATGGAATGGCTAAAACATTGCTAGAATATGATTCGACACCTTGTGGCATGCGATCCAAGAGCGTTAACCTCTGATCCAAAGCTTTCATTACGTAGGTATGTCTCATTAGACTGAATCGCCCACTATATCGATTTGGCTCGAAGCCACAGCATAACAGTAATTTGTGCCTTTGCTTGTCAGATTCGATTTATGAGAACCTAATGAAGCTATGTTACGTGCTCTCTGATATGAAGGCCAAGCACAACAACTTGAATAAAAAGATCGTCAAGTTTTTGATACTAATTTGTTTAAAAAAGATAGAACTTTTTCGGTTTTTTAGTTTTTAGTAAGAATAAATAATACTCGAATTAACAATGTCAATATAATAGTGTTAATGAATATTATAATATATAATAAGAAGTACTAGCTTCGGCAATACATATACTAAAATATAAGAATTATTAATAATTCTTATAAACGAAAGACACCAGACTTCGCGACATAGGATTTCCTAGCGCTAGTCTAGGGTACCCAACCTAATGCTAAATTTTCATGCATAAATACTTAGATATGATAGTGTACAACGTATCTTCAATAACATATTAGTAATTTAACGATCTCTTAATTTAAAAAATGCTCAATGTCATAAAACAAAGTCTCTTGTAGCGAAACTCTCAGCTTGTTAAAGTTGCATCCCAAACGGAAGCGGTGTGTTATTACGGGAACCAAACTGATAGTTTTTTTACAACCCTGCAATATATATCTAGTTGTATATTCTCCTACCTCGTTGCTACATTATAATTCAACTTGGTTATTCCTCAAAACGGAAACCCTCAGTCCTAACAGTAACGTAATGTCGTTATCCCTCTGGACTTAATTTACTTTCTAGACTTGCGTGGGCTTCAAACCCATTTGTGTAAATTACAGACCGTATGCTCATTCCAGATCTGGGAGTAAACGGTCATATTTAGGTATATACACACACATAAACGTAACATTATTATAATGTATATAAGTGTAATGGACTTATCAATGAGTACCACGGAACAGAAGACTCTTTGGCAGTTTTGATGTCGTAGTAATTGACACGACAAAACATAACCAGAAACACTAAGTGGTAGAATTTCTTAGCAGGTACCACACATCATCAGCCATAGGACGTCCACTGCTGGACACAGGCCTCCTCCTGGGGGGGTTTTGCCAATACTCGTCACGTTTGGCAGGCGGGTTGGCAAACGCAATTAGGTGTGATTGTTCAAGGAAGACGCTGCTGCCCATCTTCCGGACTACATCCCTTAGCCGACTTTTACGGAAACCATGGGTAGAGAAGGTGGGGTACTATTCTTACGCCGGCACCACCACAGCACCTAAGTACCACAGCAGTAACATAATTATATTTGTCAAGCATTATTTCACAATATTTTTTTTCCGTAAAGACTCTAAAACTTACAGTTATATACCAAAACGTTTTAGAGTCAAAAATATAATATAGGTACAGATACAGAACAATAATTATACAAGACACAAATACCAATTACTTAAATATTACTTCTTGTATATGTATTAAGAAATACTTATGAATAAAAACAACACAAATTTAGTAGATGCTCTAAACAGAGACGCAGTGTCATGTGACGGTTGGAACAAAAATACATCAATATCTGGATGGCGAAATATACTATATTAAATATATTATATAATATAGTATCTAAACATTACTGTTTCAGTTTGAACGGTACTGGAATGTCATAACAAAGCTATTGAGACAAGCAATCGAATGCCTCAGAGAAATGAGCGTCGAAGCAGCGATATTCTGGACGTTATTTTGTCACCCAAAGTTCTGAGTAGGTACCGCTGCAATGGTCATAGGTAGTCTTTATTCCTTACCATCAAGAGAGCACATCACCGCATTGCTTTTAGATTTAAAAAAAAACCGTTTAAGTTTGCATAAAAAGTTTTTAATCCATTACACAACAATTTTTTTTTTGAACGTGACGGTGTGATAGAAAACGGTAAAAAAACCTAGCCTAGAATGGATCTGGCTGTCAAGTCAGGCCGCTGGAACACGCCTTTAGGTGCTTGTCAATGGATTTACATATTGAGGGTGGTATCTAACCAGCTGAGTATTATCTAGTTCCTTACCACCATGCTATGGTTTCCTCCCAATATTATTCTTCACCGGCATTTCAAGCCTACATAAGAACCTACATTTTGAACCCATGCCCTTGGACGTGTGAATCATCTTGGTGTGGTATATAATCAGTCTGAAAATTTACGTTTTTAAGTTTAATTAACTATAATTATAATTGTGTAATTAAGCTTTCGAAAAAATGGTTATCAAAATAGTTACAAGCTTTTAAAACTGTGAAACTGTGTATATATATAAACTGTGTTTATATATATATAAATATGCTGTCGATATAAGGTAGTTTATCAAGAATTATTCATGTTAATTTTTCAAGAAAAACTCCGAGCAGCTACCTTTATATATTTCCGAGAAGTACATATATTTTTTCACTATGAATGCTGACGATAAACTTTCAGGATTCAACCGGAGCTCAAGAGAAAAAACCTGCAAATACAAAGCAAAATAAATTAAACCAATCTTCAACACAGTTCCATTTAAAGTTGGATACAAACTTTCATATTTTCTTTGCGTTTCTCAGTCGCGCTGGGGGTGAACAATTTTATGCAACGCTCCTTATGGAGTTTTTTGTTTGAATATTTTTTATTTTGGCAACTTCAGGGAAACGGCGAGATAATGCTATGGAAAAGAAGTTTTAGTATAAAAGACTTAATTTTATCTTTCCTTGGTTACGTCCATATTGTTCTTTTAACTTTATACTTTACACCAGCGGTTTTAAACTTTTTTGGTGACGGCGTCTTTCCTGAAAGCGAAATATTTGACGTAGCCCAAAAGTAATCATAAACTGTTTTATATGTATTTTTTATATGTCAGTTGAGTCAGTGTTGAACTGTTGGCTATGCTCCTGGCTAAAATGTCACGCTCTCGTATTACGCATTCCACTATTACTCTTTTACACTTTTAGTTATTTTTTGAAACTTTTTTTTTCATTTTTTTGCGGAACCCTCACAGAGGCTTTGCAGACCCCTAAGGTTTCGCGGAGCACACTTTAAGTATGGGGGTTTTATACTACACATCGGTTTTAAAATTCAAGGAAAAAATTTAAGTAACTTTTGCTTACGAAAAAAATAGCCAGGTGACAAAAATCTACAATAATTTTGTAATTATACGTGAAAAAAAAATACATTTTTATTTATTAAACTATGTTTTATGTACTATAAATTAATATTTAAACAGTATTTTGTAGTAATTTTATGTGTTTAGAGAAATACAAATATAATAAAAAAAAAAATTACTGGTAGCATTACAGGGCTCGTCAACTTTTTTCGTCATTTTGTTTATTCGTGTTTAATTTTTTTCCTTATAATTCTATTCTATTCTAGGTAGGTGTAGCTGGATTCGACTATCGATGACCATTTGACACTACACTTGCGAGGTTTCACCATTCACGCTAAAACGTACATTAACAAGGCATTTTGGTTGTATTAACTAAAGAAAGCGCTGTTTATTGCTTTTAATAACTATCTTTATTTTGTTAGTTTCTATTTAATTACATCAATAACGTATACATGTGTAGAGTTGGTTGTTAAAATACGTAGATAAGTACATAAGAATATAAAATAAAAACTATATATAATTTTAATCAAACGAATCTGTATTTGCCGTGGTGGTGCCGGCGTAAGAATTGTACCCCACCCTGCTACCCGTGGTTGCCGTAAGAGTCGGCTAAGAGATGTCATCCGGAAGATGGGCAGCAGCGTCTTCCTTGAATAATCACACGTCAAAGTCTAAAATGTCAAAGGCTGATGATGTGATGTGATTAAAAAAAGTACCTAAAAAATCTAATTTCCACAGTACCTACACGTTATGTTTAATGTGGGTCGAGATAGCGTGTTTAAAATGTCTTCTAATATTTATTTATTAATTTAGAAAAGTAGGTGATTCTTTTATAGCCAAGTACACTTTAAAAAAGAAGTAAAAAGTTGGTATTTGGCCACAGATCACCTGATGGTAAAGTATACATCTGGCAGCCGCAATTAAGAGCCAGTTCCATTCCAGGCGAAGTGTGTTTACCATCATCGACCACATCGTCACTTAACATCAAGTGAGCTGTGGTCAAAAACTTAGCATGTCAACCATAAAAAAAACCTAGCCAGGAATAGTTGCGGCTGCCAGAACACACAGGTAGGTGCTTGGCGGCAAATTTATAACTTGACGGTGGTAGCCAGCCGAGTATTAGAAAATACCCTACCACCACATGGTTACCTCACAATCTTTTCCTCATTGTTGGAATTTGTACCCACACCCTTCCTATGAACCGAAAATGCTAGCCAGTGAGCTATCATCGCTTCAGACTTAACGGTAAATGAATAAAGGTTATCCCAAGAGACGATATAGGCCACTCAAACATTAATTTTCATTTCATATTAACATTCCCATAGATATACGACCAAATTGACCCACATACATCTACTGCCAAGTGCCCTCTCGCTGACTACCTAAAATACCGTTTCTCATTTACCAGAAACGCTTAGATCGTAATCTCGAGCTCACGTATGCGATTTTTGAACACACAAAATATAATTCCATCAATGTTCCCATTTCATTATTCCATATTACAAAAACGTGCCTGTGAATTAAACGATTTTTTCTCTTGTTAACTGCGCTATACGATTTAACTACCTTCTGGTACGACGAGAGGATGCTGTTTAAGAAATGAAGGAAACACATAAGCTGTACAAATAAGCGAATTATTTATGGGTATCGCGACAGGTTATAAATAAATACTATGCAATGATAATATGCAGAGGAAATAACAAAAGCAAGTATGTAGCAGGTATAGTTTTCAATATTCTGGATAATTGGAGATCTGCTTTACATACTAATCCAGAATCTGATGAGAATTTGGACATTTAGTTTTTCTTTGTTTTATGACATTTGTATAATGATTATGTTATTATAATATTTTTTTATCTGACATCTTGATATATTTTTTAATTTATTGTTACTTTTTTTTAATTTTGTAAATTATATTTTGATTTTTGTTTAATTTTTATGTACCTAATCTTTTTGTTTATGGTTGTTTGACCACAACTCACCTGATGTTAAGCTACGGTGTCGTCGAAGATGGTAAAGCACACCTAGCTTGGAATGGAACTGGCTCACAAGTGAGGCTGCCGGAACACACCGTTAGATGCTTGGCGGCAGATTTTCAACTTGAGGGTGGTAGCTAGCCAGCCGAGTACTAGAAAGTACTCTACCACCACGCAATCGATTATGAGATTCTAATGTAATTGGCTGGACCGTTATTTTTCCTCAATTCATCATCTCATTTAATTTAATTAC